>CM062523.1:14315100-19115100 GCA_031439595.1 Pterocarpus santalinus
CTATATTCTTGATATTTATAAGCATCACCTACTAATGCAAGTTGCAACCTATAAAGAAATATGATTTCCTGCTATTAACACTTTCTTGATCTTTAGTTGAAACTTGAAAGAAGATTATAACCAACTTGATAGAAGGACATCGGGTACGATTTTGAACTAAATGGGACATAAACTAATCGATAGGCATTTATGCTAGTAAAGATTAGGTTCAAACACAACCTGTGGTTTCAGATCTCGATGAATTAGGTTATTGTCCCGAAGAACTTGTAGGCCAGCAGCTGTAACACAAAGAGGTCTCCTTTATTACACAAAACAGTTAAAGAAAAAACAACTGCATAAACCTGAAACCTACCCAGCTGCTGCATAAAATGCTTTGCAGTTGGCTCCTGTACCCTTCCATGTTTTTGAATGTACAAAGATAGGTCTCCCCCTTTGCAGTACTCTAACACAAGATGTATCTTGCCAGGAACCTACATAAAATGAACGATGTTTCTTAGCACGTACTTTATATTTACACTACCGAATGCAAATTTAATTTGGCACTACATTTACACAAATAGTAATGCCATCCAATTCAGACCAATCTATTCACAGAATATTAAGCACTAATTCTTATTCAAACCTCACACTTTTTTGTTATGAATAAAATGAATCAAACCTTAGGCTTAAACCTTGATTGATAACCCTAGCAGATAACCATATATCAGCGGTCATCAGTGCAAATGAAACCCAGCCCAGAGGCCAGAGCCAATTTCAGACCACTCAGTTTATGATAAAACTATGGCGGGCTACCAAGCACAACATCCGGAAGCATGTTAATAGATTGCAGGCGACCAACAAGATTTCATAATCAAATAGCCATAATGGCTCCTTTCTTTTTTCGTACAAAGCTCTTTATTCCTACACTAAAGCAAGCTTTAGCCTCAACATGTTTCACAATCACAGATTCCCCCAATTCAACTAAGCAGCAAAATATTGCATCAAAGTTAACGGGGAGAAGCTGTGATTTTTCTTCATTTTCCAATTAAAAAAGAGAGAGAAGCAACAGCAGAGACCTAGGTAGCAATCGGGTGCAGTGGCACCCCAAAGCCAAAAACTCACTAAATATAGTATACATAACTCTATGCAGACACCCCCCATAAAGTAAAATCTGTTCCCCTTCCTCAAATTCTACTGTATATCACCCAATGATCTAAAAACCGGACCGAACTGCCTGGTTGAGTCAGTGGGACTGTGAACTGGCCACTTTTTTCTGGTTCAACCACAGTTTAAACACAATACAAGAAGTTTAACTAATCGAGCCCATGAACCAGAAGCTTGCCAGTTCAATCTCTGGTTTGGCTTTAAAATAATGATATCACGCCCACTTATAAATTTCTAGCTCAGCCCCAGGACAAAAAAGGAAAGACATCTCAAATCCACTGTTAATAATTCCAAAACTTTGCAAAGTCAACTACACATTTTGAAGCTCATAAAACAGCACCAGTTTCAGTGACAAAATAAATAAATAAATAAAAATAAGAACTTTTTACCTCATAAATTTCTACAAAAACACGTCACACCTAGCCATACCCTCAAACTCAAACCCCCCAAAACAATTCAACTAAAACCCAAAAAAAAAAAAAAAAGCCTTCCCTCATAACGGCCAATCTCCCCGAAAAATATAAATTCACAATTCTATTTAAGTCTCACTCCCAATCAAACAACAAAGCTTTGGATTACACCACACAACTACCCGCACCATAAGTCAACATCAGATTATACTTAAAAAAAGGGGCGGCCTAGTGCACAAGCCTCCTTACCCCAAAGCCGAGAAACAAAAATATAAAAATAAAAATTGAAACCGAATAAAGAAATTGAAATTAAATACCAACAATCCACACCGAAAAATTCCAAACAAAGAATTGATACTGGAACCTCAATGATGTCGTGCAAACGGATGATGTTGGGGTGGTTAATGCGCTTGAGGATGAAAATCTCGGACATGAGGCTTTCCCGGAGCTTCTTGTTGAGGCGGAGCGTTGCGATCTCCTTGATGGCCACCTCGGTGCCGTGGACCTTGTGACTGCCGTGCCACACTGTCGAGAACGAACCCGCACCGATTTGCTTCCCCACGATGTAGTCCCCCACCACCCTGCTGCTCCGCCCCGTCGGCTGAGCCATTCGCCCCCAATTCCCAAACAAAAACCCTAGAAGAAAAAGAAGAAGAAGAAGGTGAAGATGGAGGAGGAGAATGAGAACCCGCAACTAGCTCCGAATACCCGAGGCTAGAAAACGGGTTTTCCTTTTCCCTTTCTTTTTTTTTTTTTTTTTTTTGAGTTTTGTTTTGGTTTGGTTTGTTTTTGAGGTTTGAGATCTCTTGCCGTTTGTGTGCGTCTTGTTCTACTTGGTTTGGTTTTGTTTGTTTTTGTTGGGATTAGTATCTGTATTTGTCACGTTAGGGGAAGACGATGACGATGGTGATTTGGTTGTTGACGACTGGGAAGAGGAAATAATTAAAAGCTTTTCCGGAAATTAAATAATACAAGTCTTTATTATTAGAATTTAATTATGAATTTAATTTAAATTTACTTGCCGTATAAAATAATTTTATACTATTGGTCAATAGAAATAGTAAAAAATATCAATTTATATAAATAATTATCTATTATAATGAAAGATCTATCATAATTTTTTATTTTCTTTTATTTCTATTTATTGACATTATAAAATAATTGTATATTATCAATATATACCAATTAAACTCTTTAATTATTATGCTTTATGCATTTTTTTTGAATTTAATTAGTATGTACCAATAGTATAAAATAATTTTATATTATCAACTAATAGAAATAAAAAAATAAAAAATTATGATAAATCCTTTATTATAATAGATAATTATTTATATAAGTTGATATTTTTCACTATTTTTATCGACTAATAATATAAAACTATTTTCTACCATTAGTACATTTAAATTAAATTCTTTTTTTTCTCCTTATATATGTTTTTCGTCTCAATAAAATGGCTCATTAGTAGGCACGTGGGAAATATGCATTCGAATTTTATTGCGGTTGGTATGCTAAAAAAAATTAGTTTATTTTGGTTTTTGATTTTTCTAAAATTTTAATTTCTCTTTTTTTATTATAATTTTTTGGTCCATGTCATATAGATCTAATATTAAATAGTAATATTTATAAGAATAAAAAAATTTAAAATATTTATGGAAATCATTATTTATAATGATAAAGATTAAAAACAAAAAAAAAAGAAATAAAAGAGACTAAAACAAAAAATTTTAAAAAAATTAAAATCAAAATAATCTATATTTATAAAAATTAAAAAATATATAAGTTTTTTTATTTGTAATTTCTTCATTACCAAAGAAAATGATCGTTTGAATTGAATTGAGACAATTATGAATGGATTATTTTTAATTAAGATTTAATTAAAGAGACAGGTAGTATAAATAGTTTTATATTATTATTTAATTATATATAAATACATTATTAAAAATATTTAACGTTTATATAAAAAGATGATGCTAAGGTATGATTATAGAATAAAACTAATTTTAATATGTTATTTATATAAATCATTTTATATTGTTAATTAATTATACTTTTTATAATATGATTTTTTAGAGGTCATTATAATAAAAGTTGAACGAATTTTATATTTATAATATATTAAAATTAATTTTAAAGATCTAGTATTAAAATTAACAATATGAAACTAATATTTAAAAATTAAATATTTCTATTAATATCATAATATATAATAAAATAATATATAAAGAATATATGTAATCAAAATTACATGCTTAATTTAATTGGAAGAATTTAATTAAACAATTATTTAATTAAGTGCATTGGCGTCTACGTACGGACTACGAAGATAAGAAAAAGTGAAAAAAGGAAATCGAAAATGGAAAGAAAAAGAGAAGCAACGGCGGCTGAAGGAAGCAAGAAAGTTGCTTCATTTACATTTCCTTTCAGAGACGTCTTTTGTACATTTTACTTATAAGTAGTATTTTCGGCATTTTTTATAATTAATAATTAATTTTTTCTCACGTTTAAACTATATATCTTAAAAAATTAAGTTTGTAATGAAATGCGTAAAATATAAGAATAAATATTTTAATTAGTTATTAAAACATATTAGTAACCTTTTATAAACAATAGTATAGAAAAAATTTACTTTACTTTTATTTTTTCGCTTAAATTACAGGAGTCTATTTATCTCAATTAATCTAATTTATACCAAATTAATCTATTATCAAAATAAAACCTGCATTTTTTTTTCTATTTATAAAACTCACAATCAAGACATTTCATAAGAGGAATAACTGTCGCTTTATATGAATCTAACTACACGTTGATAATTGCTTTACTTAATTATTTGATATAAATAAATCGCTCTACTTCATAATCGCTTATACATATTTACTCTATTTATATCACTTATCAAAAAATGATATAAATAAAGTATATGAGAAATAAAATAAATTTAATTATAATGAAATAAAAAAGATTATAGAAATATAAAATAATATATGCTTTGCTTAAATTTTAAATATTAATTTCATGAGCTATCTTTATTTTTAAAGAATTTAACGTCATTATATTGCTTCAATTATTAAAAAAAGAATCAAATAAAAATCTTGTAAAATTTTAAATTTATCATAGACTGATACAAACTTATTTTCATGTAAAAAAATTACTTATTTTTAATTTTAATGTTGGCTAATGTAAATTTCTTGTTAATATTTTACTATATATTATTAATTATGAAAAAAATTAACCTCTTAAATTTGGTATTAATTCTTTTGATGTATAACAAAAATATGTTAACTTATTTTATAATAACTTTTAATTAGGCATTGATTTGCCTGGTTAGCCCCAATTCATGACAATTGAATGACTTAAAATTAAACTTAAAAGAGTTTCATGTCAGTAATTATATTTTTTGACAACACAGTTTCATGCTAGCAATTTGTAAATCTACATAGACAAGGTATCTAATATAAAATTGTTAAACAACACGATTGTCAGGGCTGGAGTTCCGTGTAACTGCATATATTGACAAATTTTATTTATTTATTTTTATATTTTCTAATTTATTGAGTATTTGTAGATATATTTATTGATCATTTAACAATAAAAAATATAAAAATTGAACCAAAGTCATGATAATATATAAATAAAAGACCAAACAGATGAGCCAACACCCAACAATAACTCCACTTTGATTTTATATCACCTATGATAATGTGAAAAAGTGGGTTGCTTGTTGTTGGTTTTGGCTCGATTTTGGATAAACAATCAAACCGAACCAATCGGTTGATAAAAAATATCAACCCATTTTTTCTCTAGTTTGTTGATAAATCGAATCAAACCAAATTCTATTTGTTCAGCTGATTTTTGGTTCCCTATCTTGACCCCTGTTTCACATTAAAAAAAACTATAAACTGATCATAATTAATAACCAAAAAGCACATTTATAAATCTAGCAAACATATAAATAACCAATCCAATAAAATTATAAATCCAGCAAAATTATAATCAATCCATGGTTTAACAAGTGTACCAAGTACCAATTGAAAAACAAATTATTCAAAGCTAAAATAAACTAGTTTACAACAAGTCTACAGAAGTACAAATTATACCAGATTTCCAACATCAGAAAGATAAAATAAACTAGAATTTATAATTATAACCAAATTAGCCACACAAGTGTCAAATCAAATAAGACACTAAGATGGATTTTATAACTCAAATCAGCCAACAAATTAAATCAGACCAGCTACCATGATTAATCAGATTCAGCACTAAGGTCTTCATCATTAGTTTGTGGGGTTGATGCAAGTTCAGCACAACAAATTAATAATTAATTAGTACTCATCAATACATAATTTTATATTAGATAAGAACACATATTAACAAATTATAAAAGATAAACAAAAAGATAATTTGCATACCTAATTCCAACTTCTCAAAATCTTCAATAAGCTCCCCAAAATTAGTAGACAATGGTGAAATGCAGACCCAATTATGTGTACAAATTAACGCTTTAACTGTCTTTGGAGTTAGAGAACTCCTATAATTGTTCAATATCCTTCTCTCGGTATTAAAAACGGACTCTGAAGCTACTGTAGACACAAGCATGGCGAATACATCCCTAGCTATTTAGCCAAGTGTAGGATATTTGGTAGAATTTACCTTCCACCAATTCAAAATATCAAAATTATGAGTTGTCTTCTCTAAAACCTCCATGAGATATAAATCCACCTCATTCTTGTTCATGCTCTTACTAAAATGCATGTCTTTCTCAAATTCCGAAGCAAAAGAAGAATTTTCTGCAGTTGCCAAATTTGTTGCATCCATCTCATATGATGATTGTGACATTGTTTGAAATTGACCATCACCATTCAAAAGCTTATAGTTATCAAATATCTTGTTGAATGTCTCTTTCACTCTTTTACTCAAAAGTTCAGCATCCTCCTTTTCATAAAACTTTTCAAAGCCACTCTACAAATCCAAGCTTATACCGAGGATTAAGAACCATAGCAATAAAAATCATCATGTTGATATTTTTAATATTACCCCAATACTTACTATGCTTGGCTTTCATTCTCTCAGCCATGCTTCCAAGCAACGAATCTAAACTTCCAGCCCAATGCTTGAATGTGTTTAATATCAAGCAAAACTCATAAAAATATTGGTAAGAAGTCACAAACAAAGAACCCAATACCTTATTTGTAACGTCATGAAAAATCTTCAAAAATCTCAAAAACACTTTTGCATTGTTCCAATCATCATTCTTAGAAATACCACCTTGCATTAAGGTATATTTTGCATATCTTTCCCCCAACCTCTTAAATGTCTTTTAAAACTTTAAAGCACTCTCAAGGATAATATAAGTGAAGTTCCATCTAATAGGAACATCTATTTACACAATACACTTCTCTTGTATCCTAGCCTCCTTTATTACATTTCTAAATCAATCCATGTGACTAGGTAAAGCACACAAAAATCTAATAGCATTCCTGATCTTTTTAATAGATTCATGCATTTCTTTCAAACCATCATTAACAACAAGGTTTAAAATATGTGCACAACACCTAACATGCAAATACTCGCTTTTCAATAGATGTGAATTCCAATCCTCTATTCTACATTTTAAATAAGAAATAACAAGATCATTGTAGCTAGCATTATCAACAATGATAATAAATACTCTAGAAAACCCCCATCCTAAAAGTCATATTTCAATCTTTCTGCCAATTGTTTCCCTTTTATGATTCTTGATAAGACAAAAATTGATAATTTTCTTTTGCAATTTCCAATCATTATCAATAAAAATGTGCAATGAGACAAAGATAACATAAACTAATTAATTGAAGGTTCTTCCATATAATAAACAGCCAAATGCCAATCAATTAGTCGCACATAAAGAGATCAAAACAAAATATCTCTCTCACACAAACCACTCGCCCTAAACTGATTAATTGAAAGTCTTTCCATATAATGAATTGCCGAATGCCAATTAGTCACACATAATTAAAGAAACCAAACAAAATGTCACATACACACACCCCTTATGAATCATATCAATAACCAACTCAAATAAAAGTTCAAAAATATTAGCTCAAATAAAAAAAGTAAAATTAAAAAAATACAAATATATGTTTAAAATTCGAGTAACAAAACAACAAAAAAATAGAAAGCAAAATAGAAGCCACAGCAAAATAGAAGACCAAAATTCTAAAAACTAGATAGTGAGACCACCATATACATAACCCTTACAACCCAAATATCTAAGCCAGAAACCACCATTGATTGAAGTTGAAGCAAAATGAAAAATAGAAGCCACAACAAATCAAATACCTTAGACATTTTCTTCATGGCGACTTCACAGGGAGGCATAGGAGGAAGAAGACTAGCACGACGATATAGGAGGCACAGCATTGGTGATGATGGACTAACGGTGCGACGGGGGTAAGGCGATGTATGTGGTGGTTATAGATGGGGATGTGGTCACTGTGGTGGTTGTGGACGGTGATGGGAGACTGAGAGTGAGTCAGTGAGAGCCTAAGAGGGAATGAGGGATGGATGAAGTGAATCTTCCTTCAATTTTAGGGTTCACTTGAGTAAGTAAGTGAGAGTGGCTGCTGAGAGTAAGACTTGACTTAAGAGTGTGAGACTGAGACTGTGTGAGTAATGATTAGTACTAGGACTGAGGGGTATTTTTGTGAACACATTTTATAAGCGAGGGCAAATATGGAAACATGTGGTACATATATGATATACTTGAGGTTCGGTTTGGTTCGACTAGTTTTTAATTTCTGGAACCAAAAATCAAACCGAATTGATTGGTATTTTCGAGGAAAAAAAAGAAAATAAACCAAAATTTTTAGTTTTAAATCAATTTTTGATTTTTTTTTATTTTGCGATAAATTTCAGTTTGATTTAGTAATAATACCCCTATGAAAAAGTGTGACATGTATCAAGTATTTTCCTAACTACATAACATAAGCCACCAAACACTCCTAGCTCTCTGTGAGTTATATAAGCATAATTCAAAATGGGATAAGACTGAGTTCTACCTTTCATGGGATACAATCCCATGTTAAGTGTTCTCCGAGTTCTCGAGGCAGTCCCTCAAGTGGATGAGTGTGAATCCCACAAAGCTCGCTCTCCTCGATGAACCAATTGGCATGCTGTAAAGGGGATCCAACTTTGGGCCTTTTCATTTTGTCCTTTGAGCTCATTTAGTATCAGACTTCTAAAATCCCTTATAGCTTATAGGTTTGGCTTCAACTAATACTCCACAGTGATGGAAGCCATAGTGTAAGGGATCTAGTTGATTGGGTTATAAGGATCCAAGTTAGAGACATGGGTTAGTTTGGACCGCTTTTATATTATTTGGGCTGACTTGGAAGATATTACTATTATTTGTATTTTGGCCTATTAACTAGAGATTACTGATCAAGATATTTTGGGATTTGATTTTCTTATTTGGATTTTTAATTAGGATTAGTAAGATCATATCTTTTAGTTAGTATCTTATATTTTGGTTATGATCAAATCTTTTGAGATTAGATCAAATATTTTTAGAATTAAATAATTTTTATTTTTATTAATTTTTGGAATTTATGTTTAAATAGGTAACTTAGCCTATAAACAATTCAAAATTTTTATGATCAATACATTGTGTGAGGCTTACTCCTTTTTAAGTCTCATATTTTGTGAGTTTTTAATATTCTTGGCTCTTGTATCATCTACAAATAATGAGTCAAGAATCCTAAACTTTATCCTAAGGTTTTTCATCACTGGTTGATTGAGGGTTGCAAGCGACATATCCCAAGATTCTTATTCACTGGTTGAGTAAATGTTACGGGCCTCATATGATTTCAAATCTCTTATGAGTATCGCATTTCTACATGGGGTTCATATATGCAATTCAAGTGTTTAATGGATACAAAAGTTTATCAATACTTTGTTTATACGAATGGTTTAGTATTTATTTCTTTTAAATAAAATTTTAAATTTAAGTTTTATAAATAAAAATAATATCAACAGAGTTTTATCTTTATAATAATCTGACTTAATTAGAGAAAATGATGGCAGAGGTTTATCATGATTCTATTTTTTTTTTTTTTTGGTACAAATCATGATTCTAGATTTTAGTAGTCATCTCCTTATCTTAATTTTTCAAGTATCAAAACATAAACAAATAATTTAGAATTTTGACCAAACAAAAAAGTTATATATATATATATATATATATATATATATATATATATATATATATATATATATATATATATATATATATATGCATCATCTTAGTAAGATTAAATTTTAATAATATAATTAAAGTTGTAAATTTTCCTATTTTACAATTGATATTGAAAATGAAAAATAATTAGATAAAGGAGTAATATATTTATCATTTTAAATTAGCTTTTATTCCGCATGACATCATTCTTATTTAGAAACTATACTTATATTTCTATACTTTATTATTTGTAAAAAATGGTGTGATAAATGTACATGATAAACGTGACGTACAATAAACGTTACAGTAAAAGAGGGAAAGAAAATACTACAATAATTAAACGTTAAGATTAAAGAGGCTGTGATCGATTGCCACCTGTGACTATGAGCATGTACGTGGCATGAGTTGTCCTGTACTTGTCGCATTCGATGGGTGTCTTGCTTATTTTTATTCTTACTGGTTGGATGCGGTGTATCATTTATATTTTACCCTATTAGCGGAGGAATTCTGTTAATCTTAATTTTTTATTTTTTATTTAAAGCCATTAAAAATAGTTTAGTAATATGGAGTTTTAATGCTTGAAATCAAAGATTTAAATTTTATTGCTACTTTTGTTAAAAGAAATGAATTTATTTTTCGTTTATATATTTTTTAATATTTGATAATTAAGATTCACACTAAAAACTATTTTGTCCAAAAATTATCAGAGTGGGGTCAGGTTCACCGTTCCCAAAAGACTATGGTACATTGTATGTCACAACTCGATCTTATCCAAGGAGACAAGTTTCCTTCTCTCATTTTCAACGTGCTTATTTGATTCAATCATTTTTCTTAACTTATTATGGTTGTTGGTTGACACGAAAAACTTGCTCTCACGTAACTAGGTGCCTGCTGTGATGCACCTTAAGGTGCTTATGCACAGTTTAATACGGTGCTCCTAATGTGATCTGCTGCCGCTAAGTAAAGGTAAGTTGATTGTAGGGCCGGTTGTAGATTTTTATTTTATTTTTCTAGCTTTTTTTTTTTTTTTTGGAGTAATGATGCAACATATATGAGACGTGGCATGATAAAAATAAAAAAGAAGTGATTGGGAGACGTACAAAATAGTATGATGCACACAAAAAATTTTGAGAAAAATAATAAAATTACTTAGACAATGAACTTCACATAATTATTGTTATTTTTATTTAATTTTTTTTTTATCGAGAAACTTATTAACTCAAATAGTGCAACACTGATAAGTTTTGTATATATATATAAACAAAATTTACTAATGTTGTCTTATTTGTACTTGTAAATATTTTTTTTCACAAAACTTACTAGTATTGCATTATTTGCGCTGATAAGTCTTGTAAAAAAAAACAACTTACCGACATTGTATTGTTTATGTCGGTAAATATCTCTATTTGGATATTTATTTTTTTTCTTTTATTTTACAATTTTTCTATAACAATTATTGGTTAAAAGTACATTAAATGAGCCAATTTAGCATGACACTGGATTTAATTCTCCAAATAATTAGATTTTAAAGAGTTTCTATGATGTCGATAAATTTTTAAAAAACACGGGTAAATTTGTATCAAAACGTTGGTAAATATATGTAATACGCTGATAAATATCTCTATTTGGATATTTTTTTCTTTTACAGATATTTTTATAACAGTTATTGACTAATGGTATATTAATGAATCAAATGGAGATATTTAAAATAAAATAAAGGTCATTTAAAATTAATTTCAAATTTCAAATTAGTAATGATTCATGATTATTAATTACCTAATAAAATGAAAGCCAATTTTTTCCAAATTGATTTCTTTTATTTAATTTAAATTATTGAAGCACTAATTAATTTTGGACTAATTGAATGCCTGGTAATGTATGTATTTTCGATACACTACTAAACGAGGTTTTTATTAGTATATTAATTTAAAAGAAGATTTCAACTCCATTAAGAATATATTCTTGTATTAGAGATTCTGTAAATGATAACTTTCAACCAAAATCCAATTAGAAATTAAATATTATAAATTTCTAATTATTAAATTTAGGTATTATATTTGTTTATAATGTTTTCCAGAAAAAGAAAATATAACTAGTTTGAAATTTTTTTTGAGTACTTAATTAATTTATTAGCTATTTAAATCTCCATCTATTAATATAATATTCATTTATAAAATTTATGGTACATGAAAGTAGAGGATATATATATATCACTAAATCTTACTCTCCAAATAATCAAAATTTAAGGAGTTTCTAAGATGCTAATAAATTCTTAAAAAATGTTGGTAAATTTGCATCAAAACGTTGGTAAGTATATGTAACACGTTGGTAAATGTTTCTATTTAATTTGGATACTTGTTTCTTTTCTTTCATTTTGCAATTTTTTCTGTAACAATTATTGGCTAAGGGCACATTAATGAGTCAATTTAACATAACACTAGATTTAATTGTCCAAATAATTAGATTTTGAAGAGTTCCTAATATGCTAATAAATTTTTAAAAAATACTGGTAAATTTGCATCAAAATGCTGGTAAATATATGCAATACACTGGTAAATGTCTCTATTTGTATACTTGTTTTTTATTTTAATTTTGCAATTTTTTTCTCTAACAATTATTGGCTAAGGTCATATTAAGGAGCTAACTTAACATGACACTAAATTTAATTCTCCAAATAATTAGATTTTAAAGAATTTTTAAGATGCTAGTAAATTCTTTAAAAATGCTAGTAAATTTGCATCAAAATGCTAGTACATATATGTAATGCGCTGGTAAATATCTCTATTTAGATACTTGATTTTTTTCTTTTCTTTTGCAATTATTTTTTATAATAATTATTGACTAAGGATACATTAATGAACCAAATAGAGATATTTAAAATAAAATAAAATCCATTTAAAATCAATTTCAAATTTCAAATTTGCAATGATTCATGATTATTAATTACCTAATAAAATAAAAGCAATTTTTCTCCAAAACGATTTCTTATATTTAATTTAAATTATTGAAGCACTAATTACTTTAGGACTAATTGTATTCCTAGTAATATATGTATTTTTGATACATTACTAAACTAAAGTTTCATCAGTATATTAATTTGAATGAAGATTTCTACTCCATTAAAAATATATTCTTGCATCAGAGCTCCTGCAAATGATAACTCTCAACCAAAATCCAATTAGAAATTAAATGTTATGAATTTCTAATTATTAAATTCAGGTATTTATTTGTTTATATTGTTTTCCAGAAAAAGAAAATATAACTAGTTTGAAAAGTTATTTGAGTACTTAATTAATTCATTAGTTATTTGAATCTCCATCTATTAATAGAATGTTCATTTATAAAATTTATGGTACATGAAAGTAGAGGATAATACATATATTTACATAAATTTATATATCACTGAATCTTACTTTCCAAATAATCCGAATTTAAAAAGTTCCTAAGACACTGTTAAACTCTTCAAAAATGCGATAAATTTGCATCAAAACGTTGGTAAATACATGCACTATGTTAGTAAATGTCTCTATTTGGATACTTGTTTCTTTTCTTTTATTTTAAAATTTTTTTGTAATATTTATTGGCTAAGGGCACATTAATGAGCTAATTTAACATGATACTGGATTTAATTCTCCAAGTAATTAGATTTTAAAGGGTTCTTAAGATGTTGATAAATTTTTTAAAAATACTAGTAAATTTGCCTCAAAACGCTGGTAAATATATGTAATATGTTGGTAAATGTCTCTATTTGGATACTTATCTTTTTCTTTTCTTTTATAATTATTTTTATAAGAATTATTAACTAAGGGTACATTAATGAACCAAATGGAGATATTTAAAATAAAATAAGGGCCATTTAAAATCAATATCAAATTTCAAATTTCAAATTTGCAATGATTCATGATTATTAATTACCTAATAAAATAAAAGCCATTTTTTTTCCAAATTGATTTCTTTTATTTAATTTAAATTATTGAAGCACTAATTACTTTAGGACTAATTGAATTGCTAGTAATATATGTATTTTTGATACACTTCTAAACAAAGGTTTCATTAGTATATAAATTTCATGAAGATTTCCACTCCGTTAAGAATATATTATTGCATCAAAGCTTCTGCAAATAATAACTCTCAACCAAAATCCAATTAGAAATTAAATATTATGAATTTTGAATTATTAAATTCAGGTATTATATTTGTGTATATTGTTTTCTAGAAAAAGAAAATATAACTAGTTTGAAAAAATTTTTGAGTACTTAATTAATTCATTAGCTATTTGAATCTCTATCTATTAATAGAACGTTCATTTATAAAATTTATGGTAGATAAAAGTAGAGGATAATATATATATTTATATAAACTTATATATCACTGAATCTTACTCTTTAAATAACTTGAATTTAAAGAGTTCCTAAGAGATTGATAAATTCTTCAAAAACACTAGTAAATTTGCATCAAAACGCTGGTAAGTATATGCAATACGCTAGTAAATGTCTTTATTTGGATACTTGTTTCTTTTCGTTTATTTTACAATTTTTTTGTAACATTTATTAACTAATGGCACATTAATGAGCCAATTTAATATAACACTGGATTTAATTCTCCAAGTAATTAGATTTTAAAGAATTCCTAAGATGCTGGTAAATTTTGTTAAAATGCTAGTAAATTTGGATCAATATGCTGGTAAATATATGTAATACACTAGTAAATATCTATTTTTGGCTACTTATTTTTTTTCTTGTCCTTTATTGGTACTGCAAGTATTAGAGCTTAACATACCAAATATCCAGAAAGAAAGTGATGAGTTTTATAGTTCATCAAATTTTTTCTACCCTGGAATCTTGTATGTTTGTTAGTGTTTATCTACAATTTTGAATATCCCACAAAAAATCGAAAGCTTTCTTTGTATCCAAAATTTCATTTCTTTATCTTTTTTTTTTTTCTATTTCTAAATATAGTTAATCTCCATGACTTACTTATGGATTTATGAACCGAACTCATTTTTTAAATAGCTGCTTCAAAAACAAAGTTGTAAACTTCCGGAAAAAAAAAAATTGAGTCTTTTGGGTGGTTGATTTGGTGGGTACTGGATACCCTTGTTCTTGTTCATGTAAAATTGTCCGAGACTTGATGGAGTGAAGAGAGTGGTACTGTGGTAGGATCATGATTATTTTGTTGGAGAGAGAGAGAAAGAAAGGATAGGGAGGCTACTGTGTTGTGTGGTTGCCAGAAATAATTATAACCGTTTGATATTACTTACTTTAAATGGATGGATCATATTTGCTAAATGCCCACATATACTCTCGGTGCATCATTAAGTATGGTGCATTTAAGAAAGAGCCACATAACTAACCTAAAAGTTAAGCAAGGGTGGGATAATAATAAGAGATTTGAATAATTTACATTAGATTATATGTTTAAACTTTATTATCAATGATGTATCAAAAATTTTCTTTTTTTAAAAAAATTTAATTGGTATTCACTAACAGTATAAAATAGTTTTATACTATTATCCAATTATATACCTTTTTTTGGTCAAAATTAAATACTTATATTTATAAGATTTTTAAGGTAATAGGTGGTTAAGCCATACTTTTACTAATATAGTGGCAATACATGATATTATATCTATATAAATTTTTTTAACATTGACGGTATATATCAATTAAATCCTTAAAAAAAAAAAAACTAAAAGTCACTAACGAAATTTACTTAGCATTCTTGGCAAATCCAACATAATAATCTTTAACTCAATTTTTAATTGAATTTAATTTTAATATACTATAAGTCTAAAAGAATTTTATATTATTATCTAATTATATAATATTATATTTAAATTTTTAAGGTAGTAGATGTGAAAGTCAAATATTTATACTAATATCACAATATATGATTAACCATATATATATATAAAATATTTTTACACTAATATTACATTAATAAAGGGACATTTTCGCGCTTGCCTTTCTCAGTTTCATAAGTTTTTAAAACATTATAATGATTTTTGAAGAAAAAGTAATATTTCAAAGCTAAAATTTTCGCAACGTTAAAACATTTATAAATATTCCAAAGTCAAAATATTGATAACCTTTAAAACATTACATCTTTTTTAAAACTTTGCATAGCACAACTTATACAAGTATAGATCATTTTTTTCCAATTGATCTTTTCTTTTTGTGGTTTTTTTTAGAGATATCTTTTATTGAAGGTAATTTTATTTAAAATGTGATTAGACATTAAAGTTAAGCACATCTTTCCATTAGATTCCAACCGTAATTTACCATATTGTAGGTGACCAACCGCATATGCTAAACTCATTCTAAGTTAGTTTTCAAGTGATAGTTTAATACAACATCAGTTTTTTTATTTTATTTTTTTAAAATATGAAATGCAACATCCCAATTGATTCTTGTGCTGGCTGACGAGTTCATAAACCCAAAAATAGAAGCTTGTAATTTCCCATAGTAAGTGGAACTCCAACGATTAATTCCATATGGCTGTTAAGTGTTAAAATAACGTTTTCTTGACAAACATTTAAATTGAAAAGAAGACTTGCTTCAATTAAAAATAAGACATGTTTAATGTTCAGCAACCTCTTATAAAAATACATGTGATTCATTAACCGAACTATTAGAAATAAAAACCAGGTTATGATAAAAGATCTAGTAAAGAAACTAAAGATATTAATGCTACATATGTATATTTATAAACATGTTATCTTAGTTTTTTTTTAAGGGATGGTAATGAGCATCTATTAGAGTTTTATATCGCTTAAGGATATAGTTAATATAGTTTTTATAAATACTTGGACAACTCTTCTCCTATGAGCTAACTTTTTGGGTTGAATTAAACCCACTCAATTCTAAGATGGTGTCAGAGTCTATCTTGTGATCATTATTGGGCCATCCATAGAAGTCCAATCCTGGAAACTTCACACTCTATAGTCTTATCCTAAGGGTGAGGGGGTGTATGATCTAGCTTTTGGGATTAAATTAAATCTACTTAATTCTAAGAGTATCCATTGGGCTGGGACATGCCTCTAGCCCCTAGTCCCTATTGGAAAATTTACCCCCCATCTCGGCCTCCATTCCCATACAAATCTCTATTCCTTATAGGAATTTGAATCCTCACAGATATCCACAAATTTATGCCAAAAAAATTCAAAAATTTTACAAAAAAAGGGGAAAATGCATAAAGAACACCTTTTAACCAAAGTAAAGCACACATGATTGTAAGAAATTTTGAAGTATCAATACAAGAAATTTAGAACACCAGATTAAATGTTACCTCTTGAAGTTTTTGACTCTTCAATCTCTAATGTGAGAATCTACAAGATTGAAAGATAAGGTCTTCCTCTGCAACTCCCATTCTTCCTCACAACACCTGTTAATGGGGTGAGCCATAGAGTGGCAATAGCTAGCATTCGAGAGTGCAGAGGGGACTGAGCCTTTATATAAACATAATCTAATGGGCTTTCCTATCAAAAGTCTATTAGGTTGAGGCCTATACTATTATCCACACTAATTAGTTATAGATGTCTAAGCACAAAATAAATGGACCACTCAAATCAATAATTGGCTTTCAAGATTGCATCCTAGCATGGATCACATATTAGCCCGTTTTTATCAAAGCCGAAATGTCTCAATTGACTGCAACCCACAAGAATTATTAGATAACTCTAACATTCTCTCACTTTGGCAAAACCAATTGAGTAGTTTTAAAAAATAAGTAAGTAGATAAATAATAAATAAAAATAAATTAATCGAAAACATTTCTTTTGAAAACGACTCTCGGGCTAATAACTATTTTGTTAATGTGGCCACACTTAAGAAAATGCATGATCCATGATGCAACATTATGACTCCATCTAACTAAAGCCAAGCAACATCGAATCATGGTAGTCGTTACATCCTTTGTTGATGTAGGACCAATCCATAGTTACAAATGTCAACGACTTCGTCGACTAGTTATTAGTGTGGAGTATAGCAAGAAAATAGCATGCCAATGTGATCTAATAACCATACTGCTATTTTCATTGTTGGTCCTCACAATTTCTCTCAATGCTTTTAAAGCCAAAGAAATGGTATGGTCCATGAAGAACCATTTTGCCTCAACTTCAAAATAGTGTTGACCACTAGTCCCAATGAAAATGAGTTTTAAAGATATCATTATACCTCAAACTTCAATATACTGTCAACCACGTGCATAGTGGTCCTAATGACACCGAGTTCTTAAGATATCATTATGCCTTAAGCTCCAATATGGTATCGACTACAAACACAATGTTCCTAACAACACCGATTTCTAATGATATCATTATGCCACAAACTTCAATCTATTGTCGAACACAGGCACAGTGTTTCTTCAACAGCACCAAGTTCTAAAATTTTAGCAATTGATATACGGATGTAACTAAATGAATAAAACTTATTATATTATCAATTGCTTAAGAATAAACAATGCATTCAATTAAACACCTGTTCAAAATCAATGTGCGACATAACAATATAAATTTTCGAGCTCCCACTAATCAAACATATCAAAAGAACTCAGTTGCCCACATTTATGACATGTCTTTCAAACACTATAGGCCTTAGACATTTGTCTAAAAGATTAGCTAGTTGGAAATATTTAGCGTGTTCAGTGAAATTGATCTCCTTGAGGAAATTTGCTCAACCGACTCAATAGGTTGTAGAACCTCAATTGTAGCAAGAGAAGCAATTATATTATCAATGGAGAAGGATCAATTATAACATGTTGTAACTCCAGATTCAGCTCAAACAAGGGTAATAATGAGATGTTACAGAAAAATTAGGCAAAGAATAACTAATAACAGTGGAAGCAATCCAAGCATAATAAAGCAACAATTATCAGCAACAAATAAATGTAAGAGATTGAAATAACTTATAGGATAATAAAACCTCCATTATCAATAGAAGCAAAGATATAGAGAAGTCTCAGAAGATATAAGCACTGTGCACACAAGCACAACTCTTCCATAACATCAAATGGTTACCCATAAGGGCCCAAAGACATCAACAAGATGAAACCACCAAAGAAGAGTTCAAAAATCCTTTTTAGGACAATCAAGATAAGAATATTGGATTTCTCCCACTCTACACTATTAAGGTGTATTCTCTTCATTATAATCACTTGGATTATTCATACAATGCCATGTCAAGGTCAACAACTTTAAAGAAAATTTCCATTGGATGCACTCCAATGGGACTTTGCTAAAAGGTTTATTTTGGCCCAATCAAAATTTTCATTGAAGCTAAACAATTATTCATCTAGAGAGCTACGCATAAATAATATGGACAATATATAACTCAAAGTTAAATAATTTCCATAATGAGGTCAGCATAATAGCATATTCCCTTTTAGGCAGAATGTGCCACCATGATAGCAACCATGGTTAGAACCTTAGATGAGTTAATCAATGAGCGTACGTTAAAATTGAAAATCTATCCCTTTTGTGCAGATAGATCCCACAAACCAATGCACCTGTATTGACCTCATCTAGAAAAATGGAAATGTATTAAGATTAATAATTGGGCATGATATAAATTAAAATTAAATAGCTACCATAATGAGGTCAACATAACATCACACATTCCCTTTTGGGCAAAATGTGTGATTATCAACCAAGGTCGTAATCTCAGATAAGTTAATTAGTGAGTGTACACTGGGTTCAAGAATCCATCCCTTTTGGGCAGACAGACCCTCTGGACTAAGATATCTCCATTAACATCATCCACAAAACAAAGATGAGTTACTTAATGAGCATGCATTGGGATCAGAGTCTCCTTTGGGCAGATGAATCTCCTAGACCAATATATATCCAAAAACCACATCTAAAATTAGTCCCTAGTTATCACACACAAAAAACTCCCTTTGGGTAGGTAATTGCACGAAACAAACTAGAAACATTCCTCAAATTACAAGGATTTCCATAAACCCCATATAAGCGATCCCACTTTAATGGTAATTACTAATTTATGAAAACTCTTGTAGAGGAATGGATTTTCTCTTGCCCAAAATTATGATACAACATAAGAAGGTGCAACACTTCTCCTGATCATAATTAATTCAATAACATTCCCTAAAATGTTTTGTCCATAATTAGAGCAAATAGGAAACACAATACACATGCAAATTGCATCACATGATACATGATAATTGATTTTTCAATATGCCATCATTCAAAATATCACCCCAATATTTAACAAATTATACTTTATTAGAAATTTTTACAAATAAGTTGAAAATTCTGGGCAATCCAAATGGCACACAATATCCTCCATCATTCCACCAATTCCCTATACACATCATTGCACCTCCCCTTCGGGCAGAGAATGCAAAACATGCAAGATATCTGTCTTGTATAGGAAAAACTCGGCTCCAGAAGTTGTTGCCTTTGGGCAAACGAACCTCCTTAATCAAAATATTTCTCATAAGGTTGGTTCCACAAATATAGTATCAACTAATTACCAAAAGGTAATTCCATATTTTTCATGTAAATTTCCTGTTACAAATATTTTAGTTACGAGCTCAATTTTGTTATTAGTGTCATTTATGGAAAAATTCACGAGTTGAAAAAAGGGCAAGAAAATGATTGATTCTTAATCAATTCCAGTTATACCATCCCAAAATATTAATTTTGCAAGTGACTCGCTTCGGCGGTGAAACTCACTCAACCAATAAAGTGCTTAACAAGGATAAACAATTGCCCAAATAACCAATTTCGAATTTATCTCTTACTTTTCCAAACACTTATAGTAATTTCCCAGTGTGACTCAAGAGGCAACTTTCAATTCTATAAACTTTATTTATTTTTGTTTGGATTTAAACAACCTAAGTGGAAGCAACTTGATAAATAAGCATTTTGAGCATACAACTCAGGCAAAAAAATAGCGAGAGTCAATATCATGAAAATATTCAAAATATAACAAATTATCTTTCCAATATATTATTATTTTATTAAATATTAGCTGAAAAATAATTAAATACTTATGACAATTCACCAAAAATCATAGTAATAAAAGATAAGTAATGAAGGAAAATATCATACTCATGCATATAACAAAATTTGGCTATGATTATTAAATCACCATCTAACAGTCAGTAATTGACACAATTAATACTACTAGAAATTTGTCAATATCCAACAAATTTTACTGACAACTTGAATCCATGGAAAATACTGGCGGATTATCCGTCGATAAAATTAAATAAACGATTGACGTAAAAATTTACCAATGGTTTGATATTCTATTAGAAAAATCGTTGATAAATTTTCGCATTTGATTATGCCAAAATATTACTAGTGGAAAAATTGTCGGTAAGTAATTATTTTTTTCTTTTAATTTTATTCAAAATTAATACTTTACTAACAAAAAATCTGTTGGTAATTAAGATTAAAAAAATTAATTTTTTTTATTTTTTCTTCAAAATTTAATTTTTTGGTATTTGAAAATTAGGAATGATTGCCGTTATCTATTAATTTTCCATGTTATCGATGGAATGTTGGATTAACAAAATGATTCGTTTCATTGTCATTTTATTGATGAAATATTTATCAATAATATTTGATTAATGAAACGAATTGTTTCATTAACTCTTTACAAACAAAAAATTCATCAGTAAAAAAGAAACGGTTAATTAAAATGTGAGTTCACTTCTTCTTCTTCTTTCTTATTTCATCAAACACACACGCACGCACACACACACACACACACACACACTCTTTACACTCTCACTCCCCCCCCCCACACGTGCATTGGCCTTGTCACCACCGTTGGAACTTCAATTTCACCACCGGAGACCTCTATTGTGTTCGTGGTAAGTTATTGAGCATTTTGATTAGTTTATTTTTTTTTGTTTGGCCTTTTTTTTAATTCCTTTTCTTTACTCAAAGTTTTTAGTTTCTTAGTTAGTTAACTAACCTATTTTGTTATTTTAATTGTTAAAGATCTCATTTGGAACACTTTGAGTGCTTCAATTATAGTGCATTCACTGATTTGAGCTTCATGGTGTATTAGGTATGTATAATGTACTCTTTTTTTAAATCTATATTTTCTGAAATATTAGAGACTTAAATTTTCTAGGATGGAAGAAGTAGGGTGAGATTGCATAACTAGGGGAAAGGTTAGAATTCATTCTTATTGTTTGAATTGTATGATGTGGTGTTGTATGCATCTATGATATAAAGTATGGGGATGCATTCTAGAACGGTTTTTAGGATTAATTAATTAATTTACATAAATGCATTTGTTTATTATTTGTGTTGAAATACTGAATTAAATAATTATTGTTATGTAATAAATAATTATTATTTATGTTGAAATGTTGAATTAATTTTTGTGGAAGCTCCTAATTTAAGAAGAGATTCTGCCCAAATATTTTTTATCATTTAAAATATTCTTTGAATTAAATAATTATTGTTATGCTCCATGTGTTGTGTCTTTATTTAGTTAACATATGTCTTATGTTTTCAATTTTATACATGTTATACAGATCGTTTATGGCAGAATGAGGACCTAGTTCTAGACGAGGTACGGCTAATCGAGGAAGCATGATTTACCTCCTTGCACATGTGCTCCATTGACCACCTCTACTGCACCCACGTCCAACACTCCCCTTACTACTTCTATCTCCACACCTATCTTCAAGAGGTGAGGCCCACATCTTATCTATACCTAATTCCGCACCTTCCCCTGTCCTAAGCTAGCCAGGTTCACAAGGTGCCAGGGCCTCCTCATCCACCCCTTCATAGGGCTCTACGGACCAGCATGTGGAGCTAGATATGATGGTAAATCCTAATAAGTAATTTCAAATTTAAGTTTATTATAAATTTTTAATTATGATAAAAAATTTAACTAACAGATATTTGACATAATGTGTTGTTTATGACATAGTTGGATTCCACCACAGCCGAGGCTACCCGCAATTATTGAGGTATTCGAGGAGAACTTTCACGCCTCATATACCAATTTTGTGCAGGCTCCTGAGGCCACACCATGGTTGTAGTGGAAATACTGGAAGATAAAATAATAATTATTTTTATTTTTTTATTATTAGTTTTGATTTCTATTCTTACGCATGATTATTTATTACAATTTTGCTGATTATTATACTCCATGTATGCAACGTATGTTCATTATTGATCAACGCAAGGAGGCTTCATCTATAAGGTGCAAAAGAATAGGGCTAAAAAATGGTTTCATGATATGTTTTATGACATTCGCGAGAACAGTGCTAGCACCCATTGGCTCACTGATGAGATCCTCCTGGCACTAAAGGCTAACTAGGACTCACCTAGGTTCAAAGTAAAGTAGATGAAGGCTTGAACGAACAGAGGATCAGCTCGAGGTGGCTCTTTGCACACTGGAGGCTCCACTACCATCTAGAGCACGTGGCTGAAAATGGTAAATATCGTTCGTTACTCATTTACTTAATCAATTTTCATATTAGATATTATATAATCATGAAAATTGTTTGAAATGCAGGAGAAGGCAATGAGCAGGCCACCGACTTAGAGGAAGTTGTTATGAGAAACCCACACCTAGAAGCAGAATAAGTCCTAGTAGGTTAATACCTGATCAAAGACCACATCCATAAGTACTTATAATTTTAATTTTGCATACTTTTAATTTATTATAGTTGTTATTCTTTAAATCTAATTTGTTTTGTTTCTTTCAATTATAGCGCGAGTTCACTTAGCAGTTGATTGAGGCCTGGTCGCAAATGTTGTAGCAGGGGGACAGGAGCACTCTTGCCGCCCTACCTATTAGCAACAATGAGATATGCATCCAAACAATCAACAGCCCTACAAGGGCTGGATCTATAAGATGGGGACCTTTTATAGCAAATCATATTCTCCATGCTCTGTGTCTAGAGCTAAGCTTGCTGGGATTGATGTGGAGAACATCTGTGGTAAGGTCCATGCACTCAATGAATTGGTCTAGCGGCAGCTCAATGAGGCCGACAAGAAGTACATGGAGCTGTATGAGTGCCGCAAGAGGGATAAAGAGCAATGGATGTAGCAGATACAATCCATAGAATAGAGGATGACAACTATGTACAACTATTTCGATCAGATGCGAAGTGGCGGTTCTTTGTCTGGTGCACAACCTCCATCATCTTTGCCCCCGCCTCTACTGCCTTAACCTTCTCTATGCCACCACATATCTCGAGATGACGACGATGATATTTCGAATATTGCCGATGATCAATATTGATAGTTTTTAGAATTATTTTTTTTTTTAGAATTATGTTGTGACATTTTTTTTTAATTTCTTTCATTATTGATAGGTTTTATTTTAAGTAACAGTGTATACATTTTATTTAATTAACATTTTTTTATTTCTTCTATTTTTATGTTTTTAGATTTATCAGTATTTTTTATATTTGTTATATTTTTATTTATATGGACTTGTGAAGAATTAAAATTATAATTTGAAACATTTAAATATTAATTTCAAATATTAAAAATTAAAACAAAAATTAATTTTTAATTACCGACATATTTTGCATCGGTAAATTTACAATATAAATATTATTTATATATTACCAACAGATTATACATCAGTAATTATTAACAATTCGTCGATTTAATTTTGTCAGTGACAGTTTCTGATGCTATTATTACTGACCCATTTTTATTTTATTGATGAAATTTTTTTGTCAGTATAATTACATAAATTATCAACAAATGATCTTTTTCATAGGTAATATTCATTTTTTTAATTAACGATGCATTTTTTACTGACAAATTGTGCCTGTCAATAAGAATTTTACCAATGAATTTTGTTCATCTTCCATTAGTAAATAGCGTATTTCTAGTAATATAAGATCCGAATTTTCTCATATAATAAAGTAAATGCAAGGTTTTAGGGACATGCATAGACTTTTAAAGGGCATGGTCCCCAAATTGCCCATATCTATAGGATAAAGACCCAACCCATGAATTGACCACAAGAAGAGATGAACCCTTTCAATATGGTCAATCCAAGATGTTGGTAACAATCTGAGCAATATTCCAACAAATGCCAAGTGGGCATGAGGCCTTCAATAACAATGTTAAGATCCCTTCAAATCCTTAGCTTACATAGGCTCAGGTAGAGCCCAAAATGTGCATGAGATCAGTGTAAGGGAGTTATTAAAAACAATTCAATTATGATTAATAAAGAGGTAATAAGAGATCAATTATATCAATCACAATTGATTGAGAGATAAGAGCAAATCAACTATCATAATTGATTAAGAGATAAGAGCGAATTATATAAATCATAATCAATTAAGATACAACAACAATTCAATTATATTAATCACGATTAATTATGAGGAAATAACAAATCAATTATTTCATCCTAATTAATTGAGAAAATTAGAATATATCAATTCTAATATAAATTTGAATTCTAAATCAAGAAATTCGATTCCAAAATATAAACACAATTCAGCCATGTGTATATGCAAAACACAATCCAGCCATTACAAAACATAATATATAAATGAATAATTTGTCTTATTCTTTTGAATGAACTTCTTGAACCCCCCCTTTTTTTAAATTGATTACGTGAATATATAATATATAAAACTTGCAATTTCAAAAGGATATATATGTCATATAAATAAAGGTGGTTAACTCTCACACTCACTATTTTAAAAGAAAACCATTTTTACCTATGTAATAACATATTATTAGATGTCAGTATAAAATATTTTTATGAGTTTAATTGGTATACACTGACAGTGTAAAATAGTTTTACACTGTCAACCAATAGAAATAGGGGAAAGTGAGAATTTATGGTGGGTCCCTCATTATAATGGGTGGTTATTTTGATATGTTGACACTTTTCACCATTTCTATTGGTTAACAGTGTAAAACTATTTTACACTGTCAGTGTATTTAAATTAAATTCTATTTTTATAGTGATATGTGTATATATCACAGCAGGCATCTTGCAAATTTTCCAAATAGTAACATGAATGTGCACATGTGGTCCGTGAGATGCTGCTATACGTATGCTTACCGAATGCCCCTGTCAAATTTCTTGATGACTATACGAGATAGCCATGGCGGATGCCCAACAAGGCGGCGGCGCAAAGGTCAGCCGGTAGCGAACGGGGCGCCAGGAACCGCGGAGTCTAGCACGACCAACGTCGTCCTTTTCCGCGGCGGTCCCACGACCATAAACCTGCCTTCCCGACAGCAGCGGGCGATCGCCGCCATGAGCCAGTGGCTGTTCGTCTCCTCTCCAACAGCACGACGATGGTGCGAGGAAACGGCAACGACAGTGACAGAGTAGCAACGACTCTCCTCCTCCCTGCAAACGCCACCAGTTACAACACCAAGGTATAGCAGAAGCAATGGTCATGCAGTTTCACGAAAATCACAGCAGCAATGCGTTCTCAAGGTTATTCAAGACAAAAGCTTAGTCATTCAAATTTTAACAAGCATGACAACTTAGTGATTAAAATCTCATGACAGATTTGATTTAAGGAGGAAAGGAAAGAATTTTTAAACTTTGAATCTGCGATTTTGATTGTTTGAAAATTACCGAATCAATTTCTTAAGATACTAAGAAATAGTTAACTGCATTCCAACTCCAAGCCAAACATTGGTATTCAAGAATTTTTCGATCAACATATATCCGCACCTTTCAAAACATTCAAGAAATATGTTCTAATTCAAAAAATTCATTGATCCAACCAAGACACATATTCAAGATCGAAAAATAGAATTTTGCAAAACTCAATTTCTTGTTTTAATCTAGTGGGTTCTAATCTTAGAACAACCTGCTCTAATACCAAATCTAAGAAATTTTGAAGGATTAATAGTAGAACTTTAGAACACCAGATTAAAGATTACCTGTTAATGTTTTTGATTCTTTAATCTCTAATGTGAGAATATGCAAGATTAAAAGACAAGGTCTTCCTCTACAATTTCCACTCTTCCTCACGGTGGCCATCAATGGGCCAAGCCATAGAGTGTCAATAGCTAGCATTCGAGAGAGTGTATAGGAGATCTAATCTATATATAAACATAATCTAATGGGCCTTCCCATGAAAAATCTGTTATATTGAGACCTATATTGTTATCCACACTAATTAGTTACATATGTCCAAGCTCAAAACAAATGGATCGATCGCTTAAATTAATAATTGGACTTCAAGATTGCATCCCAATATAGATCACATATTAGCCCATTTTTATCAAAACTAACATGTCTCACTTGATTGCAGCCTATAAGAATTATTAGATAACTCTAACAATGATATCCATAATCTATTGCAACACTATTAATACAACAAAATCTAACTTAATAATAAAAATACACGATGAAAATTCGATAATATATATTTAGGTAAATTTATATATACTTAAAAATATTTAGGCAAATTCGGATTTATGGGGACTTAACAGGTCTCAATATGATGGAGACCTCATCTTCACCCTCATATTGTCTAGTTAATAGGGACTGTATCATAATTCCCATAGAGACTAAAATTGTCTCAATACTTATTTTCTCACAAGTAATCTTCGCAATTACCTGTCATGACCCAACCTAGGTTGTGTCCGGTGCATAGGGACACGTCCCTAGCAAGCTATCTTAGACCATTTCCAAAAAAAATTGGGCAAAATTTTCTTTATATTTAAGACTATTCCTAGATAAGGATCCTCTACCTGCACAAATAATATAAACACACAAATATTATTGGGGATCCAAGCATTCTCAGAATGCACCCCCATAGCACATAATATAGGAGTTTAAAACAGATTCATTCTTATGAAAATATATATGTATATATCCATACATGAAACTTAATCCATAATCATTAAAACTCAAATTTGTCATAACTAAACAAATATAATTTTACTACAAATCATAAACTGATACAGGAAGGACCCTGCTTGTAGGTTATTAGAGCATTACTAGAGATTATACCAAATATACTCAAATACTAAAAATATCTGGAAAACCACATGAACAAAAATGTGGGTTGCTGGACATTCGACACTTCTAGCTAGCGGTAAAGACTCAAGCACTTATTTGCACCTTGTCTAAAAACATAGAGATATAAAGAGTAAGCCAAATAGACTTAGTGAACGACAATATACCTATAATAGGAGTGAGACAAACTTAGATATAAACTTTTAGCAAGATATAACTTTATAAAACTCGTACACATTTCTCAAATAAGATACTTCATGTATAAATTAAAACACCATACCAACTTCTAGTAAAACATACATGATATATAATCTATCTTTAAAGCCACTATAGCTCATTAAAGCACCCTTTTTAGGTCAACTGAACATATATTTCTTCATATCAAATTATATGCATTTTAGCTTATAACCTCAAACGCATAATAAAATCCAAGGAAGTTTCATACTTTCAATAAATATAAGTTTCAACTAATAAACATAAATGCATAAGAGAGAAATACTTTCTCAAAACATAAAAAACATTTACTTATCTTAATATCATAATAAAGCATAAGGGAGGATCCTAATTCAGAAATAACTTCCTGAATGGGCAGCCCCAGACAACCTGACCCCAGCAGTAACTGATTAATCTACATCTGAGCAACACCGACAACCTGACCCTAGGTGTCTATATCTTCCAGATATGTTAGCCAAACATGTCGAGCTAACAATTACCCTACTAGCTAGGTTATTCGAGATGCACCAAGGCTAATGCTGCTGCCATTAACAAATAGTTCTATCACAGTTCTTCCCATTAGGTAAACCTTACTCTTTGTCAAAATCTTGTCACTAAAACTTTTCTTTAGCTCAAATCATATACATTCTTACTCATAGCTTTAGATGCAAAATAAGATCCAAGATATAGTACTTTCAAACTATTCATTATCCTGAGTTCTTCTTCACTTTATTGTAATTTAGCTATCTCTTTCTATCAAATTGCTTAAAGCATTGATTTTAAGAATATAACAATTTTCTAATAACTTGAAACTTCATATGTTTCTATCATATTACTGAAATATAATAAAACAATTCTATAAGAACTTGTCCCACACATATATACTCAAACATATATATACATGCACATAATTAACATGATTACTTCAAGAGTTCTATAAATAGGGAGTAAAACACATTAAATCAATACTTTCATAAAACTTTACTAAAATACATTTTAGTCATGCACTTAGAAAATTAAGGATAAGAAACTAGCTATAGATATACTATCATTCACAGTGTTAATCCAAGGGAAGGGTCACGAAGCTATGGTTACCACACAAGTTATTTAGCACCAAAAACATCATTATCTAAACACTAATTAGCCTATAGAGCCACAGATTAACTTGAAAAATATCCCAAGATATAAAATCCCCAATTAGAACCCTAGGTTCCTAAATCTTAACTTTAAACTCAATCCTCTAAGAAAATTCTTCCATACTCATGAAATAGAGGAAGATTTGAGCTTAGAGAGTTACTTTGGGTAGCAAAATAATGAAGAAGCTTGATGGAGGATGTAGGTCTCCTCCCACCTTTACTTTCTCTCACTAAAATAGGAGAGAGAGATCCAAGAGAGAAACCAAGCTAAGGTATGATGATGATAATGAAGGAAGAAGATGAATTTTGATGGTGGACTGAATGAAAAATGGTGAAGGAGTGATAGAAATCATGTGGGGGAAGAGAAGAATGAGAGAGAAGGAAGAGAGAAAGAGACATGGTGGAAAATACGGGAGAAGGGTCGAGATTCACCCTTTATTTCCGTACAGCGGGCGCCTGGGTGTTGCAACTTGGCCGCCTGGGCACCCACTCACCTAAAACGCATCAATCTAGCAGTGCAACTAGCACCCTAAGCGCCCAGTCCCTTTTTTTCTTCTTCTTCCAAACACTTCTCTCATGTCATCATATAGTTTTTACAATTCTTAATTTCTTAATGTTAAGTTAATGTCGCCATTTATTTTATGTAAATAAGGGAATATCCTCCATTTGAATCCAATAAAAATATTTGAAAAATTAAACTTCTTACAAATTAAAATCCAACTTTTGGATTCTAGTACAAATTTTGGAAAATTCTCATTTCGTTAAACTTTCGAGCTAAAAACGAAAGGATTAACGATTTCCTAAAATTTGTTAAAAAACACCTTTAAATTCTTGGATATCTAATGAACAATTATCGGAACTTTTAATTCTATAAAAATGTTCTAAATATATAGTTCTCCAAGGAAGTATAGGATCTAGACTTGGAGCTTTTCCCAAATTCGACAAAACAAAGTGTCACAAATTATAATCTCTTGATCCGGGCATTACATTACCTTTCTAAATAAGTTTTTTTTGTCATCCCTAACTTTTCTTATTTAATTATAACTACTTTTATTTTACTTTCATTGCACCTATATTCTAATTTCACCGTCTTAGCATATATGAGGAGATGTGATTTCTAAGTAATGAAGTGTGGATACAATATGAGACATAATACAATATGACACGGATGTCAAGATATGACAATTTTAAACAGTTATAAATAGAGTACAATTACAATTATTATATAAATATTATATAAAAATTATTGGTAAAAAATTTAGATAATATATATGAGGTCCTAAATTTAAATTTTATTATTATTGATATATCAAAAAATAATATGATATATAAAATTAGTACAAAATAGACATACAAACATGAATATTAAATAAAAAAGAAAAGAATAATGATTTACTAATTAGCATAAATAATTATATTATAAATATAATAAAAACACACTTACCTATTTAATGATTATGGTATTTTCATTTATATAGATACAAAATTCAAAAAATAAAAATAAAAACTTGTCAAATTTAATTAAAAATTTCTAAAAATATTTATAACAATTCGGACATGAATATGTACCGACATGAAGACTATTTTAAAGTGTTTATGATTCTTAATTTTTAAGAAATAAACCAAAAAATTTTCTTTGGCATTAACAGAGTTTTGATTCCTTCATCACTAAACCAAGTATGAAAGTACGAACTCACATTAAAAGACAAAACTCATCACTCCTATGTAATACTAGTAAGAATGATTTTAAATTCTCTGCGATTTTCTGGCACAAACTTCACTGCGATTAATTAAGAAAGTATATTACAAAATGTAATATCAATTCTAAATAAGAGCTTAACTTTTTGTCTTTTTTTTTTAAAAAAAATTTTTGAAATTCTAAAATCTTCCGCGACTTCGAATGAGTTAATATTCATGATAATAATTAGTGCTTGGATAAAATCCAAAATTGAAAAATGCCATCTGCAAAACAACCCAATTGTAAAAGAAATTGAATCTCAGAATAATATTATTAAGTGGAGGAAAATTATCTAGATGAATTAATATCCATTGAATACCAACAAGGTAATGGCATGAGTGGAAGGTGTTCGAGACCTTTAAACATGTGGTTTTGGGTTTGATTTTGGATTCATATGTATGAAAAAATTATTATTAGAAGGAGTCCTTGCTTAAGCATCTGATTATACTTTGAAAGATTAGTTTATCACCTATTAAGTGAAGAGATATTCTGGGAAACCAAAAAATACCCATTAAATAATTTTTCACTCCTTATTTAAATATCCTAACATTTTTTGTGTGGGAAATTAGTACTTCTGCCAATAATTTATTTTTATAAGTTCAAAGTCTTGATATTATAAATAAAATTTAATATTTTTGGTATTGAAATAAAATTTAATTTTGATATATCAGTATAAAACTTTTTACATAGTCATTTAATTATATATTTTTACATCCATAAAAGTATTTGACTTTTATCATGACTATTTTTAAAAGCATACCAAAAGATAAGATATAATTGCTTGAATGTATAAAATATTTTATACTGATAATATATCAAAATTATTCTCTAAATATTCATCACCTATTTGCTCAAGTTTACTTACAACTTAAACTGCAATTTGTTAAATATATATTCAATTATTTTTACTAGTGTGAAAAAAACGGAAAATCCTTAAAAGATTTGAACATACAACATGATATGTGCAAGAAACTTACGCTAGTCTTTTGAAGCAACTAAGAAAATTTCAAAATCAATCCCCAATCATAGGAAATCCTAAATTATGAAGATTGAATTATTGCATATGCTTACTTGCTGGTTTCTTCGATGTGTCGTACATATTTGAAACATTGTATAAAAGCAAGCAATCGTACTTTCTTTCTTGTTCTACCAAAATTTCCTTGTCCCTCGTAAACTGAAAATATAAGTAACAACTAACAAGCGCAGACTTAACAAATAGATAAATAAGGGCTGAATTTCATTTTAGCAACTGCACTATGCAATATAAAAAAGAAATTAATTAATAAATATTCCATCCTTTGCATTTGTTATGAAATAAATATGAGCATATCAAGAAGTAGAGGAAAATTACCAACAAGGTATTGGTCCAAATATAAAGGAGTCAGAGTCCCTTAAATATAAGGTCTTATGCTCAATCTCGAGATTAATGTGTATGAAAAAAATACTATTGGGAGAGATCCCCATTTAGATATCTCACCGTATTCTAGACGATTAGTCTTTTACTTGTCGGGTTAAGGAATACTCTAAGAAATCAAAAAAGGAAAAATGTAGAGGAAAGTGTCATTAATCACATTAAAGATTTATAATACGAACAGTACTTGAAGAAGTATTTATAGCCCAAATAGATGAGGTGTCTAAGGCTATAAACAAGTTTTTATAACCAAATCTAAATTAAATTTTAATCAAATCAAGATTGGAAAATAGTTTCATGACAAAATTTTTTCGAACATTGACTTTTTAATAATGTTTTATAATCCTCCCCAATAGATGTTCAATAGGAATATGTCTCATTAAAATTTTTATTAGTAAAAAAACTTGGTAGAAAAAGTCCTAGTGAAAGGGAAAAAAAACCTCGTCATTAAAAATCTTATTAAGGAAAACCTTGTACACAAAACCCCAACCAAGAAAAAAGAGTACAATATTCTCCTCTATTGATAATATCACTTATTTTAACACTAACTATAGTTAATCTTGTTTAGTTATTTAACTTTTAGTTAGTCAGTTATAGACATGTTGTAAATAACGGCTTAGCATTGTAAATGATGAAGTTGCTTATGGTTAGTTAGTGGATTGAGCCAACTTGTCACCAGCATACAAGGGTGGGTATTGTTTGAATACATTGAGACAACTCAATCTTTCAGTTTCAATTCGAGAGAGGTATCATTCATCTCTCAGTTTCCCTTCATTTCTCGCATGGTGTTAGAGCTGGCTCTCTTTGAAGAGAGAGCTTTACTATGCACTTTGATCAAACAATATTCTTCCATTGGAAGAGTCGCACTGACCTTGTCGAGCTTCAACATTGGAGGTTCGAGTCACCATTGAAGGTTGTGCTATTATTTTTTGCTACTCTTTCAAAGATTGACTTCAAAAATGGCGAATGCAGTAGCACCTTCGATTGATCGACATAGCCCATACTTTCTTCACCCTAGCAAAAATCCAACATTGCGTTTTGTTGATTACCATTCTGGTTACTCCTTCCCTTGCAGAAGCCAATTACCATTATAGAGCAATGAGTGCGACCCTTAGATCGAAGAGCAAATTACGTTTTGTTGATAGTAGTGTTGTCAAACTAGACCCTAATGACCTCCTATCTTTACCTTGGGAAAGAAACAATACCATAGTTTTTCAAGAGACTAATTTGTCCGGCACTATTTTTGACAGGGACCAAATTAGGGGGTCTTGTCTAATCACTTGAGCCAGTTGTTGGCTAATCTTATGCAGCAACATTTTCAAGCTGCCATCGACTCCTGATATGTCCCAAAGGATCACATGGTGCTAGCTCATTTTTCTCTGCTGATTATAAGCTTTATTTGAAGGCATTTCGTGACCTAGATTAGGCTTCGTGTCCCGACACAAGATCAAGTACTGGCCTTTGTCTGTATTTGGGACAATCATCGATTAGCTAGAAGTCCTTGAAGCGGGCCATAGTTTCAGGACCTTCAACAAAGGCAGAGTAAAGAGCCATGACAACCGCCACATGCGCATTGCAATGGCTAGATTATATTTTGGAAGATCTTCAAGCCCCATTCAAGACTCCCTCCTCTATTGTGACAACTGGGCTGCTTAGGATATTGCAACTAATCCTATATTCCATGAGCACACCAACACATTGAATTGGATTGTCACGTGCTTAGAGAGAGAATTCAAAGTGGACTCGTTCATTTGCTCGCTATTTCTTCTGCTGCTCAGGTTGCACTTGGATAGCTTCTTTGGCTGACTTAGACCTCAAATTTAAAAAACAAGTCAGACTTGTTTACTGCAAAACCTAACATAACCTCACCTTTCCTTCCCTACATGGAGAATTGCATAATTCTTTGAGACTCGAGGGTGATGACAATGTTAATGTCATATACGTATTTTCTAACCAGGTGCTTGCACTACCATCATGCCGAAACTGTGAGCTACAAATTTGAGTTATAATTAATACACCACCCATTTCATAAAAGGCAACAGTAAGGTAGAAAACATGATGCCCTCACAGGATGGGAGCACGTAAATGCACACAGAAAATAAAGATAAAAGAAGCAGAATACATGCCATTCAAGAACTGAAATCAGACCACAATGTGCTAAAACAGAAAGGCGTACTCAGAAAACGAAGGGTATCATTATTGTAATCTTTTCCCAAACATCGACAACACTATCAAAATGAATGAAACCTACTAATCAGAAACACAATTATTTTGTCATCTTGTGTCACAAGTTTCTCGAGGCAACTAAGGATTCTGACAACTATGGATGGTTCTATTATTACATGTCAAGCCTACAGCCAGTATCAATGATGCAATGCTTCCTTCGAAACAAAATCAATGATGAAAACAGTGTACTTTACAAGAAAAAAGAGGGGGAAAAAAAAAGAAAGGAAAAAAGGATTCCTGACAATTTACAATCTGTAGGCAATCTTCAAATAATTGGCAGCCTTCCCTAGAAAGTTCCTTTCCAGCTAAAGGAAATCAGTTTGACCGAAAAGCAGCAATACCTAAAATCATAGTTGTCAAAAGCGGATAGTGGCGCGTTGCAACCGACCCCAAAAATGCTATAACGGGATAGCAGATAACGTTCCGGCTGCTATTTGATACAAATGTATGTAATTATTATGCAAATTATATAACATATATACATGTTCAAAAATAAGAAATCATTCATAATTAAACTCATTCACATTAATAATGAAAATTCATAATCCATTCCATATTCTAAAAACACACAATCACCATCAATCCAATACATAAACATCAAGTTCTAAGGGCAACAAAACCAAAAAAATAGCACCATCAAATAGTATAAGAACAACAAAATATAAAAGACAACAATCTCTACTCTCTAAAACTAACAAATCATTCATCATCGTCATCATCCTCCTCCTCCTCCACCACCGCCAAATTGAACTAAGAAAAAAAAAAAAAAAAAAAAGGAAAACAAAGGGACAGAAAAACAGGGAACAGAAGGAAAAAAGAGATGGAGGAAGGAAGCAAGTAGAACGAAGGAAAAAAGATAACATGGAGGAAGGAAACAAGCAAAAAACAGAAAAAACAGAAAAAAGAAAACCAATGAATGAGAAAAGAAAGAAAGAAACAAGAAGAATAGAAAAGAAAGAAAGAAACAAGCAGAACAATGAGATGGAGGAAGAAGAGGGACCAACCGCTGCTGCCACCGCCGAAAATTGATACCACCACTGCCCGCTGCCGCCGAAGGTTGAATGATTGCAGGAGGGTCAAAGGGGTGGTGGGGGAGAGAGATCGATTGAGAGGAAAAAGACGGGATGAAAATCCCAAAGCGATCAAAGAAAAAAATTGAAGAAAGGAGGGGAAAGGATCGAAATGACCTCCCAGCCCCTTCACTATGTCCAAAATGGTCCAAAAAAAGGGGCATTTATTGTCTTTTGGACGTCACGAACAATAGCAGCCGCGACAACCGCAATAGCAGCTGCGACAACCGCGATAGCGGCCGCAACAACGAAACGCGACGCTCCTGCCTTCTCCGTCACGCTCCCCCTCTGCTTCGCCGCGATAGCGGTGCTATCGCGCGCGATTAACAAGTACGCCTAAAATAACATTCATAACGGCGAGCTGTACTCAGTTTTGCAGTCAGAATCAACATTAAAAGTAAAGAACAAGTTGGAAATCAAGAAGGAAGAATAATGCTTTTTCCAAAAATCAAGTATATAAAAGACAAAATATTACAGAATTATACTCAAAAAAAAAAAAACCATGCCACCACCAATGAAGTACATGTCAACACCCAATACCGAGAATTATAGACGGACCCTCAGGCACAAATCATAAACAGTTAAATGACTCCTCTTCCGAGTTCTCCAGCCAGAAAAAAAAAAATCTTAAACTAAGCCCGCAGAGCAATTTTCTTAGCTTTCACCTACATCTGGTGTTAAATTTCAGATTTATCACACATCAATGATATCAATATGATGACATAAACTAGAAGGCTTAAGAGATCCGACCCCTCTTTCAGTTACAAACTTTTGAAAAATCAATAATCCAGTAGTAACAATGCAAAAGGTAAACAGAAATAGATAATCAATGATCAAATGCAAATGGTGAGGCCACCACACTTTGAGCTCTATTGAAATGTATATATTGCTCATATATCACAAGGTAAACCACTTATTTCATTCTAATCCCAGTAAAAACTTAGAATACTATTAGAGCTCATTCGTATACCCAACAGTCAGCAAAACATAGAATGATGGTTTTCCAATATGTCTCATCCATTGTTAGTGAAAACTAAGTTTTAGTAGAATATATTAACTGAGAACAGGATCTTTTATGGCATTTCTGAGATAAGACAACAAACACAGCAAAAACTACTACAATAACAAGAACAGAAGTCTTACCCCACCTAGGGGGCCAGCTACATTTGTCAATGCCATTGGGCATTTGGGCTCTACCAAAGTCCATACAATAAATAAACTTCCAGTAAGGTCATTTTTAATGGTTTATCCTTACAGTTTCCTAGGTCTTCCTCTAAACCTTTTAATCGAACAATCTTCCATTTGGTCCGCTTCTCTTACTGAAATCTATAGCTTCTAGTCCTCTATTATTCATCTCCTGACATGATCAAACCACATTAGGCAGCTTTCTTTCATCTTCTCCTCAATAGCTGCTACATTGCTGTGCTAACTTCTTATTTTATTTTATTTTGGGGATAAAACGAAATACATCAAAATTTTGTCTATCTGCTGTGCTAACTTAAGAGGCCACTTTTTCACTATAATACCTATATGCTACACATTCACAATCACTTCCAAAAGAGTTGTACTTTACATAATTTTTTTTTTTTTTTTTTTTTGGGGTAGAAGAAGAAATTTTATTAGAAGAGATGAGAATGTACAAAAGAAGATGAGACATCCTCACTTAAATACAAAAGGTATGGCTAAGACCTAATTGGATGAACCATGTAGTAAAACATGTCAATCTTTTTGAATATCAGCTAAAGAAACACCCCAAAACAAACCATGAGCTAAGCACCAAAGGGAAGCCAAAAGGGTAATCCTATCCCAAATAAAATCAATAGATGAAAAAGAATTATTAAAAACCCTAGAATTCCTTTTCAACCAAATACACCAGAGCACAACAAAGACTGAGATCTGCCATAGAATCTTAGCTTCTTTACAAAAACCAAAAACTCTGAACTTAATGAGAAGAAACTAATGAATATCTTTAGGGCAAACCCACGATTCTCCAAAGATCTCAAAAAGCCTGATCTAGAGATCTCGCCACAGGCCTCCGAATCGGAACCTAAATCACATATTATACACATATTAGGGGACAAAGCCATGAGAGGCCTGCGCTTCTAGAGCACGTCATTAGTATTAATCCGATTAAGAACAGCGGTCCATACAAAGGCTTTGACCTTAGAGGGAGATTTAGATTTCCAAGTGGATTTATCCAAGAGAAACCTATCTATGTCAGAAGAGGAAGTCAGAAATTGAAAATAGGATTTACATGAGAAAATACCAGAAGAGTCGAGAGTCTAGATCCTAGTGTCAGGAGTATTGGATAGGTGAATAGGATTAAGCAAAGGAAGAAGGGACTCTAATTCATTAACCTCTCTATCATTCAAGTTACGAATAAAATGGAAGTTCCAAGAGAGGTCGTCATGAGAAAAAAATTGACAAATAGGGAGTTGTACTTTACATAATTTGCACACAAACTAAAATAACTAAGCACATAGTCATATGCAAGTGTAAAGGCAGAAAGCACTCACATCCAGAAAACACACTGCAAACTACAGCTCACTATAATTGCGCCACACTGCACGAAATTCTTCACGGAAAGTGTTTAGTCGTGCTTTCAAGTTAGGTGTTCTGAAGCTCGCATGCAGGATAGTAGCTGAGAGAAGCAAGAGAGTGATCAACTTAAAAATAAAAACATAAATGCTAAAAAGATTAAGTAGTAAACTTTTCAGTATGTAAATACCAAGAAGACCAATAACAAGCGCCCATAAAACAGTTAGGAGACCAGCAGAAACAAACCAAAGGAAGAAAGATGCTGCAAAAGAGAGGGTAGAAAAGTTACAAGGATTGACAGAACCCCCCTGAATAGTAATGATCATAAAAAATTATCCCCATTTAAAAGACTTCATTTACCCGAAGAACATATCAAGACAAACACCCAACGTGGCTGACCACATATATAAATTGCTCTCCTAGCCGATGGACGTCCACGAATAACAGGCCTGGAATTTGAATAGTTATTAAACCCACAGCAAAATCTGATGCCTTACAAAGACAATAACAACCAAAACATACGTAAGAGGAGGTCTCATCTTGGCTGCTAAGTGTGGTGAGAACTTCCTAACTGTTCGTGTAACCTTTTCACTAAAGGTACCAGCAAAGCTGCAAGAAAATTATGAATCAAGAAATATCAAAGAGTGACTTTAATTATTATAGCAGAACTGGGGCTGAGTACACTTAGTCAAGAAATGCGGGAACCAAATGAAGGATCTCATTTAGCTATATATTTTTATAAGAAAACTCAGAAATGGTTCAAGCAAGCATAATTATGGTACTAATTACTAAACATTTAGCAGTAAGAGTGAATAAAAGCAAGCATGAACAAGTATTACTACTTTTCTTATTTGGATGAAAATGCGATTCAACTACTTCAGTTATTATAAAACTAAATAATAACTTGTTCATGGAGACACTTAAATAAGATTTATGTATTCAAGCTCAAACATCAATGTCAGGGATGAAGTACATTACTCATCAAGAAAACCAGATTGCCAAATTTTCATTCAACAAATCCCACAAGTCACATGTTTGTGAAAAGCAATATGGACAAAATCCAATTAACATGAGATATTTTGGTTGTGCAAGTGCAAAGAAGAGACCATCAGCTCATAAAACTAGCAACAATATCCTAACTGGTACAAAACTGATCCACTTAAATGGTACAACGCCATTAGACTAGGATGTTTGTGAGCCAAAATCAAGTTAATTAACTCCAACCAATGATGAAGTGTAGTATAGAAAAATAAATAACTGCATTGCTTACCTGTCGTTTAGAAAAGCAATGCTAAGTGCGGTAAGAAAGGCAGCAACTATGGCGAGCGGCCTCCGAAGAAAACCCAATACTACAATTTAAAATTTGGATGTTGAGACAAGAAGGATGGTATATCAATCGGAGATAATGAATAAAAGATATTCATTATGTTCACTTACTGAGAACAGAAACAATCAAAATGAAGTAGTTGGTCCGATAGCTGCAAATACAAGCATAACCAACATTAATTGATAAACAAAAATATATTAGATATTCAAATCATACCTTGTTCTGTTATGTAGAGATAAATGAAAAGACAAAAACAAGTCATTCCCCAAATCTAAATGTTTTTATCCAAGCTTCGGGGTATGGATGGTTACAGAACACAGGAACTTAATTAATTAGTGAGTGATATCATCCTTTTAGTCAAAAAGTTATCATGGAAATCTCAAAAAATTTAACTAGAAGACATAAGTTAACTAAATAAATGAACCATGCAAAAATTGAAAATCATTTTTAAGAATGAACAGAAATATCGTGATAAAATGTAACTGACTATACTGTACCTTCACTAAGTTTATACATTTCTAAGTAGCGTAAGTTCAGTAAACAATAAAGCAAGCAAACCCTAAATTTATTTGCTAATCATCCAGTTTCAATGGCATAAACTTGTGCATGGGCCTAACTAGAGGATGTTTAATTTATTTTTCTCTTTTTATTTCCCGTTGATATGTTTTCATTATTAATCACAAAATTGTCTACATATTTAAATTTTGCTTCCATTTTCAAAGTTTTGTAAAAGAAATACTGAGGATAAAGAAAAAGTTGTTTTTCACTTTTCACCATTTCATTTTTTTGGTTTTATGAATTGCTCACGCAATTACGTCCTCAGTTTGGTAGTTAGGTAAACCCTTCCTAAAGTGGAGATTTGAACCCCCGACATTCTGTATCACAGTCTATTCCACTGTGAGTAACCACTACTGGGTTTTCACCATTTCATTTACAGAACTTCCTAAATATTTGAAATCAAAGGAAAATAAAGTATCATTTTGATAATTATCAGTGAAGACATAGTATCTAAAAACAAAAACAGAAAACAGTCCAAGCATCCCCTACTTCCTTCCTCAATCAATTCCTACCAAACTTCAAAATCCAATTGATCAAACTTTCCACATCATTCACAGAGCATTTCACGGTCATGCCAAGTTGGAGCTTCAATTAGTAAACTCCCCAAAACAAACTCAAATTCAGCAGCAAACAAGAAAACTAATACAACCATAAAAGGGGTAAAGAAAACAATTATAACTACTTAAATCAAATCATTCAATTAATACGAAAAAGAAAACAGCGATATTCAGTGATTGGGGAAAAGCGAAACCGTACTAGTAGAGATTGCATTTGGCACGGCTATTCCACTTGGCGTAGGATCGAGGAACGGTGAATCGGGAGAAGAATTCGGAGAGAGGGCGCGGCGGCGATGACCAATCCACTTCGCGGAGAGCGTCGATGAGATCCTCTGCTGTCACGTTCCCCCAATCCATGTGCCTTCGATTTTCCTTCGACACAAAACCCTAGCGAGAAAACTCGTCGCAGAATGACGGAAAATCGTTGGGCGATTGAAATTGTTTATTATTATTATTATTATTATTTCTTTTGGTGGTAGTTAGGGGTGATTATGAGATTTGAAGAAGGGTTATGGAAGGAAATGGAAATTAATTGGTGAAAATTGTCTGTCAGGAATTTAGAATGGTTTCTTTCTGTTAGGAACGAAAAGAGTGACGGATTGGTGTTTGTGATGAGCAGAAAATGAAAGCGAAAGCTCGATTGTTGCTACTGTTGCTAAATACACACTTTATATAATTGGGATATGTTTTTTATTTTTAGTTGATAAAAATATCTCTTATATGGGTGGATTATGTAATATTAAATTTTATAGAAAGTAGAGGGTATTTTTGTTAGTTGAAAATAAAAAATCTATCTCCAGTCATATAAGATGCATATTTAATTACAACCAATGGATTATTTATTGAATGAATTTAATTTTGATGAGTTAGAAGCTTAAAAGTTCTTGGATTTAATTTAAATATATCAATAATATAAAATAATTTTAGATATCATCCAATAGAAATTAAAAGATTGTCAACATAGTCTATGTTTAGGTAACTACACTTTTCATAATTTTTATTAGATAATAATATACAATTATTTTATATTATTAGTGCATCTCAATTAAAATCAAAGTTTTTACACAAATATTTTTAAAGTTTAATTTTTATACTGTGTAAAATATCTTTATATTATTAGCCAATAAAATTGAGCCAAATAATCTATTTTAAATCTAATTTTGATTCAAATTTAAAAAGACTGGCTAAGGAGAATGAGTTGTCAAATTTTTATTAGCTAATCGTGTAAAAATGTTTTTACATTATCAATGTATGAAAATCAATTCTATAATTCTATAAAAAAGTTGAATTTAATTTAAATTTACTGACAATGTAAAATAATTTTGCACTGTCAGCCAATAAAAATAGTGAAAAGTGCCAACTCATACAAATAATCACCCATTATAATGAGGAATTCACCATGATTTCTTATTTTCCCCTATTTTTATTAGTTGACTATGTAAAACTATTTTACACAGTCAGTACATACCAATTAAACTTAAAAAAATTTACACAAATATTATTTGTAGAATAGTAAAATGTTTAACTTAACTTTTACTTTCACTATTTTAAAAATTTCACACATAATATTATATAATTCAGTAATACTACAAAAATTAGAAAAAAATAATAATTAAAAATTCTTTTACAATAACTGTCAATTAAAATTATTTTTTATTAATTTTCTTTTTATTTTTATCTTATTAGCCTTAAAAGGTGAGAATTTTTTATTTTTAAATTTCTTACATTTATTATCCATTTATTCGAGATACAATCAACCATTAAGTGTGTATACCTCTTCCCATTAAAATTCAAACTATAATTTGTTAGTCTCTTCTACTAAATCCAATCCCTATTGGCAAATATGAGATGAGACTAAGTTATTAGAAGTATGGGTTTTGTTTGGAATTTGGATGTATCTAGTCTTTATTAATCTAAAAGTGAAGTGTTTCGTAATTCTAAGTTATCAAACAATTTAGGAGTGAAAATATTTATTTATGTTATGTTTTAAAGGACTTTTTTCCTAAGATATACCTTACCTATTTACAAAATTCACCCTAAGTTAACTCATTCCCATCCTAGTTAAGAGTTGTGGCTTATAAGGATAATCATGGTTTCAGATAGACCTAACTATTTGACCCAATCTAATTATAAATATTCACGTTGTGGTTTGAGTTTCATTTAGTTTATATCGAACCCAACCAAGCTGACATGATACTAGTTTGGGAAATGAGTTTGAAAACTATACCTGAGGACTCGAATAAAACAACATTATTTTGGTTATATATATATATATTTTGGCTGTAATTTTACATTTTTGAGATTGAAAACTTTCGTTATTCCCGTCTCATCTAAATTTCTCTAAAATCATTGTTCTCTGTCTCTAAATTCTCTTTGTTCTTGCCCTATCCACTGCTATTGCTAGTTGTCCTTCCTCCACGTGATGCTAGCCAGCTACCACTACCCTTGTTGCCTCTTTATCTTTGTGTTTCACAACCATCACCATTGGTCCGTCTCTCTACCGCTGCCACCATCTACGCCTGGATCTTCCATGGCTCCACCACTACTACCACTACGAAATTGCCACAGCTAGTTTGCCTCACTTACTCATTTGAGTCATTTCTCTCATCCTTTTTGTCTCCTCAGTGCCTATGATTTGACTTCCACCAAACCCTAATAGTTCAATCTTATATATAACTTTCATCCATGCTCATGGTGTGTATGTTTTCCCTCTGAGTCTGGCCTAATGCGATCCATAATCACCTCTAGCGACTTAGTTGAAAATTTTAATTGAGCATTGCTAATTAATACAAGAAATGTTTGTAAGAATTAATGACGAAAAGATCTTTGTGAAGTCCTAAAAGCAATTCAAACAAATTAAAAAAGATGAATTTCTAATTAACGCTCAAGCTGACTCAAATACTACGGTAAAGAAAACACTGCATTTTCAAAATGTGAAATAGTTTATATGTAGGTAAAGGGAATATGGTTCCCTTCAAAAAAAAAAAAAAATCAAAAAGAATTTGGTTTGAACCTTCCCTTAATTATTTATTTGATTTGATGGGAATGGGATGGCCAGATGCACCGCGAAAGGAAATGGCGAGCTTCCGAGGAAGGAAACGCGTTGATTGGTGTAAACAACAACCACAAAGTAACAGTACTACGATCGAATAAACTCAAATGGCAACTTTTTCTTAACGTGTATCTTCAATATCACACCTTTTATTCTAATAATGCTTAGCATATTTATATTTAGATATAATTTTGGCATATTTTAATTTAATTTTTTTTACACAATTATCTAATTATTATGCATAATTATATTATTAAAATTATGTATTTTTATTTAATTATTTTAAAAATCAGGTTAAAAATAATATAACTAATTAATAATATAAAATAGTTTATATTAATAATATATCAAAATTAATTTCTTATATTTATTATTAAATGACCATGTGCGGTCTAGGTCACCTAAAGCGCATAGAATGCATCTATAGTCTCAGCCGAATGAGCAAAGAGACCACCCAAAGTTATCAATTACAGACTACTAATTAAATATTGATTTATGTTCATTCCATATTGGTTATATTTATTGACTTAAATTTAAGAATTTAATTTTGATATATTATTAATATAAATTTTTTTTTATACAGACATCCAATCATATATTTATATTAGTAAAAATAATAATTCAATCACTCGTTACTTTGATAGTCTTATAATTAGAAATGTGTGATTGGATGATTCTAATAGTGCATCCAAATTAATCTCTAAATTTAATGCAAGTTTAAACGAAAATAAGACCACTTACAAAGCTTAAAAGTTTAATAATATCAAGCATCACTGAAAATCATTTTTGGCCAAAGATACATAAATGACTATTGAAGAAAGAAACCACAAGTTGATATTTGTGGCTTCAAGAGATAATGAGAGGTGGAGATTACTCCTAAGTGGCCATTAGATACACAGGCTGGCCCATGTTATTTCGGCCTCTTTCAAGCTCAGCCCATGTGCGCCACTATTTTCCTCACCCAAAATCTCTCTTCACCATCCTAGTTGATGCCATTATTCTCTTTCTCTAAAGGGTAGATGCCACCCTTCATTGGCCTCAACTCTAAACTCTCAACTCTCGTCAATGATGGCATCTATGAGGCTTAGAAAGCTTATGGTAGTTGAGGATCTCAGATGATGAAAGAAGCTGAACATCAAAGAAAAAGACTAGTGAATAGAAGAAAAAATGGAGCATTACTTGAGTTTCGCACAAGCTTTGGCTGCTGCATGGGGATTCATGTTGTTGGTAGGTCTCATGTGCTGTTGCCTCATCACCAGACCTCAACAAGATGAAGATACTATATCCAGCAACGATGGTTGCACTTGTGATGATGGTGGCCATGGTTGTGTATGATTTTTTTTTTCTTTTTCAAATTTGATCTTAGAGCTTCTTTCAGGCAAAGAGGTTTCTCTCTTCATCTTAGTTGGATTGGAAATTAGTTGGTGAGGTATATTTTGTGTATAGAATATAAAATCTTGCTGATTTGTTATTATCAATAATTTATTATTAATATTAATATATTATTGCCTTTTTTGGTCCATTCTTGATATTGAAATAATAGAGGAGTTTGTTTATCAATATATTTGTAATTAAGTAAAGGATTTCGGAAATAATTACGTGATGCAGACATTCAGCGTGCTGGAGGTTAACTAGAGGACATGACTGCATATATACATGTATGTTAATTTGAACTTCCAAGCTTTATAATTTTGCTTATAAATTTATGCTTAAAAAAAAAAAGAAAAATTATAAAAGAGTCTATTTTCCTACACAAAAAAAAAAAAGAGAGAGCGTATTTAACCTAAAATTATTTAATAATTTTTTATCACGATATATTTTATTAGTTTAAGGAGGAATACAATTTTACCTTTTAATTATATAAACGAATTCGTTTTAAGGAAGTCTTATTTCAAAACTAAATATAATAAGTTCCAAAATTATATACAGTCATTTCTCTTAATTTTCATTTAATACAGCAAAGAAGATGCTGTAAATTGAATCATTCTTCTCCCTAAACTAAAATTCAGGAATCCGCCTTGCTTGACACTTTTCATGTCCATATTGGTAAGCTTGAGCGCTTTCTTCGCTCTTGCTATTTTCCTTCATCGCCGAGGAATATTTTACGACAGTACAGTGCCTTTTCACAATGTAAGGCAAGCTCACTTTCTGTGTGAACAATGCCTTTCCTTCCACCGACTAATTATTAATAATTTAACTACTCTTCAGAGTCAGCTTGCCTGTGCTCAACAACTCACACGCTTACACCTTCCGTAACCCCGAAAGTAAAAGAGTCACACTCCTCCACTTGTTTTGTTTTTGTTTTGGGGAGTTTTTTTTTTGGGGGGGAGGGGGGGGGGGGAATTTCATTTGTAAGCAAGTCCAATCATGGGGGAGAGAAAATTTCATTTATCAGCAAGTCCAATCATCCTTATAGATCGGAAAAGATATATCAAATCTAAATTTAATAAAAAAAAAATATTTTTTATTTTATATTAATTATAAACAATGATTTATAGACTTATTTCTTACTAAAAAATTATCGATATTTAAGTATCTTTTACATTGAAGACTAACACAAATAATACTACAGTTTAAAAAATATATTATGTTTCATTTTAAAATAAATTTGAACAACTTTTTCATTTGTAAGTGCATTAAAATAAAAATACTTATAAAAGGAAATCAAAATGTCCACAAAAGAAAAACAAAAAACACTTAAAAAAAGCGACAACAAAAATACTCACAAAAAAGATAATAAAAATTTTCACAAAAGGGATAATAAAAAAAAGACCAAAGACAGAAAACTTAAAGCAACTAAAAGGAAAGAAGATGAATAAAAAAAGTTGCCACAAAGAAGAAATATGGCAATCCTTCCCACAACAATCACACACCTTCCCTCCTAATATAGTGCCATGTGGCTAATATATTACACTAAAACTAGTGTAGTGGCCCGCGCATTGCATGAATTACTATCATAATATAAAATTATAAATTAATTTGTATTATAATTATCAAATTAATTAAAATAACAAATTTACAATCAATAATAAAATATGTCAATTTTAATATAAAGAAGTCTAAATAACGTGTTCTGTTAATAAAATCATAAAATAAAAAATTAACATAAATCTATAATATGCACAAAGATCAAAATTCAAAAAATATCTATTAATTTTTTAAAAAATAATTTGAACATTTTATAACTAAAAAATGCAATAAATCAAAAATTGATAATTAGCCAATTCTTTCCGTTCATAAAAAAGGTAAAAAATTAATATTGAACAAAATATAGATTTTAAAGTAAAATGAAATTATAGATCCATAGTTGAAATTTACTTTATTTAAATATATAATAGTAATTTTCATGTTACGATTTAACGACTAAAAATAAAATTTTTACCCTTTTTCTTATATTTCTTACAATTTAGTTAAGTTATATTGTATGAAAAGAATATGATAAAATATAACATAAAATAATTCAAATTTTATGAAGAAAAAGCAAATATCTTTATAGAAATAATTACGTAAAAAATATTTAATATTTAATATAATAATTTAATTCTGCAATAATAATTATGTAAAGATAAATATTTTTCATGTAAATTTTTTAAATTATACAAAAGATTCAAATATTCAATTGTAAAATATTAATTTTCATACTATCAAATCATCAAGAATGAATTAGTTGATATGTTACTTTTTCGAAGAGCTGAACCCAAAATTTACATAAATGACTATTATAGAATAAGTACTTTAAAAATTTATATATAAATAGATGAAATTATCTTCACCAACATTTAATAAGTAAATATATTAATAGATATATAAATATATTATTCATTGTAATCTATTAATAATAATCTGCTTATTTATGTTTCCGATACAAATTTTGCTTGCTTTAGCTTCTTTAAGAAGATAATTATGATCGAGATTTTGTAGTAAAGATTTTTCATGTAATTATTGGTACCAAATGGCAAATTTATTTTTCAAATATCAAAATCAAAGTCCAAATGGCAAAATTTAGTCAAGGTCTTCTTTTTATATATTAGATATTTGATTAGTTACGGGTGCGTTTATTTTAGATTTTGAAAAAGAGTGATTATAGAACTAAAATTTTTTATATAACTAATAAAATTGAAAATAAATTTTTTGAAGATTATAATTATTTTAAAAATTTATCCAAATATATCAAAAATAATTTTTTTCCCTAAAAAATCTTACCAAGCACACCCTAGATTTTTAAGCAGACATGATTTATTATATGAAATGTTGTTAATATATATATATATATATCCACAATTTTATTTGTTGTGTTAAATAATAATGGACGATACCTACCTAAAATTCACTTGCCTGAAGTTTCCCTCGAGGGAGTTGGATATTCTTCGGTACCCCTAACATAAGTGAATTTTAGGTAGGTATGGTCGATTATATTTAATTAAGTTATTATTTAATATGCAAAAAATTGTGGATGTCACATTAAAAGTATTATATATATAGAAACTTCAATATTTAACAATAGCATTGCTGGCTGAATCCTATCGGTACCTGCCAGGTGGTTGTGTTGGAAAATCCAATGATGACGCGGGTGTCAAACAGAAGCAGCAGGTGTCCGTGCGAGATAAAATTTAAGCCAGATATTTCACTTTGGGCCAGAGACGGCGTCTATGCTTCGGGAAGTCAAGGTGTTTGATCCACCTTACAATTTATCAATCAAGATTTGATGGTGTATCAATTACTTGTGATATATTATCATAATTTTTCAATTTTACCTAATCTTGAAAAATATGATTAAATATAAATAGGAGTGGGGAAATACTTTTTCAATTCAATTAGATTGATGTAAGAACATTAAAAACGCGCTAAGAATTTGTCTATGGAGTAATGCTAGTTGGTATGAACCAACAAGCAACAAAAACTTTATGAAATCAATTGACCCAAGAAAAATTAGTAAATGATAAGTTATTAGAAGTGGTTTAATAGTAAAAGTCTGGTAATATGTATAAAATTATATGTCTAAATCTTATCACTATCAATATATCTCAAAAAATAAAATTTGTAAATCCTTTAAAGTAAGAATTTTTTTTTATTTTATTCCATTAAATGTTTAACATATCAACTTTGTGGACTATAATTGTCTTACATTATAACTAGAATTTTTAATATGATTACTGAAATATCAAATATGAATGATTTAAAGTAAAATTTTTTTCTTAGGACACATAATATCTCTTGAGGCAATCAGATTTTCACAAGGATAAAAAACATGGGATGGTCAAAGTTGAAGTTACATTTCATGATTTTCGTTTCCCCTTCATGCAAATGCTGCAAAATTGATTTCACAGGAAAGAACATTTTCTCTCGTCTATAATCTACAACTAGCGGTATATATACCACTTGGCGATTTAATTTGACTAAGAATACTTTATATATTATTTGGCCATCTAATTTGACTAAAAGTACTCTATACAGTAGAAAATTTTTAAGAAAACATAACAAATATATTAAATGGCAAAGGTAATTTAACCAAATAATTTGAGCATAACAATCAAGAAGTTGCATATGAAATTGAAATAATAAATGATAAACGTACCATAAACTATAATTTTCTATTATAACTTTGTCCAAACTAATAACAAAGTTAAAAAATTATTTAAAAATGAGAGTAAAATGAAACAATAAAAACATTATTCATTTTTGACATTGCATCGGAAATTTGAACTTCATAATAGACACTACATTAAGTTAGGGCAATGAGATATTTAATTAAAAGCCTCCCATTTCTATCATTCTCATAAAGTTCAAACTCTAAAGATTGTAAATTCTTTAATAATACAACAATGAAATATATTACGATTAAAAGACTTGTGTATTACAAACAAAAAATGCACACACGTAAAAAGGGTAAAACGGTTTAAATCTATTAATTTATTTTTGTTGCTTGATAGGATTTTTTTTATTATAAGCATAAGGAATAAAATCTTAGATGTTCGTTCTTTTATATTAGGGAAAATTGCACTTTATCTCTCTATATTATAGGTTATATACAGTTTAGTCCCTAAATTTTAAAAATATATAAATCAACCCTCTAAATTTTTGTAAATATGTATTTTATCCAAAATAAAATGCATTATACCCCTAAACTTTGAGTTATATACAAATTGATCCCCTGAACTTTTTTAAATATGCAACTACATACTCTAAATTTTCTTAAATATATGATATTTTTGCTAATAATTGATAAAAAAATTATCAGAACGATCAATTTGCATATTTAAAAAAATTTAAAGATTCAATTTATATATTTTTAAAATTAAGGGGATAAAGTATATATAACCTGTATTTTAGGGGTAAAGTGCAATTTTCCTTTTAGATTGTTTTATACAAAAGCTCAACCCACAGAAATCAAGTGGGACGCAAAAGTCTTTGAGCAAAATTACATAACAAAAATTCCCAACAACCCATATCCTGCATCATATAAGAATTCCCCGCGATACACTTTGAACAAATAGACGCACCTACTATTACATAGAAACAAAAACTACATAAAACACACCTAAACCCAAATAACGGCAGGCTTGAAGTTCCTCTTCATTATGATATCCAATCTTTCACCATTGAGCAAAGGTTGAACCACGAAAAATAAAAACAGTGAACAATGAATCCAAAAATAGGATCTTGTCAACCGTAATTATCTACCATATCAAAAAGAGTTTGCTGCTGAGTATCATTTGCTAAAGCATGCAGTTTCAACTGGGCTGTTTGTCAAAGACCTGCAATAAATAAGTTGAAACAGTAATTAAACACCATTGAAGTAAAAAATTAAATTGCGGCACACATCAATAATGCAAAATTGCATCATGTTACACAATGTCACAGTAGTAACATTCAGACAAGCCTTAAGGAAAATCACATCAAGTTTTTGGTGGGGAGAGCCATAAATAGGTTTTCATTTCTAACTACTATGGAAGTATCAAATATCACGTGCCAAAGAATATTGAGACATTTTATTCTTTTTGTTAAGGTACTTTTCAACTATATTTTACAAAAGCATAATGCGTTCAAACTTAGCATAGTCCTTCATTTCTTTTTTATGAAATGGGAAAAATGCAAACCACATGCCACTTTTCATGCTCTACTTTTTTCTTATTATCTCGGCCTATTTCATGCTCTAACAATCAATCTTCAAAACTAAAACACATCAACAAACAAAATAACTCCAACAAATCTACGGTGCTTATGCTTTGAAGAAAAGTTGAGATAAAACCTTTGATGGGGTCTTAAAGGACATTATTTGGGTCCCATTAATTTGCACATTGATGCTTCAAAATTAAACTCCAAACAGCAAGCTGCAACGAGATTATGAAAGACAAAGGGGTTTGTGATATAAGCAATTTTATCATCTGATAGTCATATCATATAATATCATAAACAGATACAACCCAAGAGAAATTTATGCTTACATGGAATTTTCTCATAATTTAGGATTAAAAAATTCATGAAAATAGCGGAAAATTAGATCAACAGCTATCACTTTAGCCCAACAGCTACTCTTTTAAAGCATTGTAGAGTATAGCTATACTCTTTTAAAGCATTTTAGAGTGTTGCCCACCAGATAACAAGAGGGCAGCCCATGCATAACAAGAGTGCAAGACACGCCTCTCTTTACGCTCAGAGTCAAAAAAAAATTTTTTCGTTTGTTGTTATTTTTTTCCCGACCCTTGTACGGATCAGTTCTCTCCCTTTCCCAGCCATTCTCATCCATAAGGCTTTGTTTGATTGGGGGATTTTAAAAGGAAAGAGTGGGTAAGGAAAAAATAGGAAGGAAAGATGTTACCTTACCTTATTTGGTTGTGGGAGGAAGTATGTGAAGAAAGAATAAACAATGAAAAATAGTGTGTGGGAAGCACAAATATTCTTTCCCCGCACACTTGGATGAAAAAATGTTGGAGAAGGAAGTGACTTGCCTAATTTCCAATAATGCCCACATTCTACCCCTACCCTGCTCCCATCTAAAGAAGGAGAGCACTGCCAACCACCACTGTTTGTGCTGCATCCTCCCACCATTGCTTGCACTGCATCCTCCCATTGCTACCTTCCTTCCCTATCGCCGCTGCTTCACCAGGTTGGGACGGTGCAATGGGATGTGGCCATGGGGCTTTGGGCGAACTGTGGCGGCTTTGGGTGGCTTGATGGTGGTTATCGGCTTTGGCAAGGGAGCGGCTGTTCGAGGTCGAAGGTTGTGGTGCAAGCGGAATGGTGGTCAAGGAGGCAAAGCCATGGTGAAGCATGGTGGAGTGGCTAAGATGGGGGCAATGGAGCTTGTGGCGATGCTTTAGAGTACAACCTAATCAATGGTTGTATCGATACTCTATAATAATCCTAATCGTTGATATCAATCGATTAAAATGGTGTGGATTCAATTAATCTGATGTGTAGTGCACTTGACTTTATCTGGTGCACCACAACTTTGGTCCTAAAGATGAGCATTAGCTTTTTTCATCTTACTAAACAAATCATCATAAGACATTTAAATATGCTTTCAGCCTAAGTTAAGTTTTTTATTTGATATTAATTAATATAATTATTAAATGTAAATTAAAAATATAGACGTGAATGCTTTTATATAAATATAAAAGGTCAATTTTTATTATATTTAATTATATTATTTTGATAGATAAATTTATGACAAAATTATATTAACTTTTGTGTTTCTACTAATTTTTTATTAGACTTTATATTTATAGTTGAAATACTTTTTTATAATAATATAAAGGTAAAATTATTATTTGACATTATTATCTTTTTCTTTTTTCTTTTTTAGTTTTTCACACAAACAAATAAAAAAATAATTCTTTTTCTATTTCCTTTCCTCTCATTTTCTTTTTATCCAAATATACTTATGGAAATAAAAATTCACCTAATTTCTTTCCTCTTAATTTCATTCCTCTCATTTTCTTTCCTCTACCAAACACACCCTAAAATTTGTCATTCCCTCACCATTATTTTTATACTATAGTTCTAATTTTGCTTATTTTGAAAGAGGAAGTGCCATGATCTCTCCTAACAAAACTCCATCATTTCCTTCTATTTTGACTTCTCCTACCCAGCCTAAATCTTGATGCACAGCATCTCCAACTTTGGATTTGGGCTTTTGGAGATCTGAATGACAATTGTAGCTGCCAGTGGAAGGATCAAGGTCATGTTTCTGGTTGGCTCCGAAGAGGCGAGATCGAATCTAGCATCGCATTGGGAATTGGCGACATGAGTGGTGGCACTAGATACGAGGTTATGGGCGACATAGATGGAGAAGGAAAAGGTAACTTGGATAGCCATAACAACAAATGGGTAGTTTAATTTTTAGGATAATTACTTTTGGAAAAAGGTCTTTTAAAAGAATTATTTTTAGAAAAATTATTTTTAAATGAATAATTTTTATTTAGTTTAAATATATCAAAAGTAAGTTTAAGAGAATGATTTTTATTTAGATAGAATAAAGTAAAATTATTTTTAATTATTGATATAAGAGTAATAGTAAGATTTCTTCTTAAAATATCTTTTTTTATAATAAAAAATAATTTTAAAAATACTTCTTTTAAAAGATTTTCTGAAATTTTAAAAATAAATTTAAAAAAAATCTTTATATACCTAAATATATTAGTTATTATATATTTTTATTCTTATAAGAATAAAGGGCCTTTTGACCCTCTCAAAAATATATCAAAATGGACTAAACGTTGATTAGGTTGAGGAAGAAGATTAGCTACACGGTGATTGGAGGGAGAGATTGGGGGTTCTTTCATTTCTGAGAAAATGTGATGGTTAAGAGTGTAATTTGCTCCTTTTTTCCCCTTATTTTGGTGTCGATTTCATTTTTAAGCTATATGACTGTAGTTGGTTCAAGTGCGGCATGTATTGTTAAGGGAACGAAAGTTGAAAAGAAAGCACTCCAGTCACCTCCAAGATTAAGAAAATCAAGATAATATCTTATTCGGGCGTTTCTTCATCAATCTCATGTTGATATGCCCTTTCTTTTATTTGAAATTCACAAAACTCTGTGAAGTTTCTAGGGAGAACTTGGTTAGATTATAGGAATCCACCTTGACGGGGCGTCATCCTGCCCAGTATCCTAAAAATGACCAAACTCTTCCTTTTAAATGTTATATTTCATTAACCACCCCTTTAATCACTGTTTTAATTTGTAATTAGTTTTTGGGTTGCCATCGGGTTTGAACTATCCATTATTTGATGGGATGGCCAGGTACATGCACCGTGAAAGGAAAAGGCGAGCTTCGAAGGAAACACGTTGATTGGTATAAACTATAAACAACAAAAAGTAATTACAAGATGGAATAATCTCAATAGCAACTTTTTTCTTGACGTGTATCTTCGATGTCACACCTTTTGTTCTAATAATGCTTAGCATATTTATATTTAGATATAATTTTGATATATTTAATTTAATTTTTATACATAATTATTTAATTATATATAATTGTATTATTAAAATGATTTATTTTATTAAATTATTTTGCAAATCATAACAATATAAAATACTTTATATTAATAATATATCAAAATTAATTTCTTATATTTATTATTAAGGGACCCCGAGCGGCGTCGGCCACGTAAAGCACACAGAATGGATCTATAGTCTCAGCCTAACAAAGCCAAATAAGCAAAGAGATCGCCCAAAGTAACCAATCACAAACTACTAATTAAATATTGACTTATATTAATTCCATTTTGATTATCTTCATTGACTTAAAGTTAATACAAATTTAAACCACGTTAAGACCTCTTACAAAGCTTAAGAGGCTAATAATCCCAAGCATCACTGAAAAACATGTTTGCCTAAGGATACGTATATGACTACTTAAGAAAGAAACCACAAGTTTGTGAGTGGCTTTAAGGGATAATGAGATCGAGGTCGAGATCATCGCTAAAGTGGCAATTAAATACACAGGCTGGCCCATGTTATTTCGGCCTCTTTCAAGCTCGGCCCATGTGCGCCACTATTTTCTCACTCAAACCATGTCAATTTGTGCCATGATTCTCTTTCTCTAAAGGGTACATGCCACTCTTCACTGGCCTCAACTCTAAACTTTCACCTCTCATTATTGATGGCATCTATGATGCTTAGAAAGCTTATGGCAATTGAGGATCTCAGATGATGAAAGGAGCTGAACATCAAAGAAAAAGACTAGTAAATAGAAGACAAAATGGAGCATTACTTGGGTTTCGCACAAGCTTTGGCTACTGCATGGGGATTCATGTTGTTGGTAGGTCTCATGTGCTGTTGCCTCATCACCAAACCTCAACAAGATGAAGATACTATATCCAGCGACGATGGTTGCACTTGTGATGGTGGTGGCCATGGTTGTCTATGAATATTTTTTTCCCTCTTTTTCAATTTTAATTTAGAGCTTCTTTCAGCCAAAGAGTTTCTCTCTTCATCTTCAGTGGATAGAAAAGCAGATGGTGAGGTGTATTTTCTGTATATAGAATATAAAATCTTGCTGATTTGTTATGATTACTAATATATTATTATATATATATATTTTTTGGTCCATTCGTGATATTGAAATAACATACGAGTTTGCTTATCAATATCTTTGTAATTAAGGAAAGGATTTCGCAAATAAAATCGTAATGTAGGCATTCAGCTTGCTGGAGGATAACTAGAGGACATGGCTGCGTATTACACATATATGTTAATGTTAGTTTGGACTTCCAACTGGTATTATTGTCTATCTTTCAACTTTTCTTCTTTACACAGCTTCATACTTTTGCTTATAAATTTATGCAAAAAATTCTTACAAAGAGTTCATTTTTCGAAAAAAAAAAAAGAGTGTATTTAACCTAAAATTATATAAAAATTTATGGTCACGATATATTTTATTAATTTAAGGGGGGATACAATTTTACCTTTTATTTATAGAAAACGAATTCATTTTAAGAAAGTCTTACTTCAAAAGTAAATACAATACGTTCCAAAATTATATATAGTTGTTTCTCTTAATTTTCATTTAATACAGCAAAGAATGTGCTGTAAATTGAATCATTTCTCTCCCTAAACTCAAATTAAGGAGTCCGCCTTGCTCGACAATGTTCAAGTGCATATTGGCAAGCTTGAGCACCTTCTTCGCTCTTGCTCTTTTTCTTCATCGGCAAGGAATATTTTACGACACCACAGTACCTTTTCACCAAAAAGAGGCGAACTATGCCTTTCTTTCCACCAATTAATTAATAATTTACTTATTCTTGAGAGTCAGCTTACTAGCGCCCGACAACTCATCTTCCATAGCCCCGAAAATATAAGAATCACACAAATGTATGTCGCACTTTATACATCATCCATAAGAGCTATAAAAATTTATTAGAAGTATTTAGCTTGCCTTCTCATAAATATAGCCTAGCACAACTCATATTTCTTGTCTCATAGGAGAGGACAAATAATGTGCTAATAAGAACTAATAAGTGACTTGTTACTACTCATGTGAGCAATATCTTGAGCTACACACATTGAAAGTGAGTAGGACCAAAGAGATATGAAAAAAGGATGCCAGAGTTCCCCCTAAAATTTAAGGGTCAAATGACTTAAATTGAATTTTTGGTGATTATTTGAAATTTCTAGTCTATTATAGAGCTAAACTAGGACAACTTATGTGTGAAATGTGCATAACTTAAATTATAGGCCTCTAGTTAACTTGGGACCAAGACTAAGTGATAGGGCATGTATAAAATATGATGTTTAAGATGTGTTGAATTAAATGGTGATGGTTTGCATATCAAATTTTTCAGTTGGGGGGGGGGGGGGGAGCTTTTAGTGCCTATAGCTTAAGGTGACTAGACTTGGCTTAGGCATGAGAATTTAGCCTCTGGTGAGAATCCCCACAAAGATTTTGACTCTGCTAAGTGAACTTGAGTACTTGGGACCATATGAGATAGAAGTGGACATAAAGTTAACACTTAAAGTCCAATTATTGAGAAAGGTGATTAAGTTACACGAAATGTCAAGTGCTCTTGAATTCCCAAGGACTAGTACTTAAAAATATCATAACGAACAAGTTAATATTGCTTACAATGGTATTCAAAGCCTAATGCATGATTTGATATGACTTTAGGACTAGAACTATGAGTTTATGATAATTGAAATGAAGGTCATGACTTATGGAAAATATGTGAATGTGCTTACAATTAATATACGAATGTTAATGTATGCAATGTAATGGGCCATATGATTTAGATTGTGAGCTATGCATGTGATGGAGTCCTATGCTTCCTAATAATACATAGGCCACGTCCATGATGCCAGCATTGTAAATTTAATAGTGTATTGGGCTTCGCCTAGTAGCAGTCACAAACAATATGACCCTAAGTGAAATGACGTATTGGGCTTCCATCGAGTAACGGGCCAAAACAATATGGTCATAAGTGATATATTCGGCTTCCACCAAGGAGCAGATTAGGACAATACAGTCACAAGGAAAATCTCGTAGTGGTATGAATGGCATATTGGGTCTCTACTAAGTAATCAGCTAGGATAATATGAACACAAATGAGATGATGTATTGAGCCTCCATCAAGGAGTGGGCCAAGAGAATACTATTATAGATGATGTATCGACCTTTCACCAAGCATTGGGTTAGTATGATAGCATCACAAATAATGGATTTGGCTAGGAAACACCTTACAATCACAAATCACAAATCACAAATTACAAATCAGATGTAAGACATGATGAAACCCTATGAACATAGCCATAGCAACAATTTAGAGTGAAGAATGAGTTTTAATAGATAAGGGCTATGGTTGAAAGTATGCGGGGCATTTGACTAAAATTTTGCTGATGGTGATTGTAACATCCCCATATAATATTATAGGAAATAATAAAAACGTTATTGGCCAAACTTTTATTATTTACAGCCTTGCCCTTGAACTTTTTAGAAAATGACATTTAGGTCCCTAGGTCAATAGAATTAGTAGAATAAGATTTTAAACGAAGTAGAACCACATAGTAGAAATTTAGAAACTAAATTCTTGACCAATTGGGCTACGGAAGTGTCCACATATGAAATGACGTGGGATGCCCCTAGACTTGTCCAAAATTACGAAAAATGCCATTAGCGACAAAAAAAAAAAAAGAAAATAGAAAGGCCCTCAATTTGCAAAACGTTTGATTTATACTGTTAATCGATTTATTCAATTTTATTGGATATTTAAGATAAATTAGAAATTAATCAAAGGTTAATCAAGAGTTAATTAGATATTAGTTAGAGAGATTAGACTTAAGAAAAATTAAAATAAACATGTAGACATCTTACAAAACTATTTAGTAATGTTTTGCCGGCTTGGAGGAAATCGGTAAAGATTCATTTTTTCAAATTGTCAGAACTGAACTAGCCAAATTCAACACTGCAAACCCTAGATCTAGTGGTTGGGAACTCAACCACTTTACTCCCTTAGGATGGTCCCATTTTGAGCCACTAGATAGGGGAGGAGTGGCCAAGTCTCCACCACCCAAGCCACCAACCACACCATGACTTAAACACCACAAAATTTAACTAACTTCTAATCTCCTTCCTTGATATTTTTGGCCCCATTAGCAACTGTTTCTTCTCAATTCTTTCTTGATTCTTCTCCTTCACTTCACCTTGCTTCTAGCTTCAAGCTCCATCCCTCTTTCACACCAAGAACTTGCATCTAGCGAACATCTACAACAATCTAGAGGTAGGATTCAACTTTTGTTCTTGATTTCTATAGATTGTGGCTGTTTAGAATTTTAATGTGCTTCATTTATTTGATAATTTATTAGATATATTTGATGGTTTATGGTTGGATTAACATGAAATTTTGAGTTAGAATTAAAGTTAGAAGGAGAAAATTAGAAGAAGTGGAGAATTAGGATGCTGTGTAGATGAAAAACCTACGGCAGTCCGTACGACGGAGTGTACGACTCCACCTATGGCAGTTTAAATTTGATGAAACAATTTTTTTTATGAAACTAGACATTTAAGGCTTTCCAACCATATAAATTATAAGGCCATTGGATTAGTATTGAGAGAGATATGAATTTTGGAAGTTTGACCTAGGTTTTTGATTTTGATTCTGGGTAGACAAGGTCGTTTAGGGCAAAACTTGCCGTATACAAGATGGAATTGAATGTAACCAACTTCTTTAGAAAGCTTACACATAGGAGAACATCCCATAAAAATTTTAGAGTTAGATATAGTCCCATTTGCTCCCAATGGTTCAAGGAAGTTGCCCTAAGTCCAAACCGGGCTAAAACAAAACAGTTCAGAAAGGTCAAATTGTGGAGCTTATAACTCAATCTCTACTAAAGAAATGAAATGGAACTTTTGCAAATGAAAGGTTGTTTTGTTAGCTTTAATATGATGCAAAATTTCGTATGATTTGAGCTGATTTTCGATTTTTAGTAGATTTTTACTTTTAAGTGTGTAATTCTAGCCAGCTACAAGGTAGGCTGAGATAGAACTTAAATAACTTGAGCTACATTTATCAAAATTAAATGGGACCAAAGAGGTTAGAAAATAGACACATAAAACTTCAATATATACAAAATTCAGGTCTAAATGAGTTAAAATGAATTTATGGCCTAAGTTACAAAAATCGGGTAGAATCAAAAGGAAGTGGCAGAAAACTAATTCAAGATCAAGGTTATGAAACTTTGTTTGATTATTAGAGCATCTATACCTTGCATTGATTTTTCTATATGAATGACTGTCTGGTTGATTGGACTTGATCCGTTATGCTGCCAAATTTTTGGTAGAATTTTACGAAATTATGATAGTTTCTGTTATGAATATTTATGATATGAACATGAAATTCTATATGCAAGGATATATGAAAGTAAATGATGAAGCATATGTATGAGTGCATTCAGCATGTCCATGCATGATTATGTATGAGAATGAAAGGATATGAAATATTAAATGTGAATCCCTTCACCTGGAGGCAGTTATGAAATCCTTCCTTGTGAAGGCAGTTAAATAAGATAAGATTAGGTCCCTTCACTTGGAGGCAGTTAACTGGGTCCCTCCCTGTGAAGGCAGTATAAAACTATGAGATTCCTCTACCTTGGAGGCACATAGTCAGATGAGATCCCTTTACATTGAAGGCAAGTGGTCAGCTGAGATCCCTCTATTCTTGAGGCACGTCACCAGGAGAGATCCCTTCAATTTAGAGGCATGTGGCCAAAATGAGATCCCTCCAAGACTAGAGGCACGTAGGTTCCCTTGTAGGTTAGTTCTGTGTAAGGACGGTCACGAGTTGAGCTCACTCCTAGATCAGACTATCTAAGGGTAGTAAAGACTAAAGATTAAAACATATGCAAGCACCCTAGGAACGGCGATATGTAACGGCTAGTGTGCCAAGTAACGAAAGTAAAGAAAGTTAGTAGGAGAAATAATCACTTATATCAAATGTATTGTTGCACTCATAAATGCATATTATTTAGTTGTTCTTTGATCTGCTATGCTTATGCTTCAATTCTTTTCCTTACTTATTAAGAAACTAATTGTATCTATATACAGACGTTAATTATTTTACTGCATTTATGTTTAGATTCTTCCTTTGATTAACAAGTGTATGAATCAAATGAACTCTGCTTCGGATAATACATTTTTGAACTATAAAATTGAAAAGTCTATTAACATGTTCACTTTTTACATAATAAATTAAAGCAGCTGGAGATAATAATGCATATGATAGTTAATTGAATCCTACTGTGAATTTATAATTCTCATTATATTTTCGTATTATCTCTAGATAGTTCAAGAAATATTGGGGATAGCCAGAGGTTGCTATCAGACAAGGTCCATTCAAGTAACAGTAACAACTTCTAAGTGTGATGTTATGACTTAAGCATAGTACTATACTTGGGAGGGTGTTACAGTGATCACTAGGCAAATGCCTATTTGCATTTTTTGTTTGAGACATGTTCACTTTCCTTATCATTGTTAGATGATATGAGGTTGATTCTGATTTTAAGAAGGTATGTGTTAAAAAGAACTTGCTTTGTGAAATATGTTTTAGAACGTAAAACTAAATCTATGTTTATGTTGTTTTCATAATAAATCGAACTGGCTGGAATAACAATGATAACACTGCAGTTAGTGAGGTTTTGTTGCCTACCGAGAATTTTAAATTCTTATGCCTATGTGTATTTTTGTGTTATTCTATAGCAGAGAAAAGAATTTAAGACTACAGATTGATTGCAGACTCTTGATTATCGGAAGAGTTGTGCTTACTCTCAGTAGCTAAAAATAATTGTCTGAGCATTCAATTGGTCTCTTTAGTAGCATATAGTGACAAGTTTAGAGCCTTATTACCATTGGTATATGCATAGTCATATGTATACTATAGAGAACTAAGAATGACCTATGTACTTATCACAAGACAAACAAGGGCTTGGACCTTGTAATTCTCATATTTATCCATAAGTGAAAGGTTTCAAGGGTCATATTATGTAACTAAGATACGAAGTTTTAGTGAAATTGTAATAACCTCTAAATATAATATTATGACTTAAGCATATTGCCTATATTTAGTAGGGTGTTACAATAATTCCATCCAAAGCATTTCAATTGAACTTTGCAACATTGCATAGAAAAGGATCACATTTGATCATTGTTGGTCAAAGAAAAATCAAGTAGATCCATAGGTAATAGAAAAGCTTTCAGAACTCCTTTTTGATCAACCTAACACAAGTCTTAACTATAGAAACATTATGTTGATTCTAGGATAGCTAAGAGTAAAATAAAAATCAGTGCTGGAATACAATAGAGTACCTAAGTTTTATTCCATTTTGATCTAGTGGCCAATAGAAAAAATCATAGACCTACAAAGGCATTTATTTCTATTGATTCAAGTCTTTAGTTAGGGCAGTTTCCGTTTTTTTCAGAAGTGGTCATTCCTTGTGACTATTTTAACTATTTAGTTAGCATGTAAATTAAACACATTTCTCATGCACATGTATTGAAAAGATGATGAGAAACTTTTACTTTCTCTTGTTGTTAATAATAGTTCTCATAGCTCCTTAAAATTTGCCTTTGTGGAAAACAATTATGTTGAATCGAGTGCTTACTACTCAACCAAAAGTATCACTAATGACAGCACAACTTAATTTCCATAAAATTTCTTATAATTGCATCTAGCATAAGGGTTACACCCATTGCAAGCGCCATGGGCCAAGATGTTAATTCCATCAAATCCTAAGGCAATGCAAGCAAAACAAAGCTAATACAATAGATATTTACCATTTGAGAGTGTAACATCTTAATAATATCATACTATACTTAAGTCATTTTATGGCATTGTTGGTTGTTACTTTTACCTAGTGAAAGTTCTTTGTATTTGAAATTAGCAAAATAAATGAAAGCATATAAATTTTTTCTTCCTATCACTCGTATCTGCATAAAATTATTTATTCTTGAAAACCAAACTTGTAAGTGCTTACTTACTTATATAAATGCAAATGCTGTTTTTCGTATCACTATGTTACTAATAGGCGTATGATGTAATAGAAATAATAGAACAACCAAATTCAATATAATAACATAACCATAGGTAGATCAAGAATCATAGTCATACATAATATTTATCAAATATGTAATAGATTAAATTAAGTAGCAAGACTTCTAACATGCTCTTAATTACATATAAATTGCCCAACTAAGGCTTATAAAAAGATAAAAATGCTATATTACTACTCTCGATTCTCCTTAGCTAAAGAGTTGTAACATGACAACTTCTCGTCACGTCTAGTCAGGTCCCTTTAAAAGCACTACCGAGGATGCCATTGACTTTGTCTAAAGACAATACAGAAAGTAGGCGTGAGAAATATAATTCCTCAATAGGACTCTAACTAGGTAACTAAGTATCGTTGTTATCGTCCCCAATTATTTCAGGTTTCTTATTGAAAGGTGAATATGTATAAGATCTAATTTTAATAAGTTTGAAATCATTCTTTAATCGAAGTGGGTTTCTTTTAATCATACATTCTTGTCATGCCTTAGTTATGCAAAAAGAACATGAACGATCATAAGTGAGCATAACTATAGCACATAAACATTCATAAACAAGCACATAATAGGTCACATAAGGCATGAATGGCTTTCTTTATTTTTTTGACTTTGACTTTCTTTTGACTTGACTTAGTCATTTAGCATATGCTTAAACATTTGTATATCACTCTTGGAACTTTACTTTCTTTTAGGACAAGAGCTCATACTTATAATGATCATTGTCAACCATTACACCCTACTTAAATTGGCTGGCAAGAAGGTGTTCCTTTGTGGGTCACCTTCTCTTACCGAAGAATAACACCCGAGTGTCTTCTTAATTATGAAACTTAGTGTTAAGTCTTATGTCATTGGTGTCATTAAATAAAGAAATTAGTCTTTCATTATCTTAACACAAGTCACCATCATTATTCATGACAATTATTTCTAAGTCCACAAATTTGGTGAAAATTCGGTAGTATAACGGATAGCCGGGAGATTTTCCAAAATTGCAAACAACCAATCAACAACTATAGATAGCATTCACATCATAATTAAATATTCATGAATAATCAACCATATGCAAATATCATGATTCTTGAGGATTTCTCCCCAAAAATCCTACCACTCAAACCCAGTACAATTATATCATTAGGTAATAAGAATGTCATTCACTATTTTGTTCATAGACAAAGAGTAAGGACAAGTACCTATAACTTAGCTCCCCCATGACGCCAATTCACACATGCCACTAGCAATGAGAAAAAGGCATAAAAACACACCTAAGAGTCTTACCAGCATAGTTAGGTTCTCAGGTGCAAGCTTTTTGCTTATCATTTTCACTTTAAGTCTTAATTGATTTTAAAGGGGCGTTTTACTAATACTTCTTTCTTAGTTCATTCTTTAAACTTATAGTGTTGATTTGCTTGGCCTCTTGTTACTTAGAGTTGTTCTTTAGGCTTAAATCAAGTTATTAAAACATATTCTATTCTTTGATTATGTGTTGTGGCCGAATTGGTCCTAAAGGGGTTTCTAAGTCTTTTGTTTGGTTCTTCTTCAATGAATTGATTAAGCCCATTAGTTAAGTATTGTGGAAAATTATCTAACTTTTTTGTAGATTAAAATTCTTATCTTTTTCTCTCTCGCTCTCTTTCTTTCTCTCTTTAAGTTTAATTTAGTGAGGCCAAAGCCATAGCTAGGGTTTTGCTTGCCATTTTCTTGATCTCTCTAAGTAATTTACTAAGTTCACTTAGGTAGGATGTTATTTTCAACCTTTTAGTGAATTAAAAGCCTTATCTTTTCTTTTTAGTTAATATGGCCCAATTACCTAGAGGGAATTCCTAAGTCTTTTATTTTGTTTTTCTTTTGGTAAATTGTTTGAGTTTCTTACTTAAGTGTTATTGATCTTCCACATAAATTGAAAGTCTTCTTTCCCTTAATATCTTAATGAGGTCGTGGCCTCACTTAGGGTTCACAAACCTTTTCATTTTATTTTCCTTTAAGGAAATTACTAAGTTTATTTGGTTAGATGTTTTAGGACCTAGAATCCATGTCTTTGTTAATTAAAATATTTTCCCACCTTATTTAGGCATTAGGGCCGAAACCTCTCCTTTTATGGCCTTAAACTTCTTTTAATTTTTCTTCCTTTTGAGACCTTGTTTAATCACTTAGTTACATTAAGTTTTATCATCAACTTGACCAAAAATATTTTCTTTCCTTTCTTTTCTCATAGGGCTGTGACCTATGCCCTAAGTTATACTAAGTTCTATTTTTATTTTTCTTGTTACAAAGTCCTCAAAATTTTATGTAGATTCAAGATCAGCCAACCAAAGTTTCAAACTCATTTTCCTTCCCTATTTTCCTTGTTTGGCGAAATGTGTATATAGTCCAAGCTCCCATTTTTACTTTTCTTTTCTTTACAAATCTTTTTGATCTTGTCATTTAAAGGCTTATGGAACTTAGATTTAAGCTTATTAAAAATTTTAGCTTCATGGAAGTACTTAAACAAGAGGTAACCCTCTTATTTTCATATTTTAAGATCCACTTTCTCATGGATTAGAAACCAAGCCAATCAATATAATGTCACAAGGAAGCAATTTTAAACATTTTTATGAAGTTAAGCATGAAATAGGCCAAGAAAACAATAAAGTTTGAGTTTTTAAGCATTTTCTCACAATGTAAATCGATTAAAAGCTTTCAAGAGGCATTAGAAGCAAAACTAACCCATTAAAAGTCTTTTAAAAAGCCTTAGAAACATTTTGAACCAATTAAAATCACATAGGAAGCTTTAGAAACAAAATGAACCATAAAAGAGACATTTTTATGCACTTCAAGAAGTAAAAAGCTTTGAACCAGGCTTAGTACTCAAAGCTATGGACAAGCTTGAGTATTTTAGGCACTTGTTATGAAAAATGAGGTGTAGAAAGAGGATCCTACCAACACAAAAGGGAGTAGACTCTTGTGGAAGGATCTCCAAGCTCCGAGACACCAATTTTAAAGAAGAAAACTCTTCCTCCAAGCGGTATATGGCTATAGGTTCAAGAGCATCAAAATGGGATTCTTTGTGATTGTTTTAGGCTTGTGGGGTTTAATTAGTTTTTAGGATTGCAAGAGCCAAAAGTTATAGCTCTTGCAATGGTGTTTAGGAAAGATAGGAGATTAGAGAGGAGGAACAATATGTGTCTTAGAGAAGAAGAAGAAGAAGAAGAAGAACCCTAACAAGGATGAGATGACTTAAATTCAAAATGAAAGGAGAGAATAGAGGGGGAGGCCATGGCCTTGAGGGAGGAAATGGGGCTAGGGGTTGCAACATTTTCCTTATAAGTGGGACCATTTGGAGTGATTAGGGTTAGATTAAGAAAATATGAGTACTTTTAATCCTATTTTAGGCTAATCTAGAGACAATCTAGTCATAGAATTAACCACTAGGGATGTCAACGGGGCAGGGCAGGGCGGTATCCCCCGCCCCCGCCCCACGAATAAATACCCGCCCCCGTCCCCCGCCCCATATCTGTGCGAGTACCTGTTTTTTTCTTACCTGCGGGTTTACGGGTACTCGTGGATATCCATGAATACCTATTAAAATATTAAAAATTTTAAAAATTTAAATTAGATATAAAAATTCTAATATCATAAAATACTTAAAATAACCATAAATAATAATCTAATTTAACAATTCAAATTCTAAAAATTTAGTATACTTAAAATTAAAATAAACACATAAATAAACAAAAAATTAGTACAATAATCTAATTCTACAATCTAAATTCTAATAACTTAAAATACTTAAAATAAAAATAAATACATAATAGTAATCCAATCATTAATCTAATATATAAGCAGTACAAATAAATCTAACTTATAAATTTAGGCCTTAGTCTAATCAATTTAAATAACAATAATATTAGTTTAACTAAGTTAATAATTTAATGATAAAATAGAAATTTCATGGCGGGTGCCTGCGGGTATGGAGATAGTGATCCCCGCCCCCGCCCCGTTTAACATGTGGGTATTTAAAATCCCCGTCCCCATTACCCGCGGGGGCAAAATCTTCCCCATACTGCAGTTCTTGGGGTATTACGTGGGTATCAGTAGTTCTTGGGTTTTTTTGACATCCCTATTAACCACAAAGTAGAATAGGAATATGCTTATCATAACTTTTACTTTAGTGACATCATTATATACTTTATTGTTTCTTTGACTTGAAATTTGAATTTGATGATGAAATTAAGTATTGTTACTACTCATGTGGGCTTAATTAATTAAGGATGAGTGATTAACTCATGTTCCCTTAATTAGTGTAATTAAATTCTTAATTATATTTATTTAACCTTGATTAAGTGAAATCTTGTTAATTAATAATTAATTAACTCTTTAAAGCTTCATTCTTCTTTAATTAACTCTTAAGGGTTTGGTTTTCTTTAATTAGCATGTTCTTAGTTTTAACTAGGTTTTTCCTTAATCTATTACCCCTTAGTTAACCTTCTAAGCTTTCTTCTTTGACTAATTTAAAAGTTGATCCCCCTATATTTTACATACCCTTTACTTAATTTTAAATTAAGCTTTACTAATCATGCACTTCTTAATTAAATCTTTAAAGCTTCCTCTTGCACTTAATTAATAAAATTGATTCTCTTAATTAACATGCTTTTAGCTTACTCCATTTAATCTTAATTTTCTAATTATTCATTCTTTGATAAATCTTTTATTCCCTTAATTAGACTTTTAGTTTTTAATTTTCATTAACCTAATTAATTACTTAGTAATACTGAGTTAATTAATATAGATGAAATTTTGGGATATTACAAAATGGAGATGCAATGTTGTGCTCAGCATCTAGAAATATAACCAACTAAAAATAATCACATTTACCTTCTTATCTTTGGTGAACTTGTTTTATGTGATGGAACCATTTGCTTGTATAGTTATTGAATTTGTCTCATGTATACTGCTATGAGAAATATCTAAAAATTGTAAGGGAGGCCTTTTAGGAGAATACAAGACAGGCTTTGGAGGAAATGGCACCGATTAAAGTGGTCCCTTTAACATTTCTACTACTTTACTCATGGATGACCTACATGATGGATGTGTTTGAATACCCCATAGACTCACCAAAGTAATTTTCATTACCATATCATTTTCTTCCTTGGTGTTGACTAAACACCTTGCAAGAGTACTACCTAGCTCAAGATCCTTATAAATCCAATTTGGAAAGTATATCTCGCTGGTATATGATCCCCCAGTATCATAGTTCTTTCTTCCTCCAACCACTTCAAGAATCAACATGCTGTAATTGTATACATTAGATTTGTGAGAAACTCCACCATATGTTCGGCTAAATAATTCTTGTGCAATGTACCTTGGAGTTCCTCTTGTGCCCAATATAGATACAATACTCTCCTTCTTGTTGCATATTTTAGCCAATCCAAAATTAGAAATTTTTGGGCAAAAATCCTCATCGAACAAAATGTTTTGAGGTTTAAAATCCACATGCAAAATTCTTGTATTACATTCTCGATGTAAGTATTGTAGTCCTCGTGCAATGCCAATTGTAATTTGGTACAATGTGTTCCTATCTAAATTGCAAATAGCATTGGGAGATCCTTCTCTTTAGATGAACTTATCTAAAGAGCCATTAGGCATGAATTCATATATTAGTGCTCTTTTGTTCACCTTATAACAAAATCCCAAAAGTGAGACAATATTCACATGGGATGTTCTATTAATGCTAGCAACCTCATTTGTGAAATCTTCCCCACTTCCTTTGCACTCGCTTTGCACCGTCACTGCCATTCGTCATTCTTGTCACTTCTGAATAACTATACTGCTTTAGTGCCAAAAGACCATAACTATTTATGAAATTCTCCATATTGTGGTTGGCAAATGCTGTTTTCTTGAACATCATCTTTTGTACTGTACTTAGAAACCTCTTACAGTTGAAAAAAACCATGACCAAGATTGCAATGACTCCAACGGTAGCCACTAGTGTACCTATATGTATACAATGAAATGGTGAACACTTACGAACAATAATCTAAATCCTTGAGAAATAGTCACCAGCATGAATAGTGGAAAATTTTACGATTTATCTGTTTTTTTTTTTTTTTTTTTAAATATTAAGCAACTAGTACAACTTTGGAAATGATCCTACAATTTAGAAATCGAGTTAGAAATAGGACATCAAATATTGAAGCAAAAAATCAAGAATCAACAAAGTTATCGCCACTGCATGCGTTTTATGATCTACATCATAAGTTCATATATATCTTCATACCACAATATGACCAGATTCAGAAAGTGTTATTTCTTTTCAGTCATTGTACTATATGAATTTAATTTGTTTCTTTTGTTATCATATAGAAAAAACTAATAACAAAATTTGATTAAATATTTTTTTATATTTGTATGTACATAAGTTAGTAAAATATATTTATAATTTTAACATTTTTAATTAAGTAATAAAAAATGATAATTTAAAATGTTAAAATTTTTCTTTATATAATAATATGGATAGAAAATACTAAATAATCAAAAGTTTTATCTAAATATATTTGTTAAAATGACATAATATCGTTGTTCATCATTATATGAGTAAATAAATATTGATAAATTCTTGGGTACTTTAGGATACATTTACTAATTGTCATGTAACACCCTACTAATTTTATGTTATGCTTAAGTCATAGCATGAAACTAGTCAGGTCGTGTTACCATGTTGATACTTTACTTACCTTTCTTGTTTTTAATTTCTCTTTAAATCGTCTCTATAGACGAAACGACGTACTGTTATATTAAAAATGAAATGAACCGAATAGAATAACATCAAGATAAGTATGGTACAATAATGTTATTGCATACGTGTAAACATATATATATATATATATATATATATATATATATATATATATATATATATATATATATATATATATATATGTATATCAGAAGCCACTATCTCAGTTTATGTACAAAGTTCTAAAATAGAACACATACGGAGCTGATGTATCAAGAAGATCATAATACCCTATGGTCCTCAAAGGACATTTCATAACCTACTGCTAACTCTACAGTCAAACCCATGACCCAAAGCTACATGCTCTCCAAAAGAGGGTCATACTGTACAACATCCCCTGCCGCTACACTACTCCGTCAGGTAGCCGTTAGCCATGCCAGGCTCGGCCGGAGCATAGTCTGCGCTAGGTCTCGAGGAGGAAGAGGGTGACGAGCCGGTGGCCTCGGAGGGGTCACTCTCGGAACTCAGCGGGATGTCGGGGGCTGCCTGCGGTGGTGACTCAGAGCGAGTGGTCGTGGTGTCTGGGTGCAGGAGGTACAGGATATGGGTGCGCCATATGTAGAGGGATGGCAATATAAGGGGTAGCAGGGTCGAAGAGGGGATGGTGTAAAGGAACATCAAAGTTCTGTCATTTGAAGAGGTACAGACGAAAGTTGCACGAACCGGCTATGTACAAGGAGTCCAACTCCAGGTCATGGTGGAACTGAAGTGCAGGGATCTCAATAAAAAGGGTGGCTGTGGAGTCCATCGCCAACGTCTGAGAATGATGCGGGAGACACAAAACGGGGTGAGAATTTCAATAAAATTCTCAGTAGGGTTTGGTTATACTGGTACTGACGTCACATACATTCTCAGTTGCCCCGGGTTTTATTTAATTGTAAAACATGTGTTCAAGCTGAAAAGTCCATTTTCATAGGTTTAAGAAAATGTCTGGTCCGAGGCAAGGTTCAGTTTTACTTTACATTGACATAAGAAACCACATAGATTACTAATACGGATACATAGAATGTAATCGAAATAAATAAATGCATAGCAGTGAGCAATTATAACATATAATTGTAAACATTTTGATGTAACTATTTCAAGTACTCATGCATTCATGTAATCATGTAGACTCATTCTTGAACTTTCCTTCATAAACTTTTTCGTTTCTTTCCCATCATTTTTCCATCTCTTGGTCCCCTGGGAGTTCTTGGCCATTTAGACTCCTGGGTAATAGTCTGCTTATCAGGATCGAGCTCGTTCCCATATAGGAATGCCGGGTTTACTTTCCCCGATCTTCCCACCGATCTATTCCCATTAACTTTCTATCTGGGGCTGGCCCAAGTAGTATGGAACTTGTATAATAACACCATTCTTTTCATGACTTTCATGGCTTTCTTAAGAATGTACATGCATTCATATGCAATTCATAACTTGTACATGGGTTCTACCGAAATTTTGGCAGCATAACGGAACGTGTCCGCTTCCCCATGAATAGTGCCAGCCAATCAATACATCAATGTATCACAAGAAACACAAATTCACATTTATATTTCAACATAGAACTCAAATCCATATCAAATTCATTAAGGCAGAAATCCTGCCTCAGCATATCCAACCAACCCGGTTTTTGTAATTCATGCTACAACTCCATTTTAACTCATTTGGACCTCAAATTTGAATATGTTACAGTGTTGTGTGTCTATTTTCTAACCTCTTTGGTCCCATCTAATTTCTACCCTAAATAACCTAATCTACCCAGAGCCAGAGTCAAAACCCTAGGTCGAGATTCAAAAATTCATATCTTCCTCAATTCTGATCCAAAACCCTTATATGATATGTCTATGGAAAGCCCTAGATGTCTAGTTTCATCTAAAAATAGTTTCATCGGATTTGACCGATCGTAGGCGGCGCCGTACGCTCCGCCATATGGACTGCCGTGGACTCTCCACCAAGACAACACCTCCATCCATTTAATCCTCTTAGTTTTCTTCTTCTAATTCTACTTCTAACTCAAAATCTTCTATTAATCCAAGCATAATTATTCAATTCACACATCAATTAAGGTGAAACTAATTCAGCCCAGCCAGCCAAGTACATGGATTTGATGCAAGAAATTAAAAACCCCTACCTTTGATTTAAGTGTTTGGTGCTGAGTTCTTGAAGGTGGGATGAACAAGGCTGGAACTTATCTTGAGTTTTAGGTGTGTGAGCAAGAGAGAAAGATAGCTGAAGGAGAAGAGGAATGCAACGTGAATAATAGTCTGAATCAAAGGAGGAGGGTGTGTTATATAGGCAAGAGTGGGAGTTAACTTGGAAGGTTGTGATTGGTTGCCTTCTTTGTGTGGTAGAATCACTCTCCACGTCGCCTAATTGGGAGTAGTTTCTAGCATATTCTGGAAACGAAATTGGAACTCGTATGGTTTATAAAGTCGGACCTCGTGAACCTCCTGTATATGAAGTCGGAACTCAGAAAACATCCAGTCTAATTGAAACTTGAAAGCAGAGTCTGGTGTGAAGCCAAGCACTTAAGGTCGGAACTCGGGAATTATAAAATTTCTATCCCGGAACTCGAAAAGATATAGAAGTGAGAGCTACTAATATTGGACTCAAGATCGGATCTCGCACCATTTGTGAATCATAATGTCGGAATTCGGAATAAAGTCAGCTCATTTGAGCCTTAGAGACGAAGTCGGAAATCGAGCATTTTTCTCTTTAATCGGTAAGATCGGAAGTCGTAAAGTGTGCTGAAGTCAAAAACGAACTCGTAAGTTGGAAGTATCAGTCAGCTCATTTCAGCTCACGAAATCGGAAATCGTAATTCACACCGAGGAGGTCAAAATTTATACACGCTTACAAGGTCGAAAATCGTAAGCTTCATTCATTAAATCGGAGACCGTAAGCTGCATGCATGAGGTCGGAAATCGTAAGAAGACCCTTGTAAGCCTTGAAACGAAGTTGGAAGTCGAAGCTAATATTGAGGTCGGAAGCGGAATGTAAGGTAACTCGGAAATCGGAAATATCAACAATAGAGGGGATCGGAAGTCGGAATTCGCGGATGTTACAATATCACTCCCCTTAAAAAAATTTTGTCCTCAAAATTTAGTGCTGGAGAATAGTTCAGGATACTCTTTCCTCATGTCCGATTCTAGTTCCCAAGTATAGTCCTCAACACCTTCTTTTCCCCATGCCACTTTTACTAGCTGTCTGCATTTATTTGAGTTGTCTGGCATACATCTACAATCCGTACTGGTTGAACATGGAAGGTCAGGTCTTCCTTCAACTTTATTGATTCGGGTTCAAGGGAGTGCGTAGGGTCAGGTTGATACCTTCTGAGTTGGGAGACATGAAAAACATCATGGAGGTTTGATAGATGGGGAGGCAAAGCGACTCGGTACGCCATTGACCCGATTCGCTTTAGGATTTGGAAGGGACCAATAAAACAAGGATTTAGCTTCTTGACTTTGATAGCTCTACCAATCCCTGTTGTAGGAGTAACCTTCAGAAATACGTGGTCTCTTTCTTGAAATTCCAGAGGTTTCCTCCTGGTATCCGCGTAACTCTTTTGGCGACTCTGAGCGACAAGCATCTTGTTTTGTATTTTCTTGATCTGCTCGATAGTCTGCTCGACTAAATCGGGCCCCAGTAGAGCTGATTCCCCTGCCTCATACCAGCACAGGGGAGACTGGCACTTTCGTCCGTACAATGCTTCGTAAGGAGCCATGCCAATGCTAGCGTGATAGCTATTGTTGTACGCGAACTCGGCCAATGGTAAATATCGATCCCAATTCCCGCGTTGCTCCAGTATATAGGCTCGTAACATGTCCTCTAAGGTTTGAATTGTCCTTTCTGTTTGGCCGTCCGTTTGCGGGTGGTATGCAGTGCTTAGGCATAACTTAGCACCGAATGCCTTTTGTAAGGCTCCCCAAAACCTTGAAGTAAACCTTGGGTCTCGATCGGAGATAATGGTTGAAGGGGTACCATGCAGCTTTATAATCTCTTGAATATACAGTTGTGCCAATTTGTCCAACGGATAATTCGCTCGGATGGGTAGAAAGTGGGCAGACTTGGTCAATCTATCCACAATGACCCATATGGCATCGTATCCTGTTAGTGTTCTTGGCAATCCCATCACAAAATCCATGGAAATGCTTTCCCACTTCCACTCAGGGACTTCCAAGGGTTGTAGCATCCCAGAAGGCTTCTGATGTTCTGCTTTCACCTTTTGACAAATCAAGCATTTGCCAACAAAGTTTGCTACATCTGACCTCATGCCTGGTCACCAAAACATCTTCTTGAGGTCTTGATACATCTTAGTTATGCCAGGATGTACGGTAAACTCGCCTCTATGAGCTTCTTCTAAGATTCTCTTTCGGAGATCGCCCCTTTCAGGGACACATACTCTGTCATGGCACCGCCAGATGCCCTCTTTATCTTGGGCAAAGCCTGCTAGTTTCCCTGATCGCACGAGACTAAGTGTATGTTGAAAGTTAGTATCTTGCTGCTGAGCTTGCCGAATCTGGTCCTTGAAACTACTGGTTATTTGAATTTGGTGTAGCTGAAGAGTCTTGGGAGTTATAAGAATTCCCAAATTAAGATTTTGGAAACTTTCAATAAGTTCCGTTTCTTTAATCATCATCCACGCGACAGTCAATGATTTTCTGTTTAACGCATCTGCCATGATGTTCGCCTTACCTGGGTGGTATTTCAATTCAAACTCGTAGTCTTTAAGGAGTTCCATCCATCTCCGCTGCCTCATATTCAATTCTTTCTGATCGAAAAGGTACTTCAAACTCTTATGATCAGAAAAGACCTCGAACTTTACTCCATACAGGTGATGTCTCCATATTTTCAAAGCAAACACTACTGCTGCTAATTCAAGATCATGAGTCGGGTAATTCCTTTCGTGTGGCTTTAATTGCCTAGAGGCATACGCGACCACTCTTCCAGCTTGCATCAACACACATCCTAATCCTTGTTGGGAAGCATCGCAATAGACCTCAAATGGTCCTTGAGGGTCTAGTAAAGCTAGTACTGGTGTCGTGGTCAACCTTCTCTTCAAATCCTGAAAACTCTGTTCACACTCCGGCGTCCACTCGAAAGGGACATTCTTTTTGGTTAGCTTGGTCAAGGGCAAGGTTATTCGAGAAAAATCCTTAACGAATCGCCTATAATATCCAGCTAAGCCCAGAAAACTTCTGACTTCAGAGACTGTAGTTGGCCTCTCCTAGTTCAGAACTGCTTCTACTTTGCTGGGGTCGACAGAGATTCCTCCAGACGACACTACGTGGCCGAGAAATTTTACCTCCTTCATTCAAAATTCACATTTGGATAACTTGGCATAGAGCTTCTTTTCTCTTAAAATTTGCAGAACTAGCCGTAAGTGTTCCACATGTTCTTGTTCCGTCTTCGAGTAGACAAGTATATCATCGATGAAGACCACTACAAATTTGTCCAGTTATGGGCGGAATATTCGATTCATGTAATCCATGAATACTGCTGGCGCATTCGTCAGTCCAAACGACATCACGGTGTATTCATAGTGCCCGTAACGAGTTCGAAAAGCTGTCTTAGGGATATCTTGTTTCCGAACTCAAATTTGGTGATATCCAGAACGCAAGTCGATCTTGGAGAATACCGTTGCACCCTGTAGTTGGTCCATGAGATCATCAATCCTCGGCAGTGGATACTTGTTCTTGATCGTCACTTTGTTCAACTGCCTATAATCCACGCATAAGCGCATGCTTCCATCCTTCTTCTTGACCAACAAGACTGGAGCTCCCCATGGCGACGCACTTGGTCGTATAAATCCCTTTTCTAAAAGCTCTTCAATCTGTCGCTTTAGTTCCGTCAGCTCCATAGGTGACATTCGATACGGAGCTATGGATATTGGTCCCGCACCTGGAACCAACTCGATGGTAAACTCAATCTCTCTCTCTGGAGGGAATTCAGGAATATCCTCTGGAAAAACATCCGGGTATTCCCTGACAATCGGAATCTTCTCCAGTTCCTGCTCAGCTTCTACCGCATTAGTTGACAAGAGGATATACCCCTGATCCTTTGGCCTGAAAGAGTCCCGATAGAAGAGTATTGTGGTTTGGGATTCAGAAAGTAAGACAGAGGGAAGTGCCACCGTTTTATCAGAACAATTGAGTACAACATGATTGGCAGAAAGCCAATCCATGCCCAGAATTACGTCGAGACCAGATAGAGGGAGGCAAATCAAATTAGCGGCAAAGGTCCTGCCCTCAATTCGAAGAGGAACATTGATGCACATTTGACTAGTTCTAACAGGCCCATTGGTAGGAGTAGAAACCAACAGATCATAAGGTAATTCAGAGATTGGCAATTGCAAAGCAGCTACACAATTATGAGAAATAAATGAATGTGAGGCACCCGAATCATAGAGTACAGTTAGAGTCTCACCATTCACATCACAATTGCCTTGGATCAATCCTTCTGACTTATCGGCTTCTTCCGCATTCATAGTAAAGTCTCGTCCTTGTGGCTGGGTCGAGGCGGCCGTGTGTGAAGTTCTGGTTGGACACTCGTAAATTTTGTGGCCTGGCTTGCCACATCCATAGCAGACATTCTGGCCTGCCAAGCACGGCCGATCACCATGATTCTTGCCGCATTTTGTGCAAGTTGAACTTGGAAAAGGCCTTTGAGGCTGCTTGCCTTTGCTGCCTCTTGGCGGAAATCTCCGCTGTTGTTGTACATTGGGCTTGAATCTTAGGCCTTGCGGGGCTAACCCCCTCTTGAAATTCCCGCCAAATGCCCTGGCTGCAGCTAACTTCGAGTGGCAATCCTCCACAAGTCGGCATTTGTTCACTAATGTAGGGAAATCCCTATTCTCCATCGGGCTGATTGCGGTGAGAATGTCCTCTCGTAACCCACCTTCAAATTTAATGCACTTCCAGGCTTCATCTGGGTTCCTCTGGTAGATTATGGAGAATTTGCATAGCTCCTCAAATCGGGCAATATATTCGGATACTGTCCGATTTCCTTGGCGCAGCTGCATGAACTTGAGTTCCTTGGCATTTCGAACTGAAGCGGGGAAGTACTTCTGGTAAAATACATCCTTGAACATTGTCCAGGTGACTACTGTCTGCGATTCCTCAAATAATCTTCGTACGCCGTTCCACCAGAACTCGGCGTCTGCTTCAAGCGTATAAGTGGCAAAAGTCACTTTTTGAGGATCCGGGCAATCCAAGACGGAGAAAATCTTCTCCATGGCTTTGATCCACTCGTCAGCCCTGTCCGAGTCATATGCCCCTCGGAAACTTGGCGGATTTGCCTTCCTGAACTCCGCAAATCTGAGGTAGTCCAGGTTAGCCTTTGGGCCTTGTGGGTTCCTCTCACAGCCTGCTGCAGGCCGCCTGCCTAGCTGCTCCATCATCTGGTGAGCTGCAGCGGCTTGTTCTCGCATTGCTTGAGCCATTTCCCGCATTGTGGCCATCACGTTAGTCGGGTTCTCTGGAGCAGGTTCCGCACGGGGACTTCCTCGCCTTCCGGAAGCCATTAAGTTCTGAACACACAAAACAAAAGTTATTGAGTTGATCAGGCTCAATACTAAGTTTAATGTGCTAGTAAATAACAGCCCACACGGTTAGGCACTTCATATATATGCACAACTATATCTCCACCATACAGGCAAGATCTGGTGCACATTATCAACTAAAGTACAGAATATGTGCGAAGCATAGTCAGTCCAATCCTCAGGTCTTAGCTAGGACGAACTGCTCTGATACCAAAATGTAACACCCTACTAATTTTATGTTATACTTAAGTCATAGCATGAAACTAGTCAGGTCGTGTTACCATGTTGATACTTTACTTACCTTTCTTGTTTTTAATTTCTCTTTAAATCGTCTCTATAGACGAAACGGCGTACTGTTATATTAAAAACGAAACGAACCGAATAGAATAACATCAAGATAAGTATGGTACAATAATGTTATTGCATACGTGTAAACATATATATATATCAGAAGCCACTATCTCAGTTTATGTACAAAGTTCTAAAATAGAACACATACGGAGCTGATGTATCAAGAAGATCATAATACCCTATGGTCCTCAAAGAACATTTCGTAACCTACTGCTAACTCTACAGTCAAACCCATGACCCAAAGCTACATGCTCTCCAAAAGAGGGTCATACTGTACAACATCCCCTGCCGCTACATTACTCCGTCAGGTAGCCGTTAGCCATGCCAGGCTCGGCCGGAGTATAGTCTGCGCTGGGTCCCGAGGAGGAAGAGGGTGACGAGCCGGTGGCCTCAGAGGGGTCACTCTCGGAACTCAGCGGGATGTCGGGGGCTGCCTGCGGTGGTGACTCAGGAGTAGGGTCAGCGGTCTTTGCAGGTGCAGAGTGCAGGATGTGGTGCGCCATATGTAGAGGATGGCAATATAAGGGGTAGCGAGGGTCAAAGAGGGATGGTGTAAAGGAACATCAAAGTTCTGTCCATTTGAAGAAATGCAGGCGAAAGTTGCACGAACCGGCTATGTATAAGGAGTCCAACTCCAGGTCATGGTGGAACTGAAGTGCAGGGATCTCAATAAAAAGGGTGGCTGTGGAGTCCATCGCCAACGTCTGAGAATGATGCGGGAGACACAAAACGGGGTGAGAATTTCAATAAAATTCTCAGTAGGGTTTGGTTATCTTCGCATCGACGTCACATACATTCTCAGTTGCCCCGGGTTTTATTTAATTGTAAAACATGTGTTCAAGCTGAAAAGTCCATTTTCATAGGTTTAAGAAAATGTCTGGTCCGAGGCAAGGTTCAGTTTTACTTTACATTGACATAAGAAACCACATAGATTACTAATACGGATACATAGAATGTAATCGAAATAAATAAATGCATAGCAGTGAGCAATTATAACATATAATTGTAAACATTTTGATGTAACTATTTCAAGTACTCATGCATTCATGTAATCATGTAGACTCATTCTTGAACTTTCCTTCATAAACTTTTTCGTTTCTTTCCCATCATTTTTCCATCTCTTGGTCCCCTGGGAGTTCTTGGCCATTTAGACTCCTGGGTAATAGTCTGCTTATCAGGATCGAGCTCGTTCCCATATAGGAATGCCGGGTTTACTTTCCCCGATCTTCCCACCGATCTATTCCCATTAACTTTCTATCTGGGGCTGGCCCAAGTAGTATGGAACTTGTATAATAACACCATTCTTTTCATGACTTTCATGGCTTTCTTAAGAATGTACATGCATTCATATGCAATTCATAACTTGTACATGGGTTCTACCGAAATTTTGGCAGCATAACGGAACGTGTCCGCTTCCCCATGAATAGTGCCAGCCAATCAATACATCAATGTATCACAAGAAACACAAATTCACATTTATATTTCAACATAGAACTCAAATCCATATCAAATTCATTAAGGCAGAAATCACGCCAAAGATATCCAACCAACCCGGTTTTTGTAATTCATGCTACAACTCCATTTTAACTCATTTGGACCTCAAATTTGAATATGTTACAGTGTTGTGTGTCTATTTTCTAACCTCTTTGGTCCCATCTAATTTTGGTATCTATAACTCAAGATATCTAAGCTTCATCTCGGCCTGCCCATTGGCTAGCCAGAATCAGGCAACTAAAAGTAAAAATTCACTAAAAATCGAAAAATCACTCAATTCATACGAAATTGGTCTCATATTAAAGCTAACAGGACAACCTTTCATATACAAAAAGTTCCATTTCATTTGCCTTAGTAGGGCTCGAGTTACCCCGAAACTTAGCCTTTCTGAACTGCCCTGTGTTGGCCTGGTTTGGACATAGGGTAACTTCTTCAAATCACTGGGAACAACTGAGTTGATAACAAACTCGGAATTTCTTTGGGTATTGTTCTCCTATGTGTAAGCTTTCTAACAAAGTTGGTTTTATTCATTTTCATATAGTATAGGTCGAGTTCTACCCTAAATAACCTAATCTGCCCAGAGCCAGAGTCAAAACCCTAGGTCGAGATTCAAAAATTCATATCTTCCTCAATTCTGATCCAAAACCCTTATATGATATGTCTATGGAAAGCCCTAGATGTCTAGTTTCATCTAAAAATAGTTTCATCGGATTTGACCGATCGTAGGCGGCGCCGTACGCTCCGCCATATGGACTGCCGTGGACTCTCCACCAAGACAGCACCTCCATCCATTTAATCCTCTTAGTTTTCTTCTTCTAATTCTATTTCTAACTCAAAATCTTCTATTAATCCAAGCATAATTATTCAATTCACACATCAATTAAGGTGAAACTAATTCAGCCCAGCCAGCCAAGTACATGGATTTGATGCAAGAAATTAAAAACCCCTACCTTTGATTTAAGTGTTTGGTGCTGAGTTCTTGAAGGTGGGATGAACAAGGCTGGAACTTAGCTTGAGTTTTGGGTGTGTGAGCAAGAGAGAAAGATAGCTGAAGGAGAAGAGGAATGCAACGTGAATAATAGTCTGAATCAAAGGAGGAGGGTGTGTTATATAGGCAAGAGTGGGAGTTAACTTGGAAGGTTGTGATTGGTTGCCTTCTTTGTGTGGTAGAATCACTCTCCACGTCGCCTAATTGGGAGTAGTTTCTAGCATATTCTGGAAACGAAATCGGAACTCGTATGGTTTATAAAGTCGGACCTCGTGAACCTCCTGTATATGAAGTCGGAACTCAGAAAACATCCAGTCTAATTGAAACTTGAAAGCAGAGCCTGGTGTGAAGCCAAGCACTTAAGGTCGGAACTCGGGAATTATAAAATTTCTATCCCGGAACTCGAAAAGATATAGAAGTGAGAGCTACTAATATTGGACTCAAGATCGGATCTCGCACCATTTGTGAATCATAATGTCGGAATTCGGAATAAAGTCAGCTCATTTGAGCCTTAGAGACGAAGTCGGAAATCGAGCATTTTACTCTTTGATCGATAAGATCGGAAGTCGTAAAGTGTGCTGAAGTAAAAAACGAACTCGTAAGTTGGAAGTATCAGTCACCTCATTTCAGCTCACGAAATCGGAAATCGTAATTCACACCGAGGAGGTCAAAATTTATACACGCTTACAAGGTCGGAAATCGTAAGCTTCATTCATTAAATCGGAGACCGTAAGCTGCATGCATGATGTCGGAAATCGTAAGAAGACCCTTGTAAGCCTTGAAACGAAGTCGGAAGTCGAAGCTAATATTGAGGTCGGAAGCGGAATGTAAGGCAACTCGGAAATCGGAAATATCAACAATAGAGGGGATCGGAAGTCGGAATTCGCGGATGTTACATGTCACATCTGCATTATGGGCCAAAAAAAAACAAAAAAGGTGGTTAACAATTCTCAAATGAATCATATTACTTTATTAGCTAACTAGCTATATTATCCATGCTTTGCAGGGGTTATATGTAAAAATAAATAAAATATGTTAAAATATAATTTTTTATAAAATTTAACATTTATTATACATTAATTATTAGATAAGTTTAACAAAAAAATATATTATAATAGAAATAAGAAAAATGTGCATTCTGAAATAATAAATTTAATATTTTTATTTATACTTGTTATTATGATGCATAAAAAGCAAAAATAAAATAATAGTTAAATAATATTATTTATTATTTTTAATTTAATAATAAATATTACACATAAAATATTTGGTACTTTATTATAATCATTTTATTTAACTAAAATTATATTAAATATTATTTTTTATTTAATTAAAATTTATATTAAAAATAATATTTTTGGTTTAATAATTAATTTTATTGGAATAAAATATAAAAAATCAAATAGCAACAGAAACTTTATTCCAGTTTGGTACAATGTATATGCCTAATTACATAAATGAATATCATATATTATGATTTTATTAATTATTTGACGTGACCAATTTGTTGTAATAGCTTATTCATTAAAATCTTCTTATATATCAAAATAATATATAACTCAATTAAATTTTAGGATAGATATTTGACCTAATTGAAATTTGATATATAAAGGCTTTTTCTTTCGTTTTTATTTCTCCCTCATATTTTCATATTTACGTACTAAAAATAATTTTAAGATATATATATATATATAAAATAAATTAGTTTTAATATAAATTATATATAATAAAATTAATAAGTAGTTAAAATAATTATAATTAAAATAATATATAAAAATTTAAATATTTATATTAATTTTTATATTTATAATTATATAATTAATAAGAATTACTGTTTCATAATAAATACTTATAGAAGGATCAGAAAATATCAACAAATAAGAGAGAGTTTTATGTTTTTTTATGTTTTATTAAAATAAAAAAAAGCTTGTTAAAAATATATAGATAAATAATAAATATTATTTCATACAAACAATAATTAAATATAATAAAAATAAGATATGTTTAAAATATTTATGCTTCAAAGGAAAAATTATTCGAATAATAATATTTATTTGTTAATTTATATAATTAATCATTTATGTAATTAATCATTTTATACAATGGCATATAAAATATTACTTAATATTAAAATTTTATCAAATCTTAGACAATCAAGCCATATACGACCTCATATTGTACGATTAAGGGATATCCTATTAATGGTTTCAAATAGACTCTAAGGACTTGTTTGATATGCATGTCAAGATAATGTCTCATAGTATAAAACATAATTGTACAAGGCTTAATAATATATAATTTATAAAATTTTAATGCTATGTAATGTTTGGTGCAATATTGTATAAAATACTTTCTTGTATAAGAAAATAATATTATCCTTTTATTACGACATATAATAATTTAATCACAAGAAAAAAATATAATAAAAAATGAACTTATGATAGAATAGCAACTTTATTAATTATATATTCAAAATTTAAAAATAAATAACATTCATTAAATATTTAAAATTTTTTGCTTATAATTTTAAAATGTAATTATTTTTAATTATTTGAAATATATTATTAATAAAATATTTAATTAGTTTTAATTATAATTAGTTGATTTTTATTTTTATATTATGTTTTATTTTTGATAAATATTTTTTCCATAAAATATAAAATATAAAAAAGAAGAAATATAATTTTTATTTTTTATTTTTAATAAATATTTCATATTTTTGTTTGCATAAAATATGAAATATCTCTGGTGTGTCAATAATCAATAATCAAACAATGAACATACATTCAACAGCAGAAAAAAGAATAGAAAATAATAATATAATAATAACTGATTTGATAGTTTTGGGTATGAAAAGAGTTGTTTGGAATACTTACAAATTTTATATACAGAATATATATTTTTTTAATACATTATTTTATATTTTTAATAAATGTTTTTGTTTGCATAAACTATGAAATATAATTTTTGTTTTTAATTTTTAATAAATATGTTTACATAAAATATAAATATATCTAGTGTCTCAATGCTCAAAAATCAAACAAAGAAGAAATATTCAACAAAAGAAAATAATAATAACTTTAGATTAAATGAGTAAATGAACATCGATGAATTCTTAGATACTTTAGGATACATTTACTAATTGTCACATCTGCATTATGCACATTTAAAAAAAAAAAAAGGTGGTCAAGAATTCTCAAACGAATCATATAACTTTATTATCTATGAAGAAAATTCTAACAATTTTTTGTTAGTGTAGCATTACTAAATGTAGACATAGTAACAACGAGTGTACCTGCAATACAACGACGTGAGAATGAAGTTTTAGATGCAGTTGGACTTGGGCTATGAGTTGTTCCATTCGCTCAAGAAAGACTAAGCAAAACATTACCTCCATGAATGAACCTGACCTTAGGTGAGAATCTGGGAATATTTCCTGATAGGTTGTTGTTAGAGACATCCAGAACCTCAAGTTGAGGCAGAGTTGTCAAACTCTCAGGTATTGGACCCATCAAATCAAATTGTTCCCACCCAGATACAAGTGCCATAAATCAATTAAATTGCCAAATGCAGATGAGATTGTCCCCGTCACATTCTGCTTCGTCAAATTCACAGATCTGATCTTGCTCCCATCGCACGTAATGAAACTCCAATTTTGGCAAGGATCATTCCTTCACCACGAACGCGCCAACAGAATGGGATAGCCGAAAGCCGCAGCAATTTCAAGCAAAATTGTCACTCTTTTGTCACAAGGCCCAACATGGTCTAGACAGGAGCCATTGGTGGTGTTAACACCAAGACTTGCATCCATGGATTCGCCTTCTTTAAACACGGGAATAGGACCCTGCAAAAAGTTGCCGTCCGGATGAATAGTCCTCAGCGACGGGAGACCGATAAAAGAAGGTGGAACTACACCTGTCAACAGATTGTCCTCAAGGCGCAGATCAATCAAGTTGGTGCAACTGGATAAGTCCGGAATGGGACCCTCAAAGCGGTTCCCCTGAAGATCCACGTACAGCAATTGGGTCACGGATGAAAGAACCTCAATTGTACCTTGACAACCTGTAGTAGCCCACCTGGCCGTTGAGATATAAACTGACAACCTTGGATCGTGCAAAAGAGCTGGGCAAGATCCCAGTGATGTTGTTGTCAGAGAGCACAACATTCTGCAACATTGGAAAGTGATGGAATATGTCTGGTAAAGAGCCCATGAGGTTTGTAGCCTCGAGGTCGAGGGTGTTTAGTTGCGAGGAGTCGGTCAAATCTGTGGGGAACATCCATGGTGCGAGGTTGGTGTTGTCTCTGATTCAATGTTCTAAATTGCAGACGGCATCAGATGATGCGGCCGCAATATTGCGGATGCGCCATTAGCCGCAACGGCATCGGACCGCAATTGTGGGGTGACTCCAAATCACAAGAATAACCGCAATGTAACGGAGTTGTGGCTGCAATAGACGCAAACGTGATTTCCGTTCCATTCTTTCCCTTCCCTTTCTTGTGAACCGATTTTTTTTTTTAACCAAAACAAAATATTCCATAAAGAAAAACGACAAGAATACACATCACAGAGACCAGTCCATATTCAGAACAGATATCAGATCTACTAAACTTTTCAAAATGCTCACAAAATTATTTTTCTATCTCAGAGGCAGAGCACATCTTTCACTTCATCTTTTCTTCCACTTCAACGCTTGTCTCGCCTTCATCTTCTCTTTCACTTCCAGATCTCGAATCACTGCAACCAGCAAGGTCTCTGTACTCTTTTTTTTTTTTCCCACTTTGTGTATCATCATCTGTGGATTAGGGACTAATGAGAGGGGTGGTGTTTGGGAAAATTGGAAAGGGAAGAAAATAGGAAGAAAAGGGAAGGGGAAGCAAGTCACAACAAAAGAAAGAAGTTGAAGCCCCACTCGTTGATGAGATTAGAAGTGAGAATGGAGATTGGTTTGTGTTTTGGGTTTGGAGGGGGAGAAGAAGAATGCTAGATGCAGAACAATTGTGGGTGGGTTAGAAAGAATGTTGTAGAAGCAAATGGGTGGGGGGGGGTGGAGTGTGGGGACGGTTGGTGTGTTTCTTTTTTTTTTTAATTTTTGAAATTTATTTTGCATTTCTGCAGAACACGTTGGGGTGGGGTATTTTTTTGGTCATTTGAATGGATTTTTTTTTGTCATATGGGTGGGTTTTTTTTTATATTTGAGTTGGGTTTTTTTTTTTGTTTAAAATGTGTTGATGTTTCTGATTTAAAAAAAAAGTTTTGATTTTTTTTGTTAAAAAATGGATGTGAATTATTTTCCTTTTAATAGATCTTGGTGTTTTTTTTTTAGTTTACATTTATGTGGTTGTGAAGTTGAAAAGGGGAAAGATAACTATATTGTGATTAAGATTATTTTTTAAAAAAATTAAAATAATGTAAATTTAAGAATATATATGTAATAATTTTTATCTAAAAGTATATAATTAAATGTTAGGAAATTAATAGTTAAGATAATTAATTTTAAATTTACAATTATGTATAATGTATTTTATTTAATTTAGTTATGTTCAATTAATTAGTATGTTATATCAAAATCTTATGTTAAATTTAATTATTAATATTTATTTCTGTGAGCAGAAATTGTAAAATTTTACAATGCCATCAAGAGAAGAGTTTCCAGTAGGAAGGTTGAAAGGTGCTCCAAATAATGATATTGGATGGCATTTTGAAGAACCTGTGGTTGGAAATAAAAATAATATCAGATGTAAACTTTGTGACAAAGTTATAAAGGGTGGCATTACCAGATTGAAGCAGCACATAGCACATGTTAAAGGCCAAGTGGCGGGATGTACTAGAGTTACCACATTAGTTCACCAAAGTATGATGAAGCTCCATCTAGATGCAAAAGTAAAAAAAAAAAAAATGACTCCAAAAAAAGAAAAGAAGAATTTGAAGCACACTTAAGAGGATATGATGAAGATGAAATTGAAGACCATATTGATCAGCAGATAAGGCTAGCCACACAAGAAAGTATAAGATTATATCGTGAGTGGGAAGATAGACAAAGATTTAGACAACAAATAGGAGGACTTCATAATATATATGAGCCTAGTGGAAGCTTTCATGCAAGTGCTAGTGGAGCAGCAATTTCACAAGATATCTCTTTTGCTTTGAGGTCTACTGATGTTAATCTTGTGAGAAGCAAAAGCACAAAGTAACCAAAAGTTAGTACTGGCTTTATGAAAACACTAAGAAAGAAGCTCGAAGAAGCTGTAAGCAAATTTATTATTTATAAGCGTTTACCTATGAATTCATCTAACTCTCCTTGGTTGCATAATTTGATTATTGCTGCTACTGAAGTAGGCCGAGGAGTTAAGTGCCCAACTCCTTATGAAACTTCAGATGTATATTTAGAAAATGAATTTCAAAACATGCGGGAATGGATAAATAAGTTAAAAAGTACATGGAAGGAGAAAGGAGTCACAATAATGTGTGATGGTTGGATAGATAGTATAAACTACACACATATTATGAATTTTTTGGCGTACGACAATAAAGGGACAATTTTCTTAAAATCTGTTGATGTTTCCAGTGTTAATACAAGAAATACAGATTATTATTTCCAGTTGCTTGATAAAGTTGTAGAGGAAGTAGGAGAAGAATATGTGATTCAAGTGGTTACAGATAATGAAAAAGCACTGAAAGCAGCAGGTCAAAAATTGATGGAAAAAGGCCGCATCTTTATTAGATTGCATGTGCAGCTCACTGTTTGGATATTTACTTGGAAGATATAGGAAAAAAGAAAAATGTGAAAAAAACATTGGTTGAAGCGAAGATTGTGACATCTTTTATCTATAACCATATATGGATAGTAAATCTCATGAAAAAATATACTGGAGGCAAAGAGATTATTCATCCTAGTATTACTAGGTTTGCAACACAATTCTTGCAACTTCAAGCAATTGTGAAGCAAAAGCAAGGGTTAAGAAATATGTTTAACTCTGAAGAATTTAGAAGATCTAAATTTGGGAGAGAGAAGAATGGACCGTCATGTGAAGCATGAAACATTGTTGTAAGTAGTGAATTTTGGACCAAGGCTAATGATATACTAAAAGTATTTGAGCTAATAGTAAAAGTTTTGAGGTTAGTTGATGGTGACGAGAAGCCAACAATGGGTTTTATATATGAAGTCATTAATCGAGCCAAGCAATCTATTGAACAAAATTCTCGTTATCATTCCAAGTTCAATGAACTAATAGATGAACGTTGGAGATTCATGCATTGTGATTTTCATTCTGTAGGTAGATTAGTTTAATTATTAATCTATATTATTTCTAAAATTTTACATTCATGGCTTTGCACATTTTATTTGATTAACTTCTTTTCATGACACTGTAATTGGTTAACTTTCTTTTCAGGCTATTATCTTAACCCATAATTTCAATATGGAGTTGAACATGGGACTAATGTTTATAAAGAAACATTTGATGGAACAAGGAATGTGATCATTAAATTGGAAAGAAATTTAGATAATCAAATTAAAGCATTGAATCAGGTTAGTAATAAATATTTAGATTAAAATTTAATACATTTATAATCTAATATTATATTTATATATTAATATATTATATTATGCTATATAGTTGATGCTTTTTAGAGAAATGGGCGAAATATTTGGCACACCACAAGCTAAAAGAGCTTGGCATGAAATGAATCCAAGTAAAGTATTATTTGTCTTTGTTTTCATTTTGATAAAATTAATTTATTTTGACTTTATTTTTTATATAACTAATAATTTATTTATTTTGCTTGATTAATTAAAATAGCTGAATGGTGGTTGATATTTGGTTCATGTGCTCCTCAACTTCAACGTATGGCAATAAAAGTTCTTTGTCAAACAACTTCAGCCACAAATTGTGAGAGAAATTGGAGCACATTTAGTTATATCCATACCAAAGCAAGGAATAGACTTAAATATAAAAAGTTGCAAAAACTTGTCTTTACATTTTATAATATGAAGTTGAAAATGAGACATAAAATGAGAAGAAGTCAAGAAGAGATTGAAGCTAGCTTCAATCCAATTAATCTTGACTACATATTTCAAGATGATGATCCATTTCACCATGGATTGAAGAAAGAGAAAATCCACTTTTAGAGGGAGTACAAAATGCTGAGTGGTTACCTATAATTGATTCTGATGATGAAAATATGGAAGTTGGTAGTAATGATGCTGATTCTAATGAAAACAGTGGTGGTTTAAGTCCACCAAGTAATAATAGTGATAATGGTGGTGATAATATAGAAGCTGAAAAAAATGATGATGAGGATGATAGTGATGAACAAAGACAGAATGATCCATATTAGGAGGTACCATACAATAGACGTGACGGGAGCTTTGTGATTGATATGACATCTTTTAGGCCAGATATGCCTTCTGATAGTTCACTTGGAGGTAGCAGAAGGGGTGGATCACATTCTAAAAGAGAAAGAAGACAAACAAAATATTGCAAATGAAGAGTATTCTACTTCTAATATTGATCAAAGTTTCAGTGACTTTGGTATTGATGAATCATCTCAAAGCAGTCAAGGGTATCCACCATATTATTAGTATCTTTATTTGAGTACATATGACCAATATACAAATGGTCAAACTCTACCATACTACCAATTACCACTGAGTCACCAAAATCCTTGTTATCAACCATCAAATAGTGGATTTTTAATTATGTCTTTGGACAAGGAGATGCACAAAGTGACAGTTAGAATAAAAGTGGAGGGTATGATCTACCACGTTATTCTACCATGTGGTAATAAGCATCATGTAAGTTTTATTTGATTTATCTCCTATTTATTTTAATTAAATTATTGTGCTTTATTTTTTAGTTTTAAATGATATTTTTAATTAATTATATTTATATTTGAAGGAAAACATTGATTCTCTTAAAATCTTAAGATTCTAATTATGATTTGTTTTTATATTTTTTGCAGTGAAGTCATATATCTAAATTGGTGGATTGTTCATTGGATTGGACAATTAGTGACTTGATCACTACTGTAGTAAGTTGTATTCCTTTTAGAATTTCTAACTTTATTGTATTATTCTAAAAATATGAGAAGTATGTATTTGAATATGTTTGGAGACATAAGTTTGCATCAAATATGTTGGAAACTTGTTCTTTTAGTGGTACAATTGTCATACTTCTTTTATTTTTACATTTTGTGCACCAAAAAAAAAAATCACGCCGCAACGGTCACAATCTGCATAGCAATAGCTGCAATATCCATAATCATAGTGACCGCAATTGTAACGGCAATTTAAAACACTACTTTGATTATGAGGGCCTGCAAGCTACCTAGACCCTGGAAGCAACCTTCAGGGATGGAGGTGAAGTTGTTGCTAATGAGGTTCACGTTTTGGAGGAAGGAGAGGTTGGCAAGAGACGGGAGACGCCCAGAAAGAGAGTTTTCACGGAGATCAAGTTGGGCGAACCTAGAAAGGGAGTTGAGACCTGAAGGCTGTGTTCCTGTGAGTGACCTTGAAAGCGTGTTTGGTTGGATGATGGCGTCAATGTAGCCCAAGTAGCCACAGTGCACACCGCTCCATTGGCACCAGTGTATTTTTTTGGACCAGCCGGAGGGAGTTGGAGTGAGGGCATTTAGAAGCTTCAACATGTAATCATCTCTGTCCCGACCGTAAACTCCGTAGGAGAGGGCAGAGGAGATGAAGAAGAAGAAAGTGTAGAAAAACTATATAGAGTTTTGAATTTTGATTTGAGGTGAGCCATTTAGATTTGAGTAAGCAAAATATTATTGCTTGTTTGAGTGACTGTGAAAGGTTACGCTCAGGTTTGACTAAAGGAACAAACAAGTTACTTTCACCTTCTATGCATGCAAATTTGGATAATTTGAGAAGGTCTTAGTCTCAATCATACAGACTACATATTATTGTCTGGGTTATGTAGGTGTGTTTGTATTAGAGAGGGACAGAGAAAGTGGAAGGAAGGAACGAAGAGAATTGGACGCAGAAGAGGACTGTTATACAGGAAAGGCCTAAAACCCAAATTAAGGTGAGAAAGCGAAACAAAAGACGAATAAGATGGCACATTAGCATTGTTCAGCCATTTTGTCTGTATTCTCCGATTAAGGTCGCCTTTTTTTTTGTTGGGGGGGTCTGAGATTAAAGTCACCTCAAAATTGTGTTGTGTTTAGGCCCTACCATGTGCATTATGGAGAATTCGTTCTCTCTTGTAGGTTTTTTCTATATACTGACTTTAAGGGGCCTTGTCTATCAGATTCTTCTATTTGCTAAAAGAGATATGACGGGGAAATTGGCATATCGGTTTGCCTTCTAAACTTCAAGTTTTCTACACGCGTGAAATTCTTTTGATAAGTTAGAAAAACGGTAAATAGCATTTTCCAGAGAAGATTACGCACTAGTCTCGTTGGAGGTTTGTTTGGCTTGTTATTTCAATGCTAACATCTTTGCCCTTTACACTTTTGGAAATGAGAAGTATGCAGATGCAGAACATTAATCTTGTTATGTTCTAAATCAATAATCGAAAATAATGACTTCAATACAATGATTCAGTGACAGTGATCAATTGTGTGTGATTATACGAGACAATTTATGTATTTGATATAGGTTTTTTAATTTTTTTATGGGAACAGTAAATTTAAAATACAGTAATATGGGATTAATGACAAAATTACAGAAGTATGGGAAATTAATACATATTTTGCCATACTAAATAGTATCTGTATTTTATTTTTTTTACCTGAATTCTACATGCTATAGAGCGAAATTTGAGACAAACAAATTGCATGCATTTCGCCTTGTAGCAGGGCGAAACCTGAGACAAGAAAAAAGCATGAATAGTAAAGAACTGAAACAAATTTCGCCTTGCAGCACGGCGAAATATGAGACAAAAAAAACCAATAAATAGTAACGCATGCACATGAACAATATATGCGTATCTTCAAATAGGAACCGAAGTGTTCTTGTAGTCAGAAAAAAATAGCATTGTCTGTGATGCTTTCTACAAATAAGTTGGAGGGGGCAAAAATAGGTTAGACGGGGAGCTGACATGTGTAAGGTGTATAGTAAAAAAATTGACTAATGTTAGATGTTGAATAGGAGTCGAGTGTATTGTTGCAGGTAGGAAATGAAACAATATTGTTGATAGTTGGACTGAAAGCTCTATAAATAAAGTTCACTTGATGCAAAGCTCAGAGTGAAGTTTTTCATTGACGAGAGTAAGAAGTGTTTGAATGTGTGAGAGTGCTAGAGTGAGAAAAATTATTTTGAATATGTGATCTAATTTGGTGTGTGATCAAGAAGGACAGAACGAGACGGCAAGAATGAGCCGACGCAATCGACGCCGTGATTCAACAGTGGATTCAAGCAGTCATATTGCAGTGCAAGTTTCTGAGGTAATATATTTATTTTCAAAAATTATGTTTAAAAATTTATATTGATATTATGTTTAAAATTAATTTTAGTTTGTTAAGATCCTGTGTATATCAAATTAGATTGACCATAAGATGAATATTGTAAGAGGTATTATTATTTTGTGATAATATTATGTTCGAAATTAATTTTAGTGCATTATTAGTTTTAAAATATTAGACAATTATTAAAAAATGGTTATATATATTGTTTTATTCAATCTTTTTAAGGTCTGTGTGATGTTTGTTTTTCAAACCTTTGCATGTAATTTTGGTTTTATTCTATTTTTTAAGACTGCATATTTAGTTTTGATAATTGTTGGGTTCAACTTAGGTAAATGGCAGAGTTACTGAAGATGCACCTCAACAAGTGTTTGTTTTAATTGTATATGTGAAAATAAAAACATTAGACAATTATTAAAATAAGGTTATATATATATATATATATTTTTTTTTATAATATATTAATTTATTTGTTAATTACATTAACAATAGAAATATTCAATAAATATTTAAGAGATGGTAGTAGCTAATAGAATATAAATTTAAATTAATAAATCGGCAATAGAAGTTTAATTTATTTGTTGGTGGTATTATTATTATTATTATTATTCTTTGTTGCAACAAAGAGTAGATAATATAAAAGTAACATACGATTTAAATAGTTAAATTAAATTAAAATGACATTTAATTTAAACAAAAAAATAGAATAGAAGTAATGATACTTATTGTTATTTTTAGGTTTAGAGTGATTTGTTATTTCCTGCTGTTATTTACAATAATAATGCAACAATTTTATTATAAATTTATCTAATTTATTAATTTATGATAATGTTATAGGATAGTAGACAGATGCGCATGCGAGTTAGGAACGTTGAGCCACCACATCATATGATAGAAGGGTACTTACAAAGGGCAAGACTGAATGAAGTTGCTAGTATTAACAAATTTCATCTACTTCCAGATCTAATTAGTGCATTGGTAGAATGATGGAGGTCGGAGTGTCACATATTTCACTTTCCTTGTGGGGAGTGTACCGTGACACTAGAAGATGTCGCACTCCACCTTGGCCTGCCCATCAATGGGCTGGTTGTCACTGGAACAACCGATCTAAATGCACAATTAATTCAGGATATGTGTGAGGTATGCCTTGATGAACGACCTGAAGTCAATGACTTTATTGGTTGTGCAATCAGATTGTCTTAGTTGGAGTGTCTTAATTCGACACTTGTAGAGAATGCCGACCAGCAGACAATAGAGCACTTTGCGCGTGTTTATATGATGCGCTTATTGGGCTGTAAAATAATGCTGGACAAGACGTCATCCAGCATCAATGGAAAGTATCTTCCATTGCTCTTACAGTTGGACCAGATTGGGCAATATAGCTGGAGTTCGGCATGCCTTACTATGCTATATTGAGGTTTATGTCATGCCTCATGAAAAAGTACAAAGGAAGTCAGCGGCTGCCTCATACTGTTGCAATCATGGGCATGGCATCGGCTTCCATTTTTATGTCCGATTGATAGACCAATTACATTTTCCTTATGTGCAAGGTAAACTAATTTAACTCAATTACTTATTAATTAAAACGATAACCTAATAAAAAATAAATCATAGCATTGCATCGAAAATAGTAATTTTAATATTACACAGATGGGCTGGTGCTGAATATCTACGGAGATTTAACTATGCGACTGTCGCTAATATAAGGGTGGCTTTAGATCGCGTTGGCTTACAGAATTAGGTAGTGAATGGAATACTATAACAATTCCTATAATTTGATTATCAAATTATATATATATATCTCATATTATGTCTTTTTTATTTTATAATGCAGTTGCAATTTTTATGGCGTTCATATGAGATTTTTGCTATTATTTCATGTATTCCATTGCATATAGGGGATGAATGTGCAGTTTGCTCGGCTGTCACTGCACTTGTGTGCTTTGAGGCGGTTGAGTGGCACCCAAGCAACCATGTGACGCGTCAGTTTGGCTTATATCAACTTATTTCGCCTGATCCTATTAACTTAGGAGAATCTCATAACCAAGATTTGAGGGAAAAAATAGACTGGAACTGGATACAGACACATCAACACTAGATTAATGTGTGGCATAGTCGATTTGAGTGTGTGCTACATGGTCATCCCATTATTGATTACACGCCATCCCCTGAATATTGGCACTGGTATTAAGAGCATGTAGCGATTACTCATGCCCAGTTGTGGCTGTCTCCAGAATTTCACCTGCAAGATCCACGACATTATGGCCATACGTTGGGCCCCTCAGAGCATTTCCGCACACCCTCGCCACCCCCCCGGTGATCGTCCAATAGGTCAGGTCCCTAACAGCATATCCATATGATCCCCCTCAAATGTCCATTGATCCTGGGGCATTCCGTGTCGATGCTGGTCATAGTTGAGCACAGTTATTTCAGCCAAGGTGTATGTCGATAGATTCATCATCAAACAGTAGCAGCATGCCAAATTTAAATAATTTTTGCCCTGTATATGATGCTGATGAACCCGATCATACTCATACTCCTCCTCGTCCGATGCATGTTGATCTAAATGCTCCTACTGAAGATGTGTATATCCCAACCACGGATGAATTACTGTAGACACCACGTCCGGATTCTGAAGCTATAGCTGCGATTGCACCTGCAAATTGGAATTTCAATTGAAATTAGACAGCACTTTATGAACCCTGGTTCCATTGCCATGATGATCCATCCACTCAAGGTGAGGTAGTGGCAGCAGCAGGTGAGGGTGGTGAGGTAGGTGAGGGGGGTGAGGGAAGAAGGAGAAGGGGATTTAACTTTCCAGGTATCTTATGTCCAATTCTTAGATCCCCACAGAGATTGTCCCCTTCATTAATAAAAAAGAAAAAGGACAAAGGGCATAAGTAATTTAATTTCTGTATTTTTTCTTTCTGATGTATAATTTTTATTATTATGTAAACTTTAGTGTAATATGTAATTTGTATTGAACTTTTAGTGCATGTAATTGTTAAAGAAATTAAGATTATCTAGTGTCTATATTTTATTACGTTGAGTATAAACTTTAGTGTAATATGTAATTTGAATGAATTTATTATGTTGAGTGTATGGGTGTAAAACTGGGTTAGATTTTGGATTAGATCAAAGTATGTTAAATAAAAAAAATAAGGTATTAATCTATTCATAATCTAATAAAAAAGAAAAAAAACCAATGCATTCATTCATGATCTATCAATAAGATTTGATTATTTGAGTATTTAAAAAAATATATTTTTAATTAAAATAAATGTATACAGAAATCAAAATAATTAGCCTTTTTTTAAGATATAATAAAAGCTCTAAAAGGAATTATTTTAATATTTTTCCACATGTTAAAGAGTATAGCTTCTTAAAAGCACATTATATTGGAATAAAAAGTCATCTACTTAAAATAAACTTATTCAATTTACTAGTATTCTAGATTACATTAACAAACAAATATTCAAACAAAAACAATTTGCTACTCGGTACTAATTAGCTCCAGGTCTAAGTGGACATTGTCTGTGGCTATATCCTTCACCACGGCATAGGGCGCACCGTTTTGGTCCTCGTATCTCATGCATATCCATTTCATTTAGAAAACAGGTTGATCTTGGCCGACCTTTCATGTTGCGCTTTAACTGAAGGTTAGGTCGAATCACCGGACCATTATATGGTGGCTACGTACTTCGATTCCCCACCACCTAAAACTCCCTGTCATACACTTTGCAAACCTTTTCCATGTTGTAAATGCTATCGATATACACTTGCCAATCGATATTCTGATTGGCACAGCATGCAATTACGTGACGACATGGATATCGATCAGTCTGAAAATCGCCACAATCACAATACCTTCGAATCAAATTAACATTGAATTCATCCCCATTCGTGAGGTCTTGAACATGGAAAACTTGATTCTGCCTTGAAAATCGCGTGACACGCACATTACTGAATACTTGTAGGATTTCTAGCAACCGTGTCGTGAGGGCTTCCGAGAAAATGAAGCCTGCATCTCTTCAAGCGTGTGCTTTCTGACCTTTAGTTGTAAACAACTCAGCCAACCGAAAATATGTTGCTCGAATAAAGGTCGTAATGGGTAGATTGTGAGCGCCCTTTAACACAAAATTGATACACTCCACTAGATTTATGGTCATATGCCCGTACCTATGCCCTCTGTCAAAAGCTTGAACCCACTTCTCTCGTGGAATTTCATCAAGCCAACTAGTATACACCTCACCATGTTGGTGCATCCATCCGTAGTGATGATTAAATTCATGCTCCATTCTCGAATACCCTGCAAAACAAAATGTGATCAATACAATATAAAAAAAATATATTCAGAAATACAAACGAAATATGTTACCTGTGCTCACAACAAGTCAATGCAAATACGGTTTCTTGAATCTCCTTAAGAAGTTGGCTGCAATATGTCTAATTTAGTACATGTGGAATGCTCTTGGAGGTTCCCACTAACATTGGCTCTATCTTATTGCTGCTTTGATTGACTCATGCCGATCAGAAATAATACCAACCCCATCTTCGATCACTACATGTCTGTGTAAATGGTTCAGGAAAAAAGACCATGCTTTTGCAGTCTCACTTTCAACAATTGCAAAGGCAATGGGCAATATGTTCTGATTGTCATCTTGTGCAACAGCAATCAATAAAGTCGCTTTGTATTGCCCATATAAATGTGTCCTGTCAACCTGTACTAATGGTTTGCAATGTCTAAAAGCTCTCCTACAGGGACCAAAGGTTCAGAACATCCACTTGAATATTCAAGTGTTGGGCACCAACTCATTTCCATGGTAGGCTGACACAGCTTCAAACTCAACACGTGCATGTCGATCAAAATAGCACACTGCTCCTAGCCAGATTGTTAATTCTTTATACGAACCTTCCCAACTACCATAAACTCTTTCAATTGCCTTTTACTTCGCCACCCATGTTTTCCGGTATGTTGTCAAGTATCCATACCGATTTTGGATCTTGGCAATCACATTCTTTACTTTTAAAGATGGGTCTACTCTTACCATTGGTTCTATATATTGTGCAATCATATCATAATCCAGTTTGGTGTGATCTTGAGAAAGCATTGCTGAAGTGCAAGTGTATGAGCCATTGTATTTCCTAACAATGTCCTGGTTCTTCCTGAAACGGACTCTAATAAGCCATTGACACCCGAGGCCAAAGTGTTTGCACTTATAGTAAAAGGTCAGTGGTTCTGACTTGTACACTTTGTAATCCACTGATCTAGATATACTGTAGTTTTTAACTGCTAGTACTACAGCCTCCCGATGATTGAATATCATTCCAATATAAAATTCACCATCAGGAGTATTACTGCTAATCATATTCGCATACTCTAGAAACTCAGGAACATGCATAGCCCCTAGATATAAAGTCCACATAAAAGGTGGAGTATCTTCTATATGCTGATTTGTTGCCACTGTGTTTGGTCCACGCTCGTCATCTATATCATCAGCACCACCACTTTCATGCTCTTCTTCCGAGTTTTCACTTTCACTGTTATCAACCATGCACTCAGTGCCTCTTACTGGAAATGGGCTAGGTTCATCTTCCCACTAATGCTGGATTGAAAAGAATTAAGTAAATTAACATATACATTATATTAATCAACATAACAATTTAATTGAATTAAAGATAAACATACAATTAACATATTTAACTCAATTACTTGCAACTAACCGATAAATTTGTTTTCTTTAATTTTTTTTCTTACTATAACAACATCCTCAAATTATTATAATGGTGACTATTCTAACGAAATAATGAATAAAATTGAATAGCAATAAAAAAAATTAATATAAGTATGGAAGTATTTTAAATTCATTAAAAAGTTACTTCTAGTAATTTTTCACAAGAATACATTAAAAATAGTAATTTTAAAGAAAAATTATTCTTAATTGTTTTTTAAATAATTACATAATTATGGAATTTAGCAAATTTATGAAATTTTTTTAACATTTATATATATTCTAATAATTATGTTAAATATGCTAATTAGACTTAAACAATGAAAATATTAAGTAAGGTGTGTTAATAATGTATATCAAATGACTTACTTGACTTGAACTAGGAGCAGTGTTGTAGTCATACTGTCTATCCAGATAAGAACTAGTACCAGTTTGAGCAATATGATATTGAAACAAGAATTACTAAAATTTATTAACTAAAATAACACACATATTGTATTTATCAAGATAAAAATTTAATTTAACTCAAGAAAAACTATTAATTACAACAATACAAACTTATAGAATAAAATTTAATAATAAATAAATTACAAAGAAGTCTGCCTACATAAATAGTTTTAAAATAAAAAGTTAAATAAATATCATATTAATTATTAAAAACTAAAAAAAATAAAAAGTAACATGATATTCATGCTGAATTATTAAATCAATTGAATTAATACAAGTATTATATTAATTAACATACAAATTTTATTCCACAATACTATTAAAGAGATTAATTCATAATTAGTAAATAAATTGCACTATAATCAAGAAATTACATAACTAACTTTGAAATAAAAAAATTTAATAAACTATTACATGACTCACTTGATATAAATTGGGGACAGTGTCTTCATGTTGCATAACCGGATATGCACTTTGAATATTTTCATTGTGATGCAAACTTGCTCCACCAGCTTCAGCGACAATTTCTTCAAAGTCAACGTATAATTCAATGGCAGTAATGTATTGTAGGTACTGTCTATATGTTCTAAATATTATTTGCATATCTCTTTATCGTTGCTTATTTTGATTGGTCGAAATTGTATTTTGTCATTAACATTTGAAGCCGGACACCTATATCTAATTCTCACCACTCTCTTTGGAGTGTTTATATTTATGTCTTGACAAAGTACAATATTTAGTTCATCAAACGATATGGTTTGAGGAACAAAAATAATAAATGGTTCGTTAGACATAAATATCACACCTTCTTCTGTATTTTTAATAACAGAACCATTAAAATGTGCGATAATAGTAACATTTAAACTGTTATCCATAATTTTTCTCACTTTTCTTGTATTACTTTTCACTTTCACAACTGAAAATAGAACAAAATAGCAACAATTGAATGGGAGAATAGCAAGAATGGAGTGAAGGAAAACAACATAAACGAAAAACAATGTAGAGCAACTATAAAATCGAAAATGTATATATAACTGAAATTGAGAGCCGTTAAGATTTTACCGTTAAATATTTCGACCGTTAAACTTTGACCGTTGAGCAGCGTTTTGTTAAATTCCTACACATAGTGGGGCGAAATATGTGCAAGTTTTTGTGCTCTCATATTTCGCCTCCAACAAGGTAGAAATCCTAAAAAAAATAGTTTTTTAACTCGCCAGATTTCTACTTATAGTGGGGCGAAATGTGTAACACCAATTTCTCCCCCCACTACGATGAATTGTGAAACACTCATCCCATATCTTTGTAATTAAATTTCAAACCCAATATTTCAATGTATAACCAATATTATTCCCATAACTAAACAACGAAGCCATTTGATATAAAGATAGAGTTAGGCTAATATTGTGTTTAAGTTGCTAGCGCATGATCAATTATCATCGAATACATCATTCATCGGAACAACATAAGTTTACCAAGTGATTTGTACATCAGAAATATTAACAAAATTTTTGAGACGATATAACTGTACATAATAGTTTATGTATTTAAATGATAAATTGTGAGGGTGTCAAATTTCATGGTTGCTTTTAGATGTACTGAAAATATCATTTGTGTATAGAATGTAATTATTTTGCCATTTTTTTTTTTTAAAAGTTTTGGAACCCTGTTTGAGTTCTATTTATCAGACAAAGAAATGCTTTTGATCACATCTAGGAGCATACAGGGATCAAAAGTATTGTTTCTGAAATTCAAGTGGACATTTACTATGTCATTAATGGATCTTGGCCAATGAGAGATTCTGATCACCAAAAGTCCAAACGAAGAATGTGTATGAGATGTGATTATATGGATGATGATATTGGTGACATTGTCATCGAATTTGAGCTCAAAGTTCGGCTGACCACAATTCTCTGCTCTGTTTTCTTTGCGGAATGGGCACTACCAAGTTTAATATGCTTCTCAAGATAAGTAAGAGTTACGGCAATTAACGTACCGACTATCATCAGCTCGAAATGATGTTGGAATACAGCTAAAACGCGTATAAGTATAATAAAATGAAAGTTCTTTCTTAGGAATCCATTGGTGTTTGTACTATTCCTAGTCAAAAAGAGAGAGAAAAAAATGACATGAATGCTTAAGAAATAGAAGGCACCACTAACTAGGAAATTACTTGTATTGACCAGGTACAACTTTGAAAACATGACATGAATGCTTAAGAAATAGAAGACACCAGTAATTGGGTAAGAAATTATTAGTCTGCTCCCTCAATTTTAAAATAATTGATATATTTTTAAATTAATATATTTGGATGTAATTTATATTCAAATACATTAATTTAACAATATATTAATTTGATCAAAGTAACAGTTATTTTGAAATAGAATGAATAATTGTTTATACAAGAAGGTATTGACCATGGAAATTGTTCAACCTAAATTATCGATATTATTTTTCAAACAAAGTTCAAGAGAGAAACAATTGGTCAAGAATTTTATTACGTACCAATTTAAATCGTGAACCTAGAACCTTTGTGCAATATAACAGATGATTTTTGTCATGAAGTAGGCAACAGGTTAAAATTAGAATTGAGTTAATCAAATGCTATTATGCGTAATAGAAAAATATTTTTTGAACCTCATGCATAGACATCATTTGTAACATTATATAGGATAATCAAAAAATGTGTAACATTATATACTAATATGAGCGAAAATATGTATTAAAAAGTACATGTGCAAAATAGACATAACAATTTACATAAGAGGGTTGTTATATTTAGTGTCTAAGACTCAGTTTGGTATTGTTATGACTTTTTAAAAGCTGCTAAACTCTCTCGACTCTCTAAAAGCTGCTATCAAAAGGTCATAGTAGAATCGTTTGGTAAAATAATGTAAAAATTGTTCTCAATAGATAGAAGCCACAAAAGTAGTGTTTGATAAAATTGCTCTTAGTATTTGAAATAATTACAATGGTTATAAATATTAAAGAAAATAATTTCTATTTTTAATGTGATTAAATAGAGTAAGGTTATATTAGTCTTTCAATTTTGAAAAGCACAAGCCAACTCCGAAAAGCATTCCATGAGGGCTCCTAAGAGTACCCCCTGGCTTTCAAAAGCTAGGAGCAAAAGTACTTCAGATTTTTGGTTTATTAAATAGAAAAAATTAATTTATATCTTTTATAAGGCAGAACATCTCTTCAAAGAGCACTATTAAATTAGACTTAACTAATATTTATTTATGTGATTTCACGGGTTCATTTTGACCTCCTTATTTTTTATTTGATTTTTTTTCATTGTTTTTGTTTTTGTTTTTAAATAAAGCTTCTATTATTTTGTTTATTACGAAACAAAAATAAACTTTTTGCATTAAAACATACTATAGTCTCTTATAGCACTTCAGAATTAAATGTGTCATTAAATGTTTGTCGAAAATGATTGAAACGTAGTGAAATTATGTATGAAATAGAAGAAGGATTTTGATATGAGAAATTTTAACATTTTAATAATTGCACAAATTAAAGTGATGGAAAAAGATTTTTTTTTTTTGAATCACAATTATGACTAAAAACATTTTTCAAAGTGAGTCAACCTTATAAAACATTAAACCATCAAGCTAAAAATCTAAAACATCTTAAATCAATCAATATTTCTGAAAGCTCCAATGAGAAACTTAAAATAAAAGTAAGAACTTGAAATTGCAGTCACACTCTTATTATAATCATTATGATAAACACAAAGTGCACTTCTAGCACAATATCTTTAGAAGCGAAAACACTACGTCTTTAAAAGCCCACTTAATTTTGTGGCCGATACAGCAAACTAATAATATTCCATTAGCAAACTAATTCAAATAAAGGCAGGAAAATCAAACTCAAATTAAATAGTATAGTTAATATAGTGCAAGATTCATTCGACCAAAAATCCAATAATTAGCCAAAGGAAAAGAGTGGAAACTTCTAGGATATTTTGGTAGGAATAATTTTCCTTTAATGGTACGTAGGAGTGGTCATTTGGCACTTAAAGGTAGCCCATTTGGATATAGATAATTAGAAGGTACCATTGACATTTAGTGGTAGTTAATTTAATTATAGATAATAGATTAGGAGTTGTCATGTTGCACTTAGATCTAGTCCATTTAATTAAAAATAATAGATAGATATGATATTTCGGCAGGAATAATTTTTCTTTAATTATAATTAGAAGTTGTCATATACATGACACTTAGAGGTAGTTTATTTAGTTATAAATAATAGGTTTGGAGTTGTCATGTGTCACTTATAGGCAATCCATTTGATCATAAATAATAGATTAAAAGCTGCTACGTAATATTTAGAGGTAGTCTAGTTAGTTATATTTTGTTTTTCTTAGATACTTTGTTTTTCCTCTAGTAAATTATTTAAGTCTCTTAATTAAGTGTAATTGAACCTTAATTCATCATTCACATAAATTGAAAGTCTTATTTCCCATAATATCTTAAAGAGGTCGTGGCCTCACTTAGGGTTCACAAACCTTTTCATTTTGTTTTCCTTTAAGGAGATTACTAAGTTTATTAGGTATTTCAGACCCAGAATCCACATCTTTGTTCATTAAAATATTTTCCCTCCTTATTAATACATTAGGGGCGAAACCCCTCCTTCTATAGCCTTAAACCTTTTTTAATTTTTCTTCCTCTTGAAACCTTATTTAATCACTTAGTTATATTAAGTTTTGTCATCAATTTGACCAAAAATATTTTCTTTCCTTTCTTTCCTCTTAGGGCTGAGACCTATGCCCTAATTTAGTTCTATTTTTACTTTTCTTCTTAGAAAGTTCTTAAAATTCTATGTAGATTCAAGATCAACCAACCAAAGTTTCAAACTTATTTTTCTTGTTTGACCATGTCATGATCTAACCCCTGGCCATGACTGGTGTATAGGGTAGCAAGCCTAACACACCACACATGCAGTCCATATAGCCTTCATACTTACATAGCACTTTTCATTCAGATGCATATCACACTAACGTACAACTTTCAAAGAAAACAACATCTCGATCAACGGAAACTAGACCCTATCTGTGGGTAATGGAGCACTATAATGATATTAGACGAGTCACCGAAAGACTCCAAAGGACACCCAGCAATACCTACAACTAAAAGAAAGATGAGGGGTAAGTCCAACCAACTCAGTGAGAGATAATAAGTCTATAACAATTATAGGACAAATTCATAAAAATAAATAGTAGAACTTAAATAAACAATACAATTATATAAGTCCAAGTAATAAATTTACTTTTTCAAATGAGAAGGCATCAGCAAAAAAATGCAAATTTAATAAACTACGAAATCTTTCATTCTTTTTGGAAATATCGTCACTTTTAACAAAACTAGAAGGGGTTTCAAATTCCAAACAGGGCTTTAGCCATAGATCTTAAGTTCTTAATTCTTCTTTCGAAAACAAAGAAAGTATACAAAGTCAGGATATGCATAAGTTCAATTAAAAAATTATTTGAAATATACTAAAGAGTTATCAAAATGAGTCAGAAGCTATCTAATTTAGGATGATTCGTCATATCACACTTAGGCATTCTTTCTTTCGTGTGATCCTATATTCATCATGCACCATATTCCATGTGGCTGTGTAAAAAATAATCAAGGAACACCAGGGCTAAAATCTACTATTGTTAGCTGCAGATCCTATCATTGTCTTTCTCAAGCCTTTCTTTTACCATCATACATAACTGTTATCATTTAAAACTTTCATTAAACATAATACTCAAGAAAACAATTTTCCAATACCTTCTGTGATAATTGAAATACTTTCACTTAATTTCTTGAATACACTAACTTACGTTTATTAATCTTTAAGAGTTTGGCCCATGGGTTTTCAAGAATAAAAACACCTATACATAGGCTTTCAATATAATACCAAATATCTCAATCAATGTTTCGTGTACAATATACATACATAGGTATAAAATACAAATTATAGACAAATAATCCATCACAGACTTAGCCCAAGAGTTGAAGATTCCACTCCTCCAGGGCCACGAACTAAGACGGACGATCCTTGAGTTACTTTACCATCACAAATATGACCAATTAAGCTTAAAATAGAGTCTGGAGCAAGTGATTAGCCCACACCATTCCAACACAAAATCTCCCAAAATTGATCACTCTAGGGTTCCAAAACTCATAATAGCAACCCATAACCATGCAAGAATCAAACAAAGCTTAAGAAAGGAAGAGAAATAAAGTTTAGAGAATTACCCTTAGAAGAAAAGGAAAGAAAGGAAGGATGGGTTCCCTTAAGAACCCTTGGTTTCACCTCCACCAAGCTTCAAGCTCTCCAAAAAATTGGAGTTTTCTAGGGAGAGAGAGACAGAGGTTATAATAAAGAAGAAGATGGAAGAACTTTGGTGGGAATGATTGGAAATGAAGTTTGATGGAGTTAGGGGAGGTTAGGGCTCCATGGGGGAAGGAAAGTATGATGGAAGAAAAGAAAGAAAAGAGAAAAATGGCTTAGAGAAAGAGAGAGGATCACGCTTAAAAAGAAGAACTTACATGTAGGCGCCTAAGCGCTAGACTTTGGGCATTCCCAATTCAGCTATGTTTTAGCTTAAAGAAGAACTTGGAATTCAAATAAAAAAGAACTCAGAACTTGCATCTAGTGTAGCCTCAGATTCCATATCTTCTATCACATGAATGGAACTTGGAATAGTAGCAACAATAGCGAACCCAAAACATGTAGGCATACCCTCGCATGACAGAGCGGAACCCAGACCTTGGACCTCACATCCTACCTATAATATCGTGCCTATATCACCAACCTTGACCCCGGATCATCTATCTCGAGCCCTCGATCATGAACTTTCGATCTCAGATCCTGAACCCCGAAACTAGGTCACAATAGATAAAAATGGGTGAACATTCAACATTCACTTTTTCGGGATGAGCATTCTAAAACTCACTCAAACTGTCTCCCTGTCTAAACTTGGAATTTGGAATTTAGAACTTGTAAACTAGGGGGCTTTACACAAGGTATTACAGGCTAAATGTGTATATAATCCAAGCTTCCATTTTTAATTTTCTTTTCTTCACAGATCTTTTTGATCTTGTCTTTTAAAGGCTCATGGAACTTAGGTATAGATTTATTAAAAATTTTGGCTTTATGGAAGTATTTAGACAAGAGGTAACATCTTATATCCATATTTTAAGATCCACTTGCTCATGGATTAGAAGCCAAGCCAACATACATAATATCACAAGGAAGCACCTTTAAACATTTTTATGAAACATGAGCGTGGTACAAGCCAAGAAAGGAATAAAGTTTTGAGTTTTTAAGTATTGTCTTACAATGTAAACTAATTAAAAGCTTTCAAGAGGCATTAAAAGCAAAACTAACCAATTAACAGTCTATTAAAAAGCCTTAAAAATATTTTGAACTGATTAAAATCACATAGGAAGATCTAGAAACCAATTGAACCATAAAAGACATTTTTATGCACTTCAAGAAGCAAAAGCTTAATACTCAAAGCTATGGATAAGCTTGAGTACTTTAGGTGCTTGTTATGAAAAAAGAGGTGTAGAAAGAGGATCTTACCAGCATAAAAAGGAGTAGGCTCTTGTGGAAGGATGTCCAAGTTCCAAAACACCAACTTTGAAGAAGAAAACTCCTCCTCCAAGTGGTATATGGCTATAGCTTCAAGAGCATCAAAGGGGTTCTTTGTGGTTTTTTTAGGCTCGTGGGGTTTAATTAGTATTTAGGATTGCAAGAGCCAAAAGTTATAGCTCTTGCAATGGTGTTTAGGAAAGGTAGGAGATTAGAGAGGAAGAAGAAGATGTGTCTTAAAGAAGAAGAAGAAGAAAAGAGGTTCCTTAACAGGGATGGAGATGACTAAAATTCAAAATGCAAAGAAAGAATAGGGAGAAGGAGGCCGTGGCCTTGAGAGAGCAAATGGGGTTAGAGGTTGCAACATTTTTCTTATAAATGGGACTATTTGAGGTGGTTAAGGTTAGATTAGAAAAATATGACTACTTTTATTTTAGACTAATTTGGAGACAATCTTGTCATAGAATTAACCATAGAGAAGAATAGGAATATGCTTATCATAACTTTTATTTTAGTAACATCATTATATACTTTATTGTCTCTTTGACTTGAAATCTAAATTTGATGATGAGATTAAGTATTTTTGCTACTCATGTGAGCTTAATTAATTAAGGATTAGTGATTAACTCATATTTTCTTAATTACTATAATTAAGTGCTTAATTATATTTAGTTAACCTTAATTAACTCTTTAAAGCTTCATTCTTCTTTAATTAACTCTTAAGGGTTTAGTTTCCTTTAATTAGCATGTTCTTAGTTTTAACTAGGCTTTTCTTTAATCTTTCAGCCCTTAATTAACCTTTTAAGCTTTCTCTTTTGACTAATTAAAAGGTTGACTCCCATATATTTATATACCCTTTACTTAATTTTAAATTAAGCTTTACTCATGCAACCCTTAATTCAATCTTTAAAGTTTCCTCTTGCACTTAATTAAGAAGATTAGTTCTCTTAAGTAACACACTTTTAGCTTACTCAATTTTAATCTTAACTTTTCTAATTATTCATCCCTTGTAAAATATTTTATTCCCTTAATTAGGCATTTAGTTTTTAATTTTGATTAATCTATTTAATTACTTATTAATACTAAGTTAATTAATATAGATAAAATTTTGGGATGTTACAAAAAGGACATGCAAAGTTGTGCTCAACATCTAGAAATATTAGTTAGATTACAATTACATTCACCCTGACCAACCAAAAATAATCACATTTACCTTCTTATCTTTGGTGAACTTGTTTTACGTGACGGAACCATTCTCTTGTATAGTTATTGAATTTGTTTCATGCATATTGCAATGCGAAATATTTGAAAATTGTGGGGGAGGCCTTTCAGGAGAACACAGGACAGACTTTGGAGGAAATGACACTAATTGTAGTGGCCCCTCTAACATCTCTATTACTTTACTCATGGATGGCCTACATGATGGATGTGTTTGAATATACCATAGACTCAATAAAGTAATCTTTATTACCATATTGTTTTCTTTCTCGATGTCAACTGAACACCTTGCAGGAATACTACCTTGCTCAAGATTCTTATAAATCCAATCTGGAAAATACATCTCACTAGTACATGAGCCCCCACTATTATAGTTCTTTCTTCCTCCAACCACTTCAAGAATCAATATGCCATAACTGTATACATCAAATTTGTGATTTCCATTATATATTAAGCTAAATAATTTCGGTGCAATCTATCCTGGAGTTCCTATTGTGCCCAATATAGATACAATACTCTCCTTCTTGTTGCATATTTTAGCCAATCTAGAATAAAAAAATTTTGGGCAAAAATCTTCATCCAAAAGAATATTTTGAGGTTTAATATCAAGATGCAAGATCCTTGTATTACATTCTCAATGTAAGTATTGTAGTCCTCAAGCAATGCCAATTGTAATTTGGTATAATGTGTTCCAATCTAAATTACAAATAGCATTGGGAGATCCCTCTTTGTAGATGAACTTATCTAAAGAGCCATTAGGCATGAATTCATATATTAGTGCTCTTTTGTTCATCTTATAACAAAACCCAAAAAGTGAGACAATGTTCATATATGATGTTCTATAATACTAGTAACCTCATTTATGAATTCTTCCCCACTTTCTTTGGACTCACTTAGTACCTTCATTGCCACCTGATAGCCATCAATTAAGCTTGCTTTGTATGCAGTGTCATATCCTCCTTGTCCTAATTTTTCATGAAATGAGTTAGTCATTCTTCTCACTTCTGAATAATTATACTGTTTTTGTGCCAGAAGACCACAACTGTTTATGAAATCCTTGATATTGTGGTTAGCAAATGTCGTTTTCTTGAACATCATCTTTTGTACTAAGAAACCTCTTGCGGTTGTGAAAAACCACGACGAAGATTGCAATGACTCCAACAATAGCCACTACTGTACCTATATGTATGCAATGAAATGGAGAACAATTACGAACAATAATTTAAATCCTTAAGAAATAGTTGCCAGCATGAACAGTGGAAAATTTTATGATTTATCATTTTTTTTATATTAAGCAACTAGTACAACTTTGAAAATGATCCTGCAATTTAGAAATCGAGTTAGAAATAGGACATCAAATATTGAAACAAAAAATCAAGAATCAACAAAGTTATCGCCACTGTATGCGTTTTATGCTTTACATCATAAGCTCATATATATCTTCAGTTTTACCACAATATGACCAAATTCAGAAAGTGTTTTTTCTTTTCAGTCATTATACTATATGAGTTTAATTTGTTTCTTTTGTTATCATATAGAAAAAACTAATAACAAAATTTGATTAGATATTCTTTTATATTTGTATATAAACAAGTAGTAAAATATATTTATAATTTTAAAATTTTTCTATATATAATAATATGGATAGAAAATACTAATAATCAAAAGTTTTGTCTAAATTTATTTGTTAAAATGACATGATATAATTGTTCATCATTATATGAGTAAATGAATATTGATACATTCTTAAGTACTCTAGGATACATTTACTAATTGTCACATCTGCATTATGGACGAAATAGAAAAAAATAGGTGGTTAAGAATTCTCAAACGAATTATATTACTTTATTATCTAACTGGCTATAGCACCCGCATTTTGCAGGGGTTATATGCAAAAATAAATAAAATATCTTAAAATAAAATTTTTAAAAACATTTATCATCTATTAAATGTTAATTATTACATAAGTTTAACCAAAAAATATATTATAATAAAAATAAGAAAAATATGCATTCTGAAGGAATAAATTTAATATTTTTATTTATCCTTTTTATTATAATGCATAAAAAGCAAAAATAAACTTATATTTAATTAATATTATTTATTAGTTTTAATTTCATAGTAAATATTATACATAAAATATTTGATAATTTATTATAATTATTTAAACATAATTATTTTATCTAATTAAAATTATATTAAATATTATTTATTTTTAATATTGTTTTTATTCTATCAAAATTTATATTAAATATTATTCATTGAAAAATGTATTTATTATTAAATATTCTTTATTAAAAATTTTATAATTTGTATTTTTGGTTTAATAATTATTTTTATTGGCATAAAATATAAAGAATCAAAGAGCAAAGGAGTCATTATGCCAGTGTGGTACAATATATATGCCTAATTCTATGAATGAATACAATATATCATAATTTTATTAGTTGTTTTATGTGACCAATGTGTTGAAACCTCCTTACATATGGAAATAACATATAACTCAATCAAACCTTAGGATAGGGATTAAACCTGATTAAAATTTGATATACAAAAACTTTTTCTTTTGTTTTTATTTCTCTCTGATATTTTCATATTTATGTACTAAAAATAATTTTAAGATATATATATATATATATATAGAGGAAGTGTATCACATGAGAGGAGTGATTTATTATGAGAGTAAGAGAAGTAAATTTGCGCCATATAATCATATACATAAATAGTTAAGATTTAAAATTATTTAAAGATCATATAATCGCTTAAAAAAGTTATGCGACTTTATATTTTAATATTGACTAATTTACCTCTTTCACTTTCATAATTAACTACTCTTATCACATGATACGCTCCCTATATATATATATATATATATATATATATATATATATATAAAAACCATAAAATTAAAAAAATTAAAATAATTATAATTAAAATACTATATAAATATTTAAAGAATTATATTAATTTTTCAATTTTTAATTAAATAATTAATTAGAAGTATTATTTTATAATTTATGATAAATTTCTTTTTTATACTTATAGAGGCACAAAAAATATCAATAAATAAAGGAGAGAGTTTTATGTATTTTTTATGTTTTAGTAAAGTAAAAAAAGCCTATTAAATATATACAAATAAATAATAAATATTATTTAATACAAACAATAATTAAATATAATAAAAATAAGATATGTTTAAAATATTTATACTTAAAAGGAAAAATTATTTGAATAGTAATATTTATTTGTTATTTTATATTTAATAAAAATTACTATTTTTATTATAATTTTATTTTTATTAGACTTATGTTTTATTATAATAATTTATTATAGTGAAAAGAAACATCATTTATGTAATTAAAAATTTTATATATTGGCATATCAAATATTGCATAATATTAAAATTTAATCAAATCATGTACAATCAAACCATATACGATCTGGTATTTACTATTAATGGATATCTTATTAGTGGTGTCCAATAGACCCTACTGACCTATTTGATATGTATGCTAAGATAATATTTCATAGTACAAAACATAATTGTATAAGACTTAATAATATATAACTTGATAAAATTGTAATACTATGTAATGTTTGGTGCAATATTGTATAAAATACTTTGTTGTATAAGACATTAATATTGTGCTTTTATTATCACATATAATAATTTCAATCACAAGAAAAATATATAATTTTTTTAATTATATATCCGTAATTTAAAAATAAATAATATTCATTAAATATTTAAAATTTTTCACTTATAATTTTAAAATGTAATTATTGTTAATTATTTAACATATATATTATTTAGAAAAAATTTAAGTATTTTTATTTATTTTTAATTATAATTAGTTTATTTTTATTTAATAAATATTTTTGTTTGCATAAAATATGAAATATGAAAAAAGAAGAAATATAATTTTGGTTTTTAATTTTTAATAAATATATCATATTTTTGTTTACATATAATACGAAATATATCTAGTGTGTCAATGCTCAATAATCAAACAAAGGACAAATATTCATCAAAAGAAAAAAGAAAAGCAAATAATAATAACTTTACAGTAAATGAGTAAATGAATATCGATAAATTCTTAGGTAATCTAAGATGCATTTACTAATTGTCTCTGCATTATTGTCCAAAAAAAAAAAAAGTAGGAGGTTAAGTATACTCAAACTAATCATATTACTTTATTATCTAATAACCATCTTGTTTTCTACTAAGAAAATTCTAACAATATTTTGTTAAGTGTAGCATTACTCAATGTAGACATAGTAACAATGAGTGTACCTGCAATCCAACGACGTGAGAATGAAGTTTTAGATGCAGCTGGACTTGGACTATGAGTTGTTCCATTAGCATGAGAAAGACTAAGCAAAACATTACCTATACGAATGAACCTGACCGTAGGTGAGAATCTGGGAATATTTCCTGATAGGTTGTTGTTAGAGACATACAGAACCTCAAGTTGAGGCAGAGTTGTCAAACTATCAGGTATTGAACCCGTCAAATTGTTCCCACCTAGATACAAGTGCCATAAATCAGTTAAATTGCCAAATGCAGATGAGATTGTCCCCGTCAAATTCTGCTTCGTCAAATTCACAGTTCTGATCTTGCTCCCATCGCATGCAATGAAACTCCAATTTCGACAAGGATTGTTCCTTCGCCACTTTCGCGCCAACAGAATGGGATAGCCGAATGTCGCAGCAATTTCAAGCAAAATTGTCACTCTTTTGTCACAAGGCCCAACATGGTCTAGACAGAAGCCATTGGCGGTGTTAACACCAAGAGTCACATCCATGGATTTGCGTTCTTTAAACACAGGCACAGGATCCTGCAAAAAGTTGCCGTCCAAATGAACAGTCGCCAACGACGGGAGACTCATAACAGAAGATGGAACTACACCTGTTAACAGATTGTCCTCAAGGCGCAGAACATTCAAGTTCGTGCAATTGGATAAATCCGGAATGGGACCCTCAAAGCGGTTCCCTTGGAGCTCCACATACAGCAATTGGGTCATGGACGAAAGAACCTCAATTGTACCTGACAACCCTTTGCAGCCCACCTGGCCATTGAGATATAAACCGACAACCTTGGATCGTGCAAAAGAGTATGGCAAGATCCCAGTGATGTTGTTGTCAGAGAGAATAACATGCTGCAACATTGGAAAGTGATGGAATATGTCTGGTAAGGAGCCCATGAGGCTTGTAGCCACGAGGTCGAGGGTGTTGAGTTGAGCCATTCAGATTTGAGAAAGCAAAATATTACTGCTTGTTTCAATGACTGTGAAAGGTTACGCTCGGGTTTGACTAAAAGAACAAACGAGTTACTTTCACCTTCTATGTATGCAAATTTGGATAATTTGAGAAGATCTCAATTATACAGACGACAGATTGTTGTCTGGGTTATGTTGGTGTGTTTGTATCAAAAAGGGACAGAGACAGTGGAAGGAAGGAAAGAAGGAGATTGGACGAAGAAGAGGACTGATACAGGAATGGCCTACAACCCAAGTCAAGTTGGGAAAGCGAAACAAAAGAGGAATAAGACGGCACATTAAATTGTTCAGCCATTTTGTCTGTATTCTCTGATTAAGGTCGCCTTTTATTTTTTATTTCACTCTGAGATTAAAATCATCTCAAAATTGTGTTTTATAGTTGTGCGTTTGTAAAATCAAGTTAAGTATCTACACAGGCCCTACCATGTGCATTATCGAGAATTCGTTCTCTCTTGCAGGTTTTTTTTATATATAGACTTTAAGGGGTCTTGTCTATTAGATTATTCTATTTGCAAGAAGAGATACGCGGGGAAATTGGCATATCGGTTTGCCTTCTAAATTTCAAGTTTTCTACATGCGTGAAATTCTTTTGGCAAGTTAGAAAAATGGTGAATAGCATTTTTTCGCAGAAGATTACGCGCTAATCTCGTTGGAGGTTTGTTTGACTTGTTATTTCCGTGCTAAAATCTTTGCCCTTTACACTTTAGGTAAGAAGTATGCAGAAGCAGAACATTAATTTTGTTATTTTCTAAATCAAGAACGGAAAATAACGACTTCGATACAGTGATTCCGTGAAAGTGATCAAATTGTGCGTGTGATTGTAAGTGACAATTTATGTATTTGATATGAAGACAGAGTTAGGCTAATATTGTGTTTAAGTTTTTAGCGCAACATCAATTATCATTAAAATACATCATTCATCAAAACGTCGTTAGTGTACCAAGTGACTTATATATCAGAAATACTAACATACAATATTTTTGAAATGATTTGACCACACATAATATTTTATGTATTTAATATGATAAATTGTGAGGGTGTCAAATTTTATGGTTGTTTTTAGATGTACAAAAAATATCATTTGTATGTAGAATGTTATTATTTTGCCTTTTTTTTTCCAAAAAAAAATGGAACCCTGTTTGAGTTCTATTAATCTGACAAAGAAATGCTTTTGATGACATCTAGGAACATACGGGGATCAAAAGCACTATTTCTGAAAATCAATTAGACAGTCATTAATCGATCTTGGCCAATGAGAGATTCTGATCACTAAAACTTCAAACCAAGAATGGGTATGTGATGTGACCATATGGATCATTGGTGACATTGTCATCACATTTGAGCTCAGTTTGGCTGACCACAATTCTCTGCTCTGTTTACTTTGTGGAATGGGTACTAGAAGTTTGATATACTTCCACAATAAGTAAGTGTTACTGTCATTCAGATACCGACTATCATCAGCACAAAATGATGTTGGAATGAATACAGCTAAAACATGTAAAAGTATAAAATAATAAAATGAAAGTTCTTTCTTAGGAATCTATTAGTGTTTGTACCATTCCTAGTCAAAAAGAGAAAGAAAAACATGACATGAATGCTTAAGAGATAGAAGGCACCGGCAACTAGGAAATTACTAGTCTAAAAGTTAATACAAGAATGTATTGACCGAGGACAACTTTGAAAACATGACATGAGTGCTTAAGAAATAGAATGCACCAGCAATTGGATAAGAAATTACTAATCTACTCCCTTCGTTTCAAAATAGTTGTTATATTTTTAATTTAATGTATCTAGATATAATTTATATTCAAATAGATTGTTAGATGATATGAGATTGATTCTGATTATAAGAAGGTGTGTGTAAAAAAAATCTATTTTGTGAAATATATTTTAGAACTTAAAATTGATCTATGTTTATGTTGTTTTTATAATAAACCGAAATAGCTAGAATAAGAATGATGACGCTGCAATTGGTGAGGTTTTGTTGCCTACTTAGAATTTTAAATCCTCATGTCTATTTGTATTTCCATGTTCTTCCATAATAGAGAAAAGAATTTAAGGCTGTATGTGGATTATAGACTCTTGGTTATTGGAAGAGGTGCACTTACTCTCAATAGCTGGAAATGATTGTCCGAGCATTCAGTTGGTCTCTTCGGTTGCATATAGCGGCACTTTTAGAGCCTTATTACCATTGGTATATGCATAGGTATATGTATAGTGTGGAGAACTAAGAATGACCTATGTACTTTATCACGAGACAAGCAAGGGCTTGGATCTTGTAATTCTCATATAGTCATCCAAAAATGAAAGGTTTCAAGGGTCAAATATTATGTAACTAAGATATGAAATTTTAGTGAAATTGTAACAACCTCTAAATATAATATTATAACTTAAGCATAATGCCTATATTGAGTAAGGTGTTAAAATAATTCCATCCAAAGCATTTCAATTGAACTTTGCAACATTGCATAAAAAAAGATCACATCTGATCATTGTTGGTCAAAGTAAAATCAAGTAGATCCATGGATAATAGAAAAGCTTTTAGAACTCCTTTTCGATCAACCTGACACAAGTCTTAACTACCTAAATGTTATATTGATTCTAGGATAGCTAAGAGTAAAATAAAAAATCAATGCTGGAATACAACAAAGTACCTAAGTATTATTCCATTTGGATCTAGTGGCCGATAGAAAAAATCAGAGACCTACAAAGGCACTTATTTCCATTAATTCTAGTCAAGTCTTTAGTTACGGTCGTTTTCGTTTTTTTGTTTTTTTTAAAGTCGTCATTTCTTGTGACTATTTTAACTATTTAGTTAGCATGTAAATTAAATGCATTTCTCATGCATATGTATTCAAAAGATGATGAGAAACTTTAATTTTCTCTTGTTGTTAACAATAGTTCTCATATCTCCTTAAAATTTGTCTTTGTGGAAAACAATTATGTTGAATCAATTGCTTACTACTCAACCAAAAGTATTATTGAAGACAACACAACTTAATTTCCTTAAAATTTCTTATAACTGCATCTAGCATAAAGGTTGCACACATTACAAGGGCGAATTTCATCAAATCCTAAGGTAATGCAGGCGAAACAAAGCTAATACAATACATATTTAGCATTTGCGAGTATAACACTCTAATAATACTATACTATGCTTAAGTTATTTTATGGCATTATTAGTTATTACTTTTACTTAGTGAAAGCTCTTTGTATTTGAAATTAGCGAAATATATGAAAATAGCATATAATTTTTTTCTTCCTATCACTCATATCTACATAAAATCATTTATTCTTGAAAATTAAGCCTTTAAGCACTTACTTACTTATATAAATATAGATAATGTTTCTCGTATCGCTGCATTACTAATAAGCATATGACGTAATAGAAATAATAGAACCACCAACTTCAATACAATAATATAACTATAGGTCAATCAAAAAATATAGTCACAAATAATATTTTTCAATTATGTAATAGATCAAATTAAGTAGTAAGGCATCTAACTTGCTTTTAATTACACACAAGCTATCTAACTAGGGGTCATAAAAAAATAAAAAAGCTACATTACTACTCTTGACCCTCCTTAGCTAAAGAGTTGTAACATGACAACTCCTCGTCACGTCCAGTTGGGTGCCTTCGAAAGCACTGCCGTAGATGCCATCGGCTCCGTCTAAAGACAACATAGAAAGTAGAGGTGAGAAATATAATTCCTCAATAGGGTTCTAACTAGGCAACTAAGTATCATCATTATCGTGGCTAGCCACTTTGGGTTTCTTATAGAATGGTGAACATGTGTAAGATTCAATTTTAATAGGTTTGAAATCGTTCTTTAACCGAAGTGGGTTTCTTTTAATCATATATCCTTAGCATGCTTTACTTATGCAATAGGAACATTATTGATTAAGTAAGCATAACTATAACACAAACATTCATAAACAAGCACATAATTGGTCACATAAGGCATGAATGTCTTTCTTTATTTTCTTTGACTTTGACTTTCCTTTTATTTGACTTAGTCATTTAGCATATGCTTAAACATTCATATACCACCCTTGAAACTTTACTTTCTTTTAGGACCTGAGCTTATACCTTTGATGAAATCATCACTCATTACACCTACCTTAAATTGGTGGGCAAGAGGAGGTTCCTTTATGGGTGACCTTACTTTACTGAAAGATCACACCCGACTATCTTCTTAATTATGAAACTTAGTGTTAACTCTTATGTTATTGGTGCCATTAAGTAAAGAACTTAGTCTTTCATTATCTTAACAAAAGTTACCATCATTACTCATGATAATAGATACCATCATTATTCATGGCAATTATTTCTAAGTCCACAAATTTGGTGAAAATTTGGCAATATAGCTACTAGGCCGAGAAATTCCCCAAAATTGCAAACAATCACTCAAAAACTATAGATAGCATTCACATCATAATTAAACATTCATGAATAATCAATCACATGCAAAGATTATGATTCCTGAGGATTTCTCCTCAAAAATCCTAGCACTCAAGCCTAGTACAATTATATCATTAGGTAATAAGAATGTCATTCATTATTTCATTCACAGATAAGGAGTAAGGACAAGTACCCATACCCCTCCCTCATGTGAGATGCCAATTCACACATACCACTAGCAATGAGGTAAAGGCTTAAAACACACCCAAGAGTCTTATGAGCATAGTTAGGTTCTTAGATGCAAGCTTTTAGCTTATCATTTACAGTTTAAGTCTTAATGGATTGTAAAGGGGCGTTTTACTTATACTTCTTTCTTAGTTCAATCTTAAACTTAGAGTGTTGATTTGCTTGTCCTCTTGTTACTTAGAGTTGTTGTTTAGGCTTAAATCAAGTTATTAAAACATATTCTCTTGCTTGATTACATGTTGTGGCTAAATTGGTCCTAAAGGGGTTTCTAAGTCTTTTGCTTAGTTCTTCTTCAATGAATTGATTAAGCCCATTAGTTAAGTATTGTGGAACCTTATCCAACTTCTTTGTAGATTAAAATTCTTCTCTCTCTCTCTCTCTCTCTCTCTCTCTCTCTCTCTCTCTCTCTCATAATTTAATGTGGCCAAAGCCACACCTAGGGTTTTGCATGCTATTTTCTTGATTTCTCTTTAAGTAATTTACTAAGTTCACTTAGTTAGGAATTCTCAAATCTCTTACTTTATTTTTCTTCTAGTAAATTGTTTGAGTTTCTTAGTTAAGTGTTATTGAATCTTAATCCATTTTCCACATAAATTGAAAGTCTTATTTCCCTTAATATCTTAATAAGGTCATGGCCTCACTTAGGGTTCACAAAATTAAACTTTTCATTTTATTTTCCTTTAAGCAGATTACTGAGTTTATTTAATTAGGTTACTTTAGGACCTAGAATCCACATCTATGTTAATTAAAATATTTTCCCTCCTTGTTTATGCGTTAGGGCCGAAACCCCTCCTTTAATTGCCTCAAACTTCATTTATTTTTCTTTCTCTTAAGACCTTGTTTAATCACTAAGTTACATTAAGTTTTATCATCAACTTGACCAAAATATTTCCTTTCCTTTCCTTCCTCTTAGGCTCGGGACCTATACCCTAATTTATACCAAGTTCTATTTTTATTTTTCTTGTTACAAAGTCCTCAAAATTTTATGTAGATTCAAGATCTACCAACCAAAGTTTCAAACTCATTTTCCTTCCCAATTTTCCTTGTTTGGCTGAATGTGTATATAGTGCAAGTTCCCATTTTTATTTTCTTTTCTTCACAAATCTTTTTGATCTTGTCCTTTAAAGGTTTATGGAACTTAAATCTAGGTTTGTTAAAAATTTTAACTTTATGGAAGTACTTAAACAAGAGGTAACCCTCTTCTGTTCATATTTTAAGATCGACTTTCTCATGGGCTAGAAATCAAGCCAACGAACATAATGTCACAAGGAAGCACCTTTAAACATTTTTATGAAGCATAAGCATGGCACAAGCTAAGAAAAGAATAAAGTTTGAATTTCTAACCATTTTCTCATAATACACCCCTTAATTAACCTTCTAAGCTTTCTTCTTTGACTAATTAAAAGGTTGACTGTAACACCTCTATCATATAAGCCATGCTCGAGTCATGGAGTTATATGAAAAGGTCGTCACGATGCTAAGTAAACTTTATATTATGTGAAAAATAGAATACATGGCCCTTGTACTGCTTCCTTCATTTCTGACTAATAATCTATGATACATGGATAATAAAATAATTACCCTCTAAAAGAAGTTGTGATTAAGATAACTCGCTTCGACAGTCTTTTGATTTGGCTAGTGCCCAATTCTTGCTCAATGAGTGACCTTGTACTCGGCCTCGTGTTTGACCTCCACTTGGGTACTGGAATGTTTACGGAAAGAAAAGCATACAAGCAGGCAGTGAGAACCTAAGGTTCTCAGTAGGTAAATTTAAACAAATCTCATAATGTCGTCATAAACATTCCGGCGCTTGGTTTATTATGAAAATGTGAGCACAGATACATAAACAGTGGTTCAATTTTAAATGGAAAGCATCTTTCTCGAAGCGGGTTATGTTTTAACAATCGCTTGCCATATTATATATGACAAACATAGAAATACCAGTAGTGCAATATGCTTCAACAAGAATATTAATGATCTTATCATTTAATGGGATAGCGAGGATGCACATGGAAATGCTTGTGCTTATCTGTATGCAAGTGCACTTGACTCAATCTGTATCTTTCTTTTCGGTGTACTTGGTCTTACTTCTACGTGCTTGGTCCCTCGGAGGTGAATGGCCTTTCTCACCCTGGGTAATAGCTCGCTTCTCGAGTTCGAGCTCGTACCTATACATGAGTGACGGGTTTGCTTTCCCCGACCCTCACACCGGTCTATTCCCCTTAAATCTGGTCGAGGGCTGGCCCAAGTCTTAGACAGTACTGCTCTACACCACGCTAGCTGGGTCTATGCCATGCCTCACGTGGTAGCTAGTACGTCCTTCTTGAAAGTTCTCGTCATCTTTCCTTTCCATATCTTGTCATGCGTGCAAATGCTTTGTGCATATATGAATATGCCTCATATCTTATTTTGCATATCATATTCTAATTATGCTCGCATGCATGACATACATGAACATAACATGTGAATGTAATATATTCAAAGTATAATCTCTCATAACTCATATAATACTTAAATTCATACTTGCATATCTAAACCTTATGAGCATAACATTCATAGATTTCTGCCGTAAATTTGGCAGCATAACGGATCGTATCTGTTTCCTCATGAATAGTGCCAGCTCTTACGGGCAGTTCAACCATAGTAACATAAATCAATTTAACACATATATATATCAGTATTAAACTGGTCATCCTCAACTCAAACTTTGTATGTCCACAGACTCTTGTGAAGTTATCATTTTGGCCATCCTGCCAATCCTATTAGTTCTGCCCGAATCTTGTATAATCCACCTTTATCTCTATTCAATTCATTTAGATCTGAAATTTGGATATGTCATAGCTCTATATGTCTACTTTCTAACCTCTTTGGTCCCATGTCATTCTGATTTATATAAATCAAGATATTCAACTTTTACTTCAGCCTGTTCAGTCGCTAGTCCGAATTACACTCCTGGGAATATAAATTCACTAAAAATCGAAACTAAGCTCAAATCTTACGAAATTGGTCTCATATCAAATCTATCAGGATAACCTTTCATTTGCCACCAGTTTCACTCCATTTGCTTAAGTATACCTCGAGTTATAGGTCCTGAAAGTCTACCTTCCTGAACTACTCCGTTTTGGCCTAGATTGGACATAGGACAACTTCCTCGAATCACTGGGAACCATTGGGACCATAACAAACTCGGAATCTTATATTGGGGTGTTCCCCTGTGTGTAAGCTTTCTAACAAAATTGGTTTCACTCAATTTGGAGTTGTATAGGGTGAGTTATACCCTCCTCATGTCACCCTGCCCGGATGAACATTCTAAACCCTAGGTCAAACTTCAAAAATTCGTATCTCCCTCAATACTAATCCAATAACCTTATATGATATAGATATGGAAAGCCCTGAATGTCTACTTTCATCTAAAAATGGTTTCATTGGATTTGACCGATTGTAGGCGGCGCCGTACGCTCCGCCATACGGACTGCCGTGGAATCTCCACCAAGACAGCACCCTCATCCATCCATTTCTCTTTGTTTTCTTCTTCTAATTCTAATTCTAACTCAAAATCCTCTATGAATTTAATCACAATCCATCATAATACATCCAATAATTCATCACATACGCAAAGAAGAATTCAATCTCATGCAATCATAGAGCAAGGAATTTAAGAGTAGAAGTAGAATCCTACCTTTCCGGAGTGTGATCTTGCTGAATTGGAGTTTGGATTGATGGAACTTGCCAAAGTCTGAAGATTTGATGGAGTTGGATTTGGGAGAGGAAAGGAAAATGAAGGCTGCAGCAAGGAGGAGAGGGAGACATAAATCAGCTGGGAATGAAAAGGGAAGTCTGACTTAAATAGATGGGGGTAGTTGGAATTGTGGGTGTTGATTGGTTGAAGTTTTGTGATTGAATTTCGCCATGTCGCTTTTTTGTGGCTGTGTTGCTCTCCACGTCGTTCCAAAATTGGGGCACGCTCGCTCTATCTGAAATCGGAGCTCGTCTTTCTTACACCTTAAGTCGGAACTCGTGTTATACCAGTTGAGACTTGAGGAAATCTTGTATCAAGGTCGGAGGTCGGAAGTCATGCGGTGGCAATCCTATAATCTCTAACTCCCTATTTGAACTCGGGAATGCCAGTGCTGGATGTAAAATCGGATACCGTAACTCGTGTGGAAATTGGCTCAAGGGTCCGAACTCGTATCCACCCCAATTGAGTTTAACATTAAGGTCGGAACTCTGGAATTGAATCACATTTCCAAACCCAAATACTTAAACTCGGAAGTCGTGACTTATACACTGCGACATCTAAGCGGGTATATTTTCCTTGAGACATGAAGTCGGATCTCGTGGAAATAGTTCATGTGTTCGGATGAGAGCGCCAAGTCCGAAGTCGTGAAATGACGAAAAGATAATAGTTTAAATCGGAGGTCGCAAATTATACCCAATATACTTGAACTTGGTCGGAGATTGGAACTCTGAGTCCTCGAAATTAGAATATGAAGCTGAAATCCTAATAATCAAAATTGAACATGAAATCGCAAATCGGCAAGGTCATGAAGTCAACACTAACTCCCAACTCGGAAATAGTCATCCTATTGAAATCCAAAAATGAAGTCGGAAATTGGAATTGGTCAATCCTGATGGCGAAGCCGAAACTCGGAAATCGGGACGTTACATTACTACCCTCCTTAAAAGAATTTTGTCCTCAAAATTCTAGGATTAAGAAAGGTCAAGGAAAACCCCTTTAACTTATAGGGATACTCCTTCTCTCGAATTTGCATTTGGTCATGAGATTGCTTGCCAGTAGCTATGAGGTATTGTCTTAGTACGGACAAAGGATCCATAAGGGTTATGTTGGCGCCCAAGCTTGTCTTATTTCTACGACGCTTTAAATTACGGTTTAACTTATTGGAGACTCTTACTCATCTCCCTTGCTCTATACTGTGCTACTCCTACTTCGTGGTAGTTGCTAGGTCTTCTGCCACTTGTACATGAGACCTTGAACATTCAACTCACGAAGATTTGAAATTGCAAAGATTGGCAGTTATTATAGCAATTGTCCGAGTCCAGGAGGTCCGTACTTTCTTTCCCAAGATTCTTACTTGCTCCGCTACCTCTAATTTGATAACAAATTTGCCTCCAATATGGTTCTTGAGAAACATGGTCTTAGGCCTCTCCTCATTCATTATAACTAGGAGCCTTATCTTAAAACTCCTTCTTTTTGGTAAATATATATATAGTGTCTAGTATTCGTAGGAGCATTTTAGGTTGCTTCTACTATATGGATTGAGTTCTTTCTATTAGTCTGATATCCTCCTTGATTCCTAGTTATTGAGATATAGGCAATTTGATGTAAAAAGAAAACCAAGATCAAAAGTCGATCCTTCTTATTGAAGTGGAGAGTTCCTTACCATACTGCCTTACAAAAGGCCTTTCGAATATCCATGCAGAGAGTTGTCGTAGATCATATGGATGCCAAAATATACTTTGCTTTACTAACATTCTAATTCATCATCAAGTTCATCGAGTAAGTTCCTTTCCTTATCATATGTCTGACCACTTGCACACTATGTTTTCTAGTAAACTGTTTAATACTTGTGTCTTGGGTCCTAAATACCAACTGAAAAAGTTACGTCATTACGAAAATCATTGGCTATCGCAGCAATCAATGTCAATAAATAGTGATCATAGTGGCTTCGCCAAAGTTTTTCGAGAAATTTATCAAGCCATAACCAAACTCTTGCCTACCTGATTTTCTTTGATCAGTGACGAATCCCCCTTCCGTTAGGTTTTAGGTGCAAGGCTAGAATTCCCTTCTAAACTATAACTATGGTCCTTGCTTCGAAATCCTTCCTTCTCTTGCGGACTTTATTCTACTTTTCATTATTTGCTCATTAGACCTCGTGTCATCCTTGTTGAATTTCTCAATGATTATTGGGATAGCCAAAGTCCCTGCCATTCTTCTACTTTCTTCAATTGGTTAGCATGGAGATTTCTCAACTATTGTGTTGATGGTTGCCTCCCACTTTTATGGGCACTGGTAACACTCGTTGGGGTTTTGTCCTAATACCATGTATGCAGATGCATTTTGTAATGGCTAGAATTTATATTACCCTAATTGCTAAGCTCCTTGCCTACTTTTCATAACTTCTTGCCCCTAGGATATAATCCATTTGTTGTGAGAAATGGAAACAATGGTCTCGCTATCCTGTCGAAGTTTCAATACGATGGTTTCCCATATGGTCACCCATCTCCCGTTTACTTACGTCCGAGCACGTTTAACTACCGAGTTCTAATGGAACCTAGTGCGTTAGTGATGATTACATTTAATCCGGCCCAATGGATGAAGACTTTTCCGACTGCCTCTAGTTCTGATGTCGAAACCTTGCCCCTCATGGGGCACATTTCTAAGTCCGTTTTGGTCTTATATTGGTGCATCACCTAGTTTTGCCTAGGCGCATTGGGTTTGTTGCGCTCATGACCGATGTCAAGGTAGCCTGCTTAGTATTTCATACACAATCTTATTTGCACCATGATCTCGTACTAGGTAACTTTTCTTTCTTCAATAGGCTATATGAAATTAAAACTTTCCTTTCTCCTATTTCTACCTTATAGTATCCCTCGTCCCTATCTAACTTTATCTTCATTTTTGTCCATTAGGACCTCCCACTTTAATACTATATCGGGATAACGGCATTAGTGCATACTTTAAACCCTTGTCATTTCTGCTAGAATCAATACAGCTCGTCAAGTTACCCATAGCATATATAATGATACCTAAAGGCAATTAGTAGTCCTTACTTTTCTTCTCAAAATAGCCTCATTCCTCTGCTAGTAACATGTTGGAGATAATCCTATCATCCAATTCCTATGGTGGCTGAGGTTGATAAAATTTGAACATGACTAGGTTTCCTAGCGTTTCCTTTGTTCCCTGAAAATAGAAACACTAGGTCCTTATGCCTCCTTTTTGTATGAAGGTGTTCCTACTTTATATTAGTAGGAGATATCTTGCCTCATCTCCTTGTTACACTTATAACTTCATCGGCCTTCCTTACTGCAGGTACAACCGTATCTCTATCTTAATTCAATGTACAGTTGGATGGGTCCCTTTACAATTTGCCCATCCGCTTCCATCTTTCTTTTTGACCAATAAGACGGGAGCTCCCCATGGTGACGCACTTGGCTGTATAAATCTTTTTTTTTTTTTTTTTTCCAAAAGCTCCTCAATCCATCTCTTTCGTTCTATCAGCTCTGACGGTGACATTCGATACAGAGTTATCGATATCGATTCCCACACTGGAACCAACTCAATGGTGAACTTAATCTTTCTCTTAGGAGGGTGTTCAGGAATATCTTTTGAAAAAAACATCAAGATATCCCTAACAACCGGAATCTCATCTAGTTTCTACTCAACTGCTGTCATATTAGCTGACAAGACGATGTATCCTTGACTCTTCGACCTAAAAGAGTTCAGATAATTCAGAAGTTGAGACAGAGGAGATTACCATCGTCATATCCGAATAGTCAAGCATGACTCGATTAGCGGAAAACCAATCAAAATGCAGTCCACTTCAAAGGTACAATCCATCGACTTGTCGCTTTTCTTCTACATTCATTATAAAGACTCGTCCTAAATGTTGAGGTCTAAAAGATTGTGATCACTAAGGAGTGGGTTTTAATTATTCTTGAAGAAAAACCTACCACATTCTCTAGATGTGGACTTACAAAAGGCTTCCATATACTTAATCGAAACTTCTGCCCTTAGCTGCTTTCACTGGTGCTCTACTTCATCCGATTCGCTCTACAAGTTTCTTAATGGAGGATTAGGTCTTTATAATGTGGCGATTACCACAATCCAAAGTAAAAACCATGGACTGAATTTCTTCGACAAGGCATCTTTAGGGTAGTCCTATTAATAAGGATACCTTCCTTGTCGCATAAAATGACCTCATCAGTGCTTAATAATCTTGCTTTTGTCAAGTACTAAAGATACAAAGCTAGGCGTAAGAATCCCTAGATTCAATCTTAGAAAAGATGGTCAGAGTAGATAATTGCAAGAAAGCTTGAGTCAAGCCTTATCACAATTGTTTTCGATTAACACTTCTGCCCTTGACAATAAGAAGTCTTCAACCACCTAGCAACACTTTGCAAACAACCTCCCCTGGATTTAACTAGGTTTACTATGTTCATAGTAAATCATTCGATATAACTCCTTTGATTTCCTCTCCAATTCTCTGTACTCTTCAACTTGCTCCATTGTCAATCTCTTTATACCGTCATTACTTTCTAGGAGACTTGTTCCTAATAATTATATATATAGAAGGTGCCTAATAAGCTTTGTTGGGTGTTGTAGGCTTACCTTACACAAAACCTTATATTGAGGTGATCGGGCTCAACATTGATCAAGTGCAACAGGTAGTCCTCAACACTCACAACAAGGCTACCATGCATAATATTTCTATGTCCTCTTTACTTGAGGGCCTAACGCATGGTTTATCTGGATTCTCAGAGTATGCATTAGAAGCATAATCAGTCCATCCACGGGCCCATATAGGACGAACTGCTCTGATACCATTAATGTAACACCTCTATCATATAAGCCATGCTCGAGTCATGGAGTTATATGAAAAGGTCGTCACGATGCTAAGTAAACTTTATATTATGTGAAAAATAGAATACATGGCCCTTGTACTGCTTCCTTCATTTCTGACTAATAATCTATGATACATGGATAATAAAATAATTACCCTCTAAAAGAAGTTGTGATTAAGATAACTCGCTTCGACAGTCTTTTGATTTGGCTAGTGCCCAATTCTTGCTCAATGAGTGACCTTGTACTCGGCCTCGTGTTTGACCTCCACTTGGGTACTTGGAATGTTTACGGAAAGAAAAGCATACAAGCAGCGGTGAGAACCTAAGGTTCTCGATGAGGTAAATTTAAACAAATCTCATAATGTCGTCATAAACATTCCAACCGCTTCGGTTTATTATGAAAATGTGAGCACAGATACATAAACAGTGGTTCAATTTTAAATGGAAAGCATCTTTCTCGAAGCGGGTTATGTTTTAACAATCGCTTGCCATATTATATATGACAAACATAGAAATACCGTAGTGCAATATGCTTCAACAAGAATATTAATGATCTTATCATTTAATGGGATAACTGAGGATGCACATGGAAATGCTTGTGCTTATCTGTATGCAAGTGCACTTGACTCAATCTGTATCTTTCTTTTTCTGTACTTGGTCTTACTTCCGTGCTTGGTCCCTCGGAGGTGAATGGCCTTTCTCACCCCTGGGTAATAGCCTGCTTCTCAGGTTCGAGCTCGTACCTATACATGAGTGACGGGTTTGCTTTCCCGACCCTCACAGGTCTATTCCCCTTAAATCTGGTCGAGGGCTAGCCCAAGTCTTAGACAAGATCTTGCTCTACCACGCTAGCTGGGTCTATGCCATGCCTCACGTGGTAGCTAGTACGTCCTTCTTGAAAGTTCTCGTCATCTTTCCTTTCCATATCTTGTCATGCGTGCAAATGCTTTGTGCATATATGAATATGCCTCATATCTTATTTTGCATATCATATTCTAATTATGCTCGCATGCATGACATACATGAACATAACATGTGAATGTAATATATTCAAAGTATAATCTCTCATAACTCATATAATACTTAAATTCATACTTGCATATCTAAACCTTATGAGCATAACATTCATAGATTTCTGCCAGTAAATTTGGCAGCATAACGGATCGTATCTGTTTCCTCATGAATAGTGCCAGCTCTTACGGGCAGTTCAACCATAGTAACATAAATCAATTTAACACATATATATATCAGTATTAAACTGGTCATCCTCAACTCAAACTTTGTATGTCCAGTGACTCTTGTGAAGTTATCATTTTGGCCATCCTGCCAATCCTATTCGGTTCTGCCCGAATCTTGTATAATCCACCTTTATCTCTATTCAATTCATTTAGATCTGAAATTTGGATATGTCATAGCTCTATATGTCTACTTTCTAACCTCTTTGGTCCCATGTCATTCTGATTTATATAAATCAAGATATTCAACTTTTACTTCAGCCTGTTCAGTCGCTAGTCCGAATTACACTCCTGGGAATATAAATTCACTAAAAATCGAAACTAAGCTCAAATCTTACGAAATTGGTCTCATATCAAATCTATCAGGATAACCTTTCATTTGCCACCAGTTTCACTCCATTTGCTTAAGTATACCTCGAGTTATAGGTCCTGAAAGTCTACCTTCCTGAACTACTCCGTTTTGGCCTAGATTGGACATAGGACAACTTCCTCGAATCACTGGGAACCATTGGGACCATAACAAACTCGGAATCTTATATTGGGGTGTTCCCTGTGTGTAAGCTTTCTAACAAAATTGGTTTCACTCAATTTGGAGTTGTATAGGGTGAGTTATACCCTCCTCATGTCACCCTGCCCGGATGAACATTCTAAACCCTAGGTCAAACTTCAAAAATTCGTATCTCCGTCAATACTAATCCAATAACCTTATATGATATAGATATGGAAAGCCCTGAATGTCTACTTTCATCTAAAAATGGTTTCATTGGATTTGACCGATTGTAGGCGGCGCCGTACGCTCCGCCATACGGACTGCCGTGGAATCTCCACCAAGACAGCACCCTCATCCATCCATTTCTCTTTGTTTTCTTCTTCTAATTCTAATTCTAACTCAAAATCCTCTATGAATTTAATCACAATCCATCATAATACATCCAATAATTCATCACATACGCAAAGAAGAATTCAATCTCATGCAATCATAGAGCAAGGAATTTAAGAGTAGAAGTAGAATCCTACCTTTCCGGAGTGTGATCTTGCTGAATTGGAGTTTGGATTGATGGAACTTGCCAAAGCCTGAAGATTTGATGGAGTTGGATTTGGGAGAGGAAAGGAAAATGAAGGCTGCAGCAAGGAGGAGAGGGAGACATAAATCAGCTGGGAATGAAAAGGGAAGTCTGACTTAAATAGATGGGGGTAGTTGGAATTGTGGGTGTTGATTGGTTGAAGTTTTGTGATTGAATTTCGGCCATGTCGCCTGGTTTTGTGGCTGTGTTGCTCTCCACGTCGTTCCAAAAATTGGGGTACGCTTCTGCTCTATCTGAAATCGGAGCTCGTCTTTCTTACACCTTAAGTCGGAACTCGTGTTATACCAGTTGAGACTTGAGGAAATCTTGTATCAAGGTCGGAGGTCGGAAGTCATGCAGCTGGCAATCCTATAATCTCGGAACTCCCTATTTGAACTCGGGAATGCCAATGCTGGATGTAAAATCGGATACCGTAACTCGTGTGGAAATTGGCTCAAGGGTCCGAACTCGTATCCACCCCAATTGAGTTTAACATTAAGGTCGGAACTCGGAATTGAATCACATTTCCAAACCCAAATACTTAAACTTCGGAAGTCGTGACTTATACACGGTGCGACATCTAAGCGGGTATATTTTCCTTGAGACATGAAGTCGGATCTCGTGGAAATAGTTCATGTGTTCGGATGAGAGGGCCAAGTCGGAAGTCGTGAAATGACGAAAATATAATAGTTTAAATCGGAGGTCGGAAATTATACCCAATATACTTGAACTTCGAATTCGGAGATTGGAACTCGGAGTCCCTCGAAATTAGAATATGAAGTCGGAAATCCGGAATAATCAAAATTGAAGATGAAATCGGAAATCGGGAAGGACATGAAGTCAAGACTAACTCGGAACTCGGAAATAGTCATCCTATTGAAATCCAAAAATGAAGTCGGAAATTGAAATTGGTCAATCCTGATGGCGAAGCCGAAACTCGGAAATCGGGACGTTACATTGACTCCCATATATTTTTCATACCCTTTACTTAATTTTAAATTGAGCTTTACTAATCATGCACTCCTTAATTAAATCTTTAAAGTTTCCTCTTGTACTTAATTAAGAAGATTGGTCCTCTTAATTAAGATGCTTTTAGCTTACTCCATTTTAATCTTAACTTTTCTAATTATTCATTCTTTGATAAATTTTTTATTCCCTTAATTAGGCTTGTAGTTTTTAATTTTTATTAATCTATTTAGTAATACTGAGTTAATTAACATAGATGAAATTTTGGGATGTTACAAAAAGGACACGCAAAGTTATGCTCAACATCTAGAAATATAAGTTAGATCACAATTACATTCACCCTAACTAAGCAAAAATAATCACATTTACCTTCTTATCTTTGGTGAACTTGTTTTATGTAATGGAACTATTCTCTTGTGTAGTTATTGAATCTGTCTCATGTATACTGCTATGAGAAATATCTGAAAATTGTAAGGGAGGCCTTTCAGGAGAATACAAGACAGGCTTTGGAGGAAATGGCACAGATTGAAGTGGTCCCTCTAACATCTCTACTACTTTACTCATAGATGGCCTAGATGATGGATGTGTTTGAATACACCATAGGCTCACCAAAGTAATCTTCATTACCATATCATTTTCTTCCTCTGTGCCAACTAAACACCTTGTAGAAATACTACCTTGCTCAAGATCCTTATAAATCCAATCTGGAAAGTACATCTCACTGGTATATGATCCCCCAGTATCATAGTTCTTTCTTCCTCCAACCACTTCAAGAATCAACATACCATAATTGTATACATCAGATTTGTGAGAAACTCCACCATATATTCGGCTAAATACTTCTGGTGCAATGTACCCTGGAGTTCCTCTTGGGCCTAATATAGATACAATACTCTCCTTCTTGTTGCATATTTTAGCCAATCCAAAATCAGAAATTTTTGGGCAAAAATCTTCATCCAAAAGAATGTTTTGAGGTTTAATATCAAGATGCAAAATTGTTGTGTTACATTCTCGATGTAAGTATTGTAGTCCTCGAGCAATGCCAATTGTAATTTGATACAATGTGTTCCAATCTAAATTACAAATAGCATTGGGAGATCCTTCTTTATAGATGAACTTATCTAAAGAGCCATTAGGCATGAATTCGTATATTAGTGCTCTTTTGCTCATCTCATAACAAAATCCCAAGAGTGAGACAATGTTCACATGTGATGTTCTACTAATACTAGCAACCTCATTTATGAAGTCTTCCCCACTTCCTTTGGACTCGCTTAGTACCTTCGCTGCCACTTGATGGCCATCAATTAAGCTTGCTTTGTATACAGTGCCATATCCTCCTTGTCCTAATTTTTCACGAAATGAGCTTGACATTCTTGTCACTTCTGAATAAGTATACTGTTTTAGTGCCAAAAGACCATAACTATTTATGAATTCCTCGACATTGTGGTTAGCAAATGTTGTTTTCTTGAACATCATCTTTTGTACTATACTTAGAAACCTCTTACGGTTGTAAAAAACCAAGACGAAGATTGCAATGACTCCAATAGTAGCCACTAGTGCACCTATATGTATGCAATGAAATGGAGAACAATTACGAACAATAATCTAAATCCTGAAGAAATAGTCACCAGCATGAGTGGAAAATTTTAGGATTTATCATTTTTTTCGTATTAAGCTACTAGTACAACTTTGAAAATGATCCTACAATTTAGAAATGGAGTTAGAAAGAGGACATCAAATATTGAAGCAAAAAATCAAGAATCAACAAAGTTATCGCCACCGCATGCATTTTATGCTCTACGTCATAAGCTCATAGCTGTCTTCAGTCATACCACAATATGACCAAATTCAGAAAGTGTTATTTCTTTTCAGTCATTATACTATATGAATTTAATTTGTTTCTTTTGTTATCATATAGAAAAACTAATATCAAAATTTGATTAAATATTCTTTTATATTTGTATATAAATAATTAGAAAATATATTTGTAATTTTAAAATTTTTAATTAAGTAATTAAAAATGATAATTTAAAAAATTAAAATTTTTCTTTATATAATAATATGGATAGAAAATACTAAATAATCAAAAGTTTTATCTAAATTTATTTATTAAAATGACATAATATCATTGTTCATCATTATATGCGTAAACGAGTGTCAATAAATTTTTAGGCACTCTGGGATACATTTACTAATTGTCACATCTGCATTATGGACTACAGAAAATAAGGGGGTTAAGAATTCTCAAACGAATCATATTACTGTAATATCTAATAACCATCTTGTTTACTACTAAGGAATTTCTAACAATATTTTGTAGACACAGTAACAATGAGTGTACCTGCAATACAACGACGTGAGAATGAAGTTTTAGGTGCAGCTGGACTTGGACTATGAGTTGTTCCATTAGCATGAGAAAGGCCAAGCAAAACATTACCTATATGAATGAACCTGACCGTAGGTGAGAATCTGGGAATGTTTCCTGATAGGTTATTGTTAGAGACATCCAGAACCTCAAGTTGAGGCAGAGTTGTCAGACTCTCAGGTATTGAACCCATCAAATTGTTCCCACCCAGATACAAGTGCCGCAAATCAGTTAAATTGCCAAATGCAGATGAGATTCTCCCCGTCAAATTCTGCTTCGTCAAATTCACAGTTCTAATCTTGCTCCCATCGCATGCAATGAAACTCCAATTTTGACAAGGATCGTTCCTTCGCCATGAGCGCGCTAACAGAATGGGATAGCCGAAAGCCGCAGCAATTTCAAGCAAAATTGTCACTCTTTTGTCACAAGGCCCAACATGGTCTAGACAGAAGCCATTGGTGGTGTTGATACCAAGACTCACATCCATGGATTCGTGTTCTTTAAACACAGGCACAGGACCCTGCAAAAAGTTGCCATCCAAATGAACAGTCGCCAACGACGGGAGACTCATAACAGAAGGTGGAACTACACCTGTTAACAGATTGTCCTCAAGGCGCAGATCAATCAAGTTGGTGCAATTGGATAAGTCCGGAATGGGACCCTCAAAGTGGTTCCCCTGGAGCTCCACATACAACAATTGGGTCATGGATGAAAGAACCTCAATTGTACCTGACAACTTGTTGTAGCCCACCTGCTCGCTGAGATATAAATCGACAACCTTGGATCGTGCAAAAGAGTTGGGCAAGATCCCAGTGATGTTGTTGCCAGAGAGAATAACATGCTGCAACATTGGAAAGTGATGGAATATGTCTGGCAAAGAGCCCATGAGGTTTGTAGCCTCGAGGTCGAGGACGCCGAGTTGCGAGGAGTTAGTCAAATCCATGGGGAACATCCATGGTGCGAGGTTGGTGTTGTTTCTCAATATGAGGGCCTGCGAGCTACCTAGACCCTGGAAGCAACCTTCAGGGAAAGAGGTGAAGTTGTTGCTATTGAGGTTCACGTTTTGGAGCAAGGAGAGGTTGGCAAGAGAGGGGAGAGGCCCAGAAAGGGAGTTTTGGCGGAGATCAAGTTGGGTGAGCCTGGAAAGGGAGTTGAGACCTGAAGGTATTGTTCCTCTGAGCGACCTTGGAGGCATGCCTGATTGTAGCACGATGGCGTCAACGTAGCCCAAGTAGTCGCAGTGCACGCCGCTCCATTCGCACCAGTCTGTTTTGTTGGACCAGCCGGAGGGAGTTGGAGTGAGGGCATTTAGAAGCTTCAACATGTAATCATCTCTGACCTGACCGTAAACACCATAGGAGAGGACAGAGAAGATGAAGAAGAAGAAGAAAAGTGTAGAAAAACTAAATAGAGTTTCGAATTTTGATTTGAGGTGAGCCATTCAGATTTGAGAAAGCAAAATATTACTGCTTGTTTCAGTGACTGAGAAAGTTTACGCTCAGGTTTGACTAAAGGAACAAACAAGTTACTTTCACCTTCTATGCATGCAAATTTGGATAATTTGAGAAGGTCTCAGTCTCAATCATACAGACTATAGATTGTTGTCTGGGTTATGTAGGTGTGTTTGTATCAGAGAGGGACAGAGTCAGTGGAAGGAAGGAACGAAGAGAATTGGATGCAGAAGAGGACTGTTATACAGGAAAGGCCTAAAATCCAAATCAAGGTGGGAAAGCGAAACAAAAGACGAATAAGATGGCACATTAGCATTGTTTAGCCATTTTGTCTGTAGTCTCCGATTAAGGTCGCCTTTTTTTTTTTTTTTTTTATTGCGGGTCTGAGATTAAAGTCACCTCAAAATTGTGTTGTGTTTAGGCCCAACCATGTGCATTGTGGAGAATTCGTTCTCTGATTAAAGTGTCTATTTTCTTTCTTTCTTTCTTTCTTTTTTGAGTAAAACCCCAAAGTGGTTATTATAAAATTTTATATCAGGTAAATTAGTTTTTAATAAAAATAAATTAATAAATTAGTCTTTAACTTTTTAAAATATCAGATAAACTAGTCTCTAACAAAAGTAAATAGATAAATTAATTTTTAATCTTTTCAAAATTAGACAATTTGGTCTCTTTATCAAATCTCATCACATGGACTAAATTATCTAATTTTAAAAAAATTAAAGACCAATTTATTTATTTATTTTTATTAAAAATTAACTTATCTAATATTTTAAAATATTAGGGACCAATTTCAATATATTTTTATTAGGAACTAATTCATCCGATATAAAAATCAATCATTTTGGAGGTTTACTTTTTCTTTTTCATTTTTTTGGTATGAGATTCAAGTCACCTCAAAATTGTGTTTTATGGTTGTTGTGCATTTGTAAAATCCAATTAAGTATCTACACAAGCCCTGCTACGTGCATTATGGAGAATTCGTTCTCTATTGCAAGTTCTTTTATGTATAGACTCTAAGGGGTCTTGTCTATTAGATTATTCTATTTGTAAAAAGAGATACCACGGGGAAATTGGCATGTCGGTTTGCCTTCTAAACTTCAATTTTTCTTCACGCGTGAAATTCTTCTGACTAGTTAGAAAAAAGGTAAATAGCATTTTCCGGAGAAGATTACACGCTAATCTCATTGGAGGTTTGATCAACTTGTTATTTCAATGCTAAAATCTTAGCCCTTTACACTTTTGGAAATAAGAAGTATGTTTTCTAAATCTCAATTGTGTGTGTGCTTGTAAGTGACAATTTATGTATTTGATATGAAGACACAGTTAGGCTAATATTGTGTTTAAGTTGTTAGCGCAAGATCAATTATCGTTATTTACATCATTCAAGGGAACGACATGAGTGTACCAAGTGATTAATATATCAGAAATACTTGTTGTATATATATGTGCCTTAGCGTGTTTCAAACTTAGTTTGTCTATGTGTGTTTAGCTATGGAAGAAGTCTCATATTGCTCATAAAAAATATTTTAATAAACATTTATATATGATGGTACTTAATCGATAAATACCTTATGATATTGAGGTAGCATTGTAGAATTGGGCCTTAGTTAAATACACATGTGTGCCCCGCCCTGCCCCGACAAGTCCGCGCAGGTGTGGGCCTACCAAGCTTTTACTACCCATACAAATTTTATTTTTAATTTTTAGCCAAATTTCCTTTTTATCGTTGCAACTCTTTAATGCTTCAGTAGCTCTTTTTCTTACCATTATCCAACGGTTAATTTGCACCGGCTCTTTTGCAACAACTATTTCTTTTTCCTATATATCCTACTACATGGCACAACACAAGACACAGACCAAATAATCATCTCCTCATTCTCACTAGTCTGCGCAATAGAAGCTGCCCCACTGCTTCTGCTGCGTTTTTTGCTTCTTGTAAGATCTGCTGCTCAATGTACCGGGACCATCGTGTGGACGAGCTCTTGTGGAGACCCACGTCTAATCTTGGAGGGTTAACTGTCAACGTCATTCCACCATGTATAGCCTTAGGTAGGACAAAATTAAACCCTTAAGAATAGTACTTTGCACAATTCGTGGTAACCTTCTACTACTTCTTATTATTGCTATCATTTTATTCTTATTATTTAAAGCTAAAATACTAGTGTTTAAAATTATTTTTTACAACATTACTAACTTACAATATTTTTGAAATGATGTGACTATACATAGTAGTTTATGTATTTAATATGATAAATTGTGAGGGTGTCAAATTTCATGGTTGTTTTTAGATGTATAGAAAATATCATTTGTATGTAGAATGCTATTATTTTGCCTTTGTTTAAATAAAAAAAATTGGGAACCCTGTTTGAGTTCAATTAATCTGACAGAGAAATGCTTTTCATCACATCTAGGAACTAACGGGGATCAAAAGTACTGCTTCTGAAAATCAATTGGACATTTACTATGTCATTAATCGATCTTGGCCAATGAGAGATTCTGATCACTAAAAGTCCAAACCAAGAATGGGAATGTGATGTGATCATATGGATGATGATATTGGTGACATTGTCATCACATTTGAGCTCAAAGTTCGGCTGACCATAATTCTCTGCTCTGTTTTCTTTGCGGAATGGGTACTAGAAGTTTGGTATGCTTTTCACAATAAGTAAGAGTTACTGCAATTCAGATACCGACTATATGTTGTAATACAGCTAAAACGTGTAAAAGTATAATAAAATGAAAGTTCTTTCTTAGGAATCCATTAGTGTTTGCACCATTCCTAGTCAAACAGAGAAAGAAAAACATGACATGAATGCTTAAGAAATAGAAGGCATCGGCAACTAGGAAATTGCTAATCTAACAGTTAATACAAGAATGTATTGACCGAGGACAACTTTGAAAACATGACGTGAGTGCTTAAGAAATAGAAGGCACCAGCAATTGCGTAAGAAATTACTAATCTACTCCCTCCATTTTAAAATAATTGGTACATTCTTAAATTAATGTATCTGAATATAAATTATATCTAGATATATTAATTTAATAATATACTAATTTGATCAAAGTAATAATTATTTTGAAATGGAGGGAATAATTATTTATACAAGAAGGTATATATTGTCGATGAAAGATGTTCAGCCTAAATTATCGTTATTATTTTTCAAACAAATTTAAGAGAGAAAAAGTTGGTCAGGAATTTTATTAGGCACCAATTTAAATTTTGTGAACTTGGAAACTTAGTGAAAATGGAAAACTTTCAGCCTGAATATCATGATCATTCTCTAAACAAGTTTAAGAGTAAAAAAGGTGATGAAGAATTTTATCAGAGCCAATTTAAATTTTGTGAACCTGGAACCTTTGTGCAATATAACAGATGATTTTTGTCATGGAGTAGCCGATAGGTTAAAAGTAGAATTGAGTTACTCAAATGCTATTACGCGTAATAGAAAAATATTTTTTGAACGTTAGATGTATAGACATCATATATAACATTATACAGGATTATAAAAAAAATACGTAACATTATATACTAATATGAGCGTAAATATGTATTAAAAAGTACAAATGTAAAATAGACATAACAATTTGCACAAGAGGGCTGTTATATCTAGTGTCAAACTAGTATTTATTTCCATGATTTCACCGGTTCATTTTAACCTTTATTTTTTATTTGATTTTTTCATTATTTTTGCTTTTGTAAATAAAGCGTATATTATTTTATTTATTACGAAATAAAAATAAATTGTTTGCATTGAAACGTATTACAATCTCTTGATAGCAACTTCGAAATTAAATGTGCCATTAAATGTTTGTCAAAATGATTGAAAAGTAGATTTCAGCCTTTTAATAATTGCACAAATTAAAGTAACGGAAGAAGATTGTTTTTGAATAACAACTATGGCTAAAAACATTTTCCAAAGTAAGTCAATCTTATAAAACATAAACCATCAAGCTAAAAGTCTGAAACATCTTAGATCAACCAATATTATTTCTAAAAGCTCCAATATAAGAAACTTAAAATAAAAGTAAGAAATTTGAAATTATAGTCACAACTCTCATAATCATTATGATAAATACAAAATGCACTTCCAGCACAATATCTTTAGAAGCGAAAACACTATACATTTTTAAAAACCCACTTAATTTTGTGGCCGATACGACAGACTAATAATCTACCATTAGCACACTAATTAGAATAAAGGCAAGAAAATCAAGTTCAAATTAAATATGTATACTTAAAAGAGTGCAAGAATCATTTGACAAAAAATGCAATGATTAGCAAAAGGAAAAGGGTGGAAACTTCTAGGATATTTTGGCAGGAATAATTTTCGTTTAATGGTAATTGGGAGTTGTCTTTTGGCACTTAAAGGTAGCCCATTTAGATATAGATAATTAGAAGGTACCACTGACATTTAGAGGTAGTCAATTTAATTATAGATAATAGATTAGGAGTTGCCATGTAGCATTTAGAGGTAGTCTAGTTAGTTATAGATAATAAATAGATACAATATTTTGGCGGGAATAATTTTTCTTTAATTATAATTAGAAGTTGTCACATATATGATACTTAGAGATAGTTTATTTAATTATAGATAATAGATAATAGATTAGAAGTTGCCATGTGTCACTTATAGGTAATCCATTTTTTATAAAAAATAGATTAAAAATTGCTATATGACATTTAGAGATAGTCTATTTAGTTATAAATAATAGATAGATACGTAGGTAGGTAGATAGATAGGATGGTTTGGCAGGAATAATTTTATTTAATTTGTAATTAGAAATTGCCACATGTAATTTAGAAATAATCCATTTAATAATAAATAATAGATAATAGATAATAGACAATAAATAGATAGGGTGTTTTGGTGGGAATAACTTTTCTTTAATTATAATTAAGAGTTGCCAAATGACATTTAGAGGTAGTTTATTTAATTATAGATAATAGATTTTTAAATTTGTTGTTTTAAAACTTTTATTTAAAATTGAAACAAATAAAAATAAAAAAAATAAAAAAAATAATTAAATAAAAATAAATATTTATATATTTTTTATTTGCAAAACAAGTATTTACATATTTTTATTTTAAATTATAACTATGTTTAAGTATTTTTAATTTTTTTTATTTATGTAACTATAATTTATTAGAAATATTTTTGACTGATTTTTATTTTATAAAATACAAATAAAAATAAATTTTACATTATAGAGATCATAGGATGGGATCGTGAATTAGAGGATAGTTTGGGAAATAAATAGCAAGTCACAATAAATCTGCTTGTGGATTAGAGATGGCATAGAGAGAACAATAGAATGGGTGGCACTTAGACAACAGATTGAGGTTACCGCATGTATAAAAGAAAAGAAAGAAAAAGGTGGGAATAATTTTGACTCAATTGTAATTAGGAGTTTCTATATGGCGGCAGATAGAGATAACCTATTAGTAATAAATAATAGAATAATAGATGCTGGCATACAAATAATAAAACTTGTGGGTAACCACGGTTGGGACTACAAACACTACAGTATATTTCACGGTCGTTTCCCCATGCACTCGCTAAAAAACACTACTATGTGTAAGCCAACCCCCCAAGATGCATTTAGCCATACTCTTTCAACACTTGTGCCAAAACCATTCACTCTCAAATATTAGATCGATACACTTGTTCTGGAATTTCGAAAACAAAGCCTTGTTGCTAAAACATAAATCTCCAAGGCTTGCCATCACCATTTTACTTTGCTATATAATTGTAATCCTCGAAGCAATTGCTTGATTATTTTAAGATAACAATTAAGGTTATAAATCTTTGTTTCGCACAAAATTTTGGTTAATCGAATGAGATGCAGTTGAAGGCATGCCAGAAACTATTCCAAGGTAATCAAGAGATTCGGCTAGTGCAAAACATAACTGATTTGCACGATCAAACGATTAATTCCAAGAGAAGGACTCTATCTCTCAGCAAATAGGTTCTCAAACTATTCCAATGAGTGTTTGGCAAATAGAGCAACGAATCAAAACACTAAAAAGAATATTGGCAAACAACTAAAGGCTAATCAGATGGATTGAAACTTAAAAAGATTGAAAATAAATGAAATACTGTAGATGAAATGTGATAAAGAAAAGCTATAAAGTGTTGAAAAGTAAAGGCCATGAATGTAAAAGGCCAAAAAGTAAAGTGTAGAAAATATAAAGATAAATGTAAAAGAAACTTGTGTTTGATTCATCTGTTTGGGGTCCTTGCACATATTGGGCTTAAGGCTATTTATATACGTACCAAACGTAACAATTATCCTGAGGCATCTATTAACCATGCTCTCAGACAATATGGTCAGCAAACTTTCTTTTGGTAACTTTCTCGTAATGATCTTCCTTGTCTTCCTTGAGTACACTCCTCATAGCATAATGGTAATCGCTTAAATTGCTCTTTGCATTTTACCTATTCTCCCTACTTTCTGAACCAAAAATTGTCTTCCTCAACTACTCCTATTTTCTAGAAAGTGGCTGTAGACTTGGTCAAATTCTTATTCTTGGCTACTGAAGCACATCCTTTCTCCAACCAAAGCCCAAAACTAGTTCATGGGTTACAAACTGTCAAAAGGCCCAAAGCCTAATCGGAAACTCATGCCCTTAATTAACGGCTAATATCACTATTCAACTTCAGCTGTCAGTTATCGACTATCGGCTAAATCTGCTATCAATCTTCAAAATATGCGAATAAGAGTTCCTACAGGCAACTACACAAAATCTTAATTACAAAATGCAAGGCAAATTAGCCAAGGCAAAATGGAAAAATGGCCGAAACAATATCGAAACTACCTTAACTGAGCCAACCTGGGTTGCCACGTCAATGCTCTCATTTGGGGCTTTATATAGATATGCAATAATAGTTATTCTGACGCCCAAATTTTAGCCAGCAAATTGAAGTTTGGTTGAGCATTTCAGCCTTTTTTAATTAATTTAAGCTGAGCCACACATTCTATATTGGTCGTCGATCATTGCCTATTCTTCAGCTAACTACTCTCGGCTATTGGCTAAATTTGATCAAATATTGCCTTATCTAGCTATTTCTCCTCAGCTGATATCCATGCTCAGTTAGCCATAATTTTTTGATGCCAACATAGGTTAAAGATGCCCAAAAAGCCAAAACTTCTGTGATTAAATATTAAGTTTAAAATAATATAGCTTAGGGTAACTATATCACCTTGACAACAAAGAAACATAACTTTTCATAAAAACATCAACTCTGTGTCAAGAAATATTTGAGTATGGGTAAAAGCATATAATGCAATATTATTTACGTAATGTTCCACTTAGTAGCCACAAATGTGCACCATTGCATAGTAATCTTACATAAGCAAAGGTGGCCTCACTTGTAATTTTTTTTTTTTTTTGGGTGAAACTTAGGTACCTAGCAAGTTGGGCACATTTGTGATATGACCACAAAAGGAGTTTTAAGATCCATTAATCAATCAAATAGTGTACTTTTATTTGTTATATGCTAAACAAATAATTTGAAGTTTAGACATTACATTTCTAAAAAGATAAAGGATTCATATTAGAATTTAATTTTGATAGATTGTTAATATAAAAATAATTTATATAAATATCCAATCATATATATATTGCCACGTTAGCAATGTTTGAGTCTCATACCTACTACCTCAAAAGTCTAACATATAATAACATATGATTGGATGATGGTGTAAAACTTTTTTACACCAATAGTGTATCAAAATTTAATCTCTTTATATTAATGTGTCCTTTATCTTTTGTAGTTTCTTGACTGACTGTGCTAGAGGTAGTCAAGTTTCACTAATCAGATTTGTAGAACGTTTCTCTAGTTGGTACAACCTTGTAAACTATAGTAAATATAATCTTACGTCTAATTTTACCATAGGGGTAAAAAGAGTTTTGAAACTTTTAAATGTAAGCTATGCCTCTTCAAAGAATTTAGCTTTAACTTAAAGAAAGTTAGCAATCGTTTTGAGCATGAATCAAAAGTGAATCCCATGACTTCACTTTCATAAAGTAAACACTAGATTCTCCATAGAAAGGAAAACTAGAATTCCATGATCAACCAATGTGCATCTATTCATGCTTTATTCCCTCTATGCACAACTGTTATTTCAAGTATCACAGCAGAAAAAATGGCCACTTCATTTCTCTGGAAAGGAAGTTACATATAACCAAACTAGACTAGTTTAGTCCATGGACATAGTAGGATGGCATGCTCTAGTGTCTAAGGCTTTGAGTTAGAAATGGGGCATGAGGGGTTCTAAGCTAACTTATGACTTCTTTTCATCAAACTAGACTAGTTTAGTCCATGGATATAGTAGGATGGCATGCTCTAGTGTCTAAGGCTCTGAGTTACAAAGCAGGCATAAAGGGTTCTAAGCTAACTTCTAACTTCTTTTCTAAACAAGTTTGCTCTAACTGGAACAACATTATGGCAAGTTTTCCATAGGAATATATTGAGCTTTTAGGGACCTATATATTCCAAATTGCTTTGCATAACTTTGGCTTGGTGTTAGAAAAAGTAGATGATTAATTGAGTTATATGTTGATGCAGTCCTTGGATATTGTGGTATCCTCTTTTAACTACATAGTCCCTTTTCTTATTATAATGCTACATAATCCTATTAGGCCCATGGATAATCCTTATGAGGGTTTGTAATGCTCTAATAGCCAAATCAGGAGAAAAAGTAGCCTAAACTCTTTGCAAATCCCAATTCCCCTTGTCATTGGAATAAGCCTGATCTCCTTTTAGTTCTCCTAGCTTGGTATAATCTGATTCCCAACTAACCAATTTCCCATGCTTCTTTAAGAACTTCTTTCCCAGTATAATACTTGTCCATAACGTATTTCTTTTCCTTTTAGCTTTTATAAATTAAATGAATAATTTTCAAGATATATGGCCTTAACAATTTGGATCCATAGGACATTAGGGTTTGGAAGAATTCTCCATGCTTTGTTTAGCTAACAAGGTTGTATTCAAATGGAAAAAATAAACCTGAAACCTATTCTTCCTCTCCTCTTACTGAGAATGAAGTTACCCTAACTTTTCTAGTGTGTTCCTCTAGCTTTCTGTGAAAATGGTACAAATGCTGAAGAAATGAAAGAGAAATGAGAGAAATGGGAAATCTGATGAAGTATTGAAAACTGATGAACCAATCAAGTCAAGTTCTTCTGTGTACCAATCTCCTACTTATATACAAGTGCTATGCTACACTATTTGAGTACAAAGGAAGCTAAGCTATACATAAATAACTAAATAATGGAATTAACTATCATAACTAATCAATCATACACTACTTGGATTCTCTATACTTGATAACACCCCCCTAAGATGGAGCATAAAAATCAATCATACCTAGCTTGGAATGGAATGAAGAGAATAAATCTGGTGTTATGGGCATGCTGAGGATATCATCCACTTAGTGTGAAGTGGAGATTGGCAACAAATGAATAACACCACATTGTAGCTTGTCCCTGGACCATATGGCAATCAATCTCTATGTGTTTGGTCCTTTCATAGAAAATGAGGTTCGCTACAATGTGGAGTCTAGACTGGTTATCGTAATATATAGCAAATGGGTATGCATAAGGCAACTAAAAATCATGGAGCAAGTGTAAATCAACCATTGTGCCTCAAATGTAACTTGAGCAAGGGCCTTGTACTCAGCTTTTGATGATGATGATGATGATCGAGTTATAGCAGTTTGCTTCTTGCTTTTCTAAGATATTAAAGATGATCCGAGGAAGAAACAGAAGCTTGAAATTGACTTTCTAGTATCAGCACAAGCTCCTTAATCTAAGTCAACAAACCTTATGATAGTGAGGTTTGAAGAAGAGGAAAGAATAATCCACTTATTGGAGCCTTCTTCAAGTACCTAAGAACTCGATGAGCAGCTTAGTGATGAATGGAATTGTGGCAATCAAGGAATTGATTGAGTTTGCCATCTACATAGCTAACATCAGGTCGAGTGTTGGTCAGACATAACAACCGATCAACCAGCCTTTGATATTCTAAAATATCAACAACAGTACCCTCTAAGGACTTGGATTGTTTGAGAATGTAATCTATTGGAGTGGAAGAGGGCTTACATCCCAATATGCCACAATCCTCAAGCAAATCGAGGGTGTACTTTCTTTGGTAAAGAGCAACTCCTTATTTAGTGCGAGCCACCTCCATTTCCAAGAAGAATTTTAAGTTTCCAAGGTCTTTGATTCTGAATCTATCATCAGCAGTCTTTTTATGCCCTCAATTTTAAGGAGATCATCACTAGCTAATATTAGATCATCCACATAGACAAGAATAGATATGAAACCGGTAAATGTAGTCTTGATGAAAATACTACTAGAACTCTCAAAAACACTTTTCCTATCACCTTCTAGAATGATAGATTTTAATCTAAGCTCCCAAGCAAAGATCATTCTTTCCTATTGGATAACAATATAATCGACTAAATTTCTCTAAGAAATCTATCCGAAAACAAAATCCTAAAGATTACCACTACATAAGCGAGTTGTGCCAAGGGGTGGGTATTCTGCCCTTTAGCAAATGAATTCCTCAATTATCTCATGCAAGCAAGTATTAAGCAAGATCGATCAACGAATGATTGAATAAAATTGAGCTTGAATTAATATTGAGAATTCATACAAGCTAAAAACTTAACATCAAAATAAAAGAGAGCTAAAGCCTAAATGGAATAATAAAAAATGAACAACAAAAATTAACTCATAATCAGAATGGCATGATATCAGCATCTCCCCTTTCTTCTTGTAAAAATCCTTTTATATGACCCAAGAATCTTGTACATGTATCACAACTTTTCTGAACATGATCCTTCACTGACCTTCAATCATGTGATCATGCCATAACCAACTCACCCATGTCTTCAACTAGTGGTAACCGCTTTTACCTACCTCACTTAGCTATGGTCCCTAACTATCCTTCATTCTCTCCAATTCTTAGGCTTCAACATGCTTTCCTAGCCTAATTCTTCTAACTTCAAGTTGATGCACGCTTTGTTGACCTTAACCCACTTTTATTGCTGAACCAAGCCTAAATCACTCTTTCTTAGCTCACACTTACTAGCCCATAACTAATTACCCTAATTTAAATCATTAAATTATGGTGCCAACATATGCCCCCTACATTACCTAGCTAATGACTATCTACTAAGCTAAATAATGTATTTAAACCCCTTACCATTATTGTTTCTTCTCCTTCATCAAATAAACTTTCCTTTTCTTCTTTTTCGCTTATTTAGTTTCACTTCCTTTTCCTTTCAGCCTTCATCCACCTTTTAAATTCTTCTTTGCCTCTAATCTTTCATGTCTTTTTTTTTTTTTTTGTAAAACTCTTTGCTTTTAATCATACACAATGTCTTTTAACCATTCTGATCCCCAGAATCCTAGTGGGTCAGCTACTTGTGACCTTTTAAAGAGCTTTTCTTCTAGCTCCAAGAGTTCTTCCATTGATCTATCAATTGATTCTCCCAACAATTAGTTGTTAAAATCGAACGATCAGCTAAGGCTCTTAAAGCTCTTACTAGCAAACCCAAATCGGCTCAAGGAGCTTCATCGTCTTGCCAAGCAAGAGAACCTCTGCCTGAAGATAATCTTGGAGCTAAAGTCCTCATTGCTTATAATGAGGCCTAATGCACTTACATCCTTGGTCCTCTATGTATAGAGCCTCATCTATTTCCTTACATCACAGTCTTTCATCCTCCTTGATAATTTTAAGCTTCTAATTATCATAGCAGATTGGTTTTCAATTTGAAGGCACCCTAAGGAATTGCATGGTCAGCTAAAATTGAGTGATGACTACATTGAATGGCTTGATAAGGTGGCCAAACAATTGGGAGATGAATGGAGGTGTTAGGAGATTTATGACATGATTATGCTCTCTAAGCTGTGATTCTCGCCCAACATCAATATATTCCTCTCCTTCCTTAACTTTTGGAACTCTACCATCAATGCCTTTGTCTTTCCATTTGGGGTTATGTCCCCTGTACTCTTTGATATTGTTACCGTGTTGGGTTTGCTAACCATTGGTGAAGACATACCCCTTTTCTATGATGAAGATTTTCAGAATTTCAGCTACCCAGTGCACAAAGAAATTGCTGGCTATGGAAAATATATGAAGAAGCATAGGCGAGAACAATGTGCTATATGCAATACCAAGCACAATGATTTTGACTTCTTTTGGCTCTACAAATATTGTATTTGCTCTTGCTATTGTTAATAAGTATTTTTATTATGTACTTGCCATAATTTTTGGTTGGCTAATGAATTTAGGAGCATTGTTCTTATCTTTTTTATATGGGTTTAAAATTATAGGTTGATCAGCTGAAAGTACCAAATCCATGTCAGGTCCCATGTGGTTTTTGTTTCTGTGAATTAATGAGTACTTCCCTGAGTTTTACCAAGATTGCTCCATCATGGTTGAACCAATTCGAGATGCCTCCACCTACAGCCTCTGCTACAAAACTATCCCCATCTCCACCTTCTCAGCTTTTCAAATAGCTAAATGGCTATTTTAGATAAAGCCTAGGCCATATGTGGAAATATGTTCTTTCCTGTATTGCTCTTATGGTCTTACTTGGGTGTAGCTAAATTTGCTGACAGCATCTGATAAAGAATTAGCTAAAGTGGCTCCTTACTAGAGTAATGCTTGAACTGGTAGGGACTTACCAAATGAGATTCGCTCCTAAGCTCGCTTTAACAAAACTTCAGCCAAGCCCTATAACCCAAATTGCTTTGCTTAGTAATTTGGTTTGCTTCAAGGACTTTCTGCTCATTACCAATCTGTTATAGGCTTGAAAGATAGGCCTTCCATCTATACTTAGGAACAAGCTGAGCTTGTCACCAACAACAATGACAAACTTGCTTAGTTTTAGTTCAAGTCCTTTATGGTCAATCCTAGAGTTACTCCAGATTATATGGAATGGTGGAGGTCTGCATTTATCAAGGCATTCACCTCTGCACCTGAGTGCTACTTATCCAAGTTGATTAGTACTAGCCACGACAAATTTCTCAACCTCTTCAACCAATTGCTAGGAAAAAAGAGGCAAAGATGAGCGGCAAACTAACACCCAAGTCTAAATCTATCAATATTATAGGTAAACACCTCAATTTCCTTCCAAGTAATCTACCTTTCCTTTATTTGGCATCACTTAACTATCTTTATTATTGCATTTCTAGAACCCAAGTTTTAGACATGGAAGCTCATGTTCCTTCACAGCCGAGGTCTACAGCTATTATAAGGAGAAGTCCTTAGAACCTTATTTCCCTAACTCCCTTCAGAGTGGCAGGCCTAGCTGAAGCTTTAGAGCAGGAAAGTTATCCAATAAAGGTAAAAACCTCTTATGCCTCTTTTACTTTAAAGAGCATATTTTTTTATTTCTTATATGTTTGTCTATTTAATCTGTAGAAGGAAAGAAGAAACCAAAAAAAGGCTGAGCAATAATATCCACCGACTCCTTCACCGATAAAAATCAAATCTCACAAAAGGAAGGCTATAATTGAAGAATCTAAAGAAGAAAAGGAGGCTGAAGAAGAATGCCTTCTCAAAAAGCAGCTTAAAACTGCTTCTCCACCAGTGCCTTCAGTTTTTCACGCTCTGAGATGGTGGATCAGCCTCTTTTTCCTGAGCTAGATCATAGATTCATGGCTGAGACTATTATTCAAAGTCTTCTCCACACTACTACATCACAAGAAGATACCCCAGCTGATGAGACTCAGCTTGATGATCAACTATCCGCTCAATTGAGAACCCCTATAATAGTTAAAGGAACTCAACCAGGCTATGCCTCAAAAGGAATAAGAGTTTCAATTTAACAGATCTCTACCATTCCTCCTAGTATTTCAGTTTTGGTTCCTCATGAGGAGCTAGAGTAATATTTCAACACGTTATTGACTCACCCTCCCACTAAAAGCTCATCTCCCATGCATCAACATCTTTTGACTATTAAGGAATAACTCCAAAAGCTATTCCCCTCTGCTAAACCAAAGAGGCCCTTATTAATGGTAACTGAAGTTGAAGATATTGAAGCTCCAGTTTCAATATAGCAAGCCTGTACTAAAATTGCTCTCACCTTGTTCAAGGCAGTCTTGGACCACCAAATGTACAAGGTTCGCATGGGATAATAGGATGAAGGATCTAGAAGAATTAGCCTCCTTGAAGGCTTAGAAGAGTAATTACTTAGCGCAATATTAGGCCACCAAATCCAATCGAGACAAATATCAACAATGATAACTTCATCTCATTAATCGTATCAGCTCAATCCATGAGGGAATTGCCAGACTGCAGACCAAATTAAAAATTTTGGAACCTAAACTAGCCTTTGTCTCAGCTAACATTAAGACTGAAGATGAGTAGAGATGCCAGCTTTATGCACAAGCCAAAGCTCTAGATGGCAAGATCATGCCCTTAGCTAAGAAACAAAAGCCTCTAGAACAATCCTAGCAGTAAGTAATAAAGGAATGACTGATATTGAGTCTACATGGCAATCTTTGCTTAGTCCATTCCACAAGGCTCAGAAACCTCCTTCCTTAGGTATTTCCTTGTTATGTTGTTTCATCCACTCTAGTTCTTCCATATAATCTTTTTTATACTTATTATGGTTTCCTGCAAAGACCGTAGAATCAACTAGTTTAGAACTTGCTTTGATCACTGCCACATTTACTCCTTTTCCAATTCCTAAGCTTAGACTTGATGACTTTTAAGACAATATCTTGGCTGCCATAGGAGATGCTTTGACAGCAGTACTATATGAAGAACTTGCAATATAATTAGCTGCTAATCAAGACAAAACTGAAGATGAATCCTTAGCAGGCCCTAGAATTTAGACTAGGATTTCATTCTTTTTCTTCCTTTAAAAAAAGATATTGTTTAACTAAATAGCCGGCCTGTGGCTATAACTTTGGTATTTCAATAACTTTGGGTTTCCCAAATGGATGGATGATATTTCTTTAAAAATTTTCCATGAATGTCTTAGACAATTTTTTCCCTTGCACGTTAACCAATTTATATGCTCATCCATCTATAAGTTGGCTAACAATGGAAGGTCCTTCCCAATAAGGAAACCATTTGTCAAATCTAGGATCCGTAGTCCCAGTAGGTAAAATTGCTTTCCAAACAATATCACCTTCGGCAAATTGTTTCTTTTTCACTTTCTTATTATAAAATTCTGTAACCATTTCCTTATTTAATTTAATATTCTCTAAGGCCATGATCCTATCATCATTAGCTGATTCTAGTTCTTGGAGCATGACCTAAGAATATTCTTCAAGTAGCAAACCACACTATTTTGCCACTTGTAGTATCTTGGCTATAAGTTAATCTAAAAAAAGTCAAACCTGTAACCTTGTTTTTTGAATTTTTGTATGCCTAAAGCACCGTATAATGCTTCATACCATTTTCTAGGTTGATCTTCAATGGTTCTATTAATCATATTAGTTAAAACCTCGTTTGTTACCTCGACCTAACTATTGACTTGAGCATAATAAGGTGATGAATGTATTAATTTAATTCCATATTCTTGTACAAACGATTCCACCTTATCACCTGTGAACATAGTGCCTTGGTCAGCCGTTATAGTTTTAGGGATGCCAAATCAATGTATAATCTTCCTCTCAATGAATATTATCACATCAGCTTGTGACACACTTGTCATAGGCTAGGCTTCCACCCATTTAGTAAAGTAATCAGTTGCCACTATGATAAAGGTATACCTTTTCGAAGATGGAGGATATATTTTGCCAATAAGGTTAATTGCTTAACCTCTAAATAGCCAAGGTTTGACAATAGTATGTAACTCCTCAGTTGGCACCCTTTGAATTAGCCCATGTAGTTGGTAAGTTTTACATCCCTTGGTGTAAGCAAAACAATTAGTTGTTTTAGTTGACTAATAATATCTATATCCATAGATTAGCTATTGCATATTGTGACCAGATTTATGAGCTTCACATATACCTTCATGGACTTCCCCTATTACTTTCATGGCTTCCTTTTTATTCAAAAATTTAAGTAGCATACCTTTTTGAATTTTTCTAAATAGTTCATCATCAATCAACAAATATTTCAATTCTTTTTGTTTCAACCTAAAATCAACTTGAGCTGAGGGCTTAGCTAGATATTGGATTAATTTTTATCTCCAATTGGCTGGCATACTTGGCTGTTGACCAATTGTTGTAACTATATTATTTGTTTGCTCCAAATTGTTGATGGTTGGTGCCATAAGTTTGTATCCAAAGCATGCTATACCAAATCATTTGCTGCTTTGTTAAAAGCTCTAGGGATGTGGGTTATTATGACATCGGCAAAATTTTGCAATAATTCCTCGGCTTGCCGAAGGTATTGTTCTAATATTGGGCTATTATGTTTATATTCTTCCAATAATTGGTTGCTTACTAATTGTGAATCTCCCATTGTTTGCACAATTTTCACATATAAGGATTTCATAATTTTAGGTCAATAATGAGAACTTCATATTCTACCTAGTTATTAGAGCACTGCACATCTTGCCGATACATTAACTTTTTGTCCACCCCTTTAGGACTTGTAATTATTACTCCTGCTCCAAACTTTTTTTGATGTTTTGATCCATCAAAAGCTAGAGTCTATGGTTTAATTTGCATATAATCTTGACACTCGGCTAATAGATTTTGTATTTCCACACATGGGTGTTATGCTAAGAAATCAGCCAACACTTATCCTTTCATGGCTTTTAAGGGCACATATTTCAGGACAAAAACATTTAACTTGATGTCCCATTTCATTAATCTCTCTTGAAGTACTGGCCAATTTAGTAAATATTTAACTATATCAATCTTAAATACTACTAACACCACCCTAGGCAAAAGATAATACTACAACTTTGTACATGCATGGAATAATGATAAACATAATTTTTCTATTGGAATATACCTGATCTCGGCATCATTCAATGGTCTGCTTAAATAGTATATTGCCTATTCAGTTCCATCTTCTAAATCTTAACCTAATAGACTCCTAATAGAGTCCTCAATGGCTGATATATATAGCTTAAGAGGTCTGTCGAGAACAGGTAGCACCATTACAAAAGGTGTAACTAGATATTACTTATCTAATCAAATGCATTTTGTTACTCGCTACTCCATATAAATTCTTCAACTTGCTTAAGCCTTAGTAAAGGTGAAAAGGCTTTCATCTTGCCAGCTAAATTTACAATAAATCTCCGCATGAAATTTATTTTGCCCATTAAACTTTATAGCTCTTTTTTGTTGGCTGGAGGTCTAGTTTCTAGCATGGCTTTGATTTTATTCTTGTCCACCTCAATCCCTTGTTGGTGAATTAAGAACCCAAGGAAGTTTCTAGCCAAGACTTCAAAAGCACACTTAGCTGGATTCATTTTAAGTGAATGTTTCTTCATTCTGAGGAGGTTTTGCTCTAAATTGGCCAAGTGTTCTTTGAAATTGGCTGACATCACTAACACATTGTCAACATACACCTCCATATACTACCTAATCAAATCATGAAAAATAACATTCATTGCCCTTTGATAGGTAGCCCTAGCATTAATTAAGCCAATAGCATAAACACCTACTCAAAGATGCCAATGGCACCTAGGCAATGAAAAGTAGTTTTGTGTGTATCTTCTTCAACTAAATAAATTTGATTATATGTAGAATAACCATCCATAAATGATAAAATACCATTATTAGTTGCAGCATTACCTAACATATCCATAATAGCATAATATACTCATCTTTAGGGTACCTAAATTTAAATTGTGAAAATCTATACAAATTCTAACTTGACCATTCTTTTTAATTACAAAAACAATGTTTGAAAGCCATTATACATATGTGGCTGTCTTGATAAATCCGACTTTCAAACATCTTTCAATTTCCTGCTTTATCTTCGGCATCAATTATGGGTTGAACCTTCTAGGTGATTGCTTGAATGGCTTGTATCCCTCTTTAATAGGTAAGTGGAGCACAACTAATTCCCTAGACAACCCAGGCATTTCATGGTAATTCTAAGCAAAATAGTCTTTATATTATGTTATCAGCTATACCAATTAATCTCGATTGTAACACCCTCCCGAGTACGGTACTATGCTTAATCATAGTACCTCACCTAGGAGTCGTTACTGTCACTTAATCGGACCTTGTCTGGCAGCAACCTTCGGCCACCTTCAATCTTACTAGTCAATTCCGCCTCGGAAGACCTTCTTCGAAATTGCTGAACTATCTGAAGATAACACGAAAATAAACATAGGAGTGAGAATTATAAATTCTTAGTAGGATTTATTAAACTAACATAAGCTGTGTCTTCGTTGTCATCTCCAGTTTGCCTCGGTTTATTATAAAAAGGGTGAACATGCTATACAAACTGTTCAATTTTAAAGTTCAAAAATATAATGTCCGAAGCAAAGTTCATTTTATTCACACACTTGGCAATTTGGGAGAGCTTATACGAAACAAATTTCATGAATTATATTAGGAATAGTAGCTGAAACATAATAAAATACAATAGCATCAATATACTGGGGACATAACATCGATACATAACTTTACTTGTACTTGAATTCATGCATATACATAAAGTTTACTTTTCTTTCTTTTCCTTTCTTTTCATCATAAAATCTTTACATGCCATATTCCAAAGTATGATCGCCATGTCATACCTTATCAGAGCGTGATCGCCATGTCATGTTCCTTAGGAATATGGGACCTTCATTCGGTACTTACACTAGCTGGGTCATGCCATGCCTCATATAAGTCCTATCCCTTACACTTACACTAACTGGGTCGATGCCATGCCTCATGTGAGCGGGGTGCTTGTATGTGCTTTAATCTTTAGTCTTGAGTCTTTAGTCTTTAGCTTTTACTACCCTTGGGTAGCCTGGCCTTGGAGTGAGCTCGTCAACTCGACTCGTGACCGTCATCACACCGACTCACCTACAAGGGGACCTACGTGCCTCTAGGTCGGAGGGACTCAGTTGGCTATCTGCCTCCAACATAGAGGGACCCAAAAGTTTTAGCTGTCTTCACATGGAGGGATTCAAAGTGCAACTGCCTCCAAGTGAAGGGACCCATATCTTATCTTATTTAACTGCCTTCACAAGGAGGGATCTCGTAACTGCCTCCAGATGAAGGGACCCACATTCAATATATTCATATCATACTTAAATCATCCTTGCATATATGAATCTTATGAGTATAACACATAAATGTTTATCACATTCATATAACTCACATAGTTCTGCCGAAATTTCGGCAGAATAACGGATCAAGTCCGCTTCCTCATGAATAGTGTCAGCACACCAAAACATCAATTTATCACAAAGGTCACAACATCACATTTATATTCCAAAAGCCTTATATGATATATCTATGGAAAGCCCTAGATGTCTAATTTCATATAAAAATGGTTCCGGCCAATTTAATCAGCTGTAGGCGGAGCCGTACACTCTGCCGTACGGACTGCCGAGGGTTTTTGGTTCTCTAACCCATCAGCTCTCTCTATTTTCATACTTTCTTGCTTCCACTTCGGTTTGAATCAAACCAACAGCCTAAAACCAATCACATATCATCATAAACATTCATTTAATACATCAAAGAAGGTGAAAATAATTCAAGTCCAGCCAGCCAAGTCCACGGATTTGATGCAAGAATCAGAACTCCTACCTTTATTTTGAAGCAACAACTAGCAAATCTTGAGTTCTAGGGATGCAAGAAGCTTGAGGGAGGCTGAAAGTGGAAGAAGGAGATGAAGAAGATGAAGAAAAGAAGAGAGGAAGGCTGCTGGAAGAGGGAGCTCGAAAATTGGGTGGAGAAAGAAGGAGAAAAATCTGATTTAATGATAAGGTGGTTGGCTTCTTGCAAGGTGATTGGTAAGAGCACAAGAGGTTGAAATTCAGCCAAGCCTCCTCCCTTCTTGTGGCCTTATTTGTGCCACTTTTAGGGGTTAAGTGGCTGAGTTCTCAGCCACTTAAAGTAGGGTTAATGAGTTGAAATTCTATTGGTTCGATTCCGACAGTTTAAAATACCGAAATTCTATCGATTTCCCTTAAATCGGTAAAATGGTTTTGAGGTTTACTATGTTTCTATTTTAATTGTTTCCAATTCAAATCTCTTTAATTAACATCTCATTAACTCCTAATTAATCTTTAATTAATTTCTAATTAATCTTAAAGACTCAATAAAATCGAATAAATCGATTAACAGTGTAAATTAAACATTTCGCAAATTTTAGGGCCTTTCTGTTTTCTGTTTTTCATGGCTAATGACATTTTTGTAATTATGGATAAGTCTAAGGGCATCCCATGTCATTTCACATATGGATACCCCCGTGGCTCAATCAGCTGAGGTTTAGGTTTCTACGTTTTCGCTATGCGATTCTGCTTCGTTTAAAACCTTATTTTACTAATCCTGTTGATATAGGGACCTAAATGTCATCTTCTAAAATATTCAGGGGCAAGGCTGTAAATAATATGTAAGGACCTAAAGGTCATTTTCTAAAAAGTTCAAGGGTAAGATTGTGAATAATAAAAGTTTATTTTTATTATTTCCTATTACGTTATATGGGGATGTTACATCGATCACCCTTGCTAAGTAAACCACTGATCTTGGTTTGCCTTAGCTCATTGGCTATTCCAAAGTTAACTTCAATTAAGGGGTCTTGGGCTTCAAAGCTTGGAGCTTCTTTTTTTATTGGGGACATGACCCAATCTACAATAGGTTCCTTCCCATTCTATTTCTTTACCCTCGAATTGTCACTCTCCATGACCTTAAACACTTCCTCATCCTTCTCTACTAGCTCTTGTTGTAAAAGGCAATCTTCAATCTTTGCCTCAGTTGAGTACAAGGTTAGCCGTTGCAAGATATCTTTTGCCATTAGCTCATGGCTATTCATTAGTAATCCCTTGCTCAGGCTATGTTTCAACCTCTACCTCAATTTGAAAACCCTTATTAGTAAAATTCATAATATGGGTGGTATCCTAAGACATCCTTAGAGGCCAACTTATCAGCTAGAATTTAGGAGTATAGTACATAGCTTCAACCATCTTGATATTAGCTAAAAAAGACTTCTGATCAACTAACACTACTTCCACTTTGCAATTATTCCAAAACATGAGCTATTGATGTAAGGTGAATGGGACACAAATATTCGAATGAATCCAAGATCTTCCTAAGAGAAATGAACATCCTGGTTTTGCATCAATAACAAAAAACATAGTGCTGGATGTCTTGCATCCCACCATAAGCTCAACTATATAGAATCTCAATGCTTCTCTATTTTCTCTTGTAAAATTAGCCATCTTCATATTTGTTTCTTTAAGGTCCTTCTGGGATTTGCCTAATCTTTTCAAAATCTCCACTAGCATGACATTCATGTAGCAACACCATCTCTACCATCAATATAAGCCTTGATGTAAAGTGGCCTTAAATATCTTGTCAGTTGAGGTTTTTCAAACTTTATTGCCTCTACCTACTTATCTACCTTAACTTGTTATAACCTTCTGCTGTTGCTTCTTTGTCTTAAGCTAAAGTAGTCCATACAGCTTCCTCAGCTAAGACATCCCCTTTTAATTGCAGTAGCTAATCCTTTTTCATAGCAAACTTACACGGTAGTATTTCAATTGAAGCCGCTAGAGTCATTTCTTCTGGTACATCGTCTGCGAGGATCAGTAAGTCATCATCATTCAGAATTTGATCAATTCAGTTTTTAGACAACTCTGGTTTTGTTATTTACCATCTTTTTGGCTATCATTTCAATTGTTGGAGCTTGAGTTTGATCTTGAGTCTACTCCTGACTTTCCTATAAGATTTCCTTCTTTGGGCTGCAAACCTCTTCTCTTTCCACATGTTTAGCTTGGTCTAATATAGCTACCATATTTTTCATTTCCTGAATGGACCTATTTCTTTGTAACATTCTCTTCTAAGTCCTAGCTAACTAAGTTGGCTCTTCTTCTACCTACTTGCCCTTACAATATTTGTTCAAGAACCATTCTACCTTATTAGACTCCACTCTTGGTTTGATCATTCAGGTGTTTTTTGATATATCATCATTTTTAACAGTAATTCTAAGAATGGATTTTTCTTGGTTGAAATTAACTTCAACAGCTTGTTTAGACACTTTAGATGCTGGATGGTTCGAGATGTATGGAATTTGCCTATGGTCATGCCTTCTCATCCTTGGCTAATTCTTTTGCTGAGGAAAGTGTAGTATTTCAAACACATTCTGCTGAGGTGTTTTGGATTGCCCCCATGTTCTATCCTTTTCTTGAATTTAGGCCTCTATTCTTGCCTAACATTCTTCTTTGAATTATTGTACCTCAAAGCTCTGGTATGCTCCTTTACCACTATTGATTTGGTCTTCACACTTGCTCCAAATGTTGCATAGGTTGGAAAGATGAAGCCTCGTTCTTAGCACGCTTGCTTTCAGTTGAGATGGAAAACATGTTAATAGTGGTTAAAGGAAAAAGATCGGTATCCACAACCATGTTGGCTCCTTTTTTATTTACAAGTTTAAAGCTTCGTTCTTTCAAGGCCTTTTGAATAATATTACAAAAAATGCTGCAATTGTTGGTATAATGTGATTAAGAATTGTGCCATTTGCATTACTTCATATTTTGAATTTGATTCGTTAAGGGAAGCTTATGGCCTTTTGGAAGCTTAATTTATTTATCTTTGAATTGTGCCATGGTACAATTATCTTTAACTAAGAAGTTAAAGATCTGATCCGCTTTTGAAATATCAAATAGATATGCTTCCTTCTCTTTAGTTTTGATCTTCTCTTTCCCTTTAGCAGGGGTGAGTGCAAGACAAGTAGATGGCTTGCCCCTTAGTAACTTAGTAGCCATAATTTCTCTTTGTAAAACTCCCTCCTTATCTCCTATTTCTTCTTTGGCTGTCATACTCGACTATAGTAACTAATTGAAAACCTCGAGGTCTGGCCCTATTGGCCCTCCTTGGCATCCTTTCTATAATAAATTGCTCTATTCGAGAAGCTTCCAAAGAGAGTTGGGCTAGATCCCCATGTTAAAAAATAATCAATTTTTCCCTCAACTGAGGATTCGTGTTATTCATTGCAATAGAAGCACATTTAGCCTCAGGCAATTGCACATTGTATTCCCCTTTTGACTCCTTTAAATCTTTCTAAAAATTTCATGACTAGCTCATTAACTTGTTGCTTTATAGATAACAAAATCCAACAAAGAAGCCTCAGGTAGAGGCTTGTAAAATCTGTCATGGAATAAGTGTTCCATGTTTGCCCTTCTATACGAAATTTGATGGTAGAGATGAACACCAAGTGAATGCTCTTGTCAAAGATAAAGGAAAGAGTTGTAGCCTTAAAAAATCATTTCGACTAGCCTTGACATATTAGACTATGAATTGGCTGATGTCTTCCATTGTAGATTTGCCATCTTCTCTAGAGAAGTTGGTAAAATTTGGGGTTCTAAAACCTCTAGAGAGCTGGACCCTATCCAGCTATTCAAGATATGACTTCCTGTAAATTGGCTTTTTCAGAGGTTTTAACTGGACGCCAAAATGTCTTCTCATAGTCTTGACTATCATATTTGGGTCAATTAGCTGAGGTAAGGCTACTTGAGGCTGAACCATTAGGTGTGGTTGGATGAGTATAACCTGCCAATTTGGTCCCTGATCAATTGCTTATGGCATCCTATTTTGGGGTTGAATACATGGTGGGCGATTGTTAATAGGTAGTGGGTATATCAGTTGTTGAGAAGCATAAGTGGGCTATGGAACATGGATACATGGTGGAGTGTATGTAGGTTGAAATGACCCTGAAGGCTAAGCCATGTAACCCCCAATTGGCATGGTGTTAGTTCCAAAGTTATGACCAGCCTATGGGGAATCTCCTTGACGCCAACTCATTTAGATCGAGGGGTCAGCCGTTGGGATAAGATTAATACAACCAGGCTGATCCACATTGCTGTTAGAATTAGTCTAAGAGCTAGTACTTCCCGGAGGCAATCCTAAATTCCTTAGTACATCGGGGGGCCTTTAAATCATATGCACTTGACCATGTTGAGGAACCTAATGCCCCTAGTGTAAGTTATTACTTCATTGATAGCCTCAAGTATAACCCCATATAAAACTTCAGCTAAATGATCCTAAGTATGTGAAACTTCTTTTTGTTGCTATTGTTGAACTAGTTGCATCTTATTCTGTACCATTGGCTTCACGATCTTGGCTAGTTGCATAGAGAGCTCATGCATCAAGTCATTTATACCCAAATCTATTTGTTGTCTAATGAAAGAGGTAGTCATAACAATTGATTGGCTCTCCTCATGTCCAATTTGTGTCAAGCTAGACACGCTAGAGGACACTGCCATGGTCTTGGCGGTTGGGAGGCAAAAGCTGTACTTGGTTGCTTTGAAGTTACCACTAGAGGTGTAGTCAAGGCAGTTGTGACATCACTAATTGTCTTCCTCCTTTCTACTTCGAGGCCGAATTTTGGTTTGTTAAACTCATGTTAATGGTTTTTCTAAATCTTAAATTCATATGCTAAGTATGATCTAAATCGAGAATCAGAAAGTTCCGTTGATTTGACCTTGGAGGTCCCACTGAGTGTGCCAAAAATATATGTTGGATAAAAATGTAATTGGCTAAATCTCTCTAAGAAATCTATCCAAAAATAAAATCGCAATGATTATCACTATGCAAGTGATTTGTGCCAAGAGGGGTATTTTGCCCCTTAGAAAATGAATTCCTCAACAATCTCATGCAAGTAAGTATTGAGTAAGAATGATCAACGAAAGATTGAATATAATTGAGCTTGAATTAATATTCAAGATTCATACAAGCTAAAAACCTAACATCAAAATAAAAAAGAACTAAAGCCCAAATAGAATACTAAAAAATGAACAATGAAAATCAACTCGTAATCAGAATGGCATGATATCATCATCTCCCTTTTCTTCTTGTAAAAATCCTTTTATATAACATGAGAATCTTGTACATGCTTCACTACTTTTTTGAACATGATTCTCAGTTGACCTTCAATCATGTGATCATACTATAACCAACTCACCCATGTCTTCAACTAGTGGTAACCACTTTTACCTACCTCACGTAATTGTGGTCCCCAACTATCCTTCATTCTCGCTAATTCTTGAGCTTCAATGTGCTTTCCTAGCCCAATTCTTCTAACCTCGCTAATTCTTGAGCTTCAATATGCTTTATGGACTTAGGCCCACTTTTGTTGTTGAGCCAAGCCCAAATCACTCTCTCTCAACTCACACTTACCAGCTTATAATTAATTACCTTGAGCGTCACTTTAACCCTCACCTAAATCATTAGATTACGGTGCCAACATTTCCTTTGCTGTTATTATCTCTACCTCATATGCATTAGGTTCCCATGGTATTTTCGGGTCTTTGCTGCAATGAATCTTCCTTGCCAATCCCGAATTATAATTCCCACTCCAAAAATCCTATCTTCAATAAATAGTTCCGCATCAATGTTGACCATGTAAACACATGGAAGAGGAGGTTCCCAATGCTCGCTTGTTGGACTGTTGAGACAAGGAAGGCTTTCTTTGCTTCGTACTCTTCAATAGCTCTTCAAGCTAGTGATGACATGCAAAAACAATTAGATAGTTTGGATAATTAGTTTATTTTGCCAAGATAAATTCCTTGGAATTATATTTCATCCCAAATGGCAATTAGCAACTCATTTTCCCTCTATTCCAGTAAGTACAGTATTGCCTGTAAATTGGACAACCATGATTAAGCATTGCCAATATTCCTGCCAAGGTCTAGATTAATTTTCACCATGCTTATGTGTCTTGTGTGTACTGGCAATCTTTAAAAAGATGCCATACACTTGCATGCCCATAATTACAAAGCTAGCACCTATTCCCTGCTTGGATTTTTTTTCTCCTTTTTTTTTTTGTTAACAATATAGTTCTACTAGGTAGTATGTTTCTTACACTCTCCACATGAATATTTTCATTTTAGGCTGCACGTTAAGATTCAAAATCAGTTTCCATAGTTGCTTAAATTGGGCAAGTGTAGCATATTGTTCAAAATGTTGGTAATATGCAAAATTTGCTAGCGTTTTAAATAATACATTGGTAAGTTTATGCTGGTAACTTTCTAAAAAAAAAAATTTGAACAAAAGTAATAATGATCATGTGAGATCCATTATTCAAGTATTTTTATTGTTTTGCTCATTTTTTTCATATGTATCATAAAGGATATTTGTTAGAAACTGAAAAAAAATAGAATTTTTTTTATTGGAATATTTTAGCATTTATCTTTTAAAAAAATAATTTTTATATACTATCTAGATAAAAGAATTTTAAACATATATATATTTTGAGATAGTAAACGTGAATATCAAATATTTTTATTTATATGATAATATATAATTAAATATTTATATAAAAAATTTTACACTTATAATGCCTCAATTTTTTTTTGAGTAAATAGTTGAATTTATTGATAATCAATCCGTCCAATAACAATGTATTAAAGCTAAATCTTAGAAAAAAGAAATGTAAAACGATTGACTATAAAAGTGAATGATAAACTCCTAATTTTTTGTGATAAATAAAGGCAAAAAAAGAATAATAGTAAATAAAAAATTTAAAATCAGAGAGAGAACGTGTAATAATTTGAAGAAGAAAGAAAAAAGGAAGATTATCTGTTTTCGATAGTGAAAAAAAAAGAAAAATACAAAGGAATGATATGGAAATTTACACCATAATATCTATCTGAGGGAGTAACCAAAATTCCAAACCGAGAAGCATGGTCATATCCTCTTGGATTTGCTCAAAACCTTAGACTCTCACACACAGCACAACTCAAACCTCAAACAACTCCATGGCTTGGTGCCGCATTCACTACAACCTTAATCTCTCTTTCCCGTCCGATGCGGCGCCTATTCCGCACACATGTCACAGTCACACTCCTCCCTCTCACCTCTCTCTCACCACCACCTCTTCTCTCTTCAGAACTAGAAAGGCAATTAAAGACAATGTTAATTCCAATTTTTATGTCATTTTCTTTTTAAAAAAGAAAAAAGAAAAGAGTCACTTTTTTGTTTTTAATTCTTAATTTAATTTAATTTAATTTAATTGTTCTTTTCTTGTTGTCATTGATTATGAGAATCTCATTAACAATTATATATTTTGAATTTAATTTAATTTAAATTGTTCTTTTTGATTCCATTAATATATATATATATATATATATATATATATATATATATGCTCTTTATTCTGTGTGTTTTGTTGTTGTTCTTCCACTCTCAGATCTCTTTCTCCAGTGCTCAGCGCCGTCCGTGTGTTGCTGTGAGCTCTCACATGACTATGGAGGAGAAGCCTGTCTCTGAGAACCGAATGCTCGTTAGTGTTTTCTCTTCTCTTCTTGTGATTTTTTTGGCTTTCTGGGTTGGTGGGGTTTGCGCTGTGTTTGGTTCCTTACAAAGAGAAATGGATGGGAAAGGAGCCAAAAAGTTTTTGTTTTCTGGTGATTTTTCTGTGGTAGCTTGTTTTGTTGATTAATGTGTTTTTTTTTTTCCTCTTGTGGTTGGGTTTTGCAATGTTTGGGTTTTTTAGGGGAAAGAATTTATAAGAAATAAGAAATGGAGGGAAAGGAGCCAAAAGTTTTTGCTTTTTGGTGATTTGTCCGTGATAGATTAATTGGTTGTTTAATATTGTTTATTGGGGTTTCTTAATTCCTATTTTTGTTTTGGCTTCTGGGTTTATGGGGTTTTGGTCTGTTTGGTTCCTGAGACAAAAAAATGCGGGGGAAGGAGCCAAAAGTTTCTTTTTCTATGATTTATCTTTTTGGATTAGCTTATTTTGGTTTAAAAGAGTTTATTATCATTTTCCCAAAATAATTATTACCAAACATGCACTGAATGGTTGATTAATACGTTTTATTCCTCTTGTGGTTTTGGCTTACGGGTTTCAGTTTTTTGATCTGTTTTGTTCCTGAGAAAAAAGAAATAGAGGGAAAGGAGCCAATTTCCATTTTGATGATTTTATCTGTGATGGCTTAATTGGTTGATTAATCTGTTTGTTTGGTTTTGAAGGTGTACGTGCCTCCACATCCTTTGATCAAGCATTGGGTTTCAGTTCTGAGGAATGAGCAAACTCCTTGTCCCATCTTCAGTGAGTGGCAAAGTTTCTATTTTTTGAGCAACATTCTGTAATGCGAACCTAACATTGACCTGATTTTGTTCAGTTTAATGTAACCAATGTTGGAACAGCTTCACCACTTTAGTTAACATAATATCTGCTTGTGATTAATGGTTAACAGCAGTGTAACTTGTATTATTGGTAATGTGATTATTACTCAGTGGCTCAGTTGATCTTTGAATTTGATGAGGCTGCCCTTTTTGGCAAACTGTTGATTAGGCGTCAGTGACTCGCTCCGTGGAGTGTTGTTGTTTAGTGTGGAAATAATGTTAATCTAGGTTGCACAGTGTGGCTGATACTTGATAGTTTTTCAATCGTCATTACTCTCACTTAGAGTCAGCAATCTGCTAATTTGTTGTCACTGGTAATCAGCTCAAAACAAAATGATGCCTTAAATATGGTGGGAACCTGGACATGGAGCAACCTAATTTGGATATGTTGGTTTTTTCCTGAAGCAAATTGACTCTTGAGCAGGATAGACTTGTGTGCCCGTAGCATCAGTCTTGCATTTATTGAAGAGTTGAACTTTTCAGTTTCCCAAATTTCCTTCAATCTTCTATTTTTTGTTTTTTTAACCTGCATTTGGTTATCTTACTCTGACTTGGTGCAATATTAATTGTGTGAATGTTGATTTGGCACTTCGTGTTCCTAATGTTTTAGGAAATGCAATGGCTGAGTTGGGCAGGCTACTGATGTATGAAGCTTCAAGGGATTGGCTGGTTAGTTGCAATGACATTGACCATGTCCTTGCTATAATTCTCATGCTTCTCACTTTGACTCTTTCTACAATTTAATTTGCTAGTGTTGATTTTTTTTATTATTTTTAAATAAACCTCAAAGCTTACAAATTTAAGGCATTGTTCTAATCTAGAGGAGGTCAAGCTAAAGTGAAATAATTTATAAATTTTAATTTTGTGTTTCAAACATCTAGTACAAGTGTCCAATTGTTTTTTCTATCTAAGTCTTCAAAATGTTGCTGGAGCTATATGTAGAGTTTGTTCTAGATGTATAATTATCTGTCTGTTTCTCTCTCTCTCTCTCAGGTAGGACAAAAAAATTCTTAGGATTTACAGTTTAGTATCACAGTGTGTGATTACTGGTAAAATGTACACATATGGGGGATTCGAAGACTAGTTAGTTGTATTTGAATGCTAGAATAGCTCTGATGCCATGCATTTTGAGAGTCAAATAGGTGGCTGGTTGGGTTGCCATGAATGATACATAAAATATGTGTTTGATGGGTTTAAGAGTAGATCAAAGTAAGAGTTGATTGATATTTTAAGAATCTTAATGCCATTTGTCACACAAAACAGTTCTGTTCTGGAGTAAAAATTAAATAAAACAGCAGAGATTAAGAAGACAATGGAATTAGTCTAGGCTTGGCATGATACATTAGATTTAATTGCAACAATCAATCGAGAAAGAGTTATCTTTCTGCAGTGGTTCATTCAACTGAATGCTCCTCCTAAAGAAACTATTACGGCATTTAAATAGACATCTTACAATAGATCGTTTTACAAGGTTTTTCAATGAAATCCTAATCTTACATCGAGACTCCCTAATAGGATGTTACCACTAAGCCCCTAAGGATAATTTCAGCATTAAAGTAAGACTTTTTCCTACCAAAAAAAAAAAAAAAGATATGCAAATAAAAATATGACCCACTGACACAGTAACACTGAATAGAAAAAGCCAAAAAAAAAAAAAAAAGAAAAAAGAAAGAAACTTTATAAATATGCCCCAAATACTTCCCCAGGGCAATGAGTGGTGAAATTACTCAGATACCTCCAGAACTGTAACTATGAAGTTCACTAAAGTATCAGCTTTCTAACCCTAACAATCCTAAAACGATTATGATACAATGAGCTCTTTAGAATATTGTATTCAGCTTTATATTCATAAGATATTAAAAATTAGAACGCAATTTGATTCTTAAGCTTATGGCTTTCTTAGTGCTAGTGCAATCCTGCACCACTCTCTCCTTAATTCAGGAATCTGGAAGTTGTCTCTGATTAGGAGTTGTGATGATGAGTTGAATTAATAGTTGAAAGATTTGATGTTACTTCAAATTCCCATTTAATAATCTTTCTGCATCTAACATGACACTCAGGCTTATTGATTTATATTTTTCTTTTCTTTTCTTTGTGTTGCTTTAATTGTTTTCAGCCTACTGTGGCTGGGGAGATTCAATCACCAATGGGTGTTGCCTCGGTGGAGTTCATTGATCCAAGGGAGCCTGTGGCTGTAAGTAGCATATTGCTTGCTTTCAATATGTTTGTTTCGAATTAGAGTTCTTGAGGTCTGACAGTTACATACACCCATTATTCTATATTTTTTATATTCATACCAAATTGTGAAGAATTTTGAGATATAATTTCATAAAACAAAACCATGCACATGACTTTGCAGTTACTTTTATACTACTAATATCTGTCATTGTTGGCCAAACTTAAGTCTTTTCATGGTCTTGTTACTGTAGTTGTGTAGTGCCTTTCTTCAAGGAAAAATGTTAACATAGACTCGAGTTTATAGCGAATCCTATACGTGGTAATATATCAACTAATGATTATATATTACCTATATATTTATAATTTTAAATTATATTTTGAATGGTTGAGATGTTTCCACATATAGGATTTACCTTGAACCTAAGCTTATAGTAACATTACTCTTGTTCGAGCTACTAAATGTTTTTCTAGTTTTTCAGGTAGTTCCAATCTTGAGAGCTGGTCTTGCTCTTGCCGAACATGCATCATCGATCCTGCCTGCAACAAAAACTTATCATCTAGGTAATGATAGATTCTTATTAGTAGTTAATGAAAACAAGTGGATGCACCGGTGCTAATTTGAAGACTGGCATTCAGAGGCACACATTAAACAAAAATAATTTAAGCGGAAAAAATCTGGTTTTACATATTTTGTATAAAATTTTGTATCATAGTTCATTTGAATAAGATGATCACTTGTTTGAAGCTTGTAAATTCTGGGGATGCACTTCTTTAAAACTGGAGTACATGTCTCTTTGAATTCTTAAATTGAATAACCATTTTTTTTTTTTTTTCGCTTCTCATTTGCAAAAGGAATAAGCAGAGATGAGGAAACACTTCAGCCAACTGTATATTTGAACAAGTAAGAAATTCATACTTGAAAGAGTAATATGCTTTTTTCCACTTTTTTCTGAGTGAGATCCATAGAGACTGCCCTATTGCTTCCCTTGGTTTTGGCTTGTTTTGCTTAATGGCATATCACCTTTTGTTATATATTCATATATATGATTTCCAGGTTACCTGAGAAGTTTCCAGAAGGATCTAAAGTATTTGTGGTTGATCCTATGCTGGCAACAGGTATGTATAGGGCCCGTTTGGATAACACCATTTATGAATTTTTTCAACTTTTTGAATGTTACAAGCCGCATTTTTAATTTTTTATCCTGGTTGACTATATAACTTATTACTTCCCAAAAGGACATTGTTAATGCTTTTTGGTAAGTTAAAATATCTAACTTCTCCAGAAGCACTTTTTAAAACATTCTAAACAAGCACTTCAATTACCATATATTCAAACACAAAATAACTTATCTATAAGTTACTTTTCAAAAGTTACTTTCACGTAAGTCCTCAAATAATCTATCTACCCAAACAGAACCATAGTGTACTAATGTTTGAGCTTTTTCTTTCAAGCATAACATCCATCAAGACTGAGCCTTTTTACGGCTGTCCTTATCTTAGAAGTAATTTCTTTATATTCATGTTGATCGGTAGGTTCCAAGTACACTAGCATGCCTAGTTGCTGAACCTTTTTATCTCATCTTGCTCGCATCACATAATGCAATTTCTTTATTACATGTGTATACGTATGCATGTAATCCTCAAAGCAACATTTAAACACAGTTCTGTCATAATTGCATATGCAAGGGAGCTCAATGTTAAATATTTAGCTGAGCATCACTCTTTATGGTTACAGGAGCATGAGTGTGCCATCATGGACGAACTAGTGCTGCATATGATAGTGATTGACTTGCTTGTTTGGCTTTAATATTCTTTTTCTTTAATGTATAATATTATAGGATATTAATCTAGCAGACAAGTAGAAATTTAGAGCTATATTCATGTCAGCTTGGGTTGTTTTGTTTTTTATTTCAAATTTTTACAACCTGAGACTGAATAACTTTCTTCTGAAAATTTCAATCAATTCAAACCAGTGATGCTGGAAGTGAGTTGGGTTAGTGGGTTGGTTCAAATTTTGGACACAATAGTGCAATCTACGATTTCTCTGCATCGTGTGCTTGAAAATCTGTTATGCCATAAAGTGGTCTCCTTGTGTGACTCTTTTTTTTGGGTAATTATTATTATTTTTTTTATGTGAATTTCAGGTGGTACTATAGTGGCAGCCCTCAGTCTCTTAAAGGAACGTGGAGTTGGCAACAAGCAGATTAAAGTGGTAATGAATAACAAAATAGATTTCTTTTAATAACCAGAATTCCTTATATTTTTTAAGCCAACATATCTCTATTCAGCAACAATAACAGCTAAGCTTTGTCACAGGTCGACTACATAGATCAGACAACACTGTCTACCAAGGACATTACTTAACCAGAGTGTTTTTTTTTTTTTTGGTTGTTTTTGTTGTTTTTTTTGTTTGGGGGGGGGGGGGGGAGTTTGTTCTTTATGCATTACACTATCCAAATATTATGCATGATATCATATGTTCAGTAAAATTTCCAATCCTCTGTGATCTAAAGCAACTAGTAGTTGATACATCAGATGGGTATTCTCAATACTAAATATATGTGCAACATAGCTGAGTTATATTATTTCATCAACTGTCTAGTTAATGGATTCATGACATTGCAGATATCTGCTGTGGCTGCCCCTCCAGCCCTTCAAAAGCTGAGCGAGCAGTTCCCTGGGTAGTCACATAAATTTCTTCACTTTTATTTATTTATTTTTTTCAAGCATTATATCTTTTGAGTTTCTAACAATTGCATTTTTCAGGCTTCATGTATATACTGGAATAATTGATCCTACAGTAAATGACAAAGGGTTGGTGTCTCACTACATTATAACCAATATTTTATTGGGAGTTAGCCAATCTATAGAATTGCATCATTGTTAATGTATTTAATTTCACTTGTCTAGGTTTATAATTCCCGGCCTTGGAGATGCTGGTGACCGCAGCTACGGCACTTGATCCATGAAACACCACATTTGTTCCTCCCTGCCACGTTTCAATTTCGAGACACTACAGTTATCATTATTTCTCGATGGCTGCTGAACTTCAATATCATTTGATCAGTAGCCCTCTAAGAGTTTTTTTTTTTTTTTTTTTTTTTCTTTTTTTAAACTTTTTTTTTTTTGAAAAAAATGATTTTAAAACTCCTAATGTGGAAACTGGCAAGTGTCTAAATTTTGTATAATATTATAGCGTTCTTGTGTTTGGTCCATTATTTTTTGTTCAATTTATTTTGTTTTGGGTCAACATTTGTTCAATAGAATTGGAAGCATGCAAGATACGTTCGTTGGGCCTGAATGACTGCTAATCACGCTCCTAGTTTAGACTTATTTTCTTGGGCCAAGGTTGCTAATAATTGTAAGCCACGGGCCTGAAGTCTGGCAATTGTTCCATGGCTCTGAGACATGAGCCCAGGTCAGTATCTTTGAAACATTAGTCCAAGCCACTATTGTTTATTGAGTCTATTGCCCTATTCATGAGCTTGGACTGCATGGTGGATGGGTAAAGCAGGTATGTTTTGTCTTATTTCTCACAAGTATCGTTTATTAGAGATAATACTATTTGAGGTATGGTTGGATGCCTTCGAGTTGAGATTTGAATTATGGTTTAACATGTGGGGGATTAGTCTCATCTGCAAGACCAAATACGTTGGTAAAGCAGATTTTTTAATTCTATCCAAACCCGTATATTTGTGATGTGCATTTGAAAATGACCGAAGGCCAAGTGTAGCAATCGAGGAATTAAGATGCTGGTTATTATTATGCTTATATTATACCGGTTATTTATTTTCTTAAAACAAACGATGAAAAAAATTTACAAGTATTGTTATGAGACTAACCTTTTGCAACTAGTGAGTAGATTTTTTTTTTTTTAAACAATTGTTTTCTCCAAGTTTGTATTGTTGTCGTTTTTCTGAAATGATGATTCACAGACTAGCAAAGCCATTCTAATTCGAGAACAATAAATGATGCTCTCATTATTAATATTGTAACGTGTTTCTCTTCTTACATAGTTATATTTGTGACCGAACATACATTTAATAATTTAATATGATTACAAATTTAGGACTTAAAATATTTAAAATCTTAAATAAATAGGTAGCATATTAGTTTGAGTAGCAATCGAGGTGAACATCTTCAAAATTATAGAACCTTAAAAACACACATGATAAATGTTATATATAGTATATTATTCAACCTTTGTTTTTTTTTGGTCTAGAGAGTACTCTATTTTATCTTTTTTTTTTTTTTGGGTCAACGACTACTATTTAACATTTTAGCCAGGCATTTGTCCATACATGCTAACAATTGAGCCCATTTTTGTGAGCATCTTTTAATAGCAAACGCAAATATTGTAAACTCATAGATTTAAGATTCTAAGTCAATTACAATTAACAATCTATCAACTAATCATATTGTATCATATGTATGACTTTTTTAAGATATTTATTGGAAAAGTCAAACACTTCTAATGACATGATAATATATAATTAGATATTTGAGTAAAATTCTTTTACGTTAACATTGTATCAAAATTAAATCTATATTGTGTATACACCTATTTAATTACACACATTATTTTATATAATTATTGTTATACAATATAACTGATTGTATTTTATCTTTACACATTTTTATTAATTCTTTTTGTCTAAGTTTCAGCTCGATCAATCTATTACGGGGTGAAACTCTCCTAGCACTATTTTTTTTTAATTAATAAGACTTAAATTTGAGACCTTACTTAAAAAGAATAGGTGTTGAATCATTTATGCTTTTTTTGAATGGGAATAGAAAATAAAAAAAATAAAAAGAAAAAAGAAAATGAAGAGAAAAATATGTTTTAGATATAAAGAAAATGGGAGGAAAGGAAAGTTATATAGTTATAAAATAACATATATATACCTAATAAATATAAATATCTTTTAGAAAAAAATTATATATGATATATAATAAAATACAAGCATATTATTTTATTTTATTTATTTCATAATTAAACATATTTTATATCAATTTTGTAATATAAATAAATATATTTTACATAAATATTAAGTTAAATTTGCCGCCCCATTTCTCTCTTACTGCTTTAGGTCCATCACTTTGTTGTTTGTCTTTTTGTGTTGAAAGGCAGCATAATTTAAGGGTAACAATGTTAATTGTCACATTTCTTTGCAGCCCGAGCGTTTTCTTTGCAAAACGACAAAGAAAGATTTTATATGGCTCCTGCTCAGAATATTGTCTTTCCTTTCTAATTTTCTTTTGATCCAAACAAAAGAAAACATCCACCTCTTCTGCTTTTCTCTTCTTTCAATTTCTTTCCATCTGTTTTCTTGCCATCCAAACACACACTTAGTGTTTGTTTATGAGTTTGATTTAGAGCGAGAGGAAACAAAGGGAGAGGTTTATGGAATTTTACTCCATTCACAAGTTTTACTATTTTATGATGGAAATATTTTTGAAGGGTTTTCATTAATCCCTCAAAATTTTCCATCCCTCTCATTTTATAGTTCCTCAAATTGGAGGATTTTTAATGAGCTTATAAAACAATTTATTATTTTTTTCCCTATTAAGTGTTGAAATGTCATTTTTACTTATCTTGTAAATATATTAATTATATTTAATTATCTTAATAAGAATAAAAATTATCAAAATATACTATAGATCTTCTATTTCCTTTCCCTTATCTATTGTATACTACAAATAAGGGTAAGATAAGAACTCTTTTAAATCCCCCATTTCTTTATCATTCCTTTCACTCTTATGTTTTTCCTTCTATTTTCCTTGTAACTTGCAAAAATGCCCTTAGTGAAAGAATTTTTACACACATACATGGTATGATTGTGCTACCAACCCTTATCATTGTGGTTGTTTGCCAAAATTTAGCCTCCATTTGATACAAGTCCTACATCAATTAGGCAAGGAGGTCTTGGGTGTTATATATATGGGTTTGCAAACCTTCACTCCTGATCTAAATTTTATGGTGGAGTTAGGTGGGTCCATATCATATGGTATCAGAGCATATCGTTGCACTGGTCGGTGGGTCATCTTCATGGTTCTCTATTCCATATATAAAGTCTAAAAGGGTTGAGAATGATGCAGGGTCTCAATTATGATTGAACCTTTGTGTTTGTGCTACAATAATGAGCCGAGGTGAATGGCAACTAAGAATAAGTTGAGGTAAATTAGTTGAGGGATAATTCAATCAAGGATCAAAGGATGGTTAAGAATGTTATCAGCCGAGGGAATAAAAGCCGTAATTAGTGAAGCCAAAATTGGAGCTGAAGTTGTTGAGAAAGAAACAATGTACAATTTAAATTGGCAGTTGAGAATAACCATCCGCAAAAACAATTATTGAGAGAATAATCGAGGTTATCTTAGGAAAAGAGTGGAAACAAATGTCCAGAGATACGTTGTTGAAAACTGTGAATAGAAACACGAAATTTTTTTCAAACTTCGACGTCTATTAGGAGAACAAGGAAGCTCATGGTGGAAATCGAGAAAGGAAGAAGGTTGATTAGAGACCCTAGAAGTATCAAAACTAAAGTAGAACACTTCTTTTAGTCTCTCTATAAATAACATAATGTTCTAGTTATTGAATTTGAGGAAGGGTTAGTGAACAAGATTGTTGTTGAAGATGCTACTTCTTTAGAAGTTTTGCCTTCGATGGAAGAAATAAAAAGTGCCATATGATCCTGTGATCCAACCAAAGCCCCAAGGGTCGATGGGTTTAAGTTGAACTTCATTAGGAATTGTTAGGATATCATTGGGGGTGAGTTTTCCACATGTATTTTGGATTTTTTTTTTTTTTTGGTTTAAGGTTCTTTTCCAAGGAGGCTCAACATAACATAGGTTAATCTAGTTCTAAAAGCTGGTGATGCAAAGGAAATCAAAGATTATAGATCGATAAGCATGGTGGCATGTGTATACGAGATGGTGGCAAAGATTTTGGCCAACAGAATCAGCAAAGTGATGGGGTCGCTAGTGGGTGAAACACAATCAGCATTTGTTCAAGAAAGCGAAATCTTATGTGGAGCTTTGATTGCTTGTGAGGCAGTCCACTGGTTGAAAAATAAAAAGAAGAGTGTTGCATTGTTTAAGCTTGATTTTAGGAAGGCGTATGACTATATTATGTGGTCATTTGTGGATCATGTTATTGAGAGGATGGGCTTTGGCAGGATTTGGAGGTCATGGATAAGTAGTTGTTTGAATATGGTAGAAATGTCAATAATTATCAATAGTTCCCCCACTAAACCATTTTGCATGGAGAAAAGGCTGAGGCAGGGTGGAACCCTCTCACCCTTTGTCCTTGTTGCAGAAGTGTTAAATGGGCTTACAACAGAGTAGAAGATATGAGGTTCGTAGAAGGACTGTAAATTGGCAAAGAAGGAGTTAAGCTATACTATCTCCAATTCACATATGACACAATTTTGTTTTGCCCGACTAAGTACGACATGACACTATTATTAATTATAAGCCGATTCTTGACTGTTTCTCAGTTATGTCAGGATTGAAAATTAATTATGATAAATTTTCTTTGATCCTTTTACATTGTGATGAGTTCTAAATTAATGGTATGAAGGGAACTTTGGGATGTTTAGTGACAAAACTGCCAATTAGAGACTTGGGGGCAAATTCGAATCGAGTGGTGATGTGTCAGTCGGTATTAGATAAAATCAAGAGGAGGTTAAGTGGTTAGAAGATGAATTTATTATCAAAGACAGGAAAAATAGTCTTAATCAAGTTTTTGTTGAACAATCCCCTAATGTACTATTTGGGTCTTTTTAGGATGCTGAAAATGGTTGCGAAGGAGATTATTGCTATCCAAAGGAGATTTTTCTAGGGAAAACAGAAGAGTGATCGATTCAACCCACTAGTTAATTGGGAATTGATCCAACATCCTAAGAAGTTAGGTGGATTAGGAGTTGGAGATATTGTCATAAGGAATGTACCTTATTGTTTAAGTGGTGGCGGAGGTTTTCTAATAAAAGTAATAGCTTTTGGAAACGAGTGGTATGCTCGTGTAATAATTTATCCATGGAGAGACCTATAAGTGGTCAGTAATGTGTAAAAGCAAGTGGGCCATGGAAAGTTATTTGTAATGTTTGGAGAAGTAGCAAACTAGTGGAAGCTATATGTAGTACTAGCTTTAAGATTCTCATAGGAAATGACGGTAGGACATTGATGTGGGAGGATTCATGGTTGAGCATTAGTTCTTTGAAGAGTCATTTTCCCAGACTATATCTGTTATCAATGCAGAAACAAATGAAACATGAAGAATGTGGATTACAGGATGGTTTGACATGGACGTTGAATTTAGTGTGGAGGAGAGAGATGTTTGAGTGGGAAAAGGTTTTTTTGAGGGAGCTGTATATTCTATTATCACAAGTTCAATTGAGAAGGGATCAATATGGTAAGAGGTTCTGGCACTATAATGGATCGGGTGAATTTTCTTTAGAATCATTTATTGAAGCAGTCTCCAAAATGCAATTTGGAGATCTCGATGTGTTTGATTTTGAACAAAGGTGTGGTATAATGTAGCTCCACCAAAAGTGGAATTATTGGTGTGGTTTGTTGTTCTAGGGAAGCTTAACGCAAAGGACAGATTAGCAAGGTTGAGCATCATTGCCAATTTAGATGTCAAGTGTGTTTTATGCAATCAAAGTAATGAGAGCATACAGCATTCATTTTTCACTTGTTCGTTTGCATGGAAAATTTCTTGTTCTTATCTAGTCAAGTGGCAAGTTGCTTGGGTTATGCCTACGAACCCGGGATGTGCTTTTGAGTCATGGCTAGAGAAAAAGGTGAGCAAGTTTTAGAAGAAACAACGGTGCAGTTGCTTCTTTGATGTGGCTTGGACCATGTGGGAGGTGCGGAATAAGGTTATTTTTTATCAACATGCTTGCAATGTTGAGAGATGCATTGAAGTGTTTTGGCAGAGATGACATTTATGAGTTGTGTGGCGCATCTAAGCTTTGGGCAACTACATAGTTTATTTGTGTTGAAGTCTTTATTTTAGTGTAATTTTTGGTTGTGGTTTTTTACTTTTAGTAGTTTTTCTGTTGGTGGTGTTTTGTGCTCTGTGGCTAATTGTCGAGTGTATTACGTATTGCATCGGGAGTTTTATCTCTTGGGCATGATTATGTGTTGTTCTTTATGGTCAGTTAAGTTGATATGCTCTAGGTGTCGCGTGTCAAGTGTCTGGATCTCTTTGGTGTTTCTGGCTTGTTCTGTTCTATGTTAGTGCTCCCATCCAATTTGGGTGGCTAAGCCAATTTCAATAATAAAAAAAAAAGTCACTTTCATAAAATGTCTTCCAACATTTTATTTCTTGCTTATTTGGATTTCCTACTTTTACTTTTGTGTTGTTTACTTGCTAATCTTTTATTGCCTTTCTTCATCTTTCACCCTTTAAACTTTAGGAAACTTCTTAGGTTTGATCTTCTAGGTGCTATTTGGAATAATTTGGAAACTCATAATCAAGAGATAGAGTCCCTCTCCTATTATAATCACTTGAACTGTGGAAATCAGTAGTGTTTGCTCTAGTCGGGTTAACGAGTGTGTTTGGGAGAGATCCTTAGGGTGCCATCAGCTAATTCTATTTAGCTAGCCAAAATATTTGTTCAAACATTATGATATAAAATTTGATCTTCTAATTTCAAATTTCATTTTTGTTTGTCTTTTACAATAAAAGACAAATTTAAGGAATTTAAAACAATCAATAAATCAGTCATTTTAAACTTAAATTAAAACTTTAAGGATTTTAATTCCAAGATGCAAGAATTAGTAAAATGTATGAGATAACTTGCACTTGTTTTAATAGTTCTAGAGAGTCACTTATGTTTCTTTGATATACTTCAGCAGTTATGCGTCAAGATTGCTGCTTTGCCACCATTGATGGAGACCACAATTGTCATAACTACTATCATCTCAATTACTATTGCCAACCATGCTGTGCTCAGAGAAAATCTTGAAAAGGTATGTAATTTGAATATGGCTATTAAACAGTATTTATGGATACTATGTAGGATGCTTGTCAAAAATTCTCATAACCTTGTTTTTATAAAAAAAAAAAAAAATGTTGTATCTATTTTCAGCTAGCTCATGTCTCGTAGAATGTCAATATAGATGTCTAAAGATAATATATAAAAATCATTTCCCACTTTTGTTACGCAAGTTTTACAAGCCTGTCATTGAGCTTCCATAAATTCCCAATCCTAGTAGCCATTTTTAATTCAAAAGCAAGGGTTACAAGAAATTTTGAATGATAATTTTTTATCATAAACATGCAAATTAACATTTATCACTGTTTATAAATATTTATAGTAATGTTAAATGAGTGCCACAGTTGTCACTTTATACATATTATAAAAATAAAAGATATTAATTTTAATACATGATCAACATAAAAAGTTTTATACCATCATTCAGATATATTTTATTATATGTGCGTAATTTTTGAGGTAATAATTATAAAAGGTAAACATTTTTATTAATATAATAATATATAATTACATAATTGTGTAATATCTTTTATATTAATAATACATCAAAATTAAATTCATATTACATTAAATTGTGGTGGGATATAATTTCTTAAAAATATTGAATAGTTAGTTTAGTATCTTCTTAAAATTGGGATAAAAAATTCAGGATATGTTTACAATATTTCATGTAAAACTTATTCCTGAACTCTTCAATTCTTTTTCTTAATGGAACACCAAACTTATTACCCTAAGGATTGATACTTGGAAAGAATTGTTAGGAATCTTTGGTTTCACACTCAACTTTAGTGAACTGAGTAAAGATACTTCCGTGAATGGGCTATGAAGCCACAAAGTTGTGTGTCGTACGAGATTTATAAAGTTGGTAACATGCGTCATATAAGACGGAAAGCAAGATATAAAAGTCCCATAACAAAACAAAAAAAAAGGTGGCTCATCTCCATTGTCCTACAAAGCATAAACCAAACAAATGGAAAGAAAGGTTAGAACTAATATGCGAAGGAGGAGCACCAGTCCCCGTGTATTCTACGGCCAACTCTTTCCCAATGCAGCCTACACCTCATCATCTAAGTCTCCTCCACAAAAAAGCAAGTTCAAGTGGTTCAATGATCAGCACTGTTTTAAACCGAATCGCAGTTGCTGTTGCGATACAGTTATAAAGAACTCTACAACCACAATATTGCTAAGGGTGTATATGTGTCAGTTTAGTTTGGATTTGAAGAAAATTCTAACAGATAAAATTTAGTTGGACTAGTTCGATTTAGTTTTTGAAATTTTTTTCAGAAGACCCGAACTAAAAAGATTCGACTAAGATCAGATTGCTTTAATTCAAGTCATTGGGTTAACAATTAATAATAACACTTGATTACGAGATATTTAATAATAGTGTAAAGGGATAAATGCTGTAAACAAATACAAATAAAGAAAATAAAAAATTTATTTTATTATTGAAAACTTAAGGGCAATAGTTTGAAAGCTTAAAAAAATATATATATAATTGATTGAGTGATCAGGTTGATTCGGATTTCGAGTTAAAAAGTTATAAATCAAAAAATAAGTTAATAATAATTAGTTTGATTCGATTTTATTTTAAAATAAATTGATTACCCAAATCAATTTGAACTAATTAAATAGATTCAATTTGGATTTTGGAATTTATCGAGTCAATTTGATCAGACAAACACCTCTACATATTGCGACTATAATTCATATCAGAATTTAAAACCTTAATCAGTAGTATGAATGATTGAATTACAAGCAATCAAAAAAAAACAAAAAACAAAAAGATAAAAGCCATTAGGGGCGTAATTGTTGTTCAAAAGATTGACAATCTTGTCACCGGGTCTGTTTCAACTTTCTAGCGATACAAATATGCACCCAAGAGAACGAAGACACGTTAAAAAAAGACGGGTATGGACAATCCTTCCAGAGGAACCAACGCTTCCGCCCAAAGGCATTGAAAATGAGTCTAGATACCAATCATGCTAGTTAATAAATTTTAAATTGGTCATTATGGTCGAGGCTAATCAACAATAACATTACGTTCCTCCATCGTTTTGTTTTTTTTTTTTTTGTTTTTTTTTTTTTTTGGTTCCATGAAGTACAAAATCCTAAATGGACACATATGAACACAACTTTGGAACGATTTTGACTATATACAAAGCACTCGACAATATCCCGTAACTTTGGGAGAAACGCCGCTTTGCAATCTGAACATATTCATTCCACTTTGTTCTTGTTCGCATATTGTTTTTGTTTTATTCAATATTTTATTGTTAGAATAAAATAATTATGAATAATGGTACTGCACAAACTTAAATATATAATTTGGATATAATCTGGACCTCACTTGCTCCATGCAAGTTATTTAGTGATAACACGTTGATTAATCTATTATAACCTTCTTCTCTTTTTTTTTTTTTTTGGGTAGAATCGTTGTAATTGTTTTCTAAATTGTTAAAATTGTGCCCCTACCTCACATCATTTATGTAAGTATTTTTTTAAAACAATATATATATATATATATATATATATATATATATATATATTAAGAAAAACTTTTCATTTTGGTTATTGACAAAAATTTGAGGGACAAATTAGCCACTTAGGTGGTGTTTAGTATAAGATAATCCATGTGGATTACTAGTAATTTTTAATTAAATTACTTGAATTTACTATATTATTTTGTTTAGTATAACATATTACCTAGCAATATAGATTATTTAGATAACCTAGATTGTTTTTTAAAATGATAATTCATATTACCCTTATAGAGATAGGTAATCTGGATTACCATTTATGTAATAATTTTTTATTATTATTATTATTATAAATAAAAATAATAAGAAAATAATTATAATTATAATAAAAATGAAAATAATTTATTATAATATTAATAAATAATAATAATGTTATTATTATTTGTTAATAGTATTATTAATTATTTATTAATACTATTAATATTACTATTATTATTTTTTTATAGTTATTATGATTATGGTTTTATTTTTCTTTGTTATTATTTTATTATTATTGTTATTATTTTTATTTTTTTACTTTTTTTCATTTTTATTATTATTTGGAAGATATTTCAATAAAAGACTATATTACTAGTAATTTTTTTTAATATACCAAATAAAGTAATATGAATTATTAGTTAAATTGCTTATGCATATCAAATACTGTAATATAACGTTACCTGAAATTTAAAAAGTAGCAATATTTTTAAGTAGTAATCTAGATTATTGGTAATCTTGTTAGGTATTATGCCAAATATCATCTTAGGATTAGAAAGTCCCACGATGTCCCTCACCATTAAAAAAATGGAAAATCTCTCCATATAGAAATAGTAAGAACTTTTAAATGATACAGAAGGACTAATATATTTTCTTTTTTAAATGGTAAGAGACTGTAGTAGGATTTTTAAATTTTGAGGGACTAATTTATCTCCCATAATTTTTGTTAGGGACTAAAATTGGGGTTTGGTCTTTTATTAATTATTGCAGCACCATTAAAAAATCTTATTATAAAAATATGCAAGATATAATATGATAATAGGCAATTCTACGTGCCCGCTCCCAGCTCATGTGGCAGTGAAGCTGTTCATGTGGCATAAGAAGTTTTCGAGTTCCAAGTTTTGAGTTCAACACACCTAATGTTGTTAGAAATCTGAACCACATGGAGTTTTGAGTTTCAACTTAAATGAGAGAGCTCATTTCTTCTTTGTCTCATATTTCTGAGTTCAACAGATTGAGTTTACTTCTTCCTTTTTCCTTAAGTTTTCGAGTTTCAAGTTCAGAGTTCAATAGAGATTTCATTTCTATCTCGTCCTAAGTTTCCGAGTTTCAAGTTCTGAGTCACTTAATGTGGAGACTTCACTTCTTCCAAGTTCTTAGCTCAATAGAGAGCTCACTTCTCCTTTGTCCATCTTTTCTGGTTTTAAATTCCAAATTAAACACACTTAACACCATTAGAAGAGTTAACCACAGGCAATGGTGCACGTTGGTAGCTGTGAGCACCGTAAGATGCACCTATGTTAATTAATGCAACAAAAGATTATATGAGTCAAATTCTTCCCAATGACAATGGTAGTTTTACCAAACGAAAAATGATGGCAGTTGTGGACGTACATTATATACGTGTGCCTGTATAAAATATTAAAAAATATTCAAACAATAAAAGAAATTAAAATTGTTAAGAAAACCAAACAAAGAGAGATGTGATGATTTTTTTTTTTTTTTGGGGCCTTAACACCAGTATTTAAAATTTATTGGATTATAACTAATTTAACTTAATTTGAGTTGATCCACACTATTTATAAGAGTCAAACTCAAAATTTTACTTAAAAAATAAGATCTGAACTATTTAAACCAAAAAAAGTATCGGTAGATATGGCTAGTTATTTGCATAATAATGCGTTAGTTTTGGATTCTATTTCTCTCCGTTACATGTCAAATGCTTTTATACGAAGATTATGTAGTTTTCTTATGATAGTTGTTTTCTTTTTAGAGTTTAATTGATATATACTGATAGTATAAAATAGTTTTATATTGTTAACTAATAGAAATAGGAAAAAGTAAGAAATTATGGTGGGTCCTTCATTATAATAGGTGATTATTTATGTGAGTTGGTACTTTTCACCATTTCTATTAGCTGACAATATAAAATTATTTTACACTGTCAATACATTTAAATTAAATTCTTATTTTTAATTTGAACTTATGACTTTCTTTTGAAAAGATAAGAATTGTCTAGCCTTTTATTTTTATTTTTATTTTTTGGGCAAGTTATCATATGTAAACTTTTTGAAATAACAACTAGTAGGATTATTTACTTCTAATAAAACAAAAAAGTATATCAGCATAGGAATGATAATTAGTAGATAGTCACATCATGGCGAGTAAATTTTGAACATTAACTTTGCAGAAGAATTTTAAACATTAACTGTAAACATGCATGTTTATTAATTTTATATTATTTTGTATTTTTATGCAACTAAAACTGTAAAAATGGAAATTGTAAATTTATTAAATTAAAATTTCCTTTTTTTTTCATCTAACTCACCAAAAAAAATAGTTAATTTCATCTAATTTTTTTAATACTTATATTATATTTGGATGTTCTTTCACTAACAAAATGGATCAAAGTTAGTAGGAAGGATTCGGAAAGGGGAGGAAACGAATAAAGTTACTTTCTTTAAAAGATTAATAAGGGAACTGAAAAAAAATTTAATCATAATTGAAAGTTATATTATAAAATAGTAGAGTAGACAACTATAATTATTGACTTCCGATATTTTAAATTCTCCTCCTTCCACCTCAATTTTGGGAAAAAGATAATAGACTTTTGAAGGAAAAAGATGGGGAACTATTACCTTGAAATCCCTTCCTTTTTTAATTGTTATTAAACTCTTAAACGAAAAAAACAAGTACCCTTTCCTAGGAATGGCAATGCAACAGTATATTCGTCAACACTTTGTAAAAGTCACAAAACGCCTTACAATTTAGAAAGAAAAGAGCAAAAACCATGTCATTGGTCGAGCAACAATTTTTGATGAATTAATTTTAATTTATTTTAAGACTTGCAAAAGTTGCAAAGCTATCAAAAGCAAATCTTAATTGTCCAGGTTAAGAAAAATATTCTAACTCATTTTGACATACTTTGTTAGACAAAATCAATTACAAGGACTATTGGATTTATTTTTCTATTTAAGAGGGCTGTTAGTTTGGGAATGTTAGGAAATTCACTAGACGTAAGAAATTAAGATTGTTGTTGGATGATCATCGCGTGACATTTTGAATTATTTAAATGCAAAAAAAATTTAAAAATTAGGATTTCACAAAGTTTAATACATATAGTTAGAGGCAATTTAGACATTTCATATATTGGATAGTTAGGGATATGGGGTTAGTGATTCATGTTCTCATCCCGTTTAGTAAACTCATATTTGAAATATCAATCTCTATTACCTTTATGAAAAAACTTTCTCCCATACCCGCCATTACCTGTAAATACCTAGGGGTGGGTAAAATTGCCAATCCCACCCGTCCTTTTTCCTTGTTGGTTATTATCCAAAGACACTGTAAATAAATTTTACTAAGCCCATCTTTATTGGAAATTGATACTTTTATATCAAAATTTTATGATATTGTTATGTATAAATTTTTGTTATTGACTAGATTTTTTCATATGTCTTTGATCAAGTCTCATATTTTTTTTTTATCAATGATAAAATTTTACACATAGCAAGATCATATAAAATTTTAATATAAAAGAATCGATTCCAAATTTTATCATATATATAAATGTGAAACATACATGTCTAAATACGATGTATAATTACACATTTGACTTGAAATCATTTTTTTATCTTAATCATGGCTAAAAAGGAGATCCTAATATGTATAAACAGGAGTTCTCTATCCCTCCAAACGTATACCTAGTCTCCATATAATATTTTAGTAATCAATGAACGGCCAAAGATGATTTGCTCTTTCTATTGCGTCAACTAATTTCAACATCATCATTATAGATCTAGACCTCTCTAATATGAGAGCAAGAGCCGTGAAATCCTTTGCTTCTTACAAATGCACAAATTACAACGCAACGCCAATCATTAACACAAAGCCCTCAAATCAGATTCCACCTCGTGTCGCAAAAAGATACTTAAGGACTATGGCTAAACGTCCTACTGTCCACAACAGAAAACGACACCATGAAAGCGACACATATCGGCCATGTGGCTTCTGGAGCTGCCGAAACGCAAGCCACCAAAGTGGAACGTATCAATCACGGGTCGTCGTTTAGCACCGTGCTATACACGTGGTGGCCACAAGCATCACAGTTTGCTGCAAGATCTTCTGCGCCGGTTGATCGGGTACCCAACGTGTCCTGTGCTGACGTGGCGAGAATCTAATGGAGTGATGGGAGTTGCAATGTTTCGCGTTCGATGAATCAGATGTCGTCAGGGAAAGCGATTAAATTTTATTCCAACAAGTGATAGTCGCTTGACGATTGTCGTTTTACCCAGAAACGCGGAGACGTGGCAATTCGTTACCTCATTTTTGAAAGAGGGATGACAACTTTATGAATTTGGCTGACCTCTTAGAGTGTCACGTCACGTGAAAAAATCATTAGTTCATTACTATCTTCTCGTTTTATCTTTTATGAAAATAAAAGTTATGGATTTTTTTTATCAATAATAATAATAATAATAATATATTTCACTTAGTCAAAGCTTATATTATTATACAGTAAAGATTAATGTCATACGACCAAGGATGTGAGAGAAACTTGTAAGATCAATAAAAGAATTGCTTCTAAGCTTATTCATCAAATTAATACTTTTTATATTTTAATTTACATGTATTAATAATATAAAAAAATTTTAAGATTTTGAAAATTTGACAAAACATTAAATCAGATAAAGTACTGATTCAAAGATTAATTAATTCAACTAATCTAATTAGAATTCAATTAGAATATAATAAAATATATATATATATTTAAATATAAATATATACATATAATTAATTATATATTATAAAATAAATAAAAATTATTAAACAATACAAATAAAGAGTAAAATATAATTTGCATATGATATATTAATATTGAGCTAATTTTTTTAGAACATTGCTTATATAGTTTATAACTTATATGAACTCAATACTTTTATGATGCAAGAGCATTTCATTTATGAAAGTTGAAACATAGAATACTAAAGTCTCACATTACTTAGACTAAAAGACCTTATTCTTAAAACTACTATAAAATATTTAAATCCCACATTATTTAGACTATAAATTTTCTATTCTTAAACAATTATAAATATCCATGTATTACAACACTTTGCACTTGTCTTCTCTAGGCTCCTTTTTTTTTTTTTTGGGTATATTAGCAATAGTAAAGTTTGAGCCTAGGACTTCATATAAACTATCCAAATCTCTTACTATTAGGCCATCTCTTGTGACTTTCCTCTAGGCTCTTTTTAAAATAGTAAGAGATCAAATACTCTAAATATTTATTTTTTTAAAAGAAATGTCTTTTTTTTTTTGAAAAAAAATTGAATCGGCCAACTCGGTGAAACAGTCTAATTCAACCAGTTCATCAGTTTTGGAACGGTTCACACCAAATCTCACTATTTTTTGAATTCCACCTTTTTTGCAATGACTGGACCGACTTGGGAACCGATTCCTGGTTGAACTAGCCAGTCCGATTCAGTTTTCTTAACTGTGAAAATCTTTACATAGTCATTCAATCATATCCTTCTATTTATATAACTATTTATGTAGTGAATGTAAGACTTAACTATATTTACTGATATTCAAAATATGATTGGACAACAATTAAAAATTTTTATACTGTTAGTATATCCAAATTAAATCCTACTTTTTATACAAATTATATATTCGAATTTTTCCTTTTACATTAATAACCAAAAAGATCTTGTTATAAAGAAGACACAACCAGTCTTATTATAAAATAAGTAATAATGAGTTATTTTACAATAAAACTAGTATCTCTGTTTCCGTAATAAGATTACGCTCTTATATTATTCAATAAATAGAAAAAAAATAAAATTCATTAATTAATTTTTTTTCAAATTCAGTGTAAGTCGTGAAGAAGTGGAGAACAGATGTAATTAGAAAATAATATATATATATATATATATATATATATATATATATATATATAAAATAAGAGGAGGTGATTTCTCAAATGAGGGAGGAGACGGTTGAATAGCAATAAGATAAGAGTTTTGAAATTAGTTGATGAGTGTTCCTGAAAAATAGGACTATAAGGAAGTGATCAATGACCAAATACAATGAATTTGAACACAATTGGGCACCAAATTAGCTGATATAGAGTTATTGAATGTCGAATGTTGCCAACTACTTGAGCTGATCAATGTGAAAATGGGTAGAATATGTGGTTAATTAGTGGGGTTAGCCTCAAGTAACTGTTTTCTTCGTAATTATAAATAGTATTGTCCGTTGTTTCACCAAAAAAAAATAAATAGTATTGTATATTCCTGTAGACAGCTACAACATAACCATCAATAAACCAAGCTTATTTTTCCTTATTTGTCTTTACATTTCTCTATTTTTAGCCTTTATTTCATGCCCTCTTATTTACTTGCCTTTATATTTAGCAATTTGTAATCTTTCTTTACCACATTTCCTTTAGAATATGTTTGTGAGTTTGGTTTAAAAGGGAAAAAGAAGGAAGGAAATTTTTTTTCAAAGTTTTACTTTATTTATAAGTTTTACTTTTTAAAAAGAGAAGGCATTAGGAGTTTTAACTAGCCTCTCAAAACTCTCCAAAATTTCTATTTTATAGTCCTCCCAAATTGAGGGGTTTTGGTACGATTTGAATTTAATTTACTTATCTATTTCTATTGAAATATTGAAATATTAAAATACCATCTTTCACTTATCCATTCTAATTTTATTTTATATTTTTATAGAAATTATATTTCCATATTAATTTTTTTCAGTTTCCACCGAAATTTGTTCCCTTGTCAAAATATTCTTAAAAATGAAATATTTTTTAAATTTACAAAAATATATAATATTTTGTATTTTTTTAAATTAATATGGTTATAAAGTAGATTAATTATACTTAATTATTTTAGTAAAGAAAAAAATTATAAAAATATATTATAAGTCTTCCGTTTCCTTTCCCTTTTCAATTTTAAACTCATGAACAAGGGTGATTGAAACTCTCTAAATCCTTTCCTTATCTTACCCTTTCGTCTCCCTTGATGTCTTGCCTTTCTTTTCTTTCATAACTCATTAACATATTCTTATTATTTTTCTTTACTTTTAGCTTTTATGTGCATTTTGGCATTAATTTTCCTTATTAACCATTACTCACGCGTAATTCAACTTGATTAATTGTGTGGTGACCTAATTAGCTAATATATATGCATACCAAACACTTTCTTTGAATAGCTTGGCGACCTATAACTAAAGAGTGGAATCTTCTCCAGTCCCCCTTGAGGAAATCGCTTGAGTTTTGGAATCAGCTATATTAAGCATAGCCTAGCTAACTTTGACTGGTTCTTGGAAATAGTTGGAATAGTTTTTTGACACACCCGCATTCAATTAAAACCCCGGTAGCCAAATAAGCAAAGTAATGTTTAAATTATAATCTCATTGAGTTGTTCCATCTTTTATAACATTCGTTAATCATAGTTAATTGTACTGTCTCATTAATTAATAATGGGTATGTTTGTTTCAACTTTTTTTTGTCAAAAAAAAGCTAGAACAAATGCACTCAAAATAATAGTAAAGATATATTATGAATAATAGTGATAAAAGAGTAATAATTTCCCAAACCAAAACATCTTAATGTTTCACCTTTTAATATTTGTTAAATGAATTACGTTATTTATGCATAAACTAAACATACTATCATATCATTGATTCACTTGTTATATCTCTTTGTTCTTTTATCAACCATTCGTACCCATCAAGATTCTTTTGAGTGACAGGTGAAACTTGCGTATCAATCATTGAAGTAGATTGAAATAAACGACAGACGAGTCAAAAATCAATTATTTGCTATTTATGATCCAAGAAAAAGTGTTGAAAAATTTAATCTATTTGTCACCTATTTTATAAATAATTATCTAACTCGTCTATTAATTACTTTTTAGAAAAGAATATTTTATTCATCCCCTAACTTATTTTATGTTTCTAAATTTAGATTAATTTTTATGCACTATCAGTATAAAAGAGTTTTACATTGTTATCCAATCACATATCTCTATTTGTAAGATTTTTAAGATGATGGGTGATTGAGGCAAACATTTTTACTCATATGACAATATATAATTGGATATCTATATAAAACTTTTTTGCACTGACAATACATCAAAATTAAACTCTTTCAAATTTGTCCTCTAAATAATAAATTTAAATCCTCCAAATAATAAATGTTTTAAATTTACTCTCTAACTATAGAAAATGAACATGTTATATAATGTCGTTAGTTGGCAAAGATAGTACAATTGTACAAATAACATCTCATATGGCAAATTTCGTTTTCAAATTCACCCTCTAAAAAATAAATGTTTTAAATTTGCCTTCTAACTTTTAAAAGTCAAACATGATTATCCTCTTTGTTAATGTTATTTGTTATATTAATAGAATGTTGTTGCCTGGGATCACTTATTGTCATGTTATCTTATCCATGAATCACTTTAACCAAAACCTAAAAGATTGCTACGATCTATTACAATGCAACAAATGACATTTGTGAAGAGAATAAATATTTTTAGTTTTTAAAGGTTAGAGGTCAAATTTGGAAGATTTATTTCTTCAAGAACAAATTTGAAAGCAAAATTTGCCATTTAAGATGTCATATTTACCACTTTTGCCAAATCAAACGCCATGTAAGCTCCTTCCATTAATATAGTAAATGACGTTTATGAAAAAGATAAATGTGTTTAGTTTTTAAAAGTTAACGGATAAATTTGGAACATTTATTACTTAAAATAGAATTTGAAAACAAAAAACAAGTTATGAGATGAATCAATTATTTTTACCTATTTTTATAAACAAATTCTAATTTATTCATTTGCCTATTGTTAATCTCCATATCTTCATATAGATGTTAGCAAGCTCCATATTTTAATTTTAACAAAAAAAAAAAACCCATCTTTTTATTTCATATCAACTAATAGCTAAGAATAATTTTATAATTTTAATTCATCCACGTTAACTACTACTTTAATTTTCTTTCACTATAAAAATGTTCTGTATCTTCAATCTCTCTCTTCACTACTTTCATTTCCTCGACATCCACTATCCCCACCACCATTTTCACCTCTTCTCATACCACCCATATCTTTTATACAAACAATAATAATTACTTTCATCACAAGAAACCAGAATATTCATTATTATAAAACAAGAAAACTAAGATGAATGGGATCTAAATAACTCATCCATATGGAAAATTTTATTAAAACCACGCTTTTGTTCTTCATAGAAGCATTTTTTCTTTTTTTGCCAGATAAGAACTTGCGTAAGTAACAAAAACCCAAATTGAGGTTGTTCACTATATTGAAAAAATATGACTATTTGATTAATATCATGTTTACACAATCACTTGAGTGCAATTAAATTAGTGTATAATGTGTTTTCCTAATTATCTAGCGTCTACTCTAATATAACAATATTGAAGTCACCGTGTTACTCATTTTCTGGGTAATGAACGCAACAGAGAAAATGTGGAGGTTGTGGAAGAAGTGAGGGTGGAGAAGGGCGAAGTAGTGAAGAGAGAGATTGAAGATAGAGAACATTATTGAGGTGAAAGACAAACAAAATAGTAATTAACGTGGATGGATTAAAATTATAAAATTACCCTTAACTATTAGTTGATTTGAAATAGAAGAGTGGGATTTTTTTTTTTTTTTTGGTTAAAATGAAAATGTGGAGTTTGCTAACTTTCACCAACACATACATATATAAGCCTAGTTTAGTAGTGTTCTTTGAATGAGTACTCCGGTTTATAAGAATTATAAGCCAATTTTTTTTGTTTGGTAAACCAAAAAATCGGATGATTTTAGTCTTGGCTTTTACAAGCCAGAGAGTGCTTTTGGGAGCCCTCATAGGATGCTTTTCAAAGCTGGTTTGTACTCTCTAAAATTTAAAAGATTAATATAGCATTACTCTCTTTAATGATATTCAAAGTAGAAATTATTCTGGTAACACCTGGGTCGAGAGTTACATGAATGATTATACTTTGTCCTAACAGATTCCATGGAAGTTCTAAGTCTGAACCTTATGACTCCTAAGAGAGCTATATATTCCTTAGATATCCAAGAATTGAAGAGTAATTTTTAAAGAATTTTAGGATGCCATTGACCTTTTCATTTTTAGCCTAGAAGGTTAAGAAAACAGAAGTTTTCCAGAATTTGTTCTAGAATCTAAAAGTTAGATTTTGATTATTAAGGAGCTTGATTTTTTCTAATATTTTTATTGAATTCAAATAGGGGATATTTTCTTATTTACATTTATGTTTTAAAGTTAATGGAGAGTAAAGTTAAATGGGACATTAACTTAAAATTAGTAAATGTAAATAAGTGTAAGACTATGGCCTAAAGAGCATTGGAGATCAAAAGAGGAAGAAAAACTCAAATTCTAGAAGTCTAGGAGCCACGCTCAAGTGTGGAGGCATGCTTGAGCGCACCCCCTGTGCTCCAACATGCTCCCAGGACAGCGAAGGGAAGAATCTGGAACTTGGTCATGCTCGAACGCGCCCCCTGCACTCCAGCGTGCCTAGGTCAATGAGAAAAATAAAATTGAGGCTTCTAGCCCCATTCTCTCACTTCTTTCTTTTCTCTTTCTTCTTCCTTGAGCTCTTTCTCTTTCTTTCCCTAAAAATTTCTCATATATGATATTTTTACCATCTGATACCATTGTTTGTCCCTACCCACTCTTTACTAGTTATGTTATTAGCCTTTCTACCGATTAGTTTTCACATTTGAGCAAGTAAGGGAAGTTATATGGAGTCTTAAGAGGAGACCCAAGCTCTCCACCCAATTCTTTTTCGTTTTTTGGTGCTCAAACGTAACTCCTAAGCTTAAAACCTTCTCCATGTTAAGATTTAGAAAACTTTTCTTGAGGGATTTGCTCTTGGACTAGGATTTGGAGTCCTAGAGTCCTATGTCCTGAGGTTTTTCATGTTTAATAGGAGTTTAAGTTAATCTTTTATTTCTCTAGATGAGATTTAGTTATACTGTCCTATTATGGTGTCAGATTTACTTCTGAAGTGACTAGTTGACTCGGTGGTTTTGTGAAGGTGCTTCCACCCTTTTCTAGCTAGAGTACTGTAAGCAGATAATTTATCTATAATAGACTTTGAAATAGATATAGATATAAAATTCATATATGTTATGTATATATATTTTTTATATTATATGAAATTGCAATGAATGTGGAAGGTACAATAAAGGTTTACGAAATTAGTTTTCTATAACTGAAAAGCAAATGAAGGAATAGATATATGCTATAGATTGTTTTTATGTAAAGAGCATGCGACTGACTAATGTATGTATAGTTTCAAATCGCATTTGAAATGGTTATAATTTCCAAAGTTATTAGCTATTTATACGAGGAAAGAAATAATTTCTAGCTATACTATGTTAGAAAAGTTTGAGCTATGTTCATTAAAGAAAAGAGTTTGTTTATGTTATGCTTAAACAAGCTTCGAAATTAGATATGTTCTAAAGAAAAGAATTGAGTTTTGTAGGATGAGCACTTCATATAATCCTAGCTAAAAGTGGGTACGTTAGACTTGGTGTACCTCGTACAGACCCCAGCTAGCAGGGGAGTTGCTAGCACAGTGTGTTAAGCTGACACGACTAGATTATAGATCACTAAGGGCTATGCCGATGTTGTAGCTTAGTGCTTCAAGGCTATGTCGATGTCACCGCTTAGGGTATTGCAGCAGGAATTATATAGTTGCAACTCCCCAGCTACTAGTACGCATTTTAAGTTCTTATGTTTATGAAAAATGTGTTTCAACAAGATTTCCAAAGAAACTACGATTTCTGATTCTTTCTAGTTGTTTCAAATGATTTTTACATATACCAAATGTATGGGACGGTTATACCTCCAATGATTTTGCATAATTTAAAATGAGGTTACCTCAAATACGTTATATGATGAAATTGTTACTAGATGCCTTGTAAGACAAGCATATTTTTAGTTGTCTAAAAACGTTTATAAAGATTATTTTCTCCAGTGGCTTTCAAGATTAAAGAGGGGACTATTTTTTCCTAAGCATTTTATATGAAAAATATGTTTTGACTTGGTCCCATGCTAGCTATAAGTAAATTATCTCTCACTGAATTGTTTAACTCACCCAATTGCCTCCCCATGTTTCACGTGCCAGAATTTTATTGCTAGTGACCTTTCATAAAGCCCAACTGATTGAGCCTTCTTTTATTGTTATCAAGATTTTGGTATATGGCCTAGTACTCCATTAAACTATAGGCAAGGTCCTAATAGTTAGGGCCTATTTTATGTTAAAAGTCTTATATGTATATATATTTTGTACATACTTGATTAAGTATTCAAGGATTATTTATGGAAAAGGTCCAGTTTTTCAGCAAAGTTTCAATTAAGGCTTACTAGGAACCCAAGGTCCCTTATGCACGAATCATTGCTGGGTTTGGTCATGACAAAGTTGGCATCAAAACATTAGGTTTCCATGTGGTCGATGGAGCAAGTGTCCTTTAGTAAGATCATAGTTGTGTAAATGAAAGTGCACCTATTTCCATAGACTGTGGTACTACAAGAGGCCTATAGGAATGATATTCTTATTCTTTGTCTCTTAGTCAATCTAGATACTCCCCCATGTTGTGCATATTGTTCATGTGGTAATCTTGGAGTGATTGCTCCTACCTATTTCATTTACAATCCTAACTTTAAAGCTGAGCCATTTACTCCTTATCTATTAGGAGGTTTTCATTCTTTCTATGAAATATGTAGACTGGTGCGGCTTGTGAACTCATAAAGTGAATGTGAAAATTTATGTGATATTAAAGCATAAGATATGTGAAAAATATGATTTCCAATTTGTAATAAGATGTTAAAAGAGATGAAATGTTTTTTTATGACCCCTGACACAGTTTGGTGAGTTAAAAGAATAACTCCTTTTCCGCTTTCTTTGATATTACTTAAGAGCTAACTAGGGTTGAATGATCTTGATTGACCTTTAGTTATTGATTATGAAGTTCATATAGATGATGGGTCATATATTTGAAGGTGTTAAGGCTTGAGTTTTAATAGCCAAGGGCGCAAAAATCTTTCGATTGCTTGTGAATGTGTAAAGTCGTTTTGAGTAAAAGTTTGGTATGGTGGGACCTAAGTTGATCCAAAGTGCTTGAGCATGATCTGAAAGATAACTATGACAGATAGGATTTATATCTTCATAAAGTGAATAAGTAAGTTCTAGGAGGCGGTATTATATGACTTTTTGTGTTGGAAATGTAGCCGTAAGGATTCACGAAAGGCAGGATTACTTAGGAAGTTCTAATTTGATAGTGTGGATTCCTAAATGGATTTCTTATGGTGCTAAGTGATGTTTGATGGTGCTAAGTGCTAACTTGGTAGTGTGACAATGCACTTAAGTGATGTTTGTGGATATATGAACTCTCTTGCTATGTGCAGGGTTGGGGTAGAGAGAGATATTATGGTAAGAATAACTTGGCGAATTAAAGAAGGTTCCTTATAAGGAATATTATGAACCCTAGTTTAGAATTTGGGCTTAATATCCCGAGCATGCAACTATTATATCATGCCATGTGATGTTAAGCAACATATAAAGAAAAAGGGAGTACTTGAAGGATCTATTGATCTTTGCATGTGATTTCCTTATTCGATGGAGGAAGCAACACATATAAAGTCACTAAAGTTTAAGACTTGGCATCTGAGTGAGAATCAATGGTTAAGGCATTCTACATGGAATGTCCCATGAGGTGGCATGGGCTATTTCTTAGAATGGAGTTAGGTGATCAAGACTTTGCAATAACAATGTTGAGAAGTAAAGAGCACGCAAGAGGGACATAGGAAGTTAGTAGTAGCAGGAATTGACATAGAATTCTTGTTACCCAATATGGACATGGCTAATTCTAGTGCTTGTATAGAGAATACATTAAAAAGTATTTTCTCTAGAGAAAAGTTTCAGTCGTCAAAGACTTTCCCCTTTTAGGTGGACGTAATACTCTATGTTGGGTCTAAAGGAAATCTCTTCCTTGAATAACAAGGAACTGGTTCAATAGAACATGATTATAGATAACGACCCCTTGACAAAAGGACCAATCTTGAAGTGAAAGAAATGGAAATAATATTCGAGATGGATATGCCAACAAGAAAGAATGTACAAATAGAGTTTTAGTAAAGTTCAAAGGAAATGTTGTTGTGAAAACAAATAAGCTAGATGTATTTGATCTATCTTCTAGGACGAAATGACATTAGCAAAGTCCGAGAGAAAAGCAATTTATGTTTCCTAAATAAAGTAATCATGGTCAAGTTGATACAATCCCAAAATTGTCGTAGTAAAAAGGGAAGAAAAAGAAAAAGATGGGAATACTATACAGATTGACATGATGTTAAGGCAGGACAAGCAAGTAGTGCTAAGTTTAATGATTAAGTCGAAATATCCTTGGAGGCCTAGCAATGGTTCCTCCAAAGTTAAATCAATGAGTGATACCAAGGAGAATAATGGAATTAAATTGAAAAGGTCACATTAGTATGGAAGCAGCACTTGGTATCCGATCTTGAGGATGGAATGGATGATAAATTTTAATGTAGAGTAGAAATATGGTAAATACTGATAAAAAACCTGAAGATCAGAAGCATAAGTGGGAAAATAATTCTTGAAGAACTGTAATGGAAAAAAGAATCTTGTCAAGATGACTAGTAACTCAAAATTTATGGACGGAAAGTGTAAAACATATGTTATGATGAACAAAACCTAGTAGAGTTATGTTGGTAGTCGATGGGACCTTATACAAGGTTAGGTTATAGATTTTGGTTATAAAGAATCCTAAGCTAGCCATAGCCTAGGATTTAATGGGAGTTTAAGTTAATCTTTTATTTCCTTGGATGAGATTTAGTTATACTATCCTATTATGGTGTCAGATATGCTTCTAGAGAGACTGGTTGACTCGATGGTTTCGTTAAGGAGCTTCCACCCTTTTCCACCTAGAGTACTGTGAGTAGATAGTTTATCTATAATAGATTTTGAAATACATATAGATATAAAATTCAAGTATGTTATGTATATATACTTTTTATATTATATGAAATTGCCATGGAAGTGGACAATACAATAAAGATTTAAGAAATTAGTTTTCTATAACTGAAAAGCAAATGAAGGAATAGATATATGCTATAGATTATTTTTATGTAAAGACCATGGGGCTGACTACTCTATGTATAGTTTCAAATTGCATTTGAAATGGTTATAATCTCCAAAGTTATTAGTTGTTTATCAAGGAAGGAAATAATTTCTAGCTATACTATGTTAGAAAAGTTTGAGTTATGGTCATTAAAGAAAAGAGCTTGTTTATGTTATGCTTAAACTAGCTTTGATATTAGATATGTTCTAAATAATGGAAATGAGTTTTGTGGGATGAGCACTTCATAAAACTGTAGCTAACAGCTAGTATGTTAGACTTGGTGCACCTCGTATAGACCCCAGCTAGTTGCCAGCTCGGCATGTTAGGCTGACACGACTGGATTATAAATCACTGAGGATTGTGCAGATGTTGCCACTTAGGGTATTACAGCAGGAATTCTATAGTTGCGACTCCCACCAGCTATCAGTGCACATTTTATGTTCTTATGTTCATGAAAAATGTGTTTTAACGAGATTTCCAAAGAAAATATGATTTTTGATTCTTTCCAGTCATTTCAAATGATTTTTACATATGCCAAATGCATGGAAGGGCTATACCTCTAGTGTCTAAAAATCTTTATAAAGATTGTTTTTTCTAGTGGCTTTTAAGATTAAAGAGGGGACTATTTTTCTAGTGACTTATCTTTTATTGAGTTATTTAACTTATCCAATTGCCTCCTCATGTTTTAGATACCAGAATTTAGCTACCAGTGACCCTTTAGTAGACCCAACACTTGATTGAGTGTTCATTTATTGTTATCAGGATTTTGGTACATGGTCTAGTGCTCCACTGAACTACAAACAGGGTCTCAAATTGTGGTAATTAGGGCCTACTTTATGTCGCAAGTCTTATATGTATATATATTTTTTGTATACCTGATTAAGTATTCAGGAATTATTTATGGAAAAGGTCCAATTTTTCAATAAAGTTTCAGTTGAGGTTTGCTAGGGACCCAAGGTTCCCTATGCACCAGTCACAGCCAAGTTGGGTCATGACAATTCTCTTTAGTATTTATATCAATTATCGTCATTTTAGATTTTAAGAGCAATTTTATCGAATATTACTTTTGTGATCTCTGTTTATTGGGAGCAATTTTTATATTTTTTTAATCAAATGGTACTACTATAACTTTTTTAAAGTAGCTTTTAGAAAGCTCATAGAGCTTGGCAACTTTCAAAAAGTTACAGCAATATCAAACCAAGCCATAATCCAGTGGGTGAGAGAGAGAGGCATATCCATACACCAAACTATATGTGGTGCACTGCAATATTGTTTTAGTTTAGCCAAATCTAAAAAAATATGATTAAATGCATTTTAGAAGTGGCTAAATTTTTTCTTTTTGATCCTAAAGTCAATTGAAATTCTTTGGGTATCATACTAATAAAATTTGGTCACTTTTGAAATACAAAGGATATCACATAGATAAAATTTGATCAATTTAGAAGTTATCAGATTTTATCTGTGTGATCTCATAAACAAGTAAAAAATTTTAGGATATTATAGAAAAAAATTTGGTCACTTCTAAACTACATTTAACCACATTTTTAAAATCTGGCTAAACAAAAAAAATTACTATAATGCGCCACATAGAATTTGGTGTATAGATACATCTTTCCATCTCATCATTAAATTACACAATTTATGATCACACCATTCTCCATATATATAATCTGAAATATAATTTGGTTCATGTTGGATTAGCTTACTATAAAGATAAAATTCTCTTAGAACTAATTTTTAATTCATAAAACTTGAATTTAAAATTTTGTTTGAGAAGAATAAGTAATAAATCACTTGAATTAATCAAGCGTTGATAAATCATATTATATTTTTAAAAAAAAATTTACCTTTTCACTACAAGTACGAATCATAATTGATTACGGGTGATATATTATCCTTGCAATACATGAATTATTTTGGAATTATATCGCAAGTAAAATCAAAGTTAGATTGAAATATAAATGCTATTATTGATAAACACATATTGTTGAAGACAAGTATTAGAAGGGAATTATTCGTTGTATGTCAGCTATTGCCCGAAACAAGTTTTAAATGTCAGAACTAGATTGAATTATAAATTTAAAAAAAGAAAAGAAAAAAACTCCCGAATTTGATTATTCAAAGAAAAGAGAAAAACCTAATAATAAGTTATCAATCTAACATATAAAAAAGTGGAGGAAAGATATTTTTAGCGGCGCCAGGAAAAAAAAAAAAAAAAAAGAAAAGATACTTTTAGAGAACACACATGCACCGGGCATCTAAAATACCGTATCAAATATGAGAAAAATTAAATAGCTAAACATCTTAGCTCCGGATATATTTTTAGATGATTCGCATCTAAATTCCTGATGCCAAACGCCTCCTAGCTAGGAGCATTGACCGGAGTTTCTTAAAAGATCGAAGATATAACCGAAGTCATTCAATGACTGATGCTGATAAATGTAATAGAAGTTATATCTTTTTTTTTTTTTTTAACTTATATCTTTTGATACTTCTGTCTTAAAATAATTATCCACTTTTAAAATTTTATTTTTTCATAAACAACTATCTTTTTAAAAAGTTTAAATAATATTAATTAATTTTTTGATTATACTCTTATTAAATAAAAGAGAGAAAATAAGTGAAAAGATATAATTAAAAAAAGAATTAAGTAAGAATAATGTTATATAATATACCTAAATTTTTCTAATATTAATATTTTTCTAATCATTTTCTTAATTTATTGTATATTTAAAATTGTACAGTTATTTACAAACAAAAATAGTAATTCTTATTAGTAGATGATATTCAATCTCAGATTCTTACATTCTCAGCAAAATATTTTCAGTACCGCTAAATGTTAGGAAAGCCTTAAATACAAAAAGTGACTAAAACCATTTTTACATAACATGGGGGATGGATGACCATACAAGAGGAGAGAGATAAAAAAAAATAATAACCAATATTATAATGACAAATCATTTCATAAAGCATTCGTGCCACAATTTTTCGTAACCCTTAGCAGTTCTCAAATGATTTATGAACAAAATTAAAGAATTGGCATTTGACATCTTATATATATGTGCACATCTGAAGTGTTTTGAGTATCAAATGCTTCTTAAATGTCTTGAGCCAAGAAAAATAATTTCTTAACTTGAGGATGTTTGATATATCCAAAAGAAAACAATCATATATATATATATATATATATATATATATATATATATATATATATATATATATATATATATATATATATGACTGTTTATATATTAATAATATATCAAAATTTAGGATTGTCTAGTGAGTTGAGTGGATTTCAGTTCTATTTTAACCTTACCCACTCATTCAAATAGTGGGTTGGGTTAAGTAAAATTTTTCTTTTAACGCAGTCCAATCCAACTCACTCATGAATAAGTTAGATTAGGTCAAACCTATGAATTCAACATGCAATAAAAAAATTACTTATTAAAATATATCAAAATACATAATAATCAAATATAATAAATCTAAAAGTAACATATATAACATAAGTTCTAACATGAATATCAAATCTCTTAACAAGCTTTTAGCAACTTATCTCATGACTCAACATGATCTTCTTTTTTTAAATAACTATTTTGAGCCCAATTTACTAAAGTAACTAATGAAAGAAGCTGAACCCAACATATCTCCCCATAATCAAACTGGGAATATTGCATTACATGCGGATAAGTTGTGCTCGAGAAGTTAAAAGCAATGAGCTGTGTTCTATAACCTTTAAACCAGTTGAAAAAATATAACAAGAAAACGTCTTTTGAAGACCACTTAAAAAAAATAAATAAATAGGTTGGGTTGAGTTTATATGAGTTGGAAATTTTCAGATCTACCACCTGATGCATACCGTGTGGATCAGAGAAATTATTATTATTATTATTATTAGTATTATTATTTGGATCAAGTTAGAGGGTTTTAACACTTGGTTGACCTAATCCAATGGACACCCTTATCAAAATTAATCTCATAATTTAAACATATTAAATTTTTAAAATTAAATTTTTTTTTCTTATTCATCCTTCACATTAAATTTCCTAACAATAATTGAAGAGAAGAATGTCAAAATTATTTAGCATATGGGAGGTTATTAAATGTATTTAACAACGTTTCTTTTCTTATTTAAATTATTAAATGAAAAGTATTTCTTAAGGCAGTAGCCTTATTAATATCAATTAAAAAATATTGTAAATCCTTAACTTCCTTGTGTTCTTAATTTTTTTGGACACTAAAGTCTGGAATTTTATTGCTAATTTTATATTAGAATTTATTCTTGCCCGTCAATTTGCAAAGTTTTGATTTGCTAACATGAATTGATACGGTTGCAAGGCAATTTTACTACTATAAATTTTTGAAAGATGCATTGTATGCTTTATCTTTTGAGCAAGCAGCATATCTTTTTTAAATATTTAAGAAAAACTACACTTTGGTTTAGGAAAATTTTGCATTTTAAATATTAGTCTCTTGAAAAAAAAAATACATAAAATTTAGTCTTTATATTTAGAGTAAATATTCTTCTTATTCCTAATATTTTTAAGTTGACATGAATTTATTCCTAAAATAATTTTTGACATCAATTTAGTTTTAATATTTTAAATTTTGACATCAATTTAATCTTATATAGATGAATGGTGGAAATTTTGATTTTTAGGAAAAATTTGTTAGGACTAAACTAATGACAAAGCTAAAAATATTAGGATTACATTGATGTTAAAATTCAAAGTATTAAAACTAAATTGATATCAATTTTTTTTAAGACCAAATTAATGTCGACCTCGACTAAATTGATATTAAAAAAATTTTTTAAGACCAAATTGATATCAATTCTAAAATATTAGGATTAAAAATGTTATTTACTCTGATATTTAACAATGTTTGAATAAATTAATCTTTCTATTAATAGCATCTGTTATCTTCTAACAAAAATACTAATCTGGGTCGTTAATTGTCATGTGTTATTTGAATCGTGTTGATTAATCAGTGAGAAAAACTGTGTTAAAACCCGAATTTTTAAGGATTAATGTGTATTTCTTCTATGTTGCTTCATAAGATTTTATTTTATTTAAGATTAAAGATACTTATGTTTGAATATGTGTTGAAGAATCATTATTATGACGGTTTATGATGGTCTCATCATGAGCACAGTAAACTAAATAACAAAAATTAATTAATTACCAATGGAGATTCAATTAAACTAATATGCAAACAAAACATTTTACGAGACTTCAATTTAAATTTTGCTGCTAATAATTTCTTTGATAGACTTTAGTAGTTGTGAATTTCATGTCCAAATTTTTGAAGAAATGGCTTTCTTTTCTATTTTAAATGTCAAACAATAAATAAATCGTCTTTATCTAAAGAAAAAATAAAAAGACAAAGGCATAAAGAAAAGCTTAAAAACCTGTTTTATTTTTTAAAATTATATTTTTTTCTTAAAAGTAAATATTTTCTAGTTACATTTTATCTTATTTTCCAATGCAATAGTTTTCATCTTTCAATTTTTCAAAATAACTTTTAATGTATAACGTTAGCAAAAGCAGTGGACTATACAAGGAACTCATTAAGGAAGTGTACCTCAACAAACCCATTGACCATTAGACGATTTTGATATCATTTTCATTTGACAAATTACATTTATTTTTCCAGAAACCAGTTAATATTATACCAAAACCCTTTTAAATTTTAAAATTACACTCACTTCTCTTAATTTATAAAATAAATTATAGTATTCTCCGTTATAGATAACCTACTAATAACATTGTTAATAACACATAATTTATTAATTTTGAAAAAATTCAAAAAATATGTCAAATGTCAAATTTGTCCATATTTCCCCATTAGCCCCTTCCCCTCACCACATTGTGCCATCCTCGAACGAACCCTATCAAATCTTCCTCCCCACCATGCTCCACCACTACCAATGCCATTGTGAACTGCCTCAAGCTTCATCTTTGATTCAAGTCCCACATCGATTAGACAAAGAGATCTTGGGTATTATATATATGGGTTTGCAAACCTCTACTCTTGAGTTAGCTTTTATGGTAGACTTAGGTGGGTCTATATCATATTCTCCCCCTCTCTAAAAAGATTCGTTTTTGAATTTTGCCTCCATAACCTTCAAAGTTATCTCTATCATTGCCTTCCCTTTGTGATACCATCTAAGAACCTACAAAAAGAAGAACCTCACTAGCACTTTCTCCCCTTTTTTTTGGCTCTCTTTTTTTGTTTTTTCTTTGTTTTTTTTTGCTTTTTTTTAAAAAATTGAATATACCTCAAATACAAAAAAAAATGTGGACAAAATAGACACAATAAATAAGGAAATGAGACTCAAAACACAAAGAAGGACATTACTTGACTCAAATCTTGCCCCGTAATCTTCAGAGTCATCTCTATCATTATCTTCCTTTCATGATATCATCTAAGAACCTGCAAAAAGAAAGACCTCATTGGCACTTTCTCCCCTTTTTTTTGTCCTTTTTTTTTTTACCTCTCTTTTATCTTTTTTTTTTTTTTGCTTTTTTTTTAAAAAAAAAACTAATACCTCAAATACAACAAAAAAAATGTGGACAAAATTGTTACGACCCAACCCAAACCAAGACCGATGCATAGGGACACGTCCCTAGTAAGCCTATATTACACAATTTCTAAAGAAAATTGGGCAGAGTTTCCTTTGTATTTAGGACTATTCCTAAATAAGGATTCTCTCCCTGTGCAAGCAACACATGCATATAAAATCATTGGGGATCCAGGTATTCTCATAATGCACCCCATAGCACACAACATATGAGTTTTAAACATAATCATAATTATGAAAATATGTTTACATATCCAATCAAGAAACTTTAATCTGTAACTATTGAGATTTAAACTAATTACAACTCAACACAAGGCGACCCTGCCTCTAGGCTAACAGAGCACTACTAAAGATTATATACATTTACTTCAATAATTAAATATAGATTTTAAATACAGACAATCTTTGGAAAACCACTCAAACAAGTGTCGATTACTATAACTCCAAGGACCTCAACTAGTTGGAGGCAGCCAAGTATAATCTTGTACCTGTCTAAAAATATGAAAAGAGAAAAGAGTGAGTCATACAGACTCAGTGAGTGATAATATACCTATAATTAGAGTGAGACAAGCTTAAACATACGTTTTTTTTTTATTAAAATATATACTCATACGAAAATCCATTCTTAAACGAATCATTGTTAAAAATGGAAAACACAACATCACATGAAAATTTCACTACTTCACTGACCTCATAATTCACTTATAGATCCTTTTCAAATATGCTTATAGTAAAGTAAAATTTTATAAAACTTCTTTACATACACATCCTTAAAACATTTAAAGATAGCTTATAACAAATCATTTATAATTAAAGCATAAAGATAGAAATATTTTCTCATAACATAAGGAGTGAATGCTTGTTTCAATTCATAATAAAGCTTAAGGAAGGATCCTATTTAGAATCTACATTCTAATTCCTTTCCACCTCTGGGCGTTACGTATCACCATCCCCAAATATGGTTCCTTTATCATTCAGAATCTATATTCTAATTTTTTTTCAATATTTGGGCGTTACGTATCGCCATCCCCCAATGTGGTTCCTTTAACAATCACCTCTGCGCATTACATATCACTGTCCCCAGAGTGTTCATATTTATTCTGGTCATGTCGGCCAAACATGCCGGGCTAGCACCCACCTTGCTAGCTGGGCTTTTCGAGGTGTACCAAGGCAAATGTTAACTGCCATTAAAGAGCAGTTTTGTTGTCGTTTCCTCCCCTTAGGTAACTTTATTCTTTTCTAAATCTTTGTCACTAAAACTTTTCCTTAGCTTAAATCTTATACATTCTAAGTGTACAATCAAACATAGGAACAAAGTATAATACCTCCAAATCTTTCAACTCAAAGTACCTAAAGTTCTTTCTTGAAGTAGTAAATTTAAACTATTTCTATCAAATTACTCAAAGCTTTGGCATAAAGAACATCATAATTTCTAATAATATAAAAGTTCATCCTTTTTATCAAATTATTCAAGCATCAAAAATCGATTTTCAGACTAGCTTGTCCCACACATATATATAAAAATATATAACAAGGTTCCTTAAAGAATTCAATAAGGTCATACCTTAAAATGCTATTTCACTTTCTTTGAACTTTAATAACTCAACCCATGAACTCAATATTTATAAAACTATGCACATACTAAAACTATCTAGCTATAGATATGTTATCAACTCACAGTGCTATTCCAAGAGAAGGAGTAGCCTTAGCAAGTTGTGTCATGGATTCATGATCACTGCATAAGTTATCTATCACCAAAAGCATTATTATCCAAACATTAATTAACCTATAGAACTAAAGATTAACTTGAAATACATCCCAAGACATAAAAGCCCCATTATGGAACCCTAGACTTCCAATCTCAACCTTAAACTCAAATCTTTAATAAAATCTTTCCATACCCATAAAATAAAAGAAGATTAGAGCTTGGAGAGTTACCTTGGATTGCAAAAGAAGGAAAAAACTTGATGGAGGACTTGGGGGTCTCCTCCCACCTTCATTTCTCTCTCTAAAAGAGAAGAGAGAGAGAGCTTTAAGAGTTTCAAGCTATGATGATGATGATGATGATGGACGAAGATTTATTGGTGGTGGATTTGAGTAGAAAATGGTGAAAGATTGGCAAGATATATGTGGGGGAGAGAAAGATGGGAGAGGAAGAAGAGAGAGAGATATTTGAAGAAGAATGGGGGAAAGGGTTCGTGCTTCTTGTTTTAATTTCGCCCAGTGGGCGCCTGGGCGCCCATCTACCTACAAGCCATCCTTGTTAGCAGCGCAACCAGCACCTGGGCGCTGGCCTTGGGCTCCTAGGCGCCCAGTCCCCTATTCTTTTTTTTTTTTCTTCAAACACTTTTCAAACATCATCATATACTTATTTAAGTTAATGTCCTCATTTATTTTACTCTCCATTAACTTTAAAATATAAATATAAATAAGAGAATGCCCCTTATTTGAATCTAATAAAAATATTGGAAAAATCAAACTCCTTAAGAATCAAAATCCAACTTTTGGATTTTAGTACAAACTTCCGAAAACTTGCGTTTTCTTAAACTTCAAGCTTGAAAATGAAAGGGGTGGATAACTTCCAAAAATTCATTAAAAATCACTCTTCAATTTTTTGATATCTAAGGAACAATTACTGGGACTTTTGATCCCATGAAAATGTCCCAATCTTATAGCCCTCCAAGGGGCATAGGGTCTAAACTTAGAGCTTTCACAGGGTCCAACAAAACAAAGTGTCATAATTTGTGTGACTCTCGACCCAGGCATAACAAAAATAGACACAATAGTTAAGGAAACGAGACTCAAAACACAAAGAAGGACATTACTTAACTCACGAGGAAAATAAGAAATTAGACTTCAGAATGTAGACAAATAGGAACCAAAATAGTAAAGATTGATAAAAAGAATAGACAAGGAAAGTAAAATTTAATAGCAGAAATTAAAATAAAAACCAAGGATCATAAAGATAGGGTTTTCCTACTAGACCTCTAAGAAACTTATTCTTAGTAACTTAGGTCACTGGAAAAGGGTTTTCTCCTACTAGATGTCTAAAAAACTTGTTCTTAGCAACTTATGTCACTAGAAAAGGGTTTTGCTACTTGATCTCTAAGAAACTTGTCCTTAGTAACCTAGATCAAAAGAAAGGATTTTCCTTACTTGACCTTCAAAGAACATGTCCTTAACAACCTAGATCAAAGAGAAGAAAATTTTGCTCTCCCCCTTTTTTTTTTATAAAGTGAATAGAAACATAAACAAAACAACCTAAAACATAAAACAAAGAGAAAAAATAGATGCAATAAGAACTAGAAAGAAATACTCAAACTAGACTGACAAGACACAACTAAAAGAAAAAACATAACTAGGAATTTTATCTAAACCTTGCTATGATACCAAACTGATATGAACCCCCTGTACAGATGCAACACCGGTAAGAGATTTGGAAGCGTTTGATGCCTACAATCCTTACTCAACCCGTGGATAAGAACCTTGAGATAAGGATTAAGCTTCTTGACTCATTGTTTATAGATAAAACAAGAACTAAGAATATCAAGAACTCATAAAGTATGAGAATAAAAGAAATAAACCTCCCAAAATGTATTGATCATAAAAACTCTCTAAACTCTTAACTATGTATAGACCAAGTTGCCTATTTATACATAAATCCTAAAATTGATAAAAATGAAAATTAGCTAATCCTATCTAAAAGATTTGATTTGAAACTGAAATTTAAAAAATTAAAGATATGATTATATTCTAAAAGACTTATTACTAACTAATTTAAATTGGATTTGATTTTTGTAGATTAAATTAGATTTGATTTTAATCTTAAAAAATAAACCGATTCAGTTCAAATCTAAGCAAATCCAAACTAAGTCAAAACAAATATAGACACAATCTAAATGCATCCCATCATATATTGGACTAGATAGTAGTGCCTCTAACATGATCAAATTTCTTGCTCTCCAAGTTACTTTAATTGAACTTAATTCCTTAATCTCCAAGTAACTTGAAATAAGCTTGATTCCTTTAGCTCCAAGTTAACGTCATTGCACTTGAAATAAGCTCTTGGGTTGTTTGATCCCCAAGTTATCACTAGCAAGCTCTTTCCCAGTGTTGGAATGAACAAATTACCCTCTTAAGCTTGTATCAATCCCCCCTTATCTAGAAACCCAACTCCATTGCCATTACCTTTAAGAGCTCTCCCTTCAACCCAATAATCAGTCCCCTCCACCTTGAAGCACTATCTCCAAAATCTCCTTCCTAGATCACAAATTACCAAAGTTTTACTTCTTCACAAAAATCTTAAACACCCATCATCATAGCATGGTTGGAAAAATTTTATAACCACACCTTTTTTTTTAATTAACATCACAATAATATTATTAAAAAAATGAAAAAATAACACAAAGAACAAGCAAAAGAAACCAAGCTGAAAAGAGGAGCAAATTAGGGATTTTCCAAAGAAGGTATTCTTGAAAGCTCAGGGGCACAGCAGAAGCTAATTTGTAGGGCAAGATAGAAAGGTAGATGGCGGAGGGCGCCACTAGGCTTGGCAACATGATACAGTAGTTGTTGCAGTGGTGGTTGCACCGAAATGAGTGGCATAGCAAAGGTGTGCGACTGATGCTGGCTGCTGGCATTTGGGTGCAGAGCAATGGTGCTAATGTGGTGAAGGACACGATGACGACTTCATGGGATAAGCTTGTTACAACAGTGACAATGAGAAGGAAGGCGAAAGTGGAGGCGATCAAGGCAGTGTCCACGAGGTTTGCGCAATGTGAGTGATGGAGGTTGTGGCTGGGATAGGGCTTTTTTTTTATTGTGGTTTGAAGAAGAGGGTGGTTGGCAATGAAGAAGGGGATGGAGAATGGGGATGGGTAAATTAGGGATTTTTTTATTATAGGCAATTGAGAAAGTTTGTAAATTATGCTAACAGAAGTCAATAGTGGTAATCATAAGGAAGGTAGTTGTAATTTTAAAATTTAAAAAGGTGTAAGTGTAATATCAAATGATCTCAGGGGAGGTTAATATAATTTTCCTTTTTTTCTTTTGAGTGAAAACCTGCATCTTCCTTCATTTTAAGCCAATTCTTAAACCCCAACATTTTATTTCACCAACTCCAAAATCCCAACATATTTTATTTTCCTTCACGAGACTTATTAATTGAATTCTCATGCTTCATTTATTTCACGGTCAGCTTGAAATTAACTTCAACTTCAATAATATGTTACATTTTGTAAAATTGAAAGACAAAAAACTTTTACATTAAAAATAAAATAAAATACCAGTAGAAAATAAATAATTTTTCAAAAAAATATTAAAAATATTATTAAGCTTTCCTTGTATCTTTTATATTTTTATTTTTTTTCTTTAAATGAAGATAGAATTTTTTTTAATTTAAATAATGAGAGAATAAGAAAGCTATCTGCTCTGAAAATTTGGATAAGCAATTCAAAACTATAGGGAATCTATCAAAGAAATTATTTGACAACAAAAGTAAAATTAAAGCCTTATAAAATGTTGTTTATTATTAACTTAATTGATTCTCCATTGGTAATTAGTTCATTTTTGTTATTCAATTTACTATGCTCATGCTGAGATACATCCCACAAAGATATAATAATGAATGTCTAACACATATTCAAACATGAACATTTTTCATCTTACACTATATAATGTTTTGTAAAACATAGAAAAAAAATACTCATCGGTCTATAAAAGAATCAGATTTTTACACATTAGTCCCTTATAGATTGGCTACATCCGGCTAAGATGACACATGACAATTAATAGGCTAGATCAACATATTTGTTGCTAACAAATGCTATTAATAAAAGGACAAATTTAGTCAAATTAGGGATGTTTAAAATTGATCCAAACTAGATTAAAATGAAAACCAATCTAAAAAAACCAAAAACATAATAAAACTAAAATAAATTGGTCTAAATTGGTTTTTGTTTTATGAAAACTAATCAATTCAGAGTTGGTTCTTCTTTTATGAAAAATGATCAGTTCGATTCAATTTTCAGTGTTACTTTCTAAAAAATTGAATTGATAATATATTACACACATACCATTCACTCACTCACACGTGCACCTGCACATGCACATGCACACATAGACACACATGCACATTGACATGCACATACAAATGTAAGATATACCACATATGTAATATTACTTAACTATAAAAATATACATATATGTGCATTTTATAAGATTCTAATACTAAAATTATTCATATATTATCACATCTTAACTCAAGATTTTAGATTTGTAATTCTCTATTACTTTTTTAATTTACTTAATAGTTTTGAGTAAATATATGAATTTTGTTCAAATCTTTTATTAATATTTCCTTAACTTGTTAGAATTAGAAATTAATATAACTTTTGATAATTAACTTAGATTTTATATTTGTATAGTTTTATAAAATTATTAATGATTAATTTAATTTAATGAACTTAAAATGTAATGCCTAGTCAAGATTTTTGGGAATTACTATTCTGTGCTATTTTGAACCCCGCGAAAGTTCTAAGTCTATACTCTATGCCTCTTTGGAGAGTTATATGCTCAGGATATTTTCTTGAGATCAAAAGTCCAGGTAATTTCTTCTTAGATATCAAGGAATTGAAGAGCAATTTTTAATGAATTTTAGAAAGTTGATAACTTCTCTATATTTATCCAAGAAGTTTAAGAAAATAAAAGTTTTTGAAAATTTATACTAAAATTTAAAAGTTGAATTTTGATTCATAATGATTTTGATTTTTTTGATATTTTTATTGAGTTCAAATGGGAGTATTTTCTTATTTACATTTATATTTTAAAGTTAATGGAGAGTATAGGAAAAGGGACGTTAACTTCAAATAGAGAAATGTAAATGAGTATGTAAGACCTTGGTCTAAGGGGTCTTGGAGATCAGAAGAAGAAGGAAGGGAATAAACCAGAATTTAGGAAACTAGGAGCCATGCTCGAGCACAGCTCCTTGTGCTCTAGCATGGGACTATGCTTAAGCGTAGACCCTCAAGCTCGAGCGTGCTCCCAAAACAGAGCAAGGAAGATTCTGGACTTAAACTGTGCTTGAGTGCAGTCCCTTGTGCTCGTGCATAAGTCGGCGAGCAAAAATAAAAAAGGGCTGAACGCGCTGTTCTGTACCTCTCTCTCTCTTCTCTCATTCCCTATCCAAGAATCACCCGCAAATAGTGTTGTTATCATTTTATACTACCGTCTATCCTCACCCAATCCCTATAAATTGTATTTTTAACCTTTCTACTGGTTGATTTTCCTATTTGAGGAAGTAAGGAAGATGTGGGAAATTCCTTGAAGGAGAACCATCACTCTCTTCTTGCTCTACGTCTTTTCTCCATTCATTGAGATACCCCAAAAGGCGACCTTTTTGGCTCTTGGCATAATAAACAAATGCCATCCTTGCTTCAGAAGCTATGTGAGTTGATAATATATCTATAACTTATTTTAGACATATGTATGGTTTTAGAAATATTATACTTATGGCCAGAATGGTTAGATATCAAGATTAAAATAGCATTCTTCTGAAGTTTTGAAAGGTAAAATATATTTTCTTATGTGCATATATGCATATACGTATTAGTATATATATATGTGGGACAAGCTTCTTTAATGAGGAAGATAGTTTTTGAAACTTGAGTACTTCGGTAGAAAAGACATAGTATCATGTTATTAGAAATTTGTAATATCTTAAAGTCAATGTTTTGGGAAAGAATTCAAGATATATTTAGATTGAACATTTTGAAGTTATTGTACTCATACTCTATGTTTTGGTAACATAGTTATTTTACATAATGGGAAAGTTGTGACTCAATTTTATGGATATTTTAAAAAGAAGATGATGCATTTGAAAAGTGTATCCTGAAGTATGACATATGGCTAAAGATTTGATAAGTTTATGTCTGGAATATAGATGTTTGAGTATTCTAACAGAATTTGATAACTAGTTTAAATGGGAAGGTTTCTTTATCAGAACTATATGCTAACGACAATAGACATTAGCCTTTGGTGCACCTTGGTAAAACCTCAGCTAACAAGGGGTTGCTAGCTCAATGGCCGTCTGGAATGATGGTTGGACACACTAGGATTAGGTTGTCGGGGCCGCTCAGATGTGGGGATTCACACTAGGGATAGGTTGTTGGAGCTGTCCAGTTGTGAACTAGATATAGTACTGCTGGGGTCAGATTGTCAAGGCTGCTCAGCAAAGAGATATTTCTGGGATAGAAACATCCCCCCAAAGTCTATAGTTACTATATTTTCATTATACATAAATGGTTACAATTGGTTCTTATTAGTGTTACATGTTTACCTGCAAAGAAGTTTATGACTAATTGAATTCAAAAGGTGATTTAGTGGACTATGGATTTTTCAAAGATAATATATCATATATAAGGCATGTTTTTTGGGAAATCTTTATGCATTTTTTTATTATAGATGAGTATTTGTGTTCACTTGAGAAATGATTTTGGAGTTTCTTAAGAATGTATTTTCTTGATAAGAGTATTTGGTTAAAATGAAGTTATATTTAAGTTTGTCCCACTCTTGTTATAGGTTTATTATCTCTCATTGAGTTGATGAACTCACTCTTTATCACTTTTTCTATTTCAGATATAGACTTAATTAGAGATTAGACCATCCTACTACACAAGAGTAGCGACGTCTCCGCAGAGAGTTTCCCCATCTAATGGACTCTTGGATTGTTCATAATTGTAGTTTTGCTGCATGGTATATAGGTAGGACTCGGCCTAGTCCATCGTAGATGGGTATGGGTGGTTGATCGACCTTGTAGCCAATATATAAGATAATATATGTAAATTGACTTGAATTCATGAAAACTTATTGAAATTTTATATATATTGTGTTACTATTTAGTGGATCATATTTATGTTGTATTTTGAATGATATAAGAGGTTTGCTAAGGGACGTGTCTCTTATGCGCCAATCATGGCTTGGATTGGGTCGTGACATAAAAGTTATATGTTTATATTCTATAAAAATTTTAATAAGAAACCAAATCAACCGAACCAACCCAAACCGATTTAAATCTATTTAGTTTGGTTTGGTTTAGTTTCTAAAATGTGATCAAACCAAACAAAACCAAACTAAAATAAAATTTCTTATTTGAATTAGTTAAGTTGTTTTTCTCTTCAAAATCGAACCAAACCTAACTGTGAACATCCTTAGTTCAAATGGTAACTATAGGGGGCGTGTAGATAGAATGTTTTTACATTTCTAAAAATCTGGCCATGGAAATGTAAGATTTATGTTTGTTACACAATAAAAAAAATACATTATCAGGTAGGTAGCATTCTTGAGAATAGAAAGTGGAGCTTTTTTTTATTCCCACACCCCCTGAGAATCATAGATTCTTATTGGAAGGAAATGTTTCTGAAAAAGAAAAAAGATCAAATTGTCCACCACTACTATCATTGCTGCCATATCACCACTACTACAGCCATTGTCGTGGCCACACCACCACCACCACCACCATTGCCACCATGTTACAAGGCTCTGCCACCAATAAATTAGTCTTTTAGGTCAGACTCTCCCTTGAATGTGAGTCTAGAACACAAGTACTATCACTATAAGAAAATTGACCATTTGCAGTGGATTTGTTAAAACCGACCACAAAATGGCTGTTTTGAAGTAGATTTGCAGTGGACATTAGGCCATCAGATATTCATAGGATACTAATAGATTGTAGCAGCCTAGTCTCCCTGTAATTTAGTGGCCAACTCTTCCCCCTTAATTTATGGCGGCTTCTATCCCCTTTAATTAACGGCGACATTTTTCCCTGCTAAATAGGGGCAGCATTTTCCCTTCTAATTAACGGCGACATTTTCCTTCTTTAATTAGCGGCAGCCAAATTAGTTCATGGTGGAATTGGTCACTGCAAATGACCAATTCAAGAAAAAAAATTAAATCTTCATATTCATACAAATATTATATAACAAAGCAAATCCAATCCAAATATTTCAAGTTCATATACAAGTAAAGAAGATAGATGTTTTAATAAAACTTTGGAAGCAATATTTTCAACATAGTTCTAACTACATCTAGCTTATCTTGTGGCCATTAGGGTTCATTTTCCTCTATTGCATCTTAAGCAACTTCCATTGAGTCTTCAACAGTTCCACTAAGTTTTCAACTTTCTCTAGTGACTATTGAACAACTTCCCCCGACTCTTCAAGAACTTCTATTAAATCTTCAACAATTTCTACTTAGTCTTCAACATATTCATCTGCCCCCATTAGTGAGTCTTCCACTACCTCTATTGTGTATTCAAATCTGTCAATTAAATCTTTAACAAAGAAATATACAACAATCATTAACAATATCAACAACAATAAAATTAGTAATATATATTATAGAAAAATTAAAATCAATAAAATAATTTAAAAAAAAAACCTGGTGGCTACTGTGGAAATGGCAACAAGAGAAGGTGAAGAAGAATGACGAAGTGTAGAAGGAAGAGAGAAAATGTAGAGAGAGAGAGAGAGAGAGAGAGAGAGAGAGAGAGAGGTAGAGAGAGAGTAGAGAGGGAGAGGAAGGAGGAGAAGGAAGAAAAGGAAGGTGGATGGAGGAGGATGAGAGAGGGTGTAGGAGGAGAAGGAAAGGAGAAGAGAAGAAGGAGAAAGGAGAAGAAAAAATAACATATAAGTTACTTTATAATTCAATTCTAATATAAATATGTTTGTGGTGGATTTTAAATTTTCACGATGGCATACCTTTTTTGTTTTTTAAAATTATTTGATATAATTAGTGGCGGCTTTCTCGATTAGGCCGCCACAAATGCTATAACTACTTTTTTAAAAGAAACTGTTTATGTGATTAGCTGCAAAAGCAATAACTTTTTTTTTCAAATTGTTTTTTGTGATTAGCAAGGTTTTCTTGATTAGCAGCGACCTGCAAACTCTATAACATTTTTTAAAAAGCATCATTTGTGTGATTCGTGGCCGCCACAAATATTTTTTCAATCAGCGTTAACTTTTTTTTTTTTTTGAAGTGCATGTAATAATTAGTGGCAACAATTGATCACTTTGCCACCGCAAAATGCTTTGCATGTCTTTTTTCCTTTTTTTTGAAATCATAGTAATAATTAGTGGCAATAATTGCCGCCACAAAACTTTTGATCAGATATTTCATATGTCTTTCTTTTTTTTTAAAAGCTAAGTAATAATTAGCGACAGCAAATTTTTTATCGCGTAGCCACAAATTCTTTCACATATCATTCTTTTTTTTTTATGAAGCATACATAATAATTAGCGGTGGCACGAAACATTTAATCACTTAGCTTTGGCAATTGCTACCACAAAAGGCTTCACATGTCTTTTTTTTTTTTTAATTGAAGTAATGGCTGCCGCAAATCTCATGAACACATTTTTCTTTTGACAATAAATATTGCACTTAGAGATGGCATTTGCCACCATAACTTGTTTATGGCTGTAAAATTTTCCCCCAATTATAAACTTCAACAAGTTAGCGGTAGCTTTGGTTGCACAATTGTTTTCTGGGTATTATTCTTTACAAAAGAAAAAAATTAAAGAATATTATCGTTAGAGACAAAATCTTCTATTGCAATAGCTTTTTTTTCTTTGTGGCTTTTTTGGCAACATAGTTTCCATCTTCTGCTGCAAATCCGCCAATTAATGTTTTTCTTATAATGTATCATTGAGAAGTCAACAGGTGAAAGGGGCAACTTAGGGAATAAGTGACCTAGAAGGCCAAAGTAAAGCTGCTAGATTGGCTAGCCTATCGTGGACTGCTGTGATCACGGAGGGGGCAACCTAAAAAAGGGATTAGAGTGAAGCCACTCAGAGTGGGCCACTGTGGTCATCAGCCTTTAAATAAGTGGCATGTTACAAGGCCTACATTGAGGAGTCATACCATCCAAGTATGATACTTTTGTCTAGAGATTGTCATGCCCAATAGGCTAATCTTTTAGGTTGGCTCTTTGTTGGACTTGAGTCCATAAAACCCCACCACCGATGTCACTGCATTACCACCACTATCGCATTGCCACCATCATCAAAATTATCATTATTATTATTATTATTATTATTATATGTAAATCATGTTTTTAAATGTGTTTGATGGTTAATTTTGTTTTAGTTGAAAACTTGAACTTGATAAGGGTACTTTTGAAAAAATATATAGTATTCTTGAAAATATCAATGTCAACCAAACACAGAAATGGTACACTTTCAAGATATTCTATGAGATCCATGGACTTTAATCTATGTACCAAATGCACCTAAATGTCATGCCTAGGAAAGTTATTCCTAGGAATAGCAATCCTCTGAATAGTATTCTTAGGAGTGAAAAATTAGGTCGCATACCACATGTCCCAATGGGGGTGTTTGGTATGGCAAAGGTAGTTCGGTGGCTGTTGAGGAAGGTTTGACAGTCGATAGTGGAGGTAGGTGGATGTCAGTGGAGGTCCAATAGCCATCACTAGTGGTAGAGGTATGATGGCCAAAAGCAGAGGTCTAATGATTGGCTATGATGGATGACAACCATGAATAGAGGTTTGATAATTGGCAGCAGTGGTAGTGTTTAATAATGGGGGTAATTTTATCTTTTCACTTTTGTGGAAACATTCCCTTCCCATGGAATCAAACATTCCCAGGGTGGAGGTGGAAACTTTTCATTCTCGAAAATGCAACTTATCTGGGAATATTTTTTTAAACTGCATGCCAAACATGTGAATTTTATATTCCCATGATGACATTTCCAAAAATATAAAAATATTTCATCTACCAAATGCCTCCATATAAGGATTAAGTTGTATCTATTTTTTATTTTTGGAAAGAGTAATGTATTAAAACACAAATTTTTTGAGACTAAAGTGTAGTTTTTCCCTTTAAAATTAAGGTTAACTTAAGTTTTTTGTCCTTATACTCTACATTGTTTTTTAAATTATTTTCTCTTTTTAATTGAATCCCTATAACTATAAATATTTTTAAACATATCTCCTTCCTCAATTATAATACTATTAGCCATGACAAATGGCCAAGAGATGTGACATGTTGTTTCACATCAAATGCTATATGAGATTTCCATTGATCCTTGTCATTTTCATCTCCCAAATTCAATTATCTAAAATCTAACAAAATCATATTGACAAACCTAATAAGTATCACATTATTTTTTTTGTCAAAAACGTTTAAAATTATAGGAACTAAATTAAAAATAAAAAAGTGTAAAAACTAATTTAAAAATTAATTTGAAGTGCATAGATAAAAAACTTAATAAAAACATGATTTAGTGGACTAATTTTTCATCTTCCACGAGGACTTTTATATTTTAAGGTGAAAGCAAACATTTCTTTTGACGTATATTAAGGTAGCTTTGGCCATATATTTCTAGTAAAATTTAAGCCGTTATATTGCAAAAATAAAATTTGCTAAGGTAACTTAGATTGTAAAAGTCATAACTACATGAATATGTGCAGCTATTGTCCAAAATCAATGTAGATAGTATTAAGGTTTGGGATAGCTAGCTATAGAATAAATGTGGTGTTTAAAATGCTCACTCACAAAAAATGAGCATTCAATATTTACCTAATTTTTAACTATTGATCAAGTTAAAAAATAAATTTAATAGTTGATATTGAAGGATTACTCATACTTCAAATATCATATAGAGTATCATAATCAATTTTTGTGTAATATCAATCATTTGATTTATTTTTTTAACTTGATTAATAGTTAAAAATTATGTAAACAATAAAGTTCACTTTTATAGGTGAATATTTCAAACATCACTTAGAATAAATATTGTTTTAATAATTGATTGAATATGTAATCAATTTTCTTTATGATGAATAACACAATTCGCTTTCCTATTAGCCGAAAAGCAGTTTCACGAAATTATACTTTTATATGTAAAGAACTCAAATTTTAAATATAATCAAAATGTGTAAAGAAACTTTTTTTATTATAAAATATTTTATACTATCAACAAATTATATATATTTATATGTTTTACTTTTGAAAAAATCAATAAAAAAATTAAATATTTTTATTTAAAACAATTGTATAAGAGTATTTTATATTAATATTATATCAAAATTGAATTAAAAAATTAAATAATTTTTAATTATAATCAGTAAGTCGATTTTTTCCAAACATATCACAATTTACCGAAAGCAGTTTTTTTTTTAGAAAATAGGAAAAAGTAGTGAAAAAGATTAATTGTTACCGAAAAAATGCTTCACTAAGAAGTTAGTAAAGGAGTTTTTCTTAAGAGAGAAGTACCAAATTTTATTGAATATAAATTATTTTTTAAAAATAGAAATCCTGAAAATCCAGTGCCTTTAAAAGCCCTCGTCCTTTGTTCTGAAGTTTATGCCCGTGGCTCCGTTCATTCGCGACTCCCACAGTGATGGAACCTCTGCAAAACGGCCTTAACTTGTTTCTCAGCAGCAACCCTCCTGAGTTACCCCACTCTAATGGCCTTAACTCTTTCTCTGAACCTGAGTATTTGGGTAACATGGATCCTTCTAGAGCCTTTGTCAGGAAAGTAAAGCGTCTTATTGTTAAGGTACTGTTTTAATTTCTCAGCTTTATTCATGTGTTTTTTTCCTTTCTTGTTCGGTAACCAGCAAAAATGAAGCACTTGACACCTATATGAGAATTTGTGAGTATCTTCATGCCATCATTTTTGTTGCAGCAGTTGCACAATGCAGATGATGCATATTTGTTCTACTCTTTTAATTTTATTGAATATTTCTCGGTATGAAATTTTATTAAATTTTAAATTTTAAATTTTTTTGGCCATCATTAAATTTTATTAAATTTTAAATTTTGTATTATTGTCTCATAATTTTCGCGGAGATCAAGGTAAGCAAAAGTTTCGGGTGCACCATGCCCTTTTGGGATTTGATCAGATCAGGCTTTTTGTTGTAGTACTAGATTTTATGGTTGGGGGTTGAGACGAGAGTTGTTGCATGATTATTAACTCAAATTCGTGTTCGAGGGGGAAAAACGCAAATTCTTTCTAACTTTAGAATTATCTGTTTTTAAATATCAAGTTTGATTTTATATTATCAAGAGTTCTTCTTTTTACCTATCATTTGTCCCCTGAAATTGTAATTTTCGATGCGTAAGGAACTTTTTTATCTGGAAAAAAAAAATTAGTATAATTTTTTATGAGTTCGTTTATTGGCGTTCTCGTCCTACTATGCCATGTCTGTCAGCACTTGGATTTGATGCAATGTTTAGTTCGTTTCAAATTTTCAAGGATACATCTAGATGGAAGAATTTCAAAAAGAAGAGAGAGGATTTACCTTTCGTTTCTAAATTTAAAGAACTATTTATATAAGTAAATAAATAAATAAAGGATGATTGAAAACTTATTTAATAATATTTCATTTTATTTATCTTATTTTTATGAAAAAAATTAAGAAAAATATTTCAAATTACACATGAAACTAATCTATAAAATTCTTCCTTTATTTTTATCCTCATATCAAACAAATCTTATGAGTTCTGAGTAAATTTACACATAAAATTTATTCATAAAAAATTTCTCTCAATTTTTACTCTCATAATATAGGATAAAAATAAAAAATAAAATTTCATAGATAAGTTTTATATATAATTTTACATATAAAATTTATCTATAAAATTTTACACCTCATTTTTACCCCAAACACAAAAATTTATCTATCTCCTTCATTTGCCTCTAAACTCTCCTCTCTGTACATATTGGATGCGCTTTATGTTTTCATGTGCAGCAAAATAAAACAGCCATATATTTCCTCAAATATTTCAATTTATCCATATTTGTACTTTGCTCTCTGTTTTGGCCTGTCCCATAACTTTTACTCTCGCTCTCTTCCATTGTTGGGTTTGATGTGTCTCTATATGTACGTCCTATTCGGCTACCTTATTAGAATAGGAGATTACGTATGTGATACAAAAGGAAGTAAATAAAAAGAAAGATAAATTAATTTTATTTCCTCTTTTTATTTCTAAGGAGGGTGGGGACTAAATCCATGATTTAATTTGTACCCCAAAAAAAAAAAAAAAAAGAACTTGTGATCTAATGCTAATAACTCTGAATTATATGAGAAATAATTTTTATACCACTTAAAGTAATAGACACCTATAGATACTTTTTATTTTTAAAGTTGAAAGAGTTAAAAAAATATAATGTAAAAATAATAAAATTGTGGGGACTCACCTTTGTGTTTGGGTGTTTATTAGTGTCTCTAAAATTGGATGTATAAGTAACACAATTGAAATTACAATTGGTTGGCATCTACAATTTTAATTTTTGACGGTATCTTTATTTTCTATTTTATTTATACATATAAATAGATAAATTACAGTTTACTTCTATTCATACATTATGCATTAATTTATAAATACTGAACCTCTTTATTAGTTAAAACGGCTAATTGGAGAGTTAAATGGCGTCAGTTTATATGGTATATCACTTTTACTAAAATTTATAGTGTGTGGTCAACTTGGAATGTGACAATCTTTCTACAAAACAGAGGTTAGATGGTAGTGCGCGACCATTATTTTGTCTGAGTTGACAATTTTAAGGTGCATGAGGGTTAAATGTTACAAATGACTAAAATTTGGGGAGAAAGTGTTACAAATGAAACCTCATTGATTTTAGATTGCACCAGAATTTAGAGTAATGAATTGTTCCAAGTAAATTTTATGTGGTAACTTTTAATCGATTAATCAAAGGAAATAAAGTTGCCGGAGAAGAATTTGTAAAATTTTCCTTTAAATATTTATTAATTTTTCAGTAAGTAATATCCATGAAATTTTATTAAACACGTTTAAGAGATTTAGGTAAATTATCTAAACATGATTTTATGTAGGAAAAAAATTGAATGACAATTTTTATACATATGAGAGAAAAAATAATATAAATTTAATTTTAATATTAAGGGTGTGTTTGATTAAGAATAAAAATGGGGGTGAAAATATTATCGATAAAATTAATGTGTATTTTTATGTAGTGTATTTTTATATATAAAGTTCATCAATAAAATTATTATCTCTATTTTTTTTCTTAATTAAATACACTCTAAGTGAAAACTTTTTTTAATATTAATACTGTTGATTAAATAATTAAAATAAATAAATTTTGTACCATATGCCCGTTTTATATTTGGAATAATCCTAAGCTGTTTATATAAATAAAATCCATACTGAAAAATTTCTTCCAGAAACAGAAAACTATAAAATAATTTCCTGAGATAAGGTGGGTCACACTTCTATGGTGCACATGGAAGACGCTGGACCTATTAGTGTTTGGCATAGCAAAACCAAGCCATTCAAGAAAAGAATCAAAGTTTTAAATTTTCCGATCGAAAGAGGACAATCGTTTTGCAAAGAAATCTTGGTGTAATAATTTAATGAACTTATAAACAAATCAAGTAATCCAAAAATAAAAAATGCGAATCTGAAGAGGTGTCAGATAAATAAATTAACATTTTGTATTGAGAAACGTGTCGTGTAGATCTCTTTTTTCCCTTTGGTCGTTGAGGATTTCACTGTTTAAATAAGTGGGAGACTAATCTCATCTAGTAGTGTGTTTGGTTTGAAGATTTGACATCGGCAAAAGCTTTCAACAGCTTAATTATTTAACACGGAGTTACTTAGTAAGTGCTTATATGTTATAAAGTTTTTTATATTATTTATCAATTATTATCCCTCTATTCAGGATCTGAAGAAGAGTGTATAAAAAAGGATTGGAAAAAGAAGCACCATATATATGACGTTTGATATTATTATTATTATTATTATTATTATTATTATTATAAGAGCTAAATCTTATTAATATGAAAATAATAATTACATAATTAATTAATTAATAATGCCAATTGAACCACTAGCCTAGTAATTATTTTTTGTATGTTTCATTTGAGTTTGAAATATCTTATGTTCGATTTTTACCCTCTCTTTAAAAAGTATTTTGAAAAGTATTCCATAGGAATAATTCATAATCTCATTATTTTTGATAAAAAAAATTTAACTAATTAAAAGTTAAAAAAAATTCTTAATTTGTACCTAGGAGAGTGTGTATTTGTTTGTGAATTTTTTAGGTAAAAAATGACCTTTTTTTATTTAAAAAATTAATTTTTATATATTTAAATAATTTTTTAAAAATAAGCACAATTTTAAAAAAAATTTATTTTCAATTTTTTTGTAAAAAATTAAAAGAATAGTTTTTTAAAAAATTAATTTTCATCCTTTTTAACTATAAAATTTAAGTTTTATAATTATTTTCTTAAAAGGTTAAAATAAATACACCTATAACTCTGTAGTCATAAATTAACTAGGATAGCAAAAAGTGAGGGATCTCAAGAATGGATAAATGAGACCCCTCCATATATTTCAGATATATTAGCTGAGAATGTTTTGAGTTGAATGAATTCACATTTTATATCAAAAATAATGTATAAAAAATTATACTAATAATATATTAAAATTAAATGATCTATTTGGTTTTAATTTTAATTACAAATTTATTATTTTTATTTTCAATCTATTTCTTATTTTTAGTATTTTGTTTAAAAAAAAGAGAAAACGAGAAAATCTTGATTCCTGGTTCTATTTTATATTTTGGGCTATTTTTTTATAAAATTTTAAAAATAAGAAATAAATTAAAAATAAGATAGCATTTTTATAGTTAAAATTTACAAAAATAAAAATAGAAATTAAACATGGTCAAATTTATTATTTAAATATAAATTTAATTTAAATGTATTGATAATGTGAAATAGTTTTACACTGTCAACCAATAAAAATGTTAGAAAATACCAATTCATATAAATAATTACCCATTATAATAAGAGATACATCATAATTTCTCATTTTTTTAGTATTTTTATTGGCTGATAATATAAAAAAAAATATATTGGCAAAAAAATATATTAAATATACTATCAGTACATTCTAATTAAATCTTTTAAATATATTGGCAAAAAAATAAATATAATTTGCAAATTAATATTTTGGACTGCAGCCTGCAAGTAATGATCAAAAATACATTTCTTTTCTCTTTAATGCTAGTGCAATTAAAAAATTTGAATGACACAAATAAAAAAGAAATAGAAATAAAAAATAAAAGAAAAAAAAAATCCACGGTATAATGCGAGTGTTGGCGCTGGTCGAGTGGAAAAATGCCATGAAAGAAAAGCGGGGAAGAGCCACCGAGTAGAATCCCGTGATTCGTGGGACCCACAGATCCTATTGGTACACGTGTCACTTCTCGCCGCGTCTCCCAAAATCTGCTACCTATATATTGTCGCTGAATCTCGCTCGTTTTTTAAACTGTGCAACCTTCATCGCTCACTCACTCACCGAGTCACTTAACTCGTTCATTCAGTATCGACTCGGTCCTCTGCGTTTCCAGTTATCATGGACTCAATGTCCATTGATCCCACTCGAGCTTTCGTGAAGCATATCAAACGCGTCGTCGTCAAGGTCTCACTTTTTTTTTTTTTTTTTTTCAATTAACCACATTATATTCTGTAAATTAGAGTCCCTTTTTTTCATGTAAAAGAAATTACATAATTTTTTGCAATGCATTTTCTAGGTGAACAATATAGATAGGATCGATTTCAATGGAAAATAAAATAGGCGAGCATTTCTTTGTGGCCTTTTTTTTTTTTTTTTGTTGGCTCTTCACAGTTTGATGATTTTTAAATGTTGTATTAATTGCAGTTTTTTGGTTTTTTTTTTTTTTGGGCTGAGATTTTATTTTCTGATGTAATGTATTCAACTCTAATGAATATCATTGGATTTTTTTAATTTGTCTTGCTTTAACCTTTGATTTTTTTATTATTATATTTTTTTTTTGTGTGGGTGGTTTACTTCTTGTGTTAGTGTCTCATGAGTTATATTATTATTGTTCTTGTGTTGTATTTTGCATTTTTTGTTTTTTTTGGTCTTGTTCTGTAATTAACACATATATTTGTTTCATGATCTTGATTGAAGGTCGGAACAGCCGTTGTTACTAGAAGTGATGGAAGATTAGCACTGGGAAGACTTGGAGCTCTCTGTGAGCAGGTGTATTATATATCTACAAGTTGCAGATAATTTCAGTCCAAGAATAAAATGGTTTTTAAATAAAATAATTTTCTGTAATTTGTTTTTCCTAAATTGAAGTGCATGGAGAAGAGAAAAACAGATAAATAAAATGATGAAGTAAAAAAGAGAGAAAAAACCCCTCTGAAACAAAATAAATAACAGGGAAGTGGTGAATAGGGGAAAGCAGTTCTAAATTCATGTCCTTGCCGGTCATGTAATTTTCTTTTTTAATGGTTCATGTGTTCTTTTATTATCGTATTTTGAGGCTGAAAGCTGTCTTTCCTATGACATTGTTGCAGCTTAAAGAACTAAACACTCAAGGGTATGAAGTTATATTGGTGACTTCAGGTGCTGTTGGTCTTGGCCGGCAAAGACTTAGATATCGCAGATTGGCCAATAGCAGGTTCTTATTTCGCTTTTGCAATGATACTAATTCAAAATTCCAATTAATAATGATGGGGTTCATACTTTCATTGCTTTAATTTGAAAAGATTGATTAGCTCTTCAGTTGTACTTTGTAGGTGATGCTATAAAGTAATAAGAGTTTTCATGCAATACAAATGTAAAGAAAAAAAACCTACCTTTTTATTTTATTTTATTATTATTTTTTTGTTGTTTTTTTTTTGTTTTTTTGGGGGGGGGGGGGTGGTGTACAGAGTAAAAACTGTCTTAAAGATAACTGAAAGTACTTTTAATTTTTCATCCCTCACTCGTAGCATGCTTCCTTTATATCTTTGTGTAATTAGACTGGCATAGGATTGAAGGTTTCATGTAAATTTCTTGATTTTCTACTAATATGAGGTGGTGGAGTTTAAGAGATAGAGGGTGGGAATGATTGATGAGCCTGAAAGAAATTGTTTGCTTGTCATGCAGCTTTTCTGATCTTCAAAAGCCGCAAGGTGAGCTTGATGGCAAAGCATGTGCAGCTGTTGGGCAAAGTAGTCTCATGGCTCTATATGATACCATGTTCAGCCAGGTTGACACAAAACTAAGTTGCTTGTTGATTATGCTCTCAATCTAATACACATTTTTTTTGGTTTTAATATATTAGCAGATGCTTTTATTGTATCCTCCTTACTGATGCTGATACGGGATTTTCCTGATGCAGCTTGATGTGACTTCATCCCAACTTCTTGTGAATGATGGGTTTTTTAGGGATGCAGGCTTCAGAAAACAACTGTCTGACACAGTGAACTCGTTATTAGATTTAAGGGTTATCCCTATTTTCAATGAAAATGATGCTGTCAGTACCAGGAAGGCACCATATGAGGTCTGCTATTTTCTATTTTCTATTCACTATTTCATTTGAATTATCTCCATTTATTTATTTGGAAAAAATTTTAATTTTGCTTTTACCAACTATCTAACCTTGGTTGGTTGCTGTCATATTATAGCCAAGCAGTCTTTGTCAAAACTATTTTTGTTTTGAAGAAAAATATTCCACACCAACAATTTGTTAGTTTGATTTTATTGGCTTTGTGATATGTTCTATAACAAAAACAAAACATGCAAAATCCCACTAGGTGGGGCTGCATGGTGGCTTTAAACAAGTAATTACTTTTAATTGTAAGCACTGTCTGCAGGATTCTTCAGGTATTTTCTGGGACAATGACAGTTTGGCAGGTCTATTAGCTCTTGAACTTAAAGCTGACCTCCTTGTTTTATTGAGTGATGTTGAGGGCCTTTATAGTGGTCCTCCAAGTGACCCAAACTCAAAGTTAATTCACACATATGTAAAAGAGAAACATCAAGGAGAAATCACTTTTGGAGACAAGTCAAGGTTGGGCAGAGGTGGCATGACTGCTAAAGTTAATGCTGCTGTTTGTGCTGCTAATGCTGGCACACCAGTGATTATAACTAGGTATGTAGAATTTTGAGTTGTGTTTTTATTGATATAGCAACAATGTTTGTACAACTATTTTTGTTTCACTTTTATACTATAGTGAACTTGTTTTTGGCCGTTTCATTTTTTATTTGACCTTTCACGGAATCAGTAAATTTTCTGTTATTAACTCATTTGCAAAGGATTAATAATTTTCTTGGTTGTGAAACTACATCAATGGGTGTGTACCTCCCCCCCCCCCCCCCCAACCAAAAAAAAAAAAAATACAAGAATGCGAAAATTCCCTTTTCTTTAAACACAACATTTATGCAGTTTATGGATGTCATCTGAACTGCCAATGGAATATAATGTAGATGTTCCATTAAATCAGGGTATAGCATGTATCTGATGGTCTTTGTCAGTTTGAAATAAATATAATGATCATTTTCTATCATGCTATCTAAAGTAGCTCGTGGTGGCTGTTTCGCTATGGAAAAAAGAATAAAGCCTTTTTCTATTGTCTTGCAACAGTTGGTATTTAGTAACAGTATCTATTATCTTGAAAATAGTTCAAGTGATGAAAAAAGATTCTGATTTCCATTGTGAGCGATAATCTTAACTTGTTTTTATCTTTTGTTATATTTGTTTAAATACACACTTCTATTGCAAAGTATCAGGTACACATATGGATTTTTCTTTGTACTGACTTTGAATTGTATTTTGATCTCCATTTGAAGTGGCTATGCCACAAACAACATCATACGAGTGCTTCAAGGGGAAAGAATAGGTACTGTCTTTCATAAGGATGCACATTTGTGGACCAACATAAAGGAAGTGAGTGCACGTGAGATGGCAGTTGCCGCACGTGAGGGTTCTAGACGACTTCAGGTAAGTGCAGTCACATATTTGGGAGTGTTATAGGCCTGCCTTATTTCCATCGATGTAAATTTTTAACTTGTGATTTTTTCTCTCATTTTTCCCCCCAACACAATGAACTGAAGTAGTTAGTCATCACTCATTTGTATTACATTAATGTTTTCTGTTTTAGGTCCTGAATTCGGAAGAAAGGAGGAAAATATTGCTGGCAATAGCTGATGCATTGGAGAAAAATGAAAGTACAATAAGGCTTGAGAATGAGGCAGATGTTGGTGATGCTGAGGCAGCTGGATATGAAAGATCTCTGACATCACGTTTAACCCTGAAGCCTGAGAAGGCAAGAACTTAATTGATTGCGTGCATAGTCAAACATCAAATGATAATATAACATTCTCAGCTTTTCGTTGTTGACATGTCTAACACTGATTTCTCACTTTGCAAAATATGTTTTTGTGACAGCATGGTTTTTATTTATTTATTTATTTCTGATCTTGATTCTTGCAGATCTCTAGTCTTGTAAGGTCTGTTCGCATGCTGGCAGACATGGAAGAACCAATTGGTCAGATTTTAAAGAGAACTGAGGTCAAATCCCTTTTCTTTTGTTTGAAGGAGGATCTCCAATCCTCCTAACTCTTTGTAATAATCTTCCCTGTCTTAATGATTTTATCTTTTTTGTTATGAAAATGACCTGATAAGTGATAATTAAAATGTTAAATTGGCTGTGTGGTATTGAAATATTTCAACATTTTTCTCTTTTAGCATGTTTAAGTATAAATTTTTTTTTTCCCACTATTTGGTTTGTACATTATGAAATAACAAATCCTGGAATGGGTTTTGTAACTCATGTTCTTCGATCTTGATATATGGAAAAAAATATATATATATATTGTACCTACTTTTACCAAAAAATGAGTAATGTTATAAAACTATAGATTCTACTTTTTAACACTAATTTTGACTGTTCTTATGTCTGCTCTCTTTGTCCAGCTGGCTGATAAACTCATCCTTGAGAAAATATCATGTCCATTGGGTGTCCTTCTGGTTATATTTGAGTCTCGACCTGATGCCCTTGTCCAGGTTATTTTAAGTTTCCTATTCCTTCTCATTCTTCCTCCATCTTCAATTAAACTTCGAAGAATGACAATGATATAAGCACAATTACAAATTATCCATCTAGTGATAAAATGATTGTTGTTTTGCTACATTATCAAGTTTCAGTCAATCCTTTTGGTTTATGCAACTTCTGACTTACTTTTTCAGATTATGTCATTTGAATTTGTTTAGTTGTTTTGAGTATTGATCTCTTTGTTGTTTGTTGTAATGGATAATAGATAGCTGCATTGGCAATTCGAAGTGGGAATGGTTTACTACTTAAAGGTGGAAAGGAAGCCCGACGATCAAATGCTGTCTTACACAAGGTTTATCTATTTATTTTGGTTGAGGCTGCTGGTTTATAAGTTTAATCTGAATCAGATTTGACTGTTGTTTCTTTGTCCTTATTTTAGTTATAGATATTTTTTTCTTTTTTCATATTTCTTCATTATTTTAGGTCATCAGTTCAGTCATGCCAGATACTGTTGGCGACAAACTTATTGGGCTTGTGACTTCTAGAGAAGAAATTCCAGATCTGCTGAAGGTGGATATTACAAGTTAAATTCCTTATTATTACTTCTCCATTATGATCTTCCACTAAATTATACTCTGCCACAGCTTGATGACGTGATAGATCTTGTGGTCCCTAGAGGCAGTAATAAGCTTGTTTCTCAAATCAAGGAGTCAACAAAAATTCCTGTTCTTGGTCATGCTGGTAATACATATATATAAATCTCCGATTTATGGTTACACTAATTCCAGATCTCTCTCAACTCAAGTGGTACACTTTTATTGAATTTGTTATTTTTGTTATGCAGATGGAATTTGTCATGTGTATGTTGACAAGTCTGCTAATATTGATATGGCAAAGCAGATTGTTAGGGATGCAAAGACTGATTATCCTGCAGCCTGCAATGCAATGGTAATTAGCATTTACACCTATTATTATCCCTGCAGTAAATCCGCTCCCTTTTTGGATTTGGCTACTTTGTTATACATTATATGAATGGGATCTATTGAATGTCCTCGTTAAAATATTGTGTCTTGATATTCATAGGAAACTCTTCTTGTACACAAGGATCTGTCAAGTAATGGTGGACTTGATGAGCTTGTTCTTGAACTCCAACGTGAAGGTTTGACCTTACTTGCAAATGGATTTATGATGTAGAGAATGTATTCAAATTGAAATTTTTGTTTTGTTTCCTTTTTCTAAATCCCTTCGTGGGATTTAAAGAAATTTTGATATATTAGTTTTATGATATTTACGTTTTCCTTTCTATTTATAATTTTATAGTTGGACGATTTCATGAAATTCTGCATACTGCAGTAGTTTACAAATTTTTTTTTTTTTCTTTTAATGAGAAATTAAGCTGCAGTAAAACGTGCATGTTAAGGGAAGAAAAAATGACCACATTGCAGAGATAGGATTTCAACTAAAATTGAACTGGAGTCACAAGTTTTAGTGAAATCAAGATGATCGGCTAGTGGATTCTTGAAGTGATTATTCAAAAGAATAAAGAGAGAGGCGTTTATAAACAAAAATTGGAGTTTTATCTGAAGACAAGCTTTTGGAGGAAAAAAGGAAAAGAAAAAGAAAAAGAAGAAGTTATGCATGTAATACATCTTATTGGCGAATTTTTCTTTATTAAGAGAAATAAAACTCAGTTGGTTTACTAAAACAGAAAAGGTGAGAATAGAACAGCTTTATTGAACAGCTTTCATAAAAAGATAATTGATGTTGACGTTTTTATTCTGAGGCTATCAGTTTTGGAGATTGTGAAACTGAAATGTAATTTCTTTTCTATTTATTTGAGTGTTGTGTTTAAATCTAGTCAATTTCTTTTCTTAATGATTGGATAAGGTTATGGTGCATGCAATGTCCTGCTTAGTTGTCTTCAAAAGCAGGAAAGTCTTGCTTAAAATGGGATAATTTTTCTTACAGGTGTTCAACTGTATGGTGGACCAAGAGCCAGTGCTTTACTAAATATTGCTGAAACAAGCTCTTTTCATCATGAGTATAGCTCACTTGCTTGCACAGTCGAAATTGTAGATGATGTATTTGCTGCCATTGACCACATAAATCAACATGGCAGGTATCGGGGGCTCTTCTACATAATTTTCATTTTCATTCTCTTTATCATTATTGTGTCTAGAAGTCTATCATACTCTTTTTGCTGTTTATGCAGTGCTCATACTGAATGCATTGTCACAGAAGATTGTAAAGTTGCTGAAACTTTCTTGTGTCAAGTTGACAGGTATGTCTTGATTTTTACTTTCAGTGACATTGTTCGATCCTTTGCTTCAAATAGATACTAATAGAGCATGATGAGTTGACAGGGTACTCCAGATGCTTTACATAATTTGTCTGAATCTCCGGTTGACCTATTATTGTTAATATTGGGGTATACCATTTATCCAGTCATGCAAATGTTTCTTGTTACTTTTCTTGGGGTCCATATATATAAGGGCTGATTTGGTTTGGTGTCGTAGTTAATTCCGACCTTGTGGGAAAAGGTTTTGTTGTCATTGCTGTTGTTGTTGTTGTTGTCACTGTTACTTATTCATTCTTTCATTTAAATCTCATCTTCAACTGTCTTAAAGCTTGTAATATGTGTCTCTGTTGGTATGTCTATGCTCTTTTAGCTCATCACCGGGTCATCAAGGGTAGTTTTATACTAGTTATGCAGGCTTTCATGGATTATTCCATAGCACAACCTTACTTTTCCATTCTGACGAAAAACATTCTGTAGACCCGAGAATCCACTGGAACCTTTAAACTGCAGAGTCATTGTTTTGCATTCCATCGTCTTCTTCTTTTTCTTTTCTTTTTCCCTTTTTTCTTTTTTTTTTTTTTGGGGTGCAGAAAATTTTATCTCCACGTCCTTTTGTCTTTCATCCTGTTCTCTGTTCACCTATCTACAGACCTCACATCTAGTCATTAATGAATCATTTCTTGAGATTCAAAGATTTGTATAAACAAACACTCATATACCGACTTTTATTTGGATGTAATTCTGTTTTCAACCTTAAATAACATTATGCATCAATGTGTCTCTACTCGTAGCCACTCCAGAATAAGTATTTTTTGCTCACTTTATGTTGTTCATTGTGGAATATCTACATTTTCACCTGATGCACAAACAGTGCTGCTGTATTCCACAATGCAAGTACACGGTTCTGTGATGGAGCACGCTTCGGGCTTGGTGCAGAGGTAGTGTATCTTCTAAAAAGCCTCCTGTTTTCAGTGATGTAGTTTCGCTATTTTCTCATCTGTTCTTGGTTAATTGTTGAACAGGTTGGAATCAGTACAAGTCGAATTCATGCTCGAGGTCCTGTAGGAGTAGAGGGTTTGTTGACAAACAGATGGTATGGGATTGCGAGCTCATCTCTTGGCTTTTGTTATGTTAAATAAAATAGAACTTCAACTGAACAAATGTGCAATTGTTGATGATTTTTATCTTGTTGGATTGTCTGAGCTATGTTTCATATTATTTTCACTTTCTAATCATGCATACCTCTGTAGTAGTATTTCATTCTCTTTGATGTCCTTCATCTATTCCTCATATCCAATATGTCCTTTTCTGGTAATTTTATGCTATACTAATTTTTTGACCATGTCTTCTCTGATTTTGTATATTTTGTGGATATAATGCAGGATACTGAGAGGGAGTGGTCAGGTGGTAAATGGTGATCGAGGGGTCGATTATACTCACAAAGAACTGCCACTAAAAGCATAACTTAGCACCCAAGGGACTAAACAAGTTCAGGCTAGTATGCTCACCTCATCAAACTGGAAGCTCTCTTCTGTTCTATTTTGATATACGGAAGCTGCTGAGATGCCATGTATAATCTTGAACTATCATTTGCCCCATTCCAGAGCATTTTTCTTACCTGGAGCAAGTTCAAGGGGGGATAAAATAATCATTTGAATGTTATTATTTGACTATGCAGTTTGTCGCTCTTTCATAAAGTATTCCCTGAGATTGTAAAACAGCAATGCTGTGACAGTTATAAATATATTCACTACTTCCTTTTGAAGTTGAATAATCATGGAGTTATTCTCGAGCTATTCTTTTTGGAGAGTCTTATTTTGTTTTATGCGGAATCATGAACTTGACTTGGAAAGCAATGGTATCAGCTAACACTCTACATAGCAGCATTCAAGTAATTGTGTTAAAAAGTGAATCAACATCTCGTTTTTGCAATAGAATGAAGGTGATAAAGCTAAGGTAAGCAAGAACTGTATGGATTGGAAAGAGGAGTGAACATTGGGATTTCAAGTTTGGTCCTTGCTGAGAAAGACAAAAAACATTATGATATGAATTTGTCTTAATACAAAGCAATATGCCAAAACAAAGGGAATAATTTAGCAATTCTATTCAATGTGAAATGAATGTTTAACAAGTACAGACAACTTTAAAAAAAAAAAAGAAAAGAAAAAAAAGGGGGTAAGGTGGCATGATTTGATAGGAAATGAAATGAAAAGTAGGAGATAATGAGAAAAATTTGGTCCATCATTAATACTGTACTTATAATATAAAAATAGATGAGATAATATAAAAAGTATATAGTTCGTAAGAAATTTTTGAAAAGCAACAGGATAACAATATAGGTAGTTATTGTTAGTTTTTTTAAAAAAAAAAATTATTCTCATAAAAAATTGGATACGAAATGGACTATCCTCTTTATTATAAGTGATGTAGTTAATAACATAGATAAATAGAAAGAGGAAAATAAGAAAATTGTGTCATAAACAATAGTGTGAGATTTGGTTTCTACTATTTATCATCATCTGGAGGATATTCCGGATATCAATAAAACTGTTATTTCTTTGATTCCAAAGATCCAGCACCCGGGGTATGTTAAACATTTGAGGCCTATTAGGCTTTGTAAAATGACTTATAAACTAGCAAGCAAGATTATTGCTAATAGATTGAAAAAGATTATGCCTTCTATTATTGTGCCTATGCAATGTGGTTTTATTAGGGGCAGGAATCGCTTAAATAATATTATTGCCGAAGAGGCAATTCATAAGATAAGTATTACGAAAGGTAAGCAATGGTTAATGGCTATTAAAATTGATTTAGAGAGAGTTAATGATCGTCTTGATTGAAAATTAGTGGTGGGTTTTCTGAAAGAAATTGGTATGAATGATCACTTCACTAGTCTTATATGGCACTACATGTCCTTTGTGTCTATGAATATTTTGTGGAATGTAGAGCATACTGATGTGTGTGTATGTGTGTGTTTGTGTGTTTTTTTTTTTTTAAACTAGGGGCATTAGATAGATGCGGCCCAATCCCTTTCACTTTTCTTTTTTTAATTTATATTAAGGGTTTGTTTGGATAAGTTTCTCTAAAATAATATTTTTCTAAATATTTTTTGAAAAAATAAAATTTATTTTATATTTGGATATAAAATTAATTTATATTTAAATATAATATTAAAAATCTTCTTTTAACATCAAATATCTTTTTTATATTATAAAAAAGATTTTTTTCTAAAAGATAAAAATTGTAACTTTTGGTCTTTTATATTTTTTTCTAGTAATTCTATTTTTACTAAAAGATTTTATCTAAACATAAGAAAAAACACCAAAAGTATTTTTTATTAAAAAATTCTTTTTTTAATCAAAATAATAGTACTCAAACAAGCATGAAGCATTTGTCTCATCTTAGTATCTTATTCAAGTGACACTAGCTCATAATCTATGGAAGCCAATGACTTACTTTAGAGGATATTCACTTATCATCCATCTTTGTTTTGTGGATGACTTATTTATTTTTGTAGAGGCTTTAATGTGTTAAGTAGAGACCATTAAAAAAGATATTGATACTTTTGGGAATACTCGTATCATTATTTTTATTTTTTTTTTCAATTTGGTTCTTCGTGTTTTAAGTTGTCTTCAATTTAGTTCCTAGTAACTTTTCCTTCACATAATTAATGAAAAATATTGAGATGGCATAATCCACATCAGATCTATGTGTCCATCATGTCAGTACTAATTTGTGTTATATCAATATTTCTCATTAATTATATAATATAAGAGTGACTAGGGACCAAATTAAAGATAATTTGAAATATAGATGACTAAATTCAAAAAAAAAAAAGATCAGGACCAAATTAAAAAAATAAATATAAATAAGAGAGTAAAAAATCCCTTTTGCCTTTAAAATATTTTTTTTGCAAACTATTAAATCTTTTCAATAATCCTCCACTTAGTTTGCAAAACCAAGTAACTTTTCTACTTGTAAATTCACGCATAAGAGATAAATATTTGTTTCGATTTGAACTTTCTTACTACAGTATAGTATTTCAAAGTTAAATTATTTGAATTTTCACAAAAAAAAATGTTTTTAATTAAAAGTATAAAGATGTTTTGAAAATTAGAAAAAATAAAACTAAAATTATTACAACATTTTTATCAATTATATAGATTAATTTTTTTAAAAAAGGTTATTTGATAAAAGTTTCTTTTTCTCCAACAAACGAACTTTTGTTTTATTCTTTAAAAACAATAGATTGCACTCTTGTATCCTAGCGGTTAGCATAAGGTTCCAATCCCTGGGTTCAATTTTAACGGCTAGCTTCAAAACTAAGTCAAGAAGCAAGTTGAGGTGCTGAGAATGATATTATTTTAGTCTTATAATTGTATCAAAATTTGGTTTTGATCCTTGTTACGGACCATTCTTGTAGAACCAATCGATAATGGGCTCTGACACCATCTAAGGAGGCCAAAATCAGAAGGCAATATTTAAGGGTAAGAAAATCGAACCGAATAAAGAATTAATTAAGATATTAATAAAAAGGTTCAGAGGTCTAACTAGTTTAACTGAAGTTCGATTGAAATATAATAAAATATACATATTTACTTCAAAAATACCATTATAAAATCAACATACACATGAAGAAAAAATCCAATGAGAATTTTTTTGTCAGAACCCAATTGACATTGAACCCCTAACAAAACTAGCATTTGTAGTTAAGTGGACCCCATAACAAAACTAAGCCGAACCCAATAGCCCCCTAATGAAAAAACCCTAGCATTTGTAACTCCCTTCTTTTGTCTTATTGTTGTAGCTGTCGTACCCTCCCTTTCTTCATGATATTGAAATCAGTGCTTCCTTCCTCTATTTTTGGTTTACATTCATATTGTTTTCTTAGTTGTTGCATGCTGTAGCTTTTGTTTACAGTATTCTATTTGCAAGGAGTGCTAGCGAGATCAAGCATATCGCAACTGATGGCTTTTGTTGTAGCGATGTTCTTGAAGACCAATTGTTGCCATGCCCGCTGTTCTTGCAACTAGAAGCTAGGGCACCCTCTCACTGGCAACGACGAGCTCAAAGACTAGCTGATCGATGCCATGGCAGCTTCTCCTCGTGGTGGTTTGGGCAGTGGTCCCCTTATCTCTCGTCACTCTTTTTTTTCTTTTTTTTTTGGTTGAACTGCCAAATCGATGAACTACCTCCGGTTCATGCGGTTCATTGTTTTTTGACCGACTTTTTCAATTTTTGACCAATTTTTTGAGCCACTAAGTTTTATCAATTGATCAAACCGGAAGAGGTTCCGATTCTTAGTTTAACCAGTTGGATTGACGAGTTTGGTCTGGTTATCTCTCCCTTACCAATATCTTTGATACCTTATCTCAAATAAGAAGAGTGCTTTTCATGGGATATCGCCTTCTCCCAACACTTGCGACCCTTAGAGATAGGAGGACACGCAGAACAGGGGTAAAGATCCTATAAAAAGTGGAATTCAACACCTCCTCTTTCAAGCTCCTTAGCATATAAAATGTTACTAACGTAATGACTAAGGTTAGTCATCAATCTCTACTTGCCTCTTGTACCCATTGCTAATTTAAGTACCAAAGTTCTTGCAAGTACAACCCACCACGAGCTTGGAGCTTCATCAGCAATCCCAAAGATATCTATCTGATTCTTAGGTAATCAAGTAACTACTTTCCTTTTTGGATAACTTGTAAACAATACCTCTTTAATATTTTTGTTTTGGTACAAGTCCTAATAATTTTCTATTATTTGGATTTTGATCCTTAAGAGACTGAAACCATTAAATTGGAGGGACTCATCCTTTATGAAAAGAAACTACAGTGGCCAAAACCTAAAATGGTAAAAATTATAAGGATATAAGTAATTTAGGGACCAACAATCAAAATTTTGATATTATAAAGACTAAAACATAAATTAAAGAAAGTATAGGGAATAAAATTACAATTAGTAAAAATATAGGGACCAAATTAGTTTAAATCTAATTAGTTCTTTTTCTAACACTATTATAAGCATATTTTTCAATTTTGTTTTGAGAGATCTTATTAATTATAACAAGAAATAATAAATGAAATACTAAACTTCACTCTTTAAGGTAGCGTTTAACACATTACGTATTAAGATTGTCAATAATATAGACTACTATTTAGAAAGATTATCACCTTTTAAATTGTTCATAATATTAAATGCAGTTTTTGGTATGCACAGATAATCTAAGTGATAATTTACGTTACTCTATTTAATATATCAAAAATATTATTAAGTAATACATATCTTAAACTATTATTATTATTATTATTAATTATTAGTTATAATAATATTATTAAAAAATAATTAATATTATTCATAATTATTATTTAATAATAATAATAGAGAGAGTACTATATTCGTAGTAATTCACATTACCACCCCATATAGGGGCAATCCACGTTATTATATTGGCGGTAATCTACATTACTTTATAAATCTTGATTGTTAGCAATATTGCCTATTCAAATAATATAATATTATGAGTCTAGATAATTTAATCAAATATTACTAATAATTCAGATAAATCAAATGCTATCTAAGTTTCTAATTCTAATACATTAAATGTATTGAGAACTTGAAAAACTTTTCACTTTTAATTTTTTGAGTTTAATTGGTATGCACTGACAGTATAGAGGAAAGTGAGAATTTATGATGGGTCTCTCATTATAATGGATAGTTATTTGAATGAGTTGGCACTTTTTACCATTTCTATTGATTGATAATGTAAAATTATCTTACACTATCAATATATTTAAATTAAATTCTAATTTTTTTTACCAAGACTCCATTAAAATATAATCCTAATATCGCGCGATTGAACCCACAAGATAATGATTACTAAAATATCACATATTTAACTCTTATCCCCTCCCTAAATCTATCTCATAGGAATAATTCCTACCTTCGCTATTTTCTTTTGAAACAAAACTCCTGACACCACGACAGGTTTTAGCCAGACCGCGATCTTGTTACCATCCCTCTGAAAACGCGTTTCGATTTTATTCAAAACCAAATTCCACCCTTGTATCCCAGGCCCAGCGGCTAGCAGTAACACGAGGTTCCAATCCTTGGTTTCAATTTTTGGCTTTTTGCATCAAAGCGAAGAGCAGTATAGAGCGAAAGTTAATGAGAATGACAAGGTATGCCAACCTCAACACCAACTTCCTCCTTCGTTTGTTCCTCTCTCTCCCTTTCAGGTTTTTTGGTCATTCTCCTCTACCAATTGTTAATAGTGTTGATGATGCGGTTGCCTGCTTCACTCTCATTCTCAATAAGCGCCCCCCCCCCCTCTGCAGTGGAATTTAACAAGATTTTAGGGTCTATTGTTAACATGGAGCACAATGCCACTGCTATTTCACTTTTTGCACAAATGGAGTGGGAATCACTCCTTCCATGATTTCTGCCATTTGGGTCATATTGATTCTGCTTTCTCTGTATCGGCCAAGATTATCAAGATCGGTCATCAATTGGATGTCATTACTTTGGACACGTTAACGAAAGGGTTCTGTGTAAACGGCAAGGTTAGGGAAGCACCGGAGTTTCATGACTGGGTAAGAGCACTAGGATATCATCTTAATGAGGTCAGCTATGGGACTTTAATCAACGGGCTTTATAGAATGGGGCAGGCAAGAGCTGCCGTTGAGTTGCTTCAAAAGCTGGAGAGACAACCAGTTAAACCTAATGCAGTAATGTACAATACAGTCATTGATTGGTTATGTAAAGATGGGCTTGTAACTGAGGCTGCCAACTTGTTTTCTAAGATGATTGCACAGGGGATTTCTCCTGACGTTGTCACCTACAATTCGCTAATTCATGGCTTCTGCTGTGTGAGTCAATTAGAAGAAGCTGCTCGATTGCTAAATGAAATGGTGGAAAACAACATCAAGCCCAGTATATATACCTTTAATATACATATTGATGGGTTATGTAAAGATGGAAGAATCACTGAAGCCCAAAAGATATTTGATATGATGTTGCGAAGAGGTCATGAGTCTACTGTTGTTACCTACAATGCTTTAATTGATGGTTACTTTCTAATCAATGAAGTGAATGAGGCAACAAAGCTATTTGATAATATGATCAAAGTAGGCTTGAGACCTGATGTTAAGAGTTATAACATTATGATTAATGGTTATCGCAAGAATAAAAGGGTGGATCAAGCCATGACTCTATTTAAAGAAATGCATCATAAAACTTTACTTCCTGATACAATAACTTACAGTTCTCTTATTGATGGCTTGTGCAAATTAGGGAGAATATCATGTGTGCAGGATCTTCTTGATGAGATGCATGATAGTGATCAACCCCCTGATTTAATCACTTACAGCATCTTGTTAGATGCTTTATGCAAAATCCAACATTTTGATGAGGCAATTGCATTATTTCAAAAAATTGTTCACAAAGGGGTCCATCCAAATGCGTACATGTGCAATATTCTTTTGAATGGTTTGTGCAAATGGGGAAGCCTAAAGACTGCGAGAGAGTTTTTCCAACATCTTTTGATCAACAATTTTTGTCTAGATGTTTGGACTTACAGTATTATGATCAATGGGCTCTGCAAAGAGGGCTTGTTTGATGAAGCAATAGAGTTACTTTCAAAAATGAAAGGCAGTGATTGCCTTCTGAATGCTGTAAGTTATGAAATTATTATTCGAGCTCTTCTTGCTAGAAATAAGAATGACCAGGCAGAAAAGCTTCTTCGTGAAATGATTATTAGAGGTCTACTAAAGGGAGGAAACAAGGTGAGATAATTTAGTTACCATTTATCACACTTGTGTTGATGTTGGAATATGTATGGATGGTTAGAATATGCTTGTTTCTAATGGATGAGAGATGATGCAGAATACACTGCCCTCACTGTTGCTGATGATGTTTTGATTATCTTGTATTTGCTGGTTGAATTTACTTTGACCTTCTGGTGCTGCAATCAGTTAGTTAACATGACTAATCTATTAATCTGTTTTTATTAACTCCTACATTGTTCATATTTGTTGATTATGAGATCATGCTTCACTCAGATGTTATCGACAATCTTGAATTCTAACTTGTTGTCATAAACTTTATTGGTATCAGTTTATCATATGTCAAACAAAATTAATACTGACACTATCATTAATGCCCATTCATCTCTAAATTTGAACTCCTTTTGCCCTTAACAACTGAAAGTAAAAATAAACATTTTTATTTTTATTTTTTTACCCGATATACTTCCATGTTCTTTATGAAGCTAGGAAAATCTTATGACTCACACATATTTTGGTTCCTCCGTCCATGCAGCTTTAGATGTTTGAAACCAGTCTGAAGTGTTGCTTGATGTGGTTGCTGCTTAATGGGTTGTTGCTATTCCAAGGGCTGTTGGTGATTTTTTTTTTTGCTCCAGTTTTGGGATTACTTGTAAGGGAAAACAAACAAACAAAGTGGCCTACTGGAGATTAAATCTAACAGTTCTATAGAATGTTTGGAATTAAATTTTATAGTAATTGTATATGGTATCATGTTATGAAAAACAAACAGGCCAGTGAATTGGTACTTGTTGCTGCTGGTTCTAGTTATGGCCTTAACTAGATTCATGCATGATTTCCTGTTGATTTGGTTCTGCTTACATAAGCTTCCCATTTTCTTTCCTTTGTTTCTTTTATGGTATCTGTAATTGTTTAGTGCTGCTTCTAACCATATTCTTTTTTCTTCTTTTTTATAAAGGATTTTAAGTCAGTGGTTCACTATGAGGTGGAATGGATTCTTGAAAGTAAATTTTGCTCTTCTTGAAGGTCAAAGAGTATCAAATGATGTGTAAATTCTGTGTCTTTTCATATCCTTAGGTGGATAATTTAATGATTATATATTGACAACTAGGGGTGGTTGGCTGGGTTTTCTTGTCACTTGATATTCTCGGGGGAGCTGAGTGTATTTTCTCTGTCTTTCTATCTTGAAGGAAGTTGTTTTCCCTTTGACATCTTGAAGATCGCAGCAATATCTTGATATTCCTGTTCCTGAACTGACTTGTAAATGTGCGCGCCTTTGGGCTAGTTGAAGAAGTGAGCTTGGCATAAATCAAAATTGCCAGCACTAAGTAAACATTACTTGTCACTGCTAGCCTAGTGTTTTTGGTGTATGGCCTGGCATGTTTGGTTTTTGGGGGGTGTGGTTTAATTCCTTTGCCGACAGTGAAGATGAAGCTCAATCAACTGTTTTTGGAACTTTTGCTGGAAATTCTGGTTTGGCCTTGCTCTAAATCTTGTTGTAGATCATTGCAAAACTATTGCCATTCAATTTTGGATGCACTTGTCCAAGAAGAGGAATCTGCTTCTTTGCTTTAATGTTAGACAGCAATGCTTTCTAGTACTCATTTAACGTGATGACTTTGTTGTCAGAGGCCCCAGTAGCTTTTACATGGTAGTGTCTGGGGCCTTGGAACTGTGCTTGAGAAGGATTTTTTTGCCCTATGTGAGATTCGGGCAATGTTTTGTCTTATGCTCTTTTATATAATTTACAATTTAGTTCACTAGGCCTATTGTTTCTGCGGATCAGTAATACCTCTCTGTAATTGTAAACCACATTGTATTTACAATGAAGTTCAACTATTTGGCCCATGGTCTAGCTGTGTGAACTAATAGATTCATTTTACCAATAAATCAAGTTTTTATTTCTTTCTTATTACACTTTTTCCTGCTACTTTTCTGATCTTTTGATGTAAAAGATATGACATCTTAGGTTATTTGACTCAATGTTTGACAGATTTTACTTTGGGTTCCAAAGTTTCACAAAAAATTTTAGTGCCACAATCATGCAGGTGGAATCTTAGCATGTACTAGCAAATCTTGCAGCTCCATGTGCTCCCTTCAGTGAATGATGATTTACAATGGGAACCCGTAAACAAGTGAGCAAGCGAAATAAGGACCGATCAAAGCAAGCATTGTTGGGTTGTTTCTGCAAATATTGTTGGAGTTGATATTTGAGGTGCTGAAGACACAATTGATTGGTTGCTTATATTATTATCCTTGGGTTCGGTTTCGATATTTTGATGTCTCGACATTTGATATTTTGTACAAAATTTTTTGTCATAGTTTTGAAATAATTCTTCCAAAAGAATACGGCAACTGATTTCTTGTGGCCAACAAGACTACGAATATATCTTTTTATTTCTTGCTAGCGAATATATGAGTATTGGCCTTTGCTTTTTGGCCATGAGTATTTGCCTATTTTTTGAGCCATAGTTTGTCTATTAGCCTATTGGCTTCAACACTATTTGTCAATTTAGTTAACCGTTATCAGCAAAATTATTATTTTTAGAATAATTATCTTTTCCAATTATGTACACAAATAATACACAAAATTTTTAAAAATTATTATAAATTTAATTTTAATGCATTATAATTCTATTTAATGATCATCGATTTTCTAATAATAATGGTTGCTTTAAATGACAAAAGAGAAATAAAAAATGTAATTTTTTTATATCACATTAGTCGTTTATTCTGCTGAAGACATTATCCTAAAAAGATGAGTGCTTCAACTACGATTTTGATGCTCTAATTACTTTCTCATTTTATAAGGATATTTATTCTGGAGAATCTTAATCCCTTCAAATAATATAATCATAAACCGAATTTGTAGTCACTTATAATTTAGCCAGAAATGAATTTATAGTTAAATTAAATTAATATGAATTAATTAAAATTATAGAAAATCATTCAAAACAGACCAATCTTTATTGTAAAAATGAAGTCCCCATATAATATTTTATGACTTTTTTTTTTTTCCAAATTCTATGTTGTTTAGTATATATTCTCTTATTGGAAACATTCTATTGAACTAGCTCATTTGAAAACTTGGAGTCAAAGTTTCACTTTGATTTAGGTTTAGCAGCATCGATAACTTAATAAGAAAACTATTTGGCCAATTGTTGGCCAAAATAAACTGTTGCTTATAAAATGCACAAACTTTAAATGAAGAAATTTAGAATCTCTCAAGTGTCATTAGATCCATGAATTCAAGGTTGTATAACACTTTCGCTTATTTTTGTTTTTTTTTTTTTTTTTGTTGCAGTCACTATATATTGCATATCGGTTGTAATGAAGAACTCAACGAATGAATTCACTCTATATTTTTCTTCCTCAATCCTTGATTCCTCCTTAGCACTCTTATCAAGTAAGTGAACAACAAACTGGCTTTCACTTACCCTGAGATTCTTGAAGAGTTACCATCTTCCTAAGTCTCTATTAACTATTTGCATCATTGGCATGTCAGAGCTGTGATTCTCACCGAATACGGCAGATGCCACACATTCTCAAACATCCATACAAGAATTTGAGGTGTCCTTGTTTGAAAAATAGCTTAAGCTACAACAGACTTAAATTAGAAATATTTGGAGTCTCAAACACAGTTTGAGGCACTTACTTCTGCTGTTATTATACAGAAAAAAAATGTCATAATTCTTCATATTATTTGGCAAATTATGCATTTGCTATTTTTATTTATATTAAAAAGCTAATTTAGTTGGAGTACGGTAGATAATAAATACCGGTAGTTTAGACCGAAAAAAAAAAACTCATTTAATTTTGTATTGAGAGTTTAAGGTGAAATCACAGAGGATTTCTATATTTTCAACCTTTTCAAATTCTTTATAAGTATTCATAGATTGAAAGACACATACTGGCCATTCAAACTATACTTTTCATTTAATATTATTTTATAATAACTAATTTATTTTTATATTCTAATATTGTTGCTCCCTAGCATGAGAAAAATTACAATTCACAAGCAGATTATAAAATGTAGTAGAATAAGAAGAATTTGTTTAAAAGAAATTAAAATAATTATCCAGCGGCATAAAAAAAAGGTATAATCTGGACAATAACATAGGTAGATATTATTAGTATTCTTATAAAGAAAATTGGATACCAAAAATATTGTCTCCTTTATTATTAGTATTATTAATAATAGATAATAATGTGTATTTAATTTTGATATATTATCAGTATAAACGATTTTTTATATATAAAGTCACATTAGCAAAATTATTTGATTCTTATAATTATTATTTCAAAAGTAATATATCTAATAGTATATAATTTAATAGTAGTATAAAACTTTTTACATGAGAGTTTATCAAAATTAATATATGATAATATAAATAAAAAATAATAGAGGAAAGTAGTTTTTTTTTCTTATTTGTAATTAAAGAAAGTAGTTAAAGTAAGTGACTTAAAGCCTTTATACAATGAGTATAAAGAATTCCTATTTGAATGCTCCATCACAAGAACTTGGCGTTACTCTCATATAATTTTTTTAACTAAATTTTACATAGTAAATATAATCTACTCTTTCATTTATTATCTGGATTTTGATTGTTGAAGGACTAAAGTCAAAGTAAATTAAGCTATAGGAACTCATTTTATATAAAATATAGACATTATAGGGACTAAAATCTAAAATGATAAATTTTAGGGACCAAAAATCAAATTTTTGATACTATAAAAACTAAAACCTTAATAAAAAAATATAAGGAATAAAATTAAAATCATTAAAAATATGTTTGATATATTATATTAGACATGATATAAAAAGTTAATATTATATATTATAATTTTATTTTTTATTTGAAGCACACAATATATTATATAAATTTAGCTGCCATAACCGTTTTTACATGAAAATGATGAAAAACTTGAGGTGACTTACATCATGGTGTGGTGAGTTACTTGTAGTGTTCGCAGCCCAGCCAGTTAGCACTTGGCAGTTAGGTAGCCAGTCCGCGATCTTGCTACATTCCCTGTGAAAACGCACTTCGCCTAGCAGCAACACAAGGTTCCAATCCTTGGTTTCAGTTTTGGGTTTGCATCAAAGGGAAGAGCAGTGCAGAGCGAACGGCAAGTTGAGGTGCTGAGTGCGTGAGTGATGATAAGACGTTGAAGACATTGACAATGATAAGGTATGCCAACCTCAACTCCAACATCCTCCTTCGTTTGTTTCCCTCTGTCCCTCTCAGGCTTTATGGCCATTCTCCTTTACCATTTGTTAATAATGTTGATGATGCTGTTGCCTCCTTCACTCTCATTCTCAATAAGCGCCATCCACCCTCTGAATTCGAAATCAACAAGATTTTAGGGTCTATTGTTAACATGAAACAATACCCCACTGCTGTTTCACTTCTTGCACACATGGAGTTTAGGGGAATCGCTCCTTCGATGGTTACTTTGAGCATCGTGATGAATTGTTTCTGCCATTTGGTTGAGATGGACTCTGCTTTTTCTGTATTGGGCAAGATCATCAAGATGGGTTATCAATTGGATGTCATAGCTTTGAACACGTTAATGAATGGGTTCTGTATAAATGGCAAGGTTAGTGAAGCACTAGAGTTTCATGACAGGGTAAGAGCACTAGGATATCATCTTAATGAGGTTAGTTATAGGAGCTTGATCAATGGGCTTTGTAAGATAGGGCGAACAACAGCTGCCATCGAGTTGCTGCAAAAGATGGAGAGACAACCAGTTAAGCCTGATGTGGTAATGTACAATGTTGTCATTGATGGGTTATGTAAACGAGGGCTTGTAACTGAGGCTGGTAACTTGTTTTCTAAGATGATTGCACGGGGAGTTTCTCCTAATGTTATCACTTATAATTCTCTAATTCACGGTTTTTGCTGTGAGAGTCAATTAGAAGAAGCTACTCGATTGCTGAATGAAATGGTGAAAAACGGCATCAAGCCAGACGTGTATACCTTTAGTATAGTAATCAATGGGTTATGTAAAGAAGGAAATATCACAGAAGCCCAAAATGTGTTTGATATAATGTTGCAAAGTGGAAATATGCCTCGTGTTGTCACTTACTGTGCTTTAATCAATGGTTACTTTCTAATCAATAAAGTGAATGAGGCGGCAAAGTTGTTTGATAGTATGATCAAAACAGGTTTGATACCCAATGTTAGGAGTTACAATGTTATGATTAACGGATATTGCAAGAATAAAAGGGTGGATCAAGCCATGACTCTCTTTAAAGAAATGCGTAAAAAAAATTTAGTTCCCGATACTATAACTTACAATTGTCTAATTGATGGCTTTTGCAAATCGGGAAGAATATTATGTGTGCAGGGTCTTCTTGATGAGATGCTCGATAATGGTCAACCCCCTAATTTAATCACTTACAATATCTTGCTAGATGCTTTATGCAAAATCCATCATCTTGATGAGGCAATTGCATTATTTCGGAAAATTCTTTACAAAGGTATAAGTCCAGATGTGTTCATGTGCAATATTCTTCTGAATGGTTTGTGCAAATGTGGAAGACTAAAGACGGCTGAAGAGTTTTTTCAATATCTTTTGATCAACAATTATCGTCTAGATGTTAGGAGTTATACTATTATGATCAATGGGTTCTGCAAAGAGGGCTTGATTGATGAAGCAACAGCATTATTTTCAAAAATGAAAGACAATGGTTGCCTTCCAAATGCTGTTAGTTATGAAACAATTATTCGAGCTCTTCTTGCTAGAAATGAGAATGAACAAGCAAAAACTCTTCTGCATGAAATGACCAGTAGAGGTCTACTAATGGGAGGAAATGAGGTGAGATGAATTAGTTCCAATTTAAGTTACACTTGTGTTAATGTTGAATCTGTGTAGATGGTTAGAATAAGCTTGTTTCTTATGTGCTAGAGGTGATGTATAATACATCACGCTCATGGTTTCTGACCATGTTTTATCTTATGTATGCATATTGAATCTACCTTGACCCTGTGGTGATGCAATTGGTTAATTAACATGATGACTCTGTTAATTTGTTGGTTTTTTTTATATAATTTTTTTTATTTGGGTACATTCTATTAATCTGTTTTATTCACTCTACAATGTTCTTATTCATTGATTATGAGGGAGTGCTTCATTCAGATGTTATCCACAACATTGAGTTCTAACTTGTTGCAGTAACCTATACTCGTATCAGTATTATCATATTTCAAACAAAGTTAATACTGATACAATTATTAATGTTACTTAATCTCTTAATTTGAACTCCTTTTGCTGTCAATAATAGAGTTAAAACAAACATTTTTGTTGTCTCTTCTATCTACCCCTGTGTTCTTTATAAAGCTAGGAAAATCATATGACACACATATTTTCGTTGCTCCATCAACACAAGTTAAGAAGTTTGAAAGTTGTCTGAATTGTTGCTTGAAATGGTTGCTGCTCAATGTGTCATTGCTATTCCAAGGGTTATTGTTGAATTTTCTGGTTACAGTTTTGGGTTTACTTCTTAGCAAAAAACAAACAAACAACGTCACCTACTTGAGATTATGTCTAATGGTTCTACGGAAGGTTTGAAATTAATTTTATAGTGACAGGATCTGGTTGTATTAGTACAGGCTTGTGAATTGGTACTAGTTACTGCTGGTTCTAGTTATGGCATTTACTAGATTCATGCGTAGTTTCCCGTTGATATTGTTCTGCACACATAAGCTTTCCTTTTCTTGTCTCTTTATTTCTTTTACAGTTTTATTAATTGGTAAGTGCTGGTTCTAACTATATATTTTTGTTCTCCTTTTTTATGTAGGATTCCAAGTCTACAGTTCCCTGTGACATGGAACAGATTCTTGAAAGGGAATTCTGCTCTTCCCAAAGGTCAAAGAGTAGCAAATGATGCGCCATCAAAATGGGTGGGAAAGTGGATCTGTGCCAGCACTCTCCTTTTATAATAAGATATAACTTGATATTGGCAACTGTGGGTGCTTGGGTGGGTTTTCTAGTCACTTGGTATTCTTTGGGGAGCTGAGTGAAGACCTACGAACGCTAGCTTGGAATTTAAGACTATTCCTTGAGCATCATTATGTCAAGAAGGTATTCTGCCTTGGACATCTTGAGGACTGCAGCAGAATCATGAACTTTCTGTTGCTGAACTTAGTCGAAGATGCATATGCCTACGAGCTGGTTGAAGAAGTGAACTTTGATGAACCAAAATTACCTGCACTATGTTAACATTATTACTTGTCACTGCTAGCCTGGTATTTTTGGTGTTATGGCCTAGGCATGTTTGTTTTTGTGGGTCTGTTTTAATTCCTAGGCAAACGGTGAAGAATAAACATCAATCAACTGTTTTTGGAACTTTTGGTGGATATTTTGGTTTGGCCTAGCTTTGAATCTTGTCTCAGATCATTGCAAAACCAATACCGTTCAGTTTTGGAAGCACTAGTCCAAGATCAGTAATCTGCTTCATCTCGCTTTTAAGTTTGACAACAATGCTTTCTTGTACTCAAGTAATGCGGTGATTGTATTGTTGGAAGCATCAATTAGCTTTAACATGGTGGTCTCTGGGGCCTTGTAACTGTGTTTAAGAAGGACTTGATTGTTTGCCCGCGTGTGATACGGGCAATATTTTGTCTTGTGCTGTTATTATATGTAATTCCGTGTTCTGTTTGGCATATTTATATGTTATGTTTTTTTTGATATATTGATGGTAATAAGGTTTGAATCTAGGATCTCATGTAAACTACTTAAACCCTTCACCATTAGACTGCTCCTAATGGCTTATATATTATGTTTCTTCTTTGCAAATTACTACTACCTGCCTAATAGTTTATAGAAGCAGATTATAATCTATATGTCCTTCTTTTTGTGAATTATATAATCTGCTTCATAATGACTAACAATTTTAGACTTCTTTAGCATTATAATCTGATTACATAAGAAATTAAAGCGTAAAAATATGACAATATGTTGTGCTTCATGAGATTATAATTCACAATTTTAGACTTTAGAATTATGAAATCAAATATACTATACTCTGCATATATTGTAGTCATTTAGCCATACTTTTAAGTAACCGATCCCAAGCCTCGATAAAAATAGAGGGTTATGTTACACAGTCAGCAACCAACATAAAACTTTGGCGAATAAAATTGATCAACAATTAGCCATCTCCACCAAGTAGTATAATGCTTGGCCAGCCCTGCCTAGTCGTATAATGCTTGGTCTATATATATATATATATATATATATAAAAACTGTTTGGTCAACCCCGCCTAGAAGTATAATGCTTGGTTAAGGTTGTGATTGGTATTTTGTATTAAGTATGATAAAATAAATTAATACTATATATTGTTTGATGCACACAATATATGGTACAAGTTTATCCATCATAATCTTTCTTATACATCAAAATTATGGATGATTTAATCAAATTTAGATAGGCTGTATTAGACTTGAATAATTTTTTATGTATAAAAACTCTTTTACTCTTTTTTTTATATGTTTTATTAAAATAAAAATAGTCATTAAACAAATAATAAAAATATATAAATAAAAATAATATTATTTAATAATAAATAAATATTTAAATAATATAAAAATATAAATAATATTTAATATAAATTTAATTATATATAATAAAAATAATTATATATGATATATAATTCAATCAAAAATTGGAATATGAGATTAAGCCTGATTGAATTTTCATATATGAAGATTTCCTCTCTCTCTCTCTCCCCCCCCCCACTCTCTCTCTCTCTCTCTAATTTTCTATATTTATGAAAAATAAAAAATAATTATTAAAAGAATATAAATAAATAATAAATAATTTCCAATGTAAATTATATTTACATATAATACAAAAACAATTAAAACAATTATAATCAAAATAAAAAATACTTGAACAATTATATTAATTTTTAATTAAAAATTAATAAAAATTAATATTTTATTATAGGGGAAGTTATATTAATCTCCCTCAAAATTAATTAATATTACACTTATTCTCTTCTAAATTTTAAAGTTACATATGCCTCCCCCTAAAAAAAAAGTGTTAATATCTATTAAAATAATGTATAAAATTTCTAAATTATCCCTTTTATATGTTTTTAAAGTTTTCAAAATTATTTTTTACATTATTATTGATGGTCTACTATTTAGATATAAGAGGTGTTAGTGTAATGATTTTTAAATAATTAAGGCAATTGAGTACAATAATAAAATCAATAAGGAAATAAGTGTAATATTAATTAATTTTAGGGGAAGTCATTGTAATTTATTTGTTATTATAATTTTTTTTATATTTTATATAATATAATATTTTATATATTGACATTAAATATTATATAATATTAAAATTTATCAAATTTTATATACTTAAATCATATATTATCAAATTTCTAGAACTGAAAATAGGTCAAATAATCTGATTTGTTTGCCTAATTTTTTTAATAAATAAATTGGCCTCAAAACCTTTCTAAAAAACCCATTTATTTAAAATATGTGTTCTGAAAAATTGTAAGATTAAAATTTTTTTAATAATCATTTTTTTATATAATCGATTATATGAGAATCAATTTATGTTTAGGTACTTTAGCTGATAAATATTTTAAGATAATCTGTTTATTTAAATTATATAAAAAAATTACTTTTATAAGGAAAAATTACTAAAAAGAGTATAAAATGATTATTTATATTATATAATATTTAATATTTAGGATTAATTTAATAAAAATATAATATTATGTATATTGTATAAAAAGTTTTTTTTGAAATAATGCCCAAAAAAAAGCTTTTGCTTTTTTCCCTCAAAACAGCTTTAATTTTTTAAATTTGATTATAATCCAATTTAATAAAACTTATCCAAACATAATTTTTTTTCTTTAACAGGTTTTTGTTGGGAAAACAGCTTTTTTGGCTGTTTCCCAAATATACACCAAACCTTAGTCTCTTTGCTCAAGGTTTTTCAGCCTGTCGAGCCGCCCTTTTTCCTACCAAATATTCACCCATGTTATTCTCAATCTTTACTCTATTGTCCGCTTACTTCCTGCGCACACAGTATTGATCTTTAAGAAGCGTGTGGTCACGCGACCACTTTATTTGTTATTTTAATCTCATCCATCACATTTGATCTAAGGCCTATGAGTGCTTCTTTTACATTAAATAAATCCCCTCATGTGATATGATCCTTTTCTTTTAAAATATTATTTATTAAAAATAATTATAAAAAATACTAATAAATGAATCACAATTAAAAACCATAGAATATATAGATAGAAATAAGTCATTTAAACCACTCTTGTTGGCCACAGAATAGCCATACAAATTCAAGGCTCAAGAGAATTTAACTCCTCTTTGATATCCACCAATGGGATTTAGCTACTTTCAAGATGAGGTATTAACAGATCAAGACACATATTTCTCTCCTCTCCTTGCAAATTTTCGTACGCCACCCCTTCATGCTTTCCACCTTCATTTTTTTCTCTAATACACATATACTCACCCAAAACTCTTGTGCTCTTGCCTCATTTAATCAAAATTTTCACTCTTTCTTTGTGTTTCCTCAAGAAACCTTAAGATAAGTTTATAAACTTCCTTCTTTTGGATCATTCAGCTTCAGCCACGAAAGAAAAAAAGACGAGTCATCATCATTTTGAAGCCCCTAGTGAATAAGAATCACTAAGAAAACTCAAACTTAGAAGCTATAAATTATATTTGAGGTAGGATTTCTTGGATTGATTGATTTCTAGGGTTTTTGGGGATGTTAGGATTTCTTATGTCATCCTTTATTTGATCTTATATGATATTAATATGACCTATTTCTAGTGATTTGAGATAGAAAAACTTAGTTTAAGTTGAAGAATAAATCAGAAGAACAAGATAGAACCAAAACAGAAAAGCTATTGGAAGGAAACCTAAAGACACGTCCGTACAGTGAATGGTATTCCTCACTCTGTAAGTCTCAAATTCACCTGAATCTAATTTTAGATAAAAACTAGATTTCACGATGAATCTAACCATATAAATTATAAGACTATTGGATTTAAAATGAAATATTTATATAAATTTTTTAAATAAGTTATTGGATTTCACTCTCTATCCTGACCAGAGCATGATGTGAATGGTGTTACTCATCCTATATAACTTAAAATTGAATTCAGCTAATTTTTTTAGAAAGATAACACATAGGAATCATGTCATAAAAGTTTTAAAATCAGATTATGAGTGAATTTTTTCCACTAATTCCTTGATGTTGACATATGCTCTATTCGGATAGAAACAGGGCAGCCCACTTGAAGAGTTTATAACTTGAGCTCTAATTACCCAATTAGAGTGAAACTTATAGGGATTGGAAGGTATTCCAAATAGCTTCATTTTGATACAAATTTCGAATTAAAATAATGAAGTATGGGTTTTTAATGATTTTCTAAATTTAAGTATGCAAGTCTCTCCTGAAACAGAATAGTCATGAGTAAAATTTTAATAACTCAATTTATACACTTCAAAATATAGTGAAACCAAAGAGCAAAAGTAGACAAACAGGGCTACAATCTATTAAATTTCTAGATTAAAATGAATCAAAATAAAATTTTAGTATAATTTAGAAAAACAGGGCAAATTTAAGGGAAGTGAAATAACTTGAGAATGTCTAGATTTAAGGGGTTCCACAAGCTAAGAGAAATTCAATGGCATAAACATTTATGAAATTGTGCATCAAAGTAATGTGACATTGGTATATTGTCTATAATGATTATGATTGCTGTGGCTAGTTGACTGGCTGATTGTACTATCTATTTTGGCACCCTCCATGTTTCAACTATTATGCTACTGAACTTCCGACAGAAATATGTGAATGTTATGAATATTTATATGTTATATACATAGAAATCATACATGTAAGTATGTTTGAAAGTAATATATGAAGCATGTTCACAAATCTCTCTAGCATATTCATACATGAATATATGAGTATGTGAACTTTGAAGGATACGAATAGACAAGATGAGATCGTTTCACTTGGAGGCAATTATTGGATCCCTCCCTATGAAGGCAGTTAAATAGACAAGATCTGGGCCCTTTCACTTGGAGGTAGTTATTAGGTCCCTCCCTGTGAAGGCAGCTAAAACTATTAGATCCCTCTACTTTTGAGGCAGTTGATCAAAATGAGATCCTTCCAAATTTAGAGACACGTGGGTCCCCTTGCAGGTCAGTACCGTGTGATGACGGTCACGAGTTGAGCTCACTCCTAGATTAAACTACCCAAGGGTAATAAAAATTAAAAAAAGTTAAAAAAAACTAAGAAAGACAAGTGCACTCGCATGATTACATGATATGCATCTGCATATGCATAAGTTATAATATTTTTATCTCCATTATGAAAATGCTCTCTTCATTGTCAAGTGTGTGAATAAAATTAACCTGCTTTAAAAAGACAATTTTTAACTTTATAAAACTAAATAGTTTATATGGCATGATCACTTTTTCATAATAAATCTAAACAGCTGAAGATAATGACGATGACACTATATGTGATAGTCTAGAAAATTCTACTAAGAATTTGTAATTCTCACCCCTATATATATTCTCATATTATCTCCAGATAGTTCAGGAGATATTGAAGATGGTCATACTAGATAGAGTTGATTAAGATTAGACGATGAATAAAGGTCGCCGTCAGATAAGGTCCATATATATATTAGTAACAATTCCTAAGTATGATACCATGACTTAAGCATGATACTGTACTTGGGATGATATTACAAGATTATTATTATTATATATTGCATATCGGTTGTAATGAAGAACTCAAGTGAATGAGTTCCCTCTATATTTTCTTCCTTGACCCTCGATTCCTCCTTAGCACTCTTATCAGGTAAGTGAACAACAAATTAGCTTCCACTTACCCTGAGATTCTTGAAGAGTTGTCACCTTTTTCTAAGTCTCTATTAACTATTTACATCAATTGGTATCTCAGAGCTTTGACCCTTAACAAATAAGGAGATGCCACACGTTTTCAAACAACCATACAAGAATTCGAGGGGTCCTTATCTAAAAAATAGCTGAAGCTACATCAGACTTGAGCCAGAAAAATTAGGAGTCTCAAATATAGTTTTAGGCACTTACTTCTGCTGTGATTGCAAACAAAAAATGGCATAACTCTTCATTTTGACAAATTAGATATTTACTATTTTTATTTATATTAAAAAGCTAATTTAGTTGAAGTACAATAGATATCAACTAGTGATTTAGATAATTTTTTTTAAAGAAAAAAAAGCTCACTTAATTTTGTATTGAGGGTCTAAGGTGAAATCACAGATGATTTTTACAATTTCAATCTATTCAAATTCTTTATAAGTATTCCTAGATTGAGAGATACATACTAGCCAATCAAATTATATTTTTTATTTAATATCATTTTATAATAACTAATTTATTCAAAAAATAAATAAAATATTATTCAGAGAATATATATATATATATATATATAGAGTGTGTGTGTATAATATATAATATAAAAAATTTTATTTTTAAATTCTAAAGTTGTTATCCATTAGCAAGAGAAAGATTACAATTCACAAGCAAAAAAGTAGTAGAATAAGAAGATTTTTTTTTTTTTTAAAGAAACTAAAACAATTATCGAGCAGTATAAAAACGTATAATTTGGATAATAACAAAAGTAGTTATTATTAGTATTCTTATAAAGAAAATTGGATACCAAAAAGATGGTCTCCTTTATTATTAGTATTATTAATAATATATAATAATGTAAATTCAATTTTGATATACTACCAGTTAAATTGAGATTCAACCGAAATATGTATGAATTCAAAGGTTTGATATATATATATATATATATATATATATATATATATATATAGTCAACAATTATATAATTTATAAAAGTGGATCACTTTTTGGAATAGAATAAAATGATTTTAAACTTGCTACTTTAAGGGCTAAGACTCATCATGAGCCCAACATCTCAAACCCAATTACTCAACCCACTAAAAGTCCTAACCTATTCTTTTTCCTTGTGCAAATGGTATAGTCGCACACCCCCACATTTAGGGTCTGATTGACATGCTTAATAGTATAAAATTTGATAGAATAAAAATTAATAATATAAATTCAATTGTATAAGATCTGATAAAAATTTAATATTATATAATATTTAGTATGTCACTATATAAGATATTGTATTATATACAATATAATCAAAAAAAGATATTATAATAAATATAATTTTTAAATATTAAATTTAAAATTTAAAATTTAATATAATTGTTTAAATATTTATTATATTTATTTTAGCCATTTTTTATTATATATAAATATAATTTATATTAAAAATTACTTATTTATTTATTTATTTATTTATAATATTTTTTCATAAGTATAAAAAATATGAGAGAAAGATAGAGAGAGGAAGTTTTTATACATCAAAATTAAAGCAAACCTAATATCATATTCCTATATTTAGTTGTGTTTTTTATTATATATAATTAAATTTACATTAAATATTATTTCTTATTATTTACATATTTTAATAATAAATTTTTATTCCTATATTTTTATATTAGTTTGAATAGTTATTTTACAAGTATTATTATTTAAAAATATTTATTTCTTATTAAATATTTTTATTAAATAATATTTTTTATTTATATGGTTTTTATTTGTTATTATTTATTTAATAATTTTTTTTAATAAATATAATAAAAAATAAAAAAAATGAAAGAACCCTTATATATCAAAAACTAATCAGATCTAATATGGTCTGCCTAGATTGGCTTAAGTTATCTATCATTTTGATGTATAAGAAAGGTTTGATAGATAAGTTTATATAATATATTTACTGCACTAAATAACGAATAAAATCATAATATATCATATTACCTTATCCTATCATATCTAATACGGCATGCAAACACACCTATATGCAAAATTGGAGACACAGTGCCGCACAGCCACTGAAGAGCAACTATGTGCGCTTGCGTAGACTGCAAAGGGCATTGCGCACCTCAGCAAAGAGAGGGAGAGAGGGTCATTATTTCCAACGACCTGCAATTTGGGAGAAGCAGCAGCCGGAGATGGGAGCTTGTGCATCATTGCCTAAATCGCAAATCTGCCTCGCTGGAGCGCCTAAACTACCCCGATTCAAGCTGTTTGCTGGTTCTTCACCGTTTTCACTAGTTTTTCATTGGCTTTTGGATTGCTTCTTTTTATGAGCTACTTGGACCAGACTGGAGTCTAGTTCGTAGTTCGACTGGCCAATCTACTCTGATTTTCAGAATAATGTTAAAATGTTTTTTATATAATTATTTAATTATATATAATTATGTTAATAAAAATATTTAATTCTTATAATTATTATCTTAAAAGTTGCATATTTAGTAGTATATAATTTGATAGTAGTATAAAATTTCTTTACAATGAGATTGTATCAAAATTGATCTTTGATAATATAAATAAATAAAAAGAATAAAATAAAAAATAATAAAGAAAATTAGTTTTTTCCTTATGCGTAATTAAAGAAAGTAGTTAAAGTAAGGGATATACAACTTTTATAAAATGAGTATAAATAATTCCTATTAAGTGTGAGGCATAGCAAGCAACTATAAGGAAAACTTCTTGGCAGTTTGCTGAATAAATCTTGATGAGTGCACAATAACTTCAGCAAAGTTAGGTGGAGTCTTTTGGGCCATGATTATAAGTCAAGGTTTGGGATTGATGAAGGCATGGCTTGAAGTAGTTTAGGATCTATTTAGTTTAACTTTTGGGAGAAGATCTTTTGAAATAAGGTCTTTTAAAAGAAGGTCTTTTAGAGGAATTACTTTAAAAAGAATGATTTTTGTTTTGTTTGAATGTGTCAAAAGTAAGTTTAAGAGAAAGAGTTTTGTTTGGATATAATAAAGTAAAATTACTTTTAGTTATTGATGTGAGAGTAATAGTAAAATTCCTTTTTAAAGGGTCTTTTTCTAAAATGAAAAGTAACCTCAATGATACTTCTCCCAAAAAGTCTTTTGAAATTTCAAAAGGCTTTCTTAAAAAAGGCCTTTATATACCCAAATATATTAGTTATTGTGTATTTTTATTCTCATTCCAATAAAAGGCCTTCTGGACCTCCTAGAAGTATAACCAAATGGACACTTATAGAGCAAGATGTCCCAGAAACTCACACATGCTGCCTTAGTCAAGGCCATACGCAGACTACCGAAGAAAGACTGGAATGTGGATTTAGATTGATATACCGTGAAGACAAATATGGTGCGTGGAATTGTGGATAACTTAGCTAAAGTTGGACATGGTCTTTCTCGTGGCCTTACTTTCTTTGATAATCTTTCAATCTGTATTTCAATAGTTTTTTTTAGCAGATTGTTAGCTGTTGTTGTACCCTTATTGTATTAGTGTAATTTCTTTTAGGCCTAGGCTTGTTGTAAATAATAATAATAAAAATTCCTATTTGAATGCTCAAACACAAATTTGATGATATGTTCATATTATTTTTTATTAAATTTTACATAGTAAATACAATTTACTCTTTTAATTATTATTTGGTTTATATATCATTTTAGTTCTATAGTTGTATCAAATTTTGGTTTTGATTCTTATTATGGACCATGTTCCTGTCTCAACTTAGAGAGAGAGAATGGGTGGTTGGTATATGGGTTGAGATGAAGTTGCCTTACCCCCTCCCCTCACCATGGTATTTATAGGGGGTAAGAGTGGCACTCATTATTAATGTGAGGCGGTGAAATGGGCTTGAGTCAAGTAGATAAGAAGCTCAAATGAATCACAAGCCCCCAGGCTTGAGGTCTAAAAGAGCGAAGAGATTTATAAGCAGGAGTTGGTCCAGTTGAGATAGTGAGGTAGGTAGGTCGGGTAGACCGACCGAACCACAAGCCCTTCAACCTCGAGCTTGTGGTTTGTAGGCAAAAGTTAGTCCGGTTGTAGGTAGATCAGATAGATTGACAGGACCACAAGTCCTCCAATCTCAAGCTTGTGAGTGCGTAGAGGTTTATAATAGGGAGTCAGCCAAGTCAAGATAGTGGAGTAGGTTGGTTGGGTAGACCGATCGAACCACAAGCCCCCCAACCTCGAGCTTGTAAGTGAAAAGGTTTATATGTGGAATCAGGTCAAGTCAAGGCCAATTGTGTCAGAAGCTAGTTGGACAATCCGACCGGCCCATGTGAGATTGAACAACCCATGAGTTTTCCAACCTCAAGCTTGACAGAGTGACTGGAGGGGGTTACTTACTTGAGTGTAAGGTAGTTATATGTGCATCTTTGCAGTTTTCGAGATAGTGTGAAATATATTATATGTCCTATTTCTATTGATCGACATGAGTGAAGTTAAGTATTTGATCAAGAGTTATTATTGTTTGCTCAATTGGGCACTAGTAACTTTGGAGGATAGTGATTTAGTGCAAATTTGATGCATAGTAGCATGATGTATAATAAGGGTTTTAGATAGTGCCAGGGTTGCCGGACTTTTGGATGGTGCCAAGGTTGCTAGGCTTTCAGATAGTGCTAGGGTTGAATGGGTTTTGGTGGGTTGACCTTTAAGATTGGTACAATAATAATTGACTTTATAGTAAACTTACACTCATTTTAATATAGGCATGGCCAGGCTTTTGGCAATCGTGCTAGCGTGGCCGGGCTTTTTGGAGATCATGCTGACGTGATCGGGATTCTTTTGGAGATCATGCTGGCATGGCTGGGCTTTTTAGAGATTATACCGGCATGGTCGGGTTTTTTTGGAGATCATACCAACATTGTCGGCCTTTTTGGAAATCGTGCCGATATGACCGGGCTTCTTTTGGAGATTGTGCCGGCGTGGCCGAGCTTTCTTTGGAGATCATGCCGGCAAGGCCCGGCTTTGGCGACTACCAGTAATGACTAGGTTTTTGGAGATTGTGCTGGCATGGCCGAGCTTCTTTTGGAGATCGTGCTGGTGTGGCCGGGCTTTCTTTGGAGATTGTGTCGGTATGGCCGACTTGGCAAGTACCAGCGATGATTGGGTTTTGGACAGTGCTGGCGAGGACTAATGAGAGCGTCATTCAACTTCCACTTCTTGCCGCTGTTAACATCTTTATACAACCATACTGCCATTTCAAAAGTTAGCCCTTAACAGAATAATAGGCTATGACTAGTATGTCCTTTCCTCGTTTATAATTGCAATAATTTATTAGGATCATCAAACATCATAAATACCAATTGAAAATAAATATTAAATAGAATAAAGGGAATATGTGACTATATTCAAATAAACTATATTAATTATGATAACTAAGGTCCGTGATAACTAAATCAATTTTAAGATGTGACCATTATAATGGATTGAATTTGAAGCTAATATTGTATTCATATGACAAGAATCCTGGCCATTAATAATAATTATAGCTAATTAATTTAAATTATATCAGCGTTTATGGAGTAGTGCAATGAATTAAACTATGGCGACAAAACATGAAAAGGAAACAAAGTGTATATTGAATGAATAAGGAGAAATTATCAAAGTGAATTAATACCCAAAGCTAGCATTATAAACTAGAATTAGAGAATTATTTTCCTTTCATCTTTCATAACCATAATAGAATCATTAAATATCGTAAATTTCAATTCAAAGGGAGCACTGAGTAAGTTTACAAATCAAATGAAACTCCCTATGTGCTATATTAATATAAGCATACTGCCATTTTGAAAATTAACATAGAAAATAGAAGCAATAGAAAGTTGAATTTCGGGAATCGATTTTTCTCATTCTATTTGCACTAATTAAGTGGATTCCATCCATTATGCCTGAAACCACATATTCTTGTCAAAAACAAATTATCATATATTATTTTAATTTCTTAATGTACACAGTAATAAACTGATGAATATTTAATTAAAACAATGGAAGAATAATTAGTGCAACGCCACATACATAACCGTCCCGCACCCAACTGAACCACAATCTCCTCGCCCTAGCGAATATAAAGCAGGTGGTACAGGAAAATAATTATTAGCACTTATTATAGTTATATTATACAAATTAATTATAATTAATTATGATTAAACATTTTACCTATCTTGGATAGGTTACAATTATAATTGTCATTGACGGTGAATAGAATTATTTAAATTGATAAGTTATAACAATGAATATCGTAATGCGTTTTGATTAATGGTAATATAATATGGACCAATAAGAATTAACGGCAATCAATGACAATCAATCACGTGACGAAGTTATATTTAGGCCCAACCACAATCATAACTGATCAGTTAAAAATAAAGTTATATTGGTAAAAATGAAATTAAAAATGCTATAAATGAAAATAACTTGCCCTTCAATGATAATCATAACTGACTGAAATGGGAAGCATCGTATTATAGACCAACATTCAGTATTTGACCAAGACCCATATTTAGTAAAATTCTGTCTACTAAATTTGTGGAGGAAAGGGGAAAAAAATGCAATAAATTTTTATAAACAAAAGTATTATTACAACTATCAACGTTTCCTTTAATTTATGGAGTGAAAACATATAATTATGCCTGTTAATCATAGACCGTAATTAAGAGGAGGAAATTAAGGAAACGTTATTAGTATTAATTCAGTCATAATTCGTTTTTGATTTTATTGTATACAATTTTTTGAGAATATAATTAATGATGATTATTACTGACTGATTTAAAAAATATGAAAATGCATAATTGTAAACGGAATTTAGGATGTGAAAATATAGCACGAAAAATGAAGCAATCCGCTAGAATTAGAGAGTCAGTACAATAATCATAAATGCCAATTTCAAAATAAGATTAAAGATCGAAGTGCTAAACTGACATATCCATCATGCATAAGAGGTTAGCAGTAAATAAGAAGAAACCATGTAATGCTATTTGGATTCCAGAAAACAAAAGTTCAATACTTCTCAAGGCTTGAACCAAAACACAATTCATCGTTATCGTATATTATGAATACCATCGAATGATTCCACACTTCTCAAATCACATTAAATTATATCGTGCCAATTTGGGATAATTATTGCCTATTTGTTTTCCTTACTATGTACCAATTATATATATTCAAAAATTGAGATTTCCTTTGTTAACAGGATGGCATAGCACAAAACAAACAGTATAACAATATAAATAATTAAATATATCGCTTAAAGAAACAGGTTTTCGTGCCATTTCATTGAAAAGTGAAAACTGATTCGAGTTACTTTGACAGCAAAGATAGAACATACCTCTCCATCATTGTATTTTCCGAAGTATTGCTTCTGAGTCGTAGAGCTAAAAACTCGTGATCTGCGTTGGACACCTTTGGGTGAGTTCCATACCGTGATTTAGGTTTGTGACATTTGGGTTTTGATTGGTTCTGGTTGGTGGTATTCCATGTGCTACACATTGCGGCCATGTTGATGGAAAGATGCATGTAGCTTACGGGTATTAGGGTATATCATGGGAGCAATTTTTACCTATTCCCTATAGATGGTGCCAAAATGTTCCTATCTCAACTTAAAGAGAGAGTGGGTGGTTGGTATATAGTTGAGATGAAGTTGCCTTATCCTCTCCCTTTGCCACGATATTTATAGGGAGTAAGAGTGGCACCCGTTATTAATGCGAGGCGGTGAAATGGGCTTGGGTCAAGCAGATAAGAAGCCCGGATGAATCACAAGCCCCAAGCTTGAGGTCTAAAAGAGCGAAGAGGTTTATAAGCTGGTCCAGTCAAGATAGTGGGGTAGGTAGGTCAAGTAGACTGACCGAACCACAAGCCCTCCACCCTCGAGCTTGTGAGAGCGAAGGGGTTTCTAAGTAAGAGCCAATCCAGTCGTAGGTAGATCAGATAGACTGACCGGACCACAAGCCCTCCAATCTCGAGCTTGTGAGAGCGTAGAGGTTTATAATCGGAAGTTGGTCAAGTCGAGATAGTAAAGTAGATTGGTCGGATAGACCAATCAGACCAGACCATTCTTGTAACATCCCCAATTTTAACGGCCACTTAGTATCCCCAATTTTGATGTAATGGAAATTTCATCAATGAGAAGAGGGCAAAATGGTAACTTATTAGCTTCGGTTAATAAAAAGGATAAAAATACCAATTTTAGGAAAAAGTAAGTGAATTCCATGACAATGCTAGATACATAATATACATAGAATACCTTGTTAATAGTAATTTTAATACAACTCTCAAATTAACATATGTGGCTAAATATCTTCACATAAAAGGTATTCTCGAATAAATCCAAATCACCCAAATAAATTATTAGACACCTTAAATTAAATGTTAAGGGTCCCATATTAATATTGAGTAATTTTTAGAAGTGATATTTTAATTCTTTAGGTTGACATAAACCTTGGAAATAATATTTTGCATGGATTATAAGGTGGTAAGGTTTCATGCATATCTTTAAGTTACTCCCATCTATGGCCACCTTACACATACCTCGTTACACCCTAAACCACCTAACTACGTAACACCACCCCCACCACTTTCTCCTTCATCATTCGGCTATCACCACCTCCACTAACATTCACATTTTCTTTCCTCCATTGCCATAGACTTCCAAGCTTTGTATGCCCCACCTAAAGCCGTCAAATCAATTTGCTTCCTTCACAAAAGTTGCTCCTTTCAACCTCCTCTCCCTGTCCATCCCACCATTGTTGTGATCAAGCAAAATTTGAGGCCACCATTCCTTGAGGACGGCCACGGCTTGCTTTGAATTTGGAGGGGAAAGATTGTTGTTGTATTGTGTTGTTTTGAGCTTGGAGTTTACCAAGGTAGGTAGACTAAACTTAGGCCAAGTTCTGCCCATATCTATGCGCCTAGTAGCTTTAGGCTTTTGATGGTTATTTCTGATTTTTTCTTGTTGATGATGATTGTTGTATAGATGCATGATTTGGAGTTTATATTGTGTTGTTTGAATGAGTTAAATGATGAGGTTGGTTACTTTGTTGTGGAACCAGAATTAAAATAGTTATCCTACTGTTAAGGTGTCTTAGAAATCATGTATGAACATGTTTATATTAGTTTGAGAGTAGGGTAGGAGGTTTAGAATTAAATTATTGAGTTTGAATTAGTTAGAGACTATGAGTAAGTGATAAACTAGGAAACAAGAGTTAGATCACTAAACTTTAATCTATATTCAGCCTAAGTTAGTTAGAACAGTGGGATAGTGACAAGAAATAAGAAATTAGGCTCAAGAAATTAAAGGGATAGAGTTGCACTAAATGGCCAAGTACAAGAACAAACAAAATTCTGCATAATTGGTTAAACAACTGTCTAGGTTCAGCAACACATAACTTGAGTTAGAGATAGGATTTTCAATTGGGACTTGTTCTGGTGAAAGTTTGATGATAGAACTGCAATTATACCAAGAATTAGGAATTTACAGCAGGAAATGGAATTTTGGCAAGGATCCAAAGTTACTGCTATAACAGAGTTGACAAGACTAAGTATATTTGGGATTTGAGCAGTGACTTTGGGATAGAAGGCCAAGTCGAGTGTCAAGTCATTTTTTCTAGATAGTATTAGACTAAATACACCCGCACACAAAATTTCAGACCCATCCCATATATAGATTAAAAGATATGAAAATGGAAAAATTAGAAAGCTGCAGAACACTAAGTGTGCAGCAGCAGGTTGTGTCCTTTATAATTTGAGGTCTAGACCTTTGTTTGAGGTGAGACAAATTTTGTTAGAAAGCTTGAATCATTTAGTTTCCAAATGGAAAGTTTCAAACTTAGATGAATTTTCGAGAATGAGTTACAATTTCTCAAATTTGACAGTAGAATCACAGACGTAAAACTATGACAGCTTAGGTACTTGCATGCCATCTTAAGTTAGAGTGTTAGACGGGGTATGAAATTATTTTTCCTTGAAAATGTAAGTAAGAATAGACTTGCTCATAAAATTTTAAGTCAACTAGAGATATAGAACTTGAGATATGAATTTCTGAAGTTGTAGGTTTTGCTGAAAACCAATTCTGCAGCAGTAAATTTATAGCATGTATAACTCTAGCTACAGGGCCTGGATTTGAGTGAAACCATTTTTAAATGAAAGCTTAATTGATGTATTAAATAACTGAAAAGATTGAGCTTCATACGAATTTTATAGAATTAGTTATACAGTTCCAAAGTTTACTGCAGAGAATGAACCAAGGTGCATGACGGCCACTGTGTTTAGGATATATCTTGCATTGTACATACTGAAATGAGATGGGACCAAGGGGAAATGAAAATATGATGTAAATGGAACCTCCCCATAAATTTTTAGAGTCTAGTGACTTAAATCCTATTTTTAGTGAATTTCTAAATTTTCTGGTCTGTTATGGAGTGAAATTAGGACGAAATGTGTCCAAATGTGCGTAAATCAAGTTGTAGGTCCCTAAACCACGTGGGAGTAAAACCATATGATAATAAAGTATAATATCTGCTGTTGAAGGTGCTTTGAGGTGGTTGATGATGAACCTCATAATTTAGTGTAAAATCTAAATTGGGGCAGATTTGGACTTATAGAGCTTGAGCGAGCTTCTTGAACCTAGACTTGAAATTTGATTTAAAAATGTATCCCCACTAAGGATTGGAACAAGATCAATGAAAATTGACTGCTTAGGCCAAACCAAATATGAATGAAAAGTAGAGAGGTACCTAAGGCCTACTCATAGGTAAATTTACTCCAAATGAGAATATATACCAAGGGTTACTAGGTAGCCACATGAAGGCTAGAATGAATGATCTGAGTGTGATATATGTGTGTATAATGACACTGTGATTTTCATAAATGTTATGCTATGAATTGATGTCCAATCCTATGAGTTGAGGATGCCTGCTATGACTATAATGTTTTATGACAAGCTATGTGCTATATGTGCCCATAATGAAAGTATGAACAACAATTGCATGAGATGTGAAAGGTATGAACAATTTATGCATGATATATGATGACATGAAAGGGAACTATGAAAGTAGTGGGCCTACGCATGCGAAACATAAGTAAATGCTTCTAAATGGTAAAGGGTTGCTAGCCAAATGTTAAAGTTCCCCCCATGATATGATTAGCGCTGGAATGAGCTCATGTCAACGCATGGGAAGTAGCTTAAATCTTGTGCTGGGTTCCTCAATGGGTTGGTAGCCCCTAGCAGGCAATTGAGGGTAAATAAGGATTCTTAGTGCTAATCCAGGGGATGAATGAAAGTTATTAAAAGAAGGCATGACATGGCGAACATGACCTTAAGAGCACATGCTAAAGTGAAACTCTCAAGAGTAAATGGAAATATGACATGGCAATCATATCCCAAGGAATGTAATATAGCGATCACATCCCAATGAAGTGTGATATGATGATCACACCCCAACTGGATATGATATGGTGATCCTACTTAGGAGGAATATGACATGGTGATCATATCCCAAGAAATGTGACACAGTGATCAGATCCTATACAATAAGGGAATTGGACATGGCGATCATATCCTAAGGAATGTGACATGACAATCACATTCTAAGGAGCTTGACATGGTGATCAAGCCCTCCAAAGTATGATTTGGCAATAATGCCTTCAAAAATGTATGAAATGAGACTTATGAGAAGTAGCATGATGCAATGTTATGTTTATGATGTTTTATGAGTTATGATTTTGATATACTTTGCTGTATAACAGCAAGTAATTGTTAAAATGAACCCGCTTCGAGGACTACATTTGGATGCTTATATGCAACATTCATGTTTTTCATAATAAACCGAAGCAACTAGAATAAATATGATGACACTTTGTGTGAGTAGTTGGTTTTGTTTACCTACTAAGAATTATCAATTTTCATTCCCTATTTGTGTATGAACCCGTATTCATTCCAAACTAGGAAATAGGTGTGTAAGTTTACTGTAGGATTGCAGAATCTCAAGGACTAGATAAGGTAGGTTTAAGCTTCGTGATCAAGGATTTAGTACAAGATTTCAAGTCAATACTCTCAGTATCACGTACTGGCACATGCAGGGCAAGTAGAATAGCTTGCACCTATATAGTTTTTATGTAATATAGGATGAAGTCTAAATAACTTTTGTATTTATATCTATATCTCCATAGTGGGAGTATGGATTTTTGTAAGTCCTTGCTATTAAAGAAGCACAGTACTTCAAGGACCATATATTATGTATTTAAGTTGAAAAGTTTTGATAAATCCCATGGCAATCTCTAAATATAACATTATGACTCGAGCATGATACATGTATTTAGGGGGTGTTACAATTCTTATAGGCCCAATTGGTAATGGGCTCTGAGACAAGGAGGCCAAAATCGGAAGTAAATGTTTCTTACACCTTATTGCAAATAAGAAGGGTGCTTTTCATGGGATTTAGCCTTATTCCAATACCTGTGAACTCCGAGATAGGAGGATACGCGGAACAAGGGGTATAGATCCTACAAACATTGGAATTCAACAACTCTACTTTCAAGTTCCTTAGCATATAAAATGTTACTAGAGTAACGACAAAGGTAAGTCATCTATCTCAACGTACTGCCTCTTGTACATGTGCTAACTTAAGTATCAGAGACCTTGCAAGTATCACCTACCATGAGCTTGGAGCTAAATTGTCATCCCAAGAATATCTAGCTAGTTCTCAAGTAACTCCTTTCCTTTGGATTACTTGCAAACAGTACTTTTTGTTTTGGTATATAAGTCTTAATAATTTTGAATTATTTGGATTGAGTTTTGAGGGACTAAAACCATAGGGACTCATCTTTTATAAAAATAGAAACTATAGGGACTAAAATTTAAAACAGTAAAAATTATAAGGACATAACTACTTTCAAGGACCAAAAATCAAATTTATTTTTGACAATATAATAAATAAAACCTAAACAAAAAAAAGTGAATAAAATTAAAATCAGTAAAACTTGCAGGGACTAAAAATTAGTTTAAATATTATTTCTTTTCTGACATTGTTATAAGCATTTTTTCCAATAATCTTTTTCAAGAGTTCTTATTAAATTTAAGAAGAAATGAAAAAATGAAATACTAAACTTTGCTCTTTGAATACATGCAATTTAATTAAAATACGTTTTTTCTGGACACTAGTTAAGAAATTAAAAAAAAAAAATTGATCGAAAAGAGTTAAGGGTTTGTTTAAAAGCGTTTTTGTTTTTAAGTTTTCTAAAAATGTTTTAAAAAAATAAGTTTAAGTTTGATAACTTTACTCTCAAAATAATTTTTTAATGATAAAAAACAAAAAATCTGTTTGAATAATTATTTTTAAAAACAAATTTTAAAAGTAATAAAACAAAAATTTATTTGGCAAATATTTTTTTAAAAGTAGCAAATATATAATAGCATAATTTAATATAATAATAAATTTAATACATACATATTATGATGAAATTTTAGCAAATAAAGTTTTGATGCAACTTGATACATTTTTATATTCACAAATTTATTTATATATTATGCATTCTGTTCTTGTTGCGATATCCAATTTGCAATTTGGACACGATATCTTGTCATTTCCCTCGCAGCTTCATTAGTTAATTTTGTTGTATTGTCATTATTGAAATTTATCTCTAAATCTGTGTTACCATTTTGAGTTTTAATTTCAGAAATTGCCACATCGAGCAATAGATTGTCGACGACAACAATTCATTATACACAAGAGGTGCAGCAGCATCCATCTCCTTGTGATTCTTTCTGCTCCTTTGAAGATTTGTCCTTCTTCTTCCTTTTTGCAGTTTTGCATTCCCCAGTAGCATTCTCCTTTTGTCCACCTCACCATTGCAATCATCTACCTTTTTCTCAGCACCTAAATTTTCAAAGGCCAAATTAAAAATTCCAAGTAAGAAAGTTCTAAATAATCAGTCATCTTAGCACGACTTGCGAAACATATTGGTGAATGTGTGCTTGTGCTTGTTCAAGCTCCATATCAATAAATTAGAAATCAAATAATTTGTGATATCATTCTAGCATCCAAACCGGTAAAATCAATAACAAATTCCACTTAACTAGATACTTCATTTGAGAGAACTAAGATATATTTAAGTAGTTTTCACCCATGATCAAAGGCATTATACCATGGGAGTCATCTAGGCCACTGGGTTCTTTTTGTGTGTATCCTAGCTCGGCCAAAACAGCTTCAAGCTCTTCAAGCCCCTTTTTCTTCAATTCCTTCTTTGAAAGTTGCCTTTCTTCAATACATCATGCGCAACACACAATCACATCACACACTACTTTTTTTTTCATTTTTTCTTTTTTATTGATAGAAAACACATCACAATCAAAATTCAAACCTGTTGAAACACATGCATATTCCACTTTACCTCACGGTGAAAAAAATGCCAGCAGATGCACACACACAGCTCAACTAATCCACCTCTCTAGTCTAGTCGCTATCTAATGTCAGGACTGGCAGATTCCTAAGAACATTCCAGAATTACATACCCTTTACAACAATCATCAGCATTAAAAAAATCGAAAAATAAAACAATCCAAGCCATTCTATATCAAGTTTCAGCATCAGCAATCCAAAACACAAACAGAGACAACAAATAAATAAATAAAGGAACAAAACTTTTTCACCTCTGCAACGGATCCGCCTTCAATCGCGGCCTCCGATTCAGCAGCAGCAACGGGAGCGCCCCAAATGGATTGAGGAGGAGCAGCGGTGGCATAATAGTCATCATCATCTTCGCCGTCGACATCGGCCCATGACTTCACCGTGAGAGGCGCCGGAGCCCAGAAAACCTCCTTCTTCTCCAGCTGTTGGGCGGAGGATGCGGCGGCAGATAAGGATCGAAGCAAATCGGAGAGGAAGAGTTGAGAAGGAAGGAACATTTGGTTTGAGTGACAAGTGATTTGGAAACAAGATGAGGATCGAAGAGTATCTGAAACCAACAAACAACATATTCACAAAATTGCCATCGTGCTTTATGCTGTCTTTTGAAACAACAACCCAAAAATAGTTTGAAGGTGTTTTGGCTGAATTTAATTTAAACGTACTAGAATAAAAATAAATAAAATTATTAATTTATATAAATAATTATTTTTTATGGTAATAGATTTATTATAAATTTTTATTTTTTTATTTTTATTGATTAGTAATATATATTAATTAAACTCTTTTTTATTTTTAAAACCCATGTTTTATTCTTTAGTTTTTAAAATCAGTGCGAAGAAAACATCTTTCCAAACAAGTTGCTTTTGTGTTTTCATTTTTAAAAATCAAAACTTTTTTTCAAAACACTTATCAAACAGGCTGCAACAATTTTGATTTTTACACTAAATGCATTGAGAACTTGAAAAAATTTCCCCTCTTAATTTCTTAATTAAGACTCTGTTAAAATATAATTTGGATACACAGCAATTTTTTGAGCATGATTTGAAAAATTACAATTTTAGAATTCATTTGTTATAATTTTACTGAAAATACGGTTTTATTTTTATAAATTAGATTTAATTAATTTACAAATCTCAATAATTTCACTCAATTTTTAAATAGATTCTTATATTTTAAAAATTTATAATTAGATCTCTATATTATAAAAAAAATTTCAATCAAATTCCTATCTATAATTATAATTACAAAAATGCTAATTTAAACGTAATATTTTTAGGGAATATTCTATCTTCTTTGCAACTTTTGCAGCTATCAAGGCGCCACCGAGTTTTCGCTACTTCTTTTAGTTCTTTTTAGAACTTTTTTTTCTTTTTTTTTTATTTTTGCTTTCTTTTTTGTTGCCACACTTTTGCTTCATTCTCACCTCCTTCTGCCTCCAACACCCACTGTCCGCCGCCCTAACCACCATCCACCACTCCTGATCTGCTTCTCGTCTACCTCCCATCCTTGTCCATTCTCATTTACCTCAAAGAACCATCATACATCACAACTTTCAACAAAGTCAGTGGCACCCATAGCTCCAAGCAATGGAGGTTCTAAGTGGTTTTCTCAATATATATATATATTTGATTGGTTTGTTTGCAATTTGATTTATAATTTGGGGATAAGTTTTGTTTTTTAGGTTAGAATTGATTTTGATTTTGTGGTGTGATTTTGGTTTTGGTTTGGAGTTGATTTTTGGGTGAAGATGGCGGGTTAGAGTGGAGTGGTGTTAGAGAAGAAGAAGAAAGAGTGAATAGTTTTAAGGTGAATTACAAATAATAGATCTATGGATGCATCATTAAAATCTAAACCATTAGATAAGATAGTGTATCGTGCATTTTATTTGAGATGATGCACCTTAAAATGTATCCTATACTATTAAATATTTTTGTAACGGTAATTAATTATAGGGACCTGATTACAAATTTTTATTCAATCTAGAGACCTAATTACAAATTTTTCAATTATAGTGATCTATTTAAAAATTGAGTGAAATTATAGCGACATATAGATTAATTAAACCTATAAATTATTAGAAAGTGATTTTTTATTTTATTTGTTTATTTATTTGTTTTTGGAAAAAAAGTCACTGCCGCATGTAGTGAGTTAACTCGTAGTGTTCGCAGCCCAGTCGGCTAGCCAGTCAGCGAGCTCGTTACCTTCCCTGTGAAATCACACCTTGATTTTATTCAAAAAGAAATTCCACTCTTATATCCCAGCGGCTAGCTCAAGGTTGCAATCCTTGGTTTCAATTTTTGGCTTTTTGCATCAAAGCGAAGAGCAGTATAGAGCGAATGTCAATGAGAATGACGAGGTATGCCAACCTGAACTCCAACTTCCTCCTTCGTTTGTTCCCCTCTCTCCCTTTCAGGCTCTCTGAGTTTCATTCTCATAGTAATGTTGATGATACTGTCGCCTCCTTCACTCTCATTCTCAATAAGCGCCATCCACCCTCTGAATTCGAAATCAACAAGATTTTAGGTTCTATTGTTAAGATGAAACAGTACCCCACTGCCATTTCACTTTTTGCACGAATGGAGTTTAGGGGAATCACTCCTTCCATAATTACTTTGAGCATCTTGATGAATTGTTTCTGCCATTTGGGTCAGATGGATTCTGCGTTTTCTGTATTGGGCAAGATCATCAAGATGGGTTATCAATTGGATGTCATTACTTTGAACACCTTAATGAAAGGGTTCTGTATCAACGGCGAGGTTAGGGAAGCACTGGAGTTTCATGATAGGGTAAGAGCACTAGGATATCATCTTAATGAGGTCAGTTATGGGACTTTAATCAACGGGCTTTGTAAAATAGGGCAGACAAGAGCTGCCGTTGAGTTGCTTCAAAAGCTGGAGAGACAGCCAGTTAAGCCTAATGTGGTAATGTACAGTGCTGTCATTGATGGATTATGTAAAGATGGGCTTGTAACTGAGGCAGCCAACTTATTTTCGAAGATGGTTGCTCAGGGGATTTCTCCAGATGTTGTCACTTACAGCTCACTAATTCACGGTTTCTACATTGTGAGTCGCTTGGAAGAAGCTTCTCGATTGTTGGATGAAATGGTGAAAAACAACATCAAGCCCAACGTATATACCTTTAATATAGTGATTGATGGGTTATGTAAAGAAGGACAAATTGTAGAAGCCCAAAAAGTGTTCGATATAATGTTGAAAAGTGGAAATATGCCTGATGAAGTCACTTATTGTGCTTTGATCGATGGTTACTTTCTAATCAATAAAGTGAATGAGGCAGCAGAGTTGTTTGACAGAATGATCAAAACAGGTTTGACACCCAATGTTTGGAGTTATAACATTATGATTAATGGATATTGCAAGAATAAAAGGGCGGATCAAGCCATGACTCTCTTTAGAGAAATGCATAAAAAAAATTTAGTTCCTGATACTATAACTTACAATTCTCTAATTGATGGCCTGTGCAAATCGGGAAGATTATCATGTGTTCAAGATCTTCTTGACGAGATGCTTGATAGCGGTCAACCCCCTGATTTAATCACTTACAATATCTTGTTAGATGCTTTATGCAAAATCCATCATCTTGATGAGGCAATTGCATTATTTCAGAAAATTGTTGACAAAGGGATCAATCCAGATGTGTACATGTGCAATGTTCTTCTGAATGGTTTGTGCAAATGTGGAAGACTAAAGACAGCAAAAGAGGTTTTTCAACGTCTTCAAATTAACAATTATTGTCTAAGTGTCTGCACTTATAACATTATGATCAACGGGCTCTGTAATGAGGGCTTGATTGATGAAGCAATTGCTTTGTTTTCAAAAATGAAAGGCAATGATTGCCTTCCGAATGCTTTTAGTTATGAAACAATTATTCGAGCACTTCTGCATAGAAATGATAATGTACAGGCAGAAAAGATTCTTCGTGAAATGATCTATAGAGGTCTACTAAAGGGAAGAAACAAGGTAAGATAATGTTTTGTCTGTCTTATTTATGCGGATTTAATTTACTTTGACTTTGTGGTGCTGCAATTGGTTAATTAACATGACTTTGTTCATCTATTTTATTAACTCCTACAGTTGTTCTTATTCATTGATTATGAGGTAGTGCCTCAGTCAGATGTTATCGACAATGTTGAGTTCTAACTTCTCATAACCTATAATGTTATCAGTTTTCATATGTCAAGCAGAGCTAATACTAACACAATCACCGATGCTTTTTCATCTCTAAATTTGAACTGCTTTGCCCTTACCAATACTAATAGAAAGTAAAAACCAAACATGTTCTTTATAAAGCTAGGAAAATCTTATGATACACACATATTTTGGTTGCTCCGTCAATGCAGCTTTAGATGTTTAAGAGTAGTCTGAGTTGTTGCTTGAGGTGGGTGCTGCTCATTGGGTTATTGCTATTCCAAGTGCTACTGGTGATATCTTTTGTTACAGTTTTGGGACTTGGTACAAAAAACAAACAAACAAACAAACAAAGTGGCCTGCTGGAGATTAAGTCTAGCAGTTCTATAGAAGGAGGTCTGAAATTTAATTTATGGTAACTGTATGCTTGTATTAATACAGGCTTGTGGATTGGAACTAGTTATTGTGGATTCTAGTTATGGCATTAACTAGATTCATGCACGGTTTCCTGTTGATTTGGTTCTGTGTACTTAAGCTTTTCTATTTTTTCTCTGTTTCTTTTACAGTATTTGTATTTGGTTAATGCTGCTTCTAACTACTTTCTGTTTTCTCCATTTTTATTTAGGATACTAAGTCTACGGTTCTCTGCGAGGTGGAACAGATTCTTGAAAGGGAATTTTACTCTTCTAAAAGGTCAAAAGAGTATTAAATGATGTGTACTTCCTTTGTCTTTCTATCTTCTAAGATAGATAGTTTAATAATTTGATATTGGCAACTATGGGTGGGTTTTCTTTTCACTTGATATTCTCTGGTGTGCTGAGCTAAGACCTGTAAAAGCTAGCTGGGAACTTAAGACTATGTCTTGAGCTTGATTATGTCAAGGAAGGTATTTTCCCTTGGACATCTTTTTGACTCCTGAACCAACTTGAAGATGTGCACACCTTTGGTCTGGTTGAAGAAGCGAGATTGCTGTAAACTGAAATTGCCTGCAATAAGTAAACATTATTACTTGTCACTGCTAGCCTGGGCATGTTTGGTTTTGGGCTTTAATTCCTATGCCAACAGTGAAGAAGAAGCAACAACCAACTGTGTCTGGAACTTTTGCTGGAAATTTTGTTCTGGCCAGGTTTTGAATCTTCTGGTTGCACAACATTGCAAAATCATTACCATTCAGTTATGGAAGCACTGGCTGAGTAAGAGGAGTATGCTTCCTTCTCTTTAATGTTTGACAGCAAGACTTTCTTGTACTCAATTAATGTGGTGATTGTGTTGTCAGAAGCATCCAGGCCTTGGAACTGTGCTTGAGAAGGACATAGATAGAAGCTGCAACCTGCCTATGATGAGTAGTTGTAACGAAAGCAGAAAACAAACCATAACTACGTATTTAAGATCAGAATTCACAATACTGTCACATATGAAACTGTAGCTTCCTTAGCGTTCTCTGCTATACTACCTAGACACCTCCGTTTCTATTACAAGCCTTCAAGATTGATACAATTCAATCTTATCTCCCATAACATCATTCTGAAAGACTTTGAAGACTACGGCATTCAATGTGGCATAGATAGAAGCTGCAACCTGCCTATGATGAGTCCCGTTGATGAATTGAATGATCTGTGGAGTCCTTCTTTGCAGGTTATTTTAAGATTAATGTAGATGGGAGCGTTTTTGGATCACTTCAAAAGAGAAGAGAAGAAAGAAGAGAGGGGGGGGGGTTTGGAGGTGTGATAAGAGATGCTAAAGGATGTTGTTATGCGGGTAGAGTTTCATGTTGTGATGGGTTGGCCATCTTGTAGGGTCTCAAATTTGCTGGGGCAAGAGTGTGTATGAACATTGTTTGTGAAAGAGATTCAGTGAAGGCCTATAGACTGATTTCATCTGGTCACACATGTCAGACTGGCTTTGTTGCAAAAGCCCTGGGCTACAACAATGCCAGAATTTCATATTGCAAAAGCTGTGTAAATTAAGAGATTCAATATACCAATAATCCTTTTTTTTTTTTTGTTTCTTTCTCATTGTATTTTGTCCAACTACTGTTATAATATTTTAATATAAATGGTATGAAACCTTGGGTAATTAACTCAAAGTTTGGCAGGTTTTTTTTTTTTTTTTTTTTGGGTACAAAAGTTAAGCAAAAAAATTTAAGTGCGACAATTATGGAGGTCGAATCTTTGCTATGAGTAGGTCGAGGAGCTTCATGGTTGAAAAGTGTCTTACATCAATTGCACCTGCATGACATGAAGAAATAACCTTCAATTGCATTCTTTGTATCTGGAAGAAAGAAGGGAGCCCTGAGCTCAGGGTCCTAACATCATGATGCTGGCTTTGTCTATAAGGCCATTCACACAGTCATGAAGAGCTCACTTCAGTGAATGGTGATTTGTAAGGGGAACCTGTAAACAAGAGAGCAAGTGAAATAGGGACCAACCAAAGCAAGCATTGTTGGGATATTTTTGCTAATATGGTACTAATGCTGGAGTTAATACTATAAGTGATGAAAACACAATTTGATTGGTGGCTCAAACTCAACTGGGCTTTAGTTTAGATATTTTTATGTTTTAAAATTTGATATACCGTACAAAATTTTGCTATAGTTTTTGAAATTAGTCTTTGTCCCGAGGGATGCTTGGAAAAGACGGGGATAGGGGCAACTGATTGCTTGATGCGGTGAGCAAGACCGAATATTGTTTTCTTGGCTAACGTATATGAGTATTGACATTTGTTTTTAGGCGATGAACATCTGCCTTTTTTTTTTTTTGGGAGACAATTTGTCTACTTGCCTATTGGCTTCAACACAATTTGTCAATTTAGTTAACCATCATAAGCAAAATTATTTTGTATAGAATAATCATCTTTTCATGTTATATAAATAAATAATACATAATATGATATTTTTTAGCAATATACTATAGATTTAATGTTAATTATGGATTTAATATTAATATAATGTAATTTCACATGATGACTCTCAATTTTAAATAATAGAAATGATGATGATGATGATGATGATGATGATGATGATAATAATAATAATCACTTTAAATTTGAAAAGGAGAAATACCCTATCCAAAAATAAAAATGAAAAGGAGAAATAATAAACACATTACAGTATATTCTTCTTCTTTTTTTTTTTAATATAAAGTATGAATTCATTTAAGCCTAAACGTTAAAAGAAAGTACATCCCTTATACACATAGGGGTCTCATTTGTCTATATCTGGCTATTCCTATTCTTGGCTATCTCAGCTAGCTTATCTGCCACTAAATTACAAAATCTAGGTACAAATTAGGACCTTAAAAAAATGAAACTTAAGGCCAAATTACAAGCATTAGCAATGATTTACTCAGTAGGGTCATACTTCAGTGCAAACTTAAAAAATTTGCACCGGTGCAAATCTTACGTGGCTTTCTAAAATTAAGACATTTGGCAAAGCTTATGGTAGAGCTCTTTGGTTGTGTTTCACAATGCACTCCTCTCTCTTAACACCTTCTTCATCCAACCCATGGCAACCAAGGGCGACTAATAAGCTTTTGATGGTGGTCAAAGAAGCAGCGATTGTCGTGAGCGGTGGCAGAGGACCTCCATCTTAGTGGATGCATGGCCCATCTCCTGTAGTGAAGGAAGGTTGAGAAGACGCGTGGTGGATGAAATCGACAAGGGAGCAGAGGGAGGTTGAGCAGGTGACATTGGTGAGGGTGGGCTAGGCTGCGACTAATAGAGAGCTCTTCCTCGGTGATAAGGCAACGGGTGGAGGAAGAGAAGGAAGACATGTTTTGGAGAGGTGTGTTTATTGTATTATAAAGCAGAATTTTGAGGTTATTTAGTTTATCTTTATTATAGAGTATGGTCAAGTAGTATAGTTTAGTGTAGCTTAATTTAGTTTACTTTTAGTTAAAATAAAAGAAATTTTTGATGTATAGGATTTAACTTTATTTAGCTTAGTATCATTTTATTATAGAGCATGGCGATTGTGTATTGCATGTGCACAATTCATGTTAACAATATTGCATTCATGCTACATAGCCTACTCGAATGATGCGCACTAGGCATCACGATATACCTAAGCCACATGCGCTCAAGGACCAAATAAAAATCGTGCAAGCCTTGGCCAATTTCTATACAATTTTGGATAGTATTGAACTTGTGCAAGGCTTGACCAATTTCTATATAGTACAGGTATTTGGAAATTGTTATAGCTTGCAACGATTTCTCTATAGTAACCAAAAACTGAACATTTTGGAAAATAAAGTTAAAAGAAGACATATATGTAAATAATATATTTTTTAAAAAATTTATTTGGGTAAAATAACCTTATATAACATGCATTTGTTTCAGCTTTTTTTTAATAAAAAGTGATTTTTTCAATTACTAAAAAAAAAAAAAATACTTTTCACATAACTTACTTATTTCAGTTTTTATTCAAGCTAAACACAAACCTTTTTTTTTTTTTTTTTGAGTTAAAGATGATGAATCTTTTATAAAAAGTGAATTTTCAGTAAAAAAAAAAAAATCACTTTTTTGGTAAATTAAAAAAAAAAAAAACTGAAGCAAGCACACTCATAACCAATCCTAAGCTCAGACAAAAATGAGGGTTGTGTTATAGATTCAACAACCAGTGTGAAAGCTTGGCGAATAAAAATGATTAACAATTGGCCAACTCAACTCGCGGGATAATACTTGGTTAAAGTTTTTTCGTACAATCACAAATGCAAGACACAGTATAACATGCTAATTAGCTAATTTTGACGCTCGAAAGAGGTGTGCTTAGTCAACTGCTATAATGCAACACAAAACCATAATCTCTTTGAATCCCATTCTTGCTAAGAAATTGATTGACGAAAAAGAACATTTCATATAACTCTTTATAATTGACTTAAAGCCTTTATGAATAGTAGATTTAATTAATTTGTAAATTTTTATAAATTTATTCAATTTTTAATTAGATCCTTATAATTTTAAAATTTATAATTAAATCTCTATATTAAATAAAATTTTATAATCAAATCCTTCGAACAACTCATTGAATATTCCTTGATTTCCTGTGTTGTGGGTGCACATGTGAGTAGTCTCTGCAAGGTAATATAACCTGTTCTTCTTTCTCTTGTAATCCAACAATGGGGTATACTAAACACATTAGATTGGCTTTCCAGAAGTTCAGCAGAAGAAAATTTCACAACACTTCTGAAGGAAGCTCAACATGAAAGGATCTTATAAAGAAAGAGTTAGAAAATGGAAAGTCTGGAAGAACAGAAGAAAGTGATACATTTTGCATCTATAGGGTCTCATCAAACATGCGCCGAGTAGAACCCAAAGCCTAGAGGCCCAACAACTTCTCAATTGGTCCTTACCGCAATGGAGCACCACACATGCAAAAGATGGAAATGCCCAAGAAGAAGTTCTATTACCGTCTCTTGGATCCAAATGGTATCAATGGATCCAAATTAGAGGAGGCTTGAAAACCAGCTTGAAAACTAGGTTCCACTTTTGTTTTGATCAAATTGTTTGATTTGACAAACAATAGTGCTCATTCATTCGTCGTCACAACAACCATGCATGAGTCTTAAAGCACTTGCTCTTAGGTTCTTTTACCCTTTGCTGCAAGTAGATCAGACAACATTCCAGAATGTGACAAAGCTGATCAGTTTCAAAGGGCATCACTTTCTTGATCCTCTTCGATCTAGCATTAGGCCCAAACTCAAGGGAGAAGAACCAAGAGGGGGCTCAACATTGCATGATTCACTCTATAACTGAGTTAATGGACGCTGGTGTGAAGATCAAAGCAGATGAGAATTGGAAACTGATGGATATAAGCTTTGGAAGAAAGTGGGAGTGCTAATGAGGGAACTCAATATCCCTTCTTTGTACATCAATGATCACATAGGGACCGATGCATGGAATGCCTTGAAGAGCAACCACTTTGATGTCTCTTTTATAGATGCATGTGCTACCCCCTAGTCTCACCTCTGCACCCACAATGGACGAAATCAAGGAGTTTTTGGTTTAAGCTCATGCTTTTGTAAGAGTGGATTGCTCCCGAGACTCCATCGCAAAATTTTATTTAATACAGGAATTCGATTATAAATTTTTAAATTATAAAAAATTAATTAAAATTGAGTAAAATTATGGAAAGCAGTAAATTAATTAAACCTAAATAGTATGGATAATTCCTACTTGAACGCTGAAACACCGTAATTATGTGATATTGTCATATCATTTTTATTAAATTTGACATAATAATAATTTGCTATTTCTTTCCTCATGCATTTGTTATATAAGTTTTTATTCAATAAAAAAATAATTTTTTTGAGAAATCTTATTAAGAAATAAAAAAATGAAAAATTATTAAAAATAAACTCTTAAAATATAACCATGACGCAAGACAAAAAAAAAGAAAAATAGTAATACTAACTAAACTATATATTTTTTTGTTTTTGAATACAAACTATTCAATTAAAATATAATCATAGTTCCTCAACAGTTTTTAAGTATGATTTGAAAATTGATTTTTCAGAATTCATTAATATGAATTTTATCAAGAAAAAATACATTTAGTTAGAAATATAGAAAAATTTAAGAATGTTTTTATAAACTATTTTAATTATTTATGAAAATTTATCCCCAATTTTTACTTATACTAAATACACCTAAAAAAGTAATTTTTTAAAAAATTTAACTCTTTTTTTTATCAAAATTAAATTACATCAGTATAACTTTAAGTAACTGTTATACTATTGAATAACTTTTTATTGATGCAATTATTTTAAGAAACTCACCATTGGATGAGAAATTTATATCTTATAAATTATATCAATAAAATTTTATATTAATATAAAATTATTTGACATATATTTTACATATATCAAAATCAACCTAATATATATATATATATATATATATATATATATATATATATTTAAATAAAAGCTATTTAATTATATTCGTATTGATATTTAATTTTTATAAAATTTGAGACTAATAATTTTCATAATATATAATTATAATTTAGTAATTAAATCGATAAAAAAATATATTTTATAAAAAATTATTAAATAACATAACTATATTTAAAGTCACATGTGCGTAATTTTTTTTTTATTTTCTTCCTTTTCCCACTCCGATAAACGCACTTATATTTTATTCAAAAAATAAATAAATAAACTGCATCTTATACCCAAGCGCCTGGCGCAAGGTAACAATCCTTGGGTTCTGATCTTCTGATTAAGGGTTTCACTCAAAGTAAAGTGAAGTCAGTCTTGGAAAACATATTGCAAACAGAAAACTGTTGAGATAATATTAAGAGCTCATCTTCATTCATTACTAGCATTAGTTATTTATACAAAAGCAATCTGAGAGAGGGGAATTGCACGCAAGGCATGCATTACAGTTGAGAAGAAATACGCGGGAAAATTACAAAGGGAGAGGAAGAATGGATGATATGAATCTGTTACAAGATCCGCAAAGTAAGGAGAGTGGGATTTCTAGCAAACTCTAGCACTTGCAGCAACAAATAGCTGAGGCGCTGAGTGTGAGATTGAGAAGAAATGTTGAAGACAATGACACTGACAATGACAATGACAATGACAATGACGAGGTATGCCAACCTCAACCCCAACATTCTCCTTCGTTTGTTTCACTCTCTCCCTTTCAGGCTTTATGGCCATATTCCTTTGCCAATTGTTAATAATGTTGATGATGCTGTTGCCTCCTTCACTCTCATTCTCAATAAGCGCCATCCACCCTCTGAATTTGAAATTAACAAGATTTTAGGGTCTATTGTTAACATGAAACGATACCCCCACCGCTGTTTCACTTTTTGCGCAAATGGAGTTTAGGGGAATCACTCCTTCCTTGGTTGCTTCGAGCATCTTGATCAATTGTTTCTGCTATTTGGGTCATATGGACTCTGCATTATCCAGATGGGTTATCAATTGGATGTCATAGCACAAAATCAGCACTAGATATCGCTAGAAGTTTCTACACTTCAGCAGAAACTAAGCACTGCCAACATCAGGAGACAGTTGGAAGTTTCTACACTTGAAGCATTGTCTAGAAATTAACTAAAATACTAGAACAATCTAGCTAATATAAGTCGGTATTTTCACCGACCTTGACTGCCTATAAATACTAGCGAAGTGTATTTGTGTAATGTGTTCAGAGAGTAAGCAATCAAGTGAGTGTGTGCCGAAGCGAGCAAGTGAGGTGCAGTGAATGTGAGGGCCAAGTGAGTGCTCTAGTGTGCATAGTGCAAGTAAGGTGCATGTGTGCACAAGTGAGTTAAGTGATTTAGTGAGTGGAGTCCCAGTGAAGTGAGTGACGTGGCTTGAGGTGAGGGTGTAATGTGTAATAGTGAGTGTTTTATACGTAAGCAAGAGGAAAGTTTTATTTTCATAGTGCTTCCTTGTTCTACAATAGCTTTGAACACGTTAATGAATGGGTTCTATATAAATGGCAAGGTTAGGAAATCTCTAAAGTTCATGACAGGTTAAGAGCACCAGGATATCAAGAGCACTAGGATATCATCTTAATGAGGTTAGTTATAGGACCTTAATCGATGGGCTTTGTAAGATAGGGTAAACATCAGCTGCCATTGAGTTGCTGCAAAAGCTGGAGAGACAACCAATTAAGCCAGATGTGGTAATGTACAACATAATCGTTGATGGGTTATGTAAACATTGGCTTGTAACTGGTGCCGGCAACTTGTTTTCTAAGATGATTGTATGGGGGATTACTCCTGATGTTATCACTTGTAATTCTCTAATTCACGGTTTTTGCTGTGAGAGTCAATTAGAAGAAGCTACTCGACTGCTGAATGAAATGATGAAAAACAGCATCAAGCCAGACAATTATACCTTTAACATATTAATAAATGCATCTTGTAAAGAAGGAAGAATCACAGAAGCCCAAAAGATGTCTGATATTATGTTTGAAAGAGGCCATAAGCCTGATGTTGTCACTCACAATGCTTGGATGGATGGTTACTTTCTAATCAGTGAAGTGAAAGAGGCAACAAAGTTATTTGATAATGTGATCAAAGTAGGTTTGAGACCTGATGTCCAGAGTTATAGCATTATGATTAATGCTTATTGCAAGAACAAAAGAGTGGATCAAGCCATTGCTCTCTTCAAAGAAATGCGTAACAAAAATTTAGTTCCAGATACTATAACTTACAATTCTCTTATTGATGGCTTGTGCAAATCAGGGAGAATATCATATGTGCAGGATCTTCTTGATGAGATGCATGATAGTGGTCAACCCTCTAATTCACACACTTGCAATATCTTGTTCGATGCTTTATGCAAAATTCAAAATCTTGATGAGGCAATTGCATTATTTCAGAAAATTGTTGCCAAAGGGATCAGTCCAGATGTGTACATATGCAATACTCTTCTGAATGGTTTGTGCAAATGTGGAAGACAAAGGACTGCAAAAGAGTTTTTTCAACTTCTTTTGATCAACAATTATTGTCTAAATGTTTGGACTTATAATAGTATGATCAATGGGCTTTGTAAAGAGGGCTTGTTTGATGAAGCAATAGCCTTACTTTCAAAAATGAAAGGCAATGATTGCCTGCCAGATGCTGTAAGTTATGAGACATTCGTTCTTGCTCTTGTTGCTAGAAATGAGAAAGAACAGACAGAAAATCTTCTTCGTGATATGATCAATAGAGGTCTACTGAAGGTCTACTGAAGGGAGGAAACAAGGTGAGATAAATAAGTTTCAATTTCAGTCACACTTGTGCTAATGTTGAATATGCATGGGTGGTTAGAATATGCTTGTTTCTTATGGGTTAGAGACGATGTAGAACACATTATGCTCGTTGTTTCTGACAATGTTTTGATTATCTATAGATGCAGATTGAATTTACTTTGACCTTGTGGTGCTACTTTGTTAATGTATGTTATTAAATCCTACAGTTGCTCTTATTCATTGATTATGAGGTAGTGCTTCAGTCAGATGTTACCGACAATGTTCAGTTCTAACTTGTCATAACCTATAATGGTATCAGTTTTATAATATGTGAAAAAAAGTTAATACTGACAGAATCACTAATGCTCGTTCATCTCTAGATTTGAACTCCTTTACCCTTAACAAAAGAAAGTAAAAGCAAACATTTTCTTTTTCTTTACCCTATTTACTTCCATGTTCTTTATAAAGCTAGGAAAATCTTATGACACCCATATTTTGGTTGCTCCATCAACACAGCTTTAGATGTTTAAAACTGTCTAAATTGTTGCTTGTAGTAGTTGCTGCTCAATGGTTGTTGCTATTCCAAGGTTTTTGGTTAGTTTTGGGATTATTCCTTAAGAAAAACAAACAAACAAAGTGGCCTGCTGGAGATTAAGTATAACAGTTCCATAGAAGGTTTGGAATTTAATTTTATAGTAACTGTATATGGCTGTATGTGTACGGGCTTGCGAATTGATACTGGTTGCTGCTGGTTATAGTTATGGCAGTAACTAGATTCATGCTGGTTTCCTGTTGATTTGGTTCTGCATACTTAAGATTTCCGTTTTTTCGTTCTTTGTTTCTTTTACTGTATTTGTATATGTTAGTGCTGGTTCTAACTATGTTCTTTTTTTCTCCTTTTTTATTTAGGATTCCTGGTCTACAGTTCCCTGTGAGCTAGAACGTATTCTTCAAGGGGAATTTTGCTCTTCTAGAAAAGGTCAAACAGTATGAAGTGAACTGAACATCCTTTGTCTTTCCATCTCCTAAGATGGATTGTTTAATAATTTGATATTGGCAACTATGGTTGGTTTTCTTGTCACTTTATATTCTCTGGTGAGCTGAGCTAAGCCAAGACCTGTGAAAGCTAGCATGGAACTTACGACTATTTCTCTAGCTTGATTATGTCAAGGAAGGTGTTTTCCCTTGGACATCTTTTTGATTGCAGCAGCATCATGAACTTTCCATTCCTGAACCGACTTGATTATGCAGACAAAAGCAAGCATTTGCAACGTAAAAGGAAGAAGAGTAAGAGGAAAAAGAAGGAGAGTAACTCAATCCCTTAGATGGTCTCTTTTCGAGTCTCTGTATGTAGTTCCTTAAGCTCATTTCCTTTAGTAATCCTGATTCTTTCTCCTTTTGAGGGTAGGTGGGCTTTTGCTCACCTTTGTCCTGTTAGTTGGCTTGGTCGTGTTGCTCGAGTCCCGGTGTTGTGTTTATAATTATATGCCTGTTGTACGCTCTTGCTCCTCTCCCTTTGGAGAGTTTGATTGGGGGGAGGGGGGGAGCGGAAGCTAGATTTTGGATTTTTTTTTATTACAAGTTTTTTTTTTTTATGTGAAAAAGTTGATTATACAATACACATAATATTATATTTTTACTCAATTAATCTTAAATATTAAATATTATATAATATAAATAATTATTTTATACTTTTTTTAAATAATTTTATTATATAAAAATAATTTTTTATTAAATTCAGATAAAATAGATTATCTTAAACTGTATTTTAGCTAAAATATTTATATAAAAATATAATTATACAAATAAATAATTATTAAAATAATTTTAATCTTAAAACTCTCCATATCCATACAATTACCTCTTGAGACAATCAGACTTTCGCAAGGACGAAAAACACGGGAAGGTCAAAGTTGAAGCTACACTTCATTTCCCTTTCGCGCAAATGTTACGAAACAGGTTTCACACGAAAGAACATTTTGACATGTCTATAATCTCTAACTGGATACATCCAAATAACGCGTTAGGAATTGTCTATAGGAGGACCCATTTAAAATATCCCTTATCATTTTCTAAAGTATAAAATAGGATCTTCTCTTTTTTCTTTTTTCTTTTTAATTTGAAAAATTGCATCGGTTATTGCTTTCGCAATTTCAAGAAATGAAATATTTACGAATATTCTCCTTCAAGAAAGTGCGCTTTTCGGGATTTGAACCTGTGTTGTCATATTTACTTAGACCAATCACTCGTTCAATAGTTTGTTGTATAAAATGGGACCTTCTCTACCACATAAAAGTAATAATAAAATAAAAAAGAATACGACCTTACCTCAAGATTAATATATCTTACACGCTTTTGTATCTTCGTCTGGTCAATAATCCAAGCAAGCAATTATCCAAGTCTATCCTGTGACGGAACCGAGCTATAAAAAGGATGGCACACGGAGAAGTAACAGGCAATTGCGCATGCAAAGATGGTCTTTCAAAAGAACTTAAATGCACCATAACTTTTCCAACCAAGAAAGTAAATGCTTCTAAAGCATTCGCTCCTCGGTTCAAGAAAGAAGAAGAAGTCGGATACGAGGTCAAGAGGAGGAGATCAACTGGCTATAATGTGAGCAACCGAATAATCAAACATAGCTGAACTTGAAGAGATGCCCCAAACAGCTATAATATTAGTTTTCTGCATGTTTGGATTGTTCATCGCCATAGCAGTTATAATGAGTTTCTTGTCTCGTTGCCGTGTCAGTAGTGAAGGTGAAGGTGGTGGTGAAGATGGTGGTGATGGTGGTGGTGAAGACGGTGGCGGTGAAGACGGTGGCGATGATGATGGTGGTGACAATGGTCAACAAAATGACCAACACCATCATTCACATCATCACAATCACCACCATCATACAAATCACCACGGTCACCATGTACATCATGCACATCACCACCATGTACATCATGATCACCATGATTTTGGCGGTCACCATGATTTTGGTGGTCATCATGCCTAATGTGTGGTGAGATTATTTTGATGCATAGAGGGAAGGGACTAGATGTGCCTGTGTTGGTAGGGATTGGGGGTGGAAATTAGGGTGGGAAATATGTCATGTTTGTTAATTATATACATTAGAGATATTCCATCTTTCAATTGTACGACACAACAAAATAAATTCGGATTTGTTGGTGAATATGTTGATTCTTGTGTTGTAATTACTCTCTCATTCTTGTCATTTTTTTTAATGAATGTATATGTGCTAATAGAAAACATTCTATGGTATTCCGATTATATGTATGTGAAAGCTATTTCTTTTAACTGTATTCAGCAATGAAGTACACACTAATAATCTTTAACACATGAGCATTTGAAAATATCAAGGGCCCTTGATTTTATGTCCATCATGTGAATGTGCATAACAATATAGCGTCATGATCCTATTCCAAATATCAGTGTGTCATTTCAGCTATGCTATTTGTCCCAAAGGAAACTTTGTGCAAATAATACGAAACTTCCTTTAGACCGATTAGAAAGGTAGGAAAGTAAAAAGAGAGAGAAAAGAGGATTTGAACAAAATTATGAGGTGGTTAACGAACAAAATGTATTTGTATTGCAAATATGAATTTATTTTCGTATTGAAAAGTATTTTTTCTATTGACATTGAGCTGTGCTATTTGTCCGGAAAGAAACTTTGTGCGAATAGTACGAAACCTCCTTTGGTCCAATCAGAAATGAAAGAAGAAAAAAGAAAGAGAAAAGAAGATTTGAATGGAAATCATGGGCGATAAGACAATAAAATATATTCATATTGTGAGTACAAATTTAAGTTTGTAATGAAAAGCATTTTTCTATTGACATCAAGCTATGCTATTTGTCTCAAGGCTCGCGTTACGTTAGTCTCACTTTTTAAAATTAAAAACACATTCACATGAAATTACAAAAGGACTTTTTTATTTGTAAAATAGAGACTTATCCCCTTCCTATCCCTAGAGCGTATTGTTCGCTTCGTCCAAGTTCTTGACCACCTCGCATCTAGTCCAGTGTTGACACCTTGGAGGGGGTTTAGACGTTCAAGGAGCTGTTGCACAACAACAGATAAGAGACCTAATATATTAGATCTGCGGCATCTACCCCTTCTTTTTTATTTAATTTTTTCTCTTTCTTTTTGCACACATTAGGTGGAGTTCACAACGGATTAGTGAACTGTGTTGCAGTACGTATCTACTAAATTACTTAGCTATCACACACAGAAAAGAATACTACGGAAAAATAAAAAGACCAAGAAATAGTGAAAAGAGAAAAAAAAAAAAAAAAGCAAGATATTGAAAAGTTGAGGGCAAGATGAAATTTTGAGATGAAAAACAAAGATCTAGAAGGAGGAATTAAAATGGGCATGAGCAAATTTCGAAAAAGAAAGTAACCTTGGTGGATTTCTCGGACAACAAAATGCCAACATTGGCATTGGTTTTGGATGCAGGGATGATTTTCTCAACTGAGACCCTATTGAGGAGCGGAATCGAGCGCTTCACCATTCAGAAGGAACACACAACAACACAAGATGATGAACCTACTAAGTAACCTCTAAGCTTCTAGAGAAATCTCAAGATAATTCTGTTTTACAAATTGGAAAAAAAAAAATTAGGAGACACCCTTTTGCAATTTTACATGAGTGTATTTTTAACTTTAAAAAATTGGACTAAGTTACTCCCAAACTTGTTGGGAGTAATATAACACGAGTCTTTTCCAAAAGAAAACTTGGTACAAATAATGTGAAATTGCACTATTCAGAAACCTCATTTTGTCTATCTAAACTAATATATTTACCCATGCAAATGTTTAAAATGGCAAATATATAAACTTAACAAAAAAATTACATTCAAATATATATATTGATTGGTATATATTTTGTGTTATGAATTTGGTTAAAAATATATTATTGAAGTTGAAATTGGAAATAAATTATTGAAGTAATAGATGTGTATCATTTGTAGAAATAATTATGAAGACTTTTGTCCTTGGGTACCATTGCTGAAGACAAGGGTACATCAGAAGCTTGACATTCGTGGCTTATCCAATACCATTTACTTCCCTATTTTTGTATATTTTTCCTAATTGTTCAATACTTTGTTCTATCTTGTGAGACTTGTTTAGAGAGCTTGAAATTGTTGCTAAGTTCTTGTGCTTGAGACCTTGTTATTTTATTTTTTTTCAACTGCTAGTACTATTCTATTGGAGATCTGTTTACATTGGCGAAGGAAGCTAACGCTGAGATTAAGAAGATGTGTGCATTGATAGAGCACAATGCCAATGAATAGAGAGCACTCTCTGCTCAAATTGCTGAGGAAGCTAAGCTAGGGATGGAATCCTTTTAAAAGGCACTAGAATCCTTCATGCAAAATCAACAGCACAACCCAATCCATGGAATGAGCTCAACTTTTGATAATTAATAGCCTCCCCCTCACGCATATAGGTTAGGAAACTTAACCTAGTCTACCCCAATGACGGTACCAACACTCTTGAGTGGATTTTTAGTGTGGAGAAAATTTTCAATTACTATAGTGTGCCTGATCATGAACGAATATTTGTTGATGCTATACACATGGACAAGGTGTTATCCCTTGGTTCCAAATGATGCAAAGGAATCATCCCTTTCAATTATGGCATGTTCTAGCAAGAGCTATTGAAGTTGAATTTGGACCTTCTATTTTTAATTATTCGAGCCCTCTCTATTTAAATTGACACAACAAGGCATAGTCAATGAGTATTATATGCAATTCATGGCCTTAGCTAATCACTGCCATGTTGAACCACCAAAAGCACTGTTAGATTGCTTTCTTAGTGAGCTAAACAGTGATATTCACAAGGATGTCATGACTCAAGAATCCTATTTCCCTTTTGAGAGCTGTGGCTCTAGCTAAGCTTTATGAAGAGAAATATGTTACTACCTTCAAACCATCATTTTTCCCCTAAACATATTCTTGCTTAACAATGGTCTATAAATATATCAACATTACCTAGACTACCACCTAAACTATCCTTTCCCCCTCTAATACCTACACCAAACATCAAACCAAATATCACAACTTCCAAACCCATAGTTAAGAAAATGACAACAACTGAAATGCAATTGAGATGTGAAAAAGGCTTACGCTATTGGTGTGATGATAAATTCTCTCTCAGCCACAAGTGTCCTAACTGGCAATTCATGATGCTACAATGTGAAGATGAGATTATTGAAAGTGAGGAAGAATAGCCCACTAATGCAATTCACAATAGTGAGAATCTGTGCAAGCTAAAATTGAGCACCATTTATCCTTGAATACCATGAAGGGAAATAGTGGAGTAGGGACAATTCGATTTCAAGCTTAAATTCAAGGTGTGGATATTTAAGTTTTAATTGATGGAGGGAGTTCAAATAATTTTCTATAACCTTGCATTGCTAATTCCTAAATTTTCCTATTGAGCTTGCTCCTATGTTTAGAGTCATAGTAGGTAATGGCCATCACATGACAGCAAAAGGGTTGGTCAGGAATGTGCAAGTGCATACCATTAAGGTACCAGTTACTTATTACCTATTTCAGGAGTAGATCTTATTCTTGGGGTAGCTTGGTTAGCGACTTTCCAATGGCATTTGGCTAACGATGATTCCCTATAGATTAACTTTTTTTCATCAAGGCAAATTTATCACCTTGAGAGGTGAGGCTTCACTAAGACCGGCTGTAGCTTAATTCAACCACATTAGAAGATTCCATGCCAAAAATTCAATTGCTAAAGCTTATGCTATAAAGTTGATTGACATGACTTGTAGCTTAATCCCATTGCAGGAACTTCCTGAGAATGTTGAACCAGAATTAGCCTTGTTGTTGCCTCAGTATCGATAGATTTTTCACAAACCAGTGGGGTTGCCTCCCACTGGAGCTCATGATCATCATATTTCCTTGGTTGAAGGTACAAGGCCTATTAAGGTGAGACCCTATCACTATCCTCATAGCCAGAAAACCAAATAGAAATGATGGTTCAACAAATGCTCGAAGAAGGCATTATTCGGCCAAGTAGAAGTCCTTTTTCATCTCCTATTCTACTAGTAAAGAAAAAAGATAGTACATGGAGATTTTGCTCCGATTATCATGCATTGAATACTATTACAATTAAGGATTCATTTCCTATCCCAATTGTAGATGAATTGATTGATGAACTATTTAGAGCAACTTATTTTTCAAAGTTTGATTTAAGATTCGAATATCATCAAATTTTGATGAACCTGGAAGATGGATGCAAGATTACCTTTAGAACACACCAAGGGCACTATGAGTGGTTAATCATGTCGTTGGGGGCTAACTAATGCAGCTGCCACATTTTAAAACCTAATGAATGACATATTTCAAGGTTTGATGAGAAAGTTTGTCCTTGGGTTTTTTGATGATATATTAGTATATTGTGGTGATTGGACTCATATCTACAGCACTTAGAAAGGGTGCTACAAATATTACAGAAGGAAAAATTGTATGCCAAACTCTCTAAGTGTTCCTTTGGTACTGGGAAATTGACTATTTGGGCCACATAATTGATGGTGCTGGTGTTTCAATGGATAAGAGCAAATTATGTGCTATTTGGGATTGGCTTATTCCTACAAACCTCAAGCAATTAAGAGGCTTTATAGGATTGACTGGCTACTATAGAAAAATTGTTAAAGGGTAATGTTTCAATCACATCTCCCTTAACTGATAGGCTATAGAAGGACTCTTTCTTCTGGAATTCAAAGTCTGCTGAGGCTTTTGAAGCCCTAAAAAAGGCCATGACTGCCGCTTCGATTTTGAACCTTCCTGATTTTAAGCAAACTTTTACCTTGGAAACTGATGCATTAGGGAATGGAGTAAGAGCAGTTCTAAGTTAGAACCATAGCTTATTTCTCAAAGAAGCTCGCTCCTAGAATGCAGAGCCTAGGGGTGTTCATGACCCAACCCGGCTCGCTAACTCGGCCCGGCCCAAAGCTTGTTAGGCTGAGTTGGAGTTGTGAAAATTAACCTGGTATATTTTTCAGGCCGGGTTTGGGTCATGCTTCAGGTTGGCCCAACCCGGCCCGAAGTTAAATAGTTCTTTAAAAAATTTATTTTTTTAAAAAATTAGTGATAAACTATACTATTGGTATATTTCAATCAATACATTTTACATAACAAGATGCTATTTTTATCTTGATATAATTTGTTTTGAAATATGTATTGTAAGATATTTTTTGAATTTGTTTTTTACTTCTAGAATTTTATGATTTCACTATATATAATGCCTAAATCTTTATATGTTATATAAATGTCGGGTTGACCCGGTCACTAATCGAGTTGCTATCGGGTCAAGTTCGGGTCCAATGAAATGACCCGGTCTTCAAATAGGATCAGATTTAGGTCTGGCCTAACCCAGCCCAATCCATCCTTTGTATACCCCTAATAGAGGCAATCAGCATATACTAGAGAACTCTTTGCGATAATTAAAGCTTTAACTAAATTTCAGCACTATTTGTTGGGTGTCAAGTTTGTGATAAAAACAAATCAAAAGAGTTTAAAATCATTATTGAGTCGATCACTTGAAACACTTGAGCTACAGAAATGATTGCATAAGTTTATTGGATTTGACTTTGAAATCCAATACAAACCAGGGAAGGAGAATATTGCTGTAGATTCTCTATCTAGAAGTTTCAATATCGCATGGTTAACACCTTCTATGGACTGGTTTAAGCAGTTAAAACAAGTTGTGCAAAACGATGATGACTTGAAACAATTATTTCAACAATGTACTCATCAGACTCAACAGGATAAGCACTACTTAGTAAAAAAAGGACTTTTGTATTAGAAGAACAGATTAGTGTTTCCTACTAACAACCACTTAATTATGGATATTTTGAGAGAATTTCACTGTTCACCAGTGGGAGGACACTCTTGTGTAGCAAAAACGACAAATAGAATTTGCTCTCAATTCCATTGGCCTAAGATACAACAGACAATTTGGGAGTTCATCCAACAATGTGAGGTTTGTCAAAAGGCTAAAGCAGAAAATGTGCAACCTATTGGTTTACTACAGCCTCTACTTATACTAGCCTAATTGTCGGAGGATATTTGCATGGATTTTATAATAGGGCTTCCCCCTTCTAATTCTTACACAGTTATCATGGTGGTTGTTGATTGATTGTCAAAATTTGCACACTACTTTCACTAAAAACATACTATAATAGCAAGAGTGTAGCTGAGGCATTCATTTCTAATATTGTCAAAATACATGGCATCCTCAAATCCATCACTTAAGATAGGGACAAGGTCTTTATTAGTCATTTTTGGCAACATCTCTTTAAGTCACAAGGCACCATATTGACTATGAGCTCTTCCTACCACCCCCAAATAGATGGGCAAAAGTGAAGTACTAAACAAGACACTTGAGATGTGGTTGAGGTGTTTCTGTTTTCAAAATCCAAAGCATTGGCTGAAGTTGCTTCCATGGGCTCAATATTGGTATAATACTTCTTTCCATCATAGCATAGCCATATCTCCCTTCAAGGCCTTATTTGGGAGAGAACCACCATTACTTACTCAATAAGGAGTTGATCCTCAAGATGCACCATCAGTTCAAGAATTATTGCAATGAAGAGATAAAAGTTTGAGAGAACTGAAAGCCAATATGCAAAAGCCACAATGGTATATGAAGACTCAAGCTGACAAAATCTGAAGAGCTTTAGAGTTTCAAATTGGTGATATGGTGTTGGTCAAACTCCAACCATATAGACAACATTCCTTGGCCCTAAGGGGGAGCCAAAAGCTTGGCATGAGGTTTTTGGGTTCCTTCAAAATAATAGCAAAACTCAGTTCTATGGCTTATAGGTTTGAACTTCCACACCATCCTAGAATCTATCCAGTTTTTCACATTAATTTCCCTCTTGAAGAATTTTAAGGGAGACTCCGCTAATCAATACATGCCTTTGCCACTTACTACGTTAAAAGAGGAACCACTTATTCAACCTGACAAGATCTTGGCCACTGGAACTACTAAGCAAGGAAAGTAGCTAATACCTCAAGTCCTTGCTCAATGGCAAGGAACACCAATTGAGGAAGCTTCTTAGGAGAATGTGTCTGAATTGAAAGCTAATTTTCCAAAATTCAACCTTGGGGACAAGGTTGTCTTCAATGGGGAAGGTATTGTAACATGTGGCTTAGGTAAGACTCATGAGGAAGGGGTGCATGATAGCAATATAAAAAGAAAGTTAATTACAAAACCTTTACACATGGTTATTGAAAATGGAAAAAAGAAGAAGCAATCGTGCAAGAGCAACAAATAGTGGATGGAGGACTTTGTCTGCAAGATCATTGTGGCATCATTTCTCGCTCTCTCTGACAATTTCTCCGTCTCTCTAATATTCCTTTTCCCTGTCATTCCCTTCTCAATTCTCATTGGTGACTTTTGTCCTTAGGTACCATTGCTAAAGACAAGGGTACATTAGAAGCTTGACATTTATGGCTTATCCAATACCATTTACTTCCTTATTTCTGCAAATTTTTCCTAATTGTTTAGTACTTTGTTCTCTCTGGTGAGACTTGTTTAGAGAGCTTGAAACTATTGCTAAGTTCTTGTACTTGAGACCTTGTTATTTTATTTTTTTCAACTGCTAGTACTGTTCTATTGGAGAGCTAGTTACATAAACTCTGGCTCATTACCAAGAGAGAAGAAAAGGATGGAAACTTAATCCGGTGCCTTATATCATCTTTTGGTGTGAAAAATTACAAAACAAGGAAAAAGAAACAAAGAATAAGCTTATCAAAACAATACATGCGTAAGATATCTTCCTAAAAACTCGTAAGGAAATATATAAGGCATCATTAGTATTATTCAAATTAAGCTCAATGTCTGATGTAAGAGTTATTGCACAATAGCATAAGTTGGTTCCCATATGTTAAAGAAGAAAGTATAATTCTTGGTATCAGCAATCTCCCCTTCCCAAAATGTTACTACCTGATATGAATCATTACAGACAATGAATGCCATGACAATTTTCTTTCTTTTCGAAAACCATTAAAAATATATGACCAGTGCACATCAAGCAAAAACTCTCAATAAACTTTGTTGATATGTGCCCAAGAAAATACTTGTTTGGCATTACAACATCATTTAAGAATATTTTGAAATATTGAACATGTTATTCCCTGTAATGAAACCAAATGTGTTATGCTCATGTAAAAAAGTAACGCATAGGAACTAATTTCTGGTGGGATCATATTGGTCATTGCTGCCATATAAAATAGGAAGGGTGATTGTTAACTAAGCAACTTCATAATTAAGAAGAAGATAATTATTGTGCAATAGCTATGACAAATTCTAGCAAATAGTAGGTTATCATCAATCTAAAAAGTCAAAAAAAAAAAAAAACACACAATTAGCTGCTTAAGTACTTATCAAAAGCCACTATGTGCCATCAAAAGGAAATAGCACAAACATCATAAAGGCATGTCCATGAACAATTAGTTTGATAAATATAAAAAATAGATTATGATAATATAATTTATTTCATATTAATGTTGTCCTAAATCTACATATTCGAAATTGTGACAAAAATTGATTAACACAACAAATAGTTCAAATTAAACTAGAACAAAAATCGTAAATATGCATATTTTCTAAATGAGAAAATTATATGTATTTGTAATTTCATTTTTTAACAAAAAGGAACACTAAATAAATACTTACTACTGTGTCTGCAATAGGAGCATTAGAAAATTCCATGGTGCTACTGCCGCATAGATGCCCATGCCTAGGGTTACATCGTTGTATTCGAACATATACTTTAACGCTTTATCCTTTGTGCCAGAGAAGGCCTGTAATTACAAACAAATTGAGTAATAAACTTTGAAATTAAACGATATATTGGCCTAAAGATGAAAGTTTCAAAATTTAATTAATTGAGTAGGTAAATTGTTGAAGTTGTTTTCTCTAGGATGCTATTTCTGGACACTGTCTAAAAACAAGACTTGATATGTAATATCCATGTCAAGAATCACACGAATTATGGATCTTGGTCCTGTCGAGTCTTGCAAAATTTGTAAATCTGAACCCTATGCCTTGGGACATTTTCTGGATATCAAAAGTCCCAGTAATTATTCCTTAGATATCAAAGAAGGAAAGAGTAATTTTTAATGAATTTTAGCAAGTAATTAACTCCCTCCATTTTTAGCCCGGAAGTTTATAAAAGTGCTAGTTTCCATAAATTTGTACTAAAACCCAAAAGTTAGATTCTAATTCTTAAGGATTTTATTTTTTTTATAATTTTATTGAATTTAAATGGGAAATATTTCCTTATTTATATTTATGTTTTAAAATTAATAGAGAGTAAAATTAAGTAACTCTAGCTTACGTAGTATTAGAGGTAGGAACACCAAGATGAACTTATTTGGACATTTTGAACCAAGGGGGCTACGCTCGAGTGTAGTAACTACTGCTTGAGCAAGAGACCAATCCGAGACGAGGGAGTTTGCCCTAGGCCACGCTTAAGCATAGCAAGCTGTGCTCGAGCACAACAAAGTAGTGGAGAAAAAAATAAACGGGACTTCTCCCCCTAAAAAAAGAGAGAGATAGTTTCTCTCTCATCTCTTTTAAACTTTCTCTCTCATCTTTCTCTAAATCACCCCTAGTTGGTATTTTTATCATCTCATTCATCCTTACCCACTTCTTATTAACTATTTTCTTAGTCTTTCTATCGATTGATTTTCTTCTGTGAACAAGTAAAGAGAAGCTTTGAAAGTCTTGGGACGAGACCCAAACTCCCTTCTTCTTCTTTTTTTCATTCCTTGACACTTAAGTAAATCTTTAAGCTTATGGTTTCCTCTATGTTAGAATTTAGGTAACTTCTTCCTATAAAATTGATTCTTAGGCTAGGTTCTAGGATTCTAGAATTATAAATCTAGGATTTTTAGGGATATAGGAGTAACTCATGTTAATCTTTTGCCGCTATAGCTAATATATGGTTATGTTGTCATGTTTATAGTGTTAGATCCATTCCAGAAGCAGCCTGTTGTTTCTGTGCCTCTATAGAGGAACTCCTACTTTATGGTTTAAGGAAAGTGAGTGGATAATTTATTTATAGTAGTTTTCTAATATTTATGATTATGTATATTTAATGAAATATTTTCCCCATATCCTATGAGGGAAAAGAAATTAATATGAACTTATATTGCAAAAAATGCATGGGATGTGATTTATTGTGGTAAATTTCAAATTGCCTAGAACTTGTTATGAATTAAATACTATATGTTGTTTACATGAGAACAAGGAATTATTTTCATAGTATGTTATGGAAGAAAAAAGGGATTTGGGCTAGATTCATTAAAGAAAAAGGTTTGTGGGGTGAGCCCTTCATAAAACCCTAACGATGGTAAGCGTTAAACTTGGTGCACCTCATATGACCTTTAGCTAGCAAGGGAGGAGCTAGCTCGGTGTGTTAAGCCAACACAATCGACTTGTTGTTTCACTGAGGGTTACCCATTGATGCCGCTCAGAGTAGTATAGCAGGAATTCTATAGTTATGGCCTCTCACCAGCTATAAATATATATTTTAATTTTCACGTTATAATGAAAAATGTATTCCAATGGGATTTCAAGAAAAATAAGATTTTCGGTTACTTTTAGTCGACACAAGTGATTCTCATGTGTATATAGATACTTTGTTTAATCCTATGCTAGCTATAAATAGATTATCTCGCACTGAGTTATTTAACTTACTAAGTTGTTTTCTTCCTATTTTAGATTTTGGTGTAGACTCGAGCCTAGCTCCACTAGCTCTATAAACAGCCACTAGCTTTCTTTTGGTGAGCCTGCTTCACGAGTATGGGCCTTCTTTTGTATACTCTGTTAGAGCTCCATTAAACAATAAGCAGGGTCCTGATCTATTTGGCGTTATGGGCATGATTTTGTAGTGCCCTATGTTACATACTAGTTGTAAAATATATATATATATATCAAAATGTAGAGAATGATGTGTATGTACATATAATCATGTTTATATACTATTCTAGCTTGATGATGATTTGTTTAAATAGGTCTAGCAACTTCTGAGGAACCCAATTTTTAGAGGAAACTTTGTCTGTTCTTCTTTAGGATTCCAATTAGGCTTGCTAGGGAACCAAAGCCTCCTATGCATAGGTCATGGCCAGGTTGGGTCGTGACATGATATTGCCATTCTCTCCTATCTTTTGCTTCCAAGTTCTAAAGTGCAAATAGAAAAGGATAGAAGCAAACTTAGCAATACTTATAGATTATGATTTCATTGATTTAATCATCATTTGCTTAATATAGCTGTTCAAGGTCTAATGTAAACAAGAGTTATCAATAAATGTCCATCCGGACAAATTAAGTTTGTAGTTATCATAGCAAAAGCACTTTGTGACCCTGCATCCATGTAATCTTCATACTTTCCTCTTATGTATCAATGCAATTGATCTTCAAGGCATTTGGGATTGTGAAACCTATATGAAATCCATCATTAATACAAGACATAACCCTCCTATGTTGTATTTCTTTAGCCAAACTTTATATAGGATGTGTTTGTTTTAATTTTTCTTTTCTTTTCTTTTCTTTTTTGATAAAAAGTGATTAAAATTCCATGCAAACTAAAAAAAATGTTATTTAAGAAATGTTTCAAAAGATTTAAAATTTACGTAATTCTTTTTTCAAAAAAAAAAAAAAGAATTCATGTAGTACTTATAATTTATTATATTATTAAATATTATTTTATATTTTTTTATTAGTAGTTATGCTTATTTCAATATAGTGACATAAAACTTCAACTTAATTTTTAAATAAAAATCATGACATTAATAACATAACTTATGAGTAACGGTGTACAAGGAATAGGTTAGGTTGAGTTGAATCGGACGCGAAGCCGGCTTGATTTTTTGATTGGGCAATTTTTTAGAATCCAAATTCGACCAGATAATGACTTGCAAAATGACCAAATTAAATAGGGTCAACTTGGTGTTTAAACAACATATGCAAATTTGAAAATTATACATAGTAAAGTTATGAAATTTCATAAGTTAGAAACAAAATTCAAGAGATATTTTTATAATACATATTTTAGAATAAATTATTTCAATACAAAAGTAACATTATGTTATATAAATCATATTAACTGAAGTATAAAAATTTCATAATTTATCACTTATTTTATTTTACGAAAAATACAACTTTTAAAAAATTATGTGACTTTCGGGCCGAGTCAGGCCAACCCGAGTATGACTCGAACTCAATCCAAAATGCACCGAGTCAAAGTTTTAAAACCTAAACTCGCCCAAAAGCTTCAGTTCTATTGGATTTGGTTGAGTTATGAATACCTCTATTTATTAGTCACTTTTATCCCCATTTTGTTATCATCCTAAATAGCTATTATTTTTAGGGTGAATAAAATCATAATGAAATTAAATACTAAATTTTGTATTTATCAATAATTTTATTACTTTAGTATTAAATAACATTATTTTTAAAATTTAATTATTCAATTAAATTAATTATTTAGATAAGTTGCAATCGACAATTTTAGATTTGTCCCATGCATTGCACCGGTTAAAAGCACTAGTAGATCATGGTTTCATCAATTTAATCAGCATTTGTTTAATATAGTTGTTCAAGGTCTAATGCAAACAAGAGTTGTCAATAAATGCCCACTAGGACAAATCAAGTTTGTAGTTATCACAGCAAAAGCACTTTGTGACCCTGCATCCATGTGATGTTCATACTCTTCTCTTATGCGTCAATGTAATTGATCTTCAAGGCATGGAATTGTGAAACCTATATGAAATTCATTACCAATACAAGACATAACTCTGCCTATATATGTTGTATTTCTTTAACCAAGCTTTATATAAGATGCATTTGTTTCATCATTTTTTTTTTTTTGTAAAAAGTTATCTTTTAATTATTAAAAATTTACTTTTCACATAAACTATTTATTTCAGTTTTTACTCAAGCTAAAAATAGACTCTTTTTTTTTTTTTAAGTAAAAGATGAGATGAATAACTTCTATAAAAAGTGATTCATTTTAATAAAAAAAATCATTTTCTTTGGTTAAAAAACTGAAATAAATGCACTCATAACCAATTTTAAGCTCAGACAAAAAATGAGAGTTATGTTATAGAGTTAACAACCAATGTGAAACCTTGGCGAATAAAATTGATTAACAATTGGCCAACTCAACTAGCAGGATAATACTTGGTTAAAGTTTTTTGCACAATCACAAATGCAAGATATATATGGTATAACATTCTAATTAGCTAATTTGGAAGCTTGAAAGAGGTTTGCTTAATCCATTGCTATAATGCAACACAAAACCATAATCCTTTGAATCATATTCTTGCTGAGAAATTGATTACACAAAAAAGAACACAAATTATAGGCCCCTATAACTTAATTTTCAATAATTAGGTCTTTATAATTTAAAAATTTATAATTTAGTTTTTACATTGAATAAAGTTTTCTAATCAAGTCCTTAGATCAGCCTACTGATACAAAAAAACATAAGATTAAATAGAATATTCCTTGATTCCATATGATGTGGGTGCACATGCAGAGGTGGAAAAAGGCTAGGCCGCTCGTCGTGGGCTTTCGGCCTAACCCACATTTAGCCTGATTTGGCCTAGCATTTCTAATAAACAAGCTAGGCTTATGCTTTTCAAAAAGCCCTTTTAACCAAACAGGCCAAACTACATGCTATGAAAAAAGCTTATTAGGCCCAATAGACTGACCTATTTATACTATATTATTGTTATTGTTTCACAAATTCTAATGATAATCGAAGTCTTATAATCTATTTTAAATTGAATTTTGACCTATTTAGGAAGCCTTTTACCCTGTTTAGAAATATGCTTTTGGCATATGTAGAAGCTTTTTAACCTATTTAATAATAGGCTTTTTAGTCTATTTAAAAATTTTATGATCAACTAGGCCTCTAAATAGACTTTTGGGTCAAGTCAAACTTTTAAAAAGACCAGGTTAAGACCCTAAAAAAAGCCTATGTCAGGTAATAGACCCAGGCTCAGGCTATATATTTGTAATGCAGGCCAGGCTTCTTTAAGTTAAATCCTAGCTTAGCATTGCCAACTTCCACCCCTATGTACACATGAGTAATCTCTACAAGGAAATATAACTTGTTCTTTTTTCTCTTGTAATCCAACAATGGGGTACACTAAACTCATTAGATTGGCTTACCAGAAGTTCAGCAGAAGAAAATATCATGACACTGCTGAAAAACACTCAACATGGAGGGATCTTGTAAAGGAAGAGTTAGAAAATGAAAGTGTGGAAGAATAGAAGAAAGTGACATATTTTGCATTGCATCTAAAGGGTTTCATCATACATGCACCAAGTAGAAACCAAAGCCTATAGGCCTGACAACATCTCAATTGGTCCTTACCACAATGGAGCACCACACTTGCAAAAGACGGAAATGCTCAAGAAGAAGTTCTATCACTGCCTCTTCAATCCAAATGGTATCAATGGATCCAAATTAGAGGGGTGGTGTCTAATTTAATCGGCCTTTTCTTCTATACAATTACATAGTCTCTCTTTATAAACTGTTAGATTTAGTTTAATGAAATATGATGGCTAAGATAAAATAGGTGCATACATGGACCCTAAATAACATAAAGCATATAAGTGTTAGCTCCATGAGGTTGGGGCACCTCACCACCATGATTGCACCTTTCAATCCCTCGTCTCTTTTCATCTTCACCCTCCTTCTCCTGGCTTACATTGCCACCCTTTGTCGACCCCACCATCGCTGTCACCACTTGCCTCTGCTGGCTCCATTGCCACCACCGAATCTATCTCTTATTTCACCCACTTTTCTGCCATTAACATTTCTAAAGGACAGCAACCAGTACTTGTAACCCACTTTGTTAGTTTCTAAAAATTTTAATGCTTCATATGCAGAGTGTATCTGAGTCTCAAAGGATGTGTTCTCACAAGTTTCATCCTTTTTGTTTGATGAAATTGATTGTCTTGACATTTTCCAAGGTGGGATCTTTCATGATACCTTCATCAAAATCAAGCAAATCCATTCCCGGAATGGTACTTGGCTTTATGACTTTAGTAGCAGCTCTGAAACTAGAATTGTTCAGTTAGAGGAAACTAACGAGGCTGTGGTGATCAATTAGGTTGGGTATGAAGAAAACATAGAACAACTGCAAGCGAGATGGGCGGTGGTGATATGGGTTAGTGGTGGCACCATCACAAAGGGGTTCTAGATAAGTGTGATAGGTAATTTTGGGAGTGGACAAACAATTAGGTGGTTCTACTTAATTTTACAACAAAATAGACTAACTTATGGTACGTTTGGTTTGTGAAAATATTTTCTATTTTTATTTTCTATTTTCATTTTCTGAAAATAATTTTTATTTTCAGATTTTTTGAATTTAGGAAATACGTTTGGTTTATAAAAGTAAATTCTATTTTCAAAAAGTAAAAACAATAAAAATATGTTTGGTTTGTCTATTTTTAAAATATAATTTTCAAAATCAAATTTTAGATAATAAAATTATATTTATTACTAAATACTAAAAATGATATATATTTAATTTGTATATTTTATTCATCTACTAAAAATATTTATTAAAATAATAAATGATTTTATGAAATATTAAGATTAAAAATAAAATAAATTGTTCATAAGTCAATTATAATCAATTTAATGAACTTTGATTCATTTGGGGTTTTCCCTCATTGACCCGAAGGAAGGAGATTTTAGGTCCTAACAATGGTGCTCTTGTTGAGAGGTTCCACAATGGCAAAAACAACTCCATGAGAGGCCCTACGGAGGATTTCTTTGTTTGATGGGAAGGGAGTGGAAGAGTGGATTGCCGAAGTAATGCCATAAACAGTACTCATTGGTTTGAAGCACACCCATCCCTTGTCAACCAATCCACTATGCATGCACTTAATACACCTATAAAAGTAACATCATTTGGTTTAATTCCGTCTGATATCATCTTGAAGAAAAGTTCTAGAGCCTGATCAGCAAATCCATGATTTGTAAGATCCATTATCATGCCGCTCCATGTAAAGACATCCTTTTTATGCAAAAGCTCAAACATCCTCAATGCATTATCTATGTCCCTACACTTGGCATACATGTCTAAAAGACTAGTCCTCAACTTCATGTCCATTTCAATTCCATTCCTCCTAATGTACTCATGAATCATCTTGCCCATTCCAAGGGCACCCACATTCCCACACGCAGATAAGACACTGATCGTGGTGATCCTATCAAGGACCACATTAGCTAATTGCATTTCATGAAACAGCCTCAATGCCTAATTAGATTGTTGTCTCTATTCACCATCAATGCCAAACAATTTCTAAGCTGCCCCAACATCACCTAGTGAAGCATGCCCATGAATCATGGTGTTCCAAGAAACCAAGTCTCTGTCAAGCATCCTGTTGAACAGTTGATGTCTATCTTAATCTCCCCAATTCTAACACACTTAGCCAACATCACATTATAGGAAACCAAGTCCGATTCTTCCACGTAATCCAAAACCTTGCCGGCATACTCCAAGTAACCACATTTTGCATACATCTCAATTAGTGTAGTTTGGACAAACAAATCAGGACCAAATCCAAGTTTCACCACATGTGTATCTTTCTTCCATTGTCCTAATCCAACAATCTCTAGCTACAGCTCTAGCAGCAACAACTAATATTCACCAACAAATAGAGAAATCAACATTAACAAATCAAAAATCAAAATCAACCACAACTAATCTACAATCTAAAATAGAAACAGCAAAAATTCAATACCAAATCAATCAACAAATCAAGAAATTAAAAGCAACAACAACATTAGATTCTTGCGTAACGCAAGCAGAGATCAACGATGGCGAATCGATTAAGAAGGAGTCACAGATCTTGGCCACAAGGCTCTCTGTTATGGTGGAGAAGGCGAAGCTCACTCAACCACCAGCATCGAATTCACAAGAACCAGATCTTAGTGTGGTGACTCGCAACAGAAGTGATCCGAGAGCAGCAGAAGGCGGAGCAAGTAGCGACTTCAAAGATCGGAATACAGAGGACAGAGATCCAAGCGGAATGACTTTCACTATCTCAGGCATCATGGAGGAAGTAACCACCAAGCTTCCAATCATGGTGGATAAGGCGACCCTGGGCATAGAAAAAGCGACATCTGCGAGGCTCCTGATGGCGGTGGTGGAGAGCTTCTAGTTGCGGTGAAGACAGCAACTGTGACGTTTCCAAGTGCGGTGAAGGTAGCAACCTGTGGCGGCGGCAGTCATCAAGCGACGATTGTTAGTGCTTCCACAGGGGAGATCACTGGCGACACTAGTAAGTGGAAGGAGACTCTACAGGGGGCTAGAGCACAAAAAGGGGAGAAGGAGCATTAGTGAAAATGAAGGAAAAAAAGAAAGAAAATGAAATTCATTATTATTACAAGTTTGCCCCTGTGCATTTTGGATGAAAACATTTTCAACATCTGAAAACATGAAAATGACGTTTCCAGATTTCCACGAATTTCTGAAAATGTTTCCTTAAAATATTTTCAAAAGAATTTAACCAAACATATTTTTATTAGTGTTTCTTGTTTTCAGGAAAAATGAAAATAGGAAACACCCAAACCAAACGTCACCTTAATTTTCAACCATTAGATTTTATTGAAACTTAATCTAATGATAAATAAGTATAGACCATCAAATGGTCCAAAAGTGGGGTGGGACTAAACTGGGTGCTACCAATTAGAGGAGGCTTGAAGACTAGGTTCCACTTTTGTTTTGATCAAATTGTTTGATTTGACAAACAAATAGTGCTCATTCGTCTTCAAAACAATCATGCATGAGTCTTAAAGCTCTTGCTTTTAGGTTTTTTTATTTTTTGTTACAAGTACACTTAGACAACATTCCAAAATGTGAGAAAGCTGAGCTAATGAGTTTTAAAGAGTATCATTTTCTTGGTGGATTATACATTGGTCCAGCGTAGTTTGGGATCATTTGATGGTCCCCATTTAAAATCACAAGTTTACCACCGTGCACATCTAACCGAGCAATAAAATAATTGCTATTATGTCCTTGTTTTATTTTCGTTGATGAAAACCTCAGTCATTCGTTACATTGCTGCGTGGGAAAGGTGGAAGGCAACATAGGCTCATGGATCTGAGAACATTGCAATAGAAAGAAACCATCTAGAGTCACAGATTTGTTACAAGTGATCTGGAGAAGATACTACTGTGCTTGAGCAGCGACACGGCCGTGGATAAGTTAGTCTGTGGTAATGTATTGCAGATGCAAGCACAAAGCACTCACGATGGGCAAGTTATTGCAATAAGTGGAGATTTTCTTGATCTAAGAAGGAATCCGGGAGGAAGTAATATTTGTAGTAAAATAAGAGAGCCAACAAAATGTGAAAATAAAATAAATAAATCAATTATGATTGGTCTGCCCCCATCTTGAAAGCTTTTGAAAGTTGCTATGGGGGCTTTGAAGTGCAACCCTTGCTGTGAATGGTCTCAGACAATGTTTTACTTTTTTTCCAGAACTACAATGCTGGAAAAAATGTAAATGTGCAGTTGTTTTTTGATCTCCTACACACTCTCTTCGATTGCTCGCCGGACTTGAACAATGCCTTAAAACAGACAAAATAAAACAAGGACTGAATAGCAATTATTTTATTGCTAGATTAGAATGTGCACGATGGTAAACTTGTAAATTTAAACAGGCACCATCAAATGATCCGAAAATACACTAGACCAGCGTATAATCCACCCGCTTTCTTGATCTTCTTCAATATAGCATTAGGCCCAAACTTGAGAGAGAAGAACCACAAGGGGCTCAACATGACATCATTCACTCTATAACTGAGTTAATGGAGGTTGGTGTGGAGATCAAAGCATATGAGAATGGGAAAGTAATGAATATAAGCTTTGGAAAAAAGTGGGGGTGCTAATGAGGGAACTCGCAATCCCTCCTTTGTACATCAATGATCACATTAGGGCTGATGCGTAGAATGCCTTGGAGAGCAGCCACTTTGGGTCTCTCTTCATAGATGTATTTGTTACCCCATTTCTCCCTTGTGCACCTGCATAGCATGAAATCAAGGAATATTTTGTTTAAGCTCACACTTTTGTAACAATGGGTTACTCTAGGGACTTTATCACAAAATTTTATTTAATGTAGGAATGTAATTATAAATTTTCAAACTATAAAGACTTAATTAAAAACTGAGTAAAATTATAGGGACCTGTAAATTAATTAAATCTAAATAGTATAGATAATTCCTACTTGAACATTGAAACAGCACAATTATGTGATATTCTCATATCATCTTTATCAAATTTGACATAATAATAATTTATAGTTTAATTTTTTTGGTACATAATTTTTAGGTTGAGTCATTACTCGAACCCAAGGTGCGCTATTTCGGGGTCACACACTACACCACTGAGCCTCGTGCCTCGTGCCTCGTGCCTCGTGCCTCGTGCCCAAATTAAACTACTCAATCATTTTTCTTTCTTTTTTTTGGGTCAAGAACTCTCAATCATTTCAATTTGTGCAATTTGAAAGCAACAACTTGTTATCGCCAACAATTGGCCCAATAATTTTCACATAAAATTATCAATGTTGTCAAAACTAAACTGCAGTGAAACTTTGAATTCAAGTTTTTTGATGTGTTAATTGAATCAAATGTCTTCATTAAAATAGTATACGCTTAACAGGCTATAACTATTATGAAAACTATCATAAAATATATATTTTTTTTAAAAAGGAAAATGGGGATTTTATATTTTAAAGAATGGCCGGTTTGAATGATTTTGTTTAATTTCAATCAATTTAAATTATTTTAATTTAACCGTAAATTTATTTGAGACTAAATTATGACTTACTATTTATTTGGTTTACAATTAGATTAGTTAGAGCATCCATTTTTGAGGATAATGCATCGAATTGAATGAATAACGTGTAATGTAATATAATGCAAATTACATTCACTATTTGTCCTCTTCAAATTTAAAATGATCATTATAGTTGATGCTATGATTAATATTATTATTTTGTCAAACTTTGTACCCCAAAAAAAAAAAAAAATCTGTCAAACTTTGAGTCAAGTAACCTAAGGTGTCGTACCTTTATATTAAAAGATTAATCAGTAGTTGGAAAAAATATAATAAGAAAAAAAAAGTGATTTATCAGTATAATGAATCTCTTAATATACATAGCAAATTTTGAGCCCAATGTTAGAACTTCAACATAAGTACAATGCGATTTACAATTACAGATAGGTAGTAAGGAAATTTGCAGAAAAGAAACATCGAAACTCGCTAACATGGAAAACAGAATTGTGAATTGCATGTAACAACAGCACAAGACAACATATTGCCCGTATCACACATGGGCAAACAATCAAGTCCTCAAACACAATTCCAAGGCCCCAGCCACCACAATGTTAAAGCTATTCCAAGAACACAATCACACATTACAGCGATGAAGCAAATTACTCTTCTTGGACTAGTGCTCCCAAAGCAAAATGGTATTGGTTTTGCAAAGATCTGCAACAGGTTTCAAAGCTAGGCCAAACCAAAATTTCCAGCAAAAGTTATTAAAAAAAAATCAGTTGATTGATGCTTCTTCTTCACTTTTTGCTTAGGAACATAACACCAAAAACACCAGGCTAGCAGTAACAACTAATATTGTTAACATAGTGCTGGCAATTTTGTATAGAGCCAAGCTCACATCATCAAGTCAGTACTTCAGGAACAGAAAGTTCATCATTCTGCTGCAATCCTCAAGATGTCAGAGAGAAATATATTCCTTGAAATAATGAAGCTAGAAAAATACTCTCAAGTTCCAAGCTAGCATTCACAGGTCTTCCCTCGGCTCACCAGAGAATATCAGGTGACAAAAAACCCAGCCAATAACCCATAGTTGCCAATATCAAATAATGAAATTATCCACCTAAAGAGATGGAAGAACAGAGAATATACACATCATTTGATACTTTTCGAACTTCTAGAAGAGCAGAATCTCCTTTCAAGAATCTGTTCCACTTCACAGACAAAAAAGGACAAAAAAGAATATATTTAGAACCAGCACCGACCAATTACAGACACTGTAAAAGAAACAAAGGAAAAACAATGGAAAGCTTATGTATGCAGAACCAAATCAATAGGAAACCCTGCTTGAAACTGGTTAATGCCGTAACTAGAACCAGCAGTAACTAGTACCAATTCACAAGCCTGTGCTAATCTAGCTAGACTTAATCTCAAGTAGGTCATGGTGTTTGTTTGTTTTTCCAAAGAAGTAATCCCAAAACTGGAACCAGAAAAATCAACAATAGCCCTTGGAATAGCAATGACCCATTGAGCAGCAACCACTTCAAGCAACAATTCAGACTACTTTCAAACATCTAAGGTTGCATTGGCCAATGATGGCAGAGCAACCAAAATATGTGGGCATATGATTTTCCTAGCTTTATAAAGAATATAGAAGTATATAGGATAAAGAAAATGAAAACGTTTGCTTTCAATCTATTATTAAGGGAAAAGGAGTTCAAACTAGGAGATGAACAAGCATCAATGATTGTGTCAGAATTAACTTTGACATATGATAAAAACGATACCATTATAGGCTACAGCAACATATTAGAACTCAACATTGTGGATAGCATCTGACTGAAGCACTCCCTCATAATCAATGAATAAGAACATCGTTGGAGTGAATAAACAGATTGACAGAGTCATCATGTTAATTAATCAATATCAGCACCACAATGTCAAAGTAAATTCAAGATGCACATATAAGGCAATCAAAACATTGGCAGAAACAGTGAAAGTAATGTACTCTACATAATCTCTCACCCATAAGAAACAAGCTTATTCTAACCATCAACAAATTCAACAACAACACAAGTGATGACTTCAATTGGAAATAATTTATCTCACCTTGTTTCCTCCCTTTAGTAGACCTCTACTGATCATTTCAAGAAGAAGCTTTTTTGCCTATTCATTCTCATTTCTAGCAAGAAGAACTCGAATCATTGTTTCATAACTTACAGCATCCAGCAGCCACTCATTGCCTTTCATTTTTGAAAATAGGGCAATTGATTCATCAAACAAGCCCTTTTTACAGAACCCATTGATCATAATATTATTAGTCCAAACATCTAGATGATAATTGCTGACCAAAAGATGTTGAAGAAACTCTTTTGCAGTCTTTACTCTTCAACATTTGCACAAACCATTTAGAATAATATTGCACATTTACAAATTTGGACTGACATCTTCATCAACAATTTTCCGAAATAATGCAATTGCCTCATCAAGATGTTCGTTCTTGCACAGTCTTAATTTTTCTTGCCTTTCAGCTTCCATTCATGCATCTCTTGTTAGTTTTTATGTAGGTTTTGACGTGCTTATTGTTGGCTTGCTGGATTTTTTTTTTTTTTTAATTGTAAATCAGCAAGATCTGAAAACAACCAACTTGGCAAGAAGACAATGCAAACTAAAAGAAGGAAAGGATAAAGCTAACAACGCTAGCTATAAATGTCAGTCATAAAACCCATCTATGGGTTACACCAGAAATAGTACAATGTACAACTTCAGAGTTCAGATTAATGCACCTCACACAAAGAAGTGAATACTAATCTGAGAAATATAGTAAACACTCTTTTAGACTCCTGTCCCAAACCCCTTTATTTATCTGCCCAAAAATTACTTAATAATCACCTAAAATTTGTATGTGCAGCTTCCATCATCACTTCTGGCTGTTGGATCATAGTTTTCTGCATTAGGGTCAGTGCAACCTTCAGGAACAGGAATATGAACCTGCTGAGCTCCTTGTCCTGCATCCAAACAATAAGGAAACATTTATTTAGTCTTGCTTATCTTAAATCTTTGCTGCATGATAATCCTAAAGCTAGCAGCAATTTTCCCATCAAAGGCTTTAAGGATCAATGGTCTAACCATAGAAGTTTCCAGTTTTCATGGCATCTTCATTTGCGTCTCCAAGAGCTGCCTCTTTGAGGTATTTGTCAGCCAATTGAACCCTCTTCACATTCTCTTGCTCTTGGACAAGCATTTTTCCGTACTCGAGGAGTTTCTCCAGAGTCATCTTAGGTTGGTCGAAAGTTGGAGGTCCCTCCTTTGAGTTCACCAGCTTTTTGCCAACATTCTCCACTCCAACACCAGAAATCCAATTCCTGACTTCATCATCGTACACTCTAGCCCTCAAGGCACCAAAGAAGTCTACACAAAAACACATCAAAAATTTGATTGTTCACATTTCATCCATACAATCTGATACCAATGTCTCAAACTTTTATGCTTAATGAAAATGAGGAATTAGCAAATAGAAATTTTAGGGTCTGTTTAGTTTTTATTTTCATTTTCTATTTCCATTTACTCTTTTCCTGTTTTCAGGATTTTGTGAAGAAAATAGTGAAAACACGAAAATTCTATTTTCTGTTTTCATTTCCTGTTTTCGTACTATTTACTTTACAAAATCTTAAAGACAGAAAAAAATAGGAAATGAAAACAAAAAGTAGAAACAAAAACCAAAAACCAAACAGACCCTTAACTTGCAATGTGAGACTTGGATTGAGAGGTAAGGCTTACCAATAGATTGCCCAGGGAAGGTGTCAACAAGCTTGACAATGTCCTCCTTGGGAACATTGTCTGTCCTGAAAATACCTTGGCAGACACCGATCCTGTCTTCCCGAGTAGGCGCCCAGTAGAATTTCTCCATACGTCCATCACGAATGAGAGGAGCATACAGTGTTGAGAAGTCATTACCAGTGACTATGATGGGGACCCGGGGATTCTCCTCCTTGTTGTACATACCAGGGAGTTGGACATTGGTTGGGTTGTCAGCAATGTTCATGAGGGTTGCATTCACCATTTGGTTGTTGACCGTGTATTGGGTGGTTCCACCCATCCTACCAGCTCCTGCATCAAGATCATTGATGAAGAGGCAGCACATCTTTCCTTTCTTGATGATGTCAGCCGCCTCACGGTACCTTTGTCTAATCAACTTCGCAGGCTCTCCAGCATTTCCGCTTTCCAATTCTCCAGCACTCATCATTATGGGGCTGAATTCAATGACAAAAGACCAAAGAGTTAGTAAGTGAGCACCAATTCCATCTTGGATGCACCTAAGCGTAAACCAACATCAGCATTTTGTTGTTCCTGTAAGTTCACCAATATTTTTTTACTTTAAAAAGAGGAGGGGGGAGTATATTCCAGAATGTAACTGAACTTACTTGATTCCCAGCTTGGCAAAGACAAGCTCACACTGAAATGATTTCCCCTGACCTTTGCCTCCCCAAATTCCCAGAATAAGAGGAACCTTAATATTTGGCAAGCTCAAGAAGTTCTTGGTGATGTGAACGACAACCTTGTCCATAAATGCAGGAGCAATGTAGAAGCCATCCATGGTGTTGTCCAAATTGTACCTGAAAAACAGTCCATTAGCATTCAAGAAGTTCATAAAATGAAAACAAAAAAGCTTCAAGCTCTTGCTATCTAAATAAGGTTCAAAAGTAACTTACTGGCGAAGACCGGCACTGATGTAATCATAGGAACTCATGACAGCATAGTGAGTGCCAGATTCCATGGGGGCTTGGAAGAGAGTGTCCACCATTCCCTTCCCTCTAGTGATATCCTGCTGGTCATCTGAAGTGTCATAGGCAAGTCCACCCCATTTGTCCTTTGAGGTCTGCTTCTCCTCATCATATTCAATTTGTGCAGAAACCTTGAAGTTCCCAGACAAACTCCTCTGGTTGGAAACCACTGAACTGACCCTCTTCAAGCTGGTTCCAAAGAATGCTGAGCTTGTCATAGGAGCTCCACTGTTAGATCCATTCACTTTCAACTGCAACACCATGTACACAGGCCCTTATCAGTCCCCAGTGAATCATGAACTCTATATAACAACAACAACAACTAAGTCTTGTCTACCAGATTATGCTATAGTATCCTATAAAAAATCCTATTTACATCTAAACCATTAAACATCTAAATCTCTTTTTTAATTAGAAAAAAAGTGTTGGAACAGACCCAGCTAGGATAAAACTCAATATATCAACTCAGATCACCAAAAATTCAGAAGGAACCCATGGTTATAGTAGTAAGCACACAATCTACCCCTACTCACGTGGATAAATAGATACAAAGGGGGATATTTATGCAGCATGTCTAGAATAAACTTAACAATACAATAGACTGAAACTAAACATGTTCCATATATGAAACAAAAATATTAAAAAAACTATGAAACAAGAATTTAAATTTATTATAGAGTGAAACTAAATATGTTCTATATATGATATCAAAGCCTGAACAATTTAGTAATTAGCATGACACAATAATGCGGGAAAAACATGGTAGTAGTATAGTACCGGTGGCATGTTAATGGCACCAACGGTTGGCACTGAAGTTGCCATTGTGTTATAGTGATCCCAAAGAAAAAGTTTTGTAGGAGTTGTTTGTAAGGGAAGAAGACGAAATGGAACTGAGTTTGAAAGTGTTTTGGGATTGAGGGAAAGAGAGAGGCGAGAGGGTGACTTTATAGTGTGATCATGTAGCTGAATTTGGAGTGTGGCAAAAGAGGTGATAAGAAAATGGAAAGAAAAATCTGTGGATATGGCTTGTGAATTTATCAACAGCCACACAAATGGTCTTGCCAGTATTGCACTAGTAGTAACTACGTGGCTTTTGGTGAGGTGGACCTAAGGACCTTAGTTTTGGAATGTGGTATTTGAGGATAGATGACTTTGTTTACAAACAAAATGGAGGCTTCTGGGAACTGTGCTTATCTGAGGCCTGTGTTGAAGCTCCTCCCTCCACCACTCATATTTTACATATTTGGTAATTTTATTACCGCAAAATTGTGAAAAAAATAAAGTCAAAATAAAAATCAGTTCCGTATAGAGAAAAAGTATACTTGTGCCACTTGACTTTTTAAGTACGCTTAAGTTCCACAATTCATTGCCCCATAAGTTTGAGTGGATTATTGTATTTAGGAAATAGTATAAATTATTATTATAATCAAGGCTTCAAATTGCAGACAGCATCTTGTGATGCGGCTGCAATATTATGGTTGTAGCCATCGCAACCACATTACACTGCATTTCACGTATATTGACTGCAATATAGTTGTATTAGAACCGCAACGAGCTGCATCAAAACCTCAATTGGCCATATCAGACTGCAATAGGCTTAATTTCAAATTGTAAACTAAAAAAAAAATTACATTGCTACAGCTATAATGCGTTTCGCAATGAATATAATGCATGTAATAGCAATAACCGCAACCGTAATTTAAAATCACAATTTAAAACCCTAATTATAATAATAATGAAACAAGAGCAAGTGTTTAGAGTTAACAGAACTTGGTAATAGATTTTCTATATTCTAATTCAAGTTTCAATAAAAAAATTATTAAATGGGTACTTTCAATTTTATTTTTATTTTTTTTGAAAAAAAAAAATGGCTAAGTTGGCGAATTCAATAAGCCTTTTGCTTGCTTTGAATTCATTGAAATATGATTAACTTTGAACATGTATATTATGTCCAAAAGAAGACTTTAAACATATATAAAAGGTGATGATTTAAAATATAATATAGGTAGGAGACATTATGTATAAAATTCTTTAAATTTATAACATGATAATTCATCAACATTCATCCACTTAAATAATAATAATAATAATAATAATAATAATGTATGAGTAATGTAACACCCTACTACTAACTATTATTATATGGCTTTAATTTCCTTTACTTAAATTGGATAATAATTAACCAGTAAGGTATTACTAAATTTACTAGTTTAATTTTAGCACAGGTAAATTTATTTTTTGCCATTTGTTATTATTAATCTTACTTATTGATTAATCATTTCACTCGGCGGAGATAATGCTATCACATACTAGCCGGAGTTACTACTATTTACTAGTTTGAGAAATTCACTTATAGGGTAAACTACTATTTACTGAAAACGTACATCATAATTACTGCATCATAGAGTACATAATATAGTCATAATACCAGACCCAAAATATCGAAAAGAGACGGGATGCCTATACTACTAATCATCTTCACCCAATCCATATACAGCCCACCAATGCTCAAAATAAATATGTCGAATGAAGATGCCAAAAAAGAGCATCTTAAGCTATATTATAGCATCCTAAAACAAGTCATTTATTATAGTAATAGTAAGGACACGATCCACAACATGCAATATAACTATATTATTCAGTATAGCAGGCTCGTAAACAATGTCTATCTTAATATTGAGGATGATCCATGCCATCTGGGAATACCAAAGAAAAAGAGATGAGAGAAGTCTCCCAATAGGATGGTGTTCCCAGGAAAATCCCACTTCATCCCAAAAATGCTAAGAACAAAGGCGGAAGTGCAGCAATATATAAGCTATATAAACAAACAATATCAGAACATTTAACAGTAAAATGACAGATATCTAGGCACAACAATTAACAAGATAAATTATTATTCCCAGCTACTATTAGTATCTTTTACACACTTATTTCTTTTTTTTAATATATTGGTGATATTAAAATTTGAACTTATAACTTTATATAAACTCCCTAAATTTCCCACGACTAACTCAATTCAAATGGCTTACACACTTGTTTCTACTTGTATCTATTACTTTCAATTTTCGAGTTCCATTACAAAATGTTTGAAAATTGAACTCAAACGGCTCAAACTCAGTTCTATTTTTTTTCCTTGTTACTTTCGTGCTACAGTTTTAATACTTTATTTTAGTTAAATGGACGAACCACAAAATTAAGAGTCTCCAATATCATCAAAGCGCACAAACAAGTAATTAACGAAATCGGTTTGGCAGGGAAGAAGACACTCAACTTATTACTACTCAGCCACCCCCGTCACTATAAAATATCTAGAAATCCAGAAACTTCACATGTGATAACACATTGGAGCTTTCTACTTTTCTTTATTTATTTTTTTTTTTTCCGTTAAATGCACTTTCTATTTTTTCCGGCTGAGGATGAAGCTAGCTGATCAGATTGAAGGATAGAAGCCAATGATAGCTCAAGTTTTTGTAGCATTTTGTTTGCTTGCATTGCATGTTTAGAATGCTCTATGTTCTTGTTTCGAGAGTCACTACAACATTTCATTGTCATTCGTTTTCGTTCGGGAATTGAGGGTGCAAACGGGCCGGTTTGAACGAAAAATAAATTTGAACCGATTAAATTTAATTGAATTGATTTGATTTGGATTTTTTTTTAACAAATCTGAACCAAACCAATCCGATTAAGATCTGATTGATTTGGTTCGGATCATCGGATTGAACTAAAAAATAAAGAATTATATTTTTAAAAAATTTTATTTTTATAACATCTAATAATAATATAAAATTTGATTATGATATACTTAATAATGATGTAAATAGATAAATTTCTTAAATAAATATTAACAAAATGATAAAAAAGTGATTATGTTACTATAAACTTAAGTACAAAATTTTGAAATATTAAAAATTAAAAAAAAAGTTGATCGGATAATCAGGTTGGATGTTTGGGTAATCGAATTGAAAAATCATAAATCTGAGATCGAATCAATAATAATTGATTTGATTTTATTTCACCTTGAAAATAAATCGATTACCTAAACAATCCAAATCAATTCCATTGGTTTGATTCGGATTTTGGGATATATTGGATCCTGATTCGCTTACATCGCTATTGGAAATAATTGCCTGCGCATTTGCCACATAGTTGCCACACAGCCAGCCATTCCTGGGCCTTGTCATGCAAAGATTGGTGTCACTAAAGTAGGCCTTTGTAATTCTTCTTGCATCATAATGGGCCTATTATGGGCCGTCAAATCAGCATATTCTGCGCTCTTTGGTATAAAAGATCCACGTACTTTACTGCCTCTTAAATTTTTTCACGGCCTCCAGAAAAAATTTTACAGGGAAACTCATACCCCATGGTCTAATTTGGTCTTTTGAAAGAAAAGAAATTTAAAAAAAAAAAAAAGTTCCTTTGATCAAATATTGAGCAAAGACAAAAGAAGAGGACAAAAAAAAAAAAAAACTTTGAAACTTTTACGCTTTATTTGCATGATGTGATCTTTTCTTTATTTTCTTTTCTTAAGAAATTCTTATGTAATTTCCAACTGCAGGTAATAATTGGATAAATTTTTTTTTAAAAGTGATAACTCTAATATTTAAACCCTAGATATTAAAAGTTCAGTTGGGATCACATATCATTTTTATTGTGACCAACCATTTTTGGACAAACTTAAATACTTAAACTAGAAAAATCTCTGTTGGAACACGAATAACAGATCATGTCTATCAATATAATTGATATTATTAAAGCATTAAATATAAAATGTTTATAATTCATAATAGATATTTTAAAATGGACTAAGGTTTAAGTATTTAGATGCACTCTCTCTTATCTTCCTTTTTTTTCCCCCTTTGCTACATCGAAAGCAAACGAAAGAAACTAAAATCTACAAAAAAAATCGAAAGCAAACGAAAGAAACTAAAATCTACAAAAAAAAAAAAAAAAAGTCCCTGTTAAATTAGCTTGAAGTAGCCGTTGAAGCTCTGCCATCGGAGCATACCAAACCTCAATCTCAGGGTTGCCACAAGCCCCTCTCTCAGCCAAGATGCAATCTCTCTTATTGAAAATTTTTGAGTTGAGTCATGAGTTCACTTTGATGTATCAAAGCTGTGAGAACTCTATTTTCATCTATATATTAGGTTGACTTGACTTGAGGTATATTAATTATATTACAGTGAATTTTAGATACTTATGGTTTAGATAAAAAAGATATGAAAAATCAAAAAAGAAAAAAAAAAAAAAACGTGGTGATCAGTTAGCAAAATGTCTAAAGAAGTCTTACTCACTCAAATTCACAAGTTCGAAATTTCAATTATTTTGTGTTGAATGCTAAAATAATGAATACATGAGACATCTTTAATCGAAAATACTTTTTTTTTGGTTTAAATATCATTTTAATCCCTATAGTGACACTAAATTTTACTTTTGATCTTTATAATATTTTTTGTTTAGTATACAAATCCCCATAGTTTTCTACTATTTGGATTTTGATCATTAAGGGATCAAAACTAAAATAAATTAAACTATAGGGACTTATCCTTTATAAAAAAATAGGGGTCGATTTTTTAAAAGAAATAACAGCTATAGGAACAAAAACTTAGGAAGGTAAAAACTATAAAGACAAATAACTAATTTCAGAAATCAAAAAATTTTTTTTGACACTGTAACGCTTTTAAGGACAAAAACAAAATAATTATGGGGACTAAAATCAAAATCAGTAAAAATTGTAGAGGACAAAAAATTTATGAGTTTAATTGATATGTATTGATAGTATAATAGAGTTTTATATTATCATCAAATCATATATTAGTGTTTGTAAGACTTTTAAGATAGTGGTTGGTTATGTCAAACACTTTTACTAATGTAATAATATATGATTAAATATCTATATAAAATTTTTTTATATTGATAGTGCATGCCAATTAAATCTAAAATTTATTTGAACCTTTATTTTTATAAAATTAAAACAAAAAGATAGTTCAGTAAAATAATTAAATTTAAAAGATCAAGCAAAACTAATTAAGCATGCAAACAATGATTTTAATATTAATATTGGGTCAGATGTTTCAATTCATAAAGCAAAACGGTACCAGAGTTTGAAAAAAGAAAAGAAAAGAGAAGAGAAGAAAAGATCAGAACAAATGAGGATGAATCAAAAAGAAAGAGAAAGAATGAAATAAAGTTATGAGCTCATTTAGATGTGGTATTTTGGAATCTTTTTTTTAAAGTACTTCTCATGTAGTTTGATATTTTCAAATAAACTTTTTAAAAAAAATACAAAAACACTAGAATAATACGAAAGATATTTTTTTTAGGAGCTACGATTTTTAACTTTTGAAAAAAAAAATTGACCATAAAACAATTGTTTTAAAATAATAATACTTTCAATTGTAAATAAATTATTATTATATAAATATTATATAATTAAATTAAAAGTCCTAAATTTTTTTTAGAACGTTTCAATTTCAATATGAATTCTTATTCTCTCTGTTTTTTTTTTTCCAGTTTTTGTTTTAACATTTAACAATGGATGCTATAATTATAAATATTTCTAAATAGAGCTTTCCTTGCAACCCTCAGTCATAATATCATAAATTGAAGTCTGATATAGCAAATGTTTGTCATGTTGTTGTTTCAACTCAATGTGAAATAAGCTTTCTATTTGGCATACTATTTCGTGTTATTTTCATCTTCCAAATTCGCCCATCTAAAATGTAATCGTTTGTTGCTAATTCTTGTATTAAAAAAGCTATTCGACGGATTAGTTTTAATTCCAAATCTCAATTTAAAGAAAAAAATAACTTCCTCTCAAAAATAACACAAAATTTGTGTGAAGTGGAGATTCGATATAGTAAAAATATATGGAAAAATAGACAATTTTTTCAAATTTTTTTTGTTAAATTTTATCGATGGATATTTCATAAGTGTGTGTGTGTGTGTGTGTGTATATATATACACTCTTGAATTTTCGATGAATATTCCGTCGGTAAGAATGAATAATAATATTTATTTATTTTATATTTTCATTTATTTTTGACAGAAAATCGGTCGATGCTAGTAAATTTTTTTTCACTAATTCAATTTTATTTAATTATTTATATAATTAAAAATATAAAATATATTTAATTATAATAAAAAGGATCAAAAATAAAATTATTATGTACAAATAATATATTAAATATCCATTAAACAATGTAAAACATCAATATTAAACAATCTACTAAATATTACAAAAAAATATAAAATTAAAAAAAATGACAAGTGTAGGAGTACTCTTGCTAGTTCATTAGTATCAAGGATGCTATCCTCATTATATGTAGTAGCCGAAGAAGAGGAAGATGAAAAAAACATAACTGCCATGGCCAATACCTCTACCTGCTATATTTGAACCACACAATATATATATATATATATATATGGAGAGAGAGAGAGAAAGAGAGAGAGAGAGAGAGAGAGAGAGAGAGAGAGAGAGAATAAAAACATGATAAAGCAAATGGTTACCTCAATTAATCCGAAAGTTTTGGGCGTTCCTTAGCACCTTTGGATTGAACATCATCCTCAAATTCATCTTACTTTTATTCATCCTCGGTGTCTTTTATTATTGTTGTTGAATGTTGACGCGAAAGATCAATTACGTCAACTTCCCTATAAGTAGAAAGTAGATTCGAGGGAATATCTATATCAACAATTAGTCTTGAAGGGATTGGGCCATCTAATTAATAAGCTTCATTTGGTACTTCTTTAGCTTCAACTCGATCCTTTACTTTGGTCTTGATAACCACACTCCAATTTGATTTACATTTTCCAAGGTAAGGTAAATAACATACTTGTCTCACATTATGGGTAATAATAAATGGATCATATCTCTAATATCTTTTAGCACGGTTAACTTCGATGATTTTATAATAGTTATGCTTACATGTTCTGGTTGAATGCATTGGATCACACCATTCACAATTGAATAGCACAACAATTTTCATAGGCTCATTTACATACTCCAACTCAAGAACTTCTTAAATCAATCCATGCCAATTATTTTGTCCCTCCTGACATCACTTTTAACACAATTCTATTGTCATCCATTTTTTCCCCCTTCCCCATTGGATTGTATGAAATTTGTGCCCAATGACATAATATATAGACCAACTATCAACTTTATTTTTAGGGCCCTAAGCTAAATTAACTAAGTAAGGGTTAGTTATATTATTCCTCATATCTTATATTATTCTCATATCCTGCACCTATGAACAAATATTCAAATTTTAAACATTTATGACAATATGAATAGTGGAAAAGTTCATTTAATTATTATATATGACATACATAAGATTTGAATCATGATGAAAATTGTTCAAGGGATTGTTGACCATGCGTTTGTTCAAAATACCTACAAGCATTGCAACATGTCAAACAAAATATACTTTATTACAACATATCGATATAAAAATAGACTTAGGACAACAAAAAAAAAAAACCAAAAGAATTCATTTACGTTCGAAATGGTTACACTTGCCCACAGTTGATCAACACATACAAGTGTGTAGAATTATGTTTATTCCTTGTCATCCATCAGTCTTTGCATTTTCTAGTAGCATGACCAGGTTGGTCGAATATAGACAAAATTGGCTCAATTGAGCTTTTATCCCATTGTCATTCTGACCAAGCCTAGTTCTTTTGGATTGGACATGAGACTCAAAGTAATAAGAGCAAAAGTTTGTAATCTCTCTAGAGATATATACTTGGTATATCAATCCTTCAACTTAAGCCCTATTTTTCACAATTCTTTTAAACCCTCCTATCTCCCTCTCGAATGGATACATTCATCTATATTGAACCTGTAACATCCCCAATTTTTGTCTAAGCTAATTAGCTCAGTGATTCTGGATAATTAGAAAGGTTAACGATTAACTGAGGACTAATCGGCTAATCTCGATGAGCAAAAGCTTAGTAAATTGAGTCAAGTCAATGATTAATCATAACGTACTAAATGTTTTAATTAAAACCTAATTATTTAAACCTCATTAATTTATAACTTAGAAATATGATTAAGGTAATCCAATCCTATTAATTAAGTGCAAGACAATTGTTCCACCTTACCAATTAAGATAGACAAATTCTTATATCCTAATTACATAATTCATAAGATCAATTCTTTTAGAGGAGAAATATCTTAAAAGTGTAATTAACCGAAATCGGTTAAAGAGCAATTTAACTAATCAAATTGAATTAACAACTTAGGTAATTCTAATAGCTTTGAACATTTAAAAATTTCTCCTAATTAGTGCACCAAATTTTGGCCAAGGATACGAGCAAAATCCAACCATCTATTTGCCTTCTCATCATGCATTCTTAGATCAAGAGTCTATGTTAGTAGTATTTCTTAAGTCAAGCCAAGAGATGTACTCTCCTCCCTCAAGATTGTGACACTTGGAGTGATCATATCCACCCAAGCCAATCCTAAGAGTGGTCATACTTTTAACCACTTGAGAAAACACAAAATGGTCTTTACCCAAGTACCAAGACTCAAGAGAAACACAACCCACCCTTTTACCTCAAGGTTCCTAGCCTTTTTGCTTGAAAAAAAAGTAAAACTCACCTACTCACTCTTGCTTGTTGGAGAAGCAAAGCAATCAACCCCCTCACCCCATTTCTTGTGCCAACTAGCCCCCTCACTTTCCTTATTTGCAAGTTTTCATTCTCTCACTAAGCCACAAAGCTCTCACCTCTCTCTAAACATCTCTTTGTTCTTCCTAATCTTCTTCTTGTTCTTCTTGTTTTCCTACTCTAACTCATCTCATTTCCACCACCATTCTCATAAGCCCTTCAAGGACCATCCTCTTTGGTTCTTGAAGAAGTAAAACAAACACTCACTTAACCCCATCATCAAGTTCAAGGAGGAGGAAGGTCATCTCCAACCCGTCAACTCTTTCTACTCCTCAAGAAACACATTTGGTAGTGACTCTAACCCCTTTCTCTTCCATGTTTTTTCAAGATCTATAACTCCTAAGCTCTTCATAGCTAGGTGGTTTCAGAACTTATACTAAAAGCCTCATGGCTATGTTTTCATTATATGAAGTTGTTTGTGATTTTTGCTCTTTTCTTGGCAAATGTCTTTGGTTGTGCATTTTGTTTTATGTTGAACCCAGCTTTTTGGAACTCAAAATATTGACTTTTACCAAGATCTCAAAGTGTAAGAGTAGTTTGGAAATATAAAGTGGTCACTTGAAGAAAAGACTTAATGTTTTTACAAGAAAACTCATTGCAAATAAAACCGTGAAAACTGAAAAATTCTGACAGTCTATATGGCGCTACTGATAACTCTTTCAATATAACTCCAAATGAAACAAAACTAATTTTAGATGAAAATAGACTTATAGAGCTTTTTATACATATAAAATACGTGAAATTTGGCCTTAAAATGAGAAAGATATGAATTTTCAAAATGTGCTGCTCCTGGATGTGTTTCTATTCGGGCGGTATGTAATAAAATCTTAATAACTCAAGTTATACAGAACATTTTTGAGTGGAACCAAGTTTGTTAGAAAGCTAAGACATAGAGAACATCCCCATAAGACAATTTTGGCAGATTCTTTGTGAGGAGCTCGCAGTAAGGTTTAAAAGTTATTGTACCGAGAATAAACTTAACAGCTAAGCAGTCAGAATAAAATGTGCATATCTCAAGTTATAAAATGAATTTTTGAGTAGGGTTTATTTTGTTTAAAAATAGACTCAGAAAAGTATAATCATACCAAAATTTGAAGCAAAAGAGTAAAAGGTGAAATTATGGTGAATTTTTGAAATTACTGCCCCACTGTAAAAGTAAAACTGGTTATGGTAAAAGTTAAAGGTTAATGAGGAATAAGCTTTAAGACATTGAAACCCTTACTTTAAGTATTAGAAAACCTTCATAATTCAACTTAAGAGTTTCAAAAGAGATAATAGATGAAATTGGCCCTATGCCTAATAAAAGAATTTATGCAAGAAGCAAATCAATTAAAAGCTTGTACCCAAGTTTACTAAGTTAAGCTCATAAGACTTTATGTGATATGTATACCTCTATATATCAATATGATGACCATGACATGATGATGATGATGATATGATAATGATGATGATGATGATTATGATAGTGATACAATGATGATAAGAATGATAATGATATGATGACGATATGATAATAAATGTTGATGATATGAATATGATATGTTGATGATATGATACTTAATGATATATATGAAAGGATTAATAAATATGAACATCTTGGGGACAGCGATACGTAACGCCCAGAGGTGATTGATAAAGGAACCACATTTGGGGACGGCGATATGTAACGCCTAAATGTGGAAAAGAATCAGAATAATTTTGCATCATAAGCTTTAATAAAAAGATAATGAACTAAGGATATGATCCTTCAAAAGGGAAGGTGACCCAAAGCAAGCTCCCCTCACCCACGACTCACATGAGGCATGGCATGACCCAGCTAGTGTAAGTACCGAAATTCTATGGTGGCGACGGCCACGATATGAGCTCATTACCACTTATGTTTAGTGGGTGGAAAGAAAAAGACTCAAGATAAAGTCAAGTAAAGAAAAGAAAGGGACTTCGGTCTAAGCCCTTGAAGGGAAGAAGTTAAGAAAAACTTATAGCACAGTCATGTATTTTTATATGATTATATTTATGCCCACGTATGTTATGAGATAAATGATTAGAGAGTATGTTAAAATTGAATCCACTTCGGATATTCATGTTTTCGAAAACCTAAGAACTAAACTTTATGAATGCTCACTGTTTCATTAATAAAACAGAAGTGGCTGGGACGATGACGATGACACCTCCGTGTCGGGTTCGAGTCCTACTGAGGAATTTTATTTCTCACCCTAGTTATTCCTCCGTATCGTCACCAGATCTCGATGGCGTATTCGGTGGACTGGAGCATGGGTCCCCCACACTGTGAGCGGAAGTATGACGTCGGATGCCAGACAATGCTGATTTGGACCTGAAGTTGTCGTAGCTTTGCATCTTCATATATTCCTTTTTGTGATGAACGATGTCAATTTAAGTTTGTGTTCAATATTTGGGTCATGGCACGTCCATGAGCCTCCCTCGATGTAATGCTTATATATATATATATATATATATATATATATATATTATAAACTCATATAGATGTAATGATTAGTTGTGTAAGGTAATGTATTTGTGAACTACTATTTATTTATCTTTCTCTTGTTTTATGATATTGGGTTATGTATCTTATGCGGCATGCTCTTTCTTTATCTGTCTTCTCGCTCAAGACTTTACTTTTCAAAATGCTGCAAAGTGACGACGTATTTCAAAAAAAAAAAAATCTTACCGTATTTTCCGCGTAATTTAATTTCAAGTGAAATTTAGTTTTCCACGAGCATAAGTAACAACTAATAAAATGCCGTAATACGACTTAAGCATAGTATGAGTTTATTAGGGTGTTACAGAACCGGGCCACACTCTTGTGCTTCATATGCGAGTGTATTAGCAAGTGTTCCATGGAGTCAAAAAAATACAGGGGAAAATTTCTCTCCAATTTACATAGAATACTGGGAATGTCTTTCTCCATCACTAAGAAATTATCAACCCTAAAAGTAGATGAGCACAGGACTCTAAAATATTCACTTAGTTCAGTTAATAGCTTCCAAACATGGTTAGACAGTTCTTTAAATGCAATAGGAAGCAAACACTCCATGAATACATGACAATCATGACTGTTTAATCTGAAAAACCTTTCTTGTGCAACATGCACACACTGACCCAAGTTTGAAGCATAATTGCTAGGCATTTTCAACTCTTGCATCCATCTACAGACATCTTGTCTTTGTGTAGAGCTTAATGTATAACTTGCCTTAGACTTACACAATCTACTATACCCTAATTGTTGCAAGTTCAACTCAAGACACCTACAGTACTTCTACAAATCCAACCTAGCCTTGTCATTATATTTAGTTTGGTCGGTATCCATCACAGTGTTCATAATATTATCAAACAAATTTTTCTCTATATGCATGACATCCAAACAATGACAAACGAAGTGATATTTTTACTTTGACAACTTCTAGAATATACTTTGTTTGGTCCAATTATACTCTATCCTATAGCCTGGCAATCTTATATATTTCCTGATTTCTGTTATCTTCGAAAGATGCCAAACCCTTTCCCAAATTTGGTGACCATTTAACTTAATCGGTGCCTCATCATTCTCTATAACATTCTTTCTAAATCCATGCCTATTACACTTATATAGATGATCACTGTCTAAAAACCTTTTATGACAATCAAACCATGAATTCTTTTCTCTATATGTGAATGCCTTTATATTCTCCATACAAATTGGGCATGCCAATATTCTTTGTGTTATCCATCCAAACAACATCCCATAAACTGGAAAATCATTGATGGTCTATATTAATGCTGCCCTCAACATAAAATTCTATTTTGTTGAAATATCATAAATCAATACTTCCTGACACTATAACTCATCCAATTCATCAATTAAGGGTTAGAGGAAAACATCAATCTTAGCTTTGGGATTATCCGAATCGAGGATTATATAGGGGATGAATAAATAAGGATCTTTTGTGCACATCTCAAGAAGAAAGTTGTAAGAAGTAACAATCACAGACTAATAAGTATAGGTTATACTAAATTGATTGTTCGGAGTATAACCATTAGAACAAAGCCCTAACCTAACATTTTAGGGGTTAGAGGCAAAATCATGGTGGGTTAGATCAAAATGTTTCCAAGCTTTACCATGAGATGGATGAGTCATTACATCATCATTTCTCTTATTCTTAACATGTCATCTCATGTGCAATGCTGAGCTCATTAGTGCATATAATCTTTTAAGCCCAGGGATTAGGGGTAAATAATACATTCTTTTTTGAGGAATATCCTTATACCTCCCACTTTACTCTCTCTTGGGCTTAAACCTTGGCTTTTCATAGAATTTACAATGAGTGAGGGCAACATCATCCTTGTCATAAAAGCATGCACCTTTTCACATAATACTCAATTTTTTCTTCTAACCCTAATTTAGAAACTAACTTCTTCACTTGGTAAAACTTTTTTGGAATGGAATCAGGTTGTGGGCTAAGCTCCTTAATCGAATTAGTCCACTGATCAAATGAACGTTGGCTTTGATTTCCTTTTGACTTAATATTCAACATCCTTACTATTAAAAACAGCTTGGAATGCACACATTTTTCCCATAAAGGCTCTTTCGTTACCTTCAAAAGACTATAAAACCTTCGAGCCTTTGGATTGGGAGCCTCATTAGAAGGTTGGGAACACATTCCTAGGTCCAACAGCATCAAAAACCATTACTGGATAATGATTAAGGTTATCCTCCTAATTGACATTACTCATAGGCCATATCATGATTACTCGTGTTGATTCCACTGCCAGAATTACCTCTAACATAACCTAGACTAAATTGATTCCCCCCAGTAGCAACTTTCCTATGCTTAGTCAAGACCCAATTATTAGGCATAAACCTATTTTTTGTATAGATGATACTTAATAGTTTTAATATCTAAATAATTTTGACATCTACACTTAGCACATGGACACCTAACTTTTCTTTCACTTAAGAATGGTTGTGATTGATATGCAACACTTACAACTTCCTCAACACCCACATAAAATTCCAGTTTTATACTGATTTGACCTAGGTGCAACATATCATACATCTATAAATGGTTTCCAGGAAACATATCACTCTTAAACAATATTCAACCTAAAAATTAATAGTAGCAAATTAATTTAACAAAAATTCAATAGAGTCTCCCCTTGTATAAGGAGTCTCCACTTACCAAATTAAATTATTTTCATAGTTACGACAACAATATAAACAATAGCAAAAACTTTGATATAGTCTCCTCTTAGATTAGGAGACTCCTCTTAATTTGTTTTTCAATTGAAAATACCATATTTGAGTATTAATAAAATTAGGCAGAATCCCTCTTTAAATTATAAGTCTCTAGAAAGAATTGATTTAGCAATTAGAGCAAATAATCAATACCAAACACATACAGTCATGCAATTTCATTAATCCTAAGAATAGTTCTAAAGCACACCCTTTTACTCTACAACATATAAGCACATAACACCACAATACACAATTCAAATAATTGGAAAGAAATGCTAAGCTTTTCCCTAGTCATTCAATCACATCTTCCTTATTCCATCCTACATCTCTATCCAACAAAATATAAGTCTCTAATTTTATATAAATGCTAACTAAAGTAATAAACTACATATTATACTAACCTATACTTCAGAAACAATGTTCCAAGGATCAACTAGTCCCAAATATGGCTCCAAAAGTAAAAAATTTTGAGCACAAAAATACACTAGTAAAAAGAGGCCAAATGAAGAAAGTAAACCAATTAAAATACTCTATATAGTACTACGAACACAATGGCAGCCTCAAACGGCATTCAAACGACTCTGATGGCTGCGGAAGAGAGGGTAGCCATAGATGGCATTGGGGTAGAGAGAGAGAAGGGAAAGGGAAATGAGGGAGGAAATCTGTCAGTAATTAAAAAAGTAGTTGTTGGCACCAACGACTAAAATTCAAATAATAACATAAAATCCATCCATAAATAAAATATAATAAAAATTTATTTTTGATGCAGGAAAAATAAAATATTAAAAGTTACGAATAAATTTTCATCGATAAATTTTATTTTTAGTAATTTAAATGTAATGTCTACTTAACAATTTTACCATCGGATAGTGTCTTGTTGGTAATTTTCTACTCTAAGAAAATAAAAAAAATAAAATTAAAAAATATCAATGGAAAAGTCGTTAGTAATTAAACTATAAAACCCGATCAATTTATCCGTCACCAAATTTGTCAGTAATAATTACCTACCAATTAGCACCAAAATTTACTGACAGATTTACTGACGAATAGTTTTTTTTGTCGGTAAGTTATTGAATTTTTCTTTTTTTTAAATTACCTATTGGCATATCCGTCAGTAAATTTCGACGATATTTTGCATGTTTCTAGTAGTGAATGATAAAATGTCTTTTTAACCCTTATTAATTTCTTTCTCTTCAAACTCCTTGTTGAACCCAATCTAGTAAAACTTGAAATAGGGGATAGAAACCGACATGGGCTATGTGTGCTCAGTTTGCTGCTACCCAATCATTGGTTCTAGCTTGAAGAAGACAAAATCTCATTTTCTTCGAAAAAGGTTGAACCATTTTCAACATCCATGAAAAAATTAATGTGGTGGTGGCTGTGTAGTTTACCAAGTCCATGGCAAAAGGCTCCCACATGTAATATCCAAGTGCCCAGAATGGTCACCACCCAAAAAGTCATTGCCTTTGCTTGCTTTGTTAAATGCATCCTCCACATCAGCGACCCAACCCTTCTCTTTAGGTGCTGCATCAATTGAAAAGTGGTGTTGCATTGGTAAGGGCAGAGGTGGAGTTGGGGTAGGGTGAAGATGGTGATGGTCAACGATGGCTTGTTGGAGGAGGTGGAGGTTGGAGAGAAAGATAAAAGGGGTGGTGTTAGGAGAATGGATACTCTCAATTTAATTTTTCACTTGACAATGTTAAACATAATCTTTTACCATTAATTCTTTTATGTCACATGTCTTATCTAGATCCCACCTTTTAAATTAATGTGAGAGATTACACGATCTTATCAAATGAGATTGAGAGGATCCATTCCCTTGATGTTGGACAGGATATGTTTTTAGTGAGGGCAAAATAGGTAAATCATATAAATATAAATATTAAGATATAGATATAAACTATTATGAAATTATGTTTTTATAATAAAAAAGCTTCAATCCTAACCCCTTATTTTATTTTCAATGGTGTAAATTTAGTGACCAATATGATCACAAACTCATCCCTTCCTATCATAGAACTCACCTGATGATATGTTTGTTGATTTGTCTTTTTGTCATTGATTTTTATGCTTATGGTGCTACTATTTTTTTTTTTTTTGTGGTAATAGTATTTGCTTTTATTTTTTATTCCCACTACTACTTTCTTCATCAATATTTTTTTGCTTATTATTCTACTCTCTTTGTCATATCATGAACGTATCATTCAATTAATATATTAGTAATTACCTATCCTAAAATAGCTATTAAGATACATAATTTACATAGAATTAGGCAGCATTGGAGCAACAAATCCACTTCGAAAACTAATTATAAGAACCTGGTACGATAGGATTTAGATATGATTGCTCATCGCCCTTGGCTATTGAACTGTTTTGCTTTTCATCCATTCTTTGTTTGTGATCTGTATGCCGGTTTTGATTCATTTTTGCTTGCAGCTCACATTTTGATAAGTTGCTCGTATGTCTTCCATGATATGTTTAGCATTGTTCAATGAAATAAGTTTTAATATTAATTTTACTAATTTATCTTCATTTACAAGACGGAATGTGTCAAGTATTTGAGCCAGTTTGAATAAGGGGAACATATGATATCCCATTGAATTCTTTATTTTTAAAGACCATATTTATTTTAACATATATATATATATATATAATCAAAATATCATTTACAAAAGTATTTTAGCATGTCTTTTTGAATGATTTTACTATTAAAAAACTACTTTTACATTTTTTATCCAAATAATAAAAAATTTTAAAAATTTAATTTGAATGAAGTATGTAAATATAAAACTATTTTTATTTTTTAAATATCTTTTAAAAAATTATATGAAACATATATATTTTTTTAAAAAATCTCATCTAAACGAGCCCTATTTTACTTGAGTTTTCCTTATTGCAATTCAAGTTTTCCTCTTATGGCTTTTTTTACACATTTAAAATAAAAAAATTATTAACATAAATGTCCTGTTTTAACTTTAAAACATCCTATTTTTGTGATCTATAGAAAAATCATACAAGGGTGGCATGATTTCTTTAAATGAAAAAATGATTAGAAATTGTAGGAAGGTCACACAATTTAAACCTCAAAATTTAATTAGAAATTGTGTGTCCTTGCCATGATTTCTAAACCTCAAAATTTTGCTTTATAATAAAATAAAACCACTCTAAAAAATTAATCTAAGCAAAACTTATTTAAATACAAAGATTAAACGTATAATTTTGCTTTAAATCAAATAAGTATAAACTAAAATATACAACAATAAACTAAATCATACTCTATACACTTAATTAAACCTCTAAATTTTGCTTGAAACCTTGAAATAAACTAAATTGAATTAAAGCAAATTTATTCTAAATTAAATTTCTAAATTTGCTTTGCTTTAATACTAAACTAAAGTATACTAAATTAAACTAAACAAATATTTTATATTAAATTATGACAAAAAATTACGTTCACATTCAGATCTACAGCAATATACCTGAATATGTCAAGACAGTATAAGTTGTTGTGCTCCATCAGTATCCAAGTCTCCTTCTCTCTTCCTCCCCTTCTTTCTACCACTTTTCATTTTCTCCTTCTCTCTACCACTTTCACTATTTCCTGCTCTCTCTACCAACTTTCTCCACAATTTCTATGCAACTGAAAAGTAAAGAAATTGTGTCACCCTCAATCGATTTCCATACTTTTCAATTGCATAGAAATCATGGCTCCTCCTATGATTTCTATGTTTTTCAATTTTTATGTGATTTTATGAGCTCAAAAATCATGCCACCCTTTTGCAATTTTCATATAACACTACAAAAATAGGATAGTTTAAAAAATAAGGTTGAAATAGGACATTCACGTTAATAATTTTTGAATTTTAAATATGTAAAAAAGCCTTCTTCTTGTTTAAATGATTAATAAAAAAATAGATAAGAGTTTATTTTTAGAATTTAATTTAAATATATTGACAGTGTAAAATAATTTTACACTGTCAGTCAATAGAAATAGTGGAAAATACCAAGTCACATAAATAACTACTCATTATAATGAGGGACTCACTATAATTTCTCACTTTCTCCTATTTTTATTGGTTGATAGTATAAAACAGTTTTACACTGTTAGTGCATATCAATTAAATTCTTATTTTTAATGAAAAATTAGTTTTTAAGAATTAATTTATACAATACAAAATAAAGTACACCAGAATTATTTTTAATTTACATAAAAATATTTTTCCCATTTTATATCACATTTTTTAAGAAAAATATCTAACTGATTTAAAAGGAAAAAGAAATAATAAATTTTTATAAATTCTATTTCCTTTTTATTATTTTTTTATTGATAATGAAGTGGAAAAAGAGAAAGGGCAAAAAAAAAAAAAAAAGAACCAAGAACACAATTACACTGTTCAGAAACTATCGGCCATCCCACACTGTTGATTACCCCCTCGACTAGACGACTGGTATTCCTTTCAGGGGCACTCAAGTAAAATAAAATATATTAAAAAAATGAAATAATAATAATAATAATAAATTTCTAATAACCCAATATATTGAAAAATATTTTTTATATTATTAAATAAGTAGATTCCTTAAATACCTAAAAATAGAAAAAATTATTAAAAAATAAAAAAAATGAAATAATTAATAAAAAAATTAAAAAAAATGTTGAAATATTAAAGTTTTTAATATATATAAATAACATACCTTAATACATTTGAGATGGCCCCCATCACTCCAACTTCAGTCTCGGGTGCAATCCAAGCATTCTGATTTAAGAAATATTTATATAATCTGAAAATATTATACGATAGTATTTTTAGGTTAATTATATGGATATATTTTATATAAAATTTATTATTAATAAATTTTATATAAAATTCTTAATATATTTAATAAATAATAAATTTTATATAAAATATACGTATATAATTAATTGAGAATATAGTTATTATATGGTGCTCTCTTGGACCATGCAATTATTTCACTTCCTAGTTTAGCCTTCATATCGCACGCCGCGGAGTGACTGAGGAAGCACAACACATCGGATATCTCACCGCTCCAAGCTCCGCCACCCGACAGGTTTGATGCCCCATTTTATTCAATTTTAAACCCGCAAGAAAAAAGAAAAAAACAGAAATCGCTCTTTGTGTTCCTTCGTTCCCTTTCATCAAAGATAGTTTTATTTGATGCAACAACCTTAATCGACCATTCATCCTGGTTTTGTCAGCAATAGAGTCGAATGTTGCGGTCTTATTCATCAGGTGTGTCCGCTTTCTCTCTCCATTGCTCTTCACAGCAGAAGTTTTTGTAAAACCCTCAACTCCTCACCACCGCTTTTGAGCTCTATCACAATTTCACAAAAACCCAATGCCCCACTTTGCAAGTTCCCGTTTTTTCTCGTCCCTTAGGCTCAAAACCCTTCCTTTCTTCACCCAACAAATGGGTATGGCTTCTGTTGCCGACACCCTTTATGGCCATTTACATGATAGAAGCAATGGGAGTGTTGAAAGGTCTTTGTCTAAGGTTAAGCCCAAACTTGACACTAGGTGTGTCATTGACGTCATGAGTAGGTGCTACCCTAAGGATCCTCAATTGGGTCTAAGGTTTTTCATTTGGGCTGGGTTTCAAGCTGGGTACAGGCATAGTGCTTTCATGTACAAAAAAGCATGCAACTTGCTTGGGGTTGATAAGAATCCTAGGATTATTTGTGATGTGATTGAGTCTTATGAGGCTGAAGAAGGGTGTTTTGTCACTGTTAGCATGTTTAGGGAGGTTCTGAAGCTGTGCAAAGAAGCTGAGCTCTGTGATGTGGCTTTGTGGGTGTTGAGGAAAATGGGGAGCTTTAACTTGCATGCCGACACTGTGATGTATAATGTGGTTATAAGGTTGTCTTGCAAGAAGGGTGATGTTGAGATGGCTGATGAATTAATGAGGGAGATGAGTGATAATGGTCTTTGTCCTGATTTGATTACGTACATGACGATGATTGAGGGGTTTTGTGATGCGGGTCAACCGGAGGATGCTTATTCGGTTCTTAAGGTTATGAGATTACATGGATGTTCGCCCAGTTTGGTGGTTTTGTCGGCCATTTTAGACGGATTTTGTAGGTCTGGATCTATGGAAAGGGCACTGGAATTGTTGGATGAAATGGAGAAAGAGGGTGGGAGTTCTAGTCCTAATGTTGTCACTTATACATCTGTGATTCAAAGTTTCTGTCAGAGAGGTCAGCGAGCAGAAGCATTGGGTATTTTGGATAGAATGAAAGCTCATGGGTGCCTTGCAAATCATGTTACTGTTTTTACTTTGGTTGAGAGTCTTTGTGCTGAGGGTCGTGTGGAGGAAGCTTATAGGTTGATTGATAAATTTGTGGTAGAACATGGTGTTTCGTATGGTGAATGCTACAGTTCACTTGTTATTTCTTTGATAAAGATTAAAAAACTTGAGGAAGCAGAGAAGCTCTTTAGGGAAATGCTTGCTGGTGAGGTAAAGCCTGATACTTTCTCATGTAGTCTTTTGCTGAAGGAGCTCTGTATGAAGGACCAGATGCTGGATGGATTCTACTTGCTTGATGAAATTGAGAATAAGGGATACTTATCTTCCATTGACTTTGATATTTATTCTATTCTTTTAGCTGGCCTTTGTCAAAGAGGCCACTTGTCGGAGGCCACAAAGCTGGCAAGGATAATGCTTAAGAAATCAGTTCGACCAAGACCTCCGTATCGAGATAGTGCAATTGATATTCTTAGTAAACATGGAGAAAAAAACCTTGTGAACCAGTTGATGGGCATGCAAAAGGGACTTTCATGATTAATTGTTTTATGAAAGTGGTCACATCTATTGTTTGTCTGCTTCATTTGTTCTTCAAATTTACATTGTGTAACGGCAACTGCAAGGCTAACGAGCTTTGTTCTTTTCCTTCCTCTAAGTTGGCAGGGTGGTTTTGCTATGCTTCTCGGCAACAGTATGCTTGCATCTGTCTCTTTTGCTTAACCTTTTCTCAGTTAGAAACATTAGATTCTAGTTGTTCTTGATGACTTTGTAAACCCATTTTCCTTATAAAAATTGATGACCTTGAAATTGCTGTTCTTTGATATAATAAAGATACTGAATGATAAATTGTTTTATGAAAGTGGTCACATCCATTGGTTGTCTTCTGCATTTATAGTGCTGATAAGCTTGGTTCTTTTCTTTCCGCTAAGTTGACATGGTAATTTTGCTATGCTTCTTGTTCAGAACAGTATGTTCGCACCTGTCTCTTTTGCTTAGTCTATTCTGTTATTGAAACATTAGATTCTAGTTGTTCTCAATAACTATTTAAACCCATTTTGCTTCAGCTATTTTTAGGGATGTGGGTTTAAGAAAACAACTGTCTGACACACATTTTGGTTGCACCATCAATGCTGCTTTAGATGTTTGAAAGTAGTCTGAATTGTTGCTTGAGGTGGTTGCTGCTCAATGGGTCCTGCTTTCCAAGGACTATTGTTGATTTATCTGGTTACAATTTTGGGATTACTTCTTAGCATAAAAAACAAAGTGGCCTACTGGAGATTAGCACAGGCTTGTGAATTGGTATTAGTTACTGTTTGTTCCAGTTATGGCATTTAACTAGATTCATGCATGGTTTCATGTTGATTTGGTTCAGCATGCATAAGCTTTCCCTTTTCTTTTACTTTGTTTAATTTTGTTTACAGTATTTGTAATTGGTCAGTGCTGCTTCGATCTATGTTCTCTTTTTCTCCTTTGTTATTTAGGATTCCATGTCTATGGTTCCCTGCGACATGGAACTGATTCTTTAAAGGGAATTCTGCTCTTCTAGATGGTCAAAGAGTATCAAATGATGTGCAAATTCTCTGTCTTTCAATCTCCTTCGATGGATAATTTAATAATTTGATATTGGCAACTATGGGTATTGGGTGGGTTTTCTTGTCACTTGATATTCTCTGTTGAGCAGAGTGATGGCCCCTGCTGTTTGATATAATAAAGATAATGACTGAGGAATAAAGTGGTTTAAGTACAAGTTTTGTGCTTTGCCTTTTTTTGTCATGTATAAGATTGACTGATGCCATGTTGATTGCTGCAAGCCTACTAAAATTCCATTTCATTCTCTGGAATGTATGAAAATATTTCATCTTATCTTTATCATATCTTAGAATATTGAAGTGTATCTTAGATGATCTTTCAGGATTTATTTAATATTCTCTTTTATTTCATGAATCATGATTTATTTCCTTATTTAATTAAGGTTATGAGTCTAGTATTATTATAAATAAGGATTAGTGCTTTGTCTTTGCTAAGCAAATTGATGAAAATTTTCACATCTGCTTTTTCTATGAATGCTATTCTTACATATTGGCCAACGTCTATTATAGTGGGTCATTAGAGTATCCTATGTAATAGGCACTAGGTGTATGGCTACTCAACGTTGTTGTGCTTGAATTATAGTTAGATCTCCTATGCTGGGTCAGAATTAGTTGTGAGAGCTATTAGTTTGTTATAACAATTATCATTGCTATTAGGATGTGATGGTATAGCTGTAGTGTATATTCACATCTGTAAATACCTGTATCTAATAGAACATAATAACAATGGAATCATTTTCATTCAGATCATTCTCTCGTCTCTTCTACTCTCTTTCTTCTCTAAGACTTATCATGGTATCATGAAGTTTACTCCACTGGATATGGAAGCGGAAGCCTCCTCCACAGTGCCTTCATTGCTGTCACATATGGAACCAAATGCATGATTTTTCACCATGCCACCACCTTCATCCTCATCCCTGAGCTTGGTGCAGTTCCATCATCCCATGTTGATCAGACTGGATGAACAAGAATTATCTTCTCTGGCATTAACAAGTGATCGTCACCATCAAAGCACATCAACTCCACCGTTTCATCAATCAGTTGGTCATTGCTCTGCCAAAATTCCTTATTCTGCAAGATGCACTCCATGATCACGTATCTAAGGAGTTTCTCCCATGGGAAGCACAGGGCCAACTCTTGGTTTCTTGGTTGCTAGCCTCCACGACCAATGCGGTGCTCACACTAGTGGTTGGTTGCTCTCACGGCTAGCGAGTGTGAGAGAAGATTCGAGTTTATGTACTGAACTGGAGCTCAGAAATGAACAGAACAAGAATTAAATGTGTATAATGCTGAAGAAGATGATACCAAGGTGATATCAGCCCCTTCCTGTATGTATTATTCACAGTATAGAAAAGAAGTATAAAGCATACACTAGGTTTTTGACTTAGTTCTATCCCAAATTCCACCAATTTCTGAGGTACCCCCCTCAGTACACCCTCCCTCTGCCTATATTCATCTCACCTCTCCCCCTAACAGATTCAGATTCTCTCTCCTTTGCATAGCTGGCAGAGTCTGTTACAACCCCATCCCTCATGCTGAGACATGCCTCACATTTCTTCTTATTCTTCCTAGCATACACCTTGTCATACGGTTGACACTTATTATCAGGTGCAACACTATCCTGGACCCCTCCAATATTCTCCGCAGAAGGACCCTCACCACTAGAACTAGGATCATGAGCCATGACAGTTTATTATTCAAGACAGCTTGAGACCAGAAATCATCAGTGTGCTTAATTAACCCTTTTGCTTTATCCATCTTAGCCTTGAGCAATAAGTCTTTAGTGTACTTCTGTGGAGACAAGTGTAAAGAGCTATCTTGAAGGTGCTTGAAAACCCATGTCCTTGAGCAAAAACACAGAATTCAGATTCTGGATTAGAGACTGAATAAAACCAGAAGATGATTCTGTAACAATGATGTCATCTATATATACTAGAATGTAGGTGTAGTCTTGACAAACAACTTAATGAACAATGAGGGTCACATTTACTCCCTTGAAAAATGAAAACCAAACTTGTAGAGAGTGCTAGCTAATCTTTCAAGCCAGGACCTTGGAGCCTGTTCTAAGCCATAAAGTGCCTTGTGTAACGTGCAAACAAGTCTGGGTAGAGTGCTTCAAGGGGAAAGAATAGGCAATGTCTTTCATAAAGATGCACATTTGTGGACCAACATAATGGAAGTGAGTACACATGAAATGGCAATTGCTGCATGTGATCATTCTAGACGAGTTCAGGTAAGTGCATTGACATATTTAGGAGTGTTATAGCCCTGCCTTATTTCCATCAGTGTAAATTTTTAAATGGTGATTTACTTTCTCATTTTTTCCCCAACACAATGAACTGAAGTAGGTAGTCATCACTCATTTATATTGTATTAATGTTTTTTTGTTTCAGGTCCTAAATTCCGAAGAAAGGAGGAAAATGTTTCTGGCAATAGCTGATGCATTGGAGAAAACTGAAAGTATGATAAGGCTTGAGAACGAGGCTGATGTTGCTGATGCGGCAGCTGGATCTGAAAATCTAAGATATCATGTTTAACCCTGATGCCTGATAAGGCAAGAACTAAATTGATTGCTTGCTAGAGTTAAAGGATAATATAATATACCCAGCTTTTGTCATTGTCTAACACTGATTTCTCGCTTTCCAAAGTATGTTTTTGTGAAGCTTTTGTGTGACCATGCTTTTGTCTGTCCTTGTTCTTTGTATTTTACAGATCTCTAGTGCTGTAAGGTTTGTTTGTGTGCTAGAAGACATGGAAGAACCAGCTGGTCAGATTCTAAAGAGAATTGAGGTCAAAATTCTTCTTCTTTATTTGAAGCAGGATCTCTTTTCTTCTGAATTCTCTGTAATAATCTTCTCCATCTTAAGGATTTTATCCTTTTTGATGTTCAAAGACATGATAAGTAAAGTGTTAAATTGGCCCTGCAATATTGTAATATTTCAACATTTTCCTCTTTTAGCGTGTTCAAAGTATGCAATGTTTTTCTAATATTTGGTTTTTAGATGATGAAATAACAAATTCTGAAATGGGTTTTGTAAGTTATGTTTACACATCTTGATCTAAGAAAAAAATATATGTTCCTACTTTTAGTGAAAAATGAATGTTATAAAAAGCTTCTGAGGTGCTGGTCATGTATAATCTTGAACTATCATTATTCATTTGTCCCTTTCCAGATCATTTTTCTTACCTGAGCAAGTTCAAGGGATTGTAAACCATGCAATAATCATACGAATGTTATTATTTGACTATGCACTTTGTTGCTCTTTCATAAAGTATTCCTTGAGATTGTAAAACAACAATGCTGTGACAATTATAAATGTATTCACTACTGCATTCTTGTGGAATTGAATATCACGGAGTTATTCTCTAGTTAGTCTTTTCAGAGAATCGAATTTGTTTTATGCAAAACCATGAACTTGACTTGGAAAGCATTGGCTTCACTATCTAACTACATGTGGTAGGATCCAAGTCATTGTGTGAAAAAGTGAATGAACCCCATGTCTTTCCTGTCATTATTGTTTTCTTTTGCATAAAGTGAAACGTGACAAAACTATGCTAAGCAAGTATCGAATGCAGTGGAAGGGAGCTTAAGAATTAGGCTTGCATGTTTGGTCATTACTAAGAAAATCAAATATTATCTGCAAGTGTAATGATTGAAACGACTATATTGCATGAGATGATTTTGTCTTAGTACAAAGTAATAATGAATAAATGAAGCTGGAAGGCAGTGTTAATGAGATGATGGAGAAGATAACTTTGCCGGGAGGAAACTTTGCTTAATGAGAAGATGGGTTTGATTTCAAACAACAGAGTGAAGAGGGAGTTTCAAGATTCATTGGTCTGGAGATTTAAAAAGAAGGGAGTTTTTTCAGTTAAGTCTTTCATAATGCTGTTGGTTTGATCCATCAGCAACCAGTGGCAGTGAATCAGTTCAAAGTGTATGATTTGGCTTGGTTCCTCCCAGAGTAGAAATGCCTACATGGTTCCTTCTCATGGGCAGACTAAACACTAAAGATAGATTAAGAAGGCTGAATATTATTGGTGAAGATAGATGCGCTTTCTGTAATAAGGATGTTGAAAGCATTCAACATTCGTTTTTCACATGTCAGTTCTCTTGGACAGTGTGGGGGGATTGCTTACAAGAATGGAATGTTCCCTGTTGCTTTCCAAATGATGTTAATACAATAGTTGCATCTTGGGAGAGTGGCCTTTTCAGGATTTTAGATAAAATATTGGATGGCTTCTTTCTTTGCTATAATTTGGGTTTTGTGGATAGCTTAAAATCCTGGTGTTGTCACTTACAGTGCTTTAGTTCATGGATACTTTCTAATCAATGAAGTGAATGAGGCAACAAAGTTACTTGATAATATGATCAAACTAAGTTTGACACCCGATGTTAAGAGTTATAGCATTATGATTAACAGATATTGCAAGAATAAAAAGGTGGATCAAGCCTTGAATCTCTTTAAAGAAATGCACCACAAAAATTTAGTTCCCGATACTATAACTTACAGTGCTCTTATTGATGGCTTGTGCAAATCAGGGAGAATATCATGTGTGCAGGATCTTCTTGATGAGATGTATGATAGTGGTCAAGCCCCTAATATAATCACTTAAGATATCTTGTTAAATGCTTTATGCAAAATCCAACATCTTGTTGAGGCAATTGCATTATTGTGGAAAATTGTTGAGAAAGTGGTTAGTCCAAATGTGTACATGTGCAATACTCTTCTGAATGGTTTGTGCAAATGTGGAAGACTAAAGACTGCAGAAGAGTTTTTTCAACATCTTTTGATCAACAATTATCCTCTAAATGTTTGGACTTATACTGCGATCAATGGGCTCTGTAAAGAGGGCTCGTTTGATGAAGCAATAGCCTTACTTTCAAAAATGAAAGACAATGATTGTCTTCTGGATGCCGTAAGTTACGAGACAATTATTCATGATCTTCTTACCAGAAATGAGAATGAGCAGGCAAAAAAGGATTCTTCGTGAAATGATCAGTGGAGGTCTACTGAAGGGAGGAAACAAGGTGAGGTAAATTGGTTCCAATTTAAATCACACTTGTGTTAATGCTGAATATGCATGGGTGGTTAGCTTATGCTTGTTTCTTATGGGTTAGAGATGATCTAGCATACATTATCCTCATTGTTGCTGACAGTGTTTTGATTATCTTATATACGTAGTGAATTTAGTTTGACCTTCTGGTGCTGCAATTGGTTAATTATCATGATGACTCTGTTAATTACTTACTACTTTCTAAGCCTCTCCTTAAAAAATGGAACATTTTTTATATATGTCATATGTGTGAATACTTCCTATTCCAAAAAAAACATGGGGCATCATTTTTATTTAAACTTCTGAAAATATCCTTACATGAACATCTCCTTGTAGAACTAGCCATGTGCAAAGTACATGTACCCAAAAAAAAAAAAAAAAAAAAAAAGACAAAATGCCCGTCATGCGTCCAAGCTGAAATAAAATATTTTTAAAATCGGACTGGTGTGGATGTGTGTCCAACACATATTGTGTCTGTGTCTTACGAGTATCTGCGTTTGATGTGTAGTGGACGTAGGCATGCATGACGCATCTAAGCTGGTGTGTCCTTGCTTTCTAGTGTGGTAGTGCTTCGATCAGTTGTTGTACGCAACTTTGATTTCTAATTAGTTGTCTTAATCCTATAGTGGTATCAGTTTTATCATATGTCAAACAAAGTTTTATGCTGACACGATCCTTAATACTGCTTCAGTGCTTCATCTCTAAATCTGATTTCCTTTTACCGATAATAGTAGAAGTTAAAAACAAACATGTTCATTTACATTGCCCTATATACTTTCGTGTTCTTTGTAAAGCTTGGAAAATTGTAAGACATGCACATATTTTGGTTGCACCATCAATGCTGCTTTAGATGTTTGAAAGTAGTCTGAATTGTTGCTTGAGGTGGTTGTTGTTGCTCAATGGGTCATTGTTTTTTCAAGGGCTACTGTTGACTTTTATAGTTACAATTTTGGGATTACTTCTTAGGGTAAAAAAAAAGTGCCCTTCTGGATATTATTACAGGCTTGTGAATTGGTATTGGTTATTGTATTAACTAGATTCATGCATGGTTTCATGTTGATTTGGTTGTGCATGCATAAGCTTTCCCATTTTTTGTTCCCTTTGTTTCTTTTACATTATTTGTAATTGGTCAGTGCTGCTTCTAACTATATTCTTTTTTCTCTTTTATTATTTAGGATTCCAAGTCTACGGTTCCTGCAAAATGCAACAGATTCTTGAAAGGGAATTCTGCTCTTCCTGATATTGGCAGTGATGGGTATTGGGTGGGTTTTCTTGTCACTTGATATTCTCTGTTGAGCTGAGTGATGGCCCTGAAATTGCTGCTCTATGATATGATAAAGATAATTACTGAAGAGTAAAGTGGTTTAAATGCGAGTTTTTTTGTCCTTTTGCCCTTTTGTCATACATAAGATTGACAGCATTCCTACTAAAATTTCATTTCATGATTTGGAATATATGAAAATTTGTCATCTTATTTTTATCATATCTTAGAATATTAAAGTGAATTTTAATGTTCTCTTTTATTTCATGATTTATTTCCTTATTTAAGACTAGGAGTCGAATATTGCTATAAATAGATATTAGTACTTTGTCTTTTGTAGCACAGTACATCATATCAATATCAAGTTCATATTATTCACTAGCTTATTCTCTCTTTTTCTTTCTTTCCCTACCTAAAACATAGTATAAAAGTGGTATCATCATCCTTGTCCTGTCATTTTCACCAAAATCTGGAACTCTATTGTTTCGTATGCTCTGATTTTGTTTTCTATATGCCACGCACAAATTCAAGTCATTAAAACCCTACACCTTCTTTGGTCAAAGTCTCTCTCTCTCTCTCTCTCTCTCTCTCTCTCTCTCTCTCTCTCTCCTCTTTTTTTTTTTTTGATATAAAAAAAAATATTAGATAAGAAGGGAAAACAGAACAAAGCTAAAAAAACAGAACAAAGAACCAGAAAAAGAAAATCCCCCATAGGACTTCGCAAAACAAAACATTCAAACAAGAAAATTGAAAAAGGAACCACCACAACTTCCCCAAAACCCTCCTAAGAAACTTCCCTCAACAAAACACTCGCAATTACAGGGGAAAATTAGAACAAAATCAACACAGAACAATACTTCCTTTCTTCTTCTAAACTTCAAAAGAAAAACCTAATTAAGACTTCTAAATCCTTTTGGATATTCATAATTTACTTTTGTTGCTAATCTCTGAAGTTACTTTTCTTCCTTCTCTGAGGAGGCATGTTAGAGTATCCTATGTATTGTATTATTGTTAGATCTCCTATGCTGAGTCAGAGTTAGTTGTGAGAGCTGTTAGGTTTTTATAACAGCTGTCATTGCTGTTAGGATGGGATGTAATAGCTGTAGTATATTATCACATCTATAAATACCTGTATCTAATAGAACAGAATCATATTAGAATCATTTTCCTTCAAATCAATCTCTCTGCTTGCTTCCAGTCTCTCTTCCCTTTCAAGCTCATCTGAAACCTACCATGGGTGTAGAAGGATGTAGTTCTTTTAGTTTGTTGTTGTATCATAGATTGTAGACGAACACGTTATTTTTTACCTCTGACTAGCCGGATTTCTAGAGCTGTTTAAGCTTAAGCCTCACTTTTGCTTATGGTCTCAAAGAAACATCTAGCAAATTAGCTGTGAGTTGAAGTTAACCTTTTCTTTTTTTTTTTTTTTAATCCTAATGATACTTGTTTGCAATGTTAAGCTGCTGTTATTTGTTTGCAAATATTGATATGCCTTATTTGTATTTGGTGCACCAATTTTTGGGGTGCTCTTGAATCTGCTGTTTTAAACAGTTTGATTGGACATGCTGTTTTGGTAAGTTGGATTCGTATGGTAGGCTCTATACAGTGAACTTCTGCTTCATTATACTATCTAGACAAACTCTATTCTTATTCTCAAGGTCTCCATCTTCAGCCTACTGGTGAGAATGGAGCTACTTGAGCTCATATTAGCATATTGATCTAAACTGAAATTTTTCTTTGAGCAGCAAATTGATTTTCTTGCAGATTGAGGTAAGCTCAATCTGAAATTCTGGTCACTTCCTGATCTGGGAGGAACAACTTCCTCGCTTTCCTTTTTCCCATGAAACAATTTTCTGGCTCGGTGAAGAATGCATGTTGAGCTCTCCCATAGGGGTCTTGCGTGATTTTCTTTCCATATGTGAATTCTGAATTCAATTTCAGTGCTCATGAACGATACCTTATTTCTCTCTTACCAAACCCAAGCCACAATCCTGACTGTTCGCTGTGGGAACCAAGGAAGCACGAAGAGTGCCATTTGTGTCCAACAAAGCCAAGGTAGAATATGATATGAGAATGGTTATGGGTTTGTTTGTGGGGAAGTCAACTTTAGGGAAATGGGTATGGTGCTAATGGAGCAAAAGCTATGGATGTAAGCCATATACTTATTTACTTGGATGAAGTTGCAGGTTGACGTCCCATTTTCGGTGGTTGGGTGAAATCTGGTCACTTTCCTCTCTCTTTGCTTATATGTGTATATATAGTTTGATTCCACCATTTAGTGCTCTCTCGTAGGTTTGAGGAATTGTTAGAAGCCGAGGACACTATATGCATTTTTATGTTACAAGTTCAACTGTTTGTGCAGTTTGAACTTTATCTATTGTTAGTATATTTTTATTCTCTTACAAAGTATATTTGACATTTTCCCGTTGTGAAGCCTAAGTAAAATAAACGAAAATTTCTGCCACCTTAGCTATTTGGTTGTCATCTTGAGTTAAGGAAATCATCTTCAATGCCTCAACAGCTTGAGCCAACCTGTCGTGGCATGGCATTTATCTCCCAAGTAACTGGTCTTCCAGATAAAATGTAAGTGGTGTTCACCTAAAATGGTAAAAATAGCCAAGAAACAAATTACTGAAATTAGTTTCAGTGTGCCTTCGTTTCGAATTTGTATATCTTTGTATTCTAAGTTCATGGTACTTAGTCGAAGCTACTGCATTATCAGGTTCTAGGTGCAAGATCTTATTTTGGGAAAAGAATAAAACAATTACATACATTGACGACCAGTAAAACAGGGAAGCCTATCGGTAGATAGTTAGTATAACATGTGAACATATTATGTTTCCTATGAGAGCCTCGCTTGTTGTGGCTATGGCTGTCTTCTCTATGGCTTGACAACCATAGGAATATGGCAGTTACTTTCATTTAAATTCTATCATTAGTATGGTTTTATCCCTATACAAAGACTATTTTTGCATTTGGTTATATTGATATTCGCCAGGTTTTGGTTGTTAAATGTGTTTAAACTAGTTGTAATTTTGCTGAAAATAATTAAATGCATTAGTCCTTCTTAGATCCTTTTTAAAAATGTCATATATATAATAATAAGTGCAAATGTTCATTGGACTCTAATACCTAGATGACATGCTGTATGCTTCTTAGATATCCATAGGTCTTTAAGCCTTTGTGGGAGTCTTGAACAGGAGTAACGTACTGTGAGTCATTAATTATATACCGTGATGCACCAACTCTCCTGATGATATTACCATCGAGATCATAAGTGGGACTTTCCTTCCTCCATGGAGTATATTAGCCATTAGATTTCTGTATTTTGTACTTGTAAGTGAGTCCTATATAACCATCATCTAAAGGTGAGAATGCATTGTGGATGAAGAAAAACTCTTCCTTCAGCATATAAAAGAGTTTTTCTTCAGATCATAATGCCGATAAGCGCTGGCCCTGCTATTCGTCCCTATATATATGTGGCAAAATTCACAAATGAAACCTCATTGGTTATCTTGGTGGCTTGAACAATAAGAGAAATATATTTTGAACATGATAAAATGGGACATAATATACAATTTACATATGTAAATTTAGGTGAGTATCGAGGTATGTATGTATCGAGATAAGATAATATATTATATAATATATTTATGTGAGGTAACTTTGGTGGTGTCAGTTCTAACAACTCAAGGGTGCAATACCGTATTGCTTAGCCCCCTAATTCCTTACACATCTGAGCCTGTTGTTCTGCTTGATTGGTTCCTGCGTGTCCAAGTCTATGCTTGCTGATCTTCAGGAGTGTGTTGTTATATCGATTATTATTGTGTTAACTAAATTATACATGAGGGTAATTCAAAATTTGTACATCGCTGGTGTAAAATTTGGGTGTGTACACGTCCAACAAAAAAGAAAAAATAAACTGGATGATTTTGCAAGATTTTCAAGCATCCAAACAAAGGAAAAAGAAGTTTATTAATCAACTCCATACTCTTTCATTGTTTTTCTCTGCATTTTCTTCCGATTCTTCTCTTTTTTCGTTCCCTGCTCCGACGGCATACTGACCATCAAGCGGAGGCAACACGTTAGCCGTCCTAAAAAAATTTCGAAATTCACGTTTTTCATAGTTGATTATTTTTTAAAATTTTTTTATTGAGGGGGTGTTTGAATTGGAGGTTGAAACCTTTAGAATTTTATTTTATTTTTCTTCATAAATTCATCTATAACAGCGTAATCTTATGTTACTACGCGATGAGAAATTTGGAATACAAACCTCCTCTAAGTCAAGATTTGGAAAAAGATTGGATCTTTAATCAAAGTCAGCATGGTGGTTACAAGATTGAAAATATCTTTTCATGTGTAATTTTTATGTGGCCATATCCTGTAAAGAAAGAGATACAACAAAAATAACAACGAAGTTTTGTTTCACTAGGTAGAGTTAGTTATAGTGATCAAATGATGTTATAGTGTTCTATCATAAATCATATGTATATTTAAATTATTAATATTTGATTCTCTTTTAATAGCTTTACTTATACCTTTTTTAAGTTTTCCTTTAGCTCTAGCTATAGGACTATTCTCTATCTGATCCACTTTCTTTCCTGTAATTTCTACTGATCTTCTTCATACATGCCAAAATCACCTGAAGGAGATTCTACTATTTTTATTCTAATGGGCGTTATTCTAACTCTTTTTCTAATGCATTCATTTCTAAACATATCTTGTTTAGTGTATCTACACATTTATCACAACATACTCATCTAAAGATATTTAAATGTAAAAATTTTAAATAGAGTTTTATGACTTTTAATAAGATCTCATTTATATAAAATAATTGTATCAACAAGCCAGATTCAACACAGCTCACCATGCAAATATGTCCAGCGGCTTTCGCCTTTGAAATGACTTTGATGGCAGTCCAAATCATTGAATTGGTTAAATTATGGTAACCCAAATCATCCTAATAAGTGCCAGCTGCAGAAGATGTTTTGACATTGGAAAATGGAAAGCAGCCCCTCAAGACATCATGAAAGTGACTTGAATGTGCAGCCATCAAGCCATGGTAATGGTGTGAATGAGGTTTAGGTTTTCAGGTGGTCAATTGTTTTATTAGGTTTGCGGGCCAGTTGTTCACCTCCAGTTCTAGTTTGCTTTCGGTTTCAAGTTCTTTTTGTTCTTTGTGGGATTCATAAAACCTTATCTTGTTGATTTTTTTTTATTTTAATTTTTTTTATCTTGCTCCCATAGCCAACTAAGAAAAAGATTGTGTATGTTATTTTCAGGTATATCTACAGTTATACAGGAGCATTAGACACTCACCATCGTTGCAAAGAAAAAAAAACTTTTTTGACATTATAATTTGAAGGGGGATGGTAGCATAAATGTCTGACGATTTCAATATGTTAGTTGAGGACCAATTCTTATTTCTACTATTTTTCGTACTCTCTTAAATGTTAATTTATAAGGATTTTAGTATACTAAGTGTAGACTAAAAATTTTCTTTCTTTTAAAAAAAGGATGGAGATAAAGTGAGTTTTGCATCTTTAGATAGTGCAGTAATTCCTCATACTTTTAGAGCCTATTTGACATGTCTAATAGTATGAAACTTCATAAAATAAGAGTTAATAGTATAATGCCTAATAAATTTTAATATTATGCAGTGTTTGATATGTCACTGTATAAGAATTATATTATATAAAATATAACCAGAAAAAAGAGATTATAATAAATATAATTTTTAAATATTAAAAATTTAAAAATTAATATAATTGTTTAAATACTTACTATTTTTATTATAATTATTTTAGTTATTTTTTATTATAATTTATTTATTTATATTATTTTAATATTTTTTCATAAATATAAAAAATGTGTGTGAGGGAGAGAGCGGAAAAATAGAGAGGGAGTTTTATTCATTGAAATTCAAATAGACCTAATATCATATTCCTATATTTGATTGTATTATATATTATATATAATTAAATTTATATTAAATATTATTTATTATAATTTATATATTTTAATAATAAATTTTTATTCCTATATTTTTATATTTATTTGAATAGTTATTTTATAATTATTTTTAAAAAAATATTTATTTATTATTAAATAATATTGTTTTTTGTTTATATAGTTTTTATTTTTATTATTTATTTAATAATTATTTTTCAATTAGTAAAATATATTAAAAAAATAAAAAGTGAAAGATTCTTTATATATTAAAAAGCTAGTCAGGCTTAATATGGCATCCCTAGACTGCATTAAGTTATCCACTATTTTGACGTATAAGAGAGGTTTGATGAATAAGTTTACATAATATGTTGGCTGCATCAAATAACAGATAAGATCATAATGTATTATATTATCTTATCCTATCATTATGCCTAATACAATATACCATATATACCCTGACATATAATTTCCAGTAAAATAACTGTACTGAATAAAAAAGTTGAAGAGAAAATAAAATATATATACGTCCCCAATGTATATACTACAATGTCCAGATTTTTACACGTTAATTTCCATTATTGTGTTTCTGAGTGCCATATCTATGAATAGATCGCGAGGAAATATTTCAAAAATTGGTCCGACCATTGAACGGATAAAGGCACTAGTTCTTTGTTTACTGATTCAAGTGTGGTTGAATCATGATCGAACTAATGATAGTTAAACATATACTTTTTGATTATTTATAATGCATTAAATAATCAAATAATATATATTGATAACGAAATTGGAAAAAAAAAAACAGTTTTAAAAGGGAAAAGAAATACAAGCAATGGCAAAGAAAAAATTATAAAATCACAGTTTTCCATTGCCGCCGGCCCTGTCAACATGTTACGGCGTATGCATCAGTGTCTCAATTCAGCAACCAAAAGGCCTCGAGGGGAAAAAAAATCATGGTTTTGGGTGACAGGCTTGCATTTTTTGTTTAATGTCCTTTGTTTGTAGTATAATTGAGCAAAAGATCCCATTTCTAGTACAGGCATGCTTGATAACTTAAAACTTAAGGATGGTTGTCTGTCCAAATTAAAGTTTGGAGCATTTGTAGCATATTAATGGGAACTGGTAGCGATTTATGGAGATGAGGTAGATTCTCATTGCTGTAATGAATGATATGGTGGTTTCGATGAACCTTTCTATTTGAAGGGCTTTGAAACCATTTTTACATGGTCCAATTATATTTTAATATGTAGTAAATAATTCGTACAAATAATGATATGGCAGTGCTTTCAAAATTAGATTTAGACCCCTTTTAACTTTTTTTTTTTACAATTTTTCTCATAGTCTCTTCACAAAATATATTTTTTAAAATTTTTAAACATCACTTATGTAATTATTTTAATTCCGAAACGTCTATACATTCTTTTTATCTTTAAAATTTTATGAACCCTAATCCTAAATTTCTCAATTTCGATCTCGGCAACCAAAAAAGCATATGACCTATCTTTCTCTCTGGTCTTTTTGGCTTTAAAATTACCCAATAATGAAAATAGATAGCACAAGGACTCCAAATGGACAATTACTAAAAGTTAGTTTTCGACTTTTTGCTAGCTTCTAATGGCTAATGATTCCAATCATAACTTAAAACCACCTCCGCACCAGTCATTCAACGCATCCAAGCATTTTTATCTTTTAAGGATTAGGACCAAGTTGTACCATGGATGCCATAGGGGGTTCAAAGAGGAAAGTAATTAGGCTTGGGCATGGAGGATATTCCACATGAGAGAGGGAGAGAGAGTATGCATAAGGAAATGGAATACTAGAAGCAAAAAGACGTTCTTCCCATAAATGTCTAATCAAGAGCACAGGAAAAAGGGTTGCCTCGTTCTGTAAGCGACCAATGCCCTTCATACATTGTACCTCTTACCGTCGACCATGGTGTTTTAGCAGTGATGGTGTTATGATTGGAATTGAAAAAAAATCAAGATTAAATTTAGGATTATGGTTCCTAAGATTTTGAATATAAAAAAGAATGTTTAGATGTTTAAAAATTAAAATAATCAAATAGGTTTAATGTTTAAAATCGAGAAGTTTTAAATTTGTAAAAAAAAAATTATAGAACAAACTTGTAATTAAAAAATTAAAGAGGCCAAAATTTAAATTTTAAAATATTGGCATATCATTTTTTTATGACAATTATTTAGCACATATTTAAATATAATTGGGTCATATAAGAAAGGATTTAAACCCCTTCAAATAGAAGGATATCATAGAAACCTGCCGAATAATATTTGGGTTGGTGCCAATGTCAACATATGGTAGATGCCAGCGTCCACTGTGTTATTTCGATTGAAGTTCAGCAAAATAATTCTTGATCATAATATTTTTTTGGGTGGGGCTATTGACACTTTGTTTTGTTTATTCAAACTCGTTAGTAGTTTATGGTTTTAATTGGCTAAACTACCATCACTTAAATCAACTAATTTCATTAAAATTAAATTAATTTTAATTAAATACATTACTATTTATCTATTTACACTCCCATTATAATATTAATTACTCTTTCAAAACTCTATCTTATAACTCGTCCCTCTATTCTATCACATCCGATCATTCTCTTTATCACACACATTTTAGTTTATTGATATTTTTATTTTTATACAAAATTCCCAAAAAAATGATACGCAAATATTTACGACAAAAAATTATGTAAAAATATTAGTTCTAATTAAATAATTAACATTAAAATATCTCAATAAGACTTTAACATCCAATAATTAATAAAATATATAATCCATAATAACAAGTGCATGTCACATTAAAAAAATGCATGTGAAAAGCTAACATTTTTTTTTCATATATTATTAATCCGAGCAAGCCTACATAAAATTAAGAACAAGTGATCATACTGGTTTGTATGCATATCTTTTTGTAATTTATTTTCGTGTTAATTAGGTTTAAAAGAAAATTTATCCACCTTCGATTGATTGCAATACTTACACTTTTTTGAAAAATTCCTTTCCAACAAGAATAAAAAAACAAAATATAGTATTATGAATAGTATTGTATATTTTTTTATTAATCACTAGTGTTAAATTCTTATTGGGCTATTTTGATGTTAAACATTTACTTAAAAACTATGTTTTTATAGGATGATTCTAATTGACAATCAATGGTAATTCCAATCAATCAATTGCATATATGGCAATTGACATTCATAAAATACTTGATTTATAACACTCTTCCTTAGATATTTATGGAATAGACAATATGTTTTGTTAAAATCTTACTAAGAAAAAATCCCGCAAAAAAAAAAAAATTTAGTGAGGAAAAAAGAGTACACATATCTTGTAAAACATAGAGGTATCCGTCTCATTAAAAATCTTACCAAGAAAACCAGTTTGGGACAAAACTTAGGTTAAAGAAAAGAATACAACACATATTACTCCCCCAAAGAACATCACTTAATATCTCTAAGTTAGCAAATTCTAGTCTCATGTACCAACTTCTCAAATGTTAAAATAGGCAATACTTTAGTGGATAAATTTGCCAAATTATCATTGAACGAATTTGTTGAACTCTATATCACTGTTTTGTTGAAGATCACATGTGTAAAAAAGCTATGGTGAAATATATTTTGTTTTTTCTCCTTTAATGTATCCTTCCTTCAGCTAATTATGCAAACGGAGTTGTCTTTATATAAAATTGTTGGTATTTCCTTTTCTAACAGCAGGCCACACATTTCTTGGATATGTTGGGTGATTGATCTCATCGAGATACATTCTTGACTTGTTTCATGAATCGCTAATATTTCTATATGATTTGATGAAGTAGCAGCTATAATTTATTTTGTTGAGCACCATAATATAGTTGTATCTCCACTAGTGAATAAATAGCCTATTTGGGATCTTCTTGTGTGTGGATTAGATAAAAAGTATGCATTTGCACATGCAATTAGTTAGGGTATAGATTCATTTGAATTAGAGATAGTAAAATGGGCTCAGTTTATCGGGTTGATCCATTATACTTGCAAAAAATGATGGGTTAAGTTAATATATTAAACCTACCAAAAAATTTGAGCCCGTCTAACCCGCCTCACCTAACCAATGGGCTGAAGCGAGGTGGGGTGGATTGAATATGTGGGGTGAGATTTTTATTTTTTTATTTGTTGGGAGGGCAGCTTATAGTTAATCCACGAGAGGGTCATAGAACTATGGACCAACATAAATGCCTCCATTAGTCACTGAATTTTAGTGCATTCCAGTCCCAAGGAAAACGGACATGCCAACAACGGCCATCATAGCCATCTTAGTATGAGGAAGGAAAACGTTGGTAATGAATTTGATCATTTGAACAATGTACAGAGCATGAAGCACTCAAGTGTAGAACTGCAATGTTAAAACATATTTGGCAAAGTTTGAAGACGTAGGTAAATGAATTGCGTTTCATGGGTAAATATTCTCTTGATAAGCAAGCTTTTAAGAGTTCCCGTTTTCCCATTCCATACTTATTTGTCACCAAAGCAGCAGGTGGCTCTTAGACTTGTCAAATCGAGTAGTAAGTTCATCACCATGGCTTCTCCCAAAATGAAATGGCTGAAATGCCGCTGCAAACTCTTCTAACACACTTTTTTTTTTTATTTGGTTATTTGATTCCTATAATTATTATTTGTAGACTTCTTATTTATACATCCTAATCAGTTTACTATGTTTATGTTTGAATTAAATTTGGATATAGATTATACAGTTTAATTTTTTTTAATGTTTATGGGAATATTATTCTATTATATTTAAGTAAATTTCTCATTAAATATATTTTTTTAATTTTAAAATTTTCTTAAAATAATTTAATTCATTAAAAATATTTAAATAAATTTTTTTTGCGGACCACTCCGCTAACCCACCAACCCACCCATAAATGGGATGGACTAACATATTCATCTCGTTTTTCTAAAGTGGTCCACCCCACCCCACCCGATTCTAGGTGAGCTTTTGGTGGGTTGGGCTTCGACCCGCTTCACCATCTCTAATTGAATAAAATAAACCCCTAGCAATTGCTCCTTGAAGATATTGTAATACATGTTTAACACCGTTCCAATGTCTTCTTATTGGATAAGAACTAAATCTTGCTAACAAGCTTACTGGAAAAGCTATATCCAGACATGTATTGTTAGTGGGGTATATTAGTGCTTCAATAGCCCTAAGATATGGTACTTTAGGACTAATGAATTCTCCATCATTTGCATAAGGCCAAAATGGATTTTTATCTACATTAAGTAATCTTACAACCATTGGGGTACTAAATGGATGCGCTTTATCTATGCAAAATTGTTTCAAAATCTTCTCAGTATAAGTTGATTAACTGACAAATATTCCGTTTGTCAAATACTCAATCTGTAAGTCAAGACAAAATTTTGTCTCACAAATATCTTTCATTTCAAATCCTTTCTTTAAATAATCCACAGTTTTTGGAATCTCTTAAGGAGATCCAATGATGTTTAAATCATCAACATACACTACATCTATAACAAATTTAGATCCAAACCTTTTTAATTATGAACACACATGGCTAGTATGATCATTTTTATATCCATCTTTCAATAAGTATTGGCTAACGTGATTTTTCCACTTGTGCTTGATTTTCTTAATCCGTATAAGGATTTCTGAAGCCTTATTGAACAAATTTCTTGGGAATTTTTATTTGCATCATGCATTTAAGGCATTTAGAGATTTTTATATAAATTTCGCTATCTAGTGAGCCATATAAATTAAATAGGCATTTCTGATTTTTTTTTTATTTACCTCGAGACTAATTAATAAGATATCTAAGTGTAATCGAATCCACCATAGAAGAATATGTCTCCATATAGTCAATGCTAGATTTTTTTAAAAACTTTTGTGCTACAAGTCATGCTTTATATCTTTCTATTTCATTTTTCTCATCTTGTTTTTGTATAGAGACCCACATGTTCCCTACTAGTTTTACATATTCAAATGTTTTGACTATAAGTCCAAAAATTTCACGTTTTCAAGTGAAGCTAATTTAGCTTAAATGCATTTTTCCACTATGGCCAATCATTTCTTTGTTTGCATTTTGCAATAGATTTTAGTTTAATATCCTCATCTTTCTTTATACAGTATTCCAATAATAGCATTAAACGTTGTCGAGAATAGTATGCTTTTAGTTCCATATTTTTCTTGCAGTGACATAACTTATTAAGATATCTTTATTTCCATCATTTTCAGGTACCTAAATCTCTTCTAAGGTTCCATCATTACTTATGTCTTGGGACTTTTTTTGAGCACTTACCTCAATATTGTAACCATCTTGATCAACTGCTTCTTTCTTTTTTCAAGGATCTTTATCTTTGAAATTGACTTGTCTACCATGCTTTAGGTGTGGCTATAATACCTTTCCAAGTATAGTATCATACTTAAGTCATAGTACCATACTTTGGAGTAATTACTAGTGCATATAAGGACTTTGTCTGACAGCAACATTTGGCCGTTCTCAAATTTCAATCAACTTCGTCCAAGAGGTTGTCTTCAATATCTCTTGAACTATCCGAAGATAACACGATAATATACATAGGGGTAAGAATTATAAATTTTTAGTAGGATTTCTTGGACTGCCACATATAGTGTCATCCTGCAATATAAATTCTTATCAACTCGATTCTTACATTACATGCTACCGTAAACAAACTGATTTTCTTCAAACTAGTTAAACATTAATATTTGTTTCATAAAATTTCTTCTACAAAGAAACTTGAATTCTCTAACCCTAATAGATACATTTCAATTTGGCTTACTTATATATCTATAATGTGTCTAAAAGTTTAGTTTTTCGACAATGCTAGTCATATGAAATTTGGGATGTTACAATGGCTTACTTTCATTTAAATTAATAGGTTGTCCTTTTGGAACCTCAACTCGAATTTGGAGCATATGTTGCTAGTATATAAGATGAGATTTTGTAACTCTCTTTGGGTCAATAAAAGCATATGGCAGTTGATTTATAATATTGTGTAAATGAATTATCTTTTGTAATTCTAGTTTACATTACCTTGTACGTGGATCTAAATGAGACAATATATTTCATGTAACTTCCTTTTTCAGATGCTTATTATCTCCCCCCATTGGTGGAAAATATTTTTCAACAAAATAGCAATTAGAAAATCTTCCTATAAATAAATCTCTGGTCATTGGTTTGAGATATTTTATAATGAAAGGGATTCATAACTAACATATATTCCTAATCTTCTTTGAAGTCCCATTTTTCTGCATTGTGATAGAGCAAGTGGAACATAAATCGCACATCTAAAAATTCTAAGATAGAAAATATTTGGCTCTTGACCCAAAGCCAACTGTAATGGAAAGAATGTATGATAACTTTTTGGCTTGATGCATGCAAGTGTTGTTGCATGTAAGATAGGATGTCCCCATCTCGAAACAAGAAGTTTTGTTCTCATAAGCAATGACTTGGCTATGTTTGAGGTGTTTAATAAATGCTTCTACTAGACCATTTTGTGTATGAATATGAGCAATAGACTCTTCAACTGTTATTCTAGTTGACATGCAGTTAAAAGCTTGATATTTAAACTCAGTAGCATTATCAAGATGAATTGTCTTAATGACACAATCTGAAAACTATGCTTTTAATTTTATTATTTGAGCAAGTAATTTCGCCAACGTCAGGTTATGAGTTGATAATAAACACACATATAACCATCTCATTGATGCATCTATTATAATTATATAACATCTAACAGTCCACATGGTGTGTGAATGGGTCCACATATATCATCCTAAATATGTTACAGAAATGCAAGTGATTCAATCCCAATTTTAACTTGTGTAATGATTTCATAATTAATTCTTAAGAACAAGTAGCACATAAGAATTCCTTAAATTGAACAATCTTCCAGCTTTTCAGCAAATATCACTGCAAATGGTAAAAGTATTTAGGTCAACAAACTTCTAATTTACTGTAACATAAGTTTTAATTGTGCCAATATTTGTATAGTACAAACTAGAGGGAAAAATGGGTAATTTTTCCAGTACACATTTCTCACACAATATAATAGTTGTAATATGGAGATATTCAATGTTCTCCTCATTTACAGTCTCAACATGATATTCATTTTGGCAAATATCTTCAAAACTTAATAAGTTTCTTTGAGACCTACTAGACAATAAGAAACTATCTATAACAATTTTTTTTCCTCCAGGTAGTACTATATTAGCTCTTCTAGAGGCCCATCAATTTTGTGCTGCTAGAAATTATACTAAAAATATTGGCTTCTTTCATAATAAGAGAGGCAAAATTTTCTGTCATTTCTAAGTATTGTATATGCTGTAGCACTATCAACGAGACAAATAACTTCTTTGTTGGTCTTGGGTCTAACCAATGAGGGGCGAATATCCAAATTCTTCATTTGAAAATAAAACAAAGAACATCAATGAGAAATGTAACAAAGATTAAACTTTAAGAAATTATAATAAAGAAAACTACTAGAAAAACAAATCACATAAAAATAAATTGTTCTAATGATTTCTATCCCTAGTAAAATGATCAATTCTCAAAAGAAATTTGTTGCATCCAAATGTTTGGTATCATTTAGGCCAACTATATTTACTATGTTATCGAGGTTAGCAAAGTCATCATCACTTGATCTAAAATTTGCTTCAACATCATTTGCCCCAACTTCATTATTGTGGAAAGTCACATTAGTCTTTGCATTGTTCCCCTTCTTTTTCGTTGAAGCATGATATAGCTTAACAAATTAAATGTTTAAGTGTACGACAGGTACTTGACCAATTACCATTCATTCCACATCGATAGCACAAATTTTCTATACTCTTTGAAGGAATACTTGAAGCACCCTTATTTTTTTGTCGTTTATCACTATTATTCCAATTATGGTGGTGAGAAAAAAATTTGTTGTGAACACCACGATTACTCTGATCGTTGTGCCACTGGCCACAACCACAATCACGGCCACGATTTTGTCCCCTTTCAAATTTATGAACTGCTACATTCACTTTAGGGATGGGGGCAGAGCCAATAGGACGAGCTTCATGATTTTAAATTAATAGCTCATTATTTTGCTTAGCAACTAAAAGATATTAATTAATTTAGAATATTTTTTAAAATCCTTTTGACAATATTGTTGCTATAATAGGACATTGAAGCATGAACAGTGGAAATGTTTTTCTTCCATTAATTCCTTCTCATCAATGATCTTTTCACCGCCTAATTTCAATAAAGAACTTATCTTAAAGCTGGTGAGTTATACTTGCTAATAGTTTTAAAATCTTGTAGCCTCAAATGTATCCACTCATAACAAGCTATAGGCAAAATCATAGTCTTTTGACGATCATATTTTTCTTTTAGGTTGGTCCACAATTCTAATGGATCTTTCATAGTTAAGTATTTTGGTTTTGATCCTTCTTGAAGATGATGATATGGAAAAAAATCATGGCCTTAGCCTTATCTTGGCTAGATGCTTTTTTTTTTTTTTTTAATGTTTTGTCATGTCCAAAAGACTTATTGCATCAAGTACCCACGATGATAAATAGTTCTTGTTCATTCAAGTGTAGCAAATTCAAATTTTGTCAAATTCAGCATAATAGGAACTAGTACATAAAACAATACGAAAAATTAAAAGTACATTCAAGAAATAATAGTGCAAAAAAAAAAAAAAAACAATTGACAGATTAAGCGGACCAATTTAATTTTGGAAATTGATAAATAATGAATCCATTATATTATCCTCCTTAGGAGAATATGAGTACTGAATTATAAATACCTAAAGTTACAAAAATTAACAAACTATAAATACTCAATTATCTTTACAGATACATTCACTTCAAGGAATGTAAAATATGAAAATATTTATTCTAAGAAATGTACAAACTAATTTTAGACTACATTAACACACACTTTAGGTAATGTAAATATCAAGATTCATTCGCTTTAGCAAATGAACTTTTGACATATTCACTTATGGGCATGTGTAAATCTTCTTGAACAAAAAAAAAAAAAGTTCTATTTTTCGAATAATTTTGAATAATAAGGATGCATTTGCTTCAAGGAACGATTACCATTTGGGAATGATTTTATTTTTCTTATAGCTGCGATTACCACCTAGTTCAAGATATGGTATTGAAAGGGAAACGATAGAATAATATAGAAACAGTACGTGGTGAAAAAAACCAAAACATAAATAAAAGATAAAAACAATTGATTGATAAAAAAAGAATATAGACAATATATAAATAAAAAGGAAAAAATTTAAACCATAAACCCCCCATGTATACACAAATGTATTACATAAACAATAGTTGGGCAATAAATATATATACACACACATACAGATATTTAATTGATTGATAACTCATTTGGTTTGACTCGATAATAAGAACATTTATAAATGGTCCAAAATTGTTAAACCATAAACATAATATAATTGATTGATATAAGTAATAGGCAGATAACAAATCTAATCATCCCCCCCAAAAAAATAAATATGTAAATCTTAATGAAGTATGAAGAGATGAATTTTGTTTTAAAAACCGGCATCAATAGTGATTAAAAAACATATATCAATAAAATATAATATATTAGAGGAAGAAATGTAACAATGCAGAAACTAATGTGCGTGTGTGTATAAAAAAAAAAAAAGAATTACCCTGAATAATCCTTCAAAGAAAAGTTGATTCTTTGAATTTTTTACTTTTCAATTTTAGAGCAAAGTCGTGTGTTGATAATGTTTATAAAACAATGGAGAAAGAGGGAAGAGGGAGAAAAGAATTACAAGCAGTTTGAGAAAGTAGAATAAGAATGAGAGAATTTTATTTTTTTGAAGAAGTATCGATAATGTCGCTTTAGGCCTTTATTTATAGTCTCTTGAATACAATGAAAATAGAAGGATTTACAAAATGTTGCTAATTGACAATCAATGGAAATCTGATCAATCAATTACATAAATATGGCAATTATGGAAATCTATTAAATATTTGATTTATAATACTAAAGAATTTCTTTTTAATAATGTACCTTTGTTATCACTTGTAGCTTTTTTTTGGAGGGAGGTTTAGGGTTTATATATATATATATGTGTGTGTGTGTGTGTGTGTGTATCACGATATCCCCTCATTTAATAGATGAGAGATTAATCTACAAGATATGGTCAGTTGCATGAGTAAGGATCTCTCGAAACAGTATTTTTTTTTTTCTATACATATCAATTTTGGAATAGAATTCAACACCATATACTTAAAGGACTCAAATCCCTTCAACTTGGATTAACACCTTGTTTGGTGAAAGCATTTTAGATATTTTACATAGCAAAAGATTGCCATTAATGTGAGAAAATAACCTTCCTCTATGAAATTGTGAAGATTTTGAACAAAAAAAAAATCACTTTCAAAAAATAATTTTTAAGGATTTTCTTTTTTAAATCCTGTATTAAACGTTGAATTCTAACATTTTCACGTGAAGATTTATTTCAAAGAAAAAAAAAAGTCTGTGGACCAAAACTTCCCTTAAGACCATTTTGATAGAAATAATAATATGAATTTGGATTCACTTTTCAACCATTGAAAATAAGTTTCAAAATTATAAATATATAAATATTAAAAAATAAATGATTGAGATATAATATAGACTCAACTTCACGGTAAATCTAAGTTTTTATTATCATTTCTCTTTTCATATAACACAACTCTCCATTTTAAAATTCAAACCGATATTATTTAATTACTGTGCCCCTTTACGTAGCAAAATGTTATACATTGAGACAGAAAAGATGACCAGGAACCCACGTCAATTCTTAGAAAATGAAATATCAATTCACAAGTGTGAAAACTCAATTGATATGACTTTCCATCAGAAAGAAAAGAGTTGAGTGAGTTTGAGACGCTACATTGACAGGCCTTGTAAGTCCACACGACCTTTGACTAAAACCCAATCATACTTGAAAATGTGACCAATAAAACTTTGGAAATAAAAGAGCAAAGAATGTTGGGACAACGTACTAAGCTCAATTGAAATCATGAATATTGTTAGTACATCTTAGTCAAGGTCACAACATGAATCAGTTGCCATAATGCTGAAGAGTTCTTGTGTTCACATTCTGTGTAGTACGTGTAGGTGAATAACTAGGTTCAATTGAACTTTCATGGAGCAGTGGTGGAAGAAAATCTTGATTCTATGGAATTATATATTAAAGAGAATCTCGACATGACTGTTTTGAAATGACTTGAACTTACCACAGTCGCTTTAGTGGAAATATTTATGAATTGAATATAGTAATAATTATGAATTAAAAAATATTAAACAATTATTATTAAAAAAACTTTAAATAAGTATTAGTCGGTTGATTTAAGTGATTTATTATTTATTTATTTTAAGACATTAGATTCAATTTATAAATAACAAAATAATAATAATAATATTGGTCTATTGAAAAAGTTTTATTTCATAATAGAATTTTATTTCATAATAGAATGACCTAATTTAAATTAAATTAGTCTAATATTAATATACATCCGAATATTGGAGATTTAAATATGAAAAAGACTTGTATTGTTCTGACCTATTTACCTATTGTCGGGCATATCCTTGCTAATTTGAGCTATGCATAGTGTTAATGTAGGACCTACATGGGATGCTGATGCCTAAGTCGGTGTTTGTTCAACTACATATGAGCGGAAATGGGTGAATATATAGAATATATACATCAAGTCTAGAGATCAAAAAGGTTCATGTTTAAAATTGAGAGGGAGAGATGTTCGTTAGGGAGTTTGCAGGTTGGTGAGCTCGTCCTGAGTGTCCCGAATGGTTCCTATCGATAAGGGATATTTAAATTCAAGTGGGAAGCGCTCTTCGCTCGTTCCTAATAACAGATTAGTTAGCAAGCAACCCTCGGTTTTCTTGAAGGTTTTGATCCTTATGAGTTGAATGGACTGAGCTGTAGGCGCAGCAAAATCGTTCTATCCATATATAGTTCAATTCAAATGAGCCAAACTTATAAAAATGATTAAGATTTGTTAATTTCACTCACATAATTAATTATCACTCCTCCCATGTGATATACATACTCTATTGATTAACTTTTTATAAACATTGAATTTCATCAATCCAATTATTGAATCATGTGATATTATTTTGATGATTAAGTATAACAAATTTTTAAAAAATTGGACATTACAATAAATATGTGATCTGATAGTGAAAATTTACATATTTTTTTCAAATCCATATTATAGATTGAAATTAAGTGGGTGGATAAAGTATCAAATGGTTTTTAAATTGTATAAACTTTTATAATCTTGATCTACAAAGTAAAAACTTTCAATTTAAGAGTTGGATTAATACAATTTAATGTCTATAAAAAATATTTAATGGTGTAAAATTTAATGTCTATAGAAAATATTTAATGATGTAAATATGTTTATACATTTCTTAAAGTAGTAGATCCCTCCTATATATAAATAAAATCACATTAGTAGATATAATAGCTGGATTTAACGCGTAATTTAATCAGATTGTATATATAGTGTAGAATTATTATTCGACAAGATTTGACCTTTTGTTTTTTCAATCTCCTCATCCGTTCCCCTCAATCTCCTCCTGATAAAAATAGAAGACATAGTCAAAGGTTGTTTCATGGCAGAATCCGACTAAAGTATGAGAAACGTTTTTAATTATCCTAGGTGGCAGTAGTAGGCAAACGCAATCATTTCTGCTTTTACTATATATTTTTCAATTATTATCCACTCTGTCATTATTTCCTATGGGTTTTCCCACTGTCCAAACGCGTCCTCAATCCTTACTAGTCATCAAGAATCTTTCAAACTCTTAAATATTCTCTATAGAATTTTATGATACCTTAATATATTTGTTTGCTGGTACCACTTCAATAATTGATATTATCACAAAATTTGTCTAGAATTTAAAAATTAAAATATATGACTATTATATAAAATTTATGCTAATCACTTAATCTTACATTATTATGTTATTGAAAAATTTAATTCTTAAAACAGTTACTTTAAAAGTCATACTACAAATTTGATAATTGTTAATTGAATTATACCGGCTATTCTAACATTATATTATTTTTTACATGAACAATCTAATTTTATCACTTACTCCTAGCTGAGAATTGAGAACAAATATCATCCACTAAATGTGGAACAATAATTTTCGTTATTCTTTAATATGATTATAAAATATGCATTCAAGAGGTATTATCTTAATAATATACCTATAGTTTACCTATAGGTCAATCTTATAAATTGTTATATGCCCCTTATATATCAGGTATACATAGAATTGTAATAGTTTATACTATCTTAGACAGAGTTACTTTTTCCCTTTACGCGTTAGTGATAATGGGATTGTTAAATTAATATTTCGTATGACATTAATTTTGAAAATTTTTATTTTCTTCCCATAAAATTTATTTCAAAATATTTTTATAATTATTTTTTGTGTTTGATTATGATTACCATGAGGTTAATCTATAGGATCACAATTAGTCACTAATCAGAAGAGTACCCTTCTAACAAGTTTTTATTGTAAGGTTTGAACTGTAAGTTTTTCTTTAAGAACACGACTCAATTATGATAACTTATTATCACAATGTTCGATTCTTTATAACATACTTAATAGGTACTAAAAAAATATTTAAGAATATCAATTCCAATTTATAACATTAGAGCGTATGCCTGTTGTAATTTTGAGTCTCTTTGGTTTCTGAACATTTATTGTTTTTGTTTTTCAAATTATTTGTAGATTATTTTATTTTATATAATAAAAAAATATTTGTTGAAATAATTGTTGTTATAATTTAGCTTGTACAAATATTTAGTTGATTCAATTGATTTGACAATTATTTCTTCTAAACAAGATTTTTTTTTTCATTTTTAAGACTTATATAATTTCAAGTTGAGGGTAGAGTATTGTGAATAGAAAAAAAAATTACCTTCCCTGAAATTTAACAAGAAAATAGCGAAATAACTAATTTTAGTCTTCAAATTTATTCCATTTAAAAAAAAATCATTAAAATCCAATCAAATTCGTTTTTAATTAAACTTGTCCCATGTTTTTATTAAAAATGAACCGCGTTCAATAAACTAAATCAAACACGATCCCCCCTCCCCTTTCCCAGGTTTTAATGTCACAGACACTCAATTTCTTATGCTACGAAGAAACAGGATTTAATTAAGTCCACACGATCTTTGATTAGATCACTCTTTCTCAAATAATCACTAATGAAAAGGACAAAAATATAAAACACCAAAAGAAAGACACGGAGCACTTTGAATTGTTGTTGTTGGAGTATTGTACTATAAACTGAAACGAAGGTGACACCACCCTTTGATTTAATCGTTAGTGGAAGTCAAATCACATATCGGGTTCCCATACTGTATATAGTACGTTAAATGACTAGCGTTCGCTCTATCATGCGGCACTAATGAAGCTTTCCAGGCAGATTCGCTGCAAAGCCATCGTCTACGTTACATATGGAAAGCCAAATAAAGAGCTAGAAGTTTTTCAAATATCAACGTGTCATTATTTTTGTTCGATTCAGTGATAACCAACAAAATATATTTAAAGGCTAGAGAAAACTAGTAGTGTGAACATCTATCAATACATGATTGATTGGAATAATATATACTCCGTCTCCTTAATTAGTGCCTTAAGTTTGAGCTTTTGGATATGCAATAATCGATATTAAAAGAATAATATCCTCTATTGGATTTCAATTTCTTTTTATCTCATGTGAAAACCTAAATACATTTGATATATAATTAATTATTATAAATTTTTTTACATAATTATCTAATTATATATCATCACATAAATAAAAGTATTTAACTTTTATAATGACTATTTAATCCAAATTTTTTTTTTTACAATGGCTATATCAAAAAACACACACATATATATAATAATATATAATGGGATGATAATATAAACTCTTTATATCGACTTATACTATATACCAGTGTATTAAAATTAATCTTTTATATTATTAAATGAATTTATAATAGATATAATTATTGTCTCATAGTCAAGTAACTTAATAAAATATCAATATAAAATTAAATAATACTCCCTCCGTTTCAATATATCTGTTAATTTGACTAAAATGATATATTTGGATACAGTTTGACCAAAATGATACATTTAAAAATTAATATATCTGGAGACAATTATAGTTAAACTGACAAATATATAGAAATAGAGAGAGTAATATAAACTAGCTTTTACTTTAACGAGCATCAAAATTATAATATAAAAAGCAAGGAGCTCACTTTTTGTAGAATAATTTAATTTGCACATTCGTTTTTAGAGGGCATTTGATATAAGATAATCTATTTAGATTACTAGTAATGTAACTTTAAATCACTTGGACCCACTACATTACTATGTTTGGTTAAGTCAAATTACCGACAATCCAAATTCCAAGGCAATCCATATTATCTTTAAAGTGGTAATATGGATTATTCCCATAGGAGGGGGCTATGTGGATTATCACATAGGTGGTAATCCTTCCATTAATCATAATAATAATAATAATAGTAATATAATTCATGTTAATAATAAAAATAATAATACTTATTATTATTAATTATAATAATTATTATTTTTATTATAATAAATTATTATTATTATTATTAATAAAAGATATATATCGTTTAGTAATCCTTTTTATATATATATATAAAAAGTAATGTAAATTGTCAATTAAATTGTTTGTGTATATTAAATATTGTATTGTAATATTATTAGTAATTGAAAAGATAGTAGTCTTTCTGATTGATAATGATTATGAGTAATCTTCCTAGATAATATACGCCACCTTATTTACTTATGGTTGTGTGAAATGCTTTTAAAACAACTCATCCACTAACATTTTTGATTAAAGTGATTCAATACTTTTTTCTTTAATCAAAATTTTAAGTTTAATTTTATAAATGGAAAAAATTAACATTTAAAATTTACACTTATAGTAAACCAACTTGACACGAATTATAGGTTAAATAAATTTTAAATAATGGTAATTTAGAAAAATAAAAGTTAACAATAACTTAACAAAAAAATTTGATATAAGATTAATATTTCTCTAATTTTTAATAATCACTAAGTTTTTTGTCTGGAGAATAAATAATCACTACGGTTTCTCCGTAAGTGTATTCAAAGCCTTTATTCATATTCAGATAAGAAACAGTATCGTCAGTATGTGAAACCCACAAATAACAACTAATATTTTTTGTAGCAGAAAGGACTGTGATGATGATAGTGTGTTGCTCTTTTATTTTATTTTCTTAAATTCGTTTGGAATCACCGGATCTACAGTTGTATAATCCTATTTTATATATTGTAGATTCACATTATGAGAACAAAAATTATTCAAACAACAACGACTTGAAATACAATTCTATGATAAGTTGTATAATTCTTATAACTCTATAAGATTTTGAGTGTATAATTAGAACTCCATGATTTTTATAGTCAGATCTGGCATTTTACTATTAATTATTATTGAAATATAAAAAAAAAAAAAAGAGTACTTGCAAATTAGCAGAATAGAAGTCCCGATTCAATGTCACAGGTCATCAATCAGGAATAACTATCCTTAACTTAGCATGCACGTTGAATTCCATAGCAGCGATTATATATTCACGAGAATTTTTTTTGATGTGAATATATTCACGAGAATTTTATTTTTATGAAGAAAAAAAAAATAGTCTGATGTTCTACTTTCAAAACAAATACCGGCTATTTATGACCGACTTGTACTCTCTCTTTTGTTACGAATACCATAGAGCTCAATCCACCGCACGCGTACACGCTTCTCTTATCCATAATGTGTACACAATTCTACCATTCCCCAAGGAAACTATAAAAAAAATAATTTAAAAAAAAAAAACTATTTCTCACTTTCCTTCTCCCTACCCCTTCCAAATAAAAAAAAGAGAAAAATAAGGATAGATTTTATGTTCCGGAAGAATCTGATTTGGCGGTAGCTAGTAATCACAATCAAATGATGAATCAAAACTTCTGAATGTCCTTAATAAAGCTTTTGTTTTTTTGTTCAATTATTTATCTAAATCGGTGGATTGATTAAGTCACCTAGTGAAATCTCCACTGTCCAAACGCGTCATCCTGAAGAATGTTCAAAACATTCCACTTAGACCCCTTGCAGTGTACATAGTATATCCACCACAACCCTATATATACCCAACACAACACATCCCTGTCCTCAAGTGAAACATCCTCAACCCAAAAAAAAAGAAAAGGGGCACAACCTCAACTCCCAAAAACGGTCAACAGTCAACACACAGCCTCACCCAATAAAAGAAAACAGCAAAACTTGTGAAAGAAACACAGGACGAGAAAGAAAAAGGACCCAAGTTTGGCAAGATACTAATTTTCTTTCAAGACTCCAAACGTACGAGTTACGATCATGGTTGTGGTCACCATGGCAAGGCGACACAAGGTAATGCTAGAGCCGAAGGCGGGGACTCTTGGGATCCTCGCCTTCGACGCTGGCAAGACTATGTGCCGCCTTATCTCCCTCTACAACTCCCTCTCCGACAAAGAAATCGCCTGCCTCTGCAGCGAGACGCTCAAGTCGAAGGGGGTAACCTACTTGACTTCCCAACAAGAATGCTTCCTCCTCAACCTCGCCGCGGCGGAGCGCCTTGAGGACCTCGATGAGGTTGCCGCCACCGTGTCAAGGCTCGGCCGGAAGTGCTCCGATGTCGCCCTCTCCCGCTTCGACCTCGTCTACAATGACCTCAAACTCGGCATCATCGATCTTAGAAAGCTACATTATGGAACGAGAAGCGCGCAGAAGATCATCGAGAAGATGGAGAAGCTCGTCGCCGCCACCGGGAACCTCCACGCCGCCATGGAAACCATGACGGAGTTGGAAGCTTCCGAGAAGAAGATGCAGCGTTGGAAAACAACAACCACAAGCGTAAAGCATAATATTAACTACAACTTCCCTAAACCGAATGTTGATTACTTCAACGAGAAGATAGCGTCTCAGAGGAAGCAAGTGCAGCACTACAAGGAGGTCTCGTTGTGGAGCCAAACGTTCGACAAGACCGTCGGGATCATGGCTAGAGTTGTGTGCATTGTCTACGCTAGAATATGCTCGGTTTTCGGAGCCTGCGTTTCATGTCCTCACAACAAGAAGAACAATAACAACCACCACGACAACGTTTATTGCCTCATAGAACACCGTGTGTTGTACCAGTCAAATCTTCCTCTATATGATCAGTACCAGGAATTGGTTCATAAGCGTGGCATGAAATCTGGTCCCCTCGCTAAAGCCACAAAATTGTGTGATATCAAGTTCTACAGCGGTCCTCTAAAACCTGATATCACAACAATCAATCACAATAGTCATGGAAATTTTGCTGGCAAAAACACGAACAATGATAAAAACAGTAAGGTTTTGAAGCTGGCTCCGTCGTCCACGGTCGGCGGGGCGGGGCTGGCGGTGAGGTATGCCAATGTAATATTGTTTGCGGAGCGGTGCTTGCACACTCCGGCGACGGTGGGGGAGGAGGCGCGTGAGGCGTTGTACGAGATGTTGCCGGAGAGGCTGAGGAAGAAGGTGGGGGCGAAGCTAAGGGGGAGGTGGAGGAAGGGACAGAATGAGGAGGTGGAGGGCGAGCTGGCGGAGGGATGGCGGGAGGCGGTGGAGGAGCTGTTGGAGTGGCTGTCGCCGGTTGCGCACGACACGGTGCGGTGGCACAGCGAGAGGCACATGGAGAAGAGGCGGTTCGAGACGAAGGCGACGGCGCTGCTGCTGCAGACGCTGCATTACTCCGACCTGGAGAAGGCGGAGGCGGCCATCGTGGAGGTGCTCGTTGGGTTGAGTTGTATATATTGGTATGAGAGAAGATAGGGTCTAATTCTATTGTTGTGTGTGTTTATTTAATTTAGGTGTAAGACATGATGGGAGCATTATTTGATTTTAGAAATTAGATTCAATTTTGATAAATTATATTAGTAGTTATTGAAAGAAATCCAATTGGTATGAAGTATTTAGTTTATTTAAGAGAGAACAGACATTGGTTGCATTCATTTTTGTAGATAATGATGATGATGATGTAATTAAGGAGGGAAGGTTTGGGGTTTCATATAGTTTTGGCAGTTTAGATTTGAGTTTTAATTTTGTTGCTCTGTTTTCTTTGTTTCTGTGTAACAAATTCGTGCTAGTGATGAGCAGTGAAAACATTCTTTCATGCCTTTGGAGTTGGATATAACTGAAAATGATATCCATCAAGTGCTTTTGTGTGTATAATTTGTATTTAAAGTATGGGAATGGGGCCAAATAAAGGAGTAAATTACTGTCGTGAATTATAGTCGATGACATTAGTAAGGGTCTTACGTTGCCCGTTTAATTCCAAGCCATTTGTCAGCATAGTTGCTTTCCATCTGCATTTCTTGAAAGGTTGAGAGAATGTAACAAAGTGCGTTTTATAAAGCAGCCTACATAAAGTTTAATAAGCCATAAGAATGGGGTTGGCTTCTTATGCTTGGGTTTATGGAGGGAGAAGTTCTTGTATCCTCCATGGAGGATGCCTTTTTTATATTTTATTTCAAAAAATTTATAATAAAAATAAAATGACGAACTATGATTCTCTTTCTTCACCGAGGAGGATAGAACTTCTCTTATGGAGGCCTTGAACTCATGGTCAGGGTCAAAGCTATGTCATCACTACGTGAAAGAATGCTGGTACAATATGACTACTCCTAACAGATCCAAAATAGTCAAGATTCAAGCCATTTCGTAATTAGAGCTGACTATTGCTTAGCAACAATAGTATTATTTCTTTCTACAATTCATTTTTAATACGCCTCTCTCTTTTATGAGAAAAAGAGAGATCAGCTTTTCCTCACTTTCTTCCCTTCTTTTTATAAAAGGAAAGTGTAAATTAAGAGAGTGCAAAATAAAGTATAAAGATAAAGTTTCATTTTCTTAGACATTTGTGGTGATTGTAATTTAAATAAATGTAAAATTTAATTATATAAGTATTAAATTAATATTTTATTTTTATTAATAATGTAAATATATTCATAATTAATATAATATTTAATATTTACATAATTAAAATTCATATTTATTTGAACTTTGATTACCGTATATCATTTTGGGTGTCTATAAATTATGTAAAACAAATATTTCTCATAAAAATAACATTCTTGTAAGAAGAAATAAAGAGGAAATTATAGAATGCAATTGATGTTTCATTGATTCCTTAATTAAAAAAGGGAAAATGTTATGTAAGAATGAAAGCTTTCCTACCTTTTTCACGAATAGGGTTAGTTGAGGGTAATTTCTTTTTTTAACTCGCACCTACCCCCGTGTTTTCCATTAAAGAGTGGATGTTATTGGTGGGAGGAAAATTTGTGCAGATTCATTGCAAATGCTATTCATGCTAAATAGCATTGTTCTTAAAAAAGGAAGGAAAATAATGGAAATACTATAAAGTTATGCTTATAAATGTATAAGTTATGATGGTTGGGTAGTCATAAATGGTTAGTAAAGCAATAAAAAAGAAGACATAGTCATTATGTATATAACTATGTAGGGGTGTAATTGGGTCAAGTTGCTTCAACTTTAAGGGAAAAAAAATCTGACTAATTAATTTTAATTGGATCTGATGTATAAATTTTTTTTTTTTACCAAATTCAAACAAACCAGAACCAATCAAAATCAAAATCAATTTGGTTCTATTCAGATGGTTAGGTAATTTCTTTTTAATTCCTTATTAACAAACAATAAAATATATACTAGTTTCATTTTACAATCAAAAGTTCGAAGTTTCATTCGCCAATATAGCCCTCTTTTTGTGCAAAGAATGAATCAAATAGATATCATAACAAAGGGATATTTTCATTTTTTTTCCATGCTTTTGAAAATAAATAAGTATACATCAAAGTTATTTTCAATCTTCAAATTGGTACCAACATAGGATTAGCTAAAGCAATAGGTGCCTTGACTTTTTAACCAGAAAATTTGGGCTTGAGTCCCAAGAATAGAAAAAATCCATACTGATAGACTCCTACCCCCTTTAGAGACTTCTGTCGAGTTAGACCGGATTAGTTGAATTCTTAGTAATAGAGCCTACATAGCAATGATTATTCCATTGAGACAAAAAAAGAAAATCTTCAAATTGGCACATTTTAGTTTTAGAGTTGGGCAAGGGGATCAAAACCTATAAAAGAGGAATTAGCAATGGTGGGATTAGGTTGTTATAATAGTTGTCGCTGCTGGCTGATGGCACCTAGTGTGGGTGTCATGGTTAGCTTATAGTGGTGGCTAATCAACATGCGATTGTTATCGATGAAAATGTGTGAAGATTGCTACATTGTCAGGGTTGTGCAGATGTGTAAAGTTGCGACAACCATGAGTCGTGGTGGCTTGGATAAGCAATGGTTTAGTGGCTGGGGTTTGGGGGAGAATATTGGGCCTGAACAAGTTGAGGGGTTTCAAAAATATACATATATATGTGTATTGAGCCTACAAGTTTGAAATTGTAGTACTTGATACTTGAACTGAGATGAGTTTGATTAGGTTCTACACGATTAAATATGATAACCCCAACCAACCCAAATCAATTTAATTAGTTCGGTTGGATTTTTTTCCCCCAAAATCTATGGATAGATTTGAAACAATTTATGTCCCTATATCTATACATGTTCAGTACACTTGAAGAGAAATATTTTCTTTTTGGACATTAAAACCTGCATATAAAGTTGCTTTTCCCAATAAAATAGAAAGGAATGATAGACAAAAATTTCTTCTAGTTGCTTTTTTACCCCCCTTAAACTCTAGTTTAACTGTCATCTTAGTATCCCAAAATGTGTGTCCAAATGACACTTTTCATATTTAAATTATTGAAGATACAAAGTTATAATTGGGTACATGTCCTGGCCATGTAACTATAGGGGATACGCACTTGTAATGTTGTGGTGTTAAAATGGTGTAAGAAAATACATTGATATATGTGTGTTAGAATTGTATTAAATTGTTATGATATCATAAAAAAAATAAAGGACCAAAACAATCCCAATGTATATGTTGAAGGATGTAATTGATATTTTTGTTCCATGATAGTTGTTTTGTTGGTAAGAATTAGAGATATACATATAAAGCGATGAGGTTCGATCTCTACAAATGTTTTTCATTCTAATTTTCTTGTCCTATTACCCATCTCTTTTCTCATGCTCTATTAGGATATTAACTAGAAGCATTACCAGGAAGTTACTTGGTTAAACTTGCAAGTAGGTCATAAGCCTAAAAAAAAAAAATATTTAGAAGAAAAAGAAAAGATACTAAAATGAGGGACAATGAGTTCATTGAACTCTAACTATAGAAGTTATTGTACCTTAATTAGTTTTGGGGAAGACACAAGAAATTTGCAATTTATTTTCAAAATGAGAAAGATTTCAGTTAACCTCCTCAAACTTAAGGCCAAGTGTATTTTTGCTCCTAAGAGCATGTTCATGAGTTCAATTTAGAGAAAAAAAAAAAAAGGGAAGAAAGATAGTTTTGGGGTTTTACCGTGTTTACCAATTTTACTTTTTAAGACGAAAAAACTTGTAATGGTTTTATTAAACTCTCAGAATCTTTCATTAAGTTTATTTCATGATTCCCCTAAATTAGGGAGTTTTTAATAAGATTACAATATAATTTATTATCTTATCCCTATTAAAATGTTGAAATGTTATTTTTATCTATCTTATAAAATATATTAATTATATTTAATTATTTTAATAAAAAATAAAATTATAAAGAATACATTATAATTCCTCCTCCATTTTCTTCCCCTTATCTATTTAATACCCATAAAAAAAGGCAAGCTAAAACCTTCCAAAACATTTTCTTTCCTTACCGTTTCTTTCTTTTTAATGTTTTTTATTCTCTTTTCATAGACCCTAAGTTTATGAATGTATAATATTGACCTTAAGCTTTTGAAGTGTGCGTTTTAATTCTTTCCATCTAAGTTTCCATCGAACATTGAAAAAAATTGATATGATCAAATCACATGACCATTTGTTTTAGCGAAATTTAATCTTAAAAATCATAAAATATGACAATTTCTTTTAATGTTTGACACAAAATATTTAACAAAAGGATTAAAATATACACATTACAATGTTTAAAAATCAGCACATTTTCAAAACTTGACAATCAAAGTACGTATGATCCTAAATTAATTAAAAAGGATAAACTAAAATTTTCCATTTAAAAATTAACAAAGCACAACTTTTATTTGTTTTTTTTCCCCTTCCTGCACGATCTTCAGACGGTAAAATAATATAGTTTTTGAAATTTTTGCATATCTACTTTATGACATGTACTTGAAGAACTGGAAAGGGTGTGTTACCTAGCTTAACTTCCTTATTTAGTCAAAAATCCTTTCAGCCTGCCAAAGGTTATCACAAACTAATAACCCAATTTCATATACAAAAGTTTCAGTTCATAATTAAGTAGCGACTATTATTGTATGTAATAGTCAGTATTTTCAAAAAAAAAAAAGCAATGGGTTTCGCTACATAGGTTGAAATATTCCTACTAAATGCATAATGCATATATTGGAATATATATATATATATATATATATATATATATATATATATATATATATATATATATATATATATATATATATATATATATAAAGTTTTATTTATGTCTTTCACATTTTATACAACAATTTTAACTTAGCTCCAAAAGTTTTTTTATTATATCATCTCTAACATTTTCAAAATATTTCAATCTTATGTTTTTAATAGACGACATCCAAATTATAAAAAAAAACTAATATTAAGATCAAATTTCAATGTTAGTAATATTTAAACACTACCGATAGAGATTGTTTATCTTCAATTCTCCAAGAAAAAATTTCGAATATAGATTTTAATAGGAAAAAAATTAATTGAGCATTAAGGGGGTTTAAATTAAAAAGGAAAAATTTCATATCCTTAAAAAATATCGAGAAAAATGATGGTAAATAATATCATTTATTCAAATAAATAATGAATATATCATCACTAACATTATAACATGACCTTCATATCAATTTTTTCTATTTATAATTTAAATGCCGAAAGATAAAATTGAAATATTTTGAAAATATTAGTGACACAAATAGAACATAAAAAAGCTTTTGGAATTAAATTAAAATTACTGTAAAATATGATAGGCGTAAATGAGATTTTTACCCTGTGATAAATAGTAAATAATGGATCTAATGGCCTATAGAAAATTATTTTTGATGTCGCATAAAAATAAAGGACCAAAATAATGTCAGTAAGTTGGAGCATATAAATGGAAGTCTACTCAATTAAGAAAAGGGTAGCTTAAAACCGAAGAAAAGGACAATGAGCTCATCGAACTCCATGTATTGAAACTATTATATCTTAATTAGTTTTGGAGGAGACCTAAGAGATTTGCAATTTCATTAAAAACTAATGAAGCAAAATTTTAGTTTTTCTCTTTTCTTATTTCCAAAAGGGTGGAAGAACATATTTTGTTGAGTTATTTTATTTTAACTTTGTGTCATATTCTTGAAGATCTATAGTCAAATGCATATACAAAAATTTAACAGTTCATAAAGTGGTGACTATTATTGTCGGTAACATTCTGTCTTTTACGACAAAAAAATGCAATAGACTTTGCTGGATATGTTGAGATTTTCTTACATACCTCTATCCATATATCATACGACACATGATATATGATAAATAGTTTTAAAAAAACAATTAGCGTTTTTAGTTAATGTTTACTTTAGTCTTGAATTTGTATGAGTGCATCACTTTAGTCCCTAAAATTACAAAATTAACAATTTAGTTCCTCAAATTACAAAAAAATATTCAAATTAGTTATTTGAATGATTCAAGTTATTCCCTATGAACATCAACCTTGATACTAACTTGAATCACTTTATATAACTTCATGAACTATATTATCAATTTCTTAATTTTAGGAATTAAAGTGAAGCAAATATGCAATTTCATGGATTAAAATGAGTATTCACTTAATTATTATTATTATTATTATTTTTAGGTCTTGGTATAAAAGTAACTACCGTACCTGCCACATATGTAGACATTTTGTTTTTGGCGAATATATAGACACACGAATAGATGGGCCTAAGGCTATAGAACTATTTTTGATTCACATGCAACAACAGATTTACCTAGCACACATCGGTGGCTGGGCCAAATGGCCCAATAGAAGGCTACAACCAATAGAAGCCTCTTTGATTTTTTATTTTCCTATTTTCTTTTGGTGAGGAAACAATAGCAGGCTACATGAGACGGGCATCACTAGGTAAGGATTCTTATTTCATTTATTTATTTTCTCGTTTGAATTGAAAGATAGTTTCACTGAATTAAGGAGAAAGATCTAACAATAAAATGTGGGAAAGAAATCCGGGAGGATGGTTGACCCACCTATCTGAAATGCTATCTTTGCATAGTTAGCCACAACTTCAGCAGCTCTATTGCAATGTCTAGAAATATACGTACATCCTAAACCATGAACAATAAAGGAAAATGTCGCTTACAATGTTGCCACTATATGACCTGCATTCGCTCCATCGATAATGCTTGTGTAGACATTGAGTGCAAGCGATTTTTTGGCAAGTTCATTATTCGTCGCCCAAAACAGAAATTTGAGACGTACTTACTTATTTATATTTATTTTTGGATGCATTGGCTAAGAGTTCTATATATATATATATATATATATATATATATTAAATGCTACAATTCCAATCCTTCATAACCAGCAACTTTAATATCTAGAATGAGTGACCAATACACAGAAATTAATTTGATTAATCATGTATTAACCTCATTGCCTGTAAATAATCCACTCCACAAACCACCCTCCTGAATCCCCTCAGCGAAGCCAAGCCAAGCCCATTCTTGATGGCTAACAATTCCCCAGACAAATTATCAGCAATCCCCAAATGACCAGAGAACCCTGCAATCCAGTCACCATTGTCTTGGCACAGTAACCTACCAAAGCCTACAAGACTTGGGTTCCCATATAAACTCGGATCTACATTTAGTTTCTACAACCGAGGCTAGTCTCGTGAAGGAAACTAGTGTGCATGCACCAAGAAGGCTCGTGATTCTTCGCGTCAGAACAGGTTGTGTAACATTCATACCGAGTGTTCTAAATTGAGGTTGCAGTTGCAGAGGGGGTTGCTGTGGGTACAGGCATTCCAGCTACTCCGATGTGGATTGCCGCGTTGTGGAGTGAATATTTTTTATTTTGCACAAAATTAAAAAAAAAAAAAAGAAATACAAATATTGTAGTACCAAATAAACATCTCCCCAACTAGATACAAACATGTCATGTTTTTAGAATGTGATGCAATAAAATTGAAAATTTTAAGAGGAAATGTAATTTTCTGTTGTTGTGACTAAGTTACTAGATGTCTAATCCAATGAGTAATTAACCATTTATTTTGAGATATGGCTTCATTACAAAAGAAAACATAATAATAAACTATAATTAATTAGCATCTTAAGATTTTAAAAGAGTTAATTTTTTTCTTCACATACATATAAATATATTAACTAAAAACATCACTTAAAGCTAAAAAATAAAATAAATAATTTAGTTAAAAATAATAGCAAATAAATCAAATAGAACTTACATCATACTTATTACTATATGGTGGAAAGACATGGTAGATCATAACTTCCACTTTCATTATGGCTATCACTTTGTGAAACTCTTGTCCAAAGACATAATAATAAAAAAAATTCCATTGCTTAATTGTTGATAATAAAGATCTTGCTAATTTATTGATAATTGGTGATACGGTGGAACTCGACCACTTGCATATTGGTTATATATGTTCAAGTAAGGATGGTGGTAATACAGTGGATAATTTCCTTGACTCTTCTAAATGTTTCAGCAATACTAGAGTCATTGTAACTTTGTTCAATATCCGAATTGAAAGACAAATTTTGCATTAAAACAAAGAAATCTGGTAGGCATCCATTAGTTAATTAGTATACTGCTTGTTAATACAAAAGTATAACATAACCAAGTATCCGAGGATAAAGGAATGAGAAAAATGCACTTTATCTCTGAGCTATAGGCTATATATATTTTAGCCCTTATATTTTAAAAGTATATAAATAGGTCCCCTAAATTTTTCTAAATGTGCGTTTTAGTTAAATAAATATACTATTTCCTTGAACTTTGAGTTATGAATAAATCAACCTCCTGAATTTTTTTAAATATACAATTCAATATCCTATACATTCTTGAATATATACTATTTTCATTAATAATTGATAGAAAAGTTAACAGAAAGGTCGATTTGTTTATTTAGAAAAGTTTAGAAGGTTGATTTATATATTTTTAAAATACAAGAGTTAAAATACATACGACCTATAATTTAAGGGAATAAAATACATTTTTTCCTAAAGGAATTTGACATTTTCTCATTTAGTGTGCGGATTAACAATATTTAAAAAGTGGCGACTACTTTGCTACCAGTTCTAAAAAATATAACATGTTGTTTTCATTTATAACTTAAGATGGAAAAGTTATAGTATCAAAAGTTAAAATGTTACAACGTAAAATCTAAAGGTCTGTTTGATTTTTATTTTTATTTTTAGTATTTTGTGAAGGAAATAATAAAAATAAAGAAATCTTGTTTTTTGTTTTTATTTCCTATTTTAACTATTTTCTTCATTAAAAAAACAAAAAAAAATTAAATGAAAACAGGAACCAATCAGGCCTAAGTCTTACGTTTTTAGAAAATTTTGTTCTACTGCATGTTTTTCAACTTACGCTGCCACAAATTTCCAAGCTTGTAACTTTTTTATTCCAAGCTACTTTAAAAAAAAAAAAAATTCAAACTGTATTTTTTTTTTTTTTAAAGTTGCAACATACTACCTCTTTTTAAGCAGTACCACAGTCATCATTCTAAAAATTATCTCTAGCAAGAATAATGTCATACACCCCACAAAAAAAAAAGAAAAAAGAAAAATAGTAAAAACTTTTATAAGATAAATTTAAAAGAGTATGCATAAGATAACTGAAAATTTAGAATTGTCAGATCTTCAATACGATTTCCGATCCTAGGCGTTCAAATTTACGTACTAATGCAAAACACCAAATTCTCAATGATTACTTTCGAAATATTTACAAAGGTGAAACTTGGGTGACAAGGGAGATAGAACTGTAGTAATTTCTACATTTCAATTGACATATGCAAAACTTTAAATGCTAAGTTATCCTCAATCATTTATAAAAAAATTTTATTTTCTTTTACTATTTTGCGCATATTCCAAAAGATAATAACTGATGTATTCCTATTATTTTCCTGGGAAGTGTGACAAGGATTTATTTATGAGCTTTCGCCATTTGTAATTTGATAGCAATTTTATATATGTGGTACCTGCGATTTGATAGCATGACTGCATCATTGGTATTAAAGTTATACGAATTATAAGATACTAACTGGGATCTATATTATTAATTAATTGGCTTGAAGTCTTCATTATCAATCTTACTGGCAGCTTCCCAAGCAAATTACGGTAATAGGAAAGTCTTAAAATTTCCAGCAGCATATATTTGTTGTTGAATTGCAAGGAGAAAATAGTGAACAACAAAAACTATCGAAAGATATGACGCACGAGGTATCAGAACTTTGGAACATGTATAAGATCTAATATCGAAAAGTGGAAGAATTAACTTTCATTAATTCATTCAATTGCGCGCTAGAATCATGTATATGTAGAAAAGAACAAACAATGGCTATATATTAACTTTATATAAAAAGCAACAACTTCAAATAATAGCTGTATATGATTACAAAGCAATAATTGATTTTATATATACTTTATATATATGATAATAATATTAATTACTGACAAAATGAAAAAGAGATACAAAGAATTACAACCCATATGCAACAGCAAAAAGATATACAGGCAATATTAACATAAAAGTTTATATGATAATGTCCAATTATTGAATCAATTAATATGGCATACTTTAATTACCTTCAAGTAGATGGTGGTGGAAGAAGAGGTAGCTAGGCATGAAAAACCAATTAACCTCTTGCTGAATTTCCAATTGAGGAATGCAAACTAAAAGCTCAAAAGAATTCTCTGGTGCTCTTAGCTGGTGCCTCCTGTAGCCCTAAGCGAAGCTCAAGGTCCACATCAGTTTTCTTCTCTTCAATACTACCCAATACAACACCTTCCCTTATCTCATTTATAGAATTTGGCATCCCAACAAGTAGAGGAAGCTGTGGAAGTTCAGAAGTACCAATTATTGCCTTGCCCCTTTGAAGTGCATGATCATCCATGTTAGGTAAAGTGCATGGCTTTTTATGATTGCTAGTACTTTTTTGTTGATCATCACCAGAATCCAATTGAAACAAAATTTTCTCTTCCCAAGGCTGAGGCTCATCATGGTCAGTGGTGTTCTTCATTGACATGTCCAAAGAAAGCAAGTTTTCTTCAAGAGATTGCCTAAGTTTGGCTCTATCTCTTCTATGAATATTCATGTGACCTCCAAGTGCCTGTGCATTTGAGAACCCTTTCTGGCAAAAATTACAAGTGTAAGGTCTGGCTTGTCCAGGACTAAACTCCATCTTAATTTTTCTCTGGCAAGAAGAGGGCAAGTAGCAATAAGACAAAGAATAATAATAATAATGATAACAAAGTTTGTTATAAAACTGGGGTCAACAGGGTTGGCTATATGATAAATTTATAATCACATTAGAAAACCACAGAAGACATGCATCTACGAGTGTTTTTTCCCCCTTATTTTAATAAGTCAGTTGAATAATATAGTTAACAATAACTTAGCATGTCTGCTTTCAAAAGGGTCAGAGAACCCTTAAAACTGATTCAATAAAATAATAGCAGAATCTGTTTTTAATCATTCAATGGTTCTACTAGACATCTTTCCTTTATGTTGCCCGGAGAGTATCCATAAGAATTAATGTGATTTTTATCTTGTGCTCTTTTAAGCTTTATGGAAAGCCAAGGAACGATTTCACTATGGCTGAAAAGTTAATATTAAGGTTTTTACTTATTATTGTATTTGCTTTTGTGCTTCAGGGAAATACTCTATTAATTACTTGCTGGATTATCAGCTTGTGTGTTTCAGGCATATACCTAGTTGTGCTTTGTTAGAGAGCTAACAATAGAACACAATAGCTGTCATTTTTTTTTTTTTTTGTAAAACATAAATATTATGGGAAATCAAATAGATTTTTTTGGCTCTTTGTATGCTTATTGTATTAGCTTGTGTGTTCCAGGAAAAAACGCTAATTGTGTGCTTTGGAGAACTAAAAGAGTTGATCACAATAGCTGTCATTTGCAATTTTGTTTTGGGTATTAGATCTTTTTGGCCCTTTTGAGTGGCATTAAACTCCTCATTTACAATTAGGAAATATACATATATTCTGAAACACAGTTCATGGAGATAATTGAATATCAATTCCTTTTCTAGCACCAATCAAAGCAAAGCGTAACCCCTTTATTTGGTTAAAAACATTTTTAACATTTTCAATAACTGGTTTATTTATACGATACATATAAGAGTTTCTTTAATTAGTTAGTCCATTTTTTTCTTTAATTTTGCAAAAAGACGTTCGATATGAAGGAAAGTGGATCACTTAATTGTAACTTGTAAGGTTAAACTCACCACAAACCTCAATAAGTAGAAGTTTACCGTGGAAATAATCTAGCTTGACATTATTGGGTCTTCCCAGTTGAGTCAATCATCATTGACAATTGATCCATTATCTAATCTCATTGCAATCGTTTCTTGTCAAATTTATCATTTGCCGGTGGGTCTATTTTATGTTCATGTGACTGCTACAAGTATTTGGATACAGCTAGGGCATGCTAAAAGTAGTTTAAAATAACAATTACACTATTCAATTTTGATTCTCTAATCAATATCATTTTTCTATCTTTTATTTTTGAGGACAAATTACACTTTACCTCCTGAACTATAGGTTATGTGCACTTTAATCCATGAACTTTTAAAATATGTAAATCAATCCCCTGAAATTTTTTGAATATTTAAATTGACCCTTCTGTTAAATTCTCTATTAATTATTAATAAAACTATCATTTATTCAAAAAATTTTAAGGTATCAAATTGTACATTTAAGAAAATTCAGAGGTAATTTACACATGATTCAAAATTTAGGGAATATAATACATTTATTTTTACTAAAATGTACATTTATAAAAGTTTAGAGAGAGTTGATTTTCATATTTTTAGAGTTTAGGAGTTAATGTGTATATGACCTATAATTTAAGAGATAAAGTGCAATTTTTTCTATTTTTTATGTAGATCACTTGTATTTTCAATCATATCAATTTATTCATTTAAACATTCAACACTAGTTAACAATTTTTATTTTTATTTTTTGCTCTTAAGACTTAGTTTTGCTATCTCCTGCCTAGGGCGATAGCTAAGTAAAGTATATTAAGTGATGACCATAGGATTTGAATCCCTAAAGTTGCAAGTGTTGAGTATCGAAAACACGAGAAATATACTCACAAACTTTCTCAAACTAGAGGTAAAAAATTGCATTTGCACATTGCTCTATGCTTTAACGTGGTTTTTACAAAAAGTTACATCATATGGACAACTCATAAAAATTATCTATATAATTTAGTCACTCCCAACCCAATAGCCTAAAGCTATTATCTCAAATAATGCTTAAACCAAAAAGCCCAAAGGCTTTATTTATAGGCCAAACCTCCTATAAGGTTATTACTTCCACTCAATGTGGAATTTTGGCTTAAATGCCAACAAATTCGCACTTAAATCAAATTGCTATCAGAAGCATTGATTTTAAATTGCACCAATAAATAGTGTGGCAAAAACTCTTCAAATATCACACCCTCAACAATTGCAACAACTCTGAGATTGCTCCCAAGAGCTAGCTACAACAACTCTCTCCATGAATATTCTTCTTGCATTATCATTGTATTTTTTGAGTATCCAATGGTGTTAACAAGAGCCTACATACACTCTCTTTACTTATACTATTGTTATTCATAGAACACTGCTTGACTTGTATATTGCCAAAAATGCATTTGACATAAGGGGCACCAATATGGATCCACTAACTGCCATTCCTCCTATACTTGACCATGACCAACTGATTTGAACCATTAGCTCTTATACCACCTGTTGGGTAATAAAAGCACAAGAAATACAATAACAAACCTTCTCATACTAGAGAAAATAATGCAAGAAGAAAATATAACATAAAAGAGACAATACACAATTCTTTTGTGTGGTTCAATCCTTTAAAACTACATCCATGAGTCCTACAACGAGTACCAAAATCTTTTATTGCCCACAACTTTTGTGCACTCGATTATTGTAAACCATTATTACAAAAGATTACATCACATTGACTTCATAAAAACTATGTATACAACTCGATCACCGCCAACCCAATAGCCTAAAGCTATTCTCTTGGATGATGCCTAAACTAAAAACCCAAAGGCCCTATTAAAAGGCCGAATCTCCTATGACATTTTTACATTCATATGAAATGGGACTTTGGATTAAATGCTAACAGCAAGTAAAGTTTTCCTGATGTCACAGTCCATTTTTAACTTTAATATGACGATTATACCACTTAAACTTTTAATAAGTACGTGAACGTGAAAAGTATTTTTGCGGTTTCTATTTTTTCAAGCGATAATATGGGATTATATAAAACTACAAAGGTTATTTATCATATGTTTTAAAGACTGAAAGTGTTATTTACAAATTGTGAAATTGCCAAATTATTTTTCACTTATTTTAATTGAGCTTGGTACTACCAAAACTGAAAGCAAATATAGTTGTTTCCAAATGATCAAATTTGAATCGAACAGTTTGTATTTTAATATTTAACATTAAAAACAAGTAATTCCAGCAATTTCATGCATCCATTAAATCCGTTAAATAAATGAGATGTATTAGGCTTGTTAGCTTTTACTTTGTTGTTAGTTTTGTCCCTAAGAGGATGATGCGAGCTTAAATTCTAGGAGGCAATTTTTGTAAGGAGATTGCATAATCCTAACGTTTGAGCAGTTGAACAAGGATTAATTTTATAAGCGATTTAAATAGGTCAAACATATAAGGATACCTCATGAATTTAGTGAAAATGTATTTACTTTAATTTGTTTCAAATATATACATAACATAACCAAAATATCAATGATTTCTTCTACAAATTTCAGTTCCTTAATACCAATCTTTATTTGGACAAATTTGAAAGCATGAGAAATTACTGGAATTGAATTCATGGTTCAAGGATCTACAATGGCTAGTTACTAAACTCTTGTTTAACATTTAGTAGTACTAACAAAATAATTTCGAAAGGGGAAAACATTCTCTGACAGATAATATTTAAGAAAATCAAATAGCTAGGAGGTCCCCTTTTTTTTACTCTTTTAAGTAGATTCAATCGGACTATTAGAGACAGAGAACCAGACAGCCAGTGAGCCAATACTTCTTTTATAACAAATTAGAATAAACGGCACGGTGTTAGCAGATACTGGTTAATTAATAGGAAAAAAGACACTCAATGAAAAAGAAATAGAAAGAGAAGAAAAAGAAGGAATATAAAGATGCTTGAATATGATTGGACCTTAGGCAGATGGCAAGTTACTGGTTGATATGTGGACTACAGATCGTGAAATATGACGGAAGATTCAGCTGAATGTTGATAAGGGGCATGAAGAGTAGAATTCGGCAATTTAGTAGTAAATTATGGTTTCAGTTACAGCATTACAGAATAAGGAACCTTTTAATTTGAATTTGTATACGGTGGAGTCAATTTTGTTAGTGACTTGCTGTTTTGATTTTCTTATATATACTATGGCTCATGCTCATGTAATTGATGTTTCCCACCATGATTTTAAATTGTGATCCATAATCACAATTGCAGCTGTAATAGCAACTATGACTGTAACCGAATTTTAAAACCATACTTCCAACGTTATTTGTAGTAGGTTGAGGTAGGCTGAATTTATCAAAAAAAAAAAAAAAATATGATTGGACCTTAGGCTGAGTGAGGCTTTTCCGGAAAACAATGTTTTACCCTTAACTTGCAGCAATTCAAAAATAAGAGGAAATGTGACGGCAAAACTAGCTAGAATATATGACTTGCATATTTGGTTCGGTGTGATTAAATTTTTTATTGCTCCTTCCATATTTCTTTTACTATATATGAAGGAATCTGTTGAATAGATCATATGAAAGACAACCTGATAGAAGTCATTGGCTCAACAAATGAGAAGAAAAGGCAAGAACTAAAGTATTGGTAAATTTTGACTTAACATGCCATACTGAAAGAGATGCAACCCATATCGTTTATAGTAAAAATTTAGAACTAAATTTCCGTTATGTCATTTTGGCTTATCAATATATGACGCCAAGTGGATTATAGTTGAGAACTATACCAACGGATCGATGAAGTTCTGTCCTTCATTGTCTATCACTTTCGTCTGAGTAATATTCTTATGTCTTGTGGAAATCTCCCAAAGTGAGAGCACCTAGTTTTCTAAACCATCTTGAATTTAGTTTACAAACAGATGTACATTAGACCGATTGTTGCTTTAAGGTTAATGAATTTATTAAACTTGACAAAAGCTACTCCCCATATGCATCCATACATACATATCCAATATTTCCTTGCTTAATCATCAAAGTTATTCTTTGCTCGAGTAATATTACTATAAAATCTTTATTCATAATTTATGCAGAACTCTTGGCGTGACGGTATTTAATTTTAAGTGGCCACGGTCCTAACTTAAATTTTAAACTCAAATGTAACCGGCACGTCAAAAAAAAATAAAATTGCATAACATTATTACTTTCTTATTGTGAGGGTGTTAAGTAACACCGTTAGCTAATAAAAACTCAGGAAATTGCCAAAGCCAAATCATGGTGAATAATTACTCACCGTAATAATTGCTTATTTTGATTTGGCAATTTTTCAAAATTTTATTAATTAATAATGTAAAATAATTTTATATTGATAATGTACAAAAATTATTTTTTATTTTCTTTTTTTTTTAAATAAATTATCTACAAATAGGAAACGTAACCCCAGAAAATTTTGGATTGACATAGAAATAATTAATTTGTTATATATATAGCAATCTGTAAAAATGTTATGCTAAAAGCTTTTACACTACTATACTAGTTTTTGACAACACTTTTATTAAATTACGATATATATATATATATATATGTGTGTGTGTGTGTGTGTGTGTGTGTGTGTATGTAAAGCATTGTTAAAACTCTTTAACAACATTTTTACTAGTGTTGTATTTAAACTATATGTCAATTATGTTGTAGTTACATCACTTTGCAAAACTGTAAGGTAAGAAGAGAAAATCAGACCGTAGCCCTAGTGTTAAACATCCTTAATCAACGTGTATGAATAGTTTAGTATTTTTCCTTGTATATTGAAATAATTTCATTGATGGTTTCAAATTGCGGTCTATAACCATAATTGCGGCCACAATATTACTATTGTGGTGCCCTTTGCAACCGCATTGCAGCGGTAATTACAATCATTTTAAGTATATTTTCTCGTAATTTTCTACATCACAATGTAACTACAATTGTGACCACAACTGCAATTTAAAACCATGATTTTATCAGTTATTTTCTTTTCACATTCTATTAGATGCTCACACATGGCAATGGTTGATCCAAAATGACTGTTATCATGCTCCTTCTATCGCCTAAGCAATTATATCATTACGCAAAACTTAATATTGTGGATTAATGTCTCCCTTCAGCAGGAGCAGTAACTCGTGACGCAAATGCTGGTGATCTCAACCAATTATTTGGAAACTCGACTTTTCATGAAAACCACCCATACCACATCACACACTCTCCATAGCAGAGTATTTTCATCCTCTCAGCAATCTATCAGCATCTGCACAAAATCCATGCCATATAGCATGTGATCTATAACAAAAAACATAATCGCAAGACCTTCCACTTTCCATACCGGTGGTTAGAATCGGTTATTATTTACTTGCACTACAAGCTTTGTATTGTATGTACATATAAGTTGTACTTCAGATCACTTAAAACCTCTCTTCCTGTTCTCTCACTCTCTCCCTCGAGTCTGTCTTTTCTCATTTCTTATCTTTGGTTCAGATATCTTTACACCTATCATCATCTCAGATTCCTCATTAATCAAGATCCTTGCATAAAACACAGGTGATTTATTTGCTAGAAGATTGATCAAGAAATATTGGAATCAAAAAGACTTATACATGGTTTTCATTGATTTGGAAAGAACTTATAATAGAGTACTAAGAATGCTATTATTGAAGGCTTTGAAAAATAATAGAGTTTATATTGTTTGTATTTTAGCAATAAAAACTATGTATGATCAACTCGCAACTAATACGAGAACAAAGCTGGGATCACATAAAATTTTCCTTTAATTATAGGACTTTACTAAGGGTTAATTTTGAGTTCTTATTTTTTTATTATGATATTGGATGCGCTTACTAAATATATTTAAGAGCCAGTGCTATGATGTAGACCTTTTACAGATAATATAATCTTAGTAGGGGAGTGGAGAGAGCAAATATGTACTAATATATCATGATGAATTTCCCGAATATAAATATACGTATTCTTAATTTCACTATACTGTCAAATATAATAATATTGCCAATTAAAAGAGGGTGGTGGAGCATATTGACCTTTATTTTGTCCTACAATTCAAGCCTAACCAACGAATCACCAAATTGATGAAGTGTTTGTCATTAGGGTTGTTTGCATGTTGAAAATATAAAGTATTCATTTCCCAAGTGATGATGAAGGAGGTGGCATGCAAAGTGGATTTAGTGATTTTCTACGTTCGATACCACCATCCGGCATCCGTCATGATATGCTGTGCCAGCTTCACTTATGTCTGTTTTTTACTTCTGCACGCATGACGACAAAGTTAACAATTGATGACAATTAATTAAACATCAACGTGAGCTTGCTAGCCAAGAAGTAAATAATTAATTAGTTCATTAAAAGGAGATGGTCTTTAGCTGAACTAACCAGATGCTGAGAAGGACCATGCAAAAGTTTATTGTATTCATTAACTACTGTTGCATCATCAGCATTGAGGTGACACATGCTATAAAAATTCAAGCTCAAAGAGTATTGGACAAGTGTGAATTGCGAAGGGCAAGGGCTTACTATTTTTTTTAGGTCAAAATATAACTTTAGTCTCTACATATGTTATTAATTTTAAATTTAGTTTCTTATACCAAAAAAAAAATTGAGTAAAACCTCAGAGTGGTCCCTATCGATTTTCATATTGGACAAATTAGTCTCTAACAAAAATAAATTGTTAAATTGGTCCATAACCTTTTAAAATATTAGATAAATTAATCCTTAACAAAAATAAACAGATAAATTGGTCTCTGATTTTTTCAAAATAAGATAATTTAGTTCCTCTATCAAGCTTCTTTAATGGAACTAAATTGTTTGATTTTAAAAAGATTAGAGATCAATTTATCTATTTATTTTTATTAAGGACTAATTTATCCAATATTTTGAAAGTTAAGAACTAATTTGTCAGTTTATTTTTTTTAGGGACTAATTTGTTTGATGTGAAAATCGATAGGGAGCACTTTGGTGGTTTACTCAAAAAGTTTTTACATCTGTCTTTACCTATATAATTATATATAAAAAAAAGTCCCTATTATCAATATAAGTTTTAATTCCATTAATTCTATATAATTAATAAAGTATGATCTAACTATTTAACTTATTTTATTGGATATTACGTGGTAGATATTAAACAGTAGAACACATACTGGGAATCATATTATGTTAACTACGTAGAATTCATGAAATTATATCGCTAATTAGCGACAGCGATTTCTTTACAAATAATTGTATTTGTAGGGATAGATTTAAAGACCTTTTTTTTTTGTGTAGAAACTAAATTTAAAATCGATGACATGCATACAAAATTATATTTTAACAATCTTTATAAAAAGAATAATAAAGTTTAAAACTTTATAGAAAATTTTATTAAAAATTCTGATAATATTTTTCTAATAGTATAATATTATTCTTTTTTTTTCCTTACTTCTTCGAGTATTCTACCTCATTTAAGTGTGAAATCAATGTTATTCGTGATTTTGTGACTGCTTTTCTTAATAATACGTTTTTATAAATTTGAACTTTAAATATTATAAAAGTTTCTTTTAATCCTTTAATTTTAAATTTACTAATCACTTAAGCTAATACGAGTAGACATTTCACTTAGATAATTTGCATAAAACAATAGGTTAAAATCTCAGTGTCATCAATTTTTTTTTTTTAAAGGTTGAACTGAAATCCTATTGACAAAGTTTGACTAATTAAGTTTTAACAATTTATATTCCATCAAAAAGAAAAGTTTTGACAATTAATAATTCTCAATTTTGAATATATTCGGCCTCTGAATTTTCATGACGAGATACTGGTAGTTGATTATGTTATTAAAAAAATTTAGCTTTTAAGCGCAGCAAACCTCGAACAACAGTGTCGTCAACATCTCTCTGTACTTCACATAGAACATCAAACTAACAATTATATATTGGAAGATCCAAAATAAACGAGCAAGAGTGAACAGACCTACCAGCATTAAAAGACATAATTACACTGAAACTATTTTTCAAATAATTTTTAAATAGATATAATCTATTATAAGCACATAAATTATTATTTAATATGTATAAATTCGCAGAAACTATAATATAAATACGCATATTATTAAAAATAATTTTAACATATATAAATAATAATTTATGTGCTTAAAAGATATGTAATAAACTCTACCTAACTAAAATTTTCTCTCTTTTTTGATTTGAGATGTTTTGTCGGATCATGACATACATTTCTCTTTTGCTTCCATTAATAAACTTTACCCAATGCTCTGATCTCTATTTTTTTTTTTCCAGTCTACCTAATCCTAATGTCATGTTCTCAGTGAAGCCTTTTTAAATTTCTTCTGTTTTTTTTTTTGGTCCACGGCCTGTTTTCTTCCTTTTGATTTTTTTGGGAGATTGCCTGTTTTCTTCTCACTATGCTGGTTTTGATTTCTATAACAGTTAAGGTTACTCACATCCCCAAAAACAGAGACGTAAAAAAATAAAAAAAAGTGAGGCACACACAAAGTTAAAGTGACAATGGTGTATTTCAGGGTTTTTTGTTTGTTATTTGTTGGGCAGATGGCATGTTTCAGTTTGTCCAAACAAGTGTTCTCTTTTACATTTCAAGGACGTGCTAACCACTGAAAGAGGAAGCTTGTTACAAGCATAAGCCCATTAACAATTGGGAATCGACAATATTTGGTTGGGCTGTCGGAAAACGCAACACCCAAAGGATCGTCCGGCCTTCGGTCTTATCCCCTTCTTCTCAAAAATCATACATTGCATTATAAGCCACACATCTTAAGCATATTTTCAAGGTAGACCCAAAAAAAAAAAAAGGCAACAACTCTATTTTCATTCTTGATCTTTTAGTGGCATATTTTGATTGCGTCCTAAGAGATTTTTTTTTTTGTTTTAATTTTGTCCCTAACATTTCAATAAAGTTTCAATGTTACCTTTTTCATTGGCATAACCAACTTTACTAATGAAAACTATCAACCTAGTTATAATATGTTCATTTTTATCTTATGTGGATGTCATAATATATATGTAAAAACTCTATTTTCGTCGCTAATATTCTATACTCCATTGTTTAGAACTAGGAGTTGTCTATAAATGGGACTTAGTTCATTTTAATAAGTATGGTTAGACGACTTAGTTCATTTCAACAAGTATGGTTAGACTAAATAATATAGCTTTTACATATATAGCATGACATTTACATAAGATAAAAATGGATATGTTGAAGCTAGCTCAACCGTTTCCATTAGTAAAATTGATGGCGTAAGTGAAAAGGATAAAATTAAAACTTTATCAAAACATTAGCGATGAAAATAAAACAAAAAAAAAAAAAGAATGAAATCAAAATATCGCTGAAAGGTTAGGGACAAAAATGGAGTTTTTACCCTTTATAAGGTAAAACCTACAACCATGGGAAATGTTTGTTTTGAATACAAAGGTCCACATAACTCATATATGTGGACGTGTCATTAATAGTGAAGAAAAAGGGAAATATATAGTAAGATATTGAGAGTTATGTTAAAAATCTTTTTATAGTGTAATTGATATGGTATTGGATTACTGAGTCGCTGGTGAGAGGATTAGCCAAATTTCATATTTAGACTCAGTCTTGAGAGCAAATCATGAAGTAAAGGCAAAGGATGATATTGAACACCTAACCTCAGATGTTGTGGTTGTTAGACCAATATAGCAAATGGGCATAACTATGGATAATGTTAGAAGGTAGAGGAAGAGTCCCTTGTGGATGAGCGACTATTATGTCAATTAGGGAGTTATGTTAGTTAGGGGATTGGTTAGGTGGTTATAATACAATTGGAAGGATTGGAAAAAATAAAGATTCATTTTGTTGTAAGGTGTAGACTTTTGGGGTATCTTTTCTCTTGAGCCATAACCAAAGAGAAAAACTTGCTTTGTACAATTTCCCTATGAATAAAATTTCTTCAATGAGTTCCATCAATTTGGTGCTTTTGTTGAGTGGTTTTCAACCATGGCTAAAGGAATTCATTTCTCCAAGTTAGAAAAATCAAACAAAGAACGTAAAGAACAAATATAGGGCTGCTCACTAAGAAACCCAAATGCAAGTTTCTGAAACTGAAAGGCATGTTCTGATATGAATGTAACTATGAAGGGTGAAACTTTGCAAAACCAGGTTTAGATGGTGCAAAGAAAATCTAAATTCCATAGCAAACCACCCCATTCGTGTAGAGGAAGAAGCATAAGTTTGAACAGAGGAAAGATCTAAGGAGGGAAGGGAGAATAGATGCAAGTTCCACAAAAATATGATGGTAATGATACCTAACTTCAATAAAGAAGGAGTGGAAGAGTGAGTCTTCAAGGTTAGGTAATTCTTTGGATTTTATGAAGTGTCTAAAGCCCAAAGAATATGGCTTATATCCTTTCATTTGACAGGAGTAGCCTATGCTTAGTATAGATGGGCAATAAATAATTAATTGAGGTATACTTGGGATAAGTTCCTTAAGGGCGTACAGATGAGATTTGGCACCAACCTTTTCCATGACCTTAGGGGTTCTTTGAACTAACTAAAACATGTGGAAATAGTTATTGAACATCAAGAACAATTTAAGGAGATTTTCAACCAAGTAACTAAACTTCCTGAGACTTGGTGATTTCCTTTTTCATAGCTAGGTTACATGATTATTCATGTGTGAGTAACTTTTGGCTAAGCCAACTATTTACGTGTGTACAAGCAATATCTTTAGCTAGGTTGTGTGAGGAAACCAATTTTGGTTATATCAACCCCAAAAGATGCAATGTATAAGAAATCGAGGTGGGAATTATAACAGAAGGGTGAGTAATGTGAATTCTATTAAAAATATGATAATATCAAAACCTACTACCAGCATTGTATTCATTACTCCAACCTTAATCATAATAACAACATTACAACCACACAATAGAGCCAAGATTCTATGAACAATCCTCCCCATAAAAGGATGATTGCAATTTAGATTATGCACAAAAGGGAGAAAGGCCAATGTTATTATATTGTGATGAGATATATACTCCTAATCATAGATTTAAAAGTACCTACCTTATGTTAATAGGAGAAGAATAAATAGAGGAATTATTAAAGGAGCATAGGATGGAGAAAATGAAGGACAGGAAGAAAAGGAGGGATCACCCTTTGAAATTAGCCTTAATGCTATGGTAAGGCAATACCCTGGTAACGCCTTGAGATTGAAAGGTGTCTGTGAAAGAAAACTCGTGATTATATTAATTGATAGTAGGAGTACTAATAACTTCCTATAAGACACCAAGTATTCCTTTGATCAAGGTATACATTGGAATTGAGGAATCAATCTTATATCAAGCAAAAGCTGGTTGAAGGATAGAAGGGTGGTGGAATTGTATGAGTTGGAAATGAATGGATCATTGACATTGTGATGGAGGTGCAATGGTTGCAAACTCTGAGAATTATCCACAATTGCAAAGAATTGATAATGGAGTTTGAGTTGAGAGAGCAAAAAGTAGAATTACAAAGGAAACAAGCATAAAAAATATCTTTATTAGTAGGAAGGCCTTATTAAATTTAATGATAGTAGAATCTATTATTTCCCTATATATACCACTTGAAAGTTCACATAAATGTGGGAACAACTATAGAAGCAAAAGCACTAGCAAATTCTAGATAAGATTCTAAGTTATTGGTTTATGAGAATGGAATCCAAGTAGTAAAGCAATGGATCTTAGAGGGGGAAACATGTAGTCATAGTTATTAATATCTTCTTACGAGTTTACAATCTTACCATACTAAAACGAGCTAACTTACACATAAAACTCTTTTTTGTCAAACTCGTGCGAGTTTAAGTAAACTCTAACAAAATAGGTAAATTCTTGATTCTACAAATGAGTTTAAGAGTCTAAAATTATACTTAATTTTGCTATCCAGATGTAAAATATTGGTCATTTTTGTTGTTTATTTTAGTTTACTTATTTATTTCATGCAATATTTATTGATTTTATTCAACTAATTTTATCTATTTGTTATTGTTTAATTATGTTTTGTTGAACTACAAAATAATGTATGTATGGTATAAAGTATGGTGTAAAAATGAAGTTATATATTGGGTTATATTTTATGATTTTTTTTATTTATGTTGTTATAAAGGTAAAATTGTTCAATATTAATCATAAAAATATCATTTAACTATATTTAATTACTAAAATATATTTTTTAAGTAATATTTTTTAAATATGTAAACTTCTACGAATCTACGGGTCGAGTTTATGATTCGAGTTTGCAAAGACTTCATGAGTTTACCTAAACTCTGGAGTTTGATAACCTTGCCTATAGTATCACAATAGTGATACAAAGCGTGCTAATGTGTTTGAAGAGCTAACTTCCTTCCCCTCGCATAGATATTTGGATCATTCGATATAGTTCATGCCAAATTCTAAGCCTATAAATATCAAACCATACGAATATCCTCACTTCCAAAAGCCAATGAAATTGAAATATTAGTGCAAGAGATGTCGCAAGCTAGGGTAATTTAAGATAACCAAAAACCTTTCTCAAGTTCAGTGCTATTGGTAAGAAAAAAGATAGTGGGCATTTTACATTTATTATAGGGCCTTAAATTCAATTATCATTAAAGATAAATTACCCATTCCTACAACAGAAGAGATTCTAGATGAGTTGTATGGGCTACATATTTTCTAAGTTGGGTTTATGTTCTAGATATCATCAAACTCACATGAAAGAGATTGATATATATAAGATTGCATTGTGCACTGATCATATGGGGCATTATGAGTTTGTGGTGGTGCCATTTAACCTCATAAATGCCCTATCCACGTTTCAAGCCATTATGAACAAGGTTTTCCAACCTTATTTGGGGAAGCTTATTGTAGTCTTCTTTGATGATATTTTAATCTATAGTAAGACCATTGAGGAGCATATACAACATTTAAATTTAATTTTGAATGTGCTACAGCAGCACCAACTTCATGCAAAATATTCTAAGTGTGTATTTTTCCAAAAAGAAATAGAATATTTAGGTCATATTGTCACTCCAACAGGGGTCAAAGATGACCACCAAAAAACCCAACTAGTGATTAAAATGACCTAGACATAAAAATGCGAAACAACTAAGGGGATTTGTGGGGTTTACTAAATACTATCGAAAGTTTGTTCAAAGTTATGCTAGCATAGTTTTTCATTTGACTAAATCACTGAAGAAAAATGCATTTAGATGGACTCAAGAAGTTGAGTTGGCCTTCGTGAATATTAAATCAGCCATAACTACCACACTAGTATTAACACCACTAGATATAAATACTATGCTTAAAGATCATACCCCCCAACTTCATGTTACTCTTATTCAAAACTACAAACAGCTTAGGCTGCCATGAAGAAAAATGTTGATCAACATTGACAAGCAAAATAGTATGAAGTGGGTTCATGGGTATTAGTTAAAGCACACTAATTCAAGCAACAATTCTTAGCTCAATGCTTAAATTTTAAGCTGGCTAGGCACTATTTTGGCCCTTTGCAAATTATTTAGATGGTGGATCAAGTTGCTCATAGTTTGCAGTTTTTCGCAACCTATAGGATGCATCCTATCTTCCATATATCCCTATTGAAGGCTTTTCATGGATTCCTTCTCAATGCGCCTTTCGATTGGCTCATCGATCGTACTGATTTCATATCGGTTCCAACTGCCATCATCAACTACTAGGCACAACAATAAGAGGATGGCCTTGTCCATTAAGTACTCGCCGAATGGGAGGGATGCCCGAGGGAAGAGGCCACATGGCAAGAGTGGGCCACATTGTGCAAGATAGTTCTTGAGCAAGACTTTAAGGACAAGGTCCTCTGATGACAGGAAAGGTATTGATAGGGGTATTGGGCTGTTGGTGAGATAATCAGACCCAACCTTAGATGCTATGATTGCTGGGTTAGTACAATAGGTGGGCTCAACTAGAAAGAATTTTAGAAGGCAAAGGAAGAGTCCCATGTGAATGAGAGATTATTTTGTTGGTTTGGGAGTTATGTTAGTGAAGGGACTAATTAGGTGGCTATAATAGAATTGGAAGAGTTAGACAAAAATTGAATAAGGTGAAGACCTTTGGGGTTTCTTTTCTCTTGACTGATAACCAAAGAAAGAGAAGCTTGCTTTGTACAGTTTCCTTGTAAATATAATTTCTTCTATGAGTTTCATCAGTAATGTTATTAAGCTCCAACTCTTCTACGCACTATGCACTACATAGTAGCTGTTGATATAAAACAAATGTTATAAGTGCTAAATTGTTATTAAAATGCTTAAAAGAGTGCGTAAGTTTCCCCCCATTGCAACGGCCTAGCATATCATAGGTCAGCCACTAGAGATACTATATGATACCATAGGAAAAATGAAAATGTTAATTGCACATATATAAATTTTGTGTGTAATTAATATTAATGAATTAGAGGGAAAAATATGCAAATAAATGAATGGTAATAATGAGAGTTTTCCAAGAAATTTTACATATATAAGTAAAATAAATTTTTAATTCTTTTGGCAATGAATAAAACTTTAATTAAAAATAATTAGTAAAAAGTATGAATAAAAATGACCATCAATAACATTATCCTTGAGTTATATGTAAGAAGTGCTAGAGTTGATTAAAAGATGCTAATTAATGAAGATGGAGAAACGTTGTGTTCGTTTTGCTGGCTCGTGATCATGTTGCTTAATTAATAACATTATCCATTCATGCCGCTTGGATATATTCTCATGATAATAAAATTCGTACCTTTAGCAAGAAATTAATAGAAACAAAATAAAAGATGACTTTAACTTTTTGTGTTCATCAATTCGATTTTTTTTTCCGGAAAAATATGGTCACCGTTTTCTTTGTCTTCTTATTTAATTATTCTCACACATAGCCTAATAGTTAGTAAAATATTCTTCATACTATGTAGCTTTGGTTTTGATTTGGAGTAACTTTTCATAGTATTAATTATGTTGTCTCCATATGTTTTGTGATTTGCCCTAGATAGATGTCATGTTTCAAGAATTTATTTTAATTTTAATAAAATTCTTGCATTTTAGCCAATAACTTATAGCTCATGTGGTATCTCCATTAATTTTTGTGACAAGAAGTTTTAATATTGGATTAGTGGTTCGATTCTCGTATTGCCCATCCTTTCCTCCATCTTTCTAGCTTCACTAGAAGCTCCTTGAAAAAAAAATCTTGCATTGTGTTAATAAAAAACAAAAATTTATGCTGACTCGTGTAACTTTTAGTAACACTTATTATTAAAAGGCGTTGTTAAAATTTTTTAATAACATTTAAAAGGTGTTGTTGAAAATATAATAAAAAGTGTTGTTAAAACTTTTTAGTAACATTTTTTACTAGTATGTAGACTATGTTGCTAAAAATTGTTACGAATACTTTTATATGATTTAGTAATATTTTTTAAATGTTACTAAATCTTAATTATATTGTTGTGTGTCTTACGTACTTCTTCCTTTTCTTTAAGTTTAATTTTATTTTAAATTCCTCTACATAGCCTAAGAGTGAATAAATTAAACATTTGCGAATAAATGGAATATATAGAGAGAATGTCGTTGAAAAGCGTATATATATATATATATATATATATATATATATATATATATATATATATATATATATATATATATATATATATATATATATATATGTATGTATGTATGTATGGTGACACAAACCATTTTCTTCAATTCAATTAGACAGAAAAAATGATTTATTAATGTATATGAGGCTTCTGGATATTACTTCCCAAGGCAAAGTTATATAAGTTGATCACTAGTGAGTCATAAATCTAGCCTTCTCATTTACACATTTCACAATTCAATTTCATCGTTGAATTGAGAATACTTAATATTAAACTTAATCAATAGTGTTTCAAAAATGATTAAAGTCAAAATTAATATACGATGTTTTTAAAAGTAAAAGAAATTTTGTGAGGTCTCAGAATATAAAACCAAAGAGAGAAGAGATGAGTTTGTGTACGTGTGAGCTTATATATATGACAAGTTGCAACACTTGAGGCTCATTTAGGTAAATTGCTTATTTAAACGCTTATATAAAAGTAACTTTTGAAAAGTAAATTGTGAATAAGTTATTTTATATTTAAATACATAATAATAGAAATACGTGTTAAGGGTATTTTAATAAGCGCTTATTGAGAGTTAGACAATTTAACTTCTCAAATATACTAAAAATAATCCTTTCTAAAGTAATAAATTGTATAATTAAATAGAGTAAAAAGTTAAAAATATGACGTTTAACTTCTACACAGATTAAACTGGGCCTAACTGAAGCCAAAGGTGGCATAACTGACTAAATAGATGGATAACTAATAATTGTCACTCACTGAATCTAACTAACAGCAAGAAGAGTTACTACTCTTATCAAATTTAACTGATAAGGTTAGTACATTTAATACATAAGTTGTGACTGAATATGCATAATAGCAACTATTGGTATATTTAAATTTTAAATGATAGTTTTAATTTTTTTTTATATTTTTAGTATAAAATTTATAGTATCATAATGTACTAATGCATTAATGAAAAAGTTATTTTAAGGCAATTATTTCATAGCCAAGTTATTTTAACAATATGATAATATATATTTAAATTTCTTCAACGGAAGAAGTTGCGAATCAGATTCAAAACCATTTTGTAGATGTTATTTAACTTGATTCTGCAAGTTGAACAAATATTTATTAATATGCATTATTAATGAGATTATTTTGATACATTATCAAATATTGTGCACAGTAAATCAATCAAAATTAAATTATTAAATAATAATGTACATTTTGTTACTTAAAATTAACATTTCCAATTAACATAAATTCACTATTTTTTATTACTAAAAGGACTATATATATTCTTTTTATATATATTAAAGGTTTTTTTACTTCATTTACCGAGACAAAAGGACTATATTCAAGAACTTCATTTCAGTCCTACTATTAATATATAAAAACGTTTTACGTCAACTTTAAAAATCTCCAATGGGCTAACATATATGTCGTATATATATGAAGAACCTTTGTCGTAGGTATCCATTAAGTTAACAACACGGGGGAATACGTTATTCTATTTATGGAAAATACTTCAATATACAAGACATAATATATTCGTGTATAACTTATATATATATATATATATATATATATATATATATATATATATATATATATATATATATATATATATATATATTTGTGGGATATACTTGATCTAAATGCATTTAAATATAGGGTCAGAATTCGTTAGTCCACCCAATCTTTTGGACTAATGTTAGTCCCTCCTTAAAGTTACAAAACAAACCTCCCATAAATTTGCTGAAGAAGGCCTATTGTTTTTTTCTTGCAAATACGGCCCTTATCCTATTTCCTCTTCTCCAAACTCCCATAATGCAGCAAACCATACATAGCCAACAACTGCTCTCTATCATTTTCTTTTAATGGGAGTAATGCCTCAAAGTATGAAATGTAAGACAGAGGGATAGAGTTATATGATAGTAGATTTTCTTAATATGTCCCGTGCAAAGGTAGATAGCCAAAATTAAATGCAGTGGTGAAATCTACAAATGATGTTACTACACCTCAATGTATACATAATGACAGATGTTGATAACAAGCATACAAATAATCTTCACAATTTTAATTACCAACATCTAAGATTTTCTATCATACCACCACCATCCATAGCCCATCACGTTACAAACACCGCCACAACAAAGCTTCCAAGCAACTAAAAAACACAATGACCAGAAGCATGTATCATCATAATAAGCTTTTAGATTCAAACTCAAGCTCAAGCAACCGCTACAAATCGTAATACTACTTCAAACAATCACCAACACCCATTTCACCTTTTCAAAAAGTGGCCCCAAAATAGCAAGCAATTCACACAAGCCTGATGTACTGAGAGCATCTTCTTTGATGGCACATAATTCTTTTAAAACATTTTTCTAGATAGCTTGTTTCCAAGAACAAGCGATTTAATGAGGGAAAAAAAGAGGAGGTTGGGGATATGAAGGAAAAGAGAGGAACTTAAGATTGGGAAAAGATGAAAAGATTCAAAGTTGGAAATCAAAGAGGCACTTCACAGTGTAAAATATTGATGCCAGTGCTCCTTTACTGAACCCCAACAATGTTGTCATCCATGAGCTTCACCTTCCTCATCCTTGCTGATATCATAGGGTACATGATGGCCTCCTCCACAAACCAATGCCCCAAACCCAACAAATGCCTTATCCCATGCACCGCCACTGACTTCAGGTACACTGCTATCAACAGTGATGCTGTCGTAACGTCGCTGGCAGTCACATAGTCCTTTGCCTTGTCCACTTGAAATGGGTGACAAAAGAAAAGAAGAAAGGATAGAAGAAGATGGATGATGGTGATGACCACTTTTTTCCATCAAGATCTTTGATTGTTAAACATAAATGATCCTCCCATCAATACTTCAGTTATCGTTTCTTCCCCCTCCCTCCATAGAAAAATTGCCCAACTTACCACCGGTGTGATTCCCAGCACTCTGGCCAACAAAGGCATGGACTGATTTGCAAAAGATAAACATTCAAGACTCTCATTAACAAAATCGTCCCACAAACACATAGGTAAAGTCTCATCCATCCGATTTTAAGTGACAAGTGTCTAATGGTGGAAATAGGGTGGACTAACGTTAGTCCAAAAGATGGTCCTAACGCAAGGCATATCTCCAATAATATAGTATTGTTTATTTTTAAAATATTCTGCAGGAAGTTTGAAGGAGTAGATTTGTCTACTGGCACACATACACGTAAATTGGTTCGATCTTACTTTCCATCAAAATAAAGGAAACGGCGAAGAAATTAGAAGAGAAAGGCGAGAATACCCTCCTTCCCCTTTAGTTTATTTTATGTGTTGAGTCAAGTTGAAAGTTTTGAGTCACGTTGAAGCAGAATAAGTGGATTTCAGCTACAATATGTGAATTTAAATCTGATTTGTTATTTATATAAAATTGACTACATAATCAATAAAGAAGAAACGATGCAGTATTCACATAAAAGAAAAGGAAATGATGCATTATTAAAGTAATAAAGTGACTATTTAAAATTCCATTTACTTTTAGTTTGAAAACAAAACCAAATTAAGTGATCATATACCCAAATTCGAACCCTCTGAAGCATGAAAAAAAGCCAAAGAAAGAGTTATGAAGGACAAGACAATAAGTACGGAAGACTGTGAGCCTTAAATTCTTCAAAATTTTCCTCTGAATTCTTACCGATAGTTGTGGAGGAATTCTGAAACACCCCCGAAAGTTAGAAAATTTAAGAAATTTAAGGTGAAATTTGATGGGGTTAAAAAAAATTGGGTTTTATTCATCAGCTATGTTAATGATGTTTATGTGAGAAAGGTTTTAAGAAGCATTCTTTAAAAGGGTTGCTCCTTCTTAAACTTTAAGGGATAAATTGCTCATAAAGTAAAGTTCAAGAGAGTAAATTATATATTACCCAATAAAAATTACAATGAATCGTAACCTTATTCCTCACATTCACAAGTATGCAAGGATACTAAAATAGGCCACACAGTGAATTGAGAGAGTCAGACAAAGAGAGAGTACAGAGATTCTATTTTATGCGATGTAAGTGAGCTCGTGATCAAAGGGACCTTGCCCCCATGCAAATATACTCTTAGACCTTAGTTGTCATAACAATTATAAAGAATAAAATCCCAGACAATACCAACACCCAATGCACTGGAATTTCCCTTTCAAAATTCTGATTCTCCAAAATAATGATTTGGTATATTAAATTAACAAAACATTTCTCAACAGGAGAATTCCCACGCAAGCTCATGAGAATAATAATATCGCATTCCCTCCCACTCCTTCCCTTCACTGACTCACTCCATAGTCCTATTCTACAATTCCCTCCAAGTGAACAGAGAAACGACAGTTTCTCCCCATGTGCAACTCTGCAACTGCACCCCAAAACTTCACTGATTCCTTCCTGTGTATATCAGACCTACCCATCTCAAAACCCCAAAAGAAGACAAAGCCCACCAACTGCCTTTAAAACCCCTCCTACACAAATATCGGACCTCATTTCCCTCATATTAATTATAAGTCTCATTTCTCTTCCTTTCCCAATCACATGCAAAATTGAGAAAAACAAACTAACACTCAAATCGAAAAATAAAATTGAATTTAATTTTTATTGTCATTATAAAAATATTTTATATTATCATACAATTATATATTAATACATCATTAAAAATATTTAACTCCTACAAAAATTTATATATATGAAAATTCATCTATGTGATGACATATAATTAGTTAACAATACACAATTTTATATTAACAGTGTATAAAAAGAAATGCGAAAACCCTCTTAAAACCATTAAAGCAATCTTCACTCTCTGTCATACAAGGGAATTTAAATGTTGGGTATGGCTTAAGTTCTTCAATTGATATAAGTATATATGAAAGCTATGTTTGGAATGACCTTACTAGGTACAAAAGTCCATTTAAGTCAAAGGGTGTTCCATCAAATTCCCATTAAAGGTAACGATCAAAATGAAGTACCCAGAATGCTCGCCTTGTGTCCTGCAGCGAATTTTGCATCAAAACTTGACCACCTAGGGTTAGGGTTTATAGGGGAATTTTGGAGTTCACGCTTCATTCTTTATAATTCAGGGCTTGTCATCATTAGGTGTGTGTATGTACATGTACACCTAACTCTCACATACAGAAGAAGAAACCAAAAGTATGCGTAGTTAGCGGCTGTGAGTCATGATGGAATAATATTCTCTTTGTGATTATAAAATTGCAAAAGCATAATATCGTAGTGAATTTTTTATATGGTTTGATTCCGGAGTAGGTGGCAAATTTTGGAGGGATTTAGAAGAGAGGTTGCAAGTAGAGGGAGAGAAAAAAGGTGTGAGAGAGAAAACAAGCAAATGGATTTGTGTGTAAAGGGATATTAACTTTACTAACTGCGCCAGATCTGCGGTGATGAGAATAATACAAAGGAAAAGGGAATCAGTGTTGGGATGTATCTGACTTTATATGGCTGTGAAAAGTTCAATCAGTGTGTTTTATGGGTTAGTTTAGTTGTCTATTTGATGGAATGTCAGTGAGGTACTGAATGGGAAAAAGAGCTCACGATATTCCATGCAGCTCTTACTCAGTTCCTTGGCCCCTTAAACCCCACACACATGCCCTAATACCAGTACTTCAAAAAAATTTTAGAGACACACAGTACATTATCTCCATTTCAAATCCTCAATAGAAATGTTTTATTTATACAGTGTATAGACACCCAAATTGATATATATATATATATATATATATATATATATATATATATATATATATATATATATATATATATATATATATATATATATATATATATAATGATTGTAGTTTAAATAAATATAAATTAGGCTATATAGGTATTAAGACCAATTAGCTAATAATGGATTTACATTATGAAATGAAGATAATACGTGAACTTAATACTTATATAACTAGAATTCACATTTAGTTAAATTGCAATCTCCATATATCAACTTAAGTGTCTAAATTTCTATGTACAAATAATCAAATTGAATTCTCAAACTGTGTTTCTACACCTACCCATTTTGGCCTTTAAAATCAGAGAATGTGCATTTGAAGTTCAGTCTTCAAGTACTGTTTCTCACATGCAGAATAATGAACTAGACTTCAAGGCCATGCCACGCCATGTTATGTTTTAATCTTTTCCAAAATTAAAAACCTGCTTCCAATAGTTTTGCTCATTAACAATGGAGATAAAGTACTCTTATGCGAAACTGGGTTATAACGATTAAGATAAGAAGCTTGCATGAGAAACCCTGATCAACTTTGAAATGTAAACTAATTAGCAATGCAAGAAAATTACAACATATTTGTTCGGATGAAACTAGAATATATGTGTTGGACTATTCAAAGTAAAGATCCAGCCAAATAGATTATCATTGTCGGTATATATTAAACTTTTATTTGATCCTAGTAAAAATCGATGGAGCCATCAATTACAATGTGAAGTATTCTGCAGTTATTCAAAACAATCCACCATTTGGCCACTCTACATCTAGGAAGAATAAGTTTACAAACTTGTCTATGATTGCAGGATTGTTATTGCCACACCTTGCAGATATATAGGGCCCCTAGAAGATCCAATCAAACATGATGAAAAACATCCTTGTGAGGTATTAAAAGAAGTAAACAAACAACAAGAATCAACATAAGTAATTTATATTCATTAACAGTGCGTATTTTCTATATATTCTACTATACCTTGGACCTGTTACCAAGCCTTAACTCCAGATCTAGCTCTTCAATGGAGCTATGGCTTAATTCAAACACCTGTGGTTGCATGTGATGTCTATCAACTGAGCTTGACTTTGGTAAAAATGGAATTAATGAAGCATCTGTTTTCCTCCTCTTGCAACTGATATCTGCTTCTTCAGTCTTAAACTGGGAAGGTGAGTGAGCTCTACAAACAACCAAATTCAAGCTCACAGCCACATCAGTATCATCATCATTATCCAACCCCTTTGAGGCTTTTTCAACATGACCTTCAGGGTGGAACTTAGAACATAACCTGGGATTATCTCCCCCTAAATTTGACCATGATTCAGAAGAACAGACTTGGGATGTCTTGTGGACAATAGAAGAATTACAAAGTGGAATCATGGTTTCCTCTCTACATGAAGCAGTAACTGATGGAGGAGCTAAAGCCTTGGAAGGTGAGGATGATGAAGGTGAAGCAATAAGAACATCAAAATCAGAATTAGGGTTAACTTTATTACAAGCCAATCCACAAACAGAAGAAGGGTATCGGTTATTATATCCCAAAGATGCGAAAGGATTTTGAATTGGCTTGTCGAGGTGGTGAGTCTCAAGGTGATCATGGTATAGAATTTCATTATTCTTGGGGCTAGAGGGTTGCTTTAGCCTTGCTCTATCCCTTCTATGAACATTCATGTGGCCACCTAGAGCCTGTGCTGATCTAAACTCTCTCCTACAAAAGCTGCAAGAATATGATCTTGGTGGCCATATGCATCCACCAAGAGAACCGGCTGCATCTTCTGCAAAAGCTTGTTCTTCCCATGAATCATCATAGGAAGGGTTACTAGTTGGTGAAGTGAGGTTGGAGGCCAAAGAGAACTTCCTCTTTGCTTGCATCCAACATTGACCCTGTTCCATTGGGGACACAGATCAAAGGAGATTACCCCAGAACCTTAGGAAAAGAGAAGGATTTGGAGAAGAGAACAAGGTGGTGGATGTGGTTGAAGGTATGGTGGGTGCAAGTGATATCAATATATCTAAGCTTGGAATTGGAAGCTACATGATAGGGATATGCTGGGATCTTAGATGATAGGGATATGGCTTTTAGAGGACAGTTTGTGTGGAAGGTGAAGTGATGGGTACTCTACCTTTGCCTGTTTTGGTGTATATGATTAACCTTAATTTTTGGTCCTTTTTTTTGTTTTTTCGGGTTGGCTTCCAACATGGGTCAATGAGACATCAGAATGAAATGAATACTAAACCAGGTTCCCTTTTTTTCCTGCATTTTCTTTGTGAGGGGAAGCAATGCAGCCATGGTTTTTGAAAATTACTGATGTGGGTCCTGAAATGTCTTAGCATGAGATGTGAGGTCGGGTGTGGCTACACAGTACAGAACTTAAGTCAAGAAATCTGACTGAAATCATCTCAGAGAGATCCAGCAATGTTTTTGGCTTTTTTATTTTTATTTATTTATTATTTTCTGAATGTCCTTGGTCTTCATTGCACTAGAGAACATATGGGGTTTTCCTGTGTCCTTTAATAACAACAACAACAACAAATAATTATAATAATAATAAGCACTCCTGAATTGAACAACGTTCCAACAGTCAATGTGATTTTGGAACTTGGTAACTCACCACTACACTTGCTTCTTTGGTAATAGGAAAAAAAAAAAAACAATTACTGAATGCCTTGGGGATTTAATTTGTGTAAAAAAAGTATTTTTTAAAGAGAAAAGTTTTTTAACATGGCCTTTAAACACCCAAATTGATATGTGGTTATAATTGTGTAAATAAGTATAAATTTTAATTATGTATGTATTAAATGCTCTATTAACTAATAATAAATGTACACATACACAATTACTAAGGACATTGTGTCAACAATTATGTCGCTGAAATATACACTTATTTGCATATAGTTTAACACAAGTCAATTTAGTTGTTTAGGTATGGTAAAATAATGGAACTGCTATTTTGTAAGATGCTGTTGTTCTTTTGTTCTTATAAGGCTTCTTAATATTCATTCTAAATACTGAAGTTATTCCTCCTCACACAAGTACTTTTTTAAGGGTTAAAATATTACAGATATCCTTCAATTGCTGAGTTTATGCTTGCTTACCTTCTATACTATTATTTTGATTAAACATATAAGGATAATGATTATTAATATTATAAATAGTTGGTTTTGATGGTAAAGCATGTTTTGTTTTGCTTTTCATCCCATAAAGCGTTTACATAAATAAATTAAAATGGTTCTTTTAACATTTTTTCTTATGGATATCAATTCTTTGGGATGATTAATATATTATTTTTTTATACAGCTGTGGAAAAGCATATATTTCTCCAAGCAATGGAAAAAAAAAAAAAAACTGGGTAAACGGTGGAAAATTACCTTTTTCGTAGGTGTATCAATAATCTTTCTAACCAAAATAACACAATAAAGTGGAAAAAAGTCCTTTCGTCGAACAGCTGTTTACTCTAATTTTCTTCCACGTTCATGTTTATATGTATGTAAAAGATTCAAACAGAGATGCAAAGCAAGTGAAATTCACTTTTTGAAGCATATAAATTATGTAATTTAATACGATTTGGCTCACTAGAATGTATATACATTAATGAAAGACAGTTCTAATGGTAACAACACTAGCAGCTCGTGACGATGACAGCAGTAGCGATAATAGAGTGGTGACAAAGCTAATTACGTGCCAATAATTTTGATGAAAGAAGAATTTTTGTCATTTTCAGAAAATGATACGGAATAAAATGATGAGTAAAATCAACTTTGATGAAATAGAATGAACACTCTCATTAACTTATATTATTAATTATTACTAGTATTATTAATTCAAAATTTATTACTTTAACCAATTGGAATTTTTGAATATATATACAAAATATGAAATTATCAACATTTATTACAATTCAGTTAGATATGTGTTTAAGCATTTATTAACATTTTTTAATATAGATATAATTTTCGTTAAACCCTTTATTATTAACATTTTTTCTATCTCAAAGAATTTTTATTTTTTTTTGGGTTTCTCAATATCCTCCTATTCAACACAATTCTGTTTAAATACTATAAGATACTTAAATATGAAAAAAAATTTCAACTGATATACAACTAGACTAAATCTAGTTAATTGCCTTAAAGAAGTTTAAAAACGGGTCATTTAATATAAGAAATTGCTTCCGAACGAATATCCATTTTCATTCTCAACTTTTAATTTGTTTTCATTTCAGTTTTCCATTTTCGTTTGTACTATTTTGTTAAATTTAAGGGTGTGTTTATTTTTTTTATTTTTTTAAAGCATTTTATGATATAACTTTTTTTATAACTTTTATTTAGAAGTTATTCTTTTTAATTTTAAAAAATAATGAAACTATTTTTTAACAAGTTTAATTTTTAGAAAAATTGTATTCAACTATTTAAATTTTTAATATCTTTTAATTGTTTTTTTTTTTTCATAAAAGAACTCAAATAATCAATGTTACACTGTGTTTGCATATTTTTTTCATCAATAGAACGTTACAAAACTGATAGAGATGGACTAGAAAGGAAAGGGAATGAATAAAAGAAAGTTACCTTCCCTCTTAGTTGGGAGATTAAGAAGGAAACAAAATGAAAGTTCTTTAATTTTGTTTGAAGTTTATATTATAAAGAAATAGAACAGAACATTCATTTTGTCTAAATATTATAACTTTAGTTCTGTCCATTTCCTCCATTCTACCCGAATTTAATTTTAAGTGAATAAAAAAAGAGACTTTGATGGAAAGAAAAAAAATGGGAATAGTTTCCCTTAAGTTCCTTTCCGTTTCTAAGTATATTTAGACTCCTAAACAAGATATTTATTATCTTTCCCCTCATATCCTTTTCATTCCCCTCGTTGCTTGTCATCCAAACATATATAAAGTTGGAAACCAAATTTTTTTCCTTTCAAAATGAAAACAATGCTCAGAAAAAAAAAAAAAACAATGCATTTGAAAAATGCAATTTCGCAAACAATACATACGAGGATCTGTATCTGAGCGTGATGCACCATAATTAGCTAGTGTCTCAATCGCATCATAAACCATAGCAAATTCTCTTGTAAGTTATGTTGTTTATGAACTGCATTAATTTCACCGTAATGTAATAGAGCATTTATCGATTAACTATTGTTATAGCCATAAAACGGTAAGTGCATGACTGATAGGACAGGAGTTAGTTAGTGACCGTTGAATCAGTTACTGGTAGTTAGAAGGGTTACTTTTCTGTTAGAGTCAATCGATTATTAGCTAGAGCACTTGCAATATATTGAAGTTAGAAGAGTCGTCAGTGTATAAATATCACATCTTGCATTGGAAAGTTCAGTTGAGTGAAATCGCAATTTTGTTTCCAACTCACCCTTGCATTCTTTTTCTCTTCGTGCTTGCTCTGCATTCTCTCTACTCCTTGGGACCTTGAGGTCTGATACCTAACAATGACAAATATTAGTTATGTTATCGATTGAAAATTTCGAGACAGTTCTTCCACAAAATGTTACTTAAATATACTAGTAAAACACTACAGTATTCATCTATAATATTATTTTTTAATTTTTGATACGTGTTCCTTGTCCCTTTTAGTGTATGCACATATACATTAAACATCTTAAGAATTTACTATGAAGTAACCACGATTATATATAGTGCCATGGAAAACACTCTCATTTTGACCGTCAAAAGGTGAAAAGTGAAAACCTTTTTTTTAGATACGTCTTCTTATTGTAATTATTTGAAGGCTAAAAACATAAAATATTCTTCCTCGCAAACATACACACATACTGGATAGTAATTTAGAATGTTGAAGCTCTCTCTCTCTCTCTCTCTCTCTCTCTCTCTCTCTCGCGTTACTTTTATAATAAATTGATCCAATTTAAGCTATATTAATTAGTTAGAATATAATAAAGTTCAAGTACTGATAGTTTGATTGAAAAAAAAAAAAAAGATTGGGTTAAACCGCATCAAAGTGACATCAAGACAATTAGTCAAACAATTGCATCGTGCTAATTCGGAACTAGGTCACAGTAACATTCAAAAATTATTTCGCCAAAATAATGCACCAAGAAATGTTGAAATTTGAAAATTAAATTCAAAATTTTTGTAGGTTGCAGAATTTTCTCAGGGACGAAAAACTAGCTATAAAACTCTAGAAGGTACCTTTTTCATTTTAAGTTGTCTGAGAGTGAAAATTATTTAGACTGCGTTTGGTAAAGAAAAGAAAAGGAGAAGAAAGAAAAGAAGAGGAAAGAAATTGAGAAAAAAAAAATATTGAGTGGAATTTTGTTTCCAGCAAACATATTTGGATTAAAGGAAAATAACAAGAAAGGAAATAAAAGAAAATTTATTTTTTTTTGTTTATTTGAAAAAGTGAAAGAAAAAAAGATAATTATATTAAATAATAATTTTACCTTTATATCATTATATTATTATAAAAGATTATTTCGACCATAAACATAAAGTCATGTAAAAAATTAGTAAAAATATAAAAGTTAATACAATTTTATCATAAATTTATCTATCAAAATAATATAATAAAAATTGACCTTTTATTTTTATATAAAAGCATTCACGTATATAATTGGGGTCTAAGGAGTCAACAAAAAATAATAATTGAAGTCTAATGAGTTAACAAAAAATAAAAATAATACAACTAATAAAATTAATTTTAGAGCAAAATTAATTTTCATTTCAATAGAGATTTGTAAGATCACAAGCAAGGACGTCAAATGGTGACAAATAAATGAAGACATTGCCATTTGAAAACGAGGCAAACACCCGGTATGTGATGTATTTAAAAAAGAATATTGATAATATATACTCGACTTTACAAAAAAAAAAAAAAAAAAGTAATGATAATATAGACTCGGATTCATAATAAACTCGAATCTATATTACATCTTAATCATTGAAAACATATTTTAAAATTATTAATATAGAAATATTAAGAAATCAATAATTGAGATGTAATATAAACTCGAATTTACCGTGAACCCGAATTTATATTATTATTTCCCTTTAAAAAATAGGCCTGCTATGACGAGGAAAATTAAAAAAAAAAAAAATGCACTACCTCAAAGGCAGTCAGACTGCAATGTTTATCACAAATGCCACTGTTCATCAATGAATCGACGTCACTACAGGGGTGGGGGGCTCAGGCTCCTTCATCCAAAGACGTAGAATAGAAGCAAGGGTAAGTTTGGAATTAAGGGTGTATTTATTTGAGTTTTTTTAATAAAAAATTATTTTTTATTAAAAATTTAATATTATATATTTGGATAATTTTTTAAAAATAATTAGAGTCTTAAAAAATTTTATTTTTTAATTTTTTGGTAGAAACTAAAAAAATAACTTCTAAAAAAAGCAATTTTCAACTATTTTAATTATATATAAAATTTTAATTTTAAAATTATTGTTTTAAAAAATTGAAATATACCTTAAATAATAGAAGTGATTGAGTTTTTTTCCCCCTTTTCACCCTGTTGTGAGGGGATTAAAAATTAGTGAGCCCCGTAATTCTTTATATATTGTTTATTCTTTCTATTCCTTTTTCTTTCCTGAACTAAATAAGGGAAATTCATCTCTTCATTCTAATTTCTTTCTATTCCCTTCCCTCCTTCTGTTTTCCTTCCAACTAAACAAAGCCTCAGAGTGGTTCTACATATGCACACATCATTCTACATCTCTACAATTTTTACTATTTAAGCAGTGAATCTTTTTTCATGAAACTAATTATCTCCGGTTAAGTTAATGTTCTTAATCACCTGTCATGCATTTTAAGACTTGTCATTAATAATAAAATGTTTTATTTTTTGAATTTTTTATTTTAAGAAACCTAATTCAATAATTGAACAGATTCTCATTGCTACCCCCAGGGGCCAAAAAAAAAAAAAGAAAAAGAAAAAAAAGAACAACTAATGGGCAAAATGACATCCTGATTTTCGTCGGAAGCAATTAGCTGAACTTTAAGAGTTCTTAGCTATTGAACAAAATAAAAAAGAGACAACTATCCTTAGTTATAGAACAAAATATATATATATATCAATATACACATCTACTATTGGATGAAATGTCTAAATGAAATCCATATCATATCTAATAATAGATAGGTGTGTATCCATTTGGTATCCAAAAAATGATATTTGCACATGACATTTCTCATAGTTATGTTCAGCCAAAAGGAATTTCATCCGATAAGTGAATGGAAATACATTGTTTAAACATTATAATTAAAATCATCACTTTGAAGTATATTGACACCTTTTCTTGCAAAACATCCCCACAACTACCGATCGAGTGATGCAACATCTATATTTTTTTTTCCACTGAAACTCCTAAAAAGATTCTATTTGGAAGGTTGCTCTTGTAGTATTCAATGTGCCGTCTGATGGACATGACCAAGAACTTGGTAGACATGCTCATGAAGATATTAATTAACGAATGGAAGGAACTAAGACCAGCCTTTGGTCATCAGCAAATTGCGTGGCCATATTAATGAGGAAATGAGTCTGAGCAATGCTACTTTGACTAGTTTCTTAATCGGCTTACTTACATGTGGTTCTTTTTTCCACTTATTTTCTCGAGATAAAAGGTTCGATCTCCACCCATATGCTTATTGTATTATTCACAGTACAAACAATTAGCAAGTCATATGCTAAAAGATATAACTAGCTTATTTTTCTTTTTGGCAGCTCCTGGCCACCAAGACGTTTTTAAATCACATGTCACACTTATTTCTGGAGACAAGAGTTTGATAATATATATATATATATATATATATATATATATATATATATATATATATATATATATATATATATCTTTATTTTATTTTTTTAAAAAAGTATAGTTTCCGGCCGATTAGACTATATATTGCAAATATATTTTAAGATTATTTGTGTGTTTAATTTTCAATGGGTCAAGTTAATCACCAAAGAATTTTAAACATTTAATGCACGAATTTAATTTTGATTTACAACTAATATAATTTTTTCATCAAATTATCGAATTATGCAATATGTTGCCACATTATTGAAGTCATTTCATGACTTTTACTGCAACTATCTCAAAATGTTACACATATAACAATATATGATTAATTGATATTATAAAAAAGTTTATATTAAAAATATATCAAAATTAAACTCTTTATATATTATTATTCTTCTTAATTGAAGCTATAGGTACTGTTCTATTAGAGACAATTCTGCTCGAGCCAAGTAGGATTATTTAGATGGAAGTCTTGATATATTACTAAACATTTTTGGCAGATTAGGTTCTGAAATATGTAAAATCCAATTTTATTATCATTTCTGGTTTTATCAGAGGTCTCAAATTCCCCGGAAATTCCAACTAGAAATTAGCCTTTTCTGGTGTCAAGTCAACACCAATATCTCATTGCTTTGTCAAGAATCATGTCTACCTAATACAATATTTGCAACTAAGAAAGAATAACACATTTCTCTAAATAGTCATTGTTTTATTTTATTGGTAGAACAAATTTAAGAATAAGAAAAATGACAGCAGATTTGTCTCATTTTGAATTAAATAGAAGAATAAGAGAGGGAACTATCACGACAAGAGTCCCATCCTATATATAAGTTCAAACTTAGATTATTTTTTAATGAATTGTTAGAACCTACTTAACCCTCACGTCGTTTTGTTTTTAAAGTGACGGAGAAAGCCATAAAGGTAGGTTTCAACTTGCTGATCTCGTGTAAACCATTTAGACTCTCTCATTATTATCCAATTTTTAGTGGCTTCTTTCATCTTATTCTGAATTTGTTGTTTTGATCCATTGTTTAATCATTAATTGTAACTTATGTTACGAAGTTTTTATGGTAAAGCAATATCACTACTAGTTTCTTTCTTTTTTTTTTTTTCCTCCATAATATGTATCACTATTAATATGTTGGAATTTTAAATGTGAGTGATAAAGTCTTACACTGATTAAGAACAGATGAGTATATAATATGGATAATCTATGGATTTATAGTCTTTATATTTTGAGTCAAGATGTGGTGTCTGATCCACCATCGTGGTTTTTCACTTAATTCACTAGTTTAAATCTCTTGGATTTTTTATTCTTATATGTGTTGGGCCTTACACTTGAGAGGAGAAAATATTGAAATTTCAAGTGTGAGAGATATAGTCTCAAATTAGTTAAAAACATGAACTAAATAAATGAAGAATATATAATATAAAAGACACATAAACTCATTACTTTAAAATTTTAGGCCAAAATATGACATTTTATCTGCTATTATAGTTTTTCATTTAATTTATTGATTTAGATATCTCCTAACGCAATATGTACATGGTACGAAGTAAAAAGACACTATCATTGAGAACAAGGTATTTATTTGGGGCATACTGTTATAATAGCTTTCTCTTCCATATGTAATAAATTAATTATGATGATAAAAAGTAGTTATATAAATAGGAGAAGAAGACATGACCGTTAATTCCTTTTTAAGTCGTTTGTTGGCAAACATCCCTCTTAAGTAGGTAATCAACACCTCATGCTGTATAGGATGAATTAATTTCATGGACCTGGCGCGGAAAACAAGAAGCTACATGTCATTCTCAACATAATAATAATAATAATAATAATAATAATAATAATAATAGCTTATAAATAAGTAATAAAATGAAGTTTTTTATTTACCATCATCTTGTATTTTTCTGTGATGAAAATTTGAGCATGTTAAATTGGTATACGATATTATTAGATCTGAAAAATTTACAGGGATTATATATGTGCGAGAATGCTTGCAGATTCGTTGTCTCATCTTAATAGTTCAATTGTTAATTAATCAAAAAAAAAAAAAAAGTTGTTAAGAGTTATGGGCATCAGAAAAAATAATGAAATTTAATTTCTACAAGTACTCTAAACCGAGTATATTCTAATTTTTCTACCCTTATCCCTTATCCACCTTCCCATGTCTTATTAGGAGACTTCTTAAAAATCATACTAGGAGATTCCTCTCCTAGGCTAATCCTAGCCCTTATTAACAAAAGATGGTGGCTCATTAAATTAAATTCAAGCCTGCTTTATGTATTGAATAAAAAATTCACACACATTAGACTAATTGAATTTAATTTGAACAAAAAAGTATATGTGGGACAAATTTTATCTTAAAGCAAATAAAAAATTCTAAAGCTCAGATATCTTGCTTGCTTAATGTTTTATTTTTGATCATTTCAAACTCACTTTACTGGCAGCTAGCTGGAGTTTTCATTGATTTAATTTATATAATTTTTTTTAACAAAAATCATATATTGTGTTGAATAGTTTATTTGAGAATATCTTTCAGATTCAAATAAAAATATATATGAAAAAACTTCAACTGAAGAAAAGTATCACTAATTAAACTACAATAAAATCCCAAAAAAGTGAGTAACCAATTAATCATGAAAATTCAGAATAATAGAATTAGTCTAACTTAAAAATGTGAATAATTGCTTTTGTTTGCTACTTGCTATTTCAAACGAACACATCAATTATTCTTTCCCCCTTATTAGACAGACTAGAAAAGACATGTACCTGCTTCATAAATTATAGTTATCTCCTTTGCAATCAAATAGTTCCTCTATTTTATTGAAATAATAGTACTATAAAATGTCCTGTCCTGGCTCTCCGAGATGTTGCTTAAGCTGTCCTCATGCTCTCTACTTGTGTTACTTGTGTTTTCTTTTTTCTTTGTTTCTCCAAATCTAAGGCTCCCATTTCTTGTTTATAATTAACACCTATGTGGAAAGAGAGACAATTCAGGACTATATATTGAAGACTTAAAAATCAACTTCATCATGGAGACTTATTTATATATTTTTTAAAAGTGGGAGAGAGAGAGAGAGAGGGGGGGGGGGATGATAACTAATAAGGATATCACTAGAAGGAAGAAAAAAAAAAGGATCAAATGGTTGGATACGGATGCGTGATATGACACTGGATAGCCCACGGATAGTAAGATTTGAATCGCCACCTCTAATTTTCCACATTATATGTGACTATAATAATGTTTTCCTTAATTTATGTATATTGGATATGTGCATTTTTTTTATTTGGTTGCAGTGACAGTTTCTGCTCAGAGATATATACTCTCTCAGAAGAGCATCTCTTTTCTCAATTTTTGCCTTAAAATTACTGACGACAGTCCATATATATTAGCGACGTCCAAAAATGGAGAAAATTTGAAGAAATGGTGTCGGTAGGGTCATTATCTGATCAATTAACTGGAAAATTATTATTGATTTAATAGAACAATGCAAAGACAAAATTAGGTGCAACTAGTACTTTATTATAATGCAACTTTGCTATACGTGCGCCTTTGATAGTGTTGTTGTTAGTAAACATTACCAGCAAATATCATGCCATGCAAAGAGACAACTTTTACCACTATATGCTTGTAATCGAAGCATGATAATTCTCTTATTATTGTTATCAAGTCCTATTCATAATAATGCACCGTGATCCCAACGGCTTTGCAAACCATTTGACTACAATTGGAGAGTCACTAGCTTTGAACTTAATTTGTTCCACATTCTTTTCAAATGATGTGATGCTCAAGCTGTTTAAATATAAGTATTTCAAGTAGCAAATTGGGCGTACGCCACTTGTGATGTAAGATTTGTTCAAATTAATTGTATGTAACTTAAATGGGTTGGCTTAGAATATATGGAGATGGGTCTTGATTATGCGTGTTTAACCTTAAGTTAGAATTTTTTGAAAAATCGGTTTCTCCAAATACTACAAATCAAAGTGAGATGGGTAACGAAGATCATTGGAGAGAAAATTTTTTTCTCAATTTGCCTTAAAAAAAAAAAAAAAACTATGCACAACTTTCCCTGTTTCACACGACTACTGACAATGAGTTTAATTGGTGAAAAGATGGAGCAAACATTAGATGCATGGATTATATGAAACATAGGCGCATGGACAGTGTATTTAGCCATACTTATATGATAATTAATCATATTTTTTTATCATTTAACTATATTTGATCCATGATGAGCCCAAAGTTTTGGGATCCACTGTAAACGCAGCCATGAAACATATATCAGATATTTGATTTGATTTACGTCATTTTTCATAGACATATATAACGCGTCATGGAACATTTTATGATACTCTGACGAAACTAAAAAGCTGAAAAGTGAAAACCTTGCAACGAGAGGCATGGTTTTTGTAAACCAGCAAGCAATTTTTAGATAAATATTCTTTAGTATTTAAGTATTTCTCTTTTTTTTTAATATATAATCTTATTTAAGTACTTCATTTAACATTGAATAGAGATAATTTTTATGTACTGAGTTAAATGATAAATGATTTGGCATTTTTTTCCATAAAAATTAAATCCTATTATAAAATTTAAGTATACGAAAAATCGTACCAAAAATGTATTTATTTCTATCAATAGGAAAGAGATATATAGTTTTTTTTCTTTTTTTACGTGAAAAAGATATATAGTTGGTACTAGGAAAGAAAGTTCATACTGTTGAACGAATTGCTTTAGTTGCTTCGAACCCGTTTATTTTTTTCACCCATTGGCCATTACTTTCTTTCTTTCTCTCGTTGTATTGTTTGTCATGTACTATTCGTCAAATTTCGTCAGAAGATTTTTGTACCAAGTCTCCCATCAACACAATTATATATATTAACTGTGGATATATTACTTATGGTTGAGAGTTAGCTATAATAAATTTTCTTATAAGCAAGCTAGGGACTAGGGTGACGCACGCTATGCCAGTAGTAGTTACCACCGGACAAGAGTCCCTGTATTATCATCCACAAATTCCCTTTGTTCCTTGCTTGAATGCGTCTAGTTTCAAACCATTTGACCATTCATCCACGATTGAGAATTTGTTACGTAGCATTACCAATTATAATTTTTAAAAAGGGAAAGAGGACCAATCTAAAATTAAAATACTAGCACCTAAAATTAAAATACTAGCACATGAAAACAGATTTAAACGATTTATAACACTGATATTGAAAGGGCCATCCTGTTTGGAGGTATCTTAGTATGATTTAGACTGATGAGTTCATTGGAATATAATTGGTCCAGTCCACAAATGACCAATTTCTGAGAAACACGGCAATTGCAAGAAAATGTGAACATTCATGACTGTTCCGAGGCGGATTTTGGCTGACGTGATATTTGCAAAATCTGTGTAATAGACTTTGAAAACAACCTCTTAAGACCTTTTATTCAATGATGAAGGATTGGAAACTTGTGGAAGCAAAAAAGAACGGATTTAGAATCTGTTTGTAATAGTTAAAAGTAAGATTTTAAATTGCATTTGTAATAATAGGTTAATGACTGTATCATGGTTGTTGCCGATGTGAAAGATTCAAGTAAAAATATGGTTACTGGGGATCACACCACAAATAATATACAATAATGATCCTCAAAATTTGACACTCTGGTCACAAATTTCTTAAGGTGTGTTTCTCTAAAACTTCAACTCATAGACACATCTTTAGATGTCTAACTCTTCACTCTTGTTATCTTGTACCAACAATTGTTCCTCCACCCACAAAACAAAAGAGCTATGATAAAGGTATGTCTCAACACACAATATTCTTACCTTGTGAGGTTGAGATAGATAAATATGCATAACCTTATTTTTACAAGTTTTATAAGAGAAGAGATTATTTTTTGATTTAAAATTATGACTTTTAGGTTATAAGTCAACCGCCTCACTATTGTATCGAGACTCAACCTCGTAACTAGAGCGATAATATACATAAAAATATTTTAAACGAAAATTACACAACCTTAAAATGTGTGCCTATAAAAGTTTAACTATGACTTTTTTCATTATACACAAAGATTATCAACCACATGAGTAAATTTGTGACATTTCTGTGTGTAAAATGTTTTTGTATGCAGCTTTTTTCTATTAGGCGTCCACTGTAAGTTAATTCTAGAATGACAAAAACCATAGACTGAAGGGAAACCCTAGTAGTTGTTTGCATGCAAAATTGGAACAGAACTATCAATCAAATAACATGGCTATAGCATTGTTAATTGATAATAAAGGAGAACTGAATCAGACAGAGTTGATGATTTAATGGCTTCAAAGCGCCCTTGTATTCCTTCAGCAAGGTTGCTATTAGGTGATTTTGTTATCAGAAAACACGGCCACTTGCTAAGCAATTTTATGTAATATATATGCACTCCTTCATTGTCTTTTTCTCTCCCTTTTCAGGTATTAGCTTATCATTAACCCAAAGTCTACTAAAGAGGGGATGAACACAATAATTTGTGCTATTAGGTAGAGGCTATTCCTTAACTATTGTCTCAACTTCTAGTGAATCTACGGATATAGTGTACAACCTGCTAAAGTAAAATTTGTTATAAACAGAATGCTACATTTTTTTGGTTTATTAAGGTTCAACTTCTACTTGAGACGAGGTTTCTTCTAAGCTGCAAGAGATGCAACAAAGGACATAAAACATCCATTATGAGAAAAACCTCTTGCAACCTGTCCATGTTACAGAAAATATATCTCAGAACTCGGTCATAATCAAATTAGGCATTTTTCTGCACCACAGCAGTGAAAAGAGCCCAAAATGTTCCAGCCTGTATGCTGGGCGGCCATAGGTAGTGCGTGTAGAGTAGGCAAAATGGAACATGTCTTGATGATTGAAAGGCAAGAGATTTATAGATGACCAGTTGGCAGGTTTGTATAACCATCCAATAGCTAATCATGAGAACGATTAATACGACCATTAGCAGTGAGATGCTTGATATTTGGGGGTTATGTTCATAGCCTCATTGACTTTATGAACCCGGTCGTCTAGGACCGAGTATCAATCTGGGGTCCACCACATAGTGCTTGCTTGAATGGTTTTCTAAAATACCTTTCCAGATAGTAGACGTCAGTCCTGTATTTGGAAAATTTCATCACCAAGTTTTAATGGAGAAGGGTGAGTGAAAAAACCATGTAGCATACCTCTATGAGCATGTGCTTTGAGCATTTCAGATTCTTCTACAACTATAGACCACACTAGGAGTACATTTCCAAAGTCAGAACGCATAGCTGCTTCAAAGTAATAAATACAACATCCATTCACGTTTAAGCTAATCTTCAAAGTCTTCTCCTTTTCCAGAGATCGAAACTATATAAATTTTGTGCTAATTACAACCCACTGCTTGAGTGAAAGTTGGAAGAACAATTCTTACATCGCTAATGAGCAAAAAGAAAAATTTCCTAGGCTAGGGAATGACTGCTGGGTAAGTTTTCAGAAACAAATTAAGTCAGCATTAGCTCCACATGTGCAATTATTTATTTTTATTTTTATTTTTTTCCAAATTCGCAGCCTGGCGTATGTTAATCTTTGTTAATTACAACATGTGCTTCATGGTCGATCCAAGTGTTTGTCAATGCTAAACTGCATTGTGCATATCATAAAACCAGACACAGCATTTTAGAGAATGCAAAAGCAACATAACAATTAGCTATGGTCCTGAACCATCTAGCACAAGTTCCATTTCCTATTCTTGCTTGTGCTAGAGAACTCTGATTGACTATTAGGCTGCACATGACTAAAATCCTTTTCCTAAAGTGCCTCATCAATCAATAAGCTTCCATCAAAAGATGCTGATGTGAAATGGTTATTAAAATCGTATCTGCCCTCAAAACAATTAGTGCTACAATAACAACGACAAAGTCTTTTCCCACTAGATGGATCAGCTACATGGATCGAAGAGTTTCATTGCATCCTATCATAAACCACATCTATAGACAAGCAATTTAAATTCAAGTCATCAAAGTGCAAGCATTTCTTCTCATATCTGAATTGTCCAAAATTCCGAATAAATTTGTGGTTAAATTTTATTAGCGAGTTATACTTGCAGCATATATGAAGCACTGCATAAGTTGCCAACAAAAGCATCCAAATGACATTCAGCATCAAATTTGGGAAACTCTAAAATTCATGCCTTTTTTTGTTTTTTATTATTTCTATATCACTATATAAAAATTGAGCTGCTGTATTTATCCTTAACAAATATATTTCGACATAGATTTGAATGACTGTATATACACAAACAGTCGAAGAGTTTAGTGCAATTGAAAATTCGAGGGAAAAGTGACTAAATAATTCACATTTCTTAACACCGTTGTAACCTCTGTCTCTGCCTCTAGATTGTTGTTTTGTCATATTTTTACCAGAGTAAAAGCCTAATCCGTCCTGCATTGTTAGAATCAATGAAAACAGGCCCCTATTTGTTCTATCCTGTGATTTAGTTTTGCCTCTACTTGACCTATGCGGTTTGGATCAATTTACATCTCAGTTGATGAGGAATTGATCTCAATTTTGCTTGCTATTTTGAGAGCACCTGGCCGATTTTCTCCAGATGTACAACATTTATCATGAATAAATGATGGCATTGGTGGGTTGCACCTTCTTGATCCGTATATCTTGCCAATGTTGAAGGATTTGTAACTGTTGTTAGGGTTCAAATCCATGCTCGAAGTTCTACAGATTGCTCGCTGAATTAATTCTTGTTACTGAAAATCTATTTCAACTAAGAATATATCAATTCAATAAAGATCTTCCACAGGTACATTTAGTTGACAAGATCGACCTTTGCTCATGGTATATAATGTACCCATATCAGGAATCTCATATCTCATGTTTTTGACAATTGTGTTTTTTCAATCTCAAGTAAATTAGACCATCTATCGTCTCTTAATTGCTCAAGGAGTGATTCTATAGTAGAAACAAGATGGATGAATTGCATTTAAACTAACATCTTGAGACCGTAATTGTAATGATTGACAAAATAATATTAGCAATTTCCATGATATCAAGCGTCAAGTGTGATGTGAAAATAGATTCAAATGATGCTATAATCTTACTAGCATTAGAAGCATCGCCTCTTTTAGAATAAATGACGACAAATTATTGCATACTCCTGAGTACTGCGGAGGGTTGTATTCATCCCATTCAATATATGTCATTTCATCCTCGGGATTGTGCTCCTGAGTAATTTATATATATTTTTTATTTTTTAAAAATTTAAAATTATGATTACAAAACAAATTAAATACATAAATTAGTGGTAGAAACCTTTCATTGGTGTTCTAATTTCATACAGTCCCTTGCATAATTTTTGCATACATAAACCAAAATTGTGATCTGACTTCATCTATGACTACTAGTTTATGCAAGTATTTTATCCTCTCTGTTTTCTGGTCGAAATAGATAGTAATTGTAAGGTTCTTCTACGGGCGTTGCCACGGGTGAGATGATCACTTATTTATAAAACATGGGCCAAACAAAGTTTGAGTATCACAGAAAATAATGGGCCACAATCCAGCTCTGATATTTTAGCATCTCTGATGTGTCACAGTAATATCTTGCTCAGCCCTTACCGAGCTGGCTCTGGGCCCCAAAAAAACAAATTGCTGAACTGGCCAGTTACAAAGAATTGGTCAGAAAAGTTGAAAATCAGCTAGTAGCAATAGTGTTTTATTTTTTGAACTGGATAAAAAATTTATATTACAGTTAAAATGTGGAAAAAAAGAAAAAAAGCATGGAGCCATTGTAATTCTTTTCTTTTCTTTTTTTTTTCGAGATTCAGGTAAGAAATTATGGGAATTTTTAGTTCAAGACTAGGATTGACGAAAGCAAAATTTTTGTTTGCCCAATTGGAGATTCATATAAGAAGTTTAGAAATTTTCAATTTAAGAGTGGGAAGTGAGAAAGCTATTTTTTGATTTTTTACTTTTTTATTATGGTATCATTGATATCCAAGTGTTATTTTTTGAAAATTTTAAGTTTAAGAGTGGAGAATGACTGTTTTTCACTCCCTATTATTAAATTCAAAATTCCCCAACTTTCCTACATGAATTCTCAATCAGGCTAAAAAAAACTTGCACCAATTGTAAATATTGACAATTCCATACATCCATTGTGAGGACCGAACAGAACTCCTGCTTTTAGGCATAATGGTGATTAGAGGTGTTCAAACGGCGGGTTGGATTGGGTTGAGATAGACCCAAACTCGGCCCAATTTTGTAATCGGGTCATTTTTTAGGGCCCAGACTCGACCGGATAATAATCCGAAAAATAACCGAGTCAAACTAGGTCAACTCGACATTTATACAATATATGTAAGTTTGAACATTATATATAATAAAATCATGAAATTTTAGAAGTTATAAATAAAATTTAAGAGATATTTTACGGTACATATTTTAAAGCAAATTATGTCAATACAAAAATAATATTATGTTATGTAAAACATATAATAGAAGTATCAAAATACCATAATTTGTGACTAACATTATTAAAAAAATATAACTTCTAAATAATAATTTGATTTCGGGCCAGGTCAGATCGCGAACACCCTATGGTAATAATCGTTCTTGATTTGATTTAGGCTCTTTTGGGAGAAGAGAAAAATATCATAGCATAGGATCCAATCATATATATGGCTATATTATCAATTGAGCTACTGGCTCTTTTGTCGGGCTTTTTTTTTTTTTTATTTGACTGTTTTTATTTTCCAATAAATTTTCATTTTAACTTTATTAATATCAATATTAATTGATTTAATAAATGGTGAGTAGCATACTTTGCTACTTGATATTCCCCTATCATAATACTTTAAAATAAAAAAAAGTCAACTCAGTTCTCGATATATCAATAAAAACAGATAAATAAATTGACAATGAAATAACTATAAAAAATCTTAATTTTTTTTAGTTGAGCCACTAGTTTAGATAATTGATGAGTCATTTCTGAGCACAAGTTCGGATTATCTGCAAAGAAATCGCGTGGATAAAATTAACATCCAATTCGTTGCGGTTGGGGAAAACGATTGAAAGGAAAATGTCGTATAGCAATTGGGCGTTGATGTAGGCGAAAGATACACTACTGTGTGCAAAAAGTTGATGCTGCTTGCACCTTGTTTTGTAACTTTTGTTGTTTTGCAAGCCAAGTTCAAAAGGGAAATTCACACAACCTTAGACTTTGACACCACGAAGCCCCAAATCTTCCATCTTCACCTAACTCATCCCACAAAGCTTAGAGGCACGCAGTTTATATGTTTATGGCATTTTGCTTAGGGACTTGCAAGGAATCAATCTCTTGTTTGAAGCTAAAATACTTATTGGGGAAAGAAAATGACATGGTGTTAATGACTCATGAACACTAATTTTCAACCCCACAAATTTTCATAATGATGCAAACCATGATATCATTTAAGACTGAGACGGTGGAGTTGGTATTTGGATGAAGCAAGCATAGGACAGTTTATGATTTAAAAAAGTGTGCGCGTCAAACTTCCTTAGTTAAAAAATATTTGCAAAAAAAACGAAAGATATTTTTAATTATTGCTTATAACTGTATTTGAAAACAGAATCAAACATTGTTTCAAACAAGGAAGAATCAAACATCTGCAGCACAACAGCAAGCAATAATTAGTGTACGAAATATGATATTTGTATATACTTATTTAGTGTATTTATCAACAATAGGAAGTCACGAGTAAATAGTAGGGAACTTACATTAATGATTGGAGATTCGGGGGTTGCAATTGTTAGTGATAATGCTATTATCTAATTTTTTAGTTATATACGTAAAATTGTCAATCATTTACATATGAATTCTTAATCAGGTGATAATATTATCACTTATCATCATAGCCCTTTCAATTTCCCTATCACCAATAGAAATTTCCTATTATTTACATATGGCTCTCTAAGGTTGATAGACACACTAAATTAGTATATACAAATATTATTTTTATATAAATTGGAAGCTTCAGTGTGCTGCACAAATTAAAACTGAGTCCTTAAATAATACTTCATTCTTAAATTTTGAAAAAAAAAATCTTTATTTATCGTCATTTTTGACATGTATTATTTAATATTATTATTGAGATGAAAGACTAGAAAATTTCATTAACTAGAAGAATAGAAAAAAACACACACACACACACACATATGTACACTACACCTCACTAGACCCTAGAAAATATATAGATACAACTTTAATATTTTAAATTTAGGCACACTAAAGAAAAAGTTTATAAAATTTCATAAATAAATTTGATAAGGCTCACTTTTTTTTTCTTTTATAAGTGTGTCAAAATATAAAGTATTAAAATCATATCTATACAAGAATCTCTTCTATACTCCGAGAAAAGTGTTGAAGCCATCTCGCAGGACAATGGACAACACCATTTGCCATTCTGGACAGATAGGCTAAAGAAGATCACCTATTAGCTGCAAACAAAGCTTTCAACTCCATAAATATTAATTAAAATAAGACCCAGCTCAGATAAAACAGTACCTCCTTACAGTGCCTTTCTATTCATGATCCACTGCAAACTCCCTTCACTATTGCCAATGCCTGCATTCAACTTATTCCTAAATCTAGTGTAGTTTTGTTCTCACAAAAGTTGGCTTGATTTTACTTTGCTATAATTTAAAAAGTATTATTTATTTTGAGCCCTTATCTTTTCATCGTTAAAATACAATTTTGTAATGTTATATCTTTTTTTTTTTTTGCTTCCTCATATTTTATACATCAAAATACATAATTAATAAAAAAATAATTGAATTTTGATGTATTATTAGTCTAAAAAATTGACATTACTATTTAATTATATTTTAGCACCACATTTAATGAGTGTGATACTCTTCACATTTGATTGGTTCAAATAATTTAGCACTTGCTTCTTTTAAATCTAGTCTCAAATTCAAGACATATGGATTAGAGAAAAAAAAAAAAAACATACTGGGAGAACTTTATCTTTATAGTAATTTGATCCAACTCAAAGCATATTAGTTAGAGTTAATTAGATTCTAGATATTGATAATTTGAAAAAACAAATATTATTAAATGGACCATATTTTATCATTAAATAATGATGTAGAATTATGTACACCTAAAATGCTTTCAAAACTAAGTCTAAGATCTTGTTGTGTGTGTCAGAGAGGATAAGACTTAATACCATAAGACCTTATAGTATGGGAAAAGATATTTGCACATTAGGTTTCAGACAAAGCTAGTGAAATACTATATAAAATAGAGGTGAGTTCTTATGTGAGGCCCCTTTATATCTCTATGTGGCACCGTATATATTTAGAGTTAGATGCTCAACACTAACAAAACAAGTGCTGAAGAAGTGTACAATACTAATAACAAGGCAATGTGGAGACCCTCTGTATCTCTGTGTGGGATCGTATATATTTAGGGTTCGATGTTCAAATAGTATAGCCTTAAAGTATAAGATATACACTGTATAAGTTTTTATAATGTTCAATGTTTGGAGCACTATTTATAATTATGCATTTTTATCTTATCCAATGTTAATTGTGATGTGTAATCATATAAGTTTATCTCATAATTGTCGGACGAAAATAAGTAGACCAATACTATCATATCATACCAAAAATATTATTATTATATTAAAATAAATCATATAGTATAAATTTATATTGTCATGTGTTATAGAATATAGCCAACAGAGCTTAAAGGAACATAAAGTGTCAGTTATTGATAGAACTATTTTTTAGCCTAGCTCTAAAGCTCCACAAGAATTTTAATGAATTCATTAATCTAATTATTTACCGTGATTTACAATGAGAAACAACTCTTTATTTATATCTTTAAGTAACTACTTTGGATTGTAACAGTTATATTCGTAATAATAGTTTGTATAATGGCCAATTTTATAGTGCACCACTTTAAATATGGTGTGTGGTGCACTATTTTGAAAAAAAGAGAGTGCATTGTGTACCTATAGAGTGCACCGTGTTCCACCGTTTGAAAAAGGATGGTCTAATGTGTCCTTCGCGCTCCCACAATTGCAGCTTCCCCTGTGACATTGTTCCAGGTGTGGTGGCTTTAGGTCAACAATGGGTCATGGTGCTCCATGGAGAGAGGATGCCTTTGGGGCTGTTTGTTTTTTGTGTCCATCTGGGTCACGGAATTTCTCAATAAAATTATGATTTTTGAGTGTGGGAATCGGGGCATGTATCGGTCCAGAGGTGTTTGTTTTGTGGTATGGGGTCTTGGTTAGTTGAATGATATGCTTGCATGACTTGCTCTTGTGGCAATTTCCCATGACGTGTTTCATACAACTCCAATTATTTGTGTTTGATGTTGAAGTGTATCAACTGAAGTGCTATCAGTAAGTTCATAACAAACTGGCCATGGGTTCTTTGCTTGCTCCTTCTTAGTCAAAGGATATTATTTGGTGCGACGGTGACCGACATTGCAGGTGTGGTAGAGGCTAGGCGGTGCAATGACTTTGCAAGTGTAGTGACATGAAAAAGGTTGCAGGTGCGATGCGGCAGCTTTGCTGGTGCAGCGGCAGTGATGCGGTGCGATGGCTCTGTTGGTGCGATGGCTCTACTAGTACGGCAACTCTACTAGCATAGCGAGGGCATGACAAAACAACAGCAAACCACCTATCACTAATTTTAATCCCCATTATCCAATATCATTCAACCCTATCAAATAGTGTTGATCAGCAATACGCACATAGTGCACTCTCTTTTTCAAAATGGTGCATCACATATTACACTTAAAAGTGGTGTACCACAGAACTAGCCTTATATAATCGGTGAGTTCTACTGTGCATCAGATTAAGTATGGTGCATGGTGCACCATTTAAAATTTTGAAGGTGCCTATGAACCCTATGAACCAAAAGAATTCAAACCGTTTGCTTGGGTACATTAATAGGTGACGGTTGGGAAAATCAACTCATGGGATGGAGATTATAACAGATTGTGTTGTGCTGAAGAAAAAATGGAGCCTCCTTCTTCGAATGTGTCTCTCTATTTTTTTAAGATCTAAATAGTAGTTAAAAAAATTTGTGCATAGCCTCAATCACAATAAGGGTGCATTTAGATAAAATTTTTTTACCCAAAAAATCACTTTTTTCACTAAAAAAATAACTTTTGACGTATTTGGATAAATTATTAAAAATAATCAAAATATCAAAAAAATCTATTTTCAGCTTTTTTGTAAAAGCTAAAAAGAGTATTTTCTAAAAAAAATCAGTTTTTAATTTTTTCAATTATATATAAAATTTTAGTTTCAAAATCATTTTTTTCAAAATTTGAAATAAACACACCCTAAATCTATAGTTTTCATCAAGTGTGAACAAACTTCGCGCATTAGCTTCTTAGCCATGGCCAAATCTTCCACCAAATCAACAGCCAAGTTGTTGAACCCATGCTTTGAAGCCAAACTTTGCCAAGCACAAATGAAATGAAACTTCTTCCAACCAATTTTCAGATTTGCAACTGTTGTTAGAGTATTGAGAAATTGGTTTTTCTAAAACTGATATTTGTCTATGTGTAGATGGATCGAATACAAGAAGATGGAGAATAGTGGTGAGCAGCAGAAGAGTGGGCGAGGAGAGAGGAGGAGAATTTTAAAGATGAGGGTTGTTTGGTAAATTTGAGTAAGCCCATTAAAATGAAGTTACTAGCTACAATTGCATTCATCTCTAATTTTAGGTGGTGGACCACAGTACATCATTAATTTTTAAATGGTGCACTATACACCATATTTAATCAAATGTATATTAGAACTCGCCTATATAATTTATCAATAAGGAACCTCAAACTTTTGCCCTACTTTCTTTTAGTACATCATGGGGGCGTTTGGTAGGAGATATAAATTTTCATTCTCGAGAATTCTATTTCTGTGAATGTTATACTCGAAAATAGCTTTCTCATGCATGTACTTTTTTAAGTATTTGGTAGACGGATTAAATTCTTAGGAATATTTCGTACATTCCCAAAAATACCCCTAGTGGACGCCAGTGGTAGCGGACGACAGACGACGGTGGTGGCAGATACCGAACGGCAGCAGCAGTGGATAGCGGCCAGAGGTGGGTGGCAATAGGTGGCGATAAGAGTATTTTTGATCTTTTCACACGAAAAAATATTCCCAAACCATGGAAGTATTACCATCCCATGTGCGAGATGGAAATGTTTTGGGAAGAGTATTGGGCTAAAACCAATCCCAAAAATGCAACATTCCTGAAAATTTTTTTCAAATCTTATACCAAATATAGGAATCTTATTTACATTCCTGGGAATATATTTTTAAACTTCTTACCAAATGCCCCCGTAAGAAGCAAAAATATTGGCCCTATCAAAGGTTACACCGAAGGAATCATCCAGGAAAAAGTTTCATAGTCTCTGTAATTTTCCCCTAGTCCTATTTTTCAAAACTTCATGTGTGAATTTTTGATAAAAATATTGTTACATATACTGTTGTATGAGACAAGATCATTCACTGTGTCTATTGTATGCTTGAAAAAGATAAATAAACTTGCGAGAGTTGATAGTAGGCGTAGAGAGAAATTACACGAGAGATTTCTGTGAATTTGCTGGGGTGATTAGCACTCGGCATTCTTGATATTTATGTATACTAATGAATAGATATATCTTACATTTACAAGTAGTAACTATTTTCCATGACTCTAATCTTCTCAATTATGATGAATTGACTCCTTTAATTCCCACTAGCATTAGTTAATATCACTATTTCGAATATCTATAACTCCCAATAATATTAAGCACTACATGCGCCAAGATTACAACAAATATAATGACTAAGTCCTCTAAGAGACTTCGTAAAGATGTTTGCAGGTTGATCTTTTGAACTAGTAGGTTGAGTAATGATTTTGATAGAAAGAACTTTCTCTGGAGCAAAATGACAATCTATTTTAATATGCTTTCTCCTTTTCATGAAAAATTGGATTAGAGGCCACGAGAGCGGCTGCTAGGTTGTCAGATCACAACTTCATTTATTGAATATCTCCAAATTTCAATTATTAAAGAATTTGTTTGATCCAAATGAGCTCACAAGTAGTTGTCGCCATGGCTCTTTATTCATATTTTGCACTAGAGCGTGGAGTAGCATTTTACTTCTTATTCTTCCATGAGACAATTTCTATTAATATTTGACAAAAAATTAAATAAAGTGACCAAAATGAACGTATTATAAAGTTTTGTGCTTGCACTAAAAGTTAAAGTATTTACGCGTACATATGATCTTTTTTTTCTTAAAAAAAAAAGAAAAAACTCTTGTCCAACGTAAATATTCATTAAATATACTTCTGCATGGTTAAAGCAAAGTAAGCAACAAAAGATGTAATTAAGACATAATTGTTAAACCTGAATAACATCAAAAAAAAAAAAAAATAGTCATAAGTCTCATTACTTCATATAATAATGAAAAATGTAATTTAAACATCAACAAGTAGACATCACAAAAATATCTTAGGGAGAGATATAAAATCTTGACTTTTCTCTTTTAACACGTACTATGATCTAAGGTTTTCTGTCTCTCCATTTTTTTTATGTCTAAATAACATTTTTCTATAATAATTTTGATTTTTTCTTATCACAATTAAGCTTGATGTACTTTACACGTCAGTGATAAAATTGAAGAAAACACAAGTAAATGACATTTGTTGAAGAAAAGGAAGAGACACATTGGGATTTTGTTGGATTCAATCAAAGCATTTGAACCTATTAGATTTAAAGCGTTAGTTGGAGAAGAACATCTCAAAAATAAGGATGAGACAAACAAATCTGATCTTGATGCATTACGCCATTATTTTGGCATGGGCAATATGCGAAACATGGTTCATAAAATCTTATATCACAACTCATACGCAGATTCAAGTGGCCATCTTTGAATAAGCAACATATTAGTTTATGAAGAACCATGCTTTAACACAAAATCTGAACAAACAATAGAGTTCAAGACAAACATTAAAATAAAACAAGAAACCAAGTACGAAGAAATAAGTGGTTACTGGCCAGTCACCAGTTTCATATTAAATTAAAAAATAGGAAAATCACATCAAACCTACCAATCTTATTCTTAAAGCTCAAACCCATCAAACCAAACCATCAAAATAATAGTGGAAAAAGTGGAATGAACACAAGATGATTCCAAAGAGATTTTGTTTTTTATTTTTTGCAATGAATGTGGTTTGCACATAGCTTTCAAGGTCTCTCACTTGTGGGTTTGCGTTGAAATCTTCCCTGGCTTAGCGTGAAGTGCTGGACTCCAATACATTCTATTACTCCACGTCATGATAACCCTCCCACACCCTTTAAACCCCAAGAACCTCCCTTACTCTGCCTCTCACCTTCAATCCAATTCACAAACCAAATCGCCAATACACCTTTCACTTTCTCTGTTTTTGCTCTGTTTTCCTCTGTTGTTCTCTTTTTTTCTCTTTGATTCTCTCTCTCACTATCATACATCAAAATGGAGGGTCTTATTCCATTTGTGTACAAAGCTATAATGCAATACAAAAATGGCAAAGAAGGGCCTCTAGGTTCATGGCTTTGTGAGTCACCTTCCTACTCATACATAAAGCTTCCCGGCGACTCGGGCCGGTTTCAAACCTCTGCTTCTTCTCTGCTGTCCTCTGATAATGGGTTCACCATGTCTTCGCCATCTTCCAAGCCTGCTACTTCTTCTTCAAGCCAAGTCAAAGTTTCATCTGGGGTTCAATCGCCAAATCGTCGCTTGAATTCTCATAGAGGTTCAACATGAAACTTGTTCTGGCACATGAATGTGACAATATAATGTTAAGTGTTACAAGTTTGTCTTTTCAAAATTGTGTATGGAGTCTAGTTTGAAGTTGCAAGCGTGTGGAGAAGAGTCCTGCGCTTGGTTATTAGTATTGTGCAATTGTAAATATTGGTTCTGATGCTCAAGAAAATGTATGTGTTTTATGGCCAAAGGTCATAGAAACTATGTGTTATTAGAGGAAAAAGACATATGATAAGTGAAATGTTTGGGTTTCTTGGCCTAAGCGGCCATGGAAACTATAATTTGTGGAATAATTAGACTGCAATTGTTTGTTTTATTTGATGTTCTGATATTTATTCCCCCTTTTCTGGGGAGGCTACTTCTTAGATTTTTATTGGTATTCGAAGTGTGGCTCTATGGTAATTGTTCATTAAAAAGAAGTAGGAACGAGAGTTATTCTTTTAGCATGTCACTAATGAGTTGTATCTCAAGTGACACCACGCTTAATTCTTATGCCAAGAAACTATTAGTATTGGGTTAGAGTCTTCTACACGTCTTATATGACACTATTTTTCTAATAAGCGAAGTGCTTTTTTGTCAGACTTTTGGGATCATCATCATGCAACAAGATTTTCATAAAATTAATGTTTAAACTTATTTATTTTATATCTTGTTTGGTGGATGATGGCGTGTAAAAATGGACACTGTCTTCTTAAGTAGCCTCACTTGCGCCAGTTATATGCTTACATTGAAGTATCAACGTGTAAACCTTCCCAACTTGCGCCAGGTATGCTTACATTTAAGTTTCGACATGTAAAACTAATCCAACTTGAAAATTTTCATTATGCTAAAGCTTATCCTATTGTGTTTTACGTCGATGATTTTAAGCAAGAATTATTTATGCCAAGAATCTCGATTCCCTATCTTCCCTTACCTGAATTTTCATTGTTAATTACTGAAAACTTTCGCATCATATCATATAAATCAATTATTTGTTTTGTTTGGATCTTATATATGGATTACTTGATCTTATATCTTAGTTGAGACTATTCCGGTGAATTACTAAAACTCTAAATCACAGTTGACAAACTCAAGAGTTTAGATAAATTTGTGGAGATTCAACAAGCTTTAATTGTAAACTTGATTTATGAATTCAAAAGTGTTTACTTACTTCAAAAATATATTTTAGTAACTAAATATAATTAGAAAAATATTCATTATTAATATTGAAAACTTTAACTTTATAACAAATAGAATAAAAGAACATCGCAAAAACATAATACCTGACTCAATTGTTATATGCTCTTCTTAACTTTGCATTTTCAGCGAAACGTAACTAATTATAATGAAAATATAAAATTAGCTTAATAAATTCAATACATATTGCACAGCATAAGTAATTCAACTATGATAATAAATGGTTAAATTAATTTGCTAATCCCTATAATTTTGTTAACTATAAGGACATGTTTAACAAACAATGCAGTTGACCAATTCCTTATAGTTTATCTGAATTTTCAAATAAGTTCTTATAACTTAACAAATATCAATGATTGGTTGAGTAGGGACACATTTAAAATAAATGAATAAATAAATTATAAGGATTTAATTATAGACTTTTAAACTATAAATTCCCATTAGAAAAGTTTGTGAAATTATAAGAACTATCAAATTAATTTAACCTAATAACATTAATTGTGTTTTTAAAATTGCAAAATGACATAGTTCTAATATTGAATCGTCGAGAATACTTTTTCTCAAACCTATTTTTGAACTCGATTAGTAATTGAGTTAATTAAATTTGACTTAACTACTCAAACCAACTCAAAAAATTATAATTAGGTTGAATAAGGTTTTTAGACCCATAAGCACACTCTCCTGTTTTCACCACCAAAATGCAGCCTCCCAAGGCATGGTGCTAGACAAGAGCTCTCATTCTTTTTTTGTAGAAAGTATCTCAAAATTCGGAATATCTCATTTGCATTGGTCAACCAAACAAGCTATCAATAATATTTATGTGCTTCGGACTAAACCATTTGAAAGGACAGAAAAAATGAGCTTTTGAACGTATTACAAAATGGAAAGATGGTTTCGCGCAGCCGCATTGTACATTCACCTGGGAGACTCACATCTTGGATTCAGATATATGCGTGTAGTGTTTTCAAAAATTAACATGCAGTAAAGATAAAACATTGATTAAAAAATCAATACAATCTTTGAAAAAAAAAAAAAAAAACCTCAACATTTCTTGTGTTTGAATATTTAGACATAGAATGAAATAAAGTTTGATACTCCATCGAAAATTAGCGCAGAAAGAAATGGAAAAATAAAGATTTTGTATCACATCAGAAGAAAGATAAGATCCCCCCCCCCCCGGAAAAACAAAAAAAAAAGGGATTTGGGAGAGGAAAAAAGAAAGGACATTTCATCATATTCCATTCCAATCCATTCACATTTTTTATATCCAAACAATAAAACTTTTAAATTTTAATTATTTCATTTTCCATTTCATTCTATTCCACCGCCTTTCACCAATCCAAAAGAGCAAGTGATTTTCTCCTCATGGAAGTTTTATTGGATAATACTACTTGATTTTTACAGCCGCCTAAAGTTTTATTTTAATATGAGTAACCAGATATTTTTAGTGAGCGATACACGATAGTTTCACAGTATCTCCTATCTTCCACCGTATCCATTAAGCACTTGAACCTAAATGAATCTCATTTTTAGGTTTAGTTTCCTTCATTCAGTTGTCACTAGCATTATTATACATGCCCTCCATAATTCCCCCATATACAGATGAACTCTTCAAGCACTAGAAATAACTTAAGAATATTATACGCTATCTGTATGGATTTTAAATTATAGCAAGTGAGATAATACTCCACTTGCTTTCTACGTTCTACAGGCTAGTAAACTGACTGAATATGATTATATATAACCGCATGCATGCAGCTGAAGTATGACATGTCTGTTACAGTAAAGAAGAAAAATAACAGAATCATATCCAAAGCTTAGTAAACCAGTATCTAATTCTAAGCTGAGAGATGCTTACAGATTGAGAAAAGAAAAATCAATCAGTGCTAAGGAGGGACAATAAGGAAAATTTTTTGCCCACATGTCTTGGCAAGGACTGATTCACCATTTACAAGAACTTTCAAAGATGCCGTGATGTGTATGGTGGTCATTGCTGTCTAGCAAGCGAAATGAGTCAAGCTAAAGTGCTAGACTGAGGCTAAGATCCAAAACATCACATGTGATGACAGTGCTGTAAAAAACCAGGTGATAAAAGCCATGGCTACAGAAACCTGGTACCTGTGGCAAGGGATGTTCTTATGCTTCCTGCAGAAATCCAGGTCTCTTGCATATAAAACTACAATTCCGGCTGATGAGCATGCAGCTGCTAGCGACAAAGTAGCCGTTACCTGCATTTCATAAATCACTATTATCTCACCAGGTAATCCTTAATTTTTGTCAGATTATCATTAATATAGTGCCATATCAGAAAAGGAAAATGACAAAGGTTTGGCTCCAATCCCATCATTATAAAGTTGAAGCACGGATTTATCAACACTTCACCAGTCTTAAGTTTCACCAATGATAAGAACCGAAGGAGAATCACATCACAAAAGTTGGCCATTGTGATTGAGAGTCCAAGGCCTTATGAACCCCCCAATCAGAATCACATACTTCCGTTGTGGGATTCAAGTCCCATGCCTTGCAATTGGATCCTATCAATCAAGCATGGTTAACTAGATAACCAAACAGAGAAGTACTAAAGCATTAACAGACACCATTGTTGTGCCATGTCCGTGGGTCTGTGTTGGACCTTATAAGATATACTATCGACCCTATTGATATATGTTTAATTTAAAAATTATTTTGAGTCCTACATAAACAAGGCAATTTAAAATTTGAAAACAATAATAATAATAATAATAACAACATGCAAATTTTGGACCTGTTTTAAACTTGTAAGCAACTTTTAATAATCAATAATAACAATTAAGCCTTTTCCCACTAGACTAGTTAAGAAATTTTTAGTAATGAACAAAGAATATAAGACATGGATGAAACTTATATGCATTGATATTAAGAATAATAAATCTTTTTGTTTAAATTTTAAATTATACACTAGCAAATTGACAGGCACTGACATGCTTGTCAATCCGCATTTTTATTTTTATGTATTATGTTAATTTTTTTATATTATGAAATTTATAGAAGTTATAATAATAAAAATAATTAAGATTAAAAGTATAAAATGTCATTTTTATACATAAAGAGTTATGGACAATTGAAAAAAAAAAAGCAAATAACATAAAACAAAAATAAATAAATAAATGGTATACCATGAAAACCAAAAAAAAAAAAAAAACAAAAAAGGAATAAAAGACCAAGGATCTGAAACTGTTAAAGAGTTATTGTGCACTTGTAACTGCTCGTGTTAATGGGCTAGTGGGATGGGGGTTAGCGTTAATTTCAACTCTAAATTGACATGTTTGTCTTTTCCTTTTATTTGAGTTTAATGCCATGGTGATGTCATTTTGGGAAGATTAAACTTGGATACTAAACTCTCTAATTTCCATTATCATTATATAATAAATGATATAATAGATGATGATGCCATTTTGGGAAGATGAAATTTGGGTACTAAACTCCTTATTTCCCATTATATAATACATATATGACATGTCTGTGTATTACAATTTTTAAAATTTGGTATGTCCCTCATGTTGGTGTCGTGTGGTTTCCCATGTCCATGTCCATATCTATGCTACATAGGCAATTAGGCATTATTACATTGATGCCAAAGTAGCATGTGGCATTTGTTTTTAACTCTGCCTTTATCAATGAATGATGCTTATACAGAACATGAAGATTTAGTCAACACAGATCATCAGTTCATTAGATGTTGACCAGAGATAAGAACTCTCACAAAAATTGAAGATATATAGACAATCTGAGCCAGCCGTAATTAACATAAAACATTTAAGTCCAGCTAGAAATTTTGTGACTACTCAAGTAATTAGTAATTACCAACCATCTATTAGCACAAATTGAATCCATGTTCAATGAAACAATACATATGATTATGTTATGTTTATGCATATTTTCTCTTTTCACTTTCTCTTGATAAACTTGAACTTAATTTTCCACATAAAAATAGGAAAAAGATAACAAAAGCGCCTGACTAGTTTTTCCTTTCAGAGAGAAGAGAGTGGCCTGATTATTACCCAATCACCGACAACAAACAGGCTGACAAGAATTGGATTTTGTAGGTCTCTTTTTCTCCTCAAGGCATAGATATCAAGACATGCAAGTCCAAAGCTCCAGAGCACTTGAAGTCCCATTGATGCAATTAAATAACTGAAAGTTCAGAGAAGTACCAGAGTTATTTTCACAAGAAAACATGAAAATCTACTTTAAGCCAATAGAAAAAAAGGGGAAAATGAAGAAGAAACCTTTGTTTCTACTCTATAGGGGGGAAAAGGTTGCAAACATTTATTCAAATTTTAACCATTAAACAAAGCTGCCTCAGAAACCTATGCACTGAATAAATGACTAAAACACACACAAAGAGTGCCCAGGGCTGACACAGAAAGAAAAAGCATTAGCATCTTACATGACACAGAATTGCACTTGATAAATTTACCCAAACTATGCAGGCAGGAACAACCTACAGATTCCCATAATTTGCATTAGCCTAGAATCCTGGAATTCTTGAATCTCAGGGCTAGAGTATTACACTCATATTCATTGCCCAATCCAAAAATAATCAACCAAGAATGTAAAATATAGATATATATCAAAAGAATATACAAAAATCATTACTGTTAAGATTTGGAGCAAATAGATGCATCCAATTTCTAGTCCAAATTGCCAAAAGCCCACATGCTAAATGGGTTGTCCAAAATTGTAGCCCAGTGAACCCTATTTATATAGGATGGACTATGGGCTAAAGAAAATTTTGACACCTCTACGTGCAATGTTCTATAATCTAAAATGTGAAGAGGCTTCAACTTGTATCTAACTTAACTATAAGCATGCTCAAATTATGCTATTGCTCAAAAATGTCATACGCAGAATGTAGTGAAGCTCTTTTCGTGATACCAGTAATGGAAGACAGAAATTTTTTAGGCTGCAAAAATCAACACCGAATAATGTGGAGTGACAAACAATCTTATTCTCTTTTAGTTTAGATCTTATGCAGTCAAAATTATCATCTTTCCCTTAAACCATTAAATAAGGACAAATTCGTATTAACAGCAAAGTTTTGAGAAGCAGATGTCACTGATTAAAATATTAACAGAGCCTTTTCCCACTAAGTAGAGTCAGCTACATGGACCAAACAATGTCATTGTGTCCTGTTTTAAACCATGTCCCTAGGCAAGACATTTCAATCTAAATTACTTATTGTTTTAACTACTCACTGAAAATGATACTAAGAATGCATCTCCTTTATGCATTCTGGCAGCAGCTAAATTGGTTGTCTGTCTGGGTACCAATGTGTAATTTATTTCTCTCCCTTTTATGGACAGAAACATATTGTTAAGAAAAGAACCACCCAATCCTCTTGTCGCAATACACGACAAAAAGCATGCAGAAATTTCTCAATCACAAAAGTGTACACGAAAGAATAAATATGCATTAAGATCCACATAATGCCAAACCAGAGGAGCCGTTGTTGTGAATTAGTCATATTCAATAATCAGGTATTTCAGCAGTTCCCAAACTTCCGGCACTTAACAAAATCATGACATTTACAACATCTAGGAGGAATATTCCAATTCCAATTTTATCCAATAACTCCAGTCCCCACACAAAGGGTCTGCTTGGTTAAAAAGGTGAAAAGCAAGAACAGGAAAATTTGGAAAGAAAACCACTTTCTTACTTGGTGCAACAAAAAATATATATATATATATAAAATAAATGGAACTCATTTTCACTCTTAACAATCAGTTTGGCTGATCCCTTTAAACTTGGGGTAAAATAAATGCAAAGATCAGCATTTAATGCAGTCTTTCACATACGACTCATCCTTGAAGTTTTTTAACACCCGTTTTTAATAGGAAACCAAACTGACCCGTCAGTTGAAATTTGAAAACCATCTACACTCATTCGATCATTCCTCTAATTTGCCACCCACCTGCTTACATCAGGGTCTGATTTCAATATACTAAGGGCATGTTTGGATGGAGTTATTAATGTATCATTCATTTCAAGTAAACACTCGCTCTATTTGGGAATTTTATTAACAAGTAAGAGATCATCAATGCACCAACGTAACTTCTCAATCATCCCTTACTCATCTCCACAAACATATCATACCCTCTAAATTTAGAAATGATAATTCACCCATCCCTTCCCAAAATAAATAAATAAATCCAAACACACCCTAAATCCCAATTAAGCACATGCGCACATACATAAATACCACATACAAATTCAAAGTCCCACCACAAACAACGAAAGCTAGTCACTTTGAGCAAAACAAAATTATCTAGAACCTTAACAGAAAACCTTAAATTGCATCAAAATTCATTGAATTAACAAAAAAAATTTTAAAAAAAAAATAGAAAAGAGGAATACCAGAAAGCAGTGAAGTTAGAGAAACCAATTGCAGTGACCATGAGGCCAATTGAAGCAGAACCAAACGCACATTGCCCTAACCTCAACAAGAACCCGCTCCTCGTACCTGGTCCACCCAACAACCGCTTCATCATCCCCTTTTTTCTTCCTTCTTCTTCTCTTCTGTTGTCAAGGGAAAAAGAACCAAAGGAAAAACCCTAGATTTCAGAATGGTTCCATTAACGGGGATTCTATCTTCCTTTTTTGTTCTCTCTCTCTCTCTCTCTCTCTCTCTCTCTCTCTACATTTGGTTGCAGAATGTGAATTGTGAAAGTGAGTTTGTGTGTGTGTGTGTGTGAGAGAGAGAGAGAGAGGGGTTTGGGAGAAATAGGGAGGGAAGAAGTGTGCGAGGGTGTGTGTGTGGAACAGCTGAGGGAGTGAGTGAATGATGAAATGGTTGTGTTGTGTTGTGCTGTGGTGAGTGCTTTGTTGCTCACCAAAAAGTGTTTTTCTTTCCTTGCAAGTTGCAACTGGGAGGAGCATGTTTCAGCATGTTGCTTTTTTCATCTTATTTTCTTTTTATAAAAAAGAATGTTATTCTCGTCTCTTTTAAGAAAAATTCAATATAATTTTGACGCACTGTATACAAAAATTATACAGATATTTATTTATGTATTAATATATTAATAAAAATATATAAATTATTTATTTATTATTTTAAAAAATTTATAAATAAAAATATATAATTAAATAATAATATAAAATTTTATATTAAAAATAAGTTTTTAAAATTTAATCTCTTTTAAAAATTTAATTTTAATATATAATCATAAATTTTTTTATATTAATATTTAATTATAGTTTATGATATTAACAAAAAAATATTAATAATACGACAACGAATTCATACTCACCACACTGAACTTTTGTTTTTATCTTTTATTACATATTTATTTAAGTGGAGTGCAGTTCCTCCATGTATGCATTTGTGTCATTTCGTACCGGAGTAGTGATATATTCTTCCAACCATCAATTTAAAAATCTTCTTAGTTTAAAATTTATTTAATATATATGAATAAAATTTTAAATTAATAGAATTTTTAAGTATATCTATTAAAAAAATTTATTATTTCTCTTTCATACATAATCTTTTTATACTATCCAATAGCTCTCTATCAATATTTGGTTGACTCTCGTACTTGTTATCCTAAAAGTAATACGTACAACAGTGCATAATTTAATGATTCTTGATACTGATATGTTTGTTTGGTACAATAAAAATGTAAGTTGAGAAAAAAATTCGTAACAGTATTTCGTGAGCCATGCGGTCCAATTCTATATTTAAAATTTGTAACATTTTTTTCTAAAAAATGCATTATCCTGTTCTTTTAAATTTTATTTAACAAAAAAATTATAGTAAAAAGTAGATAAAGTTTATTTTTTAAAAAAATTGTATTTTTTATTTGATAATTGAAAATAATATTCAAAGAATTGATTAAAAGACTTTACAATTATTTTATTAGAACTTGTTTGTCTTTTATCTATTATTCTTTAATGATAAAAATAGTAACTTAATTAATTTTCTTGGGGAGAGTGCTTGATCTGACATAAATTATTTGGCGTAGGCTTTAACATGGTAATAATGTAATAAAGTGAAATTAAAGACTTCAAATCAAGTTTCTTAAAGTGAAATTGACTCAAAACGCTGTTCCAGAGCTTGCCTCTAATTGCACAATCATCAAATCGGTATGTAGATAATGGAAGAGGTTACAGTACTCCCAAATGGATTTGGTTCTCACAAAAATAAAAACAAAAATAAAACTTTTTGTAAAGATTGATATGAATTTTTGGAGAATTTTTAGTTATGTAATAAGAATTAAAAAAAATTTCTCTAATATTTTCTCCCTCTCAAGTATGGAGTAAAATGGAATTTTGAAACATGTATTTGAATACGTAATAAAAATTAATGTTCAATTTTTTTGGAATTTGTATTTATATAATAAATTTTTATATACAAACTTATATTTGTGTATGTATTCTCTCAAATTTTATATATAAATTATTATTCAACTAATGATATAATAAAAAAATTGAAGAGAAAATAAATTATTATTGGAGAGAAATTTTTTTTACTCCCTATTATATAATTAAAAGTCTCCTAAAAATGATCTTTAATCTTCATATTACTGTTTATTAACAACTTGTGCCAAAAAAATTAGTGATGATCAAATCCTTCCAACTGGAAGAACGATAGGCAAACCGATAAAGAAACAAATTTGTACAAAACAATGTTCCAAAAAAGATGATGATGATAATAATAATAATAATAATAATACTAATAAAGATTTGTATAAAACAAAATTGATGAGATTCGGGCCCAATTTCTAAACATCAAAGAAAGGAGGTTTTCATGGAGCTTGCCCTTTCTCTTTCCTTTCTAAACTTCTTTGGTAGGAAAGCAAACTAGTTTGGAAAAATCGATGTCTACAAGATCCACATGTTCAAAAGGTAAAAGTGTAGTCACCCAAATTCAAATAGTGATAATTAGGAAAATCCTTCTTTAAATAACTATATTTATCTATTGAAAATATATATTAATGTCAAATGATCCAAATACGGGATGGAAATATTATTTATGTTTTTAATGTCAAATATTTTTTATGATAAAAAAATTAATTTATAATATTTTTTCTTTCACATTTTGAAAATGTCAAATGATTTTTCCATTATTATTAATAATATTATTAAATATTTTTTTCCCTTGCGTATGTGATCAACCTAAATTTCAAGTTATTTTATTATAAATATATTAATTAACCTATCATATAAGGATGAAGTTAAAAATATGCAGAAAATGAGAATAACAAAAAAGTATTAGAATCTAATTTTGACATATTTTTAATGTAAATTTTTTTGGACCATTAACTAATCACATGTTATAGTATGTATCATTTTTAAAATAATTAATATAAAAATTAAATATTTTTAATAACATAAATATATAAATATTAAATGTAAAATTGGCCGCCAAAGAACCATAGCATGTGTGAATGGCCGTTTTTGTGTCTAGCCAAGTTTTATTTCAAAATAAGATTTGGAGAGAATGGGCTAGACAAATAGTTCGTTTGGATAAGATTGTTGTCAATGCAAAAGCCTATTCAATAAAAGGAAAGTAAAAGGAGCTTTGAAACAAATTGAATTGGGAAGCGGGGTTTCTCCTTTAAGAACATTAACCAAACATGCTATTGTCACTTCACAAGAAGCATAATCAATTAACTCTTCGATAGTTTAAGTAGTTTAATATATATATTTTTTAAAAAAAATAGAGTCTCAAGTTCAAATTTTATGGTTGGAAAAAAATTAACGTTGGGAGATCTTTGCCACTACAATTAGCTAACACAACTTGAGTCAAACTACCTAAAGTTTAGTGAACTCTAAATATTAATGATGTCGACAAAAAATAAAAAAATGTAACCATAAAATTATGCAAGAAGAGCATAATCATAACCAAGAGAAGACAAAACCTTAAAAACAAAAAAAGTAGCAAATATTGTGAAGCCTAGACGGCATAGGGGCTTGGTATTTGAAACGTTTGCAAGGCTAATATTTCACTACTAGCAAATTGATATGGGAATTATAACATCATAAGGACAAGTTTTGGGTCACAATTTTAGCCTTCAAGTACCTTAATGGCACTTTGGAAAAAACCCTTGTGCCGCGCCCCATTCAACGGCCATTCTTCTTCACTTGTTTAGCACCACTCCCCCACCGTTATCTCTCTCTAGTCGGTCTAGAAGGGGCGCTGGGCCCCTGGAGGTGGCTCAACTCCTCCATTGTGATTTTTGGTGACCCCCTCCCTCTACTCCTCCCTCTTTTTATCCTCCTCTTATTATCCCCACCTTCTCCATTGCATGTTGATTCATTGATATCTCACCGGCAAATTTTTCTTGATGGCAACAACGTCTAGATAGTGAATGAATGTTGTTCTCACGGTGACTATTATGTTTAGTGATAACTAGTGAAAATATACTATTTTCCCCTGTATTTGTATATTAAATTATTCCAAATTTATTCTAATAATGATGATTTTCTTGAATTAATTTAATAAATCTTTATTGTTGATGCTTTTAGTGAGAAATTAATTATTTTTAATTTAATTTGCAATTGTTCTCACTAAATTTACTTGATTGCGTAATTGATTTTTAGCATCAAGGAATTGAATATTAGAGGGGAACAATTGGATAAAGATTTGAAGATTTGGAAGAGTAAAAAGAGGATTTTTGAAATATTTGATTTGAGTCAAAGAAGGGAAAAGATAGCAGAGATTACTTGAAGATTTGAATCAGATTTTAAAAAAAAAAAAGATAAAGATAAGAGAATGGGGATGAATATTTGAAAAAGGAGAAAATCAAGGAAATAAGTTTATTTCTATTTCGATTTAAATTCTTTTATCGGTTAGAGGATGAGGGATCCAATGTCAGAGAGAAAGGAAATATAGGCTAAGGTCTGGAGACTATAAAGATCTATCATAGGCCTCTTTCAGTTGAGATGACTCTGAATATTGTTTTCTTTTCTTTTTTCATGGCTTGCTAAATTTCTTCTAGGTGTTAAGGAGATCTAGTCTTAGGGAACTAATTTTATATTTTATTTTATTATTTTAATTATTTTTTCAATACATTACTTAATTTCTAGTGTTCTTAATGCTATTTTTGACCTGATCACCCATTAACTGATGTATGGTTTTGCGACATCGAAAGCCCTTTCATTTCATAAAATAAGCCAAACTAGAAATTAACATAGATTAGAGTAGCCAGGAGTGGAAGTAATCATTTGTGAGGCCAATTAAATTCTTGTTTTTCATCGTTAGAGTAGGTTTAGAATAATATAAGAAATTAAACTATTCAACTTGTCCTAAAAGGGTCCTAGTATCAAGCCATTGAGCTTTGACTATAATTAAGAGTAATTCAACCAGTAATGATATTATTAAGAAATTAATTTAATAATTGGGTAATACAAAATTTAGGAAACTTTGATGAAATCAACCCCTAATACCTACTTTTCCATCCATTGCTTATTCCTATTTTTCTATAGCTTGTTTAATTACAATTTTTGCATTTATTTAAATTCCGATTTTCTCTCAATTTGTATTTGCTTGAATAGTGACGTGTCCAAGTGAACTAGTATTTGGTTTTAGTTCTCATGGGAACGACAATCTCATACTCATTTTCTTAATACTTGTGACCCGTTATACTTGCCGGAGTTGCTTTGCTAAAATTGGCTAATATTTAGCTAGATCAGAGGATTGTGATTGTGTCAGGTTATAGATCTATCTCTACTTATAGTTGTTGGTTGGATGGTTTCTGTTCTTGTGGTGGTGACACATTTACTGAGGCATTTAGCCTCTGACTTTGGCTCTTATCTATGCTCTAAGATGATATAATGAAAAAGAATATGTTTGTCAAGACTAAAGGACAAAAAATAAAAAAAGTGAAGCTTTTTATTGGCTGAAAATGATACAATTCGAGTATAAGATGGAAGATTAGGCACAAGAGAAACTCTAAGAGTTTCTTTAGAGCAAGATTATCTCTACGTGTCTTTATTCTTAAATTGAATTGTATGAAATTAGTAGGGTTTGTTTTTCTTGTTTCAATATATTCTAACCCATTGCCATAGGTAGCATCTTAGGCTAATAGCTAGTAAGTTGTATTGGACTTTAGTGCCTATTCCCAACTATGGGCTTGGAGTTATTGGCCTTATTGTAATATGCCACTTGTATGTTGGGTTTAATCATCAATGATATTCAGTGTTTTTCACCAAAAAAAATGTTGCTTAATAGTACTTCTATTTTTGCTACTAGGAATCATAGAAACCAAGGTTAAGAAAATCGGACCGGGCATTGAACCGGTCAAGGTAGGGGTTCAGAGATTCAAAAGTTCAATCGGTTCAATTGGGAGTTCAATCAGGACCTAATAAAATATATATATATATATATATATATATATATATTTAATTATTTATATATATATAAATATATACATATAATTAATTAAAAAGTAAAAAGTTATATTAAATTATTGACAATAACATAACTAATGCAAAATAATAGTTATTATGAAGCACTTTATCAAACATCTTAAATTTAAAATCCATTGATTTTAATTTTGACTTACATTTCTTTTAAAAAGTACTTACAGACAGTATAACAATTATTTTTAATTTTTTATTTTTAAATTAATTTAAGAGTATATAGCAAATAAGCATATTAAAAGAATCAAGGTTCTAAAAAAAATGAATTTTTATTCTAATTAAGCTTCTTCTTCTTCTTCTTTTTTATAAAAGAATTAATATCATTTTTACCAAAAAATTTTTTTAAAAAAAAACCAAACCGATCAACTGATTTGATTGGTCCGGTTCACACTAATTTTTCGATTTTTCCTAGTTTTGATCGGTTCTTTACCGATTTTGACTACATCCAGTTTGATGATGAAGACCGGACTGGCTTAGGGTTCGGTTATCAGTTGGACCGGTCCGACTGGCTGGTCCAGTCCGATTCTCTTAACATTGGTAGAAACTCTTCCTATATGTGGTAAGGAATTGTTAAGGCTTTGGAGGTGTTGAAAGATGGCTTTCATTTTAATATGGGCTTAGGAGATTTTTCTTTGTGGTTTGATTTTTGGTATAAGGATGGGCTCTTATGTTCTATGGTTGATTATATGCACATCTCTGATTCAAACTACAATCTACATGATTCATGGTGAAATGAATTTGAGCAGGCAGAGTTTAACTTCATTTGCATAATGTGAGGCTTGTTGGGCTTGGTTAGGGTGTGAATCTTTTCTATACTACTACAAGTGCTTACAAGTGGCTAGCCAATTCTTTATTCCTTTGGAAGAAGTCAGAATTTAGAGTTGGGTGCGGAGAATTGCTGGTCTTAAAAAATATCATATGCTTCTTTGGCTTTTAATACGTGAGGCATTACCAGCAAATTCTTTAAGATTTTAACGACATTTGACTAACTTACCCAGTGTCCGCAGTGTGATCAAGTAGTAAAAATCCCCTCCATCTTAAGAGATTGCAATATGGCCAAGCAACTTTGGTTGGCTCTGGGGTCTGGTGAGACATACTGTAGTATCCTATTTAAAAATAAAATATTTGTTTAGAATAAAATATTGGTAACCGAAATATTTAAAAAAATTTTATAGCTTAAGCTTTGGATAATTCCTTTAATTACTTGTAAAAAGTGCAGTGATAGAGAATTTTAAATTGTATAGATAAAGTTTTTGAAGTGGTTGTTTAATAAAAAAAAAACACAAAGGACTATGGTGCACCACAAGTTATATAATGCACCCTAGGCCCCTCTCCTTCTTCATTTCATGTTCTAGAGCCTTCCCCACATGCCATTTTCTTCCTTTCTTTCATTTTTCCTTCCCTTTGACACGTTCTTTCATTCTCTTCCTCTCAAATTCACCACACTCTCTTTCTCTCTCAATATCCTCTTTCGCTCACTCCCACAAGCCACCACCTACACTTTTTTCTTTCTGCCATACACCACTAACTGCATCTCTCTCTTCCTCGCGATCTTTCTCTCTCTCTCTGTGTCATCTCTCCCTGTTGTCTCCTTTACTTCCTTCCTAGTGGTTCGGAGCTGATTTTGCCTTTCCAAAGCAAGCCATATAGTCTTGGATTCCCTGGGAGATCAACCCACAAATTCAACAACATCAGGAAATAGATTGGACTTTTCCTGACATTTGGTGAGTAGACAAGTCCTCTATGACATATGTTATTCTTTTTATGTAATTAGAATTGGTCAAGTTTTAGTATATACATATTGATAGCTTATTTTTATATATTTGGTTAATTATGAATATTTGTTGATAATTTGATATATTTATTTATTTGTGGACATCTTTTTTGGTTTGAGGGAGTTTTACTAGTATGCCATGGTTAAATGTTCTGAAAACTTTTTGGAAAACACTACAGATTTTCTGAATGTTGGGACAAGCTCTTGAACAACTATTTAAATTATTGAACTGACTTGTTGAGAAATCTTGTTTTGAGTTTGGAAACCTTATTTGGTATTTTATCCTTTGAAAACTTCGTTTAATCTTTATATTTTCGAATTATTATTTATATTTTTGTGGGAGAATTCCTAGTTTAATGGTAGCTAACGGCCGCGATGTTAGCCTTGGTGCACGCTAGCAGAGGTGTTGCTAGCTCGGTGTATGTGTATATGACTAATGCATACTGCCAACTCTGATGAATCTAAAGAGGGCTAACCCTTATCTGGAAATTTCTCAGAATTGGAAACCTCCCCGCATTAGTAGTCATATTTGAGAAATATATTTTCAGGGTTTTGAGGTTATGAAATAATGTTACTTCTTTACATATCTACATAGTATTTAATTTTGATTCTTTTATTATATATTATTTAGAATGATAATTTCTTATTTAAATTCGATTTATGATATTAATTCCTTATCTAATCATAGTTCGCTTTATTTCCTCATATGTTATAGTTGCATTACCCCTCATTGAGTCGGTTGGACTCACCCCCCTTTTTCCTTCTTGTTTCAGATCCTAATGCTGTATCTAATTCAGTTTCTTCAACTTTATAGAGTATAGACACCTTTTGATAGCCCTTCTACATGTAAGGGCCTTCTGTTGACTCTAATTTTAATATATTGAATATGTTTGTTGCTTTAGAGTTGCTCTACAATCCACAGACAGGATCCTGTGGCTTGATATTCCTTTTGGATGAAATCTTTATGTATAAGTCTTCTATACGGAATTAAGTTTCCTTGTACATAGAGTAATGGATATGTGTGTGTATGTATATGTATATTAAATATATGGGAGTGAATGGATACTTGTAAATATGTATGCAAACTATTTGAGAGTGCCCTAAGAGCCTCAATTTTGGATATATGGCTGGTTGGCTATTTGGTACAGGTCAGGCTATTACAAGAAAGCTGGGAAAACAAAGGAAACTTTGTCCAATATTCATGAAATATTACATTTTAGGCTTGCTGGAGGTCTGTCACCTCCAAGTACCAGTCACGACTCAAGGATAGATCATGACATAGACCATTTCTTCAATATTGATATTAATGGCTAGTTTGAGTTGCATCTGAAAGTGAACTTCAACCCTTTTTTCATGGCGGCTGTTTGGTGGAATTGGAGATGGCGAAGTTAGAGTATCTTTGAAGACAAGTAGTGGATGCACCTTTGTAATTCATTATGTTTGGAGTTCATTTAAGTTTTATAAGAAACACATATTATAGCATCCTCCTCTGTACAGTATTATGCTTAAGTCATAGTACCACACTCAGGAGTTGTTACTGTTACCTGAGTGAAGCTTATCTGACAGCAACTTCAACCGTCTTTGCAACTTCTTGATCTATCTGGAGATAACGCGAAAACAAGAGTAAGAATTTTAAATTCTTAGTAGGATTCTTTAACTATTATACATAATGTCCTCATTGTCATCTCCAGTTGCTTCGGTTTATTATAAAAAAGATGAACATGTTATGCAAACTGTTTGATTTTATAGTTTGAAAACATATTGTCCGAAGAAAAGTTTATTTTATTCATACACTTGTCATTTGGGTGAGCGAATACAAAGTCAATTCATGAATTATACCATGAATAATACCCGAAACGTGTTAAAATATAATCGCACCAATATACTGAAAACATACAATCTGCACACGCCTTTACATGTACTTGGATTTATGCAGATACACATAATTTTCTTTTCTTTCTTTATCTTCCTTTACTTGGTACACACATTCCGGAGTACGATCGCCATGTTACACTCCATCGGGGTGTGATCACCATGTCACACTCCTTAGGAATATGTCTTTCCTGCTACGTCCTAGAGTATGATCGTCATGTCATACTCCATCGGGATGTGATCGCCATGTCATATTCCTTAGGGTATGGGATCAATATGCCACATTCCAGAGTATGATCGCCATGTCATACACCATTAGAGCGTGATCGCCATGTCACATTCCTTAGGAATATGGAACCTTCATCATATCTTTTAACTGCCTTCATAGGGAGGGACCTAATTAACTGCCTCCAAGTAAAGGGACCCAATCTTATCTTATTTAACTGCCTTCATAAGGAGGGATCGCATAACTGCCTCCAGATGAAGGGATCCACATTTAATATATTCATATCCTTTCATGCTCATACATAATCACACATAGACATGCTAAATGCACTCATATATATGCTTCATCAGATCAAGTTCCGAGATTATATGCTTACTGAGATACTGAGTTTTGAAATTACGAGTATAAAAATGTTAAAGCGTCCTAGTTCTCGACTTTCGAGATTGTTTTATGTGCTTGAAATTCCGATTTTCGACACTAACTATACCTAATCTAGTTTTCTATTCACTAAATTCCGAATTCAATATCAAGTATACCCGACCTAGCTTATTGTTTGCCAAGTTCCAAGTTCCGAATTCCAATATTAATTCCAGACTACTTTATATCTAGCCAGAATTGCACTCTTATAAGAGAAAATTCACCAAAAATAGAAATCTGGGTAAAATCATGTGAATTTTATATCAATGTAAAGCTAACAGAGCAAGCTTTCAAATGAAAGATCTTTCATATCATTTGAATAAGTATAACTCGAGATATAAGCCCCAAAACTTGACCTTCCTGAACTACCCTATTTTGACCTGGTTTGGACATAGGGCAACTTCTTTGAACCACTGGGAGCAAACGGGACTGAATCTAACTCTAAAATTTTTATGAGATTCTCCTATGTGTAAACTTTCTAACAAAGTTGGTTTCATTAAATTCCAAGTCCTATAGGGTAAGTTTTGCCCTGAACAACCTAGTCTGCCTAGAATCAAACTCAAAAACCTAGGTCAAATTTCCAAAATTCATATCTCTTTTAATACTAATCCAATGACCTTATATTATATATGTATAGAAAGCTCTGAATGTCTACTTTTATCTAAAAATAGTTTCATCAATTTTAAATGGCTGTAAGGGGAGCCATATACTCCGCCGTAAGAACTGCCGAGGGATTTTGGTCTTCCAGCCTCTCATCTTTTCCTTCTTTCATCCTTTCTCACTTCTTAATTGATTTTAACATTAAAAACAGCCAATAACCAGCCAAAGATCATCATATTCATTCAATTATTATATCAAGAAATGAGAAAATAAAGCCACAATCAGCCACCCATACCCAAAAGAACAAGAACAAAGTTGAATCTCTACCTTCTTTAAGTGTGATTTTGCTAAGTTTGAGCTCAAGTTGTTGGAACCTTATCAAAGCTTGAAGGCTTGATGGAGTAGGTTAAGAGGAGAAGAGAAGAAGAAGGTTGGAACCAGAGAAGAGGGAGGCGCAAGTCAGCATGGGATGAAAGGAGAAAATCTGATCTAAACATAAAGAGGGTAATTAGAATTGTGAGTTTTGGTTGGTTGAAATTTTGCGGTCAAAGTTCAGTCATATCTCCCTTTTTTGTGGCCTTGGTGGCGCCACCCATGTAGGGTTAAATGGTTGAATATTCAGCCTAGACACAATAGAATTTGGGCATATAATTCTATTGGTTCAGTTCTGACAGTTTAAAATATCGTAATCTTACCGATTTCCTTTAAATCGGTAAATCAGTTCAAGAAAATTTCTATTGAAATCTTCTATACTTCTAACCTAATTCCCTCATTGCTAATTAATTAATCCTAAATAAATATTTAATCGAATTTTAATTAACCTCAATTACTTGATAAAAATCGAATAATTAGGCGAAAAACAATAAAAAAAATTTCGGTGGATGTTACACATATGGTCTTGGCTGGGATTGTATAAGTGCCCAAATAGGTGGTTTGAAGGAAGCCTGATTTTGATGAAGTTAAAATTAATATTGATGGGAGCAAGTTTAGTAGTGACCCTCCTCATGTTGGGTTTAGAGGTGTAATTAGAGATGATAAGGGTGTTTGACTGAGCAATTATTCTAGATTTTTGGGTGCACACTCAGTGATTTATAGCAAGCATGGGCTACTTCAAGCTTGGGCAAAGGCATATAGAAAGATTTGGTATGATACTCATTCACCTTAAGCTTTACGGCTTATCGACTTAGTATAGAACTGTGGTTTCAAGTTCATGCTACTGTAGTGGACGATATTAGAACCCTGGTAGCTCGTGATTAGCACGTTCATTTCTCTCATATATGGCATGAAGGTAATAGATGTACAAATGCTTCGACAAAGATAAGTAGTGAGGATCTTATTCCTTTGAGAACCTAGGATTTTCCATTGGAGGTAGTTTAGTGGTTTCTAATAGAAGATAGTTGTGGGATTATATTTGCAAAGGGTGCAGTTGTTTGTTTTACTTTATGTTTCGTACTCTACCAAAAAATCAAAAATAATCCACGGGTCGATTGAGTATGATGATCACAAATTAAACTTTATATATACTAGCATATGAATTGAAGGTATAATGGTAATTTTGTAATATAAAAAATTCTTTTCTCTCACTTTTATACATAACAAACAAAATAAAAAATCATTAGTCTATTACAAATTTAATTTGATACTTTATTAGCATAATATTTTTTACACTTACTTCTATAGCTATATGATCTAGATCAACTTGACTGGTTGAATCAAAAAACGTGCAACCCAATCTTTGGTTTAAGGGTGTTCAAAACAAAATCGGATCAAACAAAACCAATAAAAATGACCTAAACAATTAAAAAAATAATTAGATTGGTTTTTTTCAATTTTTTTTAAAATCAATTAGTTTAGTTCAATTTTGGGTTACATAAATCAAAACCAAATTGAGGCAAATATATATAAGTACAAGTCCTAATATACCCTTCTGGCTCCTATCATCAAGCTTTGATCATTCTTGCTCAGGAACTTGAACATATGCAATAGATCCAAAAACCCTTAAGCCCTCCATACTTGTTAAGGTGCCACATCTTTCAAACTTTTGGTAGGTGAACGGTTTGAGAGATAAACTGCACATGCAATTGCTTCTTCCTATAACTTTTTTGGTAATGACTTGCTCTTCAACATCGTTCTTGCCATATTCAGAATTGTCCTATTCTTTATTTCAGCAACTCTATTTTGTTGAGGCAATCTAGGAATAGTCAAGGGATGTTGAATACTATGATTATCACAAAAGGTCTTGAATTTATTTGAAGCAAACTCTCCACTTCTATTAGTTCTTAGAGATTTGATCTCATAGCCATTTTATTTTTCAACACAAGCTTTGAACCTTTTGAATGCTTCAAATTCTTCACTCTTTTGCTTCAAGAAATAAACCTATGTTTTCCGTGAATAATCATCAATGAAAAGTCAAAAGTAAACACTTTTTTCTAGTGACAAGGGCTTAATTGGTCCACAAATATCTGCATGGATCAACTGAAGTGACTTAGTAGCTTCTAATTTGGATTGCTTTGGAAAACTCTTTCTTGAATGTTTTCCAAGTAAGCAAGCTTTACATAATTGGTGAGGATGATTTATTGTTAGAGTGCCTTTTACCATTTTCTTTGTTCCTAATTCTTTGAGCCTCCAAAATTTAAATGTCCATATCTCATATGTCAAATCCATGATGGATCTTCAATATAGGATTTCAAGCACACAACTCCACTAGTTTTCATATTTAACAAGAACATACAATTTCTTGTCATAGAAACCTTAGTAATTAGGCTCCCTTCTTTATCTCTATGCCAAAGATAATGATCTTCCATGACTATTTTACAGCCATTCTTTATAAGTTGCCCAATACTCAAGACATTATTCTTCATCTTTGGGACATAATAAACATTAGAAAGAATCTTATGGCTTTCATTATTCCGCTCAAATAGAATCATGCTTTTGTCCTCGATCTCCACTTTTGATTCATCTCCAAAATGCACATGGCCTGTCACTTTGGTGTCAAGTTTTACAAATTTACTTTTATCACCTGTCATATAGTTACTAGCCCTATTGTCAAGATACCATGTACTATCTTTATATTTTTTATCTTCCTTAAGTGTAAGAAATAATGTTGGTTCTTCAACATCTTCACTATGCATAATAAGTTTATTCTCTTCTTCTTTCGGTGTTTGACACTCCCAAGAATAATGGTCATACTTTCCACATGAATAGCATTAAATGTGTCTTTTATCAACTATTCTTCCTTTTCCACAATCTCTTGAAAAATTTTGATTTTTTCTCTCTTGAGAATAAATTTTCTCATCTCTTCCTCTTCTGCGACTATTTCCTTGTCCATGGCCTCGATCTCTTCCTCGTCCTTGGCCTCGTCTTCCACTTTCACTGTTCTGTCTTTTAGCATTCAACGAAAGTTTTGTTTACAAGATATGCTCCACATATTCTTGCTTTCCTTTCTCCATTCTTTCTTCATGGGCCCATAAGGAGCCATTTAACAGGTCAATGGACATTGTCTCCAAATCTTTATATTCTTCAATGGCTACTACCACACGGCTGAATTTTGAGTTAAGAAAATGAAGAATTTTCTTAACAACATGAACATCTTCTAATCTCCAAACCTTTTCATTTGGTGCACTACTACCAGAACTTTGGTTAAATAATCTGAAATGGATTCTATCTTTTTTATCATCATAGACTCAAACTCAGCCCTTAGAGTTGGAAGACTTGCCTTCCTTACCTTTTCAACTCCTATGATGGAATTTTGAAGAGTTTCCCAAGCTTGCTTGGAGTTGCTTTTATCAGCAATCTTCTCAAAAATCTCATTATCTAAGCCTTGATGAATGATGGTAAGTGTACATTGATCTTTCTTTCTTTTAATCTCCAATTCCTCTTTCTAAGCTTCTTTTAGCTTCTCCACATCTTTTGGTTCTACATAGCCTTTCTCAACAATCTCCCATATTTCCTAAGCACCAAGAATAGCTTTCATTCGAATTGTACAACTGTCATAATTGAACCTGGTTAGTTGTGGATATTCAAAGAAAGAGTGGTTCCTTTTAAAGACATTTTCGTAATCGGCTCTGATATCACTTTGTTCGAAACACAATGGACACACACAAGAGAAGAAGACAAGCATAAGAAGAAACCATAAACTTTATATTTATGTTTATCGTGCTTTTGTCTGACAAGCAATAACTAGGATACAAGGTTATATATAATATTCAAAGAGTTCTAAATTTGGTATATCTAAATAATGAATGGTTTTAACTCATAATAAAAATAAATAAACTTAGATAACCCATTCAAACTATGGTTACAAACCACCCTTCAATTTCAATCATCAATCAAGTTTACATTTCAACATAGCCAACCAGCATGTTCATCACGCAAAACACCACCAAAGGTTGCCATATGCTGATTGCCCGTCACACTACCGTGTTAAGCTTGATCCACTCATGGTTAGGTTTGATCCAAGAGACTTCTCTAGGAGTTCTCCTAATAGACCAAGTTTCATGAACATAAGTGCAAGTAACATATCTTCTACTTGCTATAATTTTATGTAGAACTTCATATAAGTTCCATCTTTGATCACTCAGTACATGTGTGATTCTCTATCTCCACAACCACCAAATACACACAATGAAATGAACCTCTCCCACACCACAAATATTATCAACGAGCCAAGAAGAGACATACCCATTAAGTAACCAAGCTCCATTAAACCCCTTGAACTCCAATAGGCTGCATAACGAGTAGCAATCATGCAACATATTTAGAATATCTTCAAAATCACTTCCACACCTAACACATCCAGATGTGACGCATAGCACACGTTGAAACCTAAACATATTGATATTCCTCACCTTATATGTCCCTCTTTCTTTCTTTCTTTCTTTTTTTCCAACATAATATTGATAAAGCAATGATAACATCTTTATCATTTTGTTATCTGTTATTTTATCTCTATTTTATTGTTATCCTTGTAACCGCTTTATCTATATAATAAATTTTCTGATATAACTTATGCTTGAGTTCAACTAACCTTTCATTCAAAATGTCTTCATGGTATCAGAGCCTTTTATTGCTAATGCCATACCAAATATCAAAATACTTGGTATCTTTTTGATTGGAGAAACTCTAATAACCTTTAACCTTGGTGGCTTTATCGGAGAAAATCCAGTGCCCCTTCCAATGATCCTTTCCCTTGGAAGTGCATGTAACCAAGTAAGAGATTTGATCATTTCATCTTTGATTTTTGCCACTGATGCATCTTTTTTCATCTTGTTCAAGCATGACTCACAAGTTGTCTTATTGAAGACCTCCCATAATTTGGCTATGGATGTAAGATTTTTTCAAAAGGCTTGGTTGTTACTTCAATATATTTTTCATGTCTACATCTAGTATTCCAAGGCTATACGTGATGATCTTGTAGTTGTTGTCAAGATACTTTCCAATCAAGATTGACTTATTCACCCTCATTGTGATCTAGGCTCACCACTTATTTTCGCTGCCATCATGATCCAAACATGGCCTTTGCATGGCAATGTCCCATTTTGAAATTGTAACATCCTCAATTTTCCTCCATGCTTAATTATTTCAGTAACCTTGAATAATTAGACACTTAATGAGAAATTAAAGAATTAAGGCTAATTAATGGATTAACGAGATAATCATGAAGAGAAAAATTTAAGAGAATGCTTAATTAAGATTAAAAAATATCTAATTAAGCGAGTCAAACTCTTAATAGCTTCATTAAATGCTAATCACCAATAATTGGCTTAATTGAGTTTAATTAAAGGTAAGTAACCTTAATCAAAAGTTTAATTTTTTTAATCATGATTATATGAGTTAATCACTAATCCTTACTTAATCAATTAATTAAGTTGCAAGAGTACTTAATCATACCACTAAAATACAAATTTAGTCAACTAGACAATAAAATATTGATAACATGACTAAAGTAATAAAGTAGAGGACAACATTACTTTTTGCAAGAAAAGGTACAAGACTTGTCCCCCTATCATCCACTTTGTCTCCTACTAATCATAATTAACACAAAATCAACAAAATATCTATCCTAAACTAAGAAGAAACCTATGGTCACTACACATTCACACACCCACACTCATTTCTTTTTCCAAACATATAATTTTCTCTCCAACATTCTTTCTTTCAAGAGTATTCTTCTTCTTCCTCATCTTCTTCTTCATTTCTCCACCTCATCTTCTTCTTCATTTCTTCATTTCAAGATTCAAACATTATAAGTCTTATTTCCTCAAGAGCACAAGAGTTCTCATCTTCTTCTCTTGTGACTGCCACATCACCACTTGAAGGAGCCATCATCTTCTTCATTTTCCTCACCAAAGAAGACGCCAAACACACTCTTAGGTCGTGATCTTCACTTCTTCTTTTTGTCAATTAAGAAAGCTTGAAGTTTAACTCTCACCATTGCTAAGAACTTCAAGTGAAAACTTAAGAAAAACTCCATGCTCTTCTTGGGCAAAAGTTTCTGCTTTTAGCAAAGTTTGTTTCTTGATACTTGCTCATGAGATATTTTATGTTTGTTTAAATATTTTTCTTCTTGAATGCTTCAAAAGCTTCCATTTTTCTCTCTTGATGCATGTGTTCTTAGTATTTGGTGGGTTGTTGAAGAGAAAGATGCTTTCTTGGTGGTATCTTATTTAAAGTCAGTTTATTTTCGAAAAGTTTCTCTTTTTACATCTTCTTCATGATTTTGGTATGACCAAGAACATTTTAAAAGCATAAAACTTTAAAAAGTTTGCTCATTGATGTACGAAAAGTGGCACTAATCATATATGCTTCATAAAGTTTCATTTTGTTCTTCTTGAAGATAAAAATGTGTGTAAAAGTCTAAACTTTCTTAAGATATGAAGTTTTTTAATCATAAAAATAAGAACTTGTCATTTTATATCTAAAACATTGGAGCTTGAAGGCAAGACACTCCATAAAATTTTAAACTTTCTTTAAAAATGTAACTTTTTGGCCATAAAAATGTAAACTTGCAACTCTATCTTGTAAAGATTGAACCTTGAGTTAAAAAAATCAAGTAAAGTTCCAAACTTTCTTCAAGATTGAAATTTTTTGAGTTATAAATTTGAGATCTTGAAAACTCTAAGTTATAAAAGTAAAAACTTGCAACTCTAAGTTACAAAGTTGTAATCTTGAAGGCATAATAATGATTAAAAATTTCAACTTTATTAAAGAGTAAGGCTTTTAACAATAAAGATAGAATCTTGCATATTTTGTTCAATAAAGCTTAAATCTTGTAACTTGATTTGTAATAAAAAGTACTTCTTGATGATGGTAAGCACATGTGTTGTTGGGTTCATGAGTGTAACTATGCGCTATCATAACCTAAGGAACTAGACAGATCTCGAAATCCTTTAGGAACGGAAGTATAATTAGGGCCTCTAAGCATATCATTAACTTAAGAATCACCAATGCACTCTCTCAAGGAAACTAAAAGATTTGAATGCAAAATGTTGGTTAAAACCCATCAAAGGTTTTAGCCATGTTAAGAGGGAAAAAGAAAATAAGTGTCAAACTTTGTTAACTTCAACAAATTACTCTTTAAGTTGTGTACATAAGAAATTTATTAAGTTATTCGGTAAGAATGAATCCCTAAAGTAAAATGTGGCTTCTCTTAAGGATCAAGTGACTAAAAGCCTACAAAATACATTCATTTTAATTATGTGATTATCTCATGAGTAAACATGAGGAATTATATAATGATTCATAAGACTTCTTACAAAGAATATTGTAACTATAGACACCCTTTAGGGCATGAATATATGATGCTATTAAGCATGATGTATGGCAAGTTTGATTGAGCGTTGACTCATAATTGAATAATTGTTGATGATTGGCATGATAAAATAAAGATGACTACGATTGGTTGTTGGTTGAGATTCCATGTTTGGCAAATTTTGGGAAAGCTCCGGCTTTACTGTTATGTTGCCAGATTTTCACCAAAATTATCGACTTAGTCATATTTATTGCATAGCTACATGTGTCATGTCTTTGATTTCAATGCATATAAAGATGTAAGATGTAATTATGAGACAAGAAAAGAAATAATTGGATATGATCCTTCGATCATTTCGGTAAGGGAAGGTGATCCAAAAATACGAGATAAGCGAGCATGATCCTTCAGTAAGGGAAGGTGACCTAATTAAAGACCCCTCTACTTTGGAGGAACAGGGCTTGGATCTCTTCAAAAATAGAGGAACCCTTATCAGCTTAGTCTGGTTTTAGATTAGTATTGTGTGGTGACTGCCACGAAATTAGCTCATATCTAATAGCAGTTTATTCCAAGGGCATGTAAAGAATATTAAGCACGTGTTAAGTATGAAAGTAAAGTTAAAGAAAGACTCTGATCAAGTGGATGAAGTTATATGAATGTCCATGCATTTTTATTCTCTCATATACATGGTCATAAATATTTATACTATGTTCTCATATATATGTTCCTATCTTATGGCCTTGTGTCTCTTTATATTATGTTTATATGATTAAGATTAAAAGAGACCCGCTTTGAGAACTTATGTTTTCAAACTCTTTAAAAATTGAATCCATCCGTGCTCATTATTTTCATAAATAAACCCAAAGTAGCTGGGACGACGTAGATGAGAAATTAATGGTATAGTCAACATCCTATTGAGAAATCTTATAGTTCTCACTCCTATGTTTCCATGTTATTTTCGGACGAAGTTAATAGCATTCATAGCAACACTCGCGGTGGTACCTAACTGAATAAGATGAGAAGCTGTCATGTTACAATAGGAGGATCGAGAAAGTATCATAGTATTTTTACTTTCTCAAGGGCCCTAGTTGGGTAATTTATATGTAATTAGAGTATGTGGGAAGTCATGATACTTAATTTGACCTATTACATATGTAATAATTATTAAGTGTGATTATAATTCTTAATTATCTATGATTGCATTATTATTTTAAGGTATTGTATTATGTTATTTCAACTTCGTCATATGTCATATTAGTAACTTAGCGATATAAGGAATAAAGTCCATATACATTCGAGTAAGTAAGTGTTTAAAAGCTCAGTTTTCAAACATAAAGATTTTACAAAAAGAAAAAATTACATGCTATTTTCATATGTTATGCTAATTTCAATTATAAAAACTTCCACTAATTAAGAGTAACAACTAATAATACTATAAAATAACTTAAACATAGTATAGCATTATTAGGGTGTTACAAAGACTAACCCCTTCATAAATCTCCATGTCTTCACTTTAACTTTGGAGTTGTTCTCACAAGCCTTTATGCACATTCGTTGGATTTCTTCCTATGAGAAGTTAATTTGTATTCAAATCACATAAGATCATTGTTTCATCTATCTCTGACTAAATTCTTCTAAGAGAGAGTGAGAAAGAATGTTTGGTTCAAATAAATCTCCTTTAAAAGTTGCTAAGCCTAGCTCTGCTGACTATGTCTACCCTATTAAATCGGGTTCCAACCCGTTTAGTTCTAATGATGAGGCAAACGATAACGTGATGTATAATTATTCGAGCAAGAGTTCTAGTGACCATGCACTAGTTTTGCAAGAAGTTAACGTGAACCCCTTTGATGATGTTGATGCCCGCAGGCATGTTTCATCGCCCTCTTATTCCTTTTCATCGGCCGATCGAAATAGGTATAAGAATGATTTCCGTGACTCTGGAGGGTTGGAGAATCAGTCAGTGCAAGAGTTGGATAGTTATGCTGTTTATAAAGTTGAAAAGACTACCAAATCAGTGAAAACTCTTTAAAGATTGTAGAGGAGATAAGAAAGGATGCAACCAAGACTTTGGTGATGCTGCATCAGCAGGACGAGCAGATTACCAGGAGTTACAATGTTTCTGTTGACATTGGCCAAGGTTTAAGTCGGGGGGAAAAAGCTTTTGGGAAGTCTTGGTGGCATCTTCTCCAAAGCTTGGAAACCAAAGAAGATAGGCACAATAGTTGGCCACTTGGCCCTGTTATTTTCAGAGATGATCCGGTCAGAAAAAAGGGCAGCCACTTGGAGCAGAGAGAGAAGTTAGGATTGAATTCCGCACCTAATCTCTTGGAAGAACTTAAAGAAAATGGTGTTGACTTGGGATCCGAAATTGAGAGGCATAACAAATCCCTGGATAGTTTTGAAAATGACATAGATAAATTGAATCCCCGCATGCACGGTGCCGATCAACGTGGTCGTCATCTACTTGGTAAATAGGCTGGTGCTGGTGCACATTATAATAAGATAAGGTGTTATCTTTATATTATCAAAATATTCAAATATTAATCACTCACTCTTTACTTGTGTTTACCATGATTTCCCCCTCCCTTTTACATAGAAATTTTTAAACTTGTCACTTGTGCTGCACAACATCACTGGTGAAGATTTTCATTATTTTTGTTTTTTCTATTTTTTTCTTACTTCAAGTCATTTTTCCTTATTATTATTTTTTTGCAAAGACTTGACTTCAAGTGTTTCTAGTCCCCCTCTTTTTTTTTTATCTATTATTATTATTATTATTATTATTATTATTATTATCTCATATCAGATATATATATTAAAAAATCTAATAGTTAATATCTAAGTTTTAATTATGTTAGTTAGTTGTTACAAAATCAACTTAAACAAATTAACTAAATATTTAAATTATTTAAAAGTACTGGACTTTACTCAACACAAAATCTTTTATTAAAAAGGGGATGTTACGCTTAACGATAATAGCGATTACAAATTTTGAGTTTAAACAATAGATTCTAATTATTTGATATTCAATTAATTTGGGCTTTCATAAAATTTGATGTTGACATATGCTAGTCCACATAAAATATTGGAAAAAATACATTTTGCCTCCTTGAAGTATAACTTATGTGTATTTTATCTCCTAATATTTAAAAATATATAACTCGATACCCTTACGTTTTCAAACTGTACAAATAAGACCTTTCATTAACTCTGCTGTTAAATACTATTATTAGTGATCATGTGCTATTGAACTTGAAATTCGCTCACATGTGTCATTGAACTTGGAACTCGAAAACTTGGAACTCACTCACATGACCCAATAATTTTATAAATATGAAAATAAGGAATAAGTGAACTTTATATTAAAATTGAAACTCGGAAATTGGGACAAGAAAAAATGAACTCTCTCATATTAAGTGACACATCTAACTTGAAACTTGAAACTTGAAACTCACACTATTGAAGTCGGAACTTGTATTTAACAGCAGAGTTAATAGAAGATCTTATTTATATAATTTGGAAATATTAGGGTATCAAATTACACATTTTTAAACATTAAAACGTAAAGTGCATGTGGATTATACTTAGGAGGGTAAAGTGCAATTTTCCCTAAAATATTTCAATAGTCTCCCAATTTAATCGTATAAGTGAAATCATTTTAATTAAGGAAGAAAAAGTTCTATCGGTTAGTTAAACGAAACGTGACCATAACAAGACGTCAAACTCGGGCCAACACTATCAACCAGCGGCTCAAGATGGGATTACAAGCGCATTAACAATGCAAAAAATAATACTCAAATGAATATTACTATCATACATGCAAGATCTCAAATCCTATGACCTAACCATATGTAGTAGATGTGTAAATGGAAACGTACACAAAATTGCTTGAGCAAATAATGGTTGAGTTTTAACATTGTCACATGAAACTTCACTTGAAACTTCCCAATTGTCAGTACCTCTCGCCAATCCATTACTTATGAATTGGAATTTTATAAATCTTCAATAATAATATGAAATTCAATCTTATTTAGAAAAATACTTTGAAACCCTATTTGCCTCCTTTCCTCTCTGGAACTCCAACTCCTTTCTTCTCTGCCTCATATCTCACCCTTCTTTGGATCCAACGTCTAAATAATATTAAAAAAATTAATGTAAATATATTTTTTTGAAAACTAGTATGCTTTTTAAATTGATAAATAATGTAAATATTAGTGTGATAGATAATGTAAAAAATAGAGACTAAGACATGATTTTATCCAGAAACGAATACCCATGATTTATTCCCAACGTGTTATAATTATTAATTATTTTTAGACAATATTAACTTGATTGATAATTAATGTAATGTTGGTAACGTGTTTTTGAGACATGATTTTTTTTTTTAAAAAAATTGATGTAAATATTATTCGTTTCTTGATAAATAATGTGAAAAAATAGGAAATGAGACATGATGCAGGAAATAGATCATAGATGCCAACAGTAAACATTAATAAGAGCAGTTATTAATTAATATTATATATTAATTATCCATTATATTTTTTACTGTCAAAGAGAATTGATAAATAATATTGGTGGTTGCATAGGAAATTAGGGTTGAAATGAGCTGAGCTGAAGATAACAAATGAGTCTAATTTTAAAGTTCAAGTTAGGGTTACTAAAAGCTCGGAAGTTGACTCGATTTATATATAAATTAAGTTTATTTTACTATAAGTATATAATCTATTTTTAATATAATTTACATACTATCCATATGATACAAAATATTCAACGTATCACAAATTACTAAGTCAAATATGGGCAAAGTTCAAACCTATATTATGAGATCAGCTTATTGAGCAATTAACGAACTGAGTTAAAAATAGTTCACAAGTTAATTTGACTCGCTTCCAGCTCTATAGGAAATAATGCAGGAGATACGGCATTGAAGTAATGTAAGAATATTTTAACCAAATCCATTTATTAAGTGATTATTTTATTTACAATGCAATAATATTACATTGTATTTAAATGTTCCAATATCTTTTTAATTAGTGTTTTGAATTATTAATAATCTTATTGGATAATTTGCCAAATATAACGATAGGAAATTCATAATTATTTTTGGGCTTCAAATTCAGCGCATAAAGCCTAAACAATCAAAAAACTTAGTCTCAAATAATATACAATTCATTTGATTTTTTGTTGGGCGGCGGGGGTGAAGGGGATAAAATGGGGGGCTGAAGGCCCAAACGCAGAAAGAGAACTAACTAAAAATAGAACTATAGAGTCCTACTCCATGCAGCTTGCATGAAGTCTTTGTGGAACTTGAACTTCCTCAAACCACTGAACCCTCAAATCCTGCTGTATGCGACAGAGTTGTGCAAAGCCATCTGTAACGTGATTAGCTTCACGGTGAGCGTGCTGCAATTCCACTTCCCAACATCTTTGGAGCAGATTATGGATGCTAGAAGATATATTGAAGGCTAGGCGCTTCTTGTTATTACACGTGTGGATCAGGTGCATAGGCACTTTTAGAATCAGCGTCCATCCTTGCGTTTGAAAAGCCAAATAATACACAATTCTATATATACGGCCACAATCAGATTAAATTGGTTTTAACATCAATTGCTAGAATTTTATATTCAAAACTATAGCTTGATAATCCAAAATTATTCCCAAATTATGGCAACAATAATAAAAGGCTAAATGATACGAATAGTTAGAAAGGATAATGATGATGTGACTGAATCCTTGAAGGAGATCGTGATACATATATATATATATAGAAGAGATAAGGATGACTAGAGAGAGCTAGTACTATACCTCCCACAGTAGCTTGCTCTTGCGTCAACGTTGACGGACACTAGCTAGGGTGGTTAGGATAGGGGCCTATTTCTATATATAATTAGATTGTGACATAATTGGATATACATGCCTATTCTAGTAAGTCTATATAGAAGACCAATCAAAATTCTCACCAATGAGTAATGGTTAACGACGACAAGACCAATAATAGTGGTGACCACAAATTTTAGATTTAGATAATATGCTCTAATTATTTTGGCATACGATAAAGCTGAGCTTTCCTAAAATATAATGTTTTCTTATGCTGTTTCACATAAAATATTCGAACATAAGAAATCAAAATTAGTTTCTCATTTATGAATATTTTATTTTTAATTTTCTACCATGTTGTTCAATGAACTTGATATTTTTAGTTGAGATTAATTTTGATACATCATTAGTATAAATTACTTTATATTGTCAACCAATCATATAATATTATATATATGATTTTTGAGGAAGTTATTGTAAAAATATTTTTGGTCACGAGTTATTATGAAAGTTAAATACTTTTAATGACATGGATTGGATGTTTATATACAAAACTTTTATATTGACAATATATATTAAATTCCTTGGCACTTGCTAGAATATGAAAGTTTGCACTTGATCTGTGCTACATGCGGGTGATATGGTCATTTCTTGTGTGCATGTGCTTCTAACGGCAATGAGGGGGTGAGCAGTGATTCAATTAGGAATGATATTGCGGTGGTGAGTCTTGTCAAGCCATCACAGAATCCAAAGGTTGTTGGGTTGTTGATCCAATTGTTGAAACGGAGCAAGAGATGGAGAAAATCTCAATTAGGATTTGGGTTGGACCGAAGTTAAAAAGAAATGGCAAAGTGCGAAGAAATTAAATGGAGTAAAGGCTGCTAATGGAGGATCGCGAGATACAAGGTATTGGAAGGATAAATCTATTGTGAATCATTATGTTAAGGAAGGACATACCAAAAATGACATGCAATGTGAAGTTTGCATGAGTACAACTCTTGCACGTTGCACTCGACTATGGGCCAGCCTAAGAATGAAAAGGTTTTCTCAGCAGTATGTGTGGACTTAGTTGTGAAGGGGCCTATCATGAAGGGTATGAGTATTAATAAGACAAAATAAACCAATATTAGCCTGCCAGTTATCATTAAAAAGAGACATCGAGGAAGCAACTTTCCTTAGGTGGTCACGATGAGTTTGAAAGCTTCTGGGCCCGAGGGGAAGAGCAGCATGCCATAGGAGCCTTTGAGTAAGGAACTTGTAATCTCTAACGATGATAGGTAGGAGATGATGGAGGTTTAGAGTTTTACTACACATGAGAACAAGGAGGCTTTGGATGATATCCAGTGAGTGGGCAGTGGCTGCTACCCTTTTTATTTTTATGATGTGTGTGATGATGATGAGCTTTATGGATTGCAAAATAGTCTCTTGGAATATAAGGGGTGCGGTGGACCCAAGGACTAAGAGACATGTGAAGGAGCTTGTTTGTAAATATAAGCCAGAAGTTTTTATTGTTCTGGAAACTTACTCCCAGTTCAACAATATAAAATACTTTTGGGAGAATCTTGGGTTTTTAGCGGTTAGGATAACTGAAGCCAATGGTCATGTTGGTGGGGTCTTAGTGTTAGTAGCTGGCAACTCTTTCTAGGTGACTGTTGTGGATATATTTCATTAGTGTGTTTCGGTGAGATTATCAATGGGTACTCAGACAACTTGTAGTCTTGTTTACACTACAACAAATAAGGTCTTCAGCCACACTATTTTGGGCCACGCTTAGAAAGCGTGGCCTATAATTATCAAAGACCACGTTTTTACTGGGGTGGGCTAAGATCATAATTTTTGGCCACGCTTTGAATGCCACGCTTGTAAAATGTGGCTATAGATTGAAAAGACCACGCTTCTTAAACGTGGCTTATTTAGAGTAAATTAGCTACACTTGCACTATTAATAGACCACGGTTGTAGACTGTGGCTTCTATTTTTCATTTAAGCTACGCTTCAAAATTGTGGTCTATAGGTTCCCGCTATAATTTTAATGTTCCCACCAGTTATACTTAGAGTGCCAGAAGGAATCAAAAACTAAACAAACAAAAATAATAATGCTTTCACATAAATAAAAAAAAAATTCTTATTGAAACAAACTCTCGCCTTGTTACTTCTCTGAAGCTAGGTTCCCAATGTCTCGCTTGTTGCTTCTCTGAAACAAAATATCGCCTTGATGCTTCTCGTCCTCTTGCCTAAAAATCGATCTCCTCTATGTTGCTTGAAAACCCATAGCTGAAAAGAAAAAACCCGTTGCTGCCTTTCTCTCTCTCAGATTGCATGTCTCTTCTTTTGTTGAAGCACCCCTGTTTCTTCCTTTCTCCCTCATAGGGCATTTGTTTCTCTCTCAACTGGAACACTGCAAGCAACCGTCTGAGCTTCTTGAAGCCACTCGATTCCTCTTCGTCATCTGCGTTCCTTTCATCCTCATCTACGTGTCATCCGCATCTGCGTTCATCATCGTCCTTTCATCCTCTGACATCGCGTTCCTTTCATCCTCGTCGTTGGAGGGCTCGCTGGAAAACGCCATCACCACGAGCCCATCCTCATAGTTCGAGTCTCCCTCAATTTGTTTTGCCCATGACCATGAACTCGTGAGTAGCGAAGGAGCCGTGAAAAGTGACTCTTCCGAGTTAATGCTTCTCATTGTCGAAGGTGACTGTCATCAACAGTAATTTTCTCCCTTTTATTGGGTTGTTTTCTATTTTCCTTTGGTTTTAACAATCTTTGAAAGTAATATTCCTGCATTCTGTGTATGTGGACTGTATGGTGTGCAGACTGTATGTGGATTGTATCTGTGTGGACTAAAATCCCAATTTTTTTTTTATATGTGGACTGTATCTGTGTATGAATGACTATATGATCTGCAAAACCGAGCTTTGTTGGGAGACCACCCTTTTTCTTTAACCTTATGTTGAACCAATTTGAGTTGTATGCTGTAATGCTGAAAATCCTGCGTGATTGACAGCCCCACTGGTGAAATTTGGGTTTTAGTCAGGTGGGGTTGTGAGCTTAATGAATGAGGTAGAGGCTTATAGAAGCACTAGGTACAATTCTTACTTAAGTGAATGTAGCAATTTGGGCTGGTTGTTGAAGTGGATGTAGTAGTTTGAATGATCTTTTATATTTTTCTGTCTTAATTTGAAATACCCCATTTCCAATCTGTTTTGCTACTTTCAAACTCAGGGTTCAAGTTGTTCAGGGGCATCCTGTTAGGCACATAGTAAGAGCTAACATCTTCTGTTCAGGGTCTTAATATCATGTGATCTTTACAATTGAAATTCACTATTAAGATTTTCTGTTTTGGCTCTTTGGCCATGTAATAGTTAAAGAAGTTTGTATGGGGAGAGCATATAAAGAATCAAGTAATAATACTACAACAATGACTTATTTATGGGTTGACTACATGAATCAATAGACTCCATTGAGCTCTACCAAGAACCAAAATTTCTGTAGAACTACAACTAAAACCATATAGAACATGGTCTTTCTAAATGTTTTCTTGTCATGTCCAACGTTTGGGGTGCTAGTCATGTTTGAACTGTTTTGGGAAATTGGCATTTCGTCACTTTCATTGACGACTTTTCAAGATGTAATTAGGTATTTTTAACAAAAGATCATATTAACATATCTTTATTGGTAGTGGTCGCATCTCATGGAAAAGCAAAAAACAGCATGCAATAGTAAGATCAAGTCACAAGCCTAATATCTAGCTATGATTCTTACCACATGTGGACTTGATTGGTTGATTCAACTAAATCAAGAATTGAAGTTTTGCATGATCAGTTCCATGAAGGTCATTTCTGATGATGAGGTAGCATTGCACATTACCTCAAATCTGGTCTTTCAAGTTGTCTTGAGGGGCATCCTGTTAGGCACATAGTAAGAGCTAACCAAGAATTTAGGAGTGCTCATGTTTAGATGAAAATAATCTGACATAAAAAATCAGAGACTTACCTTATTACCAGCAAAGCATGTTCCTCTCATTTTCTCATAATCCTTTTATTTTTTTTCCTTTAATTTCCCTTTTTCCCCTTTCTTCTTTTTGGGTTCTCAAAAAATTTAAGGACTAAAATAAATGTATTGGTTCTAGTTTTTGTTACACCAATGCGTGACAATCATGATTGAGTTAAATAGTTATGTGCTAGGACGGAATAGTTTGCTGATTGACTCATTTGAAATTAGGCCCTAAATTTTATGTATTTTGGGACACTATGTTCTGGGTATGTGCTATGCTATTTTAGGCCCTAAATCTTGAAGAATGAGGTATGCTTGTGCTTGGGGAAGAGAATTATGTTATAGAGTGCTTATGTGAAATTACAAAATGTAAATTTCTACCAACCTCTTATGTTACTGAGAGATAGAGGAACTTTTTGACCTTCTTGTGAGTAACTTAGGACTTCTCTACTTTCCTGCTTAGTAAGATACATATATGAAGTATGAAATCTTCTTATTCATGGGAAAAAAAAAATCTGATATGATGTAATATCTAGATTACTCATGCATAGTTACAAAGTTCAAATTGTAGCAACTCTTATTTCAAATGTAATAGCACCTTTGGGCTTTCTTGTGATCTTTGTGTTCATGTGGATTTTTTGCTTCCTTCTTGCATTTGATTCCATGCAAGTAAGACTCTAATGCTATTGTACTGTTTTGTGTTTTCTTTTTATTATTTGATATCTGAACTCTCATGTTTGGTGCAATAAATGAAATATTAAGAGCTATTGAAACTTATTCTGTCTAAATTGCTCAGTGAGGTAGTCTAAATGATGTCAATTAATTAGTTATGATGAAAATGAAAATATGTCTTACAATTTCCTGAAACTTGTTTGCCTTTTGTGATTAGCTTCATAACAAGGATGAAAAAGATGTTCAGCCTAAAACACAAGTAAGATTGATTGTTCCAAATTGTTCTTGCGGCGGTATAACTGGCACGAGAGGAGCTACCATTAGGTACCATTACTTTGCTTTGTCAAGTTGTAAGGCTTACCTATTCACCTCATTCATGGAATATGCACGGATAAAAGTAGTTGTTGATGTCTTTTAATATTTGTTTTGGAAATTTATAGTGATTTCATGAGGTTATTTATTCTGAGTGGCGGTTCTTTGGTATCCGAGATTTTATTTTTGCTTGCTGCTTGTAACATATGCTTGGGAGCATGCCTTGAATTTTGCACATAAAAATAAACAGTATATTTACAGATTGGTACAATATTGTATGCTAAAATTATACCTTGTATATCTCACCAAATCCACCCTCACTTACCTTGTATATCATACCTTGTAATTGTTAAATAAAGTCAAATTTGTTATGTTATATTAGTATATTTGTAGAAGTATTTTAGAAGTTAGTGGTGATATTAGTAGTTATCAATGGGTAGCAGTTTTCAAGAGTTATGTGTGTCCATTGTTATCAGTTTATGGTATTAGTTTTTAGGAGTTAATTGGGTGGTAGTAATTATCATATATATAGCTTGTGTAAAAGTGGTTTATGGTGTGAATTAAAGTTTGCTTACAGGTTCCTCTCCTACTGGTTTTATGTTTTGAAAATATTGCTTTGATAGTAATCAAATCAAATTTCAAGGATTTTGTGGTGGTGATAAGTTGCAGCAAAAATAAAAAGAAAAAATTGTATGTCTATGAGACATAATTACAATAGCTAACTGTACAAAAATGAACGAAAAGAAAAAAAAAAGTCAACATTTTTTCAATTTACTTGTTTATATCCGTTGTTGGTCTTGTATAGATTCATTTAGAATTATAATGGAAAACTAGATGGAATCTATGTCAATTTTTTCTTCACGTCTCCTTTTGTACTATCAAGCAATTTCCTAAATCTAATTACCTAGTAAAGAGAATTAAGGGAAAGCGTGTTTTTCTGCATTTCTTTATGGAATTTACTAGAAGGTCCCATATGACATGTTTTTTTCAGTGTTTTTTAGTTGATTTCATAAAAGTATTCTATAGAGTAGAAAAATCAAAGGTTTTCTGGTGATCAACCATAGGAAGAGATCAAGAGAGGAATCCTCATATACTATTGAGGAGCCTGAAAAAGCAGAGTGAGCAATGGTTTTATAAAAATCTATTTCTTCATTTATAAATTGATTTTAAGTTTGCCTTACTCTGTTTTTGTTTAAATTACTGTCTGAAGACTAACAATTTCAACTTTCTATCAGCTATAAATCGATATTTTGTACATGAATAATTTCTTTTCACAACATATCGGGGCAAAAAAAAAATTATTTTAGCATGTGCGTTGTGCAATATATATATTAATGCACTAGTAGCAGAACACTGAATTATTATTACTTGTTTGTTACACTCCGAATACATCTAAAAGTTTTATTAAGCAAGGCAGCTTAATAATTAAAAATGGAGGGAGACTAAGCAAAATATAGATGAAACTAGTTACAAAGATTTAATTTATATTTAAGTAGTACATTTTAGATATAATTTATGACAAGAAACAATGATTTAAACATACTTGTAGAAAAGGTTTGATTGTTATTGATGTGATTTTTAGTTTGCTTGTATGTGCAATGTTAACATTTAACTACTCCTACCGAAGGAAGAAAAGTTGGAGGTAACAAAATATAATACCTAGCTTGCACCCATCAACGACATCTTCTGATCAAGAAATGAGACTAGAGTGCTGACCAAGTACAACAAGAAGTACCCCACATAAGTGTGCTCAATTTTGACCAAAAATTAAAGATTCATGTTTCTTCCTTACTCTTTTTCCTTTATTTTTCTTGGTTTGTATTTTCCTTGGTGAATGATGGTGTTAGCTGTAACTAATAAAATTGGAGTTTTCATTTTTCTAATGAGTGTGTTTTCCCCTTGAATGTGGTCCTTCTTTGATTTCATTCTGGGTAGGATACTGTAAATCTTTCCTAGATAATTTTCAATTTTTGGTAATTTAATCGGGGTATGTGGGTTAGATTTAACTTTTTTAGGTTGAGGTGCTTATAAAGAGAAGCTAACTATTGTTTTTAACCAAGAGAAGGATATTGAAGATGTGAAACTAGATTTGCTTTGGATGGCTTCTCATGATCAAGGATCCAAGCAGTAAGTTTAATGTTTCAAATTATGAATTGATCAGTTATTTGTCAATTTTTTTTTAAGCCCATAATATTAATGAACAATATTATAGCTTGTTATTTTGTCCATTGTTATTTTACATAGATTGTTGATGATTTCTATTCCTTTTTTTATAGTTAGCCCTTACAATTATAAGATTTTAAGACACCTGAGTTTAGGTGGACATTAAATGATTAAAATTTAAATCTCAGTCATTCAAGTGAAGACATTAGGCATATTGTTAAATAGGACAAAGTTTATTAAATAAAGTTCAAATGTATATTTTGAGCTTGAATATCTATATTTATATAATTAGGTTTTCTCAAGATGTGTCAAAAGATTGGATGGATTTACCACGATTCGGGAAAGAGTATATTGAAGGTGTGCAAAGCTTTTTAGACTTTGCTTTCTTAGTTGGAGATCCCCAAGGAGAAGAAATTCAATGTCCCTGTGTGAAGTGTTGCAATATTTATTGGTATCGAAGACACGTGGTGTATGATCATCTAATATGCTACAGATTTGTTGAAGGTTATAAGAGATGGATTAATCATGGGGAACCAATCATCCCGGTGAATGGTGATAGTCTGATGGATGGTGAAGGTACATGTAATGATGATATTGATGGGTTGTTGCGTGATACATTCAGAGATGTGGCACAAGTTGAAGGAGAAAATGAAGGCCCAAATGAATATGCAAAAGTGTTTTATAACTTGGTGGACGATGCAAACCAAGAACTATATCCGGGGTGTAAGAGATTCTCGAGATTATCATTCACCATCCGTCTGTACTTATTGAAGTGTTTACATGGATGGAGCAATGCATCTTTCACTTCTCTTTTAGAGTTATTAAAAGAAGCTATGCCTGATTTAAACATTCCTACTTCTTTTAATAAAACCAAGACTATGGTTAAAGACTTAGGTCTTGACTATGAAAAGATTGATGCATGTTCCAATGACTGCATGTTATATCGAGGCGAGTATATAAATGACTCATTTTGCTATGTTTGTGGAGCTTCTCGATATAATGAATATCCTACTGTGGATAATGAACTTGAGCCTTCTAAAAAGCCTAGTAAGATTGCTGTTAAAACTCTAAGGTATTTCTCTCTAATTCCTAGACTCAAAAGGCTTTTTATGTGCTCAAGGACAGCAGATACATTGAGGTGGCATGATGAGGGGTGTTCTAAAGATGGGAAGTTAAGGCATCCTGCTGATGGCCAATCATGGAAAAACTTTGACAGCCTCCATCCAGATTTCGCAAAAGATTCTCGTAATTTAAGACTTGGTTTAGCAAGTGACGGGTTCAATCCATATCGAACCATGAGCATATCTCACAGCACATGGCCAGTTGTTTTGATGGTGTACAATTTACCTCCTTGGATGAGCATGAAGCCAGAATATTGTATGCTTTCTTTACTTATACCTGGACCACGATCACCTGGCAATGACATTGATGTTTATCTACAACCATTGATAGAAGAGTTAAAGGAGCTATGGGAGTTTGGGGTAGAAACATATGATTCTTCCAAAAATGAAACTTTTGAAATGCGGGCAGCTCTTTTATGGACAATTAATGACTTCCCTGCGTATGCTATGCTATCTGGTTGGAGTACAAAAGGGAAGTTAGCTTGCCCCTGTTGTAATTATGAGACTTCTTCTTGCTATTTGAAACATAGTCGCAAGATGTGCTATATGGATCATCGGATGTTTTTACCTATGGATCATCCATGGAGGTCTAACAGAAGATCTTTTAATGGAAAAACAGAATTCAAGCCTCCACCACAATTATTGAAAGGAATAGATGTATTTGATGTGCTCCAAAGTGTGGACAATGCTTTTGGTAAGAAGCAAAAAAAATCAAATCAAGGCCCATGGAAGAAAAGGTCAATATTTTTCGAATTACTTTATTGGCAGCATAACATGTTTAGGCACAACCTTGATGTCATGCACATAGAGAAGAACATAGTTGATAACATAATTGGTACCCTTTTGGATATTCCTGGAAAGACAAAGGACCATGCAGGTGCTCGTTTTGACCTAAAAGAAATGGGTATTAGAAAGAATCTCCAGCCAAAAGATACAAAAGATGGTAAAAGAACAAAGTTTGCAAAAGCGTGCTTCTCAATGACTGCTGGGGAGAAATCAATTTTTTGTAGCGTTTTGAAGACGGCAAAAATTCCTGATGGTAGTGCTTCCAACATTTCTCGCTGTGTTCAACTAGCTGAAAGAAAAATTTCTGGTTACAAGACCCATGATGCTCATTTCATGTTGCATTACTTGTTGCAAATACCAATCAAAAGCATTCTTCCTGATCATGTTGCTATTCCTTTGGTTCGTCTATGTTCCTTCTTCCGTCGTTTATGTCAAAAAGTTATCACTTTGGAAGAGATACATTGTTTAGAAGCAGAGATTGTTTAGATATTGTGCCAATTGGAGAGAATTTTTCCACCTAGCTTTTTCGATATAATGGTTCATTTGCCTATTCATTTGGCAAATGAGGTGAGGTTAGGTGGTCCAGTTCAGTTTCGATGGATGTATCCCATTGAAAGATATATGTGCACATTGAAGTCATATGTTCGCAACAAAAGTCGTCCAGAAGGGTCAATTGCTGAGGCATATTTGGTTGAAGAGTGTTTAACCTTTTGTTCAAGGTATTTGCATGAAGATGTGCACACAAAATTCAACAGAAGACCTCGAAACAATGATGAATGTTGTTCAGATGAAGTGCAAACTTCTAATTTGTTCTCAAACAAAGGATGTCCTCTAGGTGGGAAAATGGGGAATCCATTTGTCTTAGATGACAAATCAAAAAGCCAAGTCCATGCATACATATTGAATAACTGCGATGAGATCGAGGAATATATTAGGTACTTTAACTTGTAACATTCCTTTTATTTGATCAATTCTTAGATTATTGATTAGCTTTTCTTTTACTAACAAAAAAAATTGTATGTCGACTTTAGAGAGCATGAGCATCAAGTTGATAATCAACAACGAAGATCGAAGTGGAGCAAAGCCAAAAGTCATTGCCAAAACTTCTCTCAATGGTTTGAAACTCGTGCTATGAAAGAGGATGTGCCTGATTGGATAAAAGAATTGTCTAGAGGACCAAATATGGTTGCAAAAAGATATTCTGGCTTTCTTGTCAATGGATATAGGTTCCATACTAGGCGACGTGATGCAAGACGAAAGACACAGAATAGTGGTGTCACTGTAGTGGCATTAACTACAAGCTTTGCTAGCTCGAAGGATCAAAATCCAATTGAAGCAGATATAACTTATTATGGTAGAATAATCGATATAGTGCAGTTGGATTATTATGGTCATTTTAAGGTTGTGTTATTTAGATGCGACTGGTATGTGATTGAAGAAGATATATATGGTCTTACATATGTCCACTTCAACAAGAAATGCTACCAGGAAGAGCCTTTTGTGCTAGCATCTCAAGCACACCAATGCTTTTATGTGCAAGATCCATATGATCAAGAGAAGCATTATGTTATGAAAACAATCCCAAGAGACTTATTTAACATAAGTGACCAACCTGAGTCTGATTCCCACCAAATTTATGCCAATGAGCCATGTGAACCTTCAACGAGTCCATTTATACCAAATGATGATGGTGAAGTTGATTTGGTGAGGAATGATGTTCCGGCAACCATTATTGATATGGCTTCACAAATGTTTCTTGCCCAACAACATGAAATAGAAACAGAAGAGGAGTTCGACTCTGAGGACACATCATGAGATTGTTATCTTAGTTATTATAAAATTTTTGGTACAATTTTAAATCTATTATTTTCCTTTGGAATTCATTTTTCTCAAATTTTTTATTTGCATGATTTGTGATCATCATATCTCTAGGCTGGTTTATTTTCTTTTACTATTGTGATCTCCATTATTTTTCTTGTGGCCATGACTAAATTAACATTTGTCATGTTCATGCAGGCCCAAGAATTTGCAATGATTATTTGATGGCAAACAAATAATTGGTGAACAACTTTTCATCTATAGAATACTAGCAAAAGAGGTAATATGTCTAAATTTCTTTAGTTTTTGTAATCTATCTTAGTATTGAAGTTTTGAGCCTTTCATCTATAGAATCTATTAAATGTCTAGTTTTTCCCTACTCTTTCTGGCAGCTACTTTATCTTCCAAATTTAATTAGTCATTATAAAATAAATTTTAATTATATATCTTAAATAGCTTCAAAAATTCTATCATATGTTTTATCTTCCAAATTTAATTAGTTTAGAGTATACCTCATTTGATACTTTGTTAGAGACCCTCTCTACTAGCAAGTATATATTAGAGGAAATATGGTGTTTGACAATATCACAATATTAATTTAATCTAATGCATTTTCATTATAAAATAAATTTTAATTATATATCTTAAAGGCACTTCAAAAATATAAGTTTTCTTCACGACTCTGTGAATGCAACGTGGTGTAGGAGATAAAGGAATTAAAATAATAATTTTTTTTTTATCTTTTTGCTTGTGTCCAATGCATAATCAATGTTCAATCTTCCATCTTCTACTTTTCTATTTTCACTAGTTACCAACCTGACTTTGATACTGCTGAAGTGTTTTTTGCATACTTTTTTTTTTGGTGGTCAACATCCTTTTAGCCAGCTATATGTTTCACTAAAATAGGGAGAGTTTGGCTTAGATTCCAAAGGTTAAAATTGTCATTCAAGTGTTTGACCATGACTTACGAAATTTTCCCGTCTATAGCTCTCACATCCATGATGAACATACATGTTTCTCCATTATTAGGAGTTTCTAAGGAAAAGAATTAGGAGTTTCTAATGAAAAGAATAAAGATGTCCAAAATTAGAATGCAAAGAATATACATGTCCAGGTAGACAAACAGTTTGGTTGCACCTATTTTTGGCTCACCAATGCATTCGTGCTTGACCTACCATGCTCACCTATTTTGTCTACTGATTTTCCTTTCCTTTTTTTTTTCCCCCTTGTACATAGAATGAACAAAGGAGAAGCTCCTAAGAGAAAAAGGGTGTTGACCCTAAGCCAGAAAGAGAAAGGCCAAATTCCTAAAATGAAAATGAATTTTGATTTCTCAAGCCAAGTACGGTCAAGTAATTCTTTGAAACAATATCAAATTAAGAGAGAAAAGGGAGTAGAAGAAACCAAGAAGAAGAGCATGAAAGCTCAAGCCCAACAAAGTCAGAAGACAACACCAGAAACTCATAAGGCAATAGAAACTGAAGGGCATAGTAGGCTACCAATGAAGAAAATCACAATCCAACCAGCTATGGCATCTTCTCAAAGGCAGGAACGAGATAATTTTCCTAGGACTAAAAGTACAACACAAGGTGAAATATTTAGTCAAAAGCAAGGGCAGAACAACATTATTGATGGTGGGAAAGACCAACCCAAAGCATGCACTCAAGAGGAACACAATCAAAAGAGGGTCAAGAGAAAACCAATTTGTCCAGCAATGAGTCTGGACCACTTTTTTCAAAAGGAAGGGATACAGTTGGAAGAAGATGAAGAAGATGAGCATATGCAATCACCTATTCATGAAGGTAATGACGATGATGTGGCATTTGATGATCACAATGAGGATGCAAGAGTTGAGCTTGATGGTATTGATCATGGAGATGGCGATAATGGTACTTTCTTTTAACTTTCTAATAACTTGTAGCTCTTATTTACATTAAAATATTGAATGTTTGATCACTTTGCAATTTCACTAACTTTCGTATTTTTAAATTTTTGGGCTGTTATATGGAATTAGGTACAATAAAGAAGAAAAAAACTCGCGGAAAAACTAGATGCATAAAAATTCATGCTAGAGATGTGGAGGAGCGAGTAGAGGTAACCTTTGATAAAGGACAAGCTGTGGGTCCAACAAGAGAAATAGTGTCTAACTTTAGTAACTTCTTGGGCACAATTGCTAGGAATACTAGCTTCATTACTTTGTTGTATACTAATTGGCAAGGTGTTCCTGACCGCAATAAAAAAAACATGTGGGATTATGTTAATGTAAGTCAAGGATTCCTTTTTTTTAGATTATATTTTTTTATTCAATTATTTGTGGTAAATGATAACATTTTATATGTTTTTGGCTGCATAGTCCAAGTTTATCATTCCAGAAGATGCAAAGAGTTGGGTAATGGCTGGCATTTGTGATGCTTGGAAGCGATACAAAAGGTATATCAAAAAGAACCATTTTGATAAGTATGATTCCATGGAAGATATGTTGCAAAATCGTCCTATGGACATACCTGAAGTTCAATTCCGTAAATTGATTCGGTATTGGAGTCTTCCTACTGTCCAAGTAAGATGGAACAATGTGTATTTTACAATTTTATAATTTTTTTAATATACTTATGTTCTTAAAATTGAGTTATTGATATATCTTCTCTTGTATGGGAACGTAGGCCATGTGTTGCAAGAATTCTGAAAATAGAAAGAAACAAAAGTGGAGGCATCGAATGGGACCCGTAAATTTTGGAATAGTGCGCATGGAATTGGTATTATCCTTCTATTTTTTTAATACTATCTTAGGATATTTTGGCAAACAAGTTAATAATTAGATATTTTGGCTTTCATAATGGAAGGTTTGTGTTATTGGTGTGCTTATGCTTGGACTTGTTACTTTTTTTTTTGGGTCCTTTTTTTCTGGCTTTAGTCTGCTGCAATTTTATTCTGTTTGTTGTTATTATGAAATTTGGGTTTGAGAATTTTGGATGTTTTGTGGGCGATTTTATTAGACTTTGTATGTAGTTAATATTCAATATTTGTTTCTATTGTTTAGTTAATCTAAAGAATTGCTTCAAATATTTTCAGTTATTTGCCTGAGAAAAGTCTAGGATTTTGACCTTGTCCTGCAGTTTTTAACTAGTTATGAAATTGGTCAGTTTTCTCCAATGTATTTTTGTTATTGATAATTTGCTGAAAGTTGTGTCTTTAGCTCATACATGGTGTAGTCACTCTCTTGTTCAATTTAGCTTATGGGGTTCACTTCCAAGTTAACAGTTTGCTAAAGTTGATTGCAGTGATAATTTACCTAGTTATGTGCCTTTCAAATCTGCTCCACTTATTTGTTAATTTGGCTATTCAATTAGTGGTTTTTTATATAATTAGTTTTAACTGGAGTTCAATATTGAGTTTTTAATCTGTTCAGTTTTATGTATCATTTGGTCTAAGATACTATTGAATTCATTTGTCTTCTACATGATGTGTTGAACTTATGGGGTTTTATTGTTTTTGTTGTTTTGACTTAAGTTTGGTTGATCAGAAGTATGATCATGTCAAATTGAATTATTATTTTGCATGGTTTGGTTGAACCTGTCTGGAACTTTTTCCATTAGCATTTTTAAAGTCCATCTATGTTTTAGTCATTTTGTTCATATTCTAGTTAATGATAAACTTATCCAAGAAAGCGCCCCAAATAGACGCAAAGTTGCCCAAAATATCTAATTATCAACTTGTTTGCCAAAAATATTTCCGATCGTAAACTGTTAGTATAAGAGAATAGTTCTAGTATCTGAACAATAAATCAAAATCAAAACAGAAAAATATACTAACAGAATAGTTCTAGTATCTGAACAATAAACCAAAATCAAAACAGAAAAATAGGATATTTGTTGCTGCCTTTAGCATATTTTGTATATTGAACAATAGTTTAATATTATTTTTTTATAGTTTTGTGTGTTCATTCTCATGTGGTGGGGTTTATTAATTAGGATTAGGGTGGCAGTGATAGGATTGTTCTATTTATACTCTTATGTTAATCCATTTCTCTGTTTTAATAGGAATTCTTTTAATACTTTTGGTTTGCTTTGCCATACTTAATGAAGAAAATTTTCTTTTCATATTGTAGCGTGCAACCAAAGAGAACAATGAAGAACCAACACAATCCGAACTGTTCATTGCAACTCGCACAAGCAGGAAAGGAAAGGAAGTTGATTCCGAAACACAGGCTGTGATTGTGAGTTGACAATTTTTGTAAAACTGATTGTGTGGAGTAAAATTGTTTTAGAGTTGACTCTGATGCTCTTCTTATTATGAGGTTTTGCATCTATTTTGGAGTTGCTTTTGTTCTAGCCTAGGCTAATTAAGTATTTATTGTAGAATTTTAGTTAGTAAAGATATAAGAACTATTTTGAATGGTTTGGCCTTTTGTATTGAACTTTTGGTTTGATTCTAGGTTCAGTGTATAACAGTTTTTGTGCACATAATTTGCCAAAAATATAATCAAATGGATACTAGGATAGAATAGAAACAACTGTAACACAATAGATGGAACAGAACAAAATAAAGTTTCAGAAACAAAATCTTCAAGAAATTATGAGTACCTTTCTTTGCACCCTTGTTCTAGCAAGAGGATTTAGTTATGAGTACCTTTCTTCCAGCAATAAGTTCAGCTTGTCTTCTTAATATTTGCACCATATAACGAAGTTGTTAAGTTCATTCCATCAAATTCATATCATTTTGCATGCAATGATCTAACACCTTTGAAATATAAATTCTGCCAGAGACATCTAAACACCTATATCCTTTGCAATTTGGACTGTTTGTGGCTTTGGTGATTTTAACATACAATTGCATATGTTGGTAGCATTGAGCACTTAGGAACATAGGAAGCACTTTGGAACCTGATTGCTTGACAATTTATGATATTGTTTGACAATTAAAGTGTAGTAAAACTGATTGAGTGGACTAAAATTGATGGTTTCTTTTAACAGTCAGAACTTCAAAATTGCCAAGATGCAGGAGAAAATGATAAGAATGCATTTGAATTTGTTTTTGGAAAGGAGCAACCTGGTCGAGTTCGTTGTTATGGGAGATCAATCACAAGAAGTTATCTAAAAAAGGATAAAGAAATCCTCCAAATCAAACAACAACACGACCAAAAAGTTGCCTCTTTACAAAATGGCCTTGACCAAATGCAGCAGAGGATGGATGGATTATGTAATTTGATGAAAGTAATGTTGCAGCAAAACAACCCTGGAATGAATGCAGAGGCTATTGAAGCTTTACTACAATCTGCCCAGATTTCTCCACCTGATGCAAATAGTGCACCAAATATGGTGGGACGAAATGTTCCTAACTCCTCTGGATCAAGTCATATTCCAATCAATGAAAATGTAAGTCTTCTAATTTGATGATTATATACACTCTCTAGCTGTTCTTCCTTTCCTTAGGATAGGAGCTAAGGTCACTTGAACCTTCAGTTGATCTGGTTTAAATCATGTACATATATGTTGAAAGTGTATATAGATGAAAATGAAAAATGTAACGTTTTTGAATGGGAGAAATTAGTCTTATTTAATCTGAATTGTATTGAGATTATATATTTAATAAAATGGAACTTCAACCAATTAACATTATAAACAATTATGGAACTACATATCATTGCATATTACATGTGTACTTGTTTATGAATGAATTAAATTCTTATGTTAATATAGTTTTTCAAAAAATAGTTTGAAGCAGAATTTGTGTCTTTGTTATAATATGACTCTCTCATATTAGGGTGCATCAAGAGAAAAATAAAGACATATATATATATATATATATTTCATTGAAATAAGAAGAATCCCAATAGATTGGAGCTGAAAACAAGTTATCTGGCAACATTACAGTGAGGTTGGCACTTTCTTCGTCTTCAATCCATTCAGAAAATGGCTCAAAATCTTGGTAAACACGGTTAGGTGCTGCTGATTGTGCCATAGTATTGCCTTTTGTTGTTGATATTTTGCTATTGGGTTGTTATGTTATTATTATTTCTTTTGGTGGAGAATGAAAGCTTAGGAAATATATGTTGCTTTTATACACATCAATGGGAGATTACTATGCATTTTGCACGCAAATTCTATTAGTTCTTGTGACTTCTTTTGCTTTCAATTATTGCACCACTTACCTACCACACAAATATACTAATACCATTTTTAATTTGTATTTTAATTTTTGTAGGATAATGTGAATGGTGCATTGGATGGCAATGGAGCATCCTAATCTTTGACATTGTGAGAAGAGATGATTATGAAGATCATGGTGTTTCATAGATTTTGTGACTTATATGTCTCTTTTTATCTTGTTTAATTGCTAGACTTATATGTTAAACTAATTAATTTCTAGCTATTACTTAATTAGATCAATATGTTAAATCTATTTCTAGTACTTGTGTAGACTAGCTAATTTGTCAATGTGTTACTTTAGACAATGTTAATGAATTATAGATGTGTCCTTCTGTTTAATGATTAATCTTTGAATAATTTATTTTGACAATATATCTTTGGAGTATATGAATATATATGTATATAATTGAAAATCATTTTGGCTTAGTTTAAAATTATTTATGTATTAAAATTAAAATTAAAAGTAACAAATTATTATTAAATAATTAATTTTTCAAATAATTTTTGTTTGATACAAAATTTAAATCATTTCAAAATTGTAGTTATTTTTAAACTCAACGAATAGATAAGCTACGATTGGAAATGTGGCCTATAAAGTGAACAAAGCAAAGACCACGATTACGGCAGTAAGTTAAAAGCAAGATAAAAACGTGGCATTTGGGGGAAAAAAAAAAAAAGACAACGTTTAAAAAGCGTGGCCTTTGGTTTAGAAAATACACTACAGTTTGGAACCGTGGCCTTTAGTTTACTAAAAGGGCACGCTTGAAAAGCGGGGCTGTTGGTTTAGAAAATACACCACGCTTTAAACCGTGGCCTTTAGTTTACATAAAAAGAGCACGCTTTAAAACTGTGGCCTTTGGTTTAGAAAATATACTACGCTTTTGAACCGTGGCCTTTGGTTTATAAAAAAGGCCACGCTTTAAAACTGTGGCCTTTGGTTTAGAAAATATACTACGCTTTTGAACCGTGGCCTTTGGTTTATAGAAAAGGCCACGCTTTAGAAATGTGGTTTAAATTTAATTCATAGACAACATTATTAAGCGTGGCCTTAGCTGTGTTAAAAGCGTGGTCATTGCTTTGACCAAATACCACACTTTTGACATCAATAGCCACATTTTCTTCGGAAGCGTGGCCTTTGTTGAGGACAAGCGTGGCCATAGAGAATAGGATACGGTTTTATGGGCCACGACGGTAGAAGCGTGGCCTTTGGTCGAAAAGTGTGGCCTTTGATCAAAGGCCACACTTTTCATAACTAATGGCCACACTTTTTAACCGTGGTCTTAGGATTTATTTGTTGTAGTGTTATGCTAGTCCAACACCTACGGTTAGGGAAGTTTTGTGGAGTTATTTGGAGGAATTTTGCTTTTCCGTTCAGGACCCATGGATGATGACTAGAGATTTTAATGATATCCTCCTATCTAATAAGGTGTGATGTGGGGCATGCTTACTTGGGAGAGCTGCCAAATCTACCAATGTTCTCCAAAAGTGTAACGTTTTGGATATTGGTCCTATGGGCCATAAGTTCCCTTGGTTTGGGAGATCTACAAGTAATAAAACAATAGCTAAGAGATTGGTTAGGGCACTAGCTAATGTTGCTTGGCAACATGCATTCCCTGAAGCATTCCTTGAAAATTTGAGTTGTATACATTTGGATTATGCTCTTATTTTGCTGAGGTGCAGTGGTCTTTCTATTGAGTGCTGGGTCTGACCATTTTGTTTTCAGGCTGCCTAGGCATCACATGAGGACTCTAGCAAAGTTGTTAAGGGGTCTTAGGCCTATGGGCTAGGAATATGAGCCTTTGCTTGAACGTAGTGTTTGGGAATATTTTGAGAAGGAAGAGGGTCTTGGAAGCTAGGATTGAGGGTATCCAACAAAGTTTGGAAAGGTGGGATTTTCTAGAATTCATTTAACTTTATTATGACCTCTAAAGATGTAACATCCGCCACGAACTCCGACTTCCGACCTTATTTAGGTTCAAGTGAAATGAACAATTTTTCTGATTTTTGACCACATCCCCAAATCGAATGAAATAGTCATGATTTCGGCTTCAAGTTTCAAATGAAAGGTGAAATTTTCATGATTTCCGATCTCAGGGTTGATCTCAAATAGAATGGATACGAGTTCAGATCCCTGAGTTGATCTCCAAGTTCGAACAGAATTTACATGAATTACGATTTCCGACTTAATCTTCGCTCCAAACCAAATGGACGTGATTACCGATGTCCGAGTTTATTTATGTTCTGAGATCCGAACTTAACTCAAGAGCGTTCTAATTTCCATTTACATTCATGAGTTTGAGTTTGTGACCAACTCCCGAGATTAGATACATTCCAATTTTTGGGTACCTAAGGTTTTATGTCCTGATACTAACTTCCAAGTTTATTTCACGTCTCTTACATTTCATAGTCTTGTTTGTGACCGTCAATTTTAAGGTAAATTTTTTGCTATGATTTCCGATCTCAGATTTTATGTTTCTAACATGATTTCCGATCTCATAACCTATTTCCAAGTGACTCGAGTTCCGATATCCAAACTAATCTCCAAGTTCGAATTAGATGGACAAGAGTTCCGACTTTACCTAAGATGGATACGAGTTCCGAGTTCAAACTAAGTGCAAACGCGTTCTCATTTTGCGTGGAGAATAATTAAGCCACATTAGACCATAAACAGAAGGAAGCATGGTTGGAAATCAGACACAAGAAATTCAGCCACTTAACCTATGAAAGTGGCGCAAGAAAGGCCACAAAAATTGGGAAAAGTTGGCTGAAATTCAGCCTTGTGTTTTTATACCAATCAAAAGCCTTCATTTCACCTACTACTCAAAGGCTTTATAACATATTCATCTCCTTTCATTTAGCCCCATTTCGGTGCTGCCTTCTCCCTCACTTTAGCTCTCTTCTTCTCTTCTCCACTCACCCAACTCCATCAAACCTTCAAGTCTAACCAAGTTTTATTGACTCAAACTCCAAAATCAAGCCAAATTACACACAATAAGAAGTAGAGGTTCAAATCTTGTCTTGCTATTCTGATTATGGGTGGCTATTGGTGACTCTATTTTCTTAATTCTTGATGTGATAATTGAATGAATATGATGGTATTTGACTGTTGTTGATGTTAAATTCGGTTAGGAAGTAAGAGAAGGTGAAAGAATAAAGAGGTGAGAAGTTGGAAACCTAGAATCCTTCGGTAGTCCATACAGCAGAGTGTACAGCTGTGTCAATCGCCTTTTAAATTCGATGAAACCATTTTTATATGAAACTAGACATTTAGAGCTTTCCATACATATATCATATAAGGCCATTGGATTAGTATTGAGAGAGATATGCATTTTTGAAATTTGACCTGGGAATCAGGACTTTTATTCGAGCAGTGTGACTTGAAAAGGGTGTAACTTACTCTACACAACCCCAAATTGAGTAAAACTAACTTTATTGGAAAGCTTACACGTAGGAGAATATCCACAATGAAATTCCAACTTTTTTATAGTTCCATATGCTCCTAGTAGTTCAAAGAATTTACCCTATGTCCAAACCGGGCCAAATCGGGGCAATTTAGAAAGGTCAAAATTTGGGGCTTATAACTCGAGTTTTACTAAGTCAAATGGAATGGATCTTTTTGAAAGTGAAAGTTTGTCCTGTTAGCTTTAATATGAGACCAATTTCATATGATTTGAATCAGTTTTCAATTTTTAGTAAATTTTTACTTTTAAGTGTGTAATTCTGGCTAGCAACAGGGCAAGCTGGCATAAAACCTATATAACCTGAGCTATAGTTATCAAAATCAAATGGGACCAAAGAGGTTAGAAAATAGACACACAACACTTTAACATATCCAAAATTGAGGTCCAAATGAGTTAAATAGAAATTATGGCATGAATTATAAAAATCGAGTTAAATAATTGTGCTGAGGTAGCAACCCTGTCTTGATGTAATTAGCCCTTATAAAGTTAATGATGAATTATGAATGAAATGTTATGACTTCTTTAATGAGTTGGTGTACTGAGAACTAGCACTATTCATGCGAAAGTGGACACATTCTGTTATGCCACCGAAGTTTCGTTAAAGTCTATGCATGAGTTATGATATACATGTTGATACATGTGCAACTTTACGAAAGTTATGAAAGTTATGTTATGTAATGAAAGTTCCATAATGCTTGGGCTAGCCCCGGATAAAAAGTTAAGGGGAATAGATTGGTAGGAAGGTTGGGGAAAGTAAATCCAGCATTCCTCTATAGGAACGAGCTTGATCATGATAAGCAGACTATTACCCAGGAGTTTAAAATGGCTAAGAACTCCCAAGGGACCAAGAAATGGAAAAAGTTTATGAAAATGAGTTCAAGAATGAGATTTTGCATGGTTGCATTGAATAATCATTATGTAATGCTTATAATTTGACTGTTATACTTACCTATTACTGCATGATTGTTTACCCTGCTCATTAATATGTATCACTATTTAATAGTTTCTTCCGTTTCCTATACTGTTGTAAGTAAAATTGAACTTTGTCTTCGACCAGACATTTTCTTAAACTTATTAAATTTGGATAGTCTAGTTTTGAACCCATGATTTACAATTAAATGAAAATCGAGGCAACTGAGGATGACTCTAACGTCATTTATGCGAACCCTTACTGAGAATTTCTCCAAATTCTCGCCTCGTCTTGCATTTCCGCATCATTCTCAGACACTGGTGATGGACTCGACCGCTACCCTTTTCATTGAGATTCCCAACCTATAGCTCCACCATGATCCCTTTGTGGATTTCCTGTACATAGCCGGTTCCTGTAATTTCCGTCTCTACTTGTTCAGCAACAGGGATTTTGTTGTTCCCCTATTTCGCCCTGTGTTTGACTCTGCCACACCATATTTTATATTCCCACTGCATGTGGCACACCCTCCTCCAGTACCTCCCGCACCTGCAGCACTGGTAGCTCCCACTGATCCCGCACCAGAGTCTCCCCCATAGATGGTTCCCGACGTATCGCTCAGCTCCGAAAGCGACCTTTCTGAGGCTATCAGCTCATCATCCTCCTCTAGACCTAGTATGGATTACTCCCCAACTGAGCCTGATATGGCCAACAGCTACCTGACTAAGTAGGTTCCAACTGTGAATGACATTGTACAGTATGACTCTCTTTTGATAGTATAGTATTGAGCCATAGACTTGAATCAGCTAGACCTCGGAGGATCCTGTAGGTTTATTTTGATGGACATGGGCCTTATATTCTTTTTGTGTTACGCCGGCCCCGCTTTTATATTCTCTTTTTCATCTGTACATAAACTGAAGCGTTGGACTATACATATATATACAGTTGATAATATATTACTGATCCTCATCTTTTCTATCATGTTTTATTTAATCTTATTATGCTCTGTCACTTTGTTCACGAATATTATTTATAGTGCGCCATTTTGCCCATTAAAAAAAAAAGGATGAAAAGAGAAGGGAGACGTGAGCAAGTAATTAGTAAGTATAGTATCAACACGGTAACACATTCTACTTAATTTCATGCTATGACTTAAGTATAACATTAAATTGGTAGGGTGTTACAAAAGAGAGTATGATGAAGTCCTCGCTTAGGAGGAACTTCTTTGGTTCCAAAAGTCTAGTGAGAATTAAGTTAAATTTAATGACAAGAATACCAAATTTTTTCATACTCAAACTTTGGTTTGATGGAAGAAGAATAAAATTTCTGGCTTATTCTTAGATGGGGGTGTGTAGTGTACTGATTGAGCTATTTTGGAGGAGTAAGCCATTAAGTTTTATAAAAATTTATTCGCTTCTGAAGGGGTGCCGGATCTTAGTGCTTGCCATGATGTTTCTATGCCTATGTTGTTCAAGGGTGAGAGGCTATTATTAGTGGAACCTATAAGTAAAGAAGAGGTTAAGAAGGCAGTTATGAGTATGAATTCTTTTAAGGTGCCTAGATGTGATGGGTTCTATATTTTTTTCTACAAGCAATATTGTCATATTGTGTGGGATAATGTTTGGCGCTTGGTGCATTCATTTTTTGCTACAAGGAGCTTTGATCCTGTTCTAGTAGAAACTCTTTTGGTCCTTATTCTAAAGTTGGATGACCCGAACCATCTTAAGAATTTTAGACCAATAAGTTTGTGTAACGTGATTTATAAAATAGTGACTAAGGTGTTGGTTAATTGTATGTAGCCTATTCTTTCAAGAATTGTTAGACCTCTCCGAGGTAGCTATATTCCTGGGAGAAGTACATATAATAACATTGTTGTGGCACAAGAGATTTTCCATTAGATGCACAAATCTTCCAACAGGAGAGAGGTTGTGGCATTTAAGCTGGATTTAGAGAAAGCCTATGATAGGGTGGATTAGAGCTTTTTGCAAGTAACTTTGCAAGACTTTGGTTTTCCTTAGATTATTGTTGAGTTGATCATGCATTGCGTTAAGTCTTCTCATTTGTCTATTCTTTGGAATGGATCTAAGTTGGAGAGTTTCTACCCTTTTAGGGGCCTTCGTTAAGGGGATCCCATGTCTCCTTATTTGTTTGTTCTATGCATCGAGAAGCTTTCGGTGATGATTCAATACAAGGTGGTGGAGGGTTCCTGGAAGCCTATCGATGATAGAAGAAATGGCCCTGGGATTTCTCACCTCTTTTTTGCTGATAATGAGTTATTATTTTGTAATGGTAAGACATCTCAGGTTCGGATGGTCATGAAAATAATGGAGGATTTTTGCAGAATGTTTGGATTACAAATTAATCTAGAGAAGTCTAGAGCTATGGCATCTAAATCTATCGTTCCTCAGAAGAAGGACTCTTTGATGATGGTTATCTCAGTTCAATTTATAGGGGATATTGGCAAGTACTTGGGCATTCCTATTTTGAAAAGGAGAGTCACTAAAGTCGTGTTCAATCCTATTTTGGATAGGATTAGCTCTAAATTAGCGTCTTGGAAAAGTAACTTACTTAATAAGGCAGGCAGAGTTTGTTTAGCAAAGTCAATGCTATCTTCAATTCCAGTTTATGCCATGCAAAATCTTTGGTTTCCTCAAGGCATTTGCGAGAGGATTGATCAATGTACCAAAAATTTCGTTTCGGGTGGTAAGGTTGAGGGGAAAACCTGGAATATAGGGAGTTAGAAAAACTATTACTAAGCCAAAGCATTTTGGTGGCTTGGGTTTGCGAATAGTTAGGATGATGGAATTTTCTTCATTATGGAAGTTGATTTGGGCGCCGGAACATCAAAGACAGAAGTTATGGGTGCAAATTCTTGTGGCTAAATACCTACATTATGGCTCAATTTTTTCAGCTAAGGAATGTAGAAATGCATCCTATGTTTGGCAAGGTATTATGAAAGCACTGAGCGCTTCAAAGGGTGCCTTCCATTGTAATCTAAGATCTAGCAATATCTCTCTTTGGTTTGATTTGTGGCATAATGATAGGCCTTTGAGCTCTCTTGTGGATTATGTCCATAATTTTGAATTTGCTTATACATTATGGGACTATGGTGGGATGATGATAGGTAATTTATTATCCTTATAAAGCCTATTCTGGATTACATACAAGTTTTATTGTAAAATCAATGTTTGACCTCTCTTTACCATTGTGATCGTTGTTGGAGATAGTAAGGGGATGAGTCTTAGGATTTATTTTGCTTCAAGTGCTTACAAGTGGCTATTAAAATCTGTAGGCTTCATGAAGTGTGAGAGATCATGGAGCTGGGTTTGGAACCTTGTTGGGCCAAAAAAGTTCTGATTGTTCATTTGGTTGATTCTTAATCAGGCTTTGCCAATTAATTATGTCCGTTTTGCTCTCCATTTAGTAGCCACAGATGTTTGCCAACGCTATGATCATGTAATAAAACTCCTCTCCATTGTTTGTGTGACTATGCCTTGGCTAAACAAGTATGGTGTGTGCTGGGCTTTGGTGCTAATACTTGCTTTTTCGAATTGGATTATCTTTCTTGGATTGAGAGCAACCTTAAGCTATCCTTTAATCCTTTGTTTCTGGTGACTTTGTGGTGGCTTTGAAGATGGTGCAACCAAAGTGTTTTTGAAGAAAGGCTGTGGTCTTTGCAGTTTGTTGTTCATCAGATTTGGAGTGATCATGCTATTCTGATTGCCATACAAGTGGCCTCAGTTGGTAAAGTGAATCATCCCAAGGAGGTGATGTGGGTAAAGCTTGCTGTAGGTGAGGTTAAGATCAACACAGACAGTAGCTATTATGGAGACTTCCTCAAGCTGGGTTTGGTAACATTCTTAGGGATGAAGATGGTGGTTGGCTGGAAGGCTTTTCTGGGAATCTTGGTGCAACTTCAATTCCATTTGCAGGAATTACAAGGAATTAAGCATGGCCTTAGATTGGCTTGGGATAAGGGTTATAGGAGAGTTTGGCGTAAGAGTGACTCTCTCCATTTACTAGATTCATGTGACACATGACATCTAGTATCATGTTTATGTTGATATTGTGTTGGATATCTAGTCCTTAATGACCAGATAGTGGCAAATTTGTTTTTCTCATGTCTCATGCAGACTCAATGGTGAGATTGGATGTAGAGGCCCATGATGATTTGCAGATCTAGGATAACCTTCCAGACAAGGTTGTGAGTCTTCTATCTAAGGATAGGGAGGGGTTCATATATTTGATGATGTAATTGTGTTTGTTTTTATTTGTTTTCTTTTTTACTCACATTACCCATAAAAAAAAAGACATACTTAATTGAAATTATTTTACTTTTGTTGGAATTTTGTTCATCTTTGAACTTTATCTTTTTTTCGTGTTCTTAATTATTGTAATTCTAATTTATAGTATTTGATGGTATTTTGGAGGCATAATATCAAGAAGAAGTTAATTAATTTAAGTGAGAAATCCAAGTTAAGATGCATTCTGACATTGCACTGCGATAAGTTAGGCATAGCTGGAGCTGTAGTTGTCATATTTAGTCGAGTTTGGTGGCATTGGAAAGCTAAAAAGAAAATTTGCATCTTTGATGAAGTCTTCAAAATCTGATTCATACATGTAAAGCATGAAAAATTTCGTGCAAGTAAAAATATAGATAGTGCGTCTGGCTATGCTTAGCAATGGCATGCAAGTGAAAATTTCCTTTCAAGTGGCTGGGTGTCTAGGCGCCCGTGGAGCAGCTAAATCAATTTTTACAGGTTTAAATAATTAAAAAGAATGTTTTGAGGGAAAGAAGGTGAAGAATCGTGCAAGAAACACTTGGAGCTCTGGGAACGGACCAAGGATACTGAGAAGAGGAGAGATTAAATATCTGATCACTCCAATTCTTGGGTTTTTTCGTGGATTCTTCTCCTCTTTTCTTCTCTGTTTTCTTTTGTAATAAGAGTTACTAGACACTATAGCTAGAAATAGGGTGAATATCTAAATTGGTATGAAAATTTTTCTAAATTTTTGATTGCTTGTTGTTGGAATTGATGGTTGCAATTTGTGAATTAGCCTTTCATGAATTGAGAAATTTATTTATGTTCTAACTTTAGGGATGAACTTCATAATTGTCAGTGTTTAGGAATTTATCTTGAAATTATGTAGATTTTGGGATTAAAATTGTGTGCTTAAATCCTTAAACCCTTTCTTCGTTCAAACATAATTGAGGAGTTGATATGTTTGAGTGAAAGGAGAATTGATTTCACCAAGAAATTGAGGTTAATAACCCATAATCCTTTCATTAGTCCATTAATCTCCAACTCAAGTAATAAGAATTCATTTGATCTTATGATAACGTTCAGACTAACTCGAACCTTTAGCATCGTTGAACATTGCTGTTATATTTATTTATGTCATTGCTTCTTCCGTTGTGCTAGTTATCATTTTATTTCAAGTCGTTAATTTAGGACTTCCTTCAATCCTAATTTGTGACAATCTAATTTGAGATTAATTTAGTAAATTATTACTTGGTAACGTCAATTCTTGTGAGACGATAATTTTTTTCACCCTATATTACTGGAACGATTTGGTGCACTTGCTAAAGAGTTATCATTGGATGTGCTAGGTCCATGCCTCCTTGAGTTGTTGTGTATATTCATTCAATTCATCAATCAAATGTTAGAGGTAAACATCAATCTTGACTTTAAGATTATTCAGAACATAAATTATACAAGTGAAGAATAAAAAAGGATTTTTTATGAACATTTCAGAGAAAGATTGTAGGGCATAAGAACCACAAAACATAAAAAATATGATTTTCTAAATTAATTGTTTAGAGTAAATTCATTAGCACAATCCTAATCTAATATTTTAGGGATTAGAGACAAAATTAGGGTAGGTTCGATCAAAATATTACCAAACTTCACCATGAGATAAACAATTCATTACACTATCATTCTCTTATTCTCACTATGCCACTTTATGTGAGGTGCTGAGCTCATCTGGACATACATACTTTTAGAAACTAAAATTAATCTATGTGTTTATTTTTTCATCATCATTATGCGTATTTTGTATGAATAACAGGTGTCTCATCAGATATGGACAAAAAGCATGATTTGTTAGTGGATTATGTTATTTTCACACTATTCTTTTTTACATTATTATCACATTCCTTTCCTTTTATATAATAAAATAAGAAAAAACATACTTTATACAAATTCTCTCTCATGTTTTGAAAAGTAGATGTAATGAAGATAATATATAAAAATTATTCTCCGTTATTAATTGTTTAATCGTTTGATTTATTTAGAATTTAAAAAAAAAATTCTTATTTCATACTTAATTATTTCCAACTCTCTTTGAATCAGTTTAACAAATTGCTTACTAAGGCTAATCAAATATGATAACATTGGCAAAGTTGCCGGTAAAAGATGCAAATATAATAGCGATGTTGTAATTTCTTCTGGTCAACAATAAAGACTCGTTATTCTATTAATGACAACTGCGGCGGCTCCTTCTTCACCGTAAGGGGACGGCGGCCTATATATATATATATATATATATATATATATATATTTATATTTATATTTTGTTTTGGTTATGAAATATTTATTTTATTTAAAATTTAATTTTGATATAGTAATAGGATAAACAAATTTTATATTATTATCTAATTGGATAGATTTATTTGTAAAATTTTTAAGATAATAAATAATTGAGTTCAAAATTTTTGTTAATATAATAATATATAATTAATTATTTATATAAAATTTAGTATAGATAATACATATAAATTAAATTCTTCTATTATAACTTTTATTTAAATTTTTAGATAAGAGTCAAAATTAAAAATATATATTATTTTTTACATAAAATTAACTGTTAAGCATTGTCCCTTGCATCAGAAGAGTTTAGCTCCACCTGAATAACAAATTCTCACGTGTGATTAGAAAAAGAAATAAGAATAACTAAGAAATAAGAATGAATTGATATAACAAATAAGAGAATAAGAATTACTTATAAAAAATTGATATAATAAATATAAACGATAAATTAATTAATTAAAACAAGAAAATCTGTATTACATTCGTCCACAAATAATTATTATTTTAATAAAATTAATATATTAATATATTTAAATATAATTATATTTATATATTAATTTAAAAATATACCAATTCTATCTGGATATTATTTGTGAAAAGAGGTAGCCTGGTCCAATTTCGAATGTCACGTTCGAATTTGTTCTCCATGTCCCCACATGTTGAAAGTTGGGTGCGACTTGTGGCAAGAGACCGCCCAGGCACCCATCCTATCGCTTCAGTTAATGACGTGTGGGCAAACATCAGCTTTACTGTCCAAAGGCAAGCCCCCTTTGCGCACGCGCACGTCCACATACACGCACACACATTCCGTTGACCTTTCGTTTTCAAGGACGACTTCATTCATTTCATTTGCTAACCAAATTTTTTGCCTATAAATTGTTTCACACTTCGATCAAATAGCATAGATCCACACAAGCAGCTGATAACTAACAAAATAGAAAAGCCAAGTTATTGTTGAGAAAAAAAAACAAATGGCCGAGGAAATCAGGTTCTTTCAGCTGAACACTGGGGCGAAGATACCTTCCGTTGGTTTAGGAACATTTCAGGCTGAAAATCCTGGTACTTTGGCCAAAGCAGTCACTATTGCAGTTAAGGTAAAAATTACCTTTTTTTAACTTTTTATTGTTGTTGTAGTTTGGGTAAACAACTCTATGGCTTTGATTATTGTAAGTAGAAGAGCTAACGCATGAGATGGATAACTATTCTGTGTGACATGTCAGGTTGGATACAGGCATATCGATTGTGCTTCGTCTTATAACAATCAAGCAGAGGTAATAATTAATTTGTGTATGATGATAATGCCTTTTATTTGGTTTTATGTACTGTTTCTGGTACTGCCTTTGGGTACTACTATAGCATATAAATTCTGATGTTATTAAGTATTGTATTATGAGATATGTCTCAACTTATGCTTATTTACAGTAAATTTTACTGAAGTTGCTGGTGAATTCATTTTTCTTTGATAAAGTGAAGAGCTCATTGCCTTATGATAGCTAATAAACCTTTTTTTCGTTTTTCTTTTGGAATCTTGGTTTGTATAGATTGGTTCTGCTCTCAAGAAGCTATTTGATGAGGGTGTTGTAAAGCGTGAAGACTTATGGATCACCTCCAAACTATGGTTTACTCCCTTCTGAAAATACTAGGATATTTCTCAATTTTAGAAATATATGTCAGACTTCGGTTGCTGAACAAAGATCCCTTGGTTTCTTGACTATCTTCAGGTGCACAGATCATGATCCAGAAGATGTACCAAAAGCATTGGATAAAACCTTGCAAGAATTGCAACTTGACTATGTAGATCTCTATCTGGTATGTGTTATCTTTACTGCTATGCAATATTGTATTGAAGATGTGGAAGATTAGACACTCTTAAATCATGGTGTTTTTTTTTTTTTTTTTTTTTGGGAGATAATTTAGTATAATGGTTACAACTACTCTACAGCTAGTTGCAAAAAATCAAGGGTAATCCATTAATCTTTTCCTTAATTGAATTGATTCATTTTGTAGATTCACTGGCCAGTCAGCATGAAAAGGGGATCTGAATTCAAACTTGAAAATCTTACAATACCTAACATACCCAATACATGGAGATCAATGGAGGCACTGTATGACTCCGGCAAGGCTAGAGCTATAGGAGTGAGCAATTTCTCTTCAAAGAAGCTTCAAGATTTGTTGGATATAGCAAGGGTGCCTCCTGCAGTTAACCAAGTCGAGTTGCACCCAGGATGGCAGCAGCTGAAGTTGCATGAATTCTGTAAATCTAAAGGAATTCACCTATCTGTAAGTATAGCAAATAAAAATCAGTTAAAGAATATCTCATTTTCATGCAAATACATTGAATGAAATGTTTCAAAATTGTGATGGTTCAATGAAGGATTAATTGTTCCATTTAATTTGGTAAACTTATGTTGAGCCAGTTGAAGATAACTTTGGTACATCTTCAAATGGTGGTACACATCATCAAACATTCTTCTGATTGCTGATTGTCTATGATGATCAATTTCCATTTTGCAGGGATTTTCTCCACTAGGGTCTCAATTTCGCAAGGGTGACCTCCTTCAAAATCCTATTATTAATGTGGTTGCAGAGAAGTTAGGGAAGACACCGGCACAAGTGGCTCTTAGGTGGGGTTTGCAAGTGGGGCATAGCGTGCTGCCTAAGAGCGCTACCGAGGAGAGGATCAAGACTAATTTTGATGTCTTCGACTGGTCTATACCTGACGACCTAATGGCCAAGTTCTCCGAAATTAAGCAGGCAAGTAAATTAATTTAATCCGGTTTTTCATGTTTAATTTGTGTTGGTTCAGCTAGTCCAAGAGTCTTGCATAAGGCTTTGGCCTTCTTCGCCTCTAATCCTGCTAATTGGTTATCCCTTGGCGTCTGGACCCACATATGAGTAGCCTCTATGTGGTGACGTCCCTTAAGTCAGTAGCCTTGTGACAATTTTCTAGGCGAACCTCTTCTTGCACTTTAGAATCCTATCCAATAGTATTTGGAGAATTTATTCTTCCTGCTGTCTTTCACAAGAAAAACTAAAAAATCTTAATTTTTCATCTCTCTTAGCACTTATTTCCTCTAGCATTTATGTCGAAGCCCCAATTCAATATCTATTTGTGGCACATCAATAACAATGCTAGTCAGAATGCGGAAAGCTTCTTTTAAATAACACATGGAATTTACTCATGCAGGCTAGGGTTATTGATGGTACTGGATTATTTGTTCATGAAACTTATGGTGCCTATAAGACTCCTGAAGAACTCTGGGATGGTGAATAGAGCAGTATGCAACATTGAGATGGTTGCAAGTCCACTGCATTTAGTGTAGATTGGTTGTGATTGATCTGATACCAGCCTGAAAGTATACCTGCTCAAGTGATTTGTTGTATTGTATTCAAATACTGTTGTTCTTGGTGATAGTACAGAATATTAAAAAAAAATTGATTTCTCGTTATATAAAGTTTATTTTTCAAATTTCTAGTATGTTGTTTGTTAAGAATAAAGCATATGACTAGATATATTTTGCCATGTAATTAGTATTGCAGTGGAAATGATGGAATTCGAGGTATTGAAATAATAGTAGTCACAGAACATAGCTTAAGTCTTGTTATTCTTGTGAAAGTTATATATGTTTCTTCTCTTCTGTTAATATCAATATGGTGAGTGCAATATTATTACGCAAGCATTGCACCTATTGAACCTAAGCATGTCTGCCACATATATTTTTTCACTTCTTCTCCTTGCTATGCACTCTTCTCCTCCTCTTTTATTTACCATATTGAGACTCAATATGTATCAAAGTGTACAATTCTCCGTGACTTGTAATATCACTATTCGATTGCTTAGTTTCTAAAAAACTTGGGAACTCTCATTCAGTAAGCTTTGGTTCTTCTTTACAAATTACAAATCTAAGCCATCAAAAGCACTCTGCTATTCTAGTGGTTTTGGTGCTCTGTTCCTGTGCTTACCTTGCCTCTTCTTACTGTTCCATATCTTCGGTGAGCTACTCAACGCCGGCAAACCATTATTCCTACAGTCTCACTCCCTAGTCACTGCGACCATTGCCTAATGACAAAGTTTCTTAGCCGTGTATCTTACCAACTATCTTAATCTCTGTTGTACATCCTACCAATACCTTTCCACCCTTTTCTAGCCTAAACAATTTCAAATTAAAAACTCACGTTAGAACGAACTAATCTATCTTGAGGACTAATTTTGTTAAATTTAGGGACCAAATTATATATTTTGTTATAACGTGGTTAAATTTAGGGACCAAACTATATCTTTTTTATTCCAAGAACAAATATGTTACACCCTAAGTTTGCAAGGACAGAAATGTATTTTTTCCTATTATTTTGGATGTTAGATTAAAGTATTAGTTTTTTTTTTTTCAGTTTTTCTTTATTGGAATTTTGATCCTTATAGGATTTTCTTTCAAAAAAAATTATTAATGTAGATTTTGATCTCTTAGGGATTAGTACCTCAGTAATTTAAAATTACCAGGATTAATTCTTACTAAAACCATAAAACTAATATTTTTACAAGTAAACATTAGAAAAAAGAAGTAAAAATTGAATATATGAAAATACAAAGATCCTACCCTAATGATAATGATTAATGTCTAAAAATATGATAAATATAAAAGTTTTATTCAAAGAAAGAATTATGTAGATCAAAATTCAAATAAGGTAGAAAGAGTATGGGGTTTAGTATTTGGGTTTAGTATTTAAATTGAGATGAACCTAACTCCTACCCATGCTATGGTATTTATAAAAGGTACGAGGTATTTGCCTTTAATGTGAGGCAAGCATCATGGCGTAGATAGGGGGTTTGAGGAGAAGGAGGATTTTCCCCATGTGTGTGATGAGGTGAGCCTGAGCTAGGAAGATAGGAAGTCCAGATGAATCACAAGCTTTCTAGTTTCGAGCTCTAAAGAGTGAAGAGGCTTTAGTTAGCAGACAAGACATTCGATCAAACTGAGCTTCCAAAGGCAAAGGGCCAGTGAGTGTTTGTGTTAGGGTGGATAGGGAGCTTGAATAGATCACAAGTCCTCCACTCTCGAGCTCTAAACAAAGAGGCTTGGGAAGCAAGTGTTTATGGGTAGGGTTTCTAGGTGGTTAGTCCTATGATGAAATTTCAATTGACCATTAACAATTAAATGGCATGGTGTTTTCTTTGTTGTGCTCCAAGGGGCCAACTAATCATGACCAATATGGTAAATCCTTGGCAAACACTTGTGGACCCAAGAAGCCAAGTATGCATCACAGCTTGGTTGGCCAAACAGGCTCATATCAACATTTTTTTCTTTGGGGTAGATACTAGACATACTAAGTATACATCTTGCACCAACTAAATTATTTGATTGGTCATATATATGGTCGATCATCTACTATACCTGAGCAAGCAACATGGACAAGCTTCCAATATTACCGCTAGATGTATAGTCATTCTTCCTTAATCCAAAAAGAATATGCCCAAGCTTGAAACTACTTGACTTGATCCAAAGGGTGATAACCTGTCCGAATTAGGAATAATATTGCTGAATGTAAGATTAACTTAGCCAAACCTAACAATAAGTTGGCCAAGCAACCAAACTTAATAATAAGGTGGCCAAGCATCCACTAATCTATCGTGTGACCAAAACATTATAGCCCTATATGCATATATGGATAATATGTGTCAAATATTTAATTATGGTCAGCCAAACTAGCATGACCGAGTTGAGATAGTTTGTTCAAGTGGCGTCCAAGTATTAAGTTTGTTGGATTTACATAGGGTCACGTCTTGCAGACTTTGTCTCACAACGTTGTACCCCTAGCAAAGCTCGACCATTCCCTAGGTCGGATTTTGTACTTGCATAGGACACAATTGACAGACTTGGCCTCATGGTATTATCCCTCGACATAGCCTGACTGATCGTTGGACCTAATTTTTGGCTATCATTGCACAAGCCACAACCGACTGACCTAGTCTCACAATGTTGTACCCCTAACATAGCCCGATTTTAGATAGTGCTTAGGTTGCCCGAAATTAGGATTGCATTGAAAAAATTTTAACACCCTTGGATCAAGTTTTGATTCCGATTATGGTATGAAAATCAAGAACAAATCAAGAGCAGAATAGGTGCGACAGAACCTGATTCAATCGATGAAGAACGATTGATCCAAAGCTATTTTCTGCTCTTTAATCCTGGAGAAAGAAGAAAAGAACTAGCCAAGGGAGGCTAGAGGAAGAAAAGAGCTCCTCCCATTCTCCAGGGAGCCGAAAGGACGTTCTGTTTCAATGGGGCCACAGAGCCTATATGTAGGGTTAAGAGGAGGGGCCTCTCCCTGTGTTAGAAAAGTAATATGTCAAGCCACCCATACACACAGAGATTTATAACAATACACCAATGAACAGTGCGTAGGCCCAATAACAATAATAATTACAATAATTTGGGCTTCAACAATTAGCTTTAATCAATTTTGACATTAAGTTAATCCGGATTCAAGATTAAAATGCAATTTGATTTATGTAAGTCCACAAAATTTTCTAATATGCATGCCTTTAAATAGTGCTGGAATTGCCTAGTGCGAGGGTTGCTTGGTCTTAGATGATGATGTCGGGATTGCTAGGTGCCTGGATTGCTTGCATTGAGATCATAATGCTGAGGTTGCCCCGATGCCAAGTTGCCTAGACTTAGATGACAATACCGGGGTTGCTCGATGCTAAGGTTACCTGGCCTTAGATGACAATGCCACTGTTGCCCAAAGCTAGGTTGTCTAGACTTGGACAACAATGCTTGGGCTTCTAGATATTAGGAGTGCCTGGACTTTGATGACGATACCAATGTTGCTTGATGCTAAGGTTTCCTGGATTTAGATGACAATGCTATGATTGCCCGATGCTAGGGTTGCTTGGACTTAGATGACAATGTCAAGATTACTTAGTGCCAAGGTTGCTTAGATTTAGATGACAATGTCGGGGTTGCACAGAGGTAGGATTGCCTAGTGCTAGGGTTGCCTAGATTTAGATGACAACGTCATTGGGTCTTCAAACATTGCTTGCATATGCTAGGCTTTGATCCCAGTTTTTCGAGGTTTTGTGTTAAGAGGTGGGCAACCCGATCTACATGTCGTGAGAGTATCTTTCTCATTAAACAATCATCAAACTCACTCCTAACATAACTGTTACCATCTTGAAATAATACAATTAATAGTAACAACTAATTTAATGTTTATAAGACAAGACAAAATAAAAATATTAGAGGAAACTAAGTTCCACAATAAAAGGAATTTTTAAATAGTGCTGTAGAGTAACCTATAATAAATATATTTGAATAGCAATTACTTGAAAGGTTAAAGGTAATTATAGACAATAAATCATTTAGATTATAACCAATGGTTATTAAGAGTAATCGCTAAATTCTATACATAGTATGTCAATAAATTGTATCAATGGTATTTAAGAGTTTCTATTTACGATATCCATGTTTATTATCAGTATTAATTGTCATAATATCTTATTATTATTGTCAATCCATGCTATATCACACTATCATGGCATATTAGTATTTATTTACTTTCTCCATTTCAATTTATCTGTCAATTTGAATAACATAGTATATTCTTAAATCAATGCATCTGAATCCAGATATATTGATTTAAGAATATATCAAGTTATCCAAATTGATAAATAAATTGAAATAGAGGGAGTATTTTTTTAGCACTGATTCCCTGGTATCAAGGAATATTATGTCCGATAATATTAGATTTATTAAATTATATCTATAATCCATAAATTACTTTAAATAATAATTATGCAATCATAGGTCATGAATGACTATTAATAGGAATTGTTGTCAAGGCTTTAGGTGTTGTTAGTGTCAATTATATTCATAATAAGAATTATTACGATGATGCTAAAATTGGGAATAAAGAATAGTTAAAATGATAATAAAACCAGAATCAAAGGTATACCTGTACTAAAAGCCCATAAATAGTAACTGATAGTAATTAAGATCCATAATCCATGTTAATTGAGATTAAAGAATCATATAAATTATGAATAACGGACTAAAGTAGTGAATATTAAGCATAGGCTATTGTTTTCTCTTATTCAATGCCAACTAAAAGCAATAACTTTTCCTTTCTTCACTACGAACACATTACCATTTTAAAAGATAGCCCGAGAAACAGAGCAATACGTTGTAGTCAGGAAGTTCGGGCAGATCAATATCATTAAATACTTATATATCATATTGATTATTAAAATAGAAAGATGATTATAAAAAGAGACAATATTTAGATGCCTAAGAAGTAAAGAACGCATAAAAATTGGATTCCATAACATCTTCCTCCAAATTGGTATTCTTGTCATCCTCTGCCGGCGCCGAATATGCTACCGGCTAGTTGTTTGTGAGCTCTAATTCAATAATTATTGACGCTTGGATTATTATCTAATAAATATGTTTTATTAATGGCACAATTTAAGTAGAATTAATTTTGATGCGGTCTTATTATAAAAATATTTTATATAAATACTCAATTATATAATGATACATTGATAAAAATATTTGACTCTTACTTTTATTATTTTAAAAGTCCTATATATATAATATATAATATAATTGGATGATAATATAATTTTTTTGTACTAATAGTGCACCAAAATTAATCTCATATAAATATTCCAGCACAAAAAATATAAGTATTTCACATTGAGCCAAATGACTGACGAACTATGCTAAGTAATAAGATTAGTTTGAAAAAAAAAAGAGCTAAAATTTTTATTTAAATAGATTTTAAAAAAATATAAGTGAAATTATTTAAAAAATAAATTTAAATAGCTTTTGGCTTTTTTAATGTGATGTCATTTGATTTATATAATTGATTCTAATTAATGAAGAAGGTTTGAATTGTTATTGTATGTGTACGTATAATGCATAATATCAAAAAAGAGAGCAGCCGCCGCTACCACCTATCAACCTTCCTTCCCTAACTCATCCAGATGCAAAATAAAATATCGAAACTTTAAATTCAATACATAGAATTCACAAATTTGGGATTCATTGGCTAACACACTCTCACAAAAAATTATGAGATCCATTTTTGGACAGGTATCATATACTTTTTGTAATGCCTTGTTTCATTATAAGGATGTTAAAAAAATCGAGAATATGAAAATTTCATTTCATTTGTGATTTGTGCTATTTTTAAAAATGAACATGACTAAGTGAGTAAGCGAATTATGTCTCTCCAGTTGATCGCTAATTGGGCACCTTATGCTACACGTCGCCTCACGAATAGTGCACCACCTAGCTGGGTGATCCAATGAAAAAGATTGGAGATCAGGCACAATTTGTGCAAGAGATTCTGATGTGGATGTACGCAGTCCTTCGTCGGTCACATCAGATGGAAACTCAAGCGCAAGATCCTATTCCAACTCAAAGGTTCAGGATTGAGGGTCCGGGATAGATGATTTGAGGTCAAGTTATGTACAATGGAGGCGTGGCAGTATAAGTAGGCAAGCTTGCACTGTAGCACAAATGTTGCGCTATATTGCAACCCAAATAGCACAAATACGTGGCGGGGGGCTTTGAGCTTCATTTTTCCCCTCCTCCATCTCTCTTTACACTCAAAATCCTCTCCCCCTCCCTATAAAACTCTCTTAACATTTTCTGCTTCCTTTTCCTTTCCTCCTTCAAAATCTTACCCTCCCTTCCCTCATTATCATTCTTTTTCCCTCTGAACTCCATCAAATCTCGATTGTTGATGGGTGGGAGCTTGTGTTGGCGACTTGCAAGAAGACCTACATATTCCCTCTTGCTCCATCCTCGTCCCTAACATCTCAAGTAAGTTTAGAGTTTAAGAACCCCTTTTATGTCATGGTTTATGCTATTTTTTTTTTTCCTTAAGCATACTCATGGGGTAGGAGATTTAGAGGTCTAGGGTTCAAGAATTGGGCTTCGTGTGTTTGGGTATAATCCTCATTATTCTCTTTATCTTGTACCTAAGCCATGACTATATTGTTATGTTGTTGTGTAAGGGAGCTTCATGGGATCTCCCTCTTGATCCAAATGTTCTAAGAAGATACTTTATCACTTCTTGGAATGTGCTGTGAATGGATTATTTGTCTATAACTTGTCTTTTTCATATTTATTCACAATTATATGGCACATGAACATTGGATTGAGGTATTAGTATGAGATAGGAAACTATGGCTATATGTTTTAGGCTATGTATTTTATATTCTTGAAAATTCATAAGTCAAGCTCCTAAAGTTTAATGAAACAAATTTAGTATATACAAGGAATTTAGTAATAGTATTTTAATCATCACTGAAGGTATTGGAAATTTGTTTTCTTGAGTATTATATTTAATGGAAGTTTTAAACAAGAATTGTTTTGGGAAAGATGATTTCATGAGATGATAGGATTTGTATGCTAACAACAATAAGCATTAGCTTGGGTGCAACTTGTCTTAACAATTTCGTATCCACTCACGCAGTGGTTCACACCTATTTTCAAGGCCATTTGACGGGGTGGTTCCTGCCTGTTTTCTGGGCCACTCAAAGGAAGCTCGCATGAGTGTGATTCTTGTCTATTTATCTTGGAGTAGGTAACTTCGCACTCATTTTTTATAACCCCTTAGCATAGTTGCAAAGTATATATATTTAGAGATAATGGTTTATTTGAACTTATGAATTTCTTGACTTTGTCTATTTTCTCTGTTTTGGAAAGAAGAATTGAGAAGTTAAGATTTATGGCTAAAGCTCTGCTTAGAATTTGAAACTCATTCTAGTTTTGGTAAAAGTAACAATATTTCGAAAAAGAACAAAAGGTTTTGTAGTTTATCAAATTTGTATTTTCTACGGATACCACCTCATTTGAAAAAATAAATTGATTACTCGGATTTATATGATTATGTTCTAAGTTTTACTATTTATTTTATGAGTTTATCCTATACTTGTTATAGACTTATTATCCTTCACAGAATCGGTTGAACTCACCTTTCATCTCCTTTTCAGATGCAGGTGTTGCCGGCTATCCTTTGGAGTCTTTTGGTGAGTTCTCTAATAGCGATATAGAGCTCCATTATCCAGAGGCAAGGCTAGCTTCTATTGATTGAGTTGTGTTAACTCTTTGGGAAATGTGTGTTAGTGTAACATGTTTCTAGGCATGTTGGGGGTGTTAGAAAACATAAGAGATAAACGCAGCGGAATGATTAAAAAAAAATTTTAATCACATGAACACATTCATATAGGATCAAATAACACTCATGAAATCATATCTCATGAGTTTGGTATCACCTCGTATTATTTAAACAACGTAAACACTTGAAAATATAAAAGGATCGTATGAGACATTTACCTCTTGAAGCGATGTCCCGTAGAAATTTGATGTTCGTCTCACGAACACACAATCGCACAATCACACGACCTCTAGCTCGTCCACACGAACACGATCCGCCAAGGAACTCCTCTTGTCAATCCAAGATCCTTTCTTTGTTGCCCTCTTAAAGAACAAGAATCTCAAATGACTTATGGAATGGATGGTGGTGTCAGAGAGTTTTTCAACAAAAGAGAGAATTTTATACGCTCAAAGGTTTCTGTCTCCTTATTCTGACCCTCAACCTTCTTTCTCTATTTATTGTAATCAATAGTAGCCTTTCCTTTCTTTTCTCTAGGGTTACAATATTTCAAAATATGGGTTGACATTTATGTCATAATCAATTCCTAATTGATTCCCATAATAAACAAATAAACCATTTTAAACTAGAATTATTTCTCAAATAATTCTTATTTTCAATAGGCCAATTAATATATATAAGTCATCTCATGTCTTATATTAACCCCAAATTAGAAAAGACCAAAAACCCCTCGACATGAGTTTCTAAAATGTGGACCTTCCATTTTATAGAAACTTTCCTTATGAGGATCCACCTTCACCCTGGACTTGACTTCGGGATGTGCTAGCAACCCTGCAATCAAATTGCAAGTCTAATCCAATAATTAAAATTCTAATTAACTATTTTAATTAGAATTAATTCATTCTCGGCGAGTACATGTTTTATTGTGTGTGACTAACTAGGTCCATCTCTAATTGGTAATGAGATTATAAAATCAACCTTTTGATTTTATCGGAAACTTATTTCCGTACCTAAAGTAAAATTCCCAAAATACCCTCGGTTCTCATAAGTCATGGGTAACACCTAGCACAGCATGCCATGACCACCCAATTAGGGATGAATATATATTAATTAAAATATTCTGATGAACCAACAATCATATTTTCCATGCACTCGAATCCTTTCATTACTGCGTCCCGATCCAGCCAGGGTCATGGATAATGTCAAACCCTATAGCTTAGACCATATGGACTTTCTAGGTTTCTATTCTTTGATCAATAGGACATGAGATAGAAACTCTTTTCATTTAAGTCCAAGTACCTTGGCCAAGGATTTCATGATCAAGAATAACCTTATATCCATAGGACCTATCCTTGTTTACTCAAGGTAATGAATTCCTTCTTGACTGTTCACCTATCTCCATACATAACTAACTATAGCCACAAACTGCCTAACGATAATACATAACATAAGTACATAAGCAGTAGCAAACTATAGTTACCTATGTACAAGATAACCGTGCCATCTCAGGTCAAAGGATTATATGCACTAATATGATCTAGATAATATTTCATTGACATTAGTAAAATACCATGTAAACATTATCTATACGTCACGTTCGACCCACTTATCACATAAGTGTCCACATATCTGTTTTGACATCTAATGTTATATAGCATGAGACTCACTATTCCATCTTCATTAGTACGTTCTACTAATCATGGAAACAGATAGAGGTGACAATCTTTCGAAATAATAATGCCCAGTTAATATTCCTATGATAGTGAACTATTTTAAAGATCTTGTACTAGACTACTCCGTCACTCATATTCTCAACTCTTGAGAATGAAGTATCTAACAAGTATCTAATGGACTTATTCTAATAAACATACACAAATTATGAATAAAAGAATAATAAATTGCCATTAATAGGAATTGTTTATACATATATCAGCTCTAGGGCATACAACTAACAATCTCCCACTTGCACTAGAGCCATTCAGTACAGTATTTAAGACCCATCTTTTCAAGATGTTTGTCCGATTCTTTGTTGTGTCATGGCTTTTGTGAGTGGATCAGCAACATTGTCTGCTGAAGCTACCTTCTGCATGGCTATATCGCCTCGCCCGACTATTTCTCGGATTACATGAAATCTTCTTTCAATATGTTTGGACTTTTGGTGTGCTCTAGGTTCCTTTGCCTGAGCTATGGCTCCACTATTGTCACAATGGAGAGCAAGTGGTGACAATATGGAAGGAACTACACCAAGTTCTATTACAAACTTTCTAATCCAAACTGCCTCTTTTGCCGCATCTGATGCAGCAATATATTCAGCTTCTGTAGTGGAGTCTGCAGTTGTTGATTGTTTGGAACTTTTCCAGCTAATTGCTCCTCCATTACAAGTGAATATATAACCTGAGATAGACTTTCTATCATCTACATCTGATTGGAAATCAGAGTCTGTAAAACCGTCCAGTTTTAAGTCATATCCTCCATATACCAAGATCAAGTCCTTAGTCCTTCTCAAGTATTTAAGGATGTTCTTGACAGTTACCCAATGTTCCAGTCTGGGGACTGAAATCTGCTAGTTATACTAACAGCATATGCGATATCCGGCCTTGTACACAACATTGCATACATAAGGCTACCGATGGCTGAAGCATAGGGTACTTTAGCCATCTTCTCCCTCTCTTCAGGTGTCTTAGGCGACATCGCTTTAGAGAGGTGAATACCGTGTCTCACAGGGAGTAAACCTCTCTTGGAATCAAGCATATTGAACCTTTTCAATACCTTATCCAAGTAAAGACTTTGGGAAAGGCCTATCAATCTCTTCGATCTATCTCTATAGATCCGAATCCCTAGAATATAGGTTGCTTCTCCCAAATCTTTCATGGAGAAAGTCTTTGACAACCAGACCTTTACAGTTGTAGGCATACCAACATCATTTCCAATTAGTAGAATGTCATCCACATATAATACAAGAAAGACGATCTTGCTCCCACTGACCTTTTTGTACACACATGGTTCATCTTCATTTTTGATGAAATCAAAGGACTTAATGGCCTCATCAAAACAAAGATTCCAGCTCCTCGAAGCTTGCTTAAGACCATAAATGGATCTCTTAAGCTTGCACACTTTAGACCTATCCTCAGATTCAAAACCCTTGGGTTGATCCATGAATATATGTTCCTCAATGTATCCATTAAGGAAAGCGGTTTTGACATCCATTTGCCAAATCTCATAATCATGCTGTGCTGCTATGGCTAGCAATATTCTAATGGATTTAAGCATGGCTATAGGCGAGAAAGTCTCCTCATAGTCAACTCCCTCCCTTTGCCGATACCCTTTTGCCACTAGTCTTGCCTTAAAGGTCTCTACCTTTCCATCTGGACCAATCTTTCTCTTATAGATCTACTCCCAATAGGTACTATACCCTCAGGTGGATCAACTAAATCCCAGACTTGATTCGAGTACATGGAATCCATTTCGGACTTCATGGCCTCTAGCCATTTTGAAGAATCTATATCAGATATAGCTTCTTCATAAGTAGTAGGATCATCTCTATGATCATTATCTCCATGTATGAACAACTCTTGCACATTTTCATGAAGATCAAGGTATCTCGCGGGAGTACGAATTACCTTACTTGACCTTCGAGGTTCTGTGACATTCTCATTCGGATTGAGCTCTTTCACTGGTTGATCAATATCCATTGGTTCGGACACTTGATCAATTTGTTGGGCCAATGACTCTTCATCTAGTTTTATTTCCCTTCCTATGCCTCCTTCTTGAATAAACTCTTTTTCAAGAAAAATAGCATCTCTACTGATAACAGCTCTTTGTTCAGTAGGAAGAGAGAAATAATATCCAAAGCTATCATTTGGATACCCAACAAACCTTCCTTTTAAGGACCGAGTTTCCAATTTGCCAGTGTTCAACTTCTTAATGAATGCTGGACAGCCCCAAATCTTAACATGTTTAAGACTAGGCTTCCTACCCTTCCATATTTCGAATGGAGTAGTAGGGACTGACTTAGATGGAATTCTATTAAGAATGTAGCAAGCGGTATAAAGCGCATATCCCCAAAATGAGATGGGAAGATCTGTATAACTCATCATAGACCGCACCATGTTTAATAAGGTACGGTTTCTCCTTTCAGAAACACCATTTAATTGTGGTGTTCCTGGAGGAGTGCATTGTGAAACAATGCCATGTAATTTTAGAAATTCATCAAATTCAGTACTTAAGTACTCTCCTCCTCGATCGGATCGAAGAATTTTGATGTTCTTTCCTATTTGTTTCTCTACTTCTGATTTGAATTCCTTAAACTTTTCAAAGGATTCATGTTTATTCTTCATAAGATAAACATACCCGTACCTAGACAAATCATCAGTAAAGGTTATGAAGTAGTGATATCCACCTCTAGCCATTACACTGAATGGGCCACACACATCACTATGCACAAGCTCTAAAACTTCCTTGGCCCTTTCCATTTGTCCTACAAATGAAGATCGAGTCATTTTGCCTTTAAGACATGATTCACAAGTTGGAGTGGGTTCAAAACCCAAAGGAGCTAATAATCCCATCTTCTCCAACTTGTTTATCCTATCCTCTGCAACATGACCTAATCTGAAGTGCCAAATTTGTTTTAGACTAGGGGTTAAATTAGTTATAGCATTCATTTCAGCAATTCTAGGAGATGCTTAGTTTTTGGTGGTTAAGTAATAAAGCCCATCATGCAAGTAACCAACGCCAACAACATTATTTGCAAAATAAATGTTGCAAACATTATCCTTAAAATCAAAATAATAACCAACTTTAGTCAAACTAGAAATTGAGATAATGTTTCGATAAGCATTTGGTAAAACCAATACATGATCCAAAAACATAACATGATTATTCATTAATAATAATGAAGTTGAACCCACAGCTTTGGCTGCAACACTTGCTCCATTGCCTATCTTCAAGGTCACTTCATTGCTCCTGAGAACCCTACTACTTGCTAGTTCCTGCATAGAGGTACAAATGTGAGAACTTGCACCCGTATCAAGAACCCATGCAGTATATGAGCTATATGGACTATTAGAATTAAAACAACAAGAAATAGACATACCTTCTGAAGGCACACCTTTTCCCTTGCTTGCCTTCAATTCCTCTAAGTATTGAGGGCAATTTCTCTTCCAATGCCCATCTTTGCCACAATGGAAACATTTTCCTTTGTCTGCAACTTGTTTCTTCTTGCCCTTTTTCTTGGACACCCCAACTGATGACTTGGGAATAGAATTCTTCTTATTCTTCTTGTTCTTCTTAGTCTTACCAGAAGTAGAAGTTACAAGAAGCTTTTCTTTCCCTTTGCTGGTCATAGCCTTTTGGGTCGTAACCAACATGTTGTGCAAGTTAGCAAGCGTACATTCTATCTTGTTCATGTGGAAATTCACAATGAACTGAGAGAATGATTCTGGGAGTGACTGAAGGATCAAATCCAAATGGAGGTTAAAATCCATATAGAACTCAAGATTCTCAAGCTGCTCAATCAACCTGATCATCCTTTGCACATGAGCTCCTACATCAGACCCTTCTGGCATTTTAGCCTGGAATAATTGCTTAGATATCTCATATCTAGCAGACCTGCTTTGCTCACCATATAACTCTTTAAGGTGCAGCAAAACTTCACTCGCAGTTTTCATGTTGCTTCTGTAACTCATTAGTCATAGAAGCTAGCATGTAACATCGGGCTTGCATGTCATTAGACTGCCATTTATTATAAGCATCTATTTCCCGTTCCGTGGCTCCTTCCACCAACGGAGTAGGCTGTGGAGTGTCTAGAATGTATCCAATACGTTCCGAATTCAGGACAATTTTCAAGTTGCGAAACCAGTCCACAAAATTAGGCCCAGTAAGCCTATTCATATCGAGTATGCTAGCGAGTGGGTTCAAAGATTTCATATTTGATAATACTACAGAAAATAACAAAATTAAATTAGTGTAATGGTATATGTATTTATCACAATGATCATGGCCTTATAATCAAAATGATCTCCCACTAATTTTTTTTTCGAATCCTACACTTCCAAAATAGGAAACGGGAATCTTTGTCGAGTTTGATTCCTAGTAGGTGATTGAATTCCTATAAAATACTAACCCTCCTCAAGTACATCCATTCTTGGAGAATTAATATCCTATAAGTGAACAACTCTTGTTCAGTACATCTTATGTATGACTCAATCTTATTTGGCTCCTAGTACTTTGGACCTCAGGTACGTCCATTCTTGGCCCATTATACATAGTTAAGTCCAACCCACTAAACCTTAGATATTAATTACCTCAGGTACATCCATTCTTGGTAATTGACTATCTATAAACATCTCATGTTTAAACATTAACTCAGAATTATATTAACCAATATTCGCGCTCCTATGTTACCATAGCCAACGACGGAATTAGTTAAAATTCTTGATTAATGTTTTAGTGGAGAGCCTAGACATAGTTTCCAAAACTATATCATTTTAGACTTAATATTTTATTTGGAAGATTTTCTACGAGCAACTTAATTACTATTTTGGTTTCACTTTTCACATGCATTCGTATTCAATATATTATACATCACATGCATCTATAATATCAAAACGGAAATATAAAAGGCATGATCATGGACTTTCTATGGGCCCAATCCTAGCCACAAGGATTGGGTAGGGCCATTGGGATAATAAAAAAAAAATAGTCTTCAAGCTCCCACTGGGCTCCGTCTTCATGGACTTCCTTCTTGGGCTTTGGGCCTCCACCGCTTTTATCTCTTCTTTAATATCTCGTACATTACAAGAAATTATCCTTGGCATACCAAGGCGAGAATGATAAAAAATATTTGGCTCTCCAAAAGGCCTCTTAACTCAAATTTACAAAATTACATCCCAATAAATAATAATAATAATAATTAAAAGAAATTACAACCCATTGCAAAATTAATTACATCCCATAAAATAAAAACCAATCACATCGGTTTCCTAAAGTCCATGATCAGCCTCATGCAATAAAATCGAATAAGGAATCAAATAGTAAATAAGGAAATAGCGATTTTATGCCTTCGATATAATTGTTTCAATTATCACATAATTAAAACTTGCCTTTGATGTAATCTGTAACTGTTACAAAACATATCAATTATCCATATTTAATACTCGCCATTATTAATTTTTGAAACTGTCCAAATCCCATTCAATACCTTTCCAATTTCAAAATAAATTAGAAACCGTATCTTATCATGACTTGACCAATGGAAAAACAAATATCGCATATCTCGTGATAAGAATATCACATATTCTGTATGTCAATTTCAACATTCCGTATTATGAAATATATCCATATAAAATGATTGCCTATTTTGAAATAAACAAAATATCACATACTAAGTTATCAATTTCAAAAAAAAAAACAATATTCTGCCAATAATGTCACCAATCAAAATGGCATCCTTTCATAATTCCTAAACATCTAATATTTAGTAATCATTGATTCCATGCCTCACGGACAGAATATTGAAAAAAAAAAATTTCCGAGAATCAAATTTTCGAAAACATGAAAGCATCATATATGGCATTCTTTCATAATATTCTAAACATCAAATATTTAGATATCATAAAATCAAAATTTCACGATTTGAAGATAGATCAGAAAATTGCTTTTCAAAATTGGTAGCAAATGACATGATAAGATTATCATCACTTTTGAAACAGAATTTTCAAAGTATGGCAAGTATCATATATCGCATCTCTTCATGATTAACTAAATATCCAATATTTAGTATGCTGTAAAATCAAATTCTACGGATGATGGTTTGATAAGAAAATTATTTTTGAAAAAACTGGAAAAATTATGAATAGAGGCGACCTCCATCTTAAGCTTTTACCAATTTATCGAACTCTCCAAAAAAAAAAAATTTCTCATCAAGCCAATGGCATAAATAACGTATCTAAATAATCATGAACCAAGCTCTGATACCACTATTAGAAAACATAAGAGATAAACGCAACGGAATGATTAAAAAAAAATTTTAATCACATGAACACATTCATATAGGATCAAATAACACTCATGAAATTATATCTCATGAGTTTGGTATCACCTCGTATTATTTAAACAACGTAAGCACTTGAAAATATAAAAGGATCGTATGAGACATTTACCTCTTGAAGCGATGTCCCGTAGAAATTTGATGTTCGTCTCACGAACACACAATCGCACAATCACACGACCTCTAGCTCGCCCACACGAACACGATCCGCCAAGGAACTCCTCTTGTCAATCCAAGATCCTTTCTTTGTTGCCCTCTTAAAGAACAAGAATCTCAAATGACTTATGGAGTGGGTGGTGGTGTCAGAGAGTTTTTCAACAAAAGAGAGAATTTTATACGCTCAAAGGTTTCTGTCTCCTTATTCTGACCCTTAACCTTCTTTCTCTATTTATTGTAATCAATAGTGGCCTTTCCTTTCTTTTCTCTAGGGTTACAATATTTCAAAATATGGGTTGACATTTATGTCATAATCAATTCCTAATTGATTCCCATAATAAACAAATAAACCATTTTAAGCTAGAATTATTTCTCAAATAATTCTTATTTTCAATAGGCCAATTAATATATATAAGTCATCTCATGTCTTATATTAACCCAAAATTAGAAAAGACCAAAAACCCCTCGACATGAGTTTCTAAAATGTGGACCTTCCATTTTATAGAAACTTTCCTTATGAGGATCCACCTTCACCCTGGACTTGACTTCGGGATGTGCTAGCAACCCTGCAATCAAATTGCAAGTCTAATCCAATAATTAAAATTCTAATTAACTATTTTAATTAGAATTAATTCATTCTCGGCGAGTACATGTTTTATTGTGTGTGACTAACTAGGTCCATCTCTAATTGGTAATGAGATTATAAAATCAACCTTTTGATTTTATCGGAAACTTATTTCCGTACCTAAAGTAAAATTCCCAAAATACCCTCGGTTCTCATAAGTCATGGGTAACACCTAGCACAGCATGCCATGACCACCCAATTAGGGATGAATATATATTAATTAAAATATTCTGATGAACCAACAATCATATTTTCCATGCACTCGAATCCTTTCATTACAGCGTCCCGATCCAGCCAGGGTCATGGATAATGTCAAACCCTATAGCTTAGACCATATGGACTTTCTAGGTTTCTATTCTTTGATCAATAGGACATGAGATAGAAACTCTTTTCATTTAAGTCCAAGTAACTTGGCCAAGGATTTCATGATCAAGAATAACCTTATATCCATAGGACCTATCCTTGTTTACTCAAGGTAATGAATTCCTTCTTGACTGTTCACCTATCTCCATACATAACTAACTATAGCCACAAACTGCCTAACGATAATACATAACATAAGTACATAAGCAGTAGTAAACTATAGTTACCTATGTAAAAGATAACCGTGCCATCTCAGGTCAAAGGATTATATGCACTAATATGATCTAGATAATATTTCATTGACATTAGTAAAATACCATGTAAACATTATCTATACGTCACGTTCGACCCACTTATCACATAAGTGTCCACATATCTGTTTTGACATCTAATGTTATATAGCATGAGACTCACTATTCCATCTTCATTAGTACGTTCTACTAATCATGGAAACAGATAGAGGTGACAATCTTTCGGAATAATAATGCCTAGTTAATATTCCTATGATAGTGAACTATTTTAAAGATCTTGTACTAGACTACTCCGTCACTCATATTCTCAACTCTTGAGAATGAAGTATCTAACAAGTATCTAATGGACTTATTCTAATAAACATACACAAATTATGAATAAAAGAATAATAAATTGCCATTAATAGGAATTGTTTATACATATATCAGCTCTAGGGCATACAACTAATAGGGGGAAAGGTTTCTCTTATGCACCGGTCATGGCCCAAATTGTGTCGTGACAATTTTGTCCGAAACTCTCTCTTCTTCAGTGAGTCAGTCAGCCAAATGACTACATCATTTCTATAATAAGAATATTTGAAAAAATAATGATAAAGTTTACACTTTACCGTGACTAAATTTTAGAAAGAGATCATGATTATCTCTGAGATAAGATGAAAGGGAGGAATTTTTGTATCACACAATAGTTTGCTATTGCATCAACTTTGATGTGGTAACTGGACACATTAGATATTTAGGCTGGATAGGATTAAAGGTCTCTTTGTGTTTATAAATAGCAGCATAATATGTTAAACCTACTATCATAATAAGCTCATACACAAGCTCCAACAACATACCTGTGAATAAGTAATGCTTAACAACAATAAGCTAAATAACAACATTGATTATAAATTTCGAGCTTAGACAATATGTTCTAATTATTTCACATCCAATTAATTTGGTTTTTCATAAAATATGATGTTGACCTATGCTATTAATCCATATAAAATATTTCAATAGTCTCTCAATTAGATTGTATAACTCAAGTTATTTTAATTAAGAAAAGGTTTTCTCAATTAGTTGAATGATATGTGAACATGATAAGATGTCAAACTTGGGCCCACGTTCTCAACCAATGGTCCAAGATGGGATTACAAGCACATCAACAATGTAGAAAATAATAGTCAAATGAATACTAATATTGTACACGAAGATACTCATATCTTGATGACTTAACCAAATGTGGTAGATAGGCAAAGGAGAGTGTACAACAAAATTGGATGCACAAACAAAGGTTGAGTTTTAACATGCCACACGAAGCTTCACATCGAACTTCCCAATTGTGAGTACCTCTCAGCAATAAATCTTCAATATAAATCTTCAATAATAATATGAAATTCAATTTTATCTAGCATCTTTAAAAAGAATCTTCTCATTGCTTGAAATCCAAATTTCTAAAGCAATCCACTTTGCCTTCATATTAGGATGTATATAGCCCTCATGGAAGCTATCTATGTGGATTATCATCCATATAGTAATCCTTCCTTTTTATTTTCTTTTTAACAAAAATACCTTGAAACCCTATTTGCCACTATCCCAATCTGTAACTCCAAATCCATTCTTCTTTGCTTTATGCTTTCTTCTCCCTTGGCTCCAACATCTTAAAAATATTAAAAAATAATGCAAATATGTTTTTTTGAAACCCAATATGCTTTTTAAATTGATAAATAATGTAAACACTAGTGTAATAGATAATGTGAAAAAATAGGACCTGAGACATGATTTTATCAAGAAAGGAATATCTGTAATTTAGTCCCAATGTCTAATAATTATTAATTATTTTTAGACATTATTAACTTGATTGATAATTAATGTAATGTTGGTAACATGTTTTTGAGACATTATTTAAAAAAAAATCAATGTAAATATTATTCGTTTCTTGACAAATAATGTAAATCATAGATGCCAACATAATAAACATTAATAAAAGTAATTATTGATTAATATTATAAAATAATTATCCATTGTATTTTTCTTGAAAGAATTTTAATGCCCTTGGATTAAGATTTGATTCTGATTATGGCATGAAAATCAAGAACAAAACTGTAAACAAGATTAGGTGTGAGAGAACCTGATTCAATTGATGAAGAATGATTGATTCGAAGCTGTTTAACGTTCTTTGATCCTAGAGAAAGAAGAGAAAAGCTGGCCAAGGAAGGCCAGAAGGAAAAAAGAGCTCTTCCTTTTCCCCAAGGAGCCAAAAGGGCATTTTGTTTCAATGGGGCCACAGACACTTATATATAGGGTTAAGGGAAGAGTCTCTCCCTATGTCAGAAAAGTGATGTGTCAAGTCACTCATTACAGCAAGGCTTATACACAGAGATATATAACAATACCTACCAATGAGCAGTACGTAGGCCCAATTAAGCCCAATAACACCAATAATTATAATAATTTGGGTCCCAACAATTGGCTTTAATCAATTTTGACATTCAATTAATTCGAGTTCAAAATTAAATGCGATTTGATTTATGTAAGTCCAGAAAATTTTCAACAATCTTCCACTTGGACGACATAAATCAAATTCTTACCAAACAATTTTCCAGACTAATTCATAATATGTGGCCACAATATGATGTCAAAATTGAGCCCGCGCTCTCAACCAAATGGTCTAATATGGGATAACAAGCACTCAACAATGCAGAGAATCATACTCGAAGGAGTACTGACATCATACACGTGAGATACTCATTTCCCGATGACCCAATAGATGGTGGTACATAAGCCAATAGGAATGCACAACAACAGAATGGCATGCCGATGATTACCAAAATGCAATTCCCAATAAATGGCCCTAGCCTCCACCCCAGATGCTATATGAGATCTAATAAATCTCATCATAATATGAGACAGGTCCGAAATGTCTCCAATACTTGCCATATCAACATAAGTGTGCACAATAATATATGGCAACATAAGCATTCGCTTAAGATACTCTCTGAGATTCAACAATATATCTCAGCTCAAGAAAACTGAGACTAGGTCCAATATGTCTCAATAATAATGCCATTATGCAAATTGCATAAATAATTAAGCTGTGCAAATTTAAATGGCATCAACAATAGCAAAAGGTCACAATAAACCTACAAGAGAGCTCCTACTAACCCAAAATGCCAAAGGGACCTCAATATACCCATAAGGGTTACAAAATCAACAATAAAACCTTTGGCGGCTAACCATTGGTTAGAGGATCAACAACAATATGTTCTGTACGAATATATCCAAGAAGAATCTCAAGTCTATCACAAATTGCCATATAATCACAAAAGGATGCCAAATAATATATGGCACAATATCTCTCACTAATGCAATATATCAAATAATATAAACATTCCCATTAGAGACCAAAGATTTCAATATACTCTAATGGTACAATAATCAATAGTGGGATAAGCAATAATTTGTGGTAAAGTGTTCAATGTAAATCTGAAACTCACCATTATTCTCTCTAATAACAAAAGTACAAAATAGAGAGAATCTCAAAAGTGCAGAGTCAACAAAACTTTCAGTCACAAAGTTTCACAAATTTGGTTTCACACACTCTACCTATATAAATGAGGAGATCATAAGTGTCTTTAACACTTTAAAGCAAATATCCCCTCTCTTTGTTATCGCAAACTCAAACAACAACCAAATTATAAAGGATATAATGGAATTAATATGCTAGTAGAAGCATTTTGGACATATATAGCCATTAATAAGGACATAGCAAAATATAAAGCCTTTAACTCTCATTATAACAATATTTTTTACATAAAAATGGGATCAACATTACATTCTAAAAGATTCAAAATGTCCTTAAATAGGCCTCAAAACAATGGAGTGATGACAGGCTAATAGGAAAGGAGAAAACCTTACATCAGAATATTATAATTTATTCATATAATAAAATTAGTTTTCTCACGTTTAATCAATTGGGCAATTAACTGAATTAGAGCTCTTATATCATTGCAATCCCACCAAAGGGTCTTAGATCAGGATACACAAATCTCTTCCACTTGATAAAGTCTTCTCTATCACACAGTGATTATGTCAAATAATGTCACACCAAATGGTATGTTCATTATCTATATAACCCAACAATATTTGCAATCCATAAAATAATTTAATTCAAATAAAATAAGCTTCACCATATATTGAAGCAAAATTCACAAAATTGAATTGCTCTAAAATGGCCAATTAATAAATGGAGCTCTCGTATAATTACAATACCCTTTTAGGGTTGCAAAATTTAACACATGAGTAAACTCTAATAAACAATAAAATCATGTCTCTAAAGCTAGTATCGAGAGGATGCTGAAAACTTTAGGACACAATTTTCAAATCATCAAAAATTATATCAATAAAGACAAACCAAAAGATAAGTTCATTATTAACGTAATTCTCAATACAACATAAGCAACAATATTTAAATTTCCACAAAGATTAAAGACGGCACAACCAAAATAGTAGAGAAACTAAACTTTTGAGTTTATTAAATGAATGCTCACAATATCAAAAAATAACTCCTTGAATTTTCTAAAAGGAAAGCACAAAAGGTATGCAATAAAAAATTCTGAGCAAAACTGCACTTCAAATCAAAATGGCAGATGACTGTCAGCTTGTGGAATCAAATATAGAGAGAATTTCAAAATTTAAATTATTTCTCTCATTTTATAATGGTGAATCACATCACCAAAACAATTTTCCTTTATGGAAAGTGGGATTTTAGGCAAAGGTAATAGCACTTTGGCTTTCACAAAATTTGTGTTTGGATAACGAACACTCCCAAGAAGTCAATATTTTCAAAATTCACAACATGCTACAATATTTAGGCATGTATTTAATTTGGATTAAAATCAAAATTCAAATTCTGATTTATGCAAATCTATTCTGATTTATGCAAGTTCACAAATATCAAACACTGTCCCACTTAGACTGCATAAATCAAATTCTCATAATTTTACACAAAAGAAGTCATTATTCCATATAAAATAGAAGTGCGTAGCAAAATCATGTTCTAGAATTTCATAAAATAATTCTCAGAACAATATTGCCCAACATTATTCGCAAAATCAGCATTTATCAAAATTAGTCTTGCGAAGGTGAGCTCACAATTATGAAAAATGCTCAAAAACATTGCCAAAATATTCTAAAAATTAACTCTCAGAGTAACATTGCATTAAAATAAAAAAACTCACATAATTACAAATTTTGCAATATTCTATAATCAATATAAACAATAGAGGTGTCCAAAATTTATTTCAATATTCAAAACATTCCAACTCTGAGAGTGCACAAATTATGACATGCCTAGATACGTCATAATTATGCACAAAATTTTCTAGAATAAAATTCGGGGAATATCATACTACTTTAATCAATTCAATTTTTGGAAAACTTAAAATAATTTATTTGATGCCTAAAATTTCATTAATGCTCAAAACAATAGTCTTGATATTTCTTAAACCGCAATTCTCATAATAATATTGCACAATATTCAATAACAGTGGCATCTCATAATTTTAATGTGCAACATAATAAATATAAGGGCTCAAAATTATTTCAATATGCAAAGCATATTGACTCTGAGAGTATGCTTAAAACAATATGCCCAATAATAGCACCAATGTGCACAAAAAATTTCAGGCCAAAATTCGAAGAGTACCATATAATTTTGAGCTATTTAAATTTGAAATAAATTCAAATAAATATTTTTAATGCTCAAAAAATAAAATAAAATTCACCAATAATTTTATTTTATTGAAAAATCCAAGCTTGCAAATTTTGGTGAATTTTTGGCCACATTTGGGCCTTGCACACGCCCCCACGCACTTGGGCACACGAGTGGGCTTTGCACGTGGACACTGTTTATTGCCATCAACCTCTAAACAGGTTGAACCTAACTCGCTTCGTGGCCCACTAAACCTTAAACGGGTTGAAGGCCATATCTCCCTTATTTCTCGACGAAATCAAACAATTTTGGTGTCTATGGATTCGTGAGAGAGAGAGCTACAAAACCCATGTAATATCTCGAAAAATCGTGGCCAATAACTCTTGGGTTTGCTCGAGGAAGATCCGCATGGGTTTCCGTGGTTTTCCACTCTTTTCTCCCTCGATTCTCAACGAAAATTCATGTTCTTAGTCTTTATAGATTCAACTTGAAGAGCTCTACAAAACTCGTATAGAGTTTGAATGCAAATTGGTCAAGATTACTAAACTGGAATTTCGATCAAAGTGTTAAGGTTCTTCGGTTCTTCCTTCAATTTCTCTCTCAATACAGTCCCAAATTACACAATAATCAGCTCAATAAATTCATAGCAATATGAACAGCAATAACCCTCAACAAATTTTGAAATCAATCGGCCAGAATCATAAATTCGAAATTGACCCTTTGGGGTTCATAAAGCTTTCGAACTTCTATCACCCAAACTCACAACAAAACACACCCAGCAGCCATAATCAAAGATCAAACCAGGCTCTGATACCCCTTGAAAGAATGTTAACGCCCTTGGATCAAGATTTGATTTCGATTATGGCATGAAAATCAAGAACAAAACCATAAACAAGACTAGGTGTGAGAGAACTTGATTCAATCGATGAAGAACGATCGATCCAAAACTGTTTAACGTTCTTTGATCCTGGACAAAGAAGAGAGAAGCTAGCCAAGGAAGGCCAAAAGGAAAGAAGAGCTCCTCCTATTCTCCAAGGAGCCAAAAGGATGTTCTGTTTCAATGAGTCCACAGGCTCCTATATGTAGAGTTAGGAGGAGGGGCCTCTCCCTATGTTAGAAAAGTGATGTGCCAAGCTACCCATTATGGCAAGGCCTATACACACAGAGATGTATAACAATACCCACCAATGAGTAGTACGTAGGCCCAATTAAACCTAATAACAACAATAATTACAATAATTTGGATCCCAACAATTGGTTTTAACCAATTTTGACATTCAATTAATCTGAGTTCAAAATTAAATGTGATTTGATTTATGTAAGTCCACAAAATTTCCAACATTTTTTACTGTCAAAAATTGATAAATAATATTAGTGTTTGCGTAGGAAATGATGCAGGAGAGATGGGATTGAAGTATGGGAAGAATAATTTTAATTGACTCCATCTTTTAAGTGATTATTTTATTCACAATGCGATAATATTGCACTGCATTATAGTATTATTGTCAATTTAAAAGTGACAATTTTTTAAGTGGTGACTTAAATTATTAGCAATTTTATTAAATAACGTGCTAAATGCAACCGTAGAGAATACATAATTATTTTTGGGTTTCAAATTAAGCACATAAAAGCACAACAATTAGAAAACTTAATCTCAAATAATACACAATTCTTTTTTTTTTTTTGTGTGGGGGCCGGGGGCTGAAGTGCCAAACACAGAAAACTATCTAAAAATAAAAACTATAAAATCCTACTCCACGCAACTTGCCTGAAATCCTGTGGAACTTCCTCAAACCACTGAACCCTGAAATCCTGCTGTATGTGACTAAGTCATGCAAATTATGGATGCTGCAATTCCACTTCCCAACCTCATTGGAGCAGATTATGGATGCTGGAAGATATATCGAAGGCAAGGTGCTTCTTGTTATATCAAGTGTCGATCAGGAACATAGCACTTCTAGAATCGGTGTCCATCCTTACCTTTCGAAAGCCAAATAATATAAAATTCTATACGGCCACAATCATGATTAAATTGACTTTAACATCAATCGCTAGAATTGTATATTCAAAACTATAGCTTGATAATCCGAAATTCCCATAGTAATTTATTCCCAAATTATGGCATTAACAGTGATAAAAGGTTAAATGATACGAATACTTAGAAAGCATGATGATGGAGTTTGTTGTGACTGAATCCTTGAAGGAGATCGTGATTACGTAAGAGATAGAGATGATTAGAGAGAACTATTACTCTATATCCCACAATAGTTTGCTCGTGTCAACGTTGATGGACGCTAGCTAGGGTGATTAGGATATACGGGTCTTTTCCTATACAAAATTAAATTGTGACATAATCGGATGTACATGCCTATTCTAGTAAGTCTATATAGAAGACCAATCAAAATTCTCGCCAATGAGTAATGAATGGTTAACTAGTAATGGCAAAGTGGGTCGGCCCTCCCCAACCCACCCCAACCCACCAAAAGTCAACCAAAAGCGGGGCAGGGTGGGCCGGGCCGAATTAGGAAGGCGGACTCAATATTCTACCTCGTCCTGTTTAAAGGTGGGTTGGCTCACCAAAAAAATAAAAAATATAAATAAATTTAGTTTAATATTTTTTATGAGTTAAATTATTTTAAAAATTAAAAAAAATATATTGAATAAAAAATCTACTTAAATAAATAGAATAAAATAATTAAATTATATAATTTATATCCAAATTTAACTCAAATATAAATATAATAAACTAATTAAGATATATAAATAAGTTTATAAATAATAATTAATTATAAATTTATAACATAAAGTCTATAATATAAAGTTCACAAATCAATAAAAGTATAATAACACTATAATTTATAATTAAAACCTAAAATTTTCTTTAAAAAATACTCTTGCACCTAAAAAAAAAATAGAGACAAGATTGGCCCAGTGAACCAACCCGTCCCGGCCCGCCAAAGCCCACAAGTTAGACGAGGTGCGTTAGGTGGGCCAAAAATTTTTTACGGGCTAAATATGTCAACCTAACCCATTATTTTTTACGGGTTTGGCGGGCCAACCCGGCAGGTTAAGCCTGTTTTGACATCTCTACGGTTAATGATAATAAGACCAATAAGAGTAGTGATCACAAATTTTAGATTTAAATAATATGCCTAAATTATTTTGATACAATAAATCTGAGTTTACCTAAAATATAATGTTTTCTTATGCTAATTCACATAAAACATTTCAACATAAAAAATCAAAATTAGTTTCTCATTTATGAATATTTTATTTTTAATTTTCTAATATTTTGTTCAGTGAATTTGATATTTTTAACTGAGATAAATTTTGATATATCGTTGATATAAATTATTTTATATTGTTAGTCAATCACATAGTATCATATATATATGACTTTTGAGAAAGTTATTGCAAAAGTTTTATTTTGGCTAGTAGTTATTACAAAAGTTAAATACTTTTAATGATATGAATATTGACTATATACGATTAAATATTTAAGTAAAAAAATTTTATATTGACAATATATTAAAATTAAATTCTTTTTAACTACTATATAAAAATATGATATTTGTAATGAAGAAAAACTACAATAATTTGCTACTTTTCTTTCCCATTCACTTAAAATGGTGATGGATCATTTGATATGATACATATAATTGTTCACAAAAGTAACATTTGAGAAGATATGTACATCAGTTGTATTAACGCTACAAGAATTACGGAGAAAATCAACGAAATTAAAATTTGTTAGCAATTAAATTACTGATGGATCACAGATGAAAAATTAAATTATCGATAAAACATGTGCCAGTGGTTACTATTAGAAATGCGCTATTTATCAGTGGATTTACCGATAGAAAAGTGGAGCAAATCCATCAGCAAGCATTTTGCCAATGGAACACAATCCGTTGGTAAAGTATGCGTCAGAAATTAAAAAAAAAAATGAATATCACTGACGGGAAAGCTTATCTATCGGTAATTTATGTAATTATATCGATGGAAAATATTCGTTGGTATAATTAAAAACCATATCGATAATAAGAGTATCAGAAACCGTCATTGATGAAAAACTGATGAATCATTTATCATTACCAACGGACCATCTGTCGATAATTTTACATCTTTTTAAACTATTATCGACGTATTATCTATTGGCAACATAAAAAATAATATTTTAATGTATATATTTATGATAGAAAATACGTCGATAATTAGGACAAATAATAATTTGGCCATTGATTATATTATTAAAATTTGAAATTAATATTTAAATATTTGAATTTATTATTTTAATTATTCACAAATCTATATATTTAAAAATATAATATAATATAAAAAATATAGGCTATAAATTAAAATAAAAAGTGGCAATAACAGAAGAAATAAAATATAATTGTACATGCCAAAGTACAATGCTAAAAACAAAAAAAAAAATCCTAAATATTTATGAATATTGATCATTGCCAATATTCGAAATGTTGTTGTCATCCCCGAATGTGTAGCGATGTGGAGAATATGGAGGTGGAGGATGTGGAGGCGGAGGTGGTGGAGGTTGTGCATCATTCCACATCTGTTCAAAGTAGCTATATATAGTCATTATCCTCTGTTCCATGGATATCATCTGCTATGCCCACTGCTTCTTATCCTTCTCGTGCCACTCTTACAGCTCCATGTACCTCCTATTGGCCTCCTCGAGCTACCTTTGCACTAATTCATTCAATGCATACACCCAATCATAGATGACCTCCACATTGGTCCTAGTAAGCCCAACTCTAGACACAAAGTGTAACATCCCCAATTTTTTTTGTTTAAGCTAATTAGCTCAGTGATCTTGGCTAATTAGAGAGGTTAACAATTAACTGGAAATAAATCGGCTAATCTCGATGAGCAAAAGCTTAGTAAATTGAGTCAAGTCAATAATTAATCATAACATACTAAATGTTTTAGTTAAAACCTAATTACTCGAACCTCATTAAGTCATAACTTAGAAATCTAATTAAGCTAATCTAATCTTATTAATTAAGTACAAGACAATTGTTCTACCTTAATCGATTAAGATAGATTAATTCTTACACCCTAATTACATAATTTATAAGGTAAATTCTTTTAGAGGAAAAACATCTTAAAAGTGTAATTAACCGAAATCGGTCAAAGAGCAATTTAACCAATCAAGTTGAATTAACAACTTAGGTAATTCTAATAGCTTTGAAGATTTAAAAATTTCTCCTAATTGATGCACCAAATTTCGGCCAAGGATAAGAGCAAAATCCAACTATCCATTTGCTTTCTCATCATGCACCATTAGATCAAGAGTCTATGTTAGTAGTATTCCTTGAGTCAAGCCAAGAGATGTGCTCTCCTCCATCAAGATTGTGACACTTGGAGTGATCATATCCACCCAAGCCAATCCCATGAGTGGTCATGCTTTTAACCACTTGAGAAAACACAAAATGGTCTTTATCCAAGTACCAAGACTCAAGAGAAACACAACTCACCATTTTACCCCAAGGTCCCTAGCTTTCTTGTTTGAAAAAGAAGTTAAACTCACCTACTTCCCCTTGCTTGTTAGAGAAGCAAAACCAACCAGCCCTCACCCCCATTTTTTGTGCCAACTAAGTCCCTCCCTCACTCTCTCATTTGTGATTTCCATTCTTTCCCAAAGACACCAAATAGCCACTCCTTTTCTTCTCAACCTTTCCTTGTTCTTCCTACTTTCCTTCTTGTTCTTCTTACTCTTCCACCATCACCACCCTCATTTCCTATCAGCATCCTCACAAACCCTTCAAGGACCGCCCTCTTTGATTCTTGAGGAAGCACAAACAAACACTCACTTAGCCCCATTATCAAGCTCAAGGAGGAGGAGGCTATCTCCAACCATTTTCATCCTTCAAGCTTTCAAGAGAAACTCATTTGGTAGTGACTCTAACCCCTTTCTCTTCCATGTTTTTCAAGCTCTAGAACTCCTAATCTCTTCATAGCTAGGTGCTTTTAGGACCTACTCTAAAGGCCTCATGGCCATGCTTTTACTATATGATGTTGTTTGTGATTTTGCTCTTCTTTTGGAAAATGACTTTGGTTGTGCATTTTGCTTTATGTTGAATCCAACTTTTTAGAACTCAAAATATTGATTTTTTCCAAGATCTCAAAGTTTAAAGATGGTTTGGAAATGTAAAATGGTCACTTGAAGAAAAGACTTGATGTTTTTACAAGAAAACTCATTAAAAACAAAACCGTGGAAACTGGAAAATTCTGGCAATTTGTATGGCACGACCAATAACTTCTTCGATATAACTCCAAATGGAATAAAACTAATTTTAAATAAAAATAGACTCATAGAGATTTTTATACATATAAAATATATGAGATTTGGCCTTAAAACGAGAGAGATATGAATTTTCAAAACTTGCTGTTCCCGGATGGGTTTCTGTTCAGGCAGTAGGTGATAAAACGTGCATAACTCAAGTCATACAAAACCTTTTTGAGTGGGACCAAGTCTGTTAAAAAGCTAAGACATAGAGAACATCCCAATAAAACAGTTTTGGCAGATTCTTTGTGAGGAGTTCACAGTAATGTTTAAAAATTCCTGACCCAAGATGAACTTTCAAGTCTGAACAGTCAGAATAAAATATGCATAACTCAAGCTACAAAATGAATTTTTGAGTAGGGCTTATTTGTTTAAAAATAGACTCAGAGAAGTATAATCATATCAAAATTTGAAGTAAAAGAATAAAAGAAGAAATTATGGTGAATTTTTGAAGTTACTGCCCCACTGTAAAAGTAAAACTAGTTATGGTTAAGTTTTAAAGGTTAATGAGGAATAAGCTTTAAGACATCAAGTCCCTTACATTAAGTATTGGAAAACCTTCATAATTCAATATAAAAAGTTTTAAAGAGGATAATAGATAAGATTGACCCTATGCCTCATAAAAGAATTTGTACAAGAGGCAACCTCAATTAAAAGCTTGCACCAAATTTGCTCAGCTAAACTCATAAGACTTTGTGTGATATGTATGCCTCTATATATCATTATGATGACAATGATATGATGATGATGATATGATGATGATGATGATGATATGATATGATGATTATGATAATGATATGATGATGATCATGATCATGATGATATGATAATGATGATGATGATATGATATGATGATGATGGTATGAAGATGATATGTTGAGAATATGATGCTTAATGATATGTGATAAAGGAATCACATTTGGGAACGGCGATATGTAATGCCCAAATGTGGAAAAGAATGAAAATAATTTTGCATCATAAGCCTTAATAAGACGATAAAGTAAACTAAAGGCGTGATTCTTCAAAAGGGAAGTTGACCCAAAGTAAGTTCCCTTCACCCACGACTCACATGAGGCATGGCATGACCCAACTAGTGTGAGTATAAGGGATAGGGCTTACATGAGGCATGGTATGACCCAGCTAGTGTAAGTATCGAAATTTTATGGTGGCGACGGCCACGGTATGAGCTCATTACCACTTATGTTTAGTGGGTGAAAAGAAAAGGACTTAAAATAAGTCAAGTGAAAGAAAGAAAAGAATTTAAGAGAAAGTCAATTTAAGAAAAGAAAGGGGCTTTGGTCCGACCCAAGTAAAGAATGAAACTCTCAACATGTTCATGCATGTTATGAATTGTCGTATAAGTTTTTATGTATACCATGATGTTGTTATCATAACAAGAATATGTACTTAAAATTGAATCCACTTTGGATAACTATGTCTTCGAAAATCTAAGAATTGGACCTTATGCATGCTCACTGTTTTCATTATAAAACCGAAGTGGCTGGGACGATGACGATGACACCTCTATGTCGGGTTTGAGTCCTACTGAGAAATCTTATTTCTCACTCTAGTTACTTTTCCGCATCGTCACCAGATTTTGTTGGCACATCCAATGGAGTGGAGCCTGGAGCCACCGCACTACGAGCGGACGTAGGATGAGGGATGCCAGACAATGTTGATTTGGACTTGTAGTTGCCGTATAAATTCCTTTTTGTGACGAATGATATCAATTTAAGTTGTATCTAGTATTTGGATCATGGTGCGACCATGAGCCTCCTTCGATGTGATGCTGATATATATATATATATATATATATATATATATATATATATATATATATATATATATTTATATATATATATTATGAACCCATATGGATGTAATAATTAGTTACGTAATGCAATGTATTTGTGAATTACTATTTATTTATCTTTCTCTTGTTTTATGAGATTGGGTTATGTATCTTATGCGACACGCTCTTTCTTTGTTTGTCTTCTCGCTCAAGGCTTTACTTTTCAAAACGCTGCAAAGCGACGACGTATTTCAAAAAAAAAAAATATTACCATATTTTTCGCGTAATTTAATTTCAAGTAAAGTTTAATTTTTCACGAGCATAAATAACAACTAATAAAACGCCGTAATATGACTTAAGCGTAGTATGGGTTTATTAGGGTGTTACACAAAGCCTAGAGAATATAACCTGTTGTAAGTAGTCTCTATATCATAAATCCATCCCTTGTAGCGGCCACTAACTGTCTAGCTCCATATCTTGTCATCACTGACAGGTAGGCTAGCAAAAGAACTTTCTTCCCCCTACTATGACTACTACGATCAGGTCTCGGTCAGCCGTTAAGTGAATTCATGCAATAATTGGAAGAAATAAGTAAAATTAGATTTAAGAATAATAAATATAATAAATTAAAAGCATTAGAAACTAAAATTATAAGTACTTAGTATGTGGCCTCCGATCAAGTATTAACCCACTGGGACTTGTCGTACTTCCGGGGGTGGGTCTCCTAGAATAGCTACCCCTGAGTCGGTGGCCTGCTCATCGCCTTCTCCTATATTTCAAACAATTTTCATGTGATCATATAATATTTAATACAGAAATTAAATAATTGAATGAGTTGATATTTAACATCCTCAATTATGTGCCCTCAATGGTAGTAGAGTCTCCAATGTATAGCGAGCCACCTTGGGCTGATCCTATGCTCACACAGGCCTTCACCTGCTTCGTCTTGAACTAGGGCGAGTCCTAGTAGGCCCTCAATGCCTGGAGGATATCATCAAATGGGTGCTACGTCGTTCTCACAAATATGGTGAAACATATCGCAGAACTGCTTTCCAACCTTCTCCTCTATGCCTTGTAGATCAATAGTGAACATAGCTGCATATGAGTAACACAATAGTCAGCTCAATTGTAATAAATAATCATGCATAAGAATAAAAATTAAAATTAATAATAAAAAAATAATGATTGTTTTATCCTCCACCCTTTCCAAAACAATGCCTATGCAATCTCAGGGGCCTGCACCAAACTAGTATACGCGCTGCGAAAATTCTTCTCATATATCTCGGTAATCTTGTGTAGGTCCAGAGCTAGTGAAATCTAGCTATGCCATAAACAATAGATTAAGTCAAGTATTTATTAATTAAAATTTCGATTACAGTTAAAAATACATAATAAATTTAAATATGAAATTACTTACTAGGATTTACTGTCATATTTGAGCTCCATACACTAATTCATAGAGCACTGTGAGGGTGTGGACGATGAGAGTTAAGCACCCTGTGAACCGAGCTAGCTAGGGGTAGAGGAAGGAGTGGGACTAGAACCATGTACATGTGAAGTGCAGGCCTCACCTCTTAGAGGTGGGGGCGGAGATGGAGAAGGCTGAAGGGAGAATGAGAGTTAAAACTCTAGCTTTGTTTAACTAAAGTTGGGTATCATAACAAACTCATAGGTATATGGTGGATAACCAAGAGAGGTGGAGGTAGTAGCAGTGATAGGAGTGGTGGGCACCGGTGCAGTGGAGATGGTAGGTAGAATGCGAGTGTAAGGGGGTAGCTTATGCTTCTTTGGTCTATCTCTATCTTATCTAGAACCAGATTCTAATCCTGCCATAAATGACATGTATAACATATGTATAAATCAATCAACGAATACAACATACATAACATACATATAACTATAAATGAAAAGAATTAGACTATAACATGGAAATAGATATGCACAAAATTGAAAGCATAAGACATATATTAATTGAATAAAGACACAACACACTTGACACCTCATTAATCTGAAAGTTAAGAACTATCTTCATCACTCTTGGTTTCAACATCATCGTCGAATTCCTCAGCCTCATGCTCAGTGTTGTCCTCTCTCATCAAACTCAATTATGTTCTGCCCCACAATCAGGCAATCTAGTGGATTTCATAACTTTTGTAATCTTCAGAAATTGCCTAATTCTGTTCTAAATTTGCTAATTGGTAAGTTTAACAGGATCCCCCTCACTCTCTATGGTGTTCTTTCTAAATCCATACTTATTGTATCTATAAGTATGATCCATATCTAAAAACCTTCGATGACAATCAAACTAAGAATTCTTTCCGCCCAACTTAGAATGAACGCTTTTGTATCCTCCATACATATTTGACACACCAATTTCCCCTGCATTATCCATCCAAACAACATGCTATAAGGTAGAAAATCATTGACCTAAAATTCTACTTGCTTAAGATGTCATAAGTTAAAGCACCATCACATTATAACTCATTCAATTCATCAATTAAAGGTTGGAGATAGAAATTAATCTTGGCCTTTGGATTATTAGGACCAAGGATTATACAAGTTAAGAATAAGCAAGGATCTTTCATACACATTTCAGGCAAAAGATTATAAGGAGTAACAACCATAGGCCAACAAGAATATGATTTTCTAAATTGATTATTAGGAGTAAAACCATTGGTATATAGCCCTAATCTAATATTGTGGGAATCAGATGCAATATCAGTATAGGGTCAATTAAAATGTTGCTAAGCTTCACCATGAGAAGGATTTGTCATTATACCATCACTCTTTTGATTCTCAAAGTGCCACCTCATATAAGGTGCTGAACTCATTAATGCATACAACCTTTTAAGTCTAAGGACTATGGATAAATAGTGCATTCTTTATGCAGAATATCTTTATACATCATACTTTCCCCTTTTTTCGGGTTAAACCTAGGCTCTCTGTAGAATTTACAATGAGTTAGGATAGCATTATCTTTGCGATAGAGCATAAACCCATTCAAAAAGCAATCAATCTTCACTTCATTCAATCCAAGTTTAGAAACTAACCTTTTGGCTTGGTAAAAGTCCTTTGGGATAGTTTCTAGTTGAGGACTAATCTCACTTATTAAGAAAGCCTATCGATCAAAGGAACTTTAACTTTGTTTTGCCTCTAACTTATCACTCAACATTCTTATCACTAGAGGTAACTAGGAATGCACACACCTTCCTTATAAAGGCTTATTCATTGCCTCTAACAAACTATAAAATCTCTCATCATCCAGATTAAGAGCCTCTTCTAAAGGTTCAGAATATATTTCAAACTCATGGCTAATAATATCAAAAATCATTCCTTGATAATGACTAAGATTATTTTCCCAAGTCATAGTCCTACCCTCTTTGTTACCTACATGGACCCCAGTCGAACTACTTCCAACATAACTCACACCGAATTGATTCTTCGGTAATAGAACTTCCCCATGTTTAGTCCAAACACAGTAATCAAGCTTAAACTCATCCTTGTATAAATGATATCTAATGGACTCTATATCTAAAAATCTCCTACATCTGTGTTTACAACAAAGGCACCTAACTGTCATTTCACATGTATATTGCTCTATCCAAACACAAGCTGTTATGAATTCTTCAACTCCCTCTTAAAATTCTAGTTTAATCACCCCGACTTGAGTGCAATATATTATACATCCATGCTTGATTTGAAGCAAATATTTTGTATCTCAATAATATGACACACCTACAAAATAATACAATCATATATCAATAAAAAAATTAGGCAGAATCTCCCTGTAAATTAGGAGTCCCCAATAATTCTTTTTATAATAATTTTTTAGGCCACAACAATATTTTAATGCACACTTCTAATATTTATTTAATTCAACAAATATTTTTAAATAATATTAAAAAATTTAGGTAGAGTCTCCCCCTAAATTAGGAGTCTCTACAAAAATTAATTCATGAATTAAACACAAATAACAATTACCAATTTCATTATAATAATTATTTAATTGAAACAACATTCTAAATGATCAATAAAATTTGGGCAAAGTCTCCCCTTAATTTAGGAGCCTCCACAGAAATTATTTCATCCATCAAACAAAAATAACAAACATATATAGCCATACAAATTAATCAGTTAATCCTAAAAACTATTCTAGAGCTCTTCCCTTTACTTCACATCATGCAAACATACAACATCATATCACACAATTCAAACAATGGGAAAAAATTCTAAGTTTTCCACAGGTATGCAATCCCATTCTCCTTCTTCTATCGTACAACTCTATCTTAGAAATTTTAAGTCTCTAATATTTTAGAAAGCATAAAGTTAAACAAATGGTTCAATATACATACCTAATGCTTCCTAATTCATTTCAATCAGTCAATGCATCAATCACCAACGGCTTCAAGTGCTCCAAACAAGATATGTAACAATCAACATGATTAAAGAACCTAGTTAGCTAACTTAGAAACTAAAAATTTTGAGTAAATAAATGGAACAAAAAAAGAGGCTAAATAAAAAACTAAATCGACTAAAGACTAAATGATATACCATGAATACTATAGTGGTCTCTAGTGGCACTCAAATAGCCAATAGCCAAACAGGGGATGAGAGAGAGAGAGAGAGAGAGAGAGAGCAAGTGAGTGAGTGAGTGAAATGGTGTAAACAAGGAAGAAGAAAGGGTGTTTCATTTTTAACATTTTGGTTTAATATTAACAGTGGATTTTCTGCCGATAATAATTTAATGAAACAAATCATTTCATTAGTCACATATTACCAGCGAATTTTCCATTGATAAATTGATAATGAAACAAATTATTTCATTAGTCAACCATTACCAACAAAAAATTCATCGATAAAATGTGAATTGCATGGTCTCTGGAGGTAACCCAAATATTTCAAACATTGATGAAAATATTGTCGATGATATTTAAAAAAGAAATTCTGAAGAAAAAATAAAAAATGATATTTATTATATTTAAATTATTGACAGATTTTTCTGTTGATAACATTTTATTTTTTAAATTAAAATAAAAAATAATTACTTTTCAACAATTTTTCCGTTGGTAATTTACTTTATTTACCGATAGAATTGTCGTTGGTAGAGAATTAAATTTAAAAAAATTTAAAATTAAAATGTAAAATGTTACTGATAGTATATCCATTAGTAATGGTTTGGCTCCATTAGGCGCAAATTAACAGTTTTATCGATGGAATATGAAACTGTTGATAAAGTTCTATGTCAACATTTTTTTTAATTTTACCCATTATTTGTCGATATTTTCGATGGATTATTACTGTCTGTAAAATCTGTCTATTTTTAACAAATTTGTAGTAGTGAGTTAATACTAGCGGGATATCATATTCGTCGCTAAATTATAGACAAAATTAATAACAAAATATAATAAAAATTAGTCAGCAATTATTTGGGAATTTTATCAAAAATTTTATCATTATGAAAATAATCTCAGACTGATTTTTTAAATATGCCAATGGATGTTCCATCAATAATTTTGTCATAATAAAATTTTTAATTGCACATACAAATGGATATTTTTTCAATAATTGCAATTTATAAATAATATTATAATTATGATTAATAACAATATCGACAGTCAATTCGTCGATAATGTTTGAATTTATTTTTTTTACTTATTTGTAACCTTTAATTATATTCTTTTAATCCAATTAAAAAAAATACAATTAGTGATACTCCAAGCAGCTCTCTTCTACTAGTGATGTTAATCCTACTCTTGGAGCTACTATGCCTAAGCCTGAAGTTTTGCATTCAAGGCATGGGCATAGTCATGGACCTTGTCACCCATAGCAACTGAACCTGTGGTCATAGAGGTAGGGGACAAACTATTAGAATAGTAGGTCCCCATCCTGTAGATATGGTCTTGTAACAATCACCATTCATTTGTGACCAAATGTTGTCATCAATAACAGTGGGATATTCAGTGTTGGACCTATCCTACCTGCTTGGTTGGTGATAGCTCTATTTAGGTTCATAATATATATAAAAGTATGCTAGAATTTTGAAATTTGAATTAGTATTAATTGATTTTGACTTAGATTCCAACTTAGATATATTTAATTGAAATTGTTTTACTCTTGTTGGAATTTTGTTCATCTTTGAACTTCATTTTTTTTTCATGTTCTTAATTATTGGTATTCCTCATTAATGGTATTTGATGGTATTTTGAAGGCATAATATTAAGAAGAAGTTAATTAATTTAAGTGAGAAATCCAAGTAAGGATGCATTCTAACATTGCGCTACAAAAAGTTGGGCATAGCTAGAGCTATAGTTTTTGTATTGAGCTAAGATTGGTGGCATTAGAAAGCTAAGAGAATAATTCATAACTTTGATGAAGTCAACAAAATCTAATTCACACATGTAAAGTATGAAAAATCACATGCAAATAAAAGTATTAAAGTTGAGTCGGGCACCCAGAAATGGCATGCCAATGCGAATTTCCTTTTATGTAGCGAGTGCCTAGGTGCTTGTGGCATAGCTAAATCAACTTTTGCACGTTTAAATAGGAAAAAAGAAAGGGTTTGAGGGAAGGATGGTTGAGGATCATGCGAGAAACACTCTTGAGTTTTGGGAATGGACCAAGAATACCAGAGGAGGAGAGATTGAAGACCTTATCACTCCAATTCTTAGGATTTTTTTTCCGTGGATTCTTCTCCTCTATTCTTCTCTATTTTCTTTTGTAATATGAGTCACTAGACACTATAGCTAGGGGTAGGGTGAATGTTTGAATTGGGATGAATTGTTTTTGAATTTCTATTGCTTGTTGTTGGAATTGATGGAGTAAAAGTTTATCCATTGTTCTTATTGCAATTAGTGAATTAGCCTTTCAAGAATTGATTAGAGTTCATGCTTGAATTGAGAAATTTCTTTATGTTCTAGATTTAGGGATGAAATTCATAATTGTCAAGGTTTAGGAATTTATCTTATAATTATGCATATTTTGGGATTAAAATTGTGTGATTAAATCCTTAAATTGTTCGAACATAATTGAAGAATTAATATGTTTGAGTGAAAAAGGAGAATTGATTTTACTAAGGAATTGGGATCAATGACTTATAATCCTTTCATTGGTCCATTAATCTCCAACTCAAGTAATAAGAATTCATTTGATCTTATGAAAAAGTTCAAACTAACCTGAACCTCCAGCACCATTTGAACATTGCTATTATCTTCATTTTCATCATTGCTTCTTTTGTTCTACTAGTTATCATATTATTTCAAGTTGTTGAGACTTCCTTCAATCCTAATTTGTGAGAATCTAAATAGAGATTAATTCAGTAAATTATTGCTTGGTAATTAACATCAATTTTTGTGGGATGATACTTTTTCTCAACCTATATTACTTGAAGGATTCAATGCACTTGCTAAAGATTTATCACTTGGTGTGCTTGGTCTGCATCCCCTCAAGTCACTGCGTATATTCATTCAGTTCATCAATTAAGGATTGGTGGTAGACATCAATCTTAGCTTTGGGATTATCAGGACTAGAAATTATACAATTGAAAAAGAAATAAGGATCTTTTATGAACATTTTAAAGGAAAGTTGTAGGGTGTAAGAACCACATATAAAGAGGAATATTGTTTACCAAAGTGATTGTTCAGATTAAATTCATCAACTCAATCCTAACCTAATATTTCAGGGATCAAAGGCAAAATCAAGGTAGGCTCGGTTAAAATATTCTCAAATTTCACCATGAAATAGATATGTCAGTATATCATTATTTCTCGTATTCTCACTATGTTACTTCATGTGAAGTGGTGAGCTCATCGATACATATAATATTTTAAGTTTAGGAATTAAGGTTAATCTATAGGTTTATTTATTTTATCATCATTATGTATATTTTGTATGAATACCGGTGTCTAATCAGTTATGGACAAAAAGCATGATTTATTAATGGATTATGTTATTTTCAAACTTTTTTTTACATCATTATCACATTCTTTTCCTTTTATGTAATAAAATAAGAAAAAACATACTTATACAAATTCTCTCTCTTTTTTTGAAAAATAAGTGCAATGAAAATAATGTACAAAAATTGTTTTCCGTTATTAATTGTTCAATAATTTGATTTACTTAAAATTAAAAAAATTCTAATTTCATACTTAATTATATCCAACTCTCTTTGAATCAATCTAACAAATTGCTTACGAAGGCTAATCAAACACATTAACATTGGCAAAGTTGCTGGTAAAAGATGCAAATATAATAACGATGTTGTAATTTCTTCTGATGAAAAATAAAGACTCGTTGTTCTATTAATGAAAATAGGGGCGGCATTAGCAAAGTTGCTGGTAAAAGACGTAAATATATATAAAAAATAAATTTTGATTATTGGATCTTATACGAATGGTCAAGATTAAAACATAAAGTCATATGACTTTTTAAGTGATCATATAAACTTTAAACAACTTTAGATCTTGACTAGTTATGTACAGTTATATGGCTCAAATTTATTTATCTCACTCTCACAATAAACAACTTTTTTCATGTAATATGCCCCCATATATATGTATGGAGAGAATCAAATGAGAGGAGCAGTTAATTCTGAGAGTTAGATAAGTAAATCTTGACCATTAGATTTTACATAAATGGTCAAGATTAAAATATAAAATCATGTGACTTTTTAAGTAATCATGTGACCTTTAAATAATTTTAAATCTTAACCATCCATATATGATTATATGATTCTCTGGCGCATATATCAAAAAATCTGCACCATGAAGATATTAATTAATTATAATAATAATATATGGATAGTCTACCATGCAGCTAATCTCATCTGATACACTATAAACTCCCCTCCCCAAATCTTACTTCACACCTGAACGCACTCCCCGCCTCCCAAAGCAAGGAACCACCGTCGCCGCCATCTACTCGGGGCTTGGCAACCCTTACTCCCCCGCATGTTCGTCCTTCGTTACTTCCCATAGAGCTTGACCATCAAATACTGCAAGCGAAATGAACTTCGCTGACATTGGCAACAACAAGAAGCTTCTTATTGGAACTTCCCCACTGCAAGTAGCGAAGGAACAACAGCACAAGCAGGACCTGAATTGAGAGATTGGGAGGGAGGGTTGTTGAGGAAGAGGAAGAGTTGCATGCCGGCGAGTATAGCGAAAGCGCGGTGGAGCTTATGGTACTCGAGCATTACGTTGTCGAGGTCTTCCTCATTGGTAATAGAGATGAGGGCTTTGATGTCCTGGCTAGGGAGCTGGAACTTGAAGTAAACGTCGCCGACGGAGTCAAAGAGGGCAAAGAACTTGGTGAGCATCTCGGTGAACTTGATGCTGAGAGAGTGCAACGGCTTTTTACTTTCGGCGAGCGCATCTGATGCACCATATGGGATTAACTATATAGTAGATCATCTATATATCATTCATACAATTAATATTTTTATGGTGTAGATTTTTTTGTATCTCCGCCAGAGAAATCATCTAAAATGAATTTTAACACATTAATATCATCTAATTAAATAATTTTATTTGTAAAATTTTTAAAATAATAGATAATTAATTTAAAATTTTTTATTAATATAATAATATATAATTAAATATTTATATAATTTTTTTACACATAATATATATAAATTAAATTATTTTATTTAGTACATTATATCTTTATTTAAATTTTTAAATAAGAATAAAAATTAAAAAATATTCTGTATAAAATTTATTGTTAAGTATCGAAAGAGTTTAGCTCCACCCTGAATGACAAAATCTCATGTGTGATTAGAATATGAAATAAGAATAATTAAAAAGTAAGAATGAACTGATACAATAAATAAGAAAATAAGAATTACTTACGAAAAGAATTGATACAATGGATAATAAATAAATAAATTAAAACAAGAAAAATGGCATTTTCCAACTTCCATTGTCATATTCGAATTTCTCTGTCCATAACTCCACATGTTGAAAGTTGGGTGCGACTTTTGACAACGGACCGCCCATCCTATCACTTCTCTGTTGATGACGTGTGGGCAAACATCAGCTTTTAAACTTTCCAAAGTCATCTCCAGAAAACCAACTTGCGCGCGCGCGCGCCCCATACATAATCCGTTAGACTTTCATCTTCAAGGACTCCTTCATTCATTTGCTAGTCAAATTTTTTTGTCTATAAATTGTTTCACGCTTTGATCAAATAGCATAGATCTTCGCAAGTTGCTGATAACTAACAAAATATCAAAGCAAGTTATTGTTGAAGAGGAAAAAAAAAAAAAAAAAAAGATGGCCAAGGTAATCAGGTTCTTTCAGCTGAACACTGGAGCCAAGATACCTTCCATTGGTTTAGGAACATTTCAGGTTGAAAATCCTGGTGTTTTGGCCAAAGCAGTCACAACTGCCATCAAGGTATTTTTTTTTTTAAAACTAGAATAACAGTTAAATACAATGCCAATCCTATAGTGACATTCGTTTGTTTTTTGTAATTATCTTCTAAGGCGTCACTTCGGATTTTTGTTGTTATAATGTTATAGCTTGGTTAAATAATTTATGGTTTTGATTATTGCAAGTAGAAGAGCTAAGGCGAGAGATGGATAACTATTGTGTGTGTGACTTATCAGGTTGGCTACAGGCATATCGATTGTGCTTCATCTTATTACAATCAAGCGGAGGTAATAATTAATTAGTGAATGATGATCATGCCTTTTATTTGCATTTCTTTCATATTCTGTTTCTGGTACTGCCTATGGATACTACTATAGCCATGTAAATCTGATGTTATTAAGTATTACGTATGAGATATGTCTCAACTTATGCTTATTTACATATAAAACTTTGCTGGAGTTGTTGGTAAATTCCTTTTTCTTTAATAAAGTGAAGAGCTTATTGTCTTATGATGGCTAATGAATCTTATTTTTTGACTCTTTTGGAATCTTGGTTTATATAGATTGGTTCTGCTCTCAAGAAGCTATTTGATGAAGGTTTTGTAAAGCGTGAAGACCTGTGGATCACCTCCAAACTATGGTTTACTCCCTTCTGATAATACTATGATATTGAAATTTCTCAACGTTAGAAACATATGTTGCTGAAAAAGATCTCTTGCTTTCTTGTCTGATCTCTTGCTTTCTTGTCTATGTCCAGGTGCACAGATCATGATCCAGAAGATGTACCAAAAGCATTGGATAAAACCTTGCAAGAATTGCAACTTGACTATGTAGATCTCTATCTGGTATGTGTTATCTTTGCTGCTATGTAAATTTTGTTGAAGACGAGGACAATGAAACAGTAATCTTAGCTCAAATCATGGTTTCCCAATTTAGTATAATGGTTTCAACTACTCTAAAGCTAATTGCAAATAATCAAGGATAATCCATTAATCTTTTCCTTAAATTAACCAATTCATTTTGTAGATTCATTGGCCAGTCGGCATGAAGAAGGGCTCAGTTGGATTCAAACCTGAAAATCTTACAATACCTAACATACCCAATACGTGGGGAGCAATGGAGGCACTATATGACTCTGGCAAGGCCAGAGCTATAGGAGTGAGCAATTTTTCTTCAAAGAAGCTTCAAGATTTGTTGGATATAGCAAGGGTGCCTCCTGCAGTTAACCAAGTCGAGTTGCACCCGGGATGGCAGCAGCCGAAGTTGCATGAATTCTGTAAATCTAAAGGAATCCACCTCTCTGTAAGTATAGCAAATACAAACCAGTTAAAGAATATCTCATATTCATGCACATACATCTACTGACTTAATTTCAAAATCATGAGGCTCCAATAAAGGAATCATTGTTCCCTTTAATTTGGTAAACTTATGTAGAGCCAATTGAAGATAGCTTTGGTACATCCTCAAAGGGTGGTACATATCATCAAAGATTCTTCTGATTGCTACTTGTCTATGACGGCGAATTTCCTTTTTCAGGGATATTCTCCACTAGGGTCTCAATTTCGCAATGGTGCCCTCCTTCAAAATCCTATTATCAATTTGGTTGCAGAGAAGTTAGGGAAGACACCAGCACAAGTGGCCCTTAGGTGGGGACTGCAAGTGGGGCATAGTGTGCTGCCCAAGAGTGCTACCGACGAGAGGATCAAGAAAAATTTTGATGTCTTCGACTGGTCTATACCTGACGACCTAATGGTCAAGTTATCTGAAATTGAGCAGGCAAGTAATTAATTTAATCCAGTATTTCGTAGCTAATTTCGTAGCATAACGCTTTGGCCTTCTTGGCCGTTAATCCTGATAATTGGTTATCCCTTAGCGCCTACAGCCACATATGAGTAGCCTGTATGTGGTGAAATCCCTTGAGTGAGTAGCCATGTGACAATTTTCTAGGTGAACCTCTTGTTGCACTTTAGAATGCTATACAATAGTGTTTGAGTAATTTTTATTCTTCCTGCTGTCTTTCAGAAGAAAAAGTAAAAAATCTAGTTTAATTTTTCATCTCTCTTAGTACTTATTTCTTCTAGCATTTATGCTGAAGCCCCAATTCATTATCTATTTGTGGCACAAGAATAACAATGCTATTCAGAAAGCAGAAAGCTTCTTTTAAATAACACATGGAATTTACTCATGCAGGCGAGGATTATTGATGGTACTGGATTAGTTATTCATGAAAATTATGGTGCCTATAAGACTCCTGAAGAACTCTGGGATGGTGAATAGAGCAGTATGCAACATTGAGATGGTTACAAGTCCACTGCATTTAAGTAGATTTGTTGTTATGGATCTGATATCAGCCAGAAAGGATACTTGTTGTATTGTTTTCACATACTGTTGTTCTTGGTGATAGTATAGAATAAAAAAAATTAAGATTAGTCTCTCATTTATGTAAAATTGAATATTTAACTTTTATTAAATATGTTGTTTGTTAAGAATAAAGGTTGACTAAGTATACTTAGCCATGTGATTAGAAAGTTAAGTCTTATGATTAACATTAGTCTTTATTGCTATTCTTGTAGATTTAAGTTATATTTATTTTTTCTTATCTATAAATATCAATAAGCTGAGTGCAATATTATTGCTAAAGCATTGAACCTGTTGAACCTAAGCTTTTTTGTCACATATATTATTTCACTCCTCCTCCTCTGTTATTCACTGTAAACTCAACATGTATTGGAGCGTAACATCCTCCATGATGTGTGATATCACTATTCCACTGCTTAGTTTCTAAAAAAATTGGAACTCTATTATTTAGTAAGCTTTGGTTCTTTTTCACAAAACACAAACATAAGCTATCAAAAGCCCTTTGTTATTCCAGTGATTCTAGTGCTCTATTCCTGTGCCTACCACTTTGCCTCTTCTTACTATTCCATATCTTTGGCAAGCTACTCACTACCAACAAACCGTTATCCGTATAGGGGGCATTTGTTAGGAGATTTAAATTTTCATTTCCGAGAATAGCTTTCCCAAATATGTGTGTTTTGGAGCATTTGATAGATAGATTGAATCCGCAGGAATATTTTGTTCATTTCCAAAAATACTCTTGGCGATCCGACGGAGGTTGATAGCAGAGGTCGGCGGTGGTCCGGTGGTAGAGGGCAGTGGTCGATAGTGGTCTAATGGCAATTCAATGGTGGTTCGACTACGGTTGGCGGTGGAGGGTGGTGGCTAGCAGCGACTCAATGATGGTCTAGTGGTGGAGGGTGGCGATAAAGGGTAACTGGCAGCGGGGGTAATTTAGTCTTTTCATAAAGAAAAATATTCTCATTCTATGGGAATGTTGCAATCCTATGTGTGAGATAGGATTATTTTAGAGGGAATCTTACCCCAAAACCAATCCTAGGAATGTAACATTCTCGGAAATATTTCTCCAAAACTTGTACCAAATGTGGGAATCTTCTTAATTTTCTCAAGAATCTGTTTCCTAACCCTCTACCAAACGCCCCCATAGTTTCACTCCCTAGTCACTGTGCCCACTACCTAGTGGCAAAGTTTCTTAGCTGTGTATCTTACCAACTATCTCAATCTCTATTGTGCATCCTATCAATACCTTTCCAACCTTTTCCGACCTAAACAAGTTCAAATTAAAAACCTATATTAGAACAAATTAATCTATCTTGGGGTCAAATTTTGTTAAATTTAGGGATTAAATTGCATATTTTTTATTCCAAGAACAAATTTGTTACACCCTAAAGTTTTCAAGGATCAAAATATAATGTTTCCTATTATTTTAAATGTTAGATTAAAGTATTAATTTTTTTTTTCAGTTTTACTTTATTGGAATTTTGATCCTTATAGGATTTTTTCCAAAAAAAAAAAGATTATTAATTTAGATTTTGACCTCTTAGGGACTAGTACCTTAGTAATTTAAAATTAGTAGGGTTAATTCTTACTTAAACAATAAAACTAATATTTTATCAAGTAAACATTTAAAAAAAGTAAAATTTGAATATGTGAAAATATAAAGATCCTACCCTAAGGACAATGATTAAAATCTAAAAATACTAAATATAAAAGATGTATTTAAAGAAAGAATTATGTAGGTCAAAATTCAAATCAGGTAGAGAGAGTATTGGGTTTAATATTTAGATTGAGATGAACCTAACTCCTGTCCATGTTATGGTATTTATAGAAGATACAGGGTATTTGCCTTTAATGTAAGGCATGCATCAATGCATAGATAGGGGGTTTGACGAGAGAGAGGATTGTTTCCATGTGTGTGGTGAGGTGGGCCTTGAGCCAGGTAGATAGGAAGTCAAAATGAATCACAAGCCTCCTTGCCTCAAGCTCTAATGAATAAAGAGGCTTTAGTTGACAGACAAGAAATTTTGTTAAACTAAGCTTCCTAAGGCAAAGGGCCAGTGAGTTGGGTGTTAGGGTGGATAGGGAACCCGAACGGATTACAAGTCCTCTAGTCTCGAGCTCTAAAGAACAAAGAGGCTTGGGAAGCAAGTGTTGTGGGTAGGGTTTCCAGATGGTTAATCTTGTGATGATATTTCAATTGATTGACGATAATGAAATGGCATGATGTTTTCTCCAAGGGGCCGACTAATCACGACCAGCATGCTAAATCCTTGGTAAACATTTGTGGACCCAAGAAGCTAAGTACGCATCATAGCTTGGTTGACCAAACTGGCTCATAACATTTCTCTCTTTGGGGTAGATACTGGACATTTAACTATACATCTTGGACTAACTAAATTCTTTGATTGGTCATATATATGGTCGATCATATGGTATACCTGAGCAAGCAACATGGCTGAGCTTGAAATACTACCGCCAGACATACGATCATTCTTCCTTAATCCAAAAAGAGTATGCCCGAGCTTGAAATTACTTGACTTGATCCAAAGGGTATTACCTATTTGAGTTAGGAATAATATTGCCGAGTGTAAGATTAACTTAGTCAAACCTAACAACTAGTTGGTCGAGCAGCCAAACTTAATAATAAGGTGGCCAAGCATCTACTAATCTGTCGTGTGGCCAAAACATTATAGCTCTGTATGCATATATGGATAATATCTGTCAAATATCCAATTATGGTCTACCAAACTAGCTTGGCCAAGTTGAGATAGTTTGTTCAAGTGGCATCCAAGTATTAGGTTTGTTGGATTTATACAGGGTCACATCTTGCAGACTGTGCCTTATAGTGTTGTAGCCTTGGCACAACCTAACCATTCTCAAGATCGGATTTTGTACTTGCATAGGACACAGTTGACAGACCTGGCATCACGATGCTAATAGCCCGATTGGTCATTGGATTGATTTTTTTGGTTATCTTTGCACAGGTCACAGCTGACTGACCTAGCCTCGCGACATTGTACCCCCCACATAGCTTGATTTTAGATATTGTTGGGTTGCCCAATGTTAGGGTTGCATGACTTTAAATAGTGTTGGGATTGCCCAGTGCCTAGGTTGCTCACACTTAGATTGCAATGCCAAGGTTGCCTGATGCCAAGGTTGCCTAGACTTAGTTGATGATGCCAGGGTTACTCAATGCCAAGGTTACCTAGTCTTAGATGACAATGCCAGGGTTGCCCAATGCTAGGGTTATCTAGACTTGGATGACAATGTCAAGGTTTCTAAGTGCCAAGGTTGCTTAGACTTAGTTGACTTGCCTGATGCTTGGGTTTTTTGAACTTGGATGATGATGCTAAGATTGCCCAATGTTGGGGTTACTTGGACTTAGATGACGATATTGAGATTGCATAATGCTAGGGTTGCCCAGATTTAGACGATAATGTCAAGGTTGCCCAGAGCTAGGGTTCCATTTCTTTAGATGATGATGCAAGAATTGCTTCGTCTTACATGTCATTGGGTCTTCAAACATTGCTTGCATATACAGGGCTTTGATCCAAGTTTTTCAAGGTTGTGTTAGGAAGTAGGCAACCCGATCTACATGTCGAGGGAGTATCTTTCTCATTAAACAATCATCAAATCTATACTACTAGTAATTTAGACTTATTTCATAGAAAGTTTTGCCATGTGTCAACTTCTTAGCAATTCAATTTTAAATGCAATTCTAGATTTTTTATTTTGAGAAACTTTTCACTTGTACTTTTATTTTATTGTTTAAAAAATAAAAATAATGAATTACTGTCACTAATAATTATAACCCGTTAACCCTTTTCAATGAGTCCTTATCCTTAGTGGTTTGTTTCTTGTCACTAATAATTTAACTTAATTAATGAATTTTTATATTCCAAGTCCACTGCACTCTTTTAAGTTGGAATGCTAAATTGGAATGTATATATGTTTAACTCATGTACAATTATCTCTTCTGACTACTAGATTTTTATTAAATTTTTATAACTAGAATTCTAATGAAATCATTTCTTATATTCAAGTTAGAAAGCTCATTTTTTAATGACTACCCTTACTTAATATTATGTTTTGAATGAGGTCAAGAAACGTTGTGAACTATTATAATATACCTAAAATATAGTTTAGTGATTTTCTCAACATGTTTTGGTTTTGTTTGATTTTTCTTCTTAAATAACTTATTTGTGGATACTTATTTACCTTTTATTGTTCTAGAATATTTTTGCTAATTTATGAAGAAAAAAAAAAGAATGGTTGTATTGGCATGAGTTTTGCATAATAGATTGATGCAATTTTGCGTGTTACATTAGGATAAGAAATTTGTATACTAAAAAAGGATAGGAAATTTAAAATTATGTATCAGCTGAAATTGATATATATTATGACTCAAATAAAAAATTAAAAATATGAGAGCTTCAATTATAATTTGGCATAACTTACTATTTAGCACTTTGGCTTTAATTAATAGTTATTAAGAGGCTGAATAAAGAGAAAAGTATAACGAATTAAATAGACTTTTAAATAAAAAGGGTGGCGGAGGAAATGATACATTTTTTTCCCAATTGTTTTACATCAATAATAGGACCAAAAATCCTTGTAAACAAATTGTAATTTTAATAATAATTTGCTATATAAAATGAATTTATAATTTTTTTCGATAAATGTTTGTAGTACAATTGTACTTTTTATTTTATATATTTTTTTTTACTTTTATCATTATTTATTAATCAAATTTATATAACAATAACATTATCTTCACATGAATTTTATAATTCTTTGTTAACATTATATAGTATTGTACAAATCCAATAATAAGAAACTATAATAAATTATATTATATATATTCTTTATAAATTACTATATTTTGAGGATGAAATAAGGGGCGGAAGATAGAAATTAAATGATTTTTATTAAAATTGAATAATTTTTATTTTCTGGATTGTTCCATTATCTTTTAAAATTAGAAAATATGTATGCTTATAAAACAAGTTATACTTTTAATTATTTGTTGTTCTAAGAAATGCGTCTATTAATATTTTTCCTCAAAATTACTTTACTATAAAGAGGATAGTAAGGGAAATAAATTAATTTGTTTTTAAGAAAATATAAATGAAACAATTTTTTTAAAATTTATTTTATTATCAGTTAAAATTTTGAAGTAGACATTCTTAAAAAATGAATTACACTTTTAATAATAAATTATTATATGAAATAATTTTATAAAATTTTTTCTTTAAAACTATTTTAGTATGAGGTTGAAGGAAGAAAAAAATAATTTTTTTAATTATTCAATCCTCACTTAAAAATCATAAATATTATTCTTATAAAACGAATTATTTTTTAACGAATAACTATAGTTATACGAATAAATTTTTTTAATGCAATTTTAATCCTATTGATTATTAGCTTTGTAATTATATTTTATTATTAATATTAAAGGTATATTCAAATAGTATTCTACTATTTTGTATTTATCAACTATTTTGCCATTTTCTTATCAAATGCATTGATTTTTATAATCTAATACTTTGTTCACATTAACTTTTATTATTATTACAATTGAAAAAGTTACTTCACGCATCCACGTATCACACCGCACAATGCTCTATTCCTAACATAGTGACCGTTTGTATTGTAGTTTACCTCTACCAAAAGGCATTTTATAGGAAGAAAAATAATTTTGTATAGTAAATAGTAGTGTTTAATTTAACTTTTTACTTTTTAAAAGGTCTTTTGAAATTTTAAAAGGTCTTTTGGAAGAAATATCTTTGAGGTTACCTTTTATTCTAGAAAAAGATTTTTGAAAAGAAATCTTACTATTACTCTTACATCAACAACCAAAAGTAATTTTACTTTATCCTATCTAAACAAATCTCATTCTCCTAAACTTACTTTTGATATATTTAAACTAAACAAAAATTATTTTTTAAAAGTAATTCCATTAAAAGGTCTTCTTTTAAAAGGTCTTCTCTCAAAAGTTGAACAAAACGGACCGTATAATTGTTACCATCTTGAAATAATAACAAGAAGCCCCCATGGGAATTGTAGCAACTAATTTAGCACCTGTGAGACAAGACAAAATAAAAATATTGGAGGAAATTAAGCAAAGGGATTGTCCATGTTCCACAAAAAAGGAATTTTTAAATATTGTTGTAGAGTAACCTATAATAAATATATTTGAATAGCAGTTACTTGAAAGGTTAAAAGTAATTATAGACAATAAATAATTTAAATTATAACTAATGATTATTAAGAGCAATCGATAAATTCTGTAAATAGTATATCAATAAATTTTATCAAAGACATTTAAGAGTTGCTATTTATGATAACCATGTTTATTATCAGTATTAATTGTCATAATATCTTATTATATTTTCAAGTGATCCATGCTATATCACACTGCCATGGCATGTTAGTATTTATTTATTTATTTATTTTTAGCATTGATTCCCTTATATCCGTTGGGAGGGCTTTACCTCCATAATGGATCGTCTTGTCTCAAGTCAGATTAGTCGGAGTTCAATAAATTTTCGGATACTTTTACTTAAAAAATAATACATAAACTACTTTAAGTAATAATTATGCAATCATAGGCCATGAATGATTATTGATAGGAATTGTTGTCAAGGCATTGAGTGTTTTAGACCTTTCTATTTGTGTCAATTATATTCATAATAAGAATTATTACGATGATGCTAAAATGGGAATAAAGAATAGTTAAAATGATAGTAATAAAAACAGAATCAAAGGTATTCCTGTACTACAAACCCACTTAATATCCATAATCAATGTTTATTAAGATTAAAGAATCGTAGAAATTATAGATAACGGACTAAAGTAGTGAATATTAAACATAGGCTATTATTTTCTCTTAACCAATGCTAACTAATACCAATAACATTTCCATTTTTTCACTGCAAACACATTACAATTTTAAAAAGATAGCACAAGAAACAGAGCAATACGTTACAGTCAGGTAGTCCGGACGGATCAATATCATTAAATATATATCATATTTAATTATTACAATAGAAAGATGATTATAAAAAAGACAATATTTAGATGCCTAAGAAATAAAGAACGGAAGAATTGGATTCCATAACAACTCCCTCCAAATTGGCATTCTTGTCATCTTTTGCCGGCATCGAATATGCTACCGACTAATCATTGACGCTTTGGATTATTATCGAATAAATATGTTTTATTAATGGCACAATTTAAGCAAAATTTAATTTTAATATATTGTCATTATAAAAATAATTTATATAAATATTTAATTATATATTAGTACATTAATAAAAATATTTAATTCTTTTTTTTACTACCTCAAAAATCTCACATATAAATTATAAAAAATAAAAACTCACATATATTACTATATAATATAATTGAACAATAATATAATTTTTTTATATTAACTGTATATTAAAATTAACCTCATATAAATATTTCTGCACCACAAATATAAGTATTCCACACTTATCCAGATGACCGAGGAACTATAATGAATAACAAGATTAGTTTGAAAAAAAAAAACTAAATTTTTCATTTAAATAGATTTAAAGGATGATATGATTGAAATTATTTTTTTTAAAAAATTAAATAGTTTTATTATAGATATTTTTACGATATGTTGCCATTTGATTTATATAATTGATTCCAATTAATAAAAAAGGTTTGAATATTGTTATGGTATGTTTGTATAATTATGTATAATTTTTTTAAAAAGATATGACTGGTGATTTAAAATAAAATTAAATAAATTTTTAATTATCAACTTAATATTAATAATAAAGAATTTATGTTTTGAAAAAAATGTATTATTGTAATTCACCGACCATACCCTAGTTTTTTCATGCATCGGATCCACCTTTCAGAATTCATCACGAAAAAGATTCTAGTTTAACTTGTTCACTTTTTAGTTCTCATGACGTGTGCGATCATATCAGCCTTTCACTTTCGAGATCCTTCTTGAGAAGACCAACACGCCCCCACTCTTCAGGAAGTGTGCAAGTACGAAACGATTTCCTCATCTCTACGTGGCCCTATATATTTGTTCCTTAAATCTTCGTCCTGTAAATTGCTTCGAAACTTTAGCTATATAAATATCAAAGATCTATTACTAGCTCCTAAGAAATATCTTATAACTACATTGTTGTTGTTGATAGGAAATGGCCAAGGCAATCAAATTCTTTGAGTTGAACACAGGAGCCAAGATGCCTTCTGTAGGATTGGGCACATGGCAAGCTGAACCTGGTGTTGTAGCCAAAGCTGTCACCACTGCCATTCAGGTATAACCTCATTTCTTCTTCTTCTTCTTCTTCTTCTTCTTCTTTTCTTTTTTGTCTTTTTCTCAATGGAATACAACCCACATAAAGAGAAATTCCCTAGTATTTGTTTTGTTGTTATGTTAACCAAAAAAAAAAAAAAAAATGCTTCAGTTAAGTTGTTTGTTATTTGTGTGATGATTGGTGATCAATTCTGTGATTGAGTTATCCTAGGTAGAAGAGCTAACTGACATAAGAGATGACTTGATGTTGTTCAGGTTGGATACAGGCATATTGATTGTGCTCAAGCATATTTCAATCAAGCAGAGGTAACACTAAAACTAAATAATAGCACTTTTATTATCTAAATTTTTTGGTCTTCTTTACTTTAATGATAATTCATAGATGCTGTTGCACTATTATAATTAGTTAACTACGAGCATGTGAACTGTGATGTGATAAAACTGTTAATCGGGGGAGTACATAAGAGTTTATTGGAGTTGTTCGTACATTAATTTGCTTAGGAAAGTGGAAACCTCAATGACTTGTGCTTGGAATTGACAGTCTTTTGATTTTATATTGGTGTTTGTAGATTGGTTCTGCTCTTAAGAAGCTGTTTGATGATGGTGCCGTAAAGCGCGAAGATTTGTGGATCACCTCCAAGCTCTGGTTTGTTATCTTCTGAAAATTCTATGCTCTTTTCTGAATGTTGGTGCAAATGTGGCCTTTGATTGCTGAAGGAAGTCCTCTGCTTTTTTGACTACTAACTTCCAGGTGTTCAGATCATGCCCCAGAAGATGTGCCAAAAGCATTGGATAAAACTTTGCCGGATTTGCAACTTGACTACCTTGATCTCTATTTGGTATGCATTATGTTTATTGCAATGTGAATTTTATGTTGGCAATTTGGAGTAATCACGGTTTCACAACTGAGAAATTTGTATTGGTTTTACACAACAAATGAAATGGATAATGCTGATTTCAATAATGAAAAGGTTCATTTCATCCGTTAGTCTCTTCCTTTAACCAATTGAGTTGATGTGTTTTGTAGATGCACTGGCCAGTTCGCATGAAAAAAGGATCAATTGGGTTTAAGCCTGAAAATCTGGACCAAACTGACATACCCAGCACATGGAGAGCAATGGAGGCACTATATGACTCTGGAAAGGCTAGAGCTATTGGGGTGAGCAATTTCTCTTCAAAGAAGCTTCAAGATCTGTTGGCAATAGCGCGAGTGCCTCCTGCTGTTAACCAAGTGGAATTGCACCCGGCATGGCAGCAGCCAAAGTTGCATGCATTCTGTGAATCTAAGGGAATTCACTTATCAGTAAGTAGAGTCTTACAATCAGCTTAAAAGTTTATATTCGCACACATATTTCCATTTACTTGTAGAAAAATCTTGAGGGGTTCAGGAGACCAATATTTATCACAATGTTAAACTTGTCTAGAGCAAAAGAAAAATATTATTTGTATATAGTTATTTGAGATAATGATCGACATTGGAGATTCATATATAAATAAATTGAGAATTCACATACATAATTGGGGAATTGAGTGACTGCCTAATAGGCTGAGGCTATTATCACTTACTAACAAGACTCTTTTTGGAACATAATCAAATGATGGTATCTCAAAATCCATTCTTCTAATAAGTGTGACAATCTACATGATGAATTTCTCTTGTAGGGATACTCACCACTGGGGTCACCTGGAAACCTCAAGAGTGACATCCTTAAGAATCCAATTGTCAATATGGTTGCAGAGAAATTGGGGAAGTCACCAGCCCAAGTAGCCCTTCGGTGGGGCCTGCAAATGGGGCATAGTGTGTTGCCTAAGAGCACCAATGAGCAGAGAATCAAGGAGAATTTTGATGTCTTTGACTGGTCTATTCCTGAAGACCTGATTGCAAAGTTCTCTGAGATTAAGCAGGCAAGTATTTGATAACTTATATTTTATTCTAGTTTTTCATCCTTCTCTTATAATATTTATTTCCTCTGGCGTTTTTGCTGGGGCCTGGAGCACCAATAAATAATAATGCTAGACAGGCACAGAAAGCTTCATTATTTGAATGGCTCATGGAAATTTTCTCATGCAGGAGAGGTCAATTAAGGGTACTGGATTTGTTCATGAGACATATGGCTCCTATAAGACCATTGAAGAACTCTGGGATGGCGAACTGTGAGCAAAGTGCAACAAAATTGAGATGTTTACAAATACTCTTACTCTGGAGCAGATTAATTCTGTTCTTGGTCTATTACCATCCAAGGCCGCCAGTTGAATGGGAGTAGAGGGTTTTAGTTTTAGAGTAGTGCTATTCTTGGTGATAATGCAGAATAAGAAACCAAGAATGATTTTCCATTTATAAATCCTGTAACATTGTTTTTAATGTGCTAAACTAGAGTGCAGTTAAATTTGACAAGCGTAGTAACCGAAGTCTGAGAAAGAAATTGCCCTATAGGACAAAATTTCATATCAATTATTAGTAGTGTAGATGATGTCCTATGTTACATTGGCATTGGTATGGTACCAGTACCGAATACGGATACAAGTATTATGGTACCCGTAGCAACTAATTTAATGTTCGTGAGACAAGACAAAATGAAAATATTAGAGGAAATTAAGGAAGGGGATTGTCCGTGTTTCACAAAAAAGGAATTTTCAAATAGTGTTGTAGAGTAACCTATAAGTATATTTGAATAGCAATTACTTGAATGGTTAAAAGTAATGATAGACAATAAATCATTTAAATTATGACCAATGGTTATTAAGAGTAATTGATGAATTCTATAAATAGTATGTCAATAAATAGTATGTTAATTTGGATAATTTGATTTATTTTTAAATTAATGTATTTAGATATAATGTATCTGCATGTAATTATATTTAGATATATTAATTTAACAATAAATTAAATTATCTAAATTGATAAATAAATTAAAACGAAAAGAATATTATATTCTCAAGTGATCCATGCTATATAACACTCATGGCATATTAGTATTTATTTATTTTTTTAGATTCCCTTATATCAAGGCAAATTATAACCGACATTAATTAAATTTATTAAATTATATCTATAATCCAGGAATTACTTTAAGTAATAATTATGCAATCATAGGTCATGAATGATTATTAATAGGAATTGTTGTCAAGATATTAAGTGTTTTAGACCTTTCTATTTTAGTGTCAATTATATTCATAATAAGAATTATGACGATGATGCTAAAATGGGATTAAAGAATAGTTAAGATGATAATAACAGAATCAAAGGTATTCCTGTACTAAAAGCCCATTTAAGTTCCATAATCAATGTTGATTAAGATTAAAGAATTGTAGAAATTATAGATAACGGACTAAAGTAGTGAATATTAAACACAGGCTGTTATTTTCTCTTAACCAATGCTAACTAATACCAATAACTTTCCCCTTTTTCACTATAAACACATTAACATTTTAAAAGATAGCGCGAGAAACAGAGCAATATGTTATAGTTAGGGAGTGCGGGCAGATCAATATCCGTAAATACTTATATATCATATCGATTATTAAGTTAGATAGATGATTATAAAAAGAGACTATATTTAGATGCCTAAGAAGCAAAGAACGCATAAACATTGGATGCCGTAACAACTCCCTCCAAATTGGTATTCTTGTCATCATTTGCCGGGAGCGAATATGCTACTAACTAATTATTTTATTTTAACTTATGTTTTTTTTTTTTAATTGAGGGTATCCCCTCTCTACTGCTAATAAAGGAGGTTAATTCCTTAATCAGGCTTACACTTCTAATTATTATTCTCTTCAGAAATTAAATCGGGATCTTTCCTAATGTCATAGTATATCTCTACTATTGTGTCAATGCCTTTGTTAGTATTTCATTAATGGCACAATGTTGATAGAATTTAATTTTAGTGTATTATTATTATAAAAATAATTTATACAAATATTCAATTATATATTAACATATTATCACAAATATTTCATTCTCATTTGCACTATCTAAAAAATATCACATATAGACCATTAAGAAAAAACTCACATATAATAATATATAATACAATCGATAACTATACAAATTTTTAATTTTTTTATATTAATAATATATTAAAATTAATCTTATATAAGTATTTCTGCACCAAAAATATAAGTATTTCATACTGAACCAAATGACTGAGGAACTATGATGAGCAATAAGATTAGTTTAAAAAAAAACTAATATTTTCATTTAAATAGATTTGAAAAATAATATAAGTGAAATTATTTAAAAACATAAATTTAAATAGTTTTATTATAGATATTTTTATGATATGATGTCATTTGATTTATATAATTGATTCCAATCAATGAAAAAGGTTTGAATATCGTTATTGTATGTTTGTATAATTATGTATAATTTTTTTAAAAAATATGACTGTTGATTTAAAATAAACTTAAATAAATTTTAAATTATCAACGTAAAATTAATAATAAAGAATTTATTTTTAAAAAAATGTATTATTGTAATTCACCGAGCTTACCCTAGTTTTTCCATGCGTCGGACTCACCGTTCACTATTCATCAAGAACAAGATTCTGGTTTTAATTTGTTCACCTTTTAGTTCGCATGAAGTGTGCGATTACATCAGCCTTTCGCTTTCGAGATCTTTCTTTCGAAGACCAACGCGCCCCAACTCTTCAGGAAGTGTATAAGTACAAACCGATTTCCTCCTCTGTACATTGCCCTATTCATTTGTTCCTTAAATCTTTTCCCAGGTAAATTGCTTCGGAACTTTAGCTAAATATATAAATACCAAAGATCCATTACTAGCTTCTAACTACATTGTTGTTGACTTTTTGATAGAAAATGACCAAGGCAATCAAATTCTTTGAGTTAAACACGGGCCAAGATCCCTTCTGTAGGATTGGGCACATGGCAGGTGGAACCTGGTGTCGTAGCCAAAGCTGTCACCACCGCCATTCAGGTATAATTTAATTTCTTCTTCTTCATCTTCTCCTTCTTCTTCTTCTTTTCGGTCTTTTTCTCAATGGAATACAACCCACATAAAGAGAAATTCCCTAGTATTTGTTTTGTTGTTATGCAAACTCAAATCCTCCAGTTTAGTTTTTTGTTGTTTGTTTGTGTGATGATTGGTGATCAATTCTATGGTTTTGAGTTATCCTAGGTAGAAGAGCTAACTAACATAAGAGATGGCTTGATGTTCTTCGGGTTGGATACAGGCGTATTGATTGTGCTCAAGCATATTTCAGTCAAGCAGAAGTAACACGAATACTAAATAATAGCTTTTTTATTATTTAAGTTTTTTTTTTCTTTACTTTAATTAGAATTCATACATATGCCTTTGCGCTATTATAATTACGAACATATGAACTGTGATGTGATAAAACTGTTAATTGTGGGATGCCTCAGCTAATTGTATTTCACATAAGAGTTTATTGGAGTTGTTTGTACATTAATTTGCTTAGAAACAGGAAAAGCTCAATGACTTGTGCTTGGAATTGACAGTCTTCTGTTTTTATATTGGTGTTTGTAGATTGGTTCTGCTCTTAAGAAGCTGTTTGATGATGGTGTCGTAAAGCGCGAAAATTTGTGGGTCACCTCCAAGCTGTGGTTTGTTATCTTTTGAAAATTCTGTGCTTTTCTCTGAATGTTGGTGCAAATGTGCCCTTTGATTGCTGAAGGAAGTCCTCTGCTATCTTGAATACTTCCAGGTGTCCAGATCATGCCCCAGAAGATGTGCCAAAAGTTGCAGGATTTGCGGCTTGACTATCTTGATCTCTATTTGGTATGCATTGTGTTTATTACAATGTGAATTTATGTTGGCAATTTGGTGGAAGATTAAACTCTCTGAATTCATAATCATGGTTTCACAACATTGAGTAAATTGTATTGGTTTTACGCAACAAATGTAATGGTAAGGCTGAGTTCAATAATGGAAGGTTCATTTCATCCATTAGTCTCTACCTTAAACCAATTGAGTTGATGTGTTTTGCAGATACACTGGCCAGTCCGCATGAAAAAGGGATTGGTTGCATTTGAGCCTGAAAATCTTGACCAAACTGACATACCGAGCACATGGAGAGCAATGGAGGCACTATATGACTCTGGAAAGGCTAGAGCTATAGGAGTGAGCAATTTTTCTTCAAAGAAGCTTCAAGATCTATTGGCAATAGCGTGAGTGCCACCTGCTGTTAATCAAGTGGAGTTGCACCCGGCATGGCAGTAGCCGAAGTTGCATGTATTCTGTGAATCTAAGGGAATTCACTCATCTGTAAGTATAGTGGATATAATCAACTTAAAGAGTCTATATTCACACACATATATCCATTTGCTTGTAGAAAAAATCTTGAGGGGTTCAGGAAACCAACGTTTATCACAATGTTAAAGTTGTCTAGAGCCAGTCGAAAAGAAAAATAATAGTTGGATATGGTTATTTTTTGAAGTGTTAATCGATATTGTGAATTTACGTGTAAGTAAGTGACGAATTCACGTACATAATTGGGGAATTGGATAACAAATTGGCACCACAATCGCTATCGCTCGATTCTATGGTCATATGTGTGAATTCTCCCCTCATTTGCACACAATTGTGTCCAAATAACAAGACTTTGAAAACAATTTTGGAACATAATCAGATGATGGTATCTCAAAATCCATTCTTCTAATAAGTGTGACAATCTATATGATGAATTTCTATTGTAGGGATACTCACCACTGGGGTCACCTGGAAACCTCAAGGGTGACGTCCTTAGGAATCCAATTGTCAATATGGTTGCAGAGAAATTGGGGAAGTCACCAGCCCAAGTAGCCCTTCGGTGGGGTTTACAAATGGGGCATAGCGTGTTGCCTAAGAGCACCAATGAGGAGAGAATCAAGGAGAATTTTGATGTCTTTGACTGGTCTATTCCTGAAGACCTGATTGCCACGTTCTCCGAGATTAAGCAGGCAAGTATTTGGTAACTTATATTTTATTTATTCTAGTTTTTCATCCTTTTCTTATAATATTTACTTTCTCTAGTAATAATAATGTTACAGTGCGCAGAAAGTTTCATTTTTTTTTTTTGAATGACTAATTGGAATTTACTTATGCAGGAAAGGCTAATTAAGGGTTGCATTTGTTCATGAGACCTATGGCTCCTATAAGACTATTGAAGAACTCTGGGATGGCGAAGTATGAGCAAAGTGCAACAAAATTGAGATGTTTACAAATACTCTTACTCTGGAGCAGATTAATTCTGTTGTTGGTCTATAACCATCCAAGGCCACTGGTTGAATGGGAGTAGAGTGTTTTAGTTTTAGAGTGGTGCTATTCTTGGCGATAATGCAGAATAAGAAACCAAGAATGATTTCCCATTTATAAATCTTGTAACATTGTTTTAAATGTGCTAAACTAGAGTGCAGTTGACAAGACTAGTGACCGAAGTCTGAGGAAGAAATTCCCCTTTTGATCAATTAATAGTAGTGTAGGATAAAATTTCACATCAATTAATAGTAGTGTAGATGATATCCTATGTTGCATGGGTATAGGTATGGTACTAGAACTGACTACAAATACAAGTTCAGGTATGAAAATTTTACAAAAACTAGGGTATGGGAACGTGAGAGTATATTATATAAAATTATAAACAATAAAATAATTGAATCATAAAATAATTAGATCATAAAATAAATGTAATTTTTATAATGTTCAAGTAAAAGTATCTAAAACCACACCAGATTTTCAAAGAGATATGGTAGTTTTGTTTCATTTTATAGGAAATCACATAGTTTAACTGCAAGATTTAATGTTTTATAAGGGCTAATTTATATTTAGTTAACATGTGCTTATTGTAATACTTGACCAATAAGTATTCAACAAGTACTGATATCGGATACGTACTTGATTGGGGTATAATAGCCATTTCATAATACCTATGCTTTAGAGATGATATCAAGGTACATGATAAAATTTCTTTTTGCAAATGGTTATTGCCATTTATATTCTTAAAAATGTGTCTTTTTAAAACTACTTCTTTTTGCAATTATTTGTCACTTTAGGAAGTATGTAAATTATTAATTATTTTTTTTTCTTATTCTACCCTTATTAAATAGGGGATATAAATTGATGGCAATGATTTTAAGGAAGAGAAAGAATTAAATCATGGGGGTAATTTTGTAAATATGCACTCTAATTTCTCTAAAATTGAAATTTATTAAATATTTTTTGCTGATTTGCGTGCACATTGAAAAAGTGCCACTTAAGAAAGAGTATAGAATTCTCTATGATTTGAGATTAAGTTTTCTCATTGTTGTGGTCTTATGTTATATTTTTTTTCAATTCAAGGGGAAGGATTTTTTTTTTTTTTTTTAAGGATTCTAAAACGAAATTGAATATGATATTATTGAAAATTTATATAATCCTAATTCATAAGTAATGAATTGCCTAGAGGCATTGACAATTGGGAAGTTCCATGTGACCGTGTCAAAATTCAACCATTGGTTGTGCATGCAATTTTGTTACACATTTCTATTTATGCATAGCATTTTCTTGGGTAATTGAGAAATGAGTATGTTGCATGCATGGATGATATCAATGCTTCCTCGAGCATGGTTTTTTGCATTGCTTAGGTGCTTGTAACCCCATCTTGGATCATTAGTTGAAAGTTTTAGCTCAATTTTAATGTATTATTGTGACAACATATTGTTTAATTAATCTAGAGAACCTTTTTCAAATTAATTATAATGATTTGACTTACGTCTAAATGGGAGACCGTTGAAATACTTTATGTGAACTAACATAATGTCAACATCATATTTTACGAAAACCCAAATTTATATTGGATGTCAAAATAATTAGAGCATATTATTTAAGTTCAAAATTTGTAATTGTTATTGTTATTTGACATATTCTTGCTAAATATTACTCATTGGTAGATATGTTGTTGGATCCTAAGTATAGACTTACTATGTTCGGTGGATTTAATCCATTACTATTTATAGATAGTAGAAGACCCCTATTGCTTACTAATGTACTGTGTGTGCATTGCCTAATTGACATGAGCAATGACAGGGGAATGTATAAAATCGTGAAGTATATGGAAAAAGTGAAAAAAAATGATAAAAACATTATAACTCATACAGTGACTTGAGTAAAAATAACAAAAGTTTAAAAATTTGAAAAAGAAATAGAAAATCAAAACCTCACATTTCCCACCTCCCTCCAAAACAAACCCTCTCAATGTCCAAAGATTTGCAAAGGTTTGTATTGATCATTGCTCTTTTTATCTAAGTTCTTTGTCTCCTTCACCAAATTATCTAAGCATTTGTTTGTATCTTATGCTCTTGGCTAAGCCAAAGGGTACTGCAAGCATATTAGAAAAGCTTTGACGCTCTGAAAATCACTGGTCATATTCTTTATTGACATTTTAAACTGCCTTTGATTTGGTGGAAAATGAGCACCAAGTTTTTTATTAATGGTGCTACTTCCCTTGTACTAGTTATTCACGTTCTATTTGTCACTCTCATGTTTACCAGCGTATTACATGGAGGTATCGGTGTTTTCAACAAATTTACTAGCTTTTTAAGTAAAGTTACGAGCGCATTACATAAAATTAATAGTATTTTCAGCAAAATTACTAGCATTACATGAAAAGTTACCAGTAGTTTATGAGTTCTTTAAAATCAAGTTTTATGAAGTATAAGATATAGGAAAATATTAAATTTATTCGTTTAGGTGTCCTTGTGCAATACTTGTTAGCAAAATTAGAGTAGAAAAAAATTATACAAATATCAAAACTTTCAAAAAGTTACCAGTGTATTGTATAGAGTTACCAGTATTTTTAACAATGTTACCAGCATTTCATTAAAAGTTACCAATAGTTTATAAATTTTTTAAAATCAAATTTTATGAAACATAAGATATAGGAAAATATTAAATTTATTTATTTAGGTGCCCTTAGTCAAAATTAGAGAAAAAAAATACAAATATTAAGCTCTTTAGAAACTTACTAACGTATTGTATAGAGTTACTAACATTTTCAACAAAATTAGCAACATTTCATGAAAAGTTACAAGCAGTTTGTGAGTTCTTTAAAATCAAATTTTACGAAGTATAAAATATAGGAAAATATTAAATTTATTTATTTAGGTGCCCTTGGTCAATACTTATTAGCAAAATTATAGAAAGAAAAATTTTACAAATATCAAACTTTTCAAAAAGTTATCAATATATTGTATAGAGTTACCCACATTTTTAGCAAAATTACCAGTATTTTATGAAAAGTTACCAACGATTTATGAGTTGTTTAAAATCAAATTTTATGAAGCATAGAATATAGGAAAATATTAAATTTATTTATTTAGATACCCTTGGTCAATACTTGTTACTAAAATTAGAGTAGAAAAAAAAATACACAAACATCAAGTTTTCCAGAAAGATACTAGCTATTATATAGAGTTATCAACATTTTTAGCAAAGTTACTAGCGTTTTATGAAAAGTTACTAGCGGTTTATGAGCTCTTTAAAATCGAATTTTATGAAGCATAAAATATAGGAAAATATTAAATTTATTCATTTAGATACTCTTAGTCAATACTTGTTAGCAAAATTAGAGAAGAAAAAAATTATATAAATATCAAGCTTTTTCAAAAGCTACTTACGTATTATATAGAGTTACTAATGTTTTCAGCAAAATTACAAGCATATTGTATAAAGTTATCAATATTTTTAATAAAGTTACCAATATTTTTAACAAAGTTATTAATGTATTGAATAAAGTTACTAGCATTTTGCTGACAACGCTAGTAACTCTTTATAATAAGCTAATAACTTTATACAAAGCTTGCTATTTGTATTTTTTTTATTCTCTAATTTTACAAACAAGTATCGACCAATGGCACCCCAATAAATAAATTTAATATTTCTCTATGTCTTATACTTCATAAAATTTGATTTTAAAGAACTCATAAACTATTGGTAAATTTTTATAAAATACTGGTAACTTTACTGAAAATGCTGGTAACTCTATATAATACATTGGTAAATTTATGGAAAGTTTGATATTTGTATAATTTTTTCTTCTCTAATTTTGCTAACAAGTATTGATCACGGACACCTAAATAAATAAATTTAATATTTCCTTATATCTAATGTTTCATAAAATTTGATTTCAAAGAACTCATAAACTGCTAGTAACTTTTCATATAACGTTGGTAACTTTATACAATATGCTAGTAATTTTACCGAAAATGCTAGTAATTTTGTTCAAAATATTGGTAAACTTTATACAATATGCTAGTAACCATGAGCATGACAAAAAAGTTTACAAGAATGTGAATATCTGATGCAAGGGAAGTAGCTACACTATTACTAAAAAACTTGGTGCTCATTCTCCCCCAAATCAAAGTTAGTTTGAAATGTCAATATCGAATATGATCGGTGGTTTTTAAAGCGTCAAAGCCTTCCTAGCATATTTGCAGTACCCTTTGGCTCATCAAAGAGTATAAGACACTAACAAATGCTTAGATAATCCAGTGAAGGAGACGGTGAACTTGGATAAAAAAGAACAATAATCAATGTAAACGTTTGAATATTGAGAGGGTTGATTTGGAGGGAGATGGGAGACATGAGATTTTAGTTTTCTTTTTCTTTTACAAATTTTTGTACTTTTACTACATTTACTCAAATCACTTTATAAAATACAATATTTTTGTCATTTTTCTCGCCTTTTTCGTATGCGTCATGGTTTTGTACATCCCCTATCATTACTCGATTGAAATTGATACCAACAACAACTATTGTGTGATAGGAATAGTTCTCTCCCGCTTATTTTAATTTCGTAGATGATTATGATCTCCTTCAAAGAGTTCAGTCCCGACAAATCCCATAATTATCCTTTTGAGTCATTCCTATCGTTTAATCTTTTATTGTTGTTCATGCCATGAGTTGGCTGGAATTAGAATTTTGTATTATCAAGTTTCACTTTTGCTGAGTTTGAAATTTCAGCATTTTAGGTTAAATGGACCTTTTGCTCTTTTAAGTTATTTTTGTTTTTCAATTTGGTCTCTTACTTATTTTTTTTTTTCGCAACTAATTTTTTTTTTTAAATTTGATCCCTTAATTTATTATCATTAACTAATGTTCTATTCATTTTGGTCTCCTAATAATAAAGAGTTAAGAGACCAAAATAAATAAAAAATTAATAATTAGAGAGTTAAAATAAATAAAAAATTAATTAAACAATAAATAAAATATAAAAATAAATAAGGGACAAAATATATTTTGTTCCCGTTTTATTTTGCACCGTTACAGTATTACCAAGAACATTATTCAATCCAGTATACAAAAATCACGCCGCGGGTTTCCTTTCAGGCTAGGAGTAGATCAATAGCAGCCGATCTACTCTAAAAGCATTGAACTCGTAACCATCTCAATGTTGCACCTTCCTCCCTATTCACCATCCCAGAGTTCTTCAGGAGTCTTATAGGCACCATAAATTTCGTGAATAAATAGTCCAGTACCCTTAACAAGCCTCTCCTGCATGAGTAAATTCCACACGTTATTTAAAAGTTGTTTTCTGCATAGTGACTAGCATTATTATTGTTGTGCCACACAGATAACGAACTTGGGCTTCGGCATAAATGCTAGAGGAAATAAGTACTAAGAGAGATGAAAAATTTAACTATATTTTTTAGTTTATCTTGGGATCGATAGTGGGAAGAACAACTTACTCAAACACTATTTGTTAAGAGCACTGATATTTGTACTCTAAAATTGAAACTCCCCGACTAACATACACTTACAAAAAATTGTGAGATCTACTTCTAATCAGTATGTTATATATTTTTATCACTTAGCTTTCTTTTCTTAAATGAGTTGGGCAATGAATCGAGCATAGAAATGAGTACAAACATCATTTCTCATTTGTTATATGGATAGGATTCTAAAGTGCAAGCAGAGATTCACCGCGAAAATTGTCTGTACTCACCTTTGTCTAGGATACTCCCACTCAAGGGATTTCCCACATAGAGGCTACTCATTTGTGGCCCTAGGATTAGTGACCAAGAAGGCCATAGCCTTATGCAAGAACCTTGGACTAGTTGAACCAACTCAAATTAGCTGTAAAAAGCTGGATTAAATTAGCTACTTGCCTGCTTAATTTCAGAGAACTTGGCCATTAGGTCGTCAGGAATCGACCAGCCATAGACATCAAAATTATTCTTGATCCTCTCCTCATTGGTGCTCTTAGGCAGCACGCTATGCCCCATTTGCAAGCCCCACCGTAGGGCCACTTGTGCTGGTGTCTTCCCTATTTTCTCTGCAACCACAGTGATGATAGGATTCTTAAGGATGTCTATCTTTGTAAATTCTGGTGACCCTAGTGGAGAATATCCCTGAAGATAGGAAGGAAATTTATCATCATAGATGATTAGCCATCATGAAGAATGGTTGATGAGATGTACAAGCATTTGAAGATGTAACAAAATTGGGGGAAAAAAAACTTAGATAAGTTTCTTATATCCATTTCATCCCCTTCTCAGATCAAATAATTACAAAATTATCTTCAATTGGCCCTATACAAGTTTACCAAATGCTCTATCGATTCCTTTTTATTTCTCACTTTATAGAAAAATTTTTGATCAATAATATCAGTGATTCTCACATATTAATGAAGAATTTATGATTAATTTTTTAATTTTTCTTCTAAGCACACCAATAATCCAAAATCATCAAGAAAGATTACATTAATTAGTAAAACTGAATGAGGATATTTTGGTAAAAAATTTTCATGGTTAAGTCTTGACTTTAGATTTCTTAAGTCTCGTGCATATAACTAGAGTGACAGATAAAATGGAATGGAAGAAGTAAAAAGGAACAATTATTCCTTTCATGAACTCACACGATTTTGAAATAAGTCACTGGATGTATATGCATGAATATGAGATATTCTTTAACTGATCACATTTGCTAATACTTACAGATAGGTGGATTCCTTTAGATTCACAGAATTCATGCAACTTTGGCTGCTGCCATATTGGGTGTGACTCCACTTGGTTAACAGCAGGAGGCACTCGCGCTATCTCCAACAGATCTTGAAGCTTTTTAGAAGAGAAATTGCTCACTCCTATAGCTCTAGCCTTGCCTGAGTCATATAGTGACTCCATTGCTCTCCATGTTCTGGGTACGTCAGGTATTGTAAGATTTTCAGGCTTGTATCCAACTGAACCCTTTTTCATGCTGACTGGCCAGTGAATCTACGAAATGAATCAATTCAATTAATTAAAGGAAAAGATTAATGGATTACCTTTGATTATTTGCAATTATCTGTAGAGTAGTTATGTAAAATGAAACCATTATATTAAACTGGGAAACCATGATTTAAGAGTACTGTTTCATCTTCCACATGTTCAACAAAAATTTACACGGCAGTAAAGATAACACATACCAGATAGAGATCTATGTAGTCAAGTTGCAATTCTTGCAAGGCTCTATCTAATGCTTTTGGTACATCTTCTGGATCATGATCTGTGCACCTGGAGATAGTCAAGAAAGCAAGGGATCTTTGTTCAGCAACCATGGTCTAGCATATGTTTCTAACATTGAGAAATATCATAGAATTTTCAGAAGGGAGTAAACCATAGTTTGGAGGTGATCCATAAGTCTTCACGCTTTACAACACCATCATCAAAGAGCTTCTTGAGAGCAGAACCAATCTATAATAAACCAAGATTCCAAAACAAAAAAAAGGTTTATTGGCTACCATAAGACATTGAGCTCTTCACTTTCTCAAAGATAAATGAATTTACTATCAACTTCAGTAAAGTTTATGTAAATAAGCATAAGTTGAGACATATCTCATAAGTGTAGCTAATAACGTCAGAACTTATATGTTATGCTAATATCCAAAGGCAGTACCGGAGACAGAACATACATGAAGCAAATAAAAGGTATGGTCTTCATTCACTATTACTAATTATTATTACCTCTTCTTGATTGCAATAAGCTTGAGCACAATCGATATGCCTGTATCCAACCTGACATGTCACACACAACAGTCATCCATCTCTTGGGTTAGCTCTTGCATACTTGCAATAATCAAAAGCATAGAATTGATAAACCACACTATAACAAAGAAATCTAGACTGAGGGCATTGAAAATATTTACCAAAAGCAAAAACATATCATTACAGGAATACTATTAAGGTGTGTTGTTGCTGGATTTATCAGTTATACTAGTGAGAAAGGGAAAAGAATAATTTTACCTTAATGGCAGTGGTGACTGCTTGGGCCACAGCACCTGGATCATTTGCTCGAAATGTGCCTAATCCAATGGAAGGTATTTTGGCCCCTGTGTTCAGCTGAAAGAACCTGATTTCCTTGGCCATTTTCTCTCAAGAATATGTTTAGTCAGTCAGCAGCCAATATGTGGATCTAGGCTATTTAATTAAAGGTTGAACCAATTTATATAGACAAAATTTGATAATGTACGAAGGGTCATTGAAGAAGAAGTGTGTGTTCAGTTTGACCTCGACAAAAACTAAACCATGTTTGTAAGGTATTGTGCTAGTTGGTCTTCTTACGATGCCTGTGCAACGTAAAGCTGATGTTTGCACACACGTCGTTAACTGAGAAGTGACGTAGCATCTATGCTGATGTTAACATATTTGCATCTTTTACTAGCAACTATGCTAATGTTATTATATTTGACTAGTTATGAAATGAGACTTGATTTTTTTTTTTTGAATTTTTATAAAATCAAATTATTGAACAATTAATAACAGAAAATAATTTTTATACATTATTTTCTTTACACTCTATCTACACCTAATTTTTTTATCAGAATAAGAGGGAGAGTTTGTGTTAAAAAATGCGTTTTTTTTCTCATTTTATTATTTAAAAGGAAAAGAATGTAATGATGATATAAAAAAGTGTAAAAATATCATAATTCATAAAAAAATCATGTTCCATTTTTTGTCCAAAACAGATTAGACACCAATTAGTCAAACGAATTCCATATTAAAAAAAAAAAACCGGGAGACTAAAAAATGTACACAACTGTAATAACTGTAATTGGCTCACTCTATTGTATTTTAACTATGCCAAATGTGACGTTTACTTATAATTTCAAGTATAGCAAGTCACATTATCCATATGTCATTGTTTACATGCTGTATGAGCATACGATATCTCTTCTTTGATGCCAAATCATTGTTGCATCGACGACCATCCTACTGTCGTATGCCGTATTCAACTGTTTGACGATTCCAATTCTTTGAGTAATCATTTTATACTATTTTGTTTAATTAAGTTTATAATAAACATTCTTAAACACTACAAGAAAAGTTGAAAAATGTAGACCAAAGAAAAAATAAAAAGTTGAAGGATCGTGATTGGCTATTGCTTTCTACCTAACCATTATTATTATTAATATTATTATTATCATTTTGACTAGCCATTTATGAGTACCAGCACGCAGGGGCATTCTTAAAAATATTGGCCTTTCATCGGATTTCCATTGAATTTGATCAATGCCTCAGAAGTTAGGCTAAACTGAACCGTTCAGTCAATTGGTTAGACTTTAAATTGGTCATTTTCTTTATTCAATTTTTTTTTGATTGAATTTTATTCAAATATTTTTAATTTAATTACAATTCAACTACACATTTAATCAGATAAACTAATTAAACTGAACCTGAAGATTTAATTTCTAATTCAATTTTTAAAGCATTGGTTTTACATCTCCTTTTGTGCCAAAGCATGAAATCAATGCAAGGGAGAATAAGGATAGGTATTCATTTTTGCCCTTTTTTTTTTTAACTAGAACATCTGTTGATTCTTTTTTTCAATATTTGTTCTTTTTTTTAAAAAACTAATAAGAAGACGAAGAAAAAAATATGAACCCATGAACTCATTACCAAAAATAAAAAAAATAAAAAAATAAAAAATAAAAGAAAAGAAAAAGGATAGATAGAACTTAAGCTCTAATTACCAAATTGATATAAATCTCATGTAGAGATACGAAATCCGTATGAAGTTTAGAATTAGGATAGGTGCCCTCAACAGTTATCCAACCTGGAAATAAGAATCTTGGAATAGCAACTGCACCATCAACCCTCACTTAACCTATGAATGAGAACTTTGGGATAAGAATTGTGCCCTCAATCCTTACTCAACTTGCAAATAAGAACCTTAGGATAACGAGCGATGCCTTCAACTCTTACTCAACCCGTGAGTAAGAATCTTGAAATAAGCCTCCATGAACCTTAATTAACATGTGATAAAGAACCTCGGGATAAAAAAAAAATAAGAATAGTTAAATGCCATAATGGAATTATCCATTGATAAGTTTAGCATGTTTAATGAAGATCAAGAAAAGAAAATCCTCTCACATTTTTCTTTCTCTTTTTCTCTCTCACAAGCTCTCTTTTTATTTGTCCACCCTCTCTTAGTTTTCTCTCATGGTTTATGAATATCTCTCTAGGCATTTTTTTTTTCTTTCTCTTTATTTTCACTGTAATTTTTCTTCCCACATCCTCTCTAGATTCTCAATTGGTCCTCACACACTTAGTAGGGAGTCAAAGGAACAAGTGTAAACTTCTATCCATTTTTCTCTATAGTATATCTGCTCCTATAGCCATCATGAAAAGTCCACCTATCAAACTACCAGGTCTGCCATGAAGTAAATGGATGCCATGAAGTAAATGGCTACCTTGCATAGGTATTACATCACATGATATCTCATCCTTTCTATAGGGAGAAATAAGTACTTGTCTAATTACCTTGACCTCACCATTGTTGTTGAACCACGGAAGATATGTGGTCAAGGATGATTCTAGATTGGTAGTCTCAACTTCTCTACTAGAGTAATACTAGCAACATTAACACAACTATATCCGTCAACTATCACATTATAAGTCTTGTCTTGAAGGAGATACTTAGTAGGGAAGATGTTCTCATGTTGTATCCCATGTCCATTTTCCTCCTTAACTTGTATGTTGATTGTTCTCTTAGTAATCAAAATGTTACCTCCTTTTGGATACTCCACATCACTAGTGTCTTCCAAATCTAGCATAAACTCATAATTAGAGTCTTCCTTTGTCTATATATCTCACCATTTTCTTGCATAATCATTGCCTTCTTGTTTGGATACTGAGAGGCAATGTGAAATGTCCCCAAACACCTAAACCATTTGATATCTTGGCTTCACTGTGCCTTAGATGAGGTTGGACCTTTGTCATGTACAAGAAGCTTTTGTCTTGACTCCTTTATTTTCGACCTAAAGGGCTCCTTGTCTTCCCTCCTTCTTACATTTGGCTTCCATGAAGAACTTCCCTTTTTGGTATTGTTCCTTCCTCCAAAACTGCCTCTCAACCTTCATAGCCAAAGGTACTAGTGCTCTAACATAATACTGCAACTGCATCACATCCCAAATATTGTGGTTCAATCTAGCTAGAAATCTTGCCATGGTGGCTTCTTTATCCTTCTCAATGTTGGCTTTGATTATGGCCATCTCCATCTCATTATGGTAGTCTTCAATGCTTCTAGATCCTTCTACCAGGTTCTGTAAACATTGATATAGCTCCCTGTAGTAATGGTTAGGGATCAAGCGCCTCCTCATTACTTTCTTTATCTCATCCCATGTATCAATGGGTCTCTCCTTGTTCCTTCTCCTGCTCAAAGTAACCTAATCTCACCAAACAGTACTGTAATCAATAAACCCAACAATAGTTAATTTTACCTTCTTTTCTTCTAAGTACTTATGCTTGTAAAAAATTAGCTTCATTTTTCTCTCCCACTCCAAGTAAGCATCCAGATCATTCTTACCTTGGAAAGAAGAAATTGTCATCTTTATGATATTTAAATTATGTCTTGCCTATTTGGGGATCCATGCTGTCTACTGTGCCCACCTTTTCTTTGATTGCGCTAGGCATCTTCATATTCAATGTAACATGGTTCATCTTCATCTTCAAGATTTTCTTCTGAAGGAGTCTGAGCTTGCCTACAAGACTGGCTTCTACGAGGTTTTGATACCTCACTCCTTGCTAATAGCTCATTCATCACCTCTAACATCATACTGAGGCATTCAAATTGCTTCTGTATTGCCTTGGTGGCAGTTTTTCGTCCTTTTCACTTCCTGAATATAACATTCTTACTTGGAAGAAAATTGTTAGTCCAATAGATAAAACAAGACCTTACTAATCACTCCCTTATGTGTTTACTCTTGTAGGATAGTCACTTAGTCTACTCGTGTTTACACTCAATTTTTCTTGATTTTACCCTCCAATAATCTCAATACTTTTGCCTTTTATCACTCAGGAATCTCTTAAACCTTTGATAATAAGTAAGTAATCAATATCTGATGTCCAAATAACACCACACAAACCAAGAATCAATAATACTCAAATCGCGGATGAAAACCAATCCCATATCCATCGGCTCAACTTCAAATAGACATAGCTTTTGATCCAGTTATCAGAATGACTATTATCATACCTTCCCAGAAAGTCCCAAATGAGAGTGACATTGTCGTAAATAGTTATTACCATTTAAGGGTCGTATTGAGCCATAAAAGATTGTTTCAGCACTGTTCCAACTGCTTTTCTGATGATAGTAAGAGAAACTACTCAAAAAAAAAAAAATTGTAGAACTGGATAAAGATCAATTTTTTTAGAACACATTTTTTTTCTCTTTTTTTGCGTGATTTTTTTTGTTGCATCCTTTTTTCGTGATTTTCTTTTCTTTTACTTTTTTCCCTATAATTTTTTTGTTTCAAAATGAATGAAGATGAAATAAAAAGAAATAAACTATGAGCACCCATGAAGAAGAAAAATAACCAACAAAAATAAAAAAAGAAAGCAAGGATAGGTAGAATCGAAACTTTGATTACCAAACTAATACAAATCTCATGTAGAGAAATGAAACCCGTATGAAATTTGGAATAATTAGGATAGTTGTTCTCAATCCATAACCAACTAGTGAATAAAAACCTTGGGGTAGCAATTGTGCCATCAACCCTCACTCAACATGCGACTAAGAACTTTTGGATAAGAATTTTGCCCTCAACTTTTACTCAACTCGAGAATAAGAACCTTAGGATAATGAATGACACCCTCAACTCTTACCTGTGAGAAAGAACTTCTAGATAAGCCCCTATGACCTTCAATCACCATATGATGTAGAACCTTGGGATAAGAAAATAAGGATAGTTGAACGACACAATGAAAGTATCCATTGATTAGTTCAACATGTTCAATGAAAAATAAGAAGACAAAATCCTCTCTCATTTTTATTATTGAGTTATGAAAATTTAATAAACATTATAATAATATGTCCATTGATAATGTAAAAGAGAAACTAACAAAACAAAAAAAAAAAAATAGGATTATAATAGAAAACAGAAACTAAAAATCTCATAAAAGGGAAACTAAGATTATAACAAAAAAGGAAACTAGCAACCAAAAATAAATCCTAATTTACTAAATCTTTTCTTTTTTTGGTTCACTAGTGGTAATAATGTTCGAACCTTGACCTCATGCTCTACCTAAACCCCTCACCACTAGACCACTCCTAGTGGCTTACCTAATTTACTAAACCTACTTAAGGCATGTATGGGAGTCCTAGATTGAAGGGAATGACTTTGAGAGTTTTCTGTATGCGTTTGGGAGTTATAAGTTGAGGAAGGGAAAGGATTTGAGGGTTTTCCTTAGCCCCTCAAAACCTTCCATCATCTCCATTTTCTAGTTCTCCCAAAGTGAGGGGCCTTTTACACTCAAATAAGGGGAAGACAAACTCTTCAAACTCTTTCCTTCCCATGCGCTTCCTTCCCCTTTGATGCCTTCCTTTTCCTTTCCCTCCTAACTCCCAAATAAAGCTTAAGGTCTAAATGCAAATAATAACATAAAAGCCCAAAAATACTATGGTGGCTAAATTTTTAATGATTATCCCACATTGATCAAGTAGGCTAGTCTTGCACTTTCACGGGCTTGAAATAGATGGACCATAAAGTAACTCCATTAGCCTTCATTCTTCTTGTTATCTTGTATGATCAAAAGCATCTTGGACTTTTCTTTGTGCTTATGCTAGCCTTTGCAAAGATGCATCCATGACATGCTTAGAGTTTTGTGTTCAACTCTACAGTTGGAGATTGTTGTCCCCCTAACAATGACAAAAAAAAAAAAGCATCCTGGATTTTTCTTTCAAGCTCAATTCCATAATGCACCACCTATAGTAACATATATCCCTTGCTTGCTGACTCACATCATTGGTAATAAGGCAATGAAAGTTGGGGTTGGGGTCTTGAAGTAGTAGTAGAAGCAGAAGCCATTGAGGCAAATGAGACAAATTAGAATGAGAATGTGCAATTCAAATAAGGAGCATCGATGAGAGTTAAGAAGAAATTTTGACTGAATGTGACCAATTTAGATAGGTAGAATGGTTTGGGATCCACCTATCATTTCAAATATCAATCTCTTTGCTGTGACCAACTGTCCACATTAAGCCTCCCTACTACAGATTCTGGATAGTTGCTTTTTCATGTTAAGCACCATTTGCCCCTCGTCTCGGATGAGTAGTAAAAAAATTCTCCATCGAGTAAAAAAATTCTCCATTGGGGAACTATCTATCTTTTAAAGTTCTAGAAATAAAAGAATTCGAATTTTGCACAATTTCCTAGCACTACTTTGCTTGCTTAGCAATGTTAAAAATGTGCAATCTCTAAAGCCCTTGCCTCCTACAATTTTTGGCCAATAAAATCTTCTCCATATAAACTAGTGACTCTTCTTTATAGACTATAGTTGTAGATACTTTGAATTTTTATTTTCTTAACTACTAATAAGTAATTTTAAAGTTAAACATATTGTTATTTATGCTTTTTTATATATTTTTATTTCCTGCTAGTTGTAATTTATTTATTTATTTATTTTTATAATAAGACATCTCAATAATTTTTTGAAAATTATTTTATGATGATCTAATTTTATAAAACAAAAATAATTTGATTTCAGATTATCATTTAATAACTATATAATTGAATTATTTGAAATAGTATCAAATAATCTACACTCTAAATTACATTAAAAAAGTTCATCCCTATTTAAAATAAGATAATATTAAAATAATTATATTAAATCAATTAAGATATCTATCTTTTATTTTGGATGAAATTTCTGCAGCTTAAAGTATTAATTTTAACTCATTGTTTTTGTCAGATTGTAATATGGCGATATTTGTGTTAGTTTGTACGCACCTCAACTAGACTTATATCTATGGTGCAATCAAATATATATATATATAAGTATATTTATATTGAGATTAGAGAAATTATGAGAATCTTTCTTATGGTCTAAATGTCTAATACCATGTAATTAACATAACTCTATTTTCCTCTAATAGATCTACAATTATTTTTAAATAAAATAATTTTTTGTAAGAAATTAAAATGTAAAATGAAACTATACTTTTATTATAAAAAATACATTAATAATATTTAATTTTTTAAAAAATATTTCTTATAGCTCCATGTTATTTCTAAAATAATTTAAAATATTGGACTATATTTTATTAAATTTTTTTAGAAGTATTGATTAATTCTTTAGATTTTAATTATATTAAGATAAAACCTCAAATCTAATGACAAAGGAGATTTAAAACTTTGAAGAATCATAATATTGTCATGTGTAATTACAAAAAAAAAAACAAGGGTGTGTTTATTCAAGTTGAAAAATGTACTTTTATATTATAACTTTTTTAGAGATTTATTCAGAAGCCTGTCGTTTCAATTTATAACAAATACTTAAAAAACATTTTTTATTGAAGATTTAAAGTCTTTTGAAAATTTTATACAATTATTTTAAATTTTTTTGCATATACTTCTTAGTTATGAAAATCATTTTATTAAAAAAAGCTGAAATAAATAAACTCTAAATTATTACTAATAAAATAAAAGAAGAGAAAATAAAAATTGCTTAAGGCTAGTAATTAATAAAATAAAAATTAAAAGTAATTATAAGGCTAGTAATCATTGTCAATTTATTTTTGATTTTTCACATATATCTTTCCACTAGAAGCAATCCTGTTCGAATATTATGGAGCACTTAAAGATGAGTAATTCTTCCAACTAAGATTTGAACTATAGTTTGCTGTATTATGATTAATTAACCCCTTACGCATAGACCAAATCTCAATTGATATGTCATTATCAATTTATGGTTGTGAAGTTAAACATACATAATCTTTTATAGTACACTCTATAATTTCGTAATTTCAATTTAATTACAAAAAGAATATGTAAAGTTTCCAAATAAAAAAAAAAAGGAATATGTAAACTTTTTTGAAAAAATCATTTTAAAATTAAATGTCCTAGCATATTTTCATAAAATTTTTCTTCTTTCAATTTAAGCTATACAATTATGATAAAAAAAAAATTAAGACGTAAACATATTTAAAATTATATACAATAGGATAATTTCAATTAAGTGACCGTTATTATTTTACCATCCATATACAAGAACAATAATTATCGTTAAAACAGTTAAATGCATAACTTGATTATGACGCAAGCGCACACATCTGCATGCCTTTCGGTTTTCGAAGTTTAATAATCAATTTATTCCTCCCTCCTCTACCTCATCTCTTAGAATTCTCGATTACATTTGCTAATTGTGTTTGTCTATAAATTAATAGCAAATAGCAAATCTTTCTTACATTTCTAAGTGTCTAACTCGCTAGCTATTGTTAAGAGAAAAATGGCAAATGCAATCAGGTTCTTTGCGTTGAACGCCGGAGCCAAGATTCCTTCAGTTGGCTTTGGGCACATATCAGGCTGAATAACCTCGTTGCCAAAACCATCACCGCTGCTATTAAGGTATAATTTTTTTTTTTCACTAAAATAAGAGTTAAATCAAATCCCAACCCACCTAAAGGATATTCTCTAGTGATTTGAGTCTTTTTTTTTTTTTAAATATATAAATTCAAAGACATCACTATAAGTTTTCATTGTTTTTTATTTCTTAAGTAGAAAAGCTAACCCCAAGAGTTTATTCAGGCTGGATACAGGCATATTGATTGTGCTGCAGTCTACGACAACCAAGCAGAGAAAATAAGATTAATGAATGATGATAAAAACTTTTGAATTAATTGGGCTTATATTTTTATTTTATTTTTATTTCGTTTAGGATTTATGTCAAAAATGCCTACTCTTTAGAGATTAGAGAAGCATGTCTTTGTACTATATACTATAAGCATAACAACTAAATTGTGTTATGATGAAGTATTACTTATGAGATATGTTGTCAGAGTTACTGCTTCCTTACATAAGAATTTATTGAAGTTGCATGCGAATTCGTTTTGCTTTTTGACAAATAAAATATAAAATGCTAAATTTCTGCTAGTCATTTGACAATATTTTGGTTTTAAAACTTGGTTTTCAAAGATTGGCTTAGCTCTCAAGAAGCTTTTTGATGATGGTGTTGTAAAACGTGAAGCCTTATGGATCACCTCCAAGCTCGGGTTTATTATTTTGTGAACTTCCTATGCTTTTTTTTCATTGTTAATACACATGTTTGCTTAGCTGCTGAACAAAAAACCTCTACTTTCTTAATTGTGTCTAGGTTTGCTGATCATCTTCCAGAAGATGTGCCGGAGGAATTTGAAAAAACTTCGCGAGAACTGCAGCTTGACTACTTAGATCTCTATCTGGTGTACAATACTCTATAGTGCTCTGCCAAGTTATATTGATAGTCACTTAAAAATAATAATAATAATAATAAGTTGCAAGGGAAATTTCCAGCACACATTGTTATAAATTCTGTCACCATATTAACATATGATGCAATTTGCGACAAAAATATTTCACCGCATTGGAATCTTTTAATGAAACAAATATAGAGTATATACCAAACAAATTAAGAAATATAAAGGAGATTAATTTTGATATATTGTCAACAATTAAATATCATCATTTGTATGACTTTTGAAGTAGTTATTGTTAGAATAAAACACTTTTAATGATGTGACAATACATGATTAAATAACTTTATAAAAATCTTTTGCACTAATAGTACATCAAAATTAGATGTAATGTAAAGCAAATTTCAAATAAAAAGCGGGCATCCATTTATATCTTCCTTTAATATATTGAATTGATTCTTAATTTCATATATTCATGGGCCTGTCAGTATGAAGAGGAGATCAGCTGGACGCAATCCCGAAGATTTTACAATACCTAACATTCCCAATACGTGGAGAGCAATGGAGGCTCTCTATGACTCTGGCAAAGCTAGAGCCATTGGAGTGAGCAATTTCTCTTTAAAGAAGCTGCAAGATTTGGTGAAGATAGCACGAGTGATCCCTGCTGTTAACCAAGTGGAATTGCACCATGGATGGCAGCAGCCAAAGTTGCATAAATTCTGTGAATGTAAAGGAATTCATTTATCTGTAAGTATAGCAGATATATAAATCACTAAAAGAAGGGCTAATGTTTATGTAAATACGTTGTGTAACTTATTGCAAGATCTTGAGGTTTCAGGAAAACTTTTTTTTTTCCTTTTTTTGTTAAAATTGTCTAGAGCTGATACAAATTTATGAGACTAATTTTTATGTTTATGTAAAATAATTTTATATTATCATTCAATAGAAATAGAAATCATGTAATTGCTATGTCATGATAGATAGTTACATAAAAATAGACGATGTTGGCAATTTCATAGATAGTTACATAAAAGATGACAATATTGCATGGAAATTATTTTCCAAATTTATTTAAGTACAAAGTCTAACGGTGTTATCTCAAGAATCATTCTTGTGATTTCCAATTGTCTATCATCATGAATTGAATTTTATTTCATGGATATTAACCTCCTGGGGCACCAGATAGATTCTAAGATACAAATGACATCCTACCCTTTTGGTTGCTGAGAAATTGGGGAAGACTCCAGCACAAGTAGTCCTTCGCTGGGGCCTGCAAAAGGGACATAGTGTGCTGCCTAAAAGCACTAACGAGGAGAGGATCAAAGAAAATTTTGATGTCTTTGACTGGTCAATACCTGAAGACCTTATGGCCAAGTTCTCTGAATTTAAGCAAGGAAGTTCCCTTAATACTATTTTCATCTGTCACTCTGCTAGAGCACCAATGTCACTATGTGTGACAACTATAATATTGCTAGATAATAAGGTACTATGCTAAAAGCTTCAACAATTTTAATAACATTATCTATAATATTCACTAACTGTATGTGACATAATTATAGTATTGCTTGACAATAATGTACTACGCTAAAAGCTTCAACAATTTTAATGACATTAACAATAATATTCACTACTTGTGTGTGACATAACTATGATATTGCTTGATAATAAGGTACTACGCTAAAAGCTTCAACTTGTGATAACATATGAAAATTGATCATGCCGGTGAGGTTACTCCCAGGTGCTGAATTTATTCATGAGAACTATGGCGGTTACAAGAAACTTGAGGAACTATTGGATGGTGAACTGTGACCATGGTGCAACATTGAGATGCTACTGCGCTAGTGATCCATTGCTAGCTTGAAAGAAAGACCACATGTTGGAGACGGTAGAGTCTATTTTAGATTCAGAGGAAGCTTGGTCTTGGTGATGCTGCCCGACAATAAGAAACCAAGTATAGTTTTTCTTTCATAAATAAATTTTGCATGGTATCTTTCATAATAATAATAAGTTAATGCTGGTTCATATTTATACGATATTTTGTGGTTATGGTATATTTGACTGATCAAGGCAAAGCGAGTTAAGAAGGCATAAATTGAATGAATAGAGGAAAAATTTTTACACAGCTTTTTTGTTTTCTGAAAAAAAAAAGATTAAATATGATAGAGTATATTGAATTTGTTAATTTGTTATAAATTGTGAATTAGAATTAATTAGGAGGTTATGGTAGTTACTTATCTTTTCTCTCACTATATAAGTCATATTATGGTTCTATTATATCAATTTTTTTCATTTTATCAATATACAATTTTAGATTTCACTTTTAATCCTCTGTTTTCTCTACTCTACCATAATTCTCAATATGGTATGAGAGCCTTTATCACCCACTTTAAATTTCTTTGGTTACCCTGCTTAGAGTTCTTAGAACTCATTTTCTCTCACTTTCTCATCTTTTCTCTCTACCCAAACACTTTCTTTTCTCTCTCTCTGTCTCAGGTTCAAGATCAATTTCCTTTTCTCTTAGTGCCACCACCACGATCTCGAGAAGGCTTAGTCATCGTCGCCGCCGCCGATCATCTTCATCATTCTTCGAGTTTCAGATCGATCGATCCATCACCGTCTCGGTTCATGCTTTCCGGTTCACGTTGGCTCTTCCTCGCCGCCACTCGTCTTCCATTCTCTGTCGCTGGTTCTGATTCTTTGCTGACTCTGTTCACATTTCCGGTGTGGTCCTTCTCTTCCAAGTTCTAGATTGTCTTCCTCGGTTTCAGATTGTCTCCAATCTGTGTGCTAGTCATTTTGTCTAGTGAATCTGGTTTTTTCAATATCGTTGGCTCTGTTAGATCTGGTTCGTTTCAGCACCTGGTATGGCGGTTCGCATTTTTTCGGCATGGTTTGTGATCTGCTCCATCTTCCTCATTTCAGATCTGGTCCATTGGCTTGCTGCCGCTGCTTGTCTTCAAGATCTTCATCTCTGCCGCTTCTCTTTGCCATGGCCTAGATCCGGATCTGCTCCATCTCCATTTTCCGACTTGGTTAGTTTGTGCTCCTAGTTTTGTTTGTTAGTCCTTTCACATCAGATTGGATTGGTTCTTGAAGATGTTATCTGTGTTGTGGTGGTTATGCTCCAAGTCTTGTGTTGGTTGTTTGAAGATTGTTGCTAGTTGTAATTCAAAGTTTTCTTTCATTCAATCAGTAATTTTAGTTCAAGATTTGTGTTCGATCTCCTATATTTGTGATTGTTCTTTAAGATTTGCTCGATTTTGCATAGTTGGATATGTTTGTTGGTTGTTGCTCAGTGAAGCTCTTATTCATGATGAATATCAAATATTTGCAGTTTCGGTATATTGAGGATTATTTCTCAAATTTGGATTATTCCTATTCTTCTTGATATTTTTCATCTCTGGTTCAGATTATTGTGCATGACGATTGTCCAGAATTGGTTCTGATTTGTTTAGCCTTTTGAGGCTTTGTTTTTGTTTCTGTCCTGATGGTTAAGCTTTAGATATGGCTTCTGTCTGGATAGTTAAGGACGGATTAAGCTTTTGCTCTTAGCAGTTAAGCTGTTTGTTGAGTTTGTTGATTGATGTTCCCTAAATTAGGATTTTTTGATAGTCCTATAGCTCTAACCTCTTCTTGATAGCCCTATGACTTTGATATTTGCTTCTGCCAAGTGGTTAAGCTCTAAAGTTGGGTAGCTTCTGCTTGAGTGGTTAAGCATTTCTCTTTATTGGTATTAATGATTGCTTCTAGTTGGGACAAGAATTGTCGAGAGGCCAAAAGAAGTGCTATAGACCTTAGCCCTCACCAACATTTGTTATTTTCAACATCTTGTTGTCTTTACCGATATTATCATTGTATTTTTTTTTTTTATTGTAATGCACTTTCATCCCAAGTTGAAGATGCTAATGTATATATCCTTCAGCTTGTGGGGGGTGTTAGAGTATATAGAATTTATTAGTTTATTACAAATTGTTAATTAGAATTAGTTAGGAGGTTATGGTAGTTAATTATCTTTTCTCTCGCGATATAAATCATATTGTGGTTCTATTGCATCAACTTTTCTCATTTTATCAATATACAATTTTAGATTTCACTTTTAATCCTCTCTTTTCTCTGCTCTACCATGTTTCTCAACAAAATCATTTGAATTATTTAAAGAGAATGTATTAATGAATTCTTTTATTAATATATTTTATTTTTGCTTTTAATATGTGTCCTAAAAGAACTGTTAACAAAAACATTTTTACAAGCTACTAGCCACTAGGAATAGTATAATAGTGAGAGATTTGAATAATTTACATAAGGCTTTAAGTCTAAATCTAATTACCATCGCTATACCAAAATAAACAAAGCCATTTTTACAACCAATAAGTTGTAACTCAAGTGGTATCTTCGTTAATCCATATGATAAAATGTTTGTTGGCACTAAGTCAAGGAATTGATCATCATTTGCCTATCATCTTCCCCATTTCCACTAACTTCACTAAGAGCTCCCTATAACCAAAAAAAAAAAAAAAAAAAATTACAAACTTTTACACATGTTGATTCAAATATCAATAATAAGCAGTGTGTATATATATATATATATATATTTTGGCTTTTTTAAGAGCAAAGCTGAAGATTTTCCCTCCATGTGCTTCATAACTAACCCTGCATCTTCTTGAGTCTCTCTGCCTTTAAGTTTGTTCGTCCAAAAGAATTTCTTTTTATCTATGACTCAAATATTATCAATTTGTTTTAATTTTATTCTTCAGTCTATCTCTGTCTGAATTGTTTACCGCAATTGCTAACGTAGATGTCACATGTCATTTTTTTTTTTGGGACATGGCTTGTTTACGACTTAAAGTGAATGTCACGTTGGCAAATTAAAGCACCCATGAAAAATGGAAACAAAAATTAAAGTTGAAGAAATAAACTCGAACAAGAGTTATACATTATGGATGAAGGGAAAAACTATAATTCTCATTGGCGAAAACTTAATTACACTTATCCAGTACTTTTGTAGTTGAAATCTAGTATTGATTGCCTCACACACTATATCAAACTCATCTAGAATGTTTTAGGGTTCTACAAATAAATCATTTTAAAAAACAATTCTAAATAACAACTACCACCACAAATTTTATAAGTCACCACTGGAAACACAATCCCGAAAGAGAAACGCATCTTCTACTTTCTAATTACACTTGAACTTTGTTTTTGATGTACCACAAAAAAAAAAAAAAAATTGCACCTGACCAACACTTCAAAATCATTATTCAAAAGTAAAATACTCCACATTTTATATCCCCTCAGTCAACCAAGAATACCATCTTTCATACAAACTCAACATTTAAAATAAAAATCTCTTTGTAATGTCAATCATTCACAAAAATTAAATCATTGTCAATTATAAATTATATATATAATTAGTTTTCTTTCGAGCTTCCTTTCCCCTCCACCTCTTCTTCCTACTTCAGCTATGGAAGGTCCTATTGGGATGCAAGAGGTGTTTTGTATATTTATTCGAGTTATTGTACGTAGTGTTGAAATGTGATTTCAAATAACTTCAATCATATTTTTTTGAGAGCTGCCCAAAATAAAGATATATAATTTTGAGGGAAATGGAGACTTGTTGCCTTTACCGTGTATTCTAAGCTGAACATTTGGTAGTGTAAGCCATTGGTATTATTGATTCATTGGAAGTAAAGCCCAAAAAAGAGGGAAAGGGTCCACTGCAGTGGAAATCTTTATTTATCGATATGTTGAACTTCAACGGGCAATGTGAAAGCTGCCTCATGTCTATCATTTGCCACTAAGGTATCAAATCTATCTTTTTATTTGTTTACACCAAAACTCGGTCACCATTTTGTTTTCTTTTTGACTCAATACGCGTAAAGGCAAGTCTTATTTGGTTCTTTATTTTTTGCAATAATGTCAATAAAAAAAATCGAAAACGTATGTCATGTATCTTCATGGAAGCCTCCATCCCCATATCTTCGAAATGTTTATGTCTTTCTCTGGTCTCAATCGAAACCAGGGGCTTAATCATCCTGTTTTCTCTTCTTGCTGATGATTCTTAAAAAATCAAAGGAAAAGAAGGGTTTGATAACAAAAATATAATTTGTAGTCATAGCTTGAATTTATTTTATAGGACTCACTAAAATATTTTTTAATTATTGGTTGGAAAAAAAAGTGTGATTCATTTTTAGCCAATAATCAAGAAATACTTTAATAAATCCTATAAAGTGAATCCCAATACAAATAACACATCTGGTTGGATAATTTATTTAATTGACTGCCTATTACTATTTTAATGTAAATTTTCAAGCAATCAATCCGAAGTTTGAACAAAAGATAGGTGTCATCTGCCATGCACCTTGTTATATTTGGTGCGTGGTGCACCTTGTGATCTTTCACCTTGCGATCTAATGATAAAGATCACAAGGTGTTTCAATACACCAATAATACTGGATGCATGTTAGAAGCCTCTTTCCTCCATTCTCCTCCCGCCACCTGCAACTCCATGGCACCAGTCCCACTCTCTCTCACGGATCATGATCCAAAGCTTGGTGGTCCCTCGATCCCCTCTCACTCCCAACCCAAGCATAACCACCATGATGCGATTCCCCTACGAACAGTGGCGGAGCTTGAAGAAAAATTTTAGGGGGCGAAGATTTTAGCATATAAAATATATGGTGATAATTAAATTAAAATTAATATGTAAAATATATAATAATTAAATTAAAATTAATTACATATTATATATTTAAATTTTGAAGTAAGTCACTAAGATGACAAAATAATTTTAAAGATAAAGACTATAAAATATCTTATAGGGTTGTTCTCTATTTTTTTAACATTAATAATTGGAGCAGTAGAATAATTAATAATCAATAATGATGTTGAAGTTATATTTTTTCCCCTTTTGTATATTAGGTTTTCTCTTAAAAAATACATCCATTCTTTGATTTTTCATTATTAGAAATTGGAATTATAAAAGTTACAAAAGAGTAAGGAAATAATTGAAAAAGTTAAAAAGATGATAAGAAATTAAAGTGAGATATCTAATTAAATACTTAAAATAAAAAAAATCACTACTTTTTAATATTAACGTTAAAAAACTCTCTTAAACATTTTTACTTAGATAAATCTATGTTATTGGTATTAAATTAGCACAACAATTAATATAATAAAAATTGAATTTTTTTTTCAAAAAAATATTCTAAAAATTGAAGAAAAATAAGAAAACATAAAATAGTAAAATTGATTAAAAGAGAATAGAATGTTTTGCAAAAAAAACATGTTTTGAAATAAAGAAAACCAATTTTCCAAAAAAATGTGCTGCAATATTGCAAGTTGAAGATTTGAACAAAAAGAAAAAAAACAAAAAGATGCACAAATGAGATGTATCCGCTCTGCTAATCACAACTTTCTTCTTTACGGTAATTTTTTCCTTTTGTTTTGCAAAATTTGTCGACACTGGGATTTGAACCCAGTGTTTGTCGATTAGCAAAAGTCTAGCATGTATATTGCACCATCTCAGCTGTTCACGTCTATCTGCGGGTACATCTAATACTAAATATTTTATAAAACCTTGGGGGGCCATGGCTCCCATTGTCCTACGAAGCTCCGCCTCTGCCTACGAAGAAGGAGTCTTCCTTCACAGTTGGACCCTAACATGATCCCATGATGTGGTGTGTGGTCGTTATGATGCACGTCTAAGCACACAAACTGGTTTCAAAGTTGCCTCCTTTTTTTTTTGGGCCTTGGTTGCTGTTGTTCCCATAGATATTGGTGGTGAGGCCAATTCGCGGTGGCACGCAGTAGTGGGTATTCGAAGAAGATGGTGGGGTGCGGCGAGGACGACACGATGGAGGTAGATGGCGGCTGGTGGTTGGTCATGGATGGGTCAGGTTCCATAATGGTGGTTGTGTGATTTGCAATGTGAATCTTGTGGTGGGCACGACGATGGAGCTGATACCCATTTGCAGTTGTGCACTTTCACAGCGTGAAAGCATGAACCAGACTCGAAACCCATTTGGCAGCAGATCTACTAGCGCAACTGCTCGAGTGATTTCGTTTTCTCATTTCAAGGGGCCTTGAACTTTGTTTCTCTTTCTTTGATTGCCTTCTTTTCTTCGTTGACGATGACAATGGGTTCAGAATATTTGCCATGATTTTCGTTTTGTTTTGTGTTGATATTTTTGAATTGCACTAAGTTGTAGTACGGTGAGCAAGGGAACTCGTTAAGGGGTGTTGTTCGCCGAGGTCTGGGGACGGGCATGGTGGCGGGCGATGGTGGTGGGTGGCGCCAGGGGAGCAAGGCAGTGGAGAGATGGGGTCGGTTGAGCAAGAGGGGTGCTTACCGTGCATCAAGTGTTATTAGAGTATTGATACACCTTGTGATATTGACCATCAAATCACAAAATACATCATACACTAAATATACCGGGATGCATGGCAGCCTTCGCCCAAAAGGTAAGATTTGATATAGACAATCGATAGTTTATGTCACAGGCGCCGTCTAGGGTGCTTATCGCTAGTCGAGGAGGATAGAATATTTTGCAATATGATAATAAGATTATAAGGTGCATCAATGCATTAATCATATATGATACATCGTAGAAATATTTAATTTTAAAAAATTTAAAAATATAATTAAATATATTTTAAAAATTAATTATCATATATATTGATAATATAAAATTATACTAATAATATAAAATTATACTAATAGCATAAAGTAATTTTATATTATCAATATGATCAAAAAAATTTTATCAATATAATTTTATATTATTAATGTATAAAAATTAATTTCTAAAAATCATAAAAATTTTATCTTGTCAATATAATTTTACATTATCTATCAGTGTAATATTATACTGATAGTATAAAATTATTTTATATTATCAATATAATTTTATACTATCATTTTACAAAAATTAATTTTTAAAATATATTTAATCATATTTTTAAATTTTTTTAAAATTAATATATTACTACAGTGCATTATAGGTAATTAATATATCGATATATCTCATAAATCTATACTATCTAATGCGCTATAATTACAAGGTGTACTAAGTATCTTGGACTGAGAAGCGTATTGCAGATGGTGCCTGTGTAATGACATAGTTTATCATGGACATGGATCAATGATGTTGAGGATGCACAACCATTGTTTGATCCATATATTGGACTCTACCTAGTAGAAGAGGCTTAGTTATAATTGTTGTTTCAATTTATATGTTTTTATCACTAATTATAAAAATTTCATATTATTTTTATGAATTTAATTTAAACATATTAATAGTATAAAATAATTTTATATTGTCAACCAATAGAAATAATAAAAAATATCAATTCATATAAATAACTATCCATTATAATGAAGGATTCACTATGATTTCTCATTTTCTCCTATTTCTATTAATTAACAGTATAAAACTATTTTATATTATCAGTGCATACCAATTAAACTCTATTTTTATTTTATTTTTTCATTTTTAAGATTTTATAAAAAATAAAACAACAAATTTTATTTTCATTATTTTCTTTTTAAAAAACTCAACAATAAATAGATTGAAAATAATAGAACGTTTTATATATTAAGAAATATATATCAGCATCAAATAAAATAGAAAATAAATCAAACACTCCCTAAGTGTTTATCCATTTATTTATCAATTTATCAATGGAGACAAATTAAACTTGTAGTCACTGTCCCATTGTCTCTCTCTTAATTCATAGTTTCTCCTTCTGGCAATCAACAGTTGGCATAAGATATTTGTTTCTTTGTCTTTTTTTTAACCATAAATGCTCTTTTTTCAAAAGGAACCATTTTTTTCACACTTTATTATGCTTTTCACCATTTATAAATGTTAACTTTTTCAAGAATTACGAAGAAGTTACATGATGATTAAAGAAAGCACTCCAGGACTATTACCCTACACGGAAGACAGGAAATTCAGTTTCGCGGTCCACTCAACCGGTTTCTTTTTCGTCTACCCAATTTTCTTAAAATAATCACTGCCTTTTTTAAATTTCAAATTAACAAAGTTCTTAATTTTTTTTTTTTCGGTTATACACAAAGTTCTTAAATTCCTGCGACATTGTGAATATAATTTCTTTTCCATCCATTTGAAAAAAGACGTTCATCACGTATTTATTAACGAGCACTTAAAATTCTCACTTGTCAAGATTTTTAACTTCTTAAAACTTTGGAAAAGAATATATTTGTTCTTTTTGTATATTTTCGCTCTTTTTAGTATAACCCATTTAGTTATTTTGTATTTGTATTTAATGATATATTTATTAAATCAGAAGAAGGAAAAAAAATAAAATAAAATAAAATTCAAAGATGACTGTTTTTTTAAATCAACACGTTCTCTCAAAGTTAAAAGCGACAACCCACCTGCAACTAATTGTTTGGTTCGTTGACTGACTTTACTACAAGGAGCATCATTGGTCTTTTTTAAGTCTTCTTGTCAACTGTATCAGTTTTCCTCACACTAAGCTTCCTTCTCATTTCTCATGGATCTGCATCCTTCCTTCTCTTCCTACTCTTCCTATTCTTCTTCTTCTTTCAAATATGGATGGAACTTCGATGCCTTTCTCAGCTTTAGAGGCACTGATACTCGCCACAGTTTCACTGGCAATCTCTACAAAGCTCTCTATACCAAGGGAATTCACACCTTCTTTGATGATGAGGAGCTTCAAAGTGGAGAAGAAATTAGACCATCACTTATCAAGGCAATTCAAGAGTCCAGGATTGCCATCATTGTGTTCTCTAAAAACTATGCTTATTCTTCTTTTTGCTTAGATGAACTTGCCACAATCATGGAGTGTGTTAAGGGGAAGGGCCGATTGGTTTTGCCCATTTTTTATGATGTGAATCCCTCTGATCTAAGACATCATAAAGGGACATATGATGAAGCACTAGCTAGGCATGAGAAAAGGTTCAAGGATGACAAGAAGAAAGTGCAGAAATGGAGGGAGGCTCTGCATCAAGCAGCTAATTTATCCGGCAAGCATTTCAAATTTGGGTATGTTTTATCACCTCATATCTTGTTTCTTTAATTTTCATGTGTCGAATCATTTTATGTTTAAACTTTAAAAAGGAAGGAAGGGCTAGCTAATCTTGAACAAGTTAAATTATTGTATATCAAATAACATGAATTGTAATGTAATAATACAATTCTCAACTCTCAACACATGGGATGTTGTGTGACGTTTCTAATTGAACAAGAATGAATATGAATATTCTTTTATTGAGAAGATTACAAGAGAGATCTCCAAGAAGATTAGTTATGTTCCTTTATACGTCGCGGATTACCCTGTTGGACTAGAGTCTCAAGTGTGGCAAATAAACACACTTCTAAATGATGGATATGATGATGGAGTCCACATGGTTGGGATTTATGGAATTGGCAGAATAGGTAAAACAACACTTGCTCGGGCAGTTTGTAATTTGATTTTTGACCAATTTGAAGGTTTATGTTTTCTTGAAAATGTGAGAGAAAATTCAAATAATTATGGATTAGAATATCTCCAAGAGATGCTTCTTTCTGAAATTGTTGGAGAAAAGGATATTAAGTTAGGAAGCGTCAATAAAGGAATTCAAATAATAAAGCATAGGCTTTGCCAAAAGAAGGTTCTTTTGATTCTTGATGATGTTGACAAACGGCAACACTTGCAGGCACTTGCTGGGGGACCTGATTGGTTTGGTTCGGGTAGTAGAGTCATGATTACAACTCGAGACAAACATTTACTAGCATGCCATGGGGTTAAAAGAACATATGAGTTAAATGGCTTAAATGAGGAAGATGCTTGTAAATTGTTCAAGTGGAATGCTTTCAAAAATAAAGAAGTTGATCCAAGTTTCGTGCACATTATAAATCGTGTAGTAACTTATGCTAGTCACATTCCATTGGCTTTGGAAGTAATAGGTTCTAACTTGTATGGAAAAGAAATAGAAGAATGGAAATCTGCATTAGATCGATATAAAAGAATTCCTGAAAAAGATATCCAAGAAAGACTTAAGATAAGCTATGATGCTTTGGAGGAAGATGTTCGAAGTCTTTTTCTCGACATTGCTTGTTGCTTTAAAGGATTCAATTTGACAGAGGTCAAAGATATACTGTGCGCTCATCATGATGTTTGCCTCGAACATGCTATTGGAGTTTTGGTTGATAAATCTCTCATAAAGATTAATCCAAATGGTAAGGTGACATTACATGACTTGATACAAGATATGGGTAGAGAAATTGTTCGACAAGAAGGAAATCCTAGCAAACGCAGTCGATTATGGCTTCCTAAAGATATAATTCAAGTTCTTGAAGACAATGAGGTAAGCAAGGTTGATATGAATGGTTTATTTTTTATTTTTTAATGTTGATTGATCTTTTTTGACTATATATTTTATAAATACTTGTGCATGGTAAGTCATTTATTCCTTGTTTCTAATGTTTTGTTGACATTGTTAACTTACCATTTATTTGACCATTATGATATGTGAATCTTCATGTTAAATCCACAATATAGGACATTAATGTGATTGACTTGTGCAATATTTGTATTGAAAGGGAACATGTAAAACTGAACTAATATTGCTGGATCTTCTCGGATCGAAAGTAAAAGTCGTTGAATGGGATGGAGGGGGCTTCAAAAATATGAAAAGCCTCAAAACACTCATCATACGAAATGCCTATTTTTCCCAAGGTCTCAAACATCTTCCAAATAGTTTGACAGTGCTCGAATGGTGGAGATATCCATCACGTTCTTTACCAGATGATTTTTGTTTGAAGAAACTTGTCATCTTCAAGTTATCTTACAGTTGCTTAACATCAGTCAATTTTCTTAGGATGCAGAAGGTAAGTATAACTAGTTGCTTTCTCTGATACTTCATAGTAATTTATTTATTTTATGAATATTCATTCGATTCCTTTTTTTTTCAGGAGCTTGTGAATATGAGAGTTTTGATTTTTAATGGCGCTGAATTTATAACAGATATACCTAATCTATCTTGTGTCCCAAATTTAGAAGAGTTATCATTTCAATTGTGTAAGAATTTGATTAAAATTGATGAATCGGTTGGGTTTCTCGGTAAACTTAAAATATTGGATGCCTATGGTTGCAGCAAGCTTAAGAGCTTTCCACCCCTTATGTTGACCTCTCTTGCAGAGCTAAATCTTTCATATTGCTCAAGTCTTGAGAACTTTCCAGAAATATTAGGAAAGATGGAAAATATAAGATGGCTCTTTTTGGTGCGAACTTCCATAAAAGAAGTGCCATCTTCAATTCGAAATCTCACCCAGCTTCATAATATACAGATGCATAAATGTGGATTGGTTGTGTTTCCAATTGGCATTATCCAGTTGCCAGAACTTAGACAGGTGTATATTGATGGATCACATAACCAGAATGAAGGTCAACAAAAAGTGACCTCAACATTGCGTTCAGGCAACAAATCCCTTTCTGTATCGAATTGTAATATCTCAGATGAAATCTTTCCAATAGTCTTTGCTTGGGTTGCCATTAATGTGGTGGAGTTATACTTGTTCGGCCTTAATTGCACAGTTCTTCCTGCATGCATTACAGAATGTATTCATTTGAGGACACTTAATTTGACTCATTGTAATTTTCGAGAAATTAGAGTGATTCCACCCAATTTAGAATCGCTCACTGCAACGAGCTGCAGATCCTTGCAATATTTAGACCTCACAATTCTTCCAGTTGGCACCAAAGACAATTGCTTTTTAACAAGTCTTATTCTGGATTATTGCGAGAGTCTTCAGGGAATAAGAGGGATTCCAACCAACATAGAATACTTGTCTGCCTTAGGCTGCACATCCTTGACTGACTCGTGTAGAAGCATGCTACTGAATCAGGTTCCTCTTTGTTTTACCTTTGTGGTTCAATAATTGACATCTAACTCTCGTATTCTCATAAAACATTTCAAACTTATATTATACCTAATTAATCATGTACAAATTTCTAGTTAACTGCAAATGTACATTTTGTGGTTAACACAAATGATATTTATTAGTCACATTAATTACACATAGGGTCTGCTTGGTTTAACTTTTAAAAGAAAGTCTTTTAAAAAAATGTCTTTTAGAAGAATTATTTCTAAAAAAATGATTTTTGTTTGGTTTGAATATGTGAAAAGTAAGTTCAGGAGAATGAGTTTTGTTTGGATAGGATAAAATAAAATTACTTTTGGTTGTTGATATGAGAGTAATAGTAAGATTCCTTTTCAAAAGGTCTTTTTCTATAATGAAAAGTAACCTTAAAGATACTTCTTTTAGAAGAGTTAAACCAAATACTACCATTTACTATACAAAGTGCCTGTTTGGATTGATGTTTGCAAATACAAGAAGGTCTTCTAGGAGAAGGAAAATAACTTTGTACAGTAAATGGTAGTATTTGGTTTAACTTCTTCCAAAAGGCCTTCTGGTAGAAGAACTATATTTGAGGTTACTTTTCATTCTGGAAAAAGACTTTCAGAAAAGGAATCTTACTATTACTCTCACATCAATAATCAAAAGTAATTTTATTTTATCTACATAAAACTCATTCTTCTAAAAGACTTTTTGACATATTCAAACCAAACAAAAATTATTTTTTTAAAAATAATTCTTCTAAAACGCCTTCTTTTAAAAAATCTTTTTTCAAAAAATCTTATCCCAAAAGTTAAAATGGATCCAAAGTTATTTTCCTTCTCCTAAAAGGCCTTCTGAAAATTGCAAACTGTAATCCAAATAGGCATAATATACGTAATTAAGCATAAATTAATTTATATGTCTTTAAACACTTATATCATTGTATCATGATAATTGATTATTGTTGCATTAATCACAAAACACAAGTTATTATTAAAAAATTTATACATCATTAAGTAGTGTAAAATTGATATGACAAAACTAGTGAGAGATATTGGGTTCATTTGTTTGTGCTTCTTCCATGAGAAGAAATACCTTTTTCTTCAGTATTTTTTAAAAAATGCTTCTAGTATTATTTGTTTGTATTTCTCCACAAAAATGAAAGTAGCAAATAATCAGTTTTTCTATTTTTTTAAAAACTAGAAAGAGAGTTGCTTATCCCAAAAGCAGAAGCGATAGAAAAGAGAGAAAATGATCTCGAATTTCAAACTCTCTACTTTTTTATACTATTTTATCATTCTATCTTTAACTTTTTTTTTTTAAAACACCACTCTACTAGATTGTAATTTTACGCTAAAAACTTTTATATTCATCACACCCTAACAATTTAACAATTTCTGATTCTAATAAAAATTATTTTTACAACTACATCTAAATGCAAAATAATATTTTACTTCTCGAATTGATATACTCTAAATGTATATGTTGTTAAAATTATCAATTATATGTGGCTGGTAGGAGTTACACGAGGAGGGTGGAAACATGCAGCTTTGTATGCCGGGAAGTAGTATTCCAGAGTGGTTTGAGCACCGTAATAGTGGATTAACAATCTCCTTTTGGTTTCGTAACATGCTTCCTGCCGTGTCATTGTGCGTTGTTCCTGGGGGACTATATGACCGCTGTATAGGATATCAGCCTGGCTTGAGCATCAATGGCAACACAGTGAATGAGCAATGGCTTAAAACTCAGAGAATAGGTCAACCCTATCCCATGGCAGTAGTTGATCATATATTTTTTCATAATGAGAAACCAATGAAAGTCAGAGACAATGTGAAACTTTTAAAGAATAAAAAATGGAATCATGCCAAGTTTTTATTTGATCCAAATCTTTCGTGGGGACCGACACGAATTGGCATGCAAATTGGAATCCATGTATTCAAAGAAGAAAGTAATATGGAGGATATCCGATTCACTGATCCTTATGAAAAGGATGATAATAATGATGTGAATTCGGATTCTGAATTTGAATTCAATGCTATAAAACGGACAAGCAGCACCAGCAATTCAAAGGTAAATGCATATGTGGCATATCTTTCTGTGTTGCCCTGTATATTTTGCTCCTACTCCTAAATGGAAAGTAGCAAGACTAGAGTGCTGGGATGGTGGCTTATACTATTTTCTTCAAGAGGAAAAATTAGTTATTTCAACCGGTCGTTTAAGTAATGTAAGAGAAATTGAATGCTTTTATTGCATTATGAATTACTAGGAAAATGAAACAATAGATTATTATAACTTTTAATTTTACAAATATTCAAAGAAATAAAGATACTCAGTTATAAATTGAACATCTCACTATTGGAATAAGTTCTTTAAGTGTACCATAACTTCCATTTTTGTGATTATTCATTTGGTTAAATTTAAATTCTTTTTGAATTTCAGGTTTGCAAGAGCAACAACTTTTAACTTCCTTCGACCAACATAAGCTGGAAGACTGTGAAAATTTGAACAAAGCAAAAGGAAAGGGAATGGCGACGCTAGCATGCAACAGCAATGCCGGGGAGGACAATGGCAAGAATCCATTAACAAAGCTGCTATCAGCGACAAAGGTAAGGGCTGCATTTTAGTGGATTAATTATAAATTAGGAAATAAGAGACAATCATAGACTTTGACAGAAATCAAGCAACGTCTATTCATACAAACATTTTCCTAATACTTGTTTGTACTACTACTGACCAACATTTTTCATGGCCAAAGGGATATAGGTAATGTCTCATGATTTGTGGCAGGCATATTTTCTTTTATTTCTATGAAATATCATTATTGATTTTACATTAGCTGCAGCAAACATATACATATCGGTCGAAAACTAATGAAATGCGTAAAAAAATGGAAAGCAAAGAGATTTGTTATGTGTAAATTAAGTAACCTGTGTGCATTAGGTTTACTTGGCCTTCTATAATCAAGTAGTCTTGAATTCGATCCTTGTTTACTTGCATTTTTCTAAATAAAAGTTGAATCCTAGCACATGGTAAAATAGGCCTGCATATAGTCTACGCTTCACGCCCAAAAGAGGATCTTGCATAAGGCGATATATTAAGGTTTAAAATTATTTATGTGCCTCTACCCAATAGCTTAAACTTTGGAGAGAGATAGTTCATAAAATGATATTAGAGCCTATCATGTGATTGATATTTGACCATCTGTAGATGTTCAATTTAGGGTGTAAGAGTGGTGTGTTAGAGTCCCATATTAATTTAAAAATATGACCAAAATACCTTTTATTAAGAGTACGGACAACTCTCCCCCTGTAAGCTAACTTTTGAGATTAAGTTAAACCCACTTAATTTTAAGATGCATGAATTAATACATGTAACTTTGTATTTAATGGAATAGGAGTCAACCAAGAAATACCAACCTACCTCAAATAGCAAGATTGTGGCAAGGGATCAATTGGAATTCGATTATCAAGTGACAAATCTGGAAGGCCAATTAGTTTCAAATGATGAAAGCACCATGAGTGCTAATGGCTGTCATGTGAGGGGATCGAATCAAAGAACTGTCAAGTGGCAACTCTGCTTGTGTGCCTTATTTTCTTCACTTGTGTCACTCTGTTCTTCCTCATCTTCTTTGGATTCTACATGATATTTATCAAGGTAAACATACCATATATAGTTGTAAATGGATCTTGGCTCATTTTTGGTTGGTTTTTTCTATTTATATTTTGCAATGACTTAAATTTGATGCCTAAGTTCTCTCATTTGTATTTGTAGGTATCTACATAGGTAAGTTGCCAATGAGACCATGTACCTTGGGCTATGTTGCAAGGATACGGGTATGGGGTACGAAAATTTTGTAAAAATTTGGATATAGATACGGCAATATATATATATATATATATATCACAAATTTCATAAAATAAAAACTGAAATTTCATATGATAAATTAAAAAATACACCAACTTCAACATAAAACAAGTCTAAATTGTTCAACATCACATCACGAAAATAAAAAAACTACAATATTTAAAACATTATTAAAAAAATACATAATAATCAAACTCTAACACTGCTATCTTCGCGCTGCCACTGCTGCCATGCTACCAGGACCGCCGATGGATGAGTTGAGTGGTGGTGCATGGTGGCTGTGGGTGGGTGAAGGGTGTTTAAGAAAGAAGAAGAAGGTGAGTTGAGAAAGGAAAGAAGAGGAAAAAGTTAAAAAGGAAAAACATCGTAGGGTGTGGTGCATGAAGAGGGAAAAAGTTAAAAAGGAAGGGAAAGGTGGGTGAAGCGTGTGGTGCGCCAGTTCTTATTGTTTTGGAAGAAAGAAGAAGAGGGATAGCTGCCTGGTAGGGATTTCGAATGAAAGAAGATAAGGAAAAAGCTAAAAAGGAAAGGCAACGTGAGAGACTGAGAGGCAAGAGAAAAGGAAAAAAGGAAAAAAGCAAAATGCTACAGGCACGAAAACAAAAAGAAAAAACTCAAAACGACACTGTTTTGATAATTCCCGTACCTAATCTTACCCAGCAATACCCGAGCCGTACCCAATTTTTAAAAAAAATAATGAGTTCGTACCCAAATGTATATGGGCGTACCTAACGCACACCTGTACCCAGAACGTATTCGTGCTTCACAGATCCTGGCCGAACTTTATCCTCATTGGCTAAGTCTAAGCATGTGTTTGTGACTTGGGATTATGAAGGGAAAGAGAGGGAAGAGAATGGTTTGAAGAGTAAATGAACCCATAATCTTGAAACCCTTCCCTTTCCTCTCTTCCTTTCTGAAATCTTAACTCACAAACACACCTTAATTTTTTTTTTAATAAAGAGAAAAAAAAAATACCGGTTACATTATTTACAAGCTTTGATTTGATTGGTAATTTATCTTTTGTTGAAGAAAGTAACGACAACAACTTTGCGAATTGCTTATTTAGTTGTATAGTTTCTTTTCTAGGTCACTATCTTCTTGGTGATATCAGAGTGTGGGAACTTCCTTGCTTTGGTGTAGCATGAGACCTACATCTTGCCAGTTTCTAAGATAACCAAATTTATAGTATCTTCCTGAAGTAATGAAATATGTTCAAAGTACTCAACGTTGTGATTTATCTGATCGTGACTCCAATTAAAGCAAAAGAAAGAAAATGCGACACTAGTATGTATCTTTCATTCTTGGTAATTAGTTTTGCTCTGTATGAAAAATAAATTTGAACTGGCAAATGATTCTAAGGTAGTACATTTATCCTTCTATTTTTTTTCTTTTGTGAACAAAGGAACTGGTTTTTCAGAAGCCACAATTCCATAGCCTTCGAGCCAAAAAATCACCGAGCTTAATTTTGGGGATTGAAAAATAGATTCTTCTGGCATTGTTTTAGTCAAAATTTGCTTTCGTATATTCATTTTTGCGTGGGATTTGTTCTTCCTGGCAGCCTACTTCAGCCATCAATTCGTTAGTACCAAATATAAATTGAGATTACTTCATTTTGTTTTTGACTTTGTGTTGAAATGGATGTTAAATCATGTTTGACACAGCCCTGTTGCATAAATAATTAGGCCATAGATCTTTTTAGTCTATCTAGTGTTAACTGGCTTGTTACGCGGACTAAGCAGCTCAGTAAAATGTCCTTATGGTGGAACTTGAAGCTTTAGTGGTGGGCCTAACACTTGCTTGGGATTTTGGCTATAGAAATCTCATTGTGGAAACTGATTAGCCTACAAGCATTTTCATTTGTTTCTCCTGATAGCCTCCCTAATTCTCAAGCTGTTCTATCAAACATCCGCGAATTGATGAGGAGGAATTGGTTTGTTCAATTCAATCACATTCCCAGGTGTGTTAATATAGTGGCTGATTGGATGGCTAAGCGAGGTGCTAAGGATCAAAGAGACCATCAACTGTGTAGGTTTTTCTCTGCTGTTTTATTTCTCGGTCCACCCAAAAAAAAAAAGAAAAAGAAACGTTGATACATTTATCATGATTTACCATAGGTAGCTAAAATATTTATATTCTCTGACGTTGGCAATTCTAAATCACAACCATCTCAAACTACTTTTACTTGTTCTATATATTCACAACTCTATGATTTAGACTAAGGTGCATAAATCAGGGGGGAAAAATAGTAATAAACCTAAGACTAGTACAAAAATTGTTGGCTTCATCTTGTCGTCATAATCATTTTCAAATTGCCAGAGCCTCTTAGCGTAAATGGCATATATAAATTCATGGCACCTACACGGACACAAGCCCCTCAAAGTATTTGCCATTCTATTTACTTGAAGCTGCTTCCCTATATGGTTTCTCAGCCATGGAGCACAACAGAATTCTAATGGTAAAAAACAAAACCACCTTTCTCGCATCCACCATCCTTTTTGCTTGTGCAGTTCCAACAATTCTCTCCAGCTGAAAGGTAATCCCGGAACAGAATGAGTATATAATATAGTTAAAATCGACGATAACAACAACTCACTCCTATCCTATCAACTGGACTCAGCTACATGGATCGGACAATGCTCTAGTGTCCTGTCATAAATCACCATAATTTTCACTATATAATACAGTTAAAATCAAGCTGATTTAATTAAATGTAACTCATAAGGGAAGAAAAGTAAAAGGAAAATTATATCACAGGACTAGCAGTATTAACAAATGCTATATTCCAGCATAAAATAAAATACCAGAGATGCCAACTGCTACCACCACCGCAATGTAAGTTTCCCGCTGTATCAACTCGCTATGCCTTTTGTCACAGAATACTAAGCTCATGATAATTTTTAATTTACCACCAAGAATTTCAATTAGCCAAAGCCAATCAACATTTTCTGACATTAATACTATCAATTGAATAAAAGTATATAGTAGCTAACAAGGGAATCGTGTCACTACAATAATAACGCTCTCTGCCTGTTCCAAAGGACTGTATTTCATGCACTACCTAACATAGCATTAACACTACAATCCTAACAATTATACAAGTAGAAGAAAAGAACTGCAGAGTTTCTCAATGAGTGTTTGTTTTAAGGGGGGAAAAGAAGCAGATATACCATGCTGATGTTAACAATGTAGCAATAAAACTAAAAGGACATCAAACAGGGTAAGTATTACCCGAAACTTGTCGCCGTGGCAAGAAAACATGATAGTGCATTTCATACTGGCTGGCCCATCAAGCATGTTCACAATCTACAAGAGGGAAAGAGGGTTAGCAATAAAGAAAAGTAGATTTATATTATGTTTTCACTCGTAAGGACAAGATGAAAATCTAATGCAAATTTATATAACAAGGAAGCAATGAACTTAAACTTCAGGATCGCGTTGAATTTGGCTGAAGCTAAATTCCAAATTTGATGTATTTGTTGCCTCTAAACCTTCTACGGGACAAGGCTCGTTTCTTAGTTTCCTTATGGATTTTTTGCGTTAGTTTTTTAAGGTTCTCGAGGTTGTACATGCAAAAGGACTAGATTGCTCCTTTGAGCTGAATTTGTTTTTTCTTTTTCCCTTTCCTTTCTTAGTGAATTCTTGAGAGAGGAACATGAGAAAAGTATCCTAGCCCACCTCAGGGAAAAGCTCCTTCCTCTCTAGAAGTGAATAAATGATTAAATTCTGAACCCCACGAATCTGCCATCAAGAAATAAACTAAATTTGTCAATATTGTGTACGAATAATAATATGATAGAGGAGGATTATAACACCCTATATTGGTCAAAACTTCAGTCCTCGCAACATAAACCATGTTTAAACAAATTTTGGTCATGGACTATCATGAATACTCAGATTAGAGTACGCATAGCCCAATCAATTCAAATAACTCGTTGCTTATTTGGGGTAGTATAATTCCCATTCGAAATGCCATCACTTTCAACATTCATAGAACTGCACATTGTAACTTTCAAAGACAGACAACCAGCAAACTGCACGTCTACACGTTTTTGTTTCTCCAAAACTAACGAAACCTAATGCTCTTAAATTCCAGAGAAAGTAGAAAAAAGATAAGGAGGAAAAACAAACTATTTCAGTGTATTCAACCTTGTATCTGTGGTAAAAATGAGATCTCTCTGTGTAAAGCATAATTTTACCTTTTTGTTCGTAGAACCAAAGGCGCACACGAGAAATATCACTTAGGGTTGCATACCTAAATTAACAAAAAAAAGATCACTCATATATCATAATGCATCATAAGAGCAATACTCTAAGAGCAAGACAAGTTTTGATCCAAAGTTTCAAAGACATAAGTAGGCTTCTTACTCCCCAAGAAGACAGAAGTTCAGAAAACTTTTGATTCGAACAAAGTCGAAGTAAGAACTGATAAATAGCACAATCCTTCCCTACCTCAAAGATTTCATCCAAGAGAACCAAAATAAGCATATAAATTTACGTTATTGCAAGCATCCACACTAGAATTTGAAGTATTTTAAAAAAGGTAACCCGATCAGAATCTTTGCCATCAATTTGTAATAAAAAGTACATAACCATAAATGCCTTTTGAGCCATCCAAAGGAGTTTCTTTAAAGAAATTGAACAAAAGTATTTCGCGGACAATTCTAAAGCTTCTTTCTGCCATTCTCCTCCTACCACCCGCAAGCCCATGGCGCCAGTCCCACTCTCTCTCTTTCTCACGGATCATGATCCAAAGCTTAGTGGTCCCTCGAACCCCTCTCACTCCCAACCCACGCATAACCGCCATGATGCCCCCGACGGTGGCGATTCCCCTGCCGAGAACGAGTCTTCCTTCACAGTTGGAGCCTAAATGATCCCATGATGTGGTGGGTGGTCGTTATGACGCACATCGGCACCCACAACCCTGGTTTCAAAGTTACCTCCTTTTTTTTTTCCGATTATTGCTATTCCCATAGATATTAGTGGTGAGGCCAATTCGCAGTGGCGCGCGGCAGTGGGTATCTGAAGAAGATGGCGGTGTGTGGCGAGGACGACGCAATGGAGGTAGACGGCGGCTGGTGGTTGGTCACGGCTGGGTCAGGTTCCATGGTGGTGGTGGTTGTGCGATTTGCAATGTGAATCTTACAATAAGGCACGACGGTGGTCTCTTATACAAAATGCCTTTGGGAGCTGACACCCATTTGTAGTTGTGCACTTTCACAGCGCGAAAGCACGAACTTGACTTGAAAACCCATTTGGCAACTGATCTACTAGCGCAATTGCTCGAGTGGTTTCGTTTCCTCAGTTCAAGGGGTCTTGAACTTTGTTTCTCTTCTTTGATTGCCTTCTTTTCTTCGTTAACGATGACAACGGGCTCAGAATATTTGCCATGATTTTCGTTTTGTTGGTGTTGATATTTTTGAGTTGCACTGAGTTGTAGTATGGTGAGCAAGAGAACCCGTGAAGCGGTGTTGTTCGCCGAGGTTTAGGGACGGGCATGGCCGTGGGTGGCGCCAAGGGAGCGAGGCAGTGGAGAGATGGGGGTTGGTTGAGCAGGAGGGGTGCTTACCGTGTATCAAGCGTTGTTGGTGTATTGATACACCTTGTGATATTTACCGTGCGATAACAAAATGCATCATACACCAAATATAATAGGATGCATGGCAGCCTTCGTCCAAAAGATAAGATTTGTTATAGTCGATCGATAGTTTATGGAATGACGTAGTTTATCACGGACATGGATCAATGATGCGTTGAGGATGCAAAAACATTGTTTGATCCACATGTTAGAATGATTCTGTTTTTTGTAAAATTAATGTTAGGTAGAATTAATTTTAGTGAAATTGATTTGATTATAATTAATTTTAAAATAAAATAATTTATATTTGATAATATCTCTAAAAGTTATTTTGTTAAAAAGTAAAAAATTTTTATTTTTTTTAAAATTAATTCTAGAGATAAGAATTAATTCTAGAAGTATATAATTAAACATTATAAAAATTGGTTAGAATCGATTTCGATCTACAGGAATCGATTTTAGTCTATCAAAATTAATTCCACCCCTTCTCAACGAGTTTCCAAATATGCTATTAGTAGACAAGGCTTAGTTATAATTGTTGTTTCAATTTATATGCTTTTATTATTAATTATAAAAATTTCACATTATGTTTATTTTATATTTTCATTTTTAAGATCTTATAAAAAATAAAACACTGAAATTTTATTTTCATTATTTTCTTTTAAATAAACTTAACAATAAATAGAATGAAAATAATAGAAAGTTTGATAATTATTAATAAAATATATGCCAGTACGGCATCAAATAAAAATGGAAAATAAATCAAACACTCCCTAAGTATTTATCTATTCATTTATCAATTTATCAATGGAGACAAGCTGTGTTTGTTTAATCTTTTAGTAAAAAAATAATTTTAAAACTTAAATATTATATATAATTGAAAAAACTAAAAATTAATTTTTTTAGAAGTTATTTTTTTTTAATTTTTATGAAAAAGTTGAAAATTTTTTTTGAGATTCTAATTATTTTTTAAAAAATTATCTAAATATATAAAAATTAATTTTGTTAATAAAAAGTTGATTTTTGTCAAAAAAAAAAATCACAAATAAATACATCCAAATTAAACTTGTAGTCACTATCCCTATTATCTCTCTCTTAATTCATAGTTTCTTCTTCTGTTACTCAAAATTTGGCATATAAAATTGTAGTTTGAATAAGAACTACATTGCTATGGGCTCTCTATAAACTTGAATATCTTAACACTAAGGGTGCATTTGGTTTGTAAAAATATTTCCTGTTTTTATTTTCTATTTTTAGTTTTTGAAAATAATTTTCATTTTTAGATTTTTCAAATTTTAGAAAATGCATTTGGGTTATAAGAATATATCCTAATTTCAAATAGTGAAAACATGAAAATATATTTGGTTTGTCCATTTTCAAAATGAAAATTTTCACATCAAATTTAAAATAATAGAATTGTATTAGTTTTTAAACAATAAAATTATGTGTGTGTGTGTATGTGTATATATGCACTAATAATATAAAATAATTTTACACTACCGGACAATACAAATGTAAAGAAGTGCCAAATTATGCTAGGTAACTACTCATTGTGATAAGTGACCTATCATAATTTGACATTTCCTTGTATTTTTATTAGCTGATAGTATAAAATTATTTTATACTATCAATGCATACATATTAATCTCTATACATAATTATCCACCAAAATATTTATTAAAGCAATGAATATTTTTATAAAATAAGATATATGATTTGCTTTTTGAGTAATTTGACTCCCAAAATAAATGAGTTAATATTATTTACAATATCATATAAACATATAATAATATGATATGGGATAATAACTAATTATAAAAGTTCCACACAAAATAAAATAAAACTCATATCAAATATATTGTGTTTATTGAAGTGTCACTTTATAGCCATTGTGAGATGGAACAATTCGTAAAGGCTTTATCTACTTCTAGCATGGCGCAACATAAGGAGGAAAGATTTATCAAAAAAATCCAATTCAGCTATGGCAAAAGAGGTAAAAGCTCTCTAAATAAATTTTTAATAATACCCACCTTCTCTCTCTCTCTCTCTCTCTCTCTCTCTCCTCATCCTAACCAAAATCATCTTCTCCTTTTTTCATTATTCAAATCCAATTCCAGTACATTCCTTGTACCATTTAACAAGCTCCACACTAATTCATCAAATAACACTAGTCACTCAAAAATTTGACAAAAATCACATGAAAAAAACCTGAAGACAAAGAGAAAAACAAAGTGCAGCAAAAAATCAACAAAAAGGGAGAGAGGATCTAATAATGGAGAAAAAACAAAATAGAAAGGGAATGAGGAAAAGAGCAACCAGCAACCAACAACCAGCAAAGAGGACCAAGGATGGACAGTGGCAATGTTACAATGTCTTCGTCTTTGGAGGAGAGTTGCAAATAGTGAAGGCAGAGAGTGTTTATAAGCGATAAAAAAAATAATGAAATTTTGTTATAGTTACATTTATGCCATCGCGTTTTCCTTAAGTGAAAATGTTTTTGTGAAAACATTGAAAACGTGAAATTCATGTTTTCAAAATTGTGAAAAATTCAAGAAACATTTCCATGAAAATATTTTTATTAATATCTAACCAAACACATTTTCATGTTTTTTCTCTGTTTTCATTGAAGATGAAAACAAAAAATAAGTAAATCAAACACCACCCGAATTTCACATTTTAGTGTTTTCTTTTATATTTGTAGGAAATATTTTTGACTGAAAATGCGGTGATACAAATGGTAAATAGAAGAAAATGCCCTTCTTTTTACCACATTGTACTGTGTTCGAACCTATTCTAAGGGAAATACATCTTATTATTTCTTTTCCAGTATCTCACGCCACATGTTCCAAACTTACCAATTCAGTGAAAAAAAAAATTACAAGATTGGTGTTGCTGCAATTGAACCCATGTCCGGTCACACTCTGTCACTCCCCAAGATGCATTACCATTATGCCATAGAATCAATTACGACTACTCCATTACGTATTTAAGGAATTAGATGTTGTGAATAAATTGTTGACACCGCATGAAAATCTTATTGTTGGATAATTCTTTTTCACTATTCATAATCACGTTAAGAAATTTTTCATATTATCATCTTTAATTTAGGATTTAATAAGAAATACAATTGAATTGGAATCATATAATGTTAAAGTTACTTGTAACCCATAGCTAGCCTTATTAAAAATACCTTATTTTAGTCTACCAAAAAAAAAAAATCTTATGTTATAGAATTATTTATTATGTTAATAAATATTTTTTATGGATATCCATTAAAAAAAATTGGTGGATCAACTAGTGTGCAAATCAAATTTATTGTTTAATAACATATATAATTTTATTATTTTAAATTTGATTTTGAGAATTATATTTTGAAAACAGACAAACCAAATATATGTTTGCTATTTTTTCTATCTAAAAATAGAATTTTTTTTATAAACCAAATGCTTTTCTGAAATTTGAAAATATGGAAATGGAAATCATTTTCAAAAAATGAAAATAGAAAACGAAGATAGGAAATATTTTTATAAATTAAATAGACCCTAAGTTTTCTTTTTTTGATAGAGAGTAGAAAATTTAAAAAATGGAATAAAGATATGTGGGTTCCATATATGTATTTTGCTTTCCAAACTAGGGAAGAAAAATGGAAGCTTGAGAATGAAAAGCATTAAAATGACATATATAGCCTTTGACAAATAAATGAAGTTTGGAGATATTGAGATAGGTTAATAGATCATGAATAATGATGCAGAAAATAAGTTAGTGTGTGATTAGAAAAGTTGTAAAATTAAAATTATTTCAATAATCATTTATCTATATAATCATTTTTTTATATAATCAATTTATGTTTAGAAACTTCAATTGAAAAATAGTTTTCAGATAATTTATTTTATTTAAATTGTATGAAAAAAATTATTTTTATATAGTAAAATTATTAAAAAAATATGAAATAATTATTTATATTATATAATATTTAATACTTAGAATCTATTGAGTAAAAATATAATAATTTCGAAATAATCATTTTTACTTATAATCAAAACTTTCAAAATATTACTTATGGTTATAAATTATTTTACAATTTAAAATTATTAACTTTTGATTGTAATTTATTACCATCAGTTAGCCAAATATAATAGATTTTTCAAAAATAAATTTTTTGATGGGAGGGAAAAAGTTTTTGTAGCTTCCCAAACATGCTCAGTATATATATATATATATATATATATATATGTTAGTAAAAAGAAAAAATAAGTTAAAGATTAAAATTTATGATTTATATATTATTAAATTTAAAAGTCTAGTTAATATTTATTATAAAATTATTTATTTGTATAATTTATTAAAAAAATTTAAAAATAAATAAATAGCATGCTTATACTCTATTATAATAAGGGTATACATGTCATTTTATTTTATTATAATTTTTTTCTTCTATATTGTTTTCTTTCATCTTTTTTTTTTCATCCATAACTATGAAGAAAAAATATATTTTTCTTTTCATTTTTGTTCTCTTCATTTTCTTTCCTTTATTTTCTCTTTACTACAACCAAATAAAACATTAAAGACTTTTTTTTTTTGGTGCTAAAGCACTAAAGACTTAGAAAAACACTTAAAACATGACAAAAAAAGGTTAAAAAAAACTTGTTTATCTAAAATTAAAAAAAAAGAAAAACAAGTCAACCTATTTAACTCTAGCTTAAACAAACTAGATTAAAAATAAATTATTTTAATTTTTAAGTGTAATCCACTTATTTTTTACTAGTAAATAAACTAATCTTATAAAATTTGCCCATTTTATAGACCTTATTGTTAGGAAGTAAAGCATAATCAAGATTGATAAGACATAAAGATAAAGGTAGCAAGGATAATGCACTCAGGAAGATGACCCAAAGATTCATTAATTCACCTTTTATTGTGAATAAAGTTAATCCAATGCTAAAATACAACATTAACCTCACTTCTTTTTTAATTCTCTATTTTGCCACCACTCTCATCCCTTACCCCCACCTTCTCCACTCTATCACTATTACCGTCGCTGCCTATGCATCCAACTCTCAAACCACCATCTACCAAGAACCCTCACCACCATGGATTTTTCATCATCATCATCATCATCCCACAGCCCACCATCTGCATTTCACATCTTGCAATTTGGATAAATAAGTGTTTAGCTTCTACTTCCTTTCATTCATAAACCCATTACTTCTTGTTCATCTTCATTGCCTTATTCAATGGAAAAAATAAAAAGTAAAACATAAAAATGGAAACTTTAAAATTTTGGTTTTTAAAATTTTGTTTGGTATTTTCTTCCATTTTAGTTTACTTGGTATCTTTTTTTTTTTTTTTCCATCTTTATGTAGGATACATATCTTGAGTTTGATTTAGTATGCAATAGAAATGTTGGGTCAGTGTGCATTTTCCAAACTTGGAAGCTTTAGGCCAAAGAATGGTGATGGTAAAGGGAGGAAAGAGAGGCGGTGATCGATGAGCTTGGTGGTAGTAGTAGTGCGATAACTAAAGGAGTTGACCATGCGACGGGCAACGAGTAGTGACGACAAGTTACAACAAGCAGCTGTAGTGTGAAGAAAATGGTGAAGGGATGGGTGATAGGTGTCCTTTTGAATCCTGAATGTAGGTGTGGTTGCAATTAGGGATGTCAAAAAAATCCGCACCCGCGGCTACCCGCGGGTAATATCCGCAACGGAGCGGGTATGGGGGGAAGATTTTGCCCCCACGGATAATGAGAACGGGGATTTTAAATACCCACATGTTAAACGAGGCGGGGGCGGGGGCGGGGGCGGGGATCACTATCCCCATGCTCGTGGGTACCCACCATAAAATTACTATTTTATCCTTAAATTATTAACTTAGTTAAACTAATATTATTGTTATTTAAATTGATTAGACTAAGGTTTAAATTTATAAGTTAAATTTATTTGTATTTATTATATATTAGACTAATGATTGGATTATTATGATGTGTTTATTTTTATTTTAAGTATTTTTAGTTGTTAAAATTTAGATTGTAGAGTTGGATTATTATACTTATTTTTTGCTTATTTTATGTGTTTATTTTTATTTTAAGTATATTAAATTGTTAGAATTTGAATTATTAAATTAGATTATTATGTATGGTTATTTTAAATATTTTATAATATTGAAATTTTTTATTTAATTTAAATTTTTAAAATTTTTAATATTTTAACGGTTATCTATGGGTATCCACGGGTACCCGTAAACCCACAGGTAAGGAAAAAATAGATACTCGCATGGATATGGGGCGGGGGACGGGGGCGGATATTTATTCTCGAGGCGGGGGATGGGGGCCAATCCCCAGCCTCGCCCGCCCCGCCCTGTTGACATCTCTAATTGCAATAGGTAGCGGTGGTGTGAAAAAAGCAACAACCATGTGTTTGGTTAGTTTGTGTACACATAAATGGGAGATAATGGTGGTGGGTGATAGATGTGTGGTTAGGATTAGAGGGAAAAAGAAGAAGGATAGATTTGGAAATTCACAAATTTGTTTAACTTTTAAAATTAAATATATTTGTTTTATCCATTAAATTTGAATCATTCATTTATTTTAACATTAAATCTAATTGTAGACAGAGAAAGGGAAGCTTGGGAGGGAAACTCTACTCCCACCTTATTTCTTCTCTTGTTCTACACTCTAAAGTAATTTCTAAGCTCAATACTTAATCTATGTCATGGTTTAGCTAATTATTCCCAATGGGTTGAGTTTTGGGTAAGGGTATGGAACCCTAAAAGGTGTGAATTTGGATTTTTTCCTTATGGGACTAATCCGAGTAAATTTTTGAAATTGTTAACTGATGATCTTTGTTGTATTAGATATTTTCAAGGATCCCTCCGATGGCTTTGAGACGCCATAGAGCTTGAGTAGTAATATGTCCATGACATGTTTTGCTTGATTATATGTTAAAATGTGCTTGGTGCTTATATGTTGTCATAATTTAGAATTAGGGAACATGGCACTTTATCTCCTTAAATTATAGGTCATGTGTATTTTAACCCCTAAAGTTTAAAAATGTACAAATTGTCCCACTAAACATTCGCAAATATGCATTTTAGTTCAAGTAAATGTACTATATCTCTCTGAACTTTGAATTATGTGCAAATCAACCCCATGAACTTTTCTAAATGTGTAACTCGATATTATAAATTTTCTTGAATGTGTGATATTTTTGTTAATAATTGATAAAAAAAATTAATAGAAAGGCCAATTTGTACATTCAAAAAAGTTTAAAGGGTCAATTTGTATATTTTTAAATTTTAGGTGTGAGAATACACATTACCTACTGTTCGAAGTGTAAAATGCCTTTTCCCTTAGAATTATAAACATGGTTTTCTACGATATAAAGTAATTGGTTTGGAATTATGGCTTGTAATATGGTATTATATACATAGTTTTTGCAAATGAGGCAAGCACCTTGAATTACCTAAGAAATTGATATTTTGACTTTGATTAGTATCAAGGGTCGGTATATGATTTTTGAGCTTTGGTGTATTGGCATTTGACCTTCTAAGACCAGCTACCATGGATCATAAGGTATATGGGGGCCACTTCCTACATCCTGGGTATGTTACAAAAATTACTCAAAGGTAAATTATGCACTTGAATATGTGGTTATAATGATTCCCTGTGCTATATTTTATTTCGACTTGTGTTTAATGCTTGCTTTTTTTCTTGTTATAGATATGTTATTGTTCACTAGGTCTGTGACTCACTCCTTTCCTTTACATGTTTTCAGATTTCCCTGTCGATCCATGTTACGACCCACTGGTCTCTTACAGCATCATGCTTGATCACTTGGTGAGCCCAATACTCTTGGGTGTGGGCATTGGATGTATATTTTGCTTCTTTTTTTGGGATAACTACATATTTTGAAACATCATGGTCTATGAATGTATCTAGTGTAGTGCTCTGCAGGCTACAGATGGGATCCTACTTCCTTTTTGTCTATAAATTATACATGAATATTGGAACTGATGAATACTGATTATTTTTGCATTGGCTAGTCTATGTGTCTAAAATATTACAGGGAATATATGTATGTTTATCAGAGGGAAGTCTGATTATTAGGAGCGACTCTGTCCATTTATTTCTAGATTGTTTGGTTAAGCTTACTAAGGACCGATGATCCCTAAGCGCTGATCACAGCTCGAATTGGGTTGTGATATATGTATATCTCATTTTTTTTTTAATTTTACAATATAGTTGCAATTTTTGTGGCGTCTATACAAGATTCCTATGATTGCTAATTGCATTCCATACCATGCGCGGCACGACCATGCATTGTGCTAAGTCATCACACAGTTTCATTCTTTGAGGTGGTTGAGTGGCACTAGAGTAACCACATGACGCATCAATTTAGCCTTTATCAGCTTGTTTCTTTCGAGCTTGAGTAACAACGTAGGATCATCTCATAACCAAGACTTGAGGGAAAAGTTAGACTGGAATTGCGTAAAGACACATCATTGAGACATTGCATAGGTGATTTGAGAACATATTACATAAGGATGTCATTCTTGATTACATACCTTCTTTAGAATATTGGCAATGGCATTGCTAGCATGCTTTGGCTATGATTGCAAGTATATGGTTGTTTACAAAATACCGTTTGTAAGATCCATGACAAAATGGCCATATGCCCCTTAACAACATTTCCATATGTCATCACCACCCTCCTAGCAATCGTTCCATATCTCGCCTCCCTAGCAGCATTTCCATATAGATCCACCAAGAATATTCCTTGATCCAGGGTTGTTCCATGTTAACGCTAGTCCCAGTCCCATCAAAATTTGAATAACTCAACATGTTAAATTTGAATAACTTTCGTTCAATATATAATGCTGGTGAATCCAACCATTCTCGACCCTTTGATCTACATGAGCCAGCAGACCCATCAAAATTTAATCTAAATCAAATTAATCTAACTAATGCAAGTCAATTTTTATTAATCTAAATTAAATTGATTTAATTAATTTTTGATAAAAAATTCAACTTTAAAATATTATGAATTGAAAGTAATTTAAATCATCAAAAAGAAAAATAATAAATAATATAAATTAATTGTAATCCAGAATAAAAAAAATATGTAATCATGCAAAACTATTATAATAAAGTATAAATTTAATAGTCAACAAAATATTGTATAATATTAATCAATTTAAATTAAATTGGATAAGATTGGATTTATAAATTAAAATTGAAATTTGATCTATAATCTAACCCAATCCAATATGTTTTAAAAAAAAAGAATTAATATAATCTCTATTTTTTTCTATTTTAATCAATTTTTAATTTTTTTAAACTATTTCATTTTTTATTTTATGTCAATTATTTTCCTTTAAAAGCTCAAATAAGGAAATATAAGGGTAATTAGGAAAGTAAAAGATATATTAAACTTTAAATTTCACTAAGGGTAACTAGGAAAAATAAAAATTAGAAGCAAATATAAGCGAGTATAAATAGACAAAAAAAAGAGCCAATAATCCTACTCATAAATAACTAGAAGTCCAAATTACTAAAATTCCAAATTACATTAACAAATAAATGCGCAAAGAACAATAATTTACTGATTACTATGAACTAGCTCCAGGTTTGTGTCGACATTGTTTGCAGCTATGTCCTTCACCACGGCATAGACCACACCATCCCGCATCTCACATATATCCATTTTGTTTAGGAAACGGGCTGATCTCAGCGGACCTTTTTATATTGTGCTTTAATTAGGGTTAAGACGATTCTGCAAGACATTATATGGCAGCTATGTACTTTGACTCCCCACAACCTAGAACTCTCTCTCATACACTTTGCAAATTTTGTCCATATAAGTAAATACAATAGACATGCACTTGGCAATCAATGTTTTGATTAAAACAACATGCAATTACGTGGCGACACGGGTATCGATTTGGAAATCGCCATAGTTATAATATCTCTACCTCATATTAACTTTGAATTCCTCCTCATTTGATAGATCTTAAACATGAAAAACCAAATTTTGCCTTGCAAATGCAGTGAGGCATACATTACTGATTTGCTTGCTGGATTTCTTGTAGTAATGTCATAAGCGCTTTCAACAAAACAAATCCTGCATCTTTTTGAGCATGTGCCTCCCTATCTTTTGTAACAAATGATTCAACCAACTAAAAGTATGTTGCTTGAACGAAGGTTGTAATGGGAAGATTGCAAGCCCCCTTTAACATAGAATTGATGCACTCAACTAGGTTCATGGTTATATGCCCATACTGATGCCCATCATCAAAGGCTTGAACTTGCTTTTCTCATAAAATTTTGTCAAGCCAATTTGTATAGACCTCGCTATGTTGGCACATCTACTCATAGTGATGATCAAATTCACGCTTGGTCCTCGAATACCTTGCAAAGCACATTGCAGTCGATAGATTATGTAAAAAAATCTCATTCACAAGTATGAACAAAATATAAGTTACCTATACTCATGACAAGTTGATGCAAGTATAACTTTTTGAATCTCCTAAAGAAATTGACAGGATATGGCTAATGCAATGCATGTAGAATGCTTAGATATTGCTACTTTAATTAACTCATGCCAATTAGAAATAATGCCAACTCCATCTTCAACCACTATTTGTCTACATAGATGATACAGAAAAAGTATCACGTATCTGCAATCTCACCTTTGATAATTGCAAAAGTAATAAGCAATATGTTTTGATTGTCATCATGTGCAACCATAGCCAATAAAGTCCCTTTTTATTTCCTGTACAAATGTGTCCTATCAATTTGGACTAATGATTTGTAGCATTCAAAAGCTTTCCTGCAAGGTCAAAAAGTCCAAAACACCTAGTTGAATATTCAAATATTTGACACCAACTAAGTGTTAGAGTAGGCTGAAACAACTTGGAACTCAACACATGCATGTCAATCAAAAGCACACAATACTCCCAGCTATCAGGGTACACGTGCTTTCCCACGTACCATAAACTCTTTTAATTGCTTTATGCTTGGCCATCTATACTTTCTGGTATGTTGTCGTGTATCTATACCCATTTTGGATATCTGCAATCACATTTTTTTACTTTTAAAGAAGGGTCAGCTCTTACCATGGACTTTATATATTATGCAATCGTGTTAGAATCCAACTTCATGTGATCCTAAGAAAGCTTTGCCGAAGTGTAAGTGTGTGAGCCATTGTATTTCCTAATCTCCCAAAAGTCCTTGTTTTTTATGAAACAGACCTTAACAAGCCATTAACATTTGGAGCCAAAGTGTTTGCATTTATAATAAAAGGTCATTGATTCTGACTCATGCACTTTATAATCCATTGATTTAGATATATTATAGTTCTTAACTACTTGTACTACAATCCCGATCGTTGAACAAGCAATTCGCCATCAGCAATATAACCACGAACCATATTTGCATATTCTGAAAACTCAAGAGCATGCATAGCTTTAAGATGCAAAGCACACATAAAAGATGGAGGTTGCTCTGGATGTTGCATTGCCATTGCTGGGTTTGGTACACCCTAATCATCTATATCATCATCTACATCATTACATCATGTTTTGCTTTTAAGTAACCGTTGTCACTTTTCCTTATTGTGAATTTTGCATTCTGCACCTTTTACATGAAATGGGCTCTACTCACTTCATAATGATGTTGGATTGTTGGAAAGTGGTAATTAAAATAACTTGAATATCATATTAATTAAAATAAAAATTTAATTAAAACAAAGAAAAATTCTTAATATATCACACAAAAATATAGAATTCAAATAAATAAATAAATTGCACAAGAAGAAATAAATTGCTTAATACATTCATAAAATATAAATAGCTTTGTTTAGACAAATAACTTTGAAATATAAATATCATAAAATATAACATGACTCATTGGATATGAATTGGGAATATTCATTAAATTGCAAGTGTTGTTGTCATGCAGCCTAATTAGACATTAACTTCAAACAATTTCGTCATGATGTTGACTAGTCGAATATGAAATAAGACTAGCTTGAGCAATAATAATTTCTTTGAAGTTGACGTACAATTCAATGGTAGAAATGTGATGCTAATACTAGCTATACATCTTAAATATTATTTGTATGTCCCTATCATTGCTTATTTTAATTGCTTGATAGTGTATGTTATTGCTAAAATTTGAGATTGGATATCTATATCTTATTCTCACCCTTCTCTTCTAAGTGCTGACATTTATGTCATGAAAAAATTTAATATTTAATTCCTCAAATGATATGGTTTGGGAAATAAAAAAAAATATTACGACTCGTCACACATAAATATGGCATCATACTCTATATTTGTAATAACAGAATTATTAAAATATACAATAATAATAATATCTATATTATTATCCATGATTTTTTTCTCACTTTTTTATACTATTTTTGACTCTCACTTTATAGGAGGCAAATCAAGATTAAAAAAAGAAAAGAAAAAAAAAGAAAAGGAGGAATAGCAAGACTGAAAAAGGAAGGAAGAGGATGATGTATAACTCTCGTTTTGGGTGCATTTGAAGGAGAGAGAAGAGAAGGTATATATAAGTGGAGTTTCGAACTGTTGGAGGTGGCATCTATCTCAGGATCTGCTACACTGCGAGTAAAGTCCTGGGACAACTCTTTTTTTTTTTTTTTTTTACTTTTTTGGTTTCAAAATCCACCCTTCTGTGAGTAAATTTTTATGACAAACTTTTTGTTTTAAAATCCGCTCTACAGCAAGGTGGATTGTGCTTTAATTTTTTTTTTCCTCCTACAACTCTACTTGCAGGGTGCCGGATTGTTTGTGCATATATCATATTCCTGTAAATTCTTTTAAAACACCATGTCATGGTGTTGTTATCTCACAAATGACATATGAATAAAAAAGAGCCCATCTTTCAAACCAAAAAAATAAAACTCTTTTTCTTCTTAAAAATCGTTCTGATACTTACAAGTCATTCTCTATTAAGATTTTGAAAATTGGACTTAGCATTGAACCAGATTAGGTACTAATTTAGAGGTTCAATGGTTCAACCGGGATGTAATAAAATATATATTTATCTATAAATATGATTAATAATATGTTATAAAATAAATAAAAATGATTAAAAAATTTTAATATGATAAAAATAGTTTTAGAAATCAAAATTACTATATTAAGTTATATTAACATAACCAATACAAATAAAGTATTAAGTCCCATATTACTTAGATTTTAAATTTTTTATTTTTAAAGTTACTATAAAACACTCAAAAAGTCTCACATTGTTTGGAATAAAAGATTTTTACTTTTGAGACTTCTATAAATAGTACCCATCTATAATTTTTTCTTATATTTATCATCTTTAAACTCTTTTTTAAAGAGTAAAAGATGTAGTAATTTTTGGTTTGGTCATTCAAAATATATTTTTGGCCATTTTTTATCATAATGAAGTAGTTAACTTCACCATTGATGATCAAAACTTTGTATTTTTTTTAAAAAATTGGCCAACCAGTAAATCTGGTCCGATTTGGCCGGTTTATCGGTTTTTGGCCGATTTAACCGGTTCGATATCAATTTTTTGATGCAACGGTTTCTTAGGTATAATCGGACCGGTAGGTTTTCAGAACAATGATCTCTATTAAAATAATGTCATTTTTAATCTAATAAGAAAATATTTTCTTATTTAAACAAATATTGATATATTGCAAGTTGTAAAGAAAAATTATAATGCGAAAATGATTTTTTTCCTTTGGAATATCTTATAATCCCACGTGACCTTCGTGGGTGGGGCTTGTATTCTTTTTTAAAAATAAGTTTTTGGCCATCGAGTACCAAATTGGGTCAAATTAACATTTTAGATTTAGTGGCCGTCTGGATTCAACCGAAAGGCATCTGATAAAAAGCTACAACATAAATCTCTGTTAAAAAAAACTCTCTTGAAAAGTGCGTTTTTGCATTGGGATGTGATATTTTTCCGTTGAGCAGAGAACCAAACGGGTTAAGTGTTGGGAGGAGCCACGACTAATTAAACTAGCCGCAAAATTCAGAGCATATCCACGTAATCGGCAAGCGTCGTGTGATTCTTCATGTCATCTTGTGTTGACGAATCTTTCCAATTTCCATTGACTTCTCATTACTTACACCATTCTCTCTCTCTCTCTCTCTCTCTCTCTCTATGTGGCCTTAGCTTGATCAAAAAATGGGTGAAGATCTTAGATCCTTCGAGCTGAACACAGGGGCCAAGATACCTTCAGTTGGTTTGGGCACTTGGCTTGCTGAACCTGGTGTCGTTGCTGATGCCTTAGCCACTGCTATCAAGGTTGCCGCACCCTTTACCCGCACTTGCTACCTATTTACTGCATTCGTATTCCTTTATTTGTGTTGAAACTTGCTTGGTGTTTCTTATGATCATAAAAATTGAAATATCTTTCCTTTTTTTTTTTTTTTTTCACTTTGAAGGCATACTTAGCCTTTTCCTGTTTGTATCACGATTACTACTTTATGATTGGATTAATGTGGTTTCGGAACAAAGATGCCTTACTGTGGAAATTAAATGGATCAATGTGACATTAATGTCAATGCAGGTTGGATATCGGCATATAGATTGTGCTCAACTTTATGGCAATGAAAGAGTTATTTTAAATACACATTTGACATATATAAGTTGCAATTCCTGTGCTAGTAATACAGTTTCACAGTGCATATTAGGCTTGTTATGTCATGGGAGTTCTTTTATAATATTATCCTTTTTCTTGGTACAACATAAGATGAAATGATTGAAAATATTCAATAGAATTAGAGTTGCAATTAATTGAGCAAGCTGCTGTTCAAATTCCGTCCATTTAACTTCCCCATCATCTTGTGCTGCAGAAGACCAAGACAGAAAAGCACTTTTTGCTTTCTGGATAAAATTTAAAGTTTAAATATTTTAAAGCTTAACTCTATATTTTTGCTAAGAGGTCGACTTAGTCAGATATCATAATATCAGCTTTACTGGACACAGAAATTTACAAATAAATAAATATATAAAATAGGATTTAATTTGTATTCATTATTAGTGTAAAAAATTTTTATATAAACATCTAATTATATATTATTATATTAATAAAAATATTTAACTTAATCATTTATTATTTTAAAAGTCTTATAAATACAAATATTAATTGGATGATAGTGTAAAATCCTTTTACACTATCAATTATTCAGTACATAATAATTAAACCCAAATAAATAACATGGTTGTATGGTTTTGCTAATACAACATTGTGCTTAATTTCTAGAATAGAAACTATATGAACTTCTGCTTTTGCAGTCTGACAATGATTAGACTGCTATTTAGTGACAATGTTGTTGGGATAAACAATCAGAGGTGAAATATGAAAAATCATAAAGGCACACATATACGCTTTACACTAATTATATATTATTATATAATACATGGACATGACCTGAAAGATAAAATACACATTGCTCAGACATATCATATTAACTTTGAACATCAGCTGTTCAGGATAAGATTTTTGACTAAGCGTTGTGGAAGTAGAGGACTCCTTACTGTCTCGCTGAAAGACTAGCCAGAATCTAGTCCTTATCAAATCTTTTTGTAAGGAGCAAGTCACTCTAATAAGCTTAGGGTACTTAAGGCTCTTGATTGGTTTGATAATTACTTGGACTGATATCAATGACATCTTGTAGGTGTATAGGCCGCATAAATCCTATCCCTTGACATTTGTGTGATGTGTTTCCTGAGTTTTGGGGAAATCAAACATCTTTTTCTTCAATCTGAGGTTGCTTGACAGCTTTATACTCTTGTTCCTGAAGTTTTGGGAGAAATAAAGAGTGTAAGGCTTTGTGGTGATATTCTGCATGCTGGAGTAGGGTGAATTTGGTTAGGAGCACAATGCCGGAGCATTTATCAAATAACAAAGTAAACACTCTTGCAGCATTTTTTAAATTTATTAAATAAAACAAAGTATACAGAGCTTTAGTGGACTAGTAGCAAACCTATAGCACAAAGCTAACTGCATGTTTGTGCATCAACGAAGAAACAGAATTAGAACAACTTTATTAGTGTACACAAGTGTAATATGTTTTTGTCATACGCCTTTTATGTATATTTTCTTATGTTTAAAGGTAAACAATAGTTATGACATGTGAGGAAGAAGAAAGCTCTATCCAATCAACTTAAGCAAAGGGTGCTTCTGTCTCAGATGTTTTTGACCCCAAAAAAAAAAAAAAAGATTTTCTAACTAGAAAAAAAATTATTTTTTATAGAAGTTACTCATCTTTTCTTTTATGCAAAAACTATAAAAAGTCTGTTTATAGCTTTTGAATAAAAGTTTAGATGAGTAGTTTCTATGAAAAGTGATATTTTAGTTAAGAAAATCATTTTTTTTGGGGGTCATAAAAAGCTATAACAAACATACCCATGATGCTGTCACAAAACTACGAAGTTTTGTCCAGATTATGTAAGTGAAACTGTAAGAATGATGCGGTTTGAGAAGGCAGACCTGTTCTACTAATGTCATGCAATTTAATCTACATAATATAAATGAGATTTATATCATTAAGAGGTGGAAATAATAAACAATCAAGTTGCTGCTTTTCTTCTTTCCTCGAGGCCATGCTGTTGGTTGCAGTCACAATTCATGGTGCTGAGAAAAGTCTAACACAAAATGTGAAATCAAATTTGCTATGCTAATTTTTTTTTTCTCATAGCGAGTTTTATACCCCTAGATAAAAGCGCCACAGTGAGGGCATCAAACTACTGGGAACAGTTTGCTCACAATTCCAAATATTCTCAGCTTGTCTAGATTCAAGCTCAGCTCAAGCCTGTTTTGTAAGTAAGTGAAGATTTCACTTTGAATAGATTTATTCATTTTCAACAACAGCAGCAGCCAAGTCTTGTCTTTCTAGATAAGGTTTGCTACATGAATAAGACGACATCATAATATCCTGTCATAATCTATGTTTATAGACAAACCATTCATCTTCAAAAATAGAAAAACCAGCTTTTCTTATATCTCAAATATAAGATGTTCATTCAGAAGAATAGTTCTGCTACATCCCTACACAGAATTGGAAAACATATGCTCCGTGCCTCCATCTTCTTTTCCCTTCTTTTAGGGCCACTCGAGGCCTTTTTCCTCTATTCCTCCCCCTTTTCCTACTAACTTTCTGTGGATTAAAGCAAGAACTAATAGTCAGAGATTTTTACAGTCACAATATAGTGCAACTCACGATTCAGATTATTTTGGTGGTAGAATTTAAATTTTTAAGTAGTGCTACAGTTTTTATTTTTCTTCTTGCTATTGCACTGTCATGGTACTTTCTCTATCCGTTTACTTATGTAAATTTTATGTAGATTGGCGATGGCTTGAAGAAGTTGTTTGCTGATGGTGTAGTTAAGCGTGAAGAAATGTGGATCACCTCCAAGCTGTGGTTTGTCTTTTTTCTATGGACTTCTCAATTTTTGTTTACCTATATTATACTATAGGAGGTACCCTGTGGGTCTTTACACCTTTTGTTAAGTAATATTTAATGAAATCGCTATCTAATAGGTGAGGTTCCCGCAATATTTTCATGAATTATCATTTATAATTCTTAATTCAGAGCTAGAGTTTTATCACATGACCTAAGCTCGCTAGACAACTCATTGCTCAATTTATTCTCATACAGAAAGAGGAGAAATTCTGATACTAACATCATTAATGATTTCACAGTTTCAAATTATGGTTCAGTTTTTGTTGCTTTTCGATCCTTCAATCTTACAACTGATAGTGATATTCTGGAATCTAGAATATTTTTTTCATAATCTTTGTATCCACTAATAGGCCATCTCTTGCTAAATCCTATAGATGTTATTAGCAAGATGTTTTAAAACAGACTTAAGTAGCATCGATTTTTCAAAAAGAGGAATCTGTTATAAACAAGATATTTCTCTTTCATGTTTATGAAAAGACAAAACCCCTAAATATTTTATACATATAATTTCAAGAATATTTTTTTTTATCACTTTTTGATAGTCAATGCTTAGTATCTTATCTTTTTATTTCTATCAACCCAAGTTTAGCACATCGTATCGACTAGGCTTCCTGTATCCCCATCACTTCTAAAATTTTATAAACTATCAGACAAAATTGTTAAATCATTCATCTAATTTTTTGTTCCTGTGGACCTCAACACCTAAACTGCAGAAGATACCAGATGAACTTTATCTTTGGACATTGTAGAAATAGATTGTTCTGAATTGTGATATCTCAAGCACGATCATGACATATTAGGTATTTCCGATGTTTCCAAGAGACATCCTTGAAAATATAACGGTGTTCCTCTCTAACCAAATGCACCAGAAAACCCATAAACTGTTCATTACCATAGAACCATGGCCTCCTTATTTCTGCTACAACCTTTCTAGTTATCATGAGAAACTCTGCTTTGAGGTGAAAGAGCATATCCATTTTTCACCAAGAATCCCAAATAGATTATTCCACAAGCAAGTAGTCACCTTACCATGCAAAAATAAGTGGGCTATTCTTTCCGAACAAGACCTTAAATAACACACATAAGAAGAAAGAGCTGTTTGAGGCCTACAAATCTGCAACAAGTTATTTGTATTAATAGTATAAATATTGGACTGCTATTGTCCAAAAATAAAAAAAATATTTGACCATAGAGGGATTTAGATTCTGAATAAAGTACTCGCAAGAATTGTGCTACAAGAATCGAAAGTTGAAGCACTCCTATCCGGATCGGAGGAGAGTTGAGTAGAATCAAGTAAAAGCATATGCAATAATCATTCACTCATTTCTCAGTCACTTAATTTCCTCTGGAGGCAAAAATTCTATGAAAAATTGGAATCCTGCATTGAACAAAAATTTCTAATGGGTGAATCATGTATATAAAAGAGAGATGATAGAGTTGGACAGAGGAAAAGCATCTAAGACAGGAATATTCCTTCTTGAGCCTCTTTAAACCAGAAGTTCTCTCATAGATGATTTGATTTGCAAAAATAGCTGTGAACTAGTTTCATTTTCCAAGGACCATTGATTTCTGTATCTCTTTAAAGATTGTCATCTTAAATAAAGTAAACCATAAAATTTTTCCATGATCCTAGCTCCATTAAACTATGGTGGTTACCAGCTGAAACTCTTTGGTTAGTTGTATGGCCTTATCAAATAATCATCTTGTACTATGGCTTCTCAATATCCTAGACTTTATGCAATGGATCATTTCCAGATTCCCATATATATACTTCTTTGGAGTCTGATCAAGGATTCTTCCGTTTTAAACCACTGAATCAGAAGTGTGCTTACCATTTACAGTACCTAATAAGCAACAAGAATAAGGAACTAAATGGTTCAGTGTTTTGCTCTTTCAAGAAAAGAAATAACTATTTTGACCATATATTATTTTTTAGATGCTCAAATGAAATATATAAAAAGCAAAAGATTTTCTTAATAGAAAAAGATCTACAGATTTCTGGGATTATTCAAACTGTACTTGCTAATCTGTTCTTAAACTTGGTTACGTATATTATCAACTCCACACCCAGAATGACATTCTTTGATGCCTAATTCTTAAAAATGTTCTTAAAAATGTTTTAGGTGTACTGATCACTCGCCAGAAGATGTGCCAAAGGCATTTGATAGAACTATGCGGGATTTGCAGCTGGATTATCTGGATCTCTACCTTGTGTGTAAATTCACAATGAATTTAAGCTCTTCCTACAACATTTCCTATTAATTATGTTTGTCATATTCCCTATTAATTAAGTTCTTATATTAAGACTTTCTTTGTCATATTTGCAAGTTCTTGTAGATTCACTGGCCAGCGAGCATTAAAAATGGGCAGCCTACCAAGCCTGACATACCTAGCACATGGAGAGCAATGGAGGCACTCTACAATTCTGGCAAGGCTCGGGCTATAGGGGTCAGCAATTTCTCTGCAAAGAAGCTTCAGGATCTGTTGGAGGTGGCTCAGGTGCCTCCAGCTGTTAACCAAGTGGAATCACATCCTTCATTGCAGCAGCCAAAATTACATGCTTTCTGTAAATCCAAGGGAGTGCACTTATCTGTGAGTATGCGAATTTGAGGTCTAGTACGATAGTTATGGGTGTTGACATATATCTCATTATAAAGGACTTGGAGGAATTACTGATATAATAGACATCTATGATGCATGGGGCACTATACTCCTAAATGGCTACCTTACAAGTGCCCAGTACTATTACTTGTTTGGTACGCACATGTATATACCTAATATTTTTGTTTTTCAAATTTTGCTATCAATTGCTTTTGGTACATTTTAGTCAAGCATTGCAATATACTTGTATGTCACTTAAATACAAGTTAATTCTTACAAAACATCAAGTTTTGTGAACTATTTAGTTAGCCTTTAAATGAAACAGACTACTACTTTATCCTTGCAATTCTTGTGCCTCATTAGACATTTTTGCTTGCTTAATATATTTTATAATGCTTTGATGCAAACTTGTAATTAGAACATTATAGAAATTACATTTATTCATGATTTAATTACTTTATTATTTATGATTTTTCATTGTTATATGATATACTTTTGCTGTATTTGTACCATATTTTTCGAAATTTAACATGCCATGTACATGTACATGAACTTATCGGTACTCTTGTATCCATGCAGCATAGGTAGACATGTTATAGCAACTCATGTATAAGATCAGAAAACTTCGATGATTCTGAACTAACATTCTGCTGACTATTTATCACTATGAATGTTCTTATTCAGGGTTATTCACCACTTGGTAAAGGATACAGCAGGAGCAATATTCTTAAGGATCCAGTTGTGCACACGGTTGCAGAGAACTTGAGGAAGACTCCAGCACAAATAGCACTTCGATGGGGACTGCAGATGGGTCACAGTGTACTGCCCAAGAGCACAAATGCTGCAAGGATCAAGGAAAACTTTGATCTGTTTGACTGGTCTATACCTGAGGATTTGCTAGCCAAGTTCTCTGAAATTAAGCAGGCAAGTCGCTATTAGATATAAGAATCATTCATATGCCTCTATTTAATAGCTTAAACTTCTAGGAGAGATATTTTATGACATGATAATAGAGTTTCTACAACTAAATAGTCTAAAATTCGATATTTGTTGCTCTCATTTTTTCTAAATAAAAGTAAAATTTTGGTACAAGATATAGTGAGTGTGTGCATTGTTCCACGCTTCAAGCTCAATGGACTCTTGCATGAAAAAGGATGTTAGATATATATAAAAATGACTCATGTATCTTTATCTTATAGTTTAAGCTTTTAGGAGAGATAATTTATATATTAAAATGGATTTTATCCCTAATAGTCACTTCTTGCAATCCTTTGGTCACTTATTACGCTGGATTCTAGTACCAGTAGCTTCTTAATTGTGTTCCATGTAGATTGCTATAAAAGTTATCCATTTAAAAATTAGCGTGCCACTTAAATTGCATGATTTATTGATGCAGGAGAGAATACTTACTGGAAAAGAATTTCTTAGCGGACATCTGGTGGGTACAAAACAACTGAAGAATTCTGGGATGGCGAGTAAAGGGGCAGATTCCACATGGGCCATTGGTCCATTGTCTTCTTTTGGTCAATGGAATATGTTTTTTTTTTTTTTTTTGTGTCCCCTATGAACTGTTTGCATAATATAATTAGATAAAATCGTTTTAAATTGTCAACCCCTAACATTAATGCTGTATGTTCTTCTGTATGGTTGTAATAATTTACAATGTACTTTTAATTTGGGGATAAGGATATGATTTGGAATTTGCGTTAGTAATGTCGGATTTTAGTTTAGATGAATATATCAGATTAAAAGGTTTATATCAGATGAATATACAAAAGGAAATTAATCTTGGGTTTGTCCTAATGAAAAAAGCTAACGGCAACACGAATAGAATGCGTGGCTAGTTTTAGTTTTACTTGCATTGCAAATAGGGGTGTTTGCGGTTCGGTTTGGTTCGGTTTTAAAAGAAAAACCAACCGATCCAAACAATAAATTTTATTTCGGTTTGGTTCGGTTTGATTACAATTGAGAAATTGAACCAAACCAAACCAATTTAAATCGGTTTGGATTGGTTCGGTTTTTGGTTTTTTAATAAAAAATTTTATAAAGTGTAAAAAATAAATTTTATTTTGGGTAAACTAAAGGAATTAATAGATAATTACAAATTTAAAATATTGAGTTAAGATATAATAAAAATATTTGAATAATTCTAGTATTATAATATTGTAGAATATATTTACATATATATTTGTAAAAATATAGATATGGATAAATAATATATAATGTGTAATATATCTTATATGCATATATAATTATTAATGTGTAATATATTATCGGTTTAGTTCGGTTTGATTCGGTTTTAGAAATTAAAACCAAAAACCGAACCGATCCGATCGGTTTTTATAAAACAAGAACCAATTAAAACTAATTTATTTCAGCTTTAATCGGTTTTCGATTTTTTTGGATTGGTTTTTGGTTTTAATTTGGTTTGGATCGGTTTTGAACACCCTTAATTGCAAATGCGTACATTCATGCAATTCGAAGAAGGACATGGCCGTGAGTATCCCCAAATAGCAGGCTCAGCCTCGACGAAGAACTCAATCGTGAGTTGCATCGAGTACCTGGCTCAACCTGGTAGATGAACTTATTGTGAATAATGGGATTAACCTTGAAAAAGAACTTAGTCGTGAGCCCTCAGATAATGGGCTCAGCGTCGAAGAAAATCCTGGCCTTATTTGAAGCCGAGTTCAAACATAATAATGAGCTTGCCCAAAGAAATTTGCCACCAGTAAGAAGTTAAACGTTAAGGGGCGTTCGGTAGAGGGTTTCAATTTTTATTCCTGAGAATCTTAATCCCAGGAATATTATCCCTGGGAATAGTTTTACTAGGCATGCGTATTTTGAGGCGTTTGGTAGATAGATTAAATTCCTAGAAAAATTTTGTTCATTTCCAAAAATACCCTTGACAGTCCAGCGGCAAACGGTGATGGTCCGGCGGTGGTCGACAGTGGCCGATGATAGTCCAGCGACAGTCAGTGGTGTTCCGGTGGCTGCCCGATGGCAGTTGGTAGCAGTCAGCGATGGTCCAGCCATGACCGGTGGTGGTTTGCAGTGGTTGATGGTAGTCTGGCGGTGGCCCGCGGTGGTCGATGGTGGTCCGACAGCAAACGACGGTGGTTCGGCGGTTGCTGATGGTGGTCCAGTGGCAAACAACGGCGATTGGTGGCGGTCGACGGTGGTTCAGCCATGGCAGGTGCCGGTCCGGTGGCAGCCGGTGGTGGTCCGGTGGTTACTCGATAGTGGTTGGCAGCAGTCGGCAGTGGTTCGCAGTGGTTGATGGTGGTCTGGTGACAGCCCACGGTGGTTCGACGACGGTCTAGCGGTGGAGGGTGGTGGTGGAGGGTAATTGGTGGAGGGTGGTAGTAGGGATAGTTTGATCTTTTCACATGGAAAAATATTCCCTTGCCATGGAAATATTACAATCCCATGTATGAGATAGGATTATTTTGGGGGGAATCTTACCCCAAAATCAATCCCAGGAATGTAACATTCTCAGGAATATTTTTCCAAAACTTGTACGAAACATAGGCATTTTCATGATATTCCCGGGAATCCTATTCTAAAACTTCCACCAAACGCCCCTTAACAGTAGTGGCTCTAAGTTTAGCCTATGTAGTAGTACATCCAGGATTTGGCAATTGCGAGTCTGATTCCCAAATTCAGAGAACCCTGCCCCGTCCCCCCTCCTTCCAAAAAATAGGACCCAACAAAAAAAGCCAACTGTAAAACTCGTTCTTAATAAAATTATTAGTATGAATTTATACAGAAAATTTTAAATTGAATATTAATATATATAAAATACAAAAAAGAGTTTCAGAGTAGAAGTAAAACTTCATTAGTCATAGGCTACACATGTTAAAGCCAGTTAAAAAGCTATAATTTATTTAAATATAATTCCATATATTCTTAGAAGTAGAAGGAGTCTATCTTTCTCTTAATTGTTATTTAAAATTGAAAATTATGAGTAGATAATGAATAATTCTAAAATATTTGAACTCTAGTGGTTTCAATCATGTCATAGCATAAAAATTCACATGACTGCTACATTACAATTACATCAGCTAACCTTTAGGGAAACTAATATTTCATAATGATAGGAAAAGTAAATATTAAAAAAATATGCCATGCAATTCAAAATCTAGCAAGCCTTATTAGGATTATAATATCTTTGCTTTAATTTTTTTTTTTTTTATCTACTTGTCCAGCATATATTTAAAAGTCTTCTCTTAGGAAATTTCTATACTCTAGTGTTATTTATAACATCATGAAGATAAAATGAGGCATTTACTCCACACTAAGGCCGGTAAAATAAAACGATCTTATTTCTATCCCTCTGCCTTCTCGGCAATTAATAGTAAATCTTAAATATCTTTTTTTAAAAATTATTTTCTTATTATTATGCATAATTCATCATAAATATATAGATACATAAACTTAGGCAATAAATAGAACTTAAATAAAAACTCAGATAACATAAAGTAAACAATAAACTTGAAGAATATACAAAAATTCATCAATTGTAAATAATTATAATAAAGTAAATAGTAAGGCATAATCTGAACAAATTGCACAAAATATAAATTAATTCATAAACTTAAAATAAAGTGCATAAGAATTGAAATAATATAATCTTGTGTAAAATAAATAACATAATATCTCAATAAGACTTTTCAAAGTATAGAATTGTCAAATCTAAATATTAATTTTTAAAGGGACCAAATTTAAGATAATTTTTATTTAATTTCTTTTAAAATTTCTCATCATGGTTTATGAATCTATGTTTGCCATCATGGCACATTCAACACATAATAGTTTTGTCCTTGCAATGGTCATTATAAGATCAAAGTAATGTCCATAATTCACAGGTTATCATAATATCATAATACTTTCTATGAGTCAAGATATAAAATTTCAAGTAATAATTTAATAATTCAAATCCATATATAATAAATTTTACTTGTTTTAAGTGTTAGGTATAATATTTTATTTTTTATATTGGTCCCTTAGATAAATTATTATAAAAATTGACAAGTCAAAGTAATATATCTTTTATAGAAACAATATCTTAACAACAACAACAACAACAACAACAATAATAATAATAATAATAATAATGAGTAGCTTAAATATAACAGAATAATAAATAAAATAGCTTCGAGCATTAATTGAAATAAATTGCAATAATAAATAATAATGGGCAAGAATATAGAGGAATATTAAATAAAATAACTTGGAATGATAGATAAAATAAATTGTAATAATAAATAATAATGAACAAAAATATAAATTAACATTAAATAAAATAATTTGAAACAATAAATAGAATAAATTGCAGTGATAAATATTAATGAATAACTTTAATATAGGGGAATAGCGCATAAAATATGGGTTTTTTACATAAAATTTTTTTATTAATTTCAAAATTATGATAATTAAAAATTAATTACGAAAATTTGGGGCAAAAAAGTTATTCGAGAAATCGGCCTACCTAGGCTGATTTCTGTGTTGTATTAAAATCGGCCTACCTAAGCTGATTTCTGTTAAATATTTTTCCTATGAAAACCCTCCAACGGGCAACTGATGCATATCACTTTCTGTTTGTTACAAATTCTATCTTTACGAAAAAAAATGTCTGAGAGAATTATCATATTGATTCATCATAATGATGAAATCACAAACACAGCAGATGGTACTACATTTTATAATCCAAATCTAGTTAGTGTTACTATTTCTTCATTGTCTATAACTCTGTCAGTATTGACAAATAGAATTTTGAGAAAGTTAGGCCTCCTCAATCAAAAGTAAATAACTGCAATGGTGTATAGAATGCCCACTGCATTTGGGCCTGGTGTCGTTCGGTACACAAGTTTTTCGGTTGGAAGTGATGAAGATATGAATCTGATGTTCTATTGTCATTCCCAATATCCTGAAATTCAGATTATCGAATTGTTTGTCACCCTCAAAGATATAAATGGCAGCTCCGAAGGATCAACTCCCAACCCATAGCCTTTTGGAACGAATGTCAGTGGTAGAGGGTCATGTTCTAATTTTGTACCATGTCCAACTCCAGTGGCCGCAGCTTCTCCATCTTTTGATTTCTATTGTCAAAATGAAAATATTAGATGTGAAAATACAAAGGATATGGAAGATAGTAGAAGCTTAAGGCAGCTAACAATGGAGATTGGACAACCGCTTATGGTAGATGGCCTAATTGCAGGTATTGAAAGTTTTGATCATCATAGAGATGAAGAGAACAAGCCGCTTCAAGTACCAGTTTATAGTGATAGTAGTGAAGGCTCAGATGGAGAGACTGCTCCTATGACTGATAGCCAACTATCGGAAGCTCGACCAACAATGTACGATTCATAGAATCATCTGCGTCATTATTTGTATTTGAACTTGGATGCGATGCAACAAAGCATATTTGCAGGGCTCTATAGAACTACAGGGGATATCTTGTATAATGCAGGGAAGGAAGAGTTGCACATTGGGCAACAATTTTATAATAAGGATACTGTGTTATTTGTTATTAAAAATTACAGCATTTGAAGATCTGTTGAGTACAAGGTATTGGAGTTTGATCAGTTGACATATAAGGAAAAATTCTTGCATTTTGGCAATGGGTGTAAGTGGAGTATATGCGTTACATATCGTCAGAAAAAGGAGCGGTGGAAAATTCGGAAGTACAATGGCCCACACACGTGTTTGTCCACTTCCCTTTCTCAGGATCATCCGAAGTTTGACACAAATGTTATATGTGCGACCATATTTCCCATGGTACATACTGATCTGACAATATCCATTAAAGTGCTGCAAGGATCAATGGAGGTGAGATATGGTTTCAAGACATCGTATAGGAAGGTATGATTGGCGAAGTAAAAGGCTATTGCTAAGATTTATGGCGATTGGGAAGCATCGTATCATGAGCTTCTGTGATGGCTACAAGCTTTGCAGATGTTTATGCTAGGTACCATAGTCCAATTGATTACTTTGCCATATTATAATAGAAATTTTCTTGATAGGAGCTGTGTGATGTTCCATCGTCTATTCTGGTCATTTTAGTCTTGTATTGAAGCATTTAAATATTGCAAGCTATTCATTTTAGTCGACGGCACCCACTTATATGGAAAGTATGGTGGCACCCTTCGGATGGCAATCGCACAAGATGGAAACTCTAATATTCTGCCAGTTGCATTTGCAGTGGTTTTGGGTGAGACTAGGGATGCCTGGTCATTTTTTCTTAGCAATTGGCGCCAACATCTGACACCACAGCAAGGAATTTTAATAATTTCTGACCGTCATGGGGCTATCAAAGTAGCATTAAATTTAGAAGACAGTGGGTGGCATCTTGCAATGACATATCATGCATATTGCATACGGCATATTGCTTCGAACTTCGTACTTCAATTCAAGAGCAAAGATGCATGTTGAGCCCTTGTAAATGCGGCGTATGCAAAGACTCAGCCGGAGTTTGCATATCATTATAGGTTATTGAGAGATAAAAACCCAGTAATGTGTGCATGGATTAATAGGATCCCTAAAGAAAAGTTGACACAGCATTGTGATGAGGGATGAAGATTCAGGCATATGGCGACCAATTTGTCAGAGTGTATTAATGTTGTTCTCAAGGGTATCCGCAACCTTTCAATTATAACTCTTGTAAAGTCCACTTACTTCTGTCTTGTTGAGCTATTTGTAAGAAAAGGGCAGGATGCCGAGGCCCAACTTGTGAGTGGACAAGTGTTTTCATAGCACTGATGCCGGCGATCGAGATAAACAAGTAGTCCATTGCCACCATGAATGTGTCCCAGTTTACACATACAACCGAGTCATTCATGGTGGAAGAACTTGTACCAACAACAGGTTGGAGTCACCAAAGCTATAGGGTGAAAGACTATGGATACTTTTAGGCCTTACACTTTCCATGCCCCTATGTACTCACTGTGTGTGCATATGCGCGAGTTGATGGGGGTACTTATGTCGACGATGTTTACCATATTCAGAGTGTATTCAATGTCTACAAAATGGAGTTTGCTGTTGTTGCAAGTGAAGACTTTTTCTCTGAATACTATGGAGTTCCAGTACAGCCCAATCCAGAGTATAGGCGAGCTACTAAGAGTAACCAAAGCGATGAGAATCCGCAACAACATGGATGAGGTTGAGCCAAGGCAACCAAAGCGATGTAATCTTTGCAGGCAAAAGGGGCACACCAGATGAAGATGCCCAACCTTACATACTTCAAGCCCCAGCCATCCTAGCACAGGCAACTAATGTCTTTGTTTTTAGTTGGTCTTCATGTATTAATATCTGTTGTTATGTACGTTAATATTTTTCTGTTGTATTTGTAGTTAATTTATTCTGTTGTCGTATTTTGTTCTCATTTGCACGTTAATTTTTGTATTTTTAATGAATACAAATAAACCTTGTTTAATTAAATTTTGGAGAAGATGCAATCTTGAATTTAATTAGATAGACAGAATTAGCCTTGTTTCAACTAATCCCAACTTTATACCCACGAATTACTGATAAGAAAAGAAAAAGAAACAGAGACAAAGGGAGATAGAGAGTAATATATTACAACTAAATAATAATATCACTACTAAATTAAGTTACAAGATTACAATTACATTTAACTAACATTTCACTATTACAGCTAAATTAAAATGAACTATAAGAAAATAAGGAATAAGTAGTGAATGCAAAAGAATATTCCCGCGAGCATGTCTGCAAAAAGAGATAAAAATTTTTAGAAAAAGCAAGAAAAAAATATTACAATTGATCTACAATTGAAAAACTAGGGTATTATAAATTATACCTGATTCATGCATATCCTAACCATTTTGATGGTGTTGTCTAGGAGTCAGCAGAGGATAACCCGTGTGACATTGATGGGGTTGAATCTCCCGTATCGGTCTACCTTGTCTATTCACTAGTTGTTGCATCTGGTGCTGATCCTAATCCTCATCCTGATCCTTATGGTGGTACTGCTAACCAAAAGTACTAGAATCAATATGGCTACTATGAATGCAGATGGTGGTGTCCCACCAAAAAGATCAAAACCATACATCATCCGATTCGCAGACCCAGGTGACTGCATTTGCATGGTTGAGAATGGTATGTCTGGTGCATTCAAGTCAATAACATCATCCATAGATGGCCTGTAGCATTCAGATGTCGTTGACACATCATGTGAGGCCTGAGGTATAGTAGCAGAGGCAACGGTCTCTCGGTATGACCTATATATGTCTGTGTCTTAAACATAAAATTAGCATACCTAGGAGGCATTTGTGAATTGAATAGCTCCTCAAAACTCACAGATAGTCTAGGGTCAAGATCCTAGCTGAGCCCAGTCGTAAACTGCTGAGTAGGGCTGGAGCAAAGTGTAAACTAAGAGCTAGAAGAAGCACCGACCTCGTGACTAGAACTACAAAACTGATGGCTACAGTTCGGTATAGAAGGGTTGTTACGACTCGGCATAGAAAAGAGGGTCGATTTCACGCAATCAAAATCATCATAGTCCTCATTGGCATCCTCGTCAGAGCCAACATCCCGCCGATGAGTGCGACCATGGGTACGGCTCCCTCTACGTCCTCTACCCCCGACCTCAACGATGCGGGTCGGGTGCATGATCCGGTCTTTGAGCAAATGGCGGCGATGGGGTATCAACAGGTGCTTTAGTTGGAAGTTCGCCACTGTATGGTCACTTTCGGCTCTTTCTGTCGACAAGAAATGACGTGCAACACCCGAGTATCATTCGAAGTACGCGATTGACCGAAGAAAGCTCTGTGCCAGGCAAAATTCAACAACTCAGCCCCTACGTTCATCCCATATCTCATAATACTATTGATAGTGCATAGGCCACCAATAATCAATGCCCCTTCCGCCTGTACGATGCAGCCTATCAATATTTAGCGGTTCTTCTGGTATATGTTGTTGTCCACCAAACTGTCGAATGACGCGATCAACTTGATACCACTCCACGATAGCGAAGCATAACAGGGATGTCACCAACACCCAAATGTCGAATTCAGCATACACAAACTGAGGTGTCTTCGCTCTCACTTTCACATACGCATAGAGCATCCATCGAAACTGCAATATACATCAATAACCGTTAGACACCATTTAAACAAATTATAGTATTAAGTCAATATTCTCTTTACATAGCCTACCCGTGAACGTTGATAACGTTAAGATCGTTTCTAGAATGAAGCAGTCGTCTCTTCTCTAAATCAGACGAACATGGATATCCTCCCCACCTATTAAAAAAATTAATTAGTACTCTTGTAAAATAGAAAATAATAAATCAAATTGACCATTTTTATAAAAAGAAATTACCTCTACGCTAACGGAAACCTCAATGGATGTCAACAATAATCTTCAGGATGTAATGCCGGTATTCTGTACCATGCCCATGACTGTAGAAGAGCTAGGCACTCGACAATGTTCTTGATTGAATGCTTAACACTACGACATAATTGGCGATAGAGATTTGCCAATAATGCAGAGCCCCAACTAAGTCTCCCAATCTCACCAAAGTCATGGAAAAGAGAAAGCCACTTCAAACTTACTCTTACGGCTGATGCATTTGCCATTAAAAACCTGCCAAGAAGCCATAGAATAAATGCATGAGTATGGCATGCAATCGTCTCCTCCAATGTATCAACATCCAAAGTTTGAAATTCTGAGCTCAACCAAGTGAGTGTAACACTGCTTCCTTGTATCTGTGACCCATCTGGCGTAGCCCCAAGAAGCTCTCTACAGAAGCTCCGTATATCACGGTTCCAGTAGGTCTCCCAGTTAGTTGTGCATCCGCTAACGAGCTCACCATCAACGCGTAATCCAGGTTGGAATGCAGCGTCCTGCAACGTGATGGTGCACTCTCCAAAAGGCAAGTGAAACGTGTGTATCTCCGAACGCCACCTCTCGGCAAGCGCACTAATCAATGAGTTATCATACTTGAAGTATGGAATATTTGCCGTAGGCCACAAGCCTGCTTACTCTAAATTATTCTACATAAGTGGGTGTGGTAACGGTACTTGAGACTCCTGGTGCCGACCTCGAAGCACTCGATCAAGCTGCACATGCAAAATCAATTTCAAAATTATGTTTCAATTCAAGTTTAAATTCTCACTCAAATTCAAATTACAACATTCAAGACATAGGTAATATCGATTTTAAATTCAAATTCACATTAGGACTCGCATTCTAATTCACATGTCAAATACAGATTCAAATTTGAATAGCAAATTTAGATTCTCACTCAAGTTCTAATTTTAATACAAAATTGCATGATCAAAATTCGAAAATCAAAATTCTCACTAAAATTCAAATTCAAAATTTGAAATTGAACATTCCCGTTGAATTCAAGATTCGAATTCCAAATTCAAACTCATTCAAATTCAAATTCAACTTTAGAGTCATATTCAAATTCTAATTATGATTTTCATTCTACTACATACAAATTCAACATCCTCGCTTAATGAAAATTCGAATTTGAAATTCAAAATTCCCACTCAATAAAAATTTGAATTTGAAATTCGAAATTCCCGCTCCCGCTTAATAAAAATGCGAATTTGAAATTTTTGAATATCGAATTTCACATCCAAATTGACATTCAAATCCAAATTTAACTTCAGAATCATATTCAAATTCTAATTATGATTTTAATTCTACCACAATCAAATTCAAATGTAAATCCAAACCCAAATCTAAGTTCATAAATCTACAAACTAAGTTTAACTACAAATCCAAATCCTAATTATATTATTCATAGTAACAAAAATAAATCACCTGTATATTCAGTTGTCCAGCAATATGATCAGTGTAATTCAAATGGTGTAAGTCATACTCCATATCTCTAGATTTGTAACACAAATACAATAATAAGAATAACTAAGTATAAATTGTAAAAACTATGTACAATTTTTAACTACAAAGTTTACCTTTTTTCTTCTCCTTTTTTTTTCCATGCTCCTTTCTCCTCTCTCTCTCTCTCTCTCTCTCTCTCTCTCTCTCTCTCTATAATGTATAGAAATTGGCCTACCCAAACCGTATTTATAGCAAAAATATTGACAGAAAATTGGCCTAGCTAGGCCGATTTATCACAAAATTCTCTAACCCCGAATTTTCGTAATTAATCTCAATTAATCGTAATTTCGAAATTAAAATTTTTTTAAAGTTTATTTATGTAAAAAATCCATAAAATACTTGCAACAAGTAAATGTAACTATGGTTTTATTTCACAAATAATTTTGTTATCTGCCTTAAAATAGTGTGTGCATGTCAAGCTATTTTACTCTCTTTCTCACATTACTGCATGTCCTCTCTCTTTCTTTTACTTTCTCAACTTACTCTTTTTCACCTTTTCTTTCTTCTTTTTATTTTACTCTCTCTAATTGCTCCCTTTCTCTTTCTTCATTTTTCTTTCCTGACTACGAGACCCCTCTCCCTATCTCTTTAAATTTTTACATTCTCACTTTTCTATCTTTGCTTATGGTGCGAAGTAAAACCTTTAACCCTTATCCTATTTATAGACTATCAACTACATTTTACATCATTGGTTACTTTTTTTTTCCCTTAATATATTATATTATCACTGTTGTTAGTCTTATGTGATTATTGTTACTACTACTATTTTCAATACCAGACTTTAAGATATATCATTGTTTTTTCCCCACAAGGACTTGACTTCTAAGTCCTTTACATAGGTGTGTTCATGGGCACGGGTAGACCCATCCCCAACTTGACCCAATAACAAAATTCCGGACTAAGTCGAGTAATCGGGTTAGTTCAGGTCAAAACCTAGTAATCCATTTATTTATTGAGTCGGGTATTGGGTATGAAAATCATACCCATTACTCAACCCGACTTTCAAACCCTTATTAATATACATATATCTTTTTACGAAAATATTATTATTATTATTATTATTAACGGTGCGATGCTCATTCGCCCTTCACCCTCTCCCCAGCTGCATCTACTCATCCTTAAAACATCCTTTATCTCTACACTGCTCCACTCTACTCCGTTTCCCTATCACCGTCATGTGCTGCTAGTCGAATCGCCACCACCACCTTCCCCTATTATTCCTTTATTTTATGATTCCTCTTTCTTCCTCCATATTAGGCCGTTGGTGCTTCTCTCCCATGTCTTCCTCTTCACATTTTTGGCCTCATAATCACCGTCGCAAGAATGCCGCCATCACTGCGAAGAGTTGAGTTGCCACTGGCCATGATTTGCAATTTCAAATCTCTTCTGCATTTCTAAGACTCCAAGATTTGGTTCCTTAACCATCGGGAAGACTTGGAAGACTCCTAAGCCACATGCACTTCTTAGATTTCCTCCACATCCTTGATAGGTCATAATTGATGGCTTGGGCATATGGAGGGTGATGGGTTGCAGTTGATGGGGTGCGTTCTGTTGCCAAGACCCCAAGTTTATGTTGCATGTCAATACTTCCAGTGGTTCTTTGATTTGATTTGATTTTTTAGTTCATCTATTGTTGTAATTTCTAGTTTTGAATGGGGTTAAGGCTTTGAATGTTGTTGTTGAGTGATGGTTGATGGATTTTTTTAAAGTAAAGAGAGTAATCCGACTACTGTTGGGTCGGGTCGGTTCAGGTTAAGCACCAAAAATTTGAAAAATCAAGCAAACCCAACCTGAGCTCAGTTGATTGGGTTGGGACTTATTTATGCATAAACCCAAATAGACCTGACTTGTGAACACCGTAAAGGCTTTTACGGTTCCTTTTATTTTTCTTTCTATTATATTCTTATTTTGTATCACATGTATATGACTTTTAAAAGTTTAGTAGGACTTATTATTATTATTTCTTATCTTAATAAATATTATTATTGTTATTATTTTAAATGGAGTAATATATTTTGAAATAAATTTTGCTAATTTATAGTCTCACTTTAGAAAATTAATGTTCATGAGTTAATTATTTGATCAATCAATTGTTGTCACAAAATCAACTTAAACAAATTCCTCTACAAAATATATATTTAATGTTAAAGGGATGTTACTTTAACTTTGAGATATTTGATAATTAAGGGGCAGATCTTTACTTAACGCCAACTTTGAGATGTTTGATTATTGAGTGGTCAATTTTCACTTAAGTTAGCTATTTTTTTAACTAAAGGCCCACTTGAAGGACCAAGTTTCGCTATTTAGAATTAATAAACTGAGTTCAACTTTTGCAAACACAAGCAATTTAAAGAAAGTAAATTACGAATTAAGTCAACGCCAATGTTTAAGAAATAAAGGTAAATGCCAATATGTATATCGAAAAGAAAAAAAGGTAAACGCCGATGTTTAAGAGTACCTAAGCCTCTAAGCACAAATCGAAATGAAAGGGAAAAAAATAATAGGTCAATTCTCTTGTGGAGATACTATTAAAATCTTCACATGAAGAATCAACGTGGTTGTAATCAAAAGAGGACATGTCTTTAGTGGTGGGCCCACATTTATTGTCCAAGTTCTAGGTCACGTTTCCGAATTTTTAGTTCCGAGTTCACTTAACATGAGACAGTTTACTTCCCTTTCACTGCATTATTTTGCCATGCCTACTGCCTCCCCATCTTCAAGCACCACTACAAGCACTGCCATGGCGTGGCTACCACCACTGTCATCTATTTCAACCATCAGTCTCCATCTTCCTTCTTTCACCACTACATATGTGAGAGATACTAAGATTATTTGGTTCGCCGCCCACCACTGCACAATGTAAGATTGCAAGAGACAGCCTTTGCGATGCTACGCCTCCACCTTCATCTATGTCCTCTCTCTCTTTTTTCTTCATCTATTTCGATCCTTCATACTTTTTTTACCTTCATCTGTGATCGCTTGTGGTTCACCGTGAGAAGCCCACGAGAGAGGTTCGCGTGTTATCTTCCTTCTTCAGCCGCATCACTGTAAGAGATAGGAGTCACCGCCGATCATCAAGGTGAGAGCTGAGTTGCAGTGTTATCATTGGTAGCCTCCCCTTCTTCTTCTTGCTATTTCAAAATTTCAATTGGCTTTTTGAAAAGTGTGTCTGTTGATTTATTTTTGTTGTTGATGTTTGGTTGAAATCTATTGAGATGGAGTTTTAGTTCTGAGATTAATTTAATTTTGTGGATATTGTTTGGTTGAAATGGAGTTTAGATTTGAGGTTTGTGTTAGCACAGTGTGAACTCCTTTTTTTTTCCATAAAAAAAGAAACCTAACCAATTGACCTGATCCAACCCGTTTAAGATTGGGATATGTTAGTTTGGGTACATTGTCAAAATTTTCAAAAATAGACCCAACATAATCGAAACTCATTTGATTGGGTTGGATCTTTGTTTTCCCTCAATCCAACACGACTTGTGAGCACCCCTATTTATTATAGTCATTTTATCATATATATAGAGGCCTAATACTTCATGAGGGATATCACCTAAGTACAAGGAACCTCGGGCTTAATCTCAAGACTCATCCCTTCAAAGGTGGAAAAGGTCCAGTATGGTCTCTTCTTAGCCATTTCCTTAACACGTCCTAAGACAAAAAAATACAAAGAAATTATGTTAAGGCCCCCACAACAACAATAACAACTAAATAATCAATACTTAGGTTGTTACAAAGAAAATTGACCAACATCTAAAAGCCCAATGGGGACACTAAATAAAGACTTGGCCAAGAAAACATGGATCAAATATAAAGGTTCTAATATTTGGTAGAAGGTTTGAAGCAATATTTTCAGGAATATTATATTTTCTAAAAGGAATTTTACCTTTAAAATATTATTATCTTCCTATATGGATATCTAATATTCTCGTAGGAAAGGAATATTTGCTATTGTAAAAAGACTAAAATACCTCTATCATCGCCCAAAGCCATTCGCCACTAATCACGGCCGATCATCACCGCCACCACTGGGTCATCGTTGCCAACCACCCTTCGCCACTGCCACCAGCCAACCACCTGTCACCACCTCCATCAAGGATATTTTAAAAAATTTATCAAATATTTTTAGAAATTCAATTTGCATACCAAACACTCTTAAAACATCATACTTGAGAAAATTATTCTCAAAAATAATATTTCTGAAAATTTTATTCCCAAAACTAAATTTATTTCGTTTACTAAACGCGTCCTAAGAGTCGGCCCAAGACTAGCATATAAAGAGGCCCTAAACAGTTACGAGAAACTAGCCAAGAATCATAGCAAAAAGAGATACAATATTCCTAGCAATGGAAACTCTGAAGCAAGATGAACCACAGAGAAAAGAGGCAAAGAACGAATGAAAAAGGCTTTAATAAGAACGAAAGAAGAAGATTCAGTAACAGAAAGAAAACTTGAGGGAGAGAGAGAAAAAAAAATGAAATGGGAAAGCATTTCTTCAAATTTAGGAGAGAAGGAAGGCTTTTTGGTTGTACAGTCGAGCTCCTTTCTCATCAAAAATGAACACATCCCAGCCTTTTAAGAGATCAACGGTGGGGGCTTCTCAAAAAATCTCAACAGCTTATATTCGGTTGAATAAAACTGCCATTGTTATCTTTCAAGTGATGTGACACAGGGTTACTAGAAAAATACCACCTGCCTCAAGATGTCTTTTCATTATTGTGACCGTGCTTATCAATAGTTGAAGCATGGAAACCATCACCGGCCAGATATTTTCAGACCGAGTGCTTTAAACCTGAATGAGTTGGAGTGCAGAGAAATATTTATATAATCTACGAGCATTATAGGATAATATTTTTAGATTAATTATATAAGTGAATTTGGTAAGAAATCTATTATTAATATATAATTTTATATAAAATATTTTTATATAATTAGTTAGGAGTATAATTATGTAATACTTTTGAATTATGTAAATATTTTTCTTAAAATGTGTTTGATTGAAATTTTTTAGATAAAAAATTATTTTTTAATTGAAAAAAATTAGTTTTTATATATTTAAATAAATTTTTATAAATAATCAAAATTTTGAAAAAGTTTATTCTTAATTTTTTTATGAAAATTAAAAAAATAATTTAAAAAAATAATATTTTAACTTTTTTAAACTATATAAAATTTAAATTTTAAACACTGAAATAAACACATCTTCAAACTCGACTCGTAAATACTGAAACTCATGGTCAAATTTGGGGACTATGTATTGAGCCATGTCCGAACTTACCAAGTATGTTCGAGGATACCTAGGTACCACTGGCAGAGGTAATGCTTTTAGAAATGGCTTAGTGGCTTAGAATTTTTAGATTAGGCCAAACTTATTTAAATATATTTGATCATGTCTGTTGGCCAAGATTCTCTGCAAAATTCAGACCTTCGCCATTATCCCACGTAGGAAAATGACCTCAAGATTCAAGGAGAATATAGGGGAGCATCCCTCTTCTCTTGAGAGGAAAGGTAGGCTTCACCCTTTAAATATGAGGGCTTATCAATGCTAAGAAGTAACTACTGATCCTAATTTGAATTTCTCTCTCTCATTTTTTGTGCTAACTTGAGCCTTGGAATATCTGTGCAGGTCCTTCACAATCTGTAGAGGCATTTTCAAATCATTATTCTTCATGTAAGAACAATTATTATAAAATTGTAATAAAAAGAAAGTTTAAATTAACGGCCACACATATATTTATCCATCCGCTAGTCATTATTAAATATAAATTAGAGTTTAATTGGTATGTACTAATATTGTCAACCAATAGAAATAGAGAAAAAGGAGAAATTATTATGGATCCTTCATTATAATAGGTAATTATTTGTATAAGTTGGCACTTTCTACTATTTTTATTAGTTGATAGTGTAAAACTATTTTATACTATTAATGTATTTAAATTAAATTTTATAAATTAAAACATGAGAAATATAATTTTTATATATCCTTAAGGATATATTTAGTTAGGAGGTAAAAATATAATGGTTAGTATTCTTTTCCTTTTCTTCAAATAAGGTCAGGTATACAAGGAAATTAAAGGTATATCCCTACGGTGTATAAAACTCTTTTTACCAACCCAAAAGTAGCAGCTGTACAAACCAGCACTGTAATTCTAAATGAATTTTATGTGCTAGGAGTTTAAATTTTTAGAATTTTTATTTTAAGAAGAACTTTATCTCATTATTATCCTAAAATGAAATTGTGTAAGGAATTTTTTAAATCAAAAAATAAAACTCTTTTTCTTCTTAAAAACCGATCTAATATTTTCATGTCATTCTCTTTATATATATATATATATATATATATATATATATTCTTATGAAAATAATGTCATTTTTAATTCAATAAAAAATATTTTCTTATTAAAACAAATATTGATATATTGTAAGTTGTATAAAAAAAAATTACTGTGCAAAAATGATTTTCCTTTAAAATATCTTATAATCCCACATGACTGGGTGGGGCTGCATATTTGTTTTTAGTTGAGAGATTTTTAGATGTTATTAGAGTAAGAATAAAATCTTTTCTTTACATGATAATGTTTAACATCTCATTAATTGCACTAAAATTATAGTTAAAATAATAGATAATGATAACTTACAAAATTAAATTTTTGAACATTAGATAGTTCAAAACAAATTTTTTTTCTAATAGTATTTTATTTATATATATTATTAACATAAAAAATTTATATAAATATTTAATTATATATGATTATATTAATAAAAATACTTAACTTAGTCAACCACTATAAAAAATTTGAATTTAATTGATATACATTGATAGTATAAAAATATTTTACATTATCAATCAATAAAAATAGGAAAAAATACGAAATCATGGGTGGTCTCTCATTATAATAGGTAGTTATTTGTGTGAGTTGGCACTTTTTACTATTTTTATTAACTGATAGTATAAAATTATTTTATATTATTAATATATTTAAATTAAATTCTAAAAAATTATAATTTTTAGATTTTGATTAGATATATGAAAAGAATTTACACTTCCGGTGCACTAAAATTACACTCTTTCTAATAATAATATAATATCTAACAATTTTTATGCTTTGTGGGGTGAGTGCAGGCGGCAGAATATCCACGAAAGACAATTCATTGCGTGATTCTCTGGTTCAGCAATCGGCATCTGATTCTACATGTCATGTTGTGCTTAACGAACCTTTCCGCTTTTCATTTGCGTACTTACATTGACTTCTTCATTATTTACACTATTCTCTCTCTCTCTCTCTCTCTCTCTCTCTGGCCTTAGCTTGATCAAAAAATGGGTGAAGATCTGAGATCCTTCGAGCTGAACACAGGGGATAAGATACCTTCAGTTGGTTTGGGCACTTGGCGTGCTGAACCTGGTGTCGTTGCTGATGCCTTAGCCACTGCTATCAAGGTTTGCAGCACCCTTCACCCCACACTCGCTACTTATTTATTACACTCATTCCATTATTTTTCTTTCGTTTTTTATTTTCACTTTCTCAAAGTCCAAGCCTGTTTCGAAACTCGCTTGGTGTTTCTTATGGTCATTGTACATTTGTTTCCTCACACCAGCTTTACACTGATTAATTATGTACAAAATTGTCAGTTAATCATGTATAGTTGATGGTAAACTTAACAATGATCCGTTATCGTGATAGTAGTGGTTAACAATGTACAAATTCCGAGTAAATTATATATGTGTTTTACAGTTAATACGATAAGAATTAATATCATCATGATAACCATCAAACACAGGCATATCTAATCAGAAAATTGTGGCTAATTAACTAAGAGTGAAATCAGTGTCATTTGTTGGTGTAAGAATATGGATCTTCTTCTTCTTCTTCATTTTTGTTTCTTTTTATTTTTGGGGTTAAATGTATTATAAAGTAAATTCGTCGATCAAGTAATCAAATAGGAGTGTTTGCTTTTGGATTATTTAGCAGATTGAGATAACAATACATTTTATTAAATGGAAAATTGATATATCTTTATTTTTTCACTTTAAAGACATCCTTAGCGTTTTTCCAGTTTGTATCATGATTACTACTTTATGATTGGATTAATGTGGTTTTGGAACAAAGACGCCTTACTATGGAAATTAAATGGATAATTGTGACAATGTCAATGCAGGTTGGATATCGGCATATAGATTGTGCTCAAATTTATGGCAATGAAAAGGAGGTGAGAGTTATTTTAGCTACACATTTGACATATATCAGTTGCCCTGCGTTTACAATACAATTTCATAGTACATATTAGATTTGTTACTGCAGTTCTTCTATAATACTATTATTCCCATTTTTGGTACAACATAAGATGAAATGATTGAAAACATTCAATGGAATTAGAGTTGTAACCAACTGAGCAAGCTGCTGTTCAAATTCGGTCCACTTAACTTCCCCACCATCTTGTGCTGCACAAGACCAAGACAGAAGAGCACTTTTTGCATTTTGGATAAAATTTAAAGCTTAACTCTGTACTGTTGATAAGAGGTCGGCTTAGTCAGATATCATACATTGATATCGGCTTTACTGAACCCAAAGAAATTTACAAATAAATAAATAAAATAGCATGGTTTTATGGTTTTGTTAACACAACAATGTGCTTAACCTTTAGAATAGAAACTATATGTACTTTCTGCTTTTGCAGTCTAACAATGATTAGACTGCTATTTAGTAACAATGTTGTTGGGATAAACAATCAAAGGTGAAAATACGAAAAATCACAAATGCACACATATACACTTTACACTAATTATGACCTGAAAGATAAAATACACATTGCTCAGAAATATCATATTAACTTTGAACATCAGCTGCTCAGGATAAGATTTTTGACTAAGCATTGTGGAAATAGAGGACTCCTTACTGTCTCGCTGAAAGACTAGCCAGAATCTAGTCCTTGTCAAATCTTTTTGTATCGAGCAAGTCACTCTTATAAGCTTAGGGTACTTAAGGCTCTTGATTGGTTTGCATTATCAATGACATGTTGTAGGTATATAGGCCACATAAATCCTATCTCCTAACATTTGTATTATGTGTTTCCTGAGTTTTGGGGAAATCAAACATCTTTTTCTCCACTCTGAGTTTGCTTGACAGCTTTGTATTCTTTTTTTGAAGTTTTGGGCGAAATAAGGAGTGTAAGGCTTTGTGGTGATATTCTACATGCTGGAATTGGGTGAATTTGGTTAGGAGCACAATGCTGGAGCATTTGTCAAATAAAACAAAGAGAACATTTTAGTAGCATTTATTAAATAAAACAAAGTATACAGAGCTTTAGTAGACTAGTAGCAAACCTATAGCACAAAGTAAACTGCATGTTTGTGCATCAAGGAAGAAGCAGAATTAGAACGACCTTATTAGTTTACTATGTTTTTCCTTTAAGAGGTCTTATGTATACTTTCTTATATTTGAAGGTAACGATAGTTATGATATGTGAGGAAGAAGAAAGTTCTATCCAATCAATTTAAGCAAAGTAATACAATGCTGTTACAAAACTACTTAGTGTTGTCCAGATTATGTAAAATTGTAAGTAAGAATGATACAATTGAGAAGGGGACCAGTTCTACTAATGTCATGCAATTTAATTTACATAATCGAAATGAGATTACATCAATGAGAAGCAGAAATATACAATCAAGTAGCTGCTTTTCTTCCTTCTCTTCTTCCTAGACCTGGTTCTTGAGGCCTCGATGCCATGCCCTTGGTTGCAGTTATAATTCATGGCACTGAGAAAAGTCTAATACAAAATGTAAAATTGAATTTGCTATGCACATTTTTCATCCTCAGCAAGTTTTATTCCACCAGATAAAAGAGCCACAGAGGGTATCAAACATTCAAACTACTGTGAACTTGCTCATAATTCTTTACTATGCTCAGCATGTCTAGAATCAAGCTCAGCTCAAGCTTATTTTGTAAGTAAGCGGAGATTTCACTTTGAATAGATATATTCATTTTCAATAACAACGGCAGCCAAGCCTTGTCTGAGTAGGTGAGGTTCGCTATATGGATCAGATAACATCATAGTATTCTATCATAAACCATGTCTAGAGGCAAACCATTCATCTTCAACTAAAAAGAAAAATGAGCTTTTTTTTTTTAATCTCAAATACAAGATGTTCATTAGGAAGAATAGTTCTGTTACACTGCTAAACAGAATTGGAATGCATATGCTCCATGCCTCCATCTTCCTTTCCCCTCTTTTGGGGCCACTTGAGGCCTTTTTCCTCTATTCCTCCCCCCTTTTCCTCCTAACTTTCTGTGGATTAAAGCAAGAACTAATAGTTAGAGATTTTAGAGTCACAATGAAGTGCAACTCACCACTCAGATTATTTTGGTGGTAGAATTTAAACTTTTAAGTAGTGCTACAGTTTTTCTTTTCTTCTTGCTATTGCAGTGTCGCGGTACTAAGTCTATCTGTTTGCTTATGTAAATTTTATGTAGATTGGCGATGGCTTGAAGAAGTTGTTTGCTGATGGTGTAGTTAAGCGTGAAGAAATGTGGATCACCTCCAAGCTGTGGTTTGTCTCTTTTCTATGGACTTCTCAATATTTGTTTACCTATATTATACTATAGGAGGTTCCTTGTGGGTCTTCACACCTTTTGTTAAGCAATATTTTCATGAATTATCTATCATTTATAAAGCTAGCATTTTATTAAGTGACCTAAGCTTGCTAGGCATCTTATTGCTCAATTTGTTCTCATACAGAAAGAGGAGAAATTCTGATATTAACATCATCAATGATTTTACAGTTTCAAATTATAGTTCAGTTTTCTGGTGCTTTTCGATCCTTCAATCATATGACAGATAGTGATCTTCTTGAATCTAGAATAATTTTTTCATTATCTTTGTATCCACTAATAATCCATCTCTTGCTAAATCCTATAGATGTTATTGGCCAGATGACATCTAAAATGTTAGACCATTCAGCTTATATTTTGTTCCTGGGGACCTCAATGCCTAAACTGCATAAGATACCAGATGAACTTTACCTTTGGACATTGTAGAAATAGAATGTTCTGAATTGTGATATCTCAAGCATGAACACTACATATTAGGTATTTTCAGTGTTTCAAAGAGACATCCATGAAAATATAGGGGTATTCCCCTCTAAACAAATACATCAGATAACTTCATAGACTGTTCATTACCATAGACCATGGCCTCTTTATTTCTGCTGCAACCTTCTAGTTATCATGAGAAACTGCTATTAGGTGAAAGAGCATATCCAGTGTTCACCAAGAATTCCAAATAGATTATTCCATAAGCAAGTAGTCACCTAACAATGCAAAAATAAGTGGGCTACTCTTTCTGAGCTAGACCTTAAATGACACACATAAGAAGAAAGAGCGGTTTGAGGCCTACAAATCTGCAACAAGTTATTTGTATTAATAGTATTAACATTGAAATGCCATAGTCCAAAAATAAAAGAATATTTGACCATAGAGGGATTTAGAATCTGAATAAAGTACTCGCAAGAATTGCGCCGGAAGAATCAAAAGTTGAAATACTCCAATCTGGATCGGAGGGGAGTTGAGCAGAATCATGTAAAAGCATAAGGGCCTATCATTCACTCATTTCTCAATCAATCAATTTCCTGTGGAGGCAAAAATTATATGAAAAATTGGAATCCTGCATTGAATAAAAATGTCTAATGTGTGAATCATGTATAGAAAAGAGAGATGATAGAGTTGCAGCAGAGGAAAAGCCTCTAAGACAGGAATGTTCCTTCTTAAGCCTCTTTAAACCAGAAATTCTCTCATAGATAATTTGATTTGCAAAAATAGCTATAAATTGATTTCATTTTCCAAGGACCATTGACTTCCCTATCTCTTTAGAGACTGTTATCTTAATAAAAATAAACCATAAATTTTTTCCATGACTCTAACTCTATTAAACTATGATGGTTACCAGCTGAAACTCTCTAGTTTCTTGTATGGCCTTATCAAATAATCACCTTGTACTCTGGTTTCTCAATATCCTAGATTCTATGCAGTGAATTACTTCCAGATTCCAATGTATATCCTTCTTTGGAGTCTGATCAAGGATCCATCTGGTTTTAAACCACTAAATCAGAAGTGCGCTTATCATTTACAGTACCTAATAGTAATAAGTAACAACTATATATTAACTGATTCTGTAAATATAAGGAACTCTGGTTTTAGGACTACTTCTTCATGCACAAGAATATAATGTTTGTCTGGGATGAAGGATATAGTTCAATATTTTGCTCTTTTAAGAAAAGGAATAACTATTTTGACCATATATTATTGTTTAGATGCTCAAATGAAATTTATAAAAAGCAAAGGACTTTCTTAATAAAAAAGGTATCCACTGATTTCTGGGGTTATTCAAACTGTTCTTGCTAATCCGTTCTTAAACTTGGTTACATATATTACGAACTCCACACCCAGAATTACATTCTTTGCTGCCTAATTCAGCTTACAAATGTTTTAGGTGTACTGATCACTTGCCAGAAGATGTGCCAAAGGCATTTGATAGAACCTTGCGGGATTTGCAACTGGACTATCTGGATCTCTACCTTGTGTGTAAATCACAATGAATTTAAGTTCTTTCTACATCATTTCCTATTAATTATGTTTAGAATATTACATCATTTTCTATTAATTAATTTCTTCTATCAAGACTTTCTTTGCCATATTTGCAAGTTCTTGTAGATTCACTGGCCAGTCAGCATTAAAAATGGGCAGCCTACCAAACCTGACATACCTAGCACATGGATAGCAATGGAGGCACTCTACAATTCTGGCAAGGCTCGAGCTATAGGGGTCAGCAATTTCTCTGTAAAGAAGCTTGAGGATCTGTTGGAGGTGGCACAGGTGCCTCCAGCTGTTAACCAAGTGGAATTGCACCCTTCATTGCAACAGCCAAAGTTACATGCTTTCTGTAAATCCAAGGGAGTGCACTTATCTGTGAGTACGCAAACTTGAGGTTTTGTATGATGAGTATGAGTGTTGACATATATCTGATTATAGAGGACTTGGAGCGATTACTGATATATTAGACATCTATGATGCATGGTACTCGGTACTCCTAAATGGCTACCTCATAGGTATCCGGTACTAGTACTTGTTGGGAATACACGACTATATACCTAATGTTTTTATTTTTCAAATTTTGCTATCAAATACTTTTGGCATATTTTAGTCAAGCATTGCAATGTGATGATATCACTTAAATGCGAGTTAATTCTTACAAAACATCAAGTTTGTAAATAAATTCTTTGGCTTGTTTTTAAATTTAACAAACTACTACTTCATCTTTTCAAATCTGGTAACTCTTTAGATAATTTTCCTTGCTTGATATATTACAGTGCTTTGATGAAAACGTACAGTTAAAACATTATAAAAGTTACATTTATCTCATGATTTAATTACTTTATTATTTATGATTTTGTACTTCTACATGATATATTCTCCTCTACCCATATTTTAGTTTCTTAGGTATTTGTCTTACCCCTTTACCCTTACCAGTACTAGTATAGGAACTGGTGCCTGTATTAGTGCAACATAGGTGTAGCAACTAGAGTATGAGATTAGAAAACTTCAATGATTCTGAACTGCCATTGTGCTGACTATTTATTCCTATGAATGTTCTTATTCAGGGTTATTCACCACTTGGTAAAGGATACAGTAGGAACAATATTCTTAGGGATCCAGTTCTGCACATGGTCGCAGAGAAGTTGCGGAAGACTCCAGCACAAATAGCTCTTCGATGGGGACTGCAGATGGGTCACAGTGTACTGCCCAAGAGCACAAATGCTGCAAGGATCAAAGAAAACTTTGATCTGTTTGACTGGTCTATACCTGAGGATTTGCTAGCCAAGTTCTCTGAAATTAAGCAGGCAAGTCACTTCATGCAATCTTTTAGTCACTTATTAAGATGCTGGATTCCAGTACCAGCTTTCTTAATTGTGTTCCATGTAGATTGCTAGAGAAGTTAACCATTTAAAAATTGAGATTAAGGGTATTTTTGGCATGGGGTAGAAATTTTCATGGATTAAATTTATATATTATCTTTACACGTAAATCTAATATATAAAATTTTTTTCTCTTTTTTACTCACATAACAAACTCACTCCAATTTTGATGTTTCATAAGTATAAAAGAGTTTTATATTATTATCCAATTATATAGTATTATATATGAAATTTTTAAGTTAGTGGATATGAAAATCAAATATTTTTATTAACATATCAACATACAATTGAATGTATAAAATATTTTTACTGACTTGTATCCAAATTAAATTCTTAAAAATTAGTGTGTCACTTCAATTGCACGATTTATTAATGCAGGAGAGAATAGTTGCTGGAAAAGAATTTGTTAGCAGAACATCTGCTGGGTACAAGACAACTGAAGAACTCTGGGATGGCGAGTAACGGGAACAGATTCCACATTGCCACTGGCCCGTAGTCTTTTTTTGTTTAATGGAATATATATATTTTTTTCGTTACGAACTGTTTACATAATATGGGCAGAAAATGCACTTAAGGCACTGGCAATGATTAATAACCCTCCCCACCAAAAGAAGTGCTGTATTTTCTTCCGTATGGTGGTTGTAATAATTTACAATGTGCTTTTAATTTGGGAATAAAGATATGCCATTGGGCAGCTGTGGTTTGTGTTTGAAATTCGAGATTTTAGAATTCAGCTGTTTGGGTCATGGGATACCTCATTCCGTAGTGGGTATTGTTAATTCTTGTTTACCTAAATTTGGGTTGCACATCCTTAGTTAAGAAGGATTATATCTTAGCCGTCTAAAATAAGGCACATAATATGTCCTAGGGGTCTTAGGACAGTATTAAATATTGGGATCTGTTAATAATCCCTTTGATCCCCAGCTTGTTAGATCATTGTCTTTTTCTGTTATATCATTTCATGTTATTTTGTTTGTCACGTGCATGTGCATAGTAGAAGTAGAGTTAGTCTACAAATGTAATTTAATATTGAATTGTTTTTGAGTTTAATTTTAATGCATTTTTAGGGTTTTTTTTATGTAAATAAATTTAAAAAAATTAATAATTATGAAATTATGATAATTAAAAAGTAATTACGAAAATCCCTGTAATTTGAGCATTAAAGAAATCGGCCTATCTAAGTTAATTTACGTGTTAGATCAATTCGACCTATGTGGGCCGATTTCTATTGAATATTTTTCTATAAACACCCTCCACCGGGAAGTAGATGCATATCACTCTTTGTTTGTTGCAAATTCTATTTTTACAAAAAAAAAAAATATCTGAGAGATTTATCATATTAATTTATCACAAGGGTGAAATCACAAACACAATAGAGGGTACTACATTTTATAATGAAAATCTAGTTGGTCTTACTATTTCTTCATCATCTACAACTTTGTCAGTGTTGTCAAATAGAATATTGAAAAAGTTGGGTCTTCTCAATCAAAAGCAAATAACTGGAATAGTGTACATAATGCCTACTATATTTGGGTCTGGTGTCATTTGGTACACAAGTTTTCCAGTTGGAAGTGATGAAGATGTAAGTCTGATGTTCTACTAGCACTCCCAATGTCTTGGAATTCAGATTATGGAGTTATTTGTGACCCTTGAAGACATAAATAGCAGCTCACAAGGCTCAACTTCGAACCCACAGTCTTTTGGAATAGACACTAGCTGTAGAGGGTCAGGTTCTAATCCTATACTATGTCCAACTCCAGTAGTTGTAGCTTCTCCGTCTCTTGATTTCTACTGTCAAAATGAAAATGTCGGGCATGAAGAAACAAAGTATATGGAAGATGATAGGAGTTTAAGGCAGCTAATAATGGACATTACACAACTGCTTATGGTAGATGGCCCAATTGCAGGTGTTGAAAGTTTTGATCATCATGGAGATGAAGAGAATGAGCCGCTTCAAGTACCAGTTGATAGTGATAATGATGAAGGCTCAGACGGAGAGGCTGTCCCAAACTCAAATTTGAATTTCACATCCAAACTCACATTCAAATCCAAACTCAATTTCAAAATCATATTCAAGTTCTAATTATGATTTTAATTCTACCACATTCAAATTCAAATATAAATCCAAATCCAAATCTAAGTTCATAAATTTACGAATCTAAGTTTAACTACAAATCCAAATATAAATTATATTATACCTAATTTAATTTAACAAATAAATTACCTGTATATTCAGTTGTCCAGCAATATGATCAGTGTAATCCAAATGGCATAAGTCATACTCCATATCTAGATTTGCAACACGAATACAATAATAAGAATAACTAATTTGTAAAAATTATGTATAATTTTTAAGTATAAATTTTACTTTTTTTTTTCTTCTTCTTCTTCCCACGCTCCTTTCTCCTCTTTCTTTCTGCCTCTCTCTCTCTAAAATCATTTTTCTCTCTCTAAATTTGTCAAATGTATAGAAGTTGGCCTACCCAAGCCATTTTTATAGTGTAATGTTTGAATGGAAATCGGCCTAGTTAGGCCGATTTTTCAAACAAATTTTCTCTCTCAGATTTTCGTAATTAATCTCAATTAATCGTAATTTCGTAATTAATAATTTTTTTATTTTAATTATGTAAAAAAACCCATTTTTAGTGTCATATTTTTTACATTATTTACCAATTATGTTTGATATTTTTATATGATTTTTGATGCAGCAATTTTAAAATTTAAATATTTGTAATAGTATAATAATATATGACTATGATAATATATCTAAAATTTTATATGGAGGATATATTAAAACTGAATTCTTATTTTTATTTTTTTCTTGTTTCCTTCAGCACCTCTTCCATCATAACGTTATGTATATTTTAATTTTGTATATTAGAAAAATGTACAATGCAATCTTTAAACATTCTAAGTGTATATTTTTGTCATTCCATTTATGTTTTGTCAAGCCATACCAAAATTATATTAAATTTCTTGATGGTCACATGACTTCAATGTGGCAATTTTCGTTAGATTTCATAAAAAAAATGAAATGAAAGGATAAATCGCACAACTTGGAATTTTAAGAGATTGTGTTATACATTTTTTAAATTTTAATATTAAAGTAAATAATACCCTCAATTAAAAGGGGTAAATTAGAAATTCTATTCTTTTAAAAATCACAATTATGAAAACTAACCCAATTTCAATCCCATAGCTAAGCAACCAACATCTCTCAACATAAAAGCTTAATAAAATTTTTCATAATATATATAATTTGAGTTTAATTGTTATATATTGATAGTATAAAATAATTTTATACTATTATCTAATCAAATATTTGTATTTATATGACTTTTAAGATGGTCGATGGTTGAGTAAAATACTTTTATTGATGTGATAATATATAATTAAATGTTTACATATAATTTTTTTACACTGGTAATATATATAAATTAAATCCATATAATTTTACTGTATAAGGTTACTTTCAATGGTTAGTTTCTTTGTTTATTTCGAGTTTTGGAGATACAAAGCCATGAACTTAACAAAATTGGCCATGAAGCTAGAGCAACCTTTTTTCAAAAAGTACTTTTAATTATGAAATGAAATTATTATTTAAAGAATTTAATTTTAGATTTTTAATGCAAAAATATTTTATACAGATATTTAATCATGTATTTTTATATCATCAAAAGTATTTAAATCAACTACCTATTACTTTAGAAATTTTATAAATAAAAATATATAATTAAATAATAATATAAAATTTTTTACACTTACAATATAAAAATTAAAATCTTATTAAGAAAATTTATCAAACAAGATTGAACATAATTCCAAGATTATTTTAGTTTCAAGGCAAAGGCTCTAAAGCTCCCCTTTAAACATGGTGCTTTAAGCACTTGTAATCAAATGGAGGATGCATTCATATACTTTTTTATTATTAATACATCATATAGATCCCTAAGAAAATCTCTACCCCAATTTCTACCCTTTCCTAACCACTGCACCTTCACCTCCATCTTCTACATCTCTGCCACCATCTTCACCCTCTCCTACGGCCTCGCCCTCCAGTCTTTTTCCCTCAAGCTTTGCCTCATTGTTCTCCTTCACCCTCCCACTAAAGTAGGGCCATAATTTGCTAGAACAATAGCATAATAACTAACACTGACAACCCCAAGAACCAAAAATATCATGATCAAGCCCAATCCTCCTAGGGCATTGTAGAACTTGAACACATTCCAAGCCATTGTAGCTCCAGATCTATGCATAATTAGGGAATAACACCCCCACCACAATTTAACACCAAAGATTGTAACTTTTCAATATTTGAAGCGTTCTGAGAATCGAAACACAACCTGAGGTTGTACGTGGAGATCGATGATAGTGAATGAGATCGTGGCTCTTTGGTTGAGTGCCTCAACTTTGATGTAGAGCATAGGAGAAAGATCAGCTATGTGTGGCTCCCTGTTTGTGGTTTTGAGTATGAGAAATATTAAGGGGACTCATTTTTTATGGAGCACCGTATCAATTCACCACTCATCTATCATTGGGTGGGGTGTAGACCCAATCTTATCCAATGGTAGATAAGTGGTGGGTTGGTAAAGTATCTCACAAGAAGTGAATCCCCCTATCATTTCTTTTTGACTATGGTTTAGGAGGGGGAGCTGGTGTTGGTAGAGGATGGGGGGCTTTAGGCATGGTGGAGTTGGTGTTGGTGGAGGGTGTGCTGCATCTCTCGATGCAAAAATCATGGTCACCGCTGGGGGTAGGGGAGGAGTGGCACAGCATAACGGGAAGGGCTTTCTAGGGGGTCGGGGAGAGAATTTGGATTCTACTCCAATGTGTCATCAATAAATAGCCTATAAATACACACTCACATATGCACCATTAAATATCAAAATGATGAAGGTGCTTTAGAGCCTTTAACTTAGTTTCAATTATTTTCATATCGAAATTTTCTTGAATTTAGTTAAAATTAAGCCCATTTGTATTAATTGATTTAGTCATCCTTCGTATTTATGTTCATGTTTGGGAATCAAGAGAAGTAATTTTTTTTTAAAAAAAACTATTTTGAAAAAAGTAAATGCGTTTGGATAATTTTGATCGATAAGATTATAATTTAAACATGATAATTTAAACTGTTTTGATATAAATAATCTTAAGCTAGGTTTTAGACATTTTTTTATTATAATCAAAATATATAGTATCTAGTATGTTTTAAATTTATCAAATTGACCGTAAATATTAAATATTAAATATAATATAATATAAATAATTATTTATACTCTTTTAAATAATTTTATTGCATAAAAATATTTTTTTATATAATTTAAATAAAATAAATTATTTTAAAATTATTTTTTAACTAAAATATTTAAATATAAATTAATTTTTATATAATTAATTATATAAAAAATAATCATATAAATAAATAATTCTTAAAATAATTTTAATTTTATAACTGTTCGAAGCACACACTATGAGCGAAAGTGATGCTATATCAGAATCATCATTATCAGTCAAAAGTTGAAATAAGAGTCTTCACCGCAATTATTAAAATTAAAAAAAGAAATAAAGTACATAAGATTTTTTCCCAAAAGGGCTGAAAAAAAATACGTGGTTGAAAACTTTCTGAAACTCCCGCCCCAAGAAAACTACAAATTCTCTTTCTGTTCCCTAATTACATTCTCATGACCTTTTTCGTTTTTTAATCATCTTTAAAAGTAGCTTTAGCCCCCCGAAGTATCATTTTCTCGCTACTAGGGTTCAGTCACCTGTTTGGATTCCGAGCAAAACAAAAATGTCGAACGAAATCCGATTCTTCGAACTCAACACCGGAGCCAAGATCCCCTCCGTCGGCTTGGGGACTTGGCAGTCCGATCCTGGCCTCGTCGGCGAAGCTGTTGCCGCCGCCATCAAGGTTTCCACTCACTTATGCCTTCTGATTCCGATCTTTCTTTTGGGATTTCTTTTTTTTTTTTTTTTTTTGGATTTTGATGGGGTTTATTCTACTTGTTTGATGTTTGTTACTACTAATAATCAACTCAAGTAGTACTCTTGTTTCTTTCAGCATTTCGTTTTCTTAACCAATGTATTAACATTGGCTCATTCAGTTAGTTACATTGAGTTTCTAGACTAGTTAAGAGGCTGTTATTTCTGTTTTACTGTTGTAACAATCAACTAGTTTTTCAGTTTCTCTATTTGTATGTGTGTATAGTGATGACATATAAGGTACATCATGAAATGGTTTTAAACTGTACTTGTTATCATGGTTGCGGTTACATTGTGATTAATGTGATTACAGAGAATTGCAGGCCAATGCGGCTGATGTTGCTGCAATTGTTGTTGCGATTGCGGATAGCAATTTAAAATAGCATAATTGCATAGTTTTGGAAATCTTATGTTCAATATGATGATCTGTTTTTAATTGGTCCAATTTGTTACAGATTGGTTACCGCCACATCGATTGTGCTCAAATCTATCGCAATGAGAAGGAGGTAATTGTCACAGATTTTTTTTTCCCCCAGTTCTATTGGTGTTGTGTTATCTTGATTCAACTACCTTAATTAGCTATTTGGAGTAAACGATTGAGGTGTTGGTTGGGTGTGAAGTAAATGATTTGATCTTTGGATTGCAGATTGGCTTTGTGTTGAAGAAGCTGTTCGAGGAGGGTGTAGTGAAGCGTGAGGATTTGTGGATTACCTCTAAACTCTGGTTTGTTTTTAGATTCTAGATTTATTAGTTTGGTTTCCTTTTTTAAGCTAACGTAATGCTGGTAGCACCATATACTTGTTTGTTAGTCTTCATTGTATGGAACCCAAGGATTTGAGATGATCTGCAGGAATACTGATCATGCTCCAGAAGATGTACCACTAGCATTGGACAGGACTTTGAGAGACTTGCAGCTTGATTATGTGGATTTGTACCTTGTATGCAATATCATTCAATCTCCAGATATTCTTTAACTTTTTGATGCTACAACTTTATGTGCAATTGATAAATATTACCCCCATTTTCCCTGGGTTGAACCTGATTATTTTGTCTGAATACAGTTTGTTTTGAAATTTGGAGCGAAAATGTAAAGTCTAACATCTGGATTTCAAAGGAGCAGCCTTTTAATTATGAAATCATTAAATTAATTGAACTGTGCATTTTTTTTTTTTAATCATAGGAAAAACACCGTTATAGTCACAGCTTGGTTAGACTTCATATTGCTTTGCAAAATGCGATATGCATAATTTTTTCTTTTCTGAACTATTCTTACAGAATAATTGGGAGTCAGTTGTTATGCCATGTGTCTTACAGACTTATCCACCACATGGATCTGTATTTCAGGGGGTCTAAATTAGCACTTCCTGCATATGCTACATTGTTTTGTGACTTTTGTTTCTAATGCATGTATAATTTATTTTATCGAATTATTTAAGAATTCGGTGTGTTACTGTTAATAGGCAGTTTAATTTTATTTATGACATACTCAGTTGCAATTTGTAAGTTGATGATTCTGCCCTTTCAGATTCACTGGCCTGCTCGAACGAAGAAAGGATCAGTGGGCTTTAAGCCTGAAAATCTTGTGCAACCCAACATACCTAGCACTTGGAGAGCAATGGAAGCACTCTATGACTCTGGCAAAGCCCGAGCTATAGGTGTAAGCAATTTCTCATCCAAGAAGCTGGGGGATTTGCTGGAGATTGCTCGTGTTCCACCTGCTGTCAACCAGGTGGAGTGTCATCCTTCATGGCAGCAGGACAAGCTACAGGCTTTTTGCAAATCCAGAGGTGTCCACCTCTCTGTAAGTTAGCAAATCTTGGATGCTCTTTCTTGTGTGTTTGCACATTGCAGTGGCTATTTTCATCAACCACCTTATCTTGAGATTTTTTTTTTTTTCCTTTTTCTTTTTTTAGAGAGAAAGTTGGGGAAGCACCTATTGTAGAAAAGTTGGTAGAATCTCTGCTTAAGTGGTTTGGGTATGTGTGGAGAAGGCTTTTAGAGAGTCCTAGTAGGGAAAATAGATCAAATGGAGGGCAGTCCAATAGCTAGAGGTAAAGGGAGACCTACAAAAATCATAAGTAAAATTATTAAAAAGGATTTATATTTTAATGGTTTAAACATAGACATGATAGATTTTCAGACAAACAAGTTTTGTGGGATAGAGTTAGGCGTTTTGCCTCTATTTGGTGCAAAAATCATGATCTTTTTAGAGGAATTTCCCTCTCCGATATGTTGAGAGATTGGAAAGCTATGCTTCATTGATTATTTTTTATTTTGGTTGTTTTTGCTCTTGTAAGGAGGATCTCTTGTTCTTCTATCTCCTTGTATCATTCTTCTCTTTTTAATAATATTCTTCTTTTATCAAAAAAAAATATAGACATGATTTACAAGAGCACACTGTATCATTGTTTGATCCATGTAGCTAATCCCACCTAGTGGACAAAGACTAATTGTTGTTGTGTTAGCGTGAAAGCTTATTATTATTATTATTATTATTTTTTGTCCGAATTTTCTTACATGAATTGTTGTCTTTTAACTTCATTTCTGTAGGGCTATTCACCTTTGGGCTCCCCTGGAACAACCTGGCTTAAAAGTGATGTCCTTAAGCATCCAGTTCTAAACATGATTGCTGAAAAACTAGGCAGGACTCCTGCACAGGTAGCTCTTCGGTGGGGACTGCAAATGGGCCATAGCGTGCTGCCCAAGAGTACAAATGAAGCTAGAATAAAGGAAAATTTTGATGTATTTGACTGGTCTATCCCTGAAGACTTATTTGCTAAATTTTCTGAGATTCAACAGGTAAGTATTTAATGGTTACCTGCAGCCTTTATAGTATTTTAAAACCTAAACACATTAACAGTTATATTTGGGTTACCTGTGAAGCAGTAAAGCTAAAGCGTTATTTGGGAATTCTGTGTAATCAAATAAATATATGGTGCTTTTACTAGATCTGATTTTGGATTCTGATTCATCATGCAAAACCCAGCTTGTTTTCCCTCCTATGTTCTGAGGCTGGGGAGTTGGAATTCATTTAGAGTAGAAGCATGGTAAGGCCTGGTGCTCATCAATCGATAATTGTTAGATATCCCTTACCTAATTTTAGGATAGTTGGTTTTTGACTTGTTATTAGTAATAGTGCTTATATGATCAAGTGTGAGTTCAATGGTTGTCGTTCCCATTTTTTTAAATAAAAGTTAAATTTTAACACAAGGAGGCTGGGCTATGCATTATTTGTGCTTCAAGATTGAATGGCCGTTGTGTGAGGGAACATGTTAGATACAAAATCATTTCTGAGCTTTCACTTAATGAGTCAAACTTTTGGTATAATTAGTTCTTGCCAATAAGTAGAAGGTATTCCTTATTTTCAGGGAAACAGTGTTTTTGACTGTGGCTTTTATTGTTGCAGGCAAGATTAGTAAGGGGAACCGCATTCGTCCATGAAACTTACGGTGTTTACAGGTCTGTTGAGGAATTTTGGGATGGTGAAATCTGAGCATTCTGATCTGGGGCTGGTTGGACAATTAGATGGACTATGGAGCAGGAGAAGGCCTTCCTGTGTTTGGGTTATCGGGTTATGGGAAAGTGTGAATTAGTGTACTCTATTCACAACAAAAAAATAAAAGCAGTTCTCATTGTTCACATTGCTCAGCAAAAACCTGGATCTGCTAAGTTGTTGATTCCATAATAAGAATTACTTTTCTAAGATTTGAATGTGCCTTCTCTTTTCAGAGGGTTAAAGTTGCATACCTTTAGCCAATCCTTTTTTGGTGTATTTATTATCCCATATTTACTTTTATGTGCATATCACCCTTTCCATCCTTGGTTTACAAATTTTGTGTGCACCTTACGAGCTGACCTTTAAACTTGGAAGTAAGAAGTACCTAAGTAGTTCCCAAATCATTTCGACTTGTAGCAAAGGATCCCAAATCATCCTTTTGTTTACTTAAAGAACGACCAAAACCTACATTTGCAGTAGTTAAGCAAGTGCATACAATTTGTAAGTCACCGTTCGTTTGTATATGCAACCATCAATGTAAAAAGTTAGAATAGCAATAATTTTTCATATATTTGAAAACAAGGCAAATATGTTGCTACAGCATCTAAGCTAACTGATTTTACCAAATCAAATGTAGAACTGTCAAAGTAAGCGAAACTCAGCTCATCAAGGTTGAGGTGGGAAAAAAGGAAAAGGAAACAGAGACAAGAAAAGTGACAATTAGTGTGGCATGGTGAATAAGTGTTCCATTTCAGTTTGTATTTTGGATGACTACAGATCATATTAATTTAACTAATAATCTTTGTTTGGTACTATTTAACTAATAATCTCCTAAAGTCAGTCAAATAATAACCAATGGTTGAAATTTCAAGAATTTTCCAAATCTACTATCTCTAGCCAAAAAACCAAAAAAACAAAAAAAGCGCTGAATCAGGTTGGATCATTTTGATGTGAATTGGAGGAAAGTTCACTTTACGTGAGCTGATGTTTGTATCATCGGGTCATTAAAAATTTAACAAATGAAAAATATAAATAAGTACATACAATCAATAGAACTTCAACTAACATGACTGAGACTATCAAAATTAACATTTAACAAATTTAATTCTTTTGACATTCATTTTTCAAATAACAAAATAAGTTTTAGAAACATACACTCCTTCTCACAAGTCAGGAACTAAGCTTTTATCACTTTGACATCTCTAACGTTAGTACCTGCAGAAAAGGAGCATGAAGTCGATGGCAAGAAGATCAATAGCGAATCCGGCAATTCCTTCTAGTTCTAAGTATTTTCAGAGGAAATGGACTGTCTCTGAAGTTCAGCGTGACTGCTTTCATGAGATTTCCATCAATAGCTTGTCAATGAAGCAGTCAAAAGGATCTCAAATATCAGCTTGCGTTTGAGGGATCTGAGTTCTAGTAAGCATTTTGTAACAGGGTACTGTCTGATTTAATCTTATATTTCCCCCTTTCTAAATTCCGAATATTTCTGTCTCCATTCTTTCTACGGTGATTTGGATGAAGATTTTAACAAGTACATTGACTTTAGATCCTAAAGCGTCTTAACCAACTTTTTGCAGGAATACCTGCTTGATAAAGAAAACACGGAACACTTGATGCGGCTGAAGAATCTGAACAACTTCATCGAAAATTGCTTAATAAATCAATTACTTCTTACTGTTAAGAACAAGAAAGCTTTGCCGTCAAACATTCCAGTCTTGGACCCGTGTTTCTGAAACTCAATGATATTAATTCAGAAGTGGACTTTGAGAATAAAAAAGATACATGGCTTGCCCAAAGAAAAATTTCCAGCAGAAAAATCCAAAATTTGGTAGATGCTTCTGCTTTGCTGTTGGCTTGAGAATGCACAAATAATGTTCCTTTCTTGAAGGCTAATGTTGCTTTATTCCAAGCCCATTTCTTCAACCAAATACCTACCATCATATAATGAAGCTAAAAAAATAGTCTTGTGATCAAAGCTATCTTTCACAGGCCTATGCTCAGCTCACCGGAGAATATCAAGAGACAAGTAACAGCAACCATTCAAGCTGATATCATATTATCAAAGTATCCATCTGAGACAATGTAAAGATGAGAATTGTCAACATCATTGGATACTTTTTGGTATTCTAAAGAATCTGATCCACCTCCACAGGAATTGTAGTCTTGGGATCCTAAATAGAGAACTATGAAAAGGGAGGGGGAAAAAGAAAAAAAAGGTTAATTTATGTAAGCCGATTGCAGAACCACATCCACACGAAACGATGCATGAATCTAGTTAATGTTATAACCAATACCAATTCACAAGGCAGTACAAATATAAGCATGTATTTTTTGTTAAAAAAAATTAAAACAAAAAAGCTTCTAAATATCCTTTACTCATAATTAACCAATGGCAGCACCACAACGTCACAGAAAATCCAATATACATATATAAAATAATTAGAACTAGAACATCATATGCAACAGTGAGGGCAATCCGTAGTTCATCATCTTTAGAAGGCACAAGGAACAAGCTTTCTCTAAAACATAAATACAAATTCAGCATTAACAAAATTGGACTGGAAATAATTTATCTCACCTTCTTCTGTCCCTTTAGCAGGCCACAACTTATCATTTCACAAAGAAGCTTCTCTGCCTTTTCATTCTCATTTTTATCAAAAAGAGCATGAATAATCGTTTCATAACTTACTGGATCAGGCGGGCAATTGTTGCCATTCATTTTTGAGAGTAAGGCTATTGCTTCATCAAACAAGCTCTCTTTACAGAGTCCATTGATCATAATATTATAAGTCCAAACATCTAGACGATAAGTGTTGATCAAAAGATGCTGAAAAAACTCTTTTGCAGTCTTTAATCTTCCCCATTTGCACAAACCATTCAAGAGAATACTGCACATGTACACATCTGGACTGATCCCTCTGTTAACAATCTTGCAAAATAATGCAATTGCCTCATCAAGATGTTGGATTTTGCATAAAGCATCTAACAAGATACTGTAAGTGATAATACAAGGGGGTTGATCACTATCATGCATCTCATCAAGAAGATCCTGCACACATGATATTCTCCCTGCTTTGCACAAGCCATCAATAAGAGAATTGTAAGTTATAGTATCGGGAACAAAATTTTTGTGACGCATTTCTTTCAAGAGAGCAATGGCTTGATCCACCCTGTTATTCTTGCAATAACCATTAATCATAATGCTATAACTCCAAACATCAGGCCTCAAACCTACTTTGACCATATTATCAAATAACTTTGTTGCCTTATTCACTTCATTGATTAGAAAGTAACCATCCATCAAAGCATTGTGAGTGACAACATTAGGCTTATGGCCTCTTTCAAACATAATATCAAACATCTTTTGGGCTTCTGCGATTCTTCCTTCTTTACATGACGTATCTATTAATATGTTAAAGGTATATACGTTTGGCTCGATGCTGTTTTTCACCATTTCATTCAGAAATCGAGCAGCTTCTTCTAAGCGACCCGCACAACAGAAACCATGAATTAAGGAACTGTGACAACATTAGGAGAAATCCCTTGTGCAATCATCTTAGAAAACAAATTGCTTGCGTCAGTTACAAGCCCATCTTTGCATAATCCGTCAATTATTGTGCTGTACATTACTACATTAGGCTTAACTGGTTGCCTCGCCAGTTTTTGCAACTCGATGGCAGCTTTTGTCTGCCCCATTTTACAAAGTCCGTTGATTAAGGTCCCATAACTAACCTCATCAAGCTGATATCCTAGTGCTCCTGTCATGAAACTCCAGCACTTTCCTAACCTCGCGGTGAATACAGAACCCTTTCATGAGTGTTGTCAAAGTAAAGACATCTAGTTCATAACCTCTCTTGATGATCTTGCCCAACACGGAAAAAGCAGAACCCATCTGACCCAAATGGCAGAAGCAATTGATCGAGATGCTCAGAGTAACCATGGAAGGAGCGATTCCCCTAAACTCCATGTGAGCCACAAGTGAAATAGCAGTGGGGTATTGCTTTATCTTAACAACAGACCCTAAAATCTTGTTGGGGCTTCAAATTCAGAGGGTGGATGAGGCTTATTGAGAATGCAAGTGAAAGAGGCAACGGCATCATCAACATCACTACGAGAATGAAACTCATAAACGCTCCTAACATATGGTAAAGGAGGAAGACCATCAAGCCTGAAAGGAGGGAGAGAGGGACACAAACGAAGTAGGAAGTTGAAGTCGAAGTTGAGGCTGGGATACCTTGTCACTGTAATTGTCTTCAACATCTTACGCTTAATCTCACATTCCACCAGCTTTAAAGCAAACCCTTAATCCAAAGTTTGAAAAGGGAAAATGACTTTTTTGAAATAACTTTTTTAAGAAATACTTTCTCTAATTTATAGAAATATTATAATTAGTTTTTTAGTTTGGATTTGTCTACTTTTTATTTTTTATTTTTTTTTGTTAGAAAGCATTCTTTTTTGAAAAATTCAACCAAACGAGTTTTAAAAATGTAATTTTAATATCATATTAGAAAATCGTTGCGGTTTTTTATTTTGTATATGGGATTTGAGAGTTAGATGTGTCCTAATATACGATTTGGGATGACTTTACTCTAATATGGGATTTATTAAAATCCAAAACTTTGATTTAAACTCACTTAACTCAACAAACTAACTTTATCACAAATCGGAAACCATCTTTTGCAAATATAGAAATCGGAAGAAATGTTTTTCATGTTAGAGATTCTCTGTTCGTGTAGGGGAAACAGAACCTGCTACAACTGAAATCGATAATTCTGATTTCTTTTGTCAGCGAATCTTTGTCCTTGTCGTAGGAGCTTGACGCATGCATGTGAGGCAAGAGAAATTTGGGGTCTACGATTTTGACCGAGTTAAGACAGTCATGCATTGGCTGGCAAATTCTACACATTATGGGAGGGAGCAAGGCGAAAAAAAAGTTAGATATTTATTTACAAAAAAATAGATTACAAGTAAAATGGTTTCGGGATATAAAAATGGATCCACGCAAACATATTTCAAATTAAATTCTTGATCATAATGTAATTTTTATTTTAGAAATTAAATTTTTTATGCTTTTATTTATTTATTTATTTTTAGAAGTTTGTTTATATTGTGTAAAATAGTTTGTTGGTAATTGCAACCACTTGCATTCCAAAGGCTCTTTGGAAAGTTCCTTCTTCATCTCTCCAGGGTAGCACAATTGTGGTTGTTGTTCGAGTTTTTCGTTGGAGTGGGATTGGTGTTATGGCTCCAAGTATCAACCATGATGCATGGATAGGTAAGTTTTATTAGGCTCCACAATAAGCACCAATGCCCTGACCTATTCAGCTAACATCAGTTGACTCCTTGCTAATCTGAGCTATGCACATTGTGAGTGGGCAAGGACGAATCCACATATAAAATTGTGGGGGCATGTACCTGTAGCAAATTTGAGAATTTTATTGGTACTATATAGATGCATATATATTTTGTCCCATTATTTTATAAAATTTGATCCCATATTAAAATAAAGACTATATAAAACTTATTGTTATACTTATATATTATTTTTGCCCCATTACCTAGATTTTCTAGATCTGTCATTATCAGTGGGGGGACTTGCAAAGGACTTTAATGCCTAGATTTGAAGTCTAACGAGAAGATTTGAATTTAAAATCGAGGTTGAGATTTTGTTTGTTAGTTAGCTATTAAAGGTTGGTTAGTCTCTTCTGAGGATCTCGAGTGGCTCCTAACAGTGGGAGATTCCAAGTTTGAATGGTGGGCACATCTCATTCAGCTTTAATGGTTGACCTATTAATAAGCAATGCTTGGCCTAATATCTTTTTGAAGGACCCAAACTAGTTGGCCAATGGGCTGAGCCCAATAAATGATTCAATCCATCAATATTTTTTTAAAAAAAAAAGCAAAAGAAAGAACAGGCGAATGAGGCCAAGGCATAGTGGCATATGCATTACCTTGTTTAAGACCATACCAAAGATTGAATCCCATCCCCACCCCCCCAAAAAAAAATTCCCCTCCCAAAAGACGAAAAAAAAGGAAATAAAACATATTTTGGGAAACAACTAATACATGTCTCACTTTTGTTTAATGAAATATCTATCATCCTTGTTCCATTGGCAGGTCAACGGATATCCCTAAAGTGCTTTAAATTTTGTATTAAAGTAGGACTCGCTTTAAATTTTTGTGTTAAAAAAGGAGGGGGGAAAGGTAGAAGAGGAAAGGGAAAAAAGAGTCCCCCCCTCCCCCCAAAAGAAGGGTGGGCAATGGAGGAACACACCCATTGATGCACTATTGAAGTTTCACAACCAACAAAAGAGAATCCGCAAATGAGTTCATAATAGAATCCAAGACGGGTTCTGAAGTGGTGACAAGCCATCGTAACAAAATTTTAGTCATTAGATATTGAATCTATGGTTCAAATTATTTAAGATTAATATATATATATATAAAATAATTTTATAAATTAATTACCCATTATACCCTTTTCTCCCAACCCAGCACCACTTTCATCGAGCCCTTACATCCCAACCTAATGACTTTGTCTACCACCATCGCCCACTGTTAGCCTTGCCATCCACCACTACGGCCATTCACCCTTCACTTTTTCGACTCAACGGCCACCATAGTTGTCTCTGCTGCCGCCGTTCCTGCTCCATCACCGAGCCCCCTTCTACCCCCAACTCGCTCTCCCCACCCCTTTGCACAACCTTTGACAGCAGCGGCCACCGCCACATACCCGCGCACAACCTCCAGAACTATCGCGTCCTCCACTGCGCCTTGCCTTGTAGCAGTGTCAACCCACCTTCGCCTCAACCAGTAGCCGCAATAACGGCACATCCTTACCAGCAGCACACCAACAACCGCACATCATGGATGGATCCTGCTACTGCTCTGTGCTTTTTCAAATTTTCTGGTTTTTGTATGTTTGCTGAAAAGTTTGATTTTTTAATGGTTTTGGGGGACAAATTGTGAATTTTCTTGAAAATATGAGTTGCATAAGTCTTAATCTGTAGAAAAAGGTAGCTCGTTTTTGCGTTGGATTTATAGGCTTATCATCCATTTTTGGATCCAAGTATTTGTTCTCTGTCTTAATGTTGCGTGACATTTTTGGGTGGTTCATTCATGCAGGGTAGTTCTTTTTCATTTTTCTATTTTCGGGGAATATTGAAATGAGAGCAGGAGGTGGCGATGGGTGGTGGCTGGGATTACAAGTAAAAAAGGAAAACTGAAGGAGGGTTGCTGTGGAGGGAGAAAGAGAAAAAAATAAAAAATGAGGATAAAAGAGTCATTTTAACAATACTTCATATTATAATATCATTTGTCACATGGTGGCGACAAACTCATCGTCCCCCACTTGATGCACCCTAGAATCTAATTCATTCCCCTTTTTCTGTGCTTTGACAACAGTTTTACAATCTATTGAGTGGTTGATTCTTTCAATGGAAAACACAAAAGTTCTACCTAGTAAAACAAAAATAGTTGTCTTCAATACAAACATTTTGCTATGTCAATAAAAGCACAATTCAAAATTTTAAGTACTTAGTTATAATCGTTGGGGTACCAGCATAAGCAGCAGAAATAGCAACATCAACTTTAGCAGTCATACCCCCTCTGCCCAATCTTGACTTGGCTCCAAAAGTAATTTCTCTTTGATGTTTCTCTTTTACATATATGTGAAACAACTTTGAGTTTGGGTCACCTGGAGGACCACTATAAAGGCCCTCAACATCACTCAATAAAACAAGGTCTGCTTTGGTTTCAACAGCTAATAGACCTGCCAAACTGCCATTGTCCCAGAAAATACCAGAAGAATCCTGCACAGAATGCTTAAAAATAAAAGAAATTACATATAATAAAGTTACCATGCAGCCCACCCCACTTAATAGGATATTGCTTGTTTTGTTTTTGTTATTGTATATCATAAAGCTAATACAATCAAACTAAAAACTGATGGCGTGAAAAAAAGACAAAAAGAATATGTATACATATATAGGATTTTGGCAATGGCAGTTGGACTATACTTTGACAACAAACCAATGAAATATAGTTATTAAAATTATATAAATTTTTTATATAAGAGGATTTATCTTCATAAATCAAGTAAGTGGAAATATTGAGTAGGAGGAGATGCTAATGCTTACTCATATGTTACGTGTCAGTGGATGCGCCAGAGACAAAGATACCTATGGTTGCAAAAATTCTTCTGTCGGCTTCACATAACTTTCATGGTGAGTGATACGTTGGTCCTAAAATTTTTGAGAGTTATGTTAGTCCCATGTAAAGATAGTGGATTATTTTTTATCACAGCCATTGGATCTCAAATAATTTAGATCAGATGACTATCATTGGAGATGTGAATAGCGGCTTATAAATTAGTTAAAAAAGGTCTGAAGTGTGAAGATTTGCTGATAAGTCCTTAGTTTTTAGATAGCCGAAGTTGTGGTTGCTAATCGCTGACAAAGTTAGAATCCAAGTATGTGTGCAATAGTAGCAGAACAAAGGTGATGCTAAAAAGAAGGTGCAGAAGAAAAGTTGTTGGAGATTGGAGAAGCGCATAGTTTTCGAAAGGTAGCATTGCAAACATGTGATTTCGAAGAGGGGAAAAAGTGATTATCAATGGCTGCCCTATTGAGCATGTGGAGCTTGAGATCCTGCGGTTCAAGGCGCTCGAGCCCATCCTCCGCCTCGAAAGGCACCCCTTCACCGACGTCAACATGCGCATCCGCGTCAAGGGCAGTGGACACACCTCTCAATCTTCACTATCAGAGAGCAAAGTGAAGGCTTTGGTGGCGTTCTACCAGAAGTAAGTTGACGAATAGAGCAAGGAGATCAAGGACATCCTCATCAGTGACGGTGGTGACTTGAGCAGCGGAGCTTCGGCGAGACAAGTGTGACTGATGGTGTTGACGGCGCGGTTGGCGAAACTGCACGGTGGTCACTGATGGTGGCATTATGAGGTTGTTGGGAAGCAGAATAGTGGAAGATGATGGTGGCTCTGTTGATGAGTGGCGGTGCCCCAACAGTTGCAGATGATGACGGTGGCTTTGACTATTGTTAAGTTTACATTTCAGAAGCGCTCAACCTGTGTTAGGGGCAGGGCTACTCTCTATGGCTCCATGAAGGGCATGGAGGAAACACAATAAACTTCAAAAATAAACTTGTCTCTGGCGACCAAAAGCAAACTAGGGGAAAGCCTCTGTTTACAAGAAAAAAAAAAATTGGACACTCTCTTTGCAAATAAAATACCACCCAGGATTAACATTAGTCCCAAACCTTCACAGACTAACGTAACATGCACCAACTTTCATAAATTACTAAACCGAGAAAATGTTGGAGAAGAAGAAAATTGTAAGTAAAGTTAATATGACTCTACTTTCTTCTATGACCGTTGCCATTGATTTGTTAATACCCTCACATGAGAACAGGGAGAAACTAGGGAGATGTAACATGCAATTACCAAGATTTTTTTTACACAATTCTTACAAAAAAAAAAAGTGAATTACTAACAATTTCTGAAAACAAGACACTTTACCCATCAGTCTAGGACAATTACCAATTTCTTACTTGACATCTGGGAAACTGGTTATTTTAATTTAATTTTGAATTAATTTTATAACAATTTGTGTGGTAGACATGCAAGCTACCTGGAGACATTAACGAGATAGTGGAGATGGTAGTAGAGAGATTAATGAGACAGAAGAGGTGGTCGTTGGTTTGTTTGAAAGTAATTGTATGTCACATTGAAAAAGAAAGAAATAAAGAAAGTAATTGTATGTAAATGGTTGGATGAAAAAAAAAAACCGATGAGGTTTAATTTAATATTTTAAGCGGTTTAAATGGTAATTAATTTCTAAGCAAAATATGTTTTTTTATTCCTTATCTTTAACTGATTTATTAATTTGGTCCCAAATTACTACTCTGCCATAAAATTGACAAAAAAATGTTAATGTGGCACACATATAGATCTAACATAGATCGGTAACTTTACAGGTATAGATCCTTTCATCATATATATATATAGGTCTTATAGCGTGTTTGATTCTTTTTTTATAGAATTGATTTTAGATAGAACTAATTTTGAGGTAAAATAATTTATATTTGATGGTTCCTTTAAAAGTAATTTTGACAAAAAAAATTATTTCTCTCAAAATTAATTCTAGAAATAAGAATTTATTTTAATAATAAAAAATTAAATATTATTAAAAATTTACAAAATCAATTATAACCCTCTAAAATTAATTCTAAAGAATTCAAATGTGGAGCCAAACACATTTAATGTGTTTGGTATCAAACCCACTTTTATCCCCTCCGACCATGATTTTGCCATTTTTATACATGTTTGGTTTTATGTTGATGTTCCTTCTAAAAATTGTTTTTAGCTCCAAAATTGATTTTGGTAGAAGCAGGCAGCACTTGCTTTTGCGGTCATAGTAACTCAATTCTGCATGTTCAAAAGATTTGTTTCCTTATCTACCCTTATCTCTCTCTCTCTCTCTCTCTCTCTCTCTCTCTCTCTTCCGTGTCCTCATTGCTATCAACAAACACTATATCTTGAACTTTTATTAAGAATTAAAAGAATGACACAAGGAGACAAGAATAGTTTGGAAGTAGGGATTCTAGTTTTACTTTTATTTTGCACTTTTCACTATTTAATTATATTATTTAAACTGATATATAAAAATCAAAATAGATTTAACAAATAAAATAATCACTTTATTTATATTTTAATAATGACATTAAAAGTAAAAGTTGATTGTTATAAATATATTTTACTATGTATCCAAATTTATATCTAGTAGTTATTTTTTATATATCTCATTTGAATATGAAATATCCTGTGTTTGACTCCCACCTTCCTCCTCCAAAAAAATCCCCTAAAAATAATTCATAATCTCATTATCTTTGATAAAAAAAAATAAGTATAAAATAATAGAAAAGAAACTATAAAGAATTAAATGTCCTTTTTTATAAAGAATTTAATTTAAATGTACTCAGCCAATAGAAATAGTAAAAAATGCTAACTCATATAAATAATTACCTATTATAATGAGAGTTCACTATAATTTCTCACTTTGCAGTATTTCTATTAATTGACAGTGTAAAACTATTTTATATTGTCAATGCATAACAATTAAATTCTTTTATAAGTATATATTTAAAAGTAATTTTGACCAATATTACCAAATAATATTAATTTTGACAAAATCACTTTTTAAATCAAACAATCAAACATAAATCACTTCATTTGAAGATTAATTCTAAGAAAGTGATTAATAAATTAGAAAAATCAAATAACTAGGTATAATAGGGCCTAGTTTTTAATAAATATTATTTAATAACTATCTAAATATTTTAAAACAAGTTTGAGTAAATTTATATTTTAGTTCCTAAAAGATTTTTATTTTAATACTTTAATCTTTAAAAGATTAAACATATATATTTTAGTCCTTGAAAGATTTTTCTTTCAACATTTTAATCTTTAAAAGATTAAATATATACATTTTAGTCTGTGAATAATTTTTTGACACTTTAGTCTTTAAATAATTAACTATATATGTTTTATATATTTTGATATTTTTTATTTTTTACTATAAAATATAACCAAAAATTAAATTATAATAAAATATAATTTTATTAATTATTTAATTTAAAATTTATACGTAAAAATTCAATTAGGTTAATATCATACTCTAATATATAATAGAGTTATACGCCATATGTATAATTATTTTATTATATATAATTAAATTTATATTAAGTATTCATTATTAAAAAATATTATATAAATAAATCTCACATTCCAAAATTTTCATTAATGTGTTTGGTGAATATATAGATAAGTATTATATTTTTAATAAAGAATATTTAATATAAATTTACTTATATGTCATAAAATTAATTATATATATAATGTATAACTCAATTAAATCTTACAAGTTGAGATTAACCTGATTGATCTTTAATGTAAATAAAAAAAAACTCTTCTCTGTCTCTCTCTCTATCTCATTTTTTTTATTATGAAAATAATTAAAATAATTACAATTAAAATAGTAAATATTTAAATAACTTTATCACTTTTAAATTTTAAATTTTAAATTAAACAATTAATTATATTCTATTATAATTTATTTTTATGCTTATATTTTATAGTGAAAAATAGAGAATATCAAAATATATAAAGTGAATATATTTAATTTTTTAAAGACTAAAGTGTTAAAAAATCATTTAGAGACTAAAGTATATGATTTTGATTTTTTAACTGTTAAAGTGTTAAAAGAAAGTCTTTCAAGAACTAAAGTATATGCATTTAATCTTTTAAAAACTAAAGTGTTAAAATGAAAATATTTCAACGATTAAAGTGTAGATTTACTCAACTAGTTTTTATCCTAATTAATTTGGGCCTAAAACTAGTTTTGAAAAAAAATTAATTTTAAATTAGTTTTATTTCGTCCAAAATTTTTCTCTTTCTATGTTATCTCTTCCCACGAATTTCTTCTCACTTCACATCCAATCATTTCTTTCTCCATTGATGTTGTCAATTGTCCACCATTTGCCACCAACTATCATCCACCACCGTTCGTCGTTGTTCGCTGCCTTTGACCACCACCATTTGCCACAGTTTGCCACCGCCAACCGCCACCAACTATTGTTGACCATTGCCGTTTGCACCATCTACTAGCACCCACCACCATCGTTTGCCATTTGATGCTACCGTTTGCCGCCTATTCTCCTATTGAAGAATAAATTAAAATTATGCTGATATGTTATATCTTATTAGATAAGAAAATGAGCCAAATTGATTTTTTAATGGCATGGTCAAGGAGAAAAGATATAGAAGAAGAATAATATATATATGTTAAAATTAATTTTTAAGTTGTTAAATCAAACAATGTTTAATGAAAAAACTAGTTTATTTTTATATAGGTTAACATAATTAGTTTTGTTTTGTATTATGTTAACTTGATTTTTCAAGTTGCCAAACACTTGCTAATTAAAATCAATTTTTTATAAAAATCAATTTTATCCATAATTAATTATACAAACAAAAAACCAAACACACACTAAATAATTAGACTATGATCACCTTATAATTATCCTATTGGATAGGTCAGTGGTGTACAATTGTCACAGACAACCTCAAAGTGTCCTTGCCTTCCTATCCAATCACTAAATTGGATAAAAGGACCAATCATGTGCCCAACAAAAACAAACAAAATCACATACCAGTCAGAGAAAAAAAAACAAATTTATGTAAAGTGAGAATCTTTATAAAGTAAAAAAGTAAAGGATTATTTACTTTTAGATTATTTAGTAGAATTCACACAGCACACTGCAAAATATTAATCTAAGTATAGATAATATTTCGCTTTCTTATTTTACCAAGATTCCCACTTTAGAGGATTCTTATCCTAAAATTATGATGGTTTCTATAAGCAAGAAAAAGATGGGGAAAAAAGCAAAAAAAAGAGTTTAGTGGACTCGAAGAGGGCTAGCATTGAGGTTTGTGGAAATATTGAGTAGGTGGAGATGCTAGTACTTCCTCACATGTCACATGTCAGTGCATGTGCCACAAATAGAGATACTTATGGCTGAAAAATTCTTTTATCAACTTCACACAATTTTATAGATTACTAAATTGATAAAAGGTTCGAGAAGAAGAAAATTGTAAAGTTAATATGACTCAGCTTTCTCCTATGACCTTTGCCATTGGTTTGTTAATACCCTCATATGAGAACAAGAGAAACTAGGGATGTAACACCCTTTTAATTATGGTACCATGTGTAAATCATGATACCCAATTAGAAGTTGTCACAGTTTTTCTTTTGCTTACTCTTTAGAATACTTTTAAAGAACATAAGGACCGTAAATATGAAATTAGGAATTTTTCAAAAGCTGAGCCTGTATCTGAACTATAAAATTCTCATTTCCTTTCATTATATCTGTTACAAGGAAGCAAATATGTATCTCACTCTTTACAAATATTAATTCTAGATAATTCATATATAGTATATTTGCATAATTGTCAAATATACTCAATTACATGTACACCTCAAAGTAGTCCTGGTCATGAACACCTCACTATCTTCAAGGAATGTAGAGCCTGTTCTTTCATGCCGCAGCCACCTTTATTGTCTAGAGATGACATGAGAACATACATAGGAGTGACAATTATAAATTGTCAATAGGAACGCCCTAAGTTACAACAAACATTGTCATTATTATTATCCTAGTTGCTTTAGCTTATTATGAAAAGTATGTGTTATATACATAAACATAAAGGTTCATTAAGTAAGTTCGAAACATCCCTTTCAAAGTAGGTTCATTTTTTAATCATACACTTGTAGCAAATATCTCATCAGTGAAAGGCACAATAATTCATAATTGAATGACGCATGATGCAACATGATAGATGAAATAACCTTCTCGACATGTATGTCATACTTCCTTTACTAGTTTTTTTACTCTCTTTACTTTAGGATGTGCCCTTTTCTTATTTAGTCCTGGTGGTAAGGGGGTCTTTCCCACCCTTGTGTAATAGTCTACTTATTAGAATTGAGCCAATTCCTACATGCAATTGTCATATTCACTCTCTCTAACTCTCATATAGATCTATTCTTAGCCAAGTATAAATTCTTTGACTCAAGCAAGGTTGTTAGGTATTAATTTCTTGACCTTAAATTAAGTAATTAACTAGATATAAATTCTCTGATTTATCACCATAAGTCTTATTATTTTAGATTAGCTCCAAGTATCTTTCTTGATTCATGGGCCTTGTGCAATTTCACATTGTATCATGCAAACTTGTCAATATTAATAACTCATACTAGTAAATTTTGCACAACCTCACAGTATGTTCATAGTATAAAGCAAATAAATCATGGAATTCAGAAAGTATCCAACGGAAATTCAGCAGCATACTAGCTGTACTGGGAGCATTGCAAAATTTAAACAATAACTTAAACAACCTGTTATCCCAGTCATATTCTCAGTTCAACATATTCACATCCATAGGTGATCCAGTAATAGTCTAGGAATAAGAACAATTAAAAATTTGCATAAGTATACTCATCCCCATTGGATAATTATAATTTCTCAATCACATAATTCAACCCCAACCTTCTTACATAATCTAACCACTAATTTACTACTTAGGCCAACTCCCCTTAATTCCTCTTAATGGCTAAACTCATTCTATTTTAGCATTAATGGTTAATTTTGTAATCTAAGTTGATATATTATGAAACTTAGTGGAAAATAAATTTTATACATCTACTTTCATTTAAAGTTGGCTTTACTCAATTTTATGCTTCCCAGCCCCCCCTTTGTATGGAGAAGAGCCTAATTTGTCCAGAATCAAGCCTAAACAAGGCAGCAGATTTCTAAAATTTGCCGAAATTCCATTTATAATCCAACAAATCTAAAACTTTATATTCTGATATTGTGATATGTTATCTTTCCAATTGAATTGGTTTCATTTGATTTCATGAGGCCTAATTCAAGTTATGAGAGTTTGAACACTAGCTGGCCAGTGACAACTCTAGTAGGGGATAGGGGACTTCATGAAATTACTAGGAATAGGACACTAGAAATTTGAGCCTGAAATTTTATAGGATTGTTCCTCTATCAAAATTTATTTCACTCAATTTCGACCTGTATAGGTTTAGTTATTCATCTCACATTATAGGCTGCTTTGTTTCACCCTCAACAGCCACTAGTCAAGTTTAAAAATTCATATCTCGCTCTCCTTACATCAAATGAACCTAAAATTTCATGGGGATACTCCTTTCTAAGTTGTGTTTCATTTAAAATTAGTCTCACTTTATTTAGACCTCCTTATCTCCAGTTATGTGCTTTGAATCATATACTACCAATTTTGTAAATTAAAGGAAACCTAGTTCTCCTATTCTTTTAATCACTAAACTTCAATAATCACCCAACAGCTCATATATCATCATGAAATATAAATATTCAAGCAATATAACACATCTAAAATAAGAGAATTTCAGCCTTCTCAGTGGTGCTTTCTAACACGCACCTTATAAAGTACGGTGCGTGATGCACCATGTATTATTAGGCCCTTAATGTGGTCCATCATGGGTAATTTGAGGTTTTCTCCCAATAGCTGGTTGTGCTATATAGAAAAAGTGATAAAAACAACAAAAATATTCAGATGACTGATCCCAAATTTTCATTATTTCTTTTGACTTTTTTTGGATTTCAAAATTTACCACCATAATACTGAAAATGCTAGTAATGAAGAGCTTTTTAGTCTTTTTTTTTTTTTTTCAAAACACTAGAAAGTAAGTTATATATATATATATATATATATATATATATATATATATACTTACCAGTATTTTCAGCAAATACGCTGGTAAAAATGAGTTTTTTGTCAGATTTTTTCCAGAAATTTACCAGCACGTTGCTGAAAATGCTGGTTAAAAGCTAGTAAAGAAGAGTTTCTTATTAGCATTTTCAGTAAATATGCTGGCAAGAAAGAGTTCTTTTTGTCTTTTTTCCCATAATGCTAGAAAGCAAGTTTTATGTATATATAAAACTATACATATTTAAATTTATATTTATAATATATATGTATGTATAATACATTTATATTTAACATAAATATATATATATATATATATATATTATTTATATTCACAAATATATTTGTTTAATTATATATATACAAACATAGATATAAATATATAAATATCATATATTATTTATATTTATTAATTTAAATTTATTTTATTTATTTACAAGCATAAATATATTTACAAACTTACTTAACAGTGTTTTGAAATAAATGAAAAAAAAAAACTCTTTCTTACCAGTATCTTCAGCAAATACGTTGGTAAAAAAGAGTTTTTGGTCAGATTTTTTTTTTCAAAAATCTACCAGTATATTGCTGAAAACGCTGGTAAAAAGCTAACAAGGAAGAGTTTCTTACTAATATTTTTAGCAAATACATTAATAAGAAAGGTTTTTTGTCTGTTTTTTCATAACTCTAGGAAGCAAGTTTTATGTATATATTTATATATATAAATATAAATATATATAGGTGTTTTTATATTAATATATAAATAAAAATATATAATATTTATTTACATATATATAAAACTATACATATTTAAATTTATATTTATAATATATATGTATGTATAATATATATATATTATTTATATTTATAAATATATTTATGATTATAAATAAATGAAATATGATATTTAAATAAATATATTCTTACTTGCATCTTTGCTAAATGCACTGGTAAGAGAAGAGTTTTTTACTAGCATTTTCAACAAATACGCTTATAAAAATGAGTTTTTTGAGATATATATATATATATATAACTTGCATTTCTGCATTTTGGAAAAAAAGTGATAAAAAACTTTTTTTATCAGTGTATTTGTTGAAAATACTAGTAAAAAAATATCAAATAGAACAATGATCATATCGAACCAATTATCTAATCATTTTTATCTTTTTTTTCATTTTTTTTATGGTTTATAAATTCAGACTTTTGAAAACCTGATAATTAGGTAACCAATAATAAATTTCCACTTATTTTTTAGCATTTTACTTAAAAAAAATCTTTCGATTTGACTTAAGGTGTAAATATGTCAGTGAGCATAACATACTACAGTACATTTAAGAATTGGCCCCTCCTAGCACTCAGTAAAGCTCCAAAATAAAAGAGTTATAATGAGGAAGTGAGAGCTTAGGAATCCCAACTTCTCCACCAAGCTAGAGAACATCTTAACCTTTGTGAAACCTTGTTTTTAAAACTCTAAACAAGTCAAGAGCGGCCACACCACAGCCCCATTTTTGACTTCAAGGTCGCAGCCTCCTTTACTCTAGGGAAGTTTCCATTTGATTCTTGGTGCTTTGAGTGTAAAGTGTTGAAGGTGGGTTGGAGTTTGAAAGGACGGAGACGAATGAAAACAAAATAATGGAGGTTCTGGGGGAAGGAGCTATGGCCCACCGAGGGAGAAGAGAATAAAACGTGTTTGTTGATGTTGATGGGGGTCGGTAAAAGGTGTGATGGTGAGAGGTGTTGCAAGTCTTGGTGGGTAGGAAGAGTGGTGGAGGTGAGTCCACCATTGAGGTAGCCACTTTTCACTCATTCAATTTATCTAATTTAAAGTGTGTTATATAATTAATTATTTAATTTAATTATCTTCATGATCTATCTATTTAATTTTATGTGCACTAAAATTTATTAGACCTATTATAAAGATTTTAATAAACTTCATTAATGTAACTAATTATTTCTTTGATATAGATAAGATTTTAATTGCATAATTATATTATTGTTTTATTGTTAATAATATTGAGTTACAAAGTTATTAAAACTGGGGACGTTACAAGGGAGATGTAACATGCAATTGCGAAGGTTTCTTTACACAATTCTTACCCAAAAAAAGAAAAAAAGTGAATTACTAACAATTTCTGAAAACAAAACACTATACCAATCAGTCTAGTACAATTACCAATTTCTTGATATAGACGTGTGGGAAACTGGTCATTTTAATTTAATTTTGAATGAATTTTATAACAATTTATGTGGTAGAAATGAAAGTCACGTGTAGACATAAATGATATATTGGATGGTAGTGCAGACATTACTGAGATGACAGAGGTGGTGGTTGGGTTGTTTGAAAGTGCCTTTACGTTATTGGTTATTTCGAGAAAATTACAACAATTCGTTTGAGGCTTGAAGAAAAGATATTTAGAGTGTGTTTAGTATATTCTATTAAATATGATAAGGTAAGTTAATATTATATATTATAATTTTATTTATTATTTGATATATATAATATATTATATAAATTTATTTATTAAATTATTTATATATTAAAATAATAGATAATTTAATTAAATTTAAAAAATTATATTAAATCTGATTAAGTTTTGATATATAAAGATTATTTCACACTTTATATTTTTATATATTTTATTAAAATAAAAATTATTATTAAACAAATGATAAAAGATAATAAAAACTATACAAATAAAAATACTATTATTTAAACTAATATAAAGGATAAAAATAATCATTCATCATTAAAAAATATTAAAAATTATAAAAAATATAAATAATTGTCAGAAAATAATTATGAAAAATAAAAGTATTATTAAAAGTATATAAATAAATAACAAATAATTTTTAATATAAATTATATTTATATTTGTATATAACACAAACAAAAATTAATTAAAATAATTATAAACAAAATAATAAATATTTGAATGATTATACTAATTTTTAAATTTTTAATTAAATAATTAATAAAATATATTTTATTATAATCTCCTTTTTCTTATTATATTTTATATAATATAATATCTTATACAATAATATATCAAATATTGCATAGTATTAAAGTATTATCAAATTTTATAATAGAGCTTTATCTTATCAAATTCTATCTTATCAAGCCTACCAGACAGGCACTAAATTTCTAATTTATGAAAAAGTGGACACTCCAGTTTATTAAAAAAAGGTATATTAATAATTAAAATAAAATAATATTATTATATGCTAACTATATCGTAACAAAAAATGCTAAATAATATATTTTAATAATAATTTAATAAAATATTAATTTATTAAAACTTGTAAATAATTATTAAAAATTTTAATATATGTATTTTTTGACAAAATATTTTTTTTACATGGGTTATACTCCTAAAAAATAAATTAATTATTGTTAGTATATTTAATATATTAACTATATTTAAATAAGTTATAATGCTAGACTTGTTAAATTAATTAGCAATTAATATTGTTGAAAATCAATTCCCAATAAGATTTTATTATTATAATAATATTAAAAAATTAGTATCATAATACCTAGTCAAGATTAAATTTTTATAATATTAATAGAAGATAATCATAAGAATTTAATTTTAATATTTTATCTATATTAAAATAAAATTAATATACAATCAATGTAAATAATTTTTTATAATTATTTCATCATGTATATATATTTTCTTTTTTTTTTTTTTGGTTGAAATCACAGGTTTCTTCTTATAGGAGATAATTTTACTTGAGTGAGGTCAGATTACTTTAATAGTAAAACTCTTTTTTTCTGAATTTTAATGTAGTTATATACCTAGGTTTCGAATCCAAAATCTCTAGTTAAGTTAGCACAGTTCTTACTAGCTAAGCTTTTCACTCGTTGGTATTTAGTCATGGATATTGTAGTATATAATAATATTATTTAAATATTTAATTATTAATATATTATTTAGATAGTAGACAAATAGAATAAAGAGAATATTATTAAAGTGTATATTTTAATATACACCCCATCAACTATGGTGTACCACAGTTTTAAAATTTGATAGTGCATCGGTGGACAGCACCTTTTCCCCTTTGAGTTTCTGCTTCGCGGTGTCATCTGTCAAACTCCGTTGTATCCTGTCGAGCTCCGCTACATCACTACATCTCGTCACCGTGTCCAGTCAAGCTTCGTCGCGTCACTATGTCCCATCGCGTCCAACCTCATGGGAGCACCACCACCAATCCAGCAGTCGTGAGCACCCCGCGAACCTTCGCTCCACCATTGTCGCTGTGCCCAACTTGGGAGCTTGGAGTCAGAGAGGGACGACTTGAGGTCGTTAACGTCGTAGTGGAGGGATCGGAGGTCATTGACGACTAGGATGAAGACCGAGTAGTGCGCCTTGCAGTGGATGAGTTTGGTGGCAGCATCGTAGGGGAAGGTGCGGCAGGCAATGGCAGTTGGAGGTCAGTCGGCGGCGCCGTGGGAGGAATTAGAGCGAAGATGGAGGGGGTAATGCGCTTTGCAATAGGGGAGTTTGGTGACAGTGACGGCAGTGGGCAAAGCGGCAGCGGCAGTGGTAGTGGCTGTTGAGGGTTAGGCGATTGTGCTGTGGGAGGAAGCAGGACGCGAAGATGGAGGGTAGGAAAGTGGTTAGCGAGGTGAGGGTGCAGTGCTCCTTGTTGGGTGTAGTGGTCCAGCAAAGTTGCTTTTACCCACATTCTCAAATGCAATTACTGGCATTTGTCGAATGTGGCTAAAAACTAGTACGTGGCGTGTCATAATTGATAAGGTGCACATTAGAATGCGCTATTTAGGTAAATAAAATAAATAGAAAGTAAATCTTATCTAAGTGAGAAAAAATGAAAATAGTACTTAATATAAGTAAAATTAAATTAAAAAATTATTCAAAATCATAAATTGGTTTTGAAAAGAGTGACAAGAGTTTTTTCTTCAAGACAAAATGTAGAACTTGTTAGCCTCCATATAAAGGTGTGGAGGGTAGTATTTTTCATATATAAATACTTATATTTATTTTATATTTTATCCACATTATTTATATATACTATTGCAATTTATATAAACATAATTAATATATTAAATGCACTAACAATAATTAATTTATTTTTTAAGGATAATAACCCACGTGAAAATATGTACTCTATCTATTTTAATTTTTCTGTCAATTTGGATAACTTGATACATTCTTAAATCAATATATCTTGACACAAGTATTGTTTAAGAATTGCATATATATTATGAATTTTATGGATAAATTAATATTTTATTATTAAAATATATTTATTTAATATATAAAAATATTACTTTTATTTAATTATTAATAAGTTATTTTTTTGGATAATGAAGTGGAGTGTTTATTTTTTATAAGTTTGGAGTTTGGAATTCAGTGTCTTTTCGAAAAAGCTCAAAGCATTGTTGTACTTTTTTCTTGGTTGATAGATGAAAAAAATGATATAGTAAATAATTTAATCTAATTGAAAATAATTTCATTTAATATTTTAATTTATTTAAATGGTGATTAATTACTCGGTAAAATAGATTTTTTGATCCTTTACTTTTAACTAATTTCTTAATTTAGTTCTTTATATTTTATTTTTTAAATTTAATCTTTTATATTTTAAATTATTTTCAACTTGACCCCAAATTATTGTTTTTTCATATAATTGATGAAAAATACTGATGTGACATAAATTATGCTAACATGATACATATGGATTTAGAATGAATTATGCCACGTAAGCATTTTTCATCAATTATATAATAAAATGGTGATTTGGGATTAAATTAAAAATAATTTAAAATATAAAGAATTAAATTAAAAAAAAATAAAAAGTGAGGGATTAAATTAAAAAATAAGGGACAAAAAGCTTACTTTACCTAATTCCTATTTATAGTAACTTTTGGTTTTTGGAAAGAAAAAATTGCTAAATAATTGCCACATAGCGTCAACTTTTCTTTGAAGTTTTCAAAAATATTAATAGTATGGATAGATGGATAGATAGATGAAATTTTCTGATGCTCTTAGAATATCACATAACTTATACTTATAATTAATAATAAATAATATTTTATATAAAAATATATATTAATAATAAATTCTATCTTAAAATATCTATATAATACTTTATAAACATCTAAAACATTTTTGATGGATACACAGATAGGTAGGTAGATTAACTAATCAGACCTCGATCACTTTATAACTTCTCCAATTGGACGGGTCAATGGTGTACAGTTGTCACCGACAGCTTCAACAGTGCCTCTGTGCCTTCCTAGCCAATCACTAAAATAGGATAAAAAGGGCGAATCATGTATCCAACAAATACAAACAAGGTCACATACCAGTTACATAAAAAACGGCTATAGTTACTGGAACTAGAAATAGCGGCTTGCGGGGATGAATATGGTTACTAGTTCTCGTTACTATTGCCAGATTCTGCTCGCTTTTGCAATTTTCTTGCAGATATTTTCTCAGCTCGAAGGCTCTCGAGCAAAGGTGGAACGGCTTCCTGGCTTTGAAGGACCGCTTCCCTTTGAACTTGAAACAGGGTCAGCATTAATACCATTTCCATTTCCAGCTCATCTTTTTTTTTTTTTTCTCCCCCAATTATAATTGAGTCTTATTTCGTCAACTTCTTTTGGTATGAATAGCCTTTTACAAAATCCTCTACAAACATACGTGTCTTTTAGTTATTGGATCTCAGTTTTTTTATACATTTGCTGTCATTCAATCACAATCAACTATAAACCTTTCTCTACTTTTTCGTGAAAGCGCTCGTTACTCGTAGTCCTGTTTGTTTCAACTCTTTTTATCAAGTGCAACCATACCATTTTATCACATATTATGTGAATTTCACAGGTATGTGGGGTTAGGGGAAACGGATGATGACATGCAGGTTTTCTACTACTTCGTTAAGTCAGAGAACGATCCTGAGAGAGACCCTCTTATGATTTGGCTAACTGGTGGGCCTGGTTGTTCTTCATTTTCGGGCCTTGTCTTTCAAATAGGTAATGTTGACATAGCAACTTTCCATTCGTAAATATCCTCATTTTGAAACGCTGTTATCTCAACTCTTACGAGCTTGTTTGGGCTGCGTCCCTCAACGTGAAAAGGTGAATTCCAAGGCAATTTCACAACAATCTCCTCTTACATAGATTTTAACAACGTGCCTGGAAAACTATGTTTCTCCTTTTCAGTTGTAAAACAAGCACGCTCTAATTCATACTGGATTTTGCTTAATTTTTAGAGATGCACAACTGCGGCAAAAAGGGCTGCGTATACGTATCGTATTCGTATCCGATACGGATACACGATTTATTTGGCTGCCTTTGCCTTGGGACGATTTTGTTTATAAAGATAAACTTCATCATCAAGCACTATCAAATAAATATCTTATCAACTTAATAATCTATATTTTTGATAACATTTATCTTCAATTTTATTTCGTAATTTTGTACAAATCAATCCATTCATAATGTAGAAGAGAAGCGTAGGGCAGCAATAGGAAGCAGCACTTGCAGAGCAGAGCAAACAAAAAACAACATTGCAGAGTGTAAAAATAAATAAAACAGAAAACAGCCATTGGAGAAGGCTGAAGCCGTGGTATGTGTATGTTGAAGGGTAGGGGGTCGGAATACCGAAGTGCTGTCCTGCACGAAACATCTTTATCAGCTTTCCCAATTGAAATTTTAATATTTTGAAAGAAAGGATGCAGCTGTATCCACGTTCTTTATATCATATATTTTTAAGAAGAGATATGTTACTTATATATACCCCATTTCGTATTTCAGATCGATATATTATTCATCCACTCTTAAATGAGTGTGTGACCCCCATTTAAACTGAGTCCCACAATAGTGGATGAGTGATATATCGACTTATACTTCCTATAAGCAAAAATCTTTGTGAGGGAGTACTCGTTGTAGCCAAATCGTGGGGTTTAAATGAAAGCGATATTGAAAATCAATGTGCTGTGTCCTCTCATGGTGCATATAATCTTGGGCAAGTGCATGGCTCTCTGGCTATAACAGTAAATCTATGAAGCGTGGACACAACATTTGGGTGACATATCTACGTGTCGGATTAGATCTTGCATAACACATATGATACCTGTTTTTGACTACAATACAAAAAGACACAAGGTTTTATAAAATTTGAAAAAGGAAGTAATACATTAATTTTAAATTTTTAAATAATTTGTAATATTAGATAAAGAAAGTAAGATACAAGTAAATCTTATATAAAAAAAAAGAATCATACTCTTTAAATTTTTAATTATATATATATGTGTCCATATCCTACAATTTTTAAACTTTGATGTGTCCTTTCCATGTTTGTGTTCGTGTTTATGTCATGTTATGTATCCGTATCTGTGCGTCATAGCTGTAAATTGTATTTCCATCCTGATGAACTCCAATGTCCCTGACCAAACCATTTAGCAAGAAATCTTTTTTTCTTTTTTTCTTTTTTTTTTCACTCCATCTACCATATTCATGCACTCTGCCTCTTGATCAAGTCACCTCCATAATCTGAATTTGAATAGCCTATGACACCAAACTGTGTTGCCCTGCCCTTGCCATAAACCAAGCCACGACCAGCAGTCCCTTTGAGATACTTCAAAATCGATTATTTGACTGCTTCCGCAAGCTTCTTTCAAGGACAAAGCTTGTGTCTGTTCACTCTATTGGTAGCTTGTACAATACCTAGTCAAGATCAAATCATAGCTTCAATAAAAACCAACCGAACTATTTTTATCGTAATCTTTTCATAAAATAATTTAAAATGATAGGAGTGCTAACATATTGGACTAACTCATCTCAAAATGCTCAAGCAACTTCCCAACATATATGCCTCGTGATATAGATAATGTCCAAGCACTTCCATTTCTGATCAATTCTGTCCCTATTATAGTCCATTTGGCATAGACTTTACACCTTGCAGAATCATTTTGCAGCAAAATGTGGACACCAAGGTTGCGTGATTTCATTGTTTTACTGTGTTTGATTTAGGTTTTCATAGAATTGATCCTACTGAAAATGATCCACTCAACAACATTTATAGAATGACTTTTGTCATCAACTGCAAATCATAGGTCCAATGAAATTTAAAATCAAGGAGTACGATGGGAGCTTGCCTGATTTGGTCTTGAGGCCACAGTCGTGGACAAAGGTACTACAATGCATCCTCAAGGATTATTAATTTTGTTTCTTGAACTCTATCCAAAATTTGTAATAGTTATTACTATTTATTTAAGCATGTGGTTGTAATATGTGTGTAATTAATTATTGTTGAGATAATAGTATAAACAGTACTGCAAGTTCTTTTTATGTGATCCTTTTTTATTATTTTGTCCAGGTAAGGTGATCTATTGCTAATAATATTTATGGCTTTTTTGTCAGGTATCTAGCATTATTTTCGTAGATTTGCCAATTGGAACTGGCTTTTCTTATGCAAAAAATGTCACTGGCCATCGAAGTGACTGGAAATTTGTTCACCATACCCATCAATTTCTTAGGAAGGTAAAGTCACTATGCTTATGCTCATGTCACTGCCATCATATTTTGTGCTAAGTTTTTGTTTTTATTTTTCCCTTTATTGTTTAGTTTGAGAGATTTAACCTCTTCACTATAGCTGAAAACAAGCTATATAACTTCGGTCATTTATTATTAAGTTGACATATTTATGTCTTAATCTTTGTAGTGGCTCATTGATCATCCGGAATTTCTTTCAAATAAGTTCTACGTTGCAGCTGATTCATACTCTGGCATTCCTGTCCCTGCAATTGTTCAAGAAATTTCGAATGGTAATAAATTTTGAATGGTTCAATGTGTATGATGGATTGGTTATAGAAGTAATAGCTAATATCTTTATAATTTATGATAGCAGTTGGGCCGAAAATGTTTCTTAATCATGTTAATTAGTCCTTCTCCACAGATATACAGATTACATGTGTTTCTACATTTGTCCGTAGAAGTTAGCAAAACAAAATTTCCAAATCAAGATTAGGTGTGTTTATCCCTCTTGTTTACTCATTATACCCAAATCAATTACTTAATTACTCCCTTATATTCCTTCCTCCATTTTTCTGTCCTCTTGGAAACTTAGCAAAGATGAAAATAAAAGAAATAGAAATTAATTTCAAAAACTAGTTCATACCACCCAATTTCGGTAAAGTTAAGTCCTTTAAAAAATAAGTTAAGAGTTCGATATAGGTACTATTAAACCCATATGTTGCTAGTTGTATAAATGTCATAATGGAGCACGTCTAAATAATATTTTGGATAGTAACAATTTACAAGTAGGTTGTGCCCTTGTCTTTCCTCAGTCTACTAATTTTGTAGATAATGGCTTTTATCTCATTCATACCCAACTAGTAAAATAATTTTATAATATTTTCTTTAAATAAATTGTACATAAATAACTTTATTTGAAAATTTGTTTTATTTTGACATGCTTTAAAAAGGTTTTACGAAATATCTTTTATAAAAGCATAAAATTTAGACCATTTAGACCATTCTACATATAATTAACGTATAAAAAGTTTTAACTCACCCATAGTTATGATTAAACTAACTGTTACTATTCAATTTCCTTGGTCAACAGGAAACGACAAAGGTCTCCAACCCCGGATAAATCTCCAGGTTCGTAATAAGTTCCTCTGACTATGTTTTTACTAGCAAAATAATAGAGAAAGCGGTTTTGATTCCGGAATCCAATATTCAAAACTGCCATACATATACGCAGGTTCTTCACCTTTTTAAAAGTGTAGTATTGACAATGGCTCTTCCTATATGAACTATGAAGCCTAAATCGATCTTAATTTTTACAGGGATATGTGCTAGGGAACCCCCTGACAACAAGAAAAGAAGAAAATGATCGAATCCCATATGTACATGGAATGGGACTTATTTCTGATGAACTCTATTTGGTAATGGTACTTTTGTCTAAGTAATCAATCGCAGTCAATCTTGTCTAGTAAAACTACATGCGTGGTGTTTCCCTCTAAAGTGTGGGTACACCTAAATGGCTGTCACACCCATATCGAGTACTCACCTAGTACCATTACTTGTTGGATACTTGTAGGTATTTGTTAGTCTAGCATTACATTATGTTATCTAAATACAAATTAATCCCTACAAAACGTCAACTTTTACAATCAAACTATTTGATTTGCTTTCAAATGAAACAAACTACTACTCCATCCTTTCAAATAGTGTTTCTTTAGATTTTTTTTTTTTGAGCATTATAAAATTTCATTTATTTTATGATATAATTACCTTATTATATATAACTTTATATAATATTTCCTTGTATAGCCGTACTTGTATTCGTACTCATCCGCCCGGTGCCTACCATACCGTACCTATGAAACATGGGTGTTTCCTTATAGAGTTGGTACAGACCGCTGATGTCTTTGCACTTGAATTTCCTTTAAATATTTGAATATCATTTATATTTTAAGTGAGTCATATTAGCGATTTATGTACAGTTCATCCAAGAAAAATGTTAAAAAGGAATGCCACTGATTCTTAATTGTCTGTCATCTATGGACAGTCGCTGCAGAGAAATTGTAAAGGAGAGTATATAGATATAGATTCCAGAAATAACTTGTGTTTAAGTGACATCCAGTACTATGAGGAGGTAAGTAATGACCATCCCAATTTTACTATGATATTCACTTCTACTCTTGTCATTCAGCTGCGTTGAATTTGTTCATGTTATTGGTAAACTATTATTTCTTATCTTCAGTGCCTTGCAAGAGTTGATTTGTACAACATTTTGGCTATGTATTGCGAAGATGATATACTTGAGCAACATGAAGTGATGTACAGGAGATCTCTGACTCAGAAGCCGAAGGCCCCTCTTAGTTCTCATCTCACAGTTCCAGACATACACTGCCAAGTACTTTTGCATATCTTGCGTAGTTTCACATATATTTTGTCCATAGTGTTTCAAATTTGATTTCCCACATTTTCATTGTTGCAGATTTTTGGTTTTTTCCAAGCCACCGTATGGGCCAACGACGAGAGTGTTCGCGAGGCACTGCATGTTCGAAAGGTCTGATATAATAAATCTACTTTCTCATAATGTTTAGTAAATGGTAATGCTGCACCATAATTGTCGACAAATACTTGAGTCCATGTCCAATTACAAATGGTAGTTTTAAATTTGAGTCAAACATAGACCAAAGAAGCCTTAGCAGTTAATGGATATATCATACATATCAATGTACTTAGCCCATTATTCTGCAGGGAACTATAGGGAAATGGCAACGGTGTTACAAAACCGATTATGTATACGACATCTCTAGCAGCTTTGAGTTTCATGTAAATCTCAGTGCAAAAGGCTACCGCTCCTTGATATACAGGTGAAGATTTTCACATGCTAGATCAGTTCCTATTTGGCTGGAAACTCGTTTCCATATATTCAGTACTTTTCTTTTAGCTTTCTCGGGGCCGTTATCGAGTAGCTGATTTCATATGGCAATTGATGTTATCTTGACAGTGGAGATCATGACGCAATTGTTCCTTTCTCGTCGACTCAAGCTTGGATAAGGGCTCTAAACTACTCCATTGTAGATGATTGGCGGCCATGGCTTCTAAATGGCCAGTTTGCGGGGTAGGCATGAAACTTTTAGCCTTGATATGTGTTTATTTGTTGCCCCTTCAACCACATGGCGGAGTATTCAAGGCATAAAATAAATATAATGTTAAGAAAGTAGATTTATCTTGTTCTTATTTCCCTCTCACTATTAAGTGTTAATAAGATCCAAATCTATCAGTCCTATTCTACGATCATTTATATTTTTTTTATTATTTTTCATATTTCCTACCAAGCGTACCCTAAGACAGCATGTATCCAAATCCTTATGAATAATTTTCCTTTCAAGCAGATACACGAGGACTTACTCGAATCGAATGACATTTGCAACTATAAGGGTAAGAAAGCATGAAAATTTTAAATCACAAGTGCTATTGCTTTTGTTTTTCCAAAGAAAAATACGAAGTTTGGTAAAAGATTTAAGTGTCTTTTCATTTGAGGGGTTATACAATTTTCTTTTTTCTTTATTTAATTGCAGGGTGCAGGGCATACAGCTCCTGAGACCAAGCCTGATGAAGGTTTTGCCATGTTCACTAGGTGGATATCTAACGAGCCTTTGTAACTCAACAGCTAAGATAGCACAAACCTGGTTACACATGACATGCTCATCTGTCTATGATTTGTTTGAATTATCAATAATGTCTAAACAATCTGTGTACTAAGTGACCAATGGCAATGGCATTGGCAAATCATCATCTGTACTAGTTATTTGAAATGTTATTCCTTCTTCTTTTTTGATCTAACAACCTCAATATTCTCGTGGACTCCAAGAAAAAATGCTATCCCTATTATGGAGAATTGTCTTCTGAAGAACAGTTGCTACTTTAGGAGGAGAATAGGGAGTAGATGCAAGAGTTAAGACTGGACTATACCAACTACAAATGGGAAAAAATTATTTAGAAGGCATTCCTATTCCTCTTTGCTGATAATACAAATAAGGCAAAAAAGCTCCTTTAAAGTTAGCAATAATAATAGTGGCAAAGTACATGTTGGATATTTATCCTGCGTTATAGAACCCAACTAAGAGAAACAGAGAAACCCAAATGTCGTCATTCTACTCTTTTCTCTTATTATTTTGAGTTTAATTTTGATGCACTGACAATGTAACATTTTTTTATACAATCAACTAATTATATCATTCTATTTATATGACTATTCAAGTAGTGGATATAAGACTTAATTATATTTATCGATATAGCAAGATAAGATTGGATGACAGTGTAAAATTTTTTTACACTGTCAGTGCATATAAATTAAATCCTATTATTATTTTCTAGAATGCTTTTATTTTAACGATTTAAATGTCTTTTGTCCTTGTAAATATAGTAAATTTCAACTTTAGTTCATGTAAAATTTTTAGTTAGTTTTCGATCCCATTTTTTTTCTGAATAGTTCAACTGTTAACTGATTACATGGCAAACAAAAGTCTATGTCATTCATCTTATGTGTACCATTTTTTCTCACTTGGCACTCTAAACATTCCGATATGGCATGTGTTTAGTGTGACATGTATGGTCATGTAAGTGTCACATGACAAAAGCCCATAAACCTATTTGTTAAACCCAATAACTCAACCCACACCTGATCTAACAACTTATTTTCCTCTATAATATATTAAAAAAGGCCTAAATTCATTTGTTGAACCTGATTCATCAATGTGACAACCAAACCTAGGGTTCACAAATTTCAAACCCAAGGTTTGTGGATTGAAATCTATCAAAGGTTTGGTGCAAGATTGTTTGTGGATTAAAATCTCTTGAAGGGTGTAGTGCAAGATTGTGCCTAGTGGTGCATGGGTGAAGAAGTATGTGTGGTCGAAGACTGAAGCACGACACAAACAGGTACGTCTTTGAATCTCCCTATGAAAAGGGTGTTTGCATATGCATGGGGGAATATATTATCGAATTAATCATGTAGGGATCAAGTGGGGTTGGGGTTATTGGTGGATTGCACTACAAATGAGTTTTATATTGTATTGATATGTTTTTAAGATTTAATTTTAGGGTTTTTTTATTGCAAGGTGGTTACTATTGTTGTTATTTGATTTTTGTAAGATGAGTTTTGTTGTTGTAGTTTGTCATATGGATAAGTCTAAGAATGGACCCCCCTACTGACCTATAAACGAGGAGAAGTACAAGTTGTTCACAACATAGACATTTATAGGTGGTCCTTTTTTGAGGTTATGAGTGTCGTTAAGGATTTAGGGTATGATGACACTCTTAAATTGTGGTAGAGAGCTCCTAGTAAAAGTTTTGAAGATGGACTGAAATTGATCAATGGGGATAGCCATGCACTAGAGATGAGTAACTATGTTATAAATTATAGGTATGAGGTTGATTTGCATGTTAAATATAGTGTTTTATAACCCAATGTAGTCTTTGAGTTAGGGCATGTGCCTCTGGGCTAGAGAAAGTAAAAAAATGATAGAGTGGATAGGGGTGAAGATGAAGGTTATCATTTGGCAAAAAAAATAATTGAAGGTTTGGGTCAAGATTTTGGCAAAGATTTGGGTCAAGATTTTGGTGAGGGTGCAACCTAACATGACATACAAATTAAGGGTGAGGGTGATCGTGAGGCCCAACATGATGAGGTACAAATTGAGGACGTGAATGATATGTAACCTGAACTTAAGTGTGGTGTGGATGAGGTCTAGCTTAAGGTTGATAGAAAGGTGCATGAGGTTGAGAGAATGATTGCAACTTGAGGCTAAGAGAGAAATGTAACCTAACAAAGCAACAGAGGTTGAGACTAATAGACAAGAATAGAAAAAGGAATTAGAGGAAAAAAATAGGAAAAACATGATAGGACAAACAAACACCAATAGAAATAAAGAAAGGTAACAAAGTAGTAGAAACTTATTAGGTTTGTGATAGTAATGATAGGGTTGATGTGCAACCAAAGGGTGGTTAGAATGCTGCGTAGGCTGAGGGTGGTTTGAATGATGTGTAGGTTAAGGGTGGAGTATCTCATGTGCAACCTGAGATTGAGTGCAAATTGAGGGACCAAAATAGTGAAAGAAACAACAAAAAAAAGACGAGAAGGGTAGTAGGAATGGAAGAAAAGGTATTGGAAACCAAAGGTCGTTGAGATGAAGTGTAACTTGAGGGAGTTAAGAGTAATGGGCAAGATAAGAGTGATAAACATAATGATTATGTTAGGGAAATTTATTTTGGTGACTATGAGAAAGAAAGGTACTCGGGAAATGATGATAGGTTTGGATCAAATGATAATACAATGATGAAAAAGCACAAAAATAAATATAAAAAGAAACAATTAAATTAGAAGTTGAAAAGGAAAGGGAAGAAAGGTAAGAGAGCAGTGCAAAAAAGTGATGAAGGTAGGAATTGTGATTTTGTATTAAGGTAAGAGTTAAATACAAGAAGAATTGTGATTTTGTGGCGTATTGTAGTAATGTAGGAAAGACTCACAGTTATAGGTTAAAGACCTTGGTGGGAAAGCATATTGGTAGGAGGCTATTTGATAATAAAAGTGTGAATTCCAATTAGGTAGCCAATTTAATGCTGATAAGTTTAAAAATAATTTGAAGGTTTTAATGAAAGAGATTACAGATGAAATGATAAATAATTATTCTACAAGTGTCATAAGATGGAGGGCATTAAAAGCATAGCAAATTTCAAAACTTTGGAAGAGGGGAATGCAACTAAGCAGTACACTCAGTTATAGAGTTAAAATGCTGAGGTTAAGAGCTGATACAAGAAATACTTACAATATTAAGCTTGAAAGGCCAAATCCTACATTGGAAGCAAGATTTTGTTGTTTTTACATGTGTTTGTGGGGGAGGTTGGAAAAAGGATTTCTTATTGTGTGAAGGCCATTCATTTAGGTGAATCGTTGTGGTTAAAAACCAAGTATGGTGGGCAATTGGTTATAGCTATGGGAAAGGATCCAAATGATCAATACTTCCCATTAGCATTTGCAACTATTAAGATTGCAACAAAATATTGGAAAATATTAGGGATGTGTAGACAAATTATTTGGTGTTTATGTCAACTAGTAGAAAGTATATTTCCTTGTTAAAATTGATGTAGTTTTACTAATTGTGGTCCCTAAAAGGTTTATTTGTTTGGTTTTGATTCCTAGAAATAGTAATTTTTTTCTTTTAAGTTCTTGCCAAATATTTATGATTTGGTTTAGATCCTTGCAAATTTTTTGTGTGGTTTCCTCCATATAAGACGAAGATCACAATTACCATTTCTAATGACCAAACAAAATTAGGCCCATATGCTTACATTACTTTGTGCATAACTTTGTTAGTAATGTTTTGATTTTCTTTAGTTGAAATATGTTACCAAGGTCTCATACCTACCTTCGTGGAGTGGTCGAAGGGGTTCAATAAGGTATTGCATGTACAAAAAGATGGGTATTGCATGAGACATCTCTATGGCAACTTCAAGAAAAAATTTGGTGGAAGAACATTGATGAAAGATTTGATGATGTGTGCTACCAATGCTACTTATCATGAAGCATAATGAGTCAGATTAAGGAGATAGATGAAATGGCATATGAGTGCCTTAATACTATCACTAGGAAAGTATGGTGTACATAAGTGGTGATTCATTAGTCCTCCCTATATATAAGACTAACATTAGTCCCTCTTTGGAAATAGCAAAATAACCCTTCCATGTTCTTGCAAATAGGCCCCATGTATTTATTTATTTATATATTTTTTACACATAGACCCTTTGGATGAATTGGTTCTCTCAATTAAGTTTACTAATTATTTTTTCCTTTGAACTACGACAAAACATATGACATGCCTAACTAACAAAGTAGGCTTCCATGCATTAGAGTACAGATCTTACTCCATTAATAAACTCACCATAATAGTGAACGGCCTGCTTCTAATAGTTTATCTCTTTTCTTTCCCCCTTTTTTTAAGACAACTGTGGTTTATTTTGTTGTCATAATGACTTCAATAAATAAATCATGATAATTAAATATTAAAAACCTACTATCGAATGTAAATATTATATGCATTTTGACTACAAACAAGGCCAAATAACACACACCAATGTTTAATTGATTAACAAAACAAAGCTTCACTACTTATCACACATTTGTCATTCTAACTGCTACTATACAATTGCTAACTCCTATGGACACCTTGCTTCTGCAATGTCTTGCTATCCACAGACATTACAGGACATATCAACCATATTGTGCTCTTTCACGTCTTTTCTTGCTCTTCTTTTGGGTAACCTGAACGTAAATGCAAATAAATTTTATAGATGCGAAGATTCTTCCTTTTCATATGGCTCCCATGTTACAAAAACATGATATCAACCATTAGTTATATTCTTGCTAATGTGTCACATTACATGGTTTTGGAAGTGGCATTGATGGAGAATAAGTTTAAATTAGTCCATTGAGGTGACATTTCTTTTACGCACTTGATTCAAATAGCCTTTTTGATACATTTTCAGAAACTTGAAGAACTAATTTGAACCTATACTTTATCCATGCCATCTCACAGGCCATGTGGAATGTCATCATGTTATTTAACATGACACATCAACAAAAAATATTGCATCATAATAATGAAAATGAAGGCAGGGACTTATGTGGCTCACATTTTGCAACCTCAAGGCCTCCAAAGTTAATTTTTAAATTTCAGAGACCAGAAGACTCATACATTCAACTTCAAGGTCTAAATTACATTTACTCTTATTTAAATCCATATAGTAGATAAAAATTTATATTATTATTCAAAATTAATTAGTCACAATAGAAATGGACTACAACCTTTACTGAACTTTACATGCAATGTTAGAAATTTAACTACTAGAATGGCCACTTGAAAAAGACTTTATCTGATCATTAGAAGTGTTCACAAGTCGGGCTAGGTTGAGTTTAGAGGTTAAATTAAAACCAACCCCATCAAATTGGATCAAGTCAGGTTGGGTTGAGTCAATTATTTCAAAGTTTTTCTATCAACCCGAACTATCCTAACCTGATCTAAATTGTATTCGATCGAGTCGAGTAAACGGGTGCCTTGTTCTCTTTAAAAAAAATTATACTACCTCTATCTCGCATATCAGATCTAAAACCTATATTTCAACAAAACATTATCAACTAAAAAATAATAATAAATAAATCTAGGAACTTAATAGTGCACTCTTTCCTTCAACAAATCTTAGATCTAAGACTGAAATTCCATTTCAACAACTTTCAATCAAACCTCAACAACATAAATCAATTGAATGTTTCCACCTTCTCAAGAAGGATGTAAATGCCTTAAAAGTTGAAGTTTCTAAATCTGCTCAAAAATCATCTTATGATATTTTTGAAATTTAGAACACAGTTAAGCTTAATCTTGAGAAGATTATGAACGACTCAAAGAATCTCGATTTAATGCTTGGCAGTCAAAGACTATATTTTGAAAAATTAGGACTTGGGTATGAGAAGGAAGAAAATGAAAAATCATCCAAGATTCTCCAAGCAAAATTCCTATTTGTATTTATTGCTTTAAGAATGGTCACTTTTCTGAGAAATGCTTTTCTCGAAGAAAAACAAAAAAATAGAAAGTGAAAAACCCTAAAATGGTTACTAACTAAAAAGGATCCAAGAAGTTATGGGTACTTAAGGTGAAAATGGTGTCTGATGCAGGTGTGTCTTAGATCACATTATCAGAAAGAAATGAAATGGTATTTGAATAGTGGCTATTCTAGACACATGACTAGAAATAGATCTTGGCTCAGAACCTCAGATCCAATGATGGAGAAGTTATAAAATTTGCTGATAGAATCAAGTCAAAGATCATTGATATAGGTAATATTGGTAAGAACAATTTAGACTTAATTACTGATGTTATGTTTGTTGAAGGATTGACTCACAATCTTCTAAGCATTAGTTAGTATTGTGACCAAGGTTGCAAAGTTATGTTTGAACTTCCTAGATGTATCATAAAAGACTCCACATCAGATAAAATCATTCTTACTATTGAAAGGCATAATAATTCTTATGTATTATTTCTAGATGACCTTTTAGATCAGAATGTAAAGAGCTTAACATCCTTTGTGGATGAAAAGTGGATATGACATAAGAAACTTGGTCATACACACATGAGATTAATCTCTAAGATTTCTCCAAAAAAGCTTGTTTAAGGCTTACCCAAAATAAGCTTAAACATAAGCCTTAAACAAACTTTGACATTGACTCAACCTGTGAATTTTGCTAAAGGGGTAAATAGACCGATAGTTCTTTCTAGAGCAAGAATGTATTGTCAACTACAAAGCCACTTGAGCTTTTACATCTTGTTCTCTTAAGACCAACTAGAACTACCAATTTAGATGATAAGAAATATGGTTTGGTCATCATGGATGACTTTTCTAGATTTACATGGATTATATTCCTAGTCCATAAGGATGAAGCTTATGAGGCCTTTAAATTGTTTTCAAAGAAAGCCCAAAATGAAAAAGGTTTCTATACTTCATCCATCAGATCTGATCATGGTGGTGAGTTTGAAAACCACGTTTTTCAAAGCTTTTGTAACGAACATGGCATTTCTCATAATTTCTCTTCTCCTAGAACTCCTCAACAAAATAGAGTTGTTGCAACGAAGAACAGATCTTTGTAAGAAATAGCTAGAACCATATTTTAGAAAATGGTTTATCAAAAGGTTTTTAGGCAAAAGCAATGAACATTACTTACTACATACAAAATTGTGTTTTCTAAGGCCAATACTCAATAAGACCCCTATGAATTATGAAAGGGAAGGAAACCCAACATATCTTATTTTCATGCGTTTGGATCTGAATATTTTATTCTTAACATAAAGGACAAACTGTCAAAGTTTGATTCTAAATTTGATCTTGGTGTATTTCTAGGATATTCTTCTATTTTTAAAGCATACAAAATATACAACAAGAGAATTCGAATTGTGGAGGCAGCAATTCTCTTTCAAAAAAAAAAGAAAAGAAAAAGGATTTGAACCAAAATATTCATGACCTAGAAGAAGACATTTTGAATGATAATTCACAAAATCAGAACTCCCTTCAAATAGCCACATGAGAAAGTGATAAAGAAATGGTTATTAATCCTAAGTCTTTTCTACTTCACCATGTTTATGATAATATTCCAGAAAACTTTGAAGCATTTCCCATGAAGAGAAGGACACTCATGTAAGAGATCTAAGAGCTGTTTCTCAAAATCAAGTCATTGGTGGACCTTCGCAAAGGGTCAAAACCAGATCTTCATTCAGTACAGAATCAAACATTGCTTTGATTTGAGATTCAACTTGATTGTATTGATGAAACTTTTCAAGCTTAAAGTTGCATAGAAGCTATGCAAGAAAAGCCCAACCAATTTGAAAAGAGCAAAGTTTGGACTTTGGTTCCACTACCTAAGGGATATTCTGTCATTGGCACAAGATGAGTGTTCAGAAATAAGCTAGATGATTAAAGAAACAAGGCAAAGCTCCTTGCTTGAGGTTATAACCAACAAGAGGGAATTGATTATAATGAGACATTTGCTCCTATTGCAAGATTGGAAGCCATTAGAATGCTGCTTGCATTTGCAGCATGCAAAGGTTTTGTTCTTTATCAGATGGACGTTAAATATATTTTTCTAAATGGTTTTATTTCTAAAGAAGTGTAAGTTAAAAAATATCTTGGTTTTGAAAATGAAACATATCCTTACCATATTTTCAAAATATCAAAAGATTTATATGCTCTGAAACAAGCTCCAAAAGCTTAGTTTGAAAGACTTAGTTCTTTTTTGCTAAAAATATGGTTTTAAAAGAGGAAAAGTTGATGCAACCTTGTTTATAATGCATGAAAAAGATGATTTTCTTATTGTTCAGATTTATGTAGATGATATTATATTTAGTGCAACTAACCAAAATCTGTGCAAGAGTTTTTCAAAGTTTATATAGAGAGAATTTGATATGAGCATGATGGGAAAGTTCAAGTACTTTCTGGGTTGGCAAGTTAAGCAATAGAAAGATGGGATCTTCATTCATCAAGAGAAATATGCTAAGAATCTACTCAAGAGGATTGACATGGACAAAGCCAACAACATTAGCACTCTCATGTATTATTCTCAAGTTCTGGATGTTGTTGAAGAAGGAGATAAAGTTTCTCATAAACTTTATAAAGGTATGATTGGTTCTTTACTTTATGTTACTACTAGTAGAGCTGACATACAATTAAGTTTAGGTATGTGTGTTAGATTTCAATCTAATTTGAAGTAATCACATTTAAATGATATAAAATGAATTTTGAAATATCTAGTAGGTACTATTAATTTTGGTCTCTAGTATGAGAAAGGCACTCTCTGTGATGTTACAAGATATTGCAATGCTGGAGATAGAGTTGAGATAAATAGCATAAGTAGTTGCTGCTGTTTTCTTGGAAAGTGCTTGATTACTTGGTCAAGCAAAAAGCAAAACACAATTGCTCTCTCAACTGCTGAAGCAAAATATGTTTCTGCAGCAAATTGCTGTACTCAAATTCTATGGATTAAGTATTAGTTGGAAGATTTTAACTTGAGGTATACCGAAATCCTTATTTCATGTGATAATACCAATTCTTTAAATCTTGCAAAGAATCTCATTTAACATTCTAGATCCAAATATATTGATATTAAGCATCATTTCATTAGAGATCATTTTAGAAAGGAGATATTGAGCTAGGTTTTGTAAATATAGAAAATCAAATAGATGATATATTTACAAAATCTCTAGCTGAAGATTGTTTCTATTACATTAAGAATCTTTTGAATATGGCTAGTTTTTTATCATGCATTCATAACCCATACATTCATTGGATTCTAACCATCTAAGCCTCTTAAGAAGCTTAAAGCTGAGATTGCCTTGTCAAGTATGTTTCTCTTTTGAAGAATGCATCCCAAGAAGTATTTAGAAAGGTCAAGTTTAGAATGGTCTTCAAAATTGAATCAAAAAGCTCAGTTCAGAATGATAGTTTAGAAAGCGGTTTTGTTCATAAAGATGACATAAGCTTTTAGTTAGAGGATTGAATGTAAAGAGTCCAAGTAGTTTTGGAATGTGGGTAGCTCTAGTGATCTCCACGTTGCTACATTTCAATGAAGCAGAAAAACTAAAAGTTTCCCTTATGCAAAAAACATCATCATTTCATTTCAAACATTTCATATTACAAATAACTCTTGGTTATGTCTTTTAACCACAAACTCATTTGTGCACCTCGAATGCTCTTTTTATCTTACCTTTTCTCCCTTATTTTACTAAAACCCTCTTAAACGCTACTCATCTTCCCTACTATTCCAAACTTTAAACACTCTGCTTCCCTCACCTTTACTTCACCCTAAACACATTCCTTTTTCCTTCATGCTCCAACTTTTCTTGATCAACACCTTGAGTGAAAAAAGACAACTTCAGCACCCCATACATGTTCGATAATGAAGAAATGCAAGAGCATTTCGAGACTCAGTTTTGTAGGAGACCCATTGCTAGAGGGAGAAGTTTGGTTATTGATAACTTCATTAGTCTCCCTGAAGTTCATGAAGTCTTTGAGTTCCAACGATGGGGTGATTTTCTATGCATTTATGAGGATTTCTACACAGGGGTTGTCCTCGTATTCTACAACACCTTGAATGCTTCCGACGAGGACAACACTTTGCTCATAAGCATTGTAAGAAATTTTAAACTCCAGATCCTTCCTCTAACATTGCTAAGATGACCAACACTTTGAACGATGATATTTGGTGTCATAATGGAGAAAGATGGTGGGAAAAGCTTGGTATGATGAAGGTTAATGTTGCAGAGACTCTATATGAAAATAGAGGTATGAGAGTCAAAGACATCCAAACCTCTAGACTACTCATTCCAGTTAGGGTTGTATATTCTATGATCCCACACAATGTGTTGCCAAGGAATGGGAACATAGATGTGATGAGTAAGGTTGAACAAATGGTCATATTTTGTCCTATGACCAAAAGAAAAATTAATCTGATGAGATTGATTTTGGATTTTATTATTACTATTGTCGATGCTAAAAAGAAGAAGCATGCTAGCCTACCGTATGACATGTTTCTAACTAAAGTCCTCAATAAGCTTATCTTCCTTTGGCCGATGAAAGGTCTCATGACAAGAGACCAACCACCACTATGAAGACTTTCCAAGTTTGAAACCCAAAGCTCAAGAGAAAAGAGAAAGAGAAGGAAAGGAAAAAGAAGAAAGTTGCTACTATTGTTGAGGTTGTGGTGCCTAGCACTAAGAAATTCAAATCCAAGCCTTTTGATGAAGGTAAGAAGAAGAAAAAAAAGACAAGAAGACAAAAAAATCTCTCCTACCCAATGAGAGAAAGAAGTCTCTCTCTTATCCCTAAAGAAAGGAGAAGCAAAAGAAGACTTCTAAAGCTTTTAGAAGAATCTTCCTCATCTAAGGCTGATGATGAGATTTCTACAGTTGCTATAGAGCCCATTGATGTGATTGATACTACTACTCCTCCTACAGCCCCTCTTATTCGACCTGCTCATGCTAAAAGAAGGATTATCATTAGGGTACCTGCTCCTGTAAAGCCTACACCTAAGAAGGTTCCAGAAGGTAAGGGCAAAAAAAAAAAAGCAAAAGGAAGCTTTTGTTACTCCTTCACAAGATTCCACTCCTTCACTTATAAGAGATCTAGGAGAAAAGCCCAAGAAAATAAACTCAAAGAAGAAGCTTAGCTCCAAAAGCAAAGAAACAAAGCCACTAGAATTGAAGCTTCTTAAAAAAGGAGTTCTTCCATATCTCAGGAGGTAGAATAGCATTTTGTGGTGATAGAAGAACAAAATTCTGCTGTTGAAATGAGAACTGTGGTGCTAGCTTTTGAGCTGCAAGTTGTATAGACTAAGCAACCATCCCAGACTCTTGAGATTGTCCTTGTTGTCCATGATAGAACCTTTGCTAGAGTTAAAACCTCTATACAAGAAGAAGCTGAAGATACGGATGAGTCTGTTGTACCAGAAAGGACTAATCCTACCATAGAAGTAGTACCCATCTCCACCCTTATTTAGAACACCTTGCAAGTTTCTCAAGATGTTCCTGTTACTCCAACCACTGCAAATACTCTTTTGTTATTGACTGTTGGCCCAAAGTTTGAAAAAAATAGCCTCTGGAGCTATTTCAGAAAGCACCAAGTGCTCAGTTTCACACATTGAGAAGTTGCCCTCTAAAGAGCCTTCATCATCTCTTGCCCGTGTCTTCCCTAATGCGAGTAAGATTTAGATAGATCTTCTCTTGGCCAATCAACAAACAATCATGGCAAATCAACAATAACTCATGACTAACCAACATGTTGTGGAGAAAAGGATGGACAAGATGGAGAGTCTTATGCTATAGCTGCTAAGAGCACTTCAGAAGGGAAACTAGGGTGATTAATGATGGTCTTCAATGATCCCTAACCATCTTTTGCTAATGTCAAAAGGGGAAGAAGATATAGGAAAAACTTTTGTTGAAGGGGTGGAATAAGAACAAAAAAATCATATATTGCATTTTGCATTCTGCATTTTTTCTTGAATCTTTTTTTATTTTTACTATTGAATAGATTTATGATTATCTTTTCTGATATAAGTATCATATTCCTACTTTGATAGTTATTTCATTTATCTTTGCTCTGATAACTGGTTTTGATTGCTATGTTTCTAGTATTTATCTCTTTAGTTATATATCTTATACTAGTTATATGAGCCATATCTTTGTGCTTTAATCCTTGCTCTATTTTATCTTATGATATATATTTATATATATATATATATATATATATATATATATATATATATATATATATAAATATATATATAATACATGCTCTAATCATTAGTTTAGTATTGCTTTGAACAAATGTTTAAGTCATTTAAGATGTTTTTGATAAGCTTAAAATGTTTAGTATGCTATCTTGAAGTCTCTCAATGTGATGACGAACATGGTCTTAGGTCTTTCTCTTAAAGGATTTTGATGGATAACAAAGCAATTATCATAAAAAATTTTTTGTAAGGATTAACGATTTGCTTGAGTATTTATTTTGAATATGACTGATCTCTCTAGCTCAAAATCGAGAAAGATAGTTTTGATGCAGAAAATAAAAATTAACTTCTAAAACAATCCTTCAAAATCAAAATCATGTTTTGATGAAGCTAAGATCTCTATGAGAAAATCATCCACACTCACAATAATCACATTTCTTATAAGAAAATGATTTAAAGCATTAGAAAGATGATTTTATGTCTTCAAAAAGCTAGCAAGCTACTAGAAGGTACATAAGTTGATCAAAAAGATGATCTGTCTAGATGGCCTGACAGAAGGCTGACTTCTAAAGTGTTGTTTAAAGTAAAGAAAGACCTCATTCAAAACTTGCCTTGCATGATTCATAGATATTTTCTAAATGTCAAATGTGACAAGATAGAGATCCAAAAGGCGTACTAACACAGTGAAAGGCTAGTTAACTCAAAATGGCTAGTTTTCTTCTTTGTGTTGTCATTGTTTGGAAAGAAAGAAATCTGTCAACCTCTTTTTTCATTCTAAGACCAACGGTTCTAAAGGCTCAAGGTCTAAAAACTCAACGACTATATTTTGAAGCCTATAAAAGTCTTGAAGATGAAGAAGTGTTGAAAAAAAAAAACTACTGACCTTGATAATTATAAAAGCTTTCATCTTTCTCAAGCTTTTAAATAACTAGAAAGTTTCTTTCTGAAGTTTTTTGAAAGAGAAATCTTTTCATAGCATTGTAATAACAAACACTCTCTTAGTGAGATTTGTGAGAAGTCACTCCACTTTGTACTTGATTGATATATACACCTTGAGTGCTCTAGTGTGAGTATTTTATTATACACAAACCTTCAAATCATATATTATAACTTGACTTGATAGTGGTCGTTGTTATCTTGGAAAGACTACGACAATACTATCCGATTTGATTAGCTTGGAGAGACTAGGAAAAGACTATGATGCTATGAGCTTGTAGAAGCCTGTACAAGAATACTTATTGATATAAAAATCTCAACTAGATTATTGAGGATCAGATGTAAGCAAGTGGTTTGGCCGAAATCAATATAAATCTTCTTGAGTGATCTTCTATATCTATCTCTCATTTACTGTCCTTATTTTGTTATCTTAAGTTCTATGTGCTTGTCCCTTTTAGTTATCCAACAAAGTTGTTGTGAATACAATAACTTTAGTTATCAACTATTAAATGCTTCTGCAATCCAAGTTCAAAGACTTGAGAAAATTTGTTTAAGTTTTCAGGCTTCAAAAATTTGAAAAGGCATGATTCGACCCCCTATTCTCATGCTACTCCCACCTTCATGATATGCAAAAATTCAACCTCACCATATGGTTATTAAAATAGAATTTAATTTTGATGCATTGTCCTAGTAAAAAAAAATACACAGACATTTAATAATGTATTATTATATCGACAAAAGTGTTTAACTCGACTACCTACTATCTTAAAATTCTCACAAATAAAAGCAAGTGATTGGATAATATTATAAAACTTTTTTACATTGATAGTATATCAAAATTAATCTCATTAAAATAATATACTCTCACTTATAATATAATCAAACCAAGAGCTTACACGAAACTTAAAGAGATTGTAACAACCTAATTAGTCAAAAGGCTGAATTATTGAAAACTAACAAGTTTGGGAAAACTTTGGTATTTACCACCATTAACAATCAAACCATCAAATTCATACCACTTATCAAGTAAAAACGAAAGGAAGTGATAGCACCATGACAAAGGTGATATGACTTAACAAATGCAGTTAAAATAAAAATAATAAAATATAAAAAGAAATCAAAGCATACTAAATAGGGGAAAAGATAGCAAAGTACTTCTCTAATTCTTTTTGGCAACTATTTATTTTGTTTTGGATTTGACAGTTCATTTGGTTAGGTTCTAGTGGCTAAACTCTACAATTGCCAATATCTTTGTGCGAGGATCATTTATCATTTGTATTAACAAATTGTTGTCCTAATATGCCAATTAGTATGAGGAGTTATTTTCTTTCTGTTGTTGGCATTGTAGTGCTCCATCTCTATACTGGACATTGCAGCACCCAGCTTCTACCAGCCACTCCCCTTTTTTCCAACATTTTGATACTGCAACAACACCCAAGTTTTGCCACTTTTTTAAACTTCAACAAACAAATAACAATATGAAATAAAATAAATATCACTACAAGAAAATGTGAATTAGTGGCGAAAATTTTTCTGTGGACTCAAGCCATTAGAAATTTCTTACAGATATTTCGGTAGGCCAATTTCCAATGGCATTTCTGGCAAAAAATGTAGAAAATAATTTTTTGGTTCAAGAATAAAGTTTCTAGGTGATAAATATGCAAAAAAATGACCTTGCATTTATGATGGATGTATGCTGTCAAATTTTATCCTTTTTTTTTTATTTTCTGATAGATTGAGCAACCAAAATCAAATAAACTAACAAAAAAAAGATAAGACACATTCGCGATAGATTTTTTAGCTGCCAGAAATTTGAAATTATGAATTTGTTTTTGTTTATGGTAGAAAATTTTGGCAGATCTAGCCGGTGAAAATTTGAAATTTTTTGTTTTACCTACCATAGAAAACATTTTAAACCCCTCCTTTTTTTTTTCCATCTCTTTCTCTCGCTTTTACACTCTCCTTTTCCTACTCTTACACTCTACTCTTAAAATTTTTACCATTATCAAAATTTTCACTACCACCACCACCTTCCACCAACACCATTATTTACTACCATTCTCCACTACTACCACATTCACCATGATGACCGCCACCACCATCATCTTCTAACCACAATCTAGCCACCACATCACGTCTAACTCAGCACCTACTTGCAAGGTCACTGCCAGTTTGCCATGAGTTGTCGCTGGTAGCACCTCCAGCCACTATTCTTGTAAGTTCTTTTTCTCATTTTTTTTTTTAATTTTTTTGCATAAAAATTTTAGAGTACTTTTATTTTCACCTTAGAGTATATTTAAACTTAAGTATGAAACTTGCTTGATAACTAAAATTATTGTTGTTATATTTTCTACACAATAATTTCACTCTGACTTGCTATATGTATGTTATGGTTGTTTATGTTCTTGGAATTGCCATTAAATGTAACGGAATGTAAACAAAATGATGATTACTTTTTTTTATTAGACAATTTGCAATGGATTTTTCTTGCAAATAATCTGTCGGAAATTTTCAATAGACATTATCCGAAAATTTACTTGTGGTGGTCCATTTTTTGATAACCTCGAAGCTGCCAAAAATCATATCTAACCTGCAAGTTTTATCAATTTCCTAAGGATTTGTTTGCTAGAAATTTGCTGTTTTCTTGTAATGTATAGAATGTGGGGCTACCTTTCAAAAATACTTGTTTATAGTCCTACCTAGATTATACCTTTCTTTTACATCTTGTCAAAATTGATGGAGAATTTGTTGCTATCAACATCTCCTCCGCAAAAATATTTCAATTATGCTCCATTAACCTTAAAAATGATTTATCAGGATTTGGTTTCATGACTTCTGCATTGTCGTATAGAAGCACTTGAACTTTACTAACTCGAAGGCTATTTGAGATGGGATATATGGCATGTAGGCCCCACAACTTGGTGACTTCTTTCCAAACTGCTTCCTTTTCCTTTCACTGTTCCTAAGATCTTCAATTTTTGGTTTAATGTTGGCAAGATTGGTTAGACTTCTAATTCTTGAACACTCTTATTGCTTTTAGAGGCACCATTGTTGCTATGAGTTTTGAGATTTGTGGGTTTATGACATCCACTCTGCAATATTCATTTTTCTCCATTAGGTACTTCATTGCTTGAAACACCTTAAAAGTTATTTTTTTCATCGTAAACTTTTATCACTATTAACTCCTACTAAACATCTATCAATGTTCTATCGGTAACAAAAAATGGTCTTTCAAGTATAAGAGGGATATCAACATCCTCTTCCATGTCCAATATTACAAGATCTGCAAGAAAGAAAATTGTCTTTCTTTACCAAAACATTATCAACTATCCCATTCATAGGTACTTGATGGACCTATTACCAATTGAGGAGATATCAATACGGGCTTCACCTTACTAATTCCCAATTTATGCATAATTGACAATAGCATCAGACTAATACTATCTCCAAGATCATAAAGTATCTTGCCAATTGTCAAATTACTATAGTGCATGGAACATTAAAAGTCCCTAAATCATTAAATTCAGGTGGCGACTTTCTCTAAATAATTGCAAAGTATTCCTCAGTGAATGGCGCACTTTCATTCTCCCTCAGCTTCCTTTTTTTAAATAACATCTCCTTAATAAATTTTGCATACAATGACATATGTTCTAATGCTTCTATAAATGGAATATCAGTCTAAAGCTTCTCAAAAATGTCCAAAACTTGGGAAAATTGCTTCTTCTTGTCCGATTTCTTCAATCTCTTGGGATATGAGATTCTTTCATGTGGGCTAATCTCTAATGTCTTATCCTATTCCTTTAAATATTTTTCTTGGTCATTCTCCCATTTTTTTCCTTCTCTTTTTTTTCCTTTTACTCTTTTTCTCCTTCTCATTTTTATTTTCTTTCAACCTACTCTCTCTTTCTTTTTCTTCCCATTCTTATTTTCAATTTCCTCCATTTCACTCATTTTACTCTTACCTTTTTGCATTACTCGCCCACTTCCTAAGGTAATTACAGTACACTACTTCCTTGAATTTGGAATAGTGTCACTTAGTAGAGTTTGCTATTACAACTTAAAAATTTACCTGGAGATGTGCCCAATCTCTACTTCAAGGTGCTATTTGCTTGCCTCTTGTTTCTAAAATTTGTGCTAACTTGAGTTATGAAGTTGGAAGTATGTTGAGCAAGCTTCTCCAATGCTGACTCTAGGGTAGATACCTTATCTTGAAAAGGAGTTGGAGTAGAGCTATCAAAATAAGTCGGCCCAGCCCATTTGGGTATGGCCACTTCGAGTCAGTTGGCCATTTTCAAGCCAAGCTTGACAGGGTTAAGTTTGTTTCAATCTAAAAAAATGCAAGCCCAACCTAATTCTTTGCAGGCCATAAGCTGTATATTGGACAACCTACTAATTTTTTTTAATATAATAAATAAATTTTAAAATAATTAAAAAATAATTATTTTAAAAATACTGGGCCAAAAATGGTTAGAGGTAGGTTGCTAATACAGTGACGAGGTTCCTTTGAGCATAATGATCGTCATCACAGATGAATGAAAAATGAAAAGAAACAATGCTGGTTGGTGGTGGGCTCCAATTGAATAGTGCAAGAAGTCATAAAGAATCAAGCAAATAAAGTTGATATGGATTTGGGATAATGACAAAAATGGGCCAAAACTAGTAGTTGAATTTTTTTTTTTTTTTGGTCAATTGTAGCAATTGGTTTTGTTTGAAAAAAGAATATGTGTTCAGATAATTAGGCTAACCCAATTTGAGCTAAGCTAAATTAGATGGAAGTAAGTTAGGCTAAAATTTTTTTATTCTTATTTTTATAACTCAACCCACAGATATCTTTCAGATTATTCGAGTCGGCCCAGTAGACTCGACCTATTTCGATGGCTTTTAAGTCAAAGCTTGGTATGAATAAATGGAGGTGAGCTTAATACGGATGATTATGTAGAAGTGAACCATGCAATCCCCATTCAAATAGTTTCCTTTGCAGAATATGCACACTGATAGAGGAGAATTCTATACTCCTATCTGCATGTGATTTATCTTATTAGTGAGCTCAGAGAGCTGTTGATCCATGGCTTTGTGCTGGGCTAGCAGAGCGTCCATAATATCTACTTGAAGGATTCCTCTTGTTGGCACATATTTGTCAATAGGCATCTGGTGATCATTGGCTACGACAGTCTCAATTAACTTCCTTGCCTACTTAGGAGTCCCCGTGTTTGGTGACCCTCCTGCAGAAGCTTCTATCATGGCCTTCGTAGTGGGGCTCAAACCCCTATACAAGGTCTACAATCTGCAAACGTATGATGTGGACATCTCCTCAATAGTTCCTTACAATGCTACCCTGCCTAATAGAGCGATTCTCTTTCCTTCTGCATAAAACAAAAAATTTCAGATCTCAAGTTAACAAACTTTGAAGGAGGAAAATACTACCCAAGAAATTTTGGGACATGTCCCAAGTGGTGATACTCGCTTCTGGCTGTGATTTTAGCCAACTTTTTGCTTTATCCCGCGATGAGAATGAAAATAACCTCAACCTTATTTATTTTTTCGTCTGAAGTCGAGTTTGGGCTCGGCTTTTTAATATTGTGTTGGCTTTAAAGATAACTCAAAAAATGTACAAGATATATCTATGCGTCTAAGCCATGTGCATTTTGTGTTCGAGTTATGTCCAAAGTGTGTATGAAAAAATCACCTTTTTGAATCAGACACGTATAGATACACGTCCCACATGGGTCACATGAGTGTATGTTAAGACACGTCACAAAATTTGCGTGCCCGTGCTGTTCAGGTCATAAGCTTAGACGATAGCAAACACTTTTATAGTAGTCATATTATCGAGGATCCAGAAAGCATCGCCACTAAACTATGCCAATTATATAGTATGCATGGTATTAACATTTTCGTTGTTCAAATATATACCAAGCTATCGCTCATCTAATTATCAGATTTGGTATAAGTTTGACATAGTGAACTTATATTAAATGAGGCAAGACATATCTACTGTTATTGTCAAATTCTACACATCGGCGCTAGATTCAAAGATTAATGTCCCCCCCCCCCCCCCAACAAAAAAAAAAAGATTATAAAGTCATCACCTTGACAGCTTAAGGAACGGAAAGCTTCAATTTATTATAGGAGAATTACTATTACTAATAGAGACTATTCCCCTTCAATATTTCACATTTCTCAGCACGAAGGGCATAATACAAGAAAGTTACATTTCATAGCTATTGTTCTTTTGTTGATTTTTTTTTTTTTTATGCTTCACATTTGGAGAAAAAGGTACCATGAATTTAAGTTTCCTCCAAACTCCACGGTCTGCATCACACTAATCCATCTCTAGCCCTGAACATGATCATTATGATGATACCATCAAGATCATACAGATGGCCAAAATATTGTGATGAAACTCATCAGTAGCCAACGGTTGATTTAATTGCATCCAATATCTGCATCAAATAAGCGGCAGAAACTTATATCAGTATATACATATAATGATTATGATTTGCTCCTCTCACCTCTTGTATAAAAATAACCCTCTCACTTGATACGCCCTTTATATATAGAAAAATAAGGTACTCAGATAACTTACCTTATTCTTGGTTGGCATGTAGAAGGGCTCAAAAACCAAAGGAAAAGGAGTGTCCAGACCGCAAATTCTTGCTACAGGGGCTTCTAACTGTACCACAAACAATGAAAGAGAGGGTTGAGAGTTGATACATGCCAAGGTTGAACTTGGCTATGTATGCACGCTGTTTTATACTCTACAATAACCAAACATTCTCCACACCTCCTCACCAAAAATAGAAAAACATTTGTTTCATAATAGCAGACCACAGTGTGGAGGATAGAGCAATAATAAATCCGTCTCCAAGAGTGTTGGAAACCATGCCATGTTAAGAAAGGTTGAAGCATACCCTTGAGAAGCAGCGCTCGACAATGGAAGCCGAGATTTCAGCACCAAAACCTCCGGTCACTGGAGCTTCATGACTAATCTACACAGTCCATTCAAAGCATCATGTATGGTAATCCTAAACTAGGATACGTGTATTATTCTATAAATTATTTACTCACAAGCAGCCTTCCTGTCTTGTTAACTGAGGCCTCCACCGTTTCCTTATCCCAAGGTATTAGTGTCTTCAGATCTATCAGTTCACAAGAAATCCCCTCCTGCAGGATCTCATCATAACTTTACAATTTCAACAAAAAAGTAATATTTTATCAACACAGCAAATTGCAAATTTTCAAACTTTCTTCCGTAGAAATATTATGACTATGTTCTGAAGTAAATACATTAATTACAAACCAACAGTAGGTGGTGTAAAAGAAGGTCAACTCATCAAGTGATTGGAATCTTATTTTCCATTGGAAAATGAGAGAGGAGAATCTGTGAATGGGATGCTCTAACTAGTTTTAGACAGATTCCGTATCTATGTAATTATACTAATGAATTAGGTCAAGTACAATAAAATGCTTTCAAACAAAGACCACATGTCCTTATTCCATGTTTGGCATATGACATTAAACAACTATATGCTGGGTTCACATGATAGAAATGATGATTTCTATATTTGTTAGGATAAAAAAATAGCCTAAGATGATGATTCCCAACCAAGCCACAATACTTGAATCACAATTTCCTCCTGAAGAGAATGGATTGGTGATTCCACACAAGCTGGGACACATTTAAACTATTTGTCTTCCTGCATGGTGAAAATTAAATACCCCCAACCCAAATTCACATACTACACAGCTGTATTAGACAATAGTTTCCCCTTGACATATGTTCATTGACATGACATAAAATAATGCACTCATCATTTGTCATCTATTTTCCCTTATATTTTCATGTTTAAGTATCCATAAATTTTTTGGACAATTATTATTCTTGAGTTTATTTGTACTAAAGAAATTATGCATCGAACTTATGTCATAAACTATTATACATATATGCATAAATTAAATGTGATTTTTTATTTTCTTGTTTGTGCGATTTGATCATAATTCCCGATTCTATTCTATGGTAATTTCCTACATCAAACATGGGAACAGAACCAGTTTCCCTTCCATATCTAACACAATTGGACGTTAGATGAACAAGTCTAACCCCACTCCATTTCTTTCAGGAAAAATTGGTGCCGCATACCAAGTGTAAATTCTCCAGTGATGACTTGCCCACTACCCGAAAGTCAGCAGAAATATTGTGTAATCCAGAATGCATGCTGTAAGTGATTTTGGTAGCAATGCAGGATTCACTTACTTTTTCAGCATCAAAACAAGCTTGTTCCATTATAGATAACTGAGCTCCCCATCCGACAAGTGTAATATCACTTCCTTGCCGAACCACCTGAGTACAAATTTGATTATTTATCAGACTAAGTGTTTAACAGATCATGTATTCAGTAATGCTATGCCAAACTTCTTTTCATTCTTGCATTTAGTGTGACTTGTGGTGTACCTCAGCCTCAGATAAAGGCAACATATAATCATCGTCCGGTACTTCTTCAACAGCCAAACGATAAAGCCACTGAAACCAAGATTCACATGATTTAATTTTCACAAGTCACACACCATAAATCTGGTGACACAATTCATTCAGGTTATTCTGGTAGAATACAACCTTTGGTTCAAAAAACACAATAGGATTTGCATCTCGTATGCAAGATAGCAATAACCCTTTTGCTTGTTGGGGACTTCGAGGGATGACCACCTTCACAAGAAACACTCTTGAGGCATTTTGGAAAAATGTATCAACCATGTAATAAAGACAGTATTTGAAAGAAATTTGATTCTACAAGAAATGTATTGAAATGATTCTCATGTATCCCAAGGAGATTAATTACATAAATAATTAGCCCCAATTTATGTATACTGTTGGAATGAACTAAATGCAATCGGTATCTAAATGCTTCAAAGCCAGTGGTCATGGATTTGACAGCTTTCCTATTAATAGGCAGCAATCCCATGGCAATTTGTATCCAAGTGTATGAATGTAAGAATATATGCTGCAACCCAGAAATAGTATATATGATATTAACTGTTAGAATTGATGCATCTCTCTCAACAATAACATTTGTTGGCTAATAACTTTTTAACTATTTTAGAGTTAGATTCTTCATCATGGGGTTAGGTTGCTCCTACAGGCAATCAGTCTAAAGCTCAGGGCCTTCCACCACCAAGCATATCATTGAATAAATTACAGGTGCTACAGCAATTCAAAACTCTAGGGCTAGGCTTCATCTGGGGAAGTAAGTTGCAGGGTACTTTCTATTAATTTCATTACTTTTGGTTACTTAATTTGATTTAGGCATGCACATTACAAATGCATGAACTTTCAGAACAATTATTAGAAAGAGAATATTTGATTAATTATTATAAAGTAATGTTAGGTATATATAACATACAATTTTTTAATCTAAACCTACGAATGTCTTACACATGAAGATGAAGACTATATTGAGAAAGATGACAATTAACTATTCATTGACCTACATTGTGATCCTCGATTAACTCTAAGTAAATTATTAAAGTTATTGGTTAAATTAGAATGATACTTGTTTAATCAATAAATGAACTGAAATAGAACACTTACTTGGTAAGCCAAACAAATGGGTCGTTTTCCTGACTATATTTACACTTGCATTTTATGCCATTTAGGTCTCTTAGGGTCTTATTTTAATGTCTAGGAGTTACTTAGGGGTTTAGTAGTGGTAAGAAATCTTAATCACTTCAAGTATAAGGACAAGTGTCCGGAGCCTTCAGAAGTTCATTCATATTAATGAAGTAATTCTTCCAAACTACTTAGTAGTTATCAGTTCTTCAGTTTATCCAGAAATAGATTAATATGTTCTTGGTTGTGTTATGCCTAAGGGGGCCTGCATGGTTGAAGCCTACGTTAATCTCTCCCTGTTCTTTGACTTCCAATCCATTTCTTCTTCTATTGCTCCCCCTTCAGACCTGTTTTCACTTTTCATTAACAAACAATTAAAAAGAAGGGAGAAAGGGAAGGAAAGATGAAAATAAGGGGGAAAAGAGAAAGAGACTGAAAAAGAGGAGAAAAAGAGAACAAGGGGAACATACTGAGGAGGAGAAATATAAGTTTAGGGACAATTTCAATTCTCAATTATGTCTAAGTCAACAATCTAAAAATACATAGCAACCCTTAAATAAGCAAATGCAACTGGAATAAAACTCCCAATGTATTATTCCCTGCACCAAATAATCCCAGTATCCGTTACAAAAGCATTCCTGTGGTTGAAGAACAATTTCTTTTATTAGAGTGTCAAAACACAAATCATTGCAACTACCTATGCTCAGAACCCTTTTATACCACCTGATAAAATTCTGAATTGGATGTGTTAACTGTTATGCCTATGCACATGGATTCAACTCTTTCCACACTACCGTAGGTATTGTAATTTGCACATTTCTACAGCATACAGAACTTTCAAACACCACATTGCATGTAGACTTTATTATTTGTGAAAGAGGGACAATAAACATAAGTGCAGAAAAATAAGGTTTAACTAGCAAGATGAAGTACATATGAAAGCACCATACTTTGATACCCGGAACATGACAGAAGAAAGCCTCAGGGGATTGAGAGTGGTAATGCCCACCATGGCCCACAGCTCCATAAGGGGCCCTAATTGTTAAACCTATAGGAGTGAGTAAAACCTTTTTTAATGCAACAGGTGAAAATAGAGATAAGCCAGAAATTCCAACATTAAAGCAGTAAAAGAATTTTACCACCACAATTAAATTGGTTCCCACTTCGGTATCTGAATTTAGCAGCTTCGTTGACAATCTGGAAACCAAAATTGGTCAATTACTGATCAAAAGTGGCTTTGACTAAAAATAGCCATGAGAAGGGAACATGCCTGATCAAAAGCAGGAAAAATATAATCTGCAAATTGAATTTCTGCTATGGCTCGGTTGCCCTATCATGTAAAATATAAAAAGAGCTTAAACTCTTGTTATGAAAAACAAAAAACCGTAATTATACCAGACTGTAGTAAGGCCTGATGGTAAAACTAGGAAGTAAATTATTTTAAGCTCTTAGACTCACCATTGCTGCTAGACCAATGCCAAAGCCAACGATACCCTGTGTATTTCAGCATAAAATTTTTAAACCAGTGCTTAAGATAAACTAATTACAAATAATTAGAAAGATACTTAGCAAGAAAAAGAAAAAATCAGTGAACTGCATTATAAAATTCATAGGTTGAATCAAACCATGATTTAGAAAAAGCTCATTTTATCTTCTTTTCCCCCTTTATGGATAGAAAAGGATCTTTTGTCTTCTGTTAAACATCTTTCCTAGAACTTCCTAGTCAGATTTTCGAATCACGTTTTCATACTCCTTAGACCTTAATTATAAATATTTACAGGGAAGAATGGGAGAAGAGAGAGAAAAAGAAGTGCTCTCACTGGGGAAGAAAGTGCAGAGGCAACAGGAAACAAATAAATACCTGTTCACATAGAGGAGTATTGAAAACCCTATTTTTACCAAATCTGTCTGCTAATCCTGTTGTGCAACGGAAGACCCCACCAAAGCTTACATCTTCTCCGAAAACATAAGCACTAGGATCAAGTGCAAGAGAAGATAAGGATGTACACAGGAAATTTATGTCAATACATATAAAATCAATGCAATTCCAATGTTTCATCCAGTGAAAGTTGAAAATATGTAAACAACTTATAATAGTGAAACGAATGGAACTTTAAAGTTGTACATGTAATACAGACACTTCATATCAATTTCAGTTTAACAATTGAATTGACTTAATCCTAAAAGAAACAGTCTCATACAACTTTTCAAATACGTTAAATCTTCATTAAGATACGTAATATGTGAATACTTGAATACAGTTTGTCCATTCAGGTGCTCAAATTCAAAGCTGCATATAGCAAACTTAGTAAGAAGTTTCCCTTAGATTACGTGTGTGTTAGTGTCAGAGTGAGCTGAGTAGCTCACGATACCCGTGGATCAACTGTCCACGTGTCAGCTCAGTATAGATTAGTAATGTTTCGGCTATATAGCTAGAGTTGGTTACTCAAAGCTGAAGGCAATAGCCTGTGTATAACAACTGAAGCAAAGCTTTAGTAACATTCAATGCAGAAATACAAATCAATCACAGTTTTCTCTACAAGATTCTCTCAGAAACTCATCTTCATTTTCTCTCACTTTCTCCCGGTTCCTATCACTTTATATTACTCTAAACAGTTTGGATTAGCTCAGGAAAGCTGATAATCAAGATGTTGCTAACAAAGATTTAGACAGAAAGCTATTTTTATGTAAAAGTTAAGCATAATCAAACACATGCTAAGCTAACTACCAATTTCATTCTCAAAATGATGTAATACACAAAGGAGTTGAGACTTGGAAGTTCCTATTACTATTTGTTATCTTCACTATTCAATCGTATATAGAACCTATATACCTATTTCCTCAATAGAAGCCCCTATTCTAAAGTAAAGATAAAGTTCTGAGCAACAAAAAATTATGGCCCAACTTATATTCTGTGATTCCATGGTTGAAACATTTTCTCACCTTTGAGACTAAAAGGGCACAATACATATGATACACACCAAAGGAAGGAGAAAAAAAAGAATTGGAAAAACTAAAGACATTTCAAAACCAAGTACGTTGAAGGGTAATCAGATTTTTTTTTTTTTTCTTTTGGTGAGTGTGTGTCTACATACATATTGGATAAGGCAAAAGAAACACATAAAAGTTAATAATGATTATGATGACACCTACCGTGGATCAGTGTCCAACGCAATATGGAGAGCTTGGTTAATGGCAGAATAAAGGTTCAACGATTTCACACCTTGCTCAGCACCACCCTTCTGAATGCAAGAAGAAGAAGAGGAGGAGGAGCTAGAAAACCCCCTCTTGGAGACCAAAGACACCCATCTTCCAAATCTCCTCACACAGGTAGTTGACATATCTATTGATGTTATTAATGTGATTGTGAGAAACTTGCTGCTACCTTAGCTAACACCCAAAAAAAAAAAAAAATTGGAATTTGAGGCTTGGAAGTTCGGTTGAGGCAATCGGGTGTATATGGTTGTATTGTATGTACTGATCAGAGTCTCAGAGGTTGCTCTATGGAGTGCATATGTGGGGAAGATGGTGAAAAAAACCTGTGATAGAGGTGAATGAACAAAAAGGACAAAGTACCGTTTCATTTGCAAGCACGAAATAAACGTTGTTTAGTTCCAAAATGTCGGAGTCAATAAGAACGCAGATAAGGTTTGGCTCGTGTTTGAGTCGGAGTCCCTATCCACACCAAATCTATATGGCTATGTGATCGCTTTGCTAATCAGCATGATAATCAGAATCTGACGGGGATTATATTTAATAATATTATTTGATATTTAGTGATCGTGTAGAGTAATTTATATGTCTAATACTAACTCTCTTTTTTTTTTTTTTGGGGAGGGATAATGCCATCTTTACTTATTATTAAAGTTACTTTTCAAAAATATTAGGCGTCTTATAAGTTAAATTACTGCCGTAACGAAAATAGATTATTAAGGTAAATGTGTAATTAATATTCAATTATTAATATAAAGTAAATAAGTTAATTTATCAATATATTACTATTAAATTGTAATTTGTATCAACTTATTTATTATAATTGAATATTTAAATGAATTTAATTTTGATACATTATCAGTGTAAAAAAATTAAACTCAGACATTAAATTATATATTGCTACATCAGTAAAAATATTTGACTTAATCAGTAAATATCTTAAAAATTTTATAAATAAAAGTATATGATTGGATGACAGTGTAAAATTAATTTCTATTTGAATTTGCATAAAGTTATCTTTACTCTTAATTTATTATTAAGCTTGAAACTATATAAAAAATATTTTTTAAAATTGAATTATGAATATTACTATGCATAAAGTTGCCTAAAATAAACAAATGTTCAACCCACAAAGAATTAATTAAGGTGGCAAGCAACCTTGACCTCTTAGAAAGTAAGCAAGCTTAAATCTTAGGAAAAACAACTCTTGTGGGAATACAACATAACCTTGTGCTCCTTAGTCAACCAAGTATTAGTCTTGTGGACAGATCTAATGAGCCAAAGTCATTACAAGTCAAAATTAACAATATATCCTTATTAATTTAACCCATTTGAATCATTCATATAAACTAAGATTGGTTTCTATGCTCTCATCAAAAACGAATTTGACCCACTTTAAAATTAAACTGAAAAATAATTAACTCAAATTACTAGAGTTAGTGAATTAAACAAATTGCATCACCATAACATAGAAAATAAAAAATAGTACATAATTCTTTTTTTTACTCTGCATTTTATAATTTTCTTATTCTTTTCTTATAATGCAGAAGAAGAAAAGAATTATGTATGCATAAATTAATAAAAATTATTTTTTATGAAAATTATTATATTAAATATTCGATAACTTAACAAAAGGATATAAAATGCTTTGATTTAATTTGTAAAGGAATTGGACTTGTTATGTATGAGCTTGATTTAATATGTTAATTTTATTTTAATATTATTAAATTAAAAATAGTTAATTTTTATATTTAATATATAATTATTAAATATAAAGGAGAATTACCATTTCGGGTCCTTCTCGAAAGACATTATAATCGCTCATGATACTCCAAAGATTGCTTCCTTTAGGCAAATCCATCCAACTGTCAGCTAGGCTTCATTATTGTCAATGGAAGTGGCTATGTGGCTTGTTAACATTTGACATGGCACTCTTAGTATCTGATTTGGCACTATCTCGCCCTAATTTTCAACTCTGAACTCTTTTTCCCCACCCTGGGTCGAATCTCATCTCCCATGGAATATAATTCCAAATCCACCATGCCCAACTTTCTTCAAGAAACCCCTTGTTGCCAACTGAAGCTACTCCCCACAAGTTCAACACAGAAACAAACTCATCTTTTTCCTCCAACCCCTTCTTCTTCCATTTCTTCTTCTTCTTCAACAACACCAACAAAGTCACCACCATCACACCCAAAAGCACAATTGGCCTAGCAACAACAATCAAAACCTTACTGTTCAAACCCTTTTACTTCACACTCCCATCTCTTGGCGCCCTCACATGCAACCCACCAAAAAAGGAGTCACATTCTAAAAATAAATACAAATTCCTGCACAAGTCATTCCCTTCACTGAAAGACAACCCAACACAAGCAGAAGACCCCAAATAGATACTCTCACAAAAGCGCTTAGATTTCACACCAAAAGAACTCACACTATCCGCTAAAATCTCACAACATCGAGATCCTCAAAACCATCACTTTCTTCACAAAAAACGTCATTTTCTCGTTCACAGCCCTCAAGGTAATCATTTTTCCCCCACCTCACTTCATCCAAAGGCACAAACCCATTAACACACCTACAAAACTTCAAACTTTCTCCTCACTGCAAATGCCGAACCTCCTACAAAGCCCCCAAATGACAAATGTCATCAAGTTTGTTATTGTTTTGGATTTTTGGGTTTGCCAGATAAGGATTAGGGATTTGTTTTAATAATTAGGGGTACGGAATTTATAAATTAGGGATTTAATATTTGTTATTTAGGGATTACTAATTCTAATTGGGTGCTTATTCAAAATAAATAAAATGTTAAGTAGAGAATGCCATGTAAGAGGATAGCATGACACATAAGCACTTCCATTAATGGTAACGGAGGCCAATTTTCGGTTGGATGGATTGTCTAACGGAAACAATCTTTAGGGTACCACGAGCAAATATAATGTCTTTTGGGGACTGATTTATCTATGTTATGATCTTTCGAGTGCTAAATTGGTGGTTCTCCCTAAATATAATTCAGAATATGGAAGTGACAATAGACGTAACCCAACTTTTAATTAAGGGCATTTTAGAAATATCAAAATAGAAACAACAAAATAGGTATGACTATAAATAAAATGGTGTGGCAATAGCTCCACATTTAGGATAAAAACTAAAAGCATGCTTACATCATACTTTCCTAGTGATAATAGCAAGCCACTCATATACCCTTTCATCTATCTCCTTAATCTTACTCATTATGCTTCATAATATGTGATGCTGGCAGCACCCATCATCAAATCTTTCATCAATGTTCCTCCACCAAATTTTTTCTTTAAGTTACCATAGAGATACGTCACGTAATAGTTTGTCCAACCCCTCCAACAACTCTACAGTTAGGTACGAGACCTTAGTAACATATTTAAACCAAAGAAAATATAATGTTACCAACAAAGTTATGCACAAACTAATGCAAGGATATGGGCCTAATTTGGTTTGGTCATTATAAATAATAATTGTGATCTGTGTTATATAACAAAAAATTTGCAGAGACCTAAACTGAATCATAAATATTTGGCAGGAACTTAAAATAAACAAATTACTATTTGTAAAGACCAAAACCAAACAAATAAATATTTATAAGGACCACAATTAGTAAAACTACATCAATTTTAACAAGGAAACATATTTTCTACTGGTTTGAGATAAACACCCAACAATTTATCTACACATCCCCAATATCTTCCAACAGTAGAATTAGGAACCACTTCAAACAAATTTTTGTCGCAATCTCAATAATTGCAAATGCTAATGGGAAATATTAAACATTTGGGTCCCTTCCCACAGCTATAAGAAATTGCTCACCATACTTGGTTTTTAACATTCCCCACAATGATTCGCCTACACCTATCATGTAATCCTTTTTTGCAACTTTTGAAATACATGTAAAAACAACTAAATCTTGGTTGCAATGCATGATTTGGCAGTTCAAGCTTAATATTGCAAGTATTCCCTACACTAGTGATAGCGGCACGGGCAAGTATACCTAGTCGTACAAGTAATAAAAGTGTGAGTAAAAGTATTATTCCACAGGGATCAGGTAACCAAGTACAAATTCTCAAATTCAAATATTATCTAGACTACATAATTTGAATAACAAAAATCAAATAAGAATCTAAAAGAAAATCTAATCAAATCCAAACTAAATCTAATCTAAATTAACTTCTAACTGCCAAACTTTGAGTGTAAGCAATCAAATAGTAATGGAAAATTTGACAAGGTATGAGATGCTAGAGCTTTGATTTACCTAGTTGTCCCTATCAGTATTGAATTCTTAATCTAATGAAATTCAATCAATTCAATTGATAGAGATTCTCTAATTTAATACCCAATTTCTTGGCATTTCAATTCTTGTTAATCTCTAAAATTCAATTAATTCTTTAACTTGAACCCTTGAACTTAAAGGCTTTATATTCTATGAAATTCTAAATAGATTAATTTCACACAATCATTAATTTCTATTCATAGACAATTAATAATTATGGTTCCTATCCCTAGGTCTAAGCTAAGTATCAATTTCCCAATTACCTACACAACTCACTATATCAATTCGTGGGTGCCTAATCCAAGAAAGCATTAAAAATAAGGATAGAAACTCAATTAAAAAAGAGAAATATTCATTAGATTAAAGAAAACAAAAACTCATCATCCCAACATTAATTATATCATCACCCTAGCTAAGAAGGAGTTTAACCACTAAATATGTTTACAAAATCCAAATTGAAAAAGAAAGAGAACGTGGTAAACATGAATCAAGAGAAAGGAAAGAAGAAAAGATTAATCCAATAGCGTAAATATTCTTTTCTTGATGAAGAAGCCAAACCCTAACAGAGCCAAGCATAAAGAATCTTTCAATCTTGGTGTGTCTTCCAATTTGAAAATCTAAGATATGATAAGATAAGATCCATAATCTCCAAGAGACCCCTCTAATGTTCTCCTCTTTTGGGTTTGGGCTAATTCTGATTATTGGAATCTTTTAAAAGTTATTAACGAGCCCAATAATATGATTTTGTGTTCCCTTAGGCCTAAAATTAGCCCAATTCACATTTTGGCACCTGATAGCATCTAAACCATTAACTTGTAAACTATATAGCTCTTAACATAGTTGCAATTTCAAGATAAATATAGAAGTTGTAGAGCTTTGAGTAAACTTTCCGATGCCTCAAAATACACCTCAATTGGATTTTTATAGCTCAAGATATTGGCAAAATATTAGGTAAATGTTAGGTTACATAGTATTAGGACCACAGCAACCTTCAATCTTGCAAGTAGATTTTCATCAAGAAGCTCTAAGAACTAAGCTTTGGGCTGAGCATCAAAATTGTAGAGAACTTCTTAAGCTTTATAGAATATTTTCATTTGTCTCAATTTGACTCTGTAGAAAGAAATACGAATTTTTTATTGCAGTACTTTTTAAAAAATTACCTCAAATAAGCTCCAATACTTTCCATTTAGCTCTAAAGATGCTTCTCTTGCAAAATTGAATAAAAGTAAACTTTCTAGCCATCAAATTGACCTAAAAATTACCAATTTAACATTAGTTCTAATACTTTCATAATAGTCCAAATTCCATATAAAAGTGCCTAATTTCTTAACAATTAAAGCACAAATTATGTCAAATTAAGCACTAAACTTATCAATAACCCAAACTTAAACTATTGCTTGTCTCCAAGCATTCAAAGAATATAAAAGTTCAAAAATAGGGATGTTTCCTTTTTCATAAAATCAAGCATTGTGCACTGTCCTTTTGGAAGGAACCTCAAGAGACATAATCATGGATCAAACAATTATATTCAAGGCATTGTATTGTTCACTCAAGCATGCTTATTTAACAAAGGACAAGATCTCAAACTTAAGCATTCTATCATAACAAAATCATGAATCTGTTAAGTGCTTGGATGAGACTACACACATAGATAATCATAATCAACCCCATGACACAAGTAAATAATGATAATGATGGTGTGTCCCAATTCCCATAGGCAAAACTACTATTCTTATCTCCACTAATCTAGTGCACACTTCCAAAGAATCAAAAGGACTTTATGGGCTTGTAACATGGCTCAAGGGCGAATGGCTAAATGAAAGAAGGGATAAAAAGGATATGCAAATATGAGATAGTCATGATAAGAAAAATTAAAAACAAAAAAGGGACATCTCTTTGAGTGCTATATTAAAAAAGAGATATTCTTTTTGGACTTCTAACATCTTTTCTTTTCTTTTAATTTTGCAATTCATAACTTTTATTCCTCTTTAGTTTTTTTCTTTTGCCACCAAACTTATTTTCTTTGTATACCTAGGTGGTAGTTCACTTGATGCTACTCATTCCTTTTCTTTTTATTTTTCTCTCCCTTTTGATGTTTTTAATTTGATCCCAAAATAAGTTTTTTCACTTCCATGCTCAATCTTCTCTCACAAAGACTTAAGTTCAATAAGTGTTTGGTCTAGGGGTTAGGTATAATCTGAGTTAATGAAAAAAGACTAGGTAAAAAGGCTCAAAAGGGGTATTCATAGGATATAATGAAAATTGGATGGTCTAAGACCGTGATGGGGCTTAACAATAAGAGGCCAAAGTCTTTTCTTTTTTGATGCACATTAGGATTTCGCCTCAATAGGGAATGGCAATCTTATTTTAGGATTGGTGTAGGTAATGACAATCACCTAAGCACATATAGTCCTTCTCTAAGCACTCACAAACTGAATTCAAAGTCAATTTAAGTTTGCAAAAGATAAGGTCAAATGCCTTGTGCTAAATATGCACAATAATAATGAACTATTATGCCTAATCAACTATCTCATAACTTCGACTCTCTTGACTCCTCTAATCAGTCTACACACAATGCTTTCCTCTTTCTATAAAAAATTCATTATGCTTAATTGACATGATTATGATGCAACTAATAATGAGTGATTATGTTAAAAAAAATCTAAAGCTAAATGAAATGCAAAACAAAATAAAATAAATAAAAATAAGAAAAAAGAAAAAGAAAATCTTTTTGGGCGGCTAATAACTATCTACATCTCCCAACAAAGGCCATGAAACTCAAGGAGGTATTTAAGCCGACTAAACACTAATCTACAATAAAATTAAAAAAATTAAACTAAAATAAGCACCAAAAGTCTAAAAACTACTACTAACACATAAAGAAAAGAAGGAAAAAATGAGAACTAATAAGGGCGTACCACCCCAAACTTAAGACATGGCAATGTCCTCAATGCCACAAAACATAAGAGCAAGAAGTTAAGGAAGAAATGGAAAAATTAGGCAAAAATTGCTTCTTATTACTAAGTTGGGATGTATGCTAACATTAATTTGATAATCTAACCATAACTAGAGCTACAAAATTTGGATTAAGTTGATTTTGGTGTCATTAGAAAGTTAAGACAATAATCTACAACTTTTATGAAGACACTGAAACCCAATTCAAACATTTAAGGGGTGAAAACTACTCTTAATTCAGAAGACAAAAGCTATTAGAATTTTAGTACAAAAAGGCTTCACTACAACCCCTTGAGAATTCCCAAGGGAAGGCTATGAGTTTTGCTAGAGTAGCCCAAAAAATTGCAACTTTTTCAAAAAATTTTCCCACGGGTCCATGGGATTTCCCAAGGATGGGATCATGAGGTTTATTGTAATGGTCAAAATTTGCAATTTTTTTTTTTAGTATTCACATTCACTCACACACATCTCAAACATACAATAAAAATATAAATCATTAATATAAGCAAAGATAAAAGTTAGATTTACTCCCCAAACTTCCTTGTCCATTAAAAATTTGTCTCCAATTCCTTTTCTAACTTTTTTTCCCCTCATTTTCCTGCACATTCATGAATCAAAACTCAGTAAGTTCATTGCCAAAAGAGATATTGGCTTCACAAAGGCATAACTTAACTAAGAAAAATAATAAAAACACAATGCAAAATAAAGAAAAATGTGACAAAAAAGAATAAGAAAACTTGGGTTGCCTCCTGAAAAGCATTTTTTCATAGTTTTACCTAAATTGCACTAATGTTCAAGTGGCTTTAGGTAATACCAGCCTTATCAAGTCCTGCATCACTATCTTCCTCCATTTCTTTTTTATATATTCCTTCCTTTCTTGGTCCACTTTATTGTAGAGTGTCACTATTGCCATAGTCCTTTCCATGGCATTTTCTCAAGGTGGCTCATAAAGTGCTAATTTCTTAGGCTGTGAAGGATTTTCCTTTCTTGATGTACTTCCTTCATCAAAATCTTCCATTCTTTTTTTTATGGTATTGCTCTTTTCTCTCTTGAGTATTTCTTTGATCACATGCCTTGAAGGTAATCATCTCATCCCTAACAATCAAAATTAACTCCACTTGCTGCACTTCGATCAAAGCTCTCCTTGTAGTTAGAAACAATCTATCTATAATCAATAGAATGGCATTATCATCATCCATATCAAGCACCACAAAGTTAGCTGAAAAGATGACCTTGCCAATTTTAACCAGGACAACATCTACAACACCATATAGGTATCTAATTGTTCGATCTGCTAAGTGAAGAATCAAATTAGCTGGCTTTATCTTCTCTATGCCTAGCTTGTTATAAATGGACAATGGCATTAAGTTCACTCCTACACCAAGATCACAAAGGGCTTGTCTATGCATAAAGAACTGATATTGCAAGGAATGGCAAAACTTCTAGGATCCTTAAGCTTAGAAGATAACTTTCTCTGGATCAGTGCACTACACTCCTATGCCAAAACAATGTCCTTATTTTCTCTAAACTTACTCCTTTTGATCAATAATTCTTCTAGAGAATTAACATAAGCTAGCATCTTTTGGACATTTTTTACAAATGGAACATTGGCTTTTATCTCCTTAAATTCCACAATGAGCTACTTTTGCTTTAATATAGGATGAATGTCATTATTCACTTGTTATACTATAGATCCCCTTGCTAGTTGTGCTGTAGATGGGATTTGCAAAGTTATTGACACCTCATCTTCAATCTCCTTGTCCCTGTAAGAGTCACTATAATCAACATAAATAGCATTATACTGCTCCCTTGGATTCACTACTGTGTCAGATGGTAGAGTTCCTGAAGGCCTTTTAGCATTTTGTCTTGACAAGTGACCCATTTGTATTTCCAAATTTTTCAGAACAACTCTTTGATTCTTTAGATTATCTATAGTCTCTTGCATGAACTTCTCTCCAATGTAGACTCTAGTGTAGAAATTCTATTTGGCTAGCAATTATTCTGATTATGAGGTCGCCTTTGATTCCACGAAAAGTTTGGATTGTTCCTCCAACTTGAATTATATGTGTTAGAATATGGATTGTCTAGGCTTTAAGAGGGTTACCCAAATAATTGATCTAATCTTGAGACACAAAAGAATTTGCTTCACATAAATTACTTAGATGATTCCCACTACATGGTTCACAAATCGCAGCCGGTTGAGTAAAATTGACTGCATTGACTTTCATGTCATTGAGCTGTTTGGTGAGATTCGTCATTTGATGAGCTATGGAGGCATTCTGAGCTAGAATAGCACTGAGGGTATCAAGTCCCATTATACCTTTCTTCACAACTACTCTATGTGAAGGTAGCTGATAGCCATTAGAAGCCATAGTTTTTATCAATTGAGATCCTTCCTCCAATGTCTTTGTATATGGAGGCTCTCTAGTTGATACATCAACCATGGCTCTTGTCAATTGAATCAGGCTATTATAGAAAATTTGAATCCGTTGCAAATCTCGAAAATCAGAGGATGGAGATTTCCTCAGCATCTCCTTAAATTACTCCCAGGCTTCATAAAGAGACTCAACTTCCTACTGCGAGAAACATGTGATTTCATTCCTCATCTCAAGATATTTTTATGGGAGGAAAATTTAGCAAGAAATTTTCCCATAAGATCATCTTAATTAGAAACACTGGCAGGTGATTGAGCTAGAGCCAACTCCTAGCCTTATCTTTCACAGAAAATGGGAATAAACATAGTTGTATGGCATCCTTAATAGCACAATTCATCTTGACTATGTCACATAGCTAAAGAAAGTTGGCTAGATGGACATTGAGCTCCTCAGACGGAAATCGCCCAAATTGTTCTTGCTGAATCAAGGTGAGAAGACATGTCTTGATCTCAAAATTATTTGCCTACATGGGAGGCTGAACAATACTTGTAACATAACCATCAGAGCGAGTGTTGTATATTCCTCAAGAGTCTTTTGTCTTTCACTGTTATTTTCTACCATGGTGCTTTCCTCGTCTTTCCTTAATCTAGCTAATCTCATGTTTGCTCTAGTAGTGCACTCAATTTTCAAGTTAAATAATAGTTCAACCGATTCTATGATACCTCGCATAAACACTAGAATTATATCAGAAAATAAATAAAATAAAATAAAACAAAGAAATTTTGCCTAGATTAGCACTATTATTTAATACTAATGATATGGTTAAAAATCAATCCCTGATAACAATGCCAAAAACTTGATAGTGGCACGGGTAAATATACCAAATCATACAAGTAAAAAAAAAAAAATATGAGTAGGAGTGTTGGCCCACAGGGTTAGGGTAATCGAGCACTAGTTCTAAAATTCAAATGCTACCTAGACTACCAAATTTGAAATAATAAAAATCAAATAAGAATCTAAAAAGGAAATCTAATTAAATCCAAAGTAAATCTAATCTAAACCAACTTTTAATCACCTAACTTGGAATGCAAACAATTAAAGAGTAATGGAAAATTCAATAAGGTATGAGATGCTAGGGTTTTGATTCAGCTAGTTGTTCCTATAAGTATTGGATTGTTAATCTAATGAAGTTCAATCCATTCAATTGATAGAGGATTTCCAAATTTAATTAATACCCAATTCCTTGGCATATCAATCATCTTTAATCTCTAAAATTTAATTAATTCCTTAACTTGAATCCTAGAGTTAAAGGCTTTATGTTCTATGAAATCCTAAACAGATTAATCCCACACAATCATTGATTTCAATTCCTAGACAATTAATAATTATGGTTCCTATCCCTACATCTAAACTATATACCAATTTCTAATTGTCTACACAACTCAATATATAAATTTATGGGTGGCCAATCCAAGAAAACATTAAGAACAAAAATAGAAACTCAATTGAAAGAAAGAAACATTCATTAGATTAAAGAAAACAAAAACTCATTATCCCAACATTGGTTACATCATTACCCTAGTTAAGAGGGAGTTTAGCTATGAAATATGTTTACAAAATCCAAATTCAAAAAGAAAGAGAACATCATAAACATGAATCAAGAGAAGGAAAAAAAGAAAAGATTAGTCGACAGCATAGATCTTCTTTTCTTAATGAAGAAATCAAACCCTAGCAAAGCCAAGTGTAGAGAATCTCTTAATCCTCTTGTGTCTTCCAATTCCAAGATCTAAGATATGTTTGGATAAGATCCCTAATCTCTAAGCAACCTCCCTAATGTTCTCCTCTTTTGGTTTTGCAATAATTCTGATATTTGGAGTCTTTTAGAAGTCATTACTGAACCCAAACAATATAATTTCATGCTCCCTTAGGTAAAAAATTAGCCCAATTCAAGTTTTTGCACCTGATAGCATCAAAATCATTATATTTTGGGCTTTGCAGCTCTCAACATAGTCGGAATCTGCTCTCAAGATAAAGGTAAAAGTTGTAGAGCTCTGAGTAAGCTTTCCAATGCCACAAAAAGCACCTTAATTGGACTTTTGTAGCTCAAGATACCGGCAAAATATTAGGTAGAGATCAGGTTAAATAGTATTAGATCGAAATCACAAACAATAAAAGATACCTTTGCAGTTTATTTCTCTATTTTTGTCCCTCGATTTGCGCTTCTCTATCAACTGCAGTTTGTACTTCATCATGCCCATCATCCAAACCACCTTTAGCCTATGCATCATCCGAACCACCCTTAGGTTGGACATCAACCCTATCACTATCATCACATATCTAATTAGTTTCTACTATTCTATTACGCTTCTTCCCTTTTTTATGATGTTTGTTTGTCCTATCATATTTTTCCTATTTTTGTTCTTTAAACTTAACCTTTATTACTTTGTTAGGTTACATTTCTCTCTCAGCCTCGTACAATCTCTCAACCTCATGCACCTTTCTACCAGCCTTAGGTTAGACCTCATTCATGCCATACTCAGGTTCAGGTTGCACATCATACACCCTCAGTTTGTACCTCATCATGTTAGGCCTCATAATCACCCCCACACTTAATTTGTGTGTTATGTTGAGCTAATCCCTCACTAAAATCCTAACCCAAATCCTCACCAAAATCTTGACCCAAACCCTTAGTTACCCTTTCTACCAAACCATAACCTTCATCTTCACCCACATCCAATCCATCATCTTTTTGCTTTCTCTAGTCCAAGGGCTCATGCCCTAACTCAAAGACTACATTGGGTTCTAAAACACTATATTTAACATACAAATCAATGTCACACCTATAATTTTTAACATAGTTACTCACCTCTAGTGCATGGCTATCCCAATTGATCGATTTCATCCCATCCTCAAAACTTTGACTAGGAACTCTCCGTCATAATTTAACAATGTCATCATATCCTAAATCCTTAGCTGTACTCATTACCTCAAAAAAAAACCACCTATCAATGTCTATGTTGTGAACAACATGTACTTTTTCTAGTATGTATATCAGTGGAGATCCATTCATAGACTTACCCATATGGCAAATGACAATTGTAAAACTCATCTTACAAACATAAAATAAGAATAATAGTAACCACCTTGCAATAGGAAACCCTAAAATTAAACCTTAAAACATATTAATACAATATAAAATCCATTTGCACCATAATCCATCGAAAACCCCAACCTCACTTAGTCCCCACGTGATTAGTTCAATAATATATTCCCATGCATGTGCAAACACCCTTTTCACAGAGAGATTCAAAGATGTATCGGTCTATGTCGTGCTTCAATCTCTGACAATGCATACTCCTTTACCCACACCCCACTAGGCATAAACTTGCACCACACCCTTCAACAGATTTTAATTCATGAACAATCTTGAACCACACCTTTGATAGATTTCAATCCACGAACTTGCAGTTTGAAATTTGTGAACTCTAGGTTTGGTTGTCACAGTTAAAGCTAGGTATATAGGCCAAGATTCATGGGTTAGACAATTTTATTTGTAATCCATATAAGTTAGGATCAAATATTTTCTTAAACCATTAAATTACAAACTTTTGGCCTGGTCTATATAACCCACAGGCTAAACGCACAAATTGGCATACTAACCCACTAACGCACTTATCTATGCCTTTTTATAGAACAAAAGATATATTCACATTGATAAGAACTTATATCATTGCTTTTGGTTGTAGTTTATTGATAAGTATTCTATGTTATGGCTTAGGAGACTTGAGTTCAAATCCCATCAACCATGTTTTTGTAAGTTTAAATTTACAAGGCCAATAAAAAAGCGAAAAAAAAAAAGTAGTCCAGTTGGCTCGCAAGCCCGTGGACCCATCAAGTGGCCCGCATACCTACCTCTTGTCACATTAATGAATCATGTTTGGCCAATGAATTCAAGTCTATTTTTTAATATTGTATAGAGGAAAATAAATTGTTGGATTGGGTGTGGATTGAGTTATTAGGTTTAACAAATAGGTTTATAAGTTTGTGTCATGTGATACTTACATGACCACACTTATCACACTAAACACTTAAGAGCGCCAAGTGAGAAAAATGGTACACATAAGATCAATAACATGACTGTCCATTAGCCATGACATCAGTTAATAGAGTTTCATTAATAACAGAGACCAAAAAAGTATTTCAGAAAAATTTGGATCAAAATCAAATAAAAATTTTGCAAGGACTAAAAAACTGAAATTTAATGTATTTATAGATATAAAAAAATATATTTAAACTATTAAAACAAAAGCATTCAAGAAAAATAATAAGAGAAAAGGATAGACTGAGGACATTTGGGTTTCTCCCTTTCTCTTAGTTGAATTCTATAATGCAGGATAAATATCCAACACGTCCTTTTCCACTATTGTTATTGCTAACTTTAAAGAAACTTTTTCCCTTGTTTGTAATATCAGTGAAGAAGAATAGGAATGCCTTCTAGATAAGTTTTCCCGATTTATAGTTGGTATAGTTCAGTCTTAACTCTTGCATCTTCTCCCTATTCTCCTCCTAAAGTAGCAATTGTTCTTCAGACGACAATTCTCCAGAATAGGGATGGTACTTTTTCTGGGAGTCCACAAGAATATGGAGGATATTAAATCAAAATAACAAGGAATAACATTTCGGGCAATTAGTACAGATGATGATTTGCCATTGCCATTGGTCACGTAGTACACAAATTGTTTAGACATGATTGATAATTCAAACAAATCATAGACAGATGAGCATCTCAAATTGTTTAGACATCATTGATAATTCCAAAAAATCATAGGCAGATTAGCATCTCAAATTGTTTAGACATCATTGATAATTCAAAAAAATCATAGATAGATGAGCATCTCATGTGTAACCAGGTTCGTGCCATCTTAGCTGCTGAGTTACAAGGGCTCATTAGATATCCACCTAGTGAACATGGCAAAACCTTCATCAGGCTTGGTCTCAGGAGCTGTATGCCCTGCACCCTGCAATTAAATAGAGGGAAAAAAAAATTGGACAACCCCTCAGATGAAAAGACACTTAAATCCTTCACCAAACTTCGTATTTTCCTTTGGAAAAACAAAAACAATAGCACTTGTGATTTAAAAGTTTCATGTTTTCTTACCTTTATAGTTGCAAATGTCATTCGATTCGAGTAAGTCCTCGTGTATCTGCTTGAAAGGAAAATTATTCATAAGGATTTGGATACATGCTTAGGGTGTACTTCGTAGGAAATATGAAAAATAAAAAAATAAAAAAAATAATTGTAATTGTTAGATTTGGATCTTATTAATACTTAATAGTGAGAGGGAAATAAGAACAAGGTATATCTACTTTCTGAACATCATATTTATTTTATGCCTTGAATACTCTGCCATTTGTTTTAAGGGTTAACAAGTGAACACTTAGGATATCAAGGCTAAAAGTTTCATGCCTACCCTGCAACTTGGCCATTTAGAAGCCATGGCCTCCAATCATCTACAATGGAGTAGTTAAGAGCTCTTATCCAACCTTGAGTCGACGAGAAAGGAACAACTGCGTCATGATCTCCGCTGTCAAGATAACATCAATTGCCATATGAAATCAGCTAGTCACTAATGGCCCCGACAAAGCAAAAAAAAATACTGAACAAATGGAAACAAAAGAGCTTTCAGCCAAATAGGAACTGATTCAGAATGTGAAAATGTTCACCTGTATATCAAGGAAGGGTAGCCTCTTGCACTGAGATTTACATGAAACTCAAAGCTGCTAGGGATGTCGTGAACATAATCAGTTTTGTAACACCGTTGCCATTTCCCTTTAGTTCCCTGCAGAACATTGGGCTAAGTACATTGATATGTATGATATATCCATTTAACTGCTAAGGCTTCTTTGGTCTATGTTTGACTCAAATTTAAAGCTACCATTTGTAATTGGACATGGACTAAAGTATTTGTCGACAATTATGATGTAGCATTACCATCTACTAAAAATTATGAGAATGTAGATTTATTATATCAAACCTTTCGAACATGCAGTGCCTCGCGAACACTCTCGTCGTTGGCCCATAGATTGACTTGGAAAAAACCAAAAATCTGCAACAATGAAAACGTGGGAAATCAAATTTGAAACGCTATGGACAAAATGGGTGTCAAGCTACGCAAGATATGCAAAAGTACTTGGCAGCGTATGTCTGGCACTGTGAGATTAGAGTCTGGCACTGTGAGATTAGAACTACGAGGGGCCTTCAGCTTCTGAGTCAGAGATCTCCTGTACATCACTTCATGTTGCTCAAGTATATCATCTTCGCAATACACAGCCAAAATGTTGTACAAATCAACTCTTGCAAGGCACTGAAGATAAGAAATAATAGTTTACCAATAAGATGAACAAATTCAACGTAGCTGAATGATAAGAGCAGAAGTGAATATCATAGTAAAATTGGGATGGTCATTACTTACCTCCTCATAGTACTGGATGTCTGTTGAACACAAGTCATTTCTGGGATCTACATCTATATACTCTCCTTTACAATTTCTCTGCAGCGACTGTACATAGATGACAGACAATTAAGAATAACCGGCATTCCTTTTTAACATTTGTCTTAGATGAACTGTACATAAATCGCTATATGACTCACTTCAAATATAAATGATGTTCACGTATTTAGAGGAAATTCAAGTGCAAAGACATCAGCGGTCTGTACCAACTTTATAAGGAAACACCTATGTTTCATAGGTATGGGGACAATACCGGCACGGGGGGCAGGCGAGTACAAATACGGGTACGGGATACAAAAATTTTATAAAAACTAAGGCAAGGGTACGGGAGGATATATTGTATAAAATTATAAACAATAAGGTAATTATATCATAAAATAAATGAAATTTTCTAATGATCAAAAACAAAAAAAATCTAGAGAAACAATATTTGAAGGGATGGAATAGTAGTTTGCTTCATTTGAAAGCAAATCAAATAGCTTAATTGCAAAACTTGATGTTTTATAGGGATTAATTTGTACTTAGATAACATAGTGTAATGCTAGACTAACAAATACCCATAAGTATCCAACAAGTAATGGTACTAGGTGAGTACCCCCTACGGGTACGACAGCCATTTAGGTGTTCCCATACTTTAGAGGGAAACACCATGCATGTAGCTTCACTAGACAAGATTGACTGCGATTGATTACTTAAACAAAAATATCATTACCCAGTAGAGTTCATCAGAAATAAGTCCCATTCCATGAACATATGGGATTCGATCATTTCCTTCTTTACTTGTTGTCACAGGGTTCCCTAGCACATATCCCTGTAAAAATTAAGATCGATTTAGGCTTCATAGTTCATATCGGAAGAGCCATTGTTAATACTACACCTTTAAAAAGGTGAAGAACCTGCTTATATGTTTGGCAGTTTTGAATATTGGATTTCGGAATCAAAACCACTTTCTATATTATTTTGTTAGTAAAAACATGGTCAGAGGAACTTATTACGAACCTGGAGATTTATCCGGGGTTGGAGACCTTTGTCGTTTCCTGTTAACCAAGGAAATTGAATAATAACAGTTAGTTTAGTCATAATTATGTGAGTTAAAAACTTTCTATATGTTAATCATATGTAGAATGGGCTAAATTTTATTCTTCTATAAAAGATATGAATTTAATTTAAATATATTGATAGTAGAAAACAATTTTATACTGTCAACCAATAAAAATATTAGAAAATTTCAATTCATACAAATAACTATCCATTATAATAAGAAATCCATCATGATTTCTGATTTTCCAATATTTCTATTAGCTGATAATGTAAAACTATTTTACACTATCAGTACATACCAATTAAACTCAAAAGATATTTCGTAAATCCTTTTTAAAAGCATGTCAAATGAAATCAAATTTTCACATAAAGTTATTTATGTACAATTTATTTAAAGAGAATAATATAAAATTATTTTACTATTTGGGTATGCATGAGATAGAAGCCATTACCTATTAAATTAATAGACCGAGGAAAGACAAGGGCACACCCTACTTGCGAATTGTTATTATCCAAAATATTATTTAGACGTGCTCCATTTTGACATTTATACAACTAGCAACATATGGATTTAATTGCACCTACGTCGAACTCTTGACTTATTATTGAAAGGACTCAAATTTGGCGAAATTGGGCGGTATGAACTAGTTTTTAAAATTAATTTCTATTTCTTTTATTTTTCTCTCTACTAAGTTTCCAAGAAGACAGAAAAAGGCAGGAAGTAATATAAGGGAGTAATTAAATAATTGATTTGGGTATAATGAGTAAATAAGATTTTAGGTGGGAAGGTAAATCTAACTGCGTCAAAAAGGAATTAGTTTTTCCCCAGTAAAAGTAAAGTAAAAGGAAGGGGGAGACACCCTTGGATAAAAAAAAGATGGATAAACACACCTTATCTTGATTTGGAAATTTTGTTTTGCTAACATATGAAAGTAGAACACATAATTAGTATATCTGTGGAGAGACTATCGTGATGGAGAGAATCGACACACAAATAGCAAGGATAGAAGGGCCGTTAGCTCAGATCCGGAATAATCCCAACATTTTAGGATCTCATCCTGCAGCTATAGGAATCACGTTACTCTTACACTATTTGTACCTTTGGTTAAAACTAGTTTTTAGTCCCTGTACATGTCCTAAATTTTGGTTTTAGATTCTATACTAAAAAAATTTTGGTTTAATTCGTTATAATAATAGAGTTAGTCTCTATCACTAAAAAATTATTAAACAGTGTTAACTTCTGCCGATGTAGTTAATGGAAGTTGACATAGAATATAGTCAAATTCGATTGAGATTGTTTCAACTTAGAAAAGGGTCATTTCGATACTATTTCGATCATTTATCTATTTTTGAAAAAATGTCATTTAAGGCCTAAAAAGGCTTAAAATAGGTCATTTTAGAACTATATTAACAACATACTATATCTACATTAGAACCTATTAACTATGTCAGTAAAAACTAACACTATTTAATAATTTTCTAACAACAAAAATTAATTCCTTAATAGAATATCAATATAGGAAACTAAACCAAATTTTTTTTAGGTATAGGGACTAAAAATCTAGAACACATGTAGGGATGAAAAACTAGTTTTAACCTTTATTTTTCATGCCACATACACTGGAACTATCTTTTATATATATATATATATATATATATATATATATATATATATGCGATTACTCACAGAAGAATTGCAATAAGGAAAAGTCATTCAGTATATTCTCCACTTTAGTTTCTTTATTAGACTAATTAAAATGATTAAGAAACATTTTCGGCCCGACTGTCATCATAAATTATAAAGATATTAGCTATTACTTCTATAACCGATGCATCATACACATTGAGCCATTCAAAATTTATTACCATTCGCAATTTCTTGAACAATAGCAGGGACAGGGATGCCAGAGTATGAATCAGCCGCAACGTAGAACTTATTTGAAAGAAATTCCGGGTGATCAATGAGCCACTACAAAGATTAAGACATAAATATGACAGCTTAATAACAAATGACCGAAGTTATGTATAGCTTATTTTAAGCTATAGTGAGGAGGCTAAATCTCCCAAAGTAAACTATACGCAAAGGAAAAATAAAAAGAAAAACTTAGCACGAAATATGATGGCGATGACATGAACATAAGCATACTGACTTTACCTTCCTAAGAAATTGATAGGTATGGTGAACAAATTTCCAGTCACTTCGATGGGCAGTGAGATTTTTCCCATAAGAGAAGCCAGTTCCAACTGGCAAATCTACAAAAATAATGCTAGATACCTGACAAAAAAGCCATAAACATTATTAGCAGTATATCACCCTACCAGAACAAAATAATAATAATAATAATAATAATAATAATAATAAAAGGATCACATAAAAAGAACGTGCAGTACTGGTTTATACTATTATCTCAACACTAATTAATTACACACATATTACAACCATACGCTTAAATAAATAGTAATTACCATTACAAATTTAGGATGGAGTTCAAGAAACAAAATCCATAATTCTTGAGGATGCATTGTATTACCTTTGTCCATGACTGTGGCCTCAAGACCAAACTAGGCAAGCTCCCATCATACTCCTTAATTTTAAATTTCATTGGACCTATAATTCACAGTTAATGACAAAAGTCATTATATAAATGTTGTTGAGTGGATCATTTTCAGTAGGATCAATTCTAGTGAAAACCGCTTTGGTGTCCACGTTTTGCTGCAAAATGATTCTGCAAGGTGGAAAGTCTATGCCAAATGGACTATAATAGGTACAGAAATGATCAGAAATGGAAGTGCTGGTACATTATCTATATCACAAAGCAGATATGTTGAGAAGTTGCTTGAGCATTTAAAGATGAGTAAGTCCAACAAGTTAGTACTCCTATCATTTTAAATTATTTTATAAAAAGATTACCATAAAAATAGTTCAGTTGGTTTCGTTATTGAAGCTATGATTTGATCTAGACCAGGTATTGTACAAGTTGTCCTTGAAAGAAGCATGCGGAAGCAGTCAAATAAAGGATTCTGAAGCATCTCAAAGGGACTGCTTGTTGTGGCTTGGTTTATGGCAAGGGCAGGGCAACACAGTTTGGTGTCATAGGATATACAAATTCAGATTATGAAAGTGAGCTTGAACAAGAGGCAGAGTGCCTGAATATGGTAGAAGGAGTGAAAAAAGATTTCTGGCTAAATGGGTTGGTCAGAGACATTGGAGTTCATCAGGATGAAAATACAATTTACAGTGATAGCCAGAGAGCCATACACCTGCTCAAGATCATATGCACCATGAGAGGACTCAGCACATTCAGAGGCGGCTCTCCTTGGAAAAAATTTTTATTTTTTGTAAATATAGGTATATATATTTTTTTATTTGGCCCCCTTCAAATTTTTTTATTGGTCAATTTTTATAAATTCTTTACTTAATTAGATGTTTAAATACTAAAAATAGATAATATGTTATGCATATATGCGTCGAGTTTTGATTGTGAAACATTCATTTTCTAGATCTGCTCCCAAGCATATTGATTTTCGAGCATCGCTTTTGATTAAACCGCGCAATTTGGCTGTAACAAGTACTCTCTGACATAGATTTTTGCTCATCTGAAGCATGAGGAGACTCAAACATGAAATATCTTGTTTGGATTAGCTTAGTTTGTGTCCAGAAAAGCTTATAATGAAAATATGTTACACTGAAATTTTTGACCAAATAAAAAATATATATATATACTTGTTTAAAATTAAGCAAAACCCAGTATGAATTAAGAGTTGAGTTAATGGCGTTTGAAAATGATATTTATGAACGGAAAGTTGCTATGTCAACTTTACCTATTTGAAAGACAAGGCCTGAAAATGAAGAACAACCAGGACCACCAGTTAGCCAAATCATAAGAGGGTCTCTCGCAGGGTCGTTCTCTGACTTAACAAAGTAGTAGAAAACCTCCATCTCATCATCTGCTTCCCCTAACCCTACATACCTGTGAAATGCACACATATGATAAAAGAGTATGGTTGCAATTGATAAATAGGAGTACACACCAAAATAAACAAACAGCTATACGAAGAGAAGTTGACCAAGCAAAAACTCAAGTAATCAAAAGGAGCTAAAGAAATGAAAAGTGCCAATAATGCTGACCCAGTTTCGAGCTCAAAGGGAAGTGGCCCTTCAAAGCCAGGAAGCCGTTCCACCTTTGCTCGAGAGGCTTCAAGATGAGATGATATCTGCAAGAAAATTGCAAAAGCAAGCAGAATCTGCCAGTAGCAACTAGAACTGGAAACCATATTCATCCCTGCAACCTGCAATTTCCAGCCACTGTTTCCTGGATCTCGTTGATCGGAACTTATTTTACTTTCCTAGTGCAAGTGTGGCTTGGGTGGCTGGGCACGATATAATAATACATAAAAGGTGGAGCTCGGGCCTATAACTTGTCGACAAACAATCACTGTACGCGTTGTTCAGACACAAATCAGACGTAATGTATTGTTGTACCGTTGATTTTAATTAAAATAATTATGAATAATTTCGACCTTCGATCAACTGTGTGCGTCGCGACTCATTAGTAAAAGTGCCTTAGCGTATCAATGCTCTTGTCACATCACTTGAATGAACGTTATTTATTGGACCACAATTTGTTGTTGCTTTGAAAAAATAAATAAAATATTTTAAAATATAATTTTTTTTTAAAAAAAATATCATCTGTTATACATTAGTTATTATAAAAATTTAATTAAAAAATAATATTATAATAAAAATAAGAAAAATGTGCATTATAAAATAATAAATTTAATATTTTTATTTATACTATTTATTACAATGAGTAAAAAGAAAAAAATAAAATTATATTTAAATAATATTCTTTATTAGTTTTAATTTCAATAATAAATATTATACATAAAATATTTGATTATTCAATATAATTATTTTAAATATATTTATTATATTTAATTAAAAATTATATTAAATATTATTCATTGAAAATATTAATTTATTATTAAATATTCTTTATTAAAAATATTCTGTGTACTACATATGTTGCAGTGTTGACACTTTTAAAATTACATATAAGTGTAGATTCACGAAAAAGTCAATATGCATGTTAATCCCCTACTCTCTACCTACTTTACATTTCATTTAAAAAAAAGAAAAAAAGAGAAAGAAAGAAAGAAAAAGCACCAAAACTAATATGAAACATTAGCTTCTTCAAAAACTCAACACAAAACATAATGATTGGTTTGTTAAAAAAGAGAAACAAAAGCAAAAAAGGAAGACAGACACAAAAATACATAAAAACAAAAATTACATCAAAATAACTTTTTATACATTTTAAATGGGGAAAAAGACTTTTTTTTTGCTTTTTTAGAACTTATCAACTTTTTACCTAAATGAATTTTTTTTATTTTATTACATAGTTTTTTCAATTATAATTTTTCTGCAATATTTAGGTAACCATTCCTCGAGTTTATGTGCCCCACGCAACCCACGCAGCCCACGTGGGCTAATTGTAACTATATTCAAAGTAATGGTGGGAACGAGGAAGCTTAAAATATACAAAAACTTTTGGCATCACGTGAAATGCGAAAGATAACTACATAAGCATGGGGAGCCCATCATGCAAGCATAAAATTTTTGGGACCCATCAATAATTAAATTGACAACGGTGGAGATGCGGAATGGGGATCACTGATTAACCAATGGAATACGGTTCAATAATTAATCAAAAGGATAGAAAAAGATATACGAAATGTTACATAGCTAAAAAAATATAACAGAAATTATGATAATGGTCAAATGATATGAGGTAGTGGAACTTAGTGCATATTTAATTCTACTTTTATAGAATTAATTTTAAAAAGAATTAATCTATAAGTGATTCTGATGAAAAGTAAAAAATTTTCATTTTTTTTTCATAATCAATTCTAGACGTAAAGATTAATTCTGGGAGTCAACAATTAAATATTATCAAAAATTAATAAAATCAATTTTGAAGGACTAAAATCAATTCTAAGGATGGCAATCGTGCTTTCAAAAATGCAATTATTTATTCATCTAAGGGTTAATGATAATACCAAGGTTAAGAAAATTGAACCAGGTATCGAATCGATTAAGGCAGGAATTCAAATGTTCAAAGGTCCAACCAATTTAACCAAAGGTTTGACCAGAATATAATAAAATATATGTATTTAATTATTTATATATATAAATATATATAATTAATTATAATGCAAAATTTTAATTATTTATACATATAAATATCTATATAATCAATTAAAATGCAAAAAATTATAATATAATTAATACAATATATATATATATATATAATTTATTATTTAAAAAAAAAAAGAAAAATAGTATTTTATAAAAATAAAAAAATAGAAATCAACCAAACTGATGAACCGCTGAAATCGGTCAAATTCACACCAATTTTAGCGGTTCAACCCAATTCAATCTAGTTTACCACATGTTTTTGAAGCCACCGGTTTAAGGATAATGATCGAACCAATCTAGTGATCGATTTCCTGTCCAACCGATTCGATCCGATTTTTTCTTCTATGGATAATATCATATTATTTTGGCAACAAAATTCTGGTTAAAATTTTGATCGTCTAGCATTTTTTAAAAGATATATAGTTAAATCCACTCTAGACAAAAATCATGCACTTCGATTGTAATTTTTTCTCAAGAATACTTTTTGCTGGCCTTAATCCTCTTCTTTTTTTCTCTTCTTTTTCTAGTTTTCCTTTATGTAAGTACTAAAAAAATTAAATTTATATGCATAAAATTTTAAGAATATTAGATAAAAGTAATTAAGTTTTTTTTATAAATATCTAATTTTTTTAATATTTACATAATGAGAGTCATACTATGATAATTGAAAAAAAAGTTGTTATGTCATTATATTATTTTATATTAAACATGATTTATTAAATCAAAATGAAGAGAATATATACAAATTCAAAGATTTGACATTTAATATAGAATATGTTCTTACAATATTTAAGGGAAATTCAGTAGATAAAATAAAAAATTGATGCTTTTCTCACTCTTTTTTGTCTTTGATTAAAACTAAATTGAAGTATATTCATAATATTTATTTAATAATTCTTACATAGGGATTCATATAACCTTATTTTCATAAAATATACAAAAATTGAATTTTTTAAACCTAACTACAATTTAATTATATTTTATATTAAATTTTTAAACATATGTATAATAATACAAATATATATATATATATATATATATATTACAATAAAATATACAACTTTATAAAATATTACATAAAACATTTTTATGTATACAATTAGCTTAGGTTTTTTTCGTAAATAAAATAAAAAAATTTAATTTCAAAAATATGATAATTTAACAAAAATTTCAAAAATCCAAGGTTTATTGGGCATTAGATAGATCGGCCTAACTAAGCTAATTTTTAAAACAACATAAATCAGCCAGCTAAGCTAATTTTCAATGTACATTTTGCCTATAAATAGCAGCCTAGGAAGGATGATTTCTATATATTAGAGAGTGAAAGTGAGAATTGCGGTTGGTTAGAGAGAGGGGGGAGAGAGAAAGGCGTGGAGAAGAAGAAGAAGAAGAAGAAGAAGAAGAAAAATAGGAGGAGATAAAATTTGTAGTTAAAAAGTTATATATTTGCATTTATGAATTATTATAATTAGTCATTTTTATTATTGTATTTGTGTTGTAGATCTAAAAAAAATATGGAGTATGATTTACACCGTTTGGATGATACTATTCATATTGCTGAAAGGCTTAATATATAGGTAATTTATTTTTATTATACATGTTGATAGTTAAATTAAATTAGATAAATAATTTGAATTCGTAGTTAAATCTAAAAGTAAAGGTTAACTTAGATTTGATTCTGGATTTACACTTGAATTCGAATTTGTTAGAATTAGAAATAGAATTTGAATTTGGATATGATTTAGAAGCCGAATTTGAGTTTGAGTGTGAAATTCAATTTTCGAAATTTGAATTTGAAATTTGATTTTTCATTAAGCAGGAATTTCGAATTTCAAATTTCAAATTTGAATTAGAATTTTAGTGGGAATTTCGAATTTTGGATTTCGAGTTTCAAACCTGAAATTTGGAATTTGAATTTCGAATTTTGAAAGGGAATTTGGAGTTTTGAATTTTGAATTTAAATTTGAGTTTGAATTTAAATTTGTATTTTAATCGAAGTCTAATGTGGATTTGAATTTGTATTCATAATTTGAATGTTAAATGGAATTTGAATTTGAAATTGATTATAAATCTAAATTTGGTATTCAAATCTAAATCTGAAGTTGAATTCGAAATTGAGAGTGTATTTGAACTAAAATTTAAATTGGCATTTGAATTGGAATTGGAATTAGAATTTGAATTCAAAATCGATATTACATTTGAACTTGAATATTTAATTTGAATTTGAGTGCAAATTTAAACTTGAATTAGAACTAGAATTTGATTTATAATTGAAATTTCAAATATAATTTTTAACTCGATTTCTCGTGTGAGCCTAAATTGAATGTGAATCTGAGCCTGAATGATTTGACTTCGTATGTTATAGCCTCATATAGTGCTTCAAGGTCAACGTCGTGATCATGAAATGCAGATGCAGGTCCACTGATGTAAACTAATTTGGAGCAGGCAGGTTTGTGGTATACGGCAAACATACCATATTTACAATATGATAGTACATTGATTGGTGCACTTATCGAGTGATGGCGTCCGAAAACACACACCTTTCATTTGCCATTTGAGAGTGCACTGTCACACTTCAAGACACTGCATCCCAACTAGGATTGCGCATTGATGGTCAGTCAGTTGGTGGATGCACAACTAATTGGAAGACCTATTGGAATCATGATTTATGGAGCTTCTGTAAGGAGCTACTTGGGGCAGTGCCAGATGAGAGTCAGATATGCAAGAAAGCAATGTTATACTCACCTAGTTCAGCAAAGCATTTCGTACATTAGATGTCGATGCATCCGAGGAGACGATTGCATGCCATATTCGTGCATTCATTCTGTAGCTTCTTGGTGCATTTTTTGTGGCAGATGCATAAGCCACGAGAGTTAGTTTGAAGTGGCTTCCTTTTCTTTGTGAAAGTTGAAAGGCTTAGTTGGGGCTCTGCAATATTGGCAAATCTATATCGCTAATTATGTCACGGTGTTAAGCACAACACCTAGAATGTTGCTGGGTGCCTAGCCTTTCTACAATCATGGTTATGATATAGAATACCAGTGCTACTTCCTAAAGGCAATTACCGACTCACGTTTCCTTTAGCTAGGAGGTAATTTTTCATAAAAATTATCAATTTCGTTTATCATTTTCTATTTATAAGAGTACTAATTTATTTTTTAGGTGGTGAGAAATTCAATGTTCGTCTAACTTCAAGGAGAGACGACTACTTCATTAACAGCATAAGCTACGTAGAGTGATTATTGACTTGCGAATTGAGTATAATTTTTTATGGTGTTTAATGGATGATTGATGAACAATGCAGTTTCGATGGCTACCCTATGAGTACGAAAAAGTGAAAATGAAGATGCCTCAGTTTGTGTATGCTGAAGCTGATATTTGGGTGTCTGTGACATCCCTGTTGTGCTTTGCCATCGTTAAGTAGCACCACATAGATCGCGTCCTTCAACAATTTGGCAAACAATAACATATACCAAAGGAGCCGCTAAACATTGACGGGCTGCACCGTATGGATAGGAGGGGCACTAATTATTGGTGGCCTACACACTACCATTAGTATTATGAGATAATGGGATGAGCGTAGGGGTCAAGTCATTGAGTTTCTCTTCATGCTGAGCCTCATTCCATCTGTCGCATACTTTGATTGGTACTCGGGTGTTACACATCATTTTCTGTCAAGAAAGAGAGCTCGAAATGACCCTAGCATGGCCAAACTCCCAACTGAAGCACCAGTTGATGCCCCACCACCACCGTTTGTGCAAAGACCAAATCATGCTCCCGACCCTTGTCATTAGGAGCATAGAGGACATAATGGAACTCATGGTAACCGTCACACCCCTCGGTGAGATGTGGACTCTGATGATGACGCCCATGATGATGATGTAGATTTTGATTGCGCAAAACCAAGCCACTTTTCTATGTCTAGTTGCAGTCTCCTGTCTATGTCGAGTTCGAGCTATTAGTTCTACGATTCAAGCCATAAGGTTGGTGCTACTTCAAGCTCATAGATCGTGCCTTGCTCTAGCCTCGATCAGCAGTTCACAATTAGGCTCAACCAGGATATTGACCATAGGTTCTCTATGAGTATTGAGGATCTCTTCAATTCGCAGGCACCACCAAGGGTAATGCTCAAATATGCATTCAGGAGATGGACATATACAGGTGATACCAGGAAGCCGCTACCCTAGTACTACACGTCAAGCATCACATGATGTACCGACGACATTTGAGTGCTATAGGCCATCTATGGATGGTGTTCTCGACCTAAATGCACAAGACATGCCATTCTCGACCATGCAAATGTAGTCAACTGAGTCTGTGCATCAGACACCCCCATCTACATTCACAGCAACGTACATTGATCCTAGTACCTTTGGTCAGTAGCACCGCGATGAAGATCAAGAGCAGCACCAACTACAACAATTAGAGGATGGACAAAGCAGGCCAATGCGAGAGATTTGAGCACATCAATATCACATGGGTTGTCCTCTTCTGGCCCTTAAACGACACCAGTGGAACGGCTAAGATCTGCATGAATCAGGTATGGATTATAATACCCTGCATTTTCGATTTTAGATCAATTGTAATATTGTTTACTTGCTTTTTCTAAAAATTTGTATTACCTTTTGCAAGCATGCTCGCGGGAATACTCTTGTATAATCATCCATTTTTTCTATTTCTTCAATTTTTTTTTCATTTCAGTTGTGATATTGTAATTTTATTTTAGCTTCATTTTGTTTAATTTAGTTGTAATGTGGTAATATAATTTGAGCAATTTAGTTTAATTTAGTACTAATTCTGTAATTTAATTTTAGCTTAATTTAGTTAATTTAGTTCTAATGTTGTACTTAAATTTGTTCAATTTTATTTTAATTTTTTCAATTTTGCATTTCTCTGATTCCTATTTGATTAGTTTAATTAGTTGTAATTTTACTTTAATTTCTTAATTTTCACGTTCATGTGATTCCTAGTTGATGCTGCTTCGGTAAGTAAACCAAGTCGTACAAATAATGAAGTAGTGAGAAGATATCGTTCCCTCAAGGATAGTTTTAGTACCGAGGTTAACTAATTAGATATCAAGTTGAGCAGTAAAAGTAATAAAAGAGAATGAGTAAAAAAAAAAACACACAATGAGCAATTTTGAGAACCAAATAAACTAAACTGTTTTGGACTAAACTCAATGACAAAAGGTGTTAGGGCTACTAAATTTACCTACTTATTAACATTGTTATTTTGAAAGTCAATTATCCAATCTCTATTTCTCTAGATTTATGACCAGATTCTATAAAGTAACTACAAGTCTCTCTCTTGACTATGTAATTCTTTCTTACTTAATATCATTGCCTAATCTCTTAGCATAGCCTAGATTAAGGGAAGATAAGCTCTATGGATTCCCAACAAAGGCCACACATGTCGTGTTTATCTATCTCTAGTTTTCGCTCAACCCATGATGATTATGACACGAAGCTTACTTTACAACTCCTCTCTCAAGTTATTGTAAAGCATCAAAACAGTTAAGTGGTGATCAAATACTTAAAAGCATTAACCACAGTCATGACACTAAATCATAAAGAAATAGAAAATTGGATAACATCCAAGTAAGGGTCACATTGTCAAGAGTGGCTACATTAGTGCCCTAACAAGAAGGACTTAGTTCATAATGACAAAAAGGAACAAAAAGTGCAAAAGAAAGTGTAGTGATGGAAGAAGAATCCATGGATGAAAAAAGAAGTGTAGAAATAGGATGGACACGGATCTCTCTGGCTTTCGTTACGCTCTTGGAACCTTCAGTCTTCACCTCCAATGCTCCCAAGGTTCTTCAAAAGAATTAGGATTGAAAAGTGGCTGAAAAAAGTCCAAGTAATGGTGTCTGAATCCTTTAAATATGTTGCCAAATCGTCTCCTAAAAGATTGATTTGAAAAACAAAACTTTTCATATTTATCGCAGCCACACTCAAGCATGGGGTCGCGCGCTCGAGTGTGGGTCTCAAAATCCTGATTCTTCATATTTTTCTTTTTATTTGGGTCTTCATGCCTTCAATTAAAATAACTAGTAATGAGTGAAAAAGTTCCATAAGGTATGTAAATTCAATAATAAGCTATCATACGACAAAACTCCTAATATGATGCTAAATTAATGCAAAACTACTATCTAATATGCATGTAAGTCTTAAAAACTATATGAAAATACCAACAATTATAACTCTCATTTGGAAAGTTATCACCAACTTATTAGTTTAATTAGTTGTAAGTTTAGTTCAATTAATTGCAAAATTCAAAAAATATAGCACTTGATTACATTGGATAGATAAATGATTTCTTAAATCTCAAAGATAGGATTTGATTTCTTAATAAAATCATTAACAACTGAAAATCATTAACAAACCACTTCAATATACTCTAAAATACAACAAAATAAACATTAATGTACATCACAATGGAAAATTAATACATGAAGAACAATTAAAAATAAAGACATTAAAAAAATATAAATCAGTTGCCAATACTAGGACGGTTGGAGCTTAAAGCATGTAAAGTTGGGCATCTTTGTCTAGTATGCCCCTCTTGCCTGCAAAGACCACATCATTTTGGTGGCCCTAGTTCAACCTCATCCATGTTATTACGGATTTTCGTTAAAATCGGGTGACCTTCATTAGCTTGTTTATGCTTTGGATTTGGTCGTATTGGAGGTCTATGGTATTCAGGTTAATAATCTTCACTTGCAACAGGTGCAAACTCCATTTTGTACACATTGAATACACTCTGAATATGATAAACATCATTGACATAAGTAGCCCAATCAACTTGCGCATATGGCCACGCAACGAGTACATGGGGGCATGAGAAGTGGAAGGCCTAAAAGCATCCATAGTTGCACCAACGCTCTTGTAAGTTCACCTCATAGTTTGGATGACTCCAACTAGTGCTAGTTCTTCACCACAAACGACTCACTTGCCCATGAAAATTGGAACACATTCATGGTGGCAATCAATTGTTTGTTGATTTTGATCGCTCGTATCAGCGCCTCTGAAAACACTTGTCCGTTCACAAGTTGGGCCTTGACTTGCTACCTTTTCCTTACAAATAGCTCTACAAGGCAGAAGTAAGTGGACTTTACAAGGGCTATAATTGGAAGATTGCGGGTGCCCTTCAGAACTGAATTAATGCACTTCGACAAATTGGTGATCATATACTCGAATCTTCGTCCTTCGTCACAGTGCTGTGTCCATTTTTCTTTTAGAATCCTGTTAACCCATGCACACATTGCTGGGTTCTCATCTCTCAACAAGTCATAACAACATGCAAACTCCCACTGAGTCTTTGCATATGACACATTCACGAGGGCTCAACGTGCATCTTTACTCTCGAATTGGATTGCAAAGTTTGAAGCAATGTGGCGTATGTAATATACATGATAGGTTGTTAGAAGATGGCACCCACTATCTTCTGAATTTATAGCTGCTTTGATAGCCCCATGATGGTCGGAAATTATTAGAATTCCTTGCTATGATGTCACATGTTGGTGTAGATTACTCAGGAAAAAGGACCAGGCATCCCTAGTCTCTCCCTCTACCACTGCAAATTACAATTGGCAAAATATTAGAGTTACCACCTTGCATGATTGCCATTAGAAATGTTCCACCATACTTTCCATACAAGTGGGTGCCATTGACTGAAATGAATGGCTTGTAGCATTTAAATGCTTCTATGCAAGAATGAAATATCCAAAATAAATGGTGGAACACCACATAGCTGTGACTAAGAAAATTCCCGCTATAATATGGCATAGTAGTCAATTGGATGATTATACTTGGCACAAACACATGTAGAGCTTGTAGCCATCTCGAAAGCTCATTATACGGCTCTTCTCGATCGCCATAAATCTTAGCAGTAGCATTTTACTTTGTGAGCCATACCTTCCTATACGAGGTCTTGAAACCATACCTCACTTCCACCGATCCTTGTAGCACATTGATGGATATCATCAGATTAGCCTACACCATGGGGAATATGGTCAACGGATAATATTTGTGTCCAACTTCGGATGGTCTTGGGAAAGGGAAGAAGACAAACACGTGTGTGGCCCATTATACTTCCGAATTTCCCGCCGCTCCTTTTTCCAGCGATATGTAATGCGTATACTCCATGTACACCCATTCCTAAAATACCTGCATTTCCCGTGGTATGTCAACTAATCAGACTCCAATATCTTGTACTCAACGGATCTTCGAATATTGTAGTTTTTTACAACAAATAACCTAGCTTCCTTATTAGGAAATTATTGTCCAATATGCAACTCATCATCTCCAGCATCATGCAAGATATCCCTTGCAGTTCCACGGAGCCTTGTAAATATACTTTGCTGCATCGCATCCAAATTCAAACATGAATAATGACACGAATGATCCTGTGATTTGGACATCATTGGTCAAGCTTTGGATGATTGGCTATCAGTAATAGGAGTAGCCTCTTTATCTGAGCCTTCACTGCTGTCACTGTCAACTGGTACTTGAAACGGCTCTTTCTCATCATCTCCATGATGATCAAAACTTTCAACACCCATAATCGGGCCACCTCCCATAAACGGTTCTGCAATCTACATTGTGAGCTGTCTTAAGCTTCTACAATCTTCCATATTCTCTATATTTCCACACCTAACATTTCCATTCTGCCAAGGATTGTACAAGGCAAAAGTCGGAGAAGCCACTGCTAGTGAAGTTGGACATGCTATAGGATTAGGATCTGACCCTCTAGCACTAATGTTCATTCCAAAATATAGTGGGTTGGGAGCCGATCCTTTGAAGCTTCCATTCATATCTTCAAGGGTGACAAACAACTCCATAATATGAATCCTAGCATATTAGGAGTGACAATAGAACATCAGATTCACGTTTTCATCACTTGTAACTGAAAGACTTATGTACTGAACGACACCAGGCCCAAATACAGTGAGAATTCTGTACACTCTTCCCGTTATTTGCTTTCGATTAAGGAGGCCCAAATTCCTCAATATTGTGTTTTTCAACCCTAAAAGAGTTATAGATGATAAAGAAACAGTCATACCAATTGAATTTTGACTGTAAAATGGAGTACCCTTTACTATGTTTGTGATTTCATCGTTGTGGTGAATTAATATGATAAATCTCTTAGGCATTTTTTTCTCATAAACACTTCAATCTGAATGAATAAAATTCATCTCGACCATCTACCTATTGGAAGGGTTTTATTGGGAAAATTTTGACTAGAAATCGACTCAGCTAGGCCGATTAATCTAATGCCCAATAAACCCCGGATTTTTGAAATTTTTGTTAAATTATTGTATTTTTCAAATTAATTTTTTTATTTTATTTACGTAAAAAATCCGTTAGCTTAAGATGAAATAACTTTAGAAATAAAAAGTATACATATAAAATTATTGTTGAAAAAGTAAGTTATATTTAAAAAGTGTGTAAATTAATTTTACATATCAACTCATTATTTATAGCGTAATTTGTTTAATAAGTTCTTTTTCCAATTTTAAAGTGAGAATTGAACAATTGAAAAAAAAAATTAATTCATTTTCCCTATCCCCCTTATAAAAAAAATTCATTCCATTTATTCTTCTTATCTCAATTAACGATATGTTAAATCCCTATATATAGATGGCCAGTTCTATAGTATACCTTATTAAGTATGGTGTGTGGTACACTATTTTAAAAAAAGATGGTGCACGATGGAACATGACTGATGCAAACTGTTTGTAGCAGTTTAATAATACTGGATGGTGGGGATTTAAAACTGGAAACCAATGTGTGATTAGTATTTTTTTCTTTTTTTTTTTGAAATTATTTGTCTCCGACGACTTGCCTGTCCAAAACGACGTGAGGAGACTTTGGGGCCAAGGTGCTGGGTGCGAACGTCCTGGGACTTGGAAAGAGCCTGACGAACATCTTGACAACGGCGATGAACTAGGCCAAGACCAATAAGAAGGAAACTCGACAATTGGGGCTTTCTATTTCTTGGCTTTTTGCTTCTTTTCTTTGATATAAAAATTAATAGCCATGCGTCAATACATGTTCAGTTGTGAAATTCAAGGATCTATGTGCGTATAACCCTTTTTCCAAATTTTAAGAAAAGTTTTTTTAAATTTAATTTCCTTTTTTGTTAGTTTGTAATGGAGCTTCTATGATTCCCACAATGGACAAGGTCATTGCCTGAGTTTCCTTCTTATTGCTAACTTCAACTTGTTCTGCATTATTTTAATTTTTGTATGTAATTTCAACAATAGTCACTTGACAACAAATGTTGGAGATTGCAAGAGAAGGAAGCTATAGACAGGACAAAGATCAAAAAACGACCGACAGATTAATGAATAGGAGCACGCCTTCATTGGAACGTGTCTTTGCCACCGACACTAACACACCACAACACCGAGCCCTTCATAAAACCTTCGCCAAGATAAACCTGTTTCAAATATATGTGTGGTAGCTGGATCTATCACAAAGATATGTTAAAATTGTTTCAGACAAAATTATAATATAAAATGCACTCTTTAGTTACCGGATGTCACTATTTCAACCTCTTATTTTTAGTCACGTTCCACATTGCACTAATTTTTTTAAATGGTGCACCACACACCATCCTTGATGTGGTGTACCATAGAATATATATATATATATATATATATATATATATATATATATATAGCAAAAGTTAAATAAAAATAAAGAATTAAAAGAAGAAATCCATATACTTTTCCACCCTCCACCACGTCCTTTAATATTAAAATATTTGAAAATCATAAATTTATTCTATATAACAACTTAATGTTGAAAGTATTATACATTTTATAATGAATTTATTTATGAATTTTTAATAAGGGTAAAACAATTGAAGAGAAAAATTATACCACTTTTCTCTATATTGCCTTTAATTAGCATTATAACAATGATTTATTAAAATGAAACTAAAGAGAATATAGCTAGAGACTATTGAGGCAAAAAATTTAAAATTTAAACATCTTTCTCTCCTTATAAAATTATTAAAATTTATTTTTCAATTTTAATTTTCAACATAAATTATACATTTAAAAAGAATAAATCTGATTGGTTATTAAAAAATTTAGCATTATTTGCTATAAAGAAATGTACTTTTAATTTTAGGTAAAGACTAAACTTCCTTTTAGTCTCATAGTAAAGTAATTTTAAAGAATAAATTTTACATAAATATTTGAAGAAAAGAATATCATTTAACATTAATTTAAAATAAATTAATCATAATTTTTTGTGGCTGATAATAAACTATATAAGACAAATTAGGTACTAGAATATTTAAAGTGGGTTAGTGATAGGTTGGTACAATTATTTGAGAGAACAGTTATTTAATGGTGCAGAATATGAGATAGTGGATGAAAATGTAATAGTTTCCTATTAAACCTTCTCCTATAATGAGTTAATTACTTTTAATTAAAACTAAAAAAAAACATCTCAAAATAATTTTATTTATATCGTAAAGCTTTTATTCTTTGTTTGACACTTGTCAAAACTTTTCTTATAATGCTTTTGAAATATTATAATAATAATAATAATATATAATAGATAATAGATTATTGAAAGGGGCTATTATCTTTCTTTTTTAGTGGTAACCCCACCGTTTTCTTTGGGGCTATGAATCAGTAGTGACCCGGTCTAGTTTGAGTAGATCATTTGGGTCGGACACATTTTTTTAAAAAAGAAATTCATTTGAATTTTTATTTTTTATAAAAATATATGACTTTATAAAATTTTAACCTTTTTGAAAATAATAAATGACTTTCTCAAGTCATTATTCAATCACTTAGGCCTTAGTAAAAGTTACATTAAGGGTGTTAATCATTTTATAACAAAATATTTGACTTCTAATTCCTCTGCTATTCTTTTTTTTTTTTTTTTAGTTTGGATTCCTCCACTATTTTATGTAGGAATAAAATACCGGGAGCTTTTTTTTTTTTTTGGTACTCTGGAAGGCCTAAAAGGCCCAAAAAAGTACAAACTAAACAATCCGGGGTATAGATGCCCGAATTAGATCAAATAAAACAAGAAGATTAATGGCTATTGGAGGCAAGTCTCAAACTTGAAAGGCGTAATTCTTATCCAAAGTCTAGTTAGCTATGCTATCCACTACTTTGTTGGCCTCTCTGTGGGTATGAACCAAATGGATCGACCACTAAAGGATGATAAGATGAGGAATTCTGCAAAGGATTCAGGTGAAAAGCGAATGACTTGGCGGAGGATCATTGATAGTAGTAACAGCTGAAGTAGAGTCAAATTCAACAATGATATGGGAATATTCTCTATCACAAGCAATTTGAAGGCCACAAAGGATAGCTTGCAATTTCTTCATGAGGGTGCAATTTTAATCTAAGCAAGAGGCATAGCCAACTAGCCATTTTCTTGAGTTATACCTAATCACTCCATCACAGCTCAAATTACCACAGTTGCCTCTAGAGGCTTCATCAGTTTTAAGCTTAAGCTAGCCAAAAAGAAAAGCATGCCATTGGATCGCTAAAGTCATACCGGGCTACGAAAGGACATATTGAAATTCTTGTGTTCTTGCTGACCGAATGTTGTTGACGTAGTTGTTAACTTCCATTTGAGCTTTGTAAGAATTGTGAGAAAGTCTTTTATACAAAAACTTATTTCTATAGTTCTATAGAGACCAAGTCGTGACTCTACACACATCTACCAATTAGAATCATCATTCACGCCATAATTGTCAGTAAGATTGGACCTCACCCATTGAAAACTACTCCCTATGAAGAAAGTAGCGATGTTTTAGGGAGCCAAAAATTTGATCCAAACACAAAACATCAGAGGGAAATCTCAAATGGCATGATGGGGAGTTTCAGTATCACTGGAATACCGAGGGCACATTGGAGAATCCCCTCTACCCCGGGAAGTGATCCTTGAAAAAGTTAGGACCCTCTTATGACAAAGCAGCCAGAGGAAAGAATTTATCCTTTGAACGCCTTTCCAACTCTAGATAAGCTTCCATAAGCTATCTTTGTCATGAGATGGAGGCAAGAAATTGGTAACTGCATTTCAAATTAAAGGACCCATCTTTAACCGCACCCCAACATCACTTGCTTTCACTATCTTGTTGAACTAGAGGAATAGTATTGCAAATAGAATCTAGTATGTGGGGTGGTAAAGAACTCATCATAAGCTCTTTTCTCCACAAACCATTCAAATCCACAAACTGGGCCACCACCAAATCCACATCAGTGGGGGGAATTGGGGTTATAACTACATTAATTAGTCTCAGGCTTCATTAGAGCCAAGCATCAGTTGTGTGCCCATTACCAAGAATAATTGCTAAATTGTTGAGAATGTAAGGCCACATTTTGACAAGGCTTTTCCAAAGAGCAAAGTCCGAGTTTGTACAGCCAATGTTTCTTTGCAAATCATGACCCCTCTTGTATTTGCCCAATAAGACTTGGGGCCATAACGCATCAGGCTCCTGAATGAGAGACCAACCCAACTTTGTCATAAGACTTCTTCATATGGGTGATATTCTTAAAGTCGAGACCTTCCTTCTTTATTGGTTGAACTAAAGTATCCCACTGAATTAAGCGAGGCTTCCTCATCGAAGAGGTAAATCTCTAGATGAAAGAATATTGAGGCTTTTTCAATCTCATGGCAAATTCCTCTTGGAATGAAAGAATGTCGCATTGGATAAAGCGCCATAGAAACTAACACTAATTTAGCAATAGTAATCCTGTTGGCCAAAAAGAGATAGTTGGCTTTCCATCCGTGGAGTTTGATTTCCACTTTCTCGCTTATGTGTTTGAAGTGAGCACTAGAAGCTCTACCATGATTTAAGTAGGCTCCAAGATACTTGCCAATTTCACTAACGACCTTAAACCCGCTGAGACTAGCTATTTGAGACTTTTCAATTGAGGTGACATTCTTTGAAAAGTATATGCTCGTCTTGTGTCTATTGATACAGTGTCCCGAGGCCTCACAAAAAAACATTAAGAAGCTTGAGAACATTCTCCAGTTGCGACATAGTAGCTTCAACAAAAAGCATAAGATCATCAACAAAAAAGAGATGAGACACTAGAAGGTCATGTTTACCTGCTTTCTTGGGGAGCCATAGATGGTCAGAAACTGTAACATCTTTTCAAATATAATACTATGCTTAAGTCATAATATTATACTCAATAGTTTGCCACTTTTACTAGTTTACCTTTATTACATTTTCATTATCTAGGTCATAGCGCAAATTAAATTGTCTAAATTGTGAAGTTAATATTGTGCTTATTCGTAAGATAAGCATGTGATAAAAATTTCACAGGATACAACATCATATGTTAAAAAGTAAGAAATAAAAGCACAAAAGTAAAATTTACAATAAATATCTACAGAACATTCATGTAACCTTTGTAAGTTCTAAGTACAATATAAAGAGCTATCAAAAGATACATATATTCAACCTGTAACACTAATCCTAACTCAGTATAAATCCTCATAGGGACTATGAGTAATCATCAAGGGTACATGAGAACAAAAGACAACAAGAACTACGTTTGTGGCCCAAGGTCATACAAAAGATATCAAATAAAGGCCACTATGTAAAATAGGCACTGGTCAACACTACTCTGGCTAAATCTCCCTACAAAAGATACAACTAACTCCCTCTAACCTGGTCCAAAGGAAAGGAAGCCATTCGTTATGACACCTACGACGCCAAGACCTCTAAGTGAGGGTTCATCATCTCTAAGAGCAAAAGAGGAAGAAGAAGTAGAGGCACCCACCTTAGAAGGGTCGGTCTCTAGTTAAGTTAGTAGGAAAGGTTGTAGTGGTGCGCCAGCAAGGTGTGCCATGAACAGCAGAAGCCCATCGAAGGGAGCCTCTAAGTCAAACATCAAACTCAGGACAAACTTAGAAAAAGAATGCTCGAAAGATATATATAAATGCATGCAAGAGGTAGCCGTTATGTATAATGAGTCTAAGCATGGTTATTGTGCCACTGCCATTCTGGTATCTCAGTGAAGAAGACTAGCACCGCCATCGATATCGACTAAGAATAACACGGGAGGGTGAAAATTTGAAAATTCTCAGTAGGATTTCCTAGATTATTATGCAGTAAAATCGTAATCACTCCTAGATGCTTTGGTTTATTTCAGAAAGATGTGAATAATATGAAAAACAGAGCATAATGTCCAATTTTGTCATTGAAATCATGTTATCCAAAGCAGGTTTTATTTTATTCAAATGCTTATGAAATAAAGAAAGAATTTGAGTCATGAACATAGTAAACTAAAGAACAAGTATTTTTGCTATGTAACTCTTGGATAATAGTCTACTTTTCAAGATAGAACTCATTCCTATATAGGATCGCCAGCTTTACTTTTCCTAACTTTCCTACCGATCTATTCCTATTAATTCATTTCAGTGCTAGCCAAATAATATTAAATCATCATTATAACTTGAATCATATTTTCTTGAATGCATATACTTGAAGAATCATAATCATGATGCATGATGCATATAATTCTACCATCTGAAAACATAAACTTTCCAACATATAAATAATACAATCCCAGCCAACCAATCACAGAAAATAAAATCATTGTATTTATATATCAATATCACATAACTATGATAAGGACTTGTATGAATAATTCAACCATTGGTTTCTTATGGCTTATGGGACTCATGATCATTAAGGTTGTCAAGATGTCTTAACTATCTCAAATATGCCCTGTTTTATTGATTGCACTAAAATTTCATTTTAACTCATCTTCAACTAAAAATTTAATATGTTGTAGTCTTATTAGTCTATTTTTAAATCTCTTTAGTCCCATTAAGTTTTAAGATATATAAGTTAAGTTATTCAAGTCTTATCCAAGACTACCTTGTTTTAGGATAGACTAGAGCATCTAAATTTAGAAAAGCACTAAAATTTCACTTGTATCATTTTTATACGAATTTTATACCAAGCTATAGCTAATTGAATCATTTTTCAATCCTAATAAGTTTTACCTTTGTTGGGTAAGTAGAGCTCAAGTTATGAGCTCCCTAAGTAGGCTATTCTATATTGCCCTATTCCAATTCAAATAGGATATAAGGTAAATTTAGAGAATTACTGGGAGCAATGTACTTAGAATTTAAATCTAAAATTTTTATTGTATGATTATCTATATGTTAGCTTTTTAAAAAAATTTGTTGCACTCAATTTGAAGTTATATATGGGGTAAGTTATGCCTTTCAAAACATATACTAGTCAAGACAGGGAATGGATTTCAACACCTTACTTCTAAAAAATCAGATCTTTCTCATTTTTAATCCAACGGACTATTATTTATATGGTTGGAAAGCACTGGAAGTCTAGTTTTATACAAAAATTGGTTTCACTCAATTTTGATATCTACAAATAAAATTGTACCTTTTACTATATGGATAGTACACTTAGGATTTTCTCTTAGCTTTTCTGTTTGTGTGTTCTTTTGGTATTTTGATTAAGTCATCAAACCAAAATAATAATTCTTGCCTTAAATCACTCAAGGCAAGCCATATTAACATCAAATAAAAGGCAACATTAGAAAACCTAGCAGCAACCTAAATTAGAAAAATTAAACAATCTAAGAAAATCTTACCTAAAACATTAGTTGTAGCTTGTAAAATTAGAGTCTCTTGGTGCTTTCTCTTCAATAAAGCCCTAAGATGATGATATCTACTCTTGTTCTTCTTGGCCTAAAGCTATATGGTTCAATGATGGGATCTTTATAGGGTGATCTTTGAGGTTTCTTAAGAAGCACAAAGAAAGAGTAGGAATTTTAAGAAGAAGAAGGTAAGGTTTTCTTAGAACCTTTGGTCGAGATGGAGAGGATAGAGAAAGGAGTATGATGAATGAAAGAAATGAAGTATGTATAACTAAGTAGGCTGGCTGAAATTTGCATGGACAAGGAAGGAAAGTTTTGGTGACTTGTGAACTAAGTTGGAAAGATAAAAAGAATTGTGATTGGTGGACCTAAGTGGCAATTTGAATTTGATTAAGTCTTCCAATGATGTGGCCTTCATTTATCCAACATGATAAGGTGAGTGGCTAGTTCCTAGCCACATATATTAGGGTTTTTAACTGGTGCTCTTGTCATCTTATACTACAAATTTCCACTGATTTGGTTCTTATGTACAAAACATCATAATTCACCTTATTTCTCTTAAACTAGCAAAACATTACCAATTGCCTATATGAAATTTTTCTGCGAAGAAACTTAGATTCGTCTAATCCTAATATATGCATTTTGATACTAATTATTCATATATCTATAATATATCGAATTAAATTAGTGAACAGCGTTCGTCAGGTGCACTATTCTTCAAGATATTATAGAAATAGCTTAAGAAATAAGATAAGATAGGGAGTCCATGCATATAACAAAATATAAGGCGAAATGGGGTCACCTTGTCTAATCCCTCTCGAAGGAGAAAAATCCTCAGTTTTGTAACCATTCCAAAGAAGATTGAAAGAGGCTGAAGTGATGCATTCCATGATGATCCTAATGGGACTAACCGAGATACCAAATTCAATAAGGCATTGGAAGATAAACTCCCAACTTAGATGATCATATGCTTTCTCAAGGTCAATCTTAATGGCCATAAATTTTTTCTTTTCTCTCATCCTTTGCATTGACTAAACCATTTCTTTGGCAATGATAATATTGTCATGAATTTTGCGTTTAGGAACAAAACTAGCTTGGAAGAGAGAAATGCATTCCCTTAAAGCTAGTTTGAGCCTATTAACAATTACCTTAGTAAGGCATTTGTAGGCTGTGTTGCATAAAGAAATAGTTCTCAATTAGCTTATGAATTCCAATTTTGGGATCTTAGGGATCAAAACCATGTAAGTATTGTTAATGTCTCTGACTCTGGAAATGTTAGGCCAAATTTCTTGTATATAATTCACAACAGAAGGTCCCACAATGTCCTAATTATTATGGTAGAACATTGCAGGATATCCATTAACCACAGGAGCTTTGAGAGCTCCTATGTTAAACATAGCCAATCGTATCTCAAGCCAGTGACAAGGATGCTCATGTTCTCAGTTGATATAGGATCCACGGGAGGGTAATTCAAGGAAGTAGCAATTTGTGTTCTACTGCTCATGTCTTCAGTATACAATTCCTTAAAAAACACTGTTGCCATATTAATCAGGTTGTCAAGATCGTCCACGCAAGTACCAGTACTGCCCCCCAAGGTGCAAATCTTATTTATGCACCTTCTAATGATTAGTGTGATAATATTTAGTATTTTGAACTATCCATAATCTACTATGCTCAATATTTCTGAATCCGTAATCGTTTTTCTTGATCAAGGGCGTCCCTAAGTTGCCTCTAGATGTTGCTTTCCAAATTCTCAAGACATATGTTTATGCCATAATTAGTTGCATTTGGGACACCATTGATTATGGCTATGGGTCTCTTCATTCGAGTGAAAATATTTCCAAAATCTTTCTTCTTCTAGATAAATTACTGGTGTGAAAGGCTAGCCACTGTGGCAGACCAAGGAATTGAATGGTTTTAATGATCTCTCAAGAAGGCCTTGAATTCTTCATGTTGCATCCAAAAAGATTCAAAGCTAAAAGGGTGATTACTAGATTCCACAGGATTCCCATGCATGCGGAACAGTAACGAATGGTGGTTAGAATGTAATCTAGCAAGAGTTTGAACATAGGCTTCACGGAACTTCAAGCACCAAGCAATACTGCAAAAAGGGTCGGTCTAACTTTTCAAAAATTTTGTCTCTCCTCTCTTGTTTTAGTCCCCTCCAAATGAATTTCAATCTTACAGAATCAACCTCAATGAACCACAATTTAAGATCCACTTCTCAAAGTTTCTGCACCTTCGATAGTTAGCACTCGCCCCTCCTTTTTTCTCACTTGAAGAGGCTATATAATTGAAATCTCCTATTAAAAGCCATGGAGAATGAATGGACTCCACCATAGTTTTGATTTCACCCCACGCTTCACGATGGATAATCTCACACGGGTTCCCATAGATAACCATAAGGAGCCAAGGGGATTGGTCTGGCTCATTAATTTGCACATGAAGAAATTAAGGTTACTAGACCACCAATCTAATAGAGATGTCCTCATTATTCCACAAAATCTATATGTCCCCCGAGTAGCCTTGAGCTCCAACTAAAATAGATAATTTAAATCCTAAAACTTTGATGACATTATTAGCTTTAGGTCCACTACATCTTGTTTCTTGGATAGCAATAATATCACAGTTATGTGTGTTTAGGTACTCTTTAAGGGCCCGTCTGAAGTCTATATTAGAGGCCGTATTAGAATTTTGGATGAAAATAATCATAAAAAACATAAGAATGGGGGCAACTAATTCAGTTGCATAGTATCTAGGTCCCCAAAGGTGGCAACTTCTATTGGGCCATTCTTTTCACAAACCATATCTTGAATAAGGCTAGTGTCCAAGTCCATATTGTCTTAACTAATAGAAGTTAGAGGTGTCTTAAGGCATATGTTGACCATATCCGAGTGCCATTAGCATCATTAATTGGTAAATTATTAATAAAGGGTAAGGGGAGCAATATATCTCATATTTTCTGAAATATCTGCATGTCTAGGCATTTTGAGACTTTTAGCTGATCATTGGACATTGGTCATGTTAAATGAGGTAGGGCCCTTAATTGCGAGTGTACAATCATTGGGAATATTCTCTATCTGTTTTAAACTTTTCTCTTTCCTCATTTGCTTCCAAAAAGAAAAACTCATGTAGGCGCATGGTTATCACCCTTACCTTGAGAATTCCCTAGGTTACTCTCGGATGCAATAAACTCATCACCATTCACGTGATTAAGTTCCTCCCTTAGCACATCAAAATGCATTCCACCATGTAGGGCGCTTGGTTGTATGCTAGTAGTACCTTAATTCCCATTATAACCACTCCCAACCATATGCTTAGTGCGCTTAGGTTTCTGAACAATCATCTCAGCTCGATACATCCCTTTGCTAGCTATCCCCAAAGCCTAAGGAATACGAGGAGGCTCAGAGGTGGTTGTCGGCATTGTTACATTCTCTTGCAATGGTGCTATTGGAGTAGAATTGTCCACCATAGTATGTTCCAAACATTTGTCTCTTGAGTGTCCACACTAACCACATTCAAAGCAAATATTATGAAGACTCTCGTATTCCACATTATGTGTGGAGTCCTCAATCCGATATTTAGAGAGGAGAGGTTTAGTCAGGTCGATTTCAACAACAAACATGCAAATTTACCTTGGCTTTGATCCAAAGTATTGACATCTACTTTTAGCGTGGTCCCAATGAGGTCTCTAATCCCATATAGATTCTTCTTATCATAATATTCCATTGCAAGCTCTGGAAGTCTCACCCAAGCTACAATCCTCTAAATTTTCTCATTATGAAGATTGAAGTTAGGTTTCATTTTCAAACCTTGAGGTAGTGATAAAAAAATTATCTAAGGACCATCAGTGAGAGCCCAAATGTAATCCTCACAAGCCTTGAATCTGACTAAATAAAAGTCATTTCCAACGTCAATGAGTTGGATAGTTCCATCCCTAGCTTGGAGAGTATCCAACTTCTTTTTCATAACATGGTAGCTGATATGCCTACCTAGAAGCTTGATGATGAGAGTTTGTTTCCATGGAGCACACAACTTCTTCTGTTATGCCTTGTTAAAAAACAATGCTGGGACGCCCAAGCTCGTCCACAACAACCTTTGTCCTTAATCTTTGCACTTCCTTCTCCTCTTCTTCTCATCAAGAAGCCCCTTTTCCTCTATGTTAGTGAGAAAGGCCTCATCTTTTAAGTTTGAATCATCAGTATCGAAGAAAATGATTTCTTCTTCATCCTCACTATAGTCAGAACCAACGACCATATCCTTATAGGATTTAGGTGGAATCCTGATTAGAGTTGCCTCTAAGTCAGGGTCCTTGAGGTTGGGAGTCGAGGAAGCTCTTTTCATCCACTCTTCATCTCTAGGGATGAGAACTGCTAATCCTAAAAACTCTGCTATGTCATTGCGAGCCTTCTTCTTGCTATAATATAGCAAGTCATTTTCTTTTTTTGAAGCTTGATGTGAATCTCTCTTTGGTTGAAAGTCGGTGGTATCCATTGACAGACAATACTCATATGTTCTTTCTCTAAGAAATGTTAGCTTTAGGGGAGGTAATATAGGCTTGCATTGTCATTATTTTCTACAAATTAACAACAATGGGAGTGGGAGTGATTTTATAACTAAACATTTGGCTGCCAAGTACTCTACCATTGATAGGGGACTAAAATAGTGAGAGTTATTTTACAACTAAACATTTGACTTCAATTCCTCCACTATTCCATGTGAGACTAAAATAATAAGAAGCAAGCAAGCTGCATATAGGTTGTTTTCTACATGAGCATCTAAGATAATAACACGCCTTTCATATTATAACCTATGTAGTTTATATATTTATTTAATTATATTCAGATCAACTGGTTCAACCAGTGACTCCTTGGTTGAAACAATGACCTAGTGACCGATGTCTTAGCCAAGTCAATCACCGGGTCGAGCTTTATAATTATGATATATTATATGTTATTTTTCTTGCCCCTTTTTCATTGTCTTCGTTATGGGTGTTTTAGTTTCCTTTTGTGAGTGTTTTAGTTTTTCCTTCTAGGTATTTTTATATTTATAGAGATGACAAAAATGTCCGAATCTATTTTGAATAGAGCTGTAATATATTCTTCAAATTGCAACACTTTTTATATTGATATCTGATGTAAAAAATGCTTATACGTCGACAGTCTTCAAGTAAGGAGTAAAGCCACAGATTATTGGTAAGTTTAGATTGTAGAATCCATTTCTTTCTTATGAAATTTAGATTTGATATATCTTTTACAATTTATAAGTATTGATAAGCTTGTTTATTAATAAACTTTCTTTTTCATAAAAAATAAATAAATTTGGCATTTTCAATATATTTTAAATGTAAGCATTGATAGGCTTGTAATAAATATACTTTACTCTTATGATTATCAATCAATATATATATATACCTCTCCACAGTCATGTGAAGATTAGCAAACTACACATTTGTTTTGAATATAAAAAATACTCTTTTATTTCTTGAATCAGTTTAAAATTATGGGCAATATTATAATTTTATTTTATTCACATTAATTATTACTTTAACCTTTTTCTTACCTAATTAATATCTACTATTCATTAATACTTTTCTCCTTTTTTTTTGGTAAAACCACTCTTCATTATTTTTTCTACATATACCATTCTCTTTTTTCTATTTTTCTCTTAAATATTACATAATTACAAATTAATGTAGTGGCATCATATACTAGATGTATAAATTTACCCAAAACAAATAATGTATAGTACGTAATATCACTGTATAAGGCATTATATGATTGCACTGTAAATTTATAACAAATAAATCTAAATTTACAAAAGCAATGTTACTTTGCTTTTCTCTTAATGTAAGCTTATACAAAAGCAACATGCACTTAGTACGCAGCATACAATTTTAATTATTCATGTTCAATCCTTGTAAAATTCTTAATTTATTTAATTTTTTTAAATTAGATCACTTCAAATAAATAAATTAAAAAATTTATAAATAATTATTCCTCTGGTATTATGGCCTGTACCACAACAATGTTGTCCTTTATTAATTTAATGAAGAAGTATTTTATATAATTAGTATTAAAATATATTTATCTAGCATATAGAGATATTACATTAATTTGTAATAAAAAAAGAGAACAATATTCATGTGGAAATAAATAGTTAAATGTAAATATTAATTAGATGTGAGAAAAGTTAGAATAGTAATTAATATGATTAAAATAAAATTACATTTCTGTCCAAAATTTTAAATTGATTCAAGAAACGAGGGAGTGACTTTTTATGTCTAAAATAAAATATGGAGCTTGGCAACCTCGACACTACCAATTCCCTCTATATATGAGGAGAGATCCATTTATACTGGTGTACTATTTGATATACTTACAACATTAATAATTTTATAAAAATATAGTTCTTATAAATCCCATCATTGAATTATAAGTACATATTATATAGATCATTTGTGCTAAATTTTTTTAAAAAAAAATTGAACATCATTAAGGATATGATTAGATAGTTCTTATATATATATATATATATATAGTAATATGTTCAACACACATATTACTAAGCTGGAAGTAAATCAAGTTAGCTCATAAGCTATTTCTGCCTCAGTTCATTAGTAGTTCAATAAGTTGGGCTCGTAAGCTCATGAGTCGAATTTGAGCTAGAGTCTTGAGCTTTACTATATTCAACTCATTAGCTCGTAAGCTGGCTCGATGTATATATGTGTGTGTAGGTGTGTGCATGTGTGTTTATATAAATAAAATTATATTTTGTTATTATTACTATTATTATTGTTGTTATTAAGATTATGCTCTTATCACTAAATATTCTATAGTTTATTAAGCCAAAAAACTTAATTTATATCTAACTTGAGCTATCTCATTAAGTTTGAGCAGTTTGTGAGTTAACTCAAGCTTGATGAGCTTCTAGTGAGCTAAGCTAGAGCCTAGAAATTAGACTCACTTTGTGCTTGAACTCGAGCTCGAGCTCGAGCTCGAGTTTGGCCTATTATTAACGAGTCGAGCTTGAATTATGCCAAGTTCGGGCTTGACTCGACTCACTTCCAGCCCTACATATTACCTTCCTTCAAAGTATGCTCAATATGAACTCTCTAGTGGTCCATTAACAGATTTCTGATTGTGTTGATAAGAGGCGCATAGTTATGGTAATAAGAGACCCTTCTAGACACAATTCAAACAACTTCTAAGGAGTCCATGTTGCCAATAATTAAGCTTATCAACTCCTAGGATAAGAAATTTTTCTCTCCTTGTGAGATGTAGGACCCACCTTTGAGTATGGGTTGCCAAGTTTCTTACTACTATCGTGAATAAGATATAAAATCATTCATACACTTTTATCCAATATCTTAAGTTTTTGGAAGAAATATATCTTAATATGATATTAGAAATTCTATAAGTAAACGGTTTAATATTTGATCCTTATTTACCCTATTTTTTTATATAAATGTTAAATTTCACTATAAGGTAGAGTAGGCTTATAAATTATTCATACTTTAAGCCCAAAAAAAGCTCTTACATACTAAAATATAAAACCATTCATGCAATTTCTCTTAGTTGAGTTCTATAATGCAGGATCCGCTGTTGTTATTGCTAACTTAAAAGGAGCTTTTTTCTTCTTATCTGTTTATAATATATAATTTCTGAGCACTAAATATTGGCATGTTCATAAACTGACACTTAGTTGTTTTATAATGTGCCACCTCAGTTTTTTTACTTACATGATGTGTTTTCATTTAATCACCTTATTTTTCCCTTTTCTTTCTTTTTTTCTCCTTACCATGCCACGACCCCCTTTCTTCCTTTTCTAGTTTATTCACAGCCCCACACCTCTCACTCCCTTCCCAAAATCCCAACAGCACTATACATAGGAGGGCATGTGGGCTGCCGTTGCTACTGCCATCCTTTGCATTCTGCATCTCTCATCTTTATCTCTCATTTCGCTCCCCCAATGCCTAGCAACGGCGAAGCGCAGTGATAGTGAGTCCTATAGTGGCAAGGTGGTTCAGCCCTTCCTAGAGGGTGAGCGACAGCCAGTCTGCATTTTTTGGTGGTTCCCAACAACTCCACAGCAGCAGTTCTTCAGGGAAAGTGGTTGAGACAACAGAAGAAATAGGAATCTGATGATAAGTCAAATGGGTGGAGGAATGGCTCTTAGCCTTTCTAGTGGTTCTCTTTATGTTACAATACTCCCTCAACAATGAATTCCTCTCTTTATGTTACCACACCCCTTCAACCTAATAGAGCACCCACTACCATATTTTATTACCCTTTCCCTTCATTCCTTCCTTCCCCATTAGACATTAATGGCCTTTGGCCTTCTATGAACGCCCACATATGATGCGTGATGTTGTCGATGACTCTCATTGCATAGTCAAAGGCCGATTGGAGGGAGTCGAGGCAGTTGTTGAGCTTAGCTCGCATGCCAATCATGGGTCCGACACAAAGCTTCTTGCTTAGATCGATAATCAAGTTAAACTCTTCCTCAATGCTAGCTTCCTCATAACCAAAGCAAGGATATGTATGCCACTGCAATACTGTTGCTTGTGTATGCCACCTTCTATTAGTTGCTAAAAGCTAATATCTTTTTGGCTTGCTTATTCCTATTCCACAGCGATTCTTTACCACTGGAGAAAGTTCAGAGCTGAACTTGATAATCAATCAAAATTTAGATTATGTATGATTGAGTATGTGATATAAGCATTAAGATGTGATATAAGCTTGTACGATTTGGAGGTTGTTTTATTGGCTCAAAATCTTTAACTTTAATTGATGTTACAAATCCTATAAGTGTTTTCTACCGATTTCATATTTGGCTTATGGGCAACTTGTGTATTTAAGGTGAAATTTGTGACTTGATTGTTTCGTATTTGTGAAGAAAGAACTCAAGTTCTTGATATATAATTCCATGAGGCTCCCTAAGTAGTCTCCTTTTGATAGCAAGGTGAGCTATAGTAGCAGCAGCTCTAAACCATGCCATAGCTTTAAGTTCATCTTAAAGTCACTCCCCTAAGAATCTGCCTTCACCAAATACTCAAAAAGCATAGCAGTTTTATTAGAATGAAAGATAAATTAAGGAGAATGAAGATTGGGGTATTAACAAACCTCATTATTTATTTCTACAAAATTTGAGAGAATGCATATGTAGATATATTCAAGAGAGACCTCTTAGCTTTGCAACTTATGAATACAACCCTTAAATCATGTGCAAATACAACAATAAGTAGCATCCATGGGCAAAATTAAATCAATCCTAACCGAAGTAACAAAACTAGCAATGAGCTTAACCTTCCAACAAAGATATTGGTACACCAGGTGAAAGTTGTATCCCAAATAATGATAGATAATAACTTATGCTTTGTTTACTAATGACATGCTTTTTGGTGTTGACAGATTTTTATGTCACTGTTTAAGAGTGAAGTTCTTAGTGCTTGTAAAACATTTTCAACACAGCATATCAAGTAGTAGTAAGATACATTACTAAATGACATCAAGTGCTTCAAGATTTATATTATTTTCATAATGTGTGTGTGCAAAGTAACATTTTCCTTTTTTTACATGACAGTGTTTTATTTTTTGAACTTGGATATTCCTTAAAGAGAATGTGAAGGAGTGGGGAAACAGAAATGCAATTAAAGTGGCTCAATTTGTTATGGGGTGCCATGTCGTTTGCATTGTGGAAGTGAGTAGCACCATTCATGGTGCTGGAATCTATTTGACTTTATTTTTTAATGGAGGACCATGTCTTAGATCTCTATTCAAGCTTCATGCATGGGCAGCATAACTCCACCAATTTATTCACTACTTTGCCATTGTGAATAAGCACAAGTAACAAAGGTTCGGCATTCTTAATTTTCAATTGATAGCTATATAGCTAACCCTTTTTTTTTTTTTCATTTTCCCACACATATTGTATTTAGACTACATCAAACTTATATTAAATTCTACCATTCAAAAAGTAAAAATTTTAATAAGAACTTAATACAAAGAAGAAATTAAATTCATCCAAACTCTCTCCATGCCTTAATACTTTTCATATTATTAATACCATTTTCTACAAGATAAATTTCTCCTAAAAATGGTCCATTGCTTCCTATGTAGAAGATCATTTTTAGACCAATTTATCTATATTTATAATTTGCTATGTATATTTAAAGTACAAGTATTTCATATGTAACATCTATTTTTGACACAATAAAACTTTGACAGAATTTTTTAGAAATTTTAAATCATGCCTACAGTTTATCTACTTTGTGCAATGTGCAGGTCTCATTGTAGTGTGCAATAATTCCAATAAAGAAGAATAGGAATGGCTTCTAGATAATCTTTCCCCATCAATAGTTGGTACAATCCAGTCTTAACTCTTGCATTTGCTCCCTATTCTCCTCCTAAAATAGCAATTGTTCTTCAGGAGTATTGAAAACTGACATAGCTTACTGCAACAAAAACATTTTGATGCAAAAAATTATAGTTTTTGTCATAGTATAGTCTAGTAGCAGAATATGTTAGGTATGTTCAGTCTTTTGAGAGGTATGGACAATGCTTGTTTAAAGGGTTAACTTAAGTGAGTAGTTGATGACTTGTAGCAGTAAACAATGCTTTTTGTATGTATAAATATACATGAAAATATGAATGAAAGTTTTTGTGAGTGTTTTCTCCTCCCATAGATGTTTTGCTGTCCCAAAATCTGCACATAAGCTTTCTTACAATCCAATAATTGGTATCTAGAGCCTAAATGTTCTTGAGGGGTCTGTGAGAGAAAACCAAAAAAAAAAAAAGAGTGTGATAAAGAGCAATAAAGCCCACCCAAAACACTTGATGGCTTCAGCAAATATATCTCTACCCCCACCTCCTGTTTTTTCAGGAGAAAATTATGCAATGTAGTTTAGAAAAATGTTGACTTATTTCAAACCATATGGACTTAAAGAAGTGGTGGAGTCAGGTTTTGAACCGCCACCTCTTCCAAACAATCCAACTATGACTCAAATAAGGCATCATAATTGTTGGAGATCGACTCCTGATTTTCAGGAGTAAAATATTTTCTTGATTTGATCTTATTTAATTTGTACAGATTAGGTTCTTTATTCATTCCTAAATTATTGTAATTTGATTCTGTTGGCATTTAAGAGGAGATTATTTCTCCTATTGTTAGGAATAGGATTGTGTATAGCTCTAGGCCTATCTCTATATATTAGGTCTCTTTGTAAACATTAAGATATAATAGAAATACACCTTTCTGCATGGTATCAGAGCAGCAATCTGAACCAATGGCTGAAGAAAATAAGGGATTAGGAGGAGGTTCCACATTAGAGACTGGTGGCACTACCATGACTAGCCCAATCGAAGGAGCCACTCTGCCTATCATTGGCCACAAATTGAAGGGCCAAAACTATACCTAATGAGCAAGATCAGTCCGCATATTTCTCCAAGGAAAGGGGAAAGAAGAGTACATTACTAGTGATGCTAAGCAAACGGAAAAAGATTATGCTCCTAGCCAAAAAAAATGGAAACTCGAAAACAACTTGGTAATGTCATGGCTGTTAAACACCATGAGAACCGAGATTGGAGAAGACTTCATGTATTTCAACACTGCAAAAGAAATATGGGATGCAACTTAACAAACCTACTCGAATGTTGACAACTCCTTAGCAATTTTCGAGATCAAAAGCATACTCCATGCTCTAAGATAAGGGGACTCCACAGTGACTGAGTATTTCAACACCCTCACCTGATATTGGCAGTAGCTAGATGTCTATGAGGAGATCCAATGGTCATGTACTGAAGACAGCAAATAGTACAAGGAATTGGTAGAAAAAGAACAAATCTACATATTCCTCCTTGGCCTCAACAAGGATTTGGATGAAGTACGTGGAAGGATTCTTGGAAAAAAAATCACTTCCAAAAGTTCGGGAAGTATTTTCTGAGGTTAGGAGGGAAGAGAGCATGAGGAAGATCATGTTAGGAGGACCAAACTCAACCTTTCACCATGAAGGTTTAGCCTTGGGAGCAAAGGGCCCATGCCACCAACAAAAGAAGACTTGCCCATGGTGCGAACACTATAAGAAGACAGGTCACACAAAGGATACATGCTGGTTCATTCATGGAAAACTAGCATATGCCAAACCTCCTCGTAGTAGAAAAAATCGTGGAAACTTAGCAACCACCAGCATGGAGGATGCAGATACTGCTGCACCTGAAACAAGTGTTTTCAGCAGGGAACAAATGGAGTTACTATAAAAACTATTCCAGCAAAACATGAAAACTGATGGTATGAATAGTAGCATAGCATCTCTTGCACAAAAAGGTAATATTTCGAATGCTTTGTCAGTTTGCAAAGGAAGAACAACCACATGGATTGTGGATTTTGGAGCTTCTGATCACATGATTGGAACTATTGCTTCATTTAGCAAATATTTTCCTTGTCATGACGACTCCACAGTCCGCATTGGTAATGGGACATACTCAAAAGTGATGGGTAAAGGTTCAATTGTTATTTCAAAGGATATTGTGCTAAAGGATGTTCTCTATGTTCCAAAACTTGATTGCAACTTACTGTCCATCGGCAAATTGACAAAAGATCTTAAGTGTGTTACTAAATTTCACCTTACTTGTGTGAATTTCAGGTTTTGGATTCAGGGAAGATGATTGGCAATGCTAAGGAGTGTGATGGACTCTACCTTCTTCAGGTTGATGACTGTAAAGGAAAACCAGAAAAATCTGCTTATGTAGTGGTCTCACATAAGGAAGATTCTATGATGTTGTGGCATTATCGTCTAGGACACCCAAATTTTTTGTATCTTAAAATGATGTTTCCTTTAATTTTCAACAAAAGTGCGAATTTCTTTCATTTTGAAGTCTGTCAAATGTCTAAGCATACCCAAAGCACTTATCTTTGCAACCATATAAACCATCTCACCCTTTCTCCTTAATTCATAGTGATGTGTGGGGGCCTTCTAGAGTCAACACCATAACAAGCTCTAGGTGGTTTGTCACATTCATTGATGATCACACAAGGATAACATGGGTGTTTCTGATGAAAGAAAAGTTAGAAGTTGGGAAAATATTTGAAAACTTCCATAATATGGTGCAAGTTCAATTCCAAACTAGCATTCAGGTGCTCCGAACTGATAATGGCCGCGAACACTACAACTCTACACTCGGGACCTACCTTCAGAAGCATGGAATCATACACCAAAGTGCGTGTGTAAATACTCCACAGCAAAATGGAGTTGTGGGGCGGAAGAATCGCCACCTATTGGAAGTCACTAGGTCCCTTATGCTTGCAACTAATGTTCCATCAGCATTTTGGGGTGATGCTGTCCTCTCAGCAACATAGTTGATCAATAGGATGCCTTCCCGAGTGCTAAAATACAGCACCCTACACTCCAGCCTTCAATCCTTCTATCCAAACACTCGGATCTTGACATCCATACCCATTAAAATTTTTGGCTTCACTGCATTTGTCCATAATCATCAACCTAACCGCAACAAATTAGATCGAACCTCTATACCCTGCATCTTCCTAGAGTACTCACCGAACCAAAAGGGATATAACTGATACTCTCCTACCACCAAAAAGTTCTATTACTCCATGGATGTCACATTTCTTGAGCACAAACCATATTACCCCAAAACTGACATTCAGGGGGAGAGAACTGAGAAATCCCGCTTTGGAAATTTAAGGGCATTATAACAGAGGCTGAGACTATGTTGATGTCAAATTCAAGGGTTAAACTAGGGTATGGAGACTATGTTGATGTCAAAGGCAAAGGAACCATTGCTATTAACACTTCAAAAGGTACAAAACTTATTTCAGATGTTTTGTTTGTACCAGAAATTAATCAAAACTCGTTGAGCGTAGGTAAAATGCTTGATAGAAATTATGTTCTGTTTTTCAAAGAAAAATACTGCACTATTATGGATCCTTGTGGTTTTGAGTTAATGACCGTTGAGATGAAAAATAGAAGTTTTCATTGGAAGCCCACCAATGTAGAAGCTCTTTCATGTTCTGTGGATGACTCTAAGAAGGATAGGATCAATAATTAGAAGAATGAAAAAGTTGATTCAAGAGATGTTAAGTTTGATGAAAGTCCCCAAAAGAATTGGAATAAGGTGAAGACAAAAGCTGTTAGTAATGACAGCATAGTTGTAAGACAAGATGCTTGGAAATTTGAAGATCATGAAGCTGATTTTGATGATGATCTTGCTGTTAAAAGCACTAAGTCACTTGATCATGTTTATAGCATATGCAATGCAGGATTGGTTGAAAGAGAAAATTATGAAAAGGATGCTGAATTTGATAAATGGCAAGCTACAATGAAGGAGGAGATGTTTCACAAGCACTAAGTTGCAAATGTTCTTGCAAAGGCTTCACTTAAGATCAAAATTTCAAAATTGAGAAAAGAACTTGGAGATTGCAGCAAGCTTGTCAAGGACGGGTGTTGAAAACTGACATAGCTTACTGCAACAAAAACATTTTGGTGCAGAAAATTATAGTTGCTATCATAGCATAGTCTAGTAGCAAAATATGTCAGGTATGTTTAGTCTTTTGAAAGGTATGGACAATGCTTGTTCAAGGAGTTAAATTAAGTGAGTAATTGATGATTTGTAGCAGTAAACAATGCTTTTTGTATGTATAAATATGCATGAAAATATGAATGAAAGTTTGTGTGAGTATTTTCTCCTCCCATAGGTATTCTGTTGTCCAAAAATCTATGCATAAGCTTCGTCACAATCCAACAAGGAGACAACTCTCTAAAATAGGGATGGCAACTTTTCTTGGAGTCCACAAGAATATGGAGGATATTAGATTAAAAGAACAATGAATAAGATTTCAGATATTAGTACAAATGATGATTTGCCTTTATCATTGCTCAATTAGTATACAGAATGCTTAAACATTATTAATAATTCAAACAAATCAAAGACAGATGAGCATCTCATGTGTAACCAGGTCTGTGCCATCTTTGTTGCCGAGTTACAAAGACACATTAGATATCCACCTACTGAACATGGCGAAACCTTCATCAGGCTTGTACCCTGGAGCTGTATGCCTTGCACCCTGCAATTAAATGCCCAAAAAAAATAAAAATTAAAATTAAAATTGGACAATCCCTCAAACGAGAAGACAGTTAAATCTTTCACCAAACTTTGTATTTTTCTTTTAAAAAAGAAAAACAAGATAACTCGTGATTTAAAAATTTCATGTTTTCTTACCTTAACAGTTGCAATTGTCATTTGATTCGTGTAGGTCCTCGTGTATCTGCTTGAAGAGTAAGTTATTCATAAAGATTTGGATACATGCTGTCTCATGGTGTTCTTGGTAGAAAATATGAAAAATTAAAAAGAAATGATTGTGAAATAGGATTGGTAGATTTGGATTTTATTAATAACTTCACAGTGGAGTGGCAAATAAGTATAAGGTGCATCTACTTTCCTAACATTATATTTATTTAACGTTTAATTGTTTTGAAAGTCCCTATAGTTTCACTCAATTTTTAATTTGATCTCTATAGTTTAAAAATTTTTAATTAGGTCCCTGCATTAGATAAATTTTTGTAATAAGGTCTTTAGAGCAATCTAAAATTACAAAATTTTTTAAAATTTTATATAATTTAATAGGTCCTAACCCAATTTTATAAGTTCAAACATAAAAATTTATTTAATTTAACCAACAATTTTGTAATAATATATCATTACAGGGATTTGATTGCAAAAATTTATTTAATATAGAGATTTAATTGAAAATTTTTAAACTATAAAAATCTAATTGAAAATTGGGTCAAACTACAAGCACTTACAAAATAATTAAACCTTTATTTTATGCCTTGTATACTCTGCCAGTTGGCTTCAGGGGTAACAAGTAATCACTTATCAAGGCTGAAAGTTCCATGCCTACCCTGCAACTTGGCCATTTACAAGCCATGGTCTCCAACCATCCACGATGGAGTAGTTTAGAGCCCTTATCCATGCTTGAGTCGACATGAAAGGAACAGCTGCGTCATGATCCCCACTGTCAAGATGACATTAATTGCCATGTGAAATCAGCTAGTTGCTAATGGCCTCAAGAGAGCTAAAAGTAAAATACTGAACATATGGAAAAAACAATAAATCTACAACAATGAAAATGTGGGAAATCAAATTTGAAACATGATGGACAAAATGAGTGTGAACTTATACAAGATAAGCAAAATTACTTGGCAGCTTATATCTGGCACAGCGAGATGAGAACTAAGAGGGGCCTTCAGCTTCTGAATCAGAGATCCCCTGTGCAACACTTCACGTTGCTTCTGCGAATCATCTTCACAATAGATATCCAAAATGTTAAACACAATTCATTTCTGGGATCTGTATCGATATACTCTCCTTTACAATTTTTCTGCAGCGACTGTCCATAGATGACAGACAATTAAGAATCACTGGCATTTCTTTTTTAACATTTTTCTCAAATGAATTGTACATAAATGATAAATCGCTAATACGACTCAATTAAAATATAAATGATATTGAAATATTTAATGGGAAATTATACAAACACATTAGCAGTCTGTACCAACTTTATAGGGAAATACTATGCCAGTGAATACTTAAACAACAAGATTATTACCCAACAAAGCTCATCAGATGTAAGTCCCATTCCGTGAGCAAATGGGATTCGATCATTTCTTTCTCTTCGTGTCGTTATGGGGTTTCCTAGCAGATATCCCCATAAAAATTAAGACCAATATAGCCTTCATAGTTCATATAGGAAGAGCTATGGTTAACGCTACACCTTTTTTTGGTGATGTTAACGCTACACTTTTAAAAAGGTGAAGATCTTGCTTATACGTTTGGAAGTTTAGAATATTCGATTTTGGTGTCAAAACACACTTTCTATATTATTTTGTCAGTAGTAAAAACAAAGTCAAATGAACTGATTACAGAGCTAGAGATTCATCCAGGGTTGGAGACCTTTTTCATTTCCTGTTAACCAAGGAAATTGAATAAAAACAGCTAGTTTAATCATAATTATGTGCAAGTTAAAACTTTTTATATGTTAGTCATACGTAGAATGGTCTAATTATTAAAATTCTATAAAACATATCTTGTAAAACCTTTTTCAAGCATGTCCAACTAAATCAAATTTTCACATAAAGTTATTTATGGTACTATTTATTTAAAGAAAACATCATAAAATTGTTTTACTATTTGGGTGTGAATGAGATGGAAACCATTATCAATAAAATTAATAGACTGAGGAAAGACAAGGGCACAACCAACTTGCAAATTGTTATTATCCAAAATATTATTTAGACATGTGCTCCAATTTTTTACATTTATATACAACTGGCACCATACGAGTTTAATTGTACCTGTATCAAACTCTTATTTTTGACAGGACTCAAACCATGCAAAGTTGGTGGCATGAATTAATTATTAAAATTAATTTCTGCTTCCCTTATTTTTCTTTCTACTAAGTTTCCAAGCGGAGAGAAAAGGGCAGAATGGAATATAAGGGAGTAATTAATTAATTGATTTGTGTATAAGACAAGATGGATAAACACGCATAAATCTTGATTTGGAAGGTTTGTTTTGCCAACTTCTACGGACAAAAGTAGAACACGGATAGTTAGTATATTAGTGGAGAACGACCAAATAAAAATGATTAAGAAACATTTAAATTATAAAGATATTAGCTATTACTTTTATAACTGATTCATTATACACATTGAGCAATTTAAAATTTGTTACCATTTGAAATTTCTTGAACAATAGCAGGGGCAGGAATGCCTGAGTATGAATTAGCTCCAATGCACAATTTATTTGAAAGAAATTTTGGGTGATCAATATGCCACTACAAAGATTAAGACATAAACATTACAACTTAATGAAAAAAGATCAAAGTTATATAGCTTGTTTTCAGCTATAGTGAGGAGGTTGAACCTCCCAAAGTGAACTATAAACAAGGGAAAAATAAAAGAAAAACTTAACACAAAATACGATGACAGTGATGTGAACATAAGCATAGTGACTTTACCTTCCTAAGAAATTGATGGGTATGGTGAACTAATTTCCAATCACTTCAATCGGCAGTGACATTTTTTGCATAAGAGAAGCGAGTTCCAAATGGCAAATCTACAAAAATAATGCTACATGCCTGACAAAAGCTTTTAACATTATTAGCATTATATCATTCTCCCAGAACAAAATAATAAAAAAGAATCACTTAAAAAGAATGTGCAGGACTATTTGTACTATCATCTCAACACTCATTAATTACACATATATTACAACCACATGCTTAAATAAATAGTAATTACTATCAAAAATTTTGGATAGAGTTCAAGAAACAAAATCAATATGCATTGTATTACCTTTGTCCATGATTGTGGCCTCAAGACCAAATTAGGCAAGCTCCCATTGTACTCCTCAATTTTGAATACCTAGAATTCGCAGTTGATGGCAAAATTGTTGTTATGTGGATCATTTTCAGTAGGATCAATTCTAGTGAAAATCTATACCAAACACAGCAAGGAAGATCACAGGGACAGAAACCATCAGAAATAGATGTGCTGGGACATTCACGTAGCAAATATGTTGAGAAGTTTCTTGGGCATTTTGAATCAGTCCAACCAGTTAGTACTCCTATCATTTTAAATTATTTTATGAGAAGATTACCATAAAAATAGTTCAGTTGGTTTCATTATTTAAGCTATTATTTGATCTAGACCAGGTAGTGTACTGGCTGCCAATATAGTGAGCAAATTTATGCATTGTCCTTGAAAAAAAATTGCAGAAGCAATCAAATGGATTTTTAGGTATCTCAAAGGGACTGCTGGTTGTGGCTTGATTTATGGCCAGGGCAACATAGTTTGATGTCATAAGATATTCAGATTCAGATTATGGAGGTGTCTTGGACAAGAGGCAGAGTTCATGACTATGGTAGAAGGAGTGAAAAAAAGATTTCTTGCTAAATGGCCTGTTCATTAACATTGGAGTTCGTCAGGATGGAAATACAATTTACAGTGATAGCCAGAGAGCCATACACCTGGCCAGGATCATATGCGCCCTGACAGGACACAGCACATTGATTTCCAAGTATCGCTTTCGCTTAAACCCTGCAATTTGGCTGCAGCAAGTACTCCCTGACAAAGATTTTTCCTTATTCGAAGTACAAGGAGACTCTAGAACATGTAATATCTTGTTTGGATTAGCATATTTTGCGTTCAGAAAAGTTTATAATAAAAATTGTTACACAGAAATTTTGGCAAAACATAAAAAGTTATGCGTGTGTAAAAATTCAGCAAAAATCAATATGAATTACGAGCTATATTGCATGGATATCGGTATGATACCCATACCAGATACAGATATGGGTATGGGGTACAAAAATTTTATAAAAATTAGAATATGGGTACGTTAATATATATATATATATATATATATATATATATATATATATTAAAAGTATAAAAATTTCACAAATTTCATAAAATAAAAACTAAAATTTCATATCATAAAACAAAAACAAAAACAAAACATGCAAGAAGGAGATAGGCATCTCTATCACAAGAGAGAAGGAGGAGAGGGAAGTGTTGTTGCTTGGGCCACTGCCGCCACTACTGCCAGGATGAGGAGTGCCGCCTGTGGTGGAACAGTTGAGTGGTGGACCGGTGGTAGCTAGAGGGTGAAAGTTGGAAGTGGGGTGGGGTGAGGTGAATGTGTTACGATTTGGGAATGAAAGGAAAAAGAGGGTGCGATTCTCTGCTTCTGTTATGTTTTTCGAAAAAAAAAAAGGCCAAATATTGTAGTTTTAGTAGAAACCCATACCCGGCCCATATCCAACTGCACTCAACCGTATCCAAATTTAAAAAAAAAAAATTTATTGGATACGTATCTAACGCATACCCATACCTGGAACATACCCAATACAGCTACTTTTCCAAAATGCACGTACCATGCTTCATAGATTACCAGTTGAGATAACAACGATTCAAAAAAGAGATTTGTGAATGGGGAGTTGCTATCTTAACATTACCTATTTGATAGGCAAGGCCTGAACATGAAGAACAACCAGGACCACCAGTTAGCCAAAGCATAAGAGGGTCCCTCTCAGGATTGTTCTCTGACTTAATAAAATAGTAGAAAACCTGCATGTCATCATCTGTTTCCCCCAACCCCACATACCTGTGAAATGCAAATATATGTGATAGACCATTTCTCTAGCTATCAGTGTAATTGCACTTGATAAAAGAGTCTACATCAAAAAAAGGCTATAAGAGGATGGAAAAAAAAGAAATTGTTAACCGATTAAAACTCAATAATCAATATATAGAGTCTAAAAAAGGAGGAGCTAGAAATGGAAGTGGCATTAATGCTGACCCCGTTTCGAGTTCAAATGGAAGTGGGCCTTCAAAGCCAGGAAGCAGTTCCACCTTTGCGCCAGAAGCTTCAAGGTGAGATGATATCTGCAAGAAAAGTGCAAAAGCAAGCAGAATCTGGCAATAGTAACGAGAACTAGTAACCGTATTCATCACTACAAGCTGCAATTTCTCCTAAGTCAATTGGTTTTTTCTCTAATTGGTATGTGATCTTCTTTTTACTTGTCGGGCACTTGATTGATTCTTTTTTTCCTATTTTAATGGTTAGAAAGGAAGGCACGGAACAAGCGTTGAAGCTGTCACTGGCAACCGCATCAGTAGAAGAAGCCACAAGCACGCCTTTGAACTGTCCAATGATACTGGCAGGTGAAATATGTTATGGTGCATTCTACAGCACCCGTGGCTAAAAGCGGGTAAGAATGCCCATTAGCATATTTTTGAATAGTAATATGCGGTTAGAAAAAAAAGAAAAAGAAAAAATTGATTTCAAAATTAATAAACAAGCAAATAACATGAAATTAAGGTGCTTTCCGTCATATCTTCTTTTCCTAAATTTTCACCCTTAAGTTGTGGATCAAAACTCTTCCTATCGAGTTCATCTATTTCTATTTGAGCTACTTTCAATGGCCATAGTAGATATTTGTGCTCTAGTTCATCTACTTCCATTTGAGCTACTAATTTAAGAAGTTACTCGTTCAGTCTGTTGGTACTGTGAAATGTTAGTCATTTTATTATTATTTTGACAAAATGCATCCCATTATCAAGTTACTCGTTCAGTGCTCTCCTTGTTTTCAATTTTTCCTAACTTAAGTATGTTTTTAGTTGTAGATAACCTTTGTTTTTTTGGCCTAGATTTCCATTATTGAATGTGTCGAAGATCTTAGCTTAGTAACGAGATTGTTAGATTTAATTTATCTATCTTCTGTTACTAGTGGTACTCTCTGTCATTCAAATAGTAGATAGCTCGTTTTTGGTAACTCTTATCCTTGCTCTTGTGAACCTGATGATCCTATTGCACTACATTTTGAAATCCTGAATTACTAATTTAATACATTTTATAAACAATCATTAATCAAATGTAAATAAACTAGTTACGTACAGGAAAAACAAAAAACACTAAAGTTAGGAAAAATTTAAACGAATGAAGGGAGTGAAGAATCTTGACAGGATAAGCAATTTTCGTAATAGAGGAGAACAAAAAAAAAAAAATGAGCAACAATACCTTAGGTAACTTTTCATTTTGTATTTTCGACCCTCCCCACTACTACACAGCCTTCGTTTTGCCAAACAAAATGAAATAAATGATACAAATAAAGATAAATAAAATATACAGAGATAAATAGAATAAAGCAAAATGATTTGAACCATAACTAAGAATTCCAAATTTGGGACAAAGATAATATTCCTTATTATTTTTTTAAATCAATTTTTTTTTCAATATTTACTATTATACTGTGCCTTTAAAAAGTAATGCCAGATGGAAAAACATAACACGCCCAAGTCAACTAGGCATTGGTGCGCACTTATAGTTGCAGCACCCTAGAATTGCTCTTATTTTATTTCATTTTTATTGTAAAGTTCATTTCGATATATTTTTAATGTAAAAGTTTAATTTAACAATTGAGGCCCCACATTATATTAGAGATATTTTAGTTCTTAAGACTTGTTTTTAAATAAATTCAAAATTCACATTAAAAAAATATTTAATTTAACAATAAAAATTTATATTATATAATATTATTCTATTTAAATTAAATTTGATCAAACTTAAAATTCAATCCAATTGAAGCAGCTTTTAAACAGTAACAACCAGTCCAATTTGCCCTTTTGGCCCCCGTGCCGGAATGACAGTCATGCTTGCGACAATTTGTGTGAGCCGACTGTGAGAAAACCAAAGTATGAAAAGCTTCTTAAGCTTATTCAGTGACAGTATAAATGAATCGTAGAACTCAAGCAAAGCCGCAATGCTATAGACCCAAAACAAAGATCGAGTACAGAGAATCATAAAGGACTAATCAACACCATAGAAACCCTTACGAATGAAGGAAGGTTGGGTAAACATATTGCATTCTCCAAGGAAGACAGATCATAAACCATGTGCCGGAGTCCAAAAGCCGATGGCCAACGGCACTCTCGCAAGTTGCACTTTGATCTCCCGATAGGAGAACCTGACGCTTTAATTTTTGCAATTCCCTTGGAACTCGACAAACACCCCTCTTGAACCTGACATGAGGACAATCTCTAGAGGAATCGCGGGTGGAAGAGTGTCAAAATTCCCTAGAAATTAAGAATCATTTGAGGGAGGTGCTCAAATTTTCCGCTAGGGCAATGATGTGATGAGATAGGCAAGCTCATCCAACCCATTGCATATATATGCACCGTGGTGTGAATACTGGTCCTAATTAGGTTACTTTGCATGCCTAAAATCATTCAAAGAACACCGGTGGCGTAGCTAGCCCACCTTCGATCAACAACGACTTAGGGATTGATATGTAAACATTAATACTTCAAACATTTTAAATTAATTTCTTAGCTAGTAAGCGCAGGTTGAATAGGTCATCCGATTTTACATAAAAAGTATCCAACAGTTTTGCGCATGTGAAATGCATCACTTTTTACATAGGACTGACATTAGTCCCAAACATGGGAGGGCTAAGAATCGAAAACCAACAAAAAGTCCATCCAAGGCTGACTACCTCGATCACGGGACCATTCTCTTGTAAATATCTCTTTAAATATGCATGGGCGATATATGAGGTGGGCAAATGACAGAAGGATATGGCCTAGTTGGTTATCTTTACTTGTCTAACGTGGTCGGCCTTAAGCTTGCTTGGTGAGATACTAAAACACTTTGCGTTGGTCTTAATCAACACCATAAACTAAATCAAGTTAAATTTTTCTAAAAAATTCAGAAATGAAAAATAAATTCTCAATCCCACCTCCCCTTCTCTGCCCCACCTTCTAACCTCCACTGGGTGATCTGAGCTAGGGACTCAGTGACTGAATCGCGCTGACTTGGCGGTACATGCAGCGGTCTTGGGCTGCGATGGTTGGCTGCATCAAGGCTGGGCGACTTGACGGTGTTAAGGGCTGTCCACGGCAGGGTATGATGCTGACATTCGCGGCTACTTGCGGCGCGACTGTCTTCGGTGATGGCGAGGCTTTGTGACGGTGGTTGTGGCGCGAGTATGGTTCAGGAAGAAAGGAGCAATGGCCGTGGTGGTCGCTGGAAACCCGCACCGCCATTGCCGTTATAAGCCAGCCCTTCTTCCCGGCCAGTTTCAATGCATGAACCAAATCTTCATGTGAAGAAGAAATCATCTTCGTGCTGCTGAGAGGCAGGTGCGGGGATACCAGAGTTTCGTAGCGCAGAGAGAGGGGGAGAGGGAGAGAGAGAGAGAGAGAGAGAGAGAGAACGAGAGCGTTGCCATTGATGGCGGAGCGCGGCGCGGGAGTGGAGGAGGATGTTGCAATGGTGGTGGAGGAAGAAGAGGGTGGCAGTGAGGGTTATGGTTGTGGTGGTGGTGGTGGTAGGAGTTTGCTCATCCATCGGTGGCGGAGGAGGTGGACACTGCGGCGGTGCTGGGAAAGCTCGGTGGTTGCTCGGCGGTGTTTAGAAATCTACTTCTATTTTGCAAGATATTATTTTTTATTTTTGTTAAAATTCAAAATTCAATATCATTAGCAGCTAATCTAGATATGATCCACTTACACCTCATCCCTAATAACCATCCACAACAGAAGCAACACATCAATCAGACAATTCCAGCTGTCTTGCTATTATGAATAGCATGCTTAGAAGTACATCCATCACTTTTAGAATTGATTTTAATTTTTTAGAATTGATTTTATTATTTAATTATTAATTTCTGAAATTAATTCTTATTTTTAAAATTAATTTTAAAAAATAAAAAAATTATTTTTTTATTAAATTTATTTTAAAAAAATTATTGAATATAAATAACCTTACCTCAAAATCGAATAAAAGCCCACCAAGACGCCTCACATGTCCGCCCATGCATATATACATAAAGAGAATTCCGCCAGAGAATGACCCCGATCGCGGACACTCCATCTCCTGTAGTCAAAGATTTCTTGTGCAGTCAACCATACAAAGAATCAAGTTAGATCTCTTTAAAACAGTCCGTGCAAAACCTCGAATCTCCGACACCAGAACGCCGTACTTGAAAGTGCGGTCATTGGACAATATTAAACTTCTAGGATCCTTAACCCGAGATGGCGTTGATGAATGTCTGGGTAAAATTTTAAGTCCAAATGAAACAAGAACATCGATCTCACATGAACAAGGAATTCGGCTGTATCACTCGAATCTCATACATATTTTATCAAAATTCATAATTCTACTTATTTTACTATTGCACAACAAATGGAAAAATTAATTTATGAAACAGTCGAATAAAATGACGTTTCAATCTTACATGATAAGTTGCTCTGAAAAAACACAATAAAAGTATTGTGATAACAAACTTCCATGGATTTTTTTTCCCCAGGCAGGCATACACTTTCTATTTCACTTCATGTAGAGTTCCATTCTATGAAGCAGAGAGGCAAAACGAGACCAAGAGTAGGATATGATACTGATATATAGAGATACTTCAACGTTTAAAATTTATAACATACAATATAGCTATAATATAATATATAATATTAATATAAAATTAACATAAATACATAAATCATAAGAGATTAATTTTGATACACCTCAATATAAAAATTTTATATTATCATCAAATCTATACCACTATAAGTGAGATATTTGAGATTTTCGATATGAGAGTCAAATATCTATGCTGACATAAAAATATATAATTGGATGTCTATGTAAAATATTTTCACGCTAACAACATGTCAAAATTTTAAATTAAAAAGGAGAAATAAAAATTGCATGTTCACCACATTATTGATAATTCAAACAAATCATAGACAATTGTACCAAAAAAACAGAGAGAATCATAGACAGATGAGCATCTCATGTGTAACTAGGTTTGTGCCATCTTATCTGCCGATTTACAAAGGCACATTAGATATCCACCTACTGAACATGGCGAAACCTTCATCAGGCTTGTACTCAGGAGCTGTATGACCTGCACCCTATAATTAAACACAAAAGAATTTGGATAGTCCCCCAAACGAAAAGACATTAAAATCTTTCCCCAAACTTTGTATTTTTCTTTGAAAAAAGAAAGAAAAACAAGATCACTTGTGATTTAAAAGTTTCATGTTTTCTTACCTTCACAGTTGCAAATGTCATTTGATTCGAGTAAGTCCTCGTGTATCTGCTTGAAAGGCAGATTATTCATAAAGATTTGGTCATGCTGTCTTAGGGTGTTCTTGGGAGGAAATATGGAAAGTTAAAAGGAAAAATGATGGCAAAATAGGATAAATAAATTCGGATTTTATTAATACTTTTCTGACATTATGTTTGTTCTATACCCTGTATGCTCTGCCATTTGGTTTCATGGGTAAAAAGTAAACATTTATCATATTAAGGATAAAAGTTTCATGCCTACCCTGCGACTTGATCATTTACAAGCCATGGCCTCCAATCATCTATAATGGAGTAGTTTAGAGCCCTTATCCATGCTTGAGTCGACAAGAAGGGAACAACTGCATCATGATCTCCGCTGTCAAGATAACATCAATTGCCGTATGAAATCAGCTATTCGCTAATGGCCCCGAGAAAGCAAAAAGAAAAATACTGAACATATGGAAACAACAAGAGTTTTCAGCCAAATAGGAACTGATTTAAAATGTGAAAATCTTCACCTGTATATCAAGGAACGGTAGCCTTTTGCACTGAGATTTAGATGAAACTCAAAGCTGCTAGAGATGTCTTGCTCAAAATCAGTAGTGTAACACCGTTCCCATTTCCCTATAGTTCCCTATAGGACATTGAGCTAAGTACATTAATGTGTATGATAACTGCTAAGGCTTCCTTGTCTATGTTTGACTCAAATTTGAAGTAACCATTTGTAAGTGGACATAGATTTAAGTATTTGTAGACAAATACGATGCAGCATTAAATATAATGAGCATGTAGAATTATTATATCAAACCTCTCGAACATGCAGCGCCTTGCGAACACTCTCATTGTTGGCCCATTGAGTGCCGAGGAAAAACCCATAAATCTACAACAAGAAAAATGTGGGAAATCAAATTTAAAACACTATGGACAAAATGCATGTGAACCTATACAAGATATGCAAAAATACTTGGCAGCTTATGTCTGGCACTGTGAGATGAGAACAAAGAGGGGCCTTCAGCGTCCTAGTCAGAGATCTCCTGTGCATCACTTCATGTTGCTTAAGCGAATCATCTTCACAGTAGATATCCAAAATGTCGTACATATTAATTCCTGAAAGGCACTGAAGATAAGAAATAATAGATTACCAATACGGTGAGCAAACTCATGTGAGCTGAATAACAAGAGTAGAAGTGAATATCATACTAAAATTTGGATGGACATTACTTGCCTCACGATAGTACTGGATGTCCCTTAAACATAATTCACTTCTGGAATCTATATCTATATACTCTCCTTCGCAATTTCTCTGCAGGGACTGTCCATAGATGACAGACAATTAAGAATCGCTGGCATTTCTTTCTAACATTTTTCTTAAATGAACTGTACATAAATTGCTAATATGACTCAATTAAAACATATAAGATATTAAAAAATTTAAAGGGAAATTCGACGCACAAGTTTTACTAGACAGGAATGATTGCCATTGAATACTTGAACAAAAATATTATTACCAAATAGAGTTCATCAGAAATAAGTCCCATTCCATGAGCAAATGGGATTTGACCATTGCTTTCTTTTCGTGTTGTCGTGGGGTTTCCAAGCAGATATCCCTGTAAAAATTAAGACCAATTTAGGCCTCATAGCTCATGCAGCAAGAGCTATTGTTAACACTACACTTTTATAAAGGTGAAGAACTTCCTTATATGTTTGGCAGTTCTGATTGAATATTGGATTTGGGAAGCAAAATGCACTTTCTATATTATTTTGTTAGTACTAAAAACATAGTCAGAAGAAACGATTACAAACCTGGAGATTTATCCAGGGTTGGAGACCTTTTTCATTCCCTGTAAATCAAGGAAATTGAATAATAACAGTTAGTTTAATCATAATTACGAATGAGTTAAAACTTTTTATATGTTAATCATATGTAGAATGGTCTAAATTTGATGCTTCTATAAAAGATATCTCATAAAACCTTCTTAAAAAGCATGTCAAACGAAATCAAGTTTTCAGACAAAGTTATTTATGGTACAAGTTATTTAAGAAAATACTATAAAATTATTCTATTATTTGCGTATAAATTAGATAGAAGCCATTATCTATAAAATCAATAGAGTGAGGAAAGACAAGGGCACAATCCACTTGTGAATGGTTATTATCCAAAATATATTTTGCCATATATGCATGCGCTCCATTTTGACAGGTATATAACTAGCAACAAAAGAGTTTAATTGTACCTATACCGAGTTCTTAACTTATTTTTTAAAGGACTCAAATTTTGCAAACTTGGTTGTATGAACTAGTTTTTAAAATTAATTTCTATTTCTTTTATTTTTCTTTCTAATAAGTTACTGAGTGGAGAGAAAAAGGCAGAAAGGAATATGAGGGAGTAATTAAGTAAGTGATTTGGGTATAATGAGTAAACAAGATGGATAAACACACCTAATCCTGACTTGGAAAGTTTGTTTTGCTAACTTCTACAAACAAATGTAGAACACAGATAGTATATTAGTGGAGAAGGACCAATTAAAATGATTGAGAAACATTTTTCAGCCTGATTGTTGTTATAAATTATAACGATATTAGCTATTACTTTTATAACCAATTCATCATACACATTGAGCCATTTAAAATTTATTACCATTTGAAATTTCTTGAACAATAGCTGGGGCAGGAATGCCAGAGTATGAATCAGCTCCAATGTACAATTTATTTGAAAGAAATTCCGGGTGATCAATAAGCCACTACAAAGATTAAGATAAAAATGTTACAGCTTAATAAAAAAAGATCAAAGTTATACAGCTTGTTTTCAGCTATATTGAGGAGGTTAATCTCCCAAAGTGAAATATAAACAATGGAAAAATAAAAAGAAAAACTTAGCACAAAATATGATGACAGTGACATTAATATAAGCATAGTGACATTACCTTCCTAAGAAATTGATGGGTATGGTGAACTAATTTCCAGTCACTTCGGTGGGCAGTGACATTTTTCGCATAAGAGAAGCCAGTTCCAATTGGCAAATCTACAAAAATAATGCTAGATATCTGACAAAAAGGCCATAAACATTATTAGAGTATATCACCCTCCCAAAACAAAAAAATAAAAAAGAATCACTTAAAAAGAATGTGCAATACTATTTGTACTATCATCTCAACACTAATTAATTAGCACATATTACAACCACATGCTTAAATAAATAGTAATTACTATTACAAATATTGGATAGAGTTCAAGAAACAAAATCAATAATTCTTAAGGATGCACTGTATTACCTTTGTCCATGACTGTGGCCTCAAGACCAAATTAGGCAAGCGCCCAACGTACTCCTCAATTTTAAATTTAATTGGACCTATAATTTGCAGTTGATGACAAAAGTCATTCTATAAATGTTGTTGAGTGGATCATTTTCAGCAGGATCAATTCTAATGAAAACCTAAACCAAGCACAGTAAAATAATGAAATCATAACATTGGTGTCCACATTTTACTGCAAAATGATTCTGCACAGTGGAAAGTCTATGCCAAATAGACTATAATATTTTTATTGGTCCAAACCACTATTATTTGGAGTCTAATAGACTCTAACTAATCTAGCTCAAGCCAAATTGGCCTATTATGAGGGTAAAGCTCTCTCAGCACAAATTTTTCCATTCACAAGACTTGAATTCGAGACCATGCTCAAAAGGAACAATTGCTGAACCACTTGAACTAATGAAGCGCTAGTCAATAGACTGTAATATGATTGATTGTATTTGAATAAGTGACTTAGAATTCAAATGCAGCAACATCTACTCTAAAAAAGAGAGAAGAATTATGTAAATGCTGTACTGTACTTTCAAAAATCTGATTCAACTTAATACAATTTTGTTTGGAAGTGAAACAAACTTCTATTAGTGCTATTTAACACCTTGTTTTAAACCACCTATAAAGGAAATAAATGAATGGTTAAAATAAATGTTATATCATAGAACAACTATTGTCTCATACTCTCATATACATATATGATGAGCTATGAGTCAAGACAGTGAGTAGGGCATGAGAGAAATAAAACTATAAGTAGCTGCTAAATTCAAAACACTTCCTCCTTTGGTCTTATCATTTTTGGCACCAGAGCCCATGATCCAAATGACTCAAAAGATGGAAAATTAAGAAGAGGCCAGAAAGAAATGGTATTGGTCCAACAGCAGGTTAAGGGGATACAGATGATGTTGGAGGCTATGACCAGAAAGACTGAGCTGTAGGCCATGCAAGAAACGCTGGCTGAGGCAATTCATAGCCTAAGTGCACAGATGGCCAAACTATCAGTAGCAAAAGACATGAATCATATGTACCAGCTGGGTACATATAAATGGAGTCTGGAGGAGCTGAAACAACTGAATAGGATACAAGATTTTAAACAATTCTTTCAGTAACGGAACACCCCAGCGGAGCAAAGGGCTTTGTTCGGTTCATTACACCTTTGATGGCAGACTAATCAGTGGCTGTAATGGCTATGGAGAACTTACAAAAATGAGGCCATGAAGATTACATGGTAAGTTTCAAAACAAAAACGGGTTCTTCACTCAGGATGTTCCTATCATATGTGTCCAAACAAGAACTGGTTTACCACTTCTCAGGGAACAGATGCAGGCAAGGTTCTCATAGTAAATAATCATGTTAGTAAAGTCATCAGGATGTGTACCGTGTGAATCATAGGAAGCTGTCAAATGGCTTGTTTATTTATCTGATGTTATATGTTGATGAAATGTCCATTGCCTCTAAAACATGTTTGAGGTTGAGATCGACAACATGAAAGCTCAATTGAGTGGTCAGTTTGAGATGAAGGATGTTGGCATAGCAAGAAAGATCATAGGGACAGAAACCATCATAAATAGAAATGCTGGGACATTATCTCTATCACAAAGCAAATATCTTGAGAAGTTGCTTGAGCACTTTGAGATGAGTCAGCCCAACCCGTTAGTACTCCTATCATTTTAAATTGTTTTATGAAAAGATTACCATAAAAATAGTTCAGTTGGTTCCCTTATTTAAGCCATGATTTGATCTAGATCAGTTATTCTACAGGCAGCCAATACGGTGAGCAGATATATACTTTGTCCTCGAAAAAAAGCACGCGGAAGCAGTCAAATAATGGATTTTCAGCTATTTTCAAAGGGAATGTTGGTTATGGCTTGGTTTATGGCAAGGGCAACACAGTTTGGTGTCATAGTATATTCAAATTCAGATAATGGAGGTGACTTGGACAAGAGGCAGAGTGCATGACTATGGTAGCAGGAGTGCAAAAAGATTTCTCGCTAAATGGCTTGGTCAGAGACACTGGAGTTAATCAGCACCATGAGAGGACATAGCATATTGATTTCCAAGTATCGCTTTCGATTAAACCCCGCAATTCGGCCGCAAATGGTACTCCCTGACAAAGATTTTTGTTTATCTGGAGTACAAGGAGACTCTAAAAACATGTAACATCTTGTTTGGATTAGCATATTTTGCGTTCAGAAAAGCTTATAATAAAAAATGTTACACAGAAATTTTGGCAAAACAAAAAAGCTATACATGTGTAAAAATTAAGCAAAAGCCAATGAGAATTAACTGTTGTAATAACTATGATGCAAAAAGAGATTACGAATGGGGAGTTCGCATATATGCAATTGTGAATAGTAACATTACCTATTTGATAGGCAAGGCCTGAAAATGAAGAACAACCAGGGCCACCTGTTAGCCAAAGCATAAGAGGGTCCCTCTCAGGATCGTTCTCTGACTTAATAAAGTAGTAGAAAACCTGCATGTCATCATCTGTTTCCCCCAACCCCACATACCTGTGAAACGCACATACATAAATGTGATAGACCATTTCCCTATCTTATCTCCTACTCGTATAATAGTACTTGATACAAACGCATACATTAAAAACAGTTATAACGGGGTAAAAATGGAAAAGACACTGTTGAGTGTTGGCCCATTAAAGTTCAATTATAGTTGAAACATAAAAAAGGAGCCAGAAATAAAATAATGGAAAGTGCTCTTAATACTGACCCAGTTTCGAGTTCGAAGGGGAGTGGGCCTTCAAATCCAGGAAGCAGTTCCACCTTTGCGCCAGAGGCTTCAAGCTGAGATGATATCTGCAAGAAAAGTGCAAAAGCAAGCAGAATCTGGCAATAGTAACGAGAACTAGTAGTAACCATATTCATCATTTCTGCAAGCTGCAATTTCTAGTCAACTGTTTTACTCTCTAATTGTTGTTGTTGTTGTTGTTGTTGCTATTTGATCTTGTTTGGAGTTGGTGGGAAACATGATGGATTCTTTTTATGATATTTTAGTGGTTGAAAAGGCAGGCACGCGACACGTGTTGACGCTTGTTGGTGTCAACTGCATCGCTATTCGACTCCACGAAGGATATTTCAACAAGTACACCACTTACTGTCAACTGCATGGGTAGAATACGGCAAGTATCACGATAGTGGCCAAGTTGGCTTGCACTTCTGCATATAAAAGAAGTTTTTTTTCAATTTTTTTTTTTGAAAAGAGTACTCCTAAAATTTGTTAATAGCGGATTTTCTGTCCTTGCCGTAAAATGTGTTATTTGAACATCTAAAAATTGAGTATTTTATCAATATCCTTTCATATTCTGTTATTCAATTTATTTAATTTTATATTTTAAATTTTTTGTTTTAACTTTTTCTAAAATCCTAGTGAGATATTTTTAGAGATGTTAAGGTTTACAATGTTCAAAAAATATTTCGCTCGTAATAACCCGTTTGAGCATTATCTTATTTGATATTTTATAGGTATTTAATAATTTTTCATCTAATGGAGACATTTACAGTTTGATTTGAATTAATTTGGAGTGGAAAAAAAATTGATCCAAATAATATAATTTGTCGCAATTTAGATTTGACCAATTTAACTTAAATCTTGAATCCAATTTAATTCAATTAAATTTTTAATGATTTGGATTGGATTGAATTTTGATAAAAAAAATATTTTAAGTTTATAATTCATTTAATATATATATATATAATATTTAAGTGAGAATAATATATGAATAACAAAATTATGTGATAAACTAAAATTATTATAAATAAAAGTATAAATTTTACAATAAAAAATTATATTATATAATATCATTTGGTTTGGATTCAATTGAATCGATTTTAAAAACTAAATTTGAAATCTAATCCAATGCAAGCAATTTTTAAAAAACAACAACCACTTCAATTCAAATTTTTACTGTTTTGAACTTATTTCAATTTTTGCAATGACTTATTGATTTTGATGGGGTCAAATTAGATTTGAAAACCCCATACTTTCCAATGATATTACAGGTGATATAATTTATTTCATTTTATTTCATTTTAAAAGTTCATTCTCAAATCCCACAAGAACTCGAGTTCGATTTTTGCTGTCGATATAAGAACCCCATTAATAAACGATCTCTTAATTTCTCCGTCAGTGTTCTCTAAACCTGGGAGCCATGCCCTAACCTTAGTGGGATAATCACTGTTGAACCTAGTTAAACTTTTTTTAATAAAAAAATCATTTTACATCCTAATTAACTAGTTATCTAAGACTTCTTGTTCTCTAATAATATAAAGTTTTTGTTGTTTATATACTTTTTTTTAATTAAACCTCAATTTAAAAATGTAAGATATTCAAAATTATTTTGCTTGAAAACTTATATATAAAAGCATATATCAAAAGCTTAAATAAAAAATAATTTAGTTATTAAAAAAATGTAGTTATTAAAAGTAAATTACAAATTTAAATCATGAATTTATAATTATATTTAAAATCTACAAGTTATATACATAGATATTTATTAATTAAATATATTTAACAAATAATTGACCAGTACAGTATGAACAAATGATTATATATACTAATAAATTAGAGATGTGGGAATAATTTGTGTATATTGGGTATGTGAAAATAAAAAAGAATCAGCTATCATCAAAAAAATAAAAAATAATAAGTGAAAATTGATATTTATTTTGACTAATTATGGTATTAGTCTCCTATTAAATATCAGTTTTTTCCTATTAATCCCCAAAACTATCTCAATTTTTCCGTTCAGTCCCTCATTTAGTTTTTAATCCATGTCAACGCCCACACTAGCATCAACATAAGTTGTCATGTTGGCACTTTACCGTAGCAGATAACGAAAAATTAATGAAGGACCAAATAGAAAAAAAAAAACTTTTGAGGGATTAAACGAAAAGTTTTTTTAAAAAGGGGACTAAATGGAAAAAATATATAATATTTTGATGAATCAAAGATATAATTAAGCTAATTTATTTTTACTTTTAGTATGTACTAATTGCCTAGTATGCAATCAGAGAAGAGGTAGAAAGAATTTGGATTTCCTTAATAATAATAATAATTTAAGTGGTATTGTGTAGAGTCTTACAAAAGTGCCGCCCTTGACCTATTCTCCTTTTTCTTCTAAAGAGTGATTGAAGGAAGGGCATTTTGTTTAACATCCACACACAATCACGTAGAAATTATAGATTCGCAACATTCAGTCATACACCACACGTAGCACACATTTGTTTCTCAGAACGGATTATAACGACATCAAAATATACTAGCAAACAGAGAAAAGACAGAATTGATGCAAAAAATTTGTTTTAATAAGCAAACATAGATCAAACAAAATTTGATGCAAACATTCATCATTTAAACCAATCTTTTTTTATTTTTCAACATGAATCATTTAAACCAATGTTAAGCAAGCAAAAACAACATACTAAATACTTCAGTCTATTTTAATCTATACTTTTCTCTCCCTTCTGCCATCCATCAAAGGTCAAAATAAGCCAATCACAGATAAGATATATGCCTAGAAAATATCTTGTACAGTTCAAGTACAAGTGACACCTCAACCGTTTCTACCAGCATAATAATAATGTCAAGAATTATTTTGATGTATTATTATTGTAAAAGTATTTTATGCTGATATTGAATTATATATTATAATATTATTAAAAATATTTAATTATTATAATAATTATTTTAAAAATCACATATATGATAATATTTAATTGATTGATGATAAAAAAAAATTTATACTAAAAGTACATTAAAATTAAACTTTAATATTATTACTACATAGAGCTAAACAGGAATTAAGTGCCATTCCCCAAGCAAATGAAACTTGATAATTTCTTCTTTTTGCATTGTTTCCAGCAATTAGCATATTGCCCAAAATAATTAGAGCTACTGTCATAAAAAATTTTGGGCTTTTGCTATCAAAAGTTGGGACATGAGCTTAGTGATCTTTAGAGGTGCTGGTGCTCAGTAATGGCAAATGGGCCAATTCGCCCCGTCCCGTCCTGTCCTGCTCCGCTGCGGGTCAAGGTTTAAGCAAGGGGGCGGGCCAACCTGTGTTAGTAATTTGAGTTGAATATACCAACTTGACCCACCCTGCTCCTCCGCAGATTAGTGTGTTGCCCCCCAAAAAATGGAAAATAAAGAAAAAATTTTTTTATATAAATTAATTCATCTATTTTTATAAAAAAAAAAAAGAAATTTTTAATTAAATACAATAAAAGAACATCTATATAAAGAAGCTTATTTTATTTCCTCATTAAGCATTAAATCATTTACTCAACTTTAAAATGACTAAAAATCACAATTCTCAATAAGAATAAGATAGAACTTCTAATCAAAATAACCACAACAGAGAAGCTTACAAGCCAATATTTAAAGCTAAATACATTAAAAAATTCAGACTCCATAAATTAACCATATTCATAATAAAATATAAATTTATAATCAACAACACAACAATATAGTCCATAAAAATGTAAATATAATCAATAACATAGCCCCAAAAAAAATTATGGAGTTCACTAATATTATATAAACACAACAAAAAAGGTCTAATATTATATGTATTGTGTGGAAAAAAATAAAAAAATTTGACTTGCGGGCCAAACCCGCCCCCCCTACTACTTCAACTCGTAGGTCAAGTGGGGCGGGTTATATGGGTTGAATTTTTTTTGCGGATTAAAAATACCAACTCACCCCTACCAAATATTGCGAATTATACGGGTCAACCCAGCAGTCCGACCCATTTTGCTATCTCTACTGGTGCTACTGGTGCCTAGTAACGCTTAGCTTGGAATAGAGCCTACCATAAAATAATTTTAAATTAGGATAAATTGTACTTACTCCATTGAGATTTTATGATATTGTAGATACTCCCAAACTTCTACAAATATTATATTTTGCTCCACTCCCCCATGAATTTTCTGAGTTCTGACTTTAAGATTTTGGCTTCCAATTTCATTTTTTGTAGTGTTGAATGGGAAACAATTGTACCAGAATGAAATCAAAAGTCGGAATCTTGAAGTCAAAACTCGAAAGTCCATGGGGAGTGGAGCAAAGTGCAATATTTGTAGAAATTTGAGGGTATCTACAATATTATAAAATCTCAAGGGAGTAAGTGCAATTTACCTTTAAAATTAAAAAACATTTCACTTTTTTTTTTTACATGAACTTTTTGCTTAGATTGGTAATAGACTATTCAAACACTTCAATATAGTTAAATTTTGAAGATATTAACAGTAAAATTAAAAGGAGGATTAACTTCATAGGCCTTTAAAAAAATTAGGGGGAGCCAAGAAAAGGGGGCTAAGAAATCAAATAGTTGGAATTTAAATTTTTATAAAGTAAAAGAAATGTGATGGTTATTATACATTATGTGTCAATAAAACTTTTAAGAATTACATGGTTAACATTATAGCGATTGTCGATTAGTGATCGGATGATAACCTAATTTTGTCATCAGACAACAATCTTTTGAATTTATGTTTGCACCCAAAGTAGGATTATAAGATGGATTAAAATCCTCTCATATTTATCTTGGACATAACCATATCATGTTTAGAGAGCAACAGATATAAAGATTTTAAATAGGGAGAACTCTCTTAAAATTTGTAAGGTGCAATTTCATTTTGTTATTTATCTCTTTTTTAACATAATATGCTCATATTCAAAATAAATGATAGACTCCTAATCCTATAAAAATAACAAAAGTTAAGATTTGGAAAAGATGAGGAAAGGCCACATTCAACAAACCAAGCCCAACAAGGAAACAACCTTCTTAGGAAGGAATCTGAATTATTATTTTAAAAGGCACACAATGGAGTACATAAGTTTCATGGAGGGCATGGTCATGGTGAATCAAATGCTAAGGAGAAATCTAGTTTTGACTTTATAATGGCATATGATTTCATGATAGCTAAAACTTGTGCTAATAAGTAAGAGGAGCATTTATAACTAGGTTGTCAAAATAAAATTTTGGGCTCATAGATATAATCCTTTCAAGTATAGAAAATAAAATATAATTAAGATTAAAAGGGTGACGAAGGCTCCTATGCACCAGACTTCATAAAATGCACAATACACCTTGTCGTCCAATAAGACGTACACATGCACTAAATTATATGTGATATACGATAATTTTCTTTTTACTCTCTCCTCCAGCACTCGCCCTTCACCTCCTAGCTTCCCTTCATGGGCTCAAGTCTACAACCTCATCAGAACAGAGATTGAGCCAGCAGAGTCTGGGAGGAGTCCATCCTGTTCTTCCTACTCTTCTATTAGTGCTTCAATCGAGGCAAGATTGATCTACAAAGCTCCTGCAACTTCTAATTCAAGACAAGGCGAGGAAACCTCATTGTCTATCATGGATCTAAAATCTGCCATGCCTGCTGTGGTGGGAGATTGGCAACTTTTAGGCCATGGCAGTTTGCCCTTCTCCTTCCCCGCCACCCACCGAAGTAAAAGGTAGAGTTTGTCACCGTGAGCTTTGGAGACCAGATTTGGGAGGAGGTCTCACAGTCACACCTTTAATACGAGAGTGGTTGGGAACTAGGAACTAGGAACATTGTATGAAAAATGAACATATTACTTAGCTTAACAGGTAACAATCCCTTCAGTCTCCCGAAATCTCTTCCTCTCCTAGTTACTTTTTCCCCTCTTAAAACTCATTGTCTTCTATAACTTTCCGATCACTCAACACTTGGGTTACATCTATAAGTTCTTGTCCACCTTTTTAGGCAACATCTCCTATGCATATTAATTGTCAAGTGCATCACACAATCTCTTATCCAACTTAATAAGTGCTGTTTCCAACCCACAAAGCACCAGGTATATCCAAAGGCATCCAGATTTTGAATGTGGACTTGGTTGTGTGAAGTGAGAAGGGGGTAAGGGGGTGAAGAGGGTTTTTGATTGAACCGTTGAAGCGTAGTTGCCTTTGGAGGCTAGGAACCAAACACAAACCTAAAACGACAACCTGATTAAAGGCCTTCGAAAAGAGGCCATCCTCTTGGTCCCACACTCTCACATTATTTTCTTAATGCATTTCGTTTTTACTCACAGTCTCACTAATTTCTTCTTTTAAGTAATTACCATTTGCTTGTAGTTATGTACATTCTCGGTCCAAAAAGACGGAAATTATGTGCATGTTATTTCCATATGTTACATTATGATAATTATTTGCCATTTCTTCGTGTCAAAAATTGTATTACCATTTCTTGGGTCCAAAATCATTAAAACTGCAGTATGACCTTGACCTTCAACTATAATTATTCAACGTAAAATGACATTTTAATCTTATATGATAAGTTCAATGTTCTTTTTATTTTTTTTTTGGCTCCTAAAACTGCAATAAAAATATTTTGATAGCAAACTTCCATGGACTTTTTTTTTTCTCGAACAGGCACACACATTCAATTTCACTTCATGTAGAGTTTCAATCTTTGAAGCAGAGAGGCAAAACAGGACATAGATACACTACGATATAGGTATAGAGATATGATGATGTTAAAAAATTATAGGATACAATATAGATATAGTATAACACATAATATTAATATGAAATTAATTTATGAAACAGTCAAATAAAATGACATTTCAATCTTATATGATAAGCTCAATGTTTTTCTTTTCTCTTTTTCCCCTCTAAAAACCACAATAAAAGTATTTTGATAACAAAATTCCATGGATTTTTTTTTCCCCGGGCAGGCACACACTTTCTATTTTACCTCGTGGAGTTCCATTCCATGAAGCAAAGAGGCAAAACGGGATACAGAGTTAGACATGATACTGATATATAGAGTAGCCGTAATATAATATATAATATATAATATAAAATTAACATAAATACATAAATCAGAGATTAATTTTGATATATCTCAGTGTAAAAGTTTTATATTATCATCAAATTTATATCACTATATGTGAGACTTTTGAGATTTTGAATATTAGAATCAAATATTTTTACTGACATGACAATATATCATTAGATGTCTATATAAAATATTTTTACACTAATAATGTGTCAAAATCTTAAATTAAAAGGGAGAAATAAAAATTACATGTTCACATTGTTGATAATTCAAACAAATCATAGACAATTGTACCAAAAAAAACAGAGAGAATCATAGACAAATGAGCATCTGATGTGTAACTAGGTTTGCGCCATCTAAGCTGCCGAGTTACAAAGGCACATTAGATATCCACCTACTGAACATGGCGAAACCTTCATCAGGCTTGTACTCAGGAGCTGTATGACCTGCACCCTACAATTAAACACAAAAGAATTTGGATAATCCCGCAAACGAAAAACACTTAAATCTTTCACCAAACTTTGTATTTTCCTTTGAAAAAATAAAAACAACATCACTTGTGATTTAAAAGTTTCATGTTTTCTTACCTTCACAGTTGCAAATGTCATTTGATTCGAGTAAGTCCTCGTGTATCTGCTTGAAAGGCAGATTATTCATAAAGATTTGGTCATGCTGTCTTAGGGTGTTCTTGGTAGGAAATATGAAAAGTAAAAAAGAAAAATGATGGCAAAATAGGATAAATAAATTCGGATTTTATTAATACTTTTCTGACATTATGTTTGCTCTATACCCTGTATGCTCTGCCATTTGGTTTCATGGGTAAAAAGTAAACATTTATCATATATAGGATAAAAGTTTCATGCCTACCCTGCGACTTGACCATTTACAAGCCATGCCCTCCAATCATCTATAATGGAGTAGTTTAGAGCCCTTATCCATGCTTGAGTCGACAAGAAGGGAACAACTGCATCATGATCTTCGCTGTCAAGATGACATCAATTGCCGTATGAAATCAGCTAGTCGCTAATGGCCCCGAGAAAGCAAAAAGAAAAATACTGAACATATGGAAACAACAAGAGCTTTCAGCCAAATAGGAACTGATCTGGAATGTGAAAATCTTCACCTATATATCAAGGAACGGTAGCCTTTTGCACTGAGATTTACATGAAACTCAAAGCTGCTAGAGATGTCTTATACATAATCAGTGGTGTAACACCGTTCCCAATTCCCTATAGTTCCCTGTAGGACATTGAGCTAAGTACATTAATATGTATGATAACTGCTAAGGCTTCCTTGTCTATGTTTGACTCAAATTTGAAGTAACCATTTGTAAGTGGACATAGACTTAAGTATTTGTAGGCAAATACGATGCAGCATTAGCCATCCACTAAATATAATAAGCATGTAGAATTATTATATCAAACCTCTCGAACATGCAGTGCCTCGCGAACACTCTCATTGTTGGCCCATTGAGTGCCGAGGAAAAAACCATAAATCTACAACAACAAAATTGTGGGAAATCAAATTTAAAACACTATGGACAAAATGCATGTGAACCTATACAAGATATGCAAAAATACTTGGCAGCTTATATCTGGCACTGTGAGATGAGAACAAAGAGGGGCCTTCATTGTCCGAGTCAGAGATCTCCTGTACATCACTTCATGTTGCTTAAGCGAATCATCTTCACAGTAGATATCCAAAATGTCATACACATTAATTCCTGAAAGGCACTGAAGATAAGAAATAATAGTTTACCAATATGGTGAGCAAACTCATGTGAGCTGAATAACAAGAGTAGAAGTGAATATCATAGTAAAATTTGGATGGTCATTACTTGCCTTATGATAGTACTGGATGTCCCCTAAACACAATTCACTTCTGGAATCTATATCTATATACTCTCCTTTACAATTTCTCTGCAGTGACTGCCCATAGATGACAGACAATTAAGAATCACTGGCATTTCTTTTTAACATTTTTCTTAAATGAACTGTACATAAATCGCTAATATGACTCAATTAAAATATATAAGATATTCAAATATTTAAAGGGAAATTCGATGCATGTAGTTTTACTACACAGGAATGATTGCCACTGAATACTTGAACATAAATATTATTACCAAATAGAGTTCATCAGAAATAAGTCCCATTCCATGAGCAAATGGGATTTGATCATTGCTTTCTTTTCCTGTCGTCATGGGGTTTCCAAGCAGATATCCCTGTAAAAATTAAGACCAATTTAGGCCTCATAGCTCATGTCGCAAGAGCTATTGTTAACACTACACTTTTATAAAGGTGAAGAACTTGCTCATTTGTTTGGCAGTTCTGATTGAATATTGGATTTGGGAAGCAAAATGCACTTTCTATATTATTTTGTTAGTAGTAAAAACATAGTCAGAAGAAACGATTACAAACCTGGAGATTTATCCAGGGTTGGAGACCTTTTTCATTTCCTGTAAATCAAGGAAATCGAATAATAACAGTTAGTTTAATCATAATTATGAACGAGTTAAAACTTTTTATATGTTAGTCATATGTAGAATGGTCTAAATTTTATGCTTCTATAAAAGATATGTCGTAAAACCATTTTAAAAAGCATGTCAGACGAAATCAAGTTTTCAGATAAAGTTATTTATGGTACAATTTATTTAAGAAAATACAATAAAATTATTCTATTATTTGGGTATAAATTAGATAGAAGCCATTATCTATAAAATTAACAGAGTGAGGAAAGACAAGGGCACAACCCACTTGTGAATGGTTATTATCCAAAATATATTTCACCATATATGCATGTGCTCCATTTTGACAGGTATATAACTAGCAACAAAAGAGTTTAATTGTACCTATATCGAGCTCTTAATTTTTTAAAGGACTCAAATTTTGCAAACTTGAGTTGTATGAACTAGTTTTTAAAATTAATTTCTATTTCTTTTATTTTTCTTTCTAATAAGTTTCCGAGTGGAGAGAAAAAGGCAGAAAGGAATATGAGAGAGTAATTAAGTAAGTGATTTGGGTATAATGAGTACACAAGATGGATAAACACACCTAATCTTGACTTGGAAAGTTTGTTTTGCTAACTTCTACAAACAAAATTCGAACACATATAGTATATTAGCGGAGAAGGAACAATTAAAATGATTAAGAAACATTTTTCAGCCTGATTGTTATAAATTATAACGATATTAGCTATTACTTTTATAACCAATTCATCATACACATTGAGCCATTTAAAATTTATTACCATTTGAAATTTCTTGAACAGTAGCTGGGGCAGGAATGCCAGAGTATGAATCAGCTCCAACGTAGAATTTATTTGAAAGAAATTCTGGGTAATCAATAAGCCACTACAAAGATTAAGACAAAAACGTTAAAACTTAATAAAAAAAGATCAAAGTTATACAGCTTGTTTTCAGCTATAGTGAGGAGGTTGAATCTCCCAAAGCAAAATATAAACAATGGAAAATAAACAGAAAAACTTAGCACAAAATATGATGACAGTGACATGAACATAAGCATAGTGACATTACCTTCCTAAGAAATTGATGGGTATGGTGAACTAATTTCCAGTCACTTCGGTGGGTAGTGACATTTTTCGCATAAGAGAAGCCAGTTCCGATTGGCAAATCTACAAAAATAATGCTAGATACCTAACAAAAAGGCCATAAACATTATTAGATTATATCACCCTCCCAAAACGAAAAAATAAAAAAGAATCACTTAAAAAGAATGTGCAATAATATTTGTACTATCATCTCAACACTAATTAATTAGCACATATTACAACCACATGCTTAAATAAATAGTAATTATTATTACAAATATTGGATAAAGTTCAAGAAACAAAATCAATAATTCTTAAGGATGCATTGTATTACCTTCGTCCATGACTGTGGCCTCAAGACCAAATTAGGCAAGCTCCCATTGTACTCCTCAATTTTAAATTTAATTGGACCTATAATTTGCAGTTGATGACAAAAGTCATTCTATAAATGTTGTTGAGTGGATCATTTTTAGCAGGATCAATTCTAGTGAAAATCTATACCAAACACAGTAAAATAATGAAATCATAACATTGGTCTTCACATTTTGCTGCGAAATGATTCGGTACGGCAGAAAGTCTATGCCAAATAGACTATAATATTTTTACTGGTCTAAACCACTATTATTTGGAGCCTAATAGATTCCAACTAATCTAGTTCACGCCAAGTTAGCCTATTATGGAGGTAAAGCTCTCCTAGCTCAAATTTTTCCATTCCCAAGACTCTAACCCAAGACTATGCTTAAGATGAACAATTGCTGAACCACTTGAATCAACCAAGCATTGGTCAATAGACTGTAATATGATTGATTGTATTTGAATAAGTGACTTAGAATTCAAATGCAGCAACATCTACTCTGAAAAAGAGAGAAGAATTATGTAAATGCTGTACTGTACTTTCAAACATCTGCTTCAACTTAATACAATTTTGTTTGGAAGTGAAACAAACTTCTATTAGTGCTATTTAACACCTTGTTTTAAATTACCTATAAAGGAAATAAATGAATGGTTAAAATAAATGTTATATCATAGAATAACAATTGTCTCATACTCTCATATACATATATGATGAGCTATGAGTCAAGACAGTGAGTAGGGCATGAGAGAAATAAAACTATAAGTAGCTGCTAGATTCAATACACTTCCTCCTTTGGTCTTATCATTTTTGGCAACAGAGCCCTTGATCCAAATGACGCAAAAGATAGAAAATTACGAAGAGGCCAGAAAGAAATGTTACCGGTTCAACAGCAGGTTAAGGGGATACGGATGATGTTGGAGCCCATGACCAGAAAGACTGAGATGTAGGCCATGCAAGAAACGCTGGCTGAGGCAATTCATAGCCTAAGTGCACAGATGGCCAAATTATCAGTAGCGAAAGACATGAATCATATGTACCAGCTGGGTACATATAAATGGAGTCCGGAGGAGCTGAAACAACTGAATAGCACACAAGATTTTAAACAATTCTTTCAGTAACAGAATACTCCGGCAGAGCAAAGGGCTTTGCTCAGTTCATTACACCTTTGGTGGCAGACTAATCAGTGGCTGTAATGGCTATGGAGAACTTAGAAAAATGAGGGCATGAAGATTACATGGTAAGTTTCAAAACAAGAATAGTTTCTTCACTCAGGATGTGCCTATCATATATGTGCCCATACAGGAACTGGTTTACCACTTCTCAGGAACATTTGGAGGTAAAAGTTCTCATGGTAAATAATCATGTTAGTAAAGTCATCATGATGTGTGCCGTGTGTATCACAGGAAGCTCTCAAATGGCTCGTTTATTTATCCGATGTTATATGTTGATGAAATGTCCATTGCCTCTAAAACACATATTAGTTTGAGATCGACAACATGAAAGCTCAATTGGGTGGTCAGTTTCAGATGAAGGATGTTGGCATAGCAAGAAAGATCATAGGGACTGAAACCATCATAAATAGAAATGCTGGGACATAATCTCTATCACAAAGCAAATACGTTGAGAAGTTGCTGGAGCACTTTGAGATGAGTCAGTCCAACCAGTTAGTACAACAGTACTCCTATCTTTTTAAATTATTTTATGAAAAGATTACCTTAAAAATAGTTCAGTCGGTTTCGTTATTTAAGCTATGATTTGATCTAGATCAGGTATTGTACAGGCTGGCAATAGAGTGAGCAGACATATACTTTGTCCTTGAAAGAAGCAAGCGGAAGCAGTCAAATAATGGATTTTCAGCTATCTCAAAGGGAATGTTGGTTATGGCTTGGTTTATGGCAAGGGCAACACAGTTTGGTGCCATAGGATATTCAAATTCAGATTATGGAGGTGACTTCGACAAGAGGCAGAGTGCATAACTATGGTAGAAGGAGTGCAAGAAGATTTCTGGCTAAATGGCTTGGTCAGAGACATTTAATCAGCACCATGAGAGGACACAGCACATTGATTTATAAGTATCGCTTTCCCCGCAATTCGGCTGCAGAAAGTACTCCCGGACAAAGAATTTTGCTTATCTGAAGTGCAAGGAAATTCTAAAACGTGTAATATCTTGTTTGGATTAGCATATTTTGCGTTCAGAAAAGCTTATAATAAAAAATGTTACACAGAAATTTTGGCAAAACAAAAAAAGCTATACCTGTGTAAAAATTAAGCAAAAGCCAATGAGAATTAACTGTTGTAATAACTATGTTGCAAGAAGAGATTTACGCCTGGGGAGTTGGCATATATGTCATTGTCAATAATAACATTACCTATTTGATAGGCAAGGCCTGAAAAAGAAGAACAACCAGGGCCACCAGTTAGCCAAAGCATAAGAGGGTCTCTCTCAGGATCGTTCTCTGACTTAATAAAATAGTAGAAAACCTGCATGTCATCATCTGTTTCCCCCAACCCCACATACCTGTGAAACGCACATACATAAATTTGATAAACCATTTCTCTATCTTATCTCCTACTTGTATATTAGCACTTGATACAAGAGTATACATTAAAAACAGTTACAGGGGGGTATAAATGGAAAAGATACCGTCGAGTGTTGAGCCGCTAAAGTTCAATTATAGTTGAAACATAAAAGAGCAGCTAGAAATAATGGAAGGTGGTATTAATTTAATACTGACCCAGTTTCGAGTTCAAAAGGAAGTGGGCCTTCAAAGCCAGGAAGCAGTTCCACCTTTGCGCTAGAGGCTTCAAGCTGAGATGATATCTGCAAGAAAAGTGCAATAGCAAGCAGAATCTGGCAATAGTAACGAGAACTAGTAGTAACCATATTCATCGTTTCTGCAAGCTGCAATTTCTAGTCAACTGTTTTAGTCTCTAATTGTTTATTGTTATTTGATCTTGTTTGGCGTCGGTGGGGAACATGACTGAATCTTTTTATGATATTTTAGTGGTTGGAAAGGAAGGCGCGAGACACGTGTTGAAGCTTCTCGCTATCGACTGCATCGCTATTCGACTCCAAGAAGGATATGTCAACGAGTACATCATTTACTGTTGAGTATAATCTTACTTGACATTTTTAGAGTATTTAATAATTTCTTGTCTAATAGAGGTATTTACAGTTTGATTTAGATTAATTTTGAGTGAAAAAAAATTGAATAATATAATTTGTTATGGCTTAAATTCGATTGATTTAACTTAAATTTTGAATCTAATTCAATCCAATTGAATTTTTATTGGTTTTGTATTGGATTGAATTTTGATGAAAAGAATTTTAAGTTTATAATTTATTTTATATATACATATATAAAAGTGAGAATAATATATGAATAACAAAATTATGTAATAAATTAAAATTATTACAAATAAAAGTATAAATTTTATAATAAAAATTTATATTATGTAATATCATTTGGTTTGGATTCGATTAGATCGATTTTAAAAACTAAATTTGAAATCTGATTCAATTCAAGCCATTTTTAAAAAAAACAACAACCAATCCAATCCAAACTTTGACTATTTTGATCTTATTTCAATTTTTGTAACAGTGTATTGATTTTGATCGAGTTGAATTAGATTTGAAAACCACCTACTTTCCAATGACCTTACAGATGATATAATTTATTTCATTTTATTTTAAAAGTTCATTCTCAAATCCCATAAAAACCTGAGTTCGATTTTCATTGTCGATGTGAGGATGCTATTGATAAGTGACTCGTAAATTCTCTATAAGTGTTTTCTAAAGTCAAGAGTCATGCCCTAACTTTGGTGGGATGACCGATGCTGAATCCAGTTAAAATTTTTTTAATAAAAAATTATTTTACATTGTAATTAACTAGCTATCTAAGACTTCTTGTTCTCTAATAATATAAAGTTTTTGTTGTTTATGTTGTAAAAGTAATAGGAAACAAAATAGAAGAAAGAGGAGAAAGACAGAATTTTACTATTGATATTTTCAAAAAAGTAATATACATGCATGAGTACCCAAAAGGCTATTTATAACCAAAGAATAAAAGATATATGATATGATCAAATAACATATTCTATCTAATCAACTCTTAACCGAATCAAGATAAAGATATGGACATCCATATTCAAATTCAAATAATATTTCACTACTCTCCCCTTTAAATGTCCATCAGAGATATGTCTTATTAAAATTTTACTAAAAGAAAAAACTCATTCGGAAAAAATCTTAATGAAAGAAAAAGAGTATAATATCCTCACGATGATAACTACTTCGTTAAAAATCTTATTAACGAAGATCTAATGGAACAAAAATCTTGATTAAGAAAAAAAGAGTACAGTATTTCTCCCCCTCTTCAGAGTATCATTAAAGGTCTTGGAATCGATACATTTTGATCTTGTGCACTAGTTTCTCAAAGAAAGAAGTAGGTAGTAATTTGGTAAATAAATCTGCAAGATTATCACTTGAACGAATTTATTGAACATCAATCCCCCTATTTTGAAAATCAATAATGAAGAAAAACTTCAAAAGAAATATATTTTCCTTTTAGCTGAACTATGCATGCTACATTATTCTCGGATAAAGTTGTGGAAGTTTTTTTCTTATAAAATAATCCACATGATACTTGAACATGTTGATCTCAATAAATTATATCTCTACGGGAGAAAGATAGAATTATATTATTAAAAAGGAGAAAGGGAGAATTATATTATTGATATTCTAAAAAATATGTCATATATACATGGAGCACCCAAATGGCTATTTATAGTCAAAGGATAAAAGATACATGATATGATCAAATAACAAATTTTATCTAATCAAATCTTAATCGAATTGGGATAAATATATGGACAATCACATTCAAATTCAAATAATATTTCATAATAGTTTATATATTTTTTTTTAATTAAACCTCAATTTGAAAATGTAAGATATTTAAAATTATTTTGCTTGATAACTTACATATAAAAGCATATATCAAAAGTTTCAATAAAATATAATTAATTTGGTTATTAAAATAATTTAGTTATTAAAATTAAATTACAAATTTAAATCATGAATTTATTATTATATCCAACAAATATAATAATATCTATAGATATTCAATAAAATCTATAAATATTTATTAATTAAATATATTCAACAAATAATTAATCAGTACTGCATGAACAAATGATTATATATACTAATAAATTAGAGATAAGAGAAGAATTTGGGTATATTGGGTATAGGGATGTCAAAAAAATCTGCCCCCATGGATACCCATGGGTAATACCTGCAACAGGGCGGGTATGGGAGGAAGATTTTACCTCTGAGGATAATGAGGATAAGCATTTTAAATACCTATATGTTAAATAGGGCAGGGGCGAAGATTACTATTCCCATACCCGCAGGTACCTAACATGAAATTACTATTTTACCCTTAAATTACTAACTTAGTTAGGCTAATATTATTGTTATTTTAATTGATATTAAGGTTTAAATTTGTAGTTGGATTTATTTATACTTATTATGTATTAGACTAATGGTTAGATTACTATTAAGTATTTATTTTTACTTCAAGTATTTTAAGTTGTTACAATTTGGATTGTAAAATTAGATTATTGTACTTATTTTATGTTTATTTTATGTGTTTATCTTTATTTTAAGTATATTAAGTTGTTAAAATTTGAATTATGAAATTAAATTATTATTTATGCTTATTTTAAGTATTTTATGATATTAGAATTTTTATATTTATTTTAAATTTTTAAAATTTTTAATATTATAACGAGTATCCATGAGTACCTGTAAACCCACAGGAAAGTAGAAAATAAGTACCCGTATGAATATGAAGTGGGGAACGGAGACAGGCATTTATCTGCCCCTATCTTCCGCCCTCGCTCCGTTGACATCCCTAACTGGGTATGTGAAAATAAAAAATAATCAGCTACCATCAAAAAAATAAAAAATAATCACAGAAAATTTATATTATTTCGGCTAATTATGGTAGTAGTAAATCAGTTTTTTACTTTTAGTCCCCAAAACTATCTCAATTTTTCCGTTCGGTCTCTCACTTAGTTTTTAATCCATGTTAGCGCCCATATTAGCGTCAACATAAGTTGTTGTGTTGGCACTCAACGGTAGAAGATAACAGAAAATTAATGAAGGGACCAAACGGGAATAAAAATAATTGCTGAGGGATTAAACGAAAAATTTTTTTTGAAAAGGGGATTAAACGGAAAAAAAAAATGATATTTTGAGGAATCAGAAATATAATTAAGCTAATTTATTTTTAATTTTTACTTTTAGTGTGTACTAATTGCCTAGGATGAAATCAGAGAAGAAGTAGAAAGAATTTGGATTTCCTTAATAATAATAATAATTTAGGTGGTATAGTGTAGAGTCTTACAAAAGTGCCGCCCTTGACCTATTCTCCTTTTTCTTCTAAAGAGTGATTGAAGGAAGGGCATTTTGTTTAATATCCACACACAATCACGTAGAAATTATAGATTTGCAACATTCGGTCATACACCACACGTAGCACACATTTGTTTCTCAGAAGTCAGAACGGATTATAATGATATCAAAATAGGCGCCATCTACAGTGTTTTTTTGCTAGTGCAACTTGTAATTTGATGGTGAGTATACGAGGTATATTAATGCATCAATCACTTATAATGTACTGTAATAATATTTAATTTTAAGAAAATTTAAAAATATAATTAAATATATTTAAAAAATTAATTATCATATCCTAACAGTATAAAATTATATTGGTAATATAAAATAATTTTAGACTATTAGTATAATTAAAAAAATTTTATTAACATAATTTTACTCTATCAGTGTAATTTTACACTGATAATGTAAAATTATTTTATACTTTCAACGTAATTTTGCACTATTAATATATAAAAATTAATTTCTAAAAATCATAAAAAATTTATAAATATAATTTTACTCTATCAGTATAATTTTACATTGTCTGTTAGTGTAATATTATATTAATAATATAAAATTATTTTATATTATTAATATAATTTCAGACTATCAATATATAAAAATTAATTTTTAAAATATATTTAATCATATTTTTAACTTTTTTAAAAATTAATATATTATTATAATATATCTTAGATAATTGATATATCAATATACCTCATAAATCTCCACCATCTGATGTGTTACGATCACAAGGTGTAATAAGCACCTTGGACCGTGAAGCGCATTGAAGACGGCGCTATCAAAATATACTAGCAAACACAGAAAAGACAGAATTGATGCAAAAATTTTGTTTTAATGAGCAAACTCGATCAAACAAAATTTGATGCAAACATTCATCATTTAAACCAATGTTTTTTAATTTTTCGACGTGAATCATTTAAACCGATGTTAAGCAAGCATACACAACGTACTAGATACTTCAGTCTGTTTTAATCTATACTTTTCTCTCCCTTTCGTCATCCATCAAGGGTTAAAATAAGGCAATCACAGACAAGATATATGCCTAGAGAATATCTTGTACAATGCAAATACAGGCGACACCTCAACCGTTTCTACCAGCATAATAATAATGTCATGAATTATTTTGATGTATTATTATTGTAAAAGTATTTTATGCTGTTATTGAATCATACATTACATCATTACTAAAAATATTTAATCATTACAATAATTTTTTTTAAAATCACACATATAATAATATATAATTGATTGATGATATAAAATTTTTTATACTAAAAGTATATTAAAATTAAACTTTAATATTATTACTACATAGAGCTAAACAGGAATTAAGTGCCATTCCACAAGCAAATGAAACTTGATAATTTCTTCTTTTCGCATTGTTTCCTAGCAATTAGCATATTGCCCAAAATAATTAGAGCTACGTAGTCCACATAGTGAAAGCGTGCCATAAAAAATTTTGGGCTTTTGCTATCAAAAGCTTGGGCATAAGCTTAGTGATCTTTAGAGGTGCTGGTGCTGGTGCCTAGTAACGCTTAGCTTGGAATAAAGCCTACCATAAAATAATTTTAAATTAAGATAAATCACACTTATCCCATTGAAATTTTATGATATTGTAGATACTTTCAAATTTCTACAAATATTGCATTTTACTCCACTCACCCGTGGACTTCCAAGTTCTGACTTTAAGATTCTGACTTCCAATTTCATTTTTTGCAGTGCCGAATGGGAAATAACCATACCTAAATGAAATCAAAAGTCGAAATCTTGAAATTGAAACTCGGAAGTCCATAGGGAGTGGACCAAAGTGCAATATTTGTTGAAATTTAAGGATATCTATAATATCATAAAACCTCAAGGGGATAAGTGCAATTTACTTTTAAAATTAAAAAATATTTCGCATTTTTTTTTATATTTTTTGACATGAACCTTTTGCTTCAATTGGTAATTGACTATTCAAACACTTAAATATAGTGAAATTTATAGGATATTAACAATAAAATTAGAAGGAGTATTAACTTCATAGGCCTTTAAAAAAATTAGGGGAAGCCAAAAAAATGGCTAAGAAATCAAACCGTTGGAATTTAAATTTTGATAAAGTAAAAGAACTGTGATGGTTATTATACACTATCTGTCAATAAAACTTTTAAGAATTACATGGTTAACATTAAAGCGATTGCCTATTGGTAATCAGATGATAACACTAATTTTGTCAACAGACAACAATCTTTTGAACTTATGTTTGCACCCAATGTAGGAGGTGTTTGCTAACACGTACGGTATAAAATATCATGCATGATACACTATGTATTATTAGGTGCTTAATGTGGTTCATAACAGATATTGAGGTTTTCTTCCATTAGCCGATTATGCCATATAGAAAAAGTCATGAAAATGACAAAAATACTTAGACAATTGATTCCATAACATCATTATTTCTTTTGACTTTTTTTTTAATAAAGAAATTTACCAGTGTAATACTGAAAATAATGATAAAAAACTATTAAATAAGACTTTCTTACCAGTATTTTCAACAAATACACTAGTAAGAGATAGCTTTTTGGTCTTTTTTTTTTTTCCAGAACACTAGTAAATTATATATATATATATAACATACCTAACAATGTTCTGAAAAAAATGACAAAAAAACTCTTTCTTGCTTGTGTTTTTGCTAAAAATGTTGGTAAAAAACTCTTTTCTTATCATCGTTTTTATTAAATATGCTAGTAAAAAAGAGTTTTTGGTAAGATTTTTTTCCAAATATTTATCGGCATATTATTGAAAATGCCGATAAAAAGCTAGCAAAGAGGAGTTTCATCCTAGCATTTTCAGCAAATACATTGGTAAGAAAGAGTCTTTTTTTTTGTTCTTTTTTCCCATAACGCTAGAAAGCAAGTTTTATGTATATATTTATACACTGAAGAAGATAGATTAGTAGTACTTAATAGTACAAAATTAGAAACTAATGAATCTGACACTGTGTCAACATTAATATATTCAATAATACAAAATTTTATAGGAGACCCTAATATATTCAAAGATAGAGCTGCCAGTCAATTGAATAACTTAAGATGTTCTGTAACATCCCAATTTTCGAGTTTGGCTTCGCCCTCAGGACTGATACATTCCGATTTCCGACTTCGTATGGATTATTTCCAACGACTTCCGAGTTTAACCTTCGAGTCCAAACAACATGAACGTGATTCACCGGTATCCGGCTTCATGTCTTAAAGCAAATGTCCCCGACTTCCGATCTCATAACTTATGATCAAGTTTCCAGCAAGATGTACGCGAGTTCCGACCTAAGACAACAAGGTTCAAAATAGTATGCGTGGTTTCCGATCTCAGAAGTTGTGGTTTAACACAATGGTGCAAATACCGAACTCCAAGTTTAATATAACGAGTTCCGACCTTAGTGTTGAACTCAATGGGGATGGACACGAGTTCGGATCCTTGAGAATCTGCATTACGAGTTCCGATATACGATTTAACAACCAGCATTGGCATTTCCTGGTTCAAATGGGGAGTTCCGAGATTATAAGATTGCGAGTTACCTGATCCGACCTTGATACAAGATTTCCTCAAGTCACACTGCAGATAGGACGATTCACGACATACGACTTAAGCCCTAGTCTCCAATTGGGATACCACGAGTTCGGGCTAAGGTGTAATGGGGACGAGATCCGATTCAGATAGAGGGCGTATCTCCATTTTTGGGACGGCGTGGAGAGCAATTTTAACACAAAGGGAGACATGGCGAACCTTGCGCTTACAAAATTTCATCCAATCAAAGCACTTATTCTAACTACCACTTGAAGCTTTGTCTATATATGTATCCTCGTCCTGCCTCTTCAGCTCATCATTCTACGTTGCTCACTTCAGCTCCCTTCCTCTCTCAATCTACTCTCTCAAACCTCCAAGCTTTGTCAAGGCTTCCTTGACTCCATTCCAAATTCAAGAAGATCACACTCCAAAGAGGTAGGATTCTGCTCTATTCTTGAATTCCTTACACTATGATTGCATGAGATTGTGCTATTCTTTATGTATTTGATGAACTATTGGATGTATTGGATGGATTTATGATTGAATTAATAGAAGACTTTAGTCAGAATTATGATTAGAAGGAGAAGATTAGAAGGAGTGGAGAAGTGAGATGCTGTCTTAGTGAGGGGAGTCCACGGCAGTCCGTACGACGGAGTGTACGGCGCCGCCTACGATCGGTCAAATCCGATGAAACCATTTTTAGATGAAAGTAGACATTCAGGGCTTTCCATAGGTATATCATATAAGGTTACTGGATTAGTATTGAGGGAGATACGAATTTTTGAAGTTTGACCTAGGGTTTAGAATGTTCATCCGGGCAGGGTGACATGAGGAGGGTATAACTCACCCTATACAACTCCAAATTGAGTAAAACCAGTTTTGTTAGAAAGCTTACACACAGAGGAATACCCCAATATAAGATTCCGAGTTTGTTATGGTCCCAATTGTTCCCAGTGATTCGAGGAAGTTGTCCTATGTCCAATCTAGGCCAAAACGGAGTAGTTCAGGAAGGTCAGCTTTCAGGACTTATATCTCGAGGTGTACTTAAGCAAATGGAGTGAAACTTCTGGCAAATGAAAGGTTGTCCTGTTAGCTTTGATATGAGACCAATTTCGTAAGTTTTGAGCCAGTTTTCGATTTTTAGTGAATTTATGCTTCCAGGAGTGTAACTCGGGTTAGTGACTGAACGAGTTGAAGTAAGATTTAAATATGTTGAGTTATATGGATCAAAATGATATGGGACTAAAGAGGTTAGAAAGTAGACATATAGAGCTATTACATATCCAAATTTCAGATTTAAATGAGTTGAATAGAGATAAAGGTGGATTATACAAGGTTGACGGACGAATAGAATAAGTGCCAGAATGGCCAAGATGATAATTTTACCAGTATTAGGGAATCATATAAAGTTTGAATGGAGGATTGCCTATTTGACATTGATATATATGTGTTAAGTTTATTATGTTGCTATGACTAAATTGTCTGTGAGAGTTGGCACTATTCATGGCGAAGCGGACACGATGGATTATCTTTACGGATTCTGAGTCTAGAAGTTATGAATGTTTAGATGTAAGGATGAATTAAAGTTTAAATGGGTATATAGAAACCCTATATTCAAGGATGACATAATTATGTTATGAGATATGTGAGGGTAAGTGACGTAGCATATGCGCGTAGTCTGCGATCAAGTGGTAAGGAGGCTACGGGCCTTTATATGTAATGAACATGCGTGAAAATCATGTGTGCAATGATACATGAAAATAAATGGAGTATATGTATGAGTACACTCAGTATGACTATGCTTGAATATGCATGAAAATGAATGAATGTAAATATATCGAATGTGGTCCCCCTTCGCTCCGGAGTGCGTTAATTGAGGTCCCTCCCTGTGAAAGCGCAGCTTAAATGATAAAGACATGGGTCCTTCACCTGGAAGCGGTTGCACATGGGTCCCTCCTTGTGAAGGCAATGAAGACATTGGGTCCCTCTATGTTGGGAGCGATTTGCACTTGGGTCCCTCAACCTAGAAGCGGTGGGTCCTCTACCTTGGAGGCACGTGGTCATATGAGATCCTCATGTTGAAGGCACGTGGTCGGATGAGATCCTCGATTTTGAGACGCATTGACGAAATCGATCCCTTGACTAGAGCCGCGTGACCGTAATCGATCCCTCCAAGACTAGAGGCACGTGGGTCCCCTTGCGGGTGAGTCGGTGTGACGACGGTCCCAGGTGGTGAAGACGAGCTCACTCCACGACTACCGAGGCGATAAATGCCCCTAGGGGCGATGCATGCGCACTAGGTGTGCCAAGTAAAAGACTAAAGACTAAAAGATTAAAGTATATGCAAGCACCCCAATCACATGAGGCATGGCATTGACCCACTAGTGTGAGTATAGGGATAGGACTTACATGAGGCATGGCATGACCCAGAGTACCAAATGAGATCCCATCTTCTAAGGAGCGTTGACATGGCGATCACGGCTACGATGGGGTATGACATAGCGATCATACTACGGAATATGGTATGATCTTTGCACTTGAGGGCGGCGATCATGGCAGCTCAGTGCCAGTGTAGCAGATCCAAGCACCCTAGGGACGGCTGAACATGTAATGCCTAGGTGTCTAATGAAAGAAAGTAAAACTTTATGGATATGTATGAATTCTAGTGCAAGTTAAGTGAGGTATAGATGTGTTATTCCCATTAGACTAATGCTATATGTGTTTTATATGTTGAACTTATTATCCAGTGTATTATTCATGAATTAATCTTGTGTACATTTCCCCAAAGGACGTTGTATGATTAAAATGAACTTTCTTGGAAAAGATATATTTGAAATGTAAAATTTAACTTGATTTGTCGACATGTTCATCTTTTTCAAAATAAACCGAAGCAAACTGGAGATGACCATGATGACACTATGTATGAAAATTAGAGAATCCTATTGAGAATTATATAATTCTCACTCCTATTTCCATGTTGTCTCCAGATAATTGTAGAAGTTTAGAAGGCGGCTAAAGTTCTTTGTCGGAGACAAAGGTCAGCTCAGTCAAAGATATGACTCAGCGTAGTACTATGACTTAAGCATAGTACTGTGTCTAGGAGGGTGTTACATGTTCAACCATGTTTGATTACAAATGGCATAAAGATACATTTTTGTCAAAAGTAACCTTAAGAGAGGACGGATTCGCAGAATTTTGGAAAGAAGGGTTTATAGCTGGACTTCCAAAACTCTTCACAGAAAAGGTGCGAACTAATTTGCAACAATATTATGAAAATCCAAATTTAGAGAAATTAATATATGGTCAAATACATAATATAATAACAACTACAAGAGCACAAGTATGCACAGACTTTAAACTACAAGACAAAATGTGTAAAGAAAAGAGAATAAATAAAAAAAAAAGTAGGAATATTTTGTCAACAGTATGGCCTAGAACCAATTAGGGCCCGTAATACTCAAGTAAAGAGAAGAAACAAATAAAACCAAAAGTCACATGCCTACAAGAAGACCTATAAAGCTCCATATTAAAAGAGTCAAGAACAACAACCTCCAGAAACACCTAGTAAGCCTAAATATACAAATTTAAAGAAAAAGGACGATGCATGTTGGAAATGTGGAAGAATAGGACACTATGCTAATAAATGTAAAGTTCAGCAAAAAATCAATAATTTAGAAATAGATGAAAAAAATTAAGGAAAGCCTTCTCAATGTTTTAATCAATTCAGAACCGAAAGAAATAACATCTTCTAGTGAAGAAACTGAAGATGGAAAAATTTATCAATTAGATAATACCTCTTCTAATTTAGAACAAGATTTTGTCTCAGAAGAAAAAGAATATTGTTTAGGACCAGGATTATGTAATTGTCAAGACTGTAAAACAATAATATGTTAACTAGAGAACAAACTAGTACCCTAATTTCAATAATAGGTAAAATAGATGAATCTCCATTGAAAATTGAGTTCTTACATCAATTAAATGATTTAGTTAAAAGAGATGAAGAGAATAGAGCTCAGATAAAACCAATAAATATTAAAGATATTTATAACAGGTTTAAATCTCCTACTAAACAAGTTACTATAAAAGATCTACAAAATGAAATAAAATCATTAAAACAAGAAATTCAATTATTAAAATAAAATGATATCTCATTAGAATACAAAATGTTGGAATTAGAAGGAAGACAGATTATTCAGTCCCAAATTAACATATCTCAAAAATAAGAAGAAGCTGATCAAGAGTTATCCATTAATTTATTAAGTTTAATTACTACTCATAAGCGGCATTATGAAATAACTTTAATTATACAAGATCAAAAGTTTAATATGATAGCTTTAATAGATTCAGGAGTTGATATAACTACATCCTAGAAGGATTAATACCTGCAAAATATTATGAAAAGACTATTAAAGGAATAACTAGTGCTAATGGATCGAAAATGAATATCCAATATAAATTACCTAATGCTAAAATATGCAAAAATAAAATATGTTATACTATCTCATTTGTATTAATAAAAAATATGAATACCCAATTCATATTAGGAACACCTTTTTTAACTTTATTATATCCCTTTCAGGTTATTGAAAAAGGAATAATATCAAAAACATTAGGGAAAGAAATCTTATTTGAATTTATAAAACCCCCAAGATTAAGATAACTAAATTTACTATAAGAATCTTCAATAACTAAAGTTAATTTGATAGAAAGAAAACAAAAACATATTAATATGCTAAATAAAGAAATTCAATATAAAAGAATAGAAGAACAATTACAAACCCCAAACATCAAAAAACTGGTACAAGAACTTCAAGAAAGAATCAAAAAAGAAATTTATGAAACAAATCCAACTGCTTTTTGGCATCGAAAAAAGTATGAAATATCATTACCATATGTTGATGGGTTTAATGAGAAAGATGCTCCAACAAAAGCAAGACTTATACAAATGAATCAAGAATATTTAGCTTATTATAAAAAAGAAATACAAGAATACTTAGATAAAGGATTAATAAGATCATCCAAATTCCCGTGCAGTTATTGTGATTTTTATGTAATGAAAGCCTCTGAGCAAGAAGGAGGCGCTCGAAGACTAGTCATTAATTATAAATCTCTCAATAAGGTTCTTAAGTGGATCAAATACCCCTTACCAAATAAATCAGATCTAGTTAAAAGATTATACAATGCTAATATCTTCTCAAAATTTGACATGAAATTTGATTACTACCAAATTTCAGTCCGGGAGGAAGATAGGTATAAAATTGCCTTTGTCATTCCTTTGGGTTATTATGAATGGAATATTATGCCTCAGGGATTAAGGAATGCCCCAAGTGAATTTCAAAATATAACGAATGATATATTTTAGCCATATATGGAATTTTCAATAGTATATTTAGATGATGTATTAATCTTTTCAAAGGGAATAAACCAACTTATTCAACATCTTAATAAATTTATAGAAATCATAAGAGAAAATAGGTTAGTAATTTCAGAAAGAAAAATAAAAATATTCCAAACAAAAATTTGGTTCTTAGGATTTGAAATATTCCAAGGAACTATTACTCTCATACAAAGGTCAATAGAGTTTGCAGAAAAATTCCTACATGAATTGAAAGAAAAAAAACTCAATTACAAAGATTTTTAGGATGCCTCAATTATATTCTGGAATTTATTCCCAATATTAGATAATGTGCCAACCACTATATCAAAGGTTACAAAAGAATCCTCCACCTTGGGATAGTAAGATGACCACTATAATCCAATAAGTAAAAAAAAATAGTCAAGACTCTTCCATGTCTAGGTATACCAAATGTAGAAGCAAATCTTATTATAGAAATTGATGCTTCAGACATGCGGTATGGTGGAATTCTTAAACAAGTCATCCCCAACTCATCCATAGAAGAGGTAGTCAAATATCATTCTAGTATTTGGTATTCTTCTTAAACAAAGAACTATACTGTTAAGAAAGAGATTTTATCAATAGTTTTAGGTGTGTTAAAATTTCAAATGATCTTTTTAATAAAGGATTTTTAATTTGAACTAATTGTAAAGTAGCGCCAAGTGTTTTACAAAAAGATGTTAAAAACCTGGTCTCAAAACATATTTTTGCCAGATGGCAAGCTTTACTTTCATGTTTTGATTTTGATATATTTCACATAAAGGGAGAAAGAAATGCTTTGCTAGATTTTCTTACAAGAGAGTTTTTATAGGGATCAAAATGAGTGTTCAGCCCAATACTAAAGATCAATATGAACCCCCGCTAGGTTCACAAAATCCTGGATCAATATAACTCACTGGATCAACAAGGCCATTTACAACGCCTTTTACTGGATCTTCTTTTCAAAAGGCTGTGCAAAGGCCCAATACTTTAGTCCAAATTGTTCAAAATCCTCCTAAGACTCAAAACCCTTTAATACCCATCCAAAATTGTTTCACTCCACTACATTATCAAAATACAATTGTCACCCCATCTGACCTAAACAAATCCACTACCTCAATAGTCCCTGATCAAGAAACACCTTACCAAGAAAAGCCTGAACTAATGCCAATAACCATAATTGAAAAAGAATGGAGAAACAACTCTCCAAGAGATCTAGCCCAACAAATTTTCCCTCCTTCATTTCATTACATTCCTTATGACTCTAAGAAGACTCGAACCTTTTATGAATTTATTCTGGTACTTATTGATTCAATAGAAGTGACCCACCATACAGACAAAGACAATAACATAATCTTTTCTTAGGTCAAAATTCTAAAAATCCTTTCCATAGTTGATTGGAACCAACCTCTATATAAACCAAAGTTCTTTTCAAGACACTTTACCCCTCAAGCCTATACTTACTATTATTACAAAGAAGCTTGGTATAATATGTTCTATTATAAGCCATATCAACATTCCTAGTTTATCTGGTTCAAAAGAGGGATTTTCCTCAAATTTTCAAAATGGTTCATCAAATGGTTCTTTGATATGGGGCCATCTCTTTCAATATTTCCAAAAGAAGTTAATGACATTTATCAATACTTTAAAGAAAAAACCAATTTTGTACAAGGCTATTAATCTCTTTTGTAGCAAGTCAAAAAATCATTTGGATCATGACTTGGGACTACTTTATAGCAAAATTTTCAGATAATGTCGATAGTCTTTACCTAGTAAGGTCCATACAAGTTAAATGGTGGATTAAATTCAATGTTGCTCTTATCAAAAAGGAAAGAATTGATGAATAGATTAAAAATGTCCACCAAATTTCTCCAGCTGAAAAACAAGGAGACAAAGAAGTTGTTTTCTTAGCAGAAAAATAAAAAATAATGGTCATACTAGCCGCAACCACTTCAGAAGAAGAATTTGAACAAAGATTAAAGGCAATACGAACCCTGCAACCAAGTAATGTTCAAGATGAAGAAGCGTCTAGTTCCACAAATTATCTTCAAAGTAATGAAGATGATTGCTAAGAATACTGGATTGATTGACATAAAGCTTCAATAATGCAAAAGACATTTCAAAAAGTATTAAAGAAGACGACAAAATTCAAAAGTGACTTGAAAGTATCTCAGACAGAAGCAGTGTCGGCAGCATCCCCTAATAGTAAAAGTATCTTCAACAGTATAAAGTAATTGTCAGTAAAGAATTCCTCAATAATAGCAGCATCTCTCAATAGTGACTAAGGATAGGCAGCATCTCTGATCAAAATCTACTTTTGATTCTCAATAATTGTATATTTTGCTTTTCATATGTATAAATGAGCCACTCGAGGATTGAACTCAGCAAAGGACAATCAAGCATAAAGCAATCTCTCTCATTTGTAAACTTTTGTGAAAGTCTGTATCCTGCAAACTTTGTGTTTTAATAAAATTTTCGACTGAGTTCTTCAAATATTATAAGTCTCTAACTCTTTACATTAAATTCTTATTTATGAATCTTTATCTTCTTCATATTATCATTACCTTACTTATTGATTACTCTGATTACTTATTCAACATTGAAAAATTTTGAAACGATAGTTTTTCAACTTTGCTTAGATCCTAATCTTTTATTGCTACTGTTCAATAACAATACTTTTGAAGAAGATATATATATATATCTTACTTAACAATGTTCTAAAAAAATGACCAAAAAAAACTCTTTCTTACCTGTGTCTTTGCTGAAAACGCTAGTTTCTTACCAGCATTTTCAGCAAATATGCTGGTAAAAAAGAGTTTTTGTCAGTTTTTTTTCCAAAAATTTATCAATATGTTGCTAAAAATACTAGTAAAAGCTAGCAAGGAAGAGTTTCTTATCAGCATTTTCAACAAATACGCTAGTAAGAAATTTTTTTTTCATAACACTAGAAAGCAAGTTTTATGTATATATTTATATATATAAATATAAATATAAATATATATAGAAGTGTGTTTATACTTATATATAAATAAAAATATATAATATTTATTTTTGTATATATAAAACTATTTATATTTATATTTATATTTATATTTATAATATATATGTATATATAATATATTTATATTTTATATAAATATATATATCATAGATTTTATTTATACTTACAAATACATTTATTTGATTATATATATACATTCATTAATATAAATATATAAATATCATCTTTTATTTATATGTTTATATATATATAAGGAATGTATCTTATAAGAATAGATTTGTTATATAAGAAATTAGAATAAATATTTCCACTGTTGGATTAAATTGAGTGGTTGAAATTAAATCACTCACATGCAACTTTCACTCCCAACTTTCCAGGGTTGGATTTATATGTGTATATTGATAACGCTAGTAAATTCATCTAAAATGCTGGTAAATTTGCCTAAATTGCTAGTAAGTTTCTGAAAAAAATAAAAACCTTGAATAAAAGTAACAAATTATGGGATGCTAGTAAATTTGTCAAAAACGCTGATAAGTTTCTGAAAAAAATTAAAAACTTGAACAAAAGTAACAATAATAATATGGGACGATAATAAATCTTGGGCGCGAAAGTTGCACGTGACTTTTTAAAATTAGTGATTTAATCTCAACCACTCAATTTAATCCAATGATAAAAATATTCATTCTCACTTCTCACATAAATTTATTCTCATAAGATACATCCCTTATAAAACTTGTTTTCTAGAATTTTGGGAAAAAAATGACAAAAAACTCTTTTTTACTAGCGTTTTCAGTAAATACGCTAGTAAGAAAGGTTTTTTTCATCATTTTGCTCCTTAATACTGGTAAGTAAGTTATATATAATATATGTTTATATATATATATATATATAACTTGCTTTCTAGCATTTTGGAAAAAACAATTCTGACAAAATACAAATTTTTACCTACCTATTTGTTGAAAATGCTAATAAATAACTCTTACTTCCTAGCATTTTACCAGCATTTTTAGCAATATGCTAGTAAAAAATTGTATTTTTTCAAATTTTTTTGTCTAGAAATTTACCAGTATATTGCTAAAAACACTGGTAAAAAGCTAGTAAGTAAGAGTTTCTTACCAACATTTTCAGCAATATGCTAGTAATTTTCTGGAAAAAAAAATCTATCAAATGAAACAATGATGATGTGGGACCAGTTATCTGAGCATTTTTGTCGTTTTCCTCATTTTTTCTTTATGGTCACATACGGAAAACCTGGTTGATGTATAGTTTAGTTTAGAAATTCAGACTTTTGAAAACTTGATTGTTAGGTGATTAATAACAAATCCCCACCGTTCTATTAGCATTTTACTTAAAAGAACCCTTCGATCTAACTTAAGGCGTAGGTAGTCTAGCGGTGCATGACAAACTATGGTGCATTTAAGAATTGGCCACGGATAGGATTATAAGATGGATTAAAATCCTCTCATATTTATCTTGGACGCAACCATATCATGTTTAGAGAGCAATAGATACAAATACTTTAAATAGGGAAAACTCTCTTAAAATTTGTAAGCTGCAATTTCATTTTTGTATTTATCTCTTTTTTAACATAATATGCTCATATTCAAAATAAATGATAGAATCCTAATCCTATAAAAATAACAAAAGTTAAGACTTTGAGAAGATGAGGAAAGGCCACATTCAACAAACTAAGCCCAACAAGGAAACAATCTTCTTAGGAAGGAATCTGAATGATTATTTTGAAAGAAACACAATGGAGTACATAAGTTTCATGGAGGGCATGGTCACGGTGAATCAAATGCTAAGGAGAAATCTATTTTTGACTTTATAATGGCATATGATTTCATGATAGCTAAAACTTGTGCTAATAAGTAAGAGAAGCATTTTATAACTAGGTTGTTAAAATAAAATTTCGGGCTCATAGATATATTCCTTTCAAGTACAGAAAATAAAAATATAATTAAGATTAAAAAGGTGACTTAGGACTTCATAAAATGCACAATACACTTTGACATCCAATACAGGATATACATATACACCAAATTATATGTAACATACGATAATTTTCTTTTACTCTCTCCCCTACTTGCCCACCCTTCACCTCCCAACTTCCCTTCATGTGCTCAAGTATGCAACCTTGTCAGAACGGAGATTGAGCTAGCGGAGTCTGGGAGGAGTCCATCCTGTTCTTCCTTCTCTTCTATTGGTGCTTCAATCGAGGCAAAGATTGATCTACAAAGCTCTTGTAACTTCTAATTCAAGACAAGGCGAGGAAACCTCCCATGCCTATCGTGGATCTAAAATCTGCCATGCCTGTTGTGGTGGGAGATTGGCAACTTTCCCCCTTACCCACCGAAGTAAAAGGCAGAGTTCGCCACCGTGAGCTTTGGAGACTAGATTTGGGAGGAGGTCTCATAATCGCACCTTCAATATGAGGCTGGTTGGGAACCATGGGCAGTGCTATGGTGACTAGGAACAGGGTGGAGCTGCTAATGCTATGGAGGACGTTGCAGCGAAGGATGCAAGAGAGAATGTGCTGAGGTGATGGATGAGATGTTGAATTGCACCCTTAAAGTTTGGGAGCATAAATAATCTACAAAATTGACACTATTGGATAAGACGTTGTGCGATGCACCTTGACAATTAATATGCATAAGAGATGTTGCCAAGAAGGTAGACAAGAACTTATAAATGTAACCCAAGTGTTGAGTGATGGTAACGTGATAGAAGATAATGAGTTTTAAGAGAGAAAAAAATAACTAGGAGAGGAAGAGATTCGAGAAGACCCAAGGAGTTGTTACTTGTTAAGCTAAATAATATTATTTGTATATCAAAAACATAAATCATAAAAAAAAATTAGACAAATAAACACAGAGTCTTCACCTCACTTGCACCAATGCTTTTTGTCTCTTACTCCATGGTTTTGTTAGGCTATATAATGCAGACACGACATCAAGCATGTTCTTTTGAGCTACCCTTCTTCTCTTTTTTTTTTTTTTTTTTCTTTTCTTTCCTTTTTTGGGTCGTGAGCTACAGTTCTTTCAACTCTGCACACTCCTCCTCCTTCAGGGCTCCCTTTTTCCCCCTATTTTGGTTTCACAATAAAAATAATACTTTATATACCTTCCAAAGACCCCGATCCATTCCCTATTCAAATCATTACAAACACTGCCCCCAAAGCAGAAATTGAAGAAGGGTATTGGCGACAAGTACATCACATTATAAATGAAAAGGTAAAGATATGCCACACAAACAAGGCCCGGAAGATTTCAGAACAAGCGGTGCTGCAAGGCGGCAACAAATAACAAACGCCATTCACCAATCATACAATAAGAAGCTATAATAACTAATATCCATGGTAGCACATATCAAAGGGGTCAACCTAGAATACTATATGAGGTGAAGTAGAGTCACTATTGTATTATAAGCCTATGGACGAAAGAAAGAAATTAATATCATATCATAAGATAAGCAACAATCCGATTAAATAGAAGATATGAATATTGACTGAACAATATTAAAGCTTCATTTACAAGGATCCCCCTGCGAACGGGCATCTCCTCTACTTTAACTAACTTGATGGTCAGTGTCTGTAGAGGAAGGCCCTGGCCCTAAAAGCAAAGGGGGCTCTTTCTTTTCATTGTTGGTGTCTTTCTTGGAACTGGGGTTCGCAGCCCAAGATCGAAGCGGAGGCTCAAAAATTTTGCTAGCGACATCAGGAGGGGCAGCCGCAGCATCTTCTCCCGGAAGCACAAGAAGACCTTTTTCTCGAAGGGAAGACGGCTTGTTGAAGCAAGTACTCCATAGGGAGTCCACAAGCTGCCTCTCCTCCTTAGCTGCCCCTAGGTCTTCGGCTGACATTAAGCTGATGCCATTTATTCGTTCCTGAAGAAGTTGCTTCATTTTCTCGTCATCTTCCACAGAAGCTTCTTTTTTGTCTTCTTTCTTGTCACGAGCAAGCTCAAGAAGGCCTCGGAGGGCAGCTTCTCGGACATCCGAATCTTCGCTAGAGGCAAGGTGCATCAATATACGGGGAAATCCTAGCTCATTTGCAATATTGCAGTCTGAACTATTCTCATGCAACAGGTAATGGATCAAGTTGAGAGCTTTCCTAAAAGATTGTGAAATTAACCATAATTTGGAATTAGATTCCATAATTAACAATGAGGATTAAAAGAAGTCAATAAGTAAAAGCAGCATTACATGAAAAGAAAAACAAATCCTAAAATTACAGACCAATAATAAGTATATCATATGGTACATTACAAATTTCTATTCATTGATAATTAGAAAGAAACACAATAACGTCCTCATCAGAAAAAACCTTAATTACCTTTGAAATCTCACATTTTCAGAAGTTAGAGCATCTTTTAACGCTGCATAACCATTTGCAAGACGAAAAGCATTGATGCCAGGTTTGTTGTGCCGAATTAGTGCTGTCAAGTTATCCCCAAAGCATAAATCAGTCAAGAACATTTCAGGTAAGAAGATATCACAACTGCAAAATACAATAATACATACAAGATATTGCACCAAGAGCCTTAGTTCGAACATTAACATCAGGATCTGAACTAAAATTAGAAACAAGAGGTTCAAAGCCATTTGCTTCCATAACAAGTTGCTGGCTGCGAGGATTATTCTGGACTATTGTGGTCACAACATCAGCAGCCTTTGCACGAATATTGGGATGAGGGTTCTTGAGGTAACCAAGAAGAGGAACCAACCCACCAATTGAGTGGAGATCTGGGAAACAGGCAAATACCAGGAAAATAGGTGAGACATGAAGTTTTTCAATCTGACAAAATGCATATCCATTATCCAACAAAATATCAAAAGACATGGGAACTAAATATGATGGAAAAGGAAAAAAATATAAGATTAACAGCAGTAAAATTGTATTCCAGCAGCACCAACTATTGCCATGACATGTAGAAAAAATAATTGCTTTTTTTTTTTTTTTTGTGGGGAGGGCGGGTAGTCTCCTGAGAAAGGTACAAATCAACACTTTTCAATTAAAACAACTTGATCAATAAAGCCACAAATAAACCCATTACATTTATTTTTGCAAAGTCGGTACAACTCAAACAACTGATTACCATTTTAACATTGACCCAGCATTGCACAATTTTTAAGAAAGACAATTCATCATACAGTGAATAATGCATAGAAAATGCCACCAGAAAATTAATTAAATCATGATCTCCAAATTTAAAGGAACCCCCATGGAAACAACCACAAGCAAGCATAAGCAATACAACTCAAGTACTTCACATATTAATAATTAGTATCCCCATGCTCTTCAAGAAAATCAAGCTCATAACCATCCCAAAAAAACTCACCATTGGCCATATCAATCGACTCAACATGCTCTTGCAACTCATCCAACATATCTGTCAAAAGATTCAAGTTAGATAGAGATCTACCATGAGTTAGTATGTAATTTAAGAAAAATTACTCATTAACTGAAAATTAAATGAAGTTTGTTTTTCGTTAGTTTTGCACTATGGTAAGTGTTGGATACCTTCAATGTCTGCAGGGGTAACTCCCTGAGCTTCCAAGACTTGCTCTGGAGTTTGCATTAGAAGTGTGATCTCCTTCATACGTTTTACGACATCAATGGTCTGCGCTTGCATTGCTTCCATAAACCATCTCCGATCCTCCTCACTACAGAAATTAACAAAATCAGACCCTAGTCCACTTACCCATTCATATTCGGCTAACATAACCACTTTTTTTTTTTTTGGGAGGGGGTTTGGAAACCAAAATTTCACAAAGGGGTATGCATTTTTGCAGCTACTACTATGCTAATATTCCTGTAACTACAAAATTAACAAAACCAAGCCATACTATTTGAGCCCACCTTCATTCATATTCAACTTTTGCTTTTTTTTTTTTTTTTGGTGGGGGGGGGGGCTATTTTCTTCATTTAAATTAAAATTTCACGTAAGAGAATGCAACTATGCATTTTAGAAACTATATCAAAAAAGAAACCTTTATACTTTTCAACTTCAGGCTCGTAACATTAATAAAATCATACCCTAGTCCACTGAATATCAATTTCAACCTCCTCATCCCCCAAAATTTTAGAAAACAAACAGAAAATTCACAAATGGGTATGCGTTTTTGCAATTACAACTAACCAATACTATATAGATTTCAGCCTACTCCAGTGATAATAAATTTCAGCCTCCTAATTCATATTAAACCACAAAAACCATTTTTCCATTGAAAAAAACATATATATAAATAAATAACATCGAACTATGGCTATGCGCCTATGCGTTTCTTGCAATAAAAACCACGGAAAAGATAAACTTTCATACTATTTAACTACAGAATCACAAAACTAACAAAACCAGAGTACCAGACCACAGTCAAATGATACGTAATTTTAGCCTCCCAATTCATATTAATTAAAACTAAAAAATTCACTTTTCTCCATTAAACAATATATATATATATATATATATATATAGAGAGAGAGAGAGAGAGAGAGAGAGAGAGAGAGAGAGAACATAGGTAGGCGTTTTTGCAACAAAATACCCAAAAAATAAAAAAGGCAAATTTCACAGTGGCATGCATTAACCTAGATCAATTTCACGAGCTAACTCAGCTCTAACTCCTAGAACATGGGATAAACAGAAGTAAATACTAATAATAATTGAGGCGTACCTTAAATTGCGAGTGGGGCGAGTTCCATCGGAGTGAGCAATGCTCCATTTGAGCAACCCATCCCAGTTGGGTCCTTCTTTCGCCATTATTGATTAATTGAGCAAAGAGAAGAGAAAACACGGAACACTTTCAATAGGGTTTTTATTTGTATAGTGACTAAGGAACGAAGCTTTTGAGATTTTGCAATAGAGGCTTTTTGGGATGTGAAGGGTGGGATTTTGAGATGCGTATTATAGGAAGCGTGTGAAGGATTCGGGAAGCGTCTCAAGGATTCGGGAAAGTGGTGGAAAACGGGTAAGAAGGAAAAAGAAAGAAGGAAAGAAGGAGTTGAACGGAAACTTCAGGCTTTTGTCGGGTTGGATGGTTGGGCCTCGTTGCATATGACCCTGGCCCAGTATGACGGCTCCGCAAATCCATGTATCCCATGCCAGAGGGTAACATTTGGAATGGATAAAGATAAGAAATGAGAGAATGAGTATTAGCTCAAGGGCCATATCCTTTGGCTTTTGTATTAAGATGTTGTTGGTGTTGAGTCAGGAATTTAATCTCCGTATGTTCATCCTTTCTCCCATCCCCCTGACTCTATAGGAGTTTCTTAGCATCAAAAAAAAAAAAAAAAGGTACTTTATCATTCTAAACTCTATATATATATATATATATATATAGATTTTAGCCCCTAAAATTTTTAAATATATAAATTAACCCTTTAAATTTTTTTAAAGGTGTAAATTGACTTTTTTATTAATTTTTTTATCAATTATTAATAAAAATATTATATATTCAAAAATATTTAAGGTATCAAGTTGCACGCTTAAAAAAGTTTAGGAGATCGATTTGCATATAATTTAAAGTTCACGAGAATATAATACACTTATTTAAACTAAAAAATGCATATTCATAAAAGTTTAGTAGGTTAATTTGTATATTTTTAAATTTTAGAAAAAATTGAGAAATGAATTCATTTGTAAATCAAATCTTATATTTGAATTTTTTAAAGATAAAAAATTATTTCATTTGATATTTTTATGAGATTTGGCTGTTTTAATTTTAAAATCCTATCAAATTTGATAAGATTTAGTAGGAATTAATTTTAAAATTAAATCAAATAAAATCATCATGTTTCGTAACAGTTCTTTTTTCCTTTCATAATATAATTGTTTATTTTTCGAAAGTTGTCTTTACGTATTTTAACTATAAAATGTTCTGAACTCAAAGTAAGCTTATACAAATTTCACTGCAACCAAATTTTTTTATGTTTGTATTTAATTTTTTAATGCACCTTTAGATCAGAATTTTTTTTTCTTTTAAATTTAAGAATTTAATTTAAATACACTGACAGTGTAAAATAGTTTTACACTGTCAACCAATAAAAATGGTGGAAAGTGCCAATTCATTCAAATAACCACTCATTATAATGAGGGACCCACCATGAATTCTCACTTTCCCCTATTTCTATTGGTTGACAGTGTAAAACTATTTTACACTGTCAGTGCATACCAATTAAACTCTAAATTTAATGTGTTTAATATTTAATGACTTTTGTCTTGGATAAATTGTGGGGCTTAAAGATCAAATTGCGCAAATACAAAACATAAGCAACCAATCTAAAAGAGTCAACCAAAAACTCTAGATAGATACAACCAGGGATTCTATCAAAGAATGTCATCCCTAGAGATGGTAAAATGGGTCGGACTCACCTGATTGACTCACATAATCCATAATTTTTGGTGGAATGTGTTAGTATTTTTAACCTGTAAAAGAAATTCAACCCGCATAACCAGCCCCGCTTGACCCGCGGGTTGAAGTAGGACAAGGCGGGTTTGGTCCATGGGTCAAATTTTTTTTGTTTGCTTCTTTTTTTCCCACACAATACATATAATATTAGGCTTCTTTGTTGGTATTTATGTAATATTGGTAAACTTCATAGTTTTTTTTTTTGGACTATATTATTGATTATATTTATGCTTTTATGGATTATGTTGTTATCTTGTTGATTATGAATTTATATTTTATTGTGAACATGATTAATTTATAGAGTGTGAATTTATTAACATGTCTAGGTTTGAATATTGACATGTGAGCTTCTCTGTTGTGGTTATTTTGGTTAGAAGTTTCATCTTATTCTTATTGAGAATTATGATTTTAAACTTGATAAATAAATAAAATAAGCTTCTTTGTATAGATTTTTTTTGTTGTATTTAATTAAAAATTCCTTTATTTTTTTTAAATTTAGATGAATTAATTTATATAAAAAAATATCTTTTTCTTTATTTTTCATTTTATGGCAGGTCAATCCACCAACCTGCTAAGCCGCTACGGGGTGGGGTAGTTGGCATATTCAACCCAATCATCCCAGTAGAGACCCTATGCGCAAACTTAACTAAGTCATCTGCACAATTATTAGCTTCCCTAAATATGTGAGAAATCTCAACATTCCAATCCTTGCTAGTCAAGACCCTAATAGCATTAACCAAAGCACTATGAACATGAGAATTTGGAACACCTACATTCACAAGATGGTATACACTGCTGGAGTTAGTCTCGAGCCAAACATTCATAAAAGTTATGGAGCAAGTCCTTAGGTTTTTAATATTTAATGACCAATATTTAGTTATACGATATTATTATACACTCTGATTTATCTGACCCAAAATAGGTCAACTCCCTTTCATTTTTGTTTATTCTGTTTTCACTATTTCTTACATAAAATTATGAAAAAAAAGAAATAAATTAAAAATAAAGTGATCATTTTGTAATTAAAATTAAAAATAGAAACCAAATAGACTTTAATTTACTTTATCTACTTGGATTAGGCATACAGTTTGCGCATATTACTTCTCAGCCAATAATTTTACTTGGAGATTAACCTTCACAAGGGAAATCTGTGGTATTGATTCTAACGAGACCTTTAACCCTTTGAGACGTTGGACTTACCATACTAATAGTCTTAAAATAATTTATCTTTACTATTGACTCTTTTAATGAAAAGGAAAAAAGGTTGGACCACATCAAACCTTTTCAAATGTTGAAGATGGACTAATATATCACCCAACAGTCTAGACTGCTCTCCCATGTGCGGTGTTCTATTTGAAGTAGTTATAGTACACATTGTATTGAAGTCCATCGTTCGCATTGCGTAACCTGATAACGAGCTTCCGCTTTTTGGGCACGGGCAAAACTATACCAGTAAGAGAAAATACACCTGTTTACTTAGGTTGCATAGATGTGGGTAATACAAGGATTTAAAAGGCTTTACACCATATTGAACTTCTTGATTAGGGAAAAACGTAACAAAAATATTTGAATTTGATTTTTCTAATATATAATATGCACTTTAAATAATAAAGTAAGAAAATCAAGGAATAAACTATCACATAAATAAAGTCCATCATTCAAATATTTTTATTTTATCAAAATTCTAAACATTAATTTTCTTTTCAGTGAGTCTAAGCATTAGTTTTCTCATTGATGGTTATAAGTATACATTGTAAACTGCACAGGTATTAAAAAAATCATATATTTTATTTTTAAGATAATACAGTATATTGAAGTCCGTTACAAATTTATTTAAGTAGCTTTCATATGTCAAAAAAGGAATAAAAAAAAGAGTAGTTCATGATTCGTTAGGTTTTTATGAGTAGTGAGGTAATTATAATTAATTTCTTCTAATATATAAGTCAAATTGTAGACCAATTGAAAACTCTTCTCTTCATCCAATCATAACTTGAAATTTCTATTCTCTATTCCCCCTATTTTCTTTCCATTTCTTGACTGGCCACCTATATTAAGACATACAAGACATGAGTAGAGGAAGGAGATAGGCGGATTATAGAGAATTGAACGTCAGGAATCTTAAACACTAGACCCGATAATTAGGGTTGAAAGCATACTATGCTAGGAGATATTCTAACTGACTTATCTGAAACTGAACCTATTACCTGATATAAATTTTTTTTTTATAATGTTTAGCATAATCTAACCTAAAAATCTATTTAAAAGTTCACTTAATAATAAAATTTTTAAATTTATCCAAATCTTCTCTTAAATAGGCCAAAAATATGTACCTAAATAAAACAAAGAATTTCTTAAATATATCAAAAAATCTATTTCTAAATAGACAACCAGCGTTCTATTTCTTTTTTTTTATGTGATACAATAATATAATATAATTTAAATGATTTATATAACAATAATGATTATTATATAATATAAATAAATCAATCTATTAAACCCAATAAGCTTTTTACACAACCTATAACTCATCCTTTTTAGTTAAAAATGGCTTTTCAAAATATCTGGACCAAACTTGTTTACTAAACAAATTAGACCAAAGTAGGAAACTTAATATAATTTAGGCCAAATACCTCCACCAAATCATCTGACCTATTTGCACCTCAACCAAAAACAATTGAACTACAGGATTATTGACGATTACTGCCAGGAGGTATTTACAGTTACATCAACTCTACAATAAATAACAATGTTACTTTGATACTTTCATCCACGAACGACTCACATTTAATTTTCAAATGAAGCCAAAGTACAAAACACTGACCAGCAATTTTAATGCACAAAACATTGGAATTTAATGATAGGTACAATTTGATTGGTAGTGAACCAAACCCACTGCCATGATTTATTACCACCACAACTAATTACAATTGAGAATAACTGCAAATTTTTAACAGGAACATCATATATATGGCCCTCAAATGAATCATAGGTGGTGCCACCACCTGCCAGATTCGACCATATGTCAGGGAAAAAAATCAGCATCTCTGACGCAGCGGTGGCACCATAAAAAGCCACCAGTGGACCACCAACAATACAATTCCAGCAATTCAATGCAATAATTCAAATTCACTTATGGCAGCCTTTGACTCACCAAGATTAGAAGTTTAGAAAGGCACAGTCCACACTATGTATACAAGCACAAATAATAGCCCCTTAACAAAAGAAGGCAAGTCTTAATTAAACATCAACCCTCCAACATTCTTCCAACTTAACTTGAATATTCACATATGCTACTAACCCTAAATTTTGCCATCTCCCACTAATTTATTATGGTAAATCTATTTTGAGTCTTTCTAGCACAATTAATGCCCTGGAGTCTCTACAAATCAAGTTACAATTAGCTAGTGTTTCACATCTAATAATAACAAGAAACTTCAACCTAGACAAAATAGACCAACCTCCTTCACATAAACAACCAATAATACCAACAAGAAGGATATAAAAAAGACAAGAAAAGAAAGTCAAATTTTTCAGGTTTCAGCTGTTTCTGAGCTTATTACAGTTCCTTCTTCCGTTGAAGAGATGGGCAGTTTGCTTCCTGTACTCATCTTCTTTACATCCTGGCTGGAACAAATGAAAATTCTTCTCACCATATTACAGAATTCACTGCAAGAAGAATAATAATACCAATCAGAATGGTGCTAATGTGAGAAATGGTTAAATTGAGTATTATATAGGAAGCAGTTTGACAGAGTTATTTACGATATTATCTATACTCTCATCTTTTTTTTACTCTCCCAGCTCCTAACATTTCTGCACAATTATTCCTACTGCTTATTCTCTCATGTGTGCAGCACTCTTTTTTCGATCTAAACCACCAGTATCCAAAGTCCACTGGGCTGCATGTGCAGCTCTCTCTAAACTTGGTGTTTAAGGAAATACTCACGGCCATGGATCATCTCCCACAAGCATCATATCTCCCTCATCATCAGTGAAGACAATTTCCCACTTATTCCTGTCTTGGAGCTGCCCCTTTATGTCAAACAACTCCTCCAATTCATCTATTAGTTGATCATACCCATCCAACATGGTCAAGTCCACAGCACGACCTACTGCAACCCCCTGCATTTGAACCTTTGGCAGGTTTTGGAAACCAAGGAAAAGCTTACTTCAGATACTTTTCTGATTAGACTATATTATAAAACATCTAAATTTATTAATATAAATAAACAATCTATGCTCAACACCTTGGTGCGGCTTCTGCTACAAGTCTGCTTGCTCTGAGTCTCTAATGGTGTTACTTGCTGCTGGTCTTGTTTCCTCTCCTTACAAGCCTTTGAAGCATCAGGCTTATGGCCTGCTGTTGTTCTGGACAAGGTACTGGCACAGCCTTCAGAGGTGACTCTGGGAAAATTTACTGCATGCGCAGACGCCTTCTCTACAGCAGGTGAGTTCCTGGAATGATCAATAAGCTCAATTCCAAACAGTCGACAACTTGTTGCAGTCTCAGCTTTGTTTTCCTTGTCAACCTGGTCAGGTGCATGATCGTTGTTCAATCTGGACGAGTGAGGCTTTGAAACAGGCCAAGCTGAGACACTCTTGCTATCATCTATTGTGTCCTGAAATAACTGAGATGGACAACTAGAATGAGGAGAAGATAGCCAATTTCCTTCTGTCTGATTCATTGATATCATATTGCTGTTGCTTTTGCTATTCATATCAATTTGCTTATGATGCCTAATACCGGTACTATCACTCATTTTGCTTTCAGCCATAACACTAAGCTGTGTCATATCAGCCTGCGTCATCCCAGAATCCCAGAAAGCCGAGGCTGCTGATGCTGTGTCTAGTTTGAAAGTGAAATATAAAGGGTCAAAAACAATAACTCAATCGAAAAATTGCAAGGAATTCTAAGAAATAATTCCTAACCAAGATCTGGAAGTTCACTGGATGGTCGAGGCCTTTTAGCCTTTACAACAGTAGGATGAACTGAGGATGTAGGAGCAGAAGCCACAAAGGGTTCAATCTCCCATGGTGAAACCCTATCAGGTCTTGGAACAGTTGCAGGTTCATCCCATTGAACCTGTACATTGACAAAAAGAAAAGATGAATAACATACAATCATAGAAGATAAAAGTGAACAATTGCAGAGTCAAAGTGAGAATACCTTAAGTGATCGCCATTTAGATTTCGCCCAATGAGAAGAAATATCTTCCACTCCAACTATGGTACCCGAAAATCTGATCAACCATGTATTAGTATAGTTATCCTAAGAAAAGGTTCCACAACAAAATACTGCAGTGAATTTTACTACCTTTTGTCAGTGTCAGTGGAATCATCCCCCTCAAACTTCATCTTGAACCTCATGCCAACACTAAACTTATTGTTAATGGCCTCCAAATACTTGTTGACACCGATGATGAACTGGCTCGTTCTAAACAAACAAAAAGCCCATGTCAATGATGATCTACTTAATATTTATCACTTACCATCTAGTTCTAGAAACAGTAAAATTTCTACCGTGGCTTATAATATACTACAAAAAGAGTCTGAGTTGCAACAGCATGAGAGGCAGTTGCAAGAACTCCTAGGTGCATGCTCTGACTGGAAATCACAGATGATGGCATGCTACTCTGCTGACGAGCAAGACGCCTCACTCCAACACGTAATTCCCCATTGTGCCCTCTACAGAAGATCTTATTTACATTAACTCTTCAATAGAAATAACAGCCATATAAACAAAAGTGGGAGAAAAACAAAAGAATTACACCTCAAAAACACAAAGGTATCTCCAGCAACCAATCTCTTGGAAGTCACAAAAGTACTCCATCCAGTTGTGAGCAAGTGCCTGCGTGGCTGACCTGATCAAACCGAAAACAAGTTCAAGGGAAAATCATTAGGAAATTAGAAAGTTAAATCACAAGGACTGAAATGAAAACTTCTTACATCCTTTACCTCTAAATATATGCTTAAAGCGCCATTCGTAACCATGAAGATCCTTGGCAACCAATTCCTGAGTTGGAGTTGATTGCGACATGTCCTATTGAAAAAAAAAAAAAAAAAAAAAAAGTTAAGTCCAGAAATGACTTTCCCAAACATCACTAAGGCGACTTGTCCGTCAAAACTAAGAGATTCAATGGATGAAACAAGTAGCCTTACCAAAGCAGGAAGGCATTCTGTGGCATGTTTCCTGAGAACAGAGAAGCCACCATGGGTGCTGGTATCCGAAGCAGTCAAGACCTTGCAGAACGAGTGAACCATTGGCCTCGGACGCTCAGCAGGGCACGGATCAGGGCTCGCAGGCTCAGCTTGCTAAGACATTTGTTCCGTTAGAATCTAAAGAATGCGAGAAAAGAATCTAAGGTTGACCATGAAAAGTTTTGAAAATTAAAAGAGGCAGCTACATCCTTACATTAGATTCCGGCACCAAAGTAATCTGTGCATAAACCTCATCTGTTTCTTGTTCAGCCTAATAATAACATATCAAAATTCAAGGTAAGCTTTTATTTCCTTTTCCCCCCAACAAATCACATAATTAATAAATTCCAAAACCAAACTGTACATAGTAAATTCAAAACCCAGATTTTCATTTGACCATTTTCTCAGCAACCAAACGAGATTTCTTTCACATGAATTCTCAAAAAAAGTCAAAAAGAATGAAGGGTAAGTATTGGAGACAAAATTACCAGTAAATGGACATTCACGACACGACAAAGAATCTTCGTGGGAAGTTTGAACAAAGGAATCCTCTGATTCAGTTCCTGATTCGTGGAGGCCTCCAACTACAACGACCAAAAAAAAAAAAATTTAAAATTTAAAAAATGATAATCAAGCACTACAAAGAACCAAAAATTTCCATTTCAGACAACTTAAAATTCCGTTGATGCCTCTAACTACAGCAAAAAATTTAAGGGAAAAAAATAATAACAATAATAATAATAATAATAATAATAATAATCGATCATAACTAAGTACCCAACAATTCCATTTTCAGACAACATAAATTTTCCAGCTAAGAAGAGAAAAGAGATCTGAAGAAAACAATAAAAAAGAAGAAAATAATAATAACAATTACATAAAAAAAAGAAATGAAAAGAATTTTGCAAAACTGTAAGAAAGGGAACAATAATGATAACTCACTTGTTCCATGTGCCCCTGAGGGAAGTAGAAGACCCTCTCCCCAGCAAGAGGAACATCCACCAGTGGTCCCGCACATGCCTTCCATAGCTGCTCATACAGCTCATCTCCACCGGAACCACCCACTGCCTCACCCCCAAACACCAAAAACGAGAAAAAAATAATCACCCTCTAAAATAAAAATTACCAATAATTAAAAAAAAAAAAACCTTGAGATTTTGAGAAACATTCGATTTTCACCTTCAGCCGAAACATTTGACCCGCGATTCAACATCATTCAAAAGCAAGTCAACAAGCCCAGAAACCCCCCAAAAGCAAACACAACAAAAACAAAGCTAAAAAGAGATTTTATTTTTCAATTTTATTTTTTCTTTTTTCACTCCTTGAGACTGAGACCAATATGGATCCTCTCCCTCATTCCACAGGAAAGAAAGAAAAAAAAGAAAACCGTCAAGCACGAGTTTTTAATGTGGGAAGCACGAGATCCCGTTCCCACGAGCGACACGCAAACGAAACGAACGCTTCTTTCTTCTTCTTCTTCTTTTTTTTCTTCTTTTTCCTTTTCTTTTTGCTGTTGTTTGTTGTTGTTGGGAGTTGGAAGACTTGAACTGAAAAGACCAGACAGTGTGCAACGTAAGACTAGGAATAATAAGGAGAAGTAGGAAGCAAATGAATCCTGTGAGGAAGCGGTTTGGGGTTTTGGTGTTGCTTGCTTGCTCTCGGTTGTTTCAACGACGCGCTGTCTGTGACCTTGTCTCTTGACGAATCTTTTTCTTATGGCCAAAGGGAAACGGCGTTACTCGGTTGGAATATTATGACCAAAACAAAGCACGCCACTCCCTCTCTCTCTCCCCCTTGGATCCACTCCTTTTGTTTATTTATACATGGAGCTATTTTTTTTTTTTTTCCAGCACTCTCATAAATTTTAAGAATTTAACTGAAAAGTATAGAAAGAATAAAATAATTTCATACTATCAGCTAATAAAAATAATAAAAAATATTAATTTATATAAATAATTATTTATTATAATAAAAAATTTTATTATAATTTTTTATTTTTTAATATTTTTATTAATTAATAATATAAAATAGTCATAATTTCTTATTTTTTAATATTTTTATTATTTGATAGTATAAAACTATTTTATATTGTCAATATATATTAATTACACACAATTTTTAAGTCTATTATTACAAATAAGGATTTAATTTATATATATTATTAATAGAATTTAATTGATATATATTGATAGTATAAAATAATTTTACACCATCAATTAATAGAAATACTGAAAAATAAAAATTATGGTAAATCATTTATTATAATATATAATTATTTATATGAATTGATACTTTCTACTATCTTTATTAATTAATAATATAAAATTATTTTATACTATTAATATATTTAAATTAAATTTTTATTAATATAAAAAATTTTATATAAATATTTAATTATATATTATTATATCAATAAAAATATTTAATTTAATAATTTTTTATCTTAAAAATTTTATAAATATAAATATTTAATTAAATAATAATATAAAATTTTATACTATCGTAATATACCAACTAAATTCTTGAAATAAATATTATCTATGTTAGTTAAAGTAACACATTGCCAATAAGCTATAACTCAAATAATATATATTTGTTTTATATCAGTTAAGAGTTTAGCTTCCAGCTTCAGTAGTTATTCCTTAATAGGAATGTTAATGTAGTTGCCATATCCTTGCGAGGAGGGTGCAATGGTTTTCTGAGAGTGTGGTCTGGGTGTCCTCCCCTCCCCTCTACCTTTCATTGTGAGCTTGTTATCTTGATGCTCTCGGCCTTTGTAGTTAATTTTTTTTCTCTCAAAAAAAAAAACAGTTTTTTTGTCCATGTGACAAGCAATTTATTAACATTGAACTAGGAATTTGATCCCCATTTACTCATCACTTTTTCTACTTCCCCTAATGTAAGCTTCCTAAAATCAAATTGTAATAGATGTCACCCAAAGTATAGCACATGTATAATTTCAATAACTAAAATAAATATTTACTTATTTTTACCCAATACACTACTAATACTTATTTAAACTTTGATCCTCTTATTATTAGTTCAGCTCGTTTTAATGCTATAGTCAATTCTTATTGGTAGCTATAGTTACTTTTTTTGCTAGAGGGTAGTTGATATCAACTTATATATTTTATTTTACAAAAAAATGAAAGATATTAATATCATATAATAATTAAGGGTAAAAAAAATCTCTGATTGCATATGGTCTAATTTTCTTGACTGTTTTAAGAATAAATTTATAAGTTCGCTTCAAAAAAAATAATAATAAATTTATAAGTTCGTTCATAGAAAAACTAATATTAGACATAGGCCATGCTGTAACAATTGAATATTTTTAATAATATGTTAATGAGCGACTGGATAATAATCTAATTCTTAAAGATTATATTGGCTGGTTTTATTTTTTTAAGAACTAATATATTTGATATTACTTTTCTAAGAATGAAGTTAGAAATTTATTTATTTATTCATTCATACATCAAAGTTTATGCGTTACATTATAAATAATTAATAAACATGTATTATATAATAATGTTTAGAAATAAAAAATTAATTATTACTTTTAATTTTATTAGTTATCTACTTGTTAATCAGTGTACAATAGTGATACACAAAATTTGGTATATATATATATATATATATATATATATATATATATATATATATATATATATATATATGTGTGTGTAGAGAGAGAGAGAGAGAGAGAGAGAGAGAGTTTCAACTTGTGCTTTGTCGTGTCATGTGCGTTTCTCTTTTGTGTTGTCTATTCCTACTCCTCCAAGACATAAAACAAGAACTACCATGGTGGTTGTGTTGGTTGTTACTCAGCATGCGGCCGATGGAGTATTTTGATATATATAATTTTTTTTTAACTTATTGTAACTTTAGTTATTCGATTTAGAACGAGAAAACTTTTTTTTCACAAAGAGGCACATTCTTCGAGATATATATTTCTTTTTTAAAGGTAAGCTTTATTTTATGTAATTAATTATCAATGTACGGTCTGACATATATATTAGTTATTATTAATTGCCCATTAAAATTGGCATAATTGACAAAAAAAAAAAAAAATATTCGAATCCCATAAAAATTTAAGTTTAATTTTATTGTCAATATAATAATTTTTTTAATAGGTAATTTCATAAATTTTTTATAAATATTTTATTAGCTTGGGGACAGTGTCTTAATTTTGATGGAATAACTGATATTAAATCTATGTATTAATTATTTTGTGAAAAATTTAAATACAAAATATGTTAATTATTTTAAAAAGGGCACCTTTTTTGTTTTATTAGTGTAAAATGTTCCTCGTTAGTACCAATATAAAAATTCAACCTATTTTTTGTTTTACGGGTGAGTTTTCCCATAAAGTCTATAATACCCATTTTTTTTTTTTAAATGAGAGCAATGTTACACCTGTTGAGGTGAAAACATTTTATCCAAATAAAGAAGAAGAAGAAGAAGAAGAAGAAGAAGAAGAAGAAGAAGAAGAAGAAGAAGAAGAAGAAGAAGAAGAAGAAGAAGGGGGGATTGGTTTGAAGATGGCAAAAAAAAATTGAAATATGTTAGTTTAAATATATTTTAAATTTTTATAAATATAAGTTATTTTAATTTTTTTTAATTTTGCTTTGATTTTAGTCTTTTTGTCCTTTTTATTTTGGTCTCTATAATTTTAAATATTGGTCCTTATAAATATTTTAAAATATATATTTAGTTTTTATGGATATTAAAAATTTTGTTTTGATACCTATAAATATTTTAAGAATTTTTTATTATTCTTTATAAATATTATTATTTAATATTGAACATAAATGATAAGGACCAAAAAAAAAATCTAATAAGAAGCAAAAAAAAATCAAAACTAAAGTAAAAATATTAGAAATCAAAATCAAAATGAGCCGCATTTATAGGGAGTAAAAATATATTTAAGCTAAATATATATGTTAATTACTAATGTTAATTACTATCCTCCAGCCAAGCAAGGCAAATGATTCTCCAATTCTAACTAGTGTTAACAGATGATCCATATCAACACCTTATTTGTCATTGCAACTATATGTCATCATCTACCTAAAAACGGTGGGTCACATTCGAAGTGGACAATAATCTCGGACAAATTTAATTTACTCCCAATGTCAAAAGTTTAAATCTTAGAATTGCCACTCAAAATTATCATAAATCATCAAGTAATTACTAATAAAATGTGAATCGTCCACATGTTGATATAGTTAGTCAGAGAAAAGAGATAATTAAAAATAAATAAATTCTTAGAATAAAATATTTGTTTTACTTTTATCCCATTGTTAAATGCTACGTCAAATTTGTGGACTACCCAATCTTCTTAATCACCCACAACCTTGTTAATAAGTGTTTTAAGAATATTGATTAAGGAACATTTAATAAATTATTCATAAAACTGTTATTTTTAATTTGTTATCTTCATAATATAATAAATATTTATTTTTTATTTATTAGATTTTTTACTTTTATTTCTTACTCAATATTTTAAAGACATTCTTTAATGAAACTCTTTTCAAAGTGTTAATTGAATATATCAGTATAAACTATTTTATATTATTAACCAATTATATATAATATCATATGTATAATTTTTGAGGTAGTTATTATAAAAGTTGAATAATTTTAATAATATAATAATATATAATTGAATGCTTATATAAAATTTTTTTGTTTTTGATCTTGTAAACTATCTTATTTAGAGTTAAGAGTTATCTATTAATAGGACTTAGTTCATTTCAATAAATATGGTTAGACAAAAATAGAGCTTTTACATATGTAATATAGTATTCACATGAGATAAAAATAGACACATCAGAGTCAAATTAGTAGTCTTCGTTAGTAAAACTCACAGCATTAGTAAGAAGGTAACATTGAAACTTTATCAAAATGTTAAGGCCGAAATTGAAAAAAAAAATTGAGACGAAATCAAAATATCAATGAAAGGTGAGGAATGAAATTAGAGTTTTTGCCTCACTTTTATCGTAATAATCAGGGGTTGTGATCCATTTAGTGAAAGAGTAAATCTAAATATACTTACTTTATTGAATAACTTTTTATATATAATAAATTTCTTCAACCCAACTATTGAGTTTAAAGTCTTCATTAGGTAAATCAAGTGCACAAAATTTTGCACAATTTTAAAATGATTTGATACTTTATCATCTCTCTTTATTTTGATGTTAATTATGTCTTTGAAAATATTAGTAAATATCAACTACTATATTACATATCTATTGATGTCTACTTTTTTTGAAATTTGGTATACTTGATCATCAAAATAATATCACATGATTCAATCATTAGATATATCAAATTCAATATTTATAAAAAGTTGTTCAAAGGAATAAGTATATACATGGCTTACTCTTGAAATAAATATATCCCTATCCAAATAATTCAGGCAATGAATTATAAATGATAGAAAACAATACATTTTTCTCATTTGACAAATGAGTAAACTACCATTTTGATTTTTGACCCTTAAAAGATTAACGTGCTAACAAATTAATCCTTAAAAGATTTTTATTATCCCATGGTACTTCAATGATCAACACATTGATGACAAATCACACTATAAGAAAATTGCTAATTTGCAATGGATATTTTTGATGCAAATTTGGCCAAATCCACCACTAATTCGAGATTTGCAGCAAATTTTAGGTGGAAAATGCTTGCTGCATATTCCTGAGCTACTAATCAATAGTGGCAGCCCATCCCCCTCTATTTTTTGGTAGACTTTTTTGATGCTAATTTGCGACGAGCTTTTCCTCTTCAAATTTGTAATAGATTTTTCCCTCTCTAATTTACGGCATCTTTTTCCTGCTTTAATTAGCTGCAGACTTATTTCTCTCTAATTTATAACAAACTTTTTGCCCTCTAATTTGCAGCAGAATTGACCACCATAAATGACCAATTCGAGTGAAAAAATACAACCTTTAGATTTAAACAACTTAACATTTAGAATTAAAATCATTTAACAAAACAAATTCAATCCAAATATTTCAAGTTCATACAAATATGGAAGAGAGATGCTTTAATAAAACTTTGAAAGTAGTATTTTCAGCATACTTCTAACTACATCTAGTTTATCTAGTAGCCATTGGGGGTTCATTTTCCTCCATTGAGTCTTGAACAACTTTCACCAAGTCTTCAACAACTTCTATTCAATCTTCAACAATTTTTACTTAGTCTTCAACAAATTCAACTAATTTCTCCAATGCGTCTTCCACTACTTCTATTGTGTCTTTAAATTTGCCTATTGAGCGTTTTTAACAAAGAAATACTCAATAACCATCAACAATATCAACAATATATATTATAGAAAAATTAAAATTAGTAAGATAATTTTAAAAAAAAAAAACTAGTCAATGGTGGTAGCTGGTCAATGACGACGATCGATTAGTTACTAGGCAGTGGCCGAAGGTGGTTGGGATAGTGTGGAAAGAAGAAAGAAAAAAGAGAGGGAGATGGGGAGGGAGGAGGAAAGAAAAAAAAAAAGAGAGAAGGAAACAGAGAGGAAGGAGGAGGGAGATTGGAATAGTGTGTGAGGAGGAGGGATGGAGAAGAGAGGAAGAGAAAGGAAAAAGGAGAAGTTACATGACGATGTTCATTCCAAGAGTGTTTGGAGACGTTACCTATTCATCCACAAAAAAAAAGAAAGGAGAAAGGAGAAAAAAAGAGAAGAAAATGGAGAAAGAATACTCTAATGTGTGTTTAATTAAGCTCAATTTATGGCAACTTTTTAGATTTCATAGCTGCAAAATCCACAACAAATAATATGAATTTTTTTGTTAAAATTTGGTATACTTAGCAGTTGCTTTTTCCACCTCAAAAAATTAACTTGTTTTCTTTTTTTTGGACAAATTAAAAAATTTATTTTTGAAATTTCTTAAAGTATTTGCAGTGGATTTCTTAAATTATTTTTTAAAATTGATTTAAAATTATTTGTGGCTACTTTTCTATCAAAAATTTATTTTTTTTATTTTGGAGTAAATTAGCTGCAGTTTTGCCTACCACAAATTAAATTTTTTTTATTTTTTCTCAAAATTCTTAATATGTTGTTGCAAATAAAAAGAGATTTTTTTTAATTTTTCAATTAATTAGAGACGATAATTGCCACCGCAAACATGAAAAATTATTTTTATTTTTATTTAATTTTTATATTAATTAACGACAGCCATGGCCACCACGAAATACATTAAGAATATTTTCTTTTTAAATTTTTCTGATTAATTAGTGGCGGCAAATATCACTGCAACTTATTTCCAAACAAATAATTAAATGAAAATGTCCATTAGCAGCAAATTTTGCTGCCACAATAAAAAAAATTCCCATTTTTTTTTCTTTGTAACGTTGTGCTCATTGTCCGCTGCAAATTAGTGGGGGTTCATGTCCATCTGAAATTGTTTCACAGCTAATTCATATTTTTCTTGTAGTGTTGCTCTTTAAAAATTTAATTCGCTGGCAAATTAGTCTCTAAATATACAATGTTGACAAATTATAATTAGTCCCTAAAACATCTTTTATTAACATTAATAAAACCCATTAATAATAACTGAATCAATCATTGGGTACTTTAGATTAATAAAATATTTTTTGGGGCAAATTTATAAGTACATTAATCTTTTAAAGGTCAAAATAGTATATTTATTCTTTGACAAACATCTAAAAGTTTCTCCACAATAGCTAACTAGCCGCGCCATTCTTTCTAACTCACCTTCCCCATAGTCGTGTGTATATATGTAGTGTCCTTTCCTCCTTGGGGTCTTAATTTGTCGATCAAGCTCAAGGTTTTTATTTAATTTGGAGCTTTTCAAGTCATTAAATAGAGTGAATATGGAGAAGTCATTAAATAGAGTGGACATGAATGGATGTGGTCCTTGCCACGGATATGGTCGTATATGGACAAGTATAGTGTTGCACCTATATATTGCCCGAGTCTAATTAAGGTAACTACATCATAATCATGGTTTGGTCCTTGCCTAAGATTTATTCGTTTGTTTGTTTTTTTTTTTTCTTTGGATAGATAAACTGGAACAGCTCCAAAACAGAAAAGAGTTGACCATGAAGTACATAGAATCAGAAGAGAAAAACATAAAACCACCATAGTAATGACATCTAAAAGTACTCTCCCACCTAATATCCAATCCACACTGACTACTGCACCAACATCAGAATACTTATGTTACACTTATTTTACATGTCTATTCATTTGTTGGTTTGCATGTTGAGACTTCTGGGGACTGATCATGGTGGAGTCTATATTTTACATGGAACGCTTCTGTATCGTATGAAAACTTTCCGTATATGAAAAGTTACAAGTGGTATAAATAACCTCAAAGTACTGGATAACAATATAAGAAACAACTACAAATATAAAAATTACATGGAGAGAAGGGATGAAAAGCAACCAAGAAAGTAGAAATGGCACATAATTTTGTATTACCTTCGTATGAAAAATTTCTGTGCTCTTCAACATTTTCTTTTCTTTTTACAAGTGATTATTGGCGGTATTATAATGTGTTAATTAGTTAAGCCTGTGTTTGTTTGTTCTTTGGATATTATGGAATGCTAGAAACCATGTAATTTTTTTTTTCTATTTCTGTGAAATGATATATATTTTTAATCTCTATGAGTTGATTTTTGATGTCATTTTGGAGAAAGAAATTAAACTTATCAGTTTCGGAAGTTTAAGTTGGTTCCACTTTATTCATTTATTTGTTTTGCTTTTGTGTCATCCTTCCAGGATATTCAATTGTCTTTGTTATTATGAACTTTCTTCTTCATTTTTCAAGTTACATCATGTATACTCTTTCATTTATTTATATTGAAATGAAATTGCCAGTCTTTAAAACAATATTATTATATATAACATTTCTTGAATAAGTAGATATACTCATGAACATAAAATTATTTTATCGGATGTGTAATCAATTTTTTATTGTGTAAATTGTTTTTTCTTACAAAATTTTCACACAATTTCGAGTTAAGAATCATGGTTAACTAAAGTTCTATCTAAAACATTATCTTTAAAATTTGAATTCTTGACAATTTAGGTAAATTTTGTCCAAAAAATCAATTTGCTTCCTTTGCGATCAATCACTTTTGAGTAATAGGTGTAAGTATTTGTTTAATTTAAATTCTTCCCAATAGAAAATAAAGAATTTGTCATAGTAGAAGTAACTAAAAAGTTACTTCTACCAAAATTGTCTCATAAAGCTAGATTTTTTTTTTAACATTGAGAAGAAGAATTTAAAACAAACAAACTCTAGCTCCAATATCTAAGGCATATATTTAAACAGATTAAGGGAAATATATCAACAATTAGTTGGTTTAAGTAATTTAAAATTTGATTTCCTTAAACAAAATCTCAAATTTGAGTCTTGTAAATGAAAAATTAGTATTAGAAGAGTTTTATCTGTCATAATCGATTGACCTAACTCAAGCCAAATTTGTTGAAATCAAGTAAACTTCAAACACTAGGGTTTAGACCAATAAGATTAAGGAAAGTATATTTGTCAGAATGTTTAAACCTATTCAAAACATCACCCGGTTACAATAACCAAATTTGCTTCTTTAATAATAAGAGTTTTATGAATATGTACTGACAGTATAAAATAGTTTTATACTGTCAACCAATAGAAATAGGAGAAAGTGAGAAATTATAGTGGATCCCTCATTGTAATTGGTGGTTATTTGTATGAGTTGGCATTTTTTACTATTTATATTGGTTGACAGTATAAAAGTTTTACACTATCAGTATATTTAATTTAAATTCTATTAATAAATACACGTATTTATACAAATTCATATACATAAACTTAAAGACGGTTTCTTATGCTGCATTTTAATTTAAAAAAAAAAGGATACTTTCAATTTAAATACTTTTTTTACTAACTTTTATGTCAAAAACTTAGGCATTTTCAATGATAAAAAGTGTTTATACTTCTACCTGAAACAATATAATCATCCCGAAAAATAAATAATGTATAAAAAATTTACAAGATATTTCCTTCAAATTAATACTCTAATATATTGCCCTATTGTTTCATTTTTTTTACTTGTCACATTAAAATTTATAAGTTTAATATATAAAATATTTAATTATAACCTAGAATATAAATATCCAAAAAAATGCGAGATAAACCATTAACCTAAGTTGAATTTAAGAGAAAAGACAAAATTTTACCTAACACAATAATTTAACTTAATATTCAAGGAAACAAAAACTAATACTAACATAATTTATTTATATAAAAAAATATCAACTGAATTGAATATAGTCATGATATATTATGAAACGGTGAAAAAATTAATTATTTTGTTGAATAAGGAGAAAAACGATCTTATCGTGGCTTAGAACGCGTAGAAGTAAAAGTCAAAGTAAATGGTCCAAAGAATTGCAGAATGGAAAATGATTTCATAAGGATAAATTGCACTTCATGATGTTCCATATACTTTCAAATTTTTATAAATATTACACTCTGCTACACTTTTCATGGACACTAACTCAAAACTTGAAACTTGAAAAGCCTGGGACAAGGAAGGGGTGATGCTAGAGGCATTTGGTGGACTCATAAAATAGGTGCACGTTTTCTAAGTTTTAAAGTCAATATTCTAACTTCCAATTTCATTTTTTACACTATTGAATGGAAAACAATCGTATCATAATAAAATCGAAAGTCAGAATCTTGAAGTTGGAACTCGAAAATCCATGAGGAGTGGGCGCGGAGTGTAATATTTGTAAAAATTTAGTGGCATCTACAATATTATGAAATTTCAAGAGGAATAAGTGTAATTTATCAAAAGAAAAATTACATTGTTATTATTAATTTATCAAAATACTATCATAATTAAGAGATTTGTCTATCATCACCTTTTTTAGTTTGAACATTAATCATCTCCTAAACTATTTATTTAGCTTAGCACTGCCCCTAACTCATGTACATTTAAATACATTATTTTTAATTTAGCATAAAATTAATATAAAAATATTACAATAAAAAATAAGATTTAATGTTAATATATTATTGAAGTAAACTTTTCAATATATTTATTAAATATATATTAATATGTTATTAAAAATGTATAATTCTTATAATAATAAAATTTTACAAGTTATATATATAAAATAATATATAATTAACTGACGTTAAAAAATTTTGTGTAAATAATATTAATAATATATTTAAATTCTCATAAAAAAATATTAAAATTAAGAGTTTAATTTAGATATATTAATAATATAAAATATTTTTATACAATCAATTAATTATATTTTTTATTTATATAATTATTTAAATAATGAGTATAAGATTTAACTATATTTATTAATATAATAAAATATAATTGAATGATAATATAAATATATCAAAATTAAATCTTAATTAAATTTATAATAATATTATCAAATTATTAATATTATTATTTGAAGGTATTATTATTATTATTATAAAAAAATTGTGCTAAAAATTTTGAAGAATGGTGAGGCGCGTGGTTGGAGGAAGAGGAGGGGAGGGGCGGCGCACTGAGATGCGTGTGGAGGGGGTTAACGGAGACGGAAGGGTGGGGACTTGGGAGGCCGTCACCGTTAGTTGCCGTCTGATTCGTTGTCTGCTTCGAAGCATGCAACAGGGTCGGCCGGAGTTACCCCAGCACAAGGCACAACACAGCACAGCACATTCATCATTTCATTCCTTTGTGTGTACAGTGTATCCTGTTTCATTTTCAACCCAACTAATACTAAGGGGCTTTTGGGGTAATCAAATTGTCCATTTGGCCCCTCCCAAGTTCTCATAATTGCGCATTCTGCCACTGTTCTGGCGGGCCCCACCTCTTACAACGATTATTGATAGGGCCTGCCACTGAACTTAGGTGACGTAAATATATTGATTTCTCTCTTTTTTTTTTTTAATTTTTTATTTTACCTAATAAGAAACAGTATTAATCAAAAAAAGAAAGAAAGAAAGGAACAGCTGTAAGCATTTTGTGATTGAATTGAAGCCAGACTTACAAGCGAAACTAATCTTCCATGCAGTGGTATTTCGTAACTTTATCAAAATAATAAATAATAAAATATATCTACTTTAATGTATGTTGCCATTTATGGTGAAAATGAGACACAAATAAAAGTTAAGTAGAGTGGTAAGAAAGGCGAGTTTTCAGGACCATAATTCGACTATAGAAGGAGATATTGGGTGTATTTGTTTAATTTTTAAAGAAAGCAATTTTAAAGTTTAAATTTTATATATATTTTAAAAAGATTAAAAATTAAATTTTTTATAAAGTATTCTTTCGGTTTTTATAAAAAAATAAAAATTAATTTTTTAGAGTGTAATTATTTTAAAAAATTATTTAAATATATAAAAATTAATTTTTTAATAAAATAATTTTTTGGCAAAAAAATTCTAAATAAATAGACTCATTCTCTCCTTGATTTAAAGTTTTTGCACAAGTATTAATATATTATTAAATTGACTTAAATATAGACAACATATAATTTATTTGAATTAAACTATCTTTTTTTTATTTTTTTGTTTTTTTTCTTTCTCTTAAATTTCATATCCTTTCACTTTTTGTACTAAAAAGAATAAAGATGAAATTAGAAAAAATAAATCTTTTAATATTTTCAAATAATAAATAATTTGAGAAAAAATATAAATAAACACTTAAAAATGGACGAAAAGACCAGTAAATGTTAAGAGGCTCTTGATTAATAATTAAATAGTCTCGACCTTATTTGTCACATGACTCACATCAGGCTCACAACAATAAATTTTTTTTTTTTTTGAGTTGACACAACAATAATGTATCAATCAAAGAAGGAAAGAAATAACAATAACATACATATTTGGGATCTTTAATGACAAATGTTAGAATATCTTAAAAGTACCCAATAATCTTATCATTATTTCTTAAAGTATTATAGTGTTTTAGATGATATCTTAAGTCCAGTGTAATTTTCATATATCCTTATGTTTCATGATTTATTTTCTTTTTTTTCTTTTAATTAAAAGTATTGCTCTAAAATTAGTATAAAGAGGAATTACTATTGTATCTTTTGTGTCGCAACATACTATGTTGTTGTATCTTAGGATAATATACTGTATGAGTTCTTTTTTTTGTGATAATTAACAAGCTGCTCATCCACTCAAAAGCGGGGAGCTACAAAATATGCATACAAATAGAATAACACAAAATAAAAAGGATCTAAAGAGACAATAATAGATTATTAGAATCCGTCACAAACCCCAGCCTAACACCAAAAAAAATCGAGCACACACACCAACTATCCATAACCAAACACAAAGAACACTAGCAGAAAACCCAAGACAGATTGCAAGGGCAATTCCAACACACAAGGCTGAAAAAGAGAATAAGCCAGATCAAAGTAAAAAGCCCAAATTGACACCCAAAGAAATGAAAAGTGCAAGCAAATGCAACGCAAAAGTACCACCAAGACCAGACTAACTTGCCAAAATGGAGAAAACCCCATCAACACCGGCAACGAGCAACCTATACACCGAAACCTTAAATCTTGGTACGGTCTTTGTTTCCCCTATGACGACTCCTTCTTTATAGTATGATAAAATCTTGGCATTTTTGAATTTTTGCTAAAGCATCAAATATGGCTTTTGCCAATATTAAGCCCCAACATCTTCCCAATATCTCAAGTAATTCGGCTTTCATAAAATCCTCTTCATTATCTTCGCTTTCTATATTTGACGATGATTTTAACGTAGGAGTTTGGGAAACTTTTTGTACCGTATTTGAGTTGGAACAAAGAGAATCTCCAAAATTTTGATCAGTTTCATTCTTTTCTACCACAAAATTCTCACGCACAAAATTTTCCATATTCTCGTTTTGCAAATGAGCTCGGTTTGAAGGCCCATGCACACCAAAAAAATAGGAGTACTTTGTCTTTCGCATCATGTATAACATATCACATTATTATATATAATATAACTTTATTTTGAGTATCTATTCTCTCTCTCTCTCTTTCTCTTTCTTTATCCAAACCTCCATAATTTAACAACATAAGCTACTTAAGTAATTATTTTCTAAGTTTTTTTTTCCTTACCGTAATCTACTATTTTAATTCTTAAAAGATTGAGCTGGTATCAATTTGCTTCGTAAAGGATCAAAGGGTAAGTAATGTCAATCAAAAATAGTAAATAACATTAGTTTTTTTTTTTTGTGGCAGTTTAATTCTCTAAGGAAATTAACATCAATATGGTCCCGTCAATAATAGAAAAATTATTTTAGTTCGGTCTATTATCAATCATAAAAAGTTAACATTAATCCCCTTCCCCCTCTTTTCAATTTTCTATTTTTACATACAAAGATAACTTCAATGTCACTTTATGTGACTGAAAAGACTAAATTAATGTTCTTTATCATTTTGAGCCCAAATGTCAGCTCCATTATTTTATGATCGAAATAACAGTTTACCCTCTTTCTTACCCAAGCTGCTAAGAATTTACTTACCTATAGGAGATGGAATATTGAAAAACACATCCATATGCATAAGGAAAATATTAATATAAACTCAAATTTATGGTAAATTCTACACATAATAATACATCAATCAATAATTTTATAACATATATATTTCAACATATATTAGTATAAAATATTTATCAATCAATCAATTATTAACTTTTATATAATTTTTAAGTTAGTTACTGTAAGAATTAAATATTCTATTGACTTAATGATACATACACAAAGTTAGATAATTATATAAAATAATTTTATACAATTGGTATATTAGAATTAAATTTACACATATGGACAGGGCATAATCGAGAAAAGCATTAGTTTATTATATGAAAGTATGAGGAAGAGATTTTAATCATTAAATCGTACACAACGTATGTAAACTAAAAATTATTTAAATATTACATAATTAATTAAAAAATTACATAAATTTGTATGAATGTAAATGAAAATAAAAAGAAAAGTGACGGACAATGACCATAAAACTTACTAAATTGACAAGAAAGATGAAAGGCAGAGGCTTAATTAAATGTTTTAAAGTTGGACTGACTTAAAGAGGGGTTACTGTTAATCAAGCAAGCGTACATTGAACTTTCGAGTGGTGAAGATCAATAAATAAAGAGAAAGTCTTCCTAGTATTCTAAAGTAGCGTTGAATAGGTATATTCGTCATTCATAGGACTTGACCTTATTTTTGTTTGTCAGACTGAGATCATACAGCAAAGCCTTGTCGGCGAATATGCAATTAGATGCCACGCTGCTGAGTTTTCTGTGTCTTTTCTCTCTTGTTACCGTTCTCCATGTCTTTTCCCTCAATATTAAAGAATGGGGTCTGTATTTTAGATTTAATTTGTACATATTGTTAGTATAAAATTTTTTATATAAATATTTAATTAAATATTATTATATTAATAAAAATATTTAATTTAATTATTTATTATTTTAAAAATTTTATAAATATAAATATTTAATTAAATAATTGATAATATATAATAATTAAATTCTATATTTTTGTTTCTTATTAATAAAAAATGATAGAGAAATTTACTTTTTGTGCAATATCATATCGATTCATTATTTAACCATTATTGATTGGGATATGGACCAAATTTAAGTAGAATTTACACTCTATTTAATAATAGATGAATGATAAATTGACACAATATCTCCCAAAATATAAGTCCCCTAAACATTTCTCCTTGACAATCATCTTTTAAATTTGTATCCTTTAAATTGATGAATTATAAGTGATAAACTGATAAACATCAATTACGAAAAAATAAAATCGAATCTGACAAATTCATTATCTTTTTTGGGTCATATTTGTCAAACTATCAAAATAAAACCTAATAATAATAATAATAATAATAATAATAATAATAATGATATACGTTACTCTTTGAACTCTATCATTTGTCGTCTCTTCTTACCATCTAATACAAAGGCTTTATTTTTTGCAAGTAAAAAATTTGAAAATTTGAAATACAAACTTTAGATATATATTATCTAAAGTTTTAAAGAATTTCAAGTTTTTGTTTGCTCATATATTAACTTATATTGTTTGAAAATGATATGAGTTTATTTTTGTTATAATTTAAATTTCGAATATTTTATTTAATGAATTAAGAATTATTTAAAATAACATTAATTTTATTCTGCTTAACTTTCACATATTTCTTTTTTAAAGTTTGACGTATTATTATTTGAAATCGGCACATTACAGTACACTTTTTCAAAATTTTATAAGTAAAATCTTTCTCTTTTTATATTATATAAATTAAATAAATTATTTTAAAAATTATGCATGATAATAAATAGCTAATTAATGTTACAATGTGCCCGAAGAGAACTGCGACAAGAAGGCAACTAAAGAAATTATTTGAAAAAATTTTCATTATGGAGCACCACCAATATTTTTTTTAAAGGAAAATATTCGAAAAATCTTTAAATTTTGGTGAAAATTGGTTTTTTAAAAATGAGATCGGATTCAGAAGTCCAATTACGTGCAGAGAAGGGTGAAAATTGAATCCCATTGCACCACTGTGTTCTTCTAAAAAATGAGTGTGTGTTGGTTAATTTTATTTATAAAAATATTCTTTTAAAAGAATAAAATCATAAAAAAAAATATTTTGTATAACAGATAATTTGAAACAAAATTCGCTTTTGCACAATATTCGAACTAGCATTAAATTACTCAATAAATTTTTACAATTCAAGTAATGATGAAGATAGCGGCATCTACTCAATCATTACCATTGATCGTTGTACAAATAAAAAGGACAACTTAAAAATAATTATAAAAATAAAAATTTATTCAGATTCCAAAAAATAAACATGTCGTAAATTGACCCAACACATTGTAAAATAAACAACCCCCACTAAAAGAATAATCCGGCACTAAAAGAGTAACAAATCATATCTTGTAAGTTTCAATTTGTAGCTCGTTATCAAAAGAAAGCAAAACAATGCATATAAAAAACGCATGATCAAAAAAAAAAAAAAAAAGAATATACAATGTCACATTAACAGCATTAAAAAAAAAAATTCAAACGATAACACTTTTCAAATGAAAGCAATCCTAAACTCCAGTTAAATGAAAGTAAAAAAGCAAAAGACGATCATGGAAGACATGAGGCACCGGAATGGAGATGTGGTAGGTTGCAAGATTGTAGAGAATGATGGTTTATGATGATTTGCGATATGATAGCAGTTGATGATAATGAAGGTTTATGGGGGTAAGGACAATGGCGATGAGAGGAAGATAGTGGAAAATGGTGATGATAGTGCGAGGATGTGATGGTGTTGAAAATTAAGATTTGACGAGAGAATAGAAATAAAAAAAATTTAGTGAAAGTGGTATGTGAAATCTCTTTTGTGATGTGATAGTGGATCTTATTTATAAGGAAGAATTAGAGAGATTTGGAGAAGCCGTTACTAATAGATCAGAAGAAAATATAGTTTGTTAAGATGAGATTATCACCTAGAAAATTTAAAAGTTTGAAAAGTGGTTGGAGAATAAGATTCTAGAAGGGATAGAGAAAATATTGAAAAATGGTTATAAATAGAAAGATAAGGGATAAAAATAAGAGAAAAAACCAAAATTCAAACAAATTTTTTATTTTTTAACTTAATTAAAAGTTGGGTGATGACAATTAATAATATAGAATTTTATGCTAATAACTTTTTAAAAATAAATTCTAATAATAAATAATTTTCAATTGTTCGTTCAAGATGGCATTAAAAAAATTTCTAATTTATATTTTCATAGTGCATATTTATTAAATAGTATTTTTCTTTTGTGATTTCACAAGTTTATGTTGATCTCCTTATTTTTTAATTTATATTTTCATTATTTTTTTGTCATTTTTGTTTGCTTTTTTTAAAAAAATAAATCATATATTATTTCATTTATTATAAAACCAAAATAAGCTTCTTACATTTAAATATGTTGTGGTCTCTTGATACTTGATGGCAATATCATGATTTTGATATAAAAGACTTTATACTTTTAATTGCACAAATTAAAGTGATAGAGAGAGATTTTTTTAAGTCACAAATATGGTTGGAAACATTTTTTGAAATGAGTCAACTGTATTAAACATTTAAAATTTCAAGTTAAAAGCCTCAAACATCTTAGATCAACTAATATTTCTAAAAGTTCTAGTAAGAAACTTAAAATAAAAAATAAGAAACTTAAAATTGTAGTCACAACTCTTATGTTAGTCAATATGATAAGCCAAAAATGTAACTCTAGCATAATATCTCTGGAAACAAAAATATTATACATTTTTTAGAAACCAACTTAGGATATGTTTGTTTGGGATTTTTTTAACAAACAATCACTTTTTTATTCAAAAAAATTAGTTCTTGTATGTTTGGATGATTTTTTAAAAATAATGAGATTATCTAAAAAATATGTTTTCAACTTTTTTGTAGAAGCTGAAAAGAGTAGTTTTTTAAAAAAAAATCAATTTTTAACTATAAATAAAATTTAAACTTTAAAATTACTTTTTAAAAAAGTTAAAACAAATGTACCCTTAAACTTGTTAGAGATACAAGAAACTAATAATATAGTACCATGAGCAAATTAATTAGAATAAAAGCAAGAAACTCAAATTCAAATTAAATATGTATATGGCATAAAAAAAAGTTAAATATTTATATTAACCTTGCAGTAATGATTGTAAAGAGACTTCATTAAAGGAAAATGTATAAGAAAATGCTACCTCCCTCTTAAAATAGTTGTCTTTTTAGAAAATTTAGGCATTACTAATTATTTTTTTTCAATTATATCCCCACTAAATAGAGAAGAGAAAGTAAGTGGAAAGATATAATTAACAAAGTGAAAGAATTAAGTAAGACTACTTTTTTAAAATATACATAAATTTCTCTTATATTGAGTTTTTTAATTATTTTTAATCTATATGTATATTTAAAATTGGATAATTATTTTTAGACAGAGATAATAGATTGAATTTCACCCCTATTATTTTTTTTAGGGAAATTTCACCGTTATTATTGTTGATAATTATGTTTATAATATGTCATGGTTATATTAATTTTAATGATTATCAACATCATCAAATTATCATTTTTACTAATGATATTTGAAGTGCTGCAGGGAGTACTTTAAATTATGATTTCACAATAAAACATTTAGTAAATTTTATTAAAATAATATATATTTTTTATGCAAACAATAATGACACTGTCTTGTGGTGAATAGAACTATGGAATTACCCCAGTTTTTCGGAGATAATGATAGGTTTGCTCTGGTCTTGAGTCAATGTGAGAGTTGAGAGCTCAAGAGAACTGATGAAGTAGAGCTATGCAACTTATCGGACGAAGGCCACAGGGCAATTATATATTTGGAAAAGCTAAAAGATTAAAATTATTTTAATAATTATTTATATGATAATCAATTTATAGTAAATCTATTTTATATGATTAAAAGTGATTTTAAGATAATCTATTTTGTTTGAATTATGTGAAAAAAGTTTCTTTTATATAGTAAAATTACTATAAAAGATATGAAATAATTATTTATATTATATAATATGAAATACTTAAGGTCAATTTAGTAAAAATATAATAATTCTTAAATAATCAATTTTTATTTATAATTATAAGCTCCAAAAATTTGCTTATGCTTATAAACTATTTTTCAGCTTAAAATTATCAGTTTTTTATTATAATCTATTATACAAAAATTATCCAAATAAGATTATTTTTAAAAAATAGCTTTTTTAAGAAAAAAACTATTTGTTGAGGGTTCCAAACACATTGCAATAGGGCGAACTTTTAGTTGGGGGGAATTTTGGTTTAATTGAAGTTATAGTTGTCACAGTAATATTTAAAAGTGATCTATTTAATTATAGATAATAGAAAAAGATAACTACTATACATCAATGCCCAGGGATTTTCCTCCATGGCCCATAATTGGTGACTGTAGTCTATGTTTTCTCGAAGCACAACTAGTTAAAGACATCAAATTCATGACAAATAAAAAATCAAAAATAAAAAAATAGATGTGTTTATTATCGAACTAAACCAAAAATACTAAAAAAAAATAGAATTGAAAAATCAAAAACTAAATTAAAACCGAAAAAATTGGTTTTTTTGCAAAAACCAATCAGATCAATTCGGTTTGGCTCGATTTTTGGTTCCAAAATTTAAAAGTGCACTGCACTAAATCGAATCGAACTAATATACCCAATATTCTTTTTTTGTTAGACACAAATAAGACCACCTTTTTTGCAGCCCTTTTTTGCAGCCCAAACCCAACCTTCCATCCATCTCTCAGACTTTCACAATCCAAATATTTTCACTGTCACTTTCACAATCCCTCTTCTCTCTCTTTCACTCATCGCCTCCTCTTCTCTCTTCTGTTTCTCAAACTCAACTCTCACTAGAGACAATCTCACCATCTCAAATTGTTTCATCTTCATCTTTTCAGATGACCCATGATAGTGCGGCACTGCAGCAACTCTTTGTCTCTTCAAGCTCAACCACCCGCAACACCATTGCCCTGGTCTTCGTCAACGGTGACAACCTTTCTCTTTCTTTGCACTGCACTGCACTGCACCTCATTGCCCTTCCTTCCCGAAGTCACTACTCTCAGCAACCTCTACTGTATGTGCCCTTCTCTTTTTTCTTTTTTCTCTTTTTCTTTTCCACTTCAATGAACTGTGAATGGTGAGATGGTGGTTTGGGTATTGGGGGTGATAAGGGTTTGAGATGGTGGTTTAAATGAACCATAATTGATCTATTTTGCTTTTTTTTCTTTGTTTTTTGTTTTTCTTTTCTTATTTAAATTTTGAAATTTGAAATTTGAACCTTGATTTGTACTTTTTTAAGTTTTAATTTTTTTGATTTCTAAATATACTATACTTGTTTGAAATATAATGTGCATGAGATTTGATCATGAGATGCTGGATTCTCTGCTGGATTTGGGGGGTTTTTGCTGATTGTTGTGTTGAGTTTGTTTGATTTATGCTTGTATTTCGTATTCTGTATTCTAATTGTTTTGCACAAATGAGCATTTTGAAAACTAAAAATCGACCGAACCGAACCAAATCTAATTTGGTTTTGTTCAGTTCGGTTGGCCTACAAAAAATGAACCGATTGGTTGATATTTTGCATGAATCGATTGATTCAGTTTGGTTGGTTTTTCATCCAAAAATGAGCCGAAACCGACTATGAACGCCCTTGAAAAAAACACATCAAATTAGAGTAAAAAAATTAACGAGAAGCCTAGTTTTTTTTCTTTAAAAAAAATAGTACAAGGTATGTACATTTATATAATAATTTAATTATGATTGTAAAAATATTATATTTTTAGCTGCATTTAAGTTTGATAAACAAGAAATAGTTATATGCAACGCTTGTTGAATCACAACTAGGATGCTATCATCTCCCATATATATTTCGTGAGATTCATCAACTAGTCTTACTTTTTTTTTCTTTTAACATGGAGAGACAGGAAACAAAAAGCTACAGTCTAATGAACAAAACTCCCATGCCATTAACACGCATGAATGGCAAATCTCCATATTAACTAGCCAGATATTATCTGGTACATAATGATGCTAATTACTACAATTATCCTATGATTGGGGCTTCCAACTATTTACTGTTTAGTTTGAGTTTTTTTATTAAAGTGAAAACAAAAACAAGAAAAAATGCATTTAATTGAATTTATATGAAAACATTTTTAGAAAATATTTTCTAAAAGAAGAAAAAACATGAAACTTTTATTGTCACTTTTTCTTATGAAAATTTTAGAAAGAAAAAGGAAAAAATATAAAATCGCGATAGGGTTGTTATATAAATTAATCAGGATGCTTTAGGCTTGACCCATATAGGCTGGTCAATTAAATAAGTTGACCCAACCCTATAGTTAGTATTTTTTGTCTAGCATTAAGCCAACTATATCGATTTAAGGCTAGTTTATGGGTGTAAACATGCTACATATTTTTTTAAAAAATGTTTAAATGAAATTTTTAAATACCATTACATCTTATATAATTATAGCATTTTTATTTAGTAGGATAATATTGAAATATCTATCTAATTTTGGGTTCGTCTGACATTGCATTGGCTAAAAATCGTAGATCTACATTAAAGGGGCCACTGCAAGCAACCCTTAGGCTAGTAGTAAGCCCCAAGTAGGGTTGGAAATAGGCCAGGCCAGGCCAGGGCCAACCTTTAATAGGCCAAGCTTGTATCATAATTTTTTGGCTTTAGCCTAGCCCGTGGCTTGCTATAAGCTTTTTTCCAGCCTAAGCCTGGCTTGTTTTAAGACCTGTCCTGATCTAAAACCTGTTTAGAAGGCTTTTTTAGTCTTTACTTAACATCAGACTAATAGAAAAAAAAGGTCTTTACTTAATGCCTAACATACAAGAATAACACAGAAAAAGGGAGAGATTTTTATTGGTAAAAAAAACTCATGAACTGGCACTGAAAAATTGGGAAAAAAAAAGATACAAACATAAAAAAATACTTATTTGAACTCTGATACTAAATCAAAAGGTTGCTGGAAAAAAAGTCAAGGCACAAAATAATACTCATCAAAAAACATTCAAAATAAAAAAAAAATCTATGGTCATGTTCATTACAATGATAATATGGCTCATAGTCTAAAATTGACTAAAGTAATTGGATAGGCAGAATGATACACTTGAAACTTAGAATCCAGTTCAAGGATTGTTTTCTTAAATCTTACATAGGGTTGGGAATTGAGGGAGGGCGCATAACTCAAACCAAAACTCGGCGAGATAGGAACACAACAGCGAACCAGACAGCAAACAAGGTGGCGAACTGGGCGGTCAATTAGGCAAAGAATGGGCAGTCTGCATTGAGCCCTTGGTTAGTAGCAAATAGAGAGAGAGAGAGAGAGAGAGAGAGAGAAGGAAAGAATAGCAAGCGGTGGTAGAAGGAGTGTGCAGCGAACGGCAATGGAAGGAGTGGCGGCGGAAGAAATGGTGGTGGATAGCAATCTTGTGACAAGAGAGATGGAAGAGAAATGAAGCTTGAGGAGGGATGAGAGTATCTTACAACTAAGTTAGAATGAGGGTGAGGGATAAGAAATGAGAGACGACAAATTAGCAAATTAGGATTTGAAATTGATTTTAAAATAGAAAAAACCAAATATATAAAGATATATATTATGTATAATGTTAACAACAGATTGCGATGGTTCAGTGGTGGAAAGGGGAACTAATGTACTAAAGGCCCTTGTGTTCGATTCCTACTTCTAAGATTTTGTAAATATATACAGCATACATATATAAGAGTATAACAGGCTGGGCTGCTGGCCTTTGCAGGCCTTATAACAAGCCTAAGCTTGGCCTAGGAAGATAAACAGGCTTTAAAATAAGCCTAGGCCTGGTTCTATTTTTAAATAGGCCAGCCAAATGCAAGTCAGGCCAAAGGCCCCTGATAGGCCGCCTGGCCTGTTTCCATCCCTAGCCCAAAACCTTGTGCTGCTTAGTAAGTTCTTTGCCATCCCTTTATCTCTTACATAACCTTCGTCCATGTCTCTTTTTCCCCTTTCATCCTTTGACCAACTCCTCTTTGCTTCTATTTTTCTTTTTCAGCCACCCTCCCTATTGTTCAATAGCCATAGTGGACATTGTGCATGAGGGAATAAGAGGAATCGACCCACAAGCTCAGCCTATGGCCTCCACCAATGTTTCCTCTTCAAGTATCATTGCTGCATGTTGTCCATGGCCGCCATTGTCAGTCTTGGAGTTCACTGCTTCAGATCCATTCTTTATGAGTCATGAAGCATGTGATGGGAAGATTGTTGTGTTGCCTTCTGGAACCTTCTACCACCATCATCCAATGATGGTGTGCCATACACGACGCCACTATTGTGTAGGTGTGCATATGTGATGTTGTGCCTTCAATGAACAAATATTACAGGGAGGTGCCCAACTAGGTGTGTGTAATTTGGCAGAGTGTATCACTTTGCATTGAAGGTGTGTAACAACATCATAGCAACGACACAATGTGGAGTTGGTGGTGGCATGGCTTGAAGAAGTAGGATCGTTCCTGTCTGTAAAGGTTGCGATCTAATGTTCATTTTAGTGTCCGGGGGTTTCCTTATTCATGGATGCAATGTGCAAGTTTTGCTTGTTCTCTACAAGTTCGTTGATGCTGGTGATGTTGTTGGGTTCAAGTAGATGATTGTTATTTTGAGCATTAGAAAAGAGTTTAGGTGAAGAGTGGGGTAGTTCAAGTCTTTTCAGCGTGGCGAGATTTTCTAGGCATATTTTCAGAGCGTTAGTGCGCTCTCAGCATTGCCCCATAGTGTCAATGGGTGATGTTTGTGATCTCATAGTGTTTCTACATAGTGGTGTTAGTGTTCTATGTTAGTTGTTCTATTTGTGTGCCCTTTGTTTTGTGTTCTATGGTTCCAAGGTACCACATGTTGTTTGTTATTTCGTGTTTTGTGTTTTCAAGCTATTTTTCTTTGTGGCTTTAAGCTGTATTTGGCTTTGCTTTTCTCTATAAGAGAGTTTTGAGCATTTATCAATTATTCCAAAAAAATTAAAAAAAAAAACTTAAGTTCAAACTTCAAGTTCAACATATTTGATTTAAATACTAATTTAAAATTCTAATGAATAATTGTAATAATAAATGTGTTTTGCTTTTTTTTTATTTGTGGGACTTTACCTGAGTAAGGGCATGCCAAAAAGCTATTCTAAGAATTAGTCAAATTGAGCTTGGCTAAGTTACAAAATAGTGTTGATCCCAAAATGTCAGATGATTACACCAAGGAGGAGAATTAGCTTTAAACTACAGGTCCTAAGCTACTAAAGGAAGTATTTTTGGTATGCAAATTAACTGACTAGGTCACCAAATAGTAAATTGGCACACGATAAACAATTAATAAAGGAATTTAATGCTAAGATGAAACAAAATAGCTGAAAAAAAAAAAAAGTAGAAATGTAGTAAATAAATTTGTAAAGTATTGAAAAGTAAGGGCTAAAATATAAAGTGCAAGAAATAAAGGCTACAACATAAAGAAAGGTAAATGAGAAAAAATAGACTTGTGTTTGGATGATGTTTGTGTGTCTCACAAAAATATACAAGGCCATTCATAAATATAAAATAAAGTTGTGAAATGCTGAAAAGTAAAAGCTAGATTATAAAGTACAAGAACAAAAGCTAAAGAAAAGGTAAATGACAAAAATAGGCTTGTACTTGATTAATGTTTATGTGTCTTACAAAAATGTATAAGACTATCTATAGATACAAAATAAAGTTATAAAGTATTAAAAAGTAAATGCTAGAATGTAAAGTGGAGGAAATAAAGGCTAAAATGTAAAGAAAAGTTAAGTAAGAAAAATAGGCTTGTATTTGATTGATGTTCATGTGTCTTACAAAAATGTACAGAGGCTATTTATAGATACAAAATGATAGTTATTTTGTACCAACCTCACTAACCACATTCTCAAACCCATGGACTCGTTCAACTTAATGGACAGTAGCGTTCAACACACCAAATAACATTGCTTTGGCTAATTTGATATAAAATTGCATCCACATTCAATATTGCACTTGCTAGCTAAGGACTTCATTGTACACCCTATTTTATAGAGAGCATTCTTACATATTTCACAATCTCATTTAAGTGCTAATTTCTGCCTCTTTTTGAATTCATAGACCACCTTTCCTTCATCTGTTTCTATTTTCTAGAAAGTGATTGAAGATTTGGTCAAATCCTTTCCTTCGAACTAACCTAACAATGCCTAACTCAAGGCCCAAGACCCAAACAAAGCTCAGTTATTTGCTTACCGACGATCGACTATCCTCCGATACTTAGCCACCAACTATTACTTTAATCATCTAATCATTCTTAGTTGCTATCTACCTTCGACTATTAGCTAATTTTGGTGTCATTAACACAATGTTATTTTAACCAAAAAAAAATCATATACTAATTCATAATTGTTGTACTAGCCCTTTTTATTTTGCATTCAAAGTGTTTTAAGTAAATGAAAAAACACTTAACTGAGAAAAAAAAATAGAGTTGGTTTAAAAAATTTACTCTTATACAAGTGTGAATTAATATCTCTCTCATCCGGGCACGTGTACATGCACACATGATATGATTAATTGATATAGTGAAGCACATTTTTAATGTAAATAGACAATAATATTATATTTAATAATCCTAATCTTTATATTAAAAAAGTTTAAAATTAAAATTTTTACTTTTAGAAAATGACAATATAATGTACTTTTGATAAAATATTATAAAATAATTTTATCAAAAAAAATATGTGTCCTTATAAAATAACTCATCTATCTCACTACAAGAAAAATATCGATTTGTGGGGGACATATTTACTGCATATAGGTGAAAATCTGGCACAAAGCATGTGATTTGCAGCGGTCTCGAATTATCTGCAAAAAATTTTAAACATCATTCTATATGTAAATTCTTCTTTGTAGGCATATTTTATCAATTTTTTAATTAAAAACTATTAGCACCATAAATTAGGCTGACAAATGACCTGAAATGGGGCCTAGCTAGCGATTGGAATGGGCCAAGAAAAGCAATTTGGTCTAAGATAAATGTTAATCAGTTGAAAAGTAATGATAGACTTAAAAGTGTTATATCAACTTAGTGGAATGTTGGGTTAAGAAAAATGATTGAGCCCAATGGTTGATGATAGAAGAGCAGTTGGAGATTAAAGTCATGATAAAGCAGCGATTACCACTACTAAGAATGTGGGTCCATGGATGACCACTACATGCATGAAATAAGGAAGTGATGAGAGTCAAGGAATATTATAAAAGGCTCATGCATAGAGAAGAAAAACATTTCTCAGATCAAATATACGTCATGTCATTTTAACTATCAATTTTTATTTCTCTTTGTTAGTTTCCTTTTTACCTTTATGTCATTTCTTTAGTTTCATTGTTTATCTTCAAGGCTATGTATGAACTCATGGTTGATTAATAGAAGTTCAAGTTTCTATTCAATTCTTCGTTGATCGATCTTGCTCAAAGGCTTGCTCCCGTGAGTCGTTTGAGGAGTCCATTTACTAAGGGGTAGAGTACCCTTCTTTGGATTAATCATCTAAATATTGATAATCTTTAGAATATTGTTTTTCAGATAAGTTTCTTCTTAGAAAGTTAGCCGATTGCATATTTTCATCCAACATAAAATTGGCAAGCCCGGTGGGACTTCCAAGATTAGGTTAGCGAAAATTTCTTGTACCGGGGCTAGATCATACTTAGCATATGAATCTAGGATCCGAGAAGGTCTTTAACATGAGTTCAACAAATTCTAGTCCAACCCTAAGGCAGAAAGCAAGGGGCAATCAGCTATGTATATGGTAGCCTTGACTACACCTCAAAGGATGACTTCAGAGTAGCCGAATATAGCTGCTATCTCTCAGCCGTCGAGGGATCTAAGTTCTACCCCAAGGCAGAAAGTGGGGGGAGGGGGGACCAATTACGTATGCGGCAACCTTGACTACACCCCAAGTGATGACTTCAGAGTAACTAAATACAACTGCTACCTCTTAGCTGTCGAGGGCCTCGACAGCCTTTCCTGATATGACTAGCTCCACTCAAACTGGACGCAAGGAGAGGCAGCCGTTAGTGTTGTCTATATCATTTATCCGGCAACAGATAGAAGCAGGTGTAAATGATCTAATATAGGAAGTATCTAAGCAATTGGCTGAGATAGTGAAGCCAATGGTGCGAAATGGAATGTAGTTTATCTAGCAACAACAAAGGGAAATATCCCAAAGTTATGGCCATTCAGCTGAGGCCATGCAATGGGGTGGACATGAAACTACTAGTGAAACAGTGGCTTATGCTGGGGGACATTCAAGGTCTCAATTAGGCCAAGTGCAATTAATCAGAAGACCCCCCAATGTGCCAAGGAATTGGGGACTACCTTTTAGCAATATAAGTTCTTAGAATAGTTCCAATAGTAATTGGAAACAACCTACCTACACTAGACTCATGCCCACTATTGATCCAGTAAGTGAAGTTAATTGGCCTCAAGGAGATAACCAATGGAACATTTACAATCAAGGGCCCAATATTCAGCCAATTGGTGGTTACTCGGCTCAGCCCATAGGTTCCGTTCAAGCGACATATATACCACCAACAAATTATGTTTCACAATCGATAAGTATACCTCAACAGCTAATATACCCTCCACTCTATATGCAACAGGAATTGAACCAATGGACAATCGATAGACAACACCCGTTCAGCATCAGCTATGTGCTGAGCCAAGGGAAGAGGTACCTCAGCTGATTGATCCCAATATGATAGCCGATGTTATAAGAAGGCATTTTGGTGTACAACTAAGATCTTTAGAGAAGTCGGTTTATAGGAAATCATATCCAGATTGGGTGAATAGGGTCTAATTCCTAAGAGATTTTAAAACCCCAAACTTCACAATATTCTCTGGCGAGGATAGTAAATCAACTATGGAGCATATCAGCCGATTTGTAGCTCAATGTGCTTTCCCTTTATCCTTAACTGGGGCAGCATTTACTTGATACTCATCATTGCCCCCAAACTCTATGCAAAGCTGGTCCAATATGGAGAGGTTATTCCATGACAGATTTTATAGGCCCTAGCCAGAGGCTTCTGTGCTAAATTTGTCGGGCATCAAACAACAAGCCAGTAAACATATGACAAAGTTTTTGGAAAGATTTAGAAAGATAAAAGGAAAATGTAGCATACAATTACTAGAGATTGAATGCACCTTTATTGCTGCGAACAAAATGAATCCTCAGCTGAGAGAAAAGCTGATTACTTCTGACTATTGTGATTTGGCTTAACTGTCATGGAAAGTAGCTCGAGTTGAGCAATTCATAATAGAAAGAAAGCAGAGAGATCTAATAGAGCAGGACCTAGAGGTTTTCAGTAGGTTGCCTTAGTCGATTATGATTTAGGTGATGAGGAAGTAGTCGATGAAGAAGAAAGCTTATATTGATGGAAAGCCAATCAGCTAAGTATTGGTAGATGGTGGCGCCATCATAAATGTTATCCTGTTGGGAATTTTAAGGAAGTTGGGCAGGACTTAGAAGGATCCTAAAGAGACTAATATGGAGATGACCAACTTCATAGGAAAAAGCATAGCATGCCTCTTGATATAAACTCATGATGTGTAATGTCAATACTATAGAAAATGATGATCAACTATTAGCTGAGGGCATCGATTGATTAGAGACAAGGGTTAATCTAATATCTGGCTGATCTATTAGTTCTAGTTGATTTCAAGCTTAAAATGAAAAGCAGTAAAATACGTACCTACTCAAGTAGACTCAACTTTCCTACCTTGGAGAAATGAATGCAAAGCACAGGAAGATTTTGTTGCAAAGCAGCCATGGGGATCATCTCCACCTCAAGTAATAAGTCAACCTGTGTACATTATTACATCACAGCAGCCAGTTGTTCAATGGCAAACTGTGCAGCTAAGAGCTCGGTTAGTTAATCAGCCAACTAGTTAGCAGAATTGTTCGCAGTTGGCTGCTCAGCTGCCAAGCTCTCAACCTCTGATGTCTCAGCTAATGGTATAGCAGCCGAGCTATTACCAAATAGTTCGCAATTTGTTAACTAATAGCCGAATCCTCAACTATTGGTGCATCAACCGATGACTCAGCAACCGAGCTATCAATAGAATAGTTTACAGTTTGCTTCTCGACGGTTGAATGCTCAACCACTAGGCAATCAACTGCCTGTGTTTTAGCCGATTCTTGCACCATAACAGCAAGCTTGCCAAGTAGCCGTATCGGCGTAACCAGCTAACTAACAAGCGAGTACAGATCCAAATATGATAGTTGAAACCATCAAAAGGTATTTCGGTGTGCAGCCGAGGCCACTCAATAAGCCTATCTATTGAAAGTTGTATCCTGAATGGATAGGGAAAACAATGCCTTTGCCAACAGAATTTGAAATTTTAGATTTCACTGTTTTCTCAGGCGAATATAAGAAGTCTACTATAAAGTACATTAGTCAATTCACTGCTCAATGTGGAAAGGCAAACCAAAATGAGTATCATAAGTTGTAACTGTTTCCTTTATCTTTAACTACTACAACTTTTATTTGATACTCATTTTTGCCTCCCAATTCTATGCAAAATTGGGCACACTTGGAATGGTTATTCCATAATCACTTTTATTGGCCTAAGCTAGAAGGTACTGTATCCAATCTTATGAGTCTTAAGCAATAGGATGGTGAGATTGTAGCTAATTTTATGGAAAGATTTCTTTAGTTAAGGAGCAAATACAATGTCAAATTGCTAGAGGCTGGTTATGCTATCATTGCTATAGGCAGCATGCATTCTCAGCTAAGGAAAAGGCTGATTGCTCTGAAATGTGCAAATTTCAATCAACTAATAACCAAGGCCTTTAGAATTAAGTAGTTTATCATGGAGAAAGAGCGGAAAAGTTCCAACGAAACAGAAGGCCTAGGACCACAGTTAATCTCAGCTGACGACTATGACTCTACTGAAGAAGAAATGGCTAAAGGTTCAATGTCAGCCAAGATGCTGACAGCTGCAATTTTCAAAAAGAAAGCCATATAGTTGCCTAGGTCATAGGTCAGCTGGGTAAGACTTTGAAGGATATTTTGCAACAGCTAGCTCTCTTTAGAGCTAAGGCAGAATAGAAGAATAATGTGCTTGGGGGGGCAAGCTGAGAAGGAAGAGTAGAGGTCGGATCAAGTCAAGCTTAATTCCACCAAACCAAAAATTTACTAAAAGACAATTCATGAAATGTTCTTGAACTAATTGGTTGGCGAAGGATGCATCTTCGGAAGCCGCAAAGGAAAAAGAATGATAGAAGAATTGAGAATCCCCGAAAAATGCATTATTTTAGCTTCATTGCTTGTCATTCAGTTAAAAGATGCAGGGGGCATATATTGGCATCATAAATTGGGCTGACAAATGACCTGAAATGGGGCCTGGTTAGCGACTAGAATGGGCCAAGAAAAACAATTGGGTCCAAGATAAATGTTCATTAGCTGAAAAGTAATTATAGGCTTAAAAGTGCTGTATCAGTTGAGTGGAATGTTGGGTTAAAAAAAATGATTGAGGCCAATGGTTAATGATAGAAGAGTAGTTAGAGATTGAAGTCCTGATAAAGCAACAGTTACCACTATTAAGAACGTGGGTGCATGAATGACCATTACATGCATGAAATAAGAAAGTGGTGAGAGTCAAGGAAGATTATAAAAGGCTCATGCATAGAGAAAAAAAGCATCTCTTAGATCAAACACATATCATGTCATTTTAACTATCAGTTTTTATTTGTCTTTGTTAGTTTCCTTTTTAACTTTATGTCATTTCTTTAGTTTCATTGTTCATCTTCAAGGCTTTGTATGAACTCATGGTTGATTAATAGAAGTTCAAGTTTTTATTCAATTCTTCATTGACCGATTTTGCTCAAAGGCTTGCTTCCGTGAGTCGTTTGAGGAGTCCATTTGCTAAAGGGCAGAGTACCCTTCTTAGCGTTAATCGTCTGAATATTGGTAATCTTTGGGATAATGCTTTTCGGATAAATTTCTTCTTAGAAAGTTAACCGATTGCATATTTTCATCCAACAAAAACATTTTATTGTTGAAATACATGGGATTAAGCTGCTTTTAACTATCTGTTTGTGGAAACTTTGTGGAAGAACAATAAAGAGAAAGGAAGATGATTACTTTATCATCACACACCTTGATTAATTAGTGATGAGTATACTCTGTATTCCATTCCCACCATTCAACTTTCACACACCAAAGCAACTCTTTGTCTCTTCTAATTATACGTGACATACGTATGAAGTGCTTTTCCTCATCCACCCGTCATCAGTCACTGCCTTTTTGCCGTCGTTCTTAATCAATTCCCTTGTTTTGGCTTTTTTATTTTATTTTCTTATTTTTATTCGTGTTTAGTGGAATATGTCATTATATACGTATACATATATATATGTACCTTCAAAAATATCTGTTAGAGCAATTTGCTACCCCCACTGACCATATTTATCCGAGCGCCCACAGTTTGTGACAGTTAGGTAAAATAATGCTATGAAAAATAGGTAGTTAAGCTATACATACCACTATTTTGTCAACATGATCTAGAAAATTATGTGTATTGAATACCAATATAGAAATTTACAGCCTTACCAATGGATTGTGCATGAGTTTGATTTTTAGATTCCTTCGTTGGTGTAATCCTCAGTTGTGCATGACTCATTAAGTTTAGAGAAATGTTTAGGAATGAAATTTTTCCTCAACCTAAATCTTATTAGATAAAAGGAAAAAAGAAATTCATATTAGAATTGACAAGGAAAACATCAAAATATAGTATTAATTTGAAAATGTACTACCATTATGTATAAAAATTTATGACCGGACTGAAATCAAGTTTTGAGTTTATATGTATATATTGTTTGAATTTGGCTCCTTTACAGTATGAGGTGTGTTTTAGGGAGTAAAGTACATAATTTTATAAGATATAGACAACAGTATGACAAATCATGCATGTAATTGTATGTGTCAATAATTTTCTTATTAATGATTAAAATTATGTACTTTATCTTCTAAAATATGAACCTCACATTTTAAAGGAGTGAAATCCATATTTTCTATGGTCGGCGTATTAGCTGATGTTTGAATTTTTATCGATACATAACATCTAGAATGAAGGATTAATGTCTAAAGAATCTGCAAAAATCTCAGAGGGGTAAAAAGTGTTAAATCTCATTTTTGTCTCTTAATTAAAACATTCATGTGTTATCGCTTTAATCTTTTAAAACTCTGTATCGTAATGTTAACATCTCAATCATCTAAAGTGTTACTACGTGGACGTGACATGCTAAGTGCTTATGTGACCCGTTAAATACCACTGAAGTCCATGGGGCAATCTATTTATAAATAAATATCCATGTATTGAGAAGGGTTAATTTGATAATATGTGAATCTTAGAGCGACTAATTAAAGTGAGTACAAATGAAATTTTGAGAAATTGAAGTAATAGAAATGAATTTTCTCAAATGAAAATCTCATATAACTTTATTATATATTAATTTTTATTATAAATTAAAAAAATAGGGTTAAATATGGAACCCATAAGAATATCTAATCAATGATAAAAATTAATATACGACAATATTATGTAAAATTTCACATTAAATATGTGAATCTTTGATGGACAATAACGAGGGTTAATTCTTATCTTTATACTTGCGATACTAATACGGCGTCATAGTGGTTTTTGGCAAGGGTTGTGCATTTGCAATTTTCGGATGCTGCTATGGGCGGCTTATGAGTTCTACCTTTTGGGGATTGGGTCGCTGCCACGGGACTGTGTGATTTTGGGGTGATTTTAGTTTTGATTGTTCGAGGCAATGGTAAAAAGTACTTATATTTGTACTTATAAAATTGAGACTTACAATCTGATAAAATTGTGGGGTTTAGTTTTGAGTAATGTATCATATACTTTTGTTCAGTGTTTCTTTCTTTTTAAGTAAGTCAGAAAGTGAGTCGGGCAGCGCAATAAATAGAAATAGATTTCAGAATGGAAAAAGGTGGTTGTGGCAAAGTACAGTATTACCACATATATGGTGGGAATGGTGGTCAATGTTTGCGGGTGGTTCCGAGTTAAAGGAGGTAATATTATTTGTATTTGGTTTAATTCAAACATGTAGATCTTATTAATTTGCTTTTGGCAATTACCTAACCAACGGCTTCTTGTTTTGGTTATTTCGGTTAGTTATTTGTGGTAGGTTGGTGCTTGAGGTTTTTTTGTTTATTTGTAAGATAGGTTGTTGAATTTTGTTTGAAATTTTTATACTTGGAAGTTCACTTGGTTTGAAGCTTAGTGCTGCAAAAGATTGTGTATATATTTATGATGAACAAAAACCAATGGTCAACTATCAAAATCAAGCAAGCAAATAGTTTACAATAATAATACAGTATCACTGGAAATCACATTGAAACATAATAAAATCATGAGTTATTAATTCTCATTTTCATTAATCAAAGATTCATATATCATTACCGTGTCAAGCTCTTTCAAAGAAGTTTATGAGAAATAGTGATACAAGGACTAACATACTAATATTTTCAAAGAGTGAGCGATTAAAACAATGCCTTGCATTAAATCTTTGAAGGTTTAAAATGATGACTTGTGAATCTTTGATAAATGAAAAGGGTTAACTCCAAAAAAAAAAAAAAAGATATGACATAGGGTTAAGAGATTCACAAAATTTCTTATGATATAAACGCCAAAATTCCAAAATTATAAAGAACCTCCATCCATATCTATTATCATCATCATCATTATTAGTATTAGTGTGTAAGTCGGGAATTGCAAATATTGGTTCCTGAAAGAAAGATTTTGTAGATAAGAATATATGTGTGTCGTGGAGATATTTATAACATTTAAATACATACATCTCTTTATTATCCTTTCCCTTTAAATAGTCTCTGGATGTATTTTGACTTTGTTAGAACATAGAAATAAATCTTGACTGAAAGAAATTTTCAAGGAATTATTTTGTACATTTTGTTTCTTATAGTAGGAGTGATACGAACTTAGGAGGGCAAATTAGATATTTTAGCACTAAAGAACAAGATGAAAATTTTAATATGTCGATGGTACCTATTACAAGAGCAAGAGTAAAGATACTGAAAGAAAGCTTTGGGAACTTAGCCAAGTCATTTATGAAAGAGATACATCAAGAATGAGCTAAAAAAGAGAAGATAAAGCTAAATGAGCCACCTAGTGAAAGCGGGCAGCCCAAAACTCTAAGTGTGACATAATGGGATTAAAATGTATTATTTTCATAATTGGGCCAAGTTTTATTTAATTAACTTTGTTAGTTTTTATTTAGAAGACATTTAGTTATTTTGAGGTGTTTTATTTAACCCAATTGTTTGTTAAGTAAGTTGGGCCTTTTTCTAGTAGACTTAGATTTAATTTAACTTAATGTAAGAGGTATAAATACCTCATAAACAAGTGCAGCAGTAGTTTTCTGATTAATGAAATTATATTTTCTGGTTTCTTCTAAGAAACTCTCAAGTGTGTGTAAGTGAGGAGTGATCATCTTTACTTGTTGCATCAAGAAACTGAATAGGCTATTACAAAGGTAAATTCTCTTATAATATTTGTTTAGTTTCATATTTTTTCATCCAATTATCTACATTTCTAAGAACGGATTTCTTAGGGGTTTAGTAGGGAGGGTGTTTATCCTATTATTCGTCTCCAATCAAAGTGTGTGTTCGGAGTTTTTATATCCTTGGGTTCCGCATCAAAAAGTAAACAAGAGCAATACTTTTTACTCATTTATTTTGATGGGTCGAAGTAAGCAATGTTCCTAATCATTTGTTCTTCGAATTTATAATTCTGGCTTAGGGCTTAGGGGCTGGATAACCTATGCTGGTAGTGTGGAAAAGCACCCTTGCTCAAGATTGGTATCAAAAGCTTTTCGCTAGAGAACTTGTCACGCGGGCAAAAATGCCACAAAACCAATCAAAATTTAGGTATATGTGCTTTTGGCTGAACAATTTGGGGCACAATTAGGCCAAAAGTATAAAAATACAAAACCTTATTATTTAACACTTGTCTTTCTTACAATGATAATGAAATGAACTAGGCTATGCTTTGAAGTAATGACCAATCAGAACTATATTTACCGGTGCCTTTTGCCTCGTCGCAAGAGTCACTTTCAATTCTTTAAACGTTAACGAAAAATAATGCAGAAATTGTCGCTTCACTTTTCAATTGAAAGAATGTAGATTGATCACACATGCAGCAGAAATTATTTAACACAAACTATATATTTTATGCATACATGAGAATAAATAGTAAAAGAAAAATTCCTATTTTTTGTGATCACTAATTATAAGACCAGTTATTGGGCACGCTAACTTCAAGCTGAAGGAAAAAAAGTCCAATGTAGAAATTAATTAGTTCAATTTAATATTCATTAATTAAAAAAATGAATTGAATAACGGGTAAAACGAAAATGTTTAGGGAATGATGTGAAATGGGAGCTCTTACAATGATGAATGGGGATAGGTATTATTATTGTTGCTGCGCTCTATAGTTTTCAAAGGGACATGTTGCTGATTCTCCCACCACCATCACAAGCTAGCCCCTCAAATCGGGAATGCTTTTTCAACTTTATAAACGTCACCCAAGACTAAAGACAACGAAGCTTTAAAAGCTTAGTTTAATTAATTAGTACTATGCAATAAACTTGTGCTTGGTTGCAGGTGTGCGTATGTGAGAGAAAAAGAGACAGTACTATGATTGGTTGGAGTTTTGTAATTTTGTATGTAAAAACCATGTGGAAACCAACTAACATGGGTTAGTTGGTTTTCCTTATCTACCCTTGGCCTGCACAAACAAAAGATTTCATTCGAGATAAACTAATATCTATTTGAATTCAATTTCAACATCTTAATAATATAAAATTGAATTGAACTGAAGGAATGAAAGAACTATACATTAATAACGGATGAAAATTAAACTCTGATTTTTTTTAAAAGGAAACCTATGAAAATGCCTTTAGCGAATCGATCTCTATTGATTCTCTTCTCTATCCCCATCTAGATTTAATTAGCAATGTGGGGTTGGGTACTAAACTTACATCTATTACGTGGGAACATGAGGAAGAGAGGCAATTTGACATAATTTATATATAGTTGGGATGCCTTTTATTTTCAAAGCCATCAATTATTAAATTTCAGTATAAAATAATTTTATATTATCAGCCAATAAAATTTTAGAAAAATGATAAATTATTATAAATAGTTATGACAATAAGTAATTATTTATTATGATGTGATAATTTCTTAAAATTTTATTGCTTAACAGTATAATATAATTTTATATTTTTAATGTATATAAATTATTCTCTATTAAATAAGGCATTGTGGGTCGGGAACTTGGGATCCATGTGAGGACAATCATGGGAAAATGGGAAGAAAATTTTTTAGGTTGGTGGGTGGTGGAGGGTACCCGTCCATTGATTCTATGCTTGCATATGTTTGGTCACAAGCAAAAAATATGGAGTCTAAGTGGAGGCCTTGGTCCCCCCCGAAACCCCAAGTGGCTCCCACCCTGACTTTACTTTTGACCCTATTTTAAGCTTCTTTGCCGTTGCAACTTATTATCAAGACCATCAATTCTTTTTGTCTGAAATTTTCTTTCCTTTAAGTTTTAATTGCAAGTTGATATTAGCATAGCTTCATAGTTAAAAGAACGTTTGTTTAAGTATTTTTTTATGATTTTTTTCAGAAATTATCTTTTTTAAGTTAAGAAGAAAGCACTAAAAATAATTTTTTAGCGACTTATAGTTTTTTCTTTAAAAGTATGCAATTATCTTTAATATTTTATATATATCTTTTAATTAAAAATCTGAAATAAACGGACACTTATTTAACTAATATTTTTGGACCAATGAAAAACAAGAGATGTACCTAACAAAAAAATTATATATTTTCCACAGTCTATTAGGTGGTGTTCTTACATTATGGTACATTGGATTGGTTTATCTAAGATTGCCTAATAATGCTAAAGAAATCCAAGTCAGTCGTTTACGGAGATTTTAGCGTGTTTAAATAAGAAATGAAACTTCTATAATTCAACAAGATGATAGAGCTAGTATATAAGCTTGAATCGTGGCCCAATACATAGGGACTTAATGGTCCATAGACCCTAATTGAATACATTGTTTACTACTGAATTATTTAATTATGCCTAACTTCATTTTGTGGACACTGAGATCAAGTTGAGATGAAATTAAGTAGCTGAGGCTCAATAATAACATAATGGTCTAGGAGAAAACCTTCAAACAATGATGATCTTTATATGTACTTTCTTTAGTGCATTTGCATTTTACACTCTCTGAACAGAAATAATAATTGGAAAAAGAAGTGCAAATCTCCACCTTAAGATCAATACATATCCAGCAACAGAAATAGATAATGAGTATATATATTATGCTAAATGATTGGAGTGTTTATTTGAATAACAAAAACACTTTAATTTTGGAATCATTTATTAAAATGTTTTTAAGAAAAAAAATTTAAATTAAAAGGTACGTATAAAAAATTTAAAATAATTACATATTTTGTTATAAATATATAAAATTTTGGAAAAATATATTTTAGTACTTTTCATAAATTAGGAAGAGTAGAATATAAAAAAAAAAAACTCATTAAATTTTTTTCTATAAAAAAACAAATTCGCTTTTTATGATATAGCTTTTTGTCTAGATTTTTGTTTCAGAAACAACTATTTCTAGTTTATAAAAAATGTAATTATACAACTTTTTTATTTGATTTTTTTATAAAAATGATTTAATTATCTTAATTGTATTCATGCATTTTAATTAATTTTTTTAAATTCAAACAAATGGCTAAAGGTACAAATTTTCTATATTATTCTATTTATTCTATTATTTTCTGATGAGTAAATGCTTACTTTAATCCCTAAAATTACACGAGTAAGTCACTTTGATCCCTAAAATTTAGAAATTAACATTTTATTCTCTAAAATTACAAAACATGAGCCATATTAGTATTATCTAAAATTGCAAAATATGAGTCATGATAGTTCTTGACCCTATTTACATTACTATTTCATACATTTTTGTTGATATGCCACATAAGTAACATGTTAGCATCTCATGTTGCACTTATCAAAACGTTGCATTTAATATCAACCTTAATAACTTTACTAGTTACACACTAAATAGTGTCATTTAACTAAACAATGATACTTACCCCTAATTAATCAATCCTTTACCCTAATTAATGACTATGTCATTAAAAAAAAGGAAAAACCCTAATTAACTTAATTTCCCAATTATTCCCCCCAAATACTAACGAACTCATACACTCATAGAACCCTTAAGAGAGTTATTAATTTTTTTTTTTAAGTTTAAACTATGATTATCTGAAATCCACTAGATTCCAACTAATTTGATTTGAATCGGGTCGGCTAATTATAATGGTAAGGCTCTTTCAATACTAATTTTTTCCATTTATAAGACTTAAACTTGAGTCTTGTTATCTCTCTCTCTCTTTCTCTCTACTAATAACTTCCTATGTTTATTCTTTCACTATTTTGTGAGTTTTCTTAGGTGCCCTATATATATATATATATATTTGGTTGAAATATACACTCAAATGACTATTGTGTTGCCCCAAATTAAAAAATTTATGGTCTTACCTGTGCAAACACAAGGAGATAAGTGCGAACTATTCCTATTTTGCACACTAGTTGAAGTAGGAAAACATTATGGTATTCAACCTAATCAGATTATGCAACAATTGTAATTTTAAATGGTAATCCAACAATTATAAATGTGTTTGTAATTTTGGTTTGGATAGGTGTGAAAATGGGAGAGAAAATAGTGGGTTTAGGAAAGGTTGGAGTTTTAGGATCTATGAAAGGGAAGAGGAGAAATTTTGGAGATTTGAATTTTTTTGACACATTTAAGAAACTTCAAGAACCAATTTTAACCTATTGTTCGCCATATGAGATATCAACATGTCATTTAACATGACACATAAGCAAAAATATGATAGCACAATATGGGAAATGGGTTAGGGACTAATATATGACTCATATTTTATAACTTTAGAGACTAAAAAATTAACTTCTTATTTCAGAGACTTAAATGACTCATGCATATAATTTTGGGGATTAAAGTAAACATTCACTCATTTTCTAAAATAGTACTTGCACCAAGATTAATTGCACGTATTTTTGTTCTTTTAGAGCAATTACATCAATGCTTTGTTTATTTTTTCACAAATTCAATAATATATTGAAAGAAGGGAAATGTAATTCAGTTAAATTTGGTAGTGTAAGGGAACAAACAATAATTTGTTGTGGTTGAAAATAACATATATCATGGAACATGTATTCTCATCTATTATCAGGAAATTGAACATGATGGCGATTTAATTCTTCATTACATTTTTGAGTTTGTGTCGTGCGAAAACTAGTGAGCTCAATGTGGAATAATTGTATATATAGTTGTGCAGTGGGGGTTAGTGTTGTTGGTGTGCTAATGCTGTCTTCATTTTTGTTTGCTTTGTTTTCGTGCTCCGCTCCAGACTCCAGTCGAGCAACGAGCCTTCCTTGAGACTTATCTAAAAAAAGGTAATTACATCGTAGCTTTGAAAACGCTGTTTTTTTTTTTTTTTTTTCTTTTTTTAATGAGAAAAAAATTTATTAATAAAAAAGTCTAGACAATTCTTACAAATCAAAAAATATATATCATATCTAAATTTAATAATAAAACAAATGTATTCGACACTCTAAACTAACCAGTAATATGTAGTTCTACTCTTTATCCAAAAATTATTGATGTTTAAATATTTTTCATATCGAAAATTGATATGAAAATTGTTATAACTTGAAGAATATATTGATGCTTCTCCTTTTAAAAAAAATTTAAATATCTCTATTATTTGTATGATGACAGAAATATCCACAAGGAGATATCAAAATACTTACAAAGGGAACAATAAAAATAAAACAGAAAACATAAAATCCTAAACAATGAAAAAAAAGAAAAATAGTGAGGTTATTACCAAAAAAGAAAGATAGCAGCATCTCTCAATAGCAGTCACATAAAAAAAGATCAAATAAAGAGAGAAAGAGAAAAATGGATTAAGACTGACTTGAAGTCTAAATATACAAACGATATTGTTATCAAACACTGCAAATTTTAATTTTAAGTTATTTTTTATTATTTGATCATAGTAGCAAGTGTAAACTATTCTTAACTATCATTTTCGTCCACCAAATATGATTGGAATCATTGTTGTAAGCCCAATTAAACTAAAAAATTAATGAGGAAAAAGTTAATGCAAAGGCAATCCAATAACAAGACAAAGTAGAAAAGCTGCACTTAGAAATATACATAGTGTAGACAATATAGGTATTTTATTGAACTCCCTATAAAGTAAAATTATATTTTAATTCCTTAAAGAATTGAGTATTAATGGATTAGTCCCTTAAAGAAAAAGTCACAGACAAGGACTCATATGTTAAAAATTGATAACGGCTATAAAGACTAATATTTGCTCAAAGATTAAAATGTAGTTTTACTTATTTTTTTGTTCTTTTCATTATGTTTTGCTATTAAAGGTGAAAATATTGTTAATTTGATCTTAATGTTTATTATGATTTATATAATTTATTCATTATCAAAGTATTTCTTTGCGATTGCTTTTAGGGTGTTATAGGTTTGGATTATTTATTTAAATTTGAGGAGAAACTCGTTTTTTCCCAAAAAGGAAAAAAAACCAATATATTTATCTAAGTTGTCGATCAAAGAAAATAAATAACTTTGTGGGGTAAAGTTTTTGGTCTCTCAAGTTTGACGAAAGGTTTGATTTCCTTTTGAAAGATTTTTCTATTTACATCTCAAACACTTTTAATTTATTTCAACCTTGTCTTTTTATCTAAGTTTGTCCAAATTGTTAACAATGATTTACTGACATGGATATCATGTTTGTGTTTTATTTATTTATTTATTTATTTTGTTGATGTAGTTTGTTGACATAGATGCCGGATTAGTAAATAAAAAAAACTCGTAAAATGTTGAAACAAAAATTAAACTTGAAGTTTAAATTGGAACAAAAATAAACTTTAGAGACTAAAAAAACACAGAAAAAAAATTAGGAACAAATTTAAAAACTATGATTTTTTGTTACAAAAGTTCAAACATATCTCTCTAATAACATTTATCACTCGAAAATGAATGCCAAAAGTTTTGGAATTCCAAAAACAAAGTAATCATACAAAAAATTCAAATCCAAAATCACAACTACTACATATTAAATTAAAGTATCATTATTACTATTATTATAATTAAAAAAATGACTATATATGAAGTTGACAGTGGTTTCATTTTTTGTATTTCATTGAGTTTCTATGGAGGGTGGTACTCTTGGTTTAGTGAGGGGATACAAAAATATTTAAATTTTTATTTTTTGAAGAATGATTTGGAGTTATTAGTTAAGTGTAAAATTAGAAAGTATAATGGGTTTCTCCCTTGAGGTTTATTTTCTAATTGATTTATATGATCACTTGCGAAATTCGTGATAGTAGCTGTTTTTTTTAATAGAGTGCTTGAGGTAACCAACACTATATTTCAACCACAATAATATTGGAAAAGTATGCTTAAGTTTTTGCCAATGAAATAGTTTCAAAATTCAACAATAGAACAACAAATTAAAACAAACCTTGTCTCATTAACTAGAGTTAGCTACATGGGATAGGTGATGCTATAGTATCTTATTGTAAACTATGTTTATAGTCAAACTTTTAAAATCCATTTTTTCTATAATAGCTTTGTCTATGATTTTTCTTGATTTTCCTTTATTTCTAGCTATTAGATTATCCTCTATCCGATCTACATTTTTATGGAGGCTTGTACATGCCTTTTATGCATATACCTAAACAAGCTAATGCAATATTCTACTATGTTTTTTACCATATATGCTATACCAACTTTTTCTTTAGTACATTCATGTATAATCTTATCTTATTTAATGTATCCATTTATCTAATAAAACTTCTTTATTTATGCAACATTGATCTATTTTCTTGTTGATTTTTTAGTTGCCAACATTCAATCCCATATAATATCATTGGTGGTATATAGCTGTATAGTAAAATTTTTCCTTAAGCAAGAGTGATACTTTTTTTTTAAAAAAAAAAAAATCACAAATAACATCCCAAGCACTCTTCAATTTCATTCACCTAACTTAAATCCTATGATTTATATCTATTTTTATTTTTCCATCATTTTTGATGATGGACCCACATGTGACTTGTGGTATGATATAATTTTAAAATTTATCCCTGAAATTTATTTTTTATTTCAATTTAGACACTAAAATTTGATTTTTGTTTTAATGTTTCATGGGTGCTTTGATTTGGTGATGTGGCATTCATATAAACAAGAGAAATATTTTTTGTACATACCTTTCTCTTACATACTTTGATATTCTCTTTTTATCTCTCTCCTCTCTCCCTTGCTTTTTCACTTTTTTACTTTCTTTCATAATTTTTTTTTTAAACTTTGTGAGTGGGTGTTGGGGTGTCCATCATTTATAGTAGTACAAATAACACCTCTCTATAAACAAACCAATCCAACAAAAAAGGACGTGTGATGTTTACATCAACAATACTGTTAACAATTTAGACAAAATTGGACGAAAGTACGAAATTGGACTGAATGATAAAATTGAAACAACTTAAAAATGTTTGAGATATAAATGAAAAAAAAAATTGGACAAAATCAAAACTTTCGTAAAACTTGAAGGACATAAATAGAATTATATCCATAACTTTGTTACATATGGAGTGCATCTACATAAGAGCTTTGTAGGTTTAAAGTATAAATAATACATCTTTTCTTAAAAAAAAAAATGAAGAACAAAGATAGTAAGGATCAAACTTACCACTAATACTTAGTTAGTTCAAGTGGTTTGACACTTATTCTCTTTAAACAAGGTCTCAATTCGAGTCTTGTGAATGGAAAACAAACTAACGTTGGAAGAGATTTACCCCTATAGTGAGCCGACCTGACTCGAACGAGATTAGTTGGAATTTAGTGAATTTTTAGATAATGGTGGTCAATACCTCATAATTCTAAATTGGCCATTGGAATTGAATATGAAATTAAAGGTTGAAATTGAATTTATACCTCACAATTCTAATATTTATGTTTGAACTGCTAAATAAAAATAAAATTATAATTTTATAAACTTTTTCCATGAAATGAAAAGATAGAATAAATTGTTTTTAATTCTTAACTCATGTTTTTAGAATTTTCAATTCTAAAAGTTCAATATTACAATGTCTATATTCCCCCTTAATGTTATGACTTAGGCAATGAAGAGAGCTCAACTTAAAAAATTAATACATTGTGTCCTCTTTGAAGAGTCGATATTAATTAGGGTCATCAAAATTAGTCAAATTTGTTGAGCTGGCCCGTTTATTCGCCAAGTTAAGTGGGCTAAACTTGAAATATCTTGACTAGTTTAAATCAATTTATTTTTAGCTTGGCTCGTTTAACTCACAGGTTAAATGGGTTAGCCTGTCGAATAAATGGGCTGATCCACTTACCTTCTTATTCTTTTTTTCTTTTGTTTAATATATATAGGAACTCGCCACCAACTTATTAATCCAAAATAGTCAAAGTTCACCCAACTCGTTGCCTAAGACCCTAAACAAACATATAAAAGAAAAAAAAGTTCAGCAACTTTTACATGTCCAAAAAATAATCAATAGTCTTACATGTCAAAAACAAGTTCAACAGCTTTTAAAATTAACAAGCAAAATAAAAAAAAAAAGTGATAGACAAACTGACCTGTTTAGACTTGTGGTCCGACTTTAAACAGGTTGAACTAGTATATTTTTGACTTGTTAATGGTTGCTATAGGGTTGGCTCAGTCTATTTAACCCACAAACCTAAATGAGGCAAGGCCTAAATGGGCCAGGTTGGCTCGTTTGATATCCCTAGCCCAACATCTACGACAACATTACTCTATCCACACTAACCTAGTGGTAGCCTTTTTCCTTTTGGCAACTTCGCTCATCTATTAGTATTTGGTATAATACTCTCAGTGTTACACTTTAATTCAACATATAGGTGAGCTTTCTAGTAGTCCAGTTTTCAATGAAAACACTAATGGTTATGATTGGAGTCCATTAAAAGAATTAAATCCAAAATATTAGCCTATTGGGTAGGAGAACTTCATCATGTAAGTATCATATTGAGCTTATTTATTTGCCAATGTCGGACTCATAATTATTAAAGTCTCTATATTTCTCACATTTATTTTCTATCAATAATATTTATTAAAATTAAATATTTTTTATAAGAAGTATTATCATAAAATTTTTTTCTAGAACCCATTTTTTAGTTTTTAAATTAATAAAAAATATTAATATAATATCTTATAAATTATTATTATTATATTGATATTTATATAATTTTAAATTTTAGATCATAAACTTAAACAATAGAGTTTAAATTCAAATTTAAATTACTTATCATATTTTTATTCTTTAACAAAACCCAAACGTATAAAATTTAAAATTAAAAAAATAATTAAAACAACCAAAAAAAAAGTGCATAATTTTTTATGTGATTTTCAATTATTTTAATTTAACTTATTCAGTTTAAATCAGTTTAATTCAGTTAAGACTTACCCTATTCAAAATTATACGTATTAAATTTGAACAATCCCCACGCACGATGGTGATAGGTGTTTTATAGTGAATTTCACAATAACTCTCCTGCATATTGCTCGCTGCCAATTGTATGGGTGTTATCTACGCTAGAAAGCTCAATTATTGAAGGTGTAAACCGACAGCTATAAACCTATGATATTTGTAGCATAAAAGTTCCTCATTGTAGATCATCTTAAATTAGAGAATTGAAAAAAATTATGCTTAAACTTTGCATTGATATTATAATATCAACGAAGTTTTCAAGTTGTTATTGTCAAGCAATTTCAGTCTCAAAATCCAAATCTCTCTCTTCCACCATTCGTGATTATCATTAGACATTAGGATAGAATAATTATATAGCACCCAACAAAAGAAAAAAGGATGTATTGATCATTAAAAAAGATGGCATTCGGGTTCATCTAGGTAATTAACCAACAAAGAAAGATATTCTTTCAAAACAAATGCATAAAAAATGGTTTAGTAATCAGGTACGATCCCTCCTAGAGTCCCACCTGAGCCTTAAGAGCCACAATTCCCTGAATATTATAATCAAGAGTGAGTCATGTACGTAGCATATGATTGGTGGAATTAAGTGCAAATAGCTCACTGGTAATCAAGTAGGAATCCACGTTACAACAGCATGATTAGTCAGTCATAGCCCCTATTAACAATAAGATTAGTGCTTGTAAAGGTTTAATGGGGGTGGTGGCTTGCAAGGTTACAAAATAACAGTTAACCTTAGCCTGTTTATATATGAGCATTATATTAGTGGAAGTGATTTGCGGATCAATGATCGCAATATTTTGGTACATACATACAAGTCATCGAAATGCCTGCATATGGCGATCGATGGCTCAAACTTTTAAAGTGCTAGATATAAATTAATTGTTTATTATTATATATACTTTTGAGGAAAATGAAAGGCAATTCATGCTGGTATTTGAGAAGAGAAAGGAATATCCTCTACATCTGACCAATTTGCTTATAAATTTGTGATAGTCTATGCTAAGAATTTGACTGATTCACAAAAGCCCCTAAGAGCAAGAAATGTAAAACAGAAATCAATCCATTGGTTTTCCTTCTTGCTTTCCTTGTTTTATGGGGCATTGTCTACTATATGGAGTATAATAATAAGCGCTTACCTACCACCAATATGAAACCATAATTACATGTTGAACCCCATATTTTAAATTATTGGCCGAATTGAACTTGATGAATAATCATGTCAAATTAACATTGATGAACTAGAATCAAGTTCCACGCCACATACTGTAGAAATGATAACGAAACAGACTTGAAAGAATTCACGTATGCCATAAGTAGTGTAAATTACGAAGAGAAAGTGGGAAAAAAAAGATAAGATAAAGGAAAGGAAAAGTTGATAGCGAGAAAACAAATATTAAACATAAGCATTCCATATGATTTTCCTGATGAATCAGCAACTCATGATCCATTACTGTATATCTTATGGCAACTATGATTGAGTAAGATTGCTTGATTTCAGTGCTTTTCTTTTGAAAAACAAAATTTAGTGGGCAGCATGATAGAATGGTAGGCAGTTTAAGAGGTCTAATCAAAAATGCCTTTTTGAATCGGCCATCATGGGAGAAATGATGAATCAGTAGGTCATTCACAAGTTTTTTGAGCTGAAAGAGGCTATATAAATTTTTAATGCTTTGACTTTCTTTTTCCCTAAAAGTATATAAATTTGATTGTTAATTATTTGCAAGTACTTTGTGTAATTTCTGCACATAAAAATAATTTTGTGAAAGATGTAAACGTTGCATTCCTTTCCCATGGATATATTGCCATAATAAGCCCAATTACCACGAGGATACAACATTTTTAAAAGCACCCCGGCCCATAACAAAATTCGAGCTTTGATTTTGTCATTGCGTAAGAGAATAACGATTGCGGTTTGAAACTTGTTTTGTGTTCCAACTTCCAACACAAGCGCATGCTTGCTGTTGCAGTTGCATTCGCAAACAACCACTTTGGGAAACTTATATTCTAATTATATTATGCATAGTTCGTCTAATAGGAATAATAATAATCATAAGAGCTTGCTTCAGTCAAATTATTTGAAATTTATGACAACATGAAGCCTTTTCTTTCTCTCCCCCCCCCCCCCCCCAAAAAAAAAAATAAAGCTTTAAGAATTGTTTACCAGAAAGAGGAAAAGGAAATATCTGTTTAATTTGACGCCACAAAACACCAAATTAAAAAACTTCAAAGATGCTTGGAAGTTGAAGGGTACGACATCGCTGCATAGATTAGTTTGGTAAATTAAGCATAAACTTGACTGTGGTCCACAATCCAGGAGCATATTCTCCTAACTTTTCACAATATTATGAGAGTGTTGTGGTGCTCATGTTCTTCTTGTGGTAAATCTTAATCAGTTGCAGATATTTAGTAATTAATTGATAGTTTTAACACTAATTTTCGATGAAATTCATTATATATGTAATTAGGAATTATTAAATGATCAACAACTCATTAAGATACTGGCATCCGGGAAAGAATCTTAGGTGCTTAAATATTTCCTGTGAAGTTATGCTACAAAGAGGTTGAGCATTTTAGGGTAACAAATGCCCAAGTTGGTGAACCATTATAGAATTATAAATTTAGATTTTTTAACGAACTTCGATCCCCATGCAAAATTTAACAAGTAAATCAGCATATAATTCCAATGTCAGTGTTTTATGAGAATTTTATGCATATATTAAATTGATATAAGCTGTACAGACTAAGTCAATTACATGCTGATATGTAATTATTTGTAGTAAATAATAAATAATTGTATAAAGCTTTGCACTAACCAACTAGTGTTATCTCTAAGAATCAAATTTGTATTACTATGTCAACATCTTTATTAGTAATTGGAATAATTTAACACCTCCACTAAGAATCAGACCCAAAACAAATCTCCAATAAGAAGAAACAAATCCAGAATAGGGGAAGGGGGAGCCCAAAAAACAAAAAAGGAATGCCACAAAGGAACTATAAACTTATGACATGCTTCGTCAGTACGCCGAAGAAGTGAAAACCCTTTTCGAGGGCCCAATATTCATTGTCTTATGGACCGAGCTTGTGCATTAAGCAGTTGTTTTCCACTACGATTTCTTTGCAACTTAATAAACTGCTTTCCCATGAACCCAAAGAAAAGATCGCTTTCCCTAACAAAAACAACAAAAAAAATGGGTCATAACATCGCAATACACAAAGAGCCAAGCCCAGCTAGGGGGTGGGAGAAAACAAGAGTCTTACAAACAAACAGCACTAGGGGCAGAGGCTGCAGCAGAAGCGATTGACATGCTGTTTCTGAAAGGCCACACCCAGGGTTCGATCTAGAGGATCGACCCTCCCCCCTCCCCAAGTATGTGTGAGTGTGCAATGTCCCAAAAAAAAAAAAAAAAAAAAAGCCCATTAGTTAGGGCGAGGCATCAGCTAACAAGCCCTTCTAACTACATCAAGGATCTCAACTAAAGATTGAGGTTTTCTGACAAGCCAGTCAAGTGGAAGTTCGCCCTTCAATGCAAGCTTAGCAACCAGGCGAGCAGCAAGATACCGGTGTCTAGGAGTCCAAACTAGTGCACAGCACAATGCACTAGGAGGCTTTCTGGCGATTGCATTCTTGATCATCCCTCTGTCACACTGTTACCTCTCATCATGTTGCAAGAAGGCAGCTTCTGAGCCCATTTTTAGACCCCTCCCCCTCTTTTTTTTGTTTGATGTGGAAGAGAGAGGCTTTTAGACCTTGATTCAAGTAATAATAAACAGTTGAATTTTAGAAAGTCTCTGGTATATATTTATTTTATTTTAAACTCTCATTTAATAAGTAATTAGTTATTAACAGTTTTTATAGCCTTTACACTTACCATTTTTTTGGATGCTAACTTTTACATTTACTTTAGGAACACAGAATATATTTTGATAGTACAATTAGAATATAATCTCGCAGTTAAAATCGTGAATTAAGAAAGACTCAATCAATAATAATTAAAATAATTACAACTAAAGATTATTAATATTAAATTATTATGTATGTTTTGATATTTTATTTATTCATAAAGATAGTACATATATAATAATTTAAAAATTTTAAATAAAAATTAAAAAATAAAAAATATGGATTCGGTAATAATAATAAGAGTAATGTTATTTATATTATTTCTTGTAATATCTTTTAAAAGATACTTTGAAAGATCCCTTAAATACTAGTTGACCAAAAAGTTGAAATCCACTTTCAATCAATATTTAAAGAATATCTTAATATATTTCTTAAATATTTTAAGAAGTGGTACTAAAAATATTTTTCTAATAATAATCCTAAACTCTCCATATAAGTCTGAATCTGATGGTCTAAACACCTAAATAGACAAAAAAATAAAAAAGAAAAAAGAAAAAAATTTATTAGAAAAAAACTCAAAAAACCACAAACAAAAAATAATATTTCAATAATAATTTAATGAGATTGTTTCAGGCATAAAATGAAAAGGAGAGAGCTAAAACTTAAGGTGTATCTAGTGGTGGCAATGGAGCGGGTTGAGCGGATTTTAGCTCAATTCGAATCCGCCCTTCATCCCATTAAATAAATCTCAAACCACCTTTACTCTATTATCAGGTTTTGATATTTAAAACTCAAACCTTATCCATAAATAATCCACTCCAACCCATACCCTATTCCCCCCTACCCACTACTTATTTTAAATACATAAAAAATTATTTTGAATTTGATGTGTTTGATATAGGAGTTAAAAATGAAGTGATAATATTTATGAATTAGTTTTATATGAAAAATTACACATTAAGAAATTTTTATCTTTATCTTTACTCTCATACCAAACACAACTTTAAAATAATAAAAATATTTAGAAAAAAAATCTTAGATATAAAAATTATATATGATAAATATATTCTCAAATTTCCATATCCTTGAACTCAAATCCGATGCGACCTGCACTCAAACCTTCCTTACGCCTACTCGCCCCATTGCGGGGTGGGTCTAAAACCCAACCTGATCGGATTGGGATAGGGTAGGTACTCGCAGGTCCGGTTATAATTGTCACCTCTAGGCGAATCACTGTTGAACACTACAGGTATGCCATTTGGTAATGCCATTTTCAAATTCCCAACTATTCTAAACAAATCCAACTCCGTGACTTTGAGGTTGTATATCATTCCAAGACTTGAGGGTTTCATAGTAATGTTGATGATTGCATTGCCTCCTTTATGGGCATTCTCAATAAGCATCATTCACCGTCTGTAGTGGAATTTAACAAGATTTTAGGGTCTATTGTTAAGATGAAAAAGTACCCCAATGCTGTTTCACTTGTTCCTCTCTTGGAGTTTGAGGGAATCACTCCTTCCTTGGTTATTCTGAACATCTTCGTCAATTGTTCCTGCCATTTGGGTTGGATGGGTTCTGCTTTTTCTGTATTGGGCAAGATTATCAAGAGAGGTTATGAATTGGATGTCATAACTTTGAACACTTTAATGATTGGGTTCTGTACTATCGGTGAGGTTAGAAAAGCCCTAGAGTTTCGTGAAAGGGTAAGGCCACTAGGATTTCAGCTTGACGAGGTCAGTTATCGGACCTTAATCAATGGACTTTGTAAAATAGGGCAAACTAGAGCTGCCCATTGAGTTGCTGCATAAGCTGGAGAGACAAGCGATTAAGCCTAATGTAGTAACGTACAATATAGTCATTGGTGGGTTATGTAAAATTGGGCTTGTAACAGAGGCCAGGAATTTGCTTTCCTAGATGATTGCATGGGGGATTTCTCTTGATGTTGTTACTTATAGTTCCGTAATTCACAGTTTCTGCTGTATGAGTCAATTAAAAGAAGCTGCTCGATTGCTGAATGACATGGTTGAAATCAACATGAGCCCGTACCTATATACATATATCATTCTAATTGATGCGTTATGTAAAGAAGGACGAATCAGAGAAGCGCAAAATGTGTTTAATAGGATGTTGGAAATGGGGAATAAGCCTGGTTTAGTCACTTACAATGCTTTAATAGATGGATACTTCCTGAGAAATGAAGTCAATGAGGCAGCAAATTTATTTAAAGATATGGTCAAAAGGGGCTTGACTCCTGATTGTTGGACTTATATAGCATTATGATTAATGGGTATTGTAAGAATGAAAGAGTGAATGAAGCTGTAGAACTCTTTAAAGAGATGCGTTGCAGAAATTTGGTTCCTAATACTGTAACGTATAGTTCTCTTATTGAAGGCTTGTGCAAATCAGGGAGAATCTTCTATGTGCAAGATCTTGAGATGCATGCTAGAGGCCAATGCCCTGATACTCTTACTTTCAATATCTTGTTAGATGGTTTGTGCAAATGCCAATATCTTGATGAGGCAATTGCCTTATTTCAGCAAATTGTTGACACAGGAATCTGTCCACATGCAATATTATTCTGAATGGTTTGTGCAAAGGTGGCAGATTAACGGCTGCAAAAATGTCTTTTCAGCATCTTTTGATCGAATGAAATCATTTGAACTTTCTTACTTTTAACATTATGATAACTGCACTCTGTAAAGAGGACTTGCTCGATGATGCTATGGACTTAATTTCGCTTATGAAATGCAATGCTTGCCTTCCAGATGCTGTAACTTATGAAATCATTATTCATGCTCTTCTGAATAAAAGTGAGAACGAAAAGGCAGAGAAGCTTCTCTGCGAAATGATCGGTGCAGGCCTCGTAGGGGTAGAGAACCAGGTGAGATAAACTACTTCCAACTTAACTCATACCTTCCGTAATTGTGAATTTGTATCTATGGTTAAAAGAATGTATATTTATGGCCTACAGATATTGTATCATTCAATGCTATAACTATTGCTTAAGATGTTGTAATCATTTTTTATTTATGTTTAATTTACTTTGACTTGTGGTGCTGCCATTTGTTAGTTCACATGATGACATGCATATGCTGATTTTATTAATTCTTGCAATGCCCTCAGTCATTGATTATGACGTGTTATCTTTAAACATTAACTCCTTCTATATCGTGAATTACAGAAAGTATAACCAAACATGATCATTTTTCACACTACTCTCTTCTTCCTAGTGCTAGGAAAACATTAACACGCATTTTTTGTTGCACCATGATAGCTGATTTAGATGTTCAAAAGTAGGCTGAATTGAATCTGAAATGGTTGCTGCTCTCTGGTTTGAAGCTATTCAAAGGACTACCATTGATTTTTCTTGGTCCAAAGAGAAGACGAGTGCTTTAGTGATAGTTTCTTTCATTTGTGTGAATTTGGCTTGCAAACTAGCTCCAGTATCTCCAAAATTAATCTAAATTGACAAGTGTTTCTAATTTTTACTCAGAGTCTTTTATTTCATACTGTATGCCCCAAAATTTCGAACATAAGACAACGAATGATTGATAATTGAATAAAGAAAGAAGAAATTAAATTAAATACTAAATATATCATCCTTTATTTTATTTTAATCATTTAATGAGTATAAGAATTTTAAGGTTGAGTCAGAATTGGAAGAAAATGTTTGGGGTTAAGGGGTAATTTAATCTTGAAAATAGTCATGGGTCCAGCACAAGCAAACTTCTATTAGGAGTAGACAAAAAGCTTAACAAAAGGATTAAAGACCAAGTTGCACATTTTTTTAAATCTCAATGAAACTACTGGTATTTGGGTATTATTACCAAGAACCCGACTAATTTAGTCGGATCCAATAGAGGTCCTTAAAGGAAGAGGGGTCTCTAAGTGAGAAAACTTTTTTCATTCTTAATGCTAGAACCCAAAAAGTAAAGTTAGACATATTTTAATTTAAAAAGTAAAGTGCATATGATTTATAGTTTAATGTGGTAAAATATATTTTTCTCTTTTATGTATCATCATAACAAAGTTTTCAATCAAAGAAAACAAATTAATATGTGAAAAAAAAATTAAATTTCAAAATTTAACAAATTAAAATAATCAAAAAATAATTTTTGCAAAATTTTCTTGTGAAATTCATCTATAACAATAAAAATAAATAAATATAATCATTATAAACTTTAAAAATTGTATCATGGATTATGTTCTGTTTTTCGGTCTCCAACTGAATAACTTTTTCAGTTGAGCTTGTGAAGTCTAAATGAGTACGAAATGTTTTTGGTGCAATTGATAACACAATAAGGATATATGCCGTTATTTTTCTTGTTAAAAAATTTGGTTACAGGCTACTATGTTCCTTTGCATTTGAATTGCATGTGGAGTAAGAGAGGATAGATAGAGCACTACATGCATCTTATAATTTTAAAAATTACACAATATGTTTTTTGGTCGAAACAATGTTTATTTGTTTGAATTTTTTTTGTCACTGTTGAGTTCATTCTTGTATTCCCATATATGCATGTGTAGTTCAATTATATGTGGATCGGCTGGTTTGGGCTCCAGGCCCATTTGACTGAAAAATTCTCCTCCTAAATTGAAGCCTTTATTGACTTAAAAAAAAAAAAAACCAAGCGTTTCGTACAATTGATTGATCTGTATGACACTCTCATAATTAGCTTGCCTGCCAATCGGTTACATTACTCCCTCGTTATTATCGGTCGGTTATTCCCGGACAAATTAAACATGTATGCAGATCAACCTTATATATATCCCATGCCTTTCAACCATCAAGATATGTTCTAATTCAGTCATAATAATTGAGACCCTCTGCTAACCTTCCCCTAGGTCAAACTTTCTAATTAGCCACGGATACTCATTACTAAGCTTGGTAGGAACATTTGGCATCGTATGTGGGAAACGGTAAAATGTTTCCCATCTTCACTTTTATTCATTGTTAACCATCAAATCAGCCGTGCATGAGGACAATGATTCTTTACAGTAAGAGCAAAATGGAGATGGAGAGAATCATTCTCCATCATAATCCCTAGCAAGCACAAAATCAATTCATGTAGGGCAAAGTAGGGATGATAATGGATATTTATAGGGTTTCGTTCTTGTCTCATCTTTATTATAGGTCTCCATTCTTTATTTTACGTGTGGAGTTAAATCCTCACAAATAGGTTTATATAAAAAATTTTAAAAATTTTCAAAAAAGATAAATTCTAAAAAAAATTTAAAAAATAAATAAAATATTTATAAATATTTATAATTAATTAACATAATATAATCTAAATTAAAAATAAAGTACATGATACAAATATATTAAAAAATAATTAGAAATATTTAAATTCATAAACTCCACCACTATAAACCTGCAGAGCTATAAACTCCTTGACTTCCTCCATTGTAATAAGAAAAAAAATGAAAAAGAAGGGAAAGACAAAAGAAAATAAATTAAAGAGCTGTGATATTTTTAGCACAGCATCTCTAGACACCACTTCACATCTACAGGGGGAGGAGAAAAAAAAATCGAAAAGAAAAAGGAAAAGGTAAAATGACTAATGGAAGAGAAAAATAAAAGAGGAGTGGTCAAAATGATTTGGAAATGTATAAATATATTATCTCTAAATTAAATACATAGAATATTAAATTATAAAAAATCTTGAAAAAGGTCAAAACATGCATTGGGAAGTTAAAAACAAAAAATAAAAAGTACATATTTAAGGTGTCATAAACCAAAAAATAGGAAAATTTAAAAAAGAGATATTAAATATATTTTGAAAAACAACAAATAATATTAAAAAATATAATATCGTAGTGAAAAATTTATTTAAATAAAATAAATTATGAGTACGTGTATTTGAAAAACTAAATAATATGAAATTGACATCAACATCAATCCATTCAACGTTAACTAATCTATTTCACATACTTTTCAATGATATTTTTATCCCAATCACAATCTGACTCGGTAATGTCAGAAGAAGATAATCTAAATGAAATCATGAAGGCAATCTCTGCAAACGCATCCAGCCCCACCAAAACCATATCATTTCATATCCTCTGGACTTAGCAACAACACAAGCCACCATTTTTTCACTTTCCTTCCACTTCCTCCCTCTCTCTCTCTCTCTCTCTCTCTCTCTCTCTCTCTCTGTATCCCTCATGCTCCCTCACACATAAAACTCATGATGGCAACCGCCACTGCTCACAACAAGTGGCTCACACACTTCACCAACACAAAATGCAGCACCGCCAATGCCCTCTTAACTCATGTCTCAAAGAGGCAGCAACCCATGTACAGCATCCACCACCACAACCACGTAATACACAATTCACTTGCAAAACTATTCATTATGTTTGTGTCTTTTCATGTCTTCCAAAAACCAAACATATAACAACACTAACAACTAGTCCTATGTTTATGTTTGTGTTTGTTCAGAGACCCTTGTGCCAAGGATGCTATCTTTCAATGAATGGCTGCAGAAAAGGACAACAACAACAGCAGCATTTTAGAGACCCTGTTGGGACCATAGAGACACGCACCTTGGCACCAGTTGCATCAACTTCAATGGCTATGTACAGCCTCAACATGGCCATTTCACAGATGAAATCAGACCCTCCATTTTGTACCTCATCTGGCATAGTGAGGGTGCAGGTTCCCATTGAGGAGGAGGTTGAGGCCATTGATTGGCTCCACTCACAGAGCCACCTCCTCCTTCCTCGATGCTTCTTCTCTGGGAGGGAACACAAGCCCCCACATGGAAGCTTGGTCAGTGTTGCTGGTGTGGGTTCTGCTGTTTTCTTTTGCCAGCCACACCCCTTTTCCTATTGGGATTGGATATCTATTAGGAGGTAATTAGTCTTTCAGTTCTTGAAAAAAATTATGAGCTTTTTAAGCCAATCTTTAGAAAATTGTTAACTCAGTTGAAATTAGTGTTCGTGCTTTTATTCCAAGAAAAGTAGTTTTTTTATTTTTTATCTTTCAAAAAAAGTAATTCTAAATTTTGTGTACTGTGCTATTTTGAGAAGTAAATGAGAAGTTTATCCAAACGCATCCTACGAAACTGGTGAATTGGTAGCTTGACTTGACATAGGAGTGGTTAATCTCATTTATGGCAAGAGGACAGGAAATTCTTCGGTGTGTGCTTGCATCAGCAATGTAACTTATAGGTGGAAAGTTTCTCATATAACTCTCACCCCCACTAGAGAAAGATATTTGCAGCCAATTAATTCGCACCATATTTACACCAGTGATCTGCGTGTAAATAATTGGTGACCAATATCTATTATGTAGTGAATAAAGGTGACATTGAATTACCATCATGTGGTGATTGATATATTTTGTAGTGATTAACATACATTTTTGGTAACAAGCGTGTATTATGTGGTGATTGATGTGAAAATTGTGTGCAAAAAGTGGTATGTGAGTAGGAAAATTGAACCTGGTTTATCCAGTTAAATGTCCTAGACCAATAAATTATTGACATATCATTACTTAATGATTAACTATCACAGTCAATCAATGATGTTTTTGGTCTGGTGCACTGCACTGGATTTATGCAAGAATTTTCCCTATGTGAATTACACATTATGTGCAACTAACATTACTCTGCATTTGTTATGTTTGAAAAATGATTTTTCAGCCACTCAATACTTGGCTGGTCAATTTTGTCAAGTAATGTGAAGCACATTGACTAGTTCATAGTATCTTCTCACCAGTTGGCAATCTACCCTCAATGAGTTTAAAAGGAGAAGATATGTCATAGACTTTCACAAAGTATTAGCTCTTCACTGCAAGTGATAATATAATTGGCTTCAAGGGAATCATAGGCCTTCCACCACTCTTACATCAATATCATTCCTTTTTATTCTCAAAAAGGCGGGCAGCACACTTAACCTGTTCATTGGCAATTTATTGTCAAGGCATGTTTTGTTTAGCTGAAAAACATGTAACAAATGCAATTTCATTCTCCTGAGTTAACAAGGGCATATACCAAATAATTTGTTACCCTCTTGCAATTAATCAAATCAACCACTCAACCCGCTTATTCCATTGTTTCTAATTTTAACACAACTACTTAAAATTTGGCCATAATGTTGAACTTTTCTGTACACGTCCTTATGTGGAACCTCAACATCTGTTTATAGTTTTCTTTTAGTGTCTTTATCTGAAAAAAATTTTACTTTCAAGGTTTCTTTCTGAGAGATGCCCATTAATCCGTGCATATGGAGCTATCCGTTTCAATGCCAAAGCTAAGGTGGCATCAGAGTGGCTGCCTTTTGGTTCTTTCTACTTCATGATTCCTCAGGTGCATACATTGTTTTCATTCAAAAAAACTAATTAGCTATTCCATGTGTGTGTTACTATTTATAGCATCAGCAGCTAGAGATACCAAGCCAAAAAAAAAATTGACAGGTTGAGTTTAATGAGCTTGAAGGAGGATCAATGCTTACCACAACCATTGCGTGGGACAATGCTCTTTCTTGGTCATGGGAAAATGCAATCAATGCACTCCAAGAAACCCTTAGCAAGGTGATTGTAAATAGATTGTGTCTTTTTATTTATTAAGCAGAAGATTTAGTCCAAACTTTACATCTTTGTGCTGCAGGTTTCTGCTTCTGTTGTTAAGTTTCCGAAACAAGCTCCTCCAACATTAATATTAAGCAGCCATGACATTCCCAATAAAGTAGATTGGGATATTGCTGTTAACAGAGCCTTGCAGATGATAAAGCAAAACAACTCTTCGCTAACCAAGGTAACCTATGTTCCATGCATGTTACTTTTGTTTTCTTGCTAGGTTTTGCTTTGCTACTTTGGTATCATAGCTTATGTTGCAAGAACCCGTTTGAAAACACAGTTTCTTCTGCTATATTGGAAACTCAGGTTGTGCTAGCTCGAAGCACCAGAGTAGTGCCTACTGCTAATATTGATCCTCTTACGTGGTTAGCTTGTTTAATGGTATTGAAGTCTTCTTTTCTCATTTGACCTCTTAAATAAAACAGTGCTTACCAGAGTAGTAACAAATTTCATGTGTCCATCAATACAATTATAGGTTGAGGGTGAAAATGCTTACCAGTTTTTCCTTCAGCCGCCTAATGCACCGGCATTTATTGGAAACACAGTAAGTGTGCCTATCTGACATCTGACTATAAGCTAGGAAGGTTGTACATTTTCACCCTTATATCATTGCATGCTACATGCTGAAAATTTCAGAAATTATATACTAAGAATGAATTTCAACTTGTGAACTTTTTATACTTTGAAAGTCATCTGGTGGATAACCTGTTTAAGAACTGTTTGCTGAATTGAATCAGCAATGATATATTTTTCTCCTCTGTTGCCATTTTAATTTTTATGAACTTGATGAATAGCCAGAGCAACTATTTCACAGAAAATGGCTCCACATTACTAGTGAGGCTTTGGCTGGAACCCGAGCTAGAGGAGTGTCAATGGCACTAGATCGTCAAATCGAACTTGACTTACTCACCAGGTTTAACTTCTTGCTTATAGCTTTCTCAAAACTGCTGTTTTAGACTTGCATTCCATGATGCCTGTGGTTACCACTATTGACGTTATATCTAGCTCCTCAAATTTGTTGTATAAGTTTTTGTCACATATTTACAGTCCAAAGGATGGCATTGAGTTTACTATAGTGAGAGAGACCATAAGAAGAAAACTAGAGGTGAGTTTTTTTTTATGGTAATTTCGATTATCAGCATGCATTGCTTATGTTTAGAAAGATGCTTCACTATGCATGCTTGATTTTGTTTCCAAATGAATTGTTTCTTTGAGTATTTTGAGATTCGTAGGTCAAGGAAAGCAACATATGGAAGAGAGAGATTCTGTTTTAGTAAAATGATTATCGATCGTATGATGTGAACTTTTAGAATCAGGTGTTGGTATCTTTAGCGATATGCTGTCAATGTAAAGAATCTGACAAAGAACAACGGTTGGGTTAATTGTATCAGTTTCTCTAAGTACAACATAGAACTAGGTTTTCCTTGATATGAGAAAGGCAATATAGATCAGATGCATGCTGTATAATGTCACACTCAATATGCAGTTTCGTTTGCCATATTACCTTTTCATCTTCTTGTAGTGATTTTAGAACTTCCTTGGTTATGATAAGGATAAAACTTTTATCCGGTTGCATGTTTTAGCAGGCAGTATGTGAAAAGGTTGTAATCAAGCCAAATAAAACGATAAGAAAACTCCCCAGGATCCAACATTTATTTGCTCAATTAGCTGGCAGGTTGAGAAGTGAAGAAGATGAGGTAACCACAACACAATTTGAGTGCCATATTTCCTAGTTCTATTGAAAATGGCTTTAAAAGCTCTGACCTTTAGTTCTTTCAAATGAAGTGATTTTATTAAATAATCACCATATAACAAGGTTGTTCATTCTTTTTTTTTTCCTAGTTTGAAATTTTGTCATCTCTTCACCCAAGTCCAGCAGTTTGTGGGTGTCCAACAGAGGAGGCACAAGTTTTAATTGCAGAAACAGGTGCATCCATTTTTCCATGCACTATTATTGTTTCTGATGCTGTTTAATCTTTTTGTATTTGTTCTTCAAGGGTACTTTTAGCCTGAATATTTAGATTTTCTTTAAGAAATTAACTAAAAAAAGCACATATAAATTGTAATAAACTCAATGTGAAGAAGTATAGTGTTCTTTACTCTAAGCTAAAAGAGGAACTAATAAGGCCTGAAAATCCATGCAACCTAGCTTGTTGACAATGGTAGTCATTTAATTCACTCATATGACTGCATATTTAGGCAATTGGAAAATGTTAACGTGGAATAGAGTGTTTAAATGAGAGTTGTTGACTTGTGATATATCTCTGACTTAGCAAATTTGATTATTGTGATATTATGTCAGTGTAATTATGTTAATGCAATTATGGCGATGTTGATTGGATGAATTGTTTTGATATAAGTTTTGACAATATAAATAAGGTGAAGATGATGTAGGTGAATGCTAATATAGATCCTCCTAGAATAAAATATCTTCCAAACATCCCTCAGTTGCATATGTTCAAATGTCTTTGAAGTACGAAGTTAGATTTTTTTTTTTTTAAAAAATCTTCCCTTCTTTTTTTAAGGAATTCTGCTTCAGCAGTGGAATGGGGTTCCTATTTTGGAGGGAAATTATTCATTCCTTGGTAGACAGGCTTATGCCTGTCTTCTCTCGGAGTGTTACTATGCCAGTATCTATTTATGTCGAGGACTCTTGAAATGTTGTTATTATTTAACCATTTTTGAAATGTTGATATGATTGTTAAAAATCATTTTAGAACATACTGGCTAATAAAAAAAATAAACTATCTGCTTGATGTGTCAAGTTTGGCTGACCAAGTCGTGACTTCTATTCACTTGGATAAAGTTGTGTTACTTTTGTCCATGATGTTCAGAAGTATTTGATAGAGGGATGTATGCTGGGCCTGTTGGTTGGTTTGGAGGAGGAGAGAGTGAGTTTGCTGTTGGCATCAGGTCAGCATTGGTGGAAAAGGTTAGCTGTAAATTTGAGTGTTTTTTTTATGCCATATTTAGTTTGCATAATTTGGTATTTTCCGAAGATTTTGATTATAATACAAAGTGATTAATGTTTGTAGCATCTTATATAAAGTAGGGGAAAAAGTGATATTCTATTCTTTAAGTAGCAGTAAGTGCAATTAATATAATTTATATATCACTGCATATATATGTATTTTCCGATAAAATAAATATCACTGCATATTAGTATGCATCTTGAAGGTCATGAAATATCCTTTTCTGGAACATCTTTCTTCCCTTAAGTTTCATGAGCAATTTGGACAGGCGAAGACAAAGTTCTCTGTTTTTTGTTGAAATTGATACGAAAGCTTCTGACAAACCCCATTTTATTCCTCTGGCAAAATTGTGAAATGAAAACCTCTTCATGAAATTCCCTATAATTTCAAGAACCACACTATTAGCATCAGCAATAACATTTAAATCTTTAAAAGCAAGCTATATACAAGTTTAGTCAATCTATTTTTGTGATCAGTTGTAACATTGGCAAGCTTTTGTTCTAGGATCTTGGTGCATTGATATATGCTGGAACAGGGATAGTGGAAGGAAGCAATCCTTACTTGGAGTGGGATGAACTAGAACTCAAGACATCTCAAGTGAGTTTGTGAATGCATCTCAGTGTGGGGGCAGATTCATTTATGACTTATGTTTAGAGCTCATGCATGCATGTACTTGGACATGCCATGCACTGCACAAAAAATATTGTTAATGAGTTTGTTACTTCACATGATTTCTGAGCACCGTTGTACAAAGATGGATTGCCTTAATGGTTTCTGACCTGTTTTGTAGTTCACCAAGTTGCTCAAACTTGACTTGCCTCTGAGACAAAAAGTAGATTGTAAATGAGCTCCATCAATTTATACGGTTAGCACCTTTAATAATTTGTGCTGATAAACTTCCTAATAGCCATTGTTTTCATTTGTATTTTTTTTAATAGCAAATGCAGGCAGAGATTAAAATTTCATCTTGGGAGACCAAGGATTATTATTAAGTAGTCAAATATTAAAAGTACAAGAAAAATCTTAAAAAATTTAAGGAAAATTTGATGCCTGGCTTCATAAGTAAGATATGTTGGGCAAGGCATAGTGATTGGTGGTTTTTGTTTTTAATATCCATCTCATTAAATTAAAGATTATAAGATCCACATGGTGAACAGTTCAAAGTTGACAGAAGCAAGTAAGATGTCTCAAAAACAGCCTTTTGTATTTTTAATTTCCTTCTATGTAACCAAACACAAAAAGAAAGCATGAATATTAAGTTTGATTCATTTACAACTGCTGTTCCTGATTCCGAAAAATCTGAGAGATTAACTTGTGCTTATTGTAAATCCAAGTCAATGCTTTCATTGCATCAATTAGCAGAAACTCGAAATTGAACTTGATTCCTTGTAATGAATTATATTGATGTGTATCATCCAGGTTGAACTAGTTTTTACGTGCCAGTATAAATCTTATTTTGAGCAATGTAATTGCTAACTCTTGTTTTGGTCTTGCAGTTTTGCCACATAAAGTTTGAGATTATGGCTGTTCCTTCACCCTGGCATCTATTAGCTAATTGTATTGGCAATTCTTGGATGAGGTGGAGCTTTGGACAACACCAGATAGAAGAAACAAATAAGCTACTCATTTATATTATGGACTTAACTTGTTGCTCATTAGGCTAGATTCAACAACCGCTGATTTGTATTCATGGGTTAAGAAGCCATGACAGCAATTCTTTGTACTATTTGTTAGGGATTTTACTCTGGAGTGAGACAGATCAAAAGCATCATTGTGTAAGAATATATTTTGGCATACCATCAAAATGGAACCACTTTGACAATAAAAATGCTTGCAAGGAATTTTGCACTGTAGGACGAAATCAAGATTTTGGTGAGCAGAATATTATCACTACATTCTGCTATCAATTGTTGAAAATAAGCGAAAATCACTCATGGATGCAATATGTTTCTTCAATTAAAGACATTCAAGTAACGTAAGATATTATTAGACATCCACATATGATAGATAGTTTGCCAGCCAAAAACAATAAAATGTTACAATAAATGGACATTTTCAAGCAGGGACATGTATTAGAAGTTAATGTTATTTCTTCCATCAAAAACAATAAAATGCTAGGTATGCTTGTCACCAGAAGTCCATGAATAAGTACAATGCATTTGATCTTGTTCACATCTTTTGTTTTCTGCTAAGTAGATGATAAGCATCACAAGGTTCTGTCAAACAAACAGAGAGCATTGTAAGTCTTTCCTTGGCACACAACATTCAAGTCCTCATATCACAGAAATTAAATTGTACTATAGATGCTCAGTATCAAATGTCATTAACCAATGGTAGCAAACATCCCACTGTGTATTTATATTTCCTGACATGATGCTTAGCAATTGAAGAACAGTTGAGTCTTGTCCATATAACACAGTGGCCAAGTATTCCAGGACAATGTGATGATGGCATGGGCATGCACATATTTCATGGTGAAGAAAACCATATTTGGTCCTTTCTACCACTCCTATCTGGCATTTGAAGTAAAAAGCATGTTAGACAAAAGATCAACAATGGGATTGTGTGAGGTTTATAACTAAGCACTCAAGCAACAAAGATTGGATATGCAATATACAAACCATTGTCATTAACTGTTCTCACAGCTTCTCTACTAGTAATACTAAAAGCAATAATACATAAATAATGCAAATGAAGCATCATGTGAGTTTAAACTTGTAATTGACGCATAAAATCAGAACCCAAGACATAAAAAATAAAAATGAAAAAGGTTCAGAAATAGCCTTTGGAAAAAGTTGAATCAAAGGGGCAGCCATCACCATATGTAAGAAAAATAAAATAATTAGAGCACAGAAGAATGGATCAAAGCCCAAATAATTAGAGCATATGATGCTGGAAGAAAAATAACTTCACAGGAACAATGTCACCATATTATTCAACCTCTAATTTAAATGGTAGCCAAGTTTTCAATTTGAGAAGGTAAGCGTTCCCTGCAGTTGAGATCCAATGGATGGTCATAATCCATAACCATATCTCAGAAAAGTAAATTCAGACTGCAAACTTTATAAACAATGCCCCATCCTTATATTTCTATCTCCATAAAAAACAAAAAAAAAGACTTCCAAGAATATACCTAAATAGCCATTTGAAAAGCTCCAATCCATCAAGAAACAACCACCCAAGGAACAAATCAATCTATAAAAGAGGAATTAAAGATCGTGCAACCAAGACGCGTGAACTTCAAACTTTTCCTAGCCGTATAAAGAAAACAACCAACAAATAGGAAATTGGGAAACAAAATATGGTTATCAAGGTTTTAGATTTTTGTCATTCAGGGTAAATAGAATCAAGTTTCAAAAGGTAAGAGCATGCAGAATAATTGTCTCAGATACTACTGCACTCTTTGAGCTTGTTTGACAAAAAGAATATCACCATAGACTACAATCACTGGGAACTCAACGTTCTGGCTATCGGCTCCTATCCAGACATGTAAAACAATAAACCAAAAGCAATGATTAGCAGTGACTGAGAAGACCCATTTCCAATTTATGAGCTTCTTATTGACTTTAACAAAAGCAAATGTGGCTCTCTTTGATCTATGAACCATTGATGGAAGCCCCAAGTACTTGTCCTGAGCTGCAATTTGATGAATATTCATTTGCCTGGCTGGCCGAGATCTCAGCCTGTGGGGAGTATTGTTATTGAAAAATACAGCTGATTTATTTTAATTTACTTGCTGGCCACTGCATTTCTTATAAGCTGAGAGAACTTTCAGCACATTAGCATAATGGTTTGGGGAAGCTTGCTGAACAAGAGAGAGTTGTCAGCAAAGAGTAGATGGTTAATAGCTGGGCATCTAAGACTGATCTTCAAACCTTGGATCATGTTGTTTTGCTCAGCTTTGTGAAGCAAAAAGGAAAGACCTTCTGCACAAAGTAAGAAAAGACATGGGGATAGGGGGTCTCCTTGACAAAGCCCTCTATTTGTCTTACAAAAGCCAAAAGCTTGACCTTCCACAATGATGCAGTAAGAAATAGTCATCACACATTCTTGTACCCAGTTAATCCATTTATTATCAAATCCCAGCTTCCTCATGATAAACCACAGAAAGCTCTACTCTACTTTGTCATATGCTTTACTCATATCAAGTTTCAAAGCCATCTCATGATTACCTCCTACTCTTTTGTTCTTCAAGTAATGCATGCACTCACATGCCACCAACATGTTGTCAGGAATTAACCACCCCTTGACAAAAGAACTTTGATTAGCACATGAATTTTTGAAGATGATGCACCAGTATTTTTGAGATAATTTTATAAAAAACTGTACAGAGGCAAATAGGTCTAACTTATGTCATGTCACTGAGATTATTTACCTTTGGGATCAATCAAATTTGAGTGTGGTTGAAGCTCCTTAAGATTCTACCTCCAGCAAAGAAGCTTCTTCTAGCAATGTAAACATCTCCTTCAACAATATCCTAAAAGAACTGAAAAAATTTTGCATTGAAGCCATCGTCCCCTGTTGCACTTTCAGCGTCAATAGAGAACACTGCACGCTTAACTTCTCGCTGAGACACTGGCCGGGTAAGCCATCTATTCATTGTACTAGATATTTTGGGCCTCATCTCGTCAAAGCAGTTTGTGGGATCCAGAGTTGGGCTAGATGTAAACAGCTGTTTAAAATGTTCTTCTGCCACTTCAGCTATTTGATCTGGTCTGGAAACTCATTACCATTCACTAAGCTCAAACCATGAATTTTGTTCCTTCTGTTACAGGCTTAGAAGTTGGACTGAAAGAACCTAGTATTTTGGTCCCCCCACTTGAGCTAATGCACTCTGGCTTTTTCCTTCTAGAACCTCTCCTCTTGCTGGTATGCTTCTACTAATTGCTTCTCCATGTTTAGGATCTGTTCCCTATTTGCTTCAGCTCCTCTTTCTCTGCTGTTGCATAATTCCTGCTTTAATTCCTGGATTTTGTGGCCTGAGTTAGTGCTGCCATTTTTCTGCCAGTCCACTAGAGCATGCCCACAATGCTTGACTTTATGAGACAGTTTAAACATGAGTGATCCCACTGCTTCTACATTTCATGCTTCCTTTATAATGTTGTATTCTCTTCATTATTACACCACCTTTCTGGAAACTCGAATCTTCTTTTAATCTTCACACTTGATGGTATGGCATCATTTATTTCTGTTGAAAATATATTAAAATTAAATTCTTATGATTATCTTATTTTAATATTATAAAAATTTAATCTTGACTAAGGTATTATGATACTAATTTTTTAGTATTGTTGTAACAATAGAATCTTTTTTAGAATCGTTTTCCGATAATATTAATTACTAATTACTTCCACAAGTCTCGCATTTTAACTTATTTAAATATAATTAATATATTAGATGCACTAATAATAATTAATTTATTTTTTTTATGGATATAACACATGTGGAGAGGTTCTCAGGCACTCTGTATTTTTGAACAAAACAAATATTTAAAATGAAGCTTAATCTTATGTGACTTACTCTGCATTTTTTCATAATAATATTTGGTGCCACAAGTCTTCTAGTGAAACAAGACAGAGAAAGCGGTTTGGTAACATAAAGCTAAAGCCCGAGTGTCTATCATGACTGAATATTATTTACACAGTGAGCTTGAGTGTCATGAAGCTAATGACGTTGACGGCAATTCACAGCCAAAGGAAAATCATGTCAGTTTCCACTAGGTTGTTGTATGACAAAAACAGATTTCATTGTTGAACAAAATAACCAAGAACTAGATATTTTGGACAATAACCCTTGAGCAAAATCAGCAATGGCACATAAGACCCTTAGAATAAATAAAGCAGATTTCAGTACACCACAATCAGTAAGTTAGAGAGTCAAGACCCAAAAATCAACTAACAACAACATATTGTGAAAGTAAATTTAATAAGCATAAGAGATTATATGAATTTTAGCAACTGAGGTGATTGCATAGCCCTATTTCTTTGACCATAGAGAGATAAGCAAAAACTAGCCATTCATACAAAATACAACAATAATAGATGTATAACTCTAGTGGATACAGAAGTGTCACACGTTTTTTCCCTTCAACAAGCCTCTACTGATCATTTCACGAAGAAGTTTCTCTGCCTTTTCATTCTCATTTTTCTCCAGTAGAGCTTCAATTATTGTTAAAGCAGTTATATCATCAGGGGAACAATCATTGTCATCCATTTTTGAAATCAATGTTGTAGCTTCATCAAACAAGCCCTCTTTGCAGAGCCCATTGATCATAGCATTATATGTTTTGACATTTAGTTGGTTGCCTTTAATAAGGAGATGCTGGAAAATCTCTTGTGCAGTTTTAAGTCTCCCAGCTTTGCACAATCCATCAATAAGTATGGTATATGTCACCACATCAGGACAAATCCCTTTGACGGCAATATTCTGAAATAATTCAATTGCCTCATCAAGATGATGACTTTTGCACAAACCATCTAATAAGATATTGTAAGTAAAAATATCAGCACATTGGCCACTACCATGCATCTCATCAAGAAGATCTTGCACATAGGAGATTCCCCCTGATTTGCACAATCCATCAATAAGAGAGTTGTATGTTATAGTATCAGGAACAAAATTTCTATGATGCATATCCTTAAAGAGTGTTACAGCTTCATCCACTCTTTCATTCTTACAATACCCATTAATCATAATGTTATAACTCCTAATACTGGGAATCAAACCACTTTTCATCATATCATCAAATAACTTTGCTGCCTCATCCACTTTGCAAATTAAAAAGTATCCATCCATTAATGAATTGTAAGTGACAACATCAGGCCGATTTCCTCTTTCCATCATCAAATCAAACACGTGGTGGGCTTCTGTTATTCTTCCTTCTTTACATAATGCATCAATTAGTATGTTATAGGCATATAGGTCAGGGTTGACATTGTTACGAAACATATCATTCAACAATTGGTTTGCTTCGTTTAATCGACCCACAAAGCAGAAACCATGAATTAGAGAACTATATGTGACAACATCCGGAGAAATTCCCCGCGAAATCATCTTTGAAAACAAATTGCCAGCCTCAGTTACAAGCCCATCTTTACATAACCCATCAATGATTGTGCTGTACATTATTACATTAGGCTTAACTGCTTGCTTCTCCAGCTTTTGCAGCAACTCAATGGCGCCTCTTGTTTGCCCTATTTTACAAAGTCCGTTGATTAAGGTCCCATAACTAACCTCATCAAGCTGATATCCTTGTGCTCTAACCTTGTCATGAAATTCCAGTGCTTTCTTAACCTCTCCGGTAATACAGAACCCTTTCATTAAAGTGTTCAAAGTTATTACATCCAATTGATAACGCCTCTTAACAATCTTGCCCAATACAGAAAAAGCAGAGCCCATCTGACTCAAATGGCAGAAACAGTTGATCAGTATGTTCAGAGTAACCAAGGAAGGAGTGATTCCACTAAGCTCCAAGTGAGCAACAAGTGAAACAGCGGTGGGGTATTGTTTCATCCTAACCATTGACCCTAAAATCTTGTTAAATTCCACTACAGATGGGGGATGACGCTTATTGATAAGGCGAGTGAAAGAGGCAACAGCATCATCAATGTTATTGTGAGACCCAGAAACGCTTTTAACGCTTGGTATTGCTGGAGAATGGCAGTAAGGTCTCGCAATAGGGAAATAAAAAGGGAAGAAGTGAGAAGCAGTGAGAATGGAATCAAGTTTACAAATGCCATACCTTCTTGTGCCATACTTTGTTGTACTATTCACCATTTTCGTTCTCCACAATTTGCTTCTCTTCTCTTTGTTTGGTCTGGCATGAAGTACCTTCTCCTGCTATCCAACTAGGGATGTTAACGGGGCGGGGCGGGGGCGGGGCGGGATAGGCCCGCATACCTCCTGCCTCATATTGGTGCGGGTACCAATTTTTTGTTTATCGACGTGTTTATGGATATATGTGGTTATTTATAGATGTCCATTAAAATATTAAAAATTTTAAAAATTTAAATTAAATATAAAAATTTTAATATCATAAAATATTTAAAATAATTATAAATAGTAATCTAATTTAATAATTTAAATTTTAATAATTTAATATACTTAAAATAAAAATAAATATATAAAATAAACAAAAAATAAATATAATAATCCAATTCTACAATCTAAATTTTAATAATTTAAAATATTTAAAATAAAAATAAATACATAATAGTAATTTAATTATTAATCTAATATATAATAAGTATAAATAAATTTAATTTATAAATTTAAATTTTAATCTAATCAATTTAAACAATAAGAATATTAGTTTAACTAAGTTAATAATTTAAGGGTAAAATAATAATTTCATAATAAGTACCCACAGATATGGGGATAATGATCCATACTCCCGCTCCATTTAACATGCAGATATTTAAAATCCCAATCTTCATTATCTATAAGGATAAAATCTTCCTCCATACCCATCCCATTGGGGGTATTATCCATAGGTATCCATAAAGGCCAATTTTTTTGACATCCTTATATCCAAACCCGTGGGCTTGTGTGTGTGTGTATATATATATATATATATATATATATATATATATATATATATATATATATATATATATATATATATATATATATATATATCAGTGTCTCGTGGCCCATGCAATGTACGGATAAAAAAACTATTACTTCAATTTAAAAAATTAAAAAATTAATGTAATTAAATTGTAAGATAAAATAAATAATTTAATTTTAATATAAAGTAATAAACTATTATTTAAATATAAAACTGATACATATTATCCTATTAAAGGAATTACTATGAAAGTATAATATAGAATCTAATAAGAAAAAAAAAAAAAACTGCAAATCGAGTAACATATTTATCATTTCACATTCGTTTGAAATGTTCAATTTTTCATAGTATATTATACTATATAAGTATAAATTAAAAAGAAACTATATATAATGTAAATCAAGAATAACAATCATTATTAGATAAATATATTTTGGAATAGAAAATAAAAGTCAATTAAAATTTATGTTTACATATATTTTTAATTTCTGTAAATATAAGTCATTTTGATTTTAGCCCCTCTAAATTTTTTTTTGGCTTTTAGTCCTTCATTTTTTCAACATTATGTTTTTAGTCTCTATTGTTAATCAATACTATTAAGTAATAACACTTATAAGGATGAAAAGAGGATTATTAAAATATATATAAGAATAAAACAAAATTCTCAATATTTATAAAAGCTAAATGTACATTTTAAAATAATTTTTTGGACTTAAATTTAGAATGATAAGGACTAAAAATATAATATTAAAAAAATAAAGAACAAAAAATGAAGAAATTTTTTTATAATGACTAAAACCAAAATGACCTATATTTATAGGGAGTAGAAACATATTTAAGCCTAAAATTTATTACCTAAATTTCAAATCTTCTAAAATATCTTTTGACAAACTATGGTTTGGTTTGATATTATTATGGCTTTTTGAGAGCTATTGAACTCTCTGGGCCTCCCAAAAGCTGCTCCAAAAAAGTTATAATAATATCATTTAATAAAAGAATATAAAAATTACTCTCAATAAATAGAAGCTACAAAAGTAATATTTAGTAAAATTATTCTTAAAGTCTAAAGTGACTATAACAAAGATAAATATTAAAGAGAATAATTTCTATTTTTAATATTATTAAAGAAAATAAGATTATATTAGTCTTTTTAAATTTTAAAAAACAAAAATTAACTTCAAAAAATGCCCTATGAGGGTTCCGAAGAGCACCCATGACTTTTAAAAATTAGGAGCAAAAACATACTAATTTTTTTGGTTTATAAATAGAAAAAAAATTGATTTATACTTTTCATAACCAAAGCACCCTTTTAAAAAAATATTATCATTTATCAAACTAAAGTCGCTAACATTTCTTGTTTTGTTGCATAGATTTCCATTATTATCTAATACCAAAATATTTAGTCTACCTTTGAATTTGACTCTTGAAACAACTATATAAAGTTATCTGAAAGTGAATATAGGTTTTGGCAAAAATAACCCAACATATGACAATAATTCCCCTGACTCTTATTAATATTCATAGCAAGGCAAAGTATAATAAAAGGTTGTTTTCTTTGAAATTTCAAAGGAATTTTAAGATTAGATGAAATCATATTCATTCGAGGAATATAAACCTCATAACTAATATAATTTCCTATAGTAACAATTGACCCTATGATATTATTTGCCAATTTCTGAACAATTAAACTTAATCCATTTGACAATCCTAAAATTTGATGAGTATTTCTTAGAAGCATAATTGGAACTCCTTTTTTTAAATATTAATTTGTGATTTGACATTCCAAAACACTTGGATTTCATTTAAGAATAGGAGAGAGAGAGAAGGACAGAGCAAGGTCTTTTTATTTAATTTGATGTAATTTAGTGGCCTTTTAAAAAATTATTTAAAATAAAATAAAATACATAACTAAACCAAATGATGCAATACACGAAATACAAATGTACCCATTAATAAATAAATTTAAATAAATAAAAAAATCGATTATAACAATTTTATTTATTTGAATCCTTTATTATAACCTACACTAAATAAAAAATACATAACAGAGTAAAAGTTAAAAAAAATGGTACAATCAATATATATATCATTTTCAAATCGATAACTAGGTGATTCATTTGTTCCAGTATTATTTATTCCTTTTTTTAATTGCAAATATATTTAATTTATTTTCTTAATTAGAATTTTTCTAAAATCAAATCACATTCAATTTATTTACTCCTTTTTTTGGCTTCTAAATTGGTTGCACCTTTTTTTTTTTTTTATAATTGCAAACACATTCAATTTAAAATGCACAATCGGGTCCTTCATTTGCTCCAATATTATTTGTTCCTTTTTTGTCTAAATGCAAACATATTTAATTTATTCCTTAATTAGAAACTTTTTTAAAAATTAAAATATGTAGAATTCATTAGGTTTTAACATGTGTAAAGTTTTCATATAATAGCAACATTTTTTTTTATGAGTAGTATAGATTTAATTTTGATACATGTCATTGGTAAAAAAATTTATCCAGACATCAATTATATATTATTACATTGGAAAAAATATTTATCTCAATTATTTACTATCTTAAAAATTTTACAAATAAAAACATGTAATTAAATGAAAGTACAAAATTATTTTATATTGTTAGCGCATCAAAATTAATCTCTATTTATAAACTTTTAAAATTTGTACTTCATTTTTAATAAATAAGTTGCTCTTTATTTTTTCCTTCAAATTTATTTAAGACATTCTCTTATTCAAATTATTATTAAATATCTTACTGTCTAATTTTATATTATTGACAGTTGTTACAAAAACAAAATTTTAGAGAAATATACAAATTATTTTTTATTTTAATATGATAATTTAAACAAAATTTATTAAAAAAATAAATTTAATTTAAATACATTAACAGTGTAAAACAGTTTTACACTGTCAGCCAATAGAATTATTGAAAAGTGCCAATTCATACAAATAATTATCTATTACAATAAGGGACTTACTATGATTTCTCATTTTTCCCTATTTCCATTGATTGACGGTCAATGCATACTAATTAAACTCTTAAAAAATTACAAAATTTAAATCAAATCAATTTAATTAAATTTAATTAGATTGATTTTTCTTTTTCTATTTATCTTAATTTTTAGCCATCGAAACTCAATAGAAGGTAATTTATTATTGACACAATCATTGCCAATTTGTTAGCTCGCATGATCTCCGAGCACCATTCCACAATGATTGATTGCCAACTTGCCATAATGAATGCTGACATCTTTTATAGTTCACCAAGTTGCGCAAACTCGACTTGTCTCGGAGACAAAAACTAGACTGTAAATGAGCTCCATCGACTGGTTTAGCACCTCTGAAGACAATATGTGCTGATAAACTTCCTGATAGCCATCAATTTCATTTGGATGAAAGTCAATAACAAATGCAGGCAGAGTTTGAAAGTTTATCTTGGGGGACAAATGATTAATATTACCTCTTTAGGCAGTCAAATATAAAAAGTACATGAAAAAATTTAAAAAACTGAGAATGAATTTTGATGCCCAGCTTCACAGGTAAGCTATGAAGGCATAGTGATTGGTGGTTTTCTATATATCAATCTCATTAAATTAAATATTATAGAAGCAAGTAAGATCATAAAGATGTCTTTAAAGCAGCCTTTCCATCTATATAACCCCCCCCCCCCCCAAAAAAAAAACCGAAATAAAAAGGAATTCATGAATATCAACCTTGTTATTATTTCAACTGACAGACTGATGTTCTTGATTATGAAAAATATGAGGCATTAACTTGTACCCATAGTAAATCCAAGTCAAGGCTTTCATTGTATCAATTAGCATAAGCTTTAAACTGAATTTGTTTCATTATAATGAATTATATTGATGTTGTACACTTGCACTCTTTGATCAAACCGTCTGTTCTATTGCAAGAAGAAAAGAAGGCTTTTGCCTTTGCATTAATTCCTGACCTAGGGAAGAGAAAGAAGCTAGAAAGTAACTTTGTGTATTGTGCAGTTTGAACTAGTTTGTGTATTAACCAGTATAAAGAATAATCTTAGTTTCCTAAACTATAAATGGGCAATACAATTGCTAACTGTTCTTGTGATCTTGCAGTTTTGCCACATGAAGTTTGAGATGTGCTGTTTCATTGGACCACAGCATTTAGAATAGACAAATACCCTACTCTATTTATATTATGAACACAATTTGTTGCTCATTGGACTAAGATTTACCGATTTGTATTCATGGGTTGAGAAGCCACGATAGAAATTATTTTTCCCTAATACTTGTACTTTTGCTAGGGATTTACTCGTAAGTAAGACAGATCAAAAGTAACATTGTGGAAGAATATATTTTGGCATACCATCAAAATCAAACCATTTTGACAATAAACAGAATGGTGCGCAAATTGTACAATAGATACTCATAATCAAATGTCACCAACCAAGTGCAATTCAAAAATGGTAGCAAACATGCCACTACGTATTTGTATTTTCTTGTATGATGTTTGGCAATTGAAGTGTGGGTGGGTCTTGCCCATATCACAAAATGCCCAATTATTCCAGGACACACTGGTGGCATGGGCATTCACATATTTCATGGTGAAGAAAACCATATTTGCTGCTTACCACCACTCCTACCTGGCATTTAAAGTAATAACCACGGTAGACAAAAGATCAACAGTGGGATTGTGTGAGGTTCATAACTAAGCACTCAAGCAACAAAAATTAGACAGGCAATATACAACCCATTGTCATCAACTGATCTCACACCTTCTCTACTACTAATACCAAAAGCAATAGTACATAATAATGCCCATGAAGCATCATGTGAGTCTAAACATGGAATTGGAACATCATATCAGAACCCAAGAGCAGATGTAAAATATATATGTAGTCTAGCAGGTGTGTGCATATATGCTTGCAAGATGCTTCTAAACAATGGCACCGCCCTAATATATAAAGTCAGATTTGAACTATTAAGCAAGAACCGAAAAAATTTCAACAGAAAGTCATTTGTATTAAGTAATATGAAAGTTTTTCGCAATTAGATTTTGCAACTTCGCAAAAACAAGTTCAGAAATAGCCTCTGGGAAAGGTTGAATTGAATGGATGGTCATCAGCCTATACAAGTAAACTAAAATAATTAAAGCACAGACTAAAGGATCAAAGCCCAAATAAATTAGGGCATATTTTCTTTTATTAACATTGAAAAAAGAAATATAAGGATGGATGCCAGAAGAAAAATAGCTTCACAGGAACAATGTCAATGTCTTCACATCCTTCAATTTGTGATTTACCTGGTAGCTATTTTTCAATTTAAGAAGACAAGCATCCGCTACAGTTCAGATTCAATGCATGGTCATAATTCATAAGCATATCTCATTTAAAAAAGAAAAGAAAAGAAAATTTCAAACTCCACACCTTATGAACAGTGACCCATCCTTATATTTCTCTTATCCTCCTTTTTCGAGACATCAAAGTCAGATGATGATCACTTCAAAAATGACTTTCAAGAATATAACTACCTAAAAACAAACTAGCCATTTGAAAAGCTCCAACCCATCAAGAAACAACCACCCTAGAAACAAAGCAATCTCTACATACATCTAAGGTATTTTTTATCATGCAACCATGACACAAGTTTTAAGCTTTTCCTAGCCATAAAAAGAAAACAATAAACAAATTGGAAATTGGGGAACAAAATGTTATCTACTTTTTAGATTTTTTTCATTCAGGGTAAACAAAATCGAAAGTCAAAAGGCAAGAGCATGCAGAATGATTACGTCAGTTTCCTACTACACTCTTGGAGCTTGTTTGAGAAAAATGATATTATTATAGACTACAACTACATACAATCATTGGGAACTTAAAATTCTGGCTATTGGCTCCAATCCAGACATCTAAAACAATAACCCAAAAGCAGTGATCAACAATGACTCGAAAGGTCCCTTCAAGCCAACAAGACAAAGAATACAAGGAAGAAGAACAAGTAAAGAATACAAGTTAACAAGACAAAGAATACAAAAAGGAAGAACATTCAACATTTCAACATCTAGACAGAAAAGAGAACCAACAGCACCAGGTTAGTATAAACATAAAAAACATAGGAGTGTTAAAACTTCAGCAACGATCTGGCTATTGCATAGTCCAACTTCTTTGACATAAAAGCAATAAAATTTTGTTGGCTTGGGTTCGGTTTTCCTAGGTTTTTTATATTGGTGGTTTGATTCCTAGTTTTTGTATTGGTCAGTCATATATGAGCATCCTATAAGAGCTTGTTGAGTCTAGGAGCTTGTCCTGGACAAGGGCAAATCTTACTCTCAAAATAAACATAGTTCCAGTTGAAAAACAATAATGTGTTACCTTATGTTATTGCTTCAAAAGGCCTCTAGCCATCATTTCACGAAGAAGCTTCTCCGCTTTTTCATTCTCACTTTTATCTAGAAGAGCATGAATAATAGTAAAAGCAGTAACATCATCAGGCGGGCAACCATTGTCATCCATTTGTGAAAGCAAGCCCATAGCTTCATTGAACAAGCCTTCATTACAAAGCCCATTAATCATACAATTATATGTTCTAACATTCAATTGACAGCCTTTAGTAAGAAGATGCTGAAAAAACTCTTTTGCAGTTTTAAGTCTCCCACCTTTGCACAAACCATCTATAAGTATGTTGTATGTGCTCACTGAGGGACAGATTCCTTTCTCAACAATGTGCTGCTGAAATAATTCAACTGCCTCATCAAGATGATGACTTTTGCACAAACCATCTAATAAGATATTGTAAGTAAAAATATTCGGGCGTTGGCCACTAGCATGCATCTCATTAAGAAGGTCTTGCACATGAGATATTCTCCCTGATTTGCAGAAGCCATCAATAAGAGAACTGTATGTTACAGTATCCGGAACCAAATTTCTGCAATGCATCTCCTTAAAGAGTCTTATAGCTTCATCCACTCTTTTATTCTTGCAATACCCATTAATCATGATGCTGTAACTCCGAACACTAGGAATCAAACCTCTTTTTGTCATATCATTAAATAACTTTGCTGCCTCATCCACTTTGTTAATCAGAAAGTATCCATCTATTAGTGCATTATAAGTGACAGCATCAGGCCTATTTCCTCTTTCCAATATCATATCAAACATGTGATGGGCTTCTATGATTCTTCCTTCTTTACATAATGCATCCATTAGTATGCTAAAGGTATATAGGTCTGGGTTGATGTTGTTATGAACCATATCATTTAGCAATTGATTTGCTTCTTTTAATTGACCCAAACAGCAAAAACCATGAATTAGAGAACTATACGTGACAACATCAGGAGAAATTCCCCGGGAAATCATCTTAGAAAACAAATTGCTCGCCTCAGCTATAAGCCCATCTTTACATAACCCATCAATGATTATGTTGTACATTACTACATCAGGCCTAATTGGCTGTCTCTCCAGCTTTTGCAACAACTCTAGGGCAGCTCTTATTTGCCCAATTTTACAGAGCCCCTTGATTAAGGTCCCGTAACTAACCTCATCAAGCTGATATCCTTGTGCTCTAACCTTATCATGAAATTCCAGTGCTTTCCTAACCTGACCGTTAATACATAATCCCTTCATGAGTGTTGTCAAAGTTATGACATTGAATTCATGACCCATCTTGATAGCCTTGCCCAACACAGAAAATGCAGAACCCATCTGACCCAAATGGCAGAAACAATTGACCAAGATGGTCAAAGTAATCAAGGACGGAGTGATTCCCCTAAAATCCATTCGTGCAAAAAGTGAAACAGCAGTGTCATAGCGTTTCATCTTAACAACGGACATCAAAATCTTACCAATATCCACTTGAGATGGGGTATCACGCTTATTGATAAGACGAGTGAAAGAGGCAACAGCATCATCAATATAATTGTTATGAAACCCAGAAACGCTCATAACGCTTCGTGTTGTTGGAGAATGGCAGTAAGGTCTCACATTAGGAGAATAAAGAGGGAAGAAGTGAGAAGTAGTAAGAACGGAAACAAGTCTCTTAATGGCATACCTTGTTGTATAATTCACCATCTTCCTTCTCCACAACATGCTTCTCTCATGCTTGGTCTCGCTCTCGCGTGAAAATTACTCTCCTGCTTTCCAACACAGTGTTGGGATTTAGGGGCGCTTATTATTATTAGACTGGATCAACATATCAGCCTAAATGTTTAATTTATCAAAGTTAAATTCAATATTTAAACTTGGATTGGCTTAGATAATTAATTAATTTTAAGTTAAAATTTATCTAAATGTGTATTTATCATTGCTGGTAATCCGATACTCGGACTCTTATTTTCTCACCATAACTATATTTTTTATTTATTTATAAACCTTTACAATTCTACACCTCAATTTTAATAAGCAAGTCAGTCTTCATTCTTTTTCCATATTTATTTATGGCTAGGACAAGTGAATCTCTTAAATAAATAAAATATTATATATTTCTCTAAAGTTTTATTATTTTGCCTAACTATTGCTGTCTTGACAATATTGTTGCCCAAGTCTCCGGTGTGTAGCTATCATTTACCATTCATTTGGGCTGTCAATTGCTATTATCTAACAAGAAATTGCCTTATTTGTTGTAGACCATTCTTTTGCCATGTCATCCTTGCTCCTTGCCGAATATGTAATCGTAGTTCGGCCACCAAGTGCCCCTTGCACAAGCCCAGCCGTAAACCACCATATTTGTTGTGCCATACCTCCATTATTGCAAAAATCACCATCTCAACATCACCTCTCCACTTACACAATGCCAACTTTGTCTTCTTTGTCATCGATCATGCTTTTTCTTTTTAGCTTCATATACCTATTTCCCCCTCCTGCATTGTTGTGCCTTAGATTTTATTTTTGTTGTATCCTTTTTTTTTAAGTTCTATTGGTACTAAAATTTAGTGTGGATTAGGCTTATGATATTTCAATTTCCTTCTTCTTTTTTGGATATTAGATAAAGTTTGAATGGTAACCCCTTTACTGAAAAGGGCTAAATGGTAAAGGGAGGGGGAAGAATGTAGGGGCTAGAGAAGGAGGAAGAGTAGAAAAGTTTTAATTTTTTTAAAAAATTTTTTAGGATGACCAAAACTAAAATGATTTATAATTATAAGAATTAAAATCATATTTAAGCTACCACATGAGATTAAATCACCCACTTTATCACTTAATGGAGGCAAACTAACGGTAGGGATTATAACCTAAATTTTTGGAAATATTTTGATGTGAAAAAAAATTTAGAGACTAAAATTGAAACTTGCTAATTTTATAGCAACCAAAAATATATTTAAGCTCTTTTTTAAAAACACTTTTTGGCTTTAAAAAATATATTTTCAGGAGTTTCCAAACATGCGCTCAAAAGAAGCATTTTTACATATACGCATCCAAATATAAAATAATTCATCCATAAGTTACATTTTATATAAAACCTTTTATTTAAACCTCCTTTTATAAAAGGCTTTAATTAGATTATTTACCTAAATGAAACTGAAAATACTCAAGTCATATTATTTAGATTAGAAACTTTTTCCCCTTAAGACACTATAAATATCCATGTGTTGGATTGTTTTAGAGTCCAAGTTACTTGCCCAATGAAGAATTGCCTGTAACAGATGACACATTTAGTTTTAGTTACCACACAAATCATGCAAGTTTTGGCTTCGTTCTTTGAATATCGCATTTGGGTGTGTTTATAACCATTATACAGTGTTTTGAATTTTATTATGAGAATATGGTATTAGCTAGAGACAATCTGCCATAAAGAAGGATGGAAAAAATTTGTGAGAGAATCTAGTCCTTTGAAGTAAGAATGCGAATTTAAAAAAAAAAAAAATTAAGCATGTTAGACAACCCACCATAGAATATATAGTAATATGTTTTTTATTATTTTCTTTCTCTACCTACAAAAGCCGGAACACGCGGGGCCAACTGCGTGCAAAAAACTGCCACTTTCCCACCTGAGTCACAGCAGAACCTTGCTCTGTGGCTGACAATAATGAAGTAGTGATGTAAGAGATATGATGAATAATTAATATTCAGCATTCTTGTCACCAAAAGTCCATAAATGTGAGAATGAGATTAGGATATGAAGGATGGCCTGAGAACGTAAGCAAATAATATGATAGTGCTCATATTTCGAAAGCAACAGTTAGTAATAAGGCACTACATGATCGGTGTATGCCTGGTGTTTTTGATGTATCCTTTAACGTGTGATACAATACATAAGACCTTGTTCACATCGTTTGTTTTCTGCTAATCAAATGATAAGCATCGCAAGGTTCAATTAAACAGAGAGCATTGTGGCAACATTCAAGTCCTCATATCACAAGAAAAGAATGGAGAGCGAATTGCACAATAGATGCTCAGAATCTGATGTCACCAACCAATTGCAATTCAGAAATGGTAGCAAACGTGCACTCTGTATTTACATTCCTGGCGTGATGTTTGGCAATTGAAGAGCGGTTGAGTCTTGCCAAATGCCAATATCACACACAGTGCCCAATTCTTCTAGGACAATGTGGTAGCATGGCCATGCACATATTTCATAACAAAGAAAACCTTAATTACTGCTATCCACCACTCCTATCTGCACAAAAGATCAAGAATGGGATTGTGTGAGGTTCATAACCAAGCAACTCAGATTGGATACGCAATATGAAACCCATTGTCATTAACTGATCTCACAACTTCTCTACCACTGAAACACCAAGAGCAACAGTGCATAATAATGCCCACAAAGCATCATGTGAGTCTAAACATGGAGTTGGAACATCAAATCAAAACCCAAGAGCAGACATTAAAAATAAAATGAGATATTAAAAAAAAAAAAAGAGTCTAACAGGTCTTTACATATATTTTTATATATGCTTGCAAGATGCTTCTACACAATGGCACTGCCATAATATAAAAAGTCAGATTTTGAAATACTGAGCATGAACTAAAAAATTGCCAACAGAAAATAATTTGTTTTTCAATATATGAAAGTTTTTGGCAATTAGATTTTGCAGCTCTGCATAACCAAGCTCAGAAATAGCCTTTGGGAAAGGTTGAACCTAATGGGTGGCCATCAGTTTATATTAGAAAACTAAAATAATTAGAGCACAGAATAAAGTATCAATGCCCAAATAATTTAGAGCATATTTTCTTTTATTGAGATTGAAATAAAAAATATAAGAAGGGATGCTAGAAGAAAAATAACTTCACAGTAACAATGTCATCATATTCTTCAATTTCTGATTTATCTGGTAGCTAAGTTTTCAATTTGAGAAGCCAAGCATCTGCTACAGTTCAGATTCAATGGATGGTCATAATTCATAACCTAAATTTTGCCACATGAATTAAAAGAAATAGCAAATAATTTTTCTCATCAATACGAGACTAGGAGGCGGGGCTCCTCTAGATCACAGTATGTCAAAATGGGGAATTCTGCACATCTTACACAGTTAGGACTAGCAATTCGCTAAAGCGTTTAATTCAGCCAGTTTATTCTTGGAAATTAGGAATTCCATATTTGCAGTATTCTCTTATATACCCAATATTGTTCCTCCAATGCCACAGCAACAAAATGGTCTTTGGCCGGGTGCATTGCCAATTCAGTTCCTCAAGACATGTAACAGGGTCTCTGGCTTAATGTTACAAACTGGTGAAACTGGGTCACAGATAGGAAAAAGAACAAGAGAAATTGTAGGAAAAGGTGCACATTCACTTGTGTTCTTGGTCCATGTCACTCAAGAACAAGAAAACCTTACAAACCTATTTGCTAATTCAAATGCAAAAAGGAAGAAGACTAAACCACATAACTTGTGTTTATTACCACCAAGTGATAACGGAATTTTTTTTCTGTACCAAATCTTTAATTGAATAGAAATTCTAAATTAAACTTGTAACAGGAAAAGAAATTCTAAAATAAACTAACAAATAGCTGCACCAGAAGACATTAGTTAACCTTGGTTCTGATCACATGTCTAATGGAATATTTTGATGGCATCTTCTAAGTTCTTCAAGTAAACCTGATCAATTAGAGGGATTGTCATTTGAGTGTAAATTGAGATTAAGTGTTCAACGAAAGCATACTTCAACTGTAGAAGCTGCAGAATAGCACTTCAGTCCCCGCAGGAAAAAAGAGAATTCGAATTAATAACATTGGGAGCAAAAGGGCTGAACAATGTCATTGCAAGTATGGGGGGACATGAAAATAAAAACATTCTGGTGCAAGCTTTTCTAGTCTATATCAGATATGCTTCTTGGCCAAGGTACAACCTGTTCAGGTTTTCTGCACATATGTCCCATGGTTCAACATTTTCCAGAGACAAGGAGTGCTATGCATCCCCAGGAATAACCATTTGAGTGAAAAGATGGACACGTTAGCCAATAAATACCAAGATACACTAAAAATCAAGTCCCTCAATCATTGAATGTGTAGAATGCTAACTTCATTTATCGTATACCGTGTACAAGCCAACAAGGTTCTGAAATATTCAACTTGATCTATTAATCATTTGTATAATGGTGCATGTAGAGAGATTTGAAAATTTCAAAAAATCATCTAAGTACTTCTAAGATGTTCAAATATTCAACATATTTACCAATTTAATTCCTTGTTCAACTATTTTGCAATTCGGAAAGCATAAATTGTGTCCTCAATAGGAAGCAAGCGTTAACAAAGACCAGAATGCATGTACTCATTGATGCATAAAATCATAATACATGTTTAGATGCATGGAATTTAGACTTATTTACCTTTTACCTATATATTTATGTAAAATCACACCATAGCACTATACCTTAAAACCCCCAAACCAAAGACCAGAATATGAATTCAATAAAAACATAAGTGAGAAAATAAATAAGGAGCAACTATAACATAGCTTGTTCTAAAATTCAACTAATTTGTTAAGCCAATATTTGTTAAATAATTTCTGGTATCATTATGCACAATGGAAATTGCTATATTTGCAAATGAAACTTGTTCCGCAAAGGAAAGTATTGACAACTACCAGATAAAAAAAGATAGACACAGTAATGAAGCCAAAATTGCAAGTTCTATGTAATAGTGGTGCAAGAACTACTGAATTGTTTCTTTGAAGCAACACTTATTGTTTTATATATGCTATTATTAGTTAGAAACAGGAATCGAGTTGATGCAAAAAGCAGGTCAATACGATCAATTATGAGTTGGCGACACTATCACAATTATGTGAATGTGACTCATTTAGATTCGACAAGCACGATCCAAAAAAGAAGCAAAAGGAAGAATTTAACTTTTCTTATATTTTTTAAGTCACAGAGCTCCCATAAACTTGATTCATAGACTCAAGAGTTTACCTAGGTACTTCAAAATGATATTTAAAATATATATCATTATACACTAAAGTAAACATCAATCCATTGATTTTATTAAATTGATAACCAAACATAATTTAATACCATGTAAATAATCAAAATGCATTATTCCGAAAAATATGATCAAGAATGGCCGTCAAGAAAACATAACCAAAGAGGCAAAACAAATATCCAGATGAGGCCAATACGATATGAACAATTTAATTTAGTATACCAAAAGCAGACAGGTTAAAAAATTAACATAACATAAACAACACGTAGCATAACAGAGACAAGAGAAGCAAGCAACATGGCATAAATCAAGTACCGAACAATATTAAGAGGCAACCATTGCAACAGAGAGCAAATCCAGAGAGAAGCCTAAGCATATAACAGTCACAGAAGATAGCCAGAACCAGTGAGAAACCAAGCTACATGAGCAAAGCACAATAGATAAAGAGGAGAAGAGACAGAGGAACCAAACCTTCAAACGGAGAAGAGAAGAATAGGGAACATTGTATAAATGTTATGAACTGAGGAAATCTATCATTTTGAGCATAGGATGACACACCGAATTTGGGTCCACTATGTGAGTTTCGGGAACAAGTGGCATAAATCCTCATGCTTTAGCAAACTTGGAAACTCACTGGCAGACTTATGAGTTCAATTGAGTTTACCTGTGTCTAACAAAGTCAACCTGCAATTATCAAAAACCAAGTTTGTAAGCAAGTTAGCTTGACTTTGGAAGTAAAGACCTTAAATTAAATTGATTATGCAAGTTAAATCGCAATTTTATCAACTATTCTTGCACCAATACCCATCCATATTAAAGAGGGTGAACTTTTCCGATAACAACATGTTGATGATTAAATGGCTTATCCGTTAACATGGTTTCTGATATGATACCACAATATTGTTTGATCCATATAGCCAACCCATCTAGTGGAAAGAGGCTTCGTGGTTGTCATTGTTGTTAAAGAAAATTTAAGACTTACGTAAAAGCTCAAACATTTCAGAGATAATTATCTTTAATCTGTGTTAAGAGTAGCAAAGAGAGCAAGAAAATAAAGGATCGGAGAAAAAAGAAAAAAATATCCAACTCTAATTAAAACTCTAGAGAGGATTTTCTGATCTAAAATTATAATACGAAATTATGAGATTCACTGAAGTATTATAAGTATGTATAGCTAACTTTCCTGATCTAACCCTTCTGATCACATATATAACTCAATAACTGAATCCTAACCTCCTAACAACCTTAACAAACTGCACTTGACAAGTGGCACACTAAGCCGCTTCAGCAGTGAGTCTAGACTAGCTCATTGAAACATGGCTCCTCAATTCGAGGAGTCTCCTCCTTCCGGAGTATCTCATACTGCCAGTGAAATTTACAAGTACCATTATGAGATTCATTGAAATTTACAAATACATATAGCTTACATTCCTGACCTTGACCTAGCTCTTCTGATCACATAACTAAATCCACAACTAAATCCTATCCTCCTAACAGCCTCAACAACCTGTATCTGACAAGTGGCACACTTAGCCATCTCAGCAGTGAGTCTATACGAGCTCACTCTAGCAATCTGGATTAAGAAAAGGCATTAAGAAATTTTGTAGGATCCAATATTGGTAGAAAACAAAGTTCATAGAATTATTACCGTGACATTATGTCTCTGGTTTAGGTTTTACTGAGCTTAGCTTCTCTATGGACTGGCAGCCACTTTATTGAAGTTGTACCAATTCTTTGGAAATGAGAAACAAATTATATTTACTATTATGAAAAACGCAAGAAATAAAACCAAAAATATTGATATGAATAAGATCACCTCACCCAAAGTTATGATAGAAGAGTACAATTATTTCTTCAGGAGGTAGGCCAAGTGCATGTTTCAATCAGCATATCTTATGTTTAGAAAAGCTTGAAATCATGAGAAAACCTTGGAGTTTAAGGCGGTGAGAAGCGACAATATTGTGAGGGGTTGGACGATTATCCGTTTCACAGAGAAAGAGGAGATATGGCCAAGACTAGTAAGGCTCTTGAAGTGAGGGTTTTAGAAGGAGCTGCGGGGCGCGAAAGTTTACGGGTCACAAACATCTCATCCTCAACTTTTGAGGATCGTACATGCATGAAGGAACTGGTTAGAGAAGAGGAAAGTGTGAAGGAAAAGCCTGAGGTATAGGGAATTCATAAGGCAGTGGATATTGCTGTGCATCAAAACTCAAATACAGTACATGAAGGTGAGCACGTCAAATGGTCTGAGGACCCTGCATGACACTGCCATGTTGCTATTAGCGTCCCATTCTTCTAGTTCATTATGATGGTGAGTGCTTTCAATGACTTCTCAGTAATGAGTTGGAATGTGAGAGGGGCTGGGAGTAAGGTGGGAAGGAGACATGTGAAGAGTTTGATCAAGAAATATAGTCCTACAGTGTTCATCTTGTTAGAGAGACATTCCTTTCTTCAAAGCTGAATCTTTTTTGGAGAGGAATGGGATATCATCCTATGGATATAGTAGCAGCTCAAGGTCATAGTGGTGGGATTTGGGTTTTGGAGGCAGTGGGGAGCTCCACTCGCAATTTAGTGGGCCTTCATCAACAGATGGTGGCAGTTAAGATTCATAAAGACAATGACGCCTGGTTCTGAAATGCATTGTATGCTTCTCCGGTGCCTTCTGCGAGGGAGCGCCTTTACAGCTATCTTACTAGCTCTAAGGATAACGCTGATGCTCCCTGGTTTCTTATAGAGGACTTCAATGAAGTGTTATGGCAGTCTGAAGTTTAGGGTGGGGCATTCTCAAGAAACCGCGCTGATATATTTGGTAGGGTCCTTAAGGCAGCGTTTGGTTAGTGGGACAAGACAGGAAATACAGATACAATAGAGATAGAAAGATGTTTGGAAGGAGAGATAAGAACAAAAAGTGGAAAATTATCTCTGTCTCGGGACAATTTTGCGTCAAATTTGTGTCCACTCAAAAAGTAGAGACAGAGGGGGACACGAATTTTGAAGGTTGGAGACAGAAATATTTAGTAACTTTTCTTCCAATTTTATGTCTCTGTCTCTATTGTCTCAGTGTCCCTGTATTTACTATCCCATCCCACTAACCAAACACTGCCTAAGAGTTGTTCTTTGATGGACTTAGGGTGATGTAGGCAATGTTTTTACTTGGTGGTAGACATGTCGTTGCGTCCAAGACGATTTTAAAGCTACTAGATTGGGCTCTATCTAATGTCTCTTGGTGGCATTATTTTCCTGAAACCTATGTTGAAACTCTTTGTCACCTTCATTCAGATCATGTGCCAATTTTTATTCGTTGTGGTGGCCAACCATAGTGAGGGGGGAGAGACCTTTTAGGTTTCTAGTAGCCTGGGTCACCCACCTAGACTATTGGATGGTGGTAGATAATGCTTGGAAACTAGGGAGAAATGATGATATGGACAACCTTGGAAAGGCTAGGGCTGATTCTATTACTTTTAATTCTGAGAAGTTTAGAAATAATTTTTACAAGAAGCAGTAGTTGGAATCTAATTTAAAAGGCATTCAAAGGTTTGCAAGAATTGGAGATTGAGTTGCAATGGGAGTATGATTTAGTTTTATATCAAAAAGAAATCCTTTTATACCAAAAGTCGAGGGAGAATTGGATCAAGTTAGGAGACAGGAACACAAAATTTTTTCGTATCTAGACTATTGTGCGAAGGAAAAGAAACCGTATTCACGCCTTGAAGCTTGATGTTGTTACTTGGATTACTGAGGCTTTGCATTGTGAATGGAGGCGTTACATTTTTAGCAGAGTCCTTTCTGCTCTGATAGAGATGTTAATTTGACTGTGATAGAGATTAAAGAGCATACTAAATTTAGTGAAGCTAGGGTGGCTACTATATCTAATTGCACTTTTTTTGAAGGAGGAGGTAAGACTGGCTATCATGAATATGAGATCTTTTAAAGCCCTGGAACTGATAGAGCTAAGCTTTTTCTCTTTAAACACTAATAGGATGTGGTAGGGGATGACCTCTATAATTCGGTAAGTAATGCATTCAGATATGGTTGTTTTGATCCTCACCTTCCTAAGACTCTTATCACCTTAATTCCAAATGGTGATGATCCCTTTCATCTCCAGAATTTCAAGCCCATTGGTTTGTGTAAAGTAGCCTATAAATTTCTCAGTAAGGTTTTGGTTAATAGACTTAGACCTTTTCTTGAGGAACTTGTTGGTCCACTCCAAAGTAGCTTCATACCTCATAGAAGTGCTTTGATAACATTACTATTGCACAATCTAAAATGCATTTTATGTAGCGAAGCAAGACAGAGAAAAGATTTCTTACTTTTAAAATTGACTTAGAGAAGGCATATGATCAGGTAAATTGGAGTTTTCTTAAGGCGATGTTGCAAGATTTTGGATGTTCCTTAACCTTACCTATCTTGTGGAATAGTACCCAATTAAATGATTTTTCTTCTGTTAGAAGTTTAAGATAAGGAGATCTTATTTCTCCTTATATTTTTGTCTTGTATATGGAGAAGTTTGCTATTTACATTGATCAATTGGTGCAGGATAATAAGTGATTTCCTATTCATCTATCTAGAGGTGGGTCTGGTATCTCACATTTATCCTTTGAAAATTACATTTTATTATTCTATAAAGGAAAAAATTCATTGTTATGGAAGCCTTTCAAAATTTTTGTGAGGCATCATGTTTGAAAGTGAATCTTGAGAAATCCAAGGCGATATGTTCAAAAAATATTTTGAGGAGAGAGAGTTTCACTAGAATTTCATCTATTTGGTTTACTACTAATTTGGGCAAGTATCTTGACTATCCTTTAATTCAAGCAAGCGTGTCAAGAGGGACTTTTCTGAGCTAATGGGGAGAATAGGTTGGCAAGCTATAAAGGTAATCTTCTAAACAAAGCAGACAAGATCTATTTAGCCAACTCTATTTTAGCGTCCTTGCTGATCCACCTTATGCAGCTGTTTGGGTGCCCCAAAATGTTTGTAAAGTTCTAGATGCAACTACTAAACACTTCACTTGGAGTGGTAAGGATAGGACTAGGAGCCTGAATTTGGTTGGTTCATAAACTATGACCCTACCCAGGAAATTTGGTGGTCTAGGTACTCTCAACTTGCAAATGTCTCTCTTTGGGGGAATTGGCAATTGGTGAGAAGATCAAATAAACCTAGGGTTGAGGTGCTTAACTATCAATACATTAGGAACGGTTTCATTTTTGAATGCACAACTGCAAATGACTTCTCGTATGCATGGAGAAGTATTCTCAAGGCACTTACTATGTTGAGGGAAGGATCGGATTTTTCAGTTTATGATGGTTCCCCCTCCTTTTGGTATGAAGACTGGATAAGGAACGGTTCTTTATGTCATTATGTTCCATTTATGTATATTGCAGATTTAGGCTTGAAGGTTAAAGATATGTTGCATGAAGATCAATGGAACTTGGCGATGCTATCAACTTGGCTCCCCCGCAATCTTGGTGAGCTTATTCAGGGTGTCCGGGGCCTAGCAACCCTCTGCTGTCCGATGGTTGGTATTGGAAGGATAAGAGCTCAAGTAATTTCACAATTGCAAATGCCTATAGATGGCTTTTGTCAAGAAACTGAGCCTGGGATTCTAATAAAACTTGGGGCTGGATTTGGAAATTAAAATGACTAGAAAAGTTTAAAGTCTTGCTTTGGCTGGCGTTGTACCAAGCTTTACCTACCAACCAATTTCGTCATCAGCATGGTATGGCTTCTTCTCCGATTTGTGGCTGACGTCATATAACCATTGAAGATGTTGTTCATTGTCTGAGAGACTGTTCCTACTCCATGATGATTGGGGCGAAGATTGACCTTGCTTATTCTCTGGGCCCTCCTAAGCTAGATGTAGTGACCTGGATTAAGAGAGTGTTGCTACAGGACAAACGTGGTTTATTTTTAGCGGGTGAGAAGGTGGAGGCTAAACTCGGTGTTTGGGGATACTCATTGGCAATACGTTGTTCATAACATCATTCAATCTTACCATGATATTTCTTGTCTATATGAGTTGCATATTCATCATGATGGGTAGTGACAGGGTACTTGGTGTGCCCCTCGGTGGGTAATGTTAAACTAAATGTAGATGGCAGCCTTTTTCAATCCCATGGTGTCAGTGGTAGTAGTGGGGTGATCAAGTGTGATTCTGGTTATTGGTTGCTAGACTTTGCTACTAAGAGTAACTCTTTGGAGTTTCTTGAAGTGGAGCTTGAAGATGGAATTCGATTTAAGTTAGAACAAATTCAACACTATTTTAGGATGGACTCCAAATTTTTGGGTTTATGGCGAATCTAGTGTGGTTAAGTGATAAAAAAATATAATTAATTATCATATAAGTGTGGCTAATTACCACACAAGGTTGGTACGACACCAAATTTATAATGGATCAAGGTCCATCTTAAAATATGACAACTATTAAATCTTATTCTCTATTAAGATTATAAAAAAAAAAGATGAGGATGATATCCAGATCAGTCGTTAGAGACTTAATAGCTACAATATTTAATATTTAAAATTCATATTTATTGTTTTTATGTATGCAACTATGAGTGTATATATTTTCTCTCGCTATATCTAAAGTCAATATTTTTTTTTTATATTTATATCGTACCAGTGATGAATTCGATCTAAGTTGAATCGAATTCATTACTATTCACTTGAAAGAAAAAAATATAGACGTGAAATATTTCTTTATTAATTATTATTATAATAAATTAACCAAACTAAATTACCATTTAAGTGTATTAACTAAGTTAACATACCCTAAACTAATTTAATGGCAACTAATTTCTGGTATTTTTCCTTAATCTGGTATTTATTTTTACTTTCTTCTCAATCGTGACTACAATGTTAGTATTTAACGCAACCGTATTGCTGTCAATCTAACTTCAATTTATTATTCATTCAGTCTATAGTTAATTTGCGGTCATACTATATGCAGGAAAGGTTGTCTGCGTTTATATATATGGAGAAATACTTACATGGTCCGGAAGCACTACGTGACTATGTTCTCGGTCAATCATGTAAGTGTATTATGTATAAAATTGTATGTTAGTGGTGGATCCCACAAACAAGTATTTCTCTTATATATGGCAATAATAAACTTGCACGTTTGTTTCTAACCGTGTGACGGTATTAATTAACACAAACTGGACAACGGGAGTATCTAATTAACCAACCACATTGTTACAGCTCCTCGAAGTGCAACTCTATCTTTGTTATTTATTATTTGAAGGTGTTGTTTACCAACCAAAAATTTTGACGAACTCAAGTGCAAATGACGTGGCAACATAAATAAACAGTTATCAGTTTCAAACATACAATGTGATGGGAATTATATAGGTATTTTTTTTGTAGCAGCGTTCATAACAAATTTTTGTACCATTCAGTATCAGTATTACTGTTCTTTAATTACTTTCCTTGTTATTATCTCTGTAATTACATTCACATTCATTTCTGGGGCTAGAATGATCTCAACACCAGTTAACAGGTAGGAATTTTATCATCACAAATGTAATAAACTAATGATTAGGTGTCATGCTCTATCCCAAGTTCCTAACCACTCATTTCTATTAGTTTATTATATAGCATGACGAGAACATAGCAACCCACTTCCCTGCAACCCTGTTCAACTATTTTGCAAGCAAAGTCTCACCATGAGTTAACGCTGTTAACAATGAAAGAATTAAAAAAAGCAAATCCTCAAAGGGGTCGTATCAATTTTTATCTCAAAGAAATTAACCCCTAACAAAAGAAATTGACAAATTGGCTGCTATCTTTTAAAATATTGGATAAATTAGTCTCTAATCAAAATAAACTGATAAATTAATCTCTAATATTTTAAAATATTAGACAATTTAACCCTTTTATCAAATTTCTTCATTAAACACTATAACATCGCCCGTCAAATAGTTGAGATTACACCTTTATCTCCTACTCTATCATTTTAATCACTTTCATTTATTAAAGCATCATTTTTGGCATATTCTCAAACTAATATGCTAAACTTTATGTTTTGATATGATATGCAAATAAGAAAATTTTGCCAAAATGATGTCATTTTAATAAATAAAAATGGCTACGATGATAGGGTGAGAGATATCAGTGCCAAATCAACTACTTGACGAGTCACATTATTTAACGGAGCAACTTGATGGAAGGACTACTTGTTTAATGTTCTGAAAGGTCAAAGATGAATTTGTCAGTTTATTTTTATTAGGAACTAATTTATCCTACATTTAAAATGTTAGAGACCAATTTGTTAATTTATTTTTGTTAGAAACTAATTTATCCAATATAAAAATCTATAGGGATCACTTTGAAGTTTACTCAAACAAAAATTTTGTCCATGGTTAATAGAGAATTAACAAAAGAGGAATGCATGCCTACATTCATTCCTCAATATATAAATACATGAGTCATGCGCATGAACTTTCGGTAAAGTGCTTGATTACATATATATGAAACGTCAACCGAGCATTATACCTTAAATCAATCTAGTTTTAGTAAAGACCATTGGATAGTGCTATATGAATCAATTCTGCTCCAGAAAGAAAAGAATTGATTACTAAAAGACATGTAAAAATCAAAGCTAGATGCAGTAATCAAATCCAAATTGAAGATTAAGATTATATCCATATTCGATGATGCATGCCGAATCAAGCAGGATTGTGAAAAATTGCCCTTGCATCACCATGGAGGGAGGGCAACAGCATTGCTTTAGATTAAATGCACACATTTAGCATCGCAACAGAAAATTAATGATAATGCTGCCATACGGGAGTTGACATGTCAATGGGGAAACTCCCATCAAGTACAAGTATGTAATTGAAAGGAGAGGGTCTCCTCCTAGTTGACAATGTAAGAGGGGTCAGTCTCATAGCAATATTAGTGGGAGTATCTTAGTCAAAGACAAAAGTCATTGAAATGGGATAAAATTTCAATGGTGTGAAATACATTGACCTGGATATCCTAAACAACAGATGGTTCCACGCTTAACAGTTGATATCAAATTAGTCAAGTATACTGGAAATAATGAAGACCGTTGACCTAGACAATAAATAATCTCATCAGCATTGTCAATGAATTGAACAAACAAGTGTAGCATGGCAACACTCAACCTCCTTGATGTCAAAATGAGCAGAGTTCCCATTCCCCCAGACCAAGTTAAAGATACATTGCTCCATGTGGGGATCACGGCCTACCAAAGTGAGCAAAATTAACAAATCCGCCGCTACTTGTTCAATGTTTTCTTTTTTTCTTTTTTTTTTTTCGAAGTAAAACACATGTTGTTTAGCTCCCAAAAAAATCTGTCCTTCCTCAAAAACCCTACCAAACACTAACTAATATATTGGTGGTTTTGGAGGGACAAATTCAGCCATCATGGGGCAATTCATATTTCCATGCAGAGGGAAGTAATATTGTGCAACTTCTAGTTTATCTAGTAGGCAGAGTAGGCATGCAGGTAACCCAGCTGTCAAAGTAAAGGGACACAGCTCAAAGTCCTAACTTCAGATGAAAAAGACATTACCCAAATTTTTAGGACAGAATTTGGGAGAAAAGTAACTTTAAAAATCTGATTCCGTCAAATTATAGAACTTCACCTAGCAGGCAGCTTAGCTTCCTTTCTGAGCCAATGAGCATTTTATGCAGCTTTATCATTTCTATGTAAAAAGCAAATACATTATAGTTCTAAAGATGGCAGATTCAGGAACCAAAAGCTAACATGCTCATCCTATGAAACAGCATCAGACACAATAGTCATGGTAAAATGTGATTATTTCTTCCAATCGAGACAGGTTAAGTCTAGCCACATCCAAATGAAGATTGATTGGGGCATACAAAGGGCATTTCTGAATATATGAGTCTTGGCAAAGAAGTTCCCAAACACTTGCAAACAATATGAGGACTATTTCTAATTTCTAAAACAAAGCAAATAGTTAACTAAATGAAGCTTTATGTTAGATGACTTACTCTATATTAATTGATAATAATATTTGGTGCCACCACTCAACTACAACAAGAGAGGGGAAGTGGTTTAATAACATAAACCTTATGATGACTAACTATTACCCTTACAGCTTAACATAGTGAGCTTGAGTGTCTTGAAGCTAATGACGGGGGAACAACAATTCACTGCTCGGTTTCTGCTAGGTTTTTTCTATGATAAAGCAGATTTCATCGTTGAAGAAGACAAATTTTGGATACTAAACAATCATCTGAAACACTAACCCTCGAGCAAAAATCAGCAATGACACAGAAGACCCTCAGAGTTACTTGAAAAGGCTTGAAAAACTAATATGGGAGATTGATTATTTGTGGAAAACAACTTGAGTGAGTTTACATTCAATTCTTTATATTTATACAAATGCAAGGAGTAAATACATTTTAAATTTACAAATAATGATAAATGATTTGCCTAGTCCCTAAGTTCGTAATGATGAACTCATGATGTTTCCAAAGTTACAATAAATGCTAAAGCAATTTCCAACAGAGTTAGTAAAGCAGACTTCAATGCAAGATGTATAGGGACAATCAGTAAGTTCAAGAGTTAAGACCCAAAAATCAACTAACAACACATTGTGAAAGTTAACAGAAAAAGCATAAGAGTTAATATTAACTTTAACCGTACTCAGGTCATCGCATAGTCCAATATCATTAACCACAGTGAAATAAGCATTTGTTAACCATTCATGCAAAATACAACAGTAATAGATTTATAAATCCAGCAGGTACAAAAGTGTCACACCATGCTTTTTCCCTTCAATAGACCTCTACCGATCATTTCACGAAGAAGCTTCTCTGCCCTTTCATTCTCGTTTTGATCCAGAAGAGCATGAATAATAGTTAGGGCAGTTTTATCATCCGGGGAGCAACCATTGTCATCCATTTTTGAAAGCAATGTTGTGGCTTCATCGAACAAGCCCTCTTTACAAAACCCACCGATCATAGCAGTATATGTTACCACATTCAATTGGCAGCCTTTAATAAGGAGATGGTTGAAAAACTCTTGTGCAGTTTTAAGTCTCCCACCTTTGCACAATCCATCTATAAGTATTGTATATGTGACCACACTAGGACAAATCCCTTTGCCAACAAGTTGCTGAAATAATTCAATTGCCTCATCAAGATGTTGGCTTTTGCACAAACCATCTAACAAGATATTATAAGTTAAAATATCAGGGTGCTGGCCACTAGCATGCATCTCATCAAGAAACTCTTGCACATAGGAGATTCTCCCTGATTTGCACAAGCCATCAATAAGAGAATTATATGCTGCAGTATCAGGAGTTAAATTTCTGCAACGCAACTCTTTAAAGAGATATATGGCTTCATCCACCCTTTTATTTTTACTATATCCATTGATCATGATACTATAAATCCAAACATCAGGTGTCAAACCTCTTTTCCTTATATTGTGAAATAGATTTGTTGCCTCATTCAGCTTATTACATAGAAAGTATCCATCTATTAAAGTGCTGTAAGTGACAATATCAGGCTTAAGACCTCTTTCCAACATCATATGAAACACTTTTTGGGCTTCTGTGATTTTTCCTTCCTTACATAGTGCATCGATCAGTATGCTATAGGTATAAAGGTCTGGGTTGATGTTGCTTTGTACCATTTGATTAAGCAATCTAGCAGCTTCTTCTAATTGACTCAAATAGCAGCAACCAAGAATCAGAGAACTATATGTGACAACATCCGGAGAAATCCCCCGGGAAATCATCTTCGTAAACAAATTCCTTGCCTCAGTTACAAGCCCATCTTTACATAACCCATGAATGATTGTGGTGTACATTACTGCATTAGGCTTAATAGGTTGTCCCTCCAGCTTCTGCAGCAACTCAATGGCAGATCTTGTTTGCCCTATCTTACAAAGTCCATTGATTAAGGTCCCATAACTAACCTCATTAAGCTGAAATCCTTGTGCTCTGACCTTGTCGTGAAACTCCAGTGCTTTCTTAACCTCTCCGGTAATACAGAACCCTTTCATTAAAGTGTTAAAAGTTCTGACATCCAATTGATAACCCCTCTTAACAATCTTGCCCAATACAGAAAAAGCAGAACCCATCTTACTCAAATGGCAGAAACAGTTGATCAAGATGTTCAAAGTAACCAAGGAAGGAGTGATTCCACTAAACTCCAAGTGGGCAACAAGGGAAACAGCAGTGGGGTATTGTTTCATCTTAACAATAGACCCTAAAATCTTGTTAAATTCCACTACAGATGGGGGATGACGCGTATTGATAAGGCGAGTGAAAGAGGCAACAGCATCATCAGTGTTGTTGTGAGACATAGAAACGCTTTTAACGCTTGGTATTAATGGAGAATGGCAGTAAGGTCTCGCAATAGGGAAATAAAAAGGGAAGACCTGAGAAGTAGTAAGAATGGAAACAAGTTTACAAATGCCAAACCTTGTTGTACTATTCACCACTTCTGTTCTCCGCAGTTTGCTTCTCTTCTGTTGGTTTGGTCTGGCGTGAAGCCTCCTCTCCCGCTGTCCAGTTAGTGGGCTTAAGCTAAAATTGATCTAAATTAGTAAATTTGTATTTATCATTTATGTAATTCAATTCTTGAACTCTGATTTCCTCTCCCAAGTGTGTGTATATATATATATATATATGTACAGCGTCTCGTAACCCATGTACGGATAAAAAAACTATTACTTCAATTTAAAAAATTAAAAAATTAAATCGTAAGATAAAGTAAATAATTTAGTTTTAATATAAAATAATAAACTATTATTTAAATATAAAATTGATACATATTATCATATTATACGAATTACTATGAAAGTATAATATAGAATCTAAAAAGAAAAAGATAATTGTAAATTGAATAAGATCTTTATGATTTCACATACATTTGAAATCTTCAACTTTTCGTAGTATACTACATTATATAAGTATAAATTTTAAAAAATAACTATATATAATGTTTAAGTATGAATTGTAAACTACAATTAAAAATAACTATTATTATTAGATAAATATTTTGACATAGAAAATAAAAGTCAATTAAAATTTATTACCTAAGTTTCAAATCTTCTTAAATATCTTTTGATAAACTATGACTTGATTTGATATTATTATAACTTGTTTAGAGTTATTGAACTCTTTGAGCCCTCCAAAAGCTGCTTTAAAAAAGTTATAATAATATTATTTAATAAAATAATATAAAAGTTACTATTAATAAATAGAAGTCACAAAAATAATATTTAATAAAAATACTAAAGTCTAAAAATGAATATAATAGAGATAAATATTAAAAAAATAACTTTTATTTTTAATGTTATTAAAGAAAATAAAATTATATTAATCTTTTAAATTTTAGAAAGTACAAACTAACTCCGAAAAGATTTCATGAGGGTTTCGAAGAGCACCCTTGACTTTTAAAAACCAGGAGCATAAGCATATTAGTTTTTTAGTTTACCAAAGAAAAAAAATTGACTTATACTTTTCATAATCAAAGCATCCCCTTTAAAAAGCATTGTCATTTATCAAACTAAAGTTGTTCATATTTCTTGCTTTGTTGCATAGATTTTTATTATTATCTAATATCAAAATCTTTGGCCCGCCTTATATTTGACTCTTGAAATAACTATATAAAGTTATCTTTTGAGTGGATATATGCTTCAACAAAACAACCCAACATATGACAATGATTTCTCTAGCTTTTGTTAATATTCATAGCAAAACAAAGTATAACAAAAAATTGTCTTCTTTGAAATTTCAAAGGAATTTTAAGATTAGATGAAATTATATTTATTCAAAGAATGTAAACCTTATAACAATATAATTTCCTATAGCAACAATTGTCCCTATAATGTTATTTGCCAATTTCTGAACATATAATCTTGTTCCGATGGACTTGGAACTCCTTTTTTCAAATATTAGTTTATGATTTGGTATTTGAAAACACTTGAATTTCATTTAAAAATAGGGAGAGAGAGAGAGAGAGAGAGAGAGTAATATGATATTTTTTAGTGGTCTTTTTATTTAATTTGATGTGATTTAGTGGTCTTTAAAAAAATTAGTTAAAATAAAATAAATAAGTAAACCAAATGATGCAACACGAAATACAAATGTAACCATTAATACATAAATTTGAATAAATAAAAAAAATCAATTAGATCAATTTTATTTATTTGACTCCTTTATTATAACCTACACTAAATAAAAAATACATGGCAGAGTAAAAGTTTTAAAAAAAAAATGTACAATCAATCTATTTGCTCCTTCTTTTTGCTCTTGTATTACTTGCTCCTATATATATATATATATATATATATATATAGAGAAGTGGTTTATTATGAGAATAAGATGAATAAATCCGAACCGTATAATCATATATAAATAGTCAAGATTTAAAGTTATTTAAATGTCACATGATAATTTAAAAAAAAATCACATGACTTTATGTTTTAATTTTGACCATTTACGTAAGATCCAATAGTCAAGATTCGCTCCTCTCACTCTCATAATAAACTACGCCTCTAATGTAATACGCTCCTATATATATATATATATATATATATATATATATATATATATATATATATATATATAACTGAAAACACATTCATTTTTAAATGTATTACTAGGTCATCCATTTATTCCAGTATTATTTATCCCTTTTTTTTAATTGCAAACACATTTAATTTATTTTCTTAATTGGAAATTTTCTAAAATTAAATCACATTCAATTTATTTACTCCTTTTTTTGGCTTCTAAATTGGTTCCGCCTTTGTTTTTTTAATTCCAAACACATTCAATTTAAAATGCACAATTAGGTTCTTTATTTGCTCCAATATTATTTGCTTCTTTTTTTCTAATTGCAAACATATTTAATTTATTCCTTAATTAGAAATTTTTTAAAAATTAAAATATGTAGAACTCACTAGGTTTTAACTTGTATAAAGTTTTCATATAATAGCAACATTTGTTTTATAAGTAGTATAGATTTAATTTTAATACATGTCACTGTTAAAAAAAATTATACAGACATCAATTATATATTGTAACACCGGTAAAAATATTTGTTTTAACCATCTACTATATTAAAAAGTTTACGAATAAAAGCATGTGATTGAATTATAATATAAAACTATTTCATTTATAAACTTTTAAAATTTGTACTTCATTTTTAATAAATAAGTTGCTCTTTGTTTTTTCCTTCACATTTATTTAAGACATTCACTTATTCAAATTATTATTAAATATCTTACTGTCTAATTTTATATTATTGACAGTTGTTACACAAACAAAATTTTAGAGAAATATACAAATTATCGTTTATTTTAATATGATAATTTAAACAAAATTTATTAATAAAATACAAAATTTAAATCAAATCAATTTAATTAAATTTAATTAGATTGATTTTTCTTTTCTTATATATCTTATTTTAAGTCATCGAAACACAATAGAAGGTAATTTATTATTGATACAATCATTGCCAATTTGTCAGTTCGCATGATTTCCGAGCACCTTTCCACAATGATTGATTGCCAACTTGCCATAATGGATGCTGACCTCTTTTATAGTTCACCAAGTTGCGCAAACTCGACTTGTCTCGGAGACAAAAACTAGACTGTAAATGAGCTCCATCAACTGGTTTAGCACCTCTGATGACAACATTTGCTGATAAACTTCCTGATAGCCATCAATTTCATTTGGATGAAAGTCAATAACAAATGCAGGCACAGTTTGAAAGTTCATCTTGGGGGACATAGTGACTGGTGGTTTTCTATATATCAATCTCATTAAATTAAATACTATAGAAGCAAGTAAGACCATAAGATGTCTTAAAAGCAGCCTTTCCATCTACATAACCCCTCCCCCCCGGGGCCCCAAAAAAAAAAAAAAAAAAGGAATTCACGAATATCAACCTTGTTATTATTTCAACTGACAGACTGATGTTCCTGATTATGAAAAATATGAGGCATTAACTTGTACCCGTAGTAAATCCAAGTCAAGGCTTTCATTGTATCAATTAGCATAGGATACGCTTTAAGCTAAACTTGTTTCATTATAATGAATTAAATTGATGTTGCACTCATTGATCAAACCGTCTGTTCTGTTGCAAGAAGAAAAGAAGGCTTTTGCCTTTGCATTAATTCCTGACCTGGGAAAGAGAAAGAAGCTAGAAAGTAACTTTGTGTATTGTGTCTAGTTTGAACTAGTTTGTGTATTAACCAGTATAATTAAAGAATAATCTTATTTTCCTCAACTATAAATGGGCAATACAATTGCTAATTCTTCTTGTGATCTTGCAGTTTTGCTACATGAAGTTTGAGATTGTACTCTGTCATTGGACAACAGCATTTAGAATAGACAAATACCCTACTCTATTTAGATTATGAACATAATTGGTTGCTCATTGGACTAAGATTTGCCGATTTGTATTCATGGGTTAAGAAGCCATGACAGAAATTTTTTTTCCCTAATACTTGTACTATTTGCTAGGGATTTACTCTTCTTAAGTAAGACAGATCAAAAATAACATTGTGTAAGAATATATTTTGGCATACCATCAAAATCAAACCCCTTTGACAATAAACAGACTGGTGCGCAAATTGTACAACAGATACTCATAATCAAATTTCACCAAACAAGTGCAATTCAGAAATGGTAGCAAAGATACCCCTATGTACCTAAATTTCCTGGCATGATGTTTGGCAATTGAAGTTTTGGGGGGGGGGGGGGGGGGGTCTTGCCCATATCACACAATGCCCAATTATTCCAGGACAATGTGGTGGCATGGGGATTCACGTATTTCATAGTGAAGAAAACCATATTTGATGCTTTCCACCACTCCTACCTGGCATTTGAAGTAATAACCATGGTAGACAAAAGATCAACAGTGGGATTGTGTGAGGTTCATAACTAAGCACTCAAGCAACACAAATTAGATAGGCAATATACAACCCATTGTCATCAACTGATTGTCATCAACTGATCTCACACCTTCTCTACTACTAATACCAAAAGCAATAGTACATAATAATGCCCATGAAGCATCATGTGAGTCTAAACATGGAATTGGAACACCATATCAGAACCCAAAAGCAGACGTAAAATATATGTGTAGTCTAGCAGGTGTGTGCATATATGCTAGCAAGATGCTTCTAAACAATGGCACCCCCATAATATATAAAGTCAGATTTGAACTATTAAGCAAGAACCGAAAAAATTTCAACAGAAAGTCATTTGTATTAAGTAATATGAAAGTTTATGGCAATTAGATTTTGCAACTTTGCAAAAACAAGTTCAGAAATAGCCTCTGGGACTGGTTGAATCGAATGGATGGTCATCAGCCTATATAAGTCAACAGGCAAAAACAGGTTGATTCCTAGCTTTTTGTATTGGTGAGTCATATGTGAGCATCTTATAAGAGCTTGTTGAGTCTAGGAGCTCGTCCTGGACAAGTGCAAGTCTTACTCTTAAAATAAACTTTTTTATCATTAAAAAAAAAGAAAGAATACACATAGTCCCAGTTGAAAAACAATAATGTGTTACCTTATGTTATCGCCTCAGAAGGCCTTTAGCCATCATTTCACAAAGAAGCTTCTCCGCTTTTTCATTCTCACTTTTACCTAGAAGAGCATGAATAACAGTAAAAGCAGTAACATCATCAGGCGGGCAACCATTGTCATCCATTTGTGAAAGCAGGCCTGTAGCTTCATTGAACAAGCCTTCTTTACAAAGCCCATTAATCATACAATTATATGTTCTAACATTCAATTGACAGCCTTTAGTAAGAAGATGCTGAAAAAACTCTTTTGCAGTTTTAAGTCTCCCACCTTTGCACAAACCATCTATAAGTATGTTGTATGTGCTCATCGAGGGATAGATTCCTTTCTCAACAATGTGCTGCTGAAATAATTCAATTGCCTCATCAAGATGATGATTTTTGCACAAACCATCTAATAAGATATTGTAAGTAAAAATATTCGGGCGTTGGCCACTAGCATGCATCTCATTAAGAAGGTCTTGCACATGAGATATTCTCCCTGATTTGCAGAAACCATTAATAAGAGAACTGTATGTTACAGTATTCGGAACCAAATTTCTGTGATGCATCTCCTTAAAGAGTTTTATAGCTTCATCCACTCTTTTATTCTTACAATACCCAACAATACCCATTAATCATAATTCGGTAACTCCGAACACTAGGAATCAAACCTCTTTTCATCATATCATTAAATAACTTTGTTGCCTCATCCACTTTGTTAATCAGAAAGTATCCATCTATTAGTGCATTATAAGCGACAGCATCAGGCCTATTTCCTCTTTCCAATATCATATCAAACATGTGATGGGCTTCTATGATTCTTCCTTCTTTACATAATGCATCCATTAGTATGCTAAAGGTATATAGGTCTGGGTTGATGTTGTTATGAACCATATCATTTAGCAATTGATCTGCTTCTTTTAATTGACCCACACAGCAAAAACCATGAATTAGAGAACTATACATGACAACATCAGGAGAAATTCCCCGGGAAATCATCTTAGAAAACAAATTGCTCGCCTCACCTATAAGCCCATCTTTACATAACCCATCAATGATTATGCTGTACACTACTACATCAGGCTTAACTGGTTGTCTCTCCAGCTTTTGCAACAACTCTAGGGCAGCTCTTATTTGCCCAATTTTACAGAGCCCCTTGATTAAGGTCCTGTAACTAACCTCATCAAGCTGATATCCTTGTGCTCTAACCTTGTCATGAAATTCCAGTGCTTTCCTAACCTGACCGTTAATACATAATCCCTTCATGCGTGTTGTCAAAGTTATGAAATTGAATTCATGACCCATCTTGATAACCTTGCCCAACACAGAAAATGCAGAACCCATCTGACCCAAATGGCAGAAACAATTGACCAAGATGTTCAAAGTAATCAAGGACGGAGTGATTCCCCTAAAATCCATTGGTGCAAAAAGTGAAACAGCAGTGTCATAGCGTTTCATCTTAACAGCGGACATAAAAATCTTACCAATATCCACTTGAGATGGGGGATGACACCTATTGATAAGACGAGTGAAAGAGGCAACGGCATCATCAATATAATTATAATAACCCAGAAACGCTCATAACGCCTCGTATTGTTGGAGAATGGCAGCAAGGTCTCACATTAGGAGAATAAAGAGGGAAGAAGTGAGAAGTAGTAAGAATGGAAACAAGTCTCATAATGCCATACCTTGTTGTATTATTCATCATCTTCCTTCTCCGCAACATGCTTCTCTTCTGCTTGGTCTCGCTCTCGCGTGAAAATTACTCTCCTGCTTGCCAACACAGTGTTGGGATTTAGGGGTGTTTATTATTATCAGACTGGATCAACATATCAGCCTAAATGTTTAAGTTTTCAATGTTAAATTCAATATCTAAACTTGGGTTGGCTTAGATAATTAATTAATTTTAAGTTATAATTTATCTAAACGTGTATTTATCATTCGAACAATGTTATTTGAACGTGTATTTGGGTCGAATTTCCAGCACATTACCAACATTTTTTCTCAGTTACCAACTTATTTTTCTAAGTTATCAACTAGTTGAATGCAAAATATTTTATAATGTTATATTGCAACTAGTTGATAACTTAGTCGAATAAATTGATAATTTTAGTTTAAAAAATTAGTAATTGAAAAAAAAAATTGGTAATGTGCCCAATACGTCCGTTTTTGCGCGTCTAAATAACACAACTCTTATCATTTCTGGTAATTCGATACTCGAACTCTTATTTCCTCCCTAAAACTATATTTTCTATTTATGTATAAACCTTTACAATTCTACACTTCAATTTTAATAAACAAGTCGGTCCTTATTTATTTTCCATATTTATTTATGGATAGGATAAAAGAATGTCTTAAATAAATAAAATATTATATATTTCTCTAAGGTTTTATTCTTTTGCCTAGCCATCACTGTGACGACAATATCGCTGCCGAAGCCTCTACCGTGTAGCTATCATTCGCCACTCAGCTGGGTTGTGAATTGCCACTATCTAACCAGTTGCCTCATTGTTGTAGACCATTCTTCTGCCATGTCATCTCTGTTCGTTGCCAAATACGTAATCGTAGTTTGGCCACCAAGTGCCTCTTGCACGAGCTCAATTGTGAATCACCATCTTTATTTTGTCATACCTCCATTGTGGCAAAATCACCATCTTGACATCACCTCTCCACTTCCACAATGCCAACTTTGTCTTCTCCGTCACCAGTCATGCTTTCCTTTTTTAGCTCCATACACCTATTTTCCCCTCTTGCACTGTTGTGCCCTAATTTTTTTTTTTTGTTATATCATTTTCTTTTCTTGGTTCTATTAATACCAAAAATTAGTGTGGATTAAGCTTGTGATATTTCGATTTCTTTTTTTCTTTCTTTTTTTTGGGTATTAGGTAAAGTTTGAATGGCAACTCCTTTGCTAATGAGGCTAGAAGGCAAGGGATGGGGAAGAATGTGAGGGCTGGAGAAGGAGGAAGAGTAAAGAGGTTTTAATTTTTATTTTAAACTTTTAGAATGTCTAAAACTAAAATAATTTATAATTATAAGAATTAAAGTCATATTTAAGCTATCACATGAGAGAGTGACGTAACTCTCCATCATCTACATCATCACTTAACGAAAAGCAAACTTATAATAAGGACTAAAATCAAAACTTTTAGAAATATTTGGATCAAAACCAAAAACAAAAAAAAGGGACTAAAACCAACATATAGACTGATTATCATATAGGTTACCACATGGGCATGGTGATATAGCTCTCCATTACCCATGTTATTGCTTAACGGAGGCAGACTAACGGTAGGGATTATAACCTAAATTTTTGGAAATATTTTGATGAAAAAAAAATTTTTAGGGACTAAAACCAAAATCCGATAATTTTATAGGAACCAAAAACATATTTAAGCTCTTTTTAAAAGCAACTTTTTTGCTTTAAAAAAATTATATATTCAGGAGTTTCCAAACATGCACTCAAAACAAGCATTTTTATATGTGTACATCCAAATATAAAATAATTTATCCATAAGTTATATTTTATATAAAAATTTTTGTTAAAACCTCCTTTCATATAAGGCTTTAATTAGGTTATTTACCTAAATGAAACCTAAAATACTCAAGTCTCATATTATTTAGACGAGAAACTTTTCCTTTTAAGACACTATAAATATCCATGTGTTGCATTGTTTTAGAGTTGTGCTACATAGCCCAAGTTACTTGCCCTGTGAAGAATTGCTTGTTACACATGACACATTTAGTTTCAGTTACCACACAAGTCATGCAAGTTTTGGCTCCATTTTTTTATTATAGCATTTGGGTGTGTTTATAACTATCATATAGTGTTTTGAATTTTATTACGGGAATATAGTGCTAGCTAGAGACAATCCGCCACAGAGAAGGATGGAAAAATTTTGTGAGACAATCCACCATAGAACATATAATAATATGTTTTTTTATTATTTTCTTTCTCTACCTACAAAAGCTAGAACACACAAGGTCGACAACATGCAAAAAAACTGCCACTTTCCCACCTGAGCCACAACAGAACCTGGAACAGATGCTATAGTAATAGAATCTCTGTCTGTGTTCACGTCGTTGAGAGGAACATTGAACCTGGAGCCCTCAAGTTCAATATGTTAAAGTTCAATATGGAATAGATGTGCCGGATGGGACTAGGTTCCGGGTTCCGGGTTCTAAGTTCTAGGCTCCGCCCTACCTTGCCGACATGATCATAGACAGAGGTTTCGCATTCCAGGTTTTGCCCTTCCATGCATTCCAGGTTTCGCCCCTAAACTTTTAAAATGTGCAAAACAATCTAGTGACTTTTGCAAATATGCATTTTAGCTAAAATAAATATATTATACCCTCTGAATTTTGGATTATATGCAAATTGACTACTTGAATTTTTCTAAATATGCAACCTAATATCCTAAATTTTCTTGAATGTGTGATATTTTTGTTAACAATTGATGGAAAAATAAATCGAAGAGTCAATTTACATATTCATGATAGTTCAAATAATCAATTTGCATATTTTTAAAATTCAAGGGCTAAAAATACAAATGACCTATAATTTTGGAAATAAAATGCAATCTACCCTTTTATTTATTTATTTGAGCTGCCGGCCCTTTTAGTGTTTATAACTAATTCTCTACAAATATTCGGGCTGTTCTGCATATCCATCGAAAGATGAAATTGGTAGTGTTGCACACCAGCCATACCTCCATAAAATACTAGGTGCTGTTTATTTCCTTCCCCACTCCCTCGCTAAAAAAAATATTAAAAAAGAAAAAAGAAAAAAGAAAAGCGGTGATGAACTTAATATCACAATAGACGTTAATGGGGGAAACTACACTATTTTGGAAAGATTAAGCTATTGACCAAGTGTTGGCTCTGTGGCTGACAATAATGAAGTAGTGATGTAAGAGATACGATGAATAATTAATATTAAGCATGCTTGTCACCAAAAGTCCATAAATGTGAAAAATGAGATTAGGATATGAAGGATGGCCTGTGAACAGAAGCAAATAATATGATACTGCCCATATTTCGAAAGCAACAGTTAGTAATAAGGCACTACATGATCGATGTGTGCCTGTGCTTTTGATGTATACTTTAACACAAGTGTGATACAATACATACGACCTTGTTCACATCGTTTGTTTTCTGCTATTCAAATAATAAGCATCGCATGGTTCAATTAAACCGAGAGCATTGTGGCAACTTTCAAGTCCTCATATCACAAGAAAAGAATGGAGAGCGAATTGTACAATAGATGCTCAGAATCTAATGTCACCAACCAAGTGTAATTCAGAAATGGTAGCAAACGTGCACTCTGTATTTACATTCCTGGCGTGATGTTTGGCAATTGAAGAGCGGTTGAGTCTTGCCAAATGCCAATATCACACACAGTGCCCAATTATTCTAGGACAATGTGGTAGCATGGGCATGCACATATTTCATAGCAAAGAAAACCTTAATTGCTGCTATCCACCACTCCTATCTGCACAAAAGATCAAGAATGGGATTGTGTGAGGTTCATAACCAAGCAACTCAGATTGGATAGGCAATACGAAACCCATTGTCATTAACTGATCTCACAACTTCTCTACCACTGAAACACCAAAAGCAATAGTGCATAATAATGCCCACAAAGCATCATGTGAGTCTAAACATGGAATTGGAACATCAAATCAGAACCCAAGAGCAGACATTAAAAATAAAATGAGATATTAAAAAAAAAAAAGTCTAACAGGTCTTTACATATATTTTTATATATGCTTGCAAGATGCTTCTACACAATGGCACTGCCGTAATGTAAAAAGTCAGATTTTGAAATATTGAGCATGAACCAAAAAATTGCCAACAGAAAATAATTTGTTTTTCAATATATGAAAGTTTTTGGCAATTAGATTTTGCAGCTCTGCATAACACAGTTCAGAAATAGCCTTTGGGAAAGGTTGAACCAAATGGGTGGCCATCAGTGTACATTAGAAAACTAAAATAATTAGAGCACAGAATAAAGTATCAATGCCCAAATAATTTAGAGCATATTTTCTTTTATTGAGATTGAAATAAAAAATATAAGAAGAGATGCTAGAAGAAAAATAACTTCGCAGTAACAATGTCATCATATCCTTCAATTTCTGATTTAACTGGTAGCTAAGTTTTCAATTTGAGAAGCCAAGCATCTGCTACATCAATGGATGGTCATAATTCATAACCGTATCTCATTAAAAAATATATATATATATATCAAACTGCATGCCTTATAAACAGTGATTCATCCTTATATTTCTCGTATCCTTCCTTTTCAAGACATAAAAGTCAGATGATGATCATTTCGAAAATGACTTCCAAGAATATAACTACCTAAAAACAAACTAGCCATTTGAAAAGCTCCAACCCATCAAGAAACAACCACCTAAGGAACAAATCAATCTCTACAAACGTCTAACAAATTTTTTATTGTGCAACCAAGACACATGAGTTTTAAAATTTTCCTGGCCATAAAATGAAAACAATAAACAAATTGAAAATTGGGGGACAAAACGTTATCTGCTTTTTGGGTTTTTGTGATTCAGGGTAAACAGAATCGAGATTCGAAAGGTAAGAGCATGCAGAATGATCATGCCAATTCCTACCGCACTCTTGGAGCTTGTTTGACAAAAAGGATATCATTATGGACAACAATCACCTGGAGCTGAATATTCTGGCTATTGGCTCCTATCCACACATCTAAGACTAAAATAGTAATCCAAAAGCTACGATCAACAATGACTCAGAAAGTCCCTTTAAGTTAACAAGACAAGAAATGCAGTAACACAAGGAAGAAGAGCATTTGACATTTCAATATCTAGACCAAAAAAACAACCAACAACACCGGGTTAGCATTAAAAACCTTAAAAACATGGGAATGTTAAAACTTCAGCAATGATCTGGCCATAGCACAGTCCAACTTATTTTACATAAAAGCAATAAAATTTGTCATGCCTGGGCTCAACTCCTAGTTCTTTATATTGGTGGGTTTGATTCCTACTTTCTTAAATTGGTGAGTCATCTATAAGCACTGTGTACGCACTTGTTGAGCCTAGGAGCTTGTCCTGGATAAGGGCAAGCCTTGCTCTCAACCTAAATTTTGATCGTTAAAAAACATAATAAAATTTTTCCACCACTCAAAACAATATATATATATATGTGTGTGTATATATATATATATATATATATGCACATGGCGTGGAGTTCCAGTTTGGGAAAAAAAAAAAAAGTGTCACCTGATCATATCGCTTCAAAAGGCTTCTAGTAGTCATTTCGTGAAGAAGTTTCTCTACCATTTCATTCTCATTTCTTCCAAGAAGAGCGTGAGTAATAGTAAAAGCAGTAACTTCATTAGGGGGCAACCGTTGTTATCCATTTGTGAAAGCAAGTCTATGGCTTCATTGAATAAGCCTTCTTTACGAAGTCCATTAATCATACAAGTATATGTTCTAACATTCAATTGAGAGCCTCTAATAAGAAGATGCTGAAAAAGCTCTTGCGCAGTTTTAAGTCTCCCACCTTTGCATAAACCATCTATAATTATGTTGTATGTGCTTACTGATGGACAGATTCTTTTCTCAAGAATATGTTGCTGAAATAATTCAATTGCCTCGTCAAGATGTTGGCTTTTGCACAAACCATCTAACAAGATATTGAAAGTAAAAATATTAGGGTGTTGGCCACTAGCATGCATCTCATTAAGAAGGTCTTGCACATGAGATATTCTCCCTACTTTGAAGAAGCCATCAATAAGAGAATTGTATGTTATAGTATCTGGAGCCAAATTTCTGCGATGCATCTCCTTAAAGAGTTTTACAGCTTCATCCACTCTTTTATTCTTACAATACCCATTAATCATAATGTTGTAACTTTGAACACAAGGAATCAAACCTCTTTTCATGATATCATCAAATAACTTTGCTGCCTCATCCACTTTGTGAATTAAAAAGTATCCATCTATTAGTGCATTGTAAGTGACAACACTAGGCATATTTCCTCTTTCCATTATCATATCAAACATGTGATGGGCTTCTTTTATTCTTCCTTCTTTACATAATGCGTCAACTAGTATGTTAAAGGTATATAGGTTTGGGTTGACGTTGTTACGAACCATATCATTCAACAATTGATTTGCTTCATTTAATCGACCCACACAGCAGAGACCATGAATTAGAGAATTATATGTCACAACATCAGGATAAATTCCCCGGGAAATCATCTTTGAAAACAAATTGCCGGCCTCAATTACAAACCCATCTTTACATAACGCATGGATGATTGTGCTGTACATTATTACATCAGGCTTAACTGCTTGCCTCCCCAGCTTTTGCAGCAACTCAACGGCAGCTCTTGTTTGCCCTATTTTACAGAGTCCGTTGATTAAGGTCCCATAACTAACCTCATTAAGCTGATATCCTTGTGCTCTGACCTTGTCGTGGAATTCCAGTGCTTTCTTAAGCTCTCCGTTAATACAGAACCCTTTCATTAAAGTGTTCAAAGTTATGACATGCAATTGATAACCCCTCTTAACAATCTTGCCCAATACAGAAAAAGCAGAATCCATCCTACACAAATGGCAGAGACAATTGATCAAGATGCTCAGAGTAACCAAGGAAGGAGTGATTCCTCGAAACTCCAAGTGGGCAACAAGTGAAACAGCAGTGGGGTACTGTTTCATCTTAACAATAGACCCTAAAATCTTGTTAAATTCCACTACAGATGGGGGATGACGCTTATTGATAAGGCGAGTGAAAGAGGCAACAGCATCATCAATGTTATTGTGAGACCCAGAAACGCTATTAACACTTGGCATTAATGGAGAATGGCAGTAAGGTCTCGCAATACGGAAATAAAGAGGGAAGAACTCAGAAGTAGTAAGAATGGAAACAAGTTTACAAATGCCATACCTTGTTGTACTATTCACCATTTTCGTTCTCCGCAATTTGCGTCTCTTCTATTTGTCGGTCGGGCGTGAAGCACCCTCTCCTGCTTTCCGACACGGTGTTGCGATGTTGGGGCGTTTATTGTAAGCTAAAATTGATCTAAATTATAAATTTGTATTTATCATTTATGTAATTCAATACTTGAACTCTGATTTCCTCTACCAAACTACAGCAACAAACTATTATTTAAATACAAAATTGATTCATATTATTTTTTTTTTTCTTTGTGAGTGGGATACATATTATTATATTAAATTAATTAACTATAAAAGTATAATATAGAATCTAATAAGAAAAAAATAAGTGGAAAAGATAAGTACAAATCGAGTAAGGTTTTTATGATTTTATATTCATTTAAAATCTTCAACTTCTCATAACACATTGTAGTATATAAGCATAAATTTAAAAAATAACTATATATAATGTTTAATTATGAACTAAAAATTAAAATTGAAAATAACAATTATTATTAGATAAATACATTTAGAATAGAAAATAAACGTCAATTAAAATTTATTACCTAAATTTCAAATCTTCTTAAGTATCTTTTGATAAATCACAGTTTGGTCTGGAATTACTATGTATTTTTTAGAGTTGCTGAGTTCATTGAACTCTTCAAAAGTTATTCCTAAAAAGTGATAATGGTAACGTTTGGTAAAATAACGTAAAAGTTGTTCTCAATAAATAGAAGGTACAAAAGTAATGTTTGGTAAAACTGCTTTTAAAGTCTAAAATAACTGTAATAGATATAAAAATTAAAAAAAATAATTTCTATTTTTAATGACATTAAAGAAAATAAGATTATATTAGCTTTTTAAATTTTAAAGAGCACAAATCAACTCTGAAAAGTATTCCATGAGAGCTCCCAAGAAGACCTCCTGACTTTTAAAAGCCAAGAGCAGGCTTATACTTTTCATAAGATAGAATACCTCTTTAAATAGCACTACTAAATTGGAGCCACTCACATTTCTTATTTTGTTGTATGGATTATCATTGTTATCTAATATCAAAATCTTCAACCTGCCTTTGGGTTTAACTCTCGAAACAACTATATACAGTTGTCTATAAGTGAATACAGGCTTCGGCAAAAATAGCCCAACATACAATAATGATTGCCCCTAACTCTTAATAACAGTCATAGCAAAGCAAAATATAACCAAAAATTTTCTTCTTTGAAATTTCAAATGAATTTCAGGATCAGATGAAATTATATTCATTTGAGGAATGAAAACCTTATAATCAATATGGTTTCCTGTAACAACGAATGCCCCTATGATATTATTTACCAATTTTTGATCAATTAATCTTGTTCCATTGCACAATCCTAAAATCTAATCGATACTTTTTAGAAGCATAATTAAAACTCCTTTTTTTCAAACATTAGTTTATGATTTGGTATTCTAGATCACTTGAATTTCATTTAAGAATAGAAAGAGAGAGCGAGAGCAATGTGATATTTTTTGGGTGATTAGAACATGTCCATAGTTCATGGTGATATATGAGAAATATCTCATAACAAATATTTAGTGGTCTTTTTATTTAATTTCATATGATTTAGTGGTGTTTTGAAAAATTATTTAAAACAAAATAAAATAAATAACCAAACCAAATGATACTAGACAAGAAATACAAAAGTAACCATTAATATATAGATTTGAAAAAATCGAAAACAAATCAATTATATCGGTTTCATTTATTCGAGTCTTTTATTATAACCTACACTAAATAAAAAATGCATATCCGACTAAAAGTTATATAAAAAAAGGCACAATCAATTTATTTGCTCCTTCTTTTTGATGTTGTATTAATTGCTCCTTTCTTTTAAAAAAAAATAATTGGGACGCATTCATTTTTAAACACATAACCAAGTCATTCATGTGTTCCAGTATTATTGACTCCTTTTTTTTTTTTTCTAATTGTAAACACATTTAATTTATATTTCTTAATTGGAAATTTTCTAAACATTCAATTTATTTGCTCCTTTTTTTTGGCTCCTAAATTAGTTGCTCATTTTTTTTTTCTTTCTAATTGCAAACACATTCAATTTAAAACGCACAATGGAGTCCTTTATTTGCTCTAGTATTATTTGCTCTTTTTTTTTTTTTCTAATTGCAAACATATTTAATTTATTTCCTTAATTAGAAATTTTTAAAAAATTAAATTATGTAGAATTCACTAGGTTTTAACATGTGTAAAGTTTTCATATAATAGCAACATTTGTTTTATAAGTAGTATAGATTTAATTTTGATATATGTCAATGTTAAAAAAATTTATACAACATCGATCATATATTGTCACATCAGTAAAAATATTTGCTCAACCATCTACTGTCTTAAAATTTTACAAATAAAAGCATGTGATTGAATAACAATATAAAACTCTTTTATATTATTAGTGCATCAAAATTAATCTCTATTTATAAACTTCTAAAATTTGTACTTCATTTTTAATAAATAAGTTGCTCTTTATTTTTTCATTCACATTTATTTAAGACATTCACTTATTCAAATTATTATTAAATATCTTACTGTCTAATTGTATATTATTGGCAGTTGTTACACAAATAAAATTTTCGAGAAATATACAAATTATTATTTGTTTTAATATGATAATTTAAACAAAATTTATTGAAAAAATTGCGAAATTTAAATCAAATCAATTTAATTAAATTTAATTATATTGATTTTTCTTTTTCTATTTATCTTATTTTAGCCATCAAAACACACTAGAAGGTAATTTATTATTGATACGATCGTTGCCAGTTTGTTAGTTCGCATGATTTCTGAGCACCGTTGTACAATGATTGATTGCCATCTTGCCATAATGGATGCGGACAATAGTTCACCAAGTTGCGCAAACTCGACTAGTCTCGGAGACAAAAACTAAACTGTAGATGAGCTCCTTCAACTGGTTTAGCACCTCTGATGACAAGATGTGCTGATAAACTTCCTGATAGCCCTCAATTTCATTTAGATGAAAATCAATAACAAATGCAGGCAGAGTTTGAAATTTTATCTTGGGGGACAAATGATTAATCTTACCTCTTTAGGTAGTCAAATATAAAAAGTACATGAAAAATTTAAAAAAAACTAAGAATGAATTTTGATGCCCAGCTTCACAGGCAAGCTATGAAGGCATATTGATTAGTGGTTTTCTATATATCAATCTCATTAAATTATATATTATAGAAGCAAGTAAGATCATAAGATGTCTTAAAAGCAGCCTTTCCATCTATCTATATAACCCCCCCCCCCCTGACAGACTGGTGTTCCTGATTATGAAAAATATGAGGCATTAACTTGTACCCATAGTAAATCGAAGTCAAGGGTTTCATTGTATCAATTAGCATAAGCTTTAAATTGAACTTGTTTCGTTGTAATGAATTAAATTAATGTTGCACTCTTTGATCAAACTGTCTGTTCTGTTGCAAGAAGAGAAGAAGGCTTTTGCCTTTGCATTAACTCCTGACCTGGGAGAGAGAAAGAAGCAGTAACTTTGTGTATTGTCTAGTTTGAACTAGTTTGTGTATTAACCAGTATAAAGAATAATCTTATTTTCCTCAACTATAAATGGGCAATACAATTGCTAACTCTTCTTGTGATCTTGCAGTTTTGCTACATGAAGTTTGAGATTGTACTGTTTCATTGGACAACAGCTTTTAGAATAGACAAATGCCTTACTCTATTTATATTAGGGTTAATTACAGTTTATCCTTCTCCTGTATTATAGGTCGTGTGCACTTTATCCCTTATATTTAAAAAATGTGTATTTCGACTACCTACATTTTTACAATGTGCACTTTGACCCTAAATAAATACATTATACTTTCCTAAATTTTTGGGTCATGTATAAATTGATCTCCTAAACTTTCCAAAATATACAATCTGATACCCTATATTTTTGTTTATAATTGATAAAAAAATCAACAAAAGGGGTCAAAATGCACATTGTGAAAATACAAGTAGTTGAGATGTACATTTTTAAAATAAGAGTAAAGTACATATGGCTTATAATATAGGGGGTAAACTACAATTAACCCTTTATATTATGAACATAATTTGTTGCTCATTGGACTAAGATTTGCCGATTTGTATTCATGGGTTAAGAAGCCACGACAGAAAATTTTTTAACTTAATACTTGTACTATTTGCTGGCACATGCTATGGTGCATCGGGCTAAGTTGGGTGCACCACACACCGCCTTTAATCCTAGCCATTTAATTGAAATCTATGGCTAAGATTAAGAAGGATCATTTATACAACCGCACACTCTTGTGCGCTGCATAGCTCTCCCATTCTTCACCAGTTCACTTTCCATCTCGCACCTAGTGTCATTAGCGTCTATGGCGGCGCCTCGCCACAGATTCAAACATCAACCGCACCTCGTCGGAGCTTGATGTCGCCCGACCCCTTGTCGTCATGCCTCCGCTTCTCGCCATGACTTCATATTCAATCTCCGCGATGCCTTATGCCCCGAGCTGCCGAGCAGACTATGCACCCACTATACCACGCCACCATCCTGCAACCATAACTGCTGGAGACTGCGCACAGCCACCAGATTCCCTCATCGCGAAGTGTTCATTATCCGCATACCACCAACACCAAACACTTCCATGCCACCCTCCAATATGGTGTTGTTTTTCCTCCCTAGTGGGGTGGAGAAGGGTCAAGTTGGAAGCGGCTGATGATGGTGATGAAGAGACCATCATCATGGAAGGGAAGGTAGCGTTGCTGAGAGGAAAAGCTTGGGTAGCAGTGCTATTCGGTGAGTGGTGGTGATGCCGGTCGGCAGTGGGCAGTGGTGGTGACATCAGGGTTGGAAAGATGGAGGAGTTGGAGGCAGAGGGAGAGGGTTAAGGGACGGGTGTGCAATTGTAGTGCAAGTGAGAGGAGAGAAAGAGAAACTTTACAATGTATTAGAGTTTATTGAGTATAAGGATACACCACACATCTTCACCATACAATTAGGCGGTGCGTAATGCATTTTCTTTGTTGAAGTGCTTGTCAGGGATTTACTCTTCTTAGGTAAGATAGATCAAAAGTAACATTGTGTAAGAATATATTTTGGTATACCATCAAAATCAAACCACTTTGACAATAAACAGAATGGTGCGCAAATTGTACAATAGATACTCATAACCAAATGTCACCAACCAAGTGCAATTCAGAAATGGTATCAAACATATCACTACGTATTTATATTTCCTGGCATGATGTTTGGCAATTGAAGTGTGGGTGGGTCTTGACCATATCACACAATGCCCAATTATTCCAGGACAATGTGGTGGCATGGGCATTCACATATTTCATGGTGAAGAAAATCATATTTACTGCTTTCCACCACTCCTACCTGGCATTTGAAGTAATAACCATGGTAGACAAGAGATCAACAGTGGGATTGTGTGAGGTTCATAACTAAGCACTCAAGCAACACAAATTAGATAGGCAATATACAACCCATTGTCGTTAACTGATCTCACAGCTTCTCTACTACTAATACCAAAAGCAATAGTACATAATAATGTCAATGTAGCATCATGTGAGTCTAAACACGGAATTGGAGCATCAAATCAGAATTCAGAACCCAAGTGCAGACATTAAAAAATAAAATGAAATAAAAAATAGGGAAAAAAAAAAGTCTACAATGGCACCGCCATAATATAAGCATGAACCAAAATGTTGTCAATAGAAAATAATTTGGTTTCAATAATATGAAAGTTTTTGGCAATTTCATTTTGCAACTTTGCATAACCAAGTTTAGAAATAGCCTTTGGGAGAGGTTGAACAAAGCGAGTGGCTATCTGCATACATAAGAAAACTAAAATAATTAGAGCACGTAATAAGGATCAAAGCCCAAATAGATTATAGCATATATATTTGCTTTTGTTAACATTGAAAAAAGAAATGTAAGGATGCATGCGGGAAGAAAACTAACTTTACAGGAACAATGTCATCATATCTTTCAATTTCTGATTTAATTGGCAGCTAAGTTTTTAATTTGAGAAGACAAGAATTCGCTACAGTTCAGATAATGGTCATAACTCATAATTCATAACCATATCTGATAGGAGCCAAAGATTTGGCCAAATGTATACTAGGAGGAATAGGCGAGACAAAGGTGTGGGCTAAAGCATGGGCCCAGTTGTAAACAACTCAGAATAGCATAGGTTGAATAGAAGTTAGTTAGTTGGTTAAGGGAGACTTTGGGCAGGAAATTCTATTGTAAGGAACAATAAAGATAGAATTGGGAAAAGAAGAGAGTTAGTTTTTCAGTTGGTTTGTTTAGGAGAGATTGAGGGCTCTAGAATTCCTTCATTGGAGGAGGTTCCTCTGCTATATTGTTCTTCCCCAATTTCTAAGGTTCCTAGCCCATTGCTTGGGATTCTGATTCAATAAAGATACATATATTTCCTATTTGGTGTCTAAGACTGGTATCAAATTCCTCTTTGATCTTGGACGAATTTCTCATGGTCAACACCAAAATGGAGAAAAGGCTTGATGCGCTGGAGAAGCAACGCAAGGATGAGGGTGAGAAGTATTCCCTACTTGCAACCTCCATAGCTTCTCTCACAAAGGCTTTGTGATGGATTGAAGGATGATTAGATGGGTTGGAAAACAACCGCACGCAGAGCCACCACGGAGAGCAACCAAAAGGTTCACCGATGAACATCAACTATGGAAGCCGCCGTGAATGCGGCCATGACGAGCTGCTGCCTAGTTTTGGGGGTGCTGATGACACATCGTGGAGTGGGCTAGGGGAGTAGTAGCGGACCAATGGAGGAAGTTGGATCTTCCACTCTTTCACGGTGAAGATGCTTATTCTTGGGTTGATAGGATAGAAAGGTACTTTGAGATCAGGGGTGTACCAGAGGAATAGTGGTTGTACGCGGCCAAGGTAGATATGGAGGGCAAAGGACTGACTTGGTTTCGTTGGTGGTAAGAGAACGCCACTTTCCACTCATGGACTCTTCTAAAAAACGCTATTATTAAGCATTTTCAACCAGAACTGCTGCCGAACCCATTCGAATGGTTGCTGGGAATGCGACAAGAGGGGTCAATGTGGGAATTCAGGGAGAAATTTGAGATGTGCTCAAGTCTCCTCAATGTCAATGAACGTTATTATCTCCTCAGAGTCTTTCTCAATGGTCTCAAAGATAAAGTAAGGGCTGAACTGAAACTCCAATCTTTTCATACCTTAAATGAGGCTATGGATGTGGCTGAGTTGGTAGAAAATCGAAATTTGATGTTACTAAAATGTTCCACTAAATCCCTCAGTAGATATAGTTCGGGTTTAGGATTTGGGAAGGTAACAGGCAGAGGGGTTCAAGGGGACTCGGCGGGATTTAGTGGGGTTCTAGGTTCAGGAAAGGAGGAGGTTTGGGATGTAGGTTCGTTAAATAAAGGAAGGGGATTAATACGGTTGTCAAATGAGGAATATAGGGAGAAAAGGTTAAAAGGGCTTATGTTTTTTTTGTGAGGAACGATTCACCCCTAGACATGTGTGCAAGAACAAGAATTTCAGGTTCATGATAATTGAGAAAGAACCATAAGCAATGGGGGGACTAGTGTGGCATGATGCTGTTGAAGAGTTGGGGGCTACAAGGCCTCCATTGCAGCTAGACTATCGGAGCACAGCTGGCCAGATCACTTCACGCTCCCTCCGATTATGGGGCCAAGTGGCTGATCACAAGATGAGGGTCTTCATTGACATGGGAGCCTCGCACAATTTCATATGCCCCAAGTTAGCACAACTAGCAGGATTGGAGGTAAAGCCCACTTCTAATTTTTTGGTAAAGGTGGGGAATAAGGAGCAAATTTCTAGTACAAGGCGGTGCCACCATGTTCAGGTGGAGTTCCCCAACTTACTGGTAAGCCAGAATTTTTACCTCTTTCCATTGGAAGGTTCCGAGGTAGTCTTGGGGCTGGAATGGTTAGACACATTGTGTAACACCCTACCAATTTAATGTTATGCTTAAGTCATAGCATGAAATTAAGTAGATTGCGTTACCGATACTTTGCTTACTATTTACTTATCATGTCACATCTCTTCTTTTTCTCTTTTTTTTTTTCAAAAATGGGCGAAACAAAGTGCTGTATACAACAAACGTGATTAACATCGCAGAATGTGATGAGATTTAGAACAGACAGGTAATATATCATCAACTATATATATGTATATATATAGGTTAGAAGCCAACATTTCAATTTAAGTACAAATGTAAAATAGGATACATAAGTGGGGCGGGTGTACCAAAAAGAAGGCTTGTGTTAGTCAGAATAATCCTATGGGGTCCTCAGAGGACGTTTCAAACTACCCGATGTACATGCGGTTAAGTCTATAACCCAATGCTGCATATTGCTAAAAGAAGGTCGTGCTGTACAATCGAACTCTCGGCCAGGACCTACTCGGTCAGGTAGCCATTGGCCATACCAAGCCCGGCTGGAGAGTAGTCCATACTAGGTCTCAAGGAGGAGGATGATGAGCCAGTAGCCTTCGAAGTATCGCTCTCAGAACTAAACAGAATGTCTAGCACCATTTGCAGAGGTGACTCAGGTGGAGGACTAGCAGGTACGGCAAGTGCTGCAGGTGCCGGAGGTGCTGGAGGAGAGTGTGGCACACGCAACGGGACCTCAAAATATAGAGTGGCAAGGTCAAAAGTAGGGTGAAATAGGGAAACAGCAAAATTCCTATTGCTAAAAAGGTAGAGACGGAAATTGCAGGAGCTGACTATGTACAGCGAATCCACTATGGTGTCATGATGGAGCTACAGGTCGGGAATCTCAATAAATAGGGTGGCTGTTGAGTCCATCATCAACGTCTGAGAATGATGCCGAAATGCAAAGCGAGGTGAGAATTTAAAGAAATTCTCAGTAGGATTCACATATGATATTTAACTGACGTTATATTTGTTCTCAATTGCCTCGGATTTTATTTAATTATGAAAACATGGGATCAAATTGAGCTATCCATATATCCATATTTAATAAGTTTAAGGAAGCGTCTGGTCTGAGGCAAGATTCTATTTTATTTACAACAGTATAAGAAACAGAATAATAAGCGGAATAAATGAAGATATAGCAGTAAGTAAACATAACAGTCAAACTGAAATCAACTTATAATGACTATTCAATGTGATCATGCAAAACTCATTCTTGAACTTATCTTCATAAACTTTTCCATTTCTTGGTCCTCTGGGAGTTCTTGGCCATTCAGACTCTTAAGTAATAGTCTGCTTTTAAGGATTGAGCTCGTTCCTATAAAGGAATGCCGAGTTTACTTTCCCTGACCTTCCCATTGATCTATTCCCCTTAACTTTAATCTAGGGCTAGCCCAATTATTATGGAACATTTCATCATAACATAACCTTTATGTTCATTATAACATAATCTTTGAATGTAGGTTATAACTCATGCACAGGCTTACCAAAATTTTGGCAATATAACGGAATATGTCCGCTTCCCCATGAATAGTGCTAGTACTCAGATAGTCAATTGTACAGAGAAATCATAACATTTCATTTAGAATTCAATCATCAATCTCGTAGGAATAAATGTTGCATTTAGAACATAATTGCTATCTCAGCACATTCATTCAACCCGATTTTTGTAAATCAAGTCAAAATTTCTATTTAACTCATTTGGACCTAAATTTTGGATATGTTAGAGTGTTATGTGTCTATTTTTTAACCTCTTTAGCCCCATTTAATTTTGATAAGTATAGCTCAATTTATTTAAGTTTTATCCCAGCTAGCCTTGTAGCTAGCCAAAATTATACACTTAAAATTAAAAATCCACTAAAAATCGAAAATCAGCTCAAATCATACAAAAGATATATCATATTAAAGCTAACAGGACAGGATTTCATATACAAGAAGTTTTATTTCATTTACTTTAGTAGAGCTCGAGCTATAAGCCCCGAAATTCAACTTCTTGAACTGCCTATTTTGGCCCGGTTTAGACATAGGACAACTTCTTCGAACTACTGGGATCAAACGGGACTGTATCTAACTCTGAAATTTTTATGGGATGTTCTCCTACGTGTAAGCTTTCTAAAAAAGTTCATTTCATCTAGTTCCAAATCATATAATGCAAGTTTTTCCCTAAGCAACCCAATCTGCCCAGAATCAACCTCAAAAATCTAGGTTAAACTTCCAAAATTCATATCTCTCTCAATACTAATCCAATGACCTTATATGATATATGTATAGAAAGCCCTGAATGTCTAGTTTCATATAAAAATAGTTTTATTGAATTTGAACGACTTTAGGTAGAGTCGTACACTCTGCCGTACGGACTGCCGAGGAAATTTGGTCTCCTAGGCCCTTACATCTTCCTATTCTCACTCTTTCCTACTCCTTAATCAAATTTAAACACAAAATTAGCCAAAGATCATCATATTCATTCATTAATCACATCAAGAAGTGAGAAAATAAAGCCAAAATTAGCCACCCACAATCAGAATAACAAGAATAAAATTGAACCTCTACCTCTTTGTATGTGATCTTGCTAAGTTTTGAAGTTTGGTTGAGAGGAGAAGAGAAGAAGAAGAGGAGAAGAGAAAAAGAAGACTGAAGCAAGGAGAGAGTGACGAAAATTAGCAAGGAAGAAAGGAGAAAAATCCGATTTAAGCATTGAAGAGGTAGTTGGCTTTGTGAGTTTTGATTGGCTGAAATTTTGTGGGTAAAGTTCAGCCATGTTTCCCTCTTTTGTGGCTAAAAATTATCTCCATTTTGCCTAAAAATTGGAACTCGTTTTCATTCTGTCTGAAATCGGAACTCGTCTCCATTCTGCTTAAAGTCGGAACTCATGCCCATTTTATTTGAACTTGGAGATTAATTTGGATATCGGAACCCATGTCCATTTTATACATAATGTGGAACTCGGAATTTAGGAAACACATAAAAGTTTTGGAAGACTAATTATGGCTTAAAGTCGGAGATCATAAATCACACAGCAAATAAATCACCTTAAAATTGAAAGTCAAGGACAAGAATATGAAACCTAAAATACTTAAACCCAGAAGTCGAGGATCTTCAACATAAACTTGGAAGTTATTACCAGAACATAAAACCTTATACCCGCATCTCGGAAGTCGAGAACTAAGATGTTTTAAAACTTCTATTACACGTAATTCTAAAACTCGATCTAGGATCAATCTCGGAGATCGATTCACAACCCCGGAAGTTGGGAATTGAAATATTAACCTCATGCATTGAGAAGTCGGAACTTTTATAATCTCGGAACTTGGACCCAATTTAATCTCGGCAGTCGGTCCTAAGCTCAAACTTAGGAAAATCAATAGAAATGAAAAGCTCTTGGAAATCAATTCGGAGGTCAGAATTCATGGTGGCGCCATCTTTAAAGGCTTAAATGGCTGAGTATTCAGCCATTGAGTTATAGGGTTTTGGTTCCGGCCGTTTAAAATACTGCAATCTTACTGATTTGCTGTAAATCGATAAATCGATTTTGAAAAATTTTCTATGAAATCCCCTATGCTTCTAACCTAGTTACTTTATATCTAAACTTAATTGATTTCTAATTAATTGATCCTAAATAAACATTTAGTCAAATTTTAATTAACTTCAATTATTTGATAAAAACCCGAACAATTAGGCAAAAAGTGATAAGAAAATTCCGGTGGATGTTACATATTGGGAGATGTAATAGCTAATTTCAAGGAATCTCAGCTTGTTATTGATCCTCATTCTGCTAAACACGTGTTGCAAGGGCTATGCTATGGGGATGTTGCCCTTCATTCGACTATAAGGGTGATAGAGGAGCAGAGCCAAGCTTTTTTAATTCAGTTATGGCCTGCTCAATAGTAGGCTGAAGGCTGCAGCAACTTGCCCGAAGCAATATGCCATGTTTTGGACACAAATGAGGTAATGTTTTAGGCCTTCCTTAGCTTTCCACCCATCGTCGACATGATCATGCTATCACCTTAAAAGAAGGGGCTGATATCCCAAATTTAAGGCTTTACCATTATCCTCATTATCAGAAGAATGAGATAGAGAAGTTGGTGACTGAAATGTTGACTTTCGGTATTATTAGGCTAAGCACCAATCCATTTAGAAGCCCCATCATTCTTGTTAAGAAGAAAGACAGTAGTTGGCACTTTTGCGTTGACTATCGTGCTCTTAACAAATTATCATACTAAACAAATTTATGATTCCCGTCATAAATCAGCTTCTTGATGAATGAGTTAGTGCTACGATTTTTTTGAAATTGGACCTCAAGTCTGGATACCATCAGATCAGAATGGTAGAGGAAGACATAAGGAAGACATCTTTTCGAACTCATAAAGGGCACTACGAGTTCCTTGTCATGCCCTTCGAGCTCACGAACGCCCTTTCCACATTTCAGGCGCTAATGAATGATATCCTATAGCCTTTTCTCAGGGAATTTGTTTTAGTCTTTTTTGACGGCATCCTTGTCTATAGCACAAGCGTGCAGGCACATGCCGAGCACCTGCAAGTGTATTTGACTTGATGAAAGCTAACACTTTAGTCTTAAATAAGAAGAAGTGTGATTTTGTTGTACAATAGGTGGAATACTTGGATCACATTGTATCTGTAGGTGGGGTAGCAGTTGACCTAAGAAAATTGAGGCTATGCATGGATGTCTAGCTCCCAAATATTTAAAAGGCCTTTGGGGGTTCCTCGGGTTAACCGGATATTATCGAAGGTTTGTTAAAGGGTATGGGATGATTGCCAAGCCATTGACGTACCTAACTAAGAAGGATGCATTCTTATGGAGTGAGCAAGCACAGCAGGCTTTTGACAACTTGAAGGCAGCAATGGCTGAGTTACCAGTGTTGGCTATACCAGATTTCTCTCAGCCTTTTGTATTGAAAACAAACGCTTCCAGCCAAGGACTAGGGGCTATGTTGTCTCAACAGGGTCGTCCCATTGCTTGTCTCAGCCAAGCACTGTCCCCAAGGGCCCAAAAGAAATCCGTATATGAATGGAAACTCATGGCAATAATACTTGCAGTGCAGAAGTGGAAGCACTATCTACTAGGAAGACATTTCATCATAATGACTGACCAACACAGCTTAAAATTCCTGACAGACCAATAATTATTTGACGAATACCAGCTGAAATGGATGTCCAAACTAATAGGGATGGACTTTAGTTCCGGCCAAGGTTAGAAAATAAGGCAGCAGACGCTCTATCAAGACAGATAATGTGTAGAGCAGTTTCAGTTATGCATTCAAACATGTGGGATACCATAGCAGCTGAAATAGCAAAGGACCCACATTTGCAGTAGATTATTTTAGCTATTCAACAAGGGTCTGAGGCTTACCCTAGTTATACCTTACAACAGGGGCGGTTGTTTTTCCAAGGCTAGGCTATTGTTCTTAAGAACTCCTCTCAAATTCTGTTCTTATTAGCTGAATTTCATGATTCAGATGCAGGGGGCCATTCGAGTTTCTTAAGGACATATAAGAGGTTGGCAGCTGCAGTATTTTGGAAGGGGATGCAGAAGAAAATCAAGGATTATGTGGCAAGTTGTCAAACATGCCAACCCAATAAGTATAATGCTTTCTCACCGGGTGGTCTTCTATAACCTCTTGCTGTTCTAGATCAAGTATGGTTAGAAATCTCCATGGATTTTATTTGTAGATTGCCCAAATCCAAGGGTAAGAATGTTATCATGGTGGTGGTGGATCGCCTCACCAAATACGCTCATTTCCTTGCCTTAGCTCACCCGTTCACAGCTAAAGATGTGGCCCAGTTATTTGTTAAAGAAGTGGTAAGACTCCATGGATTTCCTAAGGCAATCATTTCTAACCATGACCCGATTTTTCTTAGCTACTTTTGGTCAGAATTATTCAAGCAAGCCGGCACTAAGCTTAAATATAGTACTTCCTACCATCCACAAACCGACAGTCAAACGAAAGTCATCAACTATTGCTTGGAAACTTATCTTTGCTATTTTTGTTTCTAGCATACCAAAACAGTGGGTAGATTGGCTTGCATGGGTAGAGTATTGGTTTAATGTCTCCTTCAATACCTCCATGAAACTTTCTCCATTCCAGGCCTTATATGGTAGATCTCCACCAATCCTTTTTCATGGGGAAACCTACCTATCCAAAGTTCTATAAGTTTGGGCATTAGTAGCTACACGAGATGAGGTTTTGGCTAAGCTCAAAGATAATTTGTCCTTAGCCCAGCAGCGTATGAAGTTCTTTGTAGACCGGCGACGCCGGGAGGTGTAGTTTGAGTTAGGTGACTAGGTATTTTTGAAGTTCCACCCCTATAGAATGTTATCCCTGGCCAAGAAACTCAATGAGAAATTGAGCCCTTGGTTTTATGGGTCATACTAGATTATTGAGCGAGTGGGACCAGTGGCTTACAGATTAGCCCTCCCTCCCACATGCTGTTTGTACCTTGTTTTCCACATTAGTCGCTTGAAGAAGGTTGTTTCCCCACAGCAGCAACCGCAAGAGCTACTGGTTGTTCTTTCTAAAGAAGGCATATTGTAGGCCAAACCTGAGAGGTTCTTAGATATCCGCAGCAACTCAGCTGGAGCCACAAAAGTTTTGGTGAAATGGCTTGACCTCCCAGACTGTGAGAACTCGTGGGAACTCCTTAGTGCACTGTAGTCTTAGTTTCCACAATCACACCTTGAGGACAAGGTGGCTCTTTTGGGAAGGGGAGTGTTAGGAGCCAAAGATTTGGCTAAGTGTATACTAGGATGAATAGGCAATACAAAGGTGTGGGCTAAAGTATGGGCCCAGTTGTAAACAAGTCAGAATAGCATAGGGTGAATAGAAGTTAGTTAGTTGGTTAAGGGAGACTTTGGGTAAGGAATTTTATTGTAAGAAACAATGAAGAGAGAATTAGGAAAAGAGGAGAGTCAGTTTTTCAGTTGGTTAGTTTAAGAGAGATTGAGGGCTCTAGAATTCCCTCATTGGAGGAGTTTCCTCTGCTATATTGCTCTTCCCTAATTTCTAGGATTCCTAGCCCATTGGTAGGGATTTTGATTCAATAAAGATACATATATTCCCTGTTTGGTGTCTAACAATATCTCATAAAAATAATTTCAAACTGCAAGCCTTGTAAACAATGTCCCATCCTTGTATATCTCTTATACTTCTTTTTTAAGACATAAAAGTCAAATGATGATGACTTCAAAAATGACTTCCAAGGATATAACTACTTAAAAAAAAATTGGCCATCTGAAAAAGCTCCAACCTATTAAGAAACAACCATTCAAGGAACAAATCAATATTATAAATGTCTAAGGAAATTTTGATTATGCAACCAAGACAAGTGAGTTTTAAACTTTTTCTAACCATAAAAAGAAAACAATAAACAAATTAGAAATTGCGGAATAAAATGTTGTTGTCTACTCCTTGAATTTTTTTTTTTCCATTTAGGGTGAACAAAATCCAAATTCAAAAGGCAAGAGTATGTAGAATGATCATGTCAGCTCCTACTGCACTCTCGAAGCTTGTTTGACAAAAAAGATATCATTATGGACTACTATCATGGGGAACAGAATGTTCTAGCTATTGGCACCTGTCCAAACATCGAAAACAGTAATATGAAAGCAATGATCAACAATGACTCAGAAGGTCCCTTCATGTTAACAAGAAAAGGAATACAGGACACAAGGAAGAAGAACCCTTGACATTTCAATAACTAGACAGAAAAAATAACTAACGGCACTAGGTCAGAATAAACTTAAAAAAAAAATATGAATGTTAAAACTTCAGCAACAATCTGGCCATGGGATAGTCTAACTTCTTTGACATGTAAGTTCTACACCCTTGGTTGGTTGTCATACTTTGTCATGGCTTGGCTTCAATTCCTAGTAAGTTCTACACACTTGGTTAGTTATCATACTTTGTCATGGCTTGGCTTCAATTCCTAGTTTCATATATTGGTGAGTCATGTATAAGCAATTGTTAGTGCAGGAAATTGTCCTAGACAAGGGTAACCCTTACTCAACCTAAATTTTGATCAATAAAAAACATAATAAAATTTTTTTACAAATAAAAAAATAGTACATAATTCTAGCTAGAAAAAAAAAACTATGTTACTTTATTTTATTGGTTCAAAAGCCCTCTGGCAATCATTTCGCGAACAAGCTTGCTTCTCTACCTTTTCATTCTCATTTTTTTCAAGAAGAGAGTGAATAATTGTAAAAGTCGTTACATCATTAGGGGGCAACATTTGTCATCCATTTGTGAAAGCAAACCTGTGGCTTCATCGAACAAGGCTTCTTTACAAAAGCCCATTAATCATACAAGTATATGTTATGACATCCATTTGATAGTCTACAATAAGAAGGTGCTGAAAAATCTCTTATGCAGTTCTAAGTCTCCCACCTTTGCACAAACCATCAATAAGTATGGTATATGTGACCATATCAGGATAAATCCCTTGACCAACAATATTCTAAAATAATTCAGTTACCTCATCAAGATGATGACTTTTGCACAAACCATCTAATAAGATATTGTATGTAAATATTAGCGAATTGACCTTGGCCAATATCATGCATCTCATCAAGAAGATCTTGCACATAGGAGATTCTACCTGATTTGCACAATCCATCAATAAGAGAGCTATATATTATAGTATTAGGAATCAAATTTTTGTGATGCATCTCCTTAAAAAGTGTTACAGCTTCATCCACTCTTCTATTCTTACAATATCCACTAATCACAATGTTTTAACTCAAACCTCTTTTCATCGTATCATCAAATAACTTTGCTGCCTCATCCACTTTCCAAATTAAAAAGTTTCCATCCATTAATGCATTGTAGGTGACAACATTATGCATATTTCCTCTTTCCATCATCATATCAAACACGTGTTAGGCTTCTATGATTCTTCCTGCTTTACATAATGCATCAACTAGTATGTTATAGGTATATAGGTTTGGGTTGATGTTATGAACCATATCATTCAGCCTTTGATTTGCTTCTTTTAATTGACCCACACAGTAAAAACCATGAATTAGAGAACTGTAAGTGACAACATTAGGAGACATTCCTCAAGAAATCATCTTAGCATACAAATTGCCTGCCTCAATTACAATTCCATCTTTACATAACCTGTTAATGACTATGCTGTACATTATACATCAGGCTTAACTGGTTGCCTCTCTAGCTATTGCAGCAACTCAGCAGTAGCTCTTATTTGCCCTATCTTACAAAGCCCGTTGATTAAGGTCCCATAACTAACCTCATTAAGCTGAAATCCTTGTGCTCTAACCTTGTCATGAAATTCCAGTGCTTTCTTAACTTCTCCGTTAATACAGAACCCCTTCATCAGTGTTGTCAAAGTTACAACATCCAATTCATGACCCCTCTTGATGATCTTACCCAATACAAAAAAAGCAGAGTCCATTTGACCCAAATGGCAGAAACAATTGATCGAGATGCTCAGAGTAACCATGGAAGGAGTGATTCCTTTAAACTCCAAGTGAGAAACGAGCGATACAACAGTTGGGTATTGTTTCATCCTCGCAATAGACCTTAAAATCTTGTTAAATTAAATTACAGATGGTGGATGATGCTTATTGAAAATGGTAATGAAAGAGGCAACAACATCATCAATGTTAGTAATTCATATTATTGGAGAATGGTTATATGTTCTTGCATTAAGGAAACAAATAGGGAAGAAGTGAGAAATAGTAAGAAGGGAAACAAGTCTCATAATGCCATACCTTTTGTATTATTCACCATCTTCCTTCTACACAACATGCTTCTCTTCTATTTGTTTGGTGTCTTTTGTGAAGTCAAGTACCCTCTCCTGCTTTCCCACCCTCTATCGGGATGTCTAGATTTGTAATGCCACGGTTTTGGTTTCAAAGCAAGGGAAAGGAAAAAAAATAAAAGGCAAGTGGCTTTCTAGTCCATTCGGTAGGTTAGAAGATAAAAAATAAAAATAAAAATGAATAAAAGGAAGGGGCAAAAGAAACCAACTGCAAACTATTCCCCTCTTTTCCCTTACTTCATTTTTGAACCCCATCCCCATTTTTGGTTCTCTGTTCTTCTATTCTTCTTTTGTTTCTATTAAAACTTCTTTCTTTTTTATTTTATCATAAAAGCTTGACATCCATTAACTCTTAAAACTTAAGATAAATCTCTAATCTCAAACCTTATTCTTATGGATAAACTTTGAGGTTTCTCTTAAAATTAGTAAGTAGTAACAAGATATTGAATGAGTAATATTTGGGGTTTTGCTCAACAATAAGCTTGTCAATTATTAGATTGTCTTTAAATAAATTATCTAAACTTATAAAAATTATTTGTATTGCTTAGATCTTTTTGATATGATGCTACTTACTCTTTCTAAAGTTTTTAGGGAGCAGTTTGTTTGATCTTTCAATATAATGAGTGAATATTTTCTTACTAGTATTACTCTAAAAATTATTTCCACGAGAGAAACTAACTTATGTAAGCTAATGATTTTATTTTATGTTATTTAATTTATTTAGATAATTCTTTTTTCTAATACCATTTTCTTCATAGACAATAATTAAATTATAACTTGACGATTGGCTTTAAAACTATGGCCAGTTCTGTGGTGTACCCGATTAACTATGGTGCATCACACACCAGGTTGATCAAATGGGTAAGATGTTATATTGTATCAATACATCAATGATCCTGTGATCCACTATAAAATTTTAACACTCTTCCCTGCCCAATGCCCACCCATTCCATTCCAGGGGCTATCCCCCTTCCCAAAAAACCACAAAAAAAAAAGCCTCCTTGGAGAGCACCTAATTAATGAATCCTTGCTTTATAGTTTTTTTTTATTTAACTCTCCATCATTTGGCTTGCTTGGGGGAGTCATTACTGTTTGCTTCTTTTTTTTTGGGTTAGACTGCTTCGGTTTCTCTTCTCCTTTGAATCTCCTATCATTGTAGTGTAACCTTTTGGGCTCATGGACTCTCGTTTCTCTGTCCTCATCATTGGTGCCAGCATCTCTGATGACTACCTTTGCCACCACATTTCTTGTTCTCCATATACATCTTTCTTTTTTTTCGTTTCATTGACCATTCTGATTTTTTTTCCTCTTTTTTCTATTGTGGAAAGTATCTCGACCGTGAATGTGCTAGTTGAGAATGGCATCGAGGACTTCATGATCCTAGAGGCTTGAGACCGCATTAGCGATAGGATCCGGAAGGAAAGCTTGGATTTGGTGCCGGTAGTAGTGCAACAACTTTTATAGTAGCTACAGTCAATATCTGCCACCATTGATAGAGAATGTGGAAAACATGGTGCTTGTTGCGGTGCAGCCTTGTACTATGGAGGAGGAAGGAGAAATAGCATGCAGTGCTTGCAGAAGCAAGAGTTGAATGAATGGATGAAGACCCAGCAAGTGTCATAACTTAGCCTGTCGATGACTTGAGGTTCAAACTTCAAAGTAAAAGAGAGAGTTGATAAGAAATGTTATGGTGCACTAGTGATTATTGGTTGTATGCACACACCACCAATCCTCACCACTAGATTCACCTAGTGTGTGGTGCACTATACTTAGCTAGTGCACCACAACACTAATTAACTTTCCTTATTATTTTTTCATAGCCTTGTGATGTTGTTGTATCTTATTACATATTTGTGCTAAAATGATTGTAAGAGTTATTCAAGAATGGAATTATATTAATATTGATTTATGGATTTTTTTTTTTGATACATCAAAGGAAAAAGTTCAAACCCTTCCATTGCAAAAGAGAAGCAGCCAAAAGAGAAAAAGATGAATAAAACAAAGATGAAAGAGAGCACAAAAGAAAACAACAAGATTACAAGCCAAACCCCAAGAGCATTACTGAAAAGTCTCCCATCCCATAAAGTATATCATGATAAGCACCATCTTTCCCCAAATGCTTTTGGACAGCCATTAGATAAGCCGCCACACACTATTGACCTTTTAAAACACTCATCTCACAGACTCATATTGGAGTTGCCTCACAACCTCATATTGGAATTGTAGTACAGGAAATCATATAACTTGCCCTTCAGCCTGGTACAAGAAAAATCATAGAATATGGCGTGATTGTGGCACCTATTAGCAATTTCCTTCCATTTCACTAGCCACTTCAAACACTTTGATTTATCATGAACTAGTAGAGCATTTTTAAACTATGATTTGATGTTGAAGAACTGATTTCTCATGAATGTGTATTCCCAACCAGATAAGGTGTCCCCTTTTAGCCAATCTTCCAATAGTTTTGAAGAGGTACTGACTTCAAATTCATAATCGGATCCATATGACTCCTCCAGAAAAAATTGACGTGATTCTTGTATTGTTAAAACCTCAGCATGGCATATTGATGCAACTTTAACAAAATCCACCAAATAGCATATAGCTACAAACTCTGCATTAGTAAGGACTCCACCTATGGCATAGTCATCATGCAAGGTACAAAATTCAACACACAACCACCATATGAAATTCCTACTAATATCACGACTTCATCTTGTATGGAGATAACAAATAGATGTAGACTTAATTTGGTATATCCCTTTTTCATTACCAGCACCAACATGATGATGGGATTGTTTCACATTCGAGCTATAGACAATCCAAGATTTCCATTAACATTTTATCATGCACTTTAGCCCCTCCAATCCCCATTTTTGTTTTCGAAGATAACAACATTTCTCCATTTCTGTATACAGCAAACAACCGTGTAAACACCATATTTTGTCCTTTCTTTTTAATACAAATAAGAAAACAATAAAAAAAAATTTCTTTCCTATTAGCTTCTAGTCTCATCTAAATTTTAGGTTTTTAACTGCTTTTCAAATTTTTTTATCTCATCATATCTCAAGTTTTCAACTACTTTTCAAATCTTTATCTCATTATATCTCAAGTTTTTTTAACTGCTTTTCAAATTTCTGGTCAATTTGTTACCAAAGATATCTCTCATTCTTCTCTATATAAAGCCAACTTCCTCCTTCAAAAGAAAGAGGAATTTAGTCAGTCAATGACCACTTTTACTATTTTTCATTCCTATTCTCCTATCAAATTTTAAATCCTATCACCATCAAATCATTTCTAGCATCAACATCTACCACAAAATCAATCATATTCTCATTCCAATTCCATAGTTGAGCCAAATCATTGCCCATCTTCATCTTTCAGCCTGTCACGGTTGTCGCACTATTATGAAGCCGCATAGTCACCACTCTTGCTTAGTCTCTGCTAGAGCGTTCTATCATCATCACTGCCATTAATATATCAAGCCTCCTTTACATAGCAGTTTAATCTTCTTCTTGTATGCATGTTGGGTGTTTTTGTTTTTTCTTTTGCCTTTTGTTCTTATTTTCTTTTGAAAAGAAACTTACACTAATTTCTTTTTTTATATATATTAAACCTTTTCTTTTCCATCGTAAACTTTTTTTTTCATTTGATGTTTTATTTTTTGGCATTTTCACTCTTTTTTTTTTGTATTTGTCCTTTTTTGTTTGATGTATTTTTTTAATTGGTTGAATTCTTTTAAATTTTGAATATCACATTATCTTTAGCTAAAAAGTTTTCTTTGTTTTAATGGTCAAAACATTTTTTTAAATCCATGCAACAAACTTACAATATTGATATATGTTTTGACCATCCTCAAGGGTTGTGAAAATTGTAAGGGTTTATTGTATAGCTTATACTATCTTAAATCTTGTGTAAGAGTGGATTAGATTTTTTTTTTCTTTCCTTTTTTTAAAAAATCTTTTTGCAAATAAAATCAATCCAACACAAAATTATTTTCTACAAGAATGACGATGACTTTAAATTCCTCATTGCACTTGAGGAAACGTAGGAGCGGGTAATCCCTGTCAATCTAAAAATTAAATTTTCTTAAATTTTGTTTCTTATTTTATTTTATTTTTTTATAAATAGTTGTTATATTAATTTTGTTTTCTTGTCTTTTGTAAATAATTGTTATAATTCTAAGGGAAAAAATAAATATTATTATAGTTATTAATTAATTTGCATAAAACCCTAGGATAACCGTTATAAAATGGATGTATTAGGGGTGTAGTAGAATTAAGTTTCTATTCTTCCCTATGCATAATTAAACTCCCGAACCTAATCTCTTTTAAAGACCAGTTTTTTTTCAAATTTAAAAGATTTTTTTTATTTTTTTCTAAACTAAAAATTGATGGTGACTTTATTGAATATTTTTCAATATTTTTTGTTGCCTCGTGTCCCGATGCCCTTTGAGTAAGTTGTGATAGTTTGACGACTCTACTAGGGATGGTTAGAGAGTCAAGCTTATTAGAGTCAATTATGCAAATTATATAACTAAAATAATGTTTATTTTTTCCCTTCTTGTTGCTCTTCATTTTTTTTGTGTTGTTTTTAATTGTAAATATTTATGTTTGTAAATATTCTTTTATTTATTTGTAAATAATTATTTTACTTTATTTGTCACTCAAATATTTGGGATAGTAGACTTTTTTTTCCTCTCTTTTTGTATATATCTCAAACCTTAGGATAGTCAACTTTTTGTATATATTGTTGGGCCTTTATTGTGTAGTTTTTAGGGTTTTCAGGTTTTTATGCTCCTTACACAGACTTCATTTTCACTTACCTTACACACTATTTTGGCCATATAATAGAAGGGGTTTTGACGAAGTTATTGTGAGGCTTATACTTTCCTGATAATCATTGATTCTCCCACTCATATTGTTACCAAAATTGTGTGCTACCATATTGTGACTTTCTATGTCCCTATGGCCACGCTTGCAAAACTAGATCCTTATCTTTTGGATAGGGGCAATCTGAGGACCTTGACTTATAGGGGTTTAGACTCGTCCAAAGAAATCGTGCACAATAGAATAGATTAGTGGATCACCCAAATTAAGGTCTTGACCTTAGAAATAACCAGCCACTAGGTCCCACCTTAATAGAACACAAAGGAACATATCTTTTTATCTTCTTATCTTGTAATTTTAATTTCAAATCATGTATTTGAATAACATGTCATGCATATTCTACTTTTAACTCTCGAGTCCACCTCTTCCATATCATTTATTGCAACATGTATAACATTCACCTCTTTGTTACACATGACAGCATGCATAAATAAGAAAAAAAAATTCATTGAACAAGCATTTTTTTTCTTTTTAGTCAATCCCTTCCATACAATCATGACATGCATAGAAAAGCTTTACAAAAAAAAAAAAAAATCATTCATAACATTGCATCTTTCTTTTTTCCCTCTATCATTTCCATAAATTCGTAACATGCATAAATAAACCAAAAAAGAAAAAAATTCTTCAAACATGCATTTTGTTGCCTTTATCCTCTATCCTTTCCATACATTCATTAGGTTGCACCATGCATTTTTGTCATGCTCATAACATGCATCAATAAACATTTTTTTTTTAAAAAAAAAGAGAGACTCCATATAACATGCATTTTTTTCGCCTCACATGTCATAACATGCAACGACAAGCATTAAAAAAAGAGATTTCTCAAACATGCATTTTTCTCTTTTATCCCCAAACATTCATGTCATGCATTTTTTTACATAATCGAGCAGATCAATAAGCATTTACAATGTGTTTGGAATGGGAAAAAGTAGAAATCGATTTGATTTGTAAATCAAATTTTATGTTAGAATGTTTTAAAAATAAAAAATGATTTCATTTGTCAAATCCTATGGATTTAGTTATTTTGTATTTGAAATCCTATCAAAATTGAAATGATTTGATAGGAATTGATTTGATTTTAAACTTCAAGTATAAATCAAATCAAGTCAATTCCATTTTTATTCATTCCAAACATTATCTTTTGTATTTTAAACATAAAAGTGAATTTCTAAGTCAATTCAAATCCTATTTTATATAATTATTTCAAATATAAGATTTAACTTATAAATCAAATCAATTCAAATTATTTCCAATTAAATCAAATCAAATCCTATTTTAAACCATTCCTAACACTACTTTAGGGAAGAGTTCATCTACCATGCACTTCTTTACTTTCTTTATCAATCCTACACGCTTCATGCATTTAAACATTGTCACGCGCATTCTTAGTTTTTTTATTTTTTTTCAACAAAGTCTTAGCATGCGCACATCAATAAGCATCTAGGAAGAACTCATCTAACATGTATTTTTTTCCCTTTCCTTTCCATCCTTTCTATATCATTATGCGTATCATACATATTCTCTCATTCCATAACATGCATTTTTTTATAATCTTGAAAAAAGGATGCACTGTTTTGTTTTTAAACATCACTCTTCTGAGGAAAATTTTGTTTGATGCAAGTAGTTATGTTTGAGAGTCATAAGCCAAAAAAACAAAAAAAAAAAAGAGGAAAAAAGAAAGAAAAAGAAAAAGAGAAGAGGAAAAAGAGAAAGTTAAGCTCGAAAAAAAGAACTAGAAGGAAGGAGTATGACCTAAGGAATCACTGAAGAGAAGATCCTACATGTTTGGATGCTATTCTTAGACTTTGCAAAAATTGGGCCTTCGATCTTGATGAGACCAGCTAAGCTTTGGAAGATGTGATAAAGTGCCTTCATTGCAATGAAGAGGCATTAACTAGGGATGTGAATCTTGATTTGACTTGTTGCATCTTGAGTACTGAAAAACAGACTTTTATTGCCTTTGCTTCTGTTTGAGATCCATTGAAATAATGAAATGATTATGCATGGTTTCTTTTCTTTTTTTTTTTTTTTCAAATCAACACATTATCTATCATATTTTATCTATATACTCTTTCCTTCTTCTACACCCTTTACACAGTCATTCCTTCCTTTTGGAATTCCTCTCCTATACAGATAATCATGAAAAACCCATTAATTGATTTTTGTGTTACAAAGGACATGAATAATCATGAATATGATGAAGTTCCTAAACTATGCGGGCAATTTGCTTAGATGTTGAACCTAGTAGAAATTGGCAAAGTAGTTGGTAACCAAAAAATGAATCATCACCCTCTGTACTCCTATTTAATCATCAATTGGGGCAATTTTGTATTTGTTGGTATGAAAATGGCAATACCCAAATAGCTGAAGATGATAAAAAAGAAGTGATTAGCATCAATCTGCTATAAGCAATCATACTAAAAGAAGGATGGCAAGAGCATTTAATAAAAGTGTTTAGGATCTAACATAATGGTCAAATGTTATATTTTTTAAGAAGATCGTGCCAAATCAAGAAAAAAGTAAAGGCAAATAAGCATCAATAACTTGACAAGTTGGTCGATTCTTGTGCAATTGAAAAAGCATTTTGAACAAAGAAAAAAGGGAAAAAAAAGCTTGCTAGATAGGAAACTCAAATAGTTAGTATGGGCAAAAGTTAGAGCCCAAAATATATTTAAAAAAAAAAGAGGGAAAAACTCGCTAGATCAAAAACACAAAAGATGATCTAGGCAAAAATTAGTGCTAAAAAAAAAAAGAGGGTGCTCGCTAGACTGAAAACCCAAAAGGGCAGTCTAGGCAAAAGTTGCAGCAACAAAATATTCATTAGGTTGAAAACCTGAATGGATAACCTAGGCAAAGATGTGGCGTTTGGTAAGTCAAGCACAAATGTTTATCAACAAAGACTCCAGAAGAATGCTAAACTGGGGCAATTTGATGGCAAAGGATCAATTCACAAAAGATAAGGAGTCAACAGTCAAAAGTAGATTGATTTCGCATAGCAAGGGATTATAGTCTTAGTCATGAGTTTAAGTCTAACGTAACTAAAGAATCAATAAAATGGATAAATCATATGAAATCTACATTGCAAGTCCTTCTGACCCTTTTGTACCCTATCAATTTCTTTATACTTATCCATGTTTTGTAAATATTGTTCAATTTTAAGTGCAATAATTTATTTTACTCTTTTACTTTCCCTCTTACCTCATTCTTTACTCTCTTTTCTCTTTTCTCTTTTTCCCTTTCTCCTTCATCATCAAAAGCAATGTTTTGCTTGGTTGATCTGTCCTCTCTCAAATCATGCATAATCAAGACATTATATTTGAATAAAGCAAAGAGGCGTTATCCAACAAGGCTCATTTACAACAAGTCAAGATGAGATTCATCACAATTGTTTAAAAAAAAAAAAAAAAGGCTAGCTAGATAGAAAACCCAAAAGGGCGGTCTAGGGAAAAATTAGAGCATAAAAGAAAAATAAAAAGCTTACTAGATCGAAAACAAGAAATGGCGGTCTAGACAAAAGTTAGAGCAAAGCCAAAAAAAAAAAAATGCTTACTAGATTGAAATTCGGAAAGGGCAATCTAGGCAAAAATTAGGGCATACAAGAAAAATGAAAAAGCTCGCTAGATCGAAAACTAGCAATAGCGGTTTAGGCAAAAGTTAGAGCAAAATTGAAAGAAAGATCCAAAGCATGACAAAATAAAGAATCAGTTGAAAATGGAGGTTAAGTCAGAAAATCATGAGACAAGCAGTTCATAACAATGGTCAAATATAATATCTCTTCAATATGCAAGGCCATGAGTTAGAAGCCAAAGAAGGTCAAGGCAGAAATTCAAGAAGCAAGCAGTTCATAAGAGAGGCTCTTCAGCATGCTAGACTAAGAATCAATTGAAAATAAAGGTCAAGGTAGAAATTCAAGAAGCAAGCAGTTCACTAAGAGGTTCTTCAGCATGCAAACCCACGAGTCAGAAGCCAAAGTGAGGCTAAGGACAAACAATTCAAAAGAGTGGTCAAATGCAACGATTTTTCAAATAGAATAACTTATTGGATATAACAAGGATTTTCCCAAGGGTGTGATGTTTAGAAACTATAAATTGGGACAAGTTTTTTTTTCTTTTCACTTTCTCATCATTCATCTTTTTGCATCATCATATCATCTAGGTCGATGCACATATCATTAACACTAACCATTTCTCATATCATCATCACCATATCATATCATTTATCTTTCCCGCAAGAGCAATGTTTGGATACCTTAAATTTGGGTATTTTTTTTCTATAAATCCTCAACAGTCATTTTTCTTTTGCATTATCACCATAAGCATTTTCAATTTCTTATGTTTGTATTTTCAAATTCAATTTTAATTTTGCAAGGCTGCATTTTCAGTTTCAATTCCAATTTTAATTTCAATTTTGCAAGGATGTATTTTCAAATTCAATCTCAGTTTTACAAGGCTGCATTTCCAATTCCATATTCAATTTCAATTTCAATTTTGCAAGGCTTCATTTTCAATTTCAATTTAATTTTGCAAGATTGCATTTTCAATTCCAATTCCAATTTCAATTTCAATATCAATTTTGCAAGGCTACATTTTCAAATTCAATTTCAATTCTAATTCTAATTCCAATTTAAAAGGCAGCATGTCCAATTTCAATTTTAAATTCAATTCCAATTCCATGTTTAAGACTGCATTTTCATTTTCAATATCAATTTCAATTTCAAAGCTACATTTTCAATTCAAATTCAGTTCAATTCCAATTTTAATTCCAATTCCAATTTCAATTTCAAGGCAATATTTTCAATTTCAAATCCAATTCCAATTTCAAGGCTGCATTTTTAATTCAATTTCAATTCCAATTTCAAGGCTACATTTTCAATTTCAATTCCAATTTCAAGGCTACATTTTTAATTTCAATTTCAATTCCAATTCCATTTTCAAGACTGCATTTTTAATTTCAATTTTGATTCCAAAGTCAATTTCAATTTCAAGGCTGCATGGTCAATTCAATTTCAAGTTCAATTTCAATTTCAAGGTTGCAATTTCAATTTCAACTCCAATTCTAAATTCAAACTCAATTTTGATTTCAATTCCAATTTCAATTTTCAGGATGCATTTTCAATTTCAATTCCAAATACAATTTCAATTTTAAATTTGTATTTTCAATTCAATTTCAATTTCAAGGTTGCATTTTCAAATTTCAATTTCAATTTTGCATGACCTCATTTTCAATTTCATGTTTGCACTTTCAATCCCAATTTCAATTCTGCAAGGCTACAGTCCATTGTCATTAAGTTGCATCTCATGTTTGCGAAGAGTGCATTTCATTTTTTGTGTTTCATTTCATTTTCCACAAGGCAAGACGAATAAGTTTAGCATGTACTTTTGTACGGGTTATTCATCCTTTATGGCATATTGCCCACCATCAAACAGGTCATGCATTTCCATCACTTTTTGGACAAAATATGTGTTCATATCTTTACTTATTTCTTACTCGAAAATATAAAAACTATAGTTTTGATATTTTCGTGCAAGAAATAAGTAAAGAGGGGCAACTGTGAACATCACATTTTGTCCTTTCTTTTAATAAAAATAATAAAATAATAAAATAAAATTTCCTTCCTATTAGCTTCTAGAATCTCATCTTAATTTTAAGCTTTTAACTGCTTTTTAAATCTTTATCTTATCATATCTCAAGTTTTTTTAACTGCTTTTCAAATTTCTAGTCAATCTGATAGCAAAGATATCTCTCATTCTTCTCTAAATAAAGCCAACTCCCTCACTTAAAAAAGTTAGTCAAGGACCGCTTTTACTACTTTTCATTCCCATTCTCCTATCAAGTTTTGAATTCCATCACTATCACACCATTTCTAATACCAACATCTACCACAAAATCTATTATGTTCTCATTCCAATTCCATAATTGAGCCAAACTACTACCCATCTTCATCTTTCTGCCTATCATTGTTGCCGCACTATTGTGAAGCCGCATAGCCACCACTCTCGCTTAGCCTCCAACTAAGTGCTATACCATTATCACTGCCATTAATATCTCAAGCCTTCTTTATATAGTGGTTTAATCTTCTTCTTGTATGCATGTTGGGTGTTTTTGTTTTTTCTTTTGCCTTTTGTTCTTATTTTCTTTTAAAAAGAAACTTACACTAATTTCTTTTTTTATATACATTAAACCTTTTCTTTTCCATCGTAAGTTTTTTTTTTAATTTGATATTTCATTTTTTGGCATTTTCACTCTTTTTTTTTTTGTGTTTGCTCTTTTTTATTTGATGTGTTTTTTTAATTGGTTGAATTCTATTAAATTTTGAAATATCACACTATCTTTAGCTAGAAAGTTTTCTTTTTTTTAATGGTCGAAACATTTTTTTAAATCCAAGGAACAAACTTACGATATTGATGTATGGTTTGACCATCCTCAAGGGTTGTGAGAATTGTAAAGGTTTATTGTATAACTTATACTATTCTGAATCCTGTGCGAAAGTGAATTAGATTTTTTCCTTCTTTTTTTAAAAAATCTTTTTGTAAATAAAATCAATCTAACACAAAATTATTTTCTACAAGAACGACGATGGCTTTGAGTTTCTCATTGCACCTGAGGATACATAGGAGTAGATAACCCCATCAAGTCAAAAATTAAATTTTCTTAAATTTTGTTTCTTCTTTTATTTTATTTTCTTGAAAATAGTTGTTATATTAATTTTGTTTTCTTATCTTTTGTAAATAATTTTTATAATTTTAAGGGGAAAAATAAATATTATTATAGTTATTAGTTAATTTGCATAACAAACTCTATAGTAACCATTATAAAATGGATGTATTAGGGATACAATGAGATTGAGTTTCCATCTTTCCCTATGCATAATTAGACTTTTGAACCCAATCTCTTTTAAAGACCTTTTTTTTTTCAAATTGAAAAGATTTTTTCGATTTTTTTCCATAATAAAAATTAGTAGCGACTCCATTGAATATTTTTCAATATTTTTTATTGCCTCGTGTCATGGCGCTCTCCGGGTATATTGTGACAAACTGAAAAGAACAATGTACACCATTGTTTTTTTGGCATTCTAATATCCTGAATATCAAATCAGTTTTCAAAGAGCATCTTCAATTTGTTCGGAATAACCCAAGAACAACCTCCCCATTGTAAGCAATGACACCAAATTTCCCACGAAAAGCAGCATGTTACAAATAAATGATCCACATATTCCACTTCTACATTACAAAGAACACACCTCGTATTGTCTTCATGAAGGATATCGAATTTTCTGAGTTGATCCTTAGTGTTGAGTCTTCCCATGAAAGCAAACCACAACAACAGCTCCACTCTTGGTGGTGACAAGCCACACCAAATATTATTAAACTTGTTGTGACATAGTACCTGTCCATCCTGGATCCTTATTGACTGATTCAAGAAAGTCCAAACGGAGTAAGCACCATTTGGGTTATGGCGCCATACAACTTGATCCTAAACATCCGCAGCTAGAACAACTTGCAATAAAAGATTTTGCATGTCATAAACTAATCACCTTTCTCACTCAAAGAGCTCTCTTCTCCATTGAAAGCTCCACACCCACTCAACCTCGTCCCAAAAATCGCACTAAGCTAAGATGCTCTCTTTTTGCAAGGAGATAGAAAAGAGTTTAGGGAATTTATCTCTCAACCTTGAATCACCAACCCATATGTCCTCCCACAACTTTGTTTTCCTACCATTCCCCATTAACATCCATAGGCTATTCTAAATTACTTTTTTTAATTGTGTTATTGGATTGGCCAATCTGGCATATAATGCTCCACGGGGCCCCCTTGCATACTACACACCTGCTCCGAAATTGGTTTATCTATGATCAGACCATTGTAGGAACAAACAATGCATTTCCACAAAGGTGTCTTTTCTCTAAAAAACCTCCACTATCACTTGAACAACATGCCTGCATTTTTTATCATCACGTTCCCTACTCCTAGCCCACCTTGATCCTTTGGTTTTTGAATTTATTTCCAACTGACTATTAGCAAGTATTTCCCACCTGACCTTTTTCCCCAAAAAAACCTTGTTTGCAAAGAACTAAATTTATTGGCAACTGACTTGGGCATTTGAAATAATCCCAGAGAATATGTTGGTAGACTATTAATAACTGACTTGATCAACACCAACCTTCCAACCTTTGATAGAAGACTAGCTTTCCACCCACTGAGTTTTCTCTCTATTTTATCTGTTATGGACTTCCACGTTTCAACTTTTTTAGGATTTGCTCCCAAGGGAATTCCCAAGTATTTTATTGGTAGTTGTGCCACTGCACACCGAAGCACTCCTTAAAGCTGATCATTTCTTCTTCTTAACAATTGAATTGTATCAAAGTTGACTTGTCATAGTTTATTCTTAACCCGAAACATGCCAAGATTTTTTTATAATTGGCTAGGATAGTTATCTTTATAAGATAAAAACAAGATCGTATCATCTACAAATTAAAGGTGAAATAACTTTACCTTATTAGCCCTAATCATCAAACCTTCTATAAGAACCCTTTCCTTTGTTTAAAAAACAATCTATTCAACACTTCAACAATGAGAATGAAAATAAAAAGAGATGGTGGATCACCTTGCCTAAGACCTTTCTCCAATTTAAAAGGCTTAGTAGGGGACCCATTTACCAATACTGACATATCTGCATCTGTTATACAGCTACTAATCCATTTCCTCCATTTGATTCCAAATCCCATTCTGTCCAACACATGATCAACAAACACCCAAGATACCGAATCATAAGCCTTCCTGAAATCTAATTTCACCATTATGCCATGCTTCTTACTCTTCTTCAACCAGTGACCAGATTCATAAGCGATTAGAGTGCCATCCAAAATCTGTCGGCCTTCCACAAAAGTAGTTTGTGTTTCATCAATGAGTTTATTCATAACTTTTCTCATTCTTCTAGCCAAAATTTTGGAAATAACTTTGTAAATGCAACCTACATGCTAATGGGCCTAAAATCCTTCAGGACTTTGGCTCCTTCGAATTTAGCAATCAAAGTAACCCATTTCATATTGAGTGCCCTCAAAAGTGACCCAGTGGAAAAGAAATGAAGCACAAACTTTTGGAAATCCTGCCTTATTACATCCTAAAGTTTCCTAATGAAATTCAAATTAAATCCATTTGGTCCCGGAGCTTTGGATGGATCACATGACCATTCCGCCTCTTTAATTTCTTCAATAGATGGCATATGTTCCAAGCTAGCCGCTTCATCAACAGATAATTTTGACACAAGATCATCCTAAAATTGGATTCGCGGGCCCTTCTTTTGGGTATACAGTTGTTTAAAGAAAGATCTTACCTCCTTCTTGATGCACCTTGATTCCTTGAAAACTCTTCTTCCCATATGAAGCTCCAATATCAACTTCTTTCTCCTCTTAATTGTGGACAAGAAGTGGAAGTATCTAGAATTTCTATCTCTTTCCATCACAAACTTTTCTCTAGCCATTTGCTTCCAAAACATTTCCTTCCTAAGGAATGCACTTTTCCTAGCCAAATGAACCTTATCAGACTCACCATTTTAAATATGGGAATCCACTAAACAGACCTCATCTTCTAGCATTTTTATTTTGAGATCAATGTTACCAAACTAAACTTTATTCCAAGTACTTAATGAATACTCTAAAGCTTTGAGTTTTTTGTATAGGGTGAGTTATGACCCTCGAAATCCAGTATACTCACAATCAGGGTTAGAATCCTAGGGTTAACTTCAAAAAGTCATATCTCTCTCAATATTAATCCAATGACCTTATATTTTATATGGTTGGAAAGCCCTAGATGTCTAGTTTCACATAAAAATAGGTTCATCAAGTTTTGATGGCAAAAGGCAGAGCCGTACACTCTGCTAGTACGAACACTATGGTGTTTTCAACTTAAATAGATCCTGTGTTGCTTCTCCTTGTGTTTTTCATTCAAGTTTCAAGCCTATCACAACAATGTCATGTAAATCCAATCCAAAATCATCACATACATACAATAAATCATCAAATGAATAAAGAGAAATAAGTGTTCATGCAACCACTAGCCAACAGAAATCACTTGAGAAAGTTGAATCCTACCTCAAATTAATTTAAAAACTAGATAGATCTGAGTTTTTAGTGGAGGAAGTATGTGGAGTTTGGAGATTTGAGGAAGATGGAGTGAAAATGGAGAAGAGAGAAAGAGAGATGGTATGCTGAAAGTGGGAGGCCAAAAATTATGAGAGAAAGAAGAGATATTATGTTGGTTTGGTTAACATGATTGGTGGATTTGGTTTGGTAGTTTGGGTGGTTAAGAAGTGTGCCAAATCTACCCATTTTGTGTATGTCTAAATGGGCCACTTGTGGGGGGTAAAGTGGCTGAGTTTTTAGCCACAAATTCCTAGGGTTTTTGATGTATAATTTTATTAATTCGGTTCCAGCGATTTAAAATATTGAGTCTCCACCGATTTTCTTCAAATTGGTAAGTCATAACTAAATGGTTTTGTGAGAGCTCCTATGTATCTATCTTAATCTTTCCTAAGCTTAATCCCTCTAATTAACACTTAATTAACTCCTAATTAACTTCTAATTAACTGTATAGATTCAATAAAATCGAATAAATCGATTAACAACATAAATTAAACATTTTACAAATTTTGGACTAATAGTCTTCATTAATTTTCTACTTAACAAATTTAACTTCTCTAATCCTAATGTTTATACTTCAATCCTAGTTAAGGGTATCTCCCTAATGATATGAAATAATTCAGTTAATAATGCTAATCAAAAGCACCGTTTCTTCAGGATATTGTAGAAATGACATGGGGTTTAATTTAAATCTTCTATTGGATCTTGTGTGGGAGGCCCAATCCCTGTAGATACTTCTTCATAGCTACTACTAACATGCATAATGGGCTTGCTAAGGCCTAATCTCATTAATAAAGCAAAATCTTCCATTCTTCGGTCATCCTCTAGTGTGACTGTGTGGTTACCACGTGATTGAGAATCCTCCTCATTATTATTGAGTTCATTGATCTTGGTTTGGCAGTCATTCCCCATATCATTCATTATCTCGTAACCATGCATTCGCCCCACTTCATAACTGTTGCTAACATCATATCCTCTCTCTTCATTATCAAGTTCTTGACACTTGTCATTTAGAGATTGGTTGGCTATACAACATTCCTCTTCCTCTCCATCCTCCTGCAATGCTTCATCTTCTTTTTCCAATATCTGCGTAGTCGGAGTTGATGGTTGACAAATGTTCCTTATGCCCCATAGATCCACAGAATTTTCTCCAACTTCTTTGATGAAGACATCATATCTTGTTCCCCTAGCTAAGAAGTATATCCACTGCTATTGTAAGGACACATGTATCTATAAGGATCTTTGCAGATGTAAAATTGGCACACTCCCTTGTGCTTCTATCAATGCATATCTATCTCCCCCATGTATCTGCTATTTTTCTAAAGTTCTCATATGACCAGGCATGCGGCGAAACCCCCAAGCATTCTATCCAAACTCTACAAGTTTGATTGAATTCTTCAACCAACCAGCCACAAACATCCGCAAAATGATTCTTCAAATAATCAACTCCCAATTTGAGTGCATCTTCCTTGTCCTGGACATATTCAAAAGTTACCACTATTTTATAGGCCCTTATTGGCTTGACCTCCACAATTGTATGCAACAATATTTCTTTTATAACATCGACATTAACTGGGTATGTGGTTTCCCCGGTGATGTTTCTAGATAGTTTCTCCTTCATATCATCATTAATCTCACCATAAACCACTATCATCTTCTCCTGATTATCGTCCCTCTGCTTACCCTTTATTATGTTACTCCAATTTTAGCTATCGCTCATCAATTGATTCTTCTTCACCATTATTGGATCATCCGGACCCTTGGGCTTCTACATCACTACATCTTTGAATGTTCGACCATCAGTAGCCCTATTCAGATACATCATTGGCCTTTCTGGATTTTTCTTTCCCTCTGCTTCCTCCTTCAAAAAGCACTTGAATTTTGCTTCACTAACCATCATTGTATGACCTCTAACCACTGTTCCATTCACCATTTGGATTGTTTTGAGAGCTTTGTTCTTACAGTTAAATCGTACAAATGCGAAGAGTTTATCATTCGCAACCCTTTTTTTCCTTCATTAGAATACATCTGTAATGGTGCCAACTAGATAAAAAATTTGCCACAACCATAATTGTGACATGGCAGGAAGCAAATTGTCAACAAAGATAGTGAAGGATCTTGCTTCAATATTCTTCAATCCATCCATTCTTAATGTTGTATAATGTCCACCGACATAATCTCCTTTTTTCTTGCTGCCATACTTGACTTGTCCATAATTGTACCCCTTTCTTTTCACTACTGTCCACTCTCTCCCTAGAAAGTTTGTTTTTGGACTCTTTCCTGTCTACTTGTAGTTGGATACCAAGCTCTCTCACCCCAATGTGTGTGTCTCTCTCCCCCCCTTTCTCACTCTCTCTCACTTTTTCTTTCTTTCTCACTCATTCTATCAAACCAATGATGTATCCCTATTGATTTATGGATTTGAAAGTTGTGTTTTCACATAAGTTGTTTGAGAAAAACGATGGGCTCTAAGTTAGAATGCTGCTTGCCGTAGCGAAGAGACGTAATGACACTACCACTTGCTGTAGTTAAGAGATATAATGACACTATCACTAACCATAATAAAGAGATATAATGGCATTATCGCTCGCTGTAGCAAAGAGATATAATGACCTATGTGCACATAGTATATTCACTAAGATAAAAGGGCAAGACAGTCTTAATTATAAGACTATATCGGGTGAAGCGAAGCCCCAGCTTGAGATTTCATGAAACTCGTGATTAAATGGGTTAAGATTACTCCCCACAAGATTTAGTTAACCCTTATGGAGTATTTAACTACTTGACAAAAGATCTGATTTTATTTTTGAGAGGAATGATTTATGAAAAATATTAGGATAGCACAATGAGATCTATTAAGTTTTTATTTATGAGTTTCTATTTATGAAAGAGATATATGAATGAGTTTTTAGTTATAAAGATACCGAGAAGTATAGGATTGATGAACTATTATTCTCACTAATTTCTTTTAGTGATTTATGATTGATAAGTTATCTTTTTTATTTTAAAAGTTTGTGCATTTATTAGTTTTTTCTTCTTATTGCCTTTGTTTATATATCCTCACTGAGTCTGTGTGATTCACTCTTTTATATATTAACATATTTATAGGTTGCTCAATTGACTGATATTGTTGGTATGCCTCCAATATGGTTTGGGTGAGTACTGTCACTTCTGGTTCTAGAGTCTGCAACTATCGATTATATTCTTGCTTATTCTGGTTGTTTCTAATAAATTTGAGATGTAAGCATTATCTAATAATAATCATGAGTTGAGGTTAAGGATATATATCTATATTAACCATTTGCAAAATGCTTTATCTTGTTAGGCTAGCCAAACTATATTAAATTTAATATAATCTGTGCGCCGGTCATGGACCCTAAAATGGGTCATGTCAAGATCAACCTAATTAATATTGTTGAACTTCGATTAGATTAGATAATTAAGTTTTTTTTTCTTTTGGGATTTTTTTTAAACCATAGGTATGTTTGTCAGCTGGGTAGCACCACTTCGGTGGGGAAAAAAACTCTCCCATTCGAGTTTTAATGCAGTTGTATACGTAGAACTCAAATCCAAGGCCTTTGATTAAAGTAAAACAACTTCCCACCAGTTGACTTACATGCTCATGGGCATTTATATAATTAAGTTATTTTAATTTAAAATTTATTTGAATTTGTATTTATTATTTTTGTAATTCCATACTCGAAGTTCTTAATCTCTCACGTAAACTATATTCATTTTGGTCCACAATAATTATCATTTTGACAAAATTGGTATATCCTTACAATATCTTGATACAATATTGTAAGAATATACCAATTTATTCAAAGTGATAGTTACAGTAGATTAGAGGGAGTATTTTTATATTTATTCACAAACTTTTTAAATTCAACATATTCAAAAAAAAAATCTGCACTTAAATTTTAATAAACATACTACTTTTTATTAGTTTTTACATTTATTTAAGACATTCACTTATTTAAATTTTTCTTTTTTAGTAAATCTATACTTTAGGTTTCTGAAAGATTTTCGTTTTAACACTTTAGTCTTTAAAATATTAAATGTATATATTTTAGTCCCTGAAAGATTTCCTCTTAAAAATTTAGTTCTTAAAAGATTAAATTTATACACTTTAGTTCCTGATTGATTTTTTTTAATACTTTAGTCCTTAAAAGATTAAATATACTTTAATCCTCAAAAAATTTCACGTTAAACATATTAAGTTCTTAATGGGAAAATTATATACACGTTAATCTCTAAAAAATTAATATATTAAAAGCCTATTTTCTTAGGGACTGATGTGTAATTTTTATTAATTATAAATTAACAAATAAAAAAATTTTAAAATATAATTATTTTAAATATTTCTTAATTTTATTATTTACAATTATGGCTTATACTAAATAATATTTATTATTTATTTATAAATATTTGTTGTTTTAATAAAATATAAAAAATACCAAACAGATAATCTCCCTTTTGTGTATTTTGATATTTTCTATTTTCTACTATAAAATATAACTAGAAAGATAAATTGTAATAAAATATAATTTTTATTAATTATATAATTAAAATTTTAAAAACTAATATAGTTATATACATATTTACTACTTTAATTGTCATTATTTTAATTTTTTTAATTATTATTTTTATTATTTTCATAAATACAGAAATATGTGTGTGTGTGAGAGAGAGAGAAAGAAGGGGGGATGGAGGGAGGGAGAGAAGAGTCTTTATATATCAAAATTTAATCAGATTAATCTTACATTCCAAGATTTAATTGAATTATACATCATATATGTAGTTATTTTTATTATACATAATTAAATTTATATTAAATATTCTTTATTAAAAAGTATTAAATTTATCTATATATTTTATTTTATTATTTTTATTTATTTGATAATTTTTAATTTAATAAATTAAATAAAAACAAATAGTAAAATAGTTTTTATATACTTTAGTTCTCAAACATCAAACATATTAATTCTTGTAATATGAAAATCATACATATATTAGTCACTAAAAAATTTTGTTTTTAATATATTAATCTTTTAAGGACTAATGTGTATATGATTTTTTTGATAAGGAATTAATATGTTTAACATAAAATCTTTTAAGGACAAAGTGTGTGCACTTGATTTTTTAAAGACTAAAGTATTGAAAAATCATTCAGAGATTAAAGTTTATGCATTTAATTTTTGAAGGAATAAAATATTAAAAAAAATCTTCCAGGGACTAATATATATATATATAGTCTTTTAAAGACTAAAGTGTTAAAATGAAAATCTTTTAGGGGCTAAAGCATAGATTTACTTTTTTTTTTATGAAATTATCATCAATTTTATATTATTACAAAAATCCAAATTATTATTAAATATCTTATGATGTAATTTTATATTATCATCAGTTGTTCTAAGAATAACACTTTAGAAAAATATGAAATTTGTTTTTATTTTAATTTGATAATCTAAACCAAATTTATTAAACAAATTTACAAAATTTAAATAAAATCAATTTAATTTAATTTATTTTTGGATAATTAGCAATCACATCCCTTGAGATATCAAAATATAGCATTAAACCCTAAATTTGTATAAATATGGCACCCCACCTCAAACTTGTATAAAAATTGCACTCCAACCAAAGCAAGTGGCTTTTAGCATGGGAACAAAATGTTTGGGTCTATGATGGATCAATTTAATATTAACTCTTAAATTTTATTAAAAAAGTCAATGGTTGATATTACATTTCAAGTTCTTGCATTTTAATTATTCTTATTCGACAATTTCATCCTCTATGTGTCTGTATTGCCACATACACCGCCAGTCCACCGCAACTCTTATTCACGGCAACATGACCGTATTGCCTCACAACTCAACTATCGTAATGACGTTAGCCTCTCACCATCCTATGCAAGTTCCTTCTTCGTGTTGCCCTTGTGATAGCCACTGCCAAATATTCCACCTCCTATCGCGAACCCATCTTCTTAACCATCTTTTACTAAGGGTTAAGATTGTATTCCAATTTTTGCAACTTTATTTTTCTCACTTCCCAATTTCATTCTCTCTTTTTCCCTTAGCACTTGCTTCTTCCTCACCTTCCTAACAACCTTTAGTCTAATTTTTTTTTTCTCAATTATCGAATTACATGCTTGATAGAGGGGTAGGTGGCTAATCATCGGGTTGTGAAGTGAAGATAAAGGGTTATACATGGGATGACAGTGCCATAACACTAAGCATTAAGCAACCTTTAGCTAATTTCTATTTCATACAAAACTCCCATAGGAACAATACCCCTCACAAATTTTGATGTTCTTTTGTAGAGCATACAAAAACCACTTTTCCTCAAAAAATCTAATTGCAAAAAAAAAAAAAGAAGGAAACTTTGAATTGAGAAAAGTAAATATATAATCAGTAATTCTTAGATTTTGATGGAACAGGGTGCTTGAATTTTGACTTTGTCTTCTTCAATGATGGCCTCTTCAATTGATTTGAACCATCATTATTATTTTTTGGCATTATGCTTGCTTAGCCCTAATGAAGGGTGGATGAGAAGGTCAAGCCATGGTGATAGGAGGAGGAATATTTGGTTGTGGCAATTGTGGGGGCGGCATGGAGAAGGAAGAGGCGTAGGAGGGCAAGGGGATAACATTATCATGATAGTTCATGGAGATGGCAAAACGGGTTCAAGCAGCCAGATTGGCCCGTTAAACCCGCAAAAAATGACGAATTGACTTGACATATTTGGCTCGCCAAAATATTTTGGCTCGCTTAACCCGCTAAATTTTTTTGGCTCGCTTAACCCGCTCTGCCTAACCAGCTGGCTTTGGTGGGCAGGGTGGGTTGGGCCTGCGGGCTTGTGTCTCTTTTTTTTTTTTTTGGCATACATGAATTTTTGTTTATTTTTGGGTTTTTGTTATATACTATGTTATATATATTTTTGGGTTTTTGGCATACTATGTTATATATATATATTGGCAGGTTGGCCTTTAAACAGGACGAACTAGAATATTAAGATCGTTTTCCCATTTCGGCCCGCCCCGCCTTGCTTTTGGCAAGTTGGGTGGGTTGGCCCACTTTGTCATTACTAATAGTTGAGTTGTGAGGCAGCGAGGTCGTGTTGCCCTAAATGAGGCTGCTGGTGTGTGTGATGGTGTGATAACAGGGATAATTAAATTGTGGAATGAGAATAATTAAGATGTAAAAACTTGAAATATTATCTCAATCATTGATATTTTTAAATGAAATATAAGAATTAATATTAAATGTGTCTATCATAAACCTAAACATTGTGTTTCCACATTAAAAGCAACCTACTTGGAATGGAGTGCAATATTTATACAAGTTCAAGGTAAAGTGTAATATTTACACAAATTTAAAATTTGGTGATATATATTAAAACTCTAAGGGGTGTGGTTGTTAATTATTTTTTTTTTAATAATCTCAAACTTAAATTAGACCGATCCTAGTCGCCCTTATTGGAAAGTTACATTATGGTAAAATCAAAATTAAATAAACAAAAGAATAAAGTGGTCCCATGTGCCAGCGTGACCAACCTTGTGCTTCGTTTTTCATCAGAGTATATATTAAAAATTGGAATTTTCTTATTCTTATTGAGATTTAATTTGTATATATTATTAGTATAAATTTTTTATATTATTATTTAATTATATATTATCATATCAATAGATATAGTTAAATTTTATATTTACTATTTAATTAGTTATGTAAATAAAAGAATTTGATTAATTGATTTCATAAAAAAATTTTAATATTGTTAATGTATCAAAATTAAATTCTTCTTATTTTAAATATAATAAAATTAAGTTAGAAGAGAGATAAATATAAGGATTGAATTTGAATATACTGTCAGTGTAAAAAACTTTTACACAGACATCTAATTTTGTATTGTCACATTAATAAAAGTCTTTGATATAATCACCCACTACTTGAATGATCATGCAAATGGAAAGTTTTGATTGGACAATAATGTAAAAAAATTTTACACTGCAGTACATTTCAATTAAACTCTAAATATAAATATATTAAATATGTGATATTCTCTTAAAATTTGTAAAGTCTAATTTAAGGGGTTTCTTTTTTTTTTTTCTTTTATGTGTTAAGTTTTTGTCCTTATCTCATTCTTAATACAACATAATCATGTTCAGTGTATATAACGACGCTTCACCGGAAAGCAAGGTGCGGGCTCCTTGCTTTATGAAGAAGCATCAAATCCAGAAACCCAGTTCACGTAGACCGACACTCGACATTTTTCGCTTTTTTTTTTTTGGAAAAATAAAATAAAATATTTAACTTCACATTAAAAGTTGAATTTCAGAAAATTTAACCTCACGATATATTACAAAAAGAAACTATTATGCTAAAAACATAAATTTGACAGAAATTTATTTTTAATTGTCAGAAAGCACATATTTTTACGTATATAAGAAAAGCATATTTTGATAAAATTTAAATATATTTTTTGTCCATAAAAATATAAAAATTTATTATTCAGATAAAAAAATGAAAAATTTTTCGCTGTGGTTTCTCCAAAATTGTGCATCATATCGATATCTCATTTATTAAAAATAAGCATAAATAGCCCTTGGCAATGAGTTTAGTAGTGCTACGAATGAGATCAATTTTGCTCACTAAATGAAAAAGGAAAATTAGAAAATAAACAATGCATAAAAATTTTGCATAATGTTTATGACTATTTGGTTATTTTATATCTATATAAGATGTGTGCTAAAACAGACAAGAAAATATTTTTAATTTGGTCGAATTTTTCTAGAATATTAATTGCCAATGAAAATTCCTGGCAACTTCCTGGCAGACAGACACTTAGAATTTAGAAACATGCTGATGCTGATTAAGAAATTTAAATTTAGAAATTATTAATTGTATATTTAATTCTAATTGGCCTGTACACGTTATTGGAAACTTCTTGATCACGGCAACAAAGTCTTCGCAATATTTTATATAAATACTACTTTTAAAGGATAAAAATGGCATGGTCCCAGCGTGTTGCGTTCTTGCCTCGTTCATGGCCATATTTATTTCTCAGTGATATGTCAGTGCCTTTAGTTCACATGGCATTGCGAAACTAAATTTTGTTACTAATGCGAAAGAAAGCCACCAGGCCAATGACATGCGGCCAATAGTGAAACAAAATGAATGTATTATTAATATTAGAAATAGACAGATATTTTGAAACTTTAAAATATAAAAAAATTGATAAATATATTGAAATAAATAAAGTAATAAATTAGGGCATTAATTTGGGAAAAATACTTGTATGGTCCACGAATACTATGTGACTGTGCTCTCGAATCAATCATGTAAGTGTATTTTGTATGAGATTATGTGTTAGTGAGTCTCATACAAAATACACTTACATAATTAGTCAAAAGCATAGTCACATGGTGCTCTCGAACTATATAAGTATTTCTCTTAATTTTGAGAGAATTTTAGTATTTTATTAGAGAATTCGAATGGCGTCTCTTAAAACTTGAAAAATTCGTCTTCCATTAACACACTAAAATATAATTAAAACGACAAACATAAATGACCTACAAAACAAAAACGTTAGACCATTAAATAATGTAGAATAACAACTTTTTTTGTTTAACCTGCAAATACCTAAGGAGTTCTCTATAAGAGGAAAAAAAATTTGCAATTGTTTATGTTTGGGGTAGTTAGCATAAATTAATGTCTTTGAGGGACAAAGATAGGAGTGGTATTTAGTTAGTTGTTAACTGAATTGGAGTTAGTTATTCCTAACTGCCATGACAGCTATATGCTCTTGCATAAAAATAGAATCATCTACTGGAGAGTAATACACAAGATTCATTTTTCACTCAAAATACACAAACTCTCCACTTTCTTTTCTCAATTCTCCTTCTTTCCAAGCCTAGTTCTGACATTTTTATGGTATCAGAGCCAATGCTTCCATGGCTACGCTCACATCAGAATCTTCAGCTTCTTCAAAGTCTCAGCATCAAAATGCTTCGAGCAATTTTGTGCTGTACACATTTTCCAATCCTGTGGCCTACAAGCTTGATGAAGACAATTTTCTTACATGGAAGGATCAAGCTGAAGCCACCATTGAATGTTATCAATTGATGAAATATGTGAAAGGTCAAGACATTCCCAAAGAATTTGCCATTAATGAAGATCAAGCTTCTAAAAATATAAGTGAAGAGTACCGAAATTGGAAGCAGCAAGATTCACTTCTCAGATCTTGGATTCTAGCTTCAATGAGTAAATCTTTCACCACTTGAATAGTAGTGTGCAAATTCTCCTATTAGATCTGGAAAAGATTAGAAGAATACTTTGCCTCACAAACCAAAGCACAGGTAAGGCAACTCAAAACTCAGCTTCGCAGCACCAAGAAAACAGGTTCTCTGAGTTCTTATTTGTTAGAAATTAAGAAAATTATGGATAATCTTGCTTCAATTGGTGCATTAGTAAATGATGAGGATCATGTATATGCAATCTTAGATGGCTTGCCTAAAGATTATTCTGCATTAGTCACTACTATCACTTCCAAGGTTGAGATGTGTTCTATAAGTAAAGTTGAGGTACTTCTCATGGCTCATGAAGAAAGATTAGAGAAATATTGAAAAGCTGATGATTTTCAAGCCAATGTTGCTCAATTCTCTAATCAGCCTCACTCAAGAAGAGGTGACAATGCAAGAAATCAGAACTTCAATCCCAGAGGTGGTAGATTGGGCAGGGGAGGTGGCAAACCTAATCAAAATGGTAGATCTAACTTTCATGGTGGTGGATCTAACTTCAATGGAGAAAGACCTATGTGCCAACTATGTGGCAAAACTGGTCATGTGGTGATTGATTGTTGGCATCGATATGATCAAAATTTTCTGCCTCAACCTATAGCCCCTACGCCACTTCAAATGAGGCCTTCTGCAAATTTTCCTTGGCAAACACAGTAGCTACCTCTAACACCTTGGTTGATCCAAGCTGGTACTCAAACTCAGGCACATCACACCACATGACACCATATTCAACCAATCTTCATGGTAGCAGTGACTACACTGGTTATGAGCCGTTGCTTGTTGGCAATGGCTTAGGTTTGTGCATTAAACACATTGGCAACTCTATCTTTCAATCTAGTTCCAATTCTCAGTCATTTAACTTAAATAATCTATTGCATGAGCCACAAATAACCAAAAATCTTTTAAATATATCTCAAATTGCTAGAGATAATTCTGCCTTTTGAGTTTCATCTTGATTGTTGATTTGTGAAATCTCAGGATTCCAGGGAGATATTTCTCCAAGGAAGAAATAGAAATGGCTTATACACCTTTAACTCACTAAAATGAGCTTCCTCAGTTTCTTCACATTTTGCTTCTGTGAATAAGAATGCAAATTTGTTAATTTCATTGTTATTTTAGAATAAAGGTTTATTTACATCCCTCACATTCTACAGCAATTTCAACTTAATCCCAAAAATAATTTTTGTTCTATTTATATCGTAAGTATTTGCAAAAATCCTAATCTTACTATTTCAACATTCAAATTATAAATAGAAAAAATTGATATGAAGAGCTGGTTATAATGTTAATGATGATATATTCATTACTTATTTAAATATGATAATATTATTTACAATCATTCTTTTTGGAGAATTGAAGGCAAATAATCTCTATTAGTAGTGTTTGAATATCACTAATATTGAAATTTAACTTTAATATCAGTTTTTTTTTTTGTTTATAATTTAGATGTTGTCTATTAAAAGGATAAGATTGAAATATTTTGACAATGTTAATAATATAAATAGAACCAAAAAAAAAAAAATTAGGACTAAATTGAAATCGCTATAAAATATAAAAAACGTAAATGGGTTTCTACACCTTATTATAAGATGTTGATTCTGTTCCAAAGCATTCTCTACTTTTCTTCTTTAAATTTACGTGCCACGCACGTTCAAATGTCAATTTCATAGAACAAGTCATGGCAATAAAGAGCTGAAGCGGGTATGATTGTCGTCTAAAAGACGAGCAAGGCCAAGGAGTACTTGCAAGTGGAAAGGCTTTGGCCTTATCGTCCCGGTTTCTTCAACTTCCTTTCAACAAATCCGCGCCATGTTCAGCTGGACACCAACTAAAAAACCAAAAAAGTCCTACAGTTCCTGGCCGGGAAACCCGGATTCCGAACACACACATAATCCTGATCCCAACGTGATTTATGATGTTTTCTTGAGCTCTGGAAGCGGATACGCTGACTCGATATCATACACTTCATGTCTCTATGACTATCTTCAAAAAGCAGGAGTTTCTGTTTTCTGGGACGATGACTTGCTTTCGGGGGACGACCAGATCTCCCCCTCACTATTGCAAGCAATCCAAAGGTCTAGAATTTCTGTGGTCGTTCTTTCAACTGCTTACGCTAGTTCAATAAGGTGTCTAGAACTGCTCGAGCAAATACTTGAATGTCGTAGACACGCGGGTCAGTTCATTCTGCCAGTGTTCTTGGATGTAACTCCCAGAGACGTGCGAAAAGCTCTTGGCGATCTCACAAAGTCAATCTCGGAGAAAGATAAGGTGGAGAGTCGGAAGATAGCTTTGGCACGAATTTGTAAAATCCAATCCTACCAGTGGGTTGGCATCAATGACAATTATGACAGGTAATTGTATTTATTTATTTTAATAATTGCTGGTTGATTGTCATGCCTTGAATTTCTTCAATCTTCCCGGGTCGATTGTCTTTCTGGTGCTAGTGACACAATTCTTAATTTTTTTTTTTTTTACAAAATACACATTTTGATTTCTAACAAAAATTTTGAGGATAAATTAATTTCTTAACATTTAAAAATATTGGAATAGTATATCATCGTTAAAAAAAGAGATATATTAATCCATTTTTACATATTTATACTATTAAAAAATTCTATACAGAACAATTAACTTATTTTCCATTTTGAATGGTGATAGATTATATACAAATTTTTAAATTTTAAGAGACTAATTTATTTTTCAAAATTTTTGCTAAAGATCAAAATAAATATTTATTTATTTATTTATTTTGATGATACAAACACAATTCTTAGTATATTCCTTCATAGATTTTTCTAAGCAATATCCTAATGGCAAAAGTTAAGGAAGTAAAAATGGCAATTTTTCTTTTTATTAAAGAGTGAAATTTTTAAATTTCTAATATATAGAGTGCATTAAAGTATTTGAAAATTCGTCATTTTGTTCCCTTGGCGTTAGATTGATTTTCAAATTAGTCTTTATGCCTTTTTTTAGTAAAACTCTAAATTACTTATTAAAATAATTATGAAATATTAATTTGATTCTTAAAAGATTTATGATATCAATTTAATTATTAAAAGTTTTATTTTCATTTCATTTTAGTTCAAATTTAACTTCCATGAAGATACCACTAACTAATGTATGATGTGTCACATTATATAATGATATGTTACATTATGTGATAATATGACACGTTATTTGCTGAAATGGATCTGAAAATCGATTTTCAAAAAAATTATAAAACATCAATTCGGTACTCAGAAGAAATGAAAATTAATCGGTTAAGAACTAAATTAATATCCTGTAACATTTTTTAGGCTAACATGGGATTCATCTTAGTAAAAATGTAATATATCAGATATTAATTAACGTTATTTTTTTTTTATGGGGACTAATATTTGGACTAATATCAAATAAAAAATTTTTTATGATTAAATTAATATCATATATCTTTTAAAGATCAAATTAATATTTCATTAATTTTTTGAGGATTAATATGAGGTTTTACTCTTTTAATTTTTTTTAAAAAATAAAGTTCCTATAGATGTAAATGTTTCTAAACAAAACTTTTGGCTTGAGCTAGCCGCGGATACTTCATCATACATGGTTGAGAACATTATAGGAAGCAGAAAGATGAGTGGACGAAAGTAAGAAAGAGAGCAATACGGTCTTCTTAGATTTTTATCGGGTCGAAATGCTTTTATTTGGCTTTCGATGAGTCAATTTGGGATATGAAGACTAGGCGCGTTATACGGCGACTTTGCAGAGGTCAAGGACCGTGGTGTAACTTGTAATCTGGTGGTAAGATTATGAGGTGTATTGATACATTAATCATCTATGATACTAATAATATTTAATATTAAAAAAATTTAAAAATATAATTAAATATATTTTAAAAATTAATTATCATATACTAATAATATAAAATTATATTAGCAGTATAAAATAATTTTATACTATTAGTATAATCAAAAAAATTTATCAATATAATTTTATTTTATCAGTGTAATTTTGCACTGATAATATAAAATTATTTTATATTTTTAGTATAATTTTACACTATTAATATATAAAAATTAATTTCTAAAAATTAAAAAAATTTTATCAGTATAATTTTATTTTATCAATATAATTTTATACTATTTATCAGTATAATATTACACTGATAGTGTAAATTATTTTATATTATCAGTATAATTTTATATTATCAATATATAAAAATTAATTTCTAAAATATATTTAATCATATTTTTTTAATTTTTTTTAAAATTAATATATTTCTATAATGCATTATAAGTGATTGATATATCAATACACCTCATAAATCTCCATCATTTGATACACTATAATCACAAAATGCACTAACCACCTTGCACTTCAAAGTGCATAGAAGTTGTTCCTGAAGGATTAAAGGGTTTGTTATGCCAAATAAAAAACTCATTTGGCATTTGACATGAAACGAGAACATGCTAAACCATTTGTCACGTCAAACTTAGTTACCGGTTGTGTTATAACTAAAGGTAATAGGGAAAGATTTATTTAAAAATGTTTAACCATATGGACTCAATTAAAAATAAAAAGATTTAGGAACCAATTTTAAAATTAATATAAAGTCAAGAGACCAAAAACTTAATTTAACCTTTTTTCTAAAAAAATTAGTTCAAAGTAAAGTTTGTTATATAGTAGATTTTTTTTGTTACATAGCTTATATGGTAATTTAACTTACATAAATTTCGCAATAAAAACCTTTTACTTGAGCTTGTTCTTTTTTGGATAATTACAATCAAATAGGCTAAACCACTGGAATCAAGTGGGAAGCAAGAGTCTAGATCAGAATTTCAGACACACATTGGAACATAAAACAGAATCCATATTCTAGTCTCGTATCAGTGTCAGTGAAACATGTAGCAACATAATCATACCTATTATTAGAGAGCTACAGAAAACACATCTAGAGGAGCATATCAGATACCAATACACTGCATTTTTCCAATGCAGCTGCATACCAAAAGTGACGACAAATGCACTAGCAATATTGGATATCAATACATTCTGCATATCAGATGGGAGAATCTATGATATCAATGCACACTGCATTTTTTCCTATCCAGCTACAGCTACATGCCAAAAGTGACCACAAATGCACCAGCAATATTATTGCTGCTGATGCAAGCTATGTCCTCTGAAAATGTATGAGTAAAAAATTCCCTGTTTACTACTCTATGTGCAGAGTAACACACCACATGTTGGTAATGTGGACTAGGCACAACAACTTTCTTAGCATATAGTCTTCTGAATCTAGTTTTACATTGCTACATTCTTCTCAGATTTTTGCTAGCTCCTCAAATGGGAGTGCAGTACACCTCCCTTTTATCCAATAGCCCAAACATATTTTAATTTGTTGAATCTCCAAAACCCAATCTGGTACAAACTTTTCAAAAAGCACGCGATTCCTAGTCGCCAAATAGCCTACACATCCACAAGAAACAACGATGTCCACATTTTTTCTCAAAACCAAAGAGCGGCACACATCCCTAGCCAAACATCGAAGAAGTTTTTGGGTTGTATGGGACAACATCCCATCAAGTTCCGCCAATTTAAACATGCAGACCATATTTTCCAAGAGAGAGAACATGAGAAGAACATGTTCTCAACCGATTTAGTCTCCTCTGAACAGAATGTACATTTATTATCATCAACAGGGTGACATCTAAACTAACTTAGTTTTTGTGCTTAAGTGCTCTAACAAGACAAACCATGCTAGAAGCTTGGTCCTAGGAGGCGCAAGAACCCTCCAAACCCTTCTGACAAGCAACAGATCTTAAGAAGTTGAGGCTGCAAATTTGTATACCTGCAAAGTAAATGATTTCACAAAAAAGCTCCCAAATGCATCAAATTTCCAAATTATCTCATCTTCAAGTCCCTCCATAATGTTAAACTGCTAAATCAGTTGAATTAATTTTGACAACTGTTCTTTCTCCCACAAGAATAATTCGTGACACCATCTGAAGCTCCAATGCCAAATCATTCCCTGCCAAGACCCCATTTCAGTAGTGGGACATTCCTTTTGGACAGAGACCGAGAATAACCTAGAGAATTTATTCCCAAGGCAAACATCCCTAGCCCATAGATCTGTCTAGAAGAAAGTAGAGGAGCCATTTCCAACTTTCTTCGACATGCCTCTATTTATCACCTTAGCAATTTCAGACTTAATTTAGAAATTTTTGAAATCTGCCCCAAATGCCACCAAATTTTACTTTATTTTTCTGCTCTAAGTCTAATATACCTTTCTCAGGATCCAAACCATGAGTAGAGCATATAATTCTCTGCTACAAATGCCTTCTGTCCTTCTCTTATCCGAGAACCGCCACCACCATTTGAAAAATAGGTCTGCATTCTTCATAATTGATCACCAACTCCCAGCCCACCATAATATTTTGGCCTCTGGATAATTTCCCGAGAAACTAATGGGATGCTTTTCCTATTTGAGCTAAAAACCAAAAAAATTCCTCCGCAATCTGATTATTTTCTTAGCAACCAGCATTAGTAGTTTAAAAATGGTTAAGTAGTATAGCGACAAACAATTAAGAATAGCAGCAATAGCTTTAGTTAGGACTAGACTGCCTACTCTGGACAATAGTTTATTTTTTCTTAACAACTTCCCTCTTCTCAATTTTCTCCACAATTGGTTTCCAAGTCCCTTAGCTGTTTGGGTTTGCATCTAGTGGAATCCCCAGATACATAATTAGTAACTGCACAACTAAGCATCTGAGATCCCAGCATACATCTTCCACCCATGCGCTCTCACATCCAAATGGAATAATCACATATTTAGCATAGTTGATAGGTAATCTTGACATTGCAGAAAAATAGTCCAGCAACCTCCTTAAATTAGTAACAACATGTTTCTTTGCCGGTCAAAAGATTAGTGTGTCATCTGCAAACTAAAGGTAGGAAAGCTCAATGCCTCAATCAAATTTCTTTCCACTTGCAGACCTTCCACAATACTCATTTCCTTTGCTTTCTCCGTCATTCTATTGAATACTTCAACAACTAGTACAACAAGAACACAGATAATAGGTCACCCTCCGCCCCAATCCCCTCATTATTTTGAAAGGAGCAGAGGGGGATCTATTTATTAAGATGGACATTGAGGCTGTCGTAAAACAATGATAGATCAAACATCTCCACTTCTCTCCCAAGCCCATATCTTGAATTGGACTTTGTCAGGAAAACTCCTGTGTAACAATTTCATAAACTTTCCGAAAATCCAATTTCAACAACACTGCCTTAGACTTTGATTTTTTTAAGTCACCATACTACTTCATTGGCTATGAGGGCTCCATCTAGAATCTGCCAACCATTAACAAAGCTGAGTGGTATTCACCACGAAGCATAGGCATCACCACTTTCAACCTATTTGCCAAAATTTTTGAAATCACTTTATACAAGCACCCCATAAATTCCTTTAACTCAAAAGTATTATCATTTTTCAAGATCAAAGCTACCCAAGTCATGTTTATTTATGGGAGAACGTAACTTGACTCAAAGAAATCAAAAACACATTTTGAAATCTCAGTTTGTATCTCATTCTAGGTACTTAACAAAGATCATATTAAAACCATCTTCCTAGTAGCCTTTGATGGATAACAACTCCACGTTGGGTACTAGAGTTATGGAAACAGTATAATGTAACTTAAATAGAGTTGAAAAAGATAAAACTAACACAAAATATTTAACGTAGAAAACCCCTAATGATGGTGGAAAAACTTAGGGTAAGATAGAGAAGGCTTTAGCTATGTAAAAATAAAAATTACACCTTTTTTCTAAAATATAAGGAGAGAATAATCACTCTCTCTCTTATATTAGGAGAATACTATTTTCACTATAGGAAAACTCTCCAAAGTCACTAACACACAAACACTCTCAAGCAGGATGCAAGAACTCCACGAAGAGGTCCTCTGTTTATAGATGGGAGCTCCTCCCCTTATACTACTTCATAGCCAGGAGTGTGCAAGAATTTCTTCCGTAATACAGACACATATAAAGCAAGTTAAGAAAGAAAAATTCAACACATCCCTGCAAGAATTTAATCACCGAAAAAATGAAGGAATTTTTTCTTTCTTATAGCTTCTGAGATGCACGAGAAAAGGGAGAATATTTTCTCCACCATCCAACCACTTCAACAATGCTTCAACATTCGTTGACTTCTCAAAGCCAAAAGTGGCTTTACATGTTCACACACGTTCACTCCATATCGTCTCTTTAATTTTTTTCACTAATTGGCATGACTTCTAAATATAAGAGAAATATCCATCAGGAGTGCTTATGTCTGGCATCCTCTCCTATTTATATAAATTCTAGAAATAATTGACTACCTCTTTCTTAACTTGTCTTGGTTCCTTGATCAACCAATTTTTAATTCTCAATTCATGAATCTAGTTTCTCCTCCTTTTACTAGCAGCCACTGCATGAATGTACTTCGTGTTACAATCATTAGTATGATGTATTTTTCCCATGGCAATTAACTCTAGTAACTAATACGAGCTCAGGAGGGTAAGCAATTTGGTCATTCCAATACTAGAGGGAGAGTGAAAATCTTGTCATGGCTGTGGGTTCTATCACAATGGTAAGAGCAAAGAGGTTAAAAGAAGATTTTAGAAATTTGGCTAAGTCATCTATAGAGAAGATACATCAAGAGCTTGCTGGCAATAACTTGGAGAATAAGCAATCCAAGAACTTGCTTCTAGTAAGTTGGCACTTACTTGGAGAGTAAGCAACTATGAAGAGCTCAACAAATCAAGACCAAATTCTAATTAATTATTTGGATTATTCCTGAATTGAAAATTACTTGGAGAGCAAGTAATTATGTGGAGGTGTTACATATTTGGACCAAATCACAATTAATTGGCTAATTTGATTCTGATTGGAGTGCAACAAATCAGGAACTGATCTAAATTGATAGATTGGATTTACTTTAAATTTAGCTGATTGACTCAAATCTGATCCATATTCTTATATGTTCAAATCAGAATTTTTAGGAGTGAATCTTATTATTTAAGATTAGATTTTTTTAATTTCAGTTTCAAATCAAATCTTTTAGATATGATTAAATAATTTCCATTTTTATCAATTTTAGAATTTATGTATGAATAGGCAAATTGGCCTATAAATAATTCATAGTTTGAATATCAATATAATTGTGAGGTTTTCCTCATTTTGGTTCTATGTGATGTAGAATTTTCTATCTTTTATGCTTTAAGTGAGGTTTGACTAATTCGCGTTGCTTGTTGCATCACGAAATTGAAAGTTCTAGCCTAAGGTAATCTTAGTGTTAGTTCTTTCAATTTGCTTCCTTTTAATATAGGTTTTCAAGGATAGGCACTGTGAAGGTCTAGTAGGGAAAATTCTTTCCTTTGATCTAGGTTGCTAAGAGCAAGTTTTTTAGAGGTCTAGTAAAAAAAAATCCCTTTTCAGTCACCTAGGTTTCTAAGAATAAGTTTCTTAGAGGTCTAGTAGGAAACCCTATTTTTACTATCCTTTGTGGCTATTTTGTTTTCCTTGTGTTTAATTTTACTTTCGTTGTTTTTTTTTTTCTTTTTAATCAGTAACTTTCCTTTCTTTTATACCAACATTCAGCTACCTTTATTGACGTATTTAGGGGAACACTCTTCACTCTGATTTACACTTGGCTCACTCAATGCAGCCTCTAAGATTAAGAGGTTTTGTGATGCTGATTAGGCGTCGGACATAGATGATAGGAGGTCTACATCTGGTGCTTGTGTGTTTCTTGGGCCAAATTTTGTGCATTGGTGGTCTAAGAATCAACCCTTGGTGGCTAGATCTAGCACCGAGGCTGAATATAGAAGTTTGGCTGATATCACTATAGAGATCATGTGGTTACAATCTCTCCTTGAAGAGTTGATGGTTCCCTCACGATGTCCAATAGTCTACTGTGATAACTTGAGCACTATTATGCTCTCACACAATCTAGTTTTGTACTCTAGGACAAAACACATGGAGCTTAGTTTGTTCTTTGTTACGGTAAAGGTTATACAAGGTAAACTATTGATTGCTCATGTTCCCTCTGCGGATCAACTAGTAGATCTATTAACCAAGGTTGTGTCCGAGGCAAAGCTCTCATGGCTTAGAGATAAAATCAAGGTGAAAGATCTACAACAGATAACTACTAGGAATCAGACCCAACTAGGTTTGAGGGGGCATGATAAAATGAGTTAGCATAGTATGGGCTTGAGTGTAAAGGATCAATCACACCTTAGTGGTATTTATTGCTGGTAGTTAGTGCTAGCTATATTCCTAACAAATATAGTATATAAGCATGCTTGTGCTCATTGATCATCCATAATATAAATTCTCAAGATTTCTCATATCCCTAAGATTCTCTTTCTTTCTCTCTTTTCTCTCTCTCTCTATGTTCTCAGTTACCCTTGTAGGGCAAGAAGTCTTAGCTTTATCCAATTCAGCACCTTCATCTCCAATTCTTTGTCACCAAAGATTGATCATTTTCAAACTTATTAATTGATTTGTCAATATGGCCAAATACCTCTTTATTCCAATTATTTAGAGGTTTCCTCAATATCTTGATTTTCTCAACAATTGACAACTTGCCAAGCTATTGCCATTCTTTCTTAATCTTCTTCACAAAGTCTGGGTGGGAAAGCCACACATCAAGACATCGAAAAAGCTTTAGTCCCCATTCAATCTTTTCTCCAACTCCAAAAGTAGAGGACAATGGTTTGAAATAGATTTGTTCATAGCCCATAATTTAAGATTTGGAAATTTCAAGCACCACTTCATCTTCACAAATATTCTATCAAGCTTAGGGTGAGAATTCCCCCTGGATCATGTGTACTTCCTTCAATCAAAGGAGTGTCAATAAGGCTCATATTTTGAACCCATGCTGCAAACCTCTCCATACTCCGAGAACAACCCCGCCCTTCTTTCCTTTCCTCAAATGCAAAATTGTTATTGAAATCTTCTATGACAAGCATAAGCCTAGATACATCATTTTTTTAGATTTTCTTATTCCAGCCATAACTTACTTCTCTGTTGTTGATTATGCAATTCATACACCACCACAACTAAACAAACAAAGGAGGAGAATTTCTCTTTCTCTCTCTCTCTCTCTCTCTCTCTCTTTCTCTCTCTCTCTTTTCTAGAGAACCCTCCACATAAATCCACCTAGCACTTTTCCTAATAATTTTATATTCAAAGAAGTCCTTACTTCAAACACAAATTAACCCCCACCAATCTTCAAAAGCCGGTACATGACACCATCTAAACTCACTACCATCTTACGATTTTTTAATCTTTTGATTAGGGACATGTGAATGTTTCATCGCAAGAAGTCCTTAAAAAACAGGCTTCTTCTTCCCCACTAGTTTTCTATGAGCAGAATCTTTTCCACCTTCTCAGTTCCCCTTATATTCCACAAAAGAAATGAAATTATAGAACAAGACAAAGAAATACCCACCTGCAGATTCCACTCTGAAGGCCCTATTTTCCACCTGCTTTTCTTGTGTGTTACTCTTCCTCAGCTTTCCTTTTGATTTTGCTCCTCTTTTGATTTTTATTAATACCACCAATACATCTTATTCTCAGTCCTCAATCCAATTCGCTTTCCTACCTCCCATGAATCAGCAGCTTTCATCTCTTCGTCTTCACTGTTTTCCTTGGAAGTGGCATTTGGGTTTGATACATTAGGTCACTCATGAAATTCTTCTTTGGTTTTAGGAATGCAATTTGGACCATGGGGTTCAAACCTTGGAGGAGCGGTGCTTTCACAAGAGTCTAAGTTCCCAAATTTTCCAAGCCCAGTTCCATATCTCTCTTTCCTTCAATCACACCACCTTTTGCATCACAAAACCATAAACTGTCATCGGGTTGACCCGTTAGCTTTTGTATTTTGTTCCACAATAATCTCCATAGATCCTTTTTTATCACTAAATTCCACCCTTGGAGTCCTTGATTTTATGCACCTCTCATTACACATACAGCCCCATCACCCATAAAATTATGTTGGAAATACGTCATCAATAAATTGCCCACATGATTCTCACGACTTGGCCTTTATTATAGCCACCCATTTGGCGGTTCATCTCCATCCACATGTGTCTTTTCAACTTCCACTTCATTTTGCAGTAGTGCATGGATACAATCTCCTTTAGAATTTTGTGATTGGTCAGAGCATGTAATTTCATTATTAAGCACTAGCACCGAGGACTTCTGCTCCTTATAAATTTTTCATCCATAGACTTGTTGCATCGCTCCCCACCATCTTCACATACTCATCATAATCACTCTATCTAAAGGGAAACAAATCTTGCTACTAATACATGGAAACCAAGTTGTATCAGTAAGAATTTTGGCGGAGATAAATCTTCATAGCATCTAGCTGGTCCATCTAAGCATATAAGTGTACCATATACCTCTCCAATTAGTTAAATTGGTATAGGACCAGCTATGCGGAGGCAAACCTTGGCACTCGAACAACTCTCATAGTTTAACAAACTTTTACAAGTGTACATTTCCTAACCTCATCAAATGTTGAGTTAAGGAACTCCATTCTAATAGTTAGAGCCTCCTCAATCTCCTCTGATGCAAATGTAATTAAGAATCTATATTTACCTAAAGCTATAATAATTTGAACAGAACTCCATTCCATCACCACCTTAGGGAACACAGATTCTATTTTTATTGGATAAGTGACTTACCCCACCAAACTTCTTTGAAGCCATTCCACGTTTAGCATGCTCGCCTCGCCTTGCATCATAATTGTCTTTGTCCCCCATCACCATTGTAATGCTGTCCATTCTTTGTTATCTTCATATCAGCATCCTATCATCTGGTACATTCTCTCTTTACGCCTTGTTTATTCTCCAGCACCTCCTTATAGTTATGATCATCTCTTAATGCCAACTTCTTTCCAACCCTGCTCTCAACTTTTTTCGTGAATTGTACTTATTTTGTGCAAACCTTTTCATGCTTGTGGAAGAGTGATTTCTTGCTTGTTGCTTTGGCATATAATAGTTACATATGTAATTTCATTTGAAAGCTACTATTTCTTTAAATGCTGTTGGATCACTTAAAACAACTTTACGTTGTAAAAATTTACACTCAGCATACCGTTAGCAAGATATTATTAAAGGAGATGTGTTATTTGAACATCTTAATTGGATATCAATATGAGATATCATAGGGTTTGTATATTAAGAAGCATTGAGATCCTTTCTCTTTCAAATTTTATATTTTATTATTTCTCACCCGACTTAATTACATGATGTCTAAAATAGTGTCGAACATAATGTACAAAAGGTTACTTCTCTTATTGGAGCACACTTTGAATTGTATGCTAGTGAAACTTTTTTGTACATAGCAAAGATTTTGAGCATGTAATTGAAAATATCATTATCCCTCATAAATCTCTCTCCTTTTGATAAATGCTCATGTTGAGAAATAATTATATAATTTATTATGGAGCTTAGTTCTGGCTCATATTTTGTAGGAGTGACAATGATAAGCATATCAAGACTGCTGTTGAACTTGTTAGAGGCTTGTTGGACTCAAGAAACTTGTTTGTTGCTGAGTATCAAGTGGAAGTAGAATATCGCGTGGAAGATGCCACTAAACTATTAGTTAAACCTAAATCAAAAGAGGTTCTACTACTAGGGATATGGGGGATGGTTGGAATTGGAAAAACAACAATTGCAAAAGCCATTTATAATAAAAATAGTGGCAATTTTGAGGGTAGAAGCTTCTTGCCAAATATCAGGGAAGTCTGGGAGCAAGATACAAGGCATGTTTATTTACAAGAACGGATTCTTTTAGATATCTACAGGTTACCAAAAATAAAGATAGATAGCACTGAAATTGGGAAAAAGATGTTAAAGAAAAAGCTTGCGCATAAAAAAGTACTTCTTGTACTTGATGATGTGAATAAAATAGAGCAGTTGAATGCTTTGTGTGGAAGTTGTGAATGGTTTGGTCCTGGAAGTCTAATAATAATCACAACAAGAGATAGAAGTCTACTTCAAGCTCATAGAGTTGACCATGTGTATAGAATGAAAGAAATGGATGAAAATAAATCTCTTGAGCTTTTTAATTGGCATGCATTCAAAAGAGCAACTGATGGACAAGATTTTGATCAATTTTCTAAAAATGTAGTTGCTTATGCTGGAGGGTTGCCACTAGCTCTGGAAGTCCTTGGCTCCAAAGTTTTTGGAAGCTTGGATAGTATTTCTAATAGATTTGTAGAATCTCCTCATCCTGTATTACATCAGGCTTTGAAAAAATGTGTTGATGATTTAAATGATGTAGAGAAAGCTATATTCCTTGATATAGCTTGTTTTTTAATTGGAATGGATCAAGAAGAGGTGATACATGCATTAAATGCCTTTGGAGACTTGGCCAAATATGGAATAAAAGCCCTTGAGGATCGATGCTTGGTAACCTTTGACGAGATGAACAAGCTTAGAATGCATGTTTTGCTAAGAGACATGGGAAAAGAAATCATTCGTGAGCAAATGGGAGGAGATCCTGGGGTAAGTAGTAAGTTATGGCCTTGCTAGGATATGTGCTTGATGTATCAATAATTAATTTATGGTTTTATTTTTAAAATATCTAATGACTAAGGAAGCAAAGTTTAACATTCATTTTGTTTCTTAATAATTTCATGAATTTGTAAGTTAGTTTGGTCCTGCTTCCTAAACCGTAGTTAGTAACAAATCAATAGGTTTCAAACATCATAGTTATTACTAGTTGCATGAATAGAAGATCTATGGTTGCATATATCTAAGCTATGCATTCATATTGTTTTTTGTTCCAGTCATGGATCTACGATGTGTTCTTGAGTTTTAGAGGAGAAGACACTCGTGCAACATTCACCTCACATCTCTATACTTACCTTGCAAATGCCGGAATTTATGTCTTCAAGGATGATGACGACATTGGAAGGGGAGATCGAATTTCCATCTCACTATTGCAAGGAATCAGAAGGTCTAGAATTTCTGTTGTTGTTTTGTCAGAAAATTATGCAAATTCAAGGTGGTGTTTGCAAGAGCTAGAGAATATAATGGAGTGTCGCAGAGGCATAGGTCAGGTGGTTGTGCCTGTTTTTTATGGTACAGAACCCTCTGAGGTACGTAATCTACGCGGTATGTTTGGACAAGCTTTTGAAGATCTTCTAAGAAAATTTTCAGTGGAAAGAGATAAGGAGCATAGTTGGAGGAGAGCGCTTCGTCAAATTGGTGGCATTGCAGGGTTTCTGATAAAAAAATCCAGGTAATTTAATTTCATTTTTAATTATGTTTGAATTAAATATTCATTGATTATTGTGCGTGACAGATTTCAATATTTGAATTACTTATCTTACTTGCTTTAAATAATCTCTTCTAAAAATTGATCATTTTTATTAAAAAAAAAACTGCGTTAGTAAAATCTGCTTAGTATAAATCAAAATTAAGTTAAATGGTGACGTCTCATAACTATAAGGTGTGTGACATATTTCATAGTTTGATGTTTTTATAAAATAGTGAAAACAGGAAATAAGATTTTCTTATTTTTGCAAATTGGTCAGGATACTTGATATTGAACCATTCAAATTATTATCATTCGTATATAATTTCTTCAAATTTGTCAAAGTTGGAAACATAGGTGAGATTGTCTCATTCCAGTTCAACCGAACCAAATTTATTATGACAATCTTCCCCCTGCACACAATAAAGCTCTGATTTCGACAAGGATTGTTTCTTCTGCACAAATTAGCCAACAGAATTAAGAACCTGAAACTCATACTCAACGTGTCCACCCTTTGATCGCAAGGCACTACATTTGGCTGACCAAAGCTGTTTATCTCATGAAGGGTGACCTTCACACCCTTGCCAAACACAAGCATTAAACCCAGAGTAACACCTTGCAAATTTTAGAGATCCGTTATAGAAATTGGAACCGTGCCAACTAATACAGATCAAGCAAACTAGTGAAAGGATTGAGAATAGTGAACTAGTTGTAGTGAAGCGAAAGTTACAAGCATATAATTGAGGAAAGCATGTCCTGAAAAACTTGAATCATGTCTTTCTCATTGTTAAGGCAAAGGTTCAAAAAACCAAATCTCACAAGGGATAGGAGCAAAGTTTGACGTTGTTAGCGTAGAGGCAAAGGCTCAACAAAGAAAATGGGGAACTGTGAAATTCTAGCAAGGTACTAACGAGGTTGGTGGTTAGCACTGAGATGCGAATGGGAGTTAATTTAATTAGAACTAAATGGAGACCAGAATGTTGCATGGATAAATAAAATGATTGTAATGAATATATTTTTTTATTATTAAAAAATAACTAATATTTATTGTACCAATGTAAAAATGATTTAGTATATAGTGTTGGGATAATTTAAAGTTAAATAACTATGTAATGAAAAGAAAGTATATTTATGTATGGTTGACTGATAGCATGTTTATACAAGTAAAACAAATGCATGTACCCTTAATAGTTATTTGGATTGTATTAATGTGGTATGGATGTATGACATTCAACTGAGCTTCACCACCTTGATGTCATATTTGTGTTTATCATTTCTCGCACTTTTCTCTTTTGCACTTGTTTCTTTTCTACCTTTACTAGTATAGAAGTTAATTAGAGGAAAGAAAGCACTTGTTATTCATTTTAAGTTAATTAATACGAGGGTAAAATCTCAAATTGGTCCTTAAAAAGAGCTTAGAGATATCAATTTGGTTATCAAAAAATTCGTGACATCAATTTAAATTTCGAAAGATTATATTTCATTTCATATTAGTCTAAACATTAGTCTTCATAAAGAAAATGTTAATTGATGTTTGATATGTCGCATTATTACATAATGTGTTATGTTATCTATTGAGATGAACCCTATATTGGTCCTCAAAAAAATTGCAAAATATTAATTTGATTATTGAAAGATAATTCTTATTTCTTTTGATGACTAAATTGATGTCCTGTATTTCTTACAAAGAAAATTTTGGGGTCTATTTTAACCGATATCGTGTCACATCATCACATAAAGTGACATATCATTATATCACGTAACATATCAAATACTAATTAGTGGTTTCTTCATGGAGGCTAAAGTTTGGACTGATATAAAATGAAAATTAATTTTTTTAGAATTAAATTGATATTATAAATCTTTTGAGGATCAAACTGATGTGCTGCAATTTTTTTGATGACCAAGTCAGGGTTTTATTCATTAATAGGTACGTAAAATGAAAGAATACAAATATATGAATTAAAAGGCTGATAAAACATTTATACATAAACCCGCTTGGGTAGTAAATACATAGTTACTTAGAATTGAAAATGACAAGGATACAAGATCGGGATGACACATAACTTCCTTTTTAGCCGCCTAAATTTTTTAATGAGGTATCAACATTCAGTATGAAAACAAAGAAAATGGTTGTTGTTATCAATATTTAATTAAGTAAACGAAGAAATGGACTGAAATAGATAAGAAAGAAAGAAAATTCTATTCAAACTTAGTTACATATAACCTCTTTAATTGAGAAAATTTTCTTGCGGATTTGCAATTGAATTTTACGTGTTATTGATGCACTTTATACACGCGCACTCACACACGTATATCCCTTTCTGGCAATCAATAGACAAATCTTTCAAAGTACAAGATCTTTGTTACATATGTTTAAAACAAGGTTGTGATAACCGAACCGAGTATTAAACCGGATAAATTACAAATTCAGAGATTTATTGGTTCAATTGGATATATATATATATATATATATATATATATATATATATATATATATATATATATATGTTTTGAGATAAATAAAAATAATTAAAAAATTCAATATGATAAAAATAGTTTCAGAAGTCAAAATTACTGCATTAAGTCATATTAACATAACTTATATAAGTAAAATATTAAATCCTATATTGCTTAGATTTTGAATTTTTTTATTTTTAAAGCTACTATAAAGCATTAAAAAAATCTCATATTACTTAAAGTAAAAGTTTTTAACTCTTGAGATTTTTACAAATAGTACCCATGTATCATAGTTTTTTTATATTTATCATCTCTAGGCTCTTTTTCAAAGAATAAGAGATGTAGTAGCATTTGGTTTAGTGAACCAAGATATATTTTTGGTCATTTTTTATCATAATGAAATAGTTAACTTCAATATTGATGATCAAAAAATAGTTTTATACTCCAATTTTCCAAAAAAAAAAAAAAAAAAAAACGGCCAGCCTACCGATTTGGCTAGTTTACCAGTTTAACCGGTTCTTCACTAGTTTTTGGCAAAACAGTTTTTGATGCTATACCCGGACTAGATACTTGGCCGGTTCCCAGTTCGACCGATTGGTTTAGTCTGATTTTCATAACAATGGTTTAAAATTGAAGCCATAATACTATATTGTTTTATGTTTGGCTGAAAGTATTGCTTGCTTAATAGTCATACTATTTATACACACTTAACACTCCTAGTACGAATAAGTTCCCTTGCCACTATTTTGAAATAGTCATTGTTTTGCATGAAAAGAAATGTTATTTATACATAACCTAAAGTCACAAATTCAAGATCAATCAATTGTTTATAAATGGACTTAATCTACTTATAGCAAATCACTCCTTAAGATGGGTAACTGATATTTGATTAAATGTGTCAAACATATTTAATCACTCACACACACACAAACGAATTTAAAATGAACTATAAAGAAATTCATAATTAATTATAGGTGATTAACTAAATGGTTAAAAATGTTTGATGGTTTGCTATTCACACATTCAAGAGGTTGGTGTGACTTTAGGCTCTGTGTAAGTAACATTTCTCTTGCATAAACCCTTACGTGCATGGATATGAGAGAATTATTTATTCTTTTTTTAAATATAATTTGATTGTTGACACTTATAAATTAAATTTTAGCTATTATTTCTCGCATTTTCATTATTTCACATGCATGCTCAACCACTCAAGTATATGTGCAAATATAATTTTTCTTGACAAAATTCTTCGTCCTCTTTTCATAGCCTTTTCTATTGGTTCATTTGCTTTTATAGGAATGAAAGTGAGGACATCAAACAGATTGTAGGAGATATCACTGATTTGCTGGATGATACAGTCTTGTTCGTTGCTCAACATCCTGTTGGAGTAGAATCTCGTGTGCAACATGTGATTAAGCTATTGAACTACCAACAATCAAAAGATGTTCAACTATTAGGGATATTGGGAATTGGAGGAATTGGAAAAACAACTATTGCCAAAGCAATTTACAATCAAATTCACCGTGATTTTGAGGGTTCTTGCTTCCTTGAAAATATCAGGGAATTTTGGGAGCCATTAACTAGTCGAGTTTACTTGCAAGAACGGCTTATTTCTGACATCTACCAAACAACAAAAATAAGGATACGTAGCATTGAATTTGGAAAAATTATATTGCAGGAGAAACTTCGTCATAGAAGGGTACTTGTTATACTTGACGATGTTGATGAATTGGACCAGCTAAAAGCTTTGTGTTGGAGTCGTGAATGGTTTGGTCCAGGGAGTAAAATAATCATCACAACAAGAGATGAAAGTCTGCTTAGAGTGCTTGAAGTTGATCACATATCTAGAATGTCAGAAATGGACAATGATGAATCCGTTGAGCATTTCAATTGGCATGCATTCAAACAACCACATCCCAAAGAAGATTTTGTTGAGCTTTCTAGAGATGTAGTTGCATATTGTGGGGGATTGCCACTGGCTCTTGAGGTTATTGGGTCTGTTTTGTTTGATAAGAAGGTAAAAGAGTGGGAGGGCCTACTGGAGAAACTAAAAAAAATTCCAAATCATCAAGTACAGGAGAAGCTAAGAATAAGCTTTGATAGTTTAAGTGATGATACAGAGAAAGAAATATTCCTTGATATAGCCTTTTTCTTTATTGGGGCGGATCGAAATGATGTAATACATATTCTAGATGAATATGATGCTGAAATTGGAATAAGTGTCCTCATAGATCGAAACCTTGTGACTGTTGACAGCAATAACAAGCTTGGAATGCATGCTTTGCTACGAGATATGGGAAGAGAAATTGTTCGTGAGAAATCACCAACGGAGCCAGAGAAGCGTAGCAGGTTATGGTTGCAGAAGGATGTCATTGAAGTATTACAAACACATATTGTAAGACCTACACGCATAGTTATTGTTTTTGAAACATATGGCACCAGAGGAAACAAAATGAGCATAATGAGTCTGTTGCATTCATTTGGTTTCTAAATTACCTAAGCTATTCATTTATATTTTTGCCTGTTCATTTATTTCATAGGGTACAAAAGCTGTTGAGGGAGTAACTTTGAAGTTGCCAAGAACCAATAAAATTTGTTTGAAGACCAAAGCATTTAACAGGATGAACAGACTCAGATTGCTTCAACTTGCTGGTGTGCAACTTGAAGGAGATTTTAAGTATCTTCCGAAAGATATAAGATGGCTTTGTTGGCATGGATTTTCTTTCAAATACATACCTTCAAACTTTTATCAAGCAAGTTTAGTTGCTATTGAGTTAGAATCCAGCAGTCTCAGATTACTGTGGAAGGAGGCCGAGGTAAAAGTTTAGTATTTATCTTTCAATAATGATCATTTCACACCTAATTTTCCCATCTTTCCTACACTGATTAATGTATACAAAATTCTGACTAATCATTTGTATTTTATGGTTAACACAATAACAATCAGTTGTCATAATATAAGCGTTTAAAAACATACAAATTTCTTGCCATTCGCATGTATGTTGTGGTTAACACGGCTGTAAAGTGACAAAATTTATTTGCATTAACCACCAAATGCATATAATTTAATCAAGCATATTTTTCTTTGTGTTAGAATATTATTATTGTTTATATTTCATCTATTTTCAGTTATCTTATTTTTCAAAGCATGAATTTGAATTAAGGTTCATGTATCTATTCTAATATGTGTTTTTTGAAAGAGGTTAAGTGATGCTTTAGAATTTCGATAAGACAATTAGATTTGTAGGTTGCTAAAAGATGAATGTGTGCTCTCACAACATAAGTTCTCTAATTTATCACTTAATTTTTATCCTTTCAGTTCTTGGAGAAGTTGAAAGTTCTCAATCTCAGTCATTCTCATCACTTGATACAAACCCCAGATTTCTCATACTTGCCTAATCTTGAGAAGCTATTACTCAAAGACTGTCCAAGTTTGTCTGTGATTTCAGATACGATTGGGCATCTCAAAAAAATTCTTCTTATAGATTTGGAAGATTGCTCAAGCCTTCCTAACCTTCCAAGAAGCTTCTATCAGTTGAAATCTTTAATAACTCTCATTATTTCCGGATGTTCACTAATTGACAAGTTGGAGGACCTGACACAGATGGAATCCTTGAAAAAATTGATTGCTGATAAGACTGCTATAACACAAGTGCCCTTTTCAATAGTAAAATCAAAAAGCATTGGATATATCTCTTTGTGTGGCTATGAAGGATTCGCACGTGATGTGTTTCCTTCTCTCATTTGGTCTTGGATGTCACCAACAAATAATCCCTCATCCTTAGTTCAAACGTCTACGGGTTCAGAAATAGTTTCCTTAGATGTACTAAATCTTCGAAGTCTTTGGGTGGAGTGCGGCTCAGATCTTCAACTAACTGGAGGTGTAGCAAGAATTTTGGATACCTTGTATGCCACATACTGCAAGGAATTAGAAACAACACCAACTACCTCCCAAGTCTCAACAGGTAGAAGTTCATCCTTAATTGATTTTCACAGTCAATTTCACATTTTTGGATCACCCAAGTCTCTTTTGATTGAAGTGGGAACGAAGAGCCAAGTCACCAATATTCTTAGAGAGATAATTTTACAGGTTTGTCTTTGGAAATCTCTTTTGTATATCTACATTTTACAATATTTATTCTTAGAAGAAATATTAAAACAAATATATAATATATAATTTAATTCTGATATATTATCAACATAAATTTTTTTAAACTTTCAATAGATCATATACCACCTTTATATGAATATTGAGAAATTATTGTAAATGCTTAACACTATTAATAATATCATAATTCATGATTAGATAATTGTGAAAAATATTTTTTGTATTGACAATGTATTAGAATTAAATCATAATAATATATAATAAAAATATTATATTTCCCATATAATATAGTAAATAATTTGTTATAGTCTTGTATATGACTTTTAATACACTATTTTTTTTCATTGTCAGCCAATTATATATTACCTTTTGTATGAATTTTTAGGTACTTAGTATAAAAGTCAAATATATTTTATGGAAAAAAGCACTTTACTCTCCTAAATTATAAGCCATGTGTAGTTTAGTTTCTGCATTTTAAAAAGGCATATATTAATTCTCTGAACTTTTTTGAATATGCAAATCAATTCTTCTGTTAACTTTTCATTAATTATTAATAAAAATAGCACATATTTAGGAATATTTAAGGTATTGAGTTGCATGTTTAGAAAAATTGAGGGGATCGATTTGCACGTGGCTCAAAGTTCATGGAGTTATAGTACACTTATTTTGTTTAAAATGCATATTTAGAAAAATTCAGAGAGTCAATTTGCACCTTTTCAAAATACAAGGACTAAAATGTGCATAACCTATAATTCGATTGGTGAAAGTGCTTTTTTCCATATATTTTATAACATGGCATTTTATGATTGAATGATTATGTAGTGTATAAGTTAAATAATACATATATTACTTTCTCTTTCTCTTTCTCTTTCTCTTTTTGATAATTATTGAGAGGGGCTCAAAACTTTCGAACAAAAAAGGAGCAAAATATATATGACCACCTAAATACACCCTGCACACCACAAAAGGATCACTTACAAATCATTTTTCGAATCTAAATGATAATGACACCCACAAACACCACACAACACCTAAGAAAACACAGCCCAAGAAAACTTCAACAGACCAACATTCAAAACCTGAGATGCCTCAATAGACAATCCAAAGAAAGCCAATACTATATCAGACTCTTGAACAATTCCAAAGATCACAACCCATCAAAACACCAAGGCCAATCTCGCAAGCCAACTACTTATTTGATTTACCTTCCTCCCTTCCTTCCTTTATTCCTTTCTCTTGGATTATTTTTCTTTCCCTTTTTGACTCTTCAATTCTTTACCAACGCCCATATAGTATCAATCTCATTATCAGCAGAGAGCCCAAAATTTTTCCCCCCACTCCTATGCCTTTTGGGCTTCCATCACTATATCATCTTCTCCTACATCTACTAGACTTCGCATCAATTCTTTTGATTAGCCAAACCCACCTTCCTCATCTTTCTCCTTTGTAAGAAATCCTTGAGGTTCAAAAACTAGAGGGAATGTAAGACTATTCTTTGAATTACTTGGGCACCTACTTTCCATCCCACTCACCTCGGCTTTAGGTTCAAATCCAAGAGGGTAAGGAAAAGAAGTCGAGCCTTCACCTCACTCTTGGACTACATCTTCCATATTAACTCCTTCACTGCCCAAATGCAAAGAGCTAGGGCTGACACAACATTTAATTGTAATAGCAAGTTGGGCCTATGCTAGCCCACCCCAACATTCACCTTGAAACTTTTAATCACATGGGAGGATGTTGATTTCGAAGCACCCACTACAACCACATCATTGACCAAGTCATGGTCAATTTCCTTTATCAATTTAATTTATGATGCAGTCGTTTGCTAATAAATTCCCGTAATTAGCACTAACATTCCCATTGAACTAACCCTTTTGAGATTTCAAGGAAACACCACTGACCAAGCCTTCCACCTCAGTATCACCGCCCAATCTCACTTGAGAAACATCATCGTTGATGGTGGCCTCCAGGAGGATCCTCGATGAACATTTATCCAGATCAAAATCATTTTTTGCCTCACCAACATTGATCTCCACATTCATTGGATCATAGCTTGAAGTTCTATTTCCAATTTTCTCAAACTTACTTGATTCTTTCAGGTCATCATCATCAGGTCCTTCTATATGAGCTTCACAATTCTTTTCCTTTAAACCTTCAATAACAATTCTTTCAACTTCTCTAACATAGACCTCAAAAACCTTATGCCCCAAAGAGAGATGAATCCATTCTTGAATGACAAGTAAAAGTGTCGTTTCAATCAATACTCTTTCATAGCTAAAATCTACCTGAGACACCACATTTTTATCAATAGCAATCACTTGCCCCCACAACTCACCAATCTTCTTAAAATTGTCAGAAGACCAACCATGGGGAGGCGCACTAGAGCACTCAATCTAAACTTGTCTAGATGGACAAGTCTCCACCTCTGACCATCGCCTAAAATCATCAACATGATTCAATAGTAGATCGCAACTTGAAGTCACTGCATCTTCCAAATCTTCCTTAGTGCCAAAAGTCAGCAAATAGTTGTAATAGCCCATAGCCCTAACATTAGCTAATGAAGACCATTCATGAAAAAGCCCATCTTTAAGAACAACTAGGTCAATAGGCCTCTTCTTTTCTCCAATCAGGCTTCTTTTAACCACTCCATCTTATCCTTGCTAATCTCACCTCTGACAGATAACATCATTTCTTTCTCTTTACTAGGTTTGCCACTAATGCTTGGAATCTCTGCTGAATTAATTCTATTATTTTTATTCGCACATAACACTTCTTTACATAGTCTCCCATTTATATTTCCAGATTGTTTATTGATAAGAGTCGGTACAACACTAGTTGCAACGTTTTCTGGACTAATCACCTTCTTTTAAAATTTCATTCTTTTATAGTAATAATATTGTCCCTTATTTCCATACCATCACCATAGTTGTCAAATGCGAATAGCAGCGAGTAGTGGCCGGCCTCAAAAACGCTATAGTAGGATAGCGGATAGCGGATAGCGTTTCGGCTGCTATTTGATAAAAAAAATATATAATTATCATGTAATTTATATAACATATATAAATGTTCAAAAATAATAAATCATCCATAGTCAAAATCATTCACATCAATCATTAAAATTCATAATCAATTCCATACTTTAAGAACACGTAATTACGATCAATCCAATACATAAACATCAAGTCCTAAAGGTAGTAAAACAAAAAAAATAGCACCATCAAGTAGCATAAGGGCAGCAAAATATAAAAAATAATACCAAATCCTAATTAAACCTAAGTCTACTCTCTAAAACTAATAAAACATTCCAATAAATCAATCATTATCATCAACATCATCATTGCTAAAATAGAACAATAGAATAAAACATGCCATTGCTAAAACAGAAAACAAAAAAAAAAGGAAAGAGAGGGGGAAAACAATGAATAGAAGGAAAAAGCAAAAAAGAAAAAGAAAAAAGAGGGTAGAAGAAGATAGAAGAGGAGAAATAAAGGGACCCAACTGAGGAAGATAGAAGAAAATAAAACAAAGAGAGTGCAGGAAGGACAAACCGTCGCTGCCGAAACTCAGACCGCTGCCGCCGCAGATCTTGTAGCCACCGATCTTGCCATTGCTGGAGGTTGGAGGTTCGCCAAAGCAAGAAGGTTGAGGGGTGGAGAGACAAATGGATTAGAGAGGAAGAGAATAGAGAAAATAACCCCAAACCTACATGCAAATCGAAGAAAAGAGGGGGAAGGTTCGAAATGACCTTGCTGGCCCCCTCAGAATGCACAAAATGGTCCAGAAATAGGGGTAGAACTGGTGTTTGGCTGTCGACATCAAATAGCGACCGCGATGGCTGTGATAGCGGTCGTGAGAAAGAAATGCGATGCTTCGGCAGCTCTGTCGCATCCACTGTCTGCTCTACTCCACTGTTATCATGCACGATTGACAACTATGACCATTACAATTTTTCACCACTCTAATAGATTCTTCCTTGGTAGCAAATCTCATAGAAGCAAAAGGTTGGACATTAGTTCTCCTTATCAAGCAAAATTTGCCTTGGCCATGCCTTAGATATTGATGAAGGCAAATTGTCCACAAAAAATGTGAAAGAATTTTCTTCTAGCCTTTTGAAATCTTCCAAACTCCTGGGCTTAGATTGCCATACTCCACCACTCCTGTTGCCTCAAGACTCCATTTGTTCAACTCCTAGTTACCTTTGTTTCTTCTTATCTCTATGTATGTGTATATTATATCTATTTTCTTATATACAAATAAGATTCCTCAAAGACTAAGGAGTTATATAGAATGTTTTAGGAACCCAGAACTCTCTCTCTCTCTCTCTACTTAGATGATTGGTCCTATATGAACATTATTCCTTTTGTTAATTTTTTTTTGTTTAGAAAGTTACCAGCATATTGCTGAAAACGCTAGTAAGAATTTTTTATCAGTTTTTTTTTTTGTCCAGAAAATTACCAGCAAATTGCTGAAACACTGATAAGTAATTCTTTGGATAAAAAACTGACCCCCAAAAAAAATCATGTGGAACTAAGCATTTTTTTCATTTTCCTTGCTTTTTTTGCATACATCGCGTTTTGTTTTAGCATCAACTTATCATATATTGTCACAATTTTGTGTGTCCCCCTATCATTACTCTTTTTGTTTTAGCATCAACTTATCATATAGTATTGTGTGTATGACCTTTTGAGTAGTTATTACAAAAATTAAATTCTTTTAGTGACATGTCAATATCAACATATAATTAGAAGATAGTGCAAAAGTATATCAAATTTAAGTTTTTTATGCACGCACGCACGTACACACATATATAAGAAATTATCAACTTCTACCAGTATAAGTTAAAAAAAATTTTACATCATTAAATAATTTTTTATTAAAGAAACTTTTGGCAAACTCACCCTTGGATTGAAATTCATTTATTATAGATAATATATGTAAAATTTCACATCAACCGAAGATCGTTTAATTCACTTTTTATATCCATCAAAATCAATGTAATAAATGATTTTGAAATGTATATAAATAGAAACTAATAGATCATATTCTTATTTGTGTCCAATTTCTTAAAATTTTGACACAAAATGATCAATATGATATATAGTTATAATTGAACAGTTGGATCAATAAAACTTATATTTTATAAAATGTTTTTGAATGATGTAATTGTGTTAAGTCTTACAGAATGTTGATTAATCTCTCCCATATATATAAATACACAAACAAACACACTCACACACTTAAAAGGAAAAGATATTTAATTAATCGTTTAATTATGTATTAATATATTGTTAATTAAGATTTCTTTTTTTTGGGTACAGAAACTGACTACCATTGGGCCTATTGATTATTTGCTGCCTGGTGACAATTATCCATATTGGTTAACCTTCAATTGTGAAGGTTCTTCTATAATTTTCGAAGTCCCTCATGTGAATGGGCGTAAGCTGAAAACAATGACGTTGTGTATTGTCTATTCTTCTTCCCCATACTTCATTACATCTGAATGTCTTAAGAATGTGTTAATCGTTAATTACACGAAGTCTACCATTCAGGTCTATAAGCGAGACACACTAGCCTCTTTTGAAGATGAAGAATGGCAAACCATAATTTCAAATATGGAACCTGGCAATAGAGTGGAGGTTCATGTAGTTGTCTTTGGGTATGGATTCATTGTGAAGAAGACAACAATTTATCTAATATATGATGGGCCAATTGAGCAAAACATAGAGCACTGCTTTGCAGATGTTATTGTTTCCCGTGGTATTGATGTTGTTTCTGGTGGTGATGATATGGAAATAAATAAAAGTGTTAGTGTTTCTGGTGGTGATGAAGTGACATCTGATAAGAATGTCAGTGTTTCTGATGGTGACAATGTGGCAATAGTTAAGAATGAAAATGCTTCTGATGTTGAACATATGACAGCAGATAAGAATGTCAGTTTCTTTGATACGATAGCAGATGTTTCCCGTGGTGATGAAAATGTAAGTGATGAAATATAGACCAAATATGTAAACACATTCTTAAACAATAGTTTATTTTGTTCATATTAGCTAATATGAATGAAAATATAGCTAATATTAACTTAAAATTTTATCACGATGTAGACTTCTCCCATTGCAGTTCGAAGTGCCTCCTTGTTTGACTCTCGAGAGGAGTCAAGCAATTCAGGGAACAAAAGCCCTACTCAAAATCAAGATCAACATCTTCAAGTGGTTAACCTTTCTTAAAAATCATTCAATTTAAATCCCTTTATTATACATGACATCCTATTTCAACTACTATTTCTAATTATTCGCCTTCCACAGACTCCTTTTGTTCCCAACACTGAAGATGCTGAGCTTACTTTGACGATGGAGGGAGTCGAAAAAACCCATGAAAACAACATTTCCCCCATCACCAACATAATACCAGTTATGAGTGCAGAAGATGAGCTTCTAGCCAATCTTCCTGAAGATGGTGACTTGCTGGCAGAGCTAGATAAAATCTTGTCAGGGAGCTATATTTTGTCCCCCACAAAGGTTGCTTCGGCTACTCCTGGATCAGAAGTTCAAAGCCTCCCAATGATTGCCACCTTTCAAAAAATACAAGAAATTTTGGATAATCAGCTAGAAGTCTTGATAGCAGATGGTGACATTAGAAAACAGCTTCCCGACTACTTAGCTCAACTAGGCCAAATGAAGTCACAAGTCCCTACAGATCTTCAGCCCTTGATCATTGAGATTAGGCACTTCTACGAAGATGCTCTTAATAATTTTCCATCTATTCAAGAAGTCTTAAGCAATCATCAAAGGTTAGTTGACTCCAAGAATCGACTTCAGGGTGAGTTAGAAACAGCCAAAGCCAGACTGGACAACTTTTCTGCTTCCATATCTAAAGGGAAGGAACGGCTCAATGAGATGTCAAAAGAAATCACTGACTTGGAGGTGAAATTAAAAGCTCTCTCTCAGAAGAGGGAAAAGTTACAATCTATTGTGAAACTTTGTGAGATTGAAACTCTTAACATCAATAGAAAAGCCACCTCTTGGCTAGAAGAAAATAAAGAGGTTGTCAGCACTCTCAAAGCATCAGAGTCTGTCTTCAAAAAGGCTGAATCATCAAAGCAGAATTATGAGAGGAAACTAGCTGACTTGAAGCGAGCTCGTGGCAACATTAGACCTTAGAACTTTCTTCATTTTGTAATTCATTGCCTATTTGATCATTTGTTGGTTCTGTTAACTACGCATTCTCTTTGTAAGAAAATTTGTACGACGTGGAAATTCTAGTTCGCATATAGTTGGTTTATATGCATTAAGGTACTTGCTATTTATTGGATGAATTTTCTATTTAGTTGTAACATATACTAAATTATATGCATTGCCACAAAAGACTAGCAATTTTGAAAAGTTCTTCCCAATTAAAGTAGCACTTATCGTAAGTACTCAACCTCCAACCTCACTGGCAGCCCATACAACTGGGGCTAAGTATTTCAACAGCAAAATCTTCCCAGAAGCTGAAATTGGACATGGTCCTAGCTACGCCTGACAGAGAATACGGTCAGCAAAATGGGTGTTATAATTGGGAGGCCTATGGAAAATTGGAGATAGGAAAACAGTCATAATCTAAGGAGGTCCTTGGCTCCCCAATCAGAATGGTTTCAAAATACGGAGTCCCTGTACTGCTCTAGATCCTACAGCAACAATGCTTGAACTGATGAATACTAATAGCTCCAGTTGGAATGCAGAGCTTATATAGGAAACTTCCTACCATTAGAAACCGACCAAATCCTAGAGCTATCGTTGTCAATCTCAAACCATCATATCCGGAGCAACCCGCAGGACCACACTAGAACCAGTGATTTAAGCCCCCTGACTGATTTTTCCGGGAAGAAGCTTCGGGATATGAACACCCCTCCAAGGTTCCAAAACCTCATGTGGCGAGCTTTGAAGAACGCTCCTCCCACCTGGCTGAAGTTGACAAGAAGAGGGGTCAATTGCATAGCCCTTTGCCCAAGATGTTGGAGTAAAGAAGAATTTGTTGAGCAAACAGTTCAAGGATTGCACTTGGGTGCGCCGTTTTCGGTGCCTGTCGCCTTTCACACTGAGAATTGAACAATAGGAGTCCTTGTCCCTACGAGATTGGGCCAGTTTCCTCCTATGTTCATGTTTTCACAGCATATGGAATGGAAGAAACAAGTTAATTTTCGAGAATAAGGATGCATCTCAACAGGAATCAGCAATAAAAGCTACAAGAATAATGGAGGAATTTCATTTATCTCAAACTCCTGGAAGAACCAACTCAACACTTTCCCCTGCTAGAAGCTCGAGCCCACAACAATGGGAAGCTCCTCCAGTTGGAAACCTTAAGTTGAATGTAGATGCTACACTTTTTTTTTTTGGTCCGAGTAGATGCTAGACTTCATAATGGCAACTGGGGGGAGGGGTCGGTAATGACAGTTTTTTTTTTTTTTTTTTTCGGCCGTGATAGTGAGAGATTCTAATACGACAGCCACTTGAGCTATTTCTCCCAATTTGGAAGTCCACAAAGTTGAAGCCTTGGCATGTTACTTGGGCCTTCAATCTGCTCTTGGTTGCTGTTTTTGGGATGTTGTCTTGGGAAGTGACAATGTTGAGATAATCCAGGCCATCTCCAGCACCAAGCACAGGACAACAACTTTGGTCCATATCACTTGTGAAAAGAGATGGAAATGGAGTTGATCATGAGGTTGCACAATTTACCCTTGCCAATCCATATTCAGTGTGGATGGAAGACAAATTTGTACTCTTGCCCTCTTGGACCTAATAAGTCCTTAGTAATAAGGCTCATATCTCTTTTTCGTGTCAAAGAAAAAAAAAGTAGCCCTTATCGTATGCTTTTGACCTTCTATTAATAGCCAAAATTAGCTTCCACACTAAGTCACTGACTTTAAACACTATACTTAATTTGAAAATTATAAGATTAGCTATTCTTTGTTTTTGTTAAATTTGGTTTTCTAAAGTAAATAATCTTCCATTTCCAAGGTTATTTAATTCATCAAACATATTGCATTTCAATAATCTTCAACTAGCAAGTCATCTTGCCAGATCAACCTTTTTCATTGATATTAACTTTGGTAGGTAGCATGACCTCATAGTCTTTGTCACAATATCATTGAAGGGCGCCGCAACAATAGCCAACTAAATTTACTAAAAAATTGTAAAATCGCTACCAATTTTAATTTATGAAAAAGATCCGAAAACTTTAATTTTCCAAGACTAGTCTTTAAAAATGAAATTGAATTTGAGAGTCTAATTAAGCACACGAAAAAGGTGAAAACTTAATCTCAGTCCACTTTTAATACATTCATTTTATAACAATTACCCTAAAACTTGTTATGTAAATTAGTTAACAACTTTAATATTAACTTCTCCTCACAGGCAAAAAAAAAAATTAAAGCCTAGCAACTATTTATAAAAGATAAAACGAAAATATTTAAGAAAATCTAAGTTTTGACTTGACAGGAGTTACCTATTTCTATGTATCCTTCAATGCAACAAGAAACTCAAAGTCATCGACATTCTTCTAAAACATAATTGTATTTTGGGTTAATTTAAAAAAAATAAATCCACTCTTATACAAAATTTAGGATAATATGAGTTATATAATAAACTCTTATAATTCTTATAATCTTTGAGGATGATTAAACTATACATGAATATAGTAAGTAATTGCATGGATTTAGAAAGATTATTTTGAAAATATTTTTATTATTTTTCTTCTTTTCTATTTTATTATTTTGTGAAAAAAGGAGTTAAACTGTAACACCCTTCCGAGTACGGTACTATGCTTAAGTCATAATACCTCATCTAGGAGTTGTTACTGTCACTTAATTCCGACTGCCCAAAGAAAGAACCTTCGGCCACCTTTAATCTTGCTAGTCAACTCCGCCTCGGAGGACCCTCTTCAAAATTGCTAAACTATCTGGAGATAACACGGAAATAAACATAGGAATGAGAATTATAAATTCTCAGTAGGATTTATTAAACTAACATAAGCTATGTCATCGTTGTCATCTCCAATTTGCTTCGATTTATTATGAAAAGGGTTAACATGCTATATAAACTGCTAAATTTTATAATTCAAAAATATAATGTCTGAAGCAAAGTTCATTTTACTCACACACTTGGCAATTTAGGAGAGCCCATACGAAACAAATTTCATGAATTATATTAGGAATAGTAGCTGAAACATAATAAAATACAATAGCATCAATATACTGGAGACATAATATCGGCATAAAACTTTACTTGTACTTAAATTTATGCATATATATAAAGTTTACTTTTCTTTCTTTTCCTTCCTTTTCATTATGATCGCCTTGTCATACCCCATCAGAGCGTGATCGCCATATCACGTTCCTTAGGAATATGGGACCTTCATTCGGTACTTACATTAGCTGGGTCATGCCATGCCTCATGTAGGTCTTAGCCCCTATACTCACACTAGCTGGGTCGATGCCATGCCTCGTGCGAGCGGGGTGCCTTCATATGCATTAATCTTTAGTCTTGAGTCTTTAGTCTTTAACTTTTACTGCCCTTGGGTAGCCTGACCTTGGAGTGAGCTCGTCAGCTCGACTCGTGATCGTCGTCACACCGACTCACCCACAAGGGGATTCACGTGCCTCTAGCCATGGAGGGATCTCATTTTGATCACGTGCCTCTAATTGAGGGGTCTCTCCTGATCACGTGCCTCCAAGGTAGAGGGTAGCTGCCTTCACAAGAAGGGATTCAAAGTGCAACTACCTCCAAGTGAAGGGACTCATATTCACTATATTCATATCATACTTAAATCATCCTTGCATATATGAATCTTGTGACCATAACACATAAATATTTATCACATTCATATAATTCACATATTTCTGCCGGAATTTCGACAGCATAACGGATCAAGTCCGCTTCACCGTGAATAGTACCAGTACATCAGAATACCAATTTATTACAAGGTCACAACATTGCACATATATTTCAATATTGAACTCATAATAACATTAAACTCATTAAGGCAGAGTTTCTGTCTCAGCATATTCAACCAACCCGGTTTTTATAATTCAAGTCATAATTTCTATTTAACTCATTTAGACCTCAATTTTGGGTATGTTAAAGAGCTATGTGTCTAATTTCTAACCTCTTTGGTCCCATCTAATTTTGATATCTATGGCTTTAGATATTTAGGTTTTATCCCGGCCTGCCAAATGGCTAGCCAAAATTAGGCAACTAAAAGTAAAAATCCACTAAAAATTGAAAAATGACTCAAATTACACAAAATTAGTACCATATTGAAGCTAACAGGGTAAAGTTTCATTTGCAAAAAGTTCCATTCCATTTGACTTAGTAGGGCTCGAGTTACAAGCCCCGAATTCTGACCTTCCTAAATTGCCCTATTCTGGCCCGGTTTAGACATAGGGCAAATTTCTTGGATCACTGGGAATGACTGGGACCTTATCTAACTCTGAAATTTTTATGGAACATTCTTCTATGTGTAAGCTTTCTAACAAAGTTAGTTTTATTCATTTTCATGTAGTATAGGGCGAGTTCTACCCTGAACAACCCAGTCTGCCCAAAACTAGAGTCAAAACCCTAGGTCAAAATTCAAAAATTTATATCTCCCTCAATTCTAATCTAAAAGCCTTATATGATATATCTATGGAAAGCCCTAGATGTCTAGTTTCATATAAAAATCATTCCACCCAATTTAATTGGCTATAGGCGGAGCTGTCTACTCTGCCGTATAGACCACCGAGGATTTTTGGTTCTCCAACCCACCAGCTCTTCCTATTTTCATTCTTTCTTGCTTCCAATTCGGTTTTAATCAAACAATCAGCCCAAAACCAATCACATATCATCATAATCATTCATTTAACACATCAAAGAAGGTGAAAATAATCCAAGCTCAGCCAGCCAAGACTACAGAATGGATGCAAGAATAAAACCCCTACCTTTGTTCTAAGTGATTTTGCTGGATTTTTGAAGCTTAGATGAGCAAAGCTTGATTGGGCTTGATGTTGGCTGAAGTTATATGAATGAAGAAGAGAGGAAGAGGGTCTGAAAGAGAGAAGAAGTGGCGCAGAAAAATGGCTGAGTGAAGGGAAGGATTGTGTATATAAAGGCATGGTGATGGTTGGAATAAAAGGTTGTAATTGGTTCACACATGTATGGTTGAAATTCAGCCAAGCTTCTCCATGTGTTATGGCCAATGTGGCGCCACTTTTGTGTGGTAATGTGGCTGAATGATCAGCCTTAGGTTCTAGGGCTTGAAGCTTGTAGTTCTATTGGTTTGGTCCCAGCAGTTTAAAATACCGTAATCTTACCGATTTCCTTTAAATCGGTAAATCAGTTTTGAAGAAATTTGTGAAGTTTTATATGTTTCTATTCTAATTATTTCTAATCATAATATCTCTAATTAATGCTTAATTAGCTCCTAATTAACCTCTAATTAATTTCTAATTAGCTTTACTTATCCACTAAAATCAAATTAATCAATTAAAGATGTAAATTAATCATTTTGCAAGTTGATGGCCTTTCTGTTTTCTATTTTTCATAACCAATGGCATCTTCATAATTATGGGCAAGTCTAAGGGCATCCCATGTCATTTTAAATATGGATACCTCCATGGCTCAATCGGCCGAGGTTTAGGTTTCTACGTTTTCGCTACGTGATTATGCTTCGTTTAAAACCTTATTTTGCTAATCCAATTGATATAAGGATCTAAAAGTCATTTTCTAAAAAGCTCAGGGGTAAGATTGTGAATAATAAAAGTTTATTTTAATTATTTCCTATTACATTTTATGGGGATGTTACATAAACAACAGAAAATGATAATAAGATAAAATAAACTAGTGATTGAATTGAGCAATATAAGAATCATAGAATAATTCAAAAGATAGAGACTTAAGCCTCACTCACTCTCTCTCTCTCTCTCTCTCTCTCTCTCTCTATATATATATATATATATATATATCCAATTAATTTTTAATTTTTTAATTTTATTTATTTTTTCCCTTAAAATAAATTTAACCTAAGCAAATAAACTCACTCTTTCCTTTTAGTCTTTTTTTGTTGGCCTAAAATCATTGTTAAATTACTTGGACCACTCAACTTGGACTAATGAAAAAAAAAAAAAACTAAAAGAACACAAGGAAAAAAAATTGAAGAAAAAGGGGAAATAAAGTTAAAACAAAACCCTCAACTAACTAATTGACATTGTAGGAGAAAAGGGTTGTGTAATGCTCCATGTAGTAGAAAGGGTGGTGTTTGAGTTTGGTTGGCTATGGGATAGGGTGGTGTCACAACAGCGGTCAGAGGTGCAGCTGGATCCATGTTGTGGTGGATGTGATGGTTGTGGGTAAGTGGAGATGGAAGGTGGTGATGATAGTTTGAGTCGTCACTATGAAAGGAGATTGTGGTGAAGATTATGGTAGTGCAGGATGGTCAGGATGGTGGTGGGGCTAGTGGCAGTAGACCAGTGGTTATGGTGGTGGCTGCAAGGAGGTTTGTTGTGGTGAAAAGAGGTTGCAGTAGTGAGAAGGTTGGAAGGATGATGTGTTAGAGTTGTTGTAATTGATTGGATGTTGAGAAAATAATAGAGAAATTGAGATAAAGAAAACATAAATTTAAAATATCTTTTTGTGAGACCATAAGATACCATACTAGGTTTGGCATTTGAATTATCCATAATTCTTGTTCAACTATGGAGCAAATTGATTATGTACTCTTTTTATGTAAAATTGGTTACCTTTATACGATTTAAATCCACTTCTTTTAAAGCGCTCAAAATTGCTTACTTTATCAATTGATCATTTGTTTGTGAAGATTAAATTTTGAGTAAACCCCTAAAATGGTCCTTATTAATTTTTACATAGGACAAATTAGTCTCCAACAAAAATATATTGACAAATTAGTCCTTGATTTTAAAATGTCGAACAAAATAGTCCCTAACAAAAATGAACTAACAAACTGGTCCCTAATCTTTTAAAACATATGGCAATTTAATCCCTCTATCAAGTCTCTTCATTGAACACCATGACATGCTTCGTTAAGTAGTTGACATGATATTATTATCTCCCATCTTCTCATTCTAGTCACTTTTGTTTATTAAATTGATGTCATTTTTGGCATATTTCTAAGCTAATATGTTTAATTTTGTATTCTAATTTAATGTGCAAATAACAGGAGTTTTGTGAGAATAACATCATTTTAATAAATGGAAGTGGCTAGAATAATAGGGTAAGAGATAACAATGCCACATCAATTACTTCATGGGTCGCATCATAGTATTCAATAGAGAGACTTGATGGAGTGACTAAATTGTCTAAGGTTTTAAAAGATTAGCAATCAATTTGTCTGTTTATTTTTGTTATGAATTAATTTGTTTGACATTTTGAAAGACTGGGGATAAATTTATCAATTTATTTTTATTGTAACTAATTTTTTCAATATAAAAATAGATGGGAACCGTTTTGAGGGTTTTCTCTTTAATTTTTCAAGAAAAATAAGTGCTTTTTAAGACCTAAGTTTGAACTTGTTTCATGAAATAGTCATTTTGAAAAATGTAAGCCTCCCTTGGTCACTCAAAATGCTAAGGCAAAAAAGACTAGACCTTGAATCTTTTGTAATTCACTTGACCTATTGCCATTTGACAAAATGTTAAAATGGGCTTATTTCTAAAATGAGAAAAATAAAAGTATATTTATGATCAAATAATTTAGTGGATTATAATTACAATATATTTTATTTGTCAAAAGGGGAATATACCCCTTATTTTTTTCATTTTTTAGATAAGCTCAACCTTAAATGAGATTTTTCTAAAATAATAATTATTTTTAGAGTAAATAAATCATTATTTACTATGTAGCTTATAGTAAATTACATTGATCTCCCCTATGTTTTATTAAAATTTAACCCTCCTCCCTTTTATTTATTTGAGCTACAATAACCTCCCTTGTAAGCAACAAAGTTAGACACTGTTAAACAAGAGGGCTTAATTTGTCCAATTTGCCTACATTTATTCATACCCCTCTAAAAAGAAGGTTTCAACTTTTTGTTAATGAAACCGCCTACAAGTTTTTGCCTGCGAAGTGATTCTTCGAACATGGAGGAAGCAAGGTGACTAAACAATCTACCAAAAAATCATCTTCCATCTTGTTTCTTAGCCTATTTTTGACAATATTCATAGCTAAAAATGATTTTTCACTTGTAGCTATTGAAACAAGAAGAGTCAATACTAAGTGAAACAAATGATCAATCAAATAATAAGCCTTAGATTTTCCTACTTTCACTAATTCTTGTCATAACTCAGAAACTATTGACAAGTGCTTTAGTTTGGAATGTTAAGGCATATCAAGCTCATAGTTGTGCTTATATTCTAAGATGTATTCTCTCTTGCTTTGTGAAGTCATCAGGATAGAATCTAGTTACCAATTCACAAATATGATCAACATTCAACAATATATAGTTAGCTCTTAGATCTAAGTCAACACTAAGAGCAAGCAATTCAATTGTATTCTTGATGAATGTGCTATTCATTTCTTGCAACTGTGTGTTGACAGTAGCCATAAATAAATTAACATGATAATGATATTCAATTGAAATATATTCAACATTTGGACGACATCAAGCTCTTCCAAGAACATAAAGAGCATTCATGTCAGGAACACCAACTTCATGCTTCTCACAAAATGATCTGACTTTTTTTAGAAGTTTCTCCCATCCTGACTCTCATTCTTTGAATCAAGGTTCTTGTAGTATACATTAAAGTCAAGTATTTAAGATGTCTTGATTTTTACATTGTAAAGATTGACAAAGATCATAACTAATTCCCAAGAGATCTTCCATAAGATGTAAAAGAAATATGAAATCAAAATATTTGATAGAATCATGTACAGCATCAACATCACCACAAGGAGAATAATTACCTTCTTTAGAGATCCCTTGAAGAACTTCACAAGTAACTCCAAACATGCATTGCAAACTTTGAATAGAATTAAAATGAGAACCTTAACTAGTATCTCTGGCTCGTTGTAAAGTACTTATTTGATTAAGTCTACTTCCTATTTCAATCTCTTGATTAGCAACTTGATTTGCAATGTTTAAAGTTTGAGCAATCCTCGATTGGTCATGCAAGTAGTGTTAATTGCAAATGATGAGCAAGAAAATGAATATAGTATGCATAAGGACAATGTTTTAAGAATAAAGCTTGCAATCCATTCCATTCATCTCGTATATTACCTGCCCCATCATATCCTTGACCTCTAAGGTTGTGAATATTAAGATCATGGTGAAAAAGAACACCATCTATTTCATTTTTAAAAGTCATTGATGAAGTATATGAAACATGAACAAGATCAAAGAATCTCTCTTAAATACATCCATCTTTGTCAACAAATCTCAAAACCACAACCATTTGTTCTCTTTTTGATTCATCCTTAGCTTCATCAATTATAAGACAAAATTTAGACTCACCAATCTATTCACGCATGGCAGCACATACCTTTCTTGCAAAAATATACAAGATTTCTTTCTAAATGCTAGGTGATATATATTGAGCATTTCTAGGAGCATTTTGAAGAACAACATTAGAAATATCTATAGTACAAGAAGCCAAAAGCTCTATCAATTCAATAAAATTACCTCTATTTACCTCTAAAAGCACATGATTGAAATGTGAGGCATCAAACAACCATTATAGAAGTCTTTAAGTGCAAATTATTATTTACAATAATTTGCTCACTTTGCCTATTGAAGACTTTTTCTATATTTTGGGATTGAAGCATCAAATCATCACAACACTTAACACAAGCATTATGTGGTGAATTAGGAGAAGATCCCGTGTGACCAAGAAAGGCACAATTCATTCCATTGACTTTTCTCTAGGCCCGAAATCCCTTATATGAAAATGGATCTTTTCCATTATTTCAACTTCCCAAATTATGACTAAACAAATAGCATGGTAGACAAAATGTTGCATCCTTTTCAACTGAGTATTCCAACCAACTAAGGAATTTTTTAAGCCATGAAGATTGAAACCGACAAAGATGATTGTTACCTGAAGCTGGATACTTAGTCAAGATAGGTTGATATGGTCCATTACTTATATAAAATGTATGAATTTTGTCGCATTGATCAACATGATATTACCAAATTGGAAGGCACTTTCCTAGATCTTTGTCTAGTAAAGAAACATCAGCTTATTTTTTCAATCTTGAAATTTTTTATTGATGTTGCTCATCATTAGTCAATTATGCTGTTGATTTATGAATAGAAGATGATTCACCAATTTCAAGATTTTGAGTGGCTTTTCTCTAAAAAATGAATCAAGAATAATAGGTTTTCCCATGCTAAAAAAATAATTAAAATTTAATAATGACATCAAATTAATAAATTTGTCTAACTTTCAATAAACAATGAACAATAAAATAGAAAATATATAAAAGAGATACCTGAAAAGATATAGATTATACTTACATCAAGAATTTCTTGACTTCAACTATAAAATTAAATATCTCTTCCTTTCTTACTTCAAACTTTACTTTCAATATTGATTGTTCCATAAACTTACTATAAAACTTGAAGAATAAAAATTATACATAAATAGTAACAACTAAAATACAAAAAATAAATAGAAAAATACTAATCAAAATTGTTGCAATAAATAATGTTAAAAGTCACAAAGTTGCTTTTACATACCTAAATCCTAACATCGTGATACCTTCTTTGAGACTATTTGGGTGCTCAACTCAAGTCTTCTTACATAAAAAATTTACTGTTCTTAACCCTTTATGGTAGAAAAGGTGACTGATGATGAGGAAAGGAAACCCCCTTTTTATAGCTATTGTTGCGCTTCAAAAAAAAAAAGGCATGCTATGATAAGAAAATTGCTTCCACGGATGCTATTCTAAATGAGCGAATGAATGGTTGAAATTTGATATTTGTGGCTTTGTGTGTAGTGAGTACTCATTCTTTACTTTTAGTCTAATATTTGGAAGCCTCCATTTAATCTTTTATAATTTTCACCTTAGGCCAAAGTAAACTTCTTACTATTGAAAAGGATTCCAACGAACCCAAACTACAACTTTGGCCCCACCATGAAACAAATTAATAATAAGAGTTTGTTTCCTACATACAAAAAAACAATGTCTGGACATTCTATTTGTCCCTCAAGCCATTTATTTGTGTATTAAATAATAGAAGTATAGTAGTATATAAGTAGTACATAAGAAAATTTTGGAAAAAAGCTGGGGGACCATGGTATCTGTTGACCTCCTTCATCTGTGCCTACCTTTTAGCATAGTGAAAAGGCTGGGCAAGGGTTGTAAGGATCTCAAGATAATGTCCAACTTTACTGATGAAAGCACTCCAGCATTAGGTTTTCTGATTGTCGAGTTAATGGTTGTGATTTGAACCACAATACAGTCTTTTTTGTGGTAGATTCCATGCCAAGATATAGTGTGTTACTAGGAAGAGAGTGGATACATGCCAACCACTATGTACTTTCTACCCTTCATCAGGAATGGGAATAAAGTTGAAGTTGTGCAAGTCGACCCACATCCTTTTGCAACCGATGTAAAGATACATTATAAGATGTTGTACTCTTAAAGACGGAGCCAATCTCCTAGCCTAAGAATGTCACTTTGGACTCTATCAAGTCCTTTGACTTGTCATTAGACGAATTCAAAGTAGTGGTACATGTCAATACATGGCCTTCAGGGGGTAATCATGAGTGAGTCTAAAGAGCAAGTGCTATAAGAGGTCTTGCAATGGCTCGCTTTGTATTTTGCCAAGTCTAGGGTTGAAGAAAGTATCCTAGAAACATAGTGAACTGAGAGAGACCAATTCGAGGAAGTTATTGATGAAGAGAAACAAGATTGTAATCCATGAAGAAGAAATCTAATTTTGAAGCACAAGATTTGTTGCTAGAAATTAATCTAGGAAGTCTAAAGGAAACAATAATGACCAAGATTAGTGGCTTACTACCAGAAGGAGATTGACATCAATTAATTCAGCTAACAAAGAAGTATAAGGACTGCTTTGCATGGGATTATCTCAAAAATTAGTTGAGCATCAGCTATCTATCAAAGAAGAGTACAAGCCACATAAACAACTTGCAAGAAGATTCAACCTTAAGTTGTTGCCTAAAATTAAGGGAGATATTGAGAGATTGTTAAAGGTAGGTTTCATTGGAATTGCTAGATATGTTGAGTAGTTATCCAATATTGTTTCTGTAATTAAGAAAAATTGGCAAGTCAGAATTTGTATAGATTTTAGGAACTTAAGTTTAGCTTCAAAGATGAGTATGTAATACCAATAGCCAATCTGCTTATTGATGGAGTGGCTAATAATGGAATATTGACTTTTATGGATGGCTATTCAGCTATAATCAAATTTACATAGCCAAAGGGGATATTCATAAATAGCATTTCATTGCCTTGGGTCCATTAAGAGCTTTGAGCGACAACCTATCAAAGAACAATGAATCTCATATTTCGTGATTTAATTAGAAAGAGTATGGAAGTATACATTGATAATATAGTCATCCAATTAGCTGACTTCAAACAATATTTGGTCAATTTGGAACAATTTTTTATAAGAAGGCAAAGAGATTCTTTAAAGATGAATCTAGCTAAGTGTGCTTTTGGGTCTCGGCTGGCAACTTCCTAGGTTTCCTTATACATAACCAAAGGAATAAAAGTGTATAAGAGTAAGACTAAGGCTGTGTTAAACATATGACCCCCATGAAACAAGAGGGAGTTATAAAGTTTAATTAAAAAAATCAATTTCTTAAGAAAATTCTAGCAAAATAAAGGCATTTTCATCTTTCCTAAGATTAAAATCAGTCGAGGAATTCATTTGGGGAGAGGAACAACAAAATACTTTTGATCAAATTAAGAGAAGTTTGGCTAGTCCTCCAGTACCTACACCTACAACTCTTGGTATGCCTTTAAAGTTTGTATATATTGGCCACCAATGATTTCATCGGTAACTTGTTAGCTCAAGATATTGAGGGATAGGACTAAGAAGGCTACTACTTGAGCCAATTGCTCAATGATGCCAAGACATGATATACACCCATTGAAAAATTATGTTTATCTTTGTTTCACACTTGTACTAAACTTGAGATTATTTGCTGCTAAAAGAAGTGCTTGTAATGTGTAAGATTGTCATTGTTAAGCACTTGCTAAATCAACTAGTATTACAAAGGTTTATCAACCCTAGGTTAAGGTCATGATGGAGGCTCTCCCTCTCTACAAGCAACAACAGTAGCCACAGAGATTCAAGGATGCTGTTATGCTTTAGTTTAGCCAACATCATGCTTGGAGGCTGAGTGAAATATCTCATGAGGACTAGCTCCTACCATGTGGCAAATTTTGGCATGGCTAAGGGAACCATTCTGAAATTCTGAAATTAGAAGTTGTTGAGCCTCTCAGTGGAGCTCAGCTCCTAACCGACCAGCTCATTGGCATATAGGTTGCCCTTTCAGAGTAAATTGCATATGATTCATAGGGAATAAGTATTCCCTTAACCAAGTCACATTACCGAGCTAGGCATTGTGGGTTGTATGGCTCGATTGAGATTTTGTTGTACTGGGAGCTTAGCTTCACACCATTGAGGAGGCCACGAGCCGTGATGATGCTGGTCCCTTGTAAGGTGACTTGAGACAACTTCGAATCGGTGGTAGTCATGAGGCATTGACGTATCCAAGTTGGCCCGTAGTCCTTATTTTGATAAGCACATAATTGTTAGAAAGTCCTAGTCATCATCTTAACTGGAGTGTTGGCCACTTGAAAAGCAAAAAGTGGGCAGAGAAAGAAAATGGGTGTACAAATCACAATAAATAGAAGGTTGTCCTATATGAGTAATATTGGCATTAGCAAAAAACTTTGGAATATACTATTGAATCCAAAGTTATAAGAATCAGAGAGGACCAAATACGGACTTGACAACCTCGTCATTTTTCGACCGATGAACCATGGTGAAAAGACTCTTATAAAGTGGGGACAGAAACAAGGTGCCCAGGTTAAGATAGCGCTTAAGAAGGATGACGTTGACATATGGGGCAAATTCCCTCATTACAACCATTAAGCTTGTGCAAATGAAGAATTAGCATACACAGGAGGAAAGCCTTATGCTCGAGGTATTCCACAGGCTTCCTTCCTTTGTTGAATTGGGCAACGAAAATGGAATAAGCCAAATTTTTCTTGGTCACCTTAAAGTCGAGATCGTTAGAGACAATGTCATGCACAAACGGCAACTCATCACTATCTATTGGTAGACCCACAATAGTAGCAACGTTGTATAGATTGGGGTTCATCATGCTGATGGGTAAAGCAAAGGCATTGATTGAGGCATTCCAAAAGCTAAGGAAGCCATAGAACAAGCCAAAATTATATTTAGGGGGATTTCCGTCTTGCAAAGAATTATCATGTCGAAGATCCTGCATTCTTTCCATTCTTCTCCCTTTTCATTTGCAAGTCTGTCAAGCCACTGAGAATACTATAATGAGGGCTTCGGGTAAGGGTGAAGCTCCAAGGGACATTGCAAAAATAGCCCAACAATACCAAATAATGGATAAGGTCATAACATATTATACTAACCATTGTTCAAAAAATCGAACCGAACCAGCTGGTCTGAGTGGTTGGACCGGGAATCTATCCCTAAGCCTGTCTAGTCATGATACAAAATTGCATTTCCAAAAATCAGTCAAAACTAGTGTGAACCGATCAAAAACTGATGAATCAAGCACAAAATAGCTAAGTCATTGGTCAAAGCAGTCAAGTTTTTCTTTTTTTCAAATTCAAATTTTTGAAACACTAATCACCATTGGTAAGTCTAACATAGTTCTAAAAACGGAACCGGACCAGCCAGGTATCTGGTCTAGGTGTATCATCAAAAATCGTTTTGTCAAAAATCGGAGGAGAACCGGCTAAACCGACCAAACTAGACTGGTTTTATTGATTGGCTGATTTTTTTTTTTTGAAAAATAGAAGTACAAAATTATTTTTTGATCATCAATTTTAAAGTTAACTACTTCATTATGATGAAAAACGGCCAAAAATATATCTTGGTTCACCAAACCGAAGACTACTACATCTCTTACTCTTTAAAAAAAGCCTAGAGATGATAAATATTAAAAACCTATGATACATGGGTACTATTTATAGAATTTTTAAGAGTTAAAAACTTTTACAAAATCTAAGCAATGTGAAACTTAATACTTCTTGTATTGGTTATGTTAATATGACTTAATATAGTGATTTTGATTTCTAAAACTATTTTTATCATATTAAAATTTTTTTAGTCATTTTTATTTATCTCATATATATATATATATATATATATATATATATATATATATATATATATATATATATATTCGATTGAATCTCCAATTAAAACGGTTGAACTAATAAACCTCTGAACCAGTACCTTATTAAGTTCAATGACCGGTCTGATTTTCAGGACCTTGAAGTTTAATAACCCTACTATGGTAAAAAATGCCCAAAAATGCACCTTGGTTGGGCAAGTTAAAGAATACTAAACTTCTTACTCTTTTAAAGCATAAAGCAGTATGATACAAGTATTTATAATTGTTTTAAGAGTAAAAAACTTATTGTGTGATCAATGTGGGAGTTTAGTTCCTTATATAATATAGTAGTCTTAAGAGTAAAATATTTATAGTCTAGACAATGTAGGACATAAGTACTCCATATTTTAATTTTTCATGTGTATTATTTTATTCTTTATATATATTTTATTATATTCTAGTGGAATCTTTGATTAAACAGGCTGAATCAATAAACCTCTGAATTAATGTTTTGTCCAGTTCGATATCCTGTTCAAATTTTAGAACCTTGATATCAACTTATCTTATCATATCTAATATAGCATAACAAATATTGAATTCCTTTTCCTTGTGTTTTATGTGCCACATTGCATAAGGATATATGTCTAAATTGAGTCATACTACCCGGTATGGGGGGTTTTTGGAATCAAAACAATAATTGTTTGATTTAGATCAGGATCCAACTCACCTTCATTCAAGAATTGGGTTCAATGTTGTTACTTTCTGCTTCACTATATGCCGAAAATCCAAAGCAGGCATGCCAAAGTTTCTCTTATTTTTTCCCATCGAAACGCAATAAAAGTTAATTTAATTTTAAATAGTACCTTATAATTAAGGAATCTTATAATTAAAATTAAGTAATGATGAACTAAACTTAATCTAATATCTAATGTAATAGATAAAAAGGAAGAAGATCACCAATATATATATATATATAAGGAAGATAACTTTCTCAAAATTTTACATACAGTAATTTCCTCCGGAAAGTAAAATTTAATAGGTATTTAATTTAATGATATTTGGGCCAACAAGAGTTGGGTGTTGTGATTTACGAGTGTCACTTCCAAGAAAAAGATCAAGATTCAAATATGAAAAATGACAGACAATTATTGATAAGATCTCTTAATTATGATAGTGTTTGAATATAGAAAACTTTAAATTGAAAGGAAAAAAAGGGGGGGAAAGAGAGAAAAATTAATGTCATTGGCAGTTACATGTCTTATTTTTCTGTAATGTGGCTTCTATTCTCTAAATTTAAGTTTCATGAATTCATTCCGTAACACTTTAAATATTGTTTTTACTAGCCAATTATATTTTGACGCTATTAAATGTCATTCATTTTAATGAATAGTAGTAACTTATGGTTTGAAATTACAGATCTAATTAAGAAAAATTAACTTGACCATAGCATTAACATTAACATTAACATTATTAAATAAGAGAAACTCTTAAGTAGGCATTGCCTATTACGTCAACATTTAGGCATGTCATTTATATTTTGATGCATATGAAAATAGTGGTTCACGTGTCTCAATTTTTATTAATACTATATACTTTATTAATTGATATTAATTTATTATAACTATTGATTATAATTACTATTATCATAATATAATAATTATCATTTATAAATCACTTTATTAGCAATCTATTCTTTTGTAAATTATTATTGATTATTTTTTAAGTATTTCATTATAGATATATATTATTTGGTTTTAATTAACTTTAAATACTTTCCACTTTTCATTATATTATTATAACTTAATTTAAATAATAATAATTATTGTTTTTTATGTTAACAAATGTGTTCAAGAAAATATATTGAATTAATTAGTAATATTCATATATTATATTCATTCATTATTAATGGTATTATCAAAATTTAAAAATAATTATACATTAATTTTTTAAAATTTTAAAGATAAATATAAAAAATATAAAATGAATGAAGTGAACAATATAATGAAAAGTGAACTATAATTATAATTATAGTTATATAATAAAAAATTAAAAGTATTTGAAATTAACTAAAATCAAAGCATGTATATATTTAATTTTATTTTATATGAACATTTAAAAATTAATTAATAATAATAATTAAAAATAAATTGCTTAGAAAGTAATTAAAAATGATTTTTTTATATTTTATTTTGATCAAGAAAATTTAAAACAACAACGAGATGATGAAAAAGAACCCGACTTATCCTAAAGTTAGTAGAAGCGGTAGATCTCCCACACAGAGGCTAGACTGAAGCGCAAAAGGACAACATATTTTCTAGTTCTAATTCTATTTTCATTTTTGTTAATTGTATTAATAAAAGAGATTAATTTTGATATACGATTAGTATAAAAATATTTTACACTGTCATTCAATTATATGTTGTTAAATGTGAAAATTTTGATATAGTGGGTGTAAGAGTCAAATATGTTTAGATAATATATGATTAGACAAATTTTGTTACACTCAGTGCATATTTTTAAAATTAATTAAATGATAATTTTCAAAAGCAAATTGCTAGCTAGTAATTTAAAAACAATTTGCTATCTTTTAATTTAAAAACTAGGTGGTGCTAGCTAGTAGCACCGGAGTAGTGCCTACTGCAAATATTGATCCTCTGACGTGATTAGAAGCCTTGATGGTGAAAATGCTTACCGCTTTCTCCTTCGGTCGCCTAATGCAACAGCATTTATTGGAAACACAGTAAGTGTGCCTATCTCGCATCTGACTATAAGCTAGGAACGTTATACATTTTCAGCCTTATATCATTGCATGCCACATGCTGGAAGTTACAGAAATTATATATACAAAAATGAATCTCAATTTGTTAAGTTTGTATACTTCGAAAGTCATCTGGTGGACAACCTGTTAAAGAATTGTTTGCTGAATTGATTTAGCAGTGATACATTTTTCTCCTCTGCTGCCATTTTTATTTTTATGAACTTGATGAATAGCCAGAGCAACTATGTCACAGAAAATGGCTCCAATTACTAGTGAAGCTTTGAGCAGAGTAGTCTTCAATGGCACTAGATGGTCAAATTGAACTTTACTTACCACTTACCAGGTTTAACTTGTTGCTTAGAGCTTGCTCAAAACTGTTGTTTCAGACTTGTTTTCAATGATGCCTGTGATTACCACTATTTACAGTTATGTCTAGCTCCTCAGGGTTGTTGTACAAGTTTTTGTCACATGTTTATAGTCCAGAGTATGACAATGAGTTTACTATAGTGAGAGAGACCATGAGAAGAACATTGGAGGTAAGTTTATTTTTGTAATTTCGATTATCAGCATGGATTGCTAATCTATTTCGAAAGATACTTCACTACGCATGCTTGATTTTGTTTCCAGATGCATTTTATCCTTGAGTCCTTTGAGATTCATAGGTCAAGGAGAGGGAGAGCAGCAGATGGAAGGAAGAGATTCTTTTTGGGTGAAATGATTGTGAATTGTATGATGTGAACTTTAAAAATCAGGTGTTGGTATTTTTAGCTATATGCTGTTGATGCAAAGAATCTGAAAGACAACAATATAATGGTTGGGTTAATTGCATCAGTTTCTCTAAGTAAAACACACAACTAATTTGTCCTCGACATGACCAAGGCAATATAGATTGGAAGTATGGGGTACAATGCAATATGCTTCCTCCGTCACTATAAGGATAAAACTTTTATCTAGATATGTGTTTTACAGTTTTAGCAGGCAAAGAAAATGATAAGAAAACTCCCCAGGATCCAACTTTAATTTTGCTCCATTAGCTGGCAGGTTAAGAAGTGAGAAACCCTGGTTTCATTGAAGATGACTTTAAAGGCTCTAATGTTCGATTCTTTCAAATGAAGTGATTTTATCAAATGCTCACCATAAAACTAGCTTGTTCATCATCCATTTTTCTAGCTTGAAATTTTGTCATCTCTTCTCCCAAGTCCAAAAGTATGCGGGTTTATGTTAAACTGGATCAGAGAAAATTACAGAAAAGATAAAGAACTGAAATAATTTTGTGTGTATGCCGTATTGGTCCTGAACAAGGTGACCATGGAACCAGGTATAGGATGAACAATTGGAGAGGTATGTTCGAGAACACCTCTACCACCCTCTTCTAATAGTGTCTCGCTCTACAAGATAGCTAACTCTCTTTCCTTCCTTCCTCTCCTCTCTTATATATGCTGCTTACCACTCACACTCCGTTACATCCACACACACTACAACTCACGCACACCCACTATCTCTTTTCTTGCCAATTACAACAGGGCCCATTTATGATTAGCCCATTCGCCCAGATCCTATCAGTTTACAACAGAAGAGCCACAACTTTTAATTGCAGAAAGAGGTGCATCCATTTTCCATACGATATTATTGTTTCTGATACCTTGGATCTCTTCTTATTTGTTCTTCAAAGGCACTTTTAGAAATTAAAAAAAAAAATAAAAATCAAATAACTTGTAATAAACTCAATGTGGGGAAATATAATATTCTTTATAAGACAGAGTGATTAATGATTACAGCATCCTATATAAAGTTGGAGAAAGAAAAAGTGACAATTCTATTCTTTAAGTAGCAGTAAGTGCATTTAATATAATTTACATATCACTACATATGCTTTTTCCCTGATAAAATAAGTACCACTGCAATTTGGACAGATGAAGACAAGGTTCTCTTTTTTCAGGAACCACATTATTATAATCAGCAATCACATTTAAATCTTTAAAAGCATATTACATACAAGTTTAGTCGATCTATTGTCAATCATAACATTGGCAAGTTTTTGTTCCAGGATCTTGGTGCACTGCTATATGCTGGAATAGGGATAATGGAAGGAAGCAATCCTTACTTGGAGTGGGACAAGCTAGAACTCAAGATATCTCAGGTGAGTTTGTGAATGCATCTCAGTCTAGGGGCGGATTCATTTCTGGCAGTATGTTTAAAGCTCAGGCATGCACATATGGACATACCATCCACAACATGAAAAATATTGTTAACAAGTTAGTTACTTCACATGATTTCTGAGCACCATTCTACAAAGATTGATTGCCATACCATAATGGATGCTGAGCTGTTTCGTAGTTCACCAAGTTGCGCAAACTTGACTTGTCTCTCAGACAAAAACTAGACTGTAAATGAGCTCCATCAACTTGCAAGGTTGGCACCTTTGATGACAACTTGTGCGGATAAACTTCCTGATAGCCATCAATTTCATCCGCGTCTGTTTTTCCACTGACAAATGCAGGCAAAGCTTAAAATTTTATCTTGGGGGACGATGGATTAATATTACCTATTTAAGTAGTCGAATAGAAAAAGTACATGAAAGATTCTAAAAAATTAAGAATGAATTCTGATGCCTAGCTTCACAGGTAAGATATGCTGGGCCAGGCATAGTGGGTGGTGGTTTTCTATATCAATCTCATTAAATTAAATGTTATAAGATCCGTAGGGTGGACAGTGAAGCAAGTAAGATCATAAGATGTCTCAAAAGCTGCCTTTTGTTTTATCAATTTCCATCTGTATAACCCAGCTGAAAAAAAAAAAATGCATGAATAGCAACTTGTTATCACTGAGAGATTGGTGTTCTTGATTCCGAAAAGTCTGAGACAGTAACTGGTGCCTATAGTTAATCCAAGTCAAGACTTTCATTGTAGCAAATAGCAGAAGCTTTAAATTGAACTTGTTTCATTATAATGAATTAAATTGACTTTCCACTCGTTGATTGAACCGTCTGTTCTGTTGCGAGAAGAAAAGAAGGCCTTTGCCCTTGCATTAACTCCTGACCTGGGAAAGAAAAAGAAGCTAGAAGTAACTTTGTGTATTATCCAATTTGAACTAGTTCATGTATTAACCAGTACAAAGAATAATCTTACTGTCCTCAACTCTAAATGGGCAATACAATTCCTAACTCTTCTTTTGATCTTGCAGTTTTGCCATATGAAGCTTGAGTTATACAGTTTCATTGGACTACACAGCATTTAGAATAGAAAAATAGGCTACTCGTTTGTATTATAAACTTAATTTGTTGCTTATTAGACTAATTCGCCGATTTGTATCCATGGGTTAAGAAGCCACAACCACTTTTTGATTTACTCTTGAGTAAGACAGATCAAAAGTAACATTGTGTAAGAATATATTTCGGTGTACCATCAAAATCAAACCACTTTGACAATAAACAGAATGGTGCACAAATTATACAATAGATACTCATAATCAAATGTACCAACCAAGTGCAATTCAGAAATGGTAACAATTGAAGTGCGGGTGAGTCTTGCATATGTCACACAATGCCCAATTATTCCAGGACAATGTGGTAGCATGGGCATTCGCATATTTCACAGTGAAGAAAACCATATTTGCTGCTTTCCACCACTCCTACCTGGCATTTAAAGTAATAACCTTGTTTCTGTGAGCTTGTAGTTTTATTCTGCAGTGTGCATCAATCGTCGTCATTGGGAAGTAGTGCTATTTGCAAGGCTTAAGGTTCTAGAACATTCCAAATGTGCCTAAATTTGAAACTTTTTTGGTGGAGTGTAGAGGGCTTCACCTTTTAGTTGGAGTGGATTAGTTAATATTTAGATCTGGCTCTACCCAAACTTTTATGGTTTTACCCCAACATTCCCCACTTGTTTGACTGTTGTTAAGCATTTTTTGGATATCAGCGAACCTCCCCACAAGGTAATTTTAGTGTGGCCGATTTCCCCTATTTTGCAATCAATTTTGCTACAACACCTGTTGCTCTAGCTAATTGTCCACACTTTTCGAGTGTGATTTCTTTGTTATGTATGGTGGTGCCTAAGGGCATATCGGTTGAAGTGGATTCTTCTTTTTGATTAACCAAAACCCCTTCCAAACTATAAAAGCTTCTTCTAAAGCATACGAGATGTAGATGATATCTATAGGCATCCAAATCTGCTGAGTCACTCATGTTATTATCGTCTACATCCTAGGTCTTCCTATTCCTTCATCTGGCTTATGTTCCTCATGTAGCATTTAGACTGAATGACTCTATGAAGTTATGTTTCTACTTCCACATAGTTCAAATAACATATGAGATACCTCTATTTTTCCCGGGGGGAATTCTTAGAATTACCACTACTTAGCTTTTAATTTGCCTGACCCATCAAATGAAATGTGAATAACTCGTCCCCCCTCTTTGAACTAATGGGCACCTCTAGTTCTATTGGTGCTTGAAACAACCTTGTCTTCTCCATATTACAATATCTCTAGAGTCAATAATTTTATATGAGGAATTACGGAACTCAGTCAATACTTGTTGTTGTTATTCTTCAATTTTATGTTGCGTTCTATCCTATAAAGGTACTCGAATTGGATTGGTGATTGATTTCTAGGTTTCAACGTAAACCTAATTGGTTACTTCCAATTATGTAAATCAATAATTCAAATCACACTCAAGGATAATGCATATCCCATTTTTATAGGAACTTTCGTACCATAAATAATGGTATCTTCAATTACAACCCTTCTCGGATGTAAATGATATCTTTTTTCTCACCATCTCCATAGTGTATGAGATAAATATATGCATTTCAATATAGTCATATTCTATGGTCATGATTCTATCGTATATATGTTTGTCATTCCATTGAAAATTGATTTTACAATATAGATCAAGATCCTAAAAATTGGACTGGATATCGAATCAGACAAGATACTAATTCAAAGATTTATTGGTTTAACTGGGATTCAACCAGAATATAATAAAATAATAATAATAACAACAACAACAACAACAATAAAATAAATAAATAAGAGTTATTAAATAATATAAATAAAGGATTAAAAAATAATGCTTTATATTCTAAGAATTAATTTATTTTTAATATAACTTAAATATTTTTTCAATTGTTCTGGTAACTTAAACATTTCGAAAAATGTGAGTTTGTAAAAGAATGGGCTTGAATTAGTTGGCCCGTAAACCATTTTTTACACAAAGTTAGAAATCCTAACTCCCAAAAATATTAGTGCCACACAATCTTCTACTGCCTTTCCCTGTCATTTCTCTCTCCCCTTCTCTTTCTCATTCAGCAGGCAGAAGGTGGCTGCATAGGGTAGGCAAAGCTGAAGGCACTATTATGCAAAAGAAAAAAATTTTAATATTTTTTTTGGATTGTCCACTACCTAAACTATTATCAATTTATTCACAAATTTTTTATTGATTTGTCCAATTTTTACTAGTTTTAATACATCTGAGTTTTGTAGTCAATTGGACCGAAAGGGGGTCCAATTTTCAGTCTGACTATTCAAACCAATTTTAATAACACTAGTAAAAATGCTTATGGGCTCCCCCTTTTATGCCTTACAATAATAATTCCTCTCACATTATGACTTTTACCACAACAATGCTGCCCATAGATCAAATTATTTCATAGATTGGATTTGACTTGATTATTGACAACTCCATTACGACTGCTCAGGGTAAAACTTTTGTATAAAAAGTATTGCCATGCTATTAAGTATTTGGATTTAATGTTCTTTTCTTTCTACAATGTGGAATAGAATAACCCAGTTAAAGCGTAATGATCATGCATTTATAATGCATTGTATGTCCCATAAAAGGTCACTTTCTTCTACCCTTTACAGGGAATCAATGACTATTCATAGCTATTATCTTGAGACAAAAAAAGAGTTTGACTTAATGCTTTAGTTTTGTCCCAATTGATCCTAATTTGACATCCGAAGTGTATTAATTTTTCAATCACTTTCTTCTACCCTTTACAGAAAATTAATGACTATTCATAGCTATTATCTTGACACCAAAGAAGAGTTTGACTTACCTTGCTTTTATCCTAGTTGATCCTAATTCAACATTAGAAGCATATTGATTTTTCACCAATAACCAAATACTTTTGTCTGTATATATTGTATTTTTTATTTCATTCGTAATTATATTGTTTTATCTATGAGTTCTAGTCTCAATTAAAATACTAGATTTTACTATTCATATGTTATGATTTGAATACATCACACACCAATTCGCTAAGTATGGATAATGAGATTCCATTGATACAAAGCTAATCATAATTTTTCTTTAATAGATGGTTAGAATTGCATCTGGGTTTAAATCTGAGGCCTATTAGAGATCAAAAATTGTTGAAGAAAGAACAAGATGTTACTTTTTTTTTTTTCTTTATGGACGATTAGAAAATAAAGAAATGGTTAATATATTTGAGGTAATTATGTATTCACGAAATAATGTCTTAATTTATCCTATTTCATCATATTCGGGATGGGATATGGTTCCAAAGGATGAATTAGAGATTTCTAATAAGATTTTATTCTTGAACAAAAATACAATAGACTTATTTGAATGAGGGTCCCATTGGCGTGCATCCGATAGGAATCGTACCTATAAATTCGCCAATATGAGTTAGGCACTTCAACCATTCAGCCATGGATGCTTAGCGGGTTAGTACATAGTGAATAACCAAATTCCAATTGAAGTGAACTCTTTCAGATAAATCGATGCAAACATTAATTTAAATCCTAGATTTTCAAATTGAGGCAGATCAAGACTTCTTACTATTTCTTCGATTCATGGACCTAATTCAATTCAATAGGATCTTTCATTCACATTTACTTCCCATTAAGAGAGTTTAATAAAACTCTTGGACTCATGAATTTAGAGTATCCTACTCTGACATAATTCGTAAGGTTTAATAAGCAATCAATATTTCACGATCAAGGATGTAGTACTCTTTGCAGTAGCAATCCTTATATATTGTATTAACAATTGAAAGATGGTCGAAAGATTTGTTTTCTATTTGATAAGGCTTTTTCCTATACCTAGGAATTCCATTGGACCTAGAAATGATACATTGGAAGATGCAAAGGATTCTTCCAATATCAACAAATTGATTATCATACTCTTGTATCTTCTAAAAGGAAAAAAGATCTCTGAGAGCTCTTTCCTAGATCTAAAAGAGAGTACTCAGGTTCAACCAATAACTAAAAAGTGTGTCCTACCTAAATCTAACTAGGGTTCAAGGTAGTGGATGAACTAGAGCAGAAAAAAGAGGGATCTAGTTGCAAGATATCCAATAAAATTGTCGCCGAAATTGAGATCTCATTCAAAGAGAAAATATATCAAATATCTGGAGTTTCTTTTTGTTTATTCTACAGATGATTCATTTAGCAAGGACCATGATTGGGAACTTTTTGATAATCTATCTCTAAGGAAAAAGCAAAACATAATCAACTTGAATTCGGGCAACTATTCAAAATCTTAGTTAATACTATGTAAGGTATCAAACATAGTCTTGCTAGAGAAGAAATGTTAGTGAGTGGAAGAAAGTAAACTTTGAGGAAGAAAACTGAATTGCACTATAATGAAATTGATTGCAAGATAAAGATCCATAAGGGTCTTATATAGAAACTGATATAACATAAAATTAGCATATAAGAAGGGAAAGATGGTTACTATAATAGATTGAGTAAATCCTAACCAACATAATTACCCACATCTTTACTAACATAATTAACAGAACTTATGCTATTCTTATCATTCGCCCACAAACCCAAGGGTAATGAAGAAGGGACCTTAAGTTTGAGCCTAAAGTGATTAAAGGAATTGGTAGAGAGGGTTTTGGTCAAGATATCAGCAATTTGTTTTGAGGAAGGGTAATGAACTACAAAGACCTTTTTATTGACTTGATCTCGGACAAAGCATAGGTTTAGCTCAAAATTTTTGGGCCTATTGTAGAGAATAGGATTTGTTGCTTATAGGATAAAACTTCAATTGTAATAGAAAATTGTAGGTGGAGCAAGATAATGGATGTGTAGTTCAAATAAGAGAGATTTGAGCCAAGAAAGTTCTACAAGAGTAGTTGCAATGCTTCTAAACTCAACGGTTGCATTGGATCTGCTGACCACATGCTACTTTTTACTAGACTAAGAAATTAGATTAGATCCTAGATAAACACAAAACCTGATGTTGATTTACTATCATCAACATCAAAATCCCAATTAGAATCACAGAACGCTAGTAATCTTAAATCTAAGCATTTATAAAACATGAGACCATGATCAATAGAACCAGATGGATATCTCAAAATACATTTGACTACTTTCCAATGAGATTGAAAAGGCTTATGCATATATTGACAAAGTTTACTAATAGAAAAGGAAATCTCTAGCCTAGTTATGGTTGCATATTACAACCCTCCAATAATGGACATATATAATGTTTGACATTTTTAAAGAAGAGAGCATTGGGGTAGGCATACCTTTAGCTATGGTCATACCAGATTTAGAAAGTAAATCTTTAATATATTTTGTTTGCGTAACAAAAATTTGACTAGTAGGAGTGTAATTGGCTTTAATACCTAAGAAATAGTGGTCCCAAATCTTTTAAAGAGAAAATCTGATTAAGTTGGGTGATCCAAGTGCCAATTTCAAAAGAATTATTATCAGTGATTAATATATCATCTACATAAACTAAGATGTAAATAACAGAAGTGGTAATGAATCTAATGAACCAAGATGGATTAGATTTGGTATTAGCAAAAGAAAACTTATGTAAAGTGGTGCTTAGCTTAGAAAACCAGGCTCGAGGAGCCTATTTTAAGCCATAAATGGCTTTATGCAGTTAACAAATTAACTATTGGTTAACTTGAGTAAATCCTTCAGGTTGATGCATATGCATAGTTTCAAGTAAATCACAATTTAAAAAAGCATTGTTAAAATCAAATTCTCTAATTTGCCATCCCTTGGAAAGAGCTATGGTAAGAATGAGTCTAATGGTTGGTGGCTTAATGACAAGGCCAAAAACTTCATCAAAATCTAAACCTTGTCTCTATTGATAACCTTTGGCAACTAATCTTTCCTTATATTTCTGAATAGATCCATTGGGAATATTCTTAAGGGTAAAGACCCATCTACAACCTAAGACCTTACTGTTCTAAGCCAGTTTTCTTTTAGCAAGAGTTTGAATTCTAACCTAATATTATGAGATCTAGATCCATAAGCTTTAGAGAAAAATGTGAGTAAAGTGAGGCTAATAGGGCTACCCATCCTACGACTTTGGACGAAAATGGACGCTATCATTATCCCAACCCTTTGAGGGATGACAAGGTTCTTTTATCCCTACCAGACCATGAGATGCCCTTTGGTGTCAGAATCAATTTTAGGGTACTAGGCTTTGTGTTTTTAGTTGGGGGTGAATGTTTCAGGTTCTATGGAGTAAGATATTCTTGAGAAATTTTTATGGGGATATGTACATGTTGGGTGCTAATGTATGAGTAGTGATGACTTGTGTTTTCTTATATCTTGTCTAAATATCTCTCTTCGGCCTTCTTTTGTTACTATTGGATTATCCTAGGACCTTAGGCTCCAAGTTGTTGTAATGTATCAAAATATTAGTAAGAGACAAAAGCCTCTTTGACTAGCATGAAAAGGACATCTTCTTAACATGGGGGCTCGTGCATTACTTTTGGGCTAGCTACCTATCAGATAGACTAATTTGGTTTAAAAGGTATATAGGAAATATGGGTTATCAAGGATCTTTTCTTTTGGGTGCTATCTTCATACAAAGCTTTCTTAGTTTGTGAAACATGAAAAGGACAAGCTGTAACATCCCTATATAACGTAATAGGAAATTATAAAAATAAACTTTTATTATTTATAATTTTGCCCTTGAACTTTTAAAAAAATGACCTTTAGGTCCTTATTTTTATTTATAATCTTATCCCTGAACTTTTAAAAGAATGACATTTAGGTCTTTATATATTACTTACAGTCTTGCCCCTGAATATTTTAAAAAATGATATTTAGGTCCTTATATCAACAGGATTAGTAAAATAAGGTTTTAAATGAAGCAGAATCACGTAGCGAAAACGTAGAAAACTAAACCTCAGCCGATTGAGCCACGGAGGTATCCATATGTGAAATGACATAGGATGCCCCTAGACTTATCCATAATTATGAAAATATCATTAGCCATGAAAAATAGAAAACAGAATGGCCCCCAATTTGCAAAACGTTTAATTTACACTGTTAATCGATTTATTCGATTTTATTGAATCCTTAAGATTAATTAGAAATTAATTAAAGGTTGATTAAGAGTTAATTAGATGTTAGATTAGAGAGATTAGAATTAGAAATAATTAGAATAGAAATATATAAAACTTCACAAATTTCTTCAAAACCGTTTTACCGATTTGAAGGAAATCGGTAGGATTACAGTATTTTAAACTGTCGGAACCGAACTAATAGAATTTCAACTCATTAACCCTACTTTAAGTGGCTGAGAACTCAACCACTTAACCCCTAAAAGTGGGGCAAACAAGGCCATAAGAAAGGAGGAGGCTTGGCTGAATTTCAGCCATACAAGCTCCACCAATCACAAGCCAAGAAGCCACCTATATATACACTCCTCCTATCAGATTTTTCTGCTTCTCCTTCACCCATTCAGACCACTTTTCCAGAGCCATTTTCTCCTCTCCTTTCAGCCCTCTTCCTCTCTTCTTCACTTACATAACTCTAGCCAACATCAAGCTTAATCAAGTCTTGCTCATCCAAGCTTCAAAAATCCAGCAAAATCACTTAGAACAAAGGTAGGGGTTTTATTCTTGCATAAATTCTATGGTCTTGGCTGACTGAGTTTGGATTATTTTCATAATTATTGATGTGTTAAATGAATGATTATGATGATATGTGATTTGTTTTGGGCTGTTTGTGTGATTGAAACCGAATTGGAGGCAAGAAAGAATGAAACTAGGAAGAGCTGATGGGTTGGAGAACTAAAAACCCTCGGTAGTCCATACGGCGGAGTGTACTGCTCCACCTACAGCCGATTAAATTTGATGAAACTATTTTTATATGAAACTAGACATCTAAAGCTTTCCATACATGTATCATATAAGGCTTTTGAATTAGTATTGGGGGAGTTATGAATTTTTGAATTTCAACATAGGGTTTTGACTCTGAATTTGGGCAGACTGGATTGTTCAGGGTAGAAGTCACCCCATACTACTTGAAAATGAATGAAACTAACTTTGTTAGAAATCTTACACATAGAAGGATGTCCCATAAAAACTTCAGAGTTAGATAATGTCCCGTTTGCTCCCAGTGATCCAAGAAAGTTGCCCTATGTCCAAACCGGGCTAGAACAGGGCAGTTCAGGAAGGTCAATTTTCAGGGCTTGTAACTCGAGTCCTACTAAGTCAAATGGAATGGAACTTTTTGTAAATGAAACTTTACTCTATTAGCTTTAATATGAGTCCAATTTCATGTAATTTGAGTCAGTTTTCGATTTTTAGTGGATTTTTACTTTTAGTTGTCTGATTCTGGCTAGCCTCTAGGCAAACCGAGATAAAATGTAAGTAACTTAAGCTATGGTTATCAAAATGAGATGGGACGAAAGAGGTTAGAAAATAGACACATAACACTTTAACATATCAAAAATTGGGGTCCAAATGAGTTAAAATGAATTTATGGCCTAAGTTACAAAAATCGGGTTCAATGTGAGTGTTGAGGCAGTAACTATGTTTTAAAGGTAATAATTGTGCCCATGAATCTGATGATTGAATTGTGAATAAAATGTCATGATTTTTCTGTGCAATTGGTATTCTGATGTACTGGCACTATTCACAGGGAAGCGGACTTGATCCGTTATGCTGCCGAAATTTCGGTAGAAATATGTGAATTATATGAATGTGATAAATATTTATGTGTTACACTCACAAGATTCATATATGCAAGGATGATTTAAGTATGATATGGATATATTGAATGTGGGTCCCTTCACTTGGAGACAATTGCACTTTGAATCCCTTCTTGTAAAGGTAGCTACCCTCTGCCTTGGAGGCACGTGGTCAGAAGAGATCCCTCAATTAGAGGCACGTGACCAAAATGAGATTCCTCCACGGCTAGAGGCACGTGAATCCCCTTGTAGGTAAGTCGGTGTGACGACGGTCACGAATCGAGCTAACGAGCTCACTCCAAGGCCAGGCTGTCCAAGGGTAGTAAAGGTTAAAGACTAAGCACTAAAGACTAAAGATTAAAGTATATGCAAGCACTCCGCTCACATGAGACATGGCATTAACCCAGCTAGTGTAAGTACCGAATGGAGGTCCCATATTCTTAAAGAACGTGACATGGCGATCACGCTCTGATGGGGTATGACATGGTGATCATACTCTGGAATGTGGCATGATGATTCCACACCCTAAGGAATGTGACATGGCGATCACATCCCGATGGAGTATGACATGGCAATCATACTCTGGGACATGGCAGGATGGACCTATCCCTAAAGAGTGTGACGTGGTGATCACACCCTAATGGAGTATGATATGGCAATAGTACTCTGGGATATGTGTAACAAGTAAAGAAAGATTAAGGAAAATATATGTATTCTACATAAAATCCGAATATCAATAATGGTATGTATAGATTTTACGTTTTCAGTATATTGGTGTTATTATAAGTTAACATGTTCCAGTTATTATTCATAGTATAATTCATGAATTGATCTTGTATTGGCTTGCCTAAATTACAAGTGTATGAATAAAATGAACTTTGCTTCGAAAAGTATGTTTTTGAACTGTAAAATTTAACAGCTTGTATAACATGTTCACCCTTTTCATAATAAACCAAAGCAATTGGAGATGACAATGATGATATTATGTATGACTGTGAATGAATCCTACTGAGAATTTATAATTCTTACTACTATTTTCCGTGTTATCTCCAGATAGCTCGAAAGATTTCGAAGAAAGCTGAAGTTCTTTGTGAAATAAGGTGCCGTCAGTGCTTGATAACAACTCTTGAGGGTGGTACTATGACATAAGCATAGTACTCTACTAGGGAGGATGTTACACAAGCCATGCAGGGTGTGTTGCAGGGCAGGGTGTCTTCAGACCTTACCATTAGGTTGAGATAGTGTCCCCTTTTGGGGAACTTTGTCCCATAGGGTAGAGCTGCACCCCAAAATCCTTCCAGTCCACAGTACAAATAGTTTCTAAGAGGAATATAGTCACTTTCCAAGAATTTACACAATAAGGCATCATCCCAAACACCCCATATTCCATGAATGACTATGTTCTCTCTTTTATCCTATATATTCCTATTAATTGTTTAATTATATGACTAATTATTCTTTAGCTTAGTACTAATTTTAGGTTACCAACACTTCCTCTTAAGTGGTGGAGGCACTAAAGACCAAGTTTGATTTTTAAGCAAATCATTATATTCCTCTAACATAGTAGCTTTCCAATTTGAACAAGCTAAAGCTTGACTCATAATTGAATGAACAATGTCAAGAACTGTACTAACAATAGTGGCATAAATCTTTGGTTAAAGAATACCTGATTTGGACCTAATTTGTATGGAATGCCTAGGAAAAGGAAAAGAGAAAAAGGGTGGAGGTGGGGCGTCAAAGGGTGGCTGAATTTCTATACCAGAAATTTGAATTAAAGAATGGTTATTAGTTGGATTAGAGATTTACAAGTTGAAAAGGAAGTTGAGCAAAACTTTGTGCAGGATCAGAAACTAGGTTAATAGATAGTATAGGGCTGGAGGTAATATAAGGGGTGGTAAGAGTGGGGCCTAGGACTGATAGAAGAAAGAAAAAAAGGTGGCAAAGTAATAGGAATCTAAGGTACAATAGGAATGATAGGAGGCAATGTAGGAATAGAAGAGAAGTTAGTAAATGTAATAGTAGCACAAAAAAGATTTGATTAGGAAAATCATCCTCATCAAACACTACATTGCTTGAAATATATAATTTTCTTATAGGAGAAAGACATTTATAAACTTTTTGATTGGTGGCATACCCTATGAAAAGACATTTATAGGATTTTTAGTCAAACTTATTAGTGTTATAAGGTCTCAAACATGGATAGCAAGCACAACCAAAGACTATAAAGGAATAATAAGGTTTATGATGATTAATAAGTTCAAAAGTAGATTTTTGAGACAAATTATAGGAAGGTAAACGATTGATCAAACAGATAGCTGTCAAAAAGGCTTCATCCAAAAAATTTAAAGGTAAAATTGCAGTAGCAGGTAAAGTTAAACTTGTTTTAGTCAAATGTCTAAGTTTCCTCTCAACTTTGCCATTTTGTTGGTGAGAATATATACAAGATAGTCTATGAACAATTCCATGTTGTTACAAAAACTAAGAGAAAGAGTTGGAAATATACTTCTTACCATTATCTGTTTAAAGAACCTTAATGCCTTAATCATACAACTAGTAAACTTTTCAATCATTGCCTTTTATTGTTGAAAAGCTTGAAAAAGCTATGACTTATTGGCAAGTAAATATATACAAGTATATCTAGATATGCATATATAAAATTTACATAATAGCGAAAACTAGATCTTGGAATTACGAGGGCAGGGCTTGCACATTAGAATAAACTAATTCTAAAGGAGAATGAAACTAATGTAAAGAAATTTCATAAGGAAATTGATTTAACTTTGCTTTATAGCACGGTTTACAAATTGAAATCTTAGAAATATCTCTATTGATAGGAATTTTACAATGAGATAACACTAAATCTACTATCTTATAGATAAGATGGCCCAGTCTTTTTTATCATATATAAAAGGAATTACATTTGGAAGAAAAAGCAATAGAAGCCAATGAACATGTAGATCTTTTAGGAATAGTGACATTCTGAACTTGGTACACTCCATCCTTAAGATAGCCTTAGAGAAGGGTCTCCTGAGATTTGACATAGCAAAAGTTAGGATAGAGTCCAAAGAACACATTGTTGTCTTTTGCAAATTGGGACACACTTATTAAATTCTTAGCAATAATAGGTATATACATAAGATTGTCTAATTTAAAAGTAGAATTAGAATCAGTTAATTTAAGAATGGAATGACCAATATGTTGGATATTAATACTTTTACCATTACCTATGAAGACCTGATTGGATCCAAGATAATCTAATCTAATGAGAAGGTTAGCAAGATCAAGAGTGAAGTGATGACTTGCTCCTAAGTTAAGATACCAGGATGGATCTAGGATGGTCGTAGGGGTAGCCAACGAGCTATCAGATTATGGAATTGAGAAGGACGTGGGGTAGGTTGAGTGTACATAATGTTAGTTGTGGGAGGTTTCAAGGGATTTTGAAAAGATTGGTCAAAGCGATGAAAGCATTGCCAAACTATATGTCCATATTTGCAAAAAAGTTAGCGCTGGGGCCTATTGGAATTATTTCAAGAATTCCTATCTCCTCTAAAACCTAGAGGATCATCTTCATAAAGACAAGATGCTAGAAAGATACTCCTTAAATAATGATAAAGCTTCTAGTCCAAAATCTCAACAATACAAGGAATAGAGGCAACAAGACTACAATTTAGTGTCTTGGTTACTGTTCTCCATGGATGATGCTTATGAAATTTTATGCTTATAAAATTTGGAATCACATTACAATTTACTTTGCCTCTCAAACAAGAGCCAAAGTCAAACATCTCAATTTGTCAAAGAACAAGGTGCAAGGTTCCACTATAGTAGAGCAGTGTTGTTAAAATCAGATCGGAAATTCGGTTTTGAGGTAGAAATCATTTCAGCTCAAAATTTGGGGTAAAGAGGATTCCAACCCTGTCCAGAGACTTTGCAGGATGCACTCAACTACCACCAGGCCATGCAACCTGTTGTGTTATAATATGCCAATAATAAAATATATTATATATTTATTTGAATTATATTGTATTTTTATATATTTATTTAATTAAATCTAGTTCAACCAGTGACCCAGTGCCTTGACCAGGTCAATCACCAGTATGAGTTTAATAACTATGCATTAGAGTATTTATTGCAAATCAAGAAGGTTCCACTACATTAGTTGTTGCCATGGTAGGAAATTTTCTTCATCCAATTTGTCAATGATGGGGTTAGAGAAAATCATTGGTGTGAAAGTTGATAAAAGTGCAGAAGAAGTAGAGGGGTCAATGATTGCCATCTTGGATCTTCTTGAGCTCTAATACCATGTAAGGTATCAAACTTAGTCTTGATAAAGAAGAAACACTAGTGATTGAGAGAAAGTGAATTTTGAGAAAGAAAATTGAATTATACTGATAAAATTGATTACAAGATAGAGATCTATAAGGGTCTTATATCGAAGCTAATATAACATAAAATCAGCAAACAAAAAGGGGAAGAGGATCATTATAATAGATTGAGTAAATTGTAACCATCATAACTAACCACATCCTTTACTAATAGAATTAACAGATGCTATTCTTATCAAACTAGATTTACTATCTCATGATTGCTTTTTGTGAAAAAAAAATACCAATTGAAGTGCAGGGTTTAGTAACAAAATCCTAAAAGAAAAATGCTTTACTCTTTTGGCAAAGAAGAGAGATTGCATACGATAAATGATATAACAATAATTGATCTATAAATTACAATAAAGATGATGCCAAATTGTAGAGGAATTAGTGCAACTTTGAAGCAATACGATCTAATGTCTTCAACGAACGAGATAACTAGTAAATAAAAAGTATGTGCACATATGTCGCTTGATGTACATTAGCGGAGAAAGAAAACTAGTAAATACTAGAAAACTTTCCTTTTTTGAAAGGTTATGTGATTTAGGTGAGAAAAAAGTTTTCCAAATAATGAGGCTAGATTTATATGTATTATAGATTATAGATGACCATAATCAAATAGTATATATATATATATATATATATATATATATATATATATATATATATATATATATATATATATATATATTATAATAGATTTACAAATTTCCATAAAAAATTTAATCTTAATTAGTATTAATAATAATTTTGTTTATAGAGCCATCAAATTATATTTTGTCACATAAAAAAGTGTTCGACCATTATAACAGTTACCTCCTAAACATATAATCATATAATCTATAATTGATTAATAGTACAAAATTCTTTATCATGAAAATATATGAAAGAGTAAACTTCCAAATTGTCCATGACGTATCATTAGACAAATTCATTCCTAAGAATTGAAAACCTTAGCATAATCCATAAGAATTGAAAATATTGTTCTATACTGACAATTTTTAGGGACAAATTGTTTCTGAAAAACCTTTTCCATTGAACAATTATTTCTTATAAAGAATTAATTTGATTAATTTTTCAAATTCTCAAAATCTATATTAGGAGTTTTCTTTTCACATAGAGTTTAATTTAAGTGCATTGAGAGTATAAAATATTTTTATACAATCAATCAATTATATTCTTCTATTTACATGACTACTTAATTAATGAGTATGAGACTTAATCATATTCGCTAATGTGGCAAGATATAATTAGATGACAGTATTAAAAAATTTTACATTATCAATATATCCAAATTAAATTCTAGATAAATTTATCTAATAATATATGAGATTAATTTTAATATACTGTTATTATAAAAGAGTTTTCTATTGTCATCCAATCATATACTTCTATTTGTAAGACTTTTAAGTTAATAGATGATTGAGTCAAGTACTTTTTTCTGATATGACAATGAAAGATTCGAATTTCGTGTAAAATTTTTTTACATTAACAATTAATATATCAAAATTAAATTTATAATATATTTGTCAAAGAGCAACTTGTGAGTTTACTCTATGTTAAAATTGAATCTCTAAAAAAAAAACCCAAAAAATGTAAGGGTAAAATGTAAAAACCACCCTTATGGTTTGTTAAAATAGCACTTCACCTCATTCTTCCCTCAACATTGCACTCTGTCCCATAAGCTTTAGGGTAAGTTGGTTTTAGGAGACATCCAAACTCAATTATAGTTAATAGTGAATAATAAGATATTCCACTCTATCTTTTAAAATATCGTGGTCTATTTACTTTTATCTATTTGATGTTATTTGAGCAATTCAAATTTAGACAAAAGAAAGAAAGAAAGAAAGAATGCTTCAAATTTAAAAACACAATAATTATATAAAATTATAAAATAAGTTAATAATTTTTAAAATTACTTAACTATCACATATATTTTGTCTCCCTTCCCTTGCTTAAGGGTGTCAAATAAGTCATGTCAATTGCATAGCTAGTTAAATTGGCTATCAGTATATCAGTCCAATTTGTTTAAGGCCAGCTCGTTAGCCTAAACAAGTCAGCTCATTTATTTATTTTTTTTTTTAAAGATTTATATGCTTTGAAGGATGTTCTTTTCCACTAATAGATTTCAAACAATATAATTTACAATTAAATTCAAACTATGTCTAATTGAAAATTTAAAACTATATAAAACTATAATTTTTTAAAATAAAAATAAAAATTGACAAAGTATGATAGAGCCAAAAACTAAGAAGGATTGCAATTTTAAAATTAAATTTTTTTTAAAACTATAATTTTTTAATTTTTAAAAATAAATACGTAAAAGAGTAAATGTTGGGCTAGCTCGTTTGACTCACGAGTTAAACCAGTCAGGCTAAAAATAACTTATTTTGAATGGGTCAAAATTTTTACATCCCAATCCACCTAAGTTTTGCGGGTATATGGACCAGTACAGTAGGTAAACAGGTTGACATATTTACCTTTTTTCCTAAAAAATAATAAATTAAAGCCTAATATAGATCGAATTTGCTAGTGAATAATATTGTTTAGGACCTATCAAATGGGAAATAACATCTCTCAAAGTGCATGGTGTAACATCCTTCCAAGTATAGTACTATGCTTAAATCATACTGCCTCACCTAGGAATTGTACTGTTACTTAATCGGACCTTGTCTGTTAGCAATCTTCGGCCAACTTCGCCTCGGAGGGCCTCCTACGAATCTTTTAAACTATCTGAAGATAACACGGAAATAAATATAGGGGTGAGAATTACAAATTCTCAGTAGGATTCATTAAGAAGTTTTATACCGTGTCATCGTTATTATCTTCAACTGTTTCGATTTATTATAAAAAGTGAATTTATATTACGAACTGTTCTATTTTATAGCTTGAAAACAAATAGTCCGAAGCAGAATTCATTTTATCTCATGCACTTAAGTCACATTGGCAATATTTCATATATAGGATAAAATCACTGCGTAAGTAGATAAAACAGCTTCAGCATTAATAAAACATGGGATGTCATTATGCAAATTCTCGTTGTTGAATTCATGCAAATGCACTGATACTTTTCTTTAACTTTCTTTGCCTTCTTTCACCCTTTAAACATAAGTGATAGTGAGCTAATGCCATGGACGTTGCCACTGTAATTTTCTATACTTATACTAGCTGCGTCATGCCATGCCTCATGTAAACCCTATCCCCTATACTCCCACTAGCTGGGTCGATGTCATACCTTATGCAAGTGGGGTATTTGCATATGTTTGAATCTTTAGTCTCTACTGCCTTTGGGTAGTTTGATCTAGGAGTGAGCTCGTTAGCTCAACTCGTGATCGTCGTCACACAGACTATCCCACAAGGGGACACACGTGCCTTTAGTCTTGGAGGGATCTCATTTTGGTCACGTGCCTCTAAATTGAAGGGATCTCTTCTGGTCACGTGCCTTAATAGAGGGATCTCAACATACCACGTGCCTTCAGTATAAAGGGATCTCAACTGACCACATGCCTCCAAGGTAGAGGAATCTCATAGTTTTAGCTGCTTTCACGGGGAGGGATTCAAAGTGCAACTACCTCCAAGTGAAGGGACCCACATCTTATCTTATTTAACAGCCTTCACAAGGAGGGATCTCATAACTGTCTTCAAGTGAAGGGACTCATACTCAGTATATTCATATCATACTTAAGTCATCCTTGCATATAGAATTTCTACATACATATTCTTAATACATAAATGCTCATAACCTTCTTACAATTCTACCGAAAATTCGATAGCATGACGGAACGTGTCTGCTTCCCCATGAATAGTATCAGTACTCAGACAATCAATTTTACAGAAAATTCACAATACTTCATTCACAATTCAACATCAATTTCATAGGAATATTAGTTGCATTTAAAGCATCACAATTCAACATCAATCTCATAGGAACATTAGTTGTATTTAAAATATAGTTGCTGTCTTATCACTTTCACTTAGCCCGATTTTTGTAAATCAGGCCACAACCTCTATTTAACTTATCTGGACCTAAATTTCGGATATGTTAGAGTGACATGTGTCTATTTTCAACCTTTTTGGTTTCATTTCATTTTGATTTGTACAACTCAAGATATTTAAGTTTTATCCCAACTTGCCCTGCAGCTAGCTAAAATTACACATTTAAAAGTAAAAATTTACTAAAATTCGAAAACTAGCTCAAATCATATGAAATTGGTATTAAAGCTAACAGGACAACCTTTCATTTGCATCAAATTCCATTACATTTGCTTTAGTAGAGCTCAAGTTATAAGTCCCAAATTTGATATTCCTGAACTGTCCTGTTTTGGCCCGGTTTGGACATAAAGCAATTTCTTTGAATCACTGGGAACAAATGGGACTACAACAAACTCGAAAATTCTTATGAAATATTCTTCTATGTGTAAGTTTTCTAACAAAGTTGGTTTCACTCAATTTGGAGTTGTATACAGCAAATTATGCCCTAAACAACACAGTCTGCCTAATATCAACCTCTCGGATCTAGGTTAAACTTCCAAAATTCATATCTCTCTCAATACAAATCCAATGGCCTTATATGATATATGTATGGAAAGTTCTGAATGTCTAGTTTCATATAAAAATAGTCTCATCAGATTTAACCAATTGTAGGCAGAGCCATACACTCCGCCATACGGACTGCTGTGGGTTTCTCACTTAGACAGCATTCCAAGCCTCCTCCTCTTCTAATTTTTCTCCTTCAAATCCTTAATTTCAACTCAAGATTTCATGTTAATCCAACCATAATCCATCATATATATCCAATATATCATCAAATACATGAAGAAGAATGAACTTTCATGCAACCATAGTTTAGAGAAATTAAGGACAGAAGTGAATCCTACCTCCTTTAAGTGTGATCTTGCTGAATTTGAGTTTAGGTTGATGGAACATTGTGAAACTTGAAGGTTTGATAGAGATGATTGAGAGAGAAAGCGAAGAAGAAAGTTGGAACAAGAGGGAGAGGGAGGCGCAAATCAGCCAAAAATGAGAAGGAAAATTTGGCTTAAGTATAACGAGGGTAATTGGATTTGTGAGTGTTGATTGGCTGAAATCTTGTGAGTGAAGTTTAGCCATGTCTCCCTCTTTTGTGACTAAATCATTCTCCACGTCGCCTAAAAGTGGAACTCGCCTCCACTCTGCTCAAGGTCGGAACTCGCGTCTATTTTATTTGAACTTGGAACTTAAGTCGGATGTCGGAATGAAATAAATCCGGAAATAGGAAATCATGTTCGTTTTATTTGAAGCTTGGGAATAAAGTAGAAGATCGGAACTCATGTGAATTCTGGTCGAACTTGGAGATCAACTCCAAGACCTGAACTCGTGTCCATTCTAGTCGAGATCAACTCTGAGATCGGAGCTCATGTCTACTCTAAATCAGCCCAAGGGTCGGAAATAATGAAAATTTGAATTGGAGATGAGGTCGGAGATCGGAAATCTTGATCATTTCATTTAAAACTTGGAAATAAGGTCGGAAAATCGTGTAACTTGGAAATAAAATCAGATATCGGGAATTACGTCCATTTTGTTTGGACCTTGAATGTTAAGTAGAAAGTCAGAAATTATGCTCGTTTTATTTGAGACTCGAAGATGAAGTAGGAAATCGGAAATAATGTCCATTTTATAAAGTTGAAGTCGGAATTCAGAAATCATGGGAAGATGAAGTCGAAACTCGTGGCGAATGTTACAATATTACCCTCCTTTTAAAAATTTTGTCCTCAAAATTTTGTCACAAAGCTAACTATTTATTATCGTAAGAGTTTGAAGAAAAAGTTCACACATAAGCATACTGAAGTTGTAAAAACATAGTCAAAGAAAATACAATAAACCAAGTTATATAATCAACATAACATAGTTAGCAAAAGTGAATCCTCGCCCTAGGTTATTCCCAATGTCACTTCAGGTCCTTTTGGGACATAACCTCCTCAACATTCAAGGTGAAAGCCCATCATAGTTGTTGTGGTTTAGGGGTAGACGGCTGATGCGTATGTAAGCAGTCTCTCATCATGTGGCCCGGCTTCCCGCACTTGAGACATACATTTTGCCCAGCTAAACAAGGTCTACCTCTATGAGCCTTTCCACACTTAGGGCATACTTGCCCTATGCTTGGCCCCTGAAATCGTTTATCCTTACGTCCATTAAATTGACGCAGCTCCTTTGGTGGTGAGACATATTCAAGTTCCTGGTTTTCAGGTGCCGACCTCTTTCCATAAGCATCAGACTGGGCAATCTCCAATTTCTTATTATAGTCTTCCACAAGTCTGCACTTGTTTACCAAAGTAGGAAAATCTCTTATCTCCATAGGGCCTATTGTTGCGAGAATGTCTTCCCTCAATCTTCCTTCAAATTTGACACATTTCCATGCCTCGTTTGGATTCCGTTGATAGATTGTGGAAAATTTGTATAGTTTCTCAAAAATTAGTAATATACTATGACATGTTGCTACTTCTCTGGCAGAATTGCATAAATTCTAACTCCTTGGCATTCCGAACTGATGGAGGAAAGTATTTCTGATAAAAAGCGTCTTTGAACACAATCCAGGTGATCTCTGTCTGGGACTCTTCTAATAGCTGCTTCACACCATTCCACCAAAATTCTGCATCTGCTTCCAGCACATAGGTGGCAAAGGCTACTTTCTGGCGACTCGAACAATCCAAAACAGAGAAAACCTTTTCCATCGCCTTAATCCATTCGTCAACCTTGTCAGGGTTGAAAGCTCCTTGGAAGCTAGGCGGATTCACCTTTCTGAACTCAGCAAACTTAAGATAGTCCAGATCTGGGCCATGTGGATTCTCCACAAGGCCGGCCTCAGGCCGGCTACCACGCCCCTTGGAAGCCATTAGTTCCTAGTCATATACAACAAAACATTCAGTTGATCAGACTCAATAATAAGTTAAGTGTGACAGCAACTAATAACAATCACAGTTAGGCGGTCATGCATATCTAATTTAATTTCCTATCCTATATCTTATCTAAGCAGATAAGATTTGTCGCATGATATTCTCTCATTTTCTAAGGATTCCAGAGTACACTGGAAACGTAGTCAGTCCAAATCCTCAGGTCCAGGGAGGATCGAACTGCTCTGATACCATTTTGTAACATCCTCCTAAGTATAGTACTATATTTAAGTCATACTACCTCACTTAGGAGTTGTACTGTTACTTAATCGAACCTTGTCTAGCAATAACCTTCGACCACCTTTGTCTCAGAGGGGCCTCCTACGAATCTTTTGAACTATTTGGAGATAACATGGAAATAAACATAGGGGTGAGAATTACAAATTCTCAGTAGGATTCATTAAGAAGCTTCATACCATGTTACCGTTATCATCTCCAGCTGCTTCGGTTTATTATAAAAAATGAATTTATATTACGAACTGTTCTATTTTATAGTTTGAAAACAAATAGCCCGAAGCAGAATTCATTTTATCTCATGCACTTAAGTCGCATTGGCAATATTTCATATATAGGATAAAATTACTGCGTAAGTAGATAGAACAGCTTCAGCATCAATAAAACATAGGATGTCATTATGTAAATTCTCGTTGTTGAATTTATGCAAATGCACTGATGCTTTTCTTTAACTTTCTTTGCCTTCTTTCATCCACTAAACATAAGTGGTAGTAAGCTAATGCCATGGACGTTGCCACTATAATTTTCGATACTTACACTAACTGGGTCATGCCATGCCTCATGTAAGCCCTATCCCCTATACTCACACTAGCTGGGTCGATGTCATGCCTCATGGGAGTGGGGTGTTTGCATATGTTTGAATCTTTAGTCTTTACTGCCCTTGGGCAATCTGATTTAGGAGTGAGCTCGTCAGCTCAACTCATGACCATCGTCACACAGACTATCCCACAAGAGGACCCACGTGACTCTAATCTTGGAGGAGTCTCATTTTGGTCACGTGCCTCTAAATTGAAGGGATCTTTTCTGGTCACGTGCCTTCAATGTAGAGGGATCTCAGCTGACCACGTGCCTTCAATGTAGAGGGATCTCATAGTTTTAGCTGCCTTAACAGGGAGGGATTCAAATTGCAACTGCCTCTAAGTAAAGGGACCCACACCTTATCTTATTTAACTGCCTTCACAAGCAAGGATTTCGTAACTACCTCCAGGTGAAGGAAACCACATTCAATATATTTATATCATACTTAAGTCATCCTTACATATAGAATTTCCACATACATATTCTTGATACACAAATGCTCGTAACCTTCTTGCAATTCTACTGAAAATTCGGTAGTATGATGGAACGTGTCCGCTTTGATATGAATATATCAGTACTTAGACAATCAATTTTACAGAAAATTCACAATACTTCATTCACAATTCAACATCAATTTCATAGGAACATTAGTTTCATTTAAAGCATCACAATTCAACATCAATCTCAAGGAACATTAGTTGTATTTAAAGCATAGTTGCTATCTTATCACTTTCATTTAACCCGATTTTTGTAAATCAGGACACAATCTCTATTTAACTCATCTGGACCTAAATTTCGGACATGTTAAAGTGTCATGTGTCTATTTTTCAACCTCTTTAGTCTTATCTCATTTTGATTTGTATAGCTCAAGATATTTAAGTTTTATCCCAGCTTGCCTTGCAGCTAGCCAAAATTACACACTTAAAAGTAAATATCCACTAAAATTAGAAAAATAGCTCAAATCATACAAAATTAGTATCATATTAAAGTAACAGGACAACCTTTCATTTGTATCAAGTTCCATTTCATTTGCTTTAGTAGAGCTCGAATTATAAGTCCCGAAATTTAACATTCTTGAACTATCCTGTTTTGGCCCGATTTAGATATAGGGCAACTTCTTTGAACTACTGGGAGCAAATAGGACGACAACAAACTTCGAAATTCTTATGAAATGTTCTCCTATATATAAGTTTTCTAACAAAGTTGGTTTCACTCAATTTGGATTGTATACAACAAGTTATGCTTTGAACAACCCAGTCTGCCTGATATCAACCTCTAGAATCTAGATTAAACTTCCAAAATTCATATCTCTCTCAATACAAATCCAATGGCCTTATATGATATGTGTATCGAAAGCCCTGAATGTCTAGTTTCATATAAAAATAGTCTCATCGGATTTAACCAGTTGTAGGCAGAGCCGTACACTCCGCCATACAGACTACCGTGGATTTCTCACTTAGACAACATTCCAAACCTCGTCTTCTTCTAATTTTTCTCCTTCAAATCCTTGATTCCAACTCAAGATTTCATGTTAATCCAATCATAATCCATCATATATATCCAATATATTATTAAATACATGAAGAAGAATGAACTTTCATGCAACCATAGTTTAGAGAAATTAAGGACAGAAGTGAATCCTACCTCCTTTAGGTGTGATCTTGCTGAATTTGAGTTTAGGTTGATGGAACCTTGTGAAACTTGAAGGTTTGATAGAGATGATTGAGAGGGAAAGCGAAGAAGAAAGTTGGAACAAGAGGGAGAGGGAGGCGCAAATCAGCCAAAAATGAGAAGGAAAATTTGGCTTAAGTATAACGAGGGTAATTGGATTTGTGAGTGTTGATTGGCTGAAATCTTGTGAATGAAGTTTAGCCATGTCTCCCTCTTTTGTGACTAAATCATTCTCCACGTCAGCTAAAAGTAGAACTCGCCTCCACTCTGCTCAAGGTCGGAACTCGCGTCTATTTTATTTGAACTTGGAACTTAAGTCGGATGTCGGAATGAAATAAATCCGGAAATAGGAAATCATGTTCGTTTTATTTGAAGCTTGGGAATAAAGTAGGAGATCGGAACTCGTGTAAATTCTGGTCGAACTTGGAGATCAACTCCGAGACCTGAACTCGTGTCCATTCTAGTCGAGATCAACTCTGAGATCGGAGCTCATGTCCACTCTAAATTAGCCCAAGGGTCGGAAATAATGAAAATTTGAATTAGAGATGAGGTCGGAGATCGGAAATCTTGATCATTTCATTTAAAACTTGGAAATAAGGTCGGAAAATCGTGTAACTTGGAAATAAAATCAGATATCGGGAATTACGTCCATTTTGTTTGGACCTTGAAGGTTGAGTAGGAAGTCGGAAATTATGCCCGTTTTATTTGAGACTCGAAGATGAAGTAGGAAATCGAAAATAATGTCCATTTTATGAAGTTGAAGCGAAAGTCAGAAATCATGGGAAGATGAAGTCGGAAATCATGGGAAGATGAAGTCGGAACTCATGGTGGATGTTACACATGGGGTCTTTTTTATTTTAAAGAAAAAGATAAATAGGTTAAGCTGTTTAACTCGGAATCCTGTACCCTTTTATTTTAAAAAATAATAAGTGAAAACAAGACACAGTTTGAATTTAATTCTAAATTATATTATTTGGGACCTGTCATGTAGGAAAGAATATCCCTTAAAGTGCATAGATTTTTTTTTCTTTAAAAGAAAAAAAAAACATAAATGTGCTGGGTTGTCTAATCTACTAGCTTAAATAGGTTAGACCTAAATAGGTCAAGTTGATCCATTTGACACCATTACGCAAAGGGAAGGATAAAAGATAGATAAGACAATTTAGTAATTTTAAAAATTATTATCTTATTTCATAATTTTATATAATTATTATATTTTTAAATCTAAACAGTTCAAATAATATTCAACACTTAAACTAGATAAACCACCTAAGTCTAAAAGATAGGAGGAACCATCATATAAGTCTCCGTTAACTATAGTTGAATTTGGATGTCTTGTTAAACTAATTCACCCAAGCTTATGGGGTGTAGTGCAATATTAAGGGAAGATTAGGGTGGAGTTCCATTCTCACAAATCTCAAAGGTGGTTTGTGCATTTTACCCATTGTTTAATTGTCCTAAAATGCCCTTCTTTCTTTTTTATAATTAAACTAAATAATCTATTAATATTTCTAATTTTATTTATGCTTAATATTATTAGTATTTTTCTTCAAATATTTTTCTTCTGTAATATTTTATTTTACAAAAATATTTTTATTTTTATACTCACTTTTCTTATGAATTGTATTAAATATATATTTTCATATAAATACAAAAAAAAAATTATGTAACAAATTGATTCTCTTAATCTTAAAGATATCTTTTTAATTGAATTAAGTTTCTTACTTCATATAACTTTCTTTAAGCATAATAGTATTTTTATACTTCTTATTTTAATATTCTATAAATATGATGTATGATATATGATATATGAAATTAAAATAAGTTAAGAAAATTACATATAATAAATTTTGACTTAGTAAAATAATTATCAATAATAACTTTAAAATTTAATTAATATTTACTATCAATGTAAAAAAATTGTACTATCTTCCAATAATTTTTTTTATTTTATTTAATAAATTTAATATCTCAAATATTGTTGAAACATCCTAAATAATGTGAAAATATATCATCAAATGTTAGTATAAAACTTTTATCCTAATAATATATATAATTATCAAATAAACAACAAATTTAATGTATTATGTTACCTTAATTTTTAAGAATAAAAATGCAAAAGAAAAGCTGTAATAAAAATTTAGAGATTGACACGACAAGTTTTAATATAATATGTTTATTCAGTACTAGATTAAATTATATAAACACATGAAATAATTTTGGGCATGTGTATTCTACATTTCAATTTATTTATTCATTTATTTATTTATTACTTTTTTATCTAACATACTCACTACTATATTATGTAAATAATTATTAGATTATAAAATTTTTTAAAAGTAATTTAATACTTATATCTAAATAATTATATTGAATAAATTAACTATAAATACTTATAATAATATTTCATTGTTTTATGAAAATAAAAATATAATCAATATTAAATATTTTAAAATTAAATTAATGATCATTTAATAAAATTTATAAAAAATTATTATAAAAATTTTTGCAAAAAAAAATAATTTAATTTATATACACTAACAACATAAAACTGTCATCTAATTATATTCTTCTATTTGCATGATTTTTAGAGTAGTGGAATGAGGGTAATACATATTTACTTATATGGTAATATATGATTGGATAACAGTATAAAAAAAATTTTATAGTGTCAGTATAAATAAATTAAACCTAATAAAAAATACAAAAATAGCAAATCATGATATATTAAGAGAAGATTTATTTAAAAATATTAATAATAATGATTTTTTTAACATAAATAATAATGATATTGAATAATATTAAAGTAATAATAAATTAATAATTTAATCATGAAAAAGGAAAGAAGGACATTTTGGGATAATTGAAAAAAATTAATTGAATAGGTAATGAAAATAGACAATAAAGTGTTGTGATAGCCACTCCTTAAATTAAATCAAACAAATAATAATAGAAACAAACTTCCATCCCATCCCTCATGCATAGAGTAAAATTAAAGACAACGGCACCGTCTGGACGCTCGTTCCTTAGAACACCGGTCATCACATCATTCATCACTCATCGCCCAACCTTCCAACTCACTCTCTCTCTCTCTCTCTCTCTCTCTCTCTCTCTTCTGCGCGCGCATTCATTCATTCCCGGAGACGCCGTCGTTTTGCACGAAACGCCGGTGCCTCCGACGCAGCCGCCCATGGCCGAGAAACCGAAGCAGCAGCAGCGTCGTTTCGCGTTGTCTTTGCCGGTGAGCGTCGTCGTTTTGTGCATCGCGTACATCTACGCCTCCACCGTGTTCGTCTTCATCGACCGGTGGTTCGGCCTCTTCTCCTCCCCGGGCCTCATGAACGGCGCCGTTTTCACCGCCCTCGCCGCTATGTGCTCCCTCACATACCGCCGCGCCATATCCGCCGATCCCGGCCGCGTCCCCTCCACCTACATGCCCGACATCGAAGACTCCGAAACCCCAATCCACGAGATCAAGCGCAAGGTTCAAAAAGTTTCTCACTCACTTACCCATCTTGATTCCGCAACGAGATTTATGAAAGACCCACCTTTTTTTTCCTCCCTTAATTATCATTATTAATATTTCAAGAGAGTGAGCCTCGGCACAACAAAAGGGTTGCTGCCTTGTGCCTTGTGAGCTGGAGCTCATGGTTTCAAATTCTGGAAACAGGGTAACCCTACTAGCTGGGAGTCTCGTGCACTGGGCCATTATTATTATTATTATTATTATTATTATTATATTTTAATGTTAGCTTCTTTATTTGTTTCGTGTTGGTTTATGGTTATTTATGTGCTGCATTTTTGGGTACCAGAGGACTCTTGTTAAAAAAATAAAGAAGAAAAAAGAAAGATTGGAAATTGAAAATTGAGCTGGATTTAATGATGGGTTTGTTGTTATCTTTGGTTCACGATCTGTGGGGCTAGTAGAAAGTGTAGCTTTCAGTTTCGTTCTGAAGCGTGTGCTATTTGTGAGGCTTAGGGTTCTAGAACATTCCAAATGTGGCTAAATTTGAAACTTTTTCAGTGGAGTGCTTTGCTTTTTAGCTGTATTGGATTAGTTAACTGGTTTTCTGGAAGTGTTGCTTTGGTTGTAGTGGTTGTTTGTGTGATCGTTTCTATTCTACTGTTATTGCACTGCTAAGGCAATGGGTTTTCTGATTCAAGGCTTTGTTTTTGGTTGTTAGGGCCCGAAAGTGCAAGCTTTTATGAATTGATTTTGTTTTCGGTTGTTAGGGCATGAAGGTGCAAACTTTTATGAATTTTAACCTTCTTGTTTGTGTAATGTTTGTAGTCCAAGTGTCCAAGAAAGGTTGGTTTTGTGTTGTTGTGACTCGTGATAATGTTGTCCATAAGAAAAGGTTATAAATGCATTGTCTTGTTGGCTGGAACGAATGATCTTCCAAATCAGAAATGATTGTTAAGGGGGGAATGAAAATGATTTTGACGTGGTTTGTTTGGCTAGCGACTAAAATTTTGTCGTTATTCTCCTATAAATGATTGTTCTTCTTCTTTTTTTAGGCTAAGCATCTTTTCTTTTTCAGACTTTGATACCGAAGTGGATAAGTGCGAGTTATGGTGCCTGCTTGTCATATTCCCATTCTTACGACAATTTGGTGTTATAATTAGAAAATATAGCGGCTTTGTTGGAATGTAATGCTTGGAAACCTATTTATCTATCCACAATTAGGGATTTATTGCCTTATCTCTCATGTATTTTGTTTGCTAGTTCAATGTCATGACCTATGGTGATAAGAAAACAAAAATAATCAAAATATAATATGCATACTACAACATTGCTTTTATTCTCTTTTGTTATTTCTCTATAGAGAATGAACACGGGGAACTAATAGAAGGACGAGAAGAAGTTGACTCTTTGCAATATCTTAAGGCAATCAGTAGTTTTAATTTGTCCATCAGAAACAAACAATTCAAGGATTTGATGCAACTTGCAATTATCATATGAGCAGTTGGATTGCAGAGATTATTGTCCAATGCTGCAACAGAATAGAGTGAAATTGAAAGCGCTTACAATTATTTATTTTTGTGTTTACATTAGATGTGAAGACATGGATAAGAGTTGGTTTATTTTGTTGCTAATTGTCCCTAAAATGCTTTCTATTTGAATTTGATATACTAGAAAATAGATCACTTTAGCCCAGTGCTTGAAAATGAACATTGAGGCAGGCTATAATATACATGGATGTCTTCCCTTTAAACAAGGTTGTCTCTATCCATTAGTCACAACTTCATTTATATGGTTGTCAAACTCTCAAGTTAACTCATAAAAACTTACTAGTTTATGATCCTAGGATAAGGGGTTGTGTTAACTCACATAAAACTTGCAGCATGGTAAACTTGGGTGGAATTTATCAAACTTGCATTAACTCGTGTAAGGGTGCAAGTTAGAACGTGACTTTATGAGTCTGCGCTAAATCTGAGATAGGTTTCTTTTGGTTTTTTCTGGGAAAAGGCAAAGTCTGTTGCCAGTGCCCAAAATGATGAGAAACTGACAGACAAAAAAAAGGTTTCTGTTGGTTTTCACCTCCGAATGTGAATGAGTTTCTGTTCATTTTCAGTCTTCTATGTTTCACTCATACTTTGGTACTTATGTCAGAATTTGAATGTTTTGGTTCCATTTGGCTCTGGCCTGAGCTGTGTAGAGGTCTCATCTCCTGGGTTATTCATCTTATACAGGCATCCTGGATATGCTTAGGTTTCTTAATGTCCCTTTTTCAAATCCTCGTGTGTCTCTCTTCACTTCTCAAATCATGAAAGGGATATCCTGGAGTCATGAAAAGTTGACAATTTTGCAACTATGCTATACTGATTAAAAAACTTTGTCTCCTTTGTCCAATCACGTAACCATCGCTATAGAATTTTGATTGGTCTTCAGCCTAGCCTTATTTCCTGTCTTTCTGCCTTTTTATGATCAATGTGCTTATGAACTGCATGAAACCTGTGGAGTCCTTGAAGTTGAAGTCAGGTTCTTAAGTGAATCTTTATGGTCAGGAAATGATTGTATAGGATATTATTTAGAGATGTCTCTAATTTGACAATATATTTGAACTAATCACTTGGCACATGGAAGAAAGGAATAATGCATTTATGATCTTCCAATAATTCCCATAAACAATTAGTTGTTTATTAATGTTGAGCACCATGAAACTTTCATATGATGTTTCGTTGGAACTGCAAGCAGGGTGGAGATTTGCGATATTGCCAAAAGTGTTCTCACTATAAGCCACCCCGTGCACATCATTGCCGGGTTTGCAAAAGATGTGTTCTACGAATGGTATGCATGATCTGAATTATCATTCGAGGTTTGTCTTGGAATTTCTAAATAATAACAAGAAGTGTTATCTCTTGGTTGTAAGGATCACCATTGCATTTGGATAAATAACTGTGTCGGCCATGCAAACTATAAGGTCTTCTTCATCTTTGTCTTGTATGCTGTAATTGCATGCATCTACTCCCTGGTATGTTTGAATATTTTATTATAGTATATGCATGAATTTGTTTTCATTATGATTATGAGTTCCCTATTAAGCTCTATTTGCATGAATGGAATATGGAGCCTGATTTTGTTTCCTCTTTGTTTCTGTATTTGTCTTAATGTGGGTGCTAGATTTGGTGGTTCTGCTTGTGCTGACAATCTTTTTTGTCTCCCATGTCACTTAACTTTGTAGGTCTTACTTGTTGGAAGTCTAGCTTATGATGGTATACAGGATGAGGAGAAAAATGGTGGCTCTTTCAGAACTGTATACGTAAGTTCTGTTAAATGTAAATATATATTTTGCTTAGCTAAACTCAACAATCTGTTTTCTTATGAAATTAATCCTTTGTTTCTTCAGGTTGTTTCGGGCCTCTTGCTGGTCCCCTTATCTGTAGCATTATGTGTGCTTTTTGGGTGGCATGTCTATCTCATCTTGCATAACAAGACCACGATAGAGGTTATTAGATGTTCTTAGTTCAAAGTTGTTATTTTATATATCGACTTTCTCAATTGGGCAATTGTGTTGGCAGTATCATGAAGGAGTGAGAGCTTTGTGGCTTGCAGAGAAAGGTGGGAGTACCTATAAACATCCATATGACCTTGGCCCATATGAGAATTTGACTTCCGTAAGGACTGAAGACTATATTGCTGCTTCTATTTTTCTCGGATGTCTTCACTGATATTTTTTTCTCCCACCCTCCATCTTATTTTCTGTTTCCTTTTCAATCATTGGGTCATTTTTCTTTCTCCACTTGCTTCATCTTGATCATGTGGGATGGCTTTACTGATTGAATTTAGGTTTAACTTTTTCCATTGATTGAATATACATAGATTGAAGTATATATGAGTCATGTCATGAAGATTCGACAGTATTTTACGTTGGCTGTCAATTGCCTAACATAGTCCTCCCTTTTATCAGGGCTTGAGACTGACTATATAAAAATTTGCAACAAAGCACAATATAGGCATAGTTTGATCCATTAAAAAAGATTTAGATTTAAAATATGTTCATAGACATAGTTTTTGGTAGGACATCAAGATGTTGTTTGATCCATGAAGCTGACCTTATCTAGTAGGAAAAGGCTTAGTTGTTGTTGCTATTGAAGTATATATGATTGATGGATTATTGACCTTTGGCATCCTTCCACATTTTGTAATTAGGACTGAATTTTTAGTAAATTTCATAATTATTCCAAAGTTATTTCTATTGGCATCAAGAAACATTTGATATGATGCTTTCATTCACTGGCTATCACCATGTCTTTGGGTTTACTAAGAAAGGTTATATATTAAATACTGCCTTAGATGATGTCAACTATTAAGGAATAGATGATCTAAAATTCTAGAATCTGTAGCCAGAATTCACTATGGTTCATAGTTTTTCTTTCTCATAGCAGTTAACTAATAATGGTTTCTGAAATACAGAATCTATTGCTTCTTTCTTCTTTTGTATGTGATCTTTTTTGTTTATCATGAAATTCAGTTTATTAACTGCCCCTAATAACTGAAGGTTATTTTTTGATATGTCATCATAGCTCACTTGCATAAAATGGTACAAGAGTTGCTTTTCATCACCCCAATCCTTGTATTTAAAGATTAAAATAATCAGTCTGAGTGAGCCCTGTATATGCTTGGATCAAATGTGTTTTGATGTCATGGTATTTGTTAGGGATATAAAAACAATTCTTTGGCCATCTGTCAGCTTGAATTTTTTAGTTTGAGAGGCCTTTGAATCTATGACATAATAGTCAATCGTGGATAGCGGCACGGAGCAGCCAACCCTGAAAACGCTATAGCAGGATAGTGGATAGCAGGATGGCCGCTATTTGAAAAAAAATATATGTAATTATGATGAATTTATATTACATATAAATATGTTCAAAAATAAGAAAATCATCCACAATTAAACTCATTCATCATCAATAATGAAAAGTCATAAATCATAATCCATTCCATAGTCTAAAAACACACAATCACCATCAATCCAATTCATAAATATCAAGTCCCAAGGGAAAACAGAAAATAGAAGGGGAGAAGCAACAAATAAAAGAGGGATAGGAGGCAGAAGAAACAGAGAACAAAGGGAGATGGGAGAAAAAAAGAAAAAAAAGAGAGAGGAAGAACAAACTGCCGCCACTAGAAACTTAGACTGCTGCCGGAAGTTGGAGGGTCGCCGGAAGAGTAAGAAGGATGGGGAAGAGAGGCCGATGGAGAGAGTAACTGGATAGAGGAGAAGAGTAAACCCTAATCTTCACTTTTAGAATGAAAAAGAGAAGGGAAGGAACTGAGCTGAATGGTTAAAAAATGGGGGTATAATCGGATTTTTGCACCCAAACACAATAGCAGCTTTGAAATGCCGCGACAGAAAACTGCTCTACACCACAAGTTGCGTCGTGCTGGACCTCGGCTCTGTATCGTGATTCCACTATGGCGCGTGATAGCGCCGCTGTTGACTACTATGATCTATGAACATGTGACTCATAAAATTAGTTGTTGTTTGTCAATGACCAAATCTCCCGAAGGCTTGAACTGTTAGTTAAAGATTCATGAACCTTTTGTATCTTTTGCACGTCCCCTCACACGAGTCCTTTGGGCTTGAAGTGTGGACAATGAACAGGTTCACTTTTAGCATATGCTAAAATTCAACATTTTGTTAGAAGGGTGGAAAGGATAAATGCTTAACCACTTGGCCATTTAGGCTTTGATATTATGTCAATAACTGATATCAATAACTGACTCTTCCAGAAATCTTCAGATTTAGGTGAAAACTCATGAATGGGCATGGCTCTGTATCTCAAACAGTAGCATGAAAGTTTATATCACTTAACTGCAACTGAAAATGTGGAGCTATATATTAATGCTTACTGATACTCTGAGAGCTGAAAGTGATATATCTTGAAATTTGTGTTTATATATTATGTGAACAAATATGTTGGCATGTCTTCGTGTGTGAATTTTTCTCGCATTGCCCTTTTCTTTCTTCCCCCACCCTATCCTTTTTTGCTTTATTATTATTATTATTATTATTTGTCATTTTGGTTTTTATTTTCCTATTCATTGAAACAATATTGGGAACCCACATCTAGAGAGTATGGGTTTGAGCTTTTCTGTATGATTTTGCTGCAGGTTTTGGGTCCAAATATCCTTAGCTGGCTGTGGCCTACAGCAGATCATATAGGTTCTGGACTTAAGTTCCGCACTGTCTATGATGTCACACGAGGAGCATCAACGTCCAAATGAAGTTTTGATGTCACGTCATCATGGACATTGGTAATGTATTCACATCTAACACTTGTCACGAATGGTTGAGTGATGACAATGCTGAATGACTGGTAATGTGCTATATCTAGTCTGATATACATTTGTAATGCAAGTCATCCACGATAGCAGAAGTGTAGGTGTTCATTAGCAGAATTGAGTATGTAATATGTATGCCCCCATGTGGATATTGATAACAGACACTTAATTTTTTTGAACCTTTTTGTCCTTTTGGTAGACACAGAATAGGCTTTCCTTTCTTGCGTTCCCCTTCTTCCGGTCTTTTTAGGTTTTGGATGATGTGGGGTTGAAGTTGTAGAGTTCTGCTGGTAAACCCAATGTACAAAGAGAAGTTCTGAAACAACCAGCTCATCAACGAGGTGTTGTGAAGGGATTGTTGCTTAACCTTTGTGAAAATGTTGTATTTTTTGTATTCTAGAACTGTAGTTTTCAATATCTTGAATGAAACAGTAACATTTGTATTATACGTTTTTTTCAATATCAATGTTGTCTTCGTAATTGATGTCATCTTTTATCCATGCATTCTTAGGGTGGGCTACAACAGGTGTATATAACAGTACAACCTCGTGACCTCGTTTAAATGCAACGCTACTATATTTTGGCGTTTTCAAATTCCACCTGGAAATTTTCTGGGAGAAAAGAAATGCACCAATACAACCCATCATGAGATATTATTATGTACATTTGCTGTTAAAAGACAGGCGAATTCTGTGGTGGGGAGTGGGAAGTGGTGAGTTTGGGATCAAATTGGTCCCAGAATTTTAACCATTAAAGTCTCATTTAATGGTTGAGATTAAATTTTTTTAATATGAAAAAATAATATTATCATAAGTTATATTTATATTTTAATATTATTAAAAATTACATTACTTATTTTGCCCTCTTCCCCCTTCTTCCCCAACAACCACCGGCTTCAAACCTCTGCCGAACCACCCTCCGAAATTTTCCTGTAAAAACACTCAAGTCTCAACACAAGCAATGTAAAGCATCCCAATCCCACACCCCAAAACAAACAAACTCTAGAACATAGAGAAATAGATAAATAAAATAAAGCGGCAATAAGAAGCATAAACAAGTTGTGGAAGAGACTGAGATTCGAGAATGCAGATTTGCCACACTCAAAAACTGTTTGATCTAAAAGCAAGAGAGAGAAAGATGTTTGAGGTGAAGGATGTGCCTCTGGTGGTGCTTAGGGGTGTTTGGTTGTGTTGTGACTCCATGGCTAGGATGGGGGTGGAGGTAGCATTAGGGCGAGGGTCTCCGCCGCTACCAGATCGGACTCTGCCATGTGCAAAGGAGTTGGTGCGTTGCCGTTGGAGTCAATGTAGTCAAGTTCAGAGGACCAGTTGAGTAGTGGGTTCCACCAGTTGGCGTTGGAGCTTCTCCAATGATCGGGATTAGACCTGCATTGGCTGGAGGCGGCACACGCTTGGATTCTGGCAAAGCAGATGGGAGTCACAGCGGCTTAGTGGCCGGTGGCTTAGCAGCTAGCAATGCGACATTAAGATTTGGACATCGGTAATAGGGTGCGTAGCGCGTGCACAATGGTGGTCTGGTGGAGGATAGATGCGAGAGAGAAAGGGGAGGGAGTGGGAAGAGAGAAAAAGGGTATAAAAGTAATTTTATTTTACTTTTTTACTATAATATTAATTTGGTCTAATTTGATCACAAACTCATCAAAAACCACTACAGTCTTGGCCTAACAATGTTCTTAGGACTATAGCATTAAGCATGTGCCATGTCAAGTTCTGTGGTCATTGTTGTCTGTCGTTAACCATGATTAGTATTTGTTTAAGTTAAAATGAAAGACAATAATCGTTCACATAATTAATGTGATATACATTCAACAGACAAGGTGAGACTTGATGTACCTAACAATTTCTCACCTTATTAGAGGCAGGAAATGGGAACAAAAATGGTGGTATCAAATTTGATAGGCATTTAAAAAGATTAGGATTTTTTCATTTATTTTACTAACATGACAATGTCATGTCATGAAAAATATAAATAATAGTGAGTTTTATTATAATAAAATGTCCTTCTTTTTTTTGAATAATATGACACTTATATTAGTTAAGAATATAAAGTCAATAATGGGTGGTACAGTTGGTACAATTGGTAAAAAATAATTTCATAATCCATTGTGATGACTTTTTTTGTAGGCAATCTTGTAAGTCTTCTATAAGTGCTCTATGAATCATAGAGTTTTGACCTGATTCTAGTGGGATGATTGACGCTAAATCCCCCTAACATAAGAGGATTTTAATGCTTTTAAAAAAAATAACTTTGATTTGAGAATAAGAAAATTTTAAGTGTTCTCATCTTTATTTATTCTATCCTTCTTTAAAGTCAATAAAATTCAGTCACACATAAGTTATAAATGATGCCTTCATTTCTCTGAAATTAGTCTGTCATCCTTTTCTTTTAGTTTCCTCTTAGCTTAAGCTTCTTGCTTGTTATACTAATATGTTCTCAACTATGTTCAGTTTAGCTGAAACAGTTTTTCTTTTGCCTTTTGTCACTAAAATTGTCCTTTAGCTAAAGCTGGTATGTAGCATTTTCCAAGCTATTATTTATATAGAAAACCTCGTGGTTTTTTTCCGGATATCGGGGTATTTTGTCTGAACATATTTCAAAATGTTCCTGTATATTTGAATCTTAAAACAATTTATATTACATGGCGGAGCTGTCTCTCACGTCATCAACAATATTTGATGATGAAATCTAGATTGAGGAGGTGAAGAATTTTAGATGGGAAAGTATTGTAGACTTGCTTACGTGAGAAAATTTGTAAAGTACAACTCATTTATATTTTGCTCTCAAACACTTAACATTTAAATTTAATTTAATTTTTTTAGCACTCAGTGTAAACTTTGATCACTTTTTCCCCCCTATATTATTAATATTTGAAGCTTATTGACACTAATTAATTTGGTTTGATTTAGATGGCTTATTATGAGAGTAAAACTCTCCTAATACACTTTTTTTTTCATTTAAATGACTCAAATTAGGTACCTCAAATACCGGATTTTGTTTAAGGAAAAAAAAATATATTAAACCACTTCAACCAACGATGCAAATGATTTCTATTTCATTATTTAATAATATATATTTCTATTTTATTATTTAATAATATATAATCATATCAGTAAAAATATTTGATTTTTATAAATATTACATTAAAAGTCACATGTATAGTGGAAATAATACATCAAATAATACTAATAACATCCTTTTGTAATATTTTACGTTTATGGAACTTTTATAGGTTTAATTTTTATATATTATTGATAAACTTTTTATATTTTGAAATAACTGTATGTTATTATATGTTTCATTTTTGAAATAATTATTACCAAATAAAATGGTTTTTAATAACATAATAATTTATAATTAATTATGTCCAGAAATTTTATAAAAATTAATTTTAATACTATTAATATAAATAATTTCATATTATTATTTAATTACATATATGTAATTTCTTAAAATAATATTTTTAAAATTTAAATATTTTTATTAATATAATAATATATAATTAAATTATTTTGATTCATTTTTATATACTTATCCTTCAATTCGGTCCCCTCCTTCAATTCATTTTTACATGTCACGTGATGCGAAGTAATATACAGCTATAGTAAAGAAATGGGGGACAAGCATTAATCTTAACCGAAAAGTAAGAGCCATAGGGAAGGAGCCGAACCACTCATGGAGTTTGGACACCGAAACATGGCCCCCGCACTTCTCCCATCAGCTCACGTGTTTGCTCCATCACGGTTAGGACAGATTCTTATATTGATATAATTATATTGATATAATTCAAACACTTCGTATCTTAGATATACTTTTAATAAATGTGGATTTTATATATTTTATTTAAAATATATCTACTTATTTCTAAATTTTATAAATTTTATTATAAGTGTATATTACATCTTTTGGTGTAACTAATTATTCTTTATTTTAGGATCCAATCGGTTATTAGGCCATTAAAATTTTAACGAGGGCACTGAAGCTATTCTTGTACTAGGATCGTTTTTGGTGGAATTATTATAATAAAGTGCCGGTATAGAATAATCTACTTTGACTCATTATTATAGTTTACATATTTTTATATTACCTTCTTATATTAATACATTTTAAATATGGAGTATTAAATTTGTATAGAGATAAAGAAATTTTCCACAATCAAGTTGCCACATCCAACAATGGTGGGGCCACATGTTAACTTCGTGATGTAAACGCGCTACATAGATGCTAGAGACTCTCCATAACTCAATGTTAAAAAAGGCATGGGTAAGAGGAAAATGACAAATATGAGAAGAGTGCGGATACTATATTCTCGGATGTAGTACTTTCAACTAGCCATGTGATCCTTAAAGAGCAATCTCTGTCTCTCTGTCTCTCTTTTTGAGCTGTGAAGGCCCTCTTTGATGTTCTAGATCGAGATGGAGGCAGATATCGATAACCCATCTCATGTTAACAGGTTTGGCTATGTCTTCCAATTTTTCTTCTTTTGTTCTTGTTTCTGCCCCTTTTTGATCTCTTTTTGTTAATACCCTTTTCTAGTTTTCATTTCATGGATTTGGTGCTACTGTTCCTATGATCCGGTATACTATTATTTTGCCTTAACATTCGGATGGTTATGTCGGTAGTGAAATCTTAATAATTGGCTTCAAAGTAGGGTATTTGGTTTGATTAAATGAACAAAACAAATAAATATACTTAAATTCATACATTTCAGTTATGTTCTTATCTTGAGAGTGACGCAGATTACAGATGGAAGCGTCTGGACGTTGTGGCAATGATATATGGGATTTAATTCTCTATTGCATCCGGTGGTTTTAACTACATGCTAACCGTTCTACTTTCTATTCTGTGAACACTAAATTTTGGGCATCGGATGTTTTTTGGATTCATTGATTTGGGCTTTTTGTAAGTGGGCATTATGGGGAAACATTTTTGGGGATTTGGTGTGGATTAGAGACTCTACTAAATATTTAACTCAAAAGTTGTTGTCTAATCCAACACTTTATAAATTCTTTTCTCTTCCGAGCTCATCCAATATGGGACTTATGTCTCTCACACCTTCTCACATACATGTGCATACTCTAACACATTAACCAACCTGTAAAAATAAATTACAGAAATAGTTGGATATTTGGGGTAGACAAATGGACTTTTCTCTGTGGGATTGTTTGTTATATTGAGGATGTTTATTCCCCAAAGATGAACAGCGATGTGGGGAAGTTCTAAACTATAGACCATTTGTGTGTTTGTTTTATGGCAAACATGAAATTGCGTAAGTAGATGGTTTCCTCCACTCTGTAGTGCTTTTTTGGCATTTTTCTATCCATATTGTCTTAAGATTGTATACCATTTGATGAAGATAACTACAAAAGATTTTTGTTAGTTCAAGAGAACTGTGTAAACGGCAGTTACCTGGAATAGTAATCTGGCCGATTGCTTTTAAGTCCACTTTTACAGCTCTTGTTTGCATCTTTCTGTTCATCATGGATATTTCTTCACCATTGAAGGTGCCTGAACATATGTAGAACTGTTCAATGGCATTTAATTTCTTTATCAACTGATCATATTCGTGCTTTACATGTTAAATATTCACAGTGCTATTCCATTGTGCTTGCAAAGTTGCAATTCTTTGTGAGTAAGCTTTTTCCTTGTTACAAAAATTAGATTGGTAACACTAAGGTGTGTTTTTGAGTTGAGGTTTTGGGGAGAAAGGAAGGAAAGGAAGGGTTTGAAGAGTCTATTTTGCTCTTCAAACACTTTCCTTCCCTCCCTTCCCCTCCAAGACCTCAACTTACAAATACACCCTTAGAAAATTTGACCTGTATATTAGCTGACATTAGGACTCAGGACATCTCCAACATTTGGAGACTCATTACAATATCAATATGTTTCTTTCGAAAATTGAACTTTTCTAGTCATAGTTACCATATAGCTTTTTGGAGTACCAAGTACAGTTCATATGGTGTCACTGCCCTCGAATAATTGATATTAGCAGAGGAAATATTGTAGATAAGGAAATCCTCCTACAGGGATCAAACTGAGCAAAAATTTGGTGGAATCATGCTTCTTCATTTCTAAGATCAAACTGAGTAAAAATTTGTGAAGGTTTCCCATTTTTTTGCCTCTTAAATGTTGGCATATGACAGTTGTCGATTATTATTTTCAGATTCCATGTCGATGGAGTGCACAATACCAACATTGTTGAATGGAGCAAGAAAAGAAAACCACAGAGTGATCAATTGGACTTGCATAGACCAAAGCATAAATGCTGGGTTGGGGACACCTCTGCTGAACAAGCTAGAATGTTTGGTGAAAATCCATTGTTAGGGAGGATGAACATTCATTTGGTCAAGGGTAGAACGGATGCAACATTACTTGAAGATAGTTCTGAACCTGAATCTGCCAAAGACAGCAATAGTTTTATTGAAGATTCTAATGCTGCTATGTCTGTAAATGAAGAAAGTAAAGTTGAAGCAGATTCAGCAAAGACATGCCTATATAGGAGGCCTTCCAATTTTTTTGTTGATTGGGACGGCGTTGAGAAGGTAAGCTCTAGTGAAGAGGACAAATTTTTTGACAACAAATACAACCCATCTTATCAGTATGCTGATTTACATGCTTTGAAGACTATTGAGGAGCACTTTCTAGGATTAGCGAGCCATGCAGATCATATGTACTCAGAATGTGCTAAGGAGAGTTTTGAGGAATCTATGGATAAGGAAATTGAAGATATTCTTTATTCGAAAGGGGAAAATCCTAACATGTATGTCCTTTCATCTGGAAGATGGAATGTAAACCAAGGTATGTAGCAGTCACTAGACAGTTACTTTCTGTAACAATAGGATCATCAGATAATGTTAGCATTCATGTGAAATTAGTTGCTAGAGTACATGTATTTAATACAGAATTTTTTGTTTATAGTTCCTGTGTTGACAAGTTCTAATGTTTTGGTTGCAGAGGTTCAATCAAGCACAAGGCCGCCAACAATTGATCAAGAATTTGAGCAATACTTTTCCATGCTTATGCTTTAGGAATGAATGCATTGACAGAAAGTTGGGATAAAGCTTATTGTGGAAAAAATGTCAGAATCTTATCTTAAGTGGTTTGAGCATAGGTACAGAGGACTTCTAGAAGCCTCAAGTTGATCAAATGGAGGATAATCCACTAACTAAAGATAAAGAAAGGCATAGAAAACTATAGGTGAAACTATTAAAAGAGATTTTAATAGTTTAAATGCAAACATAATTTATAGCAAGACACTACGGTATGGTCTGTTCGATATAGCCGACCCACTTAATGAGACAAAAATTAGTTGTTATTGATAGCTCTTGCACGTAATTATGTATTGCTTGTACGAACATTTACATGACTAGTTATTCAGATGACTTGGTAACATCTTCAGAAGGTTGGGTTAGATTTATTTCTATGGCTTCTTCCTTCAGTTTATTTCTCACCCTCACCTTTCGCCCTGGACCACAGATTGTAGCTAACTGCCAGCTAGCCTGCTGGAACCCTAATGTTGAAACTTGTGTACTGTAAAAGACTAAATCAATCTGATGTTGCATATGGCCTTGCTCAATAAATGAGGTGATGCTAGGGAAAATTTTCCTTTTCTTTTTCCTTTTCCTTGTGTAGACAATGTTTTCCACGCAGTAATTTGTTATCAGATCATTAAATAGCTCTAGTTATAGTCTCCGGATGCTTAATGCATTGTTCATTCTTCATTGCATAACTTTTATATTAAATGAGTGCTATTATTTGCATACAAAAATGATTGAAGGACGCATAAGTTTTGTGCACACAATTTTGATAACTCTATCACATGGCTGTGCCCATGGCCACACTTTTGGTCGATTGAGCACACGATCGGATTGTGTCTAAGTTCATGCTCTCGTGTATGTCAGCAATGCCATATCCAAGGTTGCAGCTGCGTGACGTGTTAAAATGTAATGAGAAAAGTGATGTACGTTACTTATTACTGGTTTATCATTACTAATTTGCATGTCCCTCACACTTCATGAAAGAGTTTTTTTCTTCATCAAGAAAAAGGGAAGTTCAAAAAGTGCTGTTCAACTTTGTTCAGCGTGAACTCTAGTCCTTTAACTTCTAAGATATGGAAAAACATCCCCAAACTTCTAATCCTGGGCACTTCACCCAAAATTGACATCTTCGTTAGTTTTTAGATGGAATTCATCCTGTGTTCTTTAAATGACATTCCAAAAATGTCAGAATATGAGGGATTTTGGCTAGTGTATCATTCGTTCGTGTTTCTCCAAGGTTGCCATTAGGAGGGCCGTCTAATATCTAGCTTTGTCATGACCTCATCAAGCACTTTAAGGCCAACCAGTGCTGCCACCTGCCACTCAAAATGTTTCATTTAATGTTGACTCGTCGCTAGAAGTTGCAATTAGGGGAACAATATTGTTTTTTAAGATGAAGTTCACGCATTTTCTCATGTCCATTTTGGATGGCTCAATTATAAGTAGTTTTCAGTATAGTTAGTTTTGGGTCAACCTAGTTAACTTGTTGGTCAAAATTATCTTCTTCATTCCTCTCTTCGCTTCCCATCACTCATTTTTGGATCGACCCAACTTTAGTTTCTCATGAGAAAGATCAAGAGAGTCCCTTGCTAATAGGTACGCCAAGCATATCTTAATAGTAGTTTTGTTGAGTCGATGTAAATGGGTTACGGGTTATGTTATTCCCTATTGCAATAGCTGGGTTGAGTGTTATTTGTATTGAGAAGGAGATTTTTCATATTTTGGATAAAGGTAACATGATAAAACGGGTTTCAAGTTTCATGAATTGGTTCGTGAGATGCTCAAGTTACGATGCTGTTATGGGCTTTGGAGAAGTTTGAGATTTTCATAGGAGATGTGGATGGTGATGCTTTCAGGTTTTTTGGGTTAGAATTGACAAAGCTGTTGGAAATCTAGAGCGAGAAGATTTGGTTAGTCAGAAATGATGAGGAGAAGGTTTAGGGTTGCATAATTCTTCAACTTTTAGAGCTCAAGGTTAAGAGTCATGTCATGTGCCAATCACGGGTTTTGTAAACCCAACATAGTAGAGAGCGTTAACTCTGTGGCATATTCTCCTGCAAAAGCAAAGTGAGTTGTTGAGTAGCTGGCCGCAAGGTCACGGGTGGTAGTCACGAAGGAGGAGTTGGCAGCCTGTGCTAGTTTGCGGTTGATGGTGTACAGTGGCAGTGGTGGTTGAGGCAAAGCAAGGTGATGGTGGTTGCGAGTTAGGTTCGCCGTTGCAATGATGGTCCTTAGGCAGGGATGGATGGTTGCTTGTAATGGAAAGTGGTTTGGCAGTGAAGTGGAGGCATGGCTTTTTTATTTTTTTTTTTAAATGGGTTGGGGTTCTCATTCTATCTTGGGTATTCATGTTTGTTGAATTTGAGTTGGAGGTTGTGCTTGTTGAAGATGAGTTGCGAGTGAGTGACTTATGATTTGTTTTTGTGTTTTAATGCTGCATTATAAATGTTTGATAAAAGTTGTGTATGAGCTTTTGGTTGAAATGGTTACCTATTGTGGCTTTGTTTGGAATGTGTTTGGATTGAAGATTCTAGTTTTTGGCTTAGGGTGTGATTCTAGTTTTGAATTTGATTTGACTTCGATTTTTTGGCCACAATTATGCAAATGAAATTGGATCATGATAGTGATTCACATTGTTGGAAAGAAGCGGTGGTAATAAAGAGAAATTTTGATTGAAGATAGGGGATAAAATAATCTTTTTACAATTACCAAATAATTTAAAAAAAAAAAAAAACCTATTAAATCTTGTTACACTAAGTGAATATTTAATATTCTTATCTTTAGGGTAAACATTGTAAAAGTTTTTCCTCCTTTATTAGTAATTTTGATATCATGGAATAAACAAGAGCCACTATAGGCGCACAAACCCAAGGTGCAGTGCCAAGAAGCATGTGGAGAGATCCAATGTGGACCCAGCACTTTTTTTTTTTTTTTTGTACGAGGGAGAGGGGAATTTAGTCTAATAAACCTGATCTAGGAGTCGAACACTGCTTATAAAAATTTCACATGATTTATCTTATATTATTTTAATCATTGATTAAAGAAAGTATGGCCAAATATAGGATTCATAAGAATATCTAGTTAATGGTAAATTAATACATGACAAAATCATGTAAAATTTTTATATAAAAAAGATCCATTCCATCACTCATGAGGTGTCAGTTACACTTACCACTAAGGGGGAGTTTGGTAGGAAGTTTCAATTTTCATTTCTGGAAATCTTAATCCTAGGAATAGTTTTCCTAAACATATGTATTTTTGTGCGTTTGGTAGGCAGATTAAATTCTCGAGAAAAATTTGTTCATTTTCAAAAATACCCTTGGAATCCAACAACTAGCAATGGCTGTTGGTGGTGGCCGGTGGTGGTCTGGTGGCTGCCCGACAGTGGTTGGTGACGGTTGATTGTGGTTCGCGGTAATCGATGATGGTTTGGCAGCTGCTTGCGACAGTCGATAGCAACTCGGCAATGGAGGGTAAACCGGTGGTGGGTGGCAGCAAGGATAATTTGGTTTTTTTATATGGCAAAAAATTATTATGCCATGGGAATGCTATAATCCCGTGTATGAGATGAAATTATTTTGAGAAGAATCTTACCCCAAAATCAATCTCGAAAATATTATATTCTCAAAGAATATTTTTCTAAAACTTGTACTAAATATGAGCATCTTCATAGACTTCTCAAAAATCCTATTCTAAACCCTCTTCCAAACGGGCCCTAAAGCTCTGCTTCGTCCATGACCCAGAAACTCTTATCATCACCCTCTTTTTTTTCGGTCAACTTATCATGACCTTCGAAGGGCGTCAGCTGCACATTGCTTGCCGATATTTTCTCATGAGCCAATAGCAACCTCATTGCCATCATCGAACAAAGAGGTCCAACACTGCATTCCAGAAGCCCAAGCCCAAGAAGCACAATAGGCCTATCATTTCAACGAAGCCTAGAAGCCCAAACTGATATTAGTTCCTGCGCACTCTACTTTCTTGGAATCCCCGCCCTGCAAGGCTACCTAGAAAACTTGGGTCCACAGGTAATACTAGAAGACATGCTGCCATAGATGGTTTGGAAACCCCACAAATAGTAGTACTCAGTCAAATACCCATAGTAAACATTAACAAACGCAATAAACTTTTGTTAGTTATTAATTTTATTACTACTCTCTTCACAATAGTTGTTAAGTTGACAAAAACCTAAAATTAATGTATAATTATGATAAATATTTACTAAAATATTTTTATTAAATTTTATTATATAGTATGATATTGCATTAATATGTAAGAATAACATAATTATGAATTAAAATATTTTATCCAAATTGACAATTATTATGATGATGGAGTATTTATTTTAAGCATACTTAAATACAACTAGATTTCTGACCAAAAAAAAAAAAAGTTACTAGATTGATAGCGTGGGAATGCGGTTTTATTAATTAACGTGAGCTAAATTATATCATGTAATGGCATATGATTATGCTGCCATATATATGCGTGTATGCAAACCGGACCTAAAGCAAGTTAATATTGACTCCCACGATATCAAACCAAGCAGTGTGTCTTAAGGATATCATTGAAGAAAAGAAAGTTCTCTTATATATTATCAAGTGTGTCGATTAGGACAACATTATTAGTAGGTTTGGTTTTTCGTTTAGAAATACCATTATGGTTATGATAAAAGCTACTCTCTTATAACTTTTATTAAAAATCATGGTTTTGAGATTGCAAACAGAAAACCAAACACATTGTTAGCCCATTTAAGTCATCCGTTTAACTCACACGATTGAATGGATTAAACTGAAAAAAAGTTTAAACAATGTAATATTGCAAAATAAATGGGTAAATAGATCAGTATGTTAACTTGAATGTTTAATCTATTTAACATGTGAGTTAAATGAACTGAACTGAAAATAAATTAGTTTAAATGAGTTAATATATTTTAAATCAAGTCTATCTAATTTTAATAGGTAATCGGCTTTATATTTTTTGCCATCAAAGCATTTTCTCTATGTAATGTGACACAGAGAATGCTTTCTGATTAGGATGTCGAAGGACAAGACCTTCTTAGCCGCCGCTTTGCAAAATTAGTTTAAATATCAGACATTACATTGGTATAAAAGATATATGGGACATTAAGTTCGTCTTTTAAAATTTTAAACATTAATTTCATCTCTTAGTTTTTAAAATAGGATGTTAACTTAGTTTTTCAATATACATTTACTTTGATTGACTATATTTTTAGTTGATGATTATTTTATATTATAAAAGATCAAATTAATATAAGAGTTTTCTAACAAATTAATTTGACATCTCATATATTTTGAATGTGGTGAGAAGTTTGGATAGTTTGTGTAATGACTAATTTGCATAATACTCTAATTTAAAAAGAAAATAAATGAAGTTACTTTTTTTTATGTGAAATTAAGTTATATATTATAATTAAGTTAAAGGAGTTATATATCTTATAAGGAATTTTTACCCAAATTTATTTATTAGAATGTTGTGACATGCAAGTTGACTATTAAATAGGTAAGTGTATTTTACTAGTTTATTTTATCTGACAATTACTCTTATTTTCTGTCAATAATTTTGGCAATTTTATTCGGGCATGTAACATTACTCATCTATAATTATCCTTTGTGACGAGATTCCACAAAATATGCTCTTTTCTTTTCTTACTTTTATTCCTCTATCTTTTAAGTCTCAAAATTTTATTCATTTTTTTTACTTAATTTTTAATATTTTAAAAATTGTTTTATTTAACTTATTGGCATCCAAGTGATCACAATGGGTACTAAACCATAAATAATGTACAAAGTCTATTATAATATCGAGGCAACGATTGGTATCCAACAGTTGAAACTTTAGGAGAGCATCCAGTGAAGTTGGATGAGACCGAAAATTATGCCTGATATATTTTAATCAAGGATTTCTACAAGGCAGAGTCTAAAAAGAGACCACAGTAGTGAGTCATCAACGTGGCAACCCATCGATGTTGCAGATGAATAGGAGTTTTATTGTACAAATAAACTTTTCCTACGTCCCCACCCCACTTTCGTGAGATAGATTAAGCTTTGCAATATGAATTCGTACAATTGTCATTATCATATCTGAATCTGAATCATGAATTGTAAGTAGAAAGCAATGAGCATGACAAATAAATGTAAGTAAAAATTAAGTTCTATGCTGCATAATATCCCTGATGGATGAATGAACCTTCGAATTGATGTTTGATCATATTATATAGCAGTTTTTACTAAGTGCGATTTTAGCAGTTTTTACTAAGTGCGATTTTGATCCCCTCTCTATAGGACATTGATGCCAGATATCAGATTTTAGCTTGTTACTAAACTTTGAAAAGATGACTTCTTTTATATTTAATTTTCTTTTTGTCCATTCTAGAGAATGGACCAGGGATGAGTGATTACAAAATGCCTAATTTTGTTCGGTATGTCCTTTTATTTCTTTATTTTCCAACTTTGGCTGTTAGCGTCCGTAAAAGCATATGCCAAGGCTTATCTAAAGTATAACTTTTATTTTTAGAGATATATATAATTATAACGGTTGATTAGAAAATTAATAAGAATAATTATTTTAAATTTATGACTTTTTGGTATCGTAAATTTTAGATTAAGAAGAAGGTTTCTTCCAGTTTAATATCAGGGTAATGTCTTCGGATTTATATGTTGAGTCATTATAGATATTATTATAGATTATCCACTAATGAAAGAACCCAGAAATTAAGCCCAAATCATGATAATATATAAACAAAAAAATTGACTAGATAAGCCTCATTGCTTCCACATTTATGATTTGACATACAAATATATATTTCTTACTAAATTCTAAACCGTTCATTTCTTTATCAATAACTATAATTATACACTTCTATTCTCTAAAGTGTAAACTGCACTTTCGAAAACCAACATGTCATTGCCAAAAAATCCAAGTTCACCGGGAGTTCTTGGTCAATGCTTTAATAAGTTCTTGCTCGTGCCCGGTTATCTCCTAATTAATTTATTTTTTCTTTTCTCCTTACGTCATTTTCTCTTACGACTGACAAACAAAGAGTCTTTTGAATAAGGGTTGAACCAATGGTTTAAATTTTGCACCACAAACTAAAGATCAGATATTGAAAATCTTGATGGCATATTGATTTGTGAGAATATGCTTACAATATAATATAAGTTATCTAAATCGAGCCTACTTTTCAAGAATTCACACAATGAAATTGTTAATTCATTATATACTCTATCTAGATTTGCATTATTGTAAATCTTTCAGCCTTAAGTTTTCTATTTTTAATTTCTTGTAGATATTTTTTATTAAAAGCAATCTTATTTGAGGTACAGTCGGATATTAAATATGACACCTCTTTTAATTAGGATTTAAATCATAATTTGCTATATGTGGAAACTAACATTTTCTATTAGACCCAATAATTGGTATTTATACCTAAGATTTTATATTATGATCACATTATCCCATTTACTAGTACGACATTTTTGTGGGTATCATTATCATCTATGCTTATCCTCATTTTTAAATTCTAATTTTGAGTTTTGGGCTTCCTCTCCAGTCTCCACCTTGTTGAATGACAATGGTTGAACGCTGCCCACAAGGACTGCGGTACCCTTGGGTTCACATGTTTCCTTTCTTTGATGGTGATGTAGATTAATGCATAGAGCTCCCAAACTGGTGGTGACAGAACCTTAGAGCGTTCTCATTCGCTTTTCACCACTTACTTAGTTTGATTTGTGTGTTGATGAGTACGTGGTGAGAGACAGATACCTTCCGGCCAGTAATGAAGATTGACGTGGTAATCTTGTGCACAAGCACTGGACATATGTAGATAACTATGGAGCTGCGTGGCCCCTCAACCTCAAATTTTATCTGGAGGAGAAGGAATCACAAAATGCTGAGAAATTGATTAGGGACTGTTGGCATTTAATTAATATAGGGCTGAGAGTGAATTATTATGGTAGGTTAATGATATTTGGGCCATGCAATATAAGCAACATAACTTTTGGCTTTGTCATCTTGGATGCAGTGGAATCAATTATAAGACCACAACGAATAATAGGTATGATGTGCTACTTAAAATTATGTGCATGTATCTGTATGGTACATCCTATATGTATTCGTATTGGACATGATTATTGATCAAATTATTGTTTTTTTATGTAATATTTTGAGTTTTTTGTTTTTTTATTTGGTCCTGTACTTTGGCATTTTCTTATTCAGCCTGTTTCATTGCCCCCTCCCCCCTTTCTCTAAAGATTATACTCATAGAAAGAGAATAAGCAACTCATGAAACTTCAAAATCAATCAAGTAAAAATTAAGGCTACGTGTGCTTTCATGTCATCTTTGAAAACAAATTGCTATGTGAAAAAGCAGGTGGAGTGGCATTGGGATGACAATGGCCACCAATGAATTCAATACGTACGGTGGTAAATGTTGATGTTGGGAAAGGTTTCTGGATAAAGTGGATTTAATAGATAACGTGAAAAAAATAGTTCAAATTTTCTCTCTATCGTATATCCTATGTAAATTACACGAGCCACATATATAGGATAAATTAATTTACATCCTTTCAATTTACTATATTATATATATTCAATCTATCTAAAATGTTTTGGACGTTTTGGACATACTCCTCCTTGTCAGAACCACAGCCATCAATGGCCTCCAAGTTGGAAAGCAAATAGAAATTGGGTACCCAAGAAGACAAATAAGCTCATGTCACCAATCATTGGCGGGGCTTTTGATTGTTCCAACTTGCATCTATAATTTTTTTTTTCTTTTATTTTTTGAGGTAGAAGTGTAGAAGAAAGAGATGGCGTGTAGGGCCTTTGAATGACTTTGATTGCTGGGACTGTATGACACAGTATAATTTGCTTTCGAACCCTAATTTGCTACGCTTAAGCAAGGGTCATGACCGTGCTTCCATTATCCCAACAATACAAATCATGATTGACATACAATGCTTAACCATAAAATGCAGGTAATACTATATATATGGATTTTGATCAATGGAATTAAATTAGTCTATTGTTATCTTTTGTTGGTATTCATGTTTAATTAACAAATATTTCTTTTCCTAGTTAACGTGTACATAAGATATGTTTACAAGAATCGTATAAAATATATAGATTACTGCTGTACGCATGGCTTATGAAGGTAGATTCGAAATAACAACATCCAGCCTGCCAATACAACCTTATCTACATACTCAATCATTAAACATAAAGTATTTAAGCTTTTCCTCTTACGAAAATAGATAAGCATTAATGCATTATCGTTGAAGATAAATAACAAACTACAATCAAAGCAAACGGCCTAACTACACGCTAGCCAAAAGAAAAAGGTAATCAAACTTAGAGTACTGGTGTTCGAAAGCATTTTAAAATTAAGTTTATATATTTAGGCATATCGTATATAAAATTATACCAAGTACTACTTTTTTTCTTTCCTATAAGTAGAAGCTAGTCGGGTATACCGTATATCTCCCAACTTGGGGAGGAGAAACTGAACCAGCGATCTCCACCTTTCATGGGGAGGTTCATACTACATTTTTTTTATTGAAGAAAAAAACACACTAATTGCATACATAAACTATGAGAAGCATATATAAAACCTCGATTTTAAATAAATTACCGTAAAATGAAGGTGTAATTACTTAATAATTTGCGTGGAAACATATGAAGGATAAGTGAGATTAACAAGGGACAGCCGTGGGCGGCATGTGGCAGTCCCGATTGATGAACTATGGTTAGCAATTGGCAAACAATGGTCAATGCATGACATTCGGTGAACGGTGGACGGTAGCCAGCAATCGATGGAGGGGGGATAGTGGTCGATAGATAGCAGCCAATGGATGGGAGATAGCTACTAGCTAGTGGATGGGAGATCGTTGCTAGCAATTGGCAGCCAATAGTTGGGCATCAACAAACAACAAATGGCGGACAATGGTCAAGTGGTGGGGTGATGAGTTGTAATAGACTTGGAGGTGAAGGGTGTCAAGAAATAATGATAGAAAGAGAGTGAATTTTAGAATTTCTATGGAGAAGGTGAAAATTGAATTTTACTTTTAATGTTTAGAAAATACCTCAAAAAAAATTTTAAAATTTTAAAATTTCTTTGTTTTGCTATCTTAGACAAAGAATTTTATTATGAGTAAATTGAAATCCTCTCTACAATCATATTACTCTTTAAAAATATTCCATCCAAACTCACTCTAAAAGCGAGTTCTCCCAAGATTTTTAATTGAATTAGTACTAAGTTTAAGAGTAAAATCTACTTTTTGTTCTACAAAGATATATATATAGATTATTACTTTGGTCCTTAAAAGATTTATATCACTAATTTAGTCTCTCATAATATAAAATGTCATTGATTACATTGGTTCGTCCTCGTTCAATTAAGAGAAATGATAGTTGGGTTAATTATAAACTTAAAATTATATTAATAGCCAATTATAAGTATAATTGATTTTTTTATAATCAATTATGATAAAATCACAAATTTTGTTTGAATATATTTTAACTAAAAAGAAATTTTAAAGTACTGTATTTTATTTAAATTGTATAAAAAATTACTTTTATATAATAAATTACTAAAAAAATATGAACTCATTTATTTATATTATATAATATTTAATACAAAAGGTTAATCTGGTATAAATATCATAACTCTAAAATAATCATCTTTGTTTATAATTACAATGTTAAAAAAATGCTTTTTCCAAAAAAATTGTTTTCTAGTATAAATAAAATAAGCAGAAAATTATAATTAAGTTTATCAATATTTGGCAAACATATAAAAGGATAATATGAGGCGACAAAAAAGCTGTTTTGGTAAGAAAAAAAAATTATGTTTCCCAAACATAAACTAATTTGACGACATTTTACATAATTGAAGATTCAATTGATGACACTTTGCAGCATTGAAAGACTAAGTTGATGCCGACTGCCAAATATCTTTAAGGGACCAATGACATTTTACATTATTGAAGGAATAATTTGGTGATATAAGTTTTTCAAGAACCACAATGATAACACTTGTGTCTTTCGATAGAAAACGAAAAATAAGAGTTTACTACAAGTTTAATTATTTTCGAGATATATGTTTCAATTAACTTATGTTTAAAATGACTTGTAATCAAAATTTTCTAAGTAAAGTTTTTAAAAATAATAATGAAAATTGGGTCTAATAAAAAGGATAAATTCCCATGAAATAGCAAATTACGATTCAAATTTCAAGTGAGAAAAGTAGTCATATTTAATATATAACTATATATCGAATAATATTGCTTCTAATAAAGGATACCAGCTATGGGGGAAAAAATTAAGAATGATTATTTCCTTAAAAAAAAGAGTAAATTCAAAGTGGCTTAAGATTTTACAGTACACGCTATGCATCAAATTTTAAGTCTCTTTTACAAGCCTTAAGATTTACTCAATTGAATTCTTTTATCTAGTGACTTACAATATACAAGCGTAAGATTTAAGAATGTGAGATTTTTTTTTTTTTTCTTGACGTAAGATTGGGAGATTATTATTAGTCAATTGAGTAATTTTCAATTATCGTACAAATGCAATAATACCGAATTATTGTTTAGGTCAATGCTGACATCTTATTCCATTTTGATGCTTAATGTAATGTGACATTATTTTAAATATTCTTAATGAACTAATTTTTTTTTTTTTTTTACCAAACTGAAATTTATTGAAACACAAGCTAAGGATACTTATACTTTTGATAACAAGATAATATATTTATTATAAAGAAATAAATATAAATTTTTAAAATTAATTCGTGATATATAATTTTGCTCTAGATTTAAAGACTATAATTAATTAATTACACATATATTTTATTGTGCATTCTGATACATGAAATGCTGTTATATAGAAAAAGGATATTAACGCTCTTATTTTAATAAATTTAAAAGCTTTATTATTCCGTAAAGCTAAAGCATGCATACCAAAGCTAAAATGTCCAAATTTAAAAGCTTTATTATTCCGTAAAGCTAAAGCATGCATACCAAAGCTAAAATGTCCAGATTTACCACAATGTGTGACTCAGAGATTTAATAAATAAACTCAAAATCAAAGTCTTAACATCAATCTAAAAGAATCTCATTTGAGTTTATTAGAAAAACAACAACAAAAATAAGAAAGAAATAAAAGTAATCATTCTTCTTAAATAATTGTACGAAATTTAACTGTCTATCTAATTGTAAATAATAAGAATACAATTACTTATATTTTTTTATTGAAATAAATATATAAATACATTTTTCCGTTATGATTGTTCTGTTTTGAAAACGGTTGTTATTTAAAACAAGCTAGGCAAGAATAAAAGAAAATAAAATAAACACTAAACTACAATACGACTTATATCAATATACAACAAAAATTACGGTTAATAAACGTAAATAGATTGGTCTTTTATATTCATTCTTTGGACAAGATTATGTCACACTTAACTCTTCTGCACACAACAATATGCTATTGTTGATGGAATCAGAGCCAAGCCGGAACTCCATTTTATTTTATTTTATTTTATTTTATTTTAGAGCCGGAACTCTTGATCTATCAATATAGGTTGACAAAGGGATTGCTAGTCATCACTAATAAGAGAAAAAGCAGAGAAAAAATGGATATATTAGGAAAAATTATCTTTATTTTTCTAAAATTCTTTGTAATAAAATTTAAATGATAAACTATTCCAAATACAAATAATTTAATGTAGACCTATATTTAAAATGGTATTTTAAGCGTAAATTATGTATCATGTCACTAGTTGCTACTTAATTTTTTTTCCATAGCAACATTAAAGCATCTGTGGCTGATGTTCTTTTATTCTTTTTCTTTCCTTATGTTTGCCTGACAAATCTAATGAGATGAACTGTAATTGAGAAATTTTCATTGTGTTGGAGGGCACTCATTTTTTTATTTTTATTTTTTTTTTTGGGCAGTGGCACTCAATTCAATTCTGGGTAATTAATGTCTTTTTTTTTCTCAGAAAAAAATGTATAAGAAAAAATATAAAAAATTAATATGTAAGAAATTTATCGTTCAGAAAGTGCTAGAAGCTAGATAGATAATCATCCCACTTACTGCTTATATTTTTATTTAAAAACTGTCACTTTTAGGTTGGCCTGGCAAGCAATGAGCTAAGTTGAAAGTGCTCTCTACGTCAAGTAGTTTTATTCTATTTATATTGTTACCATTGAAAACTACTACTTTTCACAGTGCAGAAACAAATACAATTGCTTCTTGGTTTGGTTTTTGTTATTGGTTCTCTATAATTGGTATTTTCAGTGCCAATACTTGCATGGTGTGTTCTTTGTTTGTTTTTTTTTTTTTTGGTACAATGGAAATCAAAAAGAAAGGACTAACGAATAAAAACAAATCCTACTCCTCCTTGCATAGTGTGTTTGGAATTTGGATTAGAATTTGTAAAATTGATTTTAAATTAACTTAATTGTGTAAATTTGATTTTAATTAGAATTAAGTCAACACTAACTTCATTTATGTTTGAGAATATTTATCTAAAAATTGATTTTGATATGATAGATGTTATTTAAATAGTATTGATACATGTATAATTATTAAAAAATATATATGAATTTATTTCATAATAAATTAATTTAAAAAATTTAATGATAAGTTGATTGATGAATAAATAAATTTTTTACAAATTAAATTTATTTAGCACGATAAAATAAAGTCGCTTTTAAAATATAATTTTAATAATTTAAAAATTATTGAATTTTATTTATTTAAATACTATTTGAAAGATAATACAATATTAAGTCAAAAAATAATACAATAAAAAAAGTTAAAAGTATATTTTTCAATACGCATTTCAACGGAATTTTAATTAACATAAAAGTAAAAAATATTGCTTTCATGTTTAAGAGTAAAAAATCAAGTTTAAAATCAAAATTAATTTTACTTAAAATTAGTTAAACAAGCTCATAGCACAACATTCAAGGTTCTACCAAAAAAAAAAAGGCACAACATTCAAGGTTTCAAAAGTGACTCTAGGGTCCCAACGTGAAACCACCACACACCATCATGTCTGGCCATGCTTCAGTTCTGAAATTGAAAACGTTTAACCTCCCTTTAAGATTTTAATCGTTTTTCTTTTTCAACTGTGCATTAATCTATTTCCTAAAACAGGTTTCTTCCTTTGTCTGAACTCTGCATAAGAAAGTGAAAACCAATAATCCACAGAATCAAATTGCCTTAGGTGTGATCTTTGAAATCTTAGAACTTCCCAGACGCTGAAAGCCAAAGTAAAAGTAAAATATTGTTGGGTTATGGCATTTTCTGTGACTATATTATAATGGCTTTCAACATCACATGCTGTAGCTTTCTCAGTCAACCAAACTTCACCTACTAAAGGCCAAAGTGGCAAAGCCACTTTTCCCTTACCTTTTTTTTTTTTTTTTGAACTACAACGAATCACATAATGGAGGCTCAAGGGCTCCAATAATAAGCATATGTATATAATAATTGTTATGTTGAAGCGAAACAAAATACAGAATCTATGGTCTGAACATGAAACATATGTCAACTTATTTGCACTTATACATGCAATATTTCAATTGGTTGTTTGTGAACTACGAGGCTGAATTTGCGTCTAATAAAAATTTCTTTCGAGTGACATCAATTGTACAAAATTATTTTATCAAGTTCACATTCAATTATACAATTTATAAACCGTCAACTAGGCTGCTACAGTATAAAGCAAATAAGCAACAAATGAATATGTTGCACATATACTTAGCATAATTAACGTACTTCATTAACAATAATGAGAAAATTTAAATGAAATGTCACGATCACAGCCAGCCCAGGTGGTAGGAATTATTGAGGGAAGGAAAGATTGAAATGGAGCTTTCAAAGACACACAACCCCAAGAGCAGCCCGCAAGCCCGCCACAATTGGCAAGGTTTTGACAAATACGTAACCATCCCCTCAATATTTTAAGGATTCAGTGACACAGAAAGAATCACTAAACAAGAGTGTACCCCCAACTTTTCCTTTTCCAGCTTTGTTTTTTTAATATAAATTATTGGTATCTAAAGTTTATTAGACTTCTATTAATTTAATTAAATCAAGTCGGTCCTTTATAAAAGTAAAAAATTTTAAATATTAATCTTTTTTTATTTATAAAATTTAAATTTAAAATTTTATTTAAAAAAAATAAATATCAAACCATTTAAATTATTCAGGTGATGATTTTTCTTCTTCAGCTCTTTTCATCTACTTGAGTTGTACTTTTCCCTACCATGTAAGCTTTGGTTCCAATTATTTGCTACATTAGAATTAAATAAGAGAAGTAGACGTGCCAAGATCTACATTAGGGATGGTCATTTTCACTTAATTATTGACGGCACAGCCTCTGTGTATTTTATACAATAAACAACACATGACCTGTCAAGGGGTCCAACTCTTCCACTAATCCAAGCTTAGAAGCAGAATTTTGGGGGAGTTTTGTTGTATTATATATTCTATAGATGGAAGCAATATGATGGCCTATTTTGCTTTGGCAATTGGGGATAACTATTGCAATGGTCAAGATGGCAGAGGTATTTCAAATGTAAAAGATCTCTAAATAATTGATTGAAAACTATGTCTATGCTACACATATCTGTACTTTACAATCCCTCAATCATAGAGGGATTAATCTAAAATTCTTAGGATAATTATGCAATCAAAGATACTGACATCTTGCGCAAATTGCTTGATGGGTTTATTTTGGATATTTGCTACAACTATTATTATTATTATTATTATTATTTTGGCTTTTGTAGGGATACGCGTAACGACTGCACTGTGGGCCTTGTTGCACAGATCATGGATGTTCAGATTATGTACATGTTAGATAACCTTAAATCGTTGGAATTTTTGCAGTTTTATTTGGAATATTACTAATTAATAGGACAGGTGGAAATTCATAACCTGAGCTGCTCCTACTCCCTTAGCCCCCGATCAAGGGTTTGGATATCTTAAAATTCTTTATGCATTTTACATGGTAAATTCTAGAAGGAGATATGCCTTAACAAAATCTTAAACTGTGGATCACTTAGCTGGAATCTTGAGTCTCTTACACAGTAAATTTTGTATCTGTGGGCGCATATTCCATTCTAACCAAAGATATGTTATTTTCCGTCATTTATGAGAAAACATAACTGTTGCTTAAAATGTGTTACTCTCTTGATCAGTTCATCAGCTATATCTAAGAATATAGAAATGAATAATTGCAAGATGCAAGAAAGCAGAAGCTAAATTCTCAAAAGAAATTTAAAAGATTTGAAACCGACATTCAAAAAATTAACAACCAAAAAGAAAGTAGTTCTATTGCATCCTTACGTAATTAATTGAACTCCTCCTCCTTTGAAATGAGACCTTTATTTGGCTTTTTAATATTGATATGAAATAGGATATGGGATCAAATGACAAATGCTATCATAATTCAACTCTAATTAGAGTTTCTTCCTAACTAACAAAGCACATGCCTATGATCTTGCAAGGATAAAAAAAATGCAGATTTTCAAGTTGTCTAGGATAACTAATGGAGTAATATTTAAGAGCATTTACACCTGCAATGTTAAAAGATCAGATTAAAAAAACAAATGAGGAAGCTTCCACTGAGTTGGTGTGTTTCCCAAAAGAATAAAATAACATTCAGAACATAAAGGCATATTATATGGCCTCGTGAATCATGATCATTGCCATGCTTAATTGCAGTGCTTAAGGTATTTTACCGAACATACTTTAAACTTTATATGGTCAAAAGTTGTACTAAGATTAAAATAAAATACTATATACAGGCATGTGGTTAATTTCTCAGTTTATTCTAGTAGATCTTGTACATGGGAAAAATACAAAATGATCTTTATCATTAAACAGATTGCCTAAACCATAACTTTTGTCCTCTAACATAAAGGACATTGAAAGTGGAGCTGTTATGAGCTGTAAGCTGTTTGTTAGAAGTCCACTTACGTGCACCTACGTGCACCAAGCGTCCAGAAGTGTCCACAAATGAATGATCACGGTTCATGAAGCCAGCACAATCTTTTTTTTTTTTTTTTTTCTCTTTTAACCAAAATGCCCCAAAATATCTTGCTGAACCATATGAAGGAAAAAGCCATTGAAACCCAGCATTCTTTCAACAAAGTTCATTAAAATTAACTTCCCAAATTAGTAAAAGGGTAGTGTTCAATATTGAGCTGTATGCGACTTGGTTTGCGTTCAATTGTTAGAGCACACTTTTTTCTCCCGCAATTCTTTAGCGAAATAGGAGTCCAACACGCAAAAGGTGATTATATGATTAATCAAAATTAATTATTTTACTTAAGATTGTTGTTGTTCTACCTTGTCAACACAGGTGACCTCCAATTGATTTAAGAGAAGTTACTTGCTATCTGAGGGCAGTGCCGCAATATTCAAATATTCAAGAGGTTGAATATTTGACCATATGTTATGGTGGTGCTATGGCTGGAAATTTGTGGACTAAAGCTGAGAAGGTACAAGATTTATAAGCATAAAGCATTCTCTTTTCCTTCCTTCGTTCATTTATTGCGTGTACTTGCTTCATATCGGCTAAACAAAGGTAAAAAGCAATTGTACCCATAAATAAAAAGAAAGATTAAATCATTCAAAATGCCGGCCGGTCCAACTTATGTTGTTTTCATTGTAGTTATTATAGGAATTTAAAGGAAAAACTACAAACATTTTCATATGATAATTATCAATTAAAATCTGATAATTAACTTAGAGTCACCTAATTGCATGTGATTTAGTTAAAATTGATTTATGCAGATCAGGGTGGTAAGTTCCATTAGACTCAAGTTCAATATTATAAACATGACCCATCATCTAAAGTTTCAGGGGCCTCATTCCGTATATAAACACCAGAGACAACTCATCTCATCGTTTATAAACAAAATGACTCTTTTAATGGCATCAGTAAATTGAAAAATTACAATAAAAATTTTTAGATTCAATATTAACAAATTTTGCTTAAACCGACTAAGAGAGGAGACTAGCGGTACAACCAAAATAAATCAATATCAAGATATTTTTTCCCACAAAAAAAGTACCAAAAAATTCTTATAAAATTTTTCTAATTTACCTAAAATTTTGTGCACCACAATAGTATCTTTAGATGAGATTGATCTTGGCATTAATATTTGCATCGTGGAATCAGATGGAATATGTGGAATCAAATGCTCCACAAGGCTACCGTTCTTGAAGACATTCATCAATGATGAGTTGCTTTTCTGAGTTTGATCATGTTGAAAATGTGCACATGGTTAGGAAGTGCAATCAATCAAGCAGCTGATTTTTCCTAGCCAAGAAGATGGGAAACAAGAGTGGTGCTTCTTTTGTACGGTAGCAAGAGACTCCAACTTCTCTTTGCCTCCATTTTGTGCTGCTTGCAGCTGGCATATTCTCTTCTATTGTTTTTATTATTTCCTTCCATAGCAGCACAAGGAAAGAAGAAGAAATCAAATTTTGATTCCTGAATTCAGTCGTAAATGAAAAAACAAAAAAAATATAAAATTATAAAACACTTAACCAAATTGTATTAGCTGTCACTTTCAAGATATAATAATCATTGTACCAGTTTCATTGGTTATTGTATTTCAAAATTAAACGTAATTGAATAAATTAAATTTAATGCAATTTTATATTCAAAGACTCCTGCCACAGAAGCTACCCTTTGTCTATATAACACCGTCTTGCCTCTATTGTTCCTCCCCCCTCTTCCTTCCTCTTGCTTCCTTCAATTACCTTTGTGTTGCTCTCTAAGCTTTTGCTTCTCCATACCCTCTTCTCTTTTGGCCTTAAAACCATCATTGATTGTTATTCACTTTCTGGTAAGCTTAAAGCTTCATCTGTTCTTTCATGCTTTAGCATTTTGGTTTCTGTTCTGTGTTTCATTCTTCAGTCATTGCCCCCTGAATCCTTTACCTTTTGATTTTCGATCAACCATGGCTTCATAATCATTGAAACATATCTGACATTAAACCATGAGTAACAGGAGTATGGTTCTTGAGATTTTGCTTTAAAATTCACAAGCATGGAACAAATGTTTGGAATTAAGAACCATACCATGACTCTGCTATTTAGAAATGCTACCTTGTTTATTTGGTCATTCTAGACATTTTAACATTTTTTTTCATTGTTATGATGAGGCTTAAAAAATATGCATTGCTGCAAAGTCTTTTTCTTTTATTTAACAATCTGTTTCAGTTCAATCATGAAAGTTTGTTAAATGAGCAATTCTATAATTCTAAAAGTTGGTGCACTTTGGGAAGTGGTTTCCTCTGTCTCATGAACTCCGTTCAAAATATTATAATAATGGGGATTGTCCCCTTTCTTATAAGCCTTCCTTGCTTTGGAGTCCACTTCTTGTGGCTGCTAATTTTCACAATTGAAAGCAACTTTTGAAGCTTAACAAGTATCTTTAATTTCTGTGTCCCAAAGGGGCACTGTTTCACCCTTTTTTAAATGCAACTATCAATCTATTCCACTAGTTGTGGATTGTCCACTCAGAAACTTAGCTAAGCCTTATCCCAAGTGGTTTGGATTGGCCCCCTTGTGGATCCTTTTTGCGTCTTCTGGTGCTAATCTGAGTCAATACAAGCAATCAGTTTTTGTTGCAAAAGCCATGAAAGTCTGTAGATTGAGAACCAACATGAATTCCCATATAAATTTTGGCAGCTTCAACTTGTCATGGAACTCAGTGCTAATTTTGTTTTATGCTCTATGCTTAAGGTTTTCTGATCGAAATGGAGTACGAGAACCTCTTCAGACAACGAGCTGAAAGACCAAAATATGATTGCCTTCTCTTTGGTAAGCCTTGTAATGAGGTCATTTTTTCAGGCACCAATTTGAAATTTTGGCTTTGGGATATGTTATAACTAAGAGATTGTTCTGCAGATTTAGATGATACTTTGTATCCCCTGAGTTCTGGTCTTGCTAAATCATGTCTACAAAATATTAAAGGTAAGCAACTGTTCCATACTTTGTACCACAGTATTCTCAGTAATGTATTTTCACTATTGCTGCTTCTTTGGTATTGACATGAGTGGTATCATTGATATTAGACTACATGGTGGAGAAGCTTTGCATCGAACCAAGCAAAATTGATGACTTGTCAAACCTCCTTTACAAGAATTATGGAACAACTATGGCTGGTCTAAGGGTATGACTTCCTTATTTTCCTTGTCATTTCATGTCAAATGTGTTTATCATTGGTAAATTCTGATAACTTACTTATTTTATTTTGTTTTATTTTCTATTCAGGCTATTGGACATGACTTTGACTATGATGAATATCATAGGTAACTTCCTTAGCTTTTTTTTTCTTCTTTTACCCCGTCACTTTCAAACTGCTAACAAGTGATTTTGTTTACTGCCTATTTTGACATGTTGACATTGACTTTTGAATTCCTGTTACTTGCAGTTTTGTTCATGGAAGATTACCTTATGAGAACCTAAAACCGGACCCAGTTCTGAGGAACCTGTTGCTGAGCCTGCCCTATAGGAAACTTGTAAGTTATTTTGTAACCAAAATGGAAGCAGTAGGTTAAGGTCAGAAGGATTGTGCATAATCTAATCTGACCTCTATTGCTTCTCTTGTTTTTCTGTTCAAAATAGATCTTCACAAACGCAGACAAAGTCCATGCAGCGAAGGCGCTTAGCAGGCTCGGATTAGAGGACTGCTTTGAAGGAATCATATGCTTTGAGACCCTCAATCCCATTCACAAGACCACTGTTTCTGATGATGAAGATGACATTGAGTTTGTGGGATCATCATGGAGCACAAGTCCAACCACAAGCAATGGTGCAAGCAGCTCACAAATATTTGACATCATAGAGCACTTTGCTCAATCCAATCCCACTGCAGTGTTGCCAAAGACACCAATTGTCTGCAAACCATCAGAAAATGCCATTGAATTGGCTCTCAAGATAGCCAACCTTAACCCACAAAGAACTGTAAGAAGATCACCCTTTTAGCTTTATGATCTAATTTTGTTACCTTTTATCAATGCTTTTAACCCCCCCCCCCCTCTTTTTTTTGCTATTTGCTTACATTTTCTTTGGTTATTCTATATGTCACTTTCAGTTGTTCTTTGACGATAGTGTCCGCAACATAGAAGCTGGAAAACGTGTGGGACTTGACACTGTCCTGGTAAGTCACTGGAAATTTTGTTATGTAGTAGAAACTAATAAGAGACAAACTACAATTTTATCGCTGAAAACTCCAAGGTGTAATAAATTCATCCCTGAAGTAGAAAATATATATAATTTGATTGCTAAATTTAATCACGTAATAACAAAATATAAACAATTTGGTCCCCGAGTTTAATAGAATTGGTCACATGGAGGGATAAATGTGTTCTAACGTGATTAAATTCAAGGACTGAATTATATGTGTTTTCTGTTTCAGTAATGAATGTGTTGCAAATCAAGGTTTTAGAATCGGAATTTTAGTTTTTCTCAACTAATAATTTCCTTCGAGCAACCATATATTGGGGTGCCTTTTTAATGAGCCTGAGCCCACCATGAACTAATATGAGGCTCTATTTATTGATTGCCACCACATCCAGGTTGGAAAATCCCAGAGAGTTAAAGGTGCAGATTATGCATTGGAAAACATCCACAACCTTAGGGAGGCAGTGCCTGCCCTGTGGGAGGCTGAAATAAAATCAGAAGTTGCATACACTGGGAAGCTTGGTGTGGAGACATCAGTGACAGCTTGAGACTAATTGGAAAAGGAACACCCTTTAATCATTGCTCATTGATGAATTGGAAATCCAGCCGCAAGACAAAAATGAACAAAAGGGAGAAGCTCATTGGGGGATTCCTCCATTTCAGATCGTAGCAACTGTAGTTGATGTAGATGCTTTGTTCAGATTATAATAAATAAATTAATATATAAAATAAATTCTCCTTTTTGGCCTCACTTATTATATAAAGAATGTCTGCAACTAATTACCTTCCTCGTTTAACAAAACTCCCTGGAGATTAAGATTGGGACTTCGTTTTTCGTAGAGAGGAGATGAAGGTTCCATTAAATTATAATTATTGATGCAGTGGGTTAAGCAAAATGAACAATACACCCAATAAACTCTTTCCGAGGTGAAAATTCGACAAAAATAAAATAAAATCAAGTGCAATTAAGTAAATTATGATACGTAAAGTCGGACCTTGTCCAAAAATTGAAAACAATTGAATTTACGTAAAAGACTTGTCTCACAATTTCTCGTTGTGAATTGTTCAAGCAGACAGATTTGGAAGCTGAAATGGTCAATTCCACATTCTGGTCATGCTATATTTATATAAATAATAGAAGAACTACTAAGTCAAGCAAGTTTGATGGACTTAAAAAAATTAACATGTTTAAAATGCGTAACTCTATTTCAATGCATAAAGAGAATTGAGTGGTACCTACGCAAGTTGTTTAATTAATTATTATTGTACTCTTAACAAAGCTCCGTCATGAAGCATGATTACTGATTCCGCAAAAGGGTTTGGCTGAAAGAGACGAACCAATCCCAACTATGAGAAAAAATAATGCTACTAATGTCTGGCGTTCATGAAATATTAAATAGTTATCCTGAATCTTATAATATGTAAATATAATTTATTTTTAATTTAAATTTGATTTATTTGCAGTACAGCTTTTGTATTTTTTACTTTATTATCGATTCATGCTTTATTAGATCCACAGCAAGGGCACGCCGATCCCTTAGAACTGTTCCAAAAAACAAATAACATTATTAATTAGGCTTACGTGGTCGGGCCAGTGTCAGTTACTTTCGAAATATACACAATTGACATCAGGAGTTTTAAAATGACCAGTTTTATATGCGCCCAAAAAAAAACCAGTTTTATGGCAAGAAGTAAATTAAATTAAATCTTGCGATTATCAACAAACATTGGGTGCGAGTTGTACTTTTAGGAAGGTGACATGAGTTCAAATCTTAAAAATGTAATTATTAAAAGAATTTTTTAGTTATAACAGTATCTAAAGATAAAAATACTTTAAAGATAAAAAAAAAAAAAAAAATTGGGATTATGGTTGGATCAAGCAAGATGAGCCCTTTAATGACCTTAGTCCAAAAATGTGAATTTTGTTTGGGCCTGAAACTAATAGGCTGCAATTGAACTCAGTTGGGGGGACCCAATTTAGTTTGTGTACTCTCTACGGTGCTTAAGGCCCAGACCTCTTAGACCAAAAATGGAAAAAGGTTCAAGCCTCAGACCCAATTTAAAAGACTATCTCGATTCGAAAAAAATGAAAAAAGACTTTCTCAATGTACCTGGCCGAAAAAACAAAACAGAAAAAGAAAACTATCTTGATGTTCGTTCGGAAGTATTTAAAACAGTATATAGTTTGATTTTGATATTTTCTTTTTCCCTTATACATCACCAACATTCAAAATTTATTAAGCTCCAATGAGGTCAATTCTGTCGTGAAGTGCATAGAAATTTGCTTCACTATGAAGCGCTAAGTTAGCCGAATAATAATACAACAAATAGATGATAATGCGAGTTCCGAGCTTCGAGTTCAAAGATCCTCTTTCATGCGAGTTTTGAGTTACTCTTTGATACGAGTTTTGATTTACTCTATGATGTGAGTTCAGAAGATGCGGAAGCCAAGATCAGACTCGATGCGAGTTCCGAGTTGAGCATCGGTGGATTGGCTTGTTAGTGAGTTGGCCCGCTAAAAAATAAAATAGAAATTAACTTTTTTTTAATGAATTGATCTACATAAAAAAATTTAGGGAGAATTACACTGATCTCTCCTGAGATTTAGTGTGATTATACTCGGCACCCCTCTATTTATAAAATTATTTCCACATATCCTTGAACTTTACAAAAACCTATACTAGCTGCCCCTATTACTAATAGTCCGTTAACATAGTTGACAGAGGTTATAGCATGTGCACATCACATACTCATTAATGGCAATTTAGTAATATAATTGACATTCTATCTACAAAATGATAAAAAAATTCCCTCTTTATGTGTTTTAAAATTTTTCTTCCAACTATCATCACGCTGTGCGTCCCTATCTTCTTTTAGCCCAAAGAAGAACTTGCATCAAAGTGGAACTTGGAGCTCAAATAAAAAGGAACTCAAAACTCGCATCAAGTTTAGCCTCAACTTCCACATCTTTTGACATGTGAACTCAGAACTAGAATAAACGAGGAACTCAGAACTTGCATCAATATATGTTTGGGTGGAGCAAGAAAGGGTAGTTTGGACAAAAATACCTAATGACTTAATGGCATTAACTTCTATTTGTACCAAGGGTGGTTTCTGTTGCCTGTGTAAATAGATCCAAGTGTAATTGCACTAAATCTTAAGGGAGATTAGTGTAATTCTCCTAAAAATTTAAAAAATAAAAAATAATTAATGATCAAGAATATGCTTCAACAGAGACATGAATCAATTACATAAAACCTCAATTATTAATTCTTGATATATGATCATGTCTCAAAAAAAAAAAAAAGCTCGAAGTGCGAGATACACTGATGGAGTAGAGGAAGGTGGAGAGGTGAAGAACGATTGTAGGAGTTGCAAGAGGAGATGTAGTATCACTGTTTGTGGACAATCTTCCTATGTCAATGAGCAAAGGATGGCTTTGGCAGCTCTTCAATTTTAAAGGGAAAGTTGTGGGCACCTATGTATCTTAGAAGAAGAGGAAAGACAAAGCTACTTTATTTGGCTTTGTAAGGTTTTGGTCATTGGAAAAAGCTAGGAAAGTAATCAAAAGTATCAACAGAGTAACAATAAGGGATTACAAAGCAATTGTTAATATAGCAGTTTATGGAAGGAGGCAAGAAGTGAAGCATGAAAGGCACAACGTCATAACCAAAGGAACAAGGCCAACATTTATTCACTTTCTAAAGGACAATAGGTTGTTCAAAGAAGTGCTCAAAGGAAAACTAAGGAAGAGAGAAACAATAGATGATAGAAGCAAGCAGGTTAATGACTATAAAAGCAATGAAGAGAAACCCAATAACCCAATGTTCATACAAGGTCAAGCATGCAAGGAGAAGATGGAATGGCTAAAATCAAGTTGTGTTGGAATCGTGCTTAAACCGACAAAGCAAGTTACTTTCCCTAGTTTAGGAATCTCAAAAGTCAGAGATATTGGAAAATTCATGTCTGGTAACTTTTGCAATGAAAGAAGATATGGAGGAATATTTAAAGGAGGCTAGTGACTTACTTTTGACAGTCTTTGATCTTATTAGGCCTTAGTCAAAGGAGGACCTTGGTTTAATAAGAGTATGGCTAGATTGCCATGGAGTTCCACTACATGGATGGTCATACACTAATCTCCAAAAAATTGGTGAGGTATGGGGAGATTTTGTATGTTTTGATTCAGCAACATCCCAAGGAGATTCATTTGGGTCAACCAAATTATTGGTAGATACCACATATTTATCTTTTATTGAAGGTAGGATTAGATTGATTATCCAAGGGAATATTTTTGACATTTATATCAAGGAGATGGGATGGGACTCTATTCAATTATTTAATAAACCCAAATATGCTAAAGAGGACTCTGCTAGTCTTGATTGTTCTAGATCATCCACTGATTTAGGGGAGGAATCTGTTAAAGAAGCTCAATTAGTTTCAAAGGTTCCTGAAAGTGTTAGTAGAATTGAACAATCAGGTAAGAGGAATTCATAAGCTAAACAATCACATAATAGGAAGGGGAATAGAGTAGCACATGCCGAAAAAGATGTAAGTGTATTAAATGATAATGATGATACATTGGGTGATGGAGCTAATTTGAATAATGATTTAAAAGTTGTTCGATGCTCAAAAACGACTACTGCAAGCCTTAGCAAAAATAAGAGGATGGTGGAAGTTGTTTTAGAGATGAAGAGAAATGATATTGGGCCAAGACCAATATGAAATGAAGATATAGGGGGAAGTGGGCCCCAAAATTGTAATTTAGGTCCAAGACTTGATACAAGCAAGAACCAACCTAACACTAGTAGCAGTAAACAAAGCCTACAGATTCCTCCGGGTTTCGGCCCTTTGGAGGATGTCAAAGATGCAAACAATATTGAGAGAGACCAAGTCCAAGAGACAGTGAATACTACCGACAAACATGACCAATATGAATCAAAAAAAGAAAGACAAGGGATCCATGATAATAGTGAAGGTGAAGATGACGAAGAGAGTAGTTTTAAAGCTGAAGTAAGCAAAATTGTGTCTATGCAAAGATGATAGGCTTTACACCAAAAGATGATGCAAATGTATCAAAGGCACTGTCGAAGATTAAGAAAAGGAAGCAGTCCAAGACAACGAAAAAAAAGGGAAAGGAATCATGGTGGCTCTCCGCAATAGTGGTTGCTGGTATTCAGGTGATTTTAATTTGTTTCAATGAAATCGTTGTGTTGGATTTGTAGAGGAATTGGGGGGAAGTGGCAAAGTTGAAGCAATAAGGAAATCAATGGGGGAAAAGGGGATAAATTTTTAGGACTAGTAAAGTCAAAATAGTCTATAGTGTAGATTTCAAAGTCGAAGAGTTGATGGGAGTAGAAGGGGATTCAATGATGTGAAGTGGGTAAGTGGAGGTGTTGTCTGTGTATGGGAAAAGAATATAATACTAAACTATAGTGTTTAAAAGGGGAAGAGGTAGAACTTTGGTCATGTTAATGCTCCTGTTTAAATTGGTAGAACTTATCTTGGTGTTGTTTCTAAAAATGTTGTTGATTTTTTTATGCTTAGGTGGAGTCTATGTTTCTAGTTTAGAAAGGAACTATGGGTATCTCTTTATTATTTGGTTATTTGAGCTTTTTGGAGATTGCAAAGTACGATCATATTTGTAGGCTTGAAGCCGGATTAGGTGTTCGAAGTGCAACAACTCAGGTTAATGCTAGGATATTAATCTACTGCTTGGTGTCAAAATCATTCTTTCACTCCTTAGGAGGTAGTTTCTAACATTGGTGAAGTCTAACATTGGTGAAGTTAGACAATGGCTAAGATAGCAAAGGTGAATGAATAAGAGCGATCTCATTATTGGTATAAGTCTTGGCTAGTCCAAAATGGGGCTAATATTGCAATTTGCATTAGAATGCAAGGTATTTTTAGTTTATTTGACTATGCTAGAATAAGAATAACATTAGTATGTTGATGTTGGTGTAGCAATGTTCATAGTTTGGTTGTTAGGTAAGTGTTGTCAACTTAGATGTCATTATTACATTAGTTTTTTGTTTTTCTCTTCTGGTACTTTGTACCTCATGAACAACTCTTTTCTATTTTGGAGTTGCTCCTACTTTTCTCTCCAAAAAAAATAGAGACATGAACCAATGTTAAAATACAACATTTTTTTTTTCAATATAGTTATAACATGCTCAAAACATTTCCTATAAAAAGAAGGAACCAAACATTATAAAACAGAGCAAGATCTAAGAACAAAACCATAAAATAGCGTAAGCAAACTAACAAATTAGGCCTCACGTCTCCACCATATCAGAGCATATTTAAAGCCTTGAAAAACATTCTTCAAAAATGGCTAAACTTGTCTGTGAAGGCCATTGATGCCGCCCTATTGGGGAGCTGCCAGCTAGAAAAGCATCGCTATCACCCGTTGCTATTTGAACTTTGAATAAGAACTGTTGTTGGCCATCTTAATGCTTTCCAAACTCACTATCAAGGTGGCCTAGCCATTGCAAAGCAAAAGAGAAAAGAAGCAAACTATGGATATGGGGGAATGGGAGTAAAGCTATCGTTTAGGAGTAGAAAAGGAGAAGTAGTGAGAGATTAAGAGTAAGGGACTGCCTTATCTTGGAGGTAGTGCAGCTATTATGTGTTATCGATTAAGAGAGAGAAAGATGCATATGAGATAAGAGATTAAAGGAGTGACGGTGTGAGTGAATCAAATGAAATTAAGGAGAATTACACTGATCTTCCCTAAGTTTAGTGTAATTACACTCAGCACCTCTCTATTTACATATGCAACAGAAACCATCCTTGGTATAAATGGAAGTTGACACTAATAAGTCATTAGGTATTTTGTCCAAACTAACTTTCTTACTCACCCCAAATGCATATTAATGCGAGTTTTGAGTTCTGATTTTATTTGAGTTCCGAGTTCATGTAACCGAAGATAAGGAAGATGAGGCTGACTTGATATGAGTTCTAAGTTCCTCATAGTTCCTTGTTGGCTCGAGTTTCGACTTCATGTGACAGAAGATGAAGAAGCTAAGGCTGACTTGATCCAAGTTCTGAGTTCCTTTTTTATTCAAGTTTTGATTCCACTTTGATGTAGGTTCCTTTTTGGGCCGGAAGAAGACAGGGTTGCATAATGGACAAGAGTTGGAAGAAGAATTTCAAAACACATAAAGAGGTACTCGAGTTTCGAGTTGACGAGAGTTCAATTATATTACAAAATTGCCATTGATGAGCATGTGAAGTGCACATGCTACAACTTCTATTAACTCTATTAATATACTATTAATAATAAGGGAGGCCAATGTAAGTTTTTGTAAAGTTCAAGAGTTTATGGAAACAATTTTATAAATATAAGGGTGCCGAATGTAATTACACTAAACCTTAAGGGAGATCATTGTAATTCTCTCATGAAATTAAGGACTTAGGGTTTTTTTTTTTTCGTTGGGGATGGCCAAATTGGGTCATAAGCCAAGATTAGGCCAAAACCCAACAACGTGACCCTCTTTCCCTTGGCAGACCGAATTGAAAGAAAAAAAAAACCCATAGGTTCAACTCATCTTGACCTACCTCAACTTGCAAGTCAAGCATGTTGAGTCAGGTGGGTTAACTTTTTTTGGTAGGTTGAATTTGTAATTCGGCCCTACCAAAAAAGATGGGTTGGGCAGGTCAACCTAATGGATTTGACCTATTTTGCCACCCCTGGATATAGATTGATTTAACTAATGAAAGAAAAATGTTTAAATCATAAGTAAGACAATTCTTAGGAGAGTTTCTTGCTCACGATAGTGACTGAAAGCTTAATTTCACAATAATATTTAAAGAGAAATCCTAATGACTGAAAAAATTTAGAGATTAATTTAAGTAATGAAATATAATATTAGTAACTAAAATTGTAATTTCAAATATCAGGCTATTTAACAACCAAATTTGGCGATAGTAAGTGAGTTGCACTAGAGAAGACAAATATTAAGAGAGTTGCTTAGTTGTAGAGTAAGAATAACTCAAATACAAAAAAAAAAAAAAAATTCCACGCTATTTTGATTGATGATTATAATTTTAGGAACAAATCGAAGCCTTACTAAAATAATTGGGAAAAATTAATAATAAAAACTATTAATAAGGATTGTTAATAAAAAGGACTAATAATATTAAACTTATTAAAAAGAAGACCTGTTAAATATTAATTAAGTAGAAGAACCAAAAAAGTTTTATAAGTTCAAGCTTGCTAAAACATGGTTACTGATGATTTGTGTCCATGATGCCGACTTAGATCAAAGTCTGTCTTACATGCGCTACATGATTGTGTATATGCCAGGGAGCTTTGGCTAAAGAGAAATGATATTTGAACGCATAAAACGGACTCATCTGGGAATGCATATGTCATATATACTGCATAAAGTAAAGCAAATTTATAACAAGTATATATAAAAAAATATTTCAGAGTTTCGGCTTTCGAGTTCGATAGAGCTCGACAAGGACAACACCGGCTTCATCTCCATCACATTTTTTGGATTCAAATATCATATCTCTAGTTGTCCTTGTTGAGCTCTGTCGAACTCGGAAGCTAGAACTCGGGAAATTTTTTTTATATATACTTCTTATAAATTTGTTTTACATTTTGGAGTGTATGTATGACATACGCATTTTACTGTTTTGAGTGGCTTTTTGCCATATGCATCCCCAGATGTGCTCGTTTTATGCGTTTAGACATCATTTTTCTCTTGGCTAAACTTGGTGGATGTGAATAGGAGAAAGTTCTTTCCTTAAGTGAGTTAACTCAAAACCTTTCAATGCAGATATGGTGTTTGGCTTTTATATATGGCAAAGGGTGTTTGGCTTTTATATATGGCAGATATGGTTACACCGCAATGAGCTTGTCTGCCTATGTTCAAAGGCGTGGACAATTCCTGCACTAGACTCATGGCTTCTATTATTTTTTGTGCTTGAGAATTGGAACATCTGAGCAAAGGAGAAGAGACGAGATTATGATTATATATCCACTTTAGAATGTTTGTGTCTATTACCCATCTTTGATATTTATATTTATTTTTAATAATTATTACTCATTTATAATTGGTTACAAATAACAATTAGATGGTTAATACTTACGTTTAAATGATTAAAACTATGGGCAGAGGCGGATCTATTCACAAGGAGTTGGGGGCATTTTGCTTCCACTAAAATTTGAGATTTTTGTTTAGTAGTATATAGGTATACATATATTTTGCTCTCATTATTTTATTAAGTTCAACCCCATAATAAGATAAAAATTATATGAAATTTCTTGTTATGCTAATATATTATCTTTTCCCCTAATATCAAAATTTTCTGGATCCATCACTGATTATGGGACTATATCAAGTGAGAAGAGTGCTTTTCTATGAGAGATGAGAAAAACAAATCTTGGTCGAACAACCATATATGAATTGTTAAGATTTTTTTTTTTTATGATGAGAATGATGGTCAAGATTAAAAGTTATTTAAAAGTTATATGATTACTTAAAAAAGCTATATGACTTATTTTTTAATTTTGACTATTTATATAAAATCTAATAGTCAAAATTTACTTTTATCACTCTCATAATTAATAACTCATTTCATTTCACTCTCTCCCTTATAACTATTACTCAATTATAATTATTTATGAATACATGCTGATGATAAACTAAACTCAAAGATATATCAACAAGGTTGAGGGATCTGGAGCCATTAGACAAGGGCTTGAAAGAGTGAGCGACATAAAACTTAAAATAAACATAGTTAAAAAATGTCTAGCTGTATCTGGAACAAAATTTTTTAACTGTTCAACGTATGGCCCCCTCCAATGTAGGTTTATCCCAAATCGTGGCTCTTCAGATAATGTTATTATTGACTAAGAAGCCATGCACTTCATGAAAAAGACTAAGGTGAAGAAAGGTTATCTTGCTTTTAAAGTTGATCTTGAAAAGGATTATGATCGGGTAAACTGGAATTTTCGTAAAAATACTTTGTAAGAATTTTTCTTTCCAAATAGTATGAGATTGATCATGTTTTGTGTAAAAGCCTCATCTCTATCTATATTATGGAATGGATCACAGTTGGAGGGTTTTGCTCCTACTCGGGGATTGCGGCAAGGAGACCCTATTCCCCTTATCTATTTGTGCTTTGTATGGAAAAGTTTGCTGTGTATATTAATCAGCTAGTGGCTGATAAGCTGTGGAATCCGATGCATATTTCTAAACGGGGCCTGGTACCTCTCATTTATTTTTTGCAAATGATGTTTTATTATTTTGTAAGGCTAGAAGTTCCCAGGTGAGGTTGGTGATGAAGGCTTTACATGACTTCTGTGTTGCTTCTGGTCTAAAAGTTAATTTGGAGAAATCTAGAGCTATGTGCTCTAAGAATATGTCTAGTAGAAGAAGGGATCTCTTCACTAGCATCTCTTCAATCCATTTTGCTAATGACTTGGTTAAGTATCCGGGTTTCCTTTAATTTAACAAAGAGTGTCTAAATCAATTTTTTCTAATTTGATGCGTAGGGTGTAATCTCGTTTGGCTTCTTCAAAGGGTAAGTTGGTTAACTGAGCAGGTCGGGTGTGTTTGGCTAAATCTGTTCTCTCTTCCCTGCTTGTGCATACTATGCAATTGTTCTGGCTCCCTCGTAATGTTTGTCAGCAGCTTGATGTTACTACTTGCCGTTTCATATGGAAGGGAAAAGATGAGGGCAGAAGTTTTAATCTTTCAATTGGGAGGTCATAACGTCTCCTAAGCATTTTAGGGGGCTCGGAGTTAGAGACTCAAGATTAGCTAACATTGCCCTTCTTGGCAAGCTAGTGTGGCGTTTGCTTAAGGACTCCAATAGGCCTTGGGTTACTCTATTGTCTCATAAATATTTAAGAAATGACCATATTCTGAATACTACCTGTAAGACAGGATCATGCTATATCTAGCAAAGCATCCACAAGGCTTTAGGTACTCTGAGAATTGGTTAGGATTTCTGTGTTTGAAGTGGCAATAGTCCTATTTGGTATGATTCCTGGACCTCTTTGGGCCCTCTTTGTGATTTGCTGGATTGTGTCCACATTTCATATACCAATTTGCAGATCAAAGATATTTGGGTTAATAATTGGTGGTGTTTTGAATTGCTAGCTACTTCTGTTCCTCGGCATTTGTGTGACTTACTACATTCTATTCCTGGACTAGATGATTCTAATCATAATGATGGTTGGCTTTGGTTAGCATCAGTGGATGGTCAATATTCAACCTCTGCTGCTTATCTTTGGCTTCTTCAATGTAGCCATGTTTGGGATTGCATCGCCAATTGGACTTGGGTGTGGAGGCTGGAAGCATCAAAGAAGGTGAGATTGCTAGTTTGGCTTCTCCTTCATCAGGTGCTACCCTCCAATTCCCTTCGATATAGAAGAGGTTTAGCCAGCTCTTCTGCCTGTGGTCATTGTGATGTCCCTTTAGAAGACAATCTTCATTGTGTTCGAGATTGCCCATATTCTAAGATGATTTGGTCCACTTTGGGTTTTACTCTCCATCACGAGTTTGGTTCTTCAAGTATGTCTAGTTGGCTGAGGAAGTTTGCTTATTGTCCCAATGACTCATTATTCTTAGCAGGGCTTTAGTGGGTTTGCAGGTGGTGCTCAATTTGTTTTGTGTCAAGTCTATCATTCCTTTTATGACTTTCATACTTTCATTCGCAAAGACATTCTTTTAGCTGGTTTGGGTTCTGTGGTTTGGTAGCTGCCTCCTCCAGGGTGCATCAAGTTAAATGTCGATGGCAGTATTCGTCAAGCTACGGGGTAAGGTGGCTTTGGTGGGGTGCTCAGATTTGATGAGGGAGCCTGGATTATAGGTTATTCTTGCAAGAGTAGTTCTTTGGATGTGGTTTGTGTTGAGCTTGAGGCTTTACGGTTTGGTCTCCTTCTAGCTTGGGAGAAAGGGTATCGTGAGATTTATTGTGAATTAAATTGTTTGGAAGCTATTTCTCTTATAAATACTCAATGGATTAATAGAGGTAGCATGAGACTAAGTCACATTCTAGCTTTTGACACTAGTAGTTTGCTAAACAGCGATTGGAGAGTTCAAATCAGTCATGTATTTAGATCAGCTAACCAAGTTGCTGATCGCATGGCTAAAATTGGAGCTGCGTAGGTTGAAGATGTTCGTTTGTGCGACTCCTCATCACTTGTAGTTAGTGATCTTTTGTGTGTTGATGTGACCACATAGTGGTCTTTTTTCTGTTTTTTCTTTTTTACTTAGTTTACCAAAAAATAAAAACTTCGAAAAAGTTACGACTCAAGCTGGTCCTAATTCATATTTAACCAACCAGTATTACAATGAATTTGTTCCCAATTGATACCCGGTGAGCATTATTATATTTTACTTTACTAATTTTTATTTCAAAATTAATATGTTTTATTATTATTATTATTATTATTATTATTATTATTATTATTGTTATTACACCAGATAAAAGTAGGTTTTTTAGATTGTTTATTGAATTTTTATAAGATATTTGATATTTTATTATGTTTAAAAAGTAATTAGGGAATTATGGTAAATTTCGTCTAACAGATTACTAATATCACAACACATCACCACAATTGCAGTGATGTGCTGTAATTTGGGTGACTGTCAGATGAAAATTGCAACACTTCGCCACAATTTCCCTAAAATTGCAGTGACGTGTCATGATTTGTGTATCGCTCTCATAAATGATTGGTACAAATAATAGCATTCTATAATAATTGCTAAGTCTCACATGCACACAATGTATGATGTCTCTTTTATAATACATATCACATGCAATACAGTGTATGAATTCTCTCCTATAAAATGTGGAGAAGTTGATACAGGCAGACATACGTTGAATAGTTAAAAAAAAATTGAAAGAGTTAAGTCTCAGTGTATATTGAGAGTGAATGTGAGAAAGAGCTGAGTTAGGCTTGAGATTTGGTAGTGAAAGTTTGTAAAAATTAAAAGAGTGAAAGTTAGTGAATTGATATAGAGAGAAAAATATTTTATTTGAAAAATAATACTATAGTTAGTATACGAAAATTGCGAATAAGACAATGATATCAGAAGAGCATATTTTGGAGAAGATTCGCACTGAAGAAGTAACATTTATTTATTATAATAATAATTATTATTATTAATATATTAATTTTTATTCTGCTTGTTATTATTGTTGTTGCTATGATATAAGAAATAAAATATACTCTATACTTGCCTCTGATGAGGATCTTGTATATTCGAAATATATCTGATATATATTTATTAAGAAATTTTTATATTATAATTAAATATAATTTTTTAATATTTAATTTGTTATTTGTTTACGATATTTTATTTATAGTCAAATATTTCTCATTTATTTGTTAATAAAATTAGCTTATAATATTATATTCTAATTAACAAATTAGGTCTTATAGAATTTAAACTAATAGCAATAAAATATTATCATTGTCATAATAATATCTTTATTTATGATGATGTGTATTTTATTTTGCTTATGTATTACTTTATGTATTAGTAGGACCTAGCACTTCAACTTTGAATCTGTGTCAATGGTCGGCCTGTTATTGTTATGAGATCAACAAAGTTGAAGTGCCATATCATTTAACGTGACTGTACACTCACCAACTGAAAAGTGAAATGTGTGTGTTTCTAGCCTCCAATATTCAACCAACGTACTAATAAGTTCGTCATTTATTTCCAAATGGTATCGGACATTCTGTAAGTAGTAATGTATTTTCAATGCTGGTTTCTCCAAATTTAACACTCGAGGTAGCAGTATTCTAATTTTCTGTTACAATTTTCATAAAAATAGAATAATTAGAAGGTATAAATAAAAGAATACTACTAATATATAAAGTAATACATTAAGTAAAATACACATATCACCATAAATAATTATATTATTATGATAATGATAATATTTTATTATTATTAATGTAAGTTCTATAAGGCCTAATTTGCTAATTAGGATATAATATTATAAGCTAATTTTTTTTAACAAATAAATGAGAAATATTTGACTATAAATAAAATATCATAAACAAATAACAAATTAACTATTAATAATTTATATTAAAATTATATTTATTTATACTGTAAAAATTTCTTAATAAATATATATTAGATATGTTTCTGATACACAGAATCCTCATTAGAGGTAAGTGTAGAATATACTTTATATTTTATATCACAACAATAATAATAATAACAAGCAAAATAAAAATAAATATATTAATTATTATTATTATTATTATTATAATAAATAAATATTACTCCTTCATTGCGAATCTTCTCCAAAATATACTCTTCTACTATCATTATCTTATCTGCTATTTAACAAGCAGAATAAAAATAAATATATTAATTATTATTATTATTATAATAAATAAATATTACTCCTTCATTGCGAATCTTCTCCAAAATATGCTCTTCTACTATCATTATCTTATCCGTTATTTTTTTATATTAACTATAATATTATTTTTTCTAACAAATTTTTTTTTCTTTAGATCAACTTACTAACTCTTCACTCTTTTAATTTTCACAAACTTTCACCACTTAATCTCAAGCCTCACTCGGCTCTTTCTCATATTCACTCTTAATATACACTTAAGACTCAACTCTTTCAATTTTTTTAACTATTGAACTATGTCTGTCTGTGCCAACTTCTCCACATTTTATAGGAGAGAATTCATACACTATGTGCATGTGAGCCGTGACAATTATTGTAAAATATTATTTCTCGCACCAATTATTTCTATGAAAGAGACACAAATCGTGACATATCACCACAATTTTGGGGGAAATTTTGTGACGATGTGTTTCATTTTCTATATATAAATTATAGAAATTGCAACACATCACCACAACTTCCCCAAAATTGTGGTGATATGTTGCAATGTTAGTAATCTATCAGACAAATTTTACCATAATTCGCTTATTACTTTTTAAACACAATAAAATATCAAATATCTTATAAAAATCGAGTTAAATATCACTTTGGTCTCTAAAATTGTAAGTGCGCTTCATTTTAGTCCATGAAATTTGGAAATTAACTCTTTAGTCCTCGAAATTACATTCTATTGGTCACGTTAGTTTCTGACTAGTCAACCGTTAGTCAACAATGATGGTTTTGCTTAAGTGCCACGTCAGCATATTATGTGGCACAAAATCTGATGTGGCATGTTGATGTGTCATCGATTATAAATTGATTCAAAATAATCCCTAAAACTTTTAAAATATGTTAAATTAGTTCTTGAAATTTCTAAAATATATTAAAATAGTCAAAAATTCCAAAATATTGCATCTTCTCCTTCACAAACTCTACATCTTTAATCTTCTTTAAATTTCCTAATTTCTCTTCCATTTTTATACCCTACTTAGATTAGATCCTCTCTATAGGGGTGTAAACGGGTTGGTTTCGATCAGGTTTAAATGAAAAATAAATTCAAACAGATCAAATTTAATTAGATTGATTTTATTTGAATTTTAAATTTTTTTTCAACAAATCCGAAGATCGGATTGGTTTGGTTCGGGTCATCGGATTGAAGTAAAAAATAAAGAATTGTATTTTTCTAAAAAATTTATTTTTATAACAACTAACAATAATGTAAAGCTTAATTATGATATATTTAATAATAATATAAATATATAAATTTCTTAAATAAATATTAACAAAAAGATAAAAAGTGACTATATTACTAGAAACTTAAGTGCAAAACTTTGAAATATTATAAATTTAAAAAAAATTAGTTGATCGGGTTAGATGTTTGAGTAATCAAATTGAAAAATCATAAATCCAAAACCGAACCAATAATAATTGATTTGATTTGGTTCTACCTTAAAAATGAATCGATTATCTGAATCGATTCAAACCAATTCTATTAGTTTGGTTTGGATCTTCGGGTTCATTGGATCAATCTGATCCACTTACACCCCTACTCTTCACATAGAATAATAGAAAAAAAAAATCATAAAGAAAAGTTTATGAGCAATAAAAAAGAAAGGAGATTAGACGCTTTTTTTCCGTAAAAGATCAATAGTAATAAATTAGACTCTTGTTAATATAACTTGAATAGAGTTGGACCATTATTAGAATACATTTTTGTAGCAAAACTTTTTTTATTTACAAATTACAATATTTAAACTTGATATCTTATTTTAAAAAATAATGTTAAATCACTTAAACTAATTAGACATTAATAAAAAAATAATAGTTGTACACCCACAAGTTCAACATTGACTTGGGAAAAAAAGAAACTTACAATTGCCACTGCTTATAATAATATTTTACTATTTGTATACCCAGCAATACTATATGAAACAATTGGTTTTCGTAAATAATACATACATTGGCTTCTTTTTTTAAATAAAATTATTCCAGCACAAATCGGTTTCAATTCTGAGCTTTTTTTTTTCTATTATGTAAACAATCCAATCCAATGTAGGCCTTGTTTAAGATGAAAATTTTATCATCGTTGCTCCAATTAATCACGATTCTCATATTTTTTTAACATTTTTTTTGGAAACAATTTATTTATGAAAGGGCTTATTATAGCCGCATTTTTTTCTTATTTTATTTGGATGTGAAATTACTACACAATTTCTCAAAAATTTTATTTCAACAGAACTTTCTAGATCTTGTGAGTTGGATTACCGTACAACCATGACAAGGATGATAGGTTATTTATTTTGTGATTATAAATTTTGTCAAATATGTTATTCTAAATTTCTAATAGCATATTCACCTCATGTGCAATGCTGCAATGGCTTTTGTCATCTATATCTGGCGGAAGAAGATGTATATTGGGTTTTTTTGGTATAAATATAGATATATTGTATTTCAAAAATATTTAGTGAAATATGGTGTAAAAAAAAAAAAAAAAGTTGAAATCGCAGCAAGCTACACAAATTTTTTAGAATTTGAGCTGTACATTGCGATTTCCATACAAATTGCTGTACTAGACTCTAATTCTTAAAATTTGATGTACCTTACTGCGATTTTAAAAAAATAATAATAAAAAATTAATCAATCTCTCCTATAAATAGAGTGGTATTCTATCGGAGTATTTGCAAAGTCAGTCAGTGAGTATCAGTTTGAGAGTGAGTTTTTGAAAATATTGAGAGCATCTAAGAGTATTAAAGAGTATAAGATAGTTTCAAAAAAATTGAGTAAAAAAAATATGGATAGTAATATAGTTACTACTATTGTATATTTTAATGGTTCTGTTACAATATCTGATGAAAGTGTAATGTTTAGTTGTGATTATCCTACATGGGTGTATCTTCCTGAAAGTATATCATTAGAGTAGTTAAAAGTAGAGCTTTCTCAAAGTATAAATATTGATTTTCATAAAAGAGTGGAAAAAATACGATATAGGTGTCCAATCTCAAATATTAATGGGATTTTAAAATTTCGAGCAGTTACAATCAATAGTGATAGGGATATGAGAGTAATGTTTAGGATTTATCATCAATATTAGACTTTCAATGCAGTCATGGAGTTGTATATTGACTTCGAAGAAATTATTGCTCAAGCAGGTCCTAGCTCATATCCGACTAACCAACATTACAATGAATTTGTTCCTAATGCAATCCCGGTAAATGGTATTATATTTTGTTTTGATAATTTTCACTTCAAAATTACTATGTATTTATTTTATTATAATTGTTATTATTATTTATTATTATATCATATATAAAGTATGCTCTACACTTGCCTCTTATTGAGGATCCTGTGTATCAGAAATATATATGATCATGATCTTTATTATTTATTATTCTTTTTATTATTATTGTTGTTATTTCTATTATTATTATTACTATAATTAATATTACAATTATTATTATTATTATTATTATTATTGTTACTATTACTACTATTACTATTACTTCTACTATTATTATTATTATTATTATTATTATTATTACTACTACTACTACTACTACTACTACTACTAATAGACTATTATTAATATTAAGAATAATAATAATATCATTATTATTACTACTTCTATTATTATTATTATTATTTCTATTATTATTATTACTAATAGACTATTATTATTAATATTCAGAATAATAATAATTTTATTAATAATAATATTACTATTGTTATTAGATATTATTAGTACTATTATTATATTAGATATTATTAATATTATTATTGTTATTAGTACTATTATTATTATTATTAGATTAGATATTAATAAATTACTATTATTATCATTGTAAATTGAATTTTTAATCACTCTTTATTATATTATTAATGTTGTTATTGTTGTTATTATTAGTATTATTATTATTATTATTATAGCTAATAGACTATTATTAATATCAAGAATAATAATATAATATTATTATTATTATTGCTATTACTATAATTACTAGTTCTATTATTATTATTACTACTTCTACTATTATTATTATTATTTCTATTATTATTATTACTAATAGACTATTATTATTAATATTCAAAATAATAATAATTTTATTAATAATAATATTACTATTGTTATTAGATATTATTAGTACTATTATTATATTAGATATTATTAATATTATTATTGTTATTAGTACTATTATTATTATTATTAGATTAGATATTAATAAATTACTATTATTATCATTTTAAATTGAATTTTTAATCACTCTTTATTATATTATTAATGTTGTTATTGTTATTATTATTATTATTATTGCTATTACTATAATTACTAGTTCAATTATTATTATTACTACTTCTACTATTATTATTATTATTACTAGTTCTAATATTTATCTCTATTTTTTAAAATGATTAAAAAACTATAATCACTAATTTTATCCTTTGGAATTTGCCAAATAGAAAAAAAATTAGCATATTTGTTGCATTGAATTAATTTATTCTAACTACTTTGAAATATTATGTTTTTAGGGGTTAGTGTTAGTTAACTATACTCAAGATTGTACAGAAATTATACAAGATTAAACAAAAATTATACAAAATCAAAAAAAGAAATCAAAATTACCTCTATTCAAGATTATACAAAGATCATGCAATAAAAGAAGATAATATTTCTTCTACAAATGTATTACTTTTTCCACTTCCTTATTTGGGGGTGAATTTAACAAGCTTCTTGAGTTTATTCCGCAATTTATCTCCAACATAACCCATCCAAGATTTGTGGCTAGATGCCTGCCCCACATTTCTTCTACTAGGCTCATTTCTCCTGATAGGCTCATTTCTCTCACCACCCCCCTCTTCCTCTCCCTCTTCTTCGTTCTCATCCTCCCCTTCTGCTTCTTGTCCCCTTGCTGTGGCTCTTGAACAGATATTGTTATCAAATGTGAAGTGGCTTCGACATCGCCTATAGCTCTAGGACCCTGTAGTAATTTCATTATCATCTCATTTACAAATCCTGAATTCTCAGCAACTACAAGTACATGCTACTGAAATTCTTGTGGTGGGATCGGTGGAAATGGCCGATACACGTCACTATGGGCAGTTGAAGCAGCACTTCCACATCTAGATTCAGTAGCACGAGATCGATTGTGTTGACGTGAGCCAGCACCAGATCGACTATGTTGACGTGAACCAGCACCATGATGGTAATGTACTCCACTATCAACTGACTTTCTTCTTCGCGAATGACCTTCATCACCATGAGTTGACCTGGATGACGAAGATGAAAAGCTCATTTGACGTGGCTCCATCACAGGTGCTCGGGGCATGTAACTGTATGGGTATTGGGGTGGAGGTGAGGGCATATGGCTATAAGGAGGATACTGCCATGGTGCTGAGCGCATGTGGCCAAAAGGAGGGTAATGAAGGGGTGGTGGGTACATCTTGGCGGCATATTGAGGTACTTCGGCATAAGGAGGATATTGCGAGGGTGGGTGTTGAGAAACCTGAACATGCTCCTGCCTTGGACGTAACTCTCGTTGCCGTGGGTCTTGCAATAGGATATCGGGTGACAAATAAAGACCCATAACAAACTGAAGATACTAATTCCAATAATAGTGACGTGGATAGGGATCATTAGAGGGATAACCATGTAATATGTGCTGCCATCTTTGGTTCCAATGTTGCAGCCACTCTGCATACTTTTTTATCCAATTAGTGCCTTGTGCTCCTCTCAAGTCTTTGTTATGATGTCCTAGCAAGCTTTTTGGATTGATAGGGATTTCTTGTTCCATACCAAACTGACGCATTACATGATCAGCTGAATGTCATTCAATCATTTCAAAGCAGATGAGCAGACTAGTAGTTGACCACAGTGGCCTCTCATCTGCCAATAAGTGAGGAATAATCTCATCAATGCCTAGCCGATAGTATGGTCGCCACTGAAACTGCATTATAAAAGAAACTTACATTAGTCTTAACAACTATATTGATTGTTACAATAATCTCTATAATTTTTTTTTATCACTACCTCATCGTGCGTCATCTGATCTATCCGCAGCCTTATATTACCCACACGCCTAAATGGAAATTCTAGTGGGAATGATGTATTTATCCACCTATGAAATGTTACATTAATTAGATACACATTCAATAATAATAAATTAGAAAAAAATTATTAAATTATGGTAACTCTACCTGGAAGCAAGAGGAAAACGTAGTGGGGGATTATTAGGAATAGGAGCCAAGAATGGAAGTCGATGCCATGCCCATGACTGTAATAGCTGCAAGCAGCCACTAATTTCCACACATTCAATGCGCGTTGCACGGCATAAATTTCTATAAAGTACAGCTAGGCAAGCCGAACCCCAACTATACTCACCAATCTCTTCCAAGTTTTCTAGTGATGGAAGAAATTTACAACTAACCACAGATGTGCTCTTATCCGATGCAAGCCGTATCCCCAATAGTCAAAGTAAATAGGCGCGAGTAAAGTATTGTAATGTTTCATCTGGTACATTCGGCCCAAAAGTATTTAGTCTATCTTCACAGAATTGGTCATACAACCAACTCAGTCTGATTGACGATTGGTAAATATCACTTGCATCAAGCCTACGACCAAGAAGGCTCTCGCATAAATTTCCAATTCTTTCTTTACTGAAAGATGTGGATCCAATAACAGGTCGACCATCGGCACGGATCCCAAGTTGAAGTGCCACATCCTCTAATGTGATCGTACACTCACCAATCGGAAAGTGAAATGTGTGCGTTTCTGGCCTCCATCGTTCAACCAATGCACTAATTAGTTCATCATCTATTTCTAAGTGGTCCATCATAGAAACGGTCGGCAATCCTACATCCCGTAGGTAGTTATGTATTTTTTATGGCGATTTCTCCAATTGCAGCACTCGAGGTATGAGTATTCTAATTTTCTGTTACAATTTTCATAGAAATAAAATAATTAGGAGGTATAAAATAAAAGAATACTACTAATACATAAATTAACAAGCAAGTTTTAATATGCGATTTTATTTAAAAAATATTTATCATTAAAATACTACAAACATATTTCACATTTTGATGTTGGTTTCTCTAAATTCAACACTCAATATGACAGTATTTAAATTTTTTATTATAATTTTCATAAAAAAATTAATTAAGAGGCTTAAATAACAACACTACTAATATATAAAGTCATATAAACTAATATCTAAACAAAATAAATTACATATATATTTTTGATATATTTCTAATACATAGGATCCTCATCAGAGGCAAGTGTAGAGCATACTTTATATCTTATGTCACAATAATAGCAACAATAATAAATAAAATAAAAATAAATATAATAATGATAATAATAAACAAATAAATAAATATTACTCCTTCACTGCGAATCTTCTCCAAAATATGATTTTCTGATTTCAATGTCTTATCCACCATTTTTGAAACAAAATATTTTCTCTCTATATTAACTCACTATCTCTTCACTTTTTTTTTTCTAATTTTCATAAACTGTCTAATTCAATTTCTTTTCTTCTCCTATTCACTCTTCATCTACTGAGACTCAACTCTTTATTCACTCCTTATCTACACAAAGTAACTCAACTCTTCATCCATCACTCCTCGTCTATATAATGTGATTTAAGCAATTTATAGAAAGAGTTGAGAGTGATTTACTATACACATGTGAGTAAGAAAATGTATAATTGTACCGGAATTATATAATTGTACTAAGACATGATAATTGTACGTGGTTATGAATTATTTTCTGACAAAGTACTACATCGCAACACATCACCACAATTTCCCCAAAATTGTGGTGATGTGTTGCGATGTGTGGCATGTTAGATGAAATCGCAACACATCACCATAATTTTGGGAAAATTGTGGTGATGTGTTGCGATGTGTGTAAATCGTGGTGATGTATTGGAATTTTTCGAATAAAATTACCATACTTCCCTAATTATATTTTAAATTCAATAAAACACTAAATATCTCCTAAATCTACAATATACAATCGAAAAAACCTCTATATCTCTGCAACTAATTAATTAAAAATAATTTGATAATAATTACAAGGAAAACACAGCTATGCAATCCAACTTGTGACTCATCTAATCTGAATAAAATGATGAAAACTAATCATAAATTTAATAAGAAAACGTAGCTACAAACTTTGGATTCTTGTCTCTTCTTGACTGCAAGTTATGGCCTAGCAGTGACTTGTACGTATGCACACTTGTGAACATCTCATCTGGAGACAAGCAATCTAGTTCTGCTAAGGACCCAATATTGAATTAAATTCTTTTCCTCTTTGTGGTGAATTAAATTATTTTAGGAAATTCCGTTATTCTATGGGGGAGGATCTAATATAGGTATGGCATGAAATGGGAGAAAAATTAATGGGTTAAAGGAACATTAAAAATTTAGAATTTATAAAAGAGAAAAGTAGAAATTTTGAAATTTTGAATGATTTTGATATATTTTAAAAATTTTAGTGATTAATTGACATATTTTAAAAATTTTAAAAATTAATTTAAATTAATTTATAATTGGTGATATATCAACATACCACATAAGAGAACTTTGCCACATGGTGCCATGTTAGAAGTTGTCAGATGTTCTACCATAAGGCATGCAAGTCAGATTTTGTGTCATATGACATGTCAACGTAGTATGTTGCTACGTCACTTAACTTAATATATAAGTAAAATTGTCAGTTTACCAATAATTGACTAATTAGAAATTAACGTAGTCAATAAAATACAACTTTAAAGATTAAAAAGTTAATTTTTAAATTTCAGAATGTAAAAACAAACGCGCTTACCATCTTAGGTGTCAAAGTAATACTCTAACTCTATAAAAATCCAATAAACAATCTAAATAACCTCTTATTACAGTGCGGTCTCTCATTTTCAACACCAATAAAAGGATTACGGTGCGATTCGTCGAACGAGAGCTACGACCATTGCAACACAGGGAGAGTATCAACCACGAAGCTGAAGCAGCAGCAGCAGCAGCAGCTAGCAAATACTAGTTCCGACGAGAGACAACACCACCGAACGGGACATCCTTAACCTTAAACGAAGAAGATGATGTTCAACACAATAACAAGGTATGTTGCACCGCTTAAATCTAACGTCCTCCGTTACTTGTATCACGCTGAGCCTCTCAAGCCATATGCTCGTTCTCAACCTCCGAAGGCTCACAATGGTTCTGCCTTCCGTCACGTTGACGATGCTGTTGCCTCCTTCAAGGCCATTCTCAATAAGCGTCATCGTCCGTCTCAAGTTGAAATTGGTAAGATTTTGATGTCTGTTGTTAAGATGAAACACTATGACACTGCTATTTCACTTTTTGCACAAATGGAGTTTAGGGGAATCCCTCCTGACTTGGTTACTTTGGGCATCTTGATCAACTGTTTCTGCCATTTGGGTCAGATGGGTTCTGCTTTTTCTGTACTGGGCAAGATTGTTAAGAGGGGTTACAAACTGGATGTCATAACTTTGACAACACTCGTGAAAGGGTTCTGTATTAACGGCGAGGTTAGAAAAGCACTGGAATTTCATGACAGGGTAAGAGCACAAGGATATCAGCTTAATGAGATTAGTTATGGGACCTTAATTAATGGCCTTTGTAAAATAGGGCAAATAAGAGCTGCCCTCGAGTTGCTGCAAAAGCTGGAGAGGCAACCAATTAAGCCTAACATTGTAATATATAACACAATCATTGATGGGTTATGTAAAGATGGGCTTGTAACTGAGGCAGGGAACTTGTTTACGAAGATGATTGCACTGGGGATTTCTCCTAATGTTGTCACTTACAATTCTCTAATTCATTGTTTCTGCTGTATAAGTCAATTAGAAGAAGCTGCACGGTTGCTTAATCAAATGGTCCAAAACAACATTAACCCTAGCCTTTATACCTATAACATGCTGATCGATGCACTTTGTAAGGAAGGAAAAATCACAGAAGCCGAAAATGTGTTTCATATGATGTTGCAAAGAGGTCTTACGCCTAATACTGTCACTTGCAATGCTTTAATAGCTGGATACTTTCTAAATAATAATGAGAACAAGGCAACAAATTTATTCTATGATATGAGGAAAAGAGGTCTGACACCTACTGTTCGAAGTTATAACATTATGATTAACGGATATTGTAAGAATAAAAGAGTGGATGAGGCTTTAACACTCTTTAAGGAGATGCATCGCAGAAATTTGGTTCCTAATACTGTAACATATAACTCTCTTATCGATGGCTTGTGCAAATCAGGAAGAATCTCATATGTGCAAGATCTTCTTGATGAGATGCATGCTAGTGGCCAATGTGCTAATATTGTTACTTACAATATCTTATTAGATGGTTTGTGCAAAAGTCATAATCTTGATGAGGCAATTGAATTATTTCAGAATATCGTTGGCAAAGGGATTTGTCCTAGTGTGGTCACATATACAATACTTATTGATGGATTGTGCAAAGGTGGGAGACTTAAAACTGCACAAGAGATTTTCCAGCATCTCCTTATTAAAGGCCACAAATTAAGTGTTGAAACATATACTGCTATGATTGGTGGTCTTTGTAAAGAGGGCTTGTTTGATGAAGCCATGGCATTGCTTTCAAAAATGGATGACAGTGATTGCTTCCCTGATGATGTAACTGCTTTAACAATTATTCAGGCCCTTCTTGAAAAAAATGAGAATGAAAAGGTAGAGAAGCTTCTTCGTGAAATGATCCGAAAAGGTATATTGAAGGGAAAAACCAACATGTGATACTTTTGCACCCACTAGAGTTACACATTTATTATCGTTGTATCTTGTATGGATGGTTAGAAAATGCATTTTTATCTGTGGTCAAAGAAATAGGATGAAGCAATGACCTAACTGTTGATATAGTTCATAATATTTCTTATGCTTATTAAATTTACTTTAGCAATATGTTATTGTTAGTTGATTTTTGGGTCTTGACTCTTGAACTTACTGATTGTCCCCGTACCTTGTGTACTTAAATCTGCTTTATTAACTCTTAAGAGTTTTATATGTCATTGCTGATTTGTGCTCATGGATTATTTTCCATAATATCTAGTTATTGATGGTTTTGTTCAATTATGAAATCTGTTTTATCATACAACGACCCATGCCATTAGCTTCATGACATTAAAGCTCATAGTATGTTATTAAATCACTTTCTCTCTTCTGTTTTACGTAAAGATTTCTGGCACTGAATATTGTTATCAATAAACACAGAGCAAGTTACATCACATTAAGCTTCATTTTGTCTACTTGTTTGTTTTAAGAAAATAGAAATGGTCTTCATTCTGTTTGCAATTGCCTGGGCTCTGCTCTGTCAAGTTTTTACATTTTATATAATTAGAAGTGCCTTTCTCAGTTTTGTTTAAGAAAACAGATTAACAGAAATAGTCCTCATTTCATCCTCATTAGTTTTTTAAAGTCACTTTTCTCCCAATATCTATCCTACGAATTTGGGTGATGGCCTTTTTTCCTAAAAATTCTGAAGTTAGCACTAAAATGCTTGAGCTGTGGCCCTTTACTTTTATGGCTGGGTTATGTGCATGACTAATCCTCTTTACTTTTATGACAAGGTTGTGTGCATGACTAATCTGCCTGTTACCTAAGCCAGAAGTCGTACAATATAACTCCCCTTTGCTCGGAAATATGAATTACCACATGACTGTTGAATTGCTCCTTCCAAAACCAACAATATATTAGTTAGGGTGGGGTAGACTAACATAGTATGCATTGGTAGCAATTTTCAGCGAGATCTGATGCCTAGTCTGAATGTCCAGGAGTATCTGACATTTCTCAGGAACCATATACAGTTTGATCGGTCTTATAATTTATAATTTTTGTACTTATGCATCAATACATCTTCTAAGTCCTCAACATGTTGTCCAAAGAAGAAGGGATGTCATATATATGTTTTAGTCATCTCAAAATTCTTTATGTTATTTAATGGAATTTCAGTTATTTATGCACTTGTAATAATTTTTGCTGTGCACTTTTCTTTCTTGGTTGAAGTTAGCACTCAATCTAACATCTGTATATTTGTAATTAGGATTTTGTCTGTATATCAGTAACTGGCACGGCTGATAATTATTCCTGGCTTAGTGTTGCTTAATATCCTGACAACTTCTTAATTATTATCTCTTATAGTGATATCCTTTTACAAGATTAGTGTCTGGATTATTCTTTGTGGTGTTATCTCAAAATATCAAATGTGTTTATTCTGAGTTGCAGAGGTTAAAAAGAAAGAAAAATCATTCTCTTTCTTTCTGTTTCTCATTTTACTATACTTTATGTTCCTTTTAAAGCTGGGAAAAGTGTAATGCTCTGATATTTTATTTGTGCAATCAGAATTATGTCAACGGTTATAATTGATTTATTTATTTTTAATGGAGTAGTCAATAGTTATTATTCATTAAATTGGAGATTTGCAAAAGCCTATAGTTGACTTTGGTGGTGATGGTTTTCCAATTTTGTTTCTAGTTGATCATTAGCCATTAGTGAAGAACAAATTAAAAGGATATAAACAATGAGAGTTGTTTAGAAGGAATGAATTTTCCTTTGTGGCATATGATTATTTTAGCACAGGCTTGTGATGTGATTATCCATAGTTCCATATCATAGTTGCAAACACAGATTTACCTTGTTTCTTTCTTTATTTCTATTTTTGTTCTTGCATTTAGGCTGCTCTTTTGTTTTACTAAATTACTCAATCTCAAGCGATCTTTGTTCTCCTCCACAAGTTTTGATTCCAAGTCTATCTAGGACAGGGTTGGAGCTAGCATTTAAATTTTGGAGGAGCCAGAATCTAACTTATTAAGGGCCTTTGAGCAGGGACAGAGATTTTTTAGGATGCCAAGTGTGTGGCTTACTGAAAAATGGAAATATAAAGGAGAATTTGTTAATATTGCTTATTTTATATAGGCCATGGTCCAACAATGTAACTCCAACTTGCTATGGGATGTGAAAAAGGATCTGGAATGGGAACTATGCTCATTTTGTTACCAGAGGGTATGAAATGCTTGCTTGCATTCTGTATCTTTATATCTAGTTTTGAGTCTTGCTAATTGCTATGCCACACTTGTCTGTTCAATTGATTGTCAAATTTGATGAGATTATTGATTGTCCTTGGCATTAAAGCACTCAAAGTAGGTTATCTTCATTATTTCCAGTGTACTTGACTAGTTTGATATCAACTACTAAGCATGGAGTTATCTGTCACTTAGGATATTCAGGTCAATGAAACTCACTAAACTGAAATTTAGGCTGTGCACTTCATCCCATTTTAATGACTTTTGGTCTATAGTTTCTGTGCTTGTTTCTAGGAATATTGATTAGTAGTTATAAGTAAGGGATTGTTTAAAGTTATAATGCTTCTCTTGCTTATGCTGGTTGTTATATTCAATTTCCTTTCTACTTTTAGCCACATTGAAGAGAGGAGGTGTGATGCCACCACTTTTCTTATGTTCTTGTGAGCGTTCTGCCATGACAAGTGATTCTTAATTAAAATTTCTTCTAGATGCTCTGCTAACTTCTGCTTCTTCTTTTGCTGGCAAATATGCTTAATTCCAAAAAATTCTGCAATGTTGGACAAACACAAAATCTGTTGTGCTAGAAATATAACGAGCTGTAGTCAGAAAACAGAGCATAGGAAAAGAGGGGAAAATATGCAGTAAAAGGGTTACAGGTTCATGGACTTTTACATAATAAGAACAAGAAGAAGGGTAATTCTTGAGCCTAAGTTTTGTTTTAAATCAGATTTATTTGATATATTTGTAAGCCATAGGAGACAAAGTGAATGAGTCTAAATTAAGATTCTGGAATGACCATTAGATTGAAATTAAAGTTGTTTGGAATAATAAAATGTGTTTAATTTTGATGCACTGACAATGTAAAACTATTTTACATTATCATCCAATCATATATTATCACATCAATAAACAAGTTTGACTATCATACCCACTACTTTAAAAGTCATGCATATGAGGGGATTAATTGGATGATAGTATAATAAAATTTTACATTGTCCATGCATCAAAATTAAATCCTAATAAAATTGGTTTTAGATAATTATTTTAAATTAACTTTAGGACATCTCTTTTATGTTACCACTCTCAAGAGAAATATAATTTGAATTATCTTTTTGTTTTGTTTTAGATATACTAACGTGGGTAACTTTCTTTTGGCAAAAGAATGATGAATTTGATGCGAAATTTGAGATTTCAAATGTCAAGTATTTATGGAGTGTTTGGCTTAGATGTTTGGAATATATGTTTAGAGAATTGATTAAGAATAAGATATGTTCTCTCTTCAATTTGGGTGATGTAGAAACCTGTGTAGAATGCATAAAAGGAAGTTGACTAAAAGTAAAAGGTTTGTTTATGCTTTTGCAAGTGGTACATGAAATTCAATTAAGTGGTTGATAGCCTAGGCTTGGTTAAAAGTAAAGCATATCAATGTGTATATCCCAAGGTTAGTGGGAGCAAGTTATTTGGTACGATTGATGTAGGCCTATTATCTGATACCATGTAAAAGTTACCCAAATATTTGGCATAAAAGGCTCTACAATGGTATCATTTAGGCATTGCAATAATTGAATAGGACTTGTGATTTATTGAGACTGTCCTGAAATCATGCATTAGAAGAGTCCTTTAGAGATTTAACATGAGAGATGCACACCAAAGATTGTTCCTATCAATAAAGGTGGCAGGATCAACGAGAAACCATGGCCACGTTGAGATTGAAAGGGAGTCAATGATAAGAATTTTGTGTGCAAGCATCGTAGGGAGTTAGATGTATATTTGTGTTTGCACTAGATCTGACTTGGCTTCTCCTACTAGTGTTCTTGGGGATATCTCTCAAGTTCAAGAGTTGATTATTGGGCTGTTGCCAGAAAAAGTGACAGGTTATCTGCAGCAGATTATGACCTACATGCTTGTATATATAAGAGGGGAGGCAACCTGGAAGTGTTCACTTTACAGGGTGCCCTGGCAACATGAAGTCCACTTCAGGTTATGTCTCAGGTTATGTCTCTATGTTAGCTAATGATGCCATATCCTAGAAGAGTGTGAAGCAAACTATGGTGATTTCTTCCATACAGGCATAGTTCATTGTTTGTTTTTGGTTTTACTTTTTAGGCTATTTTGCTCAGGTATCTTATCTCGAGAATTCAACCTGTTTGTTTCATTTCTAGGACACTAAAGGATTTATTGTGATGATAGTGCCAAAGTTTTTGAAGGAAAATAAATCCTCTGGTAGATCCAGGGCTCAGAGCTAAAGTAATTTTCAGTTGGAAACTTTGTGAAAAAGTGTGACATAGTTGTTGACTACATCAACATAGAGTTTATGCTAGCATATCCATTAAGGCCTATAATTTTCAAGAGGCATGTACTCTAGCTTTCCTGCTTAATTGAGCATATCAGTTTTTTGCTCATGTTGAGGATGGTGATTCGTCACACTCTTCCAAGTGGTGTTTTTTAATGGAAAACCAGTGCAGAACCAACATCAGAAAAAACGTTGTTAAATTACATGCTGGTGCTATTTTCCATACTACGCTACCATATTAGGAACTTTGGTCTATGGGCTTGGTGATGTTTGTAACGATGAAGGTCTAACATCAATGAATGATGTAATTGCTACCATGATTTGACATTGTTAGTTTTATGAGTTGGCTAAGTCGAAGGTGTTGTCTCATCTATTGTGTTTTTGAAAATTGTGATCACGTTATTAAAAATTGTTTGACAATCCAAGTTCGAAATGAAATGGTTTTATTATAAATCCTTCAATTAGTGTTGCCCAAATGAGAGAATATAAGGATTTTTCTATTACGGGCTACCACTAATCCAGTACTTAATTTTTTTTGAGTTTTATAAAAATCGTTTGATGAATGGTCCATTTGGGAGTCAAAAGTAGTCTAAGGTGATACACGTTGTTTTGAGCACATTAAACCGTCTTTTTTTTTTTTTTTGGTCTGAAGCACATTAAACCGTCTTGAGCGTCATGCCAGGCGGCTTTAATGTAAACCAGGGATCTTAGTGGCCCATGATGGGATAGCTCACTAGAGTTGAGATCGCTATATATTCGTGTCTAGGTCCCCTTTCCACTATTTAAAGCATTGCCCTATCGATTGAGAGTCGCAATTTGTTTGGAGCATAAAGAGAAATGTGAAATCCTTTGTCTATACAATGGTGATAGTTAAGATTTATACAAATGATTTATTGGAGATTCAGAGGCGTAAAACTGCTAATTCATGTCATATTTGTGTTATGTGAATGAACCCAGAATGAGTTACACATTTGTTTTTTCTGCATTTGATTGCTGATACTTTATGGAATGAGTAATGTTATTTTCATATAGTCCACCTCGTATTTCGAGCTGATATACCAACCATCCATCATTGGATGGTTGGTATATGACTCAGAGTACAAGGTGGGATAAATTAAAATAACATTTCTCTTATAGAATAAGTTTTTAATATTTTACCATAAATTTTAGTCCAAACTCTTTAAAACCTTCAACAATAATGTTTAAAGGGTTCAGAAGAAAAGAGGTCAAGATCATGTGAAATTGGGCAGTGGTTGGATTCTATAGTGCATTTGGTTAGATAAAAATGCTCGGATTTTTCAAAAGTGCTTTAATACCTTTAGATTTTGTTGTGGGATAGAACAAGACTCTTCTTTCTAGCTTAACTAAAAGAATTTTTATGTTCTAATAGAATTTTTGCTATTGACTTATATAGGGCCTAAGCTACATCACTCGCTGCTTTTCTTGAAGTCATTGTTAGAGGGATTTTGCATAATTTTTGTTTTAGTTGTTTTCTGATGGAGAATTTTTTTTTTTTATATAGAAAAAGGAAATATTATTAAAAGAGGAGAAAAGAGTATAAAAAAGGATGACACATCCTCAAAAAGAAACCAAATATACTGAAGCTAAATTTCAGGTAGATAAACCATACAACAGTGTATGCCAATCCCTTTGTATGTTAAATAATGATACTCCATGAGATAAACCATGAGCAGAGCAATAGGGGAAGCTAAAAAATTAATTATATCTCAAATAAAATCTATAGTTGAAAATTAATTATTAAAAATTCTAATATTTCTTTCTAACTCAATACACCAATAACAACATAAACCACCAAAAACAACAAAAACCAAGTACTGCCACAAGACCTTTGCATCTATACTAGCATCAAAACCCCTAAAATTTGTAAGGAGAAAATTATGTAAATTGTTGCAAATCATCTCTTTTAAATGCTGAAGTTGTTAGATAAAAGGACATAAATGATTTTTTTTTTAGGTCCATAACATGAACAATTTTATATCTTAACTTAAATCAATTGAGCAAACTCACGATTCTTTAATGATACCAAAAAACTTCTTCCAAATTGACGTTGCTTTAAGGCAATGTAGAAAAAGATGATCCCTTGATTCACAAACCACACATAATGCACATATTTGGGAACAAAGAGATAAGAAGCCTGCACCTTTAATGAAGGAAATCTCATCTATCTTTGTATTTCTCTTCTTTCTTGAGAAGAGTTTGATACGGGATAAAAAAAAGAGAGAAATTTTCATTAGATTAGATTTATATATAATTTCACACATAAATTTAATCTACAAAAAATTTTCCCTAATTTTTAGCCCCGATACCAAACTCAATCATAATGAAGTTCTTTTTCTTTCATATCCAAAATAATGATTGAGAGGATCATCATGTTAATTAACCAAGGAAGCTATGCATGAACCGAAAGTTGCTCTTAACATTTTGTAATATGACAGCATTCAAAGAATAATAATCATAGATCTAGACCGTTCTTTCAATCTTAAGAACATCACTGTAGACAAAAGAACCTAAGATCAATAGAAACCATGGCAAAATCAACGGACGGGACATCAGAATCACCAGATTTATCGTTGTCCAGGACCAACACAACAAAGTAGGAATTGTTCTTTCTTCTTTGCACATACATTTTCTATTCTCTACTTTTGCACTCATATGGCATCTACCACCTCATTAGCCACTAAGTCAACACCCATAAGTTGTCTCCCAGCGATAATATTATATATGCACCTAAGGAGATGGAAAGATGGAGAATGTACGCATCATTTGAAACTGCTGGATCTTCTACATAAGCAAAATTCCATTTCAATAATTTGTTCCACCTCCCATGGAAAGATAGACTTGGAACCCTGAAGAAACAAAAACTGGAACCCTGAAGAAACAAAAACCAAACTGATGCATGGAGAATCATAGAATGAGGAAACCATAAATGAATATAACTGACATTATAACTAGCACCTGCATGAATGTAGTTAATCTACATTTATTCAGTTTTACTTTTATGTCAGATAAAGATTAAAAAAAAAACACAAAAATTACCAACAAAACCAGCTTTCGCCTATTGAATAGTAGAAAACCATCGAGTAAACAACCACCTCAAGTCCTCAAAGAACAATTTTAGCCTAAATTTGAGCATCTAATGTAGCTTTAATGGTGCAACCAAAATATGTGTGTATGTTAACAGTTCATTTGCAATGTGAAAAAATCAGAGATATAGCAAAAGGAAAATCAAAATGTTTATTTTCTACAACTCAAGGGAAAAAAGGGAAGGCTTAGAGAGAAGGAGCACTGAATGATCATGTTATTTTTGGCCTTGTTTGCCATATAATGAAATTGTTACTACTATAGATTAAGATGACAAGTCAGAATTCGATATTTGGGATGACATCTGAACTGAAACACTACCTCATAAGCAATGATTAAGAAGTTAGAACTTAGAACATAGAACAATGTAAGTGTTAATAAACTTATTAAGAGTATTGTCATGTTAATTAAACAATGGCAGATTCATTTATAAAAAATTAAATTAAATTAAATTAAATTAAATTAAATTAAATAAACATGGCAGCACCACTAGGTTAAAGTAATTTCAATATCTTTATATTCATAAGCAACACTGAGGGTATTAGTTCATCATCTCTAACACAGACGAAACAAACTTCTCTCTAAGCATCTATGAAAACTCAACGCAAACAAAAGTGTGCATTGAATTGGAAACAATTTTTCTCACCTTCTCCTCTCCTTTTAGCAGGCCTCTACTAATCAGTTAAGAAGCTTCTCTGCCTTTTCATTCTCAATTTTATATAGGAGAGCATGAGCTTGTTTCATAAGGTATTCATAGCCTTTCACACGTAAGACTATTGCTTCATCAAACAAGCCCTCCTTATAAAGCCCATTGATCATAATATTGTAAGTTCAAATATTTAGACAATGGTTGTTGATAGAAAAAGATGCTTAAAAAACTCCAACAAGCTTTAGTCTTTTACCTTTGCAAAGACCATTCAGAAGGGCATTGCACATGTATACATCTGGATTAATTCCTTTGTCAACAATTTGCCGAAATAATGCAACTGCCTCATCAAGATGTTGAATTTTGCATAAAGCATCTAATAAGATACTGTAAGTGATTCAATTCAATTAACGCCAAGCATACTGAAGAAGTACCAATAAGACACTATATATTTCATTAGTAAGCACCATATAATTAGCTAGTCAATATAAGACAACTTTCCTGATGCAGGTAAGAGCACACATACTGAAGAAGTACTGATACTGACAATCCAACATTTTATTTAAAATAAAGTTTCAACAAGATGGTCATGAAGCAATCTAAAATCTGATGTATTAAAATTATATTTCCATTAAAAAGACATAAACAAATAAATATATATAAAACAGAAAAATATAAGATAACTACTTCGCTTATGATTTGTAAAACCCATCAAAGGCATGATATTCAATCAACGTATAGCTCTATATTTGTTCCAGCCCTGTGCTGTACGAATATGTTCAATTTGACTATCATAAGCAATATTCCTTCCCATCACAGATATAATTCTTCTAAATCCAGTTTCTATGATATTGCAAGAATAGAACACCTGCATTATTGCAAAGTCACACCAATAAAACAAATAGAAAATCACTACAAGCTCACATTAGCACATCAAAGAACTTCAAAATGCTCAGTTAGTAGCAATAATCAAGTTCAATAAACAACCCAGAAAACTGATAATCACCTTATAATTATTGGCTGCTTGAGACGAATCAGTCATCAACTTCTTCACGTGGACTAGTCTCACCAAACCATCTAGGAGGATCATATCCATACCCACCTAAATATGTACACTGAATTTAGCTACAACATCTAGAAGTCCAGAGCTAAAACTACAAGGAAGCACAACACATATCAAAGTTAATACCAAGGGGATTGCAACGACAGAGGCGCCATGCAGTCAAGACTGTACCCTTCACAACTCCATACCTCTTATAAGCCTCCATGGAATACTCACTGCAAGTTGGGATGTATCGACAGCTCTTTGGCAAGATTGGCGAAATCTCCCCTGCATACATGAACAATACTACCAAGTTAAGCAAAGTAGCAAACAAAATAATGAAACATAATCACGAAGAAACATCAACAAAAAAAAATGAAAATGCACATTAAATTCCTAGACATTCCAAAAAGAAGAAAAAAAACCAAAAAACTCTGTACCAAGAAAATAATAGAGTTCAGCAAAAGGAACGAGGAAAAATGATCAAACATCAACCAAAACGAAAAATGACAAGGCACAAAGAAAGAAATTAACTAAAAGAAATCACTAATAGAAAAACCGAAAAGTTTCAATAAAATTTATGAAAACGAATGAAGGAACCCAAAAGTGATTAGTACCAGCGGTAGTGTACTGTCAGCTAAGGTAAATTTTCGTTTTAATATTAAAGGTGTGTTTGGTACGTGCGTTAAAATAAGGGAGAAAATTTTATGGATGAACTCCGGTGTAAGAAATTTTCTCATCCATGAAATTTAATGATACACATGAAACTCATTCATAAAATTTTCTCCTTCATTTTCACCCTCATACCAAACATACCCTAATGGTTCTACACTAAGAACTTTACTCAACTAGCACATGGCTCAAATTGCGTGAACAAATTTTAAAGAGAAAAAAAAAAAGGAAGGAATGAAGGAAAGAAAAATGGTTACTTTTGTAGAATCTCAACATGGAGAGCGCAGCTTTAACTCCTAAATTGTTGACCTCGCCATCTGATGAAAGACAAAAACAGTTAAAAAACAAGTCCCAATACAAGTTAAGTTCATTGGCGCGCAACCCACGCACGAGAGAGAGAGAGAGAGAGAGAGAGAGAGAGAGAGTGCACCTTGCACTGTTTCGGGGTTCGAATCTTCGTTCAACGCACGAGCGATTGGCGTGCAATGTGGTGGGGTTTTGGGCCGGTGACGAATGGTGAAAGGGCGGTGTTTATTGGTGTTGATTTTGAGAGAAGTGAGATTAGGGTTTCGAAATTGGAGGGGAATTGGAGTGAGAACAAGAGTGTTATGGGAGTTGAGAGGTACGGGAAAGAGAAGAGAGGCCATGGATCACGCGCCGATACACGCGCCGCTGCTAAGTTGCCTTGCGCTCTTGCCTAACCTTCACGGCCTCAAATTCTCCGTCAAGAAAAATATCAGCGTATATTATATCTTAGAATTTAGTTTAAATACACTAAAAGTGCAGAATAGTTTTACACTATCGGCCAATAAAAATGGTGAAAAGTATTAATTTATACAAATAATCATCTAATATAATAAAAGATCCACTATAATTTATCACTTTTTTCTATTTCTATTAATTAACAGTATAAAATTATTTTATATTATCAGTACATATCAATTAATCTATACGTATTAATAAAAACAAAAATCATCTCATTTAACTATCATTGAATTATATTGTTTATTTTGTCCTTATAATTTTGTTTATAATTATTATTTTGTTTGAATAAAATAATTATTCAAAAGTGAAAACAACTACGATTATGTATAATTATTTTCATTTAATTAAGAGTTATAATTTTATATTTTAATATTAAAATATTTAAATATGTTCTAACATGTGAAAAAATTAAAAGTATATATTTAACTAGCACATAAATATTGGTAATCTATTAAAATTTTGATCAGCTTTATAATGCCAAGTATGTAAATTATAATGTACTAGTTTTCAAATAATTGAATCATAGCAATTGAATCACCTAATGGTTGTTTTTTGTATATCTCATTAAATTTAAAATGTCTTGTATTTGACACTTCTTTCTCCTCCTATTGACTTTGTAAAAGAAAGGATTAAATCATTACTTTTATTTCTTAAAAATTGAGTTTACATCAATTTTTCCATTAAAAATAAATAATAGTAATTTAATATTTTAATCATAAAATATGATAATGAAATTCTGTTTTTATTTGTAAAGAAGATACAAGAGTAAGGAAGTAACTTAATATTATTTATTATTAATACATTATTATATTAGTAGTAAATCTTGTGGCTCAATGATTTAAATATGGGCTTTGTGCTCTGATATTCCAAAAATATTGTCTTTGAAATTTAATTACAAGGATATAGGAATGGTAGGAGAGAATTTGCCTCTGTGAGAGAGAAAATTGCTCTTAGGTATTTCGCCCCAACATAGGTAGAAATGTGGCATAATTAAATATTATTATAACACAAAATTCTATCTGATCAGGGGCGAAATGTGGAAGGAAAAATATGAGAGAGATTTCACCCTTTAAATATTGGAATTTGAAAAAAAAATATGTGAGAAATTTTAACCCTTAGATGTAGGAATTTGAAAAAAAAAAACACCCACAAGTAGAATGGTCAAAAATCTAACAATCAAAAATTCCAACGGCTCACAACTTTAGTTGTATAAACTCTCCTCATTACATGAGTGCTCATATATTTTTGCTTCATTTTTGCTGCTTTCCCTCACTCAATTCTTACTATTCTCTTATTCTCCATTGTTGTTGCTCCCATTTTAGTAGTGAGAGTGAGAAATTATAGACAATAGTTCAAATATTATTGTTATTGCACATTTAATGGCTTTGTTATTAAAAATATTGAGGAAAGTGTGATATTTATGTCTAATAAGTTACTTATCATTTTCGTTCCTCAAACCATATCATTTGAGGAGTTCAATGATATACTTTGTCAAAGTATAAATACTGGCACTCCGAAGAGAGTGGTGAGAATTAGATATCGATGTTTGATCTCAAATCTCAATGACAAAATACAGTTTCAAACAATTAAAATAAGCAGAGATAGGGAGATGTAAATAATATTTAGGATATATAGATAGTATCTATAGTGTATTACTGCCATTGAACTGTACATCGATTTCGAAGAAATTGTTGCTAAAGTTGGTGAAGTAAGTCTGCATTACAATGAATATGTTCAAAGTGCATGTTCCGCCAAGCGATATGAAAACACTATCCCAGTTCATATATTTAATATTTTATTTCAAAGTTAGTCATATAAATAATTTCTTTATTATGATACAATTTATTTATTAATTATGTAGTAATCTCATTAATAGTTTTGTGGAATTAAATTTTTATCTTGATCAATATAATATTTGTATTATTTTAGTTAATACTTTTTAATAATTTTTGTTTCAATACTATATTACTCAAACCGATACCAGTTCTTATCCGATTAGACAACATAACTACAATATTATTCCAAGTTCTTATCTAGTAAGTCATGTGATACATTTATTAAATGACCTTACTTAATTCTTTAATTCTTTATATGTAATTAGCTCATTTAACACAATTATTAGAATATACAAATATTAAAGTTTTAATCTCTAAATTTTCCCAATATAATAATTACCTAATTATAAAAGTTTGAGTATTTAAAAAAAATAAGAAAAATATGTTTATTTAAAATTAATATTTTTAATGTGTTCTTGTAAAGTGTAATGAATTTTGTAAAAAAATTCCGTTTTTAGAGATAAATAAATTTAATGTACTTGATGAACAAAAAAAAAAGGGAAGGATTAATTCTTGTACAAAAACTAAGAAGTGTTAATGACTAGAAGCAATTTTTTAAAAATAAATTAAAATATTACATAGTTATATTAAATTTGTTTTTAATTGTTATTCAATTTTATTCATTGTTCGTTAGAAAGTATTATAACTATTTTAGATAGTTGTTATATCAACAAAAAAATTAAGAGTCTAATTTACAAGTTACATGCAAGTAATTGAGTTAGATATGTTAATTTCACATAAAAATCAAAAGTTTAGTTTATCATTTTAATTAATTGTTTATCTTTAATTCAATTAAATTTTTATGTTTATAAGTTAATTACATTTTTATGTTAATTATATAAGTTTGTGTTATTTTAATTAATACTTTTCAATAATTTTTGTTTTAGTATCATGTTGCTCAAATTGGTATCAGTTCTTATCCAACTAGACAATATGACTACAACACTGCTCCCAGTTCATATCCAGTAAGTCATGTGATACATTATTAAGAAAACTTTACTTAATGCTTTAATTATTTATGTCTAATAAGCTTATTCAACACAATTATTAGAATATATATAAATGTTAAAGTATTTTTTCTCAAAATTTTCTCAAGATGATAATATTTCAATATGGTTAATTATCTAATATTAGTTTATTAGTTTAATTAATTATTTATCTTTAATTAAATTAAGTTTTTATGTTGATTAATATAATATCTATGTTAATTTACTTAATTCTTTTTAATCTAGCATTAATGTGAAGCTGAGCCTAGTTGATTTCCAGTAAGAGGTGTAGAGTGCATGGTTGACAATAGTGAAGGTGAAAATGATGCCGAATACTTCGAAAGAGAGCATGAAAGTGACAGTGATGATACCGATGATGAGGGTGGACCAAACACAGCAATAGCAGCTCAGCATGTAGAGGATACTCCACCTTTCATGCGAGCTTTACATTTTGAGGCTATGCATACTCCTGAGTTTCCAGAGTATGTGAAAATGGTTAGTAGTTATGTTGCTGATGGTGATTTTCATGTTGGAATGATATTCAATGATTGGGAGGCCGTAGTACGAGCAGTTAAGAACTACATCCTATCTAGATCAGTGGATTACAAAGTGCATGAGTCATAACCATTAATCTTTTATTGTAAATACAAACACTTTGACTCCGGATGTCAATGGGTTATTAGGGTCAGTTTCAGAAAGAACCAAGACATTTGGAAGGTCAAGAAATACAATGGCCTATACATTTGCACTTTAGCAATGCTTTCTCAAGATTACACCAAATTGGATTCTGATATGATTGCACAATATATGTAATCCATGGTAAGAGCCAACCCATCTTTAAAAGTAAAGAATGTGATTGCGGAGATCCAAAATTGGTATGGATACTTGACAACATACCGGAAAGCATGGGTGACGAAGCAAACTGCAATTGAAAGAGTTTATGGTAGTTGAGACGAGTCGTATAAAGAATTACCCAACTGGTTAGGAGCAGTGTGCTATTTTGATTGACATGCACGTGTTGAGTTTGAAACTGTGTTAGCCTACCATGGAGTGAGCTGGTGTCGAACACCTGAACATTCAAGCGGGTGTTTTGGACTTTTGATTCCTATAGGAGAGTTTTCAAACATTACAAACCATTAGTACAGGTTAACAAAGCACATTTATATGGCCAATGCAAAAGGACTTTATTGATTGCAGTTGTATAAAATGGCAATCAAAACATATTGCCTATTACTTTAGCAATTGTTGAGGGCGAGACTACATATGCATTGTCTTTTTTCTTGACCCATTTACTTAGATATGTAGTGATCAAGGATGGGGTTGGCATCATTTCAGATCAACACAAGTCAATCAAAACAGCAATAAGGTAGAGTCAAGGTCATTGGGAACCTCTGAGAGCATTCCGTATGTATTGCATTAGACATATTGCAACCAACTTCTTAAGGAGATTCAAGAAGCTGTATTTGTATCGACTTATTGTGAGCATAGGTAACTTATATTTTGTTTGTATTTCTAAATATATTTTGTTTTTTTTTTTAATATCTATTGACCAAATTTTGTTTTACAGGGTATTCGAGGATGCAGCGTGAATTTAATCATCACTATGAATGAGGAGGAGCACAAGTACGGTCAGGTTCATCAGCATCATATACAAGGCAAAAATTATTTACATTTAACGTGTTGTTGCTCAATGAATCTACCGATATGCGCCTCGACTGAAATAGTTGCACCCGACTATGACCAGCATCGGCCCAAAATGCCCCAAGATCAACGGACATTCTTGGGGTATCCATATGGATATGCTGCGGGGGGCCTGGTCAATTGGATGATCGCTCGGGGGTGGTGATGGTGTGCGAAAATGTTGTTGGGGGGCGGCATATGCCCATAATTTTATGGATCTTGCAGGTTAAATTCTGGAGATAGTCATATCTGGGCATGAGTAATCGCTACATGCTCTTGATACCAGTGCCAATATTCAGGGGATGACATATAATCAATAATGGAATGACCAATAGCACATACTCAGATCGGCTATGCCACACATTAATCCAATGTTGATGTGTCTGTATCAAGTTCCAATCTATTTTTTCCCCTCAAATTTTGGTTATGTGGTTCCTCTAAGTTGATAAGATCAGGCGGAATAAGCTGATATACGCCAAACTGATGCATCATGCGGTTGATCAAGTGCCATTCAACCGCCTCAAAGCACACAAGTGCAGTAACGGCCGAGCACACTGAGCGGTCATCCCACACATGCGGTGGAATGCATGAAATAATAGCAGGAATCTCATACGGATGTCAAAAAAATTGCAACTGCATTATAAAATAAAGAAGAAATACCATGAGATATACATATAGATAATCACATTATAGGAATTGTTATAGTATTCTATTCGCTACCTGGTTCTGTAAGCCAACACGATCTAGAGCCCCCCTTATATTAGCGATGGTAGTATAGTTAAATCTTCGGGGATATTCAGCACTAGCACATCTATGTAATGTTATGTTAATTAGATTTAAATATGACAATAACATAACATTGTTCTTTAGAATACTAACTGATGTAATTATTCTATGTTAACAAATAATTGCCTTAAATAAGTTTACTGCATATAAAAAATAAAAATTGATAACGATAAATTAATCCTTTTGAATTAAATTCACATGCTAACATATAAAAATAATAAATTTCAATGAACCCTATAAATTTAAACTAAATTATTCAATTTACAATTACTATTATCAATAATTTTGTTTCAATTATTTTTTATTAGGTTATTGTTTTAATTAACAAGTAATTAAGTTAAATTAGTTTACCTCGCACATAGGGGAAATATAATTGGCCTATCCATGGCACATAAAAACGGGAGCCGATGCCATGCCCATGATTGCAGCAATATGAGGCAGCTGCTGACCTTCTTTATACTTTTCCGCGAAGCACGACATAAATCTTGATATAACATAGTGAGGCATATGGAACCCCAGCTGTATTGGCCAATCTGGTCCAACTGTAAGAGGAGCAGAAGATACTTTCCATAGATATTGGATGACATCTTGTCCGACATTACTTTACAACCCAACAAACGCAGCACATAAACATGTGCAAAGCGCTCTATTGTCTGCTGGTCTGCATCGTCTGTGAGCGTCGAATTAAAACTCTCCAACCAAGACAACCTGATCACGCAACTAATAAAGTTATTGACTTCAGGTTGTTGACCGAGTCATGCCTTACATAGATCCTGAAGCATTGGGACATTAAGACTAGTGATTCTAGTAACAATCAGCCCATTGATGGGCAGCCCAAGGTGGAGTGCTACATTTTCTAGAGTCACAATACAGTCTCTGCAAGAAAAATGAAATATGTGACACTTCGGCCTCCATCATTCCACCAATGCACTAATTAGATCTGGAAGTAGAAGAAATTTCTTGATACTGGCAACCTCATTCAATCTCGTCCTTTGTAAGTATCCTTCTATCTTATGATGCGGTGGCTCCATATTCGTAAATCGCATGCGCATCTATTCACCATCCTATTACATTAGCATAAAATAATAAATTAGATAAATTTATTAAAAAAATAGCTACAATTAAATTCAAAAATCGATTTATTGAATTTCAATACCTCTTACAATAATCAAATCTCAAATAAATTAAAGCTAATTCTTATAAATTTACCACAATTCTATGAATTTATAACTAAAAATGTTAATTTATTACGACTGCTCTATTATATGTATTAAGCAATTAATTTAAATTCTAAAGTATACGCTCCAAAATTATAAACTATTATATATATTAATCTTTTTATCCCAACTCAATATCATTACCTCAATTTTTAATCTTTTTACAAATTAAAAATCTAATAAAGCAAGTATAATAAAAATAATCCCTAATTTTTAATTTAAAATTATATTCTAAAATGTAAGCATATGACATTACCACTCTTATAAATTTTTTGCCCTTTCCTACTTTTAAATTAATTAACAAATGAATTTATTTTCATATTTACTATTACCAATTTTTAAAGATAAATTTTGTTTAAAAATTATCTAACATAATAATTATCTAGATTATATAATACTAAATATAAAAAAATAAAATGTTATTTTAACTTAACTATTTAAATTCTAAACAATATATTCAATATTACTTTTATATTATCGATTCTTTCTTGCAAAAATAATAATAATACCATCAAAAAATGAATTAATACATTATAACATAAATTGTCTTGTATTTTAAAAAAATATATAACAATTTTTACAAATTTGTCTTATATCATCACTAATGACATGCTTATATTTTAAAATAAATTAATTTCAAACATAATATCACAACAAAATTTCAAACATAACAAACATAATTTCTAAAAATAAATATATTACATCAGGAACTTGCATTGCAATATGACTGCCTGAATCTATTGTTGAATCACGTCATCGATTATGTCGCCTCATTTTTCTAATTTCTTTCTTTTTTTCTTATTGATCACATACCAAACCAAATTACACGCTCAACTAACTCTAGCACCACTCTCTTGAGACCTCTTACTGCAGCAAAACACAAAACACTTTCTCGCACTCTAATAGCACAATACAAAACCCTCAACAATTTTAAATCTGCGAACCCCAGACACACTGAATCCATTTATTCACCCATCAAGTCCAACCGGTCAATATTGCTTCTGAAAAGAAGTACATTTGGGAGTGCAGTTATGTAAGAGAATTCACGTTACTCAAGGTAGGAAAATAAGCATGATGTGACCCTATGGCAGAGATTCCCCTCAATGTTGTCTTCCACATTTTTATGTTGCAGCAAAATCATGGGTTCTGATTCTGTTCCGAAATCATGCGTGATAATACTGTGTTATTTGTCTCAGATTTCACATACAAGAATTAGAATATGCAAAAAAAAAATTAACAAACTAAACCCTACTTAATGTACGGTAAAAAGTGTTTATTTTTTGCATGATCCCATATTTACATAAATTATCCCATATTATTATATTTTTAATATATAATTCTTATATAAAAAATTAAAAACCTCTATAGTCCAACCAATAATAATGACTCAGTTCGTAGAAAAGCTTGTCGGAGATTCCTTACAGAGATTATTTTGCGTGACTCTTTGCAGAGATTTTGTTGTGAATTGCATTAGACATTTCGCCCCCTTCCTTGTAGGAAACGTGATTTTTTATTGTAAAAGTATTAGAGATTTCCCCTTTTTGTAGGAAACCAAGCAACGTCCCACCCTCCTTTTTGTTACACATTTCGCCTTATTTTATGTAGAAAAGTGAACAAAATTTAATTCACCCTAAATACTACATACTCCACGGTGAAATGCTCTAAATTTTTCCATACTCTTGTATTAATGCAAAATATCTCATATTATGATAATTTTATCTCACAATTCCCATTAAAAAAAATGAAAAGCCAAATCTTGTTTCTTGTTGAACAATTAATTAATATTATTTTTATACTAGTAAAGGATTAAACTAATGTAAATTTGGAAGTCCTTCTGCCTAGGAATAGATGTTAATATCTGCTAGGTGCATTGTCTCCAATGTTTAAGAAATATAGAGCACTCAAATCTGACATCATTTAAAAGAAAAACTTTGTACACTTAAGACAATTATAAAAATTTATGTATTATATTATTTTATATTTTTCTTCTCTAAGCCTTTCCCCCTCCCCCAAAAAAAGGGAATAATAGTATTTGACCTAATGTACATGACAACAATGATTATCTTAAGAGTAAAAAGTTCTTAATCTAAGTAATGAAAGATTTGAGTAATCAACAATCTACCTATTCATTTATATTATTTAATATTTTTTATTTATTTCATAGTTTATAATTAATTGCAGTTGCACTTGTTATATAGGCCACTAGTAAGTTTTGGTTCTCTAATTTTTTATAATTCAATTTTTTGAAAAATAATCGAAAATTGGACTGATAAAATTTCCAATTTATAATTAGTTTGTTAGACTGATTAAATTTGTTCAAACATAACTAAATTGTAATTGGAACTGAAAATATTTCAATAGGAAATGTGACTTGTTCATGATCTAACTACTTCAATTAGATGGTTCAATCTAATGGGATGCCTAAAATGCTCTTCACTAGTCAATGCGTCTTATACACATTGCGATCTAACTATGACCATATGAGGATGTATTGATACATCAATCACCTAAATACATTGTAATTTTAGCTAATATTAAAAAATGTGGCTAAATGCACTGTGTGGTCTTGATATTAAAATAGAACTTTTTTGGAGATATTTTCAACAATTTTATAATATTATAAAATATTTTTTTGATTTATTTGTGTGATTTTAAAATTAAAAAATTTATTCTAAAATTAAAAAATAATAATTTCAAAATCATATAGTTAATTTTGATTATTTTTAAAATATATTTAATTGCTTTTTCAAAGTCTAGTTAAAATTAAAAAATTATTATAATATATCATCGGTAATTGGTGTATCAATATACTATTAGATCTTCACCATTAGATGATAAGATATATTATGCTCATTGACTAGCAAAAATGCATGATAGCATGCACCTCAATCTAATTTTCTAAACATTGAGACAATGAGACAATTTGTGAGGTATCTTTCTTCTAAGGCTTTGTTTGTGAGTTAAGTTTACAGAAGAAAAAAAGGAAAGGAAAAACTGAGAGATATAAATATCATGTTGTTTGGGAGTTTTAATCTAAATAGAAAAAGGTGTTTGGGGGTTTTCAAAACCCCCTTCAAGCCCTCCATATTCGCCCTTTTCTAGCTCCCCTAAAATGGGGGGTTTTTACACTCAAACAAAGAAAGGACAAACCCTTTAAATCTCTTCATTTTCATCTCCTTTCTTCTCCTATTATGCCTTCCATTCCCTTTCCTTCCCAACTCCCAAACAAAACCTAATAGTTTGTTGCCGTTGGTTAGGGATTCAACTTGCAATACACACATCGGTTCTTGAGTGATCCACATTAAAACTGGTTGTAGAAGTCCACCTTAGAGCCAAAGAGTAGTTGAGATGATACAAATGCAACTAAAATAATTTATTTATTAAAATAAGAAATTAAAAACACATAAACACGAGTTGTCATCATGGCACCCCATATCAGTTCTCGAGTGATCCACATTAAAACTCGTGGTACAAGTCCATCTTAGCGCCAAAGAGTAGTTGGGACTTTTGGGATGATACAAATACAATTAAAATCATTTATTTATAAAAATTATCAATGGCACCGATAGAGTCTATAATTGGCTTTAGAAAATCATGTACTTAGTTGCCATTTGCCAAGACACAAAGTATTAATTTGCTTCAGAGAGCATAGCCCTAACGACTTTAGGTGTTCAATCCCATACTTAGATAAGGATATCATGACAACATTCAAAAATTTAAAAAAGAGAAGTGATCCGGGAAAACAAAGCCTTGAAGTCCTTTGTTGGAGCACCTGCCCCCTCAGGTTTTGATGCCAAGTCAAACGCCTTGAACTTAGCCTCCTCAAAATTTAGTGCCTGTTAAACCAATTAAATGAAGAACTGTTATCCAAATCTAACAAAACCTTGGAGTAGAACAAAAATTCAAAAACTGGGATTTTTTTTGCGCCCCCCCCCCCCCCGGCGCGCGCGAGGGGCGGGAGGGGGGTTCACTTTTTATTTTTATTTTTATTTTTAAATTTTTTGTACACCGGAGAGAGCTATGTTTTATTTATTTATTTATTTATTGTTTTGGATCTATTCCATTTAATCTAGAATCTACTAGAACTCTAACTAATTTGGTTTAAGCCAAATTGACTAATTATAAAATAAAGCTCTTCTAGCATTAGACCTTTCTATCCATAAGTCTTGAGCACAACAAATCGCATGAATCAACCAAGCAATTGGAAGGAGCCATATTTATTTGCTGCAAACCCAAACTGGTTTATAAAATTATACCTGAATGCAGACTTCTGCAACATCTGCTCTAGGTATGCTTTTGGTTTCAGTCTGGAGAAGCTCATCATCCTTTCCGACAATGAGTTCCCGAAGACCTCCATCTTTATCTAGCAAGCCACCAGCCCTGATTCGGCACAGGTGAGAAAAGATTGTAAAGAAAGGAAACACAATCTCACAACATATTCATACGAGAAATACTAAATGTTACAAAGCCTTTTCATCAAAACGACAAGTGAAGCCAAAAAAATAAATGAGAAGTGGTGCATTTTGAGCCACACCAGTTTTTCTCTCTCCACATTTGACAATCTCACTCCATGATGAATGGTTAGAAACTTTCGTAACTGCCACACGAATTCTCAATTTGTGCTGTATAGCACTGCTGTATTCATATTCATAAGAAAGCCACTGCCCAAGAATACTACTAAGCATTGGCAACAATTATGTTGAAAGCAACCGTGCTATATAAATGGGGGCCTATCAAGTGAGATGAGTGGTTTATTATGAGAATGAGAAGGACAGATTTTAGTCATATAACCATATATAAATGGTCAAGATTAAAAGTTATTTAAAGGTTACATGATCACGTAAAAAAGTCACATGACTTTATATTTTAATTTCGACCATTTATGTAAAATCCGATAGTCAAAATTTATTCCTCTTGCATTCTCAAAATTAATCATTCCTCTCACTTGATCCTCTCCCCATATATATGGCCGAGCAATTATATGTTCTGTGTACTGATAAGCATCAATAAAGTAATGCATATTTACCAATGTTTTAATGTTAAAGGCAAATGCACATGGAATTGGGGTTATAATCAAAGATCATGGGGGACGATTTGTGGCTGCGATGCTAAGGAAATACTGGGGAACATTGGACGCGTCTAGGGCAGAAGCCACCGCAGCAAGAGATGGGTTGAGGTTCGCCTTTGATTTTGGAATTAGGTCATTAATATGGGAAGGGAACGCAAAACTCATAATCGACAGCTTCAAAAGGAATTCGGTAGATCTCTCTTACGATGGGAACATACTAGCTGATGCCTATAGACCAGCAACCAAGTTTAATTTCTTTAAAGTTAATTCTGTTCCTAGAAGATGTAATATGGTAGTAGATAGAATAGCAAGCTTAGCTAATGTATGGGATCATCAAATTTGGACAAATGAGGCCCCCACTTGTATTCTTGATGTTCTAGCTCTTGAGGCTTTGTTTTAAATAAATTCATATTTTCCATCAAAAAAAAAAAAAAAGGCAAAGTTGACAGTTCCACACATTAAGCATCAATAGTCAGAGAAGATCACAAGATGATAATCTTTATTTAAAACTACGAATATCAACAGTTCCACCTTTTTTTCCCCCTCCAGAAAATAGAACTCTGAATTGAAAAAGTTCTCAACTCAAAATAATCAGGTGTACCTTATGATCGTGTACGGAATACCAGAATCAGCCAGATACTGCTCAGCCTTTCTTTTCCAAACCTGCAATCAATATAAAAAATATATTCTTTCAATCAAAGGGGAAAAAATGGAAGGACAATAGATCCTATCTCTTTTACCAAACTTGCACTCTGCTTCAAAATGAAATGTAAGCTCTATTCAAATTAAAAAAGAAAAAAGACCATAACATTATGAAGGAAATCTAAAATGATTGGAGAAAATATGACTAACCAATATATTCCCATTACCCAGGCTGTTCAAAGGATGGTTAGGGTTTGTTCCACCCATAGACCCAACCAACACAATGTGCTTCACTCCTGCTTCCTTAGCTGTTCAAACAGATAAAAAAATTTTAAAACCACAAGCATGAACGAGTTATTAATTTAGTATTATCCTTTATGATAAAATGAAAGACGGGCATGGCTTCTCACCAGCATCTATTTGGTTTTTCTGCCCAATCCAGTCAACCTAATACACGAAAAGTAAACTATAATATTAGTGAAAGGAGATCAACATTAAGAATGTACTTAGCATACATACGAAAACTGTGTCCGCACCTGTTCAGGATATGCACCATCATCAAAATAGAACTCAGGCCTTCCACCTTTGGTTGGGTCAAACCCAGGCTTCATTATTGGCACTGCACTTGTGAGAATTATCAGAGCATCTGTACCTTGAATTGCAGGAACAATACTTCCGGTATCTCTTATATCCCCAACAAAAACATCATCTGCACCACCAATTTTCTGTTTGCTTTCTTCTGTTCTAACCAGTCCTCTGGCAACATATTGGTTAGGCTTTTCTTTTAATTTTCTGTACACTATTTGTCCTGAAAAGGTAACCAATGAATCACATCAAGCATTATGATTTAATGACAAAAAGAAAAATGTCTCTTTCTTATCTTATCTAGTGAAGATGAAGAGAGGGCAAAATTGAAGTCATGACAAGAGTTAGCTTCAGCTTTCAGATCAAGCCATGGTTAAAGAAGCCAACACATCCTAAATAGATTGATCAGAAAGGAGACTGGATGACAACAGAATCATAGGTCAAGGTGTGTGTTTTTCCGTACAAGTAACATGTATATCATATAAGAGCAGAAATAAATAAATATACGGCCCATTCAAAAAATCTACTAAAATATATTCGTCCGAAGCCTCTATAATATGCATCATGTGGAGAACTGTGTCTTCAAATAGACAGTGAAGACAGAGCAAATATTGTGGTCATGACTCAGGATATAACAAAGTTCAACTTTGAGATTAGCTATTGCTTATAAAATCCCATGATAGTTTATTTAATTCTGTATGATGACGTAACTGGCACAATCATATGGTCATTCAATCATTACAAGTGAGAGGGAGAAAAAAAAAAAAAAGAAGCTTCATCCCACTTGATGGGATACTAGAGTTCATGATTCAATTGACACCACCAAAATTACACATTTTGGTCATCCTTTTTCTATGTCAACCCTTCCAACTAAGAATGCTCATATCTGCAACACTTAGTTTTTCCTCTTATTGGAGTTTCACTACCCAACATTCACCAGAATCACTACCATTGAGCATCGTCGGTCTTATATTTGGCCAGGTTTATATATTAAACGAATTTATTTCATGTACCGATAAGTAGTATTAAAGATATCCCTTCCTTTTTAAAAAATAAAGAACCCGAAGAAGTTCTCAAAAAAATAGCGATAATTTTTTCAGAAATTTTCTAATTCCCGATCACTAAATTTACAGCATCAATTAAAAAACTTATACCAACTCCGATCAAATTGACACAGCGCAATTTCTTTTTATTCCACAGTACTTTAAGCAAAAAAAGAATAATAATAATAACAATAAAGAAGAAGTAGGAGCGGAACCCAAAATATTGTTTTGTTTTTTTGTGGTTAAAGTGTCAATTTTTGGGAGCGAGCAAACGAGAACTAAAAGAAACGGACGAAATCAAAGAGGTAAAAGAGAGAGAGAGAGAGAGAGAGAGAGAGAGAGAGAGAGAGAGAACCTGTGCGACCACCAGCTCCAGTAACAAGCACTGTGCTCGGGGCGGAACCCGCCATGTTTCCCCGTAAGAAAGAAAAACAAGGCTGTGGATATATCTAGGAAAAATGGAAGGTGCAGCTATCGAAAACACGACCGCGGACTGTAACGAAAGGCTCGGTTCAAATAGGGGAGATTTCTAGAAAACATAAAATGGGGAAATTTTCATTATCCAGCATGGTGACTCATATCGTATCCATATTCATTATCTAAATTTTAAGGTAATATTATAAAAAATTTTATGTTTCAAATATCAAAATTTTTAATTTAATATTTTTACTTTTTATTTTTTTAATACTTACATTAAATAATTACAAAATTAATTTTAAATTTCTCTATCTATTCATTTATAATCTTTTTTTTTTTGGCTAAAACATTTTCAATTTTCCATTAATTTATGCTTTTTCAATTATGTGTCGAAGAAAATAATTTTAACTTAATCTAACTTAATTATATATACATATATTCTTTAAAATATTCATATCACTTATTATTTACTTCATAAATTGAAGAATACCTAAATTTATCCTAAAAAAGGTAACATCTAAATTTTAATTAAATTAGTTTCAAATCTTTATATCTTTATATATTATATTATTTCAACTAATTTATTATTTTATTGGATATTCAAAATCTTTATTTTGTTAAAAAATTATGTGGTTAATCAAATTGTCAAATATATTGGTTTCATTATCTTAATTTAACCTCATTAATCAAATTAATTTTATAATCTTATTTGGGGTGTCTTATTTAGTAAAATTCATATCATACTATTAGGTATTTAATTTAATTTATGAAAAATATATATGTATGTGTTAATTTAGACGTAATAAAATCAAAATTTTTAGGACAATTTAAGTGATTTCATTATTTTTTAGAGATATACTATATAAAATTTTGTAAAATTTTAATATACTTATATTATATATTGGTTCAACCCATCAAAAAAAATTATATATTTGTTCAATTTATATTAAATTAAACTTAATAAGTACAATATCTATAGTTTGTCTTCATTAATTTCAAAATTCTTAATGAGGATAATTGTGCACAATTATTATATAATCATAATATATATAAATATCATTGTTACAATTTAAAATAACTATAGTAATTATATCTAATTTACGACTAATATATTTATATTAAATTTAACCTAATAAAGACAATATTCAAATTTTAATTTAATTAAATTTTAAAATCTTATATCTTTATATGTTCATCATTTCAACTACTTCATTATTTTATTGGTATTCAATTATTTTTAAAAAATTATGTAATTAATCCAATTGTCAAATAGATTACCTTCAATTTTATTTTAAAAACAATTTAAACTCATTAACAAAATTCATCTTATAACTATATAATGTATGTTTTGAAAAAAGATGGAAGGGTTATGTAATAAATATATCTCTTGGGGGAGGGGTGTCTAATTTATTCCTTTTTTTAATTATTTTGCAATAACTAATAATAATATATGTATAAAAATAAATATGTTCAAAAATAAAATTATAAAAAATGAAAATAAAATCATCAGTCTCATCCCAAATGTAGTCAAGTGATTCACATCCTGCTCAACATTTGTGCCTTCTTGTATATAGTTCCATCTGAAATATACCCACAGATAACACACATGGATGTATACATTAGGAATTCCAACCTTAAGAATCGTGACTCACTTATTAAGTCTATAAAAGGATAACCATTTAGATATGTCATGCTTCATATAAGATGCCTCAATAACTTCTATTTTCACATAAGCAATAGGATCCATTTCATCCACAGAACACCAAGGCTCTAAAACACTAAGATTTATGGATGAATGAGTATTTAATAATGCAAAATAAATATGTAAAGCATAACATGCTCTATCGTATGTAAACTACAGAGTTAACAACTAGAAGATTTGCACGATAGACATATCATATTATGCCAAAGTAGGGTTGAAGTTTTGCAAGACCAGTTTCAAGTAGTGTGTCAGTCATATTGGTCATGGATTTTCAAAAGGATCCCAAGAACATTCCGATTCTATCAACAGTTTTTATCTCGATATGCAAACATTAAAACTAAAAATTATTTTATCATTAAAAAAGAAAGCAAAATACAGGATTCATAGTGCAGAGAGAAACTAAATACCTTAACATCTCTTTGCATTTTCTTTGGCCTCATCAAACCAATTGCTCCATTAGAATGTGGTTCATTATGCTTATGACAAATGACATCAGAATATCGATTAAGCTTTATCTCACTTGATGGGATACTAAGGTACATGAATCAATCGACATCATTGGCCACTATCAAGAACCAAAATTACACTTTTCGTAGTGAAAAATCTACTAGTCTTTTTCTCTATGTCTACCCTTCCGACTAAGACTACTCATATCAAGTGCAACATTTTTGCTGTTATTGGAATTTCACTGCCCAACAAAATTCACTAGAACCACTGCCATTGAGCATCGTTGATCTTATAATTTGGTCAAGTTTATATTTTAAAAAATTATTTCATGTACTGGTAAGTCATTAAGATATCCCTTCCTTTCAAAAAATAAAGAATCCGAAAAAGTTCTAAAAGAAATAGCGATGATTTTTTTTTCAGAAATTTGTAATTCAACTACATCAATAAAAAACCCAAATTCCCGACCACTAAATTTACAGATGCTCATAAAACCACGTAATCACATAGCATCAATTAAAAAATTATATCAACTCCAATCAAACTATGTTTCAATACTCTTTTTTGAGAGTAGATTTAACAATAACCCAAACTTAGATTCTAGGGTCGTAAGCTTTAAACAAAAATGTAAGCAACAAGAAGGATAGGGACCACCCATCCGGGATAACTTTAGCAATGAACAAGTGTCATCACCGATGGAATCAATAGAGGGATGTATGAGGCACTCTTTCTCTCATAGTGCTCTAGGACACTCAGGCGTGACAACCGAACTCTTGAGTGCTTGGTTTCTCTGGGTTTTCACTCTATGTTCTAAATATGTCTTGCTAGTGTTTAGACAGCCTTAGGTGATCTATTTCTAGGTTGTGGATGTCTGGTTTCATGTGGATTTCGAAGTGCATAAGTTGGGTCTTGGGTAGCAAAGCTTATTTTGGGACATGGGGGGTTCATGCCACTGTCGGAACTTGCATTTTTATCGAGCTTGCTCTCTAAGCTTTGGGTGTGCTTTTTTCATGTTTTCCTTCAGACTAGTGGAAAGCCAAATACATTGGCTTCAGATGTGGGCAGCAAGCCACTCCTTGCAATTGGTGGTCAAAAGTGAACGTCAAGTGAAAGGGACATTTCATATGGTCAAGGGGATAATGTTTTGCTTTTACATTAGCTAATCTCAGACATAGCTAGGTCAAATTATAGGAAAAGAGACATAGGGGAAGAATGGGTAGAGGTAATCTTTGCCAATAGACATTTAATGAGTGTCATCGAAGTTATGACATTTAATTCATAACCCATCTTGACAATCTGGCCCAAGACAGAAAAAAGCAGAGCCCATCTGACCCCAATGGCAGAAACAATTGATTAAGATGTTCAAAGTAACCAAGTCAGGAGTGATTCCCCTGAACTCCATTTGTGCAAAAAGTGAACGAGCAGTGTCAGAGTGTTTCATCTTAACTATAGAGCCCAAGATCTTGTTAAATTCGTATTTGACTACAGATAGCCGATGACGCTTACTGAGAATGGCCATGCAGGCGGCAACAGCATCGTCAACGTGACCGAAGAAAGAACCATCGGGAGCCTTTGGATGATGAAAATGAGAATAATGCCTAAGAGGCTCAGCATGATGCAAGTAACGGCAGACGTTAGATTTGAAGCGGAGCAACATGCCTTGTTATTATGCTCAACATTGTCTTCTTCGTTTAGGGTTAAGAATGTCCCTTCGATAGGTGTCATCGCTCGTTGGAGGAATCAGTATTTGCTAGCTGCGGCTTTGGGTTAGTGGTGGATACTCTCCCTGAGACTCTGACGCAATGGCGTGCTTCTGTTTCAAGCAGTTTGGTGGTGCTCTTCGCGGGGTGCTCATTATGAAAAGCACAAGCATGGAACAAAAATGACAGTGCCTTTACTTTTGGATTTTAAAAAACAAATTTAATTTAAATACATTGATAATATAAAATAGTTTTATACTGTCAGCTAATAGAAATAGTGAAAAACGTCAACTCATATAAATAATCACCTATTATAATGAAAGATCTACCATAATTTCTCACTTTTTTCTGTTTCTATTGATTGATAATATAAAACTATTTTATATTACCGGTAGATACCAATTAAATTCTTAAAAAATTGGAATACTCTTAAGAGGTGTCATCGATGTTTTTAGAATTGGCTTTTACTTTCTAAATATTAAAAATTAATATAATTGTTCTATTTAATTATAGTAAAATTGAATATTATTCTTTTCAATATCTATATTTATAATAGTTATTTTAAATTTTAAAAGTAATATTATTAAATATTATTTTTGTAATTTTTACTCATTAAGAGTTATTTTTATATTATTTTATCAAATAATATTATTATAATTTTTTAAGAGCAATTTTTAAATAATCTAATGAATTCAGCAACTTTAAATCAAGTCATAATCTCATGGTTACATGATGGCCTTTGTTTTTTTCAACATGACTACCAATTTAGTCATTCAAATATATGTGTTACAATCAATATGGGTATTGGTATAATGATAGAGATATATTATAATTGAAAAAAAATTCCAGTTAAAAGAGTAAGCCCAACTATAATAAAAGAGATTAGTCTCTTTTTCTAATAATATGGTAGAAGATACTCTTAAGAAACCAAAAATAATATACGTGTTGCATTTGTGAGAGAGAGAGAGTGTGTGTATATATATGTATATATATAACATCAAATTAATATCAGGTCTATTAGGTCTATTTTTTAAAGGTCAAATTATTAGTTTATTTTAATATTAGCAAAGCCTCAATTTGCTCCTGAGAGTAAAATTGTCAATCAAAATTGTCTGATATTTAAAAATTACAATTTTAATTACTAATTTTATATTTAGTTAATGAATTTAATTTTTATACATTATAATATAAAAAAATTTTATATAGACTTTCAATCATATATTACTATATCAACAAAAATATTTGATTTCATTATTTACTAACTTAGAGTTTTATAAATAAAAGCATATAGTTGGAAATAATATAAAACTCTTTTATATACATTACATCAAAATTAAACTCAATTAATTAAATAAATCCCTATATCAATAAACATTATCCAAAGTTAGTAACGATGTGTCAATCTAGATATTTGGCTGGTGCTATGCAAGTTTTTTTTTTTTTTTTTACAAGAAAGAAAATTTCTCTAATGAAAAAGTCTAATGATATTTATAAATCGAAAAAGATATATCATATCCAAATTTAATAAAAAATTAATATATTTTATGTTCTAAACTAACTAATGAATTGTGATTGTGCTCTATATTGGAAGACTATTGATGACTAAATATTTTTTATATCGGAGGCCAATATGAAAAGTGATACATCTTGAAAAATATATTGTGTCTCCTTTTAAAATAAATCTAAACATTTTTATTATCTATAAAACCACCAAAATAAAAATACTCACAATGATCAGAACACTCACAAAAGGTACAATAAAATCAAAATAAAAGATAGAAAATCCTAAACAATGAAAAAAAAAAAGAAAATGGAGCTGCCACCAAATAGAAAGATGGCAGCCCCACTCATCAATATAAGACTACATATTTATTAATATCTCATTTTTCTAAAATTTAGCATACTTGATTATAAGAATAATATCATAGAATTTAATAATTGGATTCATAAAATTTAATGTTTATGAAAAGTTATTTAATAGAGTAAGTATGCAAGATTTATTCTTCAAACGCAAAAATTGATGCTAATTTATTCATTTAATGATACAAGTATTAATTTAATATCTTAATTCATATTATATACCGATAAAGATAATTTTATTGTTTATAATTAAGAAATTAAATTCATATTATTTATCTTTAATGAATGTATAGCTGTCAATCAAAGCCATTAATAATATTCTAACGATAAAAGATTTAAGTAATATGTATGAGTAATATTCTAACGATAGTATTCATTATCATCAATATACTAAAAATATACTAATCTAATTATTTATACTATTTATTTTTTTATTTTTATTATCATAAATATAATAATATTATTATATGACTTTAATTTTAAAATAATGACAATATAAAAAAAATTTATACAATTATTCAATTATAGATAACCACGTTAATTTTAACTCTTTCCATAATAGATTCAAAAATCATATAAAATATGATTAATAAACAGTGTAAAATACTTTACTTTATCAATTATATAACATTATATATGTAACTTTTGAAATAATCATGTTAAAGAGCTATATAATTTTGATGATACAATAATTCTTGATGAAATGTGTGTAAAAAATTTTTACATCAAAATTAAATGCATATTATATTATATTATACATACACACAAACTTGCACACAAATATACTCAATGACGTTCCACACATCTATTTATTTATTTTTAACATTCTTCCCCACAACCCCTTCTTGTGTGTTCACAGAATGATTTTTGCTTTGCGCGAGAAACATGACCTAATCCTCAAATCACTAACAAGTTAGAGATTGAGATTTCTAAAAGTCAAAACGATCAGCTAGGCTTAGTTAAGATCTGGGATTATAGATGCTTTGCATAAATTCAGGGTCGTGTGTAGTTTTAATGTAAAACCAACTTTGGTTGTTTAGTAGCAGAGATTAATTTTGCAGAAAAGCTACTTGTATATTACTGCAAAAGCATTCTAAATATATAGCGGCAAAAAACAATGAATACGTTAATCCTTCGCTGCACAATCTCCTCTGCTCAGATTTGTTTGTTACTAACGCAACAGCTCCTTATATTTCTAACACAACAGATTTTTATGAAATTAAGCATAGTTACCAGCATAAAGAAGCAGCAGAATTTATCAGAGCATCTAGCAGATATTTTAGTGAAGGATGACTTGTCATGACAGAACTCTCATAATCACATAAGAACACTGGTGGCATTGCCATCTCCTCCCTTCAATGCACCTAAAAGGAGTGAGGAAATTAAATAAAACAAGCAGCATATGCAAGAGAAAATTCCTTACTTATAACTACTCATCACATATTTAAGCTCATCCTAGAAAGACAAGCATAAAAGTCGTTAGTTGCAAGGATCAGTGAGGAAGGTCGTTCTATATTACACCAAGTTGCAAGGGTATCCCAACTACAAGATTAGTTACACTGGTTTCTTGTAAGCTGATTGCTGGCTTAATCAAAGACCAAAATTCATTAAAATGGGATAAAGTGCGCAGCCAAAATTTCAACTCGGAGAGTTTCATTGACTAGAATATCCTAAGTGACAGATAACTCCTCGCTTAGTAGTTGATATCAAATTAGTCAGGCATACTGGAAATAACAAAGACAATCGACTTGGAGTGCTTTACTTGCAAGGACAATCAATAATCTCATCAACACTGTCAATCCATTAAACAAACAAGTGCAGCATAGTAATCAGTAAGACTCAAAACTAGATGTAAAGACACAGAATGTAAGCAAGCATATCATACTCTCTGGTAACGGAATGAACAGAGTTAACCTATTCCGGATCCTTTTCCACATCCAGTAGCAAGTTCGAGTTACATTGCTCCATGTGGGGGGGACCATGGCCTATGCAGAATGAGCAATATTAACAAATCGACGCTAGCACCAACCCTGCCATAACAGACTTGGTATCAAAACTTGAGGAGGAAAACAGAGATTATTTAAGATTGAGTAAAAGAAAAGTGCAGCCAAAAAGCAAGAACATAAATAGAAATGCAAGAAAGAAAGAAAGCGCGAAATAGAATGATTTTTCTTGCTTTTTAACTTCTGTAACTCAATATTAACACGTTTGATGTTTTGAGATAACACCGGGAAGAATAATCATATCAGTTTCTGTAAGACACCAGTCTGATACAATAATTGAGAAGTTGTATCAGGATATCTTAAACACAAAGCCAGGAATAATTATCAGCCATGCCTGTTACTAGTACACAGACAAAATCCTGATTAGAAATATATAGATGTCAGACAGAGAGCTAACCTCAACCAAGAAAGAAAAGTGGACAGCTATGTTGCACGGATGCGGGAACAGGGTACGAAAATTTTGTAAAAATTGAGGTACAGGTATGGCAATATATATATTTAAAAATATAAAATTTCATAAATTTCGTAAAATAAGAACTGAAATTTCATATGATAAATAATTACTCATTCGGATGATAAACCAACACCATCACAAGCTATCTTCTGGCAGCAACAACACAAAAAAAAAAAAAAAGAAAGGCAACTTGAAAGAAAAGAAAAAAAAAAAAGAAAAAAAGGCATCGAGAAGAAGGAAAGAAAAACAAAAAGACAAAAAAAAAAAAACCTCAAAACGACACAGTTTTAATAAATCCCATGCCTAGAGCCGTGCCTAGCAGTACCTAAACCGTATTCGAGCTGTACCCAATTTTTTTTCAAAAAAAAAAGTAATGAGTAGTACCCAAGGCGTACCCGTATCGGGTATTTTTGTCAAAATAGAGTACCCATACTTCATAGGTAGACAGCAAAAATAACTACAGGTGCATCTATAACCGAAAATCTAATAAATAGCAATCATTCTTCTTCTTTGGACATGTCAAGGACCTAAATGATGAATTGATGCACAAATACAAAAATTATCTAAAGTATAAGAGTGATCAAACTGTTTAGGGTTCCTGAGAGATGTCAGATAAACTTGGGTTAGGCCATCAGATCTTGAGGAGAATTGCTACAATGCACAGTTGCATGCTATACGCGTACCCCACCCTTATTAATATATTGCTGGTTTTGGAAAGAGAAATTCAACTGTCATGGGGTAATTCATATTTGCAAGCAACCAGGAATTATACTGTACAACTTCTGATTTGTCTAGCAGGCAGATTAGTTATGCACATTAACCCAGTTATAAAAGCAAAGGATCACAGCCCAAGCATTTGAGTGCTAACTTCAGAAAATTTTTAAAGGAAAGGGGCATCAACCAAATTTGTAGGACAGAAGTTGGGAGAAAAGTAACTTTTATCAAACTAATTATCATGAAGTTATAGGACATCAGGTTTAGCTGGAAGGCAGCTTATCTCTGAGCCAGTGAGTATTTTACTGAACTTGTATCAAGTCAATGTAAAAGGGGAATACAGTTCTAAAGATGGCTGATCAGGAACTAAGTGATAACACATTCATCCTATGAAGGAGCATCAGACGCAAAGTAGTCATGGTAGAATATGATTGTTTCTTCCACGGAGAGGCAAAGTCTAGCTGTATCCAAATGAAGATTGTTTGGGGCTGACAATCTTATTAATTAATAATTATTATTAATTATCAATATTATTATAACTAATAATAATAATAATAATAATAATAATAAACTATTTTTTTATTATTAGCTATTTATTATTATTATTATTATTATTATTATTATTATTATATTGATTTAATGCATATATTACCTAGTAATCTTTTTGATATACCAAACAGGATAATATAAATTGCCATTTAGATTATCTATGCATACCAAACAATGTGTTTAACATTACCAGCAATTTAAATGCTAGCAATCTTTCTAAGTGATAATCTACATTATTGGTAATGTTAATGAGTAATATACCAAACACCACCTTAGTTAATTGGGAATATCCAGCGACAATAAATCCAAGCAACCATCAGAAAAGCTTTAGACCAACTGAGAAGTGAGAAAATAACAATGATATAACAAAAAATAACATAAGGACAGGAATTTTGAACCCTAGAACACACTACCATCTGCCAACTCCTAATTCTAAGCATAATAAATCATGGTAACCCTTATCAAGCCTCAATTTGCCAAATGATATTATCTTTAAAACACACACAGTTGCTAATGTTCCATCATATAACCATTTCTAGCAAGATGGTAACAGATTTAGAAATCTCATAATTACAAAAATTCTAATCACAACATTTGGGCTCCACGTAGGGATTCTTGCATATCTACTTCTTCATTTGGCAGATCTTACTCTATGTTCCACAAGACAGTTATGCTCCAGTGCAAATAAATGGAAATACAATAATGTTGAGAAAGATCGGATTACGGTTTGGGAAGAAGTTAGAGTGAAAGATGGCTAAGGGTAGTAAACTAAAAATATGATTGATAGATGCAATATGTTAGAATACCCAATCTAGTACTCATTTATACTATTAATTAGGTTAAGTATTAGTAGCACCAGTACAAAGCCAAACCAACTAACAACACGATTAATAAACTAATAACCATAATATCAAAACACAGAACATAGTTATCCTTTGCATTTCTTCTTCCTTCTCAAAAGATGGTCAGAAAGTTTAACTAGACCACTTTATATAGTTTTTCCCCATTTGCTTATTGGGTGTGATCATGGGTTTATCAAGTTGTCTATGGTGGACTACATCAACCCCCCTTCTTTCGTTATACAAACAACATTAGAAATACGAGCCACCATAGAAACCAATCCAAAAATGGAACAAAGCCAAGAAGATGTGCTTCAATTAACTCAACACAAATTCTTCTCTAAATGTCAAAAATGTAGAAGACAATGCCAATAACCATATAGTCTAAATTCTTACGGAGGATATTTTTCGAAAGTAAAAGAGGCAACTAATTGTACTGCTGAATAAACTGAAAAAAAAAAAATCTATATATTTTAAGGGTCTGAAGGCTAACAAAACAAGTACTCAAGTAGTTATGATAAGCTTCACTTAGAACAATATGCATAATAAAATCTTTTGTACTCAATTTATGTAGGTCATAGTACAATGTGCAAGATTGGAAGCAGACATGAAATTTGTGTGGCAGTTAGCATACATTTTAAGAAACAAAAACATACTAGTGACATGGCTTAACATCTAAGTATTAATTCTCATATCAGAAAACTAAACCAACAACCATCTCATGTTATACATGATTGTGATTATAACTTAAAAAAGGAAATGCATTACATGATGAATTCAAAAGTAATTAAGACAGACAGAATACACATCACAGATAAAAACATATACGGTGCAGTAAGTGGGTGCTTCGAGAACCTCACTAACAAGAGACAGCAGACACATTATAGCATTCTAATATTAACAACAAGGTGATATCAAACTCTCAGCATAGACCGCTGCAACAATGGGAGCTCTGAACTTTTGAATCCCGTGAGTCTTGAAAGTGCCACTTTTGGAATTGTAAACAATGAAGTTTGACCTATGCTCCAACAGTACCTCATCATCCTCATCAGCAATATAAAGTACCCTTGTTAACACGGGATGACATATGGGATACCCTTCTAAGTAAGGGAAACTGAACAATTTAGTCCAAGACTCTTTGTTTCCATAATCCTTCATAAGCCAAACATCCGAAACCATGTTACAATGAGCAATGATGCACAAGCAGCCCTTTAATACCGCCAAGGTCGAGCTGGCCTTAACGGCTCCATAATCAGGAGGCAGCAATAGTTGTTGAAATGTCTCCGTTCGCAAATCAAGAGAAGCAATAACCCACAAAGAATGTGTAACATCCCTAGCCAACCAATTAAGCGTGCCACTCACAAATTTTCCCGAACCAAAAGCCACCGTTGCAGGGAAACCATGAATTGCTCTCCATGAATCATCAGTGCCCAAAGTATGAACCTTGACTTCAGTTCCATCTACAATATGCCGACCATCAACCCCTACAATGAGAACAACTGCTACCACCTTGTAACTATCACTGAAATTATCATAGCCAAACCCATATTCCACGCATTTAGGCTTCAAAGACGGCAAATTTTTGAACTTCCCAGTAGAGGGGTTCCACAAAAGGGGACAACTTTTGTCGGTGGCGAGACAAAGCATGCCGTGGCAAGACCCAGCCAAGAAACCGAAAAATTCTCCTTCGCCATAAGGGCACTTGCGCCGCGAGGAAGTGGAGTTCGAGCCGTTGGGTACCGAGGGGAGGGAGTAATCTGTGAGAAGCAACCCATGGGATGGGCTTTTCCTTTTTGATGGTTTATAGGACACGATGAGGTGGTGGCGGGCTGAGTGTGTTGGACCCAGGCCCAGGCCCATGGCTGAGGCCCGAAATTGCTTCTTGGCGAATTGGGGATCGGAGATTAGGGCATTCCAGGACTTGCGTACGCACCTGAATCGGAGGAGGGACTTCACCGGGAGCCTCGAGAGGATTTCGGTGATGAGATCAAACGGAATGGCATCTGGCGACTGCGCGTGATGCGAATTTCCGGGAAGCGAAGGTGGTTTTGGAGATTGCTGTTGGAGTGTTGTTGGCGTGAGGATGGTGAACCGGAGCCTCTTGGCGGTGGCGGTGGTGGTGGTTGTTTCCTCCTCCGTGAGTGGCTGAGACGAAGCAGCATCGTTTCTGGAGCAGTTGCCGACATGGTCGCCCGCACCTGCGGCCATTACTGTAGGTGCACTGCGCTGACTCAGAAAGATCAAAAGTAATTGTTTATTCACAAGATGGAATGTTATTTATTGTAGTTTCGCCTGGGAACTTCCATTTATAGAAATAGGTCAGGTCAGGTTTTTACCTTAATAGATGCGGTTGTATAGTACTAAAATAGCCTAAGTCTAGTCTATGGCTTATTATAGGCTTTATTCTTGGTCTAAGACTGGCCTGTTCAATAGCCTGACCTGACTTGCGGCCTATTTACAAAATCTATAATTTAGAACACCTTATATAGGCCAACAGCATAGAGTTGTTACCTAATTAAACTTAAAAATAACATAAACTCAATAGATATTTTAGTTTATTAATATCAAGTAGATCATATGACAATTCAATCAAGTAAACAAAGACTTTAACCAAAATAGTAAACCTCAATTCCGAAACAGAACAACACTTTTGTTTGAAAATTGACATAATCATAAAAGACCCATTATTAATAGCAAATAGAATAGAGAATGTGTTACCTTTCTCCAATTTTGATTTTCATTCAGTATTAATTCATATAAAATCAAAAGAACTAAAATTCCTAAGCTCAACCCCCAAAAATGGAAAAAAAGAATAAAAAAGAAAGAAACATAAACTAAATCAGAATTCCAAAACCAAAAAAAGAAAGAACTACAAAAATTAATAGCAATTTGGGTTTTAGAAACCAAAAAAAAAAAAAAAACAAACAAACAAACACTATAAAACTAGAATAGCAATCTGATTAAAAATATTACCATTGATGTATATTTCCATAAAACATAAACTCAATCATAATAGCAATCTATAATGTGAGTAAGACTTGAGACTTGAGAAATACTTTAAAACAGATCCAAAACTAGTGAGACAAATGATGTTCGACAAAGGTAGCGACTCCATGATGCAATTGCGGGCTTTGCAAAGAACTCGGCGACATCGATTGCAAAGCTTGTAAAGAACAGGACAACGCAGTTGTAGAGCAGGACGACGTGAAGCAGAGCAAGACGACGCTAGGCGGGTGGTGTAGCAGCAAGATGACACCGGTGTGGTGGTGTAGTAGTAAAAAATGGAAGCCCAACAGAATGTGGAAGCTGCGCAGTGAAAAATGAATGAAAGGGTATGACCGTATGAATGAGTCTAGAGTGGAAAGAATAGAGTTTGTTTTGTTTAATTGTTTTGAATGAGATTGAGATAATATGAAAATATAAAGTTATAAAATATATATAATATAACTAAAAAGAGAGTGATGGCATAGTGGCAAGTAAAGTGGTTGATAGGTTTATACTTGTAAGAAGGCATGGGTTCCAATCATATATTAGATATTTTAGCAATATATAATATATTGAGCCTGGGCCTGACCTGATAAAAAAAATAGGCTTTGAAATAGGCTTGAGCCTGATCCTATTTTTAAATAGGTCAGGCCAGGGCAGGCCAAGCCACAAGTCCTGACAGGCCGTCTGACTTATTTCCACCCCTTCTTATCCGTTGGTGTGTCTTTGTTTAAATTTGAAAAAAAAAGTGATTTTAAAGGTTAATTTTTAAGTGTATTTGTTTTAAATTTTTTTAATAAAAAGTTATTTTTTTAATTTAAAATTTTTTTATATATTTAGATAATTTTTAAAAATTAATCAGACTTTTAAAAAAAATTACTTTTAACTTTTTTTTATAAAAACTGAAAAAAGTAGTTTTTGAAAAAAATTAATATTCAAATTTGTTAATTATATATAAAATTTAAACTTCAAAATCACTTTTTTTAAAAAATTTAAACGAACACACATTTTATATATAGCTGAAAAATAAAAATTTAAATTTTTTCAAAAGCTACTATTTTTAACTTCTATAAAAAAAATTGAAAATAGATTTTTTTTTATATTCTGATTATTTTCAAAAAATATCTAAATATATGAAAATTAATTTTTTTAAGTAAAAAAATGATTCTTTGCCAAAATAATCCTAAACAAATGCATCTTAATTTAGAAGAAAATAACATGTGAAAATTTTTTGCCCAATACAATTTTCAAGTTCTGCCTTCTGTGGTGAGAACTAGCAGAAGACCTGTGCCTAGAAACACTCCTCCAGTCTTTTTAAGTCACTCAATTTGTAATTAAGTAATATATATTAGAACAAAATAATAGGTAAAAACAGGGGGATGAATCCCAAAAAAGTAAAATAGTAAAAAGAAAAAACTTATTCCCTAATTTCAGTAAATCAAGAATTTGAATGATATAACACAACACTTTATAATTTAGTAAAGTTGTAAATAAATAGACTTCCATTATTAAAAAATATCCTAATAATGAAATTATAAATAGACTAAGTATATAACACATAATTACTATTGATATCATTGTGAATGACTATCAATATAACCAAAAAACATAATTAGAACATAGCATCTTTAACTCTATAGAGTTTAAAGATTACAACCCAAAGCATTTTCGAAGTTACATTACAGCAAAATGAAAAAAAGAGAGCATAATTCCATACACAATTGAAGTTAAAAACACTATTTAAATAACAAAAACATATTTAACCTTCTATTATGCAAAACTACAAGAAAAATGGAAGGGGTGGTTCCCAAAAAAATAAAGACTAAAATATACTTAATACTATTGAGGTATTAAAAATAATATACCACTCAATTTGTTTACAAAATATACATTTCAGTTCAATTCACTAAGAGTGTGTTTGGATTGATTTTTTTATTTTTCTAGAAACAAAACTTTTTAAACGTTTTTTGTTTACAAAAAAAAAATGCTTTTATATGTTTTAAAAAAGTATGTTTAGAGATAATTTTACCAAGGGAAAATTTATTTGTAGGCAAAAATCAATTTATCATTTTTTTAAAAGTTGGTTATACCCAACCTTAAAAAAAATTTAAAAAATCAAATGTGACTTAAAAGATAATTTTGGATATATTTATTTTTTAAAAAGTACTTCTCCTAACATTATTCTTTTTCTGCTTCTAATTCTAGTTCTACTTCTATTTCTAAATAAGTGTTTCTCCTAAAACTTTAACCAAACAAACTCTTTATTAAAAATTACTCCTACTTTTACTTCTTTTTTTTTTTTTGAAGCTAGGTATTAATAAATTTTTAAAAAGTGGTAAATTATTTTTTTCACAAGGATTTTTTTGTATCCAAACATACTTAAGATGAGTTTAGATAAGCTTCAGGACCTTTTTTACAAGGACTTTCTTTTATAGCCAAATTATAAATTAAAAAAAAAGGCCTTCAAAAAGAGAAAAAAGAACTAGAGTTTGGTAAAGGATAAAAAGAGAAAAAAATATATTATAATTTTGAATAGAGGTAAAGGATATTTTTGAAAATTAATTTTATTAAAAATTACTTTTACTTCTATTTTTTTAAGAAGTTGAGTATTCCTAACTTTAGAGAAAAAAAAAGTTGTGACTTGACCTTTTTTTTTATTACAAGCACTTTTTATAGAAGTGCTTCTTTTAAAAAAAATTACTTTTTTCTTAAAAGAAAGTCTATCGAAATGAACTTTAAAAACTTATAAAAAGCACTTTTTATTAAAAAAAAGCATCTTTTTCTAAAAAAATTTCAATTAATCCAAATACACTCTTACTAAATTGGGATGGAATGCATATTTTATGAACAAATATGGTGGTGTTTTATTTCTTGATACCTCAAAGATGTTAAGTATATTTTACTCAAAAATAAATAACAAAAAAAACCATAAAATTAGGTAGCAACTTCTACTTAGTCTTATCCATATGCCAATAGAAGAAAAATATTGATTTTCTCTTCATACATAATATTTTTTACTTTAAGTATATTTAATGCAAAATATTAAATCTCACAAAATGTAATAAATAATTATTTTTTAAAATAATTAACAACACATAAGTCTTTGAGAAATAATTTTACAAAATATTTAAGATAGTGATTTACTTTTGCAATAGATAAATTTAAATTAATTATATTATTTTTGTTATGATAAAGAAAAAATGACAAAAAAATAATATTGATAAAATGAAAATTTCATAATAAAAAAAATTGTATGGATTCATAAGTATAATTCATTTATGATATATTAAAGCAAATTTATGAACAAAATAAAAAAAAAAAAAATTCATCACCCCTCTTCACGTTCTCCCCTATTAGGAATGTAAGCAGATCTGGCCCCAATGAACTCAATCAATCCAAAATGAATCGATTAAATTGATTTGATTTAGATTGGTTCGAATTAGCGGGTTAATCAAGTACGATCCAATTAGAATTGATTAGTGTTTGGTTTGGTTATCAAATCTGGGATTTTACAACCTAACACCCGACCCGACTCAAACCTCGTATATTCTTTTTTTTTTTAACAAAATAGCACATTAAAATGATAATTATTTGATATTTGTTTTTCTTTTAACTGGGTTAATGATAATATTAGAATAATTTAGCTTTTAGATATTAGAGTAGAATCTGAAATTTGTTTATATGGAAATTTTGATACTTTATGACTATTTTTATTTTATTTTTTTATAGAAATTAGAAAAAAAATTAAATTGGTAATCCAATAACCGAGCCTAACCAATCCGAATTTGATTGGTTTAGTTTGGTCTAGATTTGGTAAAAAAATTTAATGAATTTGAACCAAACCATACTAATTAAAATTGATCAGTTTGAAGTTATTTTTTCCTTAAATCTAATTTGAACCAACTCATTTATATTGTTATCCCCTATTGTTCTTAAGTAAGGAAAATTGATTGAAAATTTGAATTAAATAAAATAAAAAAATTTAAAATAAAAGAATTGGGTTGGTAAGTATAATTAACTTTAGTGAAAAGTATTTAAGAGATTTTAGTGTGAATATTTTTGGTGTAAAGGAATTGGATCATAAGCATAACTAATTTTTTTAATGTGAAGGATTTTAGTATGAATTTATTAACAAAGAAATAAATATATCACCCCTTCTTTTTTGTCTTATAGTAATGATCGTAAACCTAGCTCTAAAAAAATGTAGTTATAAATTCTTTCATAGAAACTGAGATCTATTCCTCCCAATAAAAGTTAAAAAAGTTGATGTTTTTAATTTAATTATACTTCATGAAGAATTTTAAATCCCACAAAATGCAATAAATAATTTATTTTTTTATAAAAATAACACAAAAGTCTTTGAGGAATAATTTTTTAAAATATTTAAGATAATAATTTACTTTTATAATAGTGAAATTTAAATTAATTATATTATTTTTTGTTAAGAACTATAACATAGTACTATAGTCTAGCACTATAGGGATTATTTTTAATTTATAGTATAGCACTTTACTATTGTACTATAGTATAGCATTATAGACATTAGATTTCTTGTTTATTGATAGCTATGTATAGTATTATAGTATAGTACTAGAGGCCATTATTTTTTTTAGGAGCTCTTTTGAATATTTTATTTCAAAAATTTATGAAAGTGATATGTAATTGTGAGACTCTTTTCTATTATTATATGTATGGATTTAGATTTAATTGATTTAATTTAATTTAATTTAATTTTTATTTTTATTGAATTTTGATTTGATTTGATTATTATATTGTCTTTGAATATTTTTTAAATTTTTATTTGATTTGATTTTAATATTTGAACATAATGATTTTAGTTTATTATCAATCATTTACAATTTTATCCATAATATTATTCTATTATTAGATAAAGTACAATTTAACTGGTGATCTACAAGCATTTAATAATAATAATTTCTCTAAAAAAAGGGGCACGAGCTAACAACACTTTATGTAATTTTCTATTCCAAATTTTTTAATGTTAAATAATATATTTTTTATGTAACATTGACATTTTTTTATTATTATATTGAATAATATATTATTTTTTATTAGATACGTATGAAACACCAATTGGAAATATGGTGAATCTATTTGTTTATTAGATGTTTAGATTTGATTGATCTAATTTGATTTTAATTTTGATTTTTATTTGTATTGATTTTAATTTGATTTGATTTGATTTTGATTTTATTTAATTTGATATAATATTTTATTGTATTATTGAATGTTTTATAATACTTTGTTTGATTTGTTTAATATTTGAATTTAAATATAATGATTTTTTAAAATTTTTGTTTCAAGAATTTGAGAAAGTAACACTTGACTATCTTACTCTTCTCTACGTTATTTGTATCATTTTCCTGTTCAACACTTTATGAGTACCTTCTCTATTTTTTATTTTTAATATTACTTACAAATCTTTTTGTTTAGATTTTATTTTATTACATACTAATAATTGCAATTAGACAGTATACTAGACTAACAATAGGTATTCCAATGTTGATTAAAATACTAAGACAATATCTGCTTAAGACAATTATAGTGAAATAAATTATTGATAACATATATCCAAAATTTATAACAATGCATATAGGATGAAGAATATTTTGAAAAAGAAAAAAACAATAACTCGCTTCTTAAATGACATTGTTGAAGAATTCAACTATTATATATTTCACATGATTCAAGATCTAATAAAATAGTACATAAGCTCATGAGATTGACAAAGCAATCGATAATATAGTTGAACAAGAGCTTATATATTGAATAGATTTTTTAATAATTTAGACCAAATTCCCAAATCTTTGTTTGCAACAAGAAAAAGGAATGTTAATTATATGCTCTTTAGGAACTAAATTTGATATTAGGAATTTATGCATATAGGAAAGTAAATAATAGATGAAAATAGTTACATGAAGTAACATCGGTGTAAAAATTTTTATCACATGAATAGTTTTTTCAAGAAAGAAATTGAAATAATCTTTTATTTTGAGAATAAAATAATTTCCAATAAAGATGTGCTATATAATGATAATAAACATACATCAATGCGAAAATATTATAGTATATGATGTTAAATTTTCCAAAATAAATATTTTACCATAAAAATGCTACATTATTAAAAGTGACATCAACAAAAAGCTTGAGAGTTCTTGTAGTTGAGACGACAAAAAATATAAAAATTAAACAAAAAAGGTTGTCTGCAATGAAATATTCTATAAACTCTTGTAATGTAAATATTTTTTGTCTATTTCATTATTACAACAATTAAAAAAAATTTCATTATATTCTCACCATGTCTAATTTTCAATTAGTATCATGATATTATTAAAAGAGCATTCTTATGAAAAGAATTTATAAAAATATTAATAAATCTATGCAATGCACAAAAATTACCTCTAATTAATTAATAAAATTTTGTTTGACTAAAAAGCTGGACGTTATCGAGGAAAAAATTGATGATTGCCCCCAAATTTTTTTAAAAGAGGAATAAATAATTAAATTAGTATAATTTCATTGAATATTGAAAAGTAAAAACAAAAGAAGAAGTAAATAATAGGATGTTTAGTTTTGATTAATTTTAGAAGAAAATCATTTTTAAAAAAAAATTAGTTATGGGCATATCTTAAAAAAAATTAATCATGAATTATGTAAATATATAAATAAATATTTAATCATTTCGATATAAATAAATATATTTATTGAAAAATTATAATTATAATTGTTAACATAAAAAAATTGTGGTTAGTTGAGGACAAGTGGCTAATGGCCAAGAACAGTCAATCAAGAAATAAATTTTGCCAACAATTGAGAGCAATTAGCTGAGGAATGACTTCAGCTAATATTTATCAATCAATATTTGGTAGCTAACACTTAATTACTGCTGAGAAACATAACACTGATGAATATTTGGCCAAAATTGGACAAAGAAGCCTAAAAGCTTGGTCAAACGAGAGCATTTACTTGACAATGGGGGTTCATGTGGTTGAGGTTGTTTCGATATTATTTCAACCAGTTTTAGGCATTGGTTAAAGGGGATAATGTGCTTTAGTGACTGAAAAGAGTTTAACCAAGTTTGTAACCACTTCCTAAAAAGTAAGAGTAGTTGAAAAAGATGTTTCTAGTTCAAAAAATGGAGGGGATTATTTAAATGCAATAGTGGGATGTAATAGTGGGAAGTTGCAGTAGAGAATGAGAGTAGTTTGAAGCGATTATCACTATGCTGAGAAGAGAGTACTCGAGAAAAACATGGAATCTGGTTATGAGATAATTATTGAAAGGAAGTTTGCTAACTATGCTGTATGTGGGTGTGGTTAATAAATACTCTATGATGATTGTTAAATTTTGTATATATATAAAGTCTAGAGCACAATCTTTACAAACATCCCAAACGCATCAATCAAACAAAGTTTATTTTATATTCCCCTTTACATTTTTCTACACTTTTATTTTGCATCCTTTGCCATTCTGCCTTTATTTTTCTACATTTTACATTTCTTGCCTTTTACATCTTAGCACTTTATGGCCTTTTTTTACCATATTTCTCTTACATGCTTTCATTTACTTTCAAGTTATTGTAGCCTCCAGTTCAGCTTGTTTGCGTTCAATTGTTCACCAATACTCTTTTTGGTGACCTACCTCACAAATTTGCTTACCAAACACTCTTTGGAGTAGTTTGGGAACTCATTTCTTGAGAGATAGAGCCCCTCTCTTGGCATTAATTGCATGATCATGAGAATCGGTTATGTTCTGTACTAGTCAAGTCTCCTAACCATCTTAGTGCATGTTTGATTTTGCATTAGGGATCTCCAAAATTAATTTTGGGACAACAAAATCAATTTTGCACTTTTTTCATCTCATTTGATTTCTTGTTGGACTCATTCTCCAAATCAATTATGAGTTTAAAATCAATTCTAAATAGAAGTGAAAAACTATTGCTTCTAGGTTTTTACTCTTTTAATTTTGTCAAAGTTACTTCCCAGATCAAACTACTAAGCATAAATTATTTTATCTCAAAATCAATTCTAACAAAATTAATTCTATCCAGAATTAAGTATACAAAAGAAGAATCAAACACACTATCCTCTCCTCTATTAAAATAATCAATGTGCCATTATTTTTCTTCGTTCTTTTGATTCTCGATTACTGAGTTTCCACCTTTTTTTCCTGGTTTGAGTTCCCACATTTTTTTTATTTACACTAGGTCACATAAGACACATTATTTTACTCTATCATAATAGTCTTGTGCATCAAACAGGTACTACACAACTTTGATCTACCAATAGAGATGGCGAAGTGGGCCTACTCGCTCCGACCTACCCCAACCCGCCAAAAGTTGGGTGGGGAGGGGCGGGCCGAATTAGGAAGGCGGACTCAATATTCTAATTCTCCCCATTTAAAGGTGGGTTGACAAGTTAGCAGGTCGGTCCATCAAAAAAATAAAAAATATAAATAAATTTATTTTAATATTTTTTATTAGTTAAATTACTTTAAAAATTAGAAAAATATATTAAATAAAAAATTTACTTAAATAAAATAGAATAAAATAATTAAATTATATAATTTATATCCAAATTTAACTCAAATATAAATATAATAAACTAATTAGGACATATAAATAAGTTTATAAATAATAATTAACTATAAATTTATAATATAAAATCTATAGTATAAAGTTCACAAATTAATAAAAGTATAATAACAACATAATTTATAATAAAAATCTATAATTATTTTTTAAAAATACTCTTGAACCTAAAAAAAAAAAGTGGCAAGCTTGGCCCAGCAGGCCAACTCGCCCCGGCCTGCCAAAGCCAGCGGGTTAGGTGGGTTGAAAGGTTTTGGCGAGTTAAATATGTCAACTCAATCCGTTATTTTTTACGGGTTGCCAGGCTGACCCGTTTTTCCATCTCTATCTACCAATAATAATATGATTTTTTTAATTCACTTGTTATATTAGTATTAGATTTTGTGCTTGTCCGATGGAGGGCTAACTACATTTTTTTAATATTGATAATTATTAAATTTAATTATTTATTAATTATCATTAATTAATGATTAGTTATTACTATCAAATTCAAAATATATTATAATATTTATTATCATCTATCAATATAATTATTAATATGAGTTAATATTATTATAAAGTATATTCCAAATATCATTATTAATCCTTATATATATATATATATATATATATATATATATATATATATATATATATATATATATATATATATATATAGAAGGATTAATAATGATATTTCGAAACAACGTACAACACTGAAATCAAAAATCGAAAAATCCGATTTCCGCATTTCTGATTTAATGAAATCGGAATTTTTGATTTCAGCATTTCTAATTTCCGATTCCACATGTAACGGAATGCAAAAACCGAAAAGAGGGGTTAAGGAGAGTTTTCAATTTCCAATTTAAGTGTTGCATGTTGTTCCTGATTATTGTTATTAATCCTTATCTTTTATGTGTGTTTATATATATAAATTTATTGTATAATAATACTAACTCATACTAATAATATAATTATAATGATAGATGATAATAAATAATAGAATATATTTTGAATTTGATGGTAATAATTAATCACTAATAAATGATAATTGACAAATAATTAAATTTAATTATTATTAATATTAAAAAAATATGTAATTATCCCTCCACCGGATGGGCGCAAAATCTAATTAAAATAGTTTTTGGCTAGGCTCCAACAATAAAATTTTTAGTATAAGCGAAAAAAAACTAATTTTAAATATTAAATGGTTCGATTATAATTTTTTATATTTTAATATTTTATTTACAATTAAAATCTTAAAAGCATTTTGAAAAAAGGATCTTTATTCTTTAAAATAGTTAAAACTAAATCAAGATAGCACCAAGAGACAAACTCTCTTCTCTTCTTTTCTTTTTCTTTTTCTTTTTCTTTTGGGTGCTTAGATATATAGGTCCGAAGTTGAAGAAAGAAAAGTTAATGGAAATACATGAGCAAAAACTCAAAAAAGGTTAGAAAAAAAAGGGATATTAGACAATAAGAAACTTTCTACCAAAATTTTTGGTAGAAATTATAGAAGTTGTTAAATGAAATAAAATAGTAAAATTAAATGTACAAAAGAAAAGTAGGAAAAATAAGAATAGTTTATAGAAATTATAGAACTTGCTTGACGAAATAAAGTAGTAAAATTCAATGTACAAAAGAAAAGTAGTAAAAATCATTTATTTATACAAGAATTAATAGTATGAATTTAATTAAGAGTATAAATTTTTTTGAATTTCTATTTGAAAAAAAAAAAACAAAAACAGGAGAGGAGAAAAGAAAAATGATTGTTTTTTTGGGATCAAAAAAGGAAAAGTGAATGGAGCGGGTTATCAGTTATGAGCGCCAGGAAGGGATGGGCCCGGGTAAATCAGAAAATTGGATTAGGTTCTGGGGCGGGTTCGGGAAACGGGTTCTAATACGTCGTCGTTTAGCTATAATGGTGGGATTTAAACAAAAAGAGAGGGTCGTGTTAGGGCTTTTCATTTTTGCGTTGATAGAGAGAGAGAGAAAGAGAGAGAGAGAGAGAGAGAGAGGGAGGGGAAGAAGAAGAAGAAGAAGAAGAAGAAGAGGAGGAGGAGAAAAGATGAGTAGGAGCTTGGGAATTCCAGTGAAGCTTCTCCACGAGGCTTCAGGTCACGTGGTGACTGTGGAGCTCAAGAGCGGAGAGCTCTACCGTGGCAGCATGATCGAGTGCGAGGACAACTGGAACTGCCAGCTCGAAAGTATCACCTACACTGCCAAGGTACACGCATACGCACACCATTTTTAGTTTTTTTAATTTTTATTATTTTTCCCCCAATCAATAATCATACCCCCCTAATCCAGTTTAATTAAAATTGTGGATGTTGTTACAACATGTTTAATGTCTCCAATTTCAAGTATATTATACTTCATAACATGGTTGGGCTAAATCTCCTTTTTTTTTTTTTTTTTTACTCCTCCTCAGGATGGAAAAACATCGCAACTTGAGCATGTGTTCATTCGAGGCAGCAAAGTCAGGTGTGAATGATTTGAATCATATATGTTGCTCATTAACTTTTACTATTTTATGATTCGAATTAAGTTTAAAATTTATGAGAATTTTTTGGCAGGTTTATGGTCATACCAGACATGCTGAAAAATGCTCCTATGTTCAAGCGTTTGGATGCAAGAATCAAGGTACCACTTTGTTCTTTTATTTTTATTTTTATTTTTTATTTTTCAAGTGATTACTTCATATTTGTTTTGTTATAAGTGTGCTTTTTGTATTTTACACTTCGTGTGTCTCTTGAAGGGCAAGGGTGCATCACTTGGTGTTGGTAGAGGCAGAGCAGTTGCAATGCGAGCAAAGGTATATACTTTTTCTTTTTTTGTGTTTTTTAAGATCTTGTTATGTTTGGATTGATTGAAAGTGATGGAACTAAGTGGAATGGAAAAGAATGATATCAGGCTTCAATGTTTGCATATTTTAATATAGGATAAAATAGAATGGATATTGGATGGAACCCTTTTCATTTCACACCATTCAATTCTCTTATTTTTCTTTCCCCTCCAATTTTGAAGGAATGGAATGGATTGGGAGCATATAAATTAAAAAACGTTCTCACTTCACCACTTTCTGTTGTATTTCATTACAATAGGATGAAAATTTCTTTCTATTGCATTTATTCCACTCCATACACTTCCATCATATTCTATTGTATTCCACTATTGTTTGTAAATTGTCCTGCTAGTTGAAGGACCTGTTGTTGTAATATACGTGGTGTAACTGAAAATGTTGCTTGTATAGGCTCAAGCTGCTGGCCGTGGAGCTGCACCTGGAAGGGGTGTGCCGCCTGTCCGGAGGTGATCGCCATTCATAGTCTCTATTTTGCCCTGTTTGTTGGATGTGATATTTAGGCTTGTTGTAGAAGGCTCGTGTTATGAGAGAAAGAAATTCTAATATAAATTACTTATGAAGACTTTGTACTCCTAACAATTGCTCTTTCTAGGATAGTTTTATATTACACAAATGTGTGTTGAACCTTTGTTTTAGATGTATTTGTCATTGATGCTTTAAAAGAGTAAATGTAGACTTTGTACTCCTAACAATTGCTCTTTCTAGGATAGTTTTATATTACACAAATGTGTGTTGAACCTTTGTTTTAGATGTATTTGTCATTGTACTCCTAACAATTCAAATGTTTGTTGCTGTTGGTTGATTCACATGACTATCATCATCCTTCTTCCTAAGGTACTCTCAATCAGCTTTATTAGCTGCTTGGATGTTCTTTGTCATTGCTGATGCGTTACTATTTAAAATGTTTGGGTTGTAGCGAAATAGAATTTTAGTTGTTGCCTTCTATGAAGATATTGCTTTCATCAAATGATTACCATGCAGAAACAAGCATCGATGTTCCAAGCTATCTATCCTGAATTGTTGAAGAACAAAGCGACGTTTTTCATTTTTCTTTTTCTCTGATACTTTTGCATTTCTTATTGCTGGGGAAAAAATCATAAGAACACGTGTTTTTGGCTGTCCCCATCAAAGCTGCCATCAACGTTCTAATTGGCTTAGTTGTTTCTTACCATCGGTTCCAATACAATGGATTGAAGCTTAAGCTATATTTGATTTTGGTGATAGTTTTGGGAATATGTTTCCAAGTGATCATTATCCGGCTTTTGTTATTAGAAAAGATTTTTTTAAAAAAATTATATTTGAACTGGGGATATTATGGAAAAGTGATTCTTTTACAACAAATGCACAGCTATTAATAGATTCATGAATGCTTTTTCAAGATTTTGTTCTGTATACATAGGGTTATTTTTGTGGTTTCATGGTTTTATGATCTGTCTTCAAGCGGCAACTGTCTGACTTTTACCTTTAGAAAACTAATAATAAAAGAAAAATTAGGACAGATGGTTGTTTTGAAGCCTTAGATTTTATTTTTATAATATGTCTATTGGCACATGCTTGTTAATTAGTATTTGTCATGCCGTAAATGCATTTATGAATGCTTGCGTTATATGGTTCTGCAAAACTAGGTTCATTTTTACTCCCTTTCCTTTACAAGATTTTGAGTTGTTTAATAGGAAATAGTGTAGTACTGATTCTGAACAGGAGGTCCTGGAATGTGAAACTAATTGGAATGCAAACTGTTTTCATTTTAAAGATCTGAGTAGATTAAAGGATGGTTAAATTCTTTATCTTTCTACCTCCTCCAGTGTCTGAGGCAAATAGCTTTTGGCATGTTACGATTAATTGATGAGTTATTCAAGTCTGGCGATGAGTAGTAGATTTTGGGATGTAAAGCATTCTAAGCTGTCTGCTTCATGACTTTGAAGCTGCTTCATGACTTTGAAGCTCACCATGCCAAGTCGTAAGTTTAATAGCTATTAATACGGGAAACATTGACAAGCTTAAGTTTCAAGATGCTTAACTGGTCCTTTTTTAATTATCTAATGATTTCTGACTGCCTAGTGATTAAAAGTTTATACCTAATCTACTTCCTTGATAGATTCTGTATCAGATGTGAAATTTAATATTTTTCCCGTTTGCTTAGCTTCTCTTGATTGAATTTTAACTTCTTTCTTAATGAGCTGTTAACCGCTGTTCATCCACTTGGAACTAAATCCTGCGCTCTAGCAGTGATCTTTATGCCTTCACCGTCTCACATCCTGAAAATTGCAGCACTGTCATGCTCTTTCTCTTCATGAGCTGAGCCCCAGCTGATTTGAAATGCCATAAACATGATGTTTGCGCAGTTAATTTGCTACATGGTCGTTACCTTCCTTTGATAGTTGATATATTATAAGAGTATATCTCCATCCATACTGCGGCCTATTTAATGGAAATAAATCTAGAATAAACGTAGAAGAAAACATTTGTCCAATTTCTTCTAGCAGGTTTTCTAATCCTCCAAAATCAGGTTCTGTGGGTAGAGTAGACGTCCTCAATTGCGGTTGGTTGGTGTAGCTGTAGCATTGAAATTCTGTTTTCTCCAATCCAATCATTCCAAAGATGACTTCCTATTTGCAACAAGGGAATGATTTCAATAATGGTGTTAGAAAGCATTTATTGTAGTTTTGATAATGCTTGCCTAAGAAGTATGTATAATTGCCAGCCTGTCCATAAGGATTTTAGTGAATAATTTAAATGTAAATTGAAGTTATCATTGACGTTTATGGTCTTTAGTTTCAGCAACTTGTTCCTAGTTATTATGTGGAATGGAAAAGCTTCCACACGCGAGTTGCAATATGCAAATTTATGCTTCTTGTAGCACTTAGCTTGGAGCTGATGTTTTATGTGCTTTTTGTTTGTATATATTAGTTATAAAGATGGTTGTAACAAAATAGGAATAAGGGGGTGTAAGGTGGACAAGCTAAACCTTAAATCATAAATCCTGAACCTCTTACTTGGCCCGCTTTTTTTTTGCGTGGGTGGCGTCATATACTTAGGCCTTGTTTGAAATTGTTTTTATTTTTTAGTTTTTTAAAACAATTTTTAAAAGTTGTTTTTAGTTTTTTAAAACTGTTTTCAAAAGTAAATGGTTATACGCCGCGTTTTGTTTCTATCAAGTTCGAAGAGTGGGCAAGAATAAAAGAACAACATATTGACAAAAGCTGCCACTGTGTTTTGACAGTTTTTTCAAAACAAAAAACCGAAAACATCTTTCTGCTATTTTCTATCTTCTGTTTTTAAAACACAAATTGTTTTTTTAATTTTAAAACCAACATAAAAAAATGCTTTACAAATAAGTTGTTTTATTCTTTTATTTTTAAAAATCAAAAACAGTTTTCTAACAAGCCCTTAGTTTTCGAAGACAAATGTTTTTCAAGTATTTTATGTTCTGTTTCCTATTTGATATGCCTTTTTTCACTTCTGTTTTGTGACTATATGAATCTCCCTTAAATTGAATATAAATATATTTACAACTGAAGGTTCCTCCACTTCCATAGAGCCTTGTATCTTTTAAAATCTGCCATATCTGGCTAATCTCATATGACCAATCAGCAGCACTCAGGCTCCAACTATTTTTCTCAGGATGCTCTTGTTTAGCTATGGTTCAAGGTTCATGGATACAAGAATTTCAACTAATCATTAAATCAACCTAACCAATTCCCTTATAAGAATCTGTACGCTAACCTTAATTATGTTCCTGTTTGCTCAGCTATTGAATTTGAATTTTCTTTCTTAATCAGCTATCCATTTGGCATCTGCTTCAATCAGTTTGATACTTAATCTTGCTGTTTTATTGTGGGTTCCCTCCCTCTCAAATCTTGCAAAGTGCGGCACTATGATGCATTTATCTTCTTTAATTGACCCAACTGAAGGGAAATGCCAAGAGCATGGTGTGTGAAGTTATTTTAGTCCGTGCTTGTCACCTTACAGCTGCAGCTTTCAAATGCAGTACGAGAATAGATAATGAGCAGTGATTTTCCACATGAACTCTTCATTTGTTTCATATTTTGAAAAAACAATGTTATGTGATGCAGTACATAATGGTCGAGTGCATAACTCTATCCTACTTCCTGATAAGTCTTATAAAATGTCTTTGATAAAGCTCACTGTTCATTTTAGTTTCATCGTCGTGTGTATTCTACCATCTGCATTATGAACCAGCACCTCACCCCGGTCTACCCCCACCCAGGAAAATCAAATATCTCAATTGGCATCGTAACAGCTAATAGGCCAGATCAAGCGATCAAAGCAAGTAAAGAATTAGCTCAGGTGAACAAAAAGAAGAAAAAAACAAAAGAAGAAGCGGAGATAATATTGCAGGAAAGACGGTATAAAGAAGGGAAGGTAACCCCCATCGAAGAAGCAGGGAGTTTTTCGGGTGGATTGCTTTGAATAGCTGTCTTTCATACCCTTGCAATTCTACTTTTCAGAAAGAATGCGTTGGTATAGACTTTCGCAGCAATCCTTCTTGCTGGGCTAATCTTAACTTAAGAAGTCATTTCTAGACTCAGCAGCTCAGCCTGCAACTCACTAGCTACAGCTTCTATCTCCTTTGTAGGTTCCCATTAGACTGACCCTTAGTTCTTCTCCCGCGCAGCCAGTCCTTAAGACTTTCCTTATGAGATGGAATGTCACTAATGGACTTCTTCTCTTGAGATGTCAAGAATAGCTTAAATAAAGAGTCTCTTTGGCCCTTTTGAAGCCGATATTCGTATGTCCATTGGCTTACTTGAGGTTAGCACTGGCTTCAGCTTGACAGCTTGCCTTGGCTGAATTGCAACCTTCCAAAGGAACAATCAATCATATTAAGGTTGTGAACTCATGCTTTTCCTATATGGAGGATGCCGTACTTTGCTATTTCGTGTTGCCGTGGAGTGAAAATTTTAGTACATGAAAATTGACTCCGTTTAGGGTAGCTTTTTATTCCTTCTAATATTAGTGAATGCAAAGAGTAAACTCATGATTTCTTCACTCTAGTGACCTTTGTTCTCGTTCATGAGCAGTGCAATATCGTTACGCAAGTATACCACATATGAATTGTTTGGATGTTATAAACATACAGATGGGTGCAAAATTCAGATTTCAATGTTGACTAGTTGCTTAATGTTGTAGAAAAAAGTGAAGAACTTGGCAGAGGCTGTCTCTTGAAGTGAAATTGAGGAGCAGTTTTCGATTCAAGGGGACTGACCCACTGTAGGTTGCAGGACCACGTTAGAGGCTATAAACTAAGTGACCTTAATAGACTCACTCTCTCTTTCTCTCTTAATTTCTCTCTTCCCTATGGCCTGACCTACTTTAGGTTTCGCCTCTTCAATAAACAAATCAGGTTTAGGAATTTTTTAAGGTCTATTTACTTAAATAGGTTAGATTTGGGCTCCTTGTATGTGAAGTCTATTATACGTAACAGGCCAGTCTATTTATATGTATATGTGTATTATTTTCAAAAATTAATATTTGCCTCACCGAGAATCAAGCCTGCACCGCTGTCCATTAATCCATTACCATCGGTTACATATACCATCTATTAATTCATATTTAATATATTTATTGATTACTTCTTTTCAGAAAATTTAACACACACTCTGGTGACCACTGGTATCACCGTATCATTGGTATTAGTATCACCAATTCACAAATCACAATAGAAGTAAAGCCCTGGCAGAGACAATCAAACTAGAAACCCCCCTTTCCCCTTGAACCAAAGCTACCGTCTGTCCCCAACCTTCTTCCTCAGATCTAGCCGCCGTCCCCACCTCCACACGTGACTCATCCGCCTCAGCAGCAGTTGCGTCCGTTCCCACCTCAGCAGCAGTTGCGTCCGTTCCCACCTCAGCAGCCATCCCCAACCTTCTTCCTCAGATCAGATCGCTGTCGTCCCTAACCTTCTTCCTCCATGCCGCGTCTAGCTCAGCCGCCACTGCATCCAGCTCCGCAACGCCGCGTTTGCCGCTGTGTCCAGCTCCGTGACTAGCTCCGCGGTAGCTGCGTCCAGCTCTGCGATGCCGCATCCACCTCCACCGCCGCATCCATCTTCGCCGCCCTCCCCCAACGCACCGTGACCCCTGGACCTTTGCTAAAATCAAGTTCGTTGTCAATGATTTGAAGTGATTTAATGTGGCAGGTCAGATGGGGAACATTTAACAGATGCTAGTGATGGGTTGTAGCCCAATGAGAAGAAAGGATATGATTTGTTGCAACCTAACTGATGCTAATTACCACTGACTGTCCTTAGATTGTGGATGTGCAAGATTTATAAACCTTGATTCCAGTTAATGTTGTAGCAACAAAGGATATGATTTATTGGCATATCTAGCATCAGTTATATATAACACCACATTCCATAATTAAAGTTTTGGGGTCACGTGGGTTATGATTAAGTTTATCTGCAATTCAAGCCAAGTGAGCCGTAATGTTTTCCTTTTTTTGATTTCCTTCAATTTCTTGCAAATGTATGTGAGGAAAGTAGGGGTGTAAATGAGTTAGTTTTGATTGGATTTGAGTAAAAAAGCAAGTTTGATCAAATGTAATTGGATTAGTTTGGTTTAGGTTTAAATTTTTTTTTTTAATAAATCCAAACCAAATCGATTTGATTAAAATCGGATTGGTTTGATTCGAATTATCAAATTGAAATAAAAAATAAAAAATTATATATTTTTTAAAAAATTATTTTTATAACAACTAACAACAAGATAAAATTTGATTATGATATTAATAATGGTGTAAATACATAAATTTCTTATGAAAAATGATTATATTACAAGAAACTTAAGTGTAAAATTTGGAAATATTAGAAATAAAAAAAATAGTTGATCAGGTTGAGTATTTGGATAATCGGATTGAAAAATTATAAATATGGAAATTGAACCAATAATAATTGATTTGGTTTGATTCTACCTTGATAATAAACAGATTGTTCGAACCGATTCGAACCAACTCCATTAGTTTGGTTTGGATCTTTGCGTTCATGAGATCAATCCGATTCGCATACATCGCTGTTGGAAAGTGATATTAGCTATTAAATTTCTTGGATTTGTGGACTATTAGATGTTAAATTTCTCTTATTGTCCATTTATGACAACATTAGCATGTTAAACTTTTGGTGATTTATTAATAAGCTATGCAATTTGTTTTGATAAATAGTTTAAAGGTTTTGTCGTGAGATAGTGGCATAGTATAGATAAAGATATATTATTTTTATCATTTAATCTTTTTGTTTTAGTAAATTTTTTATGGTCATTGTGAAAGCCTGTTTATAACATGTTCAAAGGGTTGAGCCTGTTTAGGTCTATATGCTAGTTTTGGCTTGATGGCCTTCTAAGAGTTCTTTTTTTTTTTTTTTTTTTTTTTTGCAATACGCTTTGTTAATAAGTTTTAGGCGAGGTCAGGCCACCTAAATAGACTAAGTCAAACTAAAAATAAAGCCTTTAACAAATGATAGGCTAGGCTTAGGCCCAATGCTTATTAAGAGTTTTTTTTTTTTTTTTTTTTTTTTTTTTTATAACAAGCTTTGTTAATAGGCTTCAGGTTAGGACAGATCACCCAAACAACTCAGGTCAAGGCGAAAATAAAGCTTTTAACAAATAACAATTCAATAATTATGATACACGTCTAACTTGTTTAGAGCATGATCTATCTTGAACTATTTCTATCCCTTATATTATTCTCTGTAATGTCACTGTGTCTTAACTGGGGCCTAAGTGGAATCCTCTTAGGCATGAGTTACAAGGAGAATGCTTATTCGTTATGAATAATTCAATATTCAGAGCTTACGTTTAAGCTTTTGGATTACTATTTCCGATTTTCGGCTTTTTCTTTTATATCAAGTTAGTAAGGTTATGGGCTCCCATTTATATCCCTAATGCTGTGCTAGTAGTTATCCAGCAGCTATTGATTGCATTGAAAGTGTATTTGTATAAAGCGAGATAACTTTAACTACGATGTAATACAGTGATAAGGGTCTTTGTATCATGCAATTGCTTAAAAGAAATGTCCTACTAGTAGCTACCGTGTTATTCAAGCTAATACCAAGGCTTTTGTTATTATTTTGTGCACACAAAATAAATAAATAATTGATCATGGAGGTAGCATCAAGAACTTTCAATTTGTACATACTGTTTGCTATATAATGTATGCTGATAGAAATTGTACTTCTAAAAAAAAAAAAAACTAGATTACACTGTTTGATACAACATCATCTCTGTTAACATAATAATTAATGGCCATATTATCATTTCTGTTAAGAATTAACGGGTGGATTTAATAGAAGGACTAAGTTATTATAATGTGTTTAATTTTAGGAATGAAAATATTATTAAATTTGGGGTCTTAATATGTTAAATTCTCTTTTTTTTAAGGAACGAAAATATATATTAATTCTAATTACGAAAATATTCATACATCACAAAGGTATATGATTAAATTTTAAATTAAACTAGTGAAAGGAGTATGATACCCATGAAATTTTTTTATTAAAGTTACATTGCTCTTAATATTCGTGGCTATTTAAATTTATCAATAAGTTCTTCGTATATAACATGGAACATGTTTGAACTTCGGCAAAACTCGCAGCTACCAAAAAAAGAAAAAAAAAGAAAAGGGGGAAGAGAGAGAGAGAGAGAGAGAGAGAGAGAGAGAGAGAGAGAAAAGAGGGGGGGGGTGCTGAAATTTATTATTAATCAAATTCCATCTCTGCTGCTTTCTAGAGTTGAAATTTCAGAGTAAAAAGGAGAAATTGGTCGAGGAGCAATGTGATTTTACACCATAAAATTTTTATACATTTTCACCTCATAACTCTTTTAATAATAAAATAAAATATATACAATCTTCAATATATATTCTCTTACTTTTAAATCAAATTAAAAAGTGTAGAAAAAATATGAATTAATGATTAAAAAATATCTTTTATTAGTTAGATTTTAAGGTTGAGACTTGTGAAAAATCCTAATTACTTTTATCATTATTAAATTGTAGATATTGTTTTGCAATTACATTACTACACACAAATAAATCAACTCAATAAAAAATTAGGAGTCACTTACAAAGTTTTTTGACAGCTTCAAACTCTTTCAAAATAGAAGAGTCTTGAATTTTCTACAAACTAGAAATAATAATTTTTAAAAATATTTCAATAAACCATTTTCTCTAATTATTGTTATGTTTTTTTAAGTCCTTTCATCTTAAATTTTTTTCGTCGAATTTTAAAAGTATTTATTTATGATGCTATTTTTAATTTGAAACGTGTATACCTGTATATGTAAAAAAAATTGAACAAGTCATATAAGCAGAACTAATTTCATATTTTAAAGGCAGATTTTTTTTCTCATAAGCAAAAGTTTAGGTTGAGAGAAAAACTCATCTCAATCTAGAATTAATGTATGCCTTTAGGCTTGCCAAGCACTTATCATAGAGTTATTTACAGATTACCCATCAATAGGAGAACTTAAAAATTCAACCTAAGTTATGACAATATATAAGTTTAAAACCTAAGTTATGAGGGCAATTCTTAGGTGCCAGCCACTGAGAGAGGGCACCAATGCCCAACTCATATAGGTTAGTGAAGTTGCTCCATTTGGCATAAGAAGCTTTCAAGTTTTGAGTTTTAAGTTCAACAGAGTGAGTTCACTTTTTCCTTTTCCTTAAGTTTCCGAGTTCCAAGTTTTAAGTCACTTAACGTGAGAGACTTCACTTCTTCCCAGTTCCTAGTTCAACAGAAAGAGCTTACTTCTTCCTTATCCAAATTTCCGAGTTTCAAGTTCTTAGTTTCGAGTTAAACAAACTTTATGTCATTACAAAAGTTAGCCGCGGGTACAGTAGAATGCACCAAGTTATAACAATACATAAGTTCCTATATATATATATATATATATATATATATATATATACATATATTTAATAGAAGTTTCTCACACTTTAAAAGCTTTTAGTCAAATACCTACATTGAATAATTTTTTATAATGAATAATGATTGGGAGATGCATAAAAACTGCAACAAATATGATACAAATAGTGTTGTGATACAAAGAGAGAGTGACGTGCGAGGGGGTGTTTGGTGGGCTCATGGACTAGGTGCATACTCTTTCGAGTTTCAAGTTCCACCAAGTTTATCAGTTCCTGGTTCCAAGTTGAAGTTAACAAGTTGTGGGTGCATATCATTTTGAGTTCCAAGTTCAACATGGAACTCAAGTTGAGTGATACATAATCATTAGTTAACTATCTATGAATCCAAAATCCGGAAGAAGTGAACTCTCAACACATTGAACTCCAGAACTCAGAAGGGTATGCACTCACAATTAGTTAACTTCAACTTGGAACCCGAAACTGTGAATTTGGTGGAACTTGAAACTCAGGAGAGTATGCACCTAGTCCATGGGCCCACCAAATGCCCCTCCATACGTCACTCTCCCTTTGTGCCACAATACCAACTACATCATCTACACCTATACATCGTGGTTTTATGCATCTCCCTATCATTACTTTCTTATAATCAAGTTCCTTAAGCAACTCATTGTTAAATTTTTTTTAAAACTTTTATATAATTTAATAGATTTCCACCCAATTTTGTAAGTTTAACCTAAAAAGTTTTTCAATTCAACCAAAATCTTTAGAGTGAATATGCATTTTAATCCTCGAAAGATTTGTGTATTATCAATTTAGTCCTTCAAAAATTTTTGACATTAAATAGGTTCCTAAAAAATCAAATGTGACATCATATTAATCTTTGAAAGTTTTTTGTTAGTCCCTTAAAGTTTTTTACATCAAATAAATACTTAAAAATTGAAAAGTAATATCATTTTAGTCCTTCTGAGAGACTATTTGATCTCTTTTTTGATAAACTATGAGTTTTTAAGGATCTATTTGATGTCAAATAACTTTTGAAAGAATTAAAAGACTATTAGATTACCTTTTTTTTTAAAAAAAAAATATGAGTTTTTAGGAACCAATTTGATATTAAATAATTTTCAGATGGACTAAAGTAATATCATATTTTAACTTTGAAGAATTTGTTTAATGTCAAACAACTTTTAAGGATTAATGAGATATCATATTTTAACTTTTAGAAACCTATTTGATGTAAAAAATCTTTCATGAACTAAATTGATCTAACACGAATTTTTTAAAGATTAAAATCATGTTTACTCAAACTTTTATAATAACAAATTGTTCTAGTGACTTAATTATAAAATTTAAAGACCTAATTAAAACTTTTAAAATACAAAAACCTAATTAAAAATTTAGTTAAAGTATAACAACTTACAAATTAATTGAACCTAATCTATACTATTATAAAAAAACAGATTCATAAAAAAAAAGCAGCTTTTTGGTGTCTACGGACTCTGTTGAAATATTTTTTCAAGTCTATAAGTACATACACTACGATATTTATAAAAGAAAAAATATGGCTTTATAAATTATTTATGGTAATTAAAATGAATATTTAAAGATTTATTGTATTTAAAAAAATATTAGCGAAATATGGTGTTTGTATTATTGAATTCGTAATACTGTAGAAGGAATTATAGAAAACGGAACAGGAATGAACTCGTAACACATCACACCATTTTTGGTGAAATTGGGATGATGTGTCGCTAGTTTTATAGAACTCGCGACACATCATCCCAATTTCACCAAAAATGGTGTGACATGTTGCGAGTTCTCCATACACACATTTATATAATTGGAATAATTGGTGCAACAATAATGGAATGAGAGGATGATAATTGGCCGAATACTGTAGTATAGGACAATAATGAACCACTTCACGCGTTCAATAGTCCTAATATACAGTGGAAGACCCTTGTATAAATAGCTTCATTTGCATCGAATGAAATGCATATCGATAAGTTGAGAATTCAGTGTGAGGGAAAGAGAATTGAAAGTTAGTGATAAAGAGTTGTGAAAGTGAGTTGAATTGATTTGATAAAAAAATATTGTTTTAGAAAAAATGGCAGTAGATAAGACAATGAGAGCACAAGATCATATTTTGGAGAAGATTCGTAATGAAGGAGTAATATTTAGTTGTTATTATTGTTATTATTATTGTTATTATTATTATATAAGATATGAAATATGTTCTGTACTTGCCTCTTATTATTATTGTTATTATTATTATTATTCTAAATTTAATATTGTTATTATTATTTTGTTTATTATTATTATTGTTGCTAGTATATATTTAAAGTAGTTATAGTGGCTGAATATGATGATTATTATTAGTTTATTATTGTTGATAAATCTTGATTATATCAGATATAAAGTATGCTCTATACTTGCCTCTTATGAGGATCCTGTGTATCAGAAATATATCTGCTATATATTAAAAGTAGTTATATTGGGTCGAGTAATAATGAAATATTATTATTCTTTTATACTTATTGTTATGATTATTATTTTGTATTATTATTATTATTATTATTATTTAATATTATTATTATCTTATAATCATAATGTAATCTTGATTTTATTATGTAATTATTATTAACATTATTATTATTATTAATAATAATATTATTATGATTATTTAGTTTTATGATTATTATTATTATTCTTGTTATTATATTATATCATTTAAGAAATTTTAATTAATAACTTTAACAAAAGATTAAGACTTTAGTTTATTGTTGTTGTTGGTGAACTTTGGTTATATAAGATATAAAGTATGTTCTACACTTGCCTCTTATGAGGATCCTGTGTATCAGAAATATATCTGCTATATATTAAAAGTAGTTATATTGGATGGAGTAATAATGAAATATTATTATTCTCTTATACTTATTGTTATGATTATTATTTTGTATTATTATTATTATTATTATTATTATTATCTTATAATCGTAATATGATCTTGATTTTATTATGTAATTATTATTAACATTATTATTATTATTATTATTATTATTATTATTAATCTTGTTATTATATTATATCATTTAAGAAATTTTAATTAATAATTTTAACAAAAGATTAAGACTTTAGTTTGTTGTTGTTGTTGGTGCACCTTGGAATTTCGTCAAGCCAATTTGTATAAATCTCACCATGTTGGTGCATCCGCTCATAGTGATGATTGAATTCACGTTCTGTCCTTAAATATCCTACAAATCATAATATAATCAATATATTAAAAAAGAAAAGAATAAAATCACATTTGTAAATAGAGATAATTAGGTTGGGAATTATCTATACTCACGACAAGTCGGTGTAAGTAAGGTTTCTTGAATCTCCGCAAGAAATTGGCTGCAATGTATCTAATGCAGTACATATGAAATGCTCTTGGAGGTTCCCACTGTCCATGGCAACGTTGAATTGCTGCTTTAATTGACTTGTGCCGATCAGAAATAATGCCAACTCCATCTCGAGTCACCACATATCTGCGTAGATAATGCAGAAAAAAATATCATGCATCTGCAATCTCACCCTCGACTATTGCAAATGCAATTGGCAATATATTCTGATTACCATTTTGTGCAACTGCCACTAATAGAGTGCCTTTGTATTTTCCATATAAATGTGTCCCATCAATTTGGACTAATGGTTTGCAATATCTAAAAGCTTTGATGCAAGGTCCCAAAGTCCAAAATATTCGGCGAAATATTCAATCATTTGGTTGCTCATCAGTGCCATGGTAAGTTGGACTAGTATCGACCTCAACATATGAACCTCTTGTAAAAGTACACATTGCTCCCAACCATTTGGGTAAAGCTGCATATGACTCTTCCCAACCACCATAAATTCTTTCAATTGCTTTTTGCTTTGCCGTCCATGCTTTCCAGTATGTCGGTGTGTATCCATACCGAGATTGAATTTCTGCAATCACAACTTTTACTTTAATGGATACGTCAGCTCATATCATGGACTCTATATAATGTGTAATCATGTCAGCATCCAACTTTGTGTGATCTTGAGAGATCATCGCTGCAGTACAAGTATGAGGGCCATTATACTTTTTAACCTCCCAAATACCTCTCTTTTTTCTAAGACTGACCCTAACTAGCCAATTGCATCCTATGCCATAGTATTTGCACTTATAATAAAATATCCTTGACTCTGACTCACATACATTGTAGTCCACTGATTTAGAAATGTTGTAGTTCTTAATTGCTCGAATTACAGCCTCCCTATCGCTGAATTGCATTCCCGCACATAGTTCGCCGTCTATAGTATAATCACTAGCCATATTTGCATACTCAGGAAACTCAGATGCATGCATGGCTTCAAGATCTAAAGTATGCATAAAAGATGGAAGACCTTCCGAATACTGAATAATAGCCTGTGTATTTGGTATTTCATCATCATGTTCTGTACCATCATTCCCAGTTTCATATTCCCCTTCCAAGTAATCGCTATCACTTTCATTGTCTCTAATTTCACAATCTGCACCTCTTTTTGGAAACGAGCTTGACAGACCTTCTTCATAGTGCTGATACTAATAATTAATATTTATAAACATAAAAGATCATTAGTTTGATATATTTCTTATTCACAGAATATTCAAAAAGAGGCAAATATAGAGTAAACTTTGTATCTCATATAATAATACAATTAACAATAATGATAATTATAATAACGAAAATATTATAATAATAATAATAATGATAAAAGAAATAATAATTAATAAAAATCATTAACCATATACATTTCTGATACACAAGATCCTCAACAAAAGGTAAGTATAGAGCATACTTTGCATATAATAATAATAATAATAATAATAATAATAATAATAATAATAACAATAAAAATAATAAAACAACCCTTTGTATCTAATATAATAAAAAGAGTATTTATAATAATAACAATAATAATAGTAGTAGTCTACTAATAATATTAATATTAATTATACTATTAATAATATAAGATTGATAATAATATTAATAATATCAATAATATAAGATTGATAATAATACTAATATTAATAATAGTAATAATCATAGAAATATTAATAACAACAATAATAACAAGTATAACAATAAAAATAATATTATAAGATTAATAATAATACTAATAATAATATCTACTTTTATAATAATAATAATGTAATAATAATAATAATAATAATTAATAGAAATGATAATAATATGGCTACTTTGTATATAACAATAATAATAATAATAATAATAATAATAGTAGTAGTAATAGTAATATTATTATTATCTAATATAATAAAAATAATAATACTAATATTAATAACAGTAATAATCATAGAAATATTAATAATAATAATAATAATAATAATAATAACAACAATAGAAATAATAATAACAACAATAATAATAACAACAACAATTACATTAATAATAACAACAATAATAATTAATAAAGATTATTAATCATATATATTTCTGATACACAGGATCCTCAACTAGAGGCAAGTGTAGAGCATACTTTATATATTATATAATAATAACAATAAACAATAATAATTATAATAAAATAAAATACATATTAATTTTGGAATAAATATTAGCACACCAAATTATAATAACACTTACCGGGTATGAATTGGGAACAAACTCATCATAATATTGGTTATCCGGATATGAGTTAGGGTCAGCTTCCACAATAATTTTTTCGAAGTTAACATACAACTCCATGACTGCATTGAAAGTTTGATATTGGCGATACATCCTAGACATTACTCTCATATCCCTATCACTGTTGATTGTAACTGCTCGAAATTTTAGATTCCCATTAATATTTGAAATTGGACACTTATATCGTATTTTTTTTCACTTTTTTCTCAAAACCAATATTTATACTTTGACAAAACTCCACTTTTAATTCTTCTAATGATATAAAATCTGAAAGATATATCCATATAGGATAATCACATCCAAATATTATACTTTCATTAGATATTATAATAGAACCATTAAAATATACAATAGTAGTAACTATATTACTATCCATATTTTTTTCATTCACTTTTTTCAAACTACCTTACACTCTTAAATACTATAAACTGCCTATGAAACACTGAGAATAACCTATCAAACACTGAGAATACTGAGAAATGCTTTGCAATGAATTTGGTAAAATGACACGGTATTTATAGGCAAGGTTGGTTAATTTTTTATTTTTTTATTTTTGAAATCGCAACAAAGTACGCTAAAACTCTGAAATTGCAGTACCGCACCACAAATTCTAAGAATTTGTTGGTACTTGTAGCGAGTTCTATTGAATTCGCAACAAGAAACCACAAATTCTTAGGATTTGTGGTGCTCCATTGCGAGTTCCCTTTTTTTTTTTTTTTTTCAAAACACCATATTTTACTAAATCTATTAAAATTAACATATATCTCTATTTCTTTCACCAAAATACAATATCGATCTCTTTAAGCCGAAAAAATATATTTAAAAATAAATATATAAATAGTAAAAAAAAAAGAAAAGAAAAGATAGAACCGCACTCTTGCACCTTGCACACTTGCATCTCAGTTGTTTACATATTGCTTCACGGAAAAGTAACTACCCTTCTCTTTGAGTATTTGAAAAATTGTTTTTTTTTTTTAACTGAAAATCATTTGATTTCAAAAATTGTTCATACTTTTTTGAGTTTAATTTGAATGTATAATATAAAAATCTTTTTACAAATTCAAACTAATTATATTTTTTTATTTGTATAATTATTTAAGTAACAAATAATTAAGTCAAATATTTTTATTGATATTATTATATAAGATTAAATATCTATATAAAAATTTTTATATTGATAATATATATAAATTTAATTTAATTTTTATATATTAATAATTTTAAATAATTTATATTATTATTCAATAAAAATAAAAATATTAATATGGTCTATATTTATTATTTTATATTTTTAATACATAAAAATTAATCCCTGGGCGTCTTGCCTCGTTTTATCACAAAAAAAAAAAAATTAATCTCTTATTATAATAGTAATATCTAAAAAATTTAAAAAGATGCTAGTATTTATAATTAGAGTAAAACATTACATGTTAAAAAGTATGTATATATTTTCTTTTTCGTCGTTTCACGTTTCCATTAACCAACCAAACTCCAATGCTAGAATAGAAAATTGAAAGGCCTCTATGGTCTAGTGGCGAAGGGGTGAGGGATTTGAATTTGGGTAATTTGTGTGAGGTGTTATATTCAACTTTATTCTTGTCAATGTACTCAAAAAAAAAAAAAAAAATGAAAATTGAAGCGTCGTCATTCCGGTAATTCCCAAAACGAAGCTGAAGGGCATAATGTACTTAAACCAAAGAAGATGTTGAGCGCAACAAGGTATGCCCTGCACAATTCCAACATCCTCATGTCTTTGTCTCACGCTATCCCTCTTAGTCATTCTCGACCACGAAATGCTGACAATGTTTCTGGGTTTGATAACATCGACGATGCCGTGTCTTCATTCATTGGCATCATCAATAAGCGTCATCCCCCATCTCAAGTCGAAGTTGGTAAGATTTTAATGTCTGTTGTTAAGATGAAACACTATGACACTGCTGTTTCACTTTTTGCACAAATGGAGCTTAGGGGAATCATTTCTTCCTTGATTACTCTGAGCATCTTGATCAATTGTTTCTGCCATATGGGTCTGATGGGTTTTGCATTTTCCGTCTTGGGTAAGATTATCAAGATGTGATATGGATTGAATGTCATAACTTGGACAACATTCATGAAAGGGTTATGTATTAACGGTGAAGTTAGGAAAGCACTGCAATTTCATGACATGGTCAGAGCACAAGGATATCAGCTTAATGAGGTTAGTTATGGGACCTTAATTAATGGGTTTTGTAAAAGAGGGCACACGAGTGGTGCCATTGTGTTGCTGCAAAAGCTGGAGAGACAACCCATTAAGCCTAATATAGTAATGTATACCACAATCATTGACAGATTATGTAAAGAAGGGCTTGTAACTGAGGCGGGCAGTTTGTTTTCTAAGATGACCTCCCTGGGAATTTTTGTTGATGTTGTCTCGTACAATTCTCTGATTCATGGTTTCTGTTGTATGGGTCAATTAAAAGAAGCAAGTCATCTGCTGAATGATATGGTTCATAACAATATCAAGCCAAGCCTATATACCTATAACATACTAATTGATGCATTATGTAAAGAAGGAAGAATCATAGAGGCCCTACCCATGTTTGATATGATGATGGAAAGAGGAAATAGGCCTGATGTTATCACTTACAATGCATTAATGGATGGATAATTATTGATTTGCAAAGTTGATGAGGCAGAAAAGTTATTTGATGATATGATCAAAATGGGCTTGACACCTGATGTTTGGAGTTATAGCATTATGATTAATGGATATTGTAAGAATAAAAGAGTGGATGAAGCTGTAACACTCTTTAAGGACATACATCACAAAAATTTGGTTCCTAATACTATAACATACAATTCCCTTATTGATGGCTTGTGCAAATCAGAGAGAATATCCTATGTGCAAGATCTTCTTAATGAGATGCATGCTAGTGGTCAATGCCTTGATATTTTTACTTTCGATATCTTGTTAGATGGTCTGTGCAAAAGTCAACATCTTGACGAGGCAATTGAATTATTTCAGAAAATTGTTGGCAAAGGGATCGTTCCTAATGTGGTCACATATAATGTACTTATTAATGGATTGTGCAATGGTGGGAGACTTAAAACTGCACAAGAGTTTTTCCAGCATCTCCTTGTCAAAGGCTGCCAATCTAATGCCAAAACATATACTGCTATGATCAACGGGCTTTGTAAAGATTGCTTATTTGATGAAGCCATGTCATTGCTTTCAAAAATGGATGACTATGGTTGCAATCCTAATGCTATAACTTACAAAATATTTATAATGGCTCTTCTTGAAAAGAATGAAAGCAATAAGGCAGAGAAGCTTCTCCACGAAATGATTTCTAGAGGACTATTGAAATGATAAAACAAGGGAGGATACTTCTTCCAACAAGTGCTTTCTGGTTTCTGCACTTGTTGCCTTTGGTTGATTCACATGACTGTCATCCTTCTTCCTTAGGTACTCTCAATCAGCTTTCTTAACTGCTTGGATGTTCTTTGTCATTGTCGATGCATTATTGTTTTAAATGTTTGTGGGGGGAAGCCAAAATACAATTTTTAATTGTTGCCTTCTATAAGAGATTGCTTTCATCGAATGAGTTACCATGCAGAAACTAACATCATTGTTACAAGCAAAATCATAAAAAAAGTGTAAATGAATTGAAGCTTTTTGAAAGCTATTGTTGTTTTTAGTGTTAGTTTTGCGAATGTTTCCAAGTGATCATTATCTGGTGTTTACTGTTAGAAATGATTTAAATGAAATTATATTTAAACTGATGGCTATTTAGAAAGTGGTTCTTTGACAATAAAAGCACAGCCGTTAATAGATTCATGAATCACTTTTCATGATTTATGATTTGCTTTTAATTATTAATTATGCCACCTTTCCCTTTAGGAAACAAATGATAAAAGAAAAATCAGGACAGATGGTTTGAAGAATTGGATTTTATCTTTCTTTTTTTCTTTTTTCTTTTTTTTTTGTTATTCTGTGTTCGGATTTTATCTTTATAGTATGTTTATTGCTACATGCTTTTAATTAGCATCTCCCAAGCCGTAAATAGATTTATGAATGCTTGTGTGATTTGTTTCTGCAAAAGTAGGTTCATGTTTTTGCTTTTTACTTTCCTTTACAAGTTGCTTAATAGGTAATGGTGTAGTACTGCTTCTGAACAGGAGATTTTTGTCTCTCTTCTAATTAGAATTCCAACACTTGCTAGCCTCGAATGTCAAGCAAAATGGAAGGCAAACTCATCTCATTTCAAAGATCAAAGTAGATTAAATAATGCTCAAATTCTGTCTTTCTACCTCATCTGGTGTCTGAGGCAAGCAAGTCTTTTGACGTGCCACTGTTAATTGATAAAGCATTCTAAGCTGTCTGTTTCAGGACTGTGAACCTCACCATGCCAAGTTGTGAGTTTAATAGCTATTAATTCCAGAAACATTGAGGAGCTTAAGTTTCAAGATGTTAAACCAGTCCTCTTTTTATTATCTAATGATTTCTGACCAACCACAGATTAAAAGTTAATACCTAACCTATTTCCTCATAAGAATCTACATCGAGTATGAAATTTAATGTTTTTCCTGTCTGCTTAGCTTCGCTTGATTGAATTTGAACCTCTCTTACCTTTCTTCCAGTTGGATACTTAACCCTGCTCTCTAATGGTGACTTTTACCCTCTCACATCTTGAAAATTGCAGCACTATCATGCACTTTCTTTTCATAACTAACCCCCAACTGATGGTAAATGACTAAATGCCATGATCATGATGTGTGCAGTTAATTTACTCCATGTTTTTCACTTTTCAACCTGAAAAAATGTTCAGATGCAATATGAGCACACAAGTAGAGAACAAATAAGGAATGGAGATTGAGTGATCATTTCATATTTCTTTTTTCTTTGATAGCTGATATATTAACAGAGTATATCTCTAATCATATTCCTAATCTTTAAGTCTGGAAAAAGGACTTCAGTTGCACCAGAAAGTATAAATTCAGAGGGAAATTCTTAGGTGGGAATTGCCTATCATAGGCATTCCATTTAACATTAAACATGTGTAAGTATGTTAAAAATGCATATCTCTCTAAAGAATGCCTTTAAATATACTTAGAATTTTTTAGTCAGAAGGAGGTTTGATTTTAGCATCCCAAAGAAACCATGCACTGAACCAACACCCTCGCCCTGTGGATCATTGAGTCATACTAAGCTAGTCCACTTATCCATCCTTAACAGAAAGAACTATATTCATTGAATGTCTTCGATTCTTTACTATACTTTTTGCTTTCATCTAATGAATTTCAAACAATGAAATTATGATTTGTAAGTATTGAAAAAAAATCTTTGATGGATTTTAACTTATATCTCCATGTATCCCAAATGATTGATCACTTTAATAGGGGTATCCAGTTTTGATGTTTGCAACATAAATGTTAGTTGCACATAAGTTATGGCTCACATAACTTATATAAAGTGAGGTGGTCTATTGGTGGCGAAAGAGAAAGAGGGAGAAAGAAATCAGGAAAAGAAAATGGATGGTGGTGATGAAAGTTATGTGTATGTGAGATAAATTTATATGCCAGTAATATTCCCTGTTTAAACATTGTACCTGCTAAAAGTTCAAACATAATTGAAATTGAGGAATATTCTCTAAAACATTTTTGCGTGTTTGGTTTCTATTTTCATTTTTCTGTTTTTAGTTTTAATTATAAAAATATTACCTTATTTTTAATGAATTTTTTGTTTTTATAATTTTGTAAAGGAAATAATAAAAATAAAAAAATCCCATTTCATATTTTCATTTTTTATTTTCACTATTTTCTTCACAAATCCAGAAAATAGGAAACAAATTGAAAACAAAATCGCATTTTTGTAATTAAAACTAAAAACATAAAAATAAAAACAAAAATCAAACAGACTCTTAGAGCATGTTTAGTTTTTATTTTTAGTTCCTATTTTAATTTTTTGGTTTTCTATTTTTAGAATTTTGTAAAAGAAATAGTGAAATTAAGAAAATCTTTCTTGTCTCTCAGTTTCTCCATTTTCTAAATATTTTCTATTTCCTGCTATAAAAAATGAGCTCTACCAAAATTATCATAGCTATCGTACACTTCTTTATACTCCTTCTATCTTCCCACCTCCTTCCCCATCCCTCCTCTACAGCCCCCACTACCATCAGAATCAACTATGGCACTGTCGTTGACAACCTCCTATGGCTTCCACTGACGCGACCTTTCTCAAGTCCCAAACCCCAACATCCTCCGCACCTTCGCTGGCACCAGCATTGTCGTCACTATCACCGTTGGCAAAGGCAACATCCTCTCTCTCGCGAAACCCCTTGTGACACATTCATGGCTCTCCACCCGCATCCTCCCCTTCCACCCTGCAACTGCTGTCAACCGCATCGCCATTGGCAACAAGGTCCTCTCCACCTCCAACAAGGCCCTCATAGCCCACATTCTCTCAATCATGAAAAGGAAATTATATTAAAATTGTATAACCTGTTTAACCCCTGCAGCATCCACCTTGTATTGATATCTTTAACACAGAGATTTGATTTTGCTAGTAATTTGATTAGGATTTGTGTTTTATTTTGTTTCTTGTAATTAGAGAATGTAATTGTATTTGACTATACAAATTCAGTTGTAGAGGTCTATCAAACAATTCACAAAACACTTCTTTTATTTAATATAATTTAGGTTGATAAGAAGTCCCGTTCTACTTTAAAATCAAGGCATGCTTCCGGATTTATAGAGCGCTCATAGACATATTTATAAATTATCTACCGATGGGAGAATTTAAGAATCAAATATAAGTTATAATAATATATGAGCAAAAAATTGACTATGTGAAACCAACTCCTGTGAACTCAACTTTTTTGAGTGAAGTTAATGATAATTCACAAAATAGTAAAATGGCTCAAATTTAGCTCTTCAAACTTTTTTAACATGTAAGTTTTTCAATGCACGTGTGGACATCAATTTGATCTCTAAATTGAAGCATACTTTGTGCACCGAAAAAAAAAGGCATATTTCACTCTTCATAGAATTGATGTGATGCTATTTAAAAGAATCTTTTACTAGTTATACTAGAGAGAGAGAGAGAGAGAGAGAGAGAATCATGTTTTAATCTCATGAAATAACACATTGAACACATTCTTACTCCAAAAACATCTTAAAATTTCTCATTTTTCTAATTAGATTCGAAATACAATTCATTGTTTATAGTACTGTCCAAAAACAATAATACTATTCACGCATTTTTAGGTATAACCATTAACCGTACTATTGTATTTGAATTTTAAACAGCCCAAATCTGTAACAAGAAAAAAGCCCTGCTCTATTGAATTCAAAAACCATTACGTTATGACTATTTGGAGCTTTGGTAATTCTGTGAGGATTAAACGTCATATAAGCAACCCCTATTGAAAATCTTGCCTCTGTATAATTGGCAAACTAATTTAACGTGGAGCAATGACATTGCACAACCATATTCTGCCAAATTTAGATACACATACATTATCAATTTGTCAAGAAAGTTATAAAGCATTATCCTTGGTCAACGCTCAACAGGCACACACATGAATAAAAAGTCAAGGGAGGAACAGATACCAACTGAAGATTTAATCACAGATTACATCCAAATGAATTAGAGTTTGTACACCATTTTTGGCCAATCAAATTCCAGCAATAATTCATTTACATGAGAGAGAATCTGCATGAGCAGAAGATGTACACATGAATAACAGCTGGTGTGCAAATTTTTAGACTTATCTCATAGAGCAAATGTGCTTTACACCAACACTCTGCACGTTGCTATAACTTAGCAAGCTCACATATAGTTAAGAGATCTGCTATGTGCACACCAGTTCTACCCCTGCACACAACAAGGCATCACCCACTTAAGTTTCTTTTATTGTATGGCTCATACATGTATCAGCATGACACCTGGTGTGCAAACAGCATTTCTCCAAAGTAAATATTCCTTACAACGTCCAAAGAACTTAAGGCTTATTAGACTGTGGTTACATGATGAAGCACATAAGTTAACATCTCTAATCAAGTAAGCCAGCGAAAGACCAAGGTAGATACCACAAAATCAGCAACAGCAATCGAAAGATAGGTCTTACTACATGCTAAAAATAACCTGTATCATTAAAATTGATTATGTTCATATGAAAACCTCAAACTAAAAAGCACTAATGATCTATGGCATATGTGATCACAAATAGTTACAATGAAGTCCACTTTCTGAAGAGGCAACTCAGTAATCATGTTTTACCCGACAGACCTCTCATCTTGAACCTTTAAGATCATTGACCATATACATGGGGCGTTCCCTGTTCAATTATCACATTAGCCGATAAATTAGTTCAAAATGAATTTGAATAACAATGACAAAAAAGAAAAAAGAAACTGCATTGTAAAATAGAACTAAGAAATGGGGTAGCTGCAGTACCTGAGGTCCTCAGCAGTCGAACTAACCCGTAAAGCCCCGGTGAAATGCCCTTGTATTGTTATCTTTGTGTATTGTCATGCAGGTCTCCAACAAGAAAGGGCATAAATGATACGCCCCTTCCAACCTTGCAACAACCAATTGCTATCTTCATCAATTACAAAATCCTTGTGATAGCTAGACCTTACTTTCTCCATCGCCATCTTCACTGTCTCGCGATCGAAAGGCTGTTGCATAAACCCGGCGCGGAGGATACGGGCTTGCCACTGCTTATATGTCTCTGGCCTCTCCACTCTCTCACAGCCTTCACAAGCTATAACATTCAACGCTTCCCTTCCAAGTATCTGTTTCTCAATCAGCATCCTTTCCCAGTCCTCGCGAGGCACAATAGTTTCAAGCACATCAAAAAGTGATGAATAGTGAAACAATGCCTCCCGGAATCGAGTAACGAAGAAAGGGGCATTGAAGGCCCCATTCATAATGCCATGAATGAATATATTTGGGTTGATCTTCCTTATCAAACTGAGGAAATTGTTCCGTGGACTGTCAACTGCCACAGATTCATCCAGCAAGTTCTTACCTCTATAAAAACAAGTAACAACAAGGTACTCATCCCTATCGATCTTGAGTTCCTCAAGTTGAACTGTTTCCCATTTCTTTGCTATGGCATTATACTCAAATGGAACATTAAAGGCTTCAGCATAAGCTGCCAAGCGGCGACCTGTTTCTATAACTCTCTCTGCAGGCCGAAAACCAGGTTGTGGGAAGTCTATTCCTGTAATCCGAACCTTTGGTGGTCCACCAGGTCTCCATGAAATTCGTTGTATAAACGTGGGCCACTGAAAACCATAAAGTATACCAAAATCTATTACATGGACTCTCATTGAATTTGCTGAACATGTCCTTATTGTGACGTTTGAGGTAAAATTAGAAATTTTCCTAAAGGGGCATGCAGCAAGGTATAGATGATAAGCTTTTAGAATATCAGCAGCTGATGTTCTTTTACTAACAAGTCCTTTATAAATTTGGCTCCCAGTACCAGCCAAGCGTGCCTCAAGCCCATCTGCAAAGATATAAGCCAACCTCTGATTTCCATCCCCAAAAGGGCTTGAGTGCTGCCTGATCTGCTTCAGCAACTCATGCGCATTCCTGTTGTCATCTGCTGCAACAGCTTGTGCACAAAGAACCAGAAGTGTTCTCAAATCAATCACTTCCTTCTTCCCAATTTCTTTCTTACCTCGTCCCTTTCCACCATTGGATGCTTTTGAATGACCACCAGCCTGCACTGTCTTGCTTGTCTTATTCTGCAAAGCCTCGCGACGAGCCACATGATGATTCTTACCTTCTCCTGCACTAGGAAGCAGGATTATATCAATCATATTTGACCGCAACGTTGGTTCAGAATAAATTGCTGCTTGCTTGCTGCTTCTATTTTCTTCAACATCTCCCTCTTCCCTGTGAGGATGCTTCCTTCCCTTGGATCCAAGAACATATTCCTCCTCATCCTTCTCCACCTTAACTGAAACTTCATCCATTTCCACTTTTGGCTCTAGCCGTGACAAATTAGCAAACAGCCCATTTCCACTAGGAAGAAACTTACTTGCCTCCTCAACACCCTTCTGAAATTGCCAAATGGATTGAATCTCACTGTTCAGATGAGGGACCTGAAGAGTACTGCTTGGAGAGTCCACAGGCCCTTCCACACTACTTATTACACTATTAAAAGAGCCATACGACGACTGCGAAATGCTATTACCTTGAAGACGTTGTGGAGGAAAGTCACCTGAGTTTTTAATCAAGAAATTATCAGTAAAACCCCCACTGAGATCACCATTAGTACCACAACAATTACCATAATTTTCAGATATGTTATTACCTCCAAACCTGTCATTTTGATTGCCAAGACTCGGATTTCGTACCGGTGAAGGTGGGTACTTCTGACCCAGCACCTCATAGAATGATTTCTCAGCTGCTTGAAGATCTAAGGAATCTTGAAGCATGCATGTCTTGTCTTCCATGTCTTCTTCCATAAGGATCTGATTGATGTAACTCAAAATTGCATCAGAAAAATCACAGTCCTCTGGAGAATGTTCCTCATGGGTCACAGTTGAGGATGAAGGTGTATTAGCTGGTATTGGATCAGACTGAAGACAACCAAATTCCCTACTTCGACCAAAGAAGGCATTTTCAAATCTCTGTTTCTGCAGAACTGGCAGAGATTGACTTCCCAACCGGATTTCATTTGTGGAACCAGTAAATCCCAGAAGGCGTGGATCCATTGTCATCTAAAATTTGCAAGATTTTCGTATAAAAGAATAAAATAAAATCAAACTTCAGGCCAAAACAAACTTCAATAACAACCCTTCTTCTCTTGAAATCACTGGCCTTTCATTCAGAAAGACATACCCTTCAAAAACCAAACACATCCATTAAAATACTCATAAACACCTCTAAGCATGAATCATGGGGTGGTGGGGCGCAAATGAAAATTCAAAGCTATGCATAGAAAGACAAAACGACATATGGGTATGAAAGCTAAATATAACCAAATCCAAAATCATGAAAACAAGACAAAAGAAACATACTCAATTATGTTACTAGTTTTTCACATTTTGATAATACCGTTGACTCAAATTTGAACATGAAGCTCAATAAAATGAACCCCAACAAAAAAAAAAAAATGAAATAAGCATAAGAGAAAATGAAAGCTAAATAGTGAAGCAAATGAACCCCAACCCAGCAAGTATACAAAAAAAATGAACAAGGTTTGAATTGAAGAAAAGAAGCTTACCATGTAGACCCACACCACGACTTTCTAAGACAAAGCAACCGAAGAGTAAGAGAGAGAAAGAGCATTCTGATGAGAACTTATGTTATGCTATGTAACTGAGTTGTCTGCAGGAGAGAAAGCACAGAGAAAGTGGTGGGACCATGTTCTCTAGTGAGGAAAAATCAGAACCGTTGATTTTGGTCAACGGTCTGGACCACCGGCCATAGGCAGTCCAGAAAGTGAGCGTTTTTAAAATTTTAATTTATTTCTTTTCATTTATTTATTTGCATGAAAAAAATTGATAATTGAACAAATAAATTTGTAAAACTTTTGAGAATATGTTTGGATTGATGGAAAAGTGTGGTATGGGGTGGAAAGGAATAAAATATTTAAATATTTTGTTATTTGGATTTGAATAAATTAGGTGGAATGGAATGGGAGAAGATGAAACATTTTTTATCCTATTTTACTGTATCTCTTTACTTTTCTTATCCCTTAATTTGGGAGGAACGAGATGGAATGACATTTTAATTTCATTCCATCCTTTAAAATCTAAATAATAGAATGACATTTTGATTCCATTCAATTTCACTTCATTCTATTCCATTTCATTATATTCTATTTCATTCTAGCTCTTATTGATTATCCAAATATAGCCTGAAAGCTCTCATGAGAATGATTTAGTAATATTTAAATAGAATATATAAGTGTCAATGTTATTTTTCCAAAAAGAAAATGTCAATGTTACCTCTTTTGACTGCTAATCTACTGCTATAATATTTCATAAGCATTATTTGGAAACCATTATCAAATATCATCTTCAAGTGCTCTTAATTTTTTAGAAAATTCAAAAAATTTCTATTTCAAGAAAATATATAAAGAAAATTGATAGAGGGATGCACAATACTAAAAAGTGAAAAAATGATAAAAATACTTGAATAATGGATCCATATAATCATTATTAATTTTATTCAATTTTTTTTAAAAACTTACCAGTATGAACAATGCATATGCTAGTAAATTTTATATAATATATACAAAACTTATCAATGTAAACTATGCACATGCTGGCAATTTTTATGTATATTGCACAAAACTTGCTAGCATATACACTGTTCACGCTGGTAAGTTTTGTATTTTATATATACATATGCAAAACTTATCATCGTTTTGAACAATACGTTGGTAAGTTTTGTATACAAATTATAAAACTTACTAGCATATTGTTAAAAAATGTTAATAAATTTTTGGATAAAAAAAACTGAATAAAAGTAACAATGATTATTTAGGATCCATTATTCAAATATTTTTATCCTTTTACTTACTTTTTTTGTATATATCCCGTATTGCCTCCCAAAAAATATGTCCCCTAAACATTTTTCATATATAAAAGACATTAAAGCTTATGAGACAAACTTATTGGAAAATAAAAAAGGCATTAAAGCTTATTAAGGAAGTGTCATAAAAAATAAAAAGACATTGAAGCTTATTGGAGAAGTTTTTGGAATTTGAGAATAGATAGAAATAGAAGAAAGAGAATTTAAAAACTAAGAAGAGAAATATGAGGATAGTTATTAGATAAAAATATAAGAGGATAATTAATAACTTGTTTCATTTGATACACCTCGTATAAAATATTGAATGTCTATATAAATATTGCAAGAATTAATTTTAATTTTAATTTCAATTTTAATTTTTATAATGAATATATATTCTTTACATTATGATTTTTTAAATTAAATTTTACTTTTATAATTAATATATATATTCTTTATATTATAGTTTTAATATATCATTACAAGGAAGTTATATAAAGAGACTATACAAAAATGAGCGAAAAGAAATAAAGTAATCTTTTTAATAAAGGGGTGAGATTAAAAAATGAAATTATTTTTTTTAGTTATTTGATCTTTATTTAAAAATTAAAAATAGATCTATATGATTGAATTATGCGTTAGAAAAATATGCTTTCAAGAATATATTTACACTATTTTCTATAAAATTACTTATTTTCTTCAACAATAATTACACAATTATATTTTTATTTTATTATATAATATTAAGAACTAATTATATTATATATGAGATTGAATTTTTTTATAGAATATAATTAAATTTAAAAGTACAAGGATGGAAAAATGATTATTTTAAATTTTTTTATTATTAAATTTTTAATAAAATTTTGCAAGAGCATATATTAGATAAAATTTTATATTTTATGATTAAAATATGTTTTTCATATAAAAATTTTCAAAACCATTCTTTTGTATAAATATTTTATTTTATATAATTTTAATTAAATAATATTTAAAATTAATTTATATAACCTTATTTTATTAAAATTTTATCTTTTATTATATTTATACAATAAAATATAATATCAATAATATATTATTATATTATATTATATAGATTTCTCACAGACCAGTGCAATCCACGAGTTAAATACACTAGTTATTTTTAAACAGAATATAAAATAAAAAATAAAAACTAATTAATACTTTGACAACTCAAAAATCAACAAATATATATTTTTAAAATAGTAAGAGGATTATTAAAAATACTTGTTAAAAGATAAAAAATGAATTAGAGAGTCTGTCTTTGCGTTAGCATCCCATATTCACTTTATAAGATAAAAATGAATGGTTAATAAAAATTGAATGGAAAATTAAAAGAGTAAATTTTACAACTTTTTAATTTATTATACATATACATATATTTTAATATAATCTCAATATTCTAAATTTTTTATTTTTCAATAAACAATTATAATTCTTGAGTTTACTTTCTAAAGTAAATTTGCATCATGGGCAAGTATAATAGATAATTTTAATCATTATTTTAATATATAAAAATAAAATATAAAGATAAAAATAAAAAATAAAATTTGAACACTAAAGATAAATATTGAGAGTATATATATATTTTTTTTCTATTTACCACGGTCAAACCTTTTTTTGATTTAAGCTCGCTGTCTTTAGGGACCTTATCTTGGGCGGATTTGGTGGCGAGGTCATTGAATTTTATCCATTAAAATTTTATTTAATGGTTGAAGTTAATTTTTTATTATAAAAGATAATTCTATAACATTTTATCTCTATATTTTAATATTTATAAAAAATTATAGTTACCTAAAACACCTATTTTACCTCCTTGTCCGTCTTCCTTTCGAAATCTGTCTTTTCACTTGAGAAATATTTGTGTAATTCAAGAGCACCACATAATTATACTTATAACCAATAATATCACAATATTAGGGTCGGATTCACAAATTAATAGTGAATTTCATTTAAAATTCTACGATACTATTGGCAAAGCATAGCCACATAGTGCTATGTATCATGCAAAAATTTCTCCTTCTCACCTCTCTTCTCCCTGTACCTCCACTAACACTGCCTCATCGTTTGGCGCCATTATCGTCACCATAGCCCCTTCCTTACCTTTCTCTTGCGAAATGGCAAGATCCATTGTAGCAGTAGATGACTAGCCCTTAATCGATGACAACAACGGCGTGACTGACAAAGGCGATAGCCTGAGGAATAGACGGCAACCATCGCGAACCAGGGCGGCTTCTTCTCTTCCCTGCATAGCAAAAATAATGTCCATGGAGTGGTGGTGCAAAGCAACTGGGAGGAGGAGCAGCAACGACACGAGAGAAATACAACACTACATCAAAGGCTGATCCCATCATCTAGAAGCTAAAGGAGTTGGGCGGCACTATTGTCTTGGAGTGATTTTCAATTTGTTTTTTTTGGTAGAATCAGTCATGAATTGTTCATAGTATATGATCATATGCAATTTTATTTGGTTAGATTTTCTTTGGTAAAAATAAATGGTTTGCATTTAATAGTTGATAGAGGCAGGTATGGATTACTTGGTTTCTTCTCATAGGCATTCTAGGTTTAAGTATCTATTCCTTTTTATTATAATTTCATTATTAGCACTATTAGTAACGTTATTATTGTTATAGTCTTTTGCATGTATGAATGGTGAACAAGTTTCAGAGTGTTTGAAGATGGAGGTTGTGTGCAGTAGCTAGTGAGAAAGAGGTGGCACAAATGGGCCGCCAACGAAGAGAAATAGAAGGAGGAAAGTTCATGGTAAGGGTAAAAAATCATTTTGATACTCATTTTTATTATCAGTGACCAAGTTGGTCACAAACTCAACCTCCGTACCACAGAACCCGGCCCTCATCATGTACTATTTCTAATTAATGGAATGAAATATTTGCTTTTGTCAGGAAAAAAAAAAAACAAAGATATAGATTATGTAGTATAGCAAATAGTTAAGGAAATTTTGATGATTGGATGAAAGCTGATTGAGGTGATGGAACTCCTCGCAATTGTAGCACAAGGATAGTAAGGTGGGTTGTAGGACAGGTTAAAATTAATTTTAGCTAACCACCTTTGGCATTAGTAGTTGGGCCTGCCCTATTTGGTTCCTCGTATAATGTTGTAATTGAATTTGTGTATTATTATATGCATAAGTTTCCTTTGTTATTAAAATTTTGCCATCTAACTTCTAATGATTCTTGAATTATTAAGTTCAAACAAGTTTTAAACTAACAACTTCGTTTTTGCAATGAAATTTAGAACTTGCAACATAGGGAATAGTTCCTTAATTGCCCTACTGAAGAATAGCTTCTCTTCTTAGCTCTTACCTCTTAGTTTCTCCAGCAATTTGAAAAATAAGTTAGAAGCAGTATTGGGGAAAGACCTTGTCATTTAATCAAAAAATTTCAACTATTATTCATTTTTGGAAAAGTTGAAAAATGACCCTTCAACTGTATCTCTTATGCACTTTAGTCCTTTATAAATGTGAAGAAAAAAAAAAAACCTATAGCCTTATAATTGTGCAACTCACTACAAAATGTTAACAAACATAAAATTTTAAATGAGTGAAAAAAATTGACAGGTGTGTAACTTTAAGACCCATCCATGTGTATCACTTGTGAGAATATTTTTGTAATATTACTAATCGATCTTAAGTCCTATCCCCTAACTCTTGCCCTACTCGTATACCCTACATTTTAGAACTCATTATTCTCTTGTCTCCTTCTTCTCCAACTGAATGAAATTTAAAAACCAAAAACCCTCTTTCACATAGAAAAATACTTACATAACCCGGGAGCACCACGTGGTTGTACTCTCAGATTAATTATGTAAGTGTATTTTATATGAGACCCAATATTGACACACAATTTCATACAAAATGTACTTACATAATTGGTCAGAAGCACAGTCACATGTGTTTCCAAACCATATAAGTATTTCTCCTTCCACATGTAGATCTTCTCTACCAAAACCTCTTTTCTCTAACACATAATCACTCTTCCATATCTCATAACCCCCAAATGATCCAAAAATATATAATATAACAAATTAAATAACAACCCAAAGCAACATAGAAATGATATGGGTAAATGAAATATGTAAGAGCTATATAATATGCACAACTAATTTTGTTAGACTCAACTCTCTAAATAATTCCTAGTGGAGTTGTCATCTATCTCGACTAGGATCATAATAGAGCAGCGAAAAGAGAGGGGTTGATAGTTAAAACAATGGAGTCTCACCAAAGTTTATTTAGTTCAGAAAAATTGGAAAAACTTGCTTATTTTAGGAAAGAAAATAAGATTGTCTTTAAAAGTCAGATTTGAGTTCAGGAATTGGTTATGCACAAGAAGGGATGGGAATTTAATTATATTACACTCCTGATACATTCATCCTAAGATGATTACTTTAAATTAGTTGCGTAAATTAATAACCTTAAAACTATTTACTTTACCCTTTATTTTTATTATAATTTTTTCTCCTTCCTTTTTCTTTTTTTATAATTTTAAGCACAGCAACTATTTTGAAAGGAAACAACTAAATTATGAAAATTTTAATTTTAACTTTAAATTTTTTTAGAATAAATTGATATTACAGTAATTATTCACAAATAAAACAAATAAATTAGAAAATTTAATTTTAACTTGATAGAGAAATTCTTACTCTAGTGCGATGAAGAACTTAGAGCTGTGTCAAATTTTAGAAAATTCTTGCAAGTTGGTTGATTTTAAATAGGAAAGATGTTTAAACAACCACAGTAACTAAATCTTATCCCACTATTTGATTAAATGATACTCGCAAAAATGCTACAACACTCAAATAAAAATTTTCACTAGGAGAGTAAAATGTAGAGAAAATTAATAAAGAAGATTATTCTTACCTTGATCATCAAATCCAGCATATAAATATGAAGATGGTTGCTTTTGAGAGCAATACATCTAGGATTTTATTTCCATCTTATTAAGAATTGATTGATATAATACAAAATTAATCAATGTTATGGAAGATCTAATGGATATTTTATCCCTTTATTCCCTAAATGAAGAAATTTAGGATTTAGTTTATAGTACACCAATGCCACGGTCCATGGAGGATTGATTGATATTATGCAAGATTTGAAGGTAATTTTATCCCTTTATTCCATGTATGGAATATATTTAGGATTTATGATCGTTCTCTAAATTTTTTTTTTAAAATATATGGCTATATGACTTTTACGAGAGAAGATCATCATAAATGGCAAAGGGTCCAAAATCTTTAGATGAGTTCATTTTCTCCTATTTAACTCACTGTCTCGTTCTTTATTTTTTTTTTCTTTATAAAAAAATTATTATTTTTAAAACCATAAAATATTTATTTAATTAATTTTTATTCTTATTTTTTTACTAGTAAATAGTGATAATAAATATTTTTTTAAATCATCATTATTTGACATTTATTAGACTAATTTATTTAATTCGAGCCAACGCACAATAATGGAATTGAAAAAAATTACAAATTAAACAATAATTTTTTTTTCTTTTCAAAAAATTATATAATAGCATAGAGTGCGGTAAAACCTATGAAGTATAGACACCAATTTGATGGTGTGACTATATGTTCGACACAAGTGGGACATTGATATACATTGGACATCAAGACAATACGTGTCCAACATACGATCTTGCATGTTCTATTCAAAAAATATTATTTTTTGGCTCAGATATATGTCAAGTACGGTTTGGACACACGTAGGACACTGCTGGACCCAACTCCCATGATAAAATGCTATGAAAATGAGGCACCTGAAACCAGTACCCGCAGATTAGGACGTGGTGATAAGGTCTGGGACAAAGTTTGGAAGGCTAATATCCCACCAAGATGCAGGATTTTTATTTGGAGGTTACTGCACAACATATTGCCAGTGATGCAAAATTTGGAGAGGAGGTCTATTAGGTGCTGCGCTTTGTGCCTGAGATGCATGCAAGCTGAGGAGTCAGGAATGCATGCTATTTTTGCGTGCAGCGAAGTAAACATGATTTGGTTTCAATCACCTTTGGGATTGAGAATAAGCAACATCGGAGGACAGAATCTGGAGGTTTGGTTAAGGGACTTTATAGCAGAAGAGGCAGCAGCAAGTGTGGAATTGTTAGCTTCTCTGGCTCATGGAATTTGGTTGGCTCGGAATAAATTTGTTTCGGAGGGAAGACAATGGACAATTCGCTGCTGATTTCAAGATCCATGTCCATCCTATTAGTATTGTGAATTATTTATCAAAATTAAACTCTAATTTTTATGCTTAGTAATTATGACAAATTATAAGTAATCAAAAATAAAATCAACATATAAGCCAATCATTTCTTTAGAGATTAATTTTTATATATTGTCGATGTAAAAGGATTTTACATTGTTAGCTAATATTATGTTATGATATATGAGACTTTTAAGGTATCAGATAAGAAAGTCAAACACTTTTATTTATATGACAATAAATACTTAAATATTTATATAAAATAGTTTTACATTAATAAGATATCAAAATTAATTTTTTTTACTCACATATCTTGTCTTTTGAAAAAGAATACTTAAGTGTTTTCATCAATTATTTTCATTGTAGTACTTTTTTTTCCCCTTAGAGCTACACTATATAGTTGAATTGGAGTAAGATTTAGTGATCTCAAACATAGTCTTTAATTAATGAAGGATATTTGCCAAAAACAAAAAAAATAAAAATTAGGACAACATCAATCATATACTTACCATGGCATACATAACATTTTGTTTTTCTATATAACATATTAATATTCAAGACTTCGAACTGTTTGTTGAAAAATTAATTTTAGCATTTCAAAAATATTAATTTTATAATTAAAAGCTAAAAGCAAATCATTCGCAGAGTAGGGTTTTTTTTTTATAGAAAAGAAATTTTATTAAACAAGAAGATAAGTATAAAAGAGGATAAGACATCATTAAATAGATATAGAAATAATAGCTAAAGATAAATCATGTGATAATATATGCCAATTTTTTTGAATATCAATTGAAAAAGCACCATCAAATAAATTTGAAAATAAATATGTCCGAGCCAATGTTATTTTGCTACACAAGTGGTAATAAGGTTTGAATTCCTAACCTCATATATATTGTTCAAATATTTCATAACTAAATAATTTATAATGGCTTATCTTAGCCAATTTTTTATATGTATGTTTCTATATTTGATTTATATTTGATTTTATGCAGTTATCAAATATATTAAACAGGTAAAGAGATATCGAGATTACCAAAACTTTGATGCGAGAAAAGAAAGAAAAATAGATGAATTTAAGAACAAAATTTTGATTACACAAAACACTAAGCAGCTTATCTTTATCCTTTACCAAAAAGGCGGCGATGTATCAGGTGTCATCAGTTGGAATCCTATACCGACAATTTTAAATGATACGCACAGCAATATAGTATAGGAAGCGTTTACGTTGCTTCATGATCACCCATGATCCAGGATTTTATAACCATTAGATAGTTAAAAATTTAATCTGATGGTTATAATACAATGAGATATTTTAGAGTAATAATATAGAGGAGAGGACTATTATGGATTATAGGTCAACTAATAAGGTGGTGTCTAACATACACTTCAGAGTCAAAGGTGCACCACGCATTAATTAATCCAACGCTCAAGATCTGCTAGTGTATCCATGAAGCAAATAAATAATAACACATTGTAAAGTTTTTTCATTTTTTATTAATTATTATATACTGACAGTATAAAATTATACTGATAATATAAAATAATTTTACATTGTCAGTGTAATCAAAAAATTTTATCAGTGTAATTTCACGTAAAATTATACTGACAATATAAAATAATTTTACATTGTCAGTGTAATCAAAAAATTTTATCAGTATAATTTTAATTATCATACACTGACAGTGTAAAATTACACTGACAGTATAAAATAATTTTACACTGTCAGTATAATCAAAAAATTTTATCAGTGTAATTTCACGTAAAATTATATTGATAATATAAAATAATTTTACACTGTCAGTGTAATCAAAAAATTTTATCAGTATAATTTTAATTATCATACACTAACAATGTAAAATTACACTGATAGTATAAAATAATTTTACACTTTCAGTATAATCAAAAAATTTTATCAGTGTAATTTCACATAAAATTATACTGATAATATAAAATAATTTTACACTGTCAGTGTAATCAAAAAATTTTATCAATGTAATTTCACGTAAAATTATACTGGCAATATAAAATAATTTTACACTGTCAGTATAATCAAAAAATTTTATTAGTATAATTTTAATTATCATATATTGACAGTATAAAATTACACTGATAGTATAAACTAACTTTACACTTCAGTGTAATAAAAAAATTTTGTCAGTGTAAGAGAAATTAATGTGTTTCACTTATATCAGGTGTATCAAAACACCTTCCATTCTATCTTTTGGATCAAGGTGGTGCATGATGCACCTTGCTTCTTGAGATGTACCATAAAACACACACATATTTCAAAGCCTAATACCGATTGGTGACTGGCAAAAATACTGGATCGGAGCAACGTAAACACTTTCTATAGTATATACTACTTCAGAATGCACGTTGATATCATCTGCCTAGGGAAATAATAATAATAATAATAATAATAAATAAATAAATACATCAGATTAATAAGTATTATTCTTTATATCCAATTTTTAAATTTTTATGAGTAAATAATAATGATAATTTAAACCAATAAAAACGGGAAAAAAATAAAAAAAAGTTATACAATAGTAAAAATGATATTAGATGTGTTTATTTAAACTTAATTTTTTTTTTTCTGATGTACCGAATAACTTAAAAAATATCTTGACAGTAATACTATTATTTTAATACATGAGAAAATATTAGTAAATTTTTTCATTCAGATTTTTTTAAAACTTATTTAAATATAATTTAAATATATTTTTAATCCCAAAAAATATAGGTTGTTATAATTTTATTCCCTTCAAATTTTTTACTTTGGTTTCGGACCCCTTTTTATTAAATTTTTTTTTATCCTTATCATTCAAAATAATACTTGAACTTTTATTTTTGATCTATATAAAATATAGTTTGAATCTTCTTTTTTTCTTTTAATCTATAAATATCTTAACTTAATATTAAATCTAAAGGGTAGGTATCAAAAACCTAATAATAAATAAAAAAATCAAAATTAAAGTAAAAATTTTAAAGGAATCAAAATTAAAACAATCAATATTTATAACCATTAGAGAACAGATTTAAATCTTTAAATGTTTTATATTTTATAAAGAATTTAATTTAAATATATTAACAGTATAAAATAATTTTACACTGTCAACCAATAGAAATAATAGAAAATACCAACTCACATAAATAATTACCTATTATAATGAGGGATCCACCATAATTTCTCATTTTCTTCTATTTCTATTTGTTAATAGTATAAAATTCAATACATACCAATTAAATTATTTTATAAAACACATTTTTAGTTAAACATAAAATAAAACAAAACGACCCCTTAATAGCAGTCTGTGAAAGGAGCGAGTGTTGCTGGGGAAGAGGCTGCACCTTCGCTTGATCACACTACGCGATTTGAGAGAGTTAGTGAAGCTTGGTGGGATAACATCGACCCAGAGACACAGCGCTGAGAATGGAATTCAAGATGTTGAGTTCGGCTCTTAACAAGCATTATGTGTTTCGAACCTTTCTCACTAGATCTCACTTCTTCCCTTGCGCTCCCAATCTCACCCTTTATTATGCCCATTATTCTCATTCACCCAATGTCAATGTTAATGCTAAGAGCGTTTATGGGTTTCGTAGTAATGTTGATGATGCTGTTTCCTCTTTCATCGGCCTCATCAACGAGCGTCATCCCCCATCTCAAGTTGAAATCAACAAGATTTTAGGGTCTATTGTTAAGATGAAACACTATGACACTGCTGTTTCACTTTTCACACAAATGGAGTTTAAGGGAATCACTCCTTCCTTTATTACTTTGAATATCTTGATAAATTGTTTTGGCCATTTGCGTCAGATGGATTGTGCATTTTCTGTAATGGGCAAGATTATCAAAATGGGTTATGAAATGGGTGTCATAACTTTGACAACACTCATGAAAGGATTATGTATTAATGGCGAGGTTAGGCCAGCACTGGAATTTCATGACAGGGTTAGAGCACAAGGATATCATCTTGATGAGGTTGCTTATGGAACATTAATCAATGGGCTTTGTAAGATAGAACAAACAAGAGCTGCCATTGAGGTGCTTCAAAAGCTGGAGGGACAACCTATTAAGCCTAACGTAGTCATGTACAACACGATCATTGATGGATTATGTAAAGAGGGGCTTGTTAATGAGGCAGGGAAATTTTTCTCTAAGATGACTTCAAAGGGGATTTCTCCGGATGTTGTCACTTACAATTCCCTAATTCACAGTTTTTGCTGTGTGAGTCAATTAGAGAAGGCTACTCAATTGTTGAATCAAATGGTACAGAACAATATCAACCCTAGCCTTTACACCTACAACATACTGATCGATGCATTAGGTAAGGAAGGAAAAATCACAGAAGCCCAAAAAGTGCTTCATATAATGTTGCAAAGAGGTCTTAAACCAAATATTGTTACTTATAATGCTTTAATAGATGGATATTTTCTAGGTGATAAGGTGAATGAGGCAACTAATTTATTTGATGATATGGTCAAAAGGGGCTTGAAACCTGATGTTTGGATTTATAGCGTCATGATTAATGGATATTGTAAGAATAAAATGGTGGATGAAGCTGTGGCTCTCTATAAGGATATGCATCATAGGAATTTGGTTCCCAATACTGTAACATATAACTCTCTTATTGATGGCTTGTGCAAATCAGGGACTATATCCTATGTGCAAGATCTTCTTGATGAGATGCATGCTAGTGCCCAATGCCTTGATATTTTCACTTACAATATCTTGTTGGATGGTTTGTGCAAAAGCCAACATCTTGAAGAGGCAATTGAATTATTCCAGAAAATGGTTGGCAAAGGGATATGTCCTGATGTGGTCACATATACCATACTTATTGATGGATTGTGCAAAAGCGGGAGACTTAAAACTGCACAAGAGTTTTTCCAGCATCTCCTTATTAAAGGCTGCCAATTGAATGTCAAAACATATTCTGCTATGATAAGTGGGCTTTGCAAAGAGGGCTTGTTCGATGAAGCCATGGTCTTGCTTTCAAAAATGGATAAAAGTGGTTGTTTCCCTAATGCAGTAACTTATGAAATATTTATAAGGGCTCTTCTTCAAAAGAATGAAAATGATAAGGCGGAGAAGCTTCTTCATGAAATGATTTCTAGAGGAATATTGAAACAATAAAACTAGGCAAGACACTTTTTCCCTACCGGAATTCTGTTGTCAATTAATTTCTCAAGTGTGAAGATAGACATGTCTTTCTTCTTCCTGATCTATTGTAAGCTTGGCTTAGTATTAACTTAAAGTAGTTGTCAAAGTTATTCTGATTATTTCTCACGTATTTCAGTTTAAGATCTTTGGATAGGAGGCGCTAGCCGGACTTTTGACATGGCAGTGATTGTTAATTTGTTACCTATTATGATATCCCTTTTATAATATAAAGTCAGATTGTAGCATAAACTGACTTGATTATTCTGCATGCTTTTATATTTTACTCTCAAGTCTGTTTATTTTTGTTTCCTTGTAACTGATGGAAAAAATTTTAGTCTCATCTTACTTGCACAATCAGACTGTACTGTCTCAAGGGAAGACAATGGTAATCTTGAGTGACACGTAAAATTTTTAGACCGGTTTCCCATTTACAGCTTTAAGTTCAATCACTGATCCTATGGTTTTGAATAGTTTTCAGTTCTCAAGAGCACTTCATTGAATGCTCAACAACTTTTGGACCCCTAACTAGCCCATTTATAATCAGCATGGTCTATGTTTACCTGGTCGTTGATGATTTGTGATTCAATTTGCAGAAAACATAGTTTGAATGTAGATTTCAGATTAGGACCTACAAAAATACAGGGCAGAAAATTACATGCGCAGACACCTTATAATTCGAAGTGTTTGCCTGTAAGTAAAGCAAAAGAATGAAAGGTCTGATTAAGAGTGGATCATGGATGCTTTGCAACTTGCAAGTGTTAGATCCTGCAATATACAGGGAGCCTTGATAATGAGACATATAGTTCTCAAGAGATCTGATGAGCTGAGAAGCATACATACCCTATTAGCCCTGAGATCTGAGAAAGTTATTAAATGCCACTTTGGATGCTGTAAGCCAAACTAAAGAAGCCCATACCATGGCAGAAAATATTGTTTGACAGTTCATAAGTTTCCAATGCAAAAAATAAAGATGATAAGTTTCTAATGCCCTCAACTTGATCATTGAATTAAAATTTTTCATGTGCAAACTATTAGGCTTTCAACTTGTTCCTTTGATTATTATGTTTCCCATGCAAACCAGGGACAGGGAGAGGCATATTCACTACTGCTTTCTTGCTCCATATGCCCTCCCTTAAATGACTGCTTCATCCTCTTGTTTATCAACCAAGTGGTCATATAATCCTTCCCAGGAGCAACAACATTATATACAAGGAATGAATTTGTCATTCTGCTGCAGAGAGTTGCCAATAACACTTATCTACAATTTCAAAAGCTTGTATCTTGTGGTTCACTATTCTTGCTGAAAATATACAAATAATACAAGCGAACAGGCAACGTTGGAATGTTCAATTATTTGATTACCCTTTTTGATATCGAACTTGGCGTCTGGCAGCCATTAAAACAACTGTTCAATTTCTTCTGCATCACCATATCTCATGCAATTATCTCTAGAAGAAAAAGTCACTAAATAAAGTATAACTAGCTTCCCCACTGTTAGAACAACTAAAAACCAGTCATTACATTAGGCTGATAATATGCAATATGCTTTAAAGGTTCAGCTCATCTAATCAGAAACAGTTCCTATGCAATGCTAAGGGATCAAATTTTAGCAAATGCCAATCAAAACAGCAAGCTTCTTACAAAGTCCAATTAATATTCATAAGGAAGAAAGTTTACAAATAGGAAAGATCACCGGAAATGGCAAATCCAGAAAAGATTTTACAAAATCTCGTGGATAAAATGAAATTCAAATACATAAACAGGCTGTTAACAATTTACAGGAAAAATAAAAATAAGATTAAAAAAATACCATTGATTACCCCAAAAATGAATAAATCGCAATAGCTTGGCATTACATCGAAGATAATAATTCTTCGAGGGTGGGGTGTACAGTAATGGCTTTAGCAGGTGCTACAATAAAGCTTCCAGTTAAGAAAAGGACCTGTGGAGTGAGGACGCAAGCGAGAATAACAATAGAAAGAAGTATCGTGTATGTCTGTTGTCACTCCATATTTAACTTTTATTTAGTTTTCTAATTTTTGTTTTTTAATGATCAAAAGTTTATGTGGAATTAACATCGGTCATTCCCTCAAGACTAGGCACAGCCCACAGACTTAGAAAGCTCTTATAGGAGACTTATGAAATCTCCTATCAATAGTATCTTTATATTGGTAGCGGAAATTGAATTCAGATTTTCGTGGGATTCAATCCTGTTTCTTATCAATTGTGCCAACCTTCATTGGCATTTAATTTTTTAAATTATTCTTCATTTTTCTTAATTACTTAGTTGATAGTTTTATTTAAGCTAATTATTTTCACTTAATTGTTAATTAATTTAATTTTCTTAAATTTTTTTGTCAGATTTTTATTTTTATGAAGTCACTAAATACTATAAGCATTTATAATATGTATTTAATATAATTATAAAAATTTAAATATTAGATTATTTTGTTGGTTTTTTAACACAATAATTATTTATATAATATAGTTATGATTATTCTGAGAAAATAAAAATAGTTAAATATGAATAATAATAAGGCAAAATAATAAATCATAATAATCAATACACATACATCTAGTATTTTACGATCTATGGTGAAATAAAATATTAAAAAAATATATACTATCAGAATTTGTTGGTATTAACCATTTACTTTTTATTGTAATTTTTTTTCATCATCTCTATTATTAGAAAGAAAAATATATAGCATTAGAAATATTATCAAAATTTACTTGTCAGAATAATCTAACATAATTATTGATCTTTAAATGAATAAGAGGGTACCATTTTATTTCTTCCAACAATCACCATAATTTATGTCAATGACACTAATAATATTTTTCTAATTATGTAACATTGCTATATCAGAAACTAAGGTAACTTGATGAATTGAATTTGTTATATATTTATTTGGCATAATATATTGTCAATATAAAATATTTTTTATTGACATTTAATAATGTACTGCCTAATCATTTAAGAGTTTGACACTATTATAAAACACTAAACTCATTAAACAGCATAGCAACATATTATTAGATATCAATAAAAATTTTTGCATTACTGCTACATATTAATTAAACTATTAAGTTATTATCTAAGAGTTACTTTATTGAATTCAAAATTTTATAATATGATAGCACAAGTTTGGGCTCCATCTTTTGAATATGGGATTTGGGTGTGTTTATAACCATCATATGGTGTTTTAGATTTTATTATGGGAGTATGATTTTAGTTAGAGACAATCCACTATAAAAAAGGGTGAAAAATTGGCTTTTCATTTTTTTGTGGCATATGTATGATTAAATTATCACCATATGGGATATTTTTTAAATTTACATAAGTATGGTTTAGTTAACACAATCCACCCCAAGAAAAGTAGTAAAACGTATTTTATTAGTTTTTCTTTTATCTGCAAAAGTTGATTGGACGTTTGTACAAATGTTGACCCACTTTCTTACCTACTAGAGGGTGGATTCTAGGGTTCACTTGCAATAATAGAATCTTTGTCCGTAGTCACATTGTTGTAGGTATCCTATGCATGGGAAGGTAAAACTTGGAACGTAGAATCTCTATGAGGAATTTGGAACCCAGAAATCATGTAATATTGAAAAGCATATGTCATAATCTCAAACACATCAAGCTCTTATATAACTTTCTATTAAGAAACTATCTCTTTATTACTAGTAGGGGTGTGGGGAAAGAAGGGGTGGAGACACCTTAACCCACACCTGCCCTATCTCGCAATGCTTTTTCAACCAACACACCCTCCCCCTCTGTGAGTAGGATTTTAAACCTACCACACATGAATTGGGCAGGGCAGGGTACCCTTGGATGGGGTATGTATCGCCATCCTTATCTGGAATCAGGCAAATTGAGAGGATATTAGGCTAGATACAAGAATAAATTATCTCGTGCAAAAATTTTATATAATATTATCATATATAAATTTTTATTATTAATTATGAAGATGAATTCTAATCATAAAAACTAGAGATTAATTTGTATAAACTAATATTGTAAAATAATTTTATATTGTTAATTAATAGAATTTGAGAAAAATGACAAATTTTATTGGGTAGTTATTATGATAAATAGTTACTCACCATAATTCAATATTTTTTTCAAATTCTATTGGCTAATAATATAAAATTATTTTATACTGTCAATATATAGAACTTAAATTCTAAGAATTTATAGTAAAAATCTAAACACAATAAAATCATGTAAAATTTTTCACACAAGAGAATTTATTTCCATATCCTCCCTACATGGACTACTATGTTAAAAAAAGAGGCTTTTCATTTTTTATATGGCACATGTGTGATTAATATATCATCATGTTGGACATATTAAAGATTTTATATATACATAGTTTTAGTTAACACAATCCACCCTGGTAGAACTAGTAAAACGTGTTTTATTATTTTTTTCTTTCACTTGCAAAAGCTGGTTGGACGTTTCTTCAAAAGTTGGTCCACTTTCCTACTCTCTAGAGGGTAGATTTTAGAACAAGTGAGTCCACTTATAGTAACAAAATCTCTGTCAGTGGTCACATCATTGCATGCATCCCTATGCATGGAAGGGTGGAATTTAAAACACGGAATCTCTATCCACAATCACGTTCACTGCATGTGTTCTTGATTTTGAAAGAATGCTTCTCCCAAAATCTTAACCAAACGGGATGGCCTTGACATAGTTAGCCTAGTCGAACTTCACTTCCTCACGAGAACAAATCTTCATAAAGCACACGAATATCTACCAAACTTTTCGGCTACAACCAAATGAAATAAGCTTAACAACTTTAGAGTCCCCCTAAAATAGCATATCTATGGCGCCATCTACAGTACTCTTTGCCAGTCAAGGAGCATGGTGTATCTTGCAATATGATGGTGAGATTGTAAGGTGTATTGATGCACTAATCACTTATGATGTACTATAGTAATCTTTAATTTTGAGAAAATTTAAAAATATAATTAAATATATTTTAGAAATTAATTTTCATACACTGGCAGTATAAAATTATACCAGCAGTATAAAATAATTTTATATTATTAAAATAATCAAAAAAATTTTATCAGTGTAATTTTACTCTGTCAATATAATTTTATACTGATAGCATAAAATTATTTTATATTGTCAGTATAATTTTATATTATCAATGTATAAAAATTAATTTCTAAAATATATTTAATCATGTTTTGAAATTTTCTTAAAATTAATATATTACTATAATATATCATAGATGATTAATATATCAAATACTTCACAAATCTCTACAATATGATGCACTACAGTCATAAGGTGCACTAGGCATCTTGGACCGCAAAGCATATTGAAGTCAAAGCCTTGCAGCATCTACAACATGATCTATGTTTACCTGGTCATTGACAATTTGTGTATCGATTTCAGAAAACATGGTTTGATTTTAGAATTTAGATAAGGACCCAAAAAATAGAGGACGGAAAATTAAATGCACGGGTACCTTATAAATTTTGAACTGTTAGCTTGTATGAAATGCAAAAAATTAAAGGTCATCAGTAGTAGCGGATGCTTTGCCAGTGTCAGATCCTGCAAGATATAGGGAGAATAGAAAATGAGAAATATAGCACTCGAGATCTGATGTGATGAGAAGTATTGAATACATACCCCATTACTCCTGAAATCTGAGAAAACTAGTAAATGCCTATTTGGATGCTGCTAACCGAGGTGAGGAAGCTTAAGTCATAGCACAAAATATTGTTTGACAGTTCATAATCATAAGTTTCAAGCGCCATCAACTTGATCATTGAATTAAATTTTTTCATGCGCAAACTATTTGGCTTTCAACTATTACATTTGATTATTATGTTTCCCTTGCAAACCAGGGACAGGAAGTTGCATATTCGCTGTTACTTTAATCCTCTACATGGCCTTCCTTAAATGACCCTGCTTCTTCCTCTGTTTATCTGTTAGAGTTGATTGAAATAAAACATTTCGGAAGAAGTGTCACATCGCCTAGGATTGCAAGGGAAGAAGGAGGCCAAAACTATATATATGGATCCAAGTCCTTTGTTTCAAGTTGTACCAATCTAAAACACTTTAAGCTTGTATTTGACTTTCTTCTTTTTTGTACTCTTGTCTTAGAGTGTTGCAAGATGTAGATCAGATATTTGCTTTGGAGAGTGTGGATGTATTGGGATCAAGGTGTGTGTGAGAGAAAAGTCTGTGTATTATAAGAATTTTCACATAGTGTTATTATCCTTTGGTTGTCTTTAGACAAGGACTGTGGTTTTTCTCCTATTTTGGAGTTATCCACGTTAATTTTTGTGTTGTGATTGTATTTTTGGTATATTTTATTTCTCTATTTTTAAAAGAGTTCTCAAGGGGAAAATGATATTTTTTTCTAACAAGTGGTATCAAGAGCTTATGGTTCAGTGGAATATAATTCTTAGTATACTCTGTGGTTGTAGCATTGTCTGATCTTCCACATCAGAAAAGAATTGTTCTTTATTGTTTGAGAATTATCCTTGGTTGTTGGAAAGAAGTACGATACTGTTAGAAAGCTGATTTAGAAAAGTTCTGGCTAGGAAAGACTTGGTACTTAAGCATATCTATTGTGACCCACCTCTCTTTCTTGGGAATATACCTGGTGCACGGTTTACAATTTGTATATACTATTTCAGCATACGATTGCAATGTCAAATTTTTTAAGTGCTGTAAAGTTTGACATACAGAAATTTGATGGAAGAATCAATTTTGGCTTGTGGCAAATATAAGTCAAGGATGTGTTGATATAATCAGAAATACACATGGCATTGAAAAGGATAAGTTATTACTAGCGGATCCACAATTGTACATGGGCATTGGTTGGCATTGATATAAGGTGTGTGGTGAGATTATGTTGATGGTTGAAGAACTTCTGGGGAAAGTCAACATGGAAGTTGCACTATAAATTTTTCAGCATGGTTTTGACATGTCCCGAAAAGAAATTCTTGGAATAGCCTAATTCCAAATGAGCATACTCTTTATGGTAGAGTATGATAGTTTTTTGAACTATGATTGCCAGTGTAGATAATGAAAACTAAATATGTATCCATTTCAATCAAAGTGGAGATTGTTGGAGTTGATTGAAATAAAACATCTTCGAAGAAGTCCCACATCACCTAGAATTGCAAGGGAAGAGGGAGCCTAAGGCTATATATATGGACCCAACTCCTTTGTTTCAATTTGCACTAGTCTAAAATACTTTAAACTTGTATCTGACTTTCTTCTTTCTTGTACTCTTGTCTTAGAGTGTTGCAAGATGTAGATCAGAAGTGTGGGTGTACTGGGGTCATGGGACGTGTGTTGTAAAAAATTTTACATAGTGTTATTCTCTGGTTGTTTTTAGACAATGGCTGTGATTTTTCTCTGATTTTAGAGTTTTCCACGTTAATTCTTGTGTTGTGATTATATTCTTGGTATATTTTATTTTTCTATTTTTAAGAGAGTTCTCAAGGGGAAAATGGTGTTTTTCCCAACATTATCGACCAATTGATCATAATCTTTGTCTGAAGCATCATTATATATGAGGAATGAATTCATCATTCTCATATAGTTGCCAATGACACTATCCAAAATTTCAAGAGCATGTTAGAATTTATCACTTTGATGAAAATATACACATAATCCAGGTGAACAGTAACATTTGAATAGTTAAATAGTACAAGAAGCTTGTTACTAAGCCCAATTTATCTTCATGAGGGTGAAAGCTTACATGCAGGAAAAAAATCACCGCGATTGGTAGATCCAGAAAAGAATTTACAAATCTCGAGGATAAAATGAAATTAAAATTCAAAAACAGACTGTTAACAATTTAGAGGAAAAATAAAACTAAAGTGAAAATACCAATGTTAACCCCCCAAAAATGAAGAGGTATGGTATTTGTACATACCAAAATCTCCAACACCCCAATACCCTCTCTCAGCTTTTTCTCTCTCCATCAATCATTTCACTCTTTTCATTTTCTTTTACAATTTTTTTTTCTCCTTTCTATCTCTGGGTGTCCAAGGTGTCTACCTACCCCAGTGGTACAAAAAACATTTCTCAAAATGAATGGATCATAATAGCAGGGCATCAGTTATGAAATGTTTGGGATTTGGTGCCTTGTGTTTTCTTGCTGTTCACGAGGACATTTGCGGTGATCAATATCATGCTTGTATTGAAAGGTTCATGTAAAAAGAACTAGCTTAAATTTTTTTCTTTTTTCTTTTTTGTGGTTGTTTTTCTAGTTTGCTGGGGTAGGGTATAGATAGCTCATAATGTAGTGCCTTACAGCATTGACCAAATAAAGCAAAAATTTGTCCTAGCTCCGCAAGTGTTTGTATGAAGAGCATTGAGCTTAAGTTCATGAAACGATGACTTTAGGCTGAACAAATCAAATATAAAATGTAGCATGTGAAATATTTTGTAATCGTTTTTTTTTTTATTACATAGGATTTGTGATACATTTAACCAAACAATTTGTATAAATGACCTAAAAATAGGAAATATTCTTTTTCTTTTCTTGATAAACAAAAGTTTAGGTAGATTTATACTGATCATCCCACTAAAGACAAAAAGCATAGCCCTGAAATTCAAAAAACACTTACAAAAGACTTACAAAATCGCCTATCCACGAAATCCTCATATCAATAGCGGAAATCAAATTTGAGTCCTTGAGAGATTCAAGCCTATTCTTTACCAACTGTCCTAACCGTCATTGACAAATAGAAAATATTCTTCGTAAACTAAGATAAGTCTTTACATACGCAATGAATATTTAAAGTTAATAACTTTTTTCTTCACTTAAAAGTAATTATGGTGATAAAACGAAATGAAACTTAAATCGTATCCTTATAGGTGTCAAGTCCGGATAATACATTGTATCGTTAAAACATGAGAACGTGAAAGTAAATAATGATGAGTTATGACATGAGAGAGATCCAGAAGTGTCATGAATTACATTAATCAGTAACTATTCCTGAATCCTATAATCTAATTCATGAAACAAATATATTGCTTTTACCCTCATAGGTGGCACGTTATTCTTACAGTGAATTACATTCTAGTCCCAAATATAATTTTTTTTTACTGAGCAGAAGTCTGGTATTATGATACAAGCAAATCTTAGCAAGGTAAATATGAAAACCCTACATATTGTAAGAACTTAAATATTGAAAGAGCCGTTATATATGGAAATCTCTACATATTGTGGGCAAGAAAGGTCACAAGAGCAAGGAAGACGCCACAAGTGCTCTACGAAAAATTCTTTATGTAGAGAAGATTGATGAACTAAAATGGTTAACATTAATTAATCAAAAGCTACTATAAGGCAACTTAAAAATCAAATTTCGAGCATTCATATCAAGATACCTTAGAAACTTAATAAGAATTGAAAATATAAAAAATAGAAAGAAATGTCTCCTAACATCTCCTATGCACTGTATTTCACAAGATGCACAACACACCTTGTTATCCAATAGCTAAGACATAATAGTGTATCTATCTATGATATACCATAAAACTATTTTTGTCTCTCTCTAATTCAATGACACATATTTTCGAGTTCCAAATTCAACGTGTCACTTAACGTGGAAGAGAGTCCACTTCTTCTAGTTTTCAAGTTCTAAGTTCAAAAAAATTCACTTCTTCCTCGTCTCAAATTTCCAAGTTCTGAGTTCAACATGGGTTTTAAAGTGTATCACAAGTATGAAAAATATAGATGCATCATTATATCTTAGTCTTTATATTACAAGCCTACAAGGTGTGTGGTACACCTTGTAAAGTGATGTGCACAGTAGCCTTGTCCAACATAGAAATGGTTATTGAGCATCCTAAGTATCATGTTGCCAGGGGTTGAACTGTGATATGCTTTCAAGCTTCTCAATGCAACCAGAACTATCAACAACAGCACTATGTGCAGAATATCTAAAGTTGTATTCGTAAACTTCAAAGTCACCCCAAAGTGTAGGAGTAATTCAGTCTATTAAATCAAACCATCTGGGAGTGAATTTATGGCCCTTGTCTTCTCAGCTTCTCTTCTCAACTCTCTGCCTCTTAACCAATCTGAAGAATAAGTTTGAGTACACACTCTAAAGGACAAGGTCTTCCCACCCGTGGACAGGTCAACCTTCTCTAGGGCCACTCTATCAGGTCGTACACGGAAATCAGAAGCTAACAACTTCTTGGGAGCTGGTTCGAAGTTGTTAATCTTGTGTGCAAAAATATGTGTACTAGAACTAGTCCTTTGAGGCAACATCAGAAACTCTTCAAGACTGAAGAATGGAACAACTTAGTTCATAAAAATAAGGGATAAAAAACTTAGATCAAGTTCGTTAACTCCATTTCATTCAATGTTCAAATCAAAGAATGATAAGTGGACATTTTTCTTGAGAAGATTGTATACTTTTAATTTTGGAATTACTCATTCCCAAAAAAATACTAAGATGTCATCATTTAATTTGAGAATTGGTTGAAGTAGATATAAGTCTTATCATGAAAATAACTCAAGTTGCCTGAACAATAAAACCTATTACAACCCCAAAGAAGACATCGTATAAATGAGGACCAAAATAACTACAACACAAAACTTTGTCGATTGTTAAACACTTCTGCACAAAACTATGAACATCCAATTTACAGAAGTCACACAAGTACACATAGAGACATCATCAATAAATACATATAATCTGATACACCAAAATAAAGTGTGATAGCTTTGCAAACTCAATCTCATAAATCCCTTAAAGTTCAAACAGAAAGAATTGCAAGAACATATACATATCTATAATCTATAATCTATCTATAACTATAATATTTGAGAACCATGAATTAGAAAATGTTGCCAAGTGGTTGTTTTTAGAGTTTCCTTACTCTCCCTCAATTCAAATTCTTACTGATAAAAGAAACTTTTCAAACAAAATATACACTTGAACCAAAAACAAAACAAAACAAAACAAAACAAAATATATACAATAAAAAAATAATAATAAAAATATATTATCTATCTAACTATTGATTAAGTCTTCTACCAAACATTTATAATTCAACCCATTATCTCAAAAATAACACCCATCAGCTCCTTTCTCAAGTTTTTACCAACTTTTTCTTTTATCATGAAGCGTCCATGATTAGTCATCTCAAGCTTTAATACACTAGCTCATTTACCTCACCTCTCCTCTAATTAGGAGTGAATTTATATGTTATATTTATCTACATTTAATTCTTTTAAAAAGAAATTTGAAATTAATTAAAAAATAAGTCATTCAATTTTTATAAAACATTTATCTACATTTACCTCATCTCTAAATTGAAAAAAATAAATAAATAATAATTATAAAAAAATAAATTCAAAAGAATATAGAATATAAAATAGCCTAACTAAAAAAGTAAAAGTTAATATCTTTATAAAAACCATTTACATTTTTAACGATGAATTATTATGTGAAATGATTTTATGAAACTTTTTTCTTTATAAGACTGAAGAAAGGAGGGACAGAGAAATTAATTTTTTTTCCAATTGTTTGGTTCTCGTATAAAATTTATAAATACATATCCTTATAAAATAAATTATATATATTTTCAATAATGAGATGTTATTTTTATCTTACTATACACGAAGCTAAAGAAAGGGAAGATAGACGAAAATATAATGAATTTTTGTCCTGAGTTATTCGATCATCTATTAAAAATTGAAAATAGATTTGTTGTAAGACGAATTAAATATTAAATAATGAGTAGTTATACAAAATATTTCCATGAAATCCTCTCTTTAAAATCACTTTACTATGAGGTTGATCACAAAGGAGGAAAAATGAATAATGTTTTAATTGTTCAATTTTCACTTAATTGGAAGTAAATATCCTTATAAAATGAAGTATACTATTAATAATGAGTTGTTATATGAAATCATGTTATAAATTCTTTTCTTTCAAATTATGTTATTGTTAGCACGCTGAAGAAATGGGACAAATAAAAAATGAAATTAACTTTTTTTTGACATATTAATTTATTTAATAGAATTTTCTTTTTAAAATGAACAATTTCACAGTTATACTTTTCATTTTTATGATTATTTAATTCTAAATATTTTTATATTTATAATTATTCCTTAAGTTATTTTATATGAGATCAATTTTTATTTACACTATCATTTAATCATATGGTATAATATTTGAGACTTTTAAAATAGTAATTATAAAAGTAAATCACATTTGTACATATCACAATATTTAATTGTATGACTATGTAATATTATTTTATATTAACAATATATTGAAATTAAATTTATTTTATATAACCTTTTTAAATATGAATATTATGATTATTATATTTAAAAAAATTTCAACGATGACTTATATATATATATATATACACTACTCATCCCATGCATTGCATGGATTCACACACTAGTACAATAAAAGAGGCATGCTACTAAGTATGGCATCTTTGTAATCAACAAAATGGCGGGCATAAAATCCGAAAAAAGTTGAACAGTAAACCTCTTCAGCTCAGTGCCTAGAGGAAGTTCTCGTACTAGGTCACAAACTTGATAATGATAACTCAGCCTCATTCCATTAGCCAGTTATCAGTATCTTAGGATCATCAAAACATACCTGTTTACTTCATTCCAACCAGTTTTGTGAATGCTTGCCTTTTAAGTTGGATAAAATCTTTATAACAGTGTCCAAGAGGTGGGATTGAAAAGAAAAAAAAAAAAGAAAAAAAGAAAAATCTTTTTACCAGTAAATGCTTGAGCCTATGATCAGATCATGTTTTTCAGCACTCCCCATATACAATAAACAGGATGCTACGAAGTAAATGGTAAAATTCAAATTTTCTAAAATAAACTATCACAGGTTGCAAATAAGGAATGCATAATGGAAAAGCAAAACCTTGTCTATGTACAGTAAATTTAGTTTGTCCAAAAATTACTGTTTAATTTAACTTTTAACTTTTAGAAGAAGACCTTTTAAAAGAAAATCTTTTAAAAGAAGATTTTTTAGAAGAATTACTTTTAACAAATAATTTTTATTTAATTTGAATATAGCAAAAGTAAATTTTAGAAAATGAGCTTTATTTGAATAAGATAAAATACAATTACTTTTGGTTATTAATGTGAGAATAATAGTAAGATTTCATTTTAAAGGATCATTTTTTAGAATGAAAAATAACTTCAGGGATACTTCTCCTAAAAGACCTTTTAAAATTTCAAAAGACCTTCGAAAAAAAGCTTTTACATATCCAAACACATTAGTTACTGTATCTTTTCATTTTTATTACAATAAAAAGGCATTCTAAGCCTCCTAGATCTATAACCAAATGGGCACTAAGTTGCTAAATTTTGTAGGAGAAGGCGCCAAAGCAAGGACCACACTATCTCCTTTGAGGGTAACACACGTCCTACATCCAAGTGTAAGTTACAGCACATTACACATGCTCGCAACATAAAAATGCTAACCAACAAGCAATGAACGGAATTGCAGTTGGCGTCAATTATTACAAATAAATTGTAGTACGCACATATCAAACATTTAATTAAATGACACTCATAAAGTCCAGGTCAATGCGAAAAGAAGATCGTAAATCCCAGGTCCTAAAACAAATTTAAATTGTTTCAGCCATGCATCAGATTTCGATCAGTGAGTGCAACTGAATGTAGTGCAAGGTAAACAACTATCACAAGCCACCATGGTTAACCATTTCATAAGTCTCACCAAGAATTGGATTGAATGGCTTCCATGTCCGTTGATAGGCAAAGAACACAGATATGAAAAATGATGCTGCAAAAAGCACCTGTAAGATAATCCATGCACAGAATGTGGAGACAGAACGAGAGATGGAACATCAAAATAATGCTTACCACCATATACTAGTCTCATATATGGATCGTAGTCTAATTAGCCATATCTAACAGGAATTAATACTCCATAAGCTATGAAATTATATTGCAATTAATGAGATCTATGCACAGAACACTTAAATGGTTTGTTCCAATGAAATAGCAAAAGCACATGCACCTAGGTTATCTATGTGATAAAGCACGGACCTCAGCCATTTTCGCAGCATTGTCATTGGCTCAAAAACGGTAACTGAAGTGTCACCACTGATGTTATATAAGATCCTACATAAATAGTATATACTTTTGCATCATTTTCCAGTAACTGTCCTTATCCTGTAAAGTACAGAGGAACATTTGAGGGGAAAATGCAGATAAATGTATCATACATATCAACTGAAAATGCTCCATAGTGTACCAAAAGACTAGTGAAAAATTTTATAAAACAAATCAAAGAGACCATCGTTTTTTGCATTACAAATTATCCGTAGCCCACGGCAGTGTCTCCATAAAATACTTCTGTAAGTTCTGCGAGTTGATTCTCCTACTCTTTGGATAGCTAACCATCTTTTAGTCAACTAAAATTAGCAGTTTCGGCCTGTTAAAAAATCTCACTTTTGCCATATTTCACCTATCAGTCACTTCTACCTAACAGTTTGACATTTTAAACAGAGCAATTGCTTAAAATCAACAGCATTCTTGACAGTGTTTAATTTCTCAACTTATAGATAAACTTAACACAATATAATCTCAGCTTGACATAGAAGATTCTTGATCTCTTTACTGGATAATTTGAACTATTATTACAAAAATGTATGAGATCAATGCTACAAAGACAGGCACACTTGAATAAGAGCAAGTAGAATACCTTTTGCTGGACAAAATTTAGTCCAGTGTACTTGGCCTCTCCTGTAGAAATCATCATACGGCAGTTGAAGACTGTCTTTTGAAATCATCAATGCGCTCAAGGATGACAGGCAACCCAGCAACTTGTTTTCCATTAAAAAAAGTGCACCTGAGCCTTCTTTTACATTTGAAACAAGAAGATGACAAAATTTTGCATTTCAAATTTGTATTAACTAAAGCAAACAGTTGATCTTCAGTATGGGTGACATCTCCATAGCATTTCTTTTTTCAAACTTCCAAGACATGATAAATTACAGAATTACAGTGTTGTCATCATCTCACTTGGTCTGGCAGCAGTTGTGGTCTTTCATATATATTTACTAATGGAAAAGCCAGAAAAATATGGAATAAACAGCCAAAGAGACAGTAGTTTTAACAAAAGCTTGTGCCCAGGTTGCTGGATAGTAAGGATCTCAATTTGATTAAAACATCTGAGCAAGAAGTTAATGACAGGAATGAAGCATAGACAACATGAAAATAAAACTGAATCAGGTTCATCTTAGAGCTATTTTTTACTAATTTTGATTAGTACAGACTTTAGACAACATATAGTTTTGGTGGCAGGCATTTCTGTTAAGGAACTGCAAAGTTGTACTTGTCAAGTCATAAAAAATAACAGTTTTGTGTAGTTTCACTCGGATGCATAATAATGAAAAGTGAAGAAGTACCTAAATTGCATGAATGAGTTATAAAGTGTCCAAATTTCTTATCATTGAAATTCTTGAGCATATTGAAGACTTGAAAATTTGTCAAATCATATTCAATAAATATAATAGTGCTACTTGAAACCAACATCTTATCCTACGATCATTACTTACTTTAACATAAACTGATATCACACTTAAAACTGTTTCTTCCAAATAAATATAATCCGAAAAAGTGGGGCTAAAGATGAACCATGTAATACAACCTATCAAGTCATTGGTCAGAGTAGATATGCTCTCTAAGACAGTTGATAATTTATATACTCAATCTATTTTCCAGTCAGCAGTGATAGAGTGTGCCATTACCTTTCTTTCAGTTTTCACATTTACTCTCTTTTTTGTAGGGTTATGGTGACATAGCAAGATAATTCCAGAGCAGCTTAATTTGGTTTGCAGCTGTATTCAGAGGCTAAGCAATATCTCAAAAACAGTGTCTTTAGACCATGATCAGCTATCTCCTGAATAGTTCTCAAAAGCGTTAGGTTGTTGGACCAGAGTCCATTGCCATTATACTCATCTGTATAATTTATACTGACCAGCTCTGTAAATGAAAATCCCTCCAGGCCTCCAGAGTTGGATAAGCAAAAATAGATAACAGCAACAACAAAAAAAGTAATTGGATTTGCATGAAAATTCTGCATAATCAGCCAAAAATCAATCAGTGATTGACAGACTCATATGCATAATCTTTTGAAAATATACAAGGAAAATGCAAAATCATGCTTCCTAGTGAACACAATGGAAACCATTATTTAATTCTAGCTTTAAGGCACTAAAATTAAATACATAGAACAAATACACTAAGATAATGGAACATTTCATGAAAGAAATGTCACGTATAGTGGAGGAAGGCATGCACAGAAACAGAAGAAAACTAACAAGTAACAAAATAAAAATTCTCATATCTAATAAAATAAATATTTTAATTGAATTATTGCAAAACAATAATAAAAGAATTTTTTTTTTTTTTTGACAGACTCTAATGTTGCCAGACAACTTATTCAACAATAAATTTCACAATATGTATTCTAAAGTGCTGTACCAACGGAAAGAGTGAATACATTCACAACTAGCATAACTGATTTTTACAGGATAAAGAAAAACATATACTGTTTTCATCAATAAAAATTACCTTTTCATGTTTCATTCCTCCAAAAATAGTTTCGCAACCATTTGAATGATGTCTTAGTTTCAAATTCCACTATGAAGTATGCACCCATATTAAGCTAGATTTTGAGTGATCAAATGATTAGTATTAGGTAACCAGTTCCCAATAATTATTTGAAATCTATGTAATGTAATGCGAGAGCTCATGGAAAAATGACTTTGCTGTAGCACAGGCAAAATGAAAAAAAATTTAGCCTGCTGCTAATCTGCAACATCTTGACTAGAACGTATTTCCAGCCTAGCATCTCCTCTTCTTGTACTTAGTAGTTTCAGAATGGTTATGATATGTTCACTTTGTGGATGAGACTGATCCCCAGCAACAAATGCATGTAATTGATCATTGATATTTATCCATGACCAACCTGGCTCTTTTATTACTCCCTTCGACTTCATTAGCATCCTTATATGAGCAGCTTCCTTCCATCTCCCCTTGGCAGCATATATGTTAGCCAGGGTGATGTGAGTTCCGGCAGAATTTGGCTCCAAACGAAGTATCTGTTCTGCTGTCTGTTTTCCACGGTCGACATCCCCATGAACCCTACATGCTCTGAGTAAGGTAGACCACACAACATCATCACTACGGAAAGGCATGTTTCGTATCATATGCTCAGCTTCACTCAATCTTCCTGCTCTGCATAGAAGATCAATCATGCAACCATAGTGCTCTTTTGAAGGACTGATCCGGTACTCATTAATCATTAACATAAAGTAGTAGAAACCTAGATCAACCAATCCAGCATGGGTACAAGCTGTCAAAACGCCGATGAAAGTCACATAGTCTGGTTTTAAACCAATACTGGGAATCTTCTCAAATAAACTAATGGCCTCTTGGCTGTAACCATGTTCAGCATACCCATTAATCATGGCTGTCCATGATATAATGTCATTATTTTTGGTCCCATCAAAGATTTTTGAAGCTTCTTGTAGACTCCCACATTTTGAATACATACTAATAAGAGCACTATGAACCATTGCTTCATGATCTAAGCCAATGCACAGGATATGAGCATGCACCTGCTTCCCTGGCTGAAGAAGTGCCATGCTTCCACACACACTGAGCAAGCTAGCAACAGCAAATTCATTTGGTTTTGGCCCTTCCCTTCTCATCCATGATAGATAGTCAAAAGCTTCTTTTGCATAACCAGCTTGAGAATAAACTGCAATTATAGTGCTCCAAGAAATAATATCTTTTTTAGTCATACCGCAAAACACTACCGAAGCCGAAGTTAAAAGCCCACATTTTGAATAAAGAGTAATGATGGAATTCGCCACTGACAAGGCATCTTTGAGACCTAGACGCAATACTTGGCCATGTATCTGTTCCCCCCATTCAGTAACAGCAAGATTTGCACACGCGGAAATAACTGCTGCAAAAGTGTATTCATTAGGACTAACACCTGATTTTCGCATCCTTTTAAATGCTTCCACTGCATGCTCTTCTTCACCCATCTGCACATATGTTGTTATAAGGGTTGTCCATGAAACTACGTCTGGCATCCTCATTTTTTCAAACAATCGCATGACATAGCCTGGTTTCCCGCATTTATTATACATGGCAGTAAGAGTGTTAACCACAAATGAGCTCTCATCAAACCCTTGCTTTATTGTTTGTGCATGTATAGCTTTCCCATAATGTAAAGAACTAGAATCAGCAGATGCTTTTAAAGCAACAGCAAATGCATGCGAATCACAGCCCACTTTTGATCTCCACATTTCAGAAAAGTACAATAATCCCTCTATACTGTATCCAGCATGGACAAGCCCCACAATAATCGAAGTCCATGATACCACATTTCGTGTTGCCATTTTCCTGAAGACCCTGCAAGCTTGCTCTACTTTGCCTACTTTCATGTACATGTCCACTAGTGCACTGCTGACAAATACCGAGTTTATCAAACTGGATTTCACAGAGAAACCATGCAATAATTCTCCAAAATATATGTTCATGCCAAGTGCACAAGCCTTGAGTGCAACACTAATCATGAACTGGTCCTTTTGAAGTCCTGGTTGGACCCACATGTATGAAAACAAGATCAATGCTTCAAATGGCTCTGAGGCATTGACATAACCAGATATTAATGTCGTCCACGAAACCTCATCTCTGTGAGACATTTTGTCAAACATGTCCCTTGCCGCATGCAGTTGACCACGTTTCACAAGTTGCTTCAGTTCAGAGTTAAGTTCAAGCATATTATGAAAAAAATAGGGAGTTGGAGCAAGCTGTTCTAGTTTTGCTTGCCGGATCGGTTCTCTGCAAGCGTTGCCAATTCCTGTAAATATATACTACCTTAAATGAGGTCAATACCTAGTTGAAAGAAACACAAACACATTAAAATAACGACGCAAATCTTACACGAACACCCTTCAACTTTTACTAATCCATTGACAATTGAATAACATGAGGCATCTACAGAAGAATTATTTAGTATCTAAACTTGAGTTCCAATTTCTAATTATTTATTATCAATAGCACTCAACATAGAGCAACACCAACTTGATCAAATTCTTCTACCAAAAATAGGTAGGGGTAAAATCAATCAACACCATTCTCCAACAATCATGTATTACATTAATGATACATAAGTTATAAAGTTTTAAGTATCAACCACCTATAAATTACCTTTTATATATAACAAATATAGTAGAGAAGTTAAAGTAAAAATGTCCATGCTAAACAATAACATACATTATTCAACCCAAAAAAAAAAAAAAAAGAAACTATAAATTAGATTGTGCTGAGACAAGTCCTTCACAGCCCATAAGAAAATGTTAATTAAAAAAAAAAAAAAAAAACCTGAATAGAATGAATTGAGAGGCGACTCGGAGTTCCTCGAGAATAGGGGAGTGTTTGGATGGAGGGAAAATGAAGCGTGGAGGGCGAGGCCCGGTGAAGAAGCGTAACCACGATGCTCCCAAACACGTCCCCGGAAGCCGTTGAAGTGTGCCAGAAAAAAGCGCGTCCTGCGCCTGAGTCTGAGGGCGAAACATAGATTCCCAAATAGCACATGCATTGTCTCTTGCACTTTTGTGAGTGTTGAAGCTGAACTCACGACAAGTTACTCCCTGAACCAACACCGCCAAGTAGAAAACGAGTAGAATATAAAACCAAAAGAATTTGTCAATGTCAAATCATTAGAGTAGAGGGTGGTGCTAGCATGCAGTTTGGGCCCACCAAACAACACCAAAAGGTTCCACCAAAAGCACCAATATATATATCCACAAACTGCATCAAGACCCAAATCCCAGTTGCCCATTTGATCAGCTCCGGTGCAATTCCATGGGTCACGAAAGGGCGCTGGGGTGTCGCCAAGGGTGGGCGTGGCTGTTGGTTCGCGGCGGGGCTGAGAGGAGGAGGAGGTGGAGGTAGCCGATGAACGCCGCCGAGAAAATGCTCCAATGGTGATAGAAGGAGAGGAGATTAGGCCGGGGTGGCGGGGTGTGTGGCGGAGGAGAGGTGGGAGAGCTGAGGAGGGGTTAATTTTTGGGATATTTTAATAATTTTTCGATACCTTGATAGAATAAGGTTTAAATCTAAAATATCGTATAAATTATCCAAACCTACCACTCCTAATAACTTTTATTTCTGGAATATTTTAATTTTAATAATTACATAGGATTAATTTTATCAAATAATGTATTGCCATAACGACGCAAACAAGAATCAGTACATTAAAATTAAATTTGAAATATTTAATCAAAACTTAACGATTTGATGGGCATTACCTGTATTTTTTTTTTATTTTTAGTATATTGATATAAAATTAGTCTTATATCACACATACTTGTTTTATAATGGAGCGGAATTTTTTTTTCTTTTGGTAAGTTAGAGTTTAGTAATTTTTCGGGGGAAGAAGATTTATATTGGGTTTTTTGGGTATAAATATAGATATATTGTATTTAAGAAATATTTAGTGAAATATGGTGTTTTGAAAAAAAAAAAAGAAATAAAGTTGAAATCACAGATAGAATTTGTGTTGGTTGCTGCGATTTCTATGAAAATCGTTGTACCAGTGTCAAGTTCTTGAAATTTGTTGTATTTATTGTGATTTTAAAGAAAAATAATAAAAAAAATTAGTTAATCTCTTCTATAAATAAAGTGTATTCTGTCGAAGTATTTGGAAATTACCAGTCACTGTGAGTGAGTATCAGCTTGAGAGTGAGTTGTTGAGAGTATTGAGAGCATTTGAGAGTATTGAAGTGTATAAAATAGTTTCAAAAAAATTGAGTAAAAAAAATATGGATAGTAATATAGTTACGACTATTGTATATTTTAATGGTTCTGTTACAATATCTGATGAAAGTGTAATGTTTAGTTGTGATTATCCTGCATGGGTGTATCTTCTTGAAAGCATATCATTAGAGGAGTTAAAAGTAGAGCTTTCTAATAGCATAAATGTTGGTTTTCAAAAAAGAGTGGAAAAAATAAGATATAGGTGTCCAATTTCAAATATTAATGAGATTTTAAAATTTTGAGCAGTTACAATAAATAGTGATAGGGATATGAGAGTAATATTTAGGATGTATCATCAATATTAGACTTTCAATGCAGTCATGGAGTTGTATATTGACTTCGAAGAAATTATTGCTCAAGCAGATCCTAGCTCATATCCGGCTAACCAACATTACAATGAATTTGTTCCTAATGCAATCCCAGTAAATGGTATTATATTTTGTTTTGATAATCTTCACTTCAAAATTAATATGTATTTATTTTATTATAATTGTTATTATTATTTATTATTATATAATATAAAAAATATGTTCTACACTTACCTCTTATTGAGGATCCTGTGTATCCGAAATATATATGACCATGATCTTTATTATTTATTATTCTTTTTATTATTGTTGTTGTTATTTCTATTATTATTATTACTATAATTAATATTACAATTATTATTGTTATTATTATTACAAATTGGTAATAATAATATTAATAATATTAAAATAATATTATTATAGTAGTATTATAAGTACTACTATAATAATATTATTTTAATATTATCATTATTATTATTACTACTACTATTACTACTACTTCTACTATTATTATTTGTATTGTTATTATTATTATTATTACTATTATTATTATTAATAGACTATTATTAATATTAAGAATAATAATAATATTACTATTACTACAATAACTAGTTCTATTATTATTATTACTACTTCTTCTACTATTATTATTATTTCTATTATTATTATTACTAATAGACTATTATTATTAATATTCAAAATAATAATAAAGTTATTAATAATAATATTACTATTGTTATTATAATGATAATAATATTATTATATTAGATATTATTAATATTATTATTGTTATTAGTACTATTGTTATTATTATTAGATTAGATATTAGTAAATTACTATTATTATCATTTTAAATTAAATTTTTAATCACTCTTTATTATATTATTAGTGTTGTTGTTATTATTATTATTATTATTATTATTATTATTACTACTACTACTAATGCTACTACTACTTCTACTATTATTATTTCTATTGTTATTATTATTATTACTAATAAACTATTATTAATATTAATAATAATAATAATAATATTATTATTATTATTATTATTATTACTATTACTACAATTAGTATTTCTATTATTATTATTAATAGACTATTATTATTAATATTTAGAATAATAATAATGTTATTAATTATATTAGATATTATTAATATTATTATTGTTATTAGTACTATTATTATCATTTTAAATCGAATTTTTAACCACTTTTTATTATATTATTATTGTTATTATTATTCCTTTTATTATTATTATTATTATTATTATTATTATTATATGAGATACAATGTATGCTCTACACTTACCTCTTTTTGAGGATCTTGTGTATCAGAAATGTATCGTAATAATGATCTTTTATGTTTATAATTATTAATTGTTAGTATCTTTCTGAAGAAGATCTGCAAGTGTGTTTTTAGGAAAGAGCGCGAATGCGAAATTAGAACGATGAAGTGATGGTGATTACTTAGAAGGGGAACATAAAACGGGGAATGATAATGCAGAAGAAGATGATGATGAAATGCTCAACACATAGGCTATTATTCAGCATCAAGAGGATCCTTTATCTTTTATGCGTACTTTGGATCTTGAAGCTATGCATGCGCCTGAGTTTTCTGAATATGCAAAAATGGGTAGTGATTATATTGTAAATGGTGAACTATTTGTGGGAATGCACGTTCGATAAAGAGAACATGTCTGACGATCCAAGAACTCCAGCATATTTAAATCGGTGGATTACAACGTATGTGAGTCAAAATCAAGGACTTTTTATTATAAGTGCAAATACTATGGCTTGGGGTGCAATTGGCTTGTTAGAGTCAGTATCAGAAAAATGAGAGACATTTGGGAAGTCAGAAAGTATAATGGCCCTCACACTTGTACTGCGGCGATGATTTCTCAAGATCATACAAAGTTGGATGCTAACATAATTGCACAATATATAGAGGCCCTTAATCTGGTGATGTATCCATCAAAGTAAAGGTTGTGATTGCAGAAATTCAATCTCGATATAGATACACACCGACATATTGGAAAGTATGGATGGCGAAGCAAAAAGTAATTGAAAGAATATATGGTGATTGGGAAAAATCATATGCAGCTTTACCCAAATAGTTGGGAGCAATGTGTGCTTTTACGAGAGGTTCATATGTTGAATTCGATACTAGTCGACCTCTATGGCAGGGCGACCAAATGATCGAATATTTCGTCGAGTGTTTTGGACTTTTGGCCCTTGTATCAAAGCTTTCAGACATTGTAAATTATTAGTCCAGGTTGATGTGACATATTTGTATGGAAAATATAGAGGCACTCTATTAGCTGCGGTTGCACAAGATGGCAGTCAGAACATATTGCCAATTGCATTTGCAATAGTCGAAGGTGAGACTGCAAATGCATGGTATTTTTTCTGCATTATCTACGTAGATATGTGGTGACTCAAGATGGAGTTGGTATTATTTCTGATCAACATAAGTCAATTAAAGCAGCAATTCAACGTTGCTATGGTCAGTGGGAATCTCCAAGAGCATTTCATATGTACTGTATTAAACACATCGTAGTCAATTTTCTTGCGGAGATTTAAGAAGCCATACTTACACTGACTTATCGTAAGTATAGGTGATTCCCGAATTAATTATCTCTATTGCTATATATGATTTTTTTCTTTTTATTCTTTACTAACCACATTATGATTTATAAGGCTATTCCAAAGAGGCAGCGTGAATTTAATCTTCATTATGAGTGGACGCGCCGGCATGGCGAGATTTATACAAATTGGCTTGATGAAATTTCAAGAGAAAAGTGGGTTCAAGCCTTTGATGGAGGACATCGACATGGACATATGACCACGAATCTAGTCGAGTGCATCAACTCTGCGTTAAAGACGGCTCGTAATCTACTAGTGCGCAGTTAGAGCAATGTATTTTCGGTTGGCTGAGTTATTTGCTACCGAAGGTAGAGAGGCATATGCACAAAAAGCTACCGGAAGTGTTTTCTCTAAAGCCATCACGACACGTTTGCGAGAAAACCAGCAAGCAGCCGGAGGCATACGTGTTACTACTTTTTCACGCCAATATGACAGTTTTCATGTCGAAGATCTATCAAACGAATCACAATTCAAAGTTGATGCGAGAGCGATCTTGTGATTGCGTGATTTTGAACGGTCGATATCCATGTCGCCATGCAATTGCTTATTGTTCTAATCAGTACATTGATTGACAAGTTTATGTGGATGACATTTATAGGATGGACAATATTTGCAAAGTGTACGCACGGAAATTCAGCGTTGTGGGACATGAAAGTACGTGGCCGCCGTATAATGACCCGATAATTCATCCTAACCCCTATTTAAAACGCACAGAGAAAGGTCGACTAAAATCAACTCATTTTCTCAATGAAATGGATATGAGAGAAATGAGAGGACTAAAATATTGTGGTCTCTGTCGAGGTGAAGGACATAGCCGCAGACAATGTCCCCATAGAAATGGGTCAACTTTTTAGATATGAGTGAAATGTTATTACCTTATATTGGCTAATGTAATTTGAGATTCTGTTTATTAATTTCAATGAAACTATGTTATTTATAACATATGATTACTTTATTATATTCAATTAGTTAGATTATTATTTCAAATTATTAGTTATTAATATTAATACTATCTATTAGTAGTTTATAATACTATCTATTTACTTAGTTTTTATATTTATCTCTATTATTAGTTTTTTTATTGAATATGATTGCATTACTTAAAAAAAAATGTAACAATTATATGTATTTATTAATATCATTTTCTTATATATTTTTTTTTTGTAAGAAAAGGCTTAATAATATGTTTACTAAAATGTAATACAAATGTTATAATTAGGATTAGATTTACAATTAACCGAAAGGACATAATCCTTAGAATCCTAGACCATCTCTGCTCTGTAATTATGAACTTAACTTTATTTTAATATATTTTGTAAGATTAATATTTATCTCTATTTTTTAGAATGATTAAAAAACTGAAATCACTAATTTTATTCTTTGGAATTTGCCAAATAGAAAAAAAAAAATTAGCATGTTTGTTGCATTGAATTAATTTATTCTTACTACTTTGAAATATTATTTTTTTGGGGGTTAGTGTTAGTTAACTATACTCAAGATTATACAGAAATTATACAAGATTAGACAAAAATTATACAAAATCAACAAAAGAAATCAAAATTACCTCTGTTCAAGATTATACAAAGATCATGCAATAAAAGAAGATAATATTTCTTCTACAAATTTATTACTTTTTCCACTTCCTTATTCGGGGGTGAATTTAACAGGCTTCTTGAGTTTATTCCATAATTTATCTCCAACATAATGCATCTAAGATTTGTGGCTAGATGTCTGCCCCACATTTCTTCCACTAGGCTCGTTTCTCCTGCTAGACTCATTTCTCTCACCACCTTCCTCTTCCTCTCCCTCTTCTTCGTTCTCATCCTCCCATTCTGCTTCTTGTCCCCCTTGCTGTGACTCTTGAACAGATGTTGTTATCAAATGTGAAGTAGCCCGACATCTTGTAGCCTCTAAGACCACTGTAGTAATTCCATTATCATCTCATTTACAAATCCTGAATTCTCAGCAACTGCAGGTACATGCTGTTGAAATTCTTGTGGTGGGATCGGTGGAACTGGCCGATACACATCTCCATGGGCAGTTGAAACAGCACTTTCACATCTAGATTCAGTAGTACGAGATCGATTGTGTTGACGTGAGCCAGCACCAGATCGACTGTGTTGGCGTGAGCCAGCACCATGATGGTAGTGTACTCCATTATCAACTGACCTTCTTCCTCGCCAATGACCTTCATCACCAGGCGTTGATCTGGATGACGACGATGAAAAGCTCATTCGACGTAGCTCTATCACAGGTGGTCGGGGCATGTAACTGTATGGGTATTGGGGTGGAGCTAAGGGCATATGGCTATAAGGAGGGTACTGTCATGGTGCCGAGGGCATGTGGCCAAAAGGAGGATAAAGAGGAGGTGGCGGGTACATCTCAGCTGCATATTGAGGTATTTCGGCATAAGGAGGATATTGCTGGGGCAGGTGTTGAGGAACCTGAACATGCTCTTGCCTTGGACGTAACTCCCGTTGCCGTGGATCTTGTAGTAGGATATCGGGTGACAAATAAAGACCCATAGCAAACTGAAGATACCAATTCCAATAATGATGATGTGGATAGGGATCATTAGAGGGATAACTATGTAATATGTGCTGCCATCTTTGGTTCCAATGTTGCAGCCACTCGGCATACTTTTCTATCCAATTAGTGCCTTGTGCTCCTCTTGAGTCTTTATTATGATGTCCTAGCAAGCTTTTTGGATTGCTAGGGATTTCTTGTTTCATACCAAATTGACGCATTAGACGGTCAATTGAATGCTATTCAATCATTTCAATGGAGATGAGCAGACTAGTAGTTAGCCACAGTGGCCTCTCATCTACCAAGAAGTGAGGAATAATCTCATCAATGCCTAGCCGATGGTATGGTCACCACTGAAACTGCATTATAAAAGAAGATTACATTAGTCTTAGCAACTATATTGATTGTTACAATAATCTCTATAATTTTTTTTTATCACTACCTCATCGTGCATCATTTGATCTATCCGCAACCTTATATTACCCACACGCCTAAATGGAAATTCTGGCGGGAATAATGTGTTTATCCACCTGTGAAATGTTACATTAATTAGATATATATTTAATAATCATAAATTAGAAAAAAAATTATTAAATTATGATAACTCTACTTGAAAGCTAGAGGAAAACAAGATGGAAGATTATTAGGAATAGGAGCCAAGAATAGAAGTCGGTGCCATGCCCATGATTGTGATAGCTACAAGCAGCCACTAATTTCCACACATTCAGTGCACGTTGCACGGCATAAATTTCCATAAAGTATAGCGAGGCAAGCCGAACCCTAACTATATTCACCAAATTTTCTAGTAATGGAAGAAATTTGCAACTGACTATAGATGTGCTCTTATTCGATGTAAGCCGTATCCCCTATAGTCGGAGTAAATAGGCGCTAGTAAAGTACTGTAATGTTTCATTTGATGCATTCGGCCAAAAAGTATCTAGTCTCTCTTCACAGAATTGGTCATACAACCAACTCAGTCTGGTTGACAATTGGTAAATATCATTTGTATAAGGCCTACGACCAAGAAGGCTTTGGCATAAATTTCCAATTCTTTCTTTACTGAAAGATTTGGATCCAATAACAGGTCGACCATCGACACGGATCCCAAGTTGAAGTGTTATATCTTCTAATGTGACTGTACACTCACCAATCGGAAAGTGAAATGTGTGCGTCTCTGGCCTCCATCGTTCAATCAATCTTATTTAATTAGTTAGGTCATACATTTAAGTGGTCCATCATAGAAATGGTCAGCAACTCTACATCTCGTAGGTAGCTATGTATTTTTGATGGCGGTTTCTCCGATTGCAGTACTCGAGATATGAGTATTCTAATTTTCTGTTACAATTTTCATAGAAATAGAATAATTAGGAGGTATAAATAAAAGAATACTACTAATGCATAAATTAACAAACAAGTTTTAATATGCGATTTTATTTAAAAAATATTTATCATTAAAATACTACAAACATATTTCATATTTTGATGTTGGTTTCTCCAAATTCAACACTCAAGATGATAGTATTTTAATTTTTTATTATAATTTTCGTAAAAATAAAATAACTATCAGGCTTACATAAAATAATACTACTAATATCTAAACAAAATAAATTACACATATATTTTTGATATATAGGATCCTCATCAGAGGCAAGTGTAAAGCATACTTTATATCTTATATCACAATAATAGCAATAATAATAAACAAAATAAAAATAAATATAATAATGATAATAATAAACAAATAAATAAATATTACTCTTTCACTGCGAATCTCCTCCAAAATATGATTTTCTGATTTCAATATTTTATCCACCATTTTTGGAGCAAAATATTTTTTCTCTATATGCACTTTTTTTTTTTATTTTCACAAACTGACTAATTCAACTTCTTTTCTTCTCTCATTCACTCTTCATCTACATAGACTCAACCTTTCATTCACTCTTCGTCTACACAAACACAAAGTGACTCAACTCTTCTATCCATATGTCAATTCTTTTGCAATTTATAGAGAGAGTTGAGAGTTACTGTATACATGTGAGACACAAAATGTATAATTATTCGAGAGACTCATATAATTGTTCATGGTATGAGACACTTTCATTATAATTGTTCATAATTATGCTGTCGGTATAAATTATTTTTCGACAAAGTGTTCAGCCTGTACAGTTACAATTTCACCAAAATTGTGGTGACGTGGCGCGATGTAGCTTAAATCGCAACACATCACCACAATTTTGGGGAAATTTTGGTGATTTCTATACTTTAAAGTATAGAAATCACCACAATTTCCCAAATAATATTGATATGTGCGATAATGAAATAAATCGAGATGATGTATTGTGATTTCTCAAATAAAATTATCATATTTTATTAATTATTTTTTAAATCCAATAAAATATTAAATATTTCCTAAGTATACAATATATAATCGAAAAAACCTAATTTTTCGGAGGGAAAAAATAAAACACACAGAGGGAGCCGGCCTGCCCTGAGGTCTCGATTGTCTTTTTCATTTGAAACAAAAGTTTCTTTTTTGGTCATATGAACAAAAACTGCCCTTTTCTTGCTTTTTGGTCAACACACAGGGGGCACAACAGTCTCTGATCGCGAGTCGGACTCACGACCCTAGCCCTGATACGCACCTATGTAAGGACAGCATGTCCAACCACTAAGACCAAGCCCAGTGTGCAAAACAAAAATCACCAAAAAGGCGACAAAAAGAGAAGTTGGCCCAATAGATTTGTCGTCCATAAATTGCCTGACAATTTCTGGAAGAAGAAGCTTAAGCTGACAACAAAAAGCACGAGACGCTCAGAACAGATGGGAAATAAGCCGGCCTCTGTTATAATTACTAAAATGAAAAATGTAAACGGGGGCTGTGAAACGCAAAATAAAAAGGGGGTAAAAGTTTCGGGTTATATATATATATATATATGAAAGTAAAACAAGAGTCGAATACAATAATAAGTGAACCATATTTCCTCCCAAAAAAATAAAAATAAAAATTAATGGTCAAACTCAGTGAAAAATAGTTATTGAAATATTCTCTTAACCTTATAATTAATCTTATAGTAATACTTGTAAGAATATCCGACTGAAAAAACTAATTTAAAATAACTATGATGTCTGTATAACTGATCAACTGAATCATCAACCATCGGTCTTTCTCATTCGCTTACCTAAAATGACGGCATGATTCCCTAAACGCTATATGCTATCACTGTAGACTACACATATCAATTATACGGGTTCATCTACTCACAACTAAAATCCCATTGACTTTATTACGGCACTTACCTACTAAAAAAAAAAAAAAAATCAACGTTAACTAAAATATTCAAAACTGGATTGACAACGAAACGCGTCCCGGCGTCAGCCACAGGTCACAACACAAACACAGACGAAAAATGAAAATGAGGTTTAGTTGACTTTTATACGCATGATGAAAATATCGATATGGTAGTGGCTCGGGATTTCCGCTGCTCCAAATTTTTTTTCGCATGTCGTCGTGTCTCATCCCTGTTGAACTTGGCTACTTACATGCTTTAGATTCTTTGTTCACACTTTGGCATTTTATTTTTCGTTGTTTTTTCTTTTTTAACTAATAACAGTCTTGCATCTCAGGAAATTTGTATGTTTAGAAGGGTAAGGAAATAAGCAAAGGCCAGCAAGAAGAAAAAACAGCAATTGTTAGTATATATATTGTTAGAATAAGACTATAATTATCCACCAAAAAAAAAAAAATAAGACTATAATTGTCTATTAGTGAAAAGGTGTAACTTTTGGAAGAAGTGAAAAATAAATTTAAAAAGACTTTAATTTTATAAAGCCCTCTATGGAAGTTAAGCTTAAGCTGGTTGATAAGTATCTTTTTGCAACAACTGCATAAACTTCAGATAAAATTTCACTTCTTCTATTATTATTATTATAAAAGAAGTTTGAAAAGTAAAATAATATGCAAATAGGTGTCTCTTGAGTTATTGTTCTAAGACAGTGTTATCATTTTCATCAGATAGAATATCAGAATTAATATTACCAAAATAGATTACATTCTCTTATGAAAGTTACACCAATAAATTGTTAAAAAATTATTATTTATTTTACATTTTTAGCTTAATGGCACCAGTATCTCATCTAGTCTGGATTGGTTCCCTGAGAGCTTCCTCTCTAGTAAGTAATTTGGCCCATTTTTTCTTTCTTGATAATAAGGTAAGGCTTTTCCCCATCATAACCACCTTCCTTTCTTCGATATTCATTCATTTTAAAAGAAAGAGCTAACGAACCTCACTAATTCCATTCCAATTCTCTTAGAGAGAGCAAGATAATTGCTATCAAGTTGCTACTTTAGAGCCAGGGCTGGAGCTAAATCAATACCATTTCAATCCCTACCTTTACACCAAATTTGGTTTTAATTTGGTCTCTATAATATTTTGTTTTAATATATGTCCCCATAATTTTCACTATTTGGATTTTGATCTTCAAGTGACCAAAACTAAAATAAATTAAATTATAAAGAGCCATATGAAAATTAAGGATCAATCCTTTAAAAAAAAAAAAAAAAGCAACTTTAGGGGCTAAAGTCTAAAAAAGTAAAAACTATAATGATCAATAATTAATTTCAAGAATAAAAAACCAAACTTTTGAAATTATATGGACTAAAAAAAAAATTATAAGGAGTAAAATTAAAATCAATGAATACTATAGGGAGAAAAAAAATTTTTAAACCATTTTCTATTTAATGTAACTTAAATTAATTTTGAATCAAGATCTTTTTTTTGTTAATTCAATTAATGCTGTTTTGAGGTAGAATTTAGGTATAACACAGCCCGCGGTTGCAAGATTAAAATCATCTAGTATATATGCTAATAGATTATAAAATGAATTTAATTTTAATTTTTATTTATTATTGAAAAATTTGGTTAAAAAAATCAAAACGGATCAAAATTGAATATATATCAAATGCAAAAATTTTAAAAAATAAATCATTAAAAATTAGAAATTTTAATAAATATATAGCCAATTATACAACTAATTAAATAATTAATTATTATAGATCATTATAAATAAATTTTTTAATAAATATATAGCTAAATATAAAATTAATTAAATAATAAATTATTATTTTTTGTTGTAAAATAATAATAATTAACTATTATAATATTAACTTTAAATGAGAAAAATAAACTATTATATTATTATATGTTATAAAACTGAAAAATTGATATTTCTGTGCGATAGTTTTGAAAATAACATTATTATATTATAAAAATTTTAAAATAATACATCACTTAAATTATTGCATACCTTTTATTAAAAATTAAATCATTATGCTTTGATTTTTTTTCAAGAAAAAAAATAATGCAAGAAAAAATGTGTATGATGTTGGTAGTGATGAAGAGAGAATAATTTATGAGGTTATTATAATTTAAAATGATTATAAATAGATAAAAAAATATTTTACTAATCTTCTGGCAAACAAAAACAAAATTGAAGGATTTATTTATATATATTCGTATGAAACCAATAGCGCCAATGACACACTCTTGTTCTCATATGCCCACGTTCTACGTATGCAGTGCATATAAATGGTAGATGTGTTTTAATTTTTGTGAGTCAATCAAATAATGATGCTAGTAATAACTAATAATTTTATAAATCATTAAAATAACAAAAGTAAACTAAAAATAAAAATAAAAATAACAAAGAAATAACAAATATATAGCAATATATGAATAATTATTATATTATTGTTTTTGTAAAACTAAAAATTTGATATTTCTCAATGATAGTTTTAAAAATTAAATTGTTAGATTATTAAATTTTTATAATTTTAATAAAAAATTAAATCACTACGGGATTAATTTTCCAAATAAAATAATTGTAAAAATATTTGTGAAGTTAGTAATTATTAGGAGAGAGAATGATTTATTAATTATTGAATATTAATTATTAAGAGAGATGTATATCTGTTTCTTTGATTAATGAGATATTTAATTATTAAAATAGACACTATGATTTAAAGTGACAAGAAAAAGATTAAAAATATTTTAGTCTAATTAAAAAATAAAGATTGCTAACCTTTAAAAAAAATGAATATGTATGTGTGTGCGTGTGTTTTGGTTTTGTTTCTAACAAAAGCTTGAATGAACCTTCTGGTCCAGTAAAACCAATAACCAACGACACAAACTTGTTCCCATATTTTCTCACGTTCTACATGTGTGATCCAATCAAATAATGATGAAAGCAATAAAGATATAAAAATATGTGAATGACAATATCTGTAGCATTATTTTAGCAGAACCCTCCAATTTGTTACTAAACAATGGCTGTTATTTACTTGTTAGTAATTCTAAAGAAGAGTTTGGATCGAAATATAATATACAAATAGTGTCCCAAAGGAACAAGCAAAGTTGGTGAGCTAAACCTGAATCCTTTGACTTTATCATGTTCCTCTGACTGTGTCTACCCTTCTGTCCTATCACTTATCCCCTTAATTTGATCAAATTCACCCTGAAAATCACTCAACAACATAGTCTCTCTTCTCTGCACATTGCACTCCAGTGTTCTTTGTCCATGGCTGGAGTGCCACCTTCATCAGAAGAGGTCCACCTCAGGGTCAACTCTAAGAGAAGCAACAACCTAGTGCACCCAATTGAGATAGCACCAGCAGCTGCAGATGCAAGACCAATTGAATACATTGAGGTGAAGCATTACAAGAAATGGTTCCCTTGGTTGATACCGTTGTTTGTTGTTGCCAATATCATTGTGTTCGTCATCACCATGTATGTCAACAACTGCCCCAAGAATTCGGTCTCGTGCATTGCCAGGTTCCTTGGCCGTTTCTCCTTTCAGCGTTTCAAAGAGAATCCTCTCCTGGGGCCTTCATCATTAACGTGAGTTTTTGTCCTAGCTCATGTGATTTTTTCTTTTGTTAGTATGATAGTTGCAGGAGGCTTTCAACTGGTGGGGATTGGGTGAAGTAGATGTATGCAGCTTTACCCCCGCGAGTAGAGATACTGGTTCCAGGATTTGGACCTGTGACCTGAAGGTCATAAGGCAACAACCTTGCTATTACACCATGCTCACCTTCTTTTTGTTAGTATGATATATGGCACTGAAATTTGTGGATATTGCTGACATGAATGATTTTCATGAATCTAAATTATGGATTGACTGTTGCTGTGACTAAACAATTGGTGCTTGTTTATTGTTTAGGCTTCAGAAGATGGGGGCTCTTGATGTGAGTAGAGTGGTTCACGGACACCAGGGCTGGCGCCTCATCACTTGTATGTGGCTACATGCTGGGGTTTTCCATCTGTTGGCAAATATGTTGGGAATTCTAATAATTGGAATTCGGCTTGAGCAGGAATTCGGGTTTGGTATGTTTGACATCTTCAAATTTAAGACCTTGTATTTTCTTCCTCTATGTACCTTGCTATCATCAGGTTCTCTAGAGCATAAGACCTGTTGAACCTTAAGATAATTGTTACAGGATAACTTGTATCTGAGAGAAATTAAAGATTTTAGTTTTAAATGTTGTCTTCTATTATCCAGTGTTACTCAAGTTTTGTACTTCTAGCATGGTTTCGAGTAGAAAAGTAGGTATAAACAAACTGCTTAAGGGTAGCCTTTAGAGTTTAGTAATTGATTGTTGGTGAAAGTTTAATACATGGTAATGGTAGCCTCTGGTGTCTGGACTGAAACACCCAAATTTTATACCTTTTAACATTCAATAATCTGATTTGAGGAATAATATGGTACTGTTTCCTATGTGATAAACTGATCAAAATAGTACCAAATATATATAATTCCTTGATTTGGTGTCCCCTCTAGGAACTTTGATTTTCTGATTTGATGCCATTATTTTCACTATCTCTAAATTCTTGATTAATTATTGTGTTGCAGTGCTGGTTGGACTGCTATTTGTCATTTCTGGGTTCGGGGGGAGTTTGCTTTCTGCTCTTTTCATTCAGTCAAACGTCTCTGTTGGTGCTTCTGGTGCACTTTTTGGCTTGCTGGGAGGCATGCTTTCAGAACTCATCACTAACTGGTCTATCTATGATAATAAGGTGCTTATTGCATTTCTCAAATGTGAACAATGAGTATCAATCTCAAAGGAAAAGAATGTGCTCTTAAAAGCAAAATATTGATAATCATGATTTTCTGTTATGTGCAGCTAGCAGCATTCTTCACCCTTGTGGTTATCATTGTTGTCAATCTGGCAGTGGGGATTCTCCCACATGTGGACAATTTTGCTCATATTGGAGGCTTTCTCACTGGATTTCTTCTCGGATTTGTGTTCTTGATACGCCCGCAGTTTGGATGGGTTAACCAACGATATGCTCCCCTAGAATATTCTCCAGGACGGGCTAAGCCTAAATTCAAGAAATATCAATGCATATTATGGGTCCTTTCACTGATCATTCTAATTGTTGGGTAAGCATCTAAAGTGTCACCTTTTTCTGAGATCAAGTTGCTCTAGCTAAAGTATATGAAAGAGACACTTGAATATTGTTAACCTTGTTGGCATATAGCATGAGACCTAGGATAACCTCAATTAGTTGGGAAAGGTGCAGTTTTGGGTAGAGGTTTTAGATTTGGTTTCTAATGTACTTAAAGGAAAAGACATATAGCATGAAAAGCCAAGTTATTTTCTATAGGCAGAGTCTAAAAACATATCAAAACTATCAAAATCTTCCGTCAGATTTACTGGGTATTAAAAACTCAGTTTCATGATCCTAATTAGTAACAGTTTCACAATTATTTCTTCGAATAATTGTTTTTCAGAGTATTATTATTAAGCTAAATGTCCATATGCTTCAAAACAGAGCTGAAGTGAAATAACAAGAAGAGGGGTATGAAAGAAAGATACTTAAAGAAAATATTAGTAGTGTCATTCAGGTTTAGAAAGAAAAAGTGCTATTGCCATTGCTATTTGAGTCTCACCAGGTTAGAGAGAATTCAAAATTGTGATTGTAAGTGGCACAAACGAAATGAGTTACTTGGAAATTTATTCCTATTAGCTACAAATGCTAGATCATTGGTTTCTGGCACCAAAACCATATAAAACAGAGAGTAGCAAGGAGCATTAAAATGATAGTTTGTTCTTTCTTTATCTTCTAAAGCTTAATAGTATGTTTTGAATTTCCGTTTGAAACTTCAAAATCATGGTCTAGGTAAAAGTTACAAGAGAGAAGTTCTTATCCAAACCATGATTTGGATTTTTCCAAACAGGAGACCAACCATGCAACTGGTTTTTTTGTTAATTTTGCACATAAAAATTACGTTGCGAGACAATGCTAGTAAGTGTTTTAGTCAAGCCCCCAAAACAACATCCCTCAAATAGGTCTGAGCGTGATGGCTTTTCAGGTTTGCCCTAGGTGATTGCTGCTTACAGTGGCAGAAACTTCTGAAATGTTACCTATTAAAATGAGAGCAAACACGGTGTTAAACTATAAAGAAACCGTGGCCAAGTTCTAGTAGTTACTAGCAGAGCAGGCTGTAACATGCATATAGGATGTGCTGCACTCAACTCGAAGCATCCACTTTTAGTTGATTACCAGAGCAACTTGATTGTTCAGTTGCCCAAATAATTTTAATGTACAAGGATTTGTCAACTGAAGTAGTTATTATGAAAATCATGGCAGCAAGTGTAGGTCATTACCTCCTTATGTGTTGTTCTTACTTTGGTGCCTCAGACAACCATGAAAAAGTTAATCTCACCGCCACAGTTGTCTTCAACTAATCTCCTGAACTTATTTTAAGTTGAATGAGGACTAACCAAGCAGTGAGATAGCTATAATCTGTGGAAACATTTTTTTTCCCCCACAACAAAACAAAGCAACCGAAGGTTAATACAGAAAGTAAATCCACCCTTTACTAAACATAAATATGCATGCATGTATGAAATTCAGTTTTGTTCATCATGATTGGATTGCAACTTCTGCCCGATCCCTCATGTTATTTGTATCCATGCTTTTTCTTTTCGCTCATTCGCTCGTTTTGAATTTTGATTATGTTTATGTTAAATTGTCCATGTGACAGGCTTTCTGTTGGCCTGGTTGCGCTTCTCCGTGGTGTTGATGCAAATGATCACTGCTCCTGGTGCCATTACCTGTCTTGTGTCCCAACTTCAAAATGGAGCTGCCATACAGAGGCTGCATATTGTATGGTAAGCACTTTATCTGAAACTGCAAGGCCCTATTACTGAGTTTATTTCATGCTTCCAACGGAAAAACACGATTTCTGATTAACAGTCTCTCGATATCAAAGCTTCACATAACTATCTGCGAGTTAGCGGTGGAAAAAAATTTAATCCAAACAGGCTCTATTATATCTGAATAATATTATCAATTCTCATGAAATTACTCTCTCTTTTTTCACTACCATTTTGTTAATTGGCAACGTATCATTAACCCACTTTTTTCATGTATTATTCTACCCCCGCTACTCTACTTTTTCTTGTTTGAAGAATATCAAAAGACATATAACACTTTTCCAAAGAGGTTAGGCCATCTTTAACAACATTGTTGTATTATAAACTCGCTGAACAATTTGTTCATATCGAAGGATAAAAACCATACGGTTGTTACCATTACTTAGACCAATATTCTCATTACAAAGTACTTTTTTTATGATCAAAGAGGGCATGTTCTTGATGTTAACCATTTAAAAATTTCATGTTCTGTTCTTAATGCCTGATATTATGTGTTTCTTGTTTTGGTCACGATATTGATGGTGTTGAATGCCATAACTGCAGACAAACCAGCTTGGCAACCAGCTGAACGTGACATGCTCAAGCAATGGCAAATCCGGCATATACAACTTGCAAAATCCAACCAATTCCCAGATCCAGGAATTGTGTACTCAGCTTTGTAGTTGAGTTTTGACAAGAAATGGCAGATGGTAGGGGAGATGTTCTTTTCTTCAGATTAGTGCTTCAGGCACTCATGAAACACTATAATACTATTTGCTTATCTTCTTTGGCCTCATGGGGGATAGAAAACAGATAATTCTTGCCTTAGTTGATTTGTTTGTCTCCTTTTGTGTATATAATATTGATTGATTTGCATTTTTTTTTCCCCTGCCTATTGTATTCTCAGGATCAAAATAGATTTACAGCTGATTTGATTATAAAAAAAACGGGGTGCAAACTGCTTTGATGTGGATCAACTAGATTGGGCTTTGTTTCCTTTATTAAGTGATCCTAAGTTCAAATGGCTTTAATAATCTAATCTCATAGCGCATTTGTAATTGACTATTTTCCGAAGATTTCTTTGTTTGGTACATCAGCAGTAATAAGGTTTGAATATTTAACTTTATGTATAGTATTCAAATTTCTTACCATTAGATCACTCCTAAGAGCTTATTTTCCAAAGATTTATTTACCTTTGATGTAATTAGCTTGTTTAAAAAATGCTTTGCCCTAATCCAACAAATCATGTAGATAAATTTTTGTGTAATAAAAAAGATACAAATATTCCAAAATTATCTACTCATTAAATTTATAATTTAGAAGATGGATTACTTTTTCTTTTCTTGGATTGTCTTTAGCCCTAACTTTCCTTATAATGGGTGATTGAATCGAGTTAATTCAATTTTGAAATATAAATTCAAACTAATTAATTTTGATTTTGGTTTAATTGATTCTATTAGTTCAATTTTATAAAACTTTTGGCCAAACCATAATTTTCATTTTGCAGTTTGTTTAGCTTTCACTTATATCAAAAAAGCAAAAAAAAAAAAAAACTTTTTGGCTAGTAATCAAACTGAATTAATGAAAATCAGATTGATTCAGTTAGCCATTTTTTTGGGGTTAAATTGTGCTAACTAGAGCTACAAGTATTCAACATTGTATTAGGGCGCATTTGTTTCAACTTTTAAAAAAAGTGATTTTGAAATTTAAATTTAATATATAGCTGAAAAAGTTGAAAACTAATTTTTTTCATAAGCTATTCATTTCAGATTTTACAAAAAAGCTGAAAATAATTTTTTTTGAGATTTTCATTATTTTTAAAAAATTATCCAAATATGCGAAAATTAATTTTTTTCAATAAAAAAAATAATTTTTACCCAAAAAATCGTAACGAAACACCCGTTGAGCTCATGTAAGTCCATAGCCCATATTAGGCTGCTCTAAAAATAAAGAACTTGATTATATATTTGGTCTTTAATTTGGTCCTATTTTTTAAACATTCTTCATTTAATCCCTCAAAAATTATTTTCATTTTTGTTTGGTCCCTTTCTTAGTTCTGTTATCAAGTGCTAACATAACAGTTTATGTAGATGCTAACATAGATTAAAGACTAAATGATAAAATAAATGGAAAATTTTAGATATTTTGGGGAGCAAAAGGAAAAAGCAACCAATAAATTGTAGTTCAAGTGACATATTTCTTAACTCATATGATAATGCGCTTGTTGGTTTTGGGTTAGGGATTTGATCTCTGTTTGCTCATCCAATCCTCAACCTATTTTCCTCTAGCTCCATTAAGAGCTTCTTAGAACCAAAAAAAAGAAAAAAAATGATATTTTAGAAGACTAATAACATAATCAAGCTAAAATATTAACTTAGCCTACCAGTTTATATGTTAAAACATAATCAAGTTCATATGGGGAGAAAGGAGAGATGGAAGATTCAAAGTCAACTTAGCCTACCGGTTTATAAGGAAACACGAGGCACAACAATCACCATCAACTAGTGGAGAAGTGGACTGCAATAGTTTCATTTGGCTAGACTTATGGAAAGTAGAATCACAGCCGAAGACCCTTCATTTTATGTGGAGATTGCTAAATAATGCATTTCCAGTGGGAGAAAAGCTAATTAAGAGAGGTTTGAAAATTTCAGCACAATGTTCGAGATATACTAGTCAGGTAGAATCTCTAGAACATGCCATAAGGGATTGTGAATGGGTCAAGAAATACTGGTTCTTATCTCCCCTGGGCCTGAAAACTAACGATGGAGACACACAGCCAATATTCAAGTGGTGCACTCGAATTCTCATGGGCCTTCCTAAAGAGGGGGTAAGCTTGTTTAGTTCTCTTGCATATGGCTTGTGGACCTCTAGAAATAAACTATGTTTTGACCATAATGAGATTCCTATGGAAGTTGTGATCTCTTCATCCATCTCAACTTTCGACAACTATAAGGAAGCTTTCCGTTCAAATCAGGTCCAGTTTTCAACACCACCACCACGACAACTTAATCGAGTCTGGCAACCACCAAAAAATGGGCATGTGAAGATGAATTCTGATGCGGCAAAAGTGGGTGCAAATGGTTGGGGCTTTGGAATAATTTTTCGAGATTTTGAAGGAAATATTCTCGCAACAGCATCAAAGTACTCGGACCAAATGATGGAACCAAGGATGGCAGAAGTCCAAAGTATGATTTGGGGCCTATATCTTGCATGAGACCTCTGCTTTTTAGAGATAGAAGTGGAATCCGATTGCCTGGAAGTTATTCAGAGTTTGAGACATGTAGCTGAAAATGAATCTTATTTTGATGTTTTAATCCGTGAGTGTAAAACTTTTGAACATGCTTTTAGATTCTGTTGCTTTTATCACATTAGTAAGGAAGGAAATAGAGTAGCACATGAACTTGCGAAAGGTGCGGTTGCCTCTACTGAATAGGTTTGGATTGAGGATAGCACTCCCCATGTGTGTAATCTTGCCTATCTTGATATTTTGGCCTGCCCGGCCCAAAAAATTTTGGGGCCAGTTTACCCTTCAAAACAAAAAAAGCTAAAATATTAATCTCCTCTTATCATTCTTTATTTCCGCACATCAAATTTACACAAAACTCTTTATCAACCTCTAATAGATTAGTACACGATTAATTGATTAATTATTTGTTGAATATATTTAATTAATATATATAACTAATATATTTAAATACGATTATAAATTCATGATTTAATCTTGTAATTAACCTTTAATAACTAAATTTTAATGACTAAATTAATTACATGTTAATGAAAATTTTGATCTATGCTTTTTATATTTAACCATAGCCGCATAGGTGATATGTGTTGCACTACAAATTAAATATGAGAACTGCATTAATACTAAAGTATTAATAAATAAATATATCTTTTATGGATACCGTACTAACTCACATCTTATCTATCATTGATGAGGTGTAAATCCAATTCAAGTCCACACCCCATCAATAGTGGATTGAGTGTAAGTTGATATAATATTTTAAGAAAGATATATTCACTTAATATCACTTTTAATACTAATTGATAATAACTTTCTATATGTAGTAGTTGCTTCCGATTGTGTAGCAACGTCGTCAGACCATACTTGTTGTATCATCACAGGAATACCTTCATGCCTTGTTTGGCATTTGAACTTGGATATGAAATTAGGGTTTGAAATTGGAATTGGAGCCTTCAATTTTGATTTTTGTGTTTAGAGTAACATATTGAATTAGAATTATAATTTCACATTCCAATTCTATGGAATTAAAAAAAACTAAGATAAGCTCTTCCTGATTCCTACCTTATACTATATGAATTATTAATTTCAAGATTTATTAAATATCTTTCTCCTCATTATAGTTTATATGATTCTCTTCCTTTTTCAATATATATGCTATCTATCACTTTTTTTTTTTGGTATGTGCTATCTATTATATTATTAAAATGTAACATTTTTATAACAAAAAATTTATTATTTTATATATAAATAATTTTCATAAAAATTACTATAGTACAAAATTGTTTATTAGTATTTTTACTAATTTTAAATTTTGAATCATGCATTTAAATAACAAAACTAAAATCAAACTTAGAATTATGATTCATGCTCTAATTTTTTAGCAAATCCAAACGTAAAATTTAAAATTTTAAGTCAAGTCCAATTTTGGTATCTAAATGCATTGGCAATGGCGGATTAAAAAAATTTAAGTAATACAGGTAGAAATAATACACATGGATGATAAGAAAATTCTCATAAATTTTATCTTAGTGTGGGATCAACCTTAATAAGATAATGAGCTAATATATACTTCTAAAAAGATTTCTCAAGTTTTAATGGGAGGATATGCCTCAGCCCAATATGAATGGATCCGTTCCTAAATACCCTGCGAAGCAGATTTTCTTTATACGAGAGGATGATGTAGCTAAAATAACAAGACTTGATTGCCTTAGTGGAGCTAATGATGAGAGCGAAATTGAGGATTAAATTGTTGCATGCCAAGCTTTCAGAAATATTCATAACATAATGTGATATTTTTGTTGATCATATAATTTTTAATTAAATCTCAATTCAAAAATGTAAAACATTCGGAACTATTTTACCTAAAATAATTTAAATATTAATTTTAATATATTGTTAGTATAAAAGAGTTTTACACCATCATTTGATTACATATTTTTATTTATAAGATTTTTAAGATAATAAATGATTGAATCAAATATTTTTACCGATATAACGATATTTGTGTAAGTTTATTTTACACTGGCAATATATCACAATTAAATTAAAAAACTTATACATAAAAGCATTGATCAAAAACAAAATAATTTTTGATTATTAAATAAAACAAAATAATTTTTAAACCAAAATTAAAATATATTTTCTTAATATAAATTTATCCTTTTACATAGTTTAGATTAAGTATTACACTTTAAATAAATTTTACTAGAAATATTAATTTTCCAAAAACAGTTTATCCAAACCAAGGCAAAATGAAAGAAAGCAATTAGAAATAATTTATTGGTCAGAGATTTAAGTAATATATATGAATTAAGGGATTTAAGCCTCATTGTTTTCAATGAAAAAAAAATCAAAATGAAAGAGAAACTAAAATTATTGACAGCAGCCAAAAACATATTCAAGTCATTCTTAACCAATCAGACCCAAAATAAAAAAAAAAGAAAAATTAAAAGGAGTTAATCCATTGAATTGCATCCAGAAATGCGGCCGCTTTACTTACCAAAAAAAAGAAATGTATCCTCTTTGCGGTGGTGCCAAAACTCTCTGGACTCTCTGAAGCTGCTCTCTTGCTCTCTTAACCAGACAATCAACCACCCTCCATTTGGCTTCACCTTACCCACCACAAACAACACAACACACACTCCTCCATGAACCTCTAAACTCTTCTATTCTCTTCAACTCTTCTTCACCTCTTAACTAACCATATGGCGGTTCGAGCAGTGAACACCTGCTTCCTCTTCCGTTCCTCCTCCCCTCCTCTCCGCTTCTCCTCCTCCTGCCGCCACCGCAGCACTCTCCGCTGCTGCCGCCGCTCTCCCGCGTTCCTCCCTCCGCCGCCCTTATTCTCCGATTATGGCGGCCGCCTTCAGCGCCGCTCCATCCACAGTCTCTTCGACAGCGTCATGGAAGAGCTCCGCGCCATGCGCAAACGCCGCACCAAGAGAGTCTCCGCGGCTTCCAAGTAAAAACTGCTGCTTCATTTTTTTTTTTAAAGAAAATTCGATTTTTTTTTTTTTTTGCGTATATTTTCTACTCCCAGTGCATGTTTGAATTTCCTTAATTTTTAGGGGAGAAAATCTTTTTCTTTTTCTTTTTTTAACAAAAATTCTAGTGTGTGTTTTTTTAGTCTTTAGTGTGTCTCTATGAAAACATTGCTGTCCTTCTGTCACCGTTGCGACTAAGAGACATTCCCAACAATTGCGGGAGTGCAACTCACTTCCCGCACCCAATCCTTGTTGGCAGTTCTAGTGTGTGTTTGGATTAGCTTGTTTTAGGTTTAAAATAACTAATAATTAGAAGATTTTTTGAAAAAAAGGATCAATTTCTTGAAATAATTTGTTGCCAGACATGCTACTAATAAGATTTTGATTATAAGCTATTGTTGGACTTAAAATAAGCTAAACTATCAAACACGGAAGATACTGCTCTAAGGTGAACTTATTTTTGAAGAGTTTGCACCTTACATAATTTGGTGGGTTAGGATTACGAATTTACTAAGCACTTTTGTTGATTTAAGACATTGATTGACTTAAGAGTGGATGCGCACTCTTGCAAATTCGTTTGAGAGACTTTTTTTTCCTTTCAAAGCACAGTGATTGGTAGATGTTTGGTGTGTAGGATTCGGAATTGTGGGAGCAATGTATAACATTGGACTGCAAAGTTGAAATTATTGGCTCTATTGCATTGAGTGCAAAGTAGTTTCCAAGGTGTAATGGGAATGTCTAACATAAGCTTCTTGGTGTGTTGCGTTTTGCACATCTTATGTTGGTTTAAGAACCCTAGCGGAGAACTTAAAAATCATATTTGTGCTGTTGTTGTTGATTTTTATTTTATTAGTGTTTTCTTTTTTTCATGAAAGAAGAAATATTATTAAATTTTTTTAGGATATAGTAATTTGTTTATAATTAAGCAGGCTTTTGGGTTGGAGTTTTAATTAAGCTCTTAAATATATTAACGCATCATCTTCATTTTCCCCCCAAATTTGGTGATTGGTCTCTCTCTCTCTCTCTGTTTTTTTAACCCCCTTTTGTTTTTGTTGTTGGGTTCATGGTTCAGTAATTTGAAAAACTATTTTTGATTTTTGACATGTCCCAAGTGAACGGTCCTAAAATTTTCTACAATCCCATTTGAGATGACTGCTGTGGAAAGGAACTCTTGCAAATTTTCGTAAAAAGAATAAGATGTAGTTTCCTCGCTTTGCCATTGCTTCAGTTACTATCTTACTTTTAATTTTTGATTTGACAGCATGGGAATTTTGAATGAAGAGCTTGTTGAAGATAGACTTGTGAGCCGATCATTGCAAAAAGGGTTGCTTTTGGAGTTCAAGAAGGATTCTGATAGGATGTTGTTAGCAGTTGCTCAAAGACCTGATGGCAAGAAGAATTGGATGGTTTCTGATCAGGTTCTAATAGAAACAACATAATGCGGCATGTTTAATAGGTTGCTAGGTGTCAGAACTTTCTGCATTTTTATAAATGCTAAATATTGCTAGAGTTTGTGTAGTCTGACTCTTCCTTGATTTTATTGGGTTGAAGAATGGTGTCACTACTTCCATCAAGCCACAACAAGTGACATATATTGTCCCTGGTATTGACAATTTTGACCAAGCAGATATTGCAGATTTCATTAAGAAAGCTCAGGACAACATGGTCAGTTTCACAACAGGAATGTAGCAGATAATCCAATTTTATAACTTTTTATCTATGTTGATAAGTAATAAACTGGATGATATGATGCAGGATCCATCACTACTTGAATTTGCTTGGGTTGAGCTTGTCGAAAAGGATAAGTCTGTGATGGTTGAAGGGTTAGCTGAGGTATTATGATTTCTGGACTGGATGTCAAAGAATGCATTCTATATCCTTACTTATGCTGCGTGTTCTGTAGATAATTTTTGGTAGTGCTGATCCTCTTGAGAGCTATTCTGCTCATCTCTTGCTATCAAAAGATGAAGTATACTTTACTGTGCTGGAGACGAAAGGATCTCGTTCCATATATGGACCACGACCAAGTGAGCAGGTAGATGTATTACTTTCAGTTTCAGAGTAGCTTCTAGATAAAGAGGGAAAATTGCTTTGGGTAGTCAAGTAGATGCAGTGGGAGGTAGTGCTGGCGGAAACTATCGTCTTTGCTTGTGTTTTGCTTATCATCTAAAGTATTAATTCATTAAATTGTGAAGCCAGAAAAGTGTGATACTTTCTAGTGTATGAGGGCGTGTATGTTCTTTTGGTTTGATTTACTAGTGATTCTGAGATGTCTGCGTGGATATATATTTCTAAAAAATCTTTTTTGAAAAGGCAGGTTGAGGAGCTTATCCGCAGGAAGCTTGCAAAGGAGGCTGCTGAGAAAGAACTTCAGGGGTTTGTGGAATTGCTGGCCTCAGCAAAGTCAATGGCTTCACAAGATAAACCTCCTAAATCTTCATGGATGGATGATGAGAAAATTTGGAGAAGAATTGAGTCACTTGAAGCATATGCTCTTGATTCATGTAAAAATGACGAACAAAGGAAAACAGCCGGGCTGGTAACTTATTCTCTCAAATCTAGTTTGTTTTGATGTATTGTAGCAATTGTTGCTTCTCTTCATGTAGTAAAGGATAGAAAGTGATAAGAAAATAAGGAAGAGAAATTTATGAATGAGAGTCTCAAACTTGTTCTTTTTCTATCCAAAAAAATTCTCAAACTTGTTTTGGTTAGACTGCTTTTATGTATTTATACTAATGGATTGGATTGAGTAGAAGGGTAGTACAACTAGTACAAAGCCTATCCCATTAACACTCAGTGCTTACTGAAGATACTAGCTAACAATGTGGAAGGCTGATCTTGGTGGTTTCACTTGTCTCCTTGCTGGGATGTTTAATAGAAAATCTTCGAATAATAATGCATCTCTAGGCTGTTATTGTTATTCAAGTCACTGGAGTTGAGTTTCTTGTTCTAATAAGTACATCTTCTGTGCCACTAGCAGATACTTAAGGAAATGGGTCTGGCAAAAACAGCATCTTCTGCTGTGAATCTCCTGGTAGATATTGGGTATTTTCCTGTACATGTCAATCTTGATTTGTTGAAGTTGGGAATTCCCACTGATCATTCAGAAGAAATCATATCACTAGCTCAAACTCTTCTGTCAGACTCATCTGATCCAGATGAGGTGAGTTTACTTTGCCTGATAACATTGCTAAAACATGGGTTATATATATATGTTCTGATGGCTGGGTTCTTTAGAATGACATTTTAAGATACATGTATGACAAAGAAACTTTTAACATTATTAATATGGTTTTGCATTCTCTTCATTCAAAACCAAATATTACATAGGATAAAGTTGACATATACTAATTGTTTTAGAGCTCTGATCAGGGATTTTTGCTGTCGTATGTTGCTTAGATAAAGGGTATTGAGAAAATTTGTTATAATGAAATGTTTTTAATTTATTATGAAATTTTTAAGTACTTCTTTATTATTGTTAACAATTAACCATTCAATGATGATTATTAATTTGCTATTTAAAACTACAACTTGCTTGTATCTAAATATATTTATCTATTAGTTAAATATACAAATTTGGGGAGGGATATATTGGAGATTTAAAGTTGAATATCTAAAATTGCTGAATGCAACCAAACAACAGCATCACTCACATCACACCTTGGAATTTGAGGGTGATTAACAATTGTCATAATCCTATGATGTTTATGTGCCAAACTGGTCATAGAATGTTGGATTAACCAGATTCTTTCACTAAATACATGGAATATACAGCCTTTGCAGTTGTTTTAAATTGCTGTAAAGCCTGGACTCACAAACTTTTCTTATTCTTCTTGTTGTTCTCCTTTATTGCTATGAGCAGTCCAATCAGTACTTGGACACATTTTAATGTTTTTGTTGTTAGATACTCATTCTGTGTTTGGCTCTGGCTATGTTCAGATTAATAGGAAGGATCTTACTGATTTAAAGGTCTACGCCATTGATGTTGATGAGGCTGATGAGGTATTCAATGAATCCTCTTATTAGTTGGTTCTGTTGAGATAATAAGTGTCGCTTCATTTTTGAGTGCCTATAATTTTATTGACTAACCAATAAATGTAGCTTGATGATGCTTTGAGTGCAACTAAGTTGCAAGATGGTCGGATTAAAGTTTGGATACATGTTGCAGACCCAACTAGATATGTTCAACCTGGAAGCATTGTGGACAGGTATCCGAATGAGGTTCAAGGAGACATATCAATGAATCTTTGGTGTTAATATTTCCACCTTAATGTATTTCGTGGGGTGCAGGGAGGCTATGAGAAGAGGAACTTCTGTTTTCTTGCCCACTGCCACGTATCCTATGTTTCCAGAAAAAATTGCCATGGAGGGTATGAGCTTGAGACAAGGAGAGCTTTGTAATGCTGTTACTGTATCAGTTGTGCTGCATAATGATGGCAGGTAAATTTGAATTCACAGATTGCATGTTGTTGTAGAAATTCGTCTGATGACACACTAGTAGTAGAACATGAAATTGCAGGACGTGAGTAAACCTGTTAGGACTTAGGACCCATCCTGACCTGGGAGTTTAAGTCAGCTTGGAAATATTGCTGTCTTAGTGTCTCAGCATTCGTCGTTAGTGTCATATCTTATTTATGAGTATTTGATAATGTTGAAGCTTGCAGAAAGATTAATGTTCTGCTAATTATTTTTTGCTTTATTAAATATTTGGGAAGGGGGGGTCCATTTTTGAGTTCTTGAAGGGATTAAAGAGATGGTTTGAGCTAACATTTTCTCTTCTATCCTTTTTTCTTTTTTCTCCCCCTCTTCTCCTCATAGGAAGATTCATTATCCTCGACCCCTGCACTAGTCTTTGTCTTGATGGATTCTTCTTTTGTCTAGAGTAGCAATAATAATAATAATAATAACTAGGATGGCGACTTATGGAGATGGCTTTCTGTTAATGATGTTCTATATGGGTGTAACAGCATTGCAGAATGTTCAGTGGTTAACTCAGTGATTAAACCAACATACATGCTGACATATGAGAGCGCATCTGAGCTACTCCATTTGAACCTTCAGGAGGAGGGTGAACTGAGAATTTTGTCTGAGGCTGCAAACCTTCGTTTAAATTGGCGCCTCCGACAGGTTGGTTTTAATTTCTTCTTGACTCATACACTTATAAAATTTTGTGTTTCAAGGTATTTAATATTTTTTTTTCCACTTTTCTTTTTTTATACTAAAGTACTTGATTCTTAGCTTGGGTCACATAATGTGCTGGTGCACTTTGTAGTTTGAATATAAACTTCTTAAAAAATCACATATTGTAGTGTGTGTTTGAGAAAGCTGTAAGATTAAAATTATTTCAATAATCGATTATTTGTATAATCATTTTTTTTATATAATTGATTATTTGAAAATTAATTTATGTTTGGATACTTAAACTGAAAAACAGTTTTAAGATAATCTATTTTATTAGGATTGTATGAAAAAAATTAATTCTGTATGGTAAAATTACTAAAAGTGATATGCAATGATTGTATATATTATATAATATTTAATACTTAAGGTCAATTTGGTAAAAACATAACATTGTGTGTACCGTGCAAGCAGCTTTTAATAAAAAAAGGTCCAAATTCTAGCTTTGGCTTTTTTCCCCAAATACAACTTAAATTCTTTGAAATTGATTATAATTCATTTCAACAAAAATTACCCAAACAAGATTTTATTTTCAAAACAGCTTTTTTTTTTGGGGGAAAACAACTTTTTTTTGCTGTGTCCCAAGCATGCTAGTAATCACGTTTGAGGAAGGTACTGCACTTGATGTCATCACTGACGGCTCCACAGGTTTCAACTGTACCTAAATGAGCATCACCTATTGCTTAACTTATTATTTTCCTTGAGACTAATTTCTTAATGAATGACTTGAGGTACACCCTCTCAGGCCCTGAATTTATAGTCTGTGTACAGATTCAGGGATTGATCACCTAATTACGGCAAGGGAATATCATATTTCCTAATCTAATTACAAAAGCTATCAGAAAGTATCAAACTATTTACAAGGAATATCAAAGGATATCAATGATACTAATAAAGAAATTCATTAAGACAGAGAAGATGATCCAGTACTTAATTTTTTTTTTTTAATTATGCATGACCTATTACATAAAGTTTCCAGCAGCATATTTATATATTTTGACCACGAGATTCATATCATCCCATGAGTCTTAAAATTTCATTTCCCTCTGATAAAGTGATGAAAAATTGCATTTGTATTTTATATTTTATATATTTTTGTTATTAAGCAGAGCAACCAAAAATATTGTAAAATGATGATAGCATGCTCGAATGGATGCCATTTTTCACCTTTGTTTTCCTTGCTTCAAATCCTCTTAAAAATTCATTTTTCCTTGTCAGAGTGTCTAAAATGTACTTAGAGGTTTGAGAATTCATTAAAATAAAGAAATAAATAAATAAAAATTCTACCCATGAGGTGGAGTAGAAACATTCTTAGAATTTATGGGAAAATCCATTGAATAATAGTTTTATCTGAGTGGATAATTTTTCTTTCTAATTGAAACCGACACTACTGGATCTATAAAGTCATACGGTTTAGCTGCTTACATTTTTTGTTAAACTTAAAGCTATATACGTTAACTTTTCTCTGCCTTTGTCCAGGGTGCAGTTGAGACAGCAACATTAGAAACTCGCATTAAAGTGTCTAATCCAGATGATCCAGAGCCATCAATAAATCTTTATGTGGAAAACCAAGCAGACCCTGCAATGCGATTAGTCTCTGAGATGATGATACTCTGTGGTGAAGCTATTGCCACATTTGGATCTCGGAATGACATTCCGTTACCCTATAGGGGACAGCCCCAATCTGATATAAAAGTTTCTGAATTTGCCCACCTTCCAGAAGGGCCTGTTAGGAGCTTTGCTCTGGTCAAAGTAATGCGTGCTGCTGAAATTGATTTCAGGAAGCCAGCACGCCATGGGGTTTTGGGAATTCCTGGTTACGTTCAATTTACTTCTCCCATCCGTAGATATTTAGATCTTCTTGCTCATTATCAGGTGAGTTGCTTTCAGTTTTATAATTGCAAGGTATAATAGAGTGCATATCTTGATGCTGTTAGGTGCCTGATTTAGATTTATGAAATCAGCAAGAATTGGGAAAGACAAGAAGCTAGATTTGGAAAAGTAAAAAGAAATGAAAACACTTGTTGCCTACACAAGTGCCAGAGATGCAGCAAATGCAACTCCAGGTGCTTGAATTGTCTAACTTTGTCAGGAGGTATATAACTATACAAAAAATAGTTTCTGTATTTCACTGGTTTATAAAATTTCTTAAGGGATACAATTAGGTAATGATTCGATTTACAGCCCATGCTGGTTTAATAAAAGGGGAAAAGACACTGTTTGTGATATCAAGGAAGCTAAAATTTTGTCAATGTGCAGTTCTTCTTAGTGTTCTGTGGTGTATTTGGTTGGAGTTAAATGGCTACATCTTTAAAGATGACTCTAGCTGCAAATTGTGTTTTAAGACGTCTCTCCAGTTCTTTGTTCATGGCTGTTTCAAAGGAGTTTATATCTCTGATCTGCAGAGACTGGACGCCCTTGTTGGTGTTTCTTGATAGGGATTAGTTAGTAACCAAAATGTGTAAGAGAACATTAGAGTAGGAGAGAGTATCAGTTCAGTAGAGTGGAATTCAGATAGGAGGTGGGAGATACATGGTTCTCTCCAATTACCCTTACTGATTGTATGCTTTCTTTTCCCTTAGGTTACATAGACATGAAGGGAAACCTTTGGAATAACACCCTGTTCTGTCATTTTTGCTGCTTTTCTTTCCATAATTCTGGTCCAGGTCGATCACTTTGTTTCTTACTTTCCTATATTTTCCTCCTCTCCTGTTTTTGACTATTTCTTATCCTTTTTTGGCACTTGGCCTCTCTACTTCTACTCAATATGAGAGTGCCTTCGTTCCACATCATAATCATATATTTCCTTTTTCAAATAAACTATTTAGTCATTCCTCAATTGGGCTATCCTTAAATGAGCTATATATAGATAGATAATAAATGTCATGTGGCATTTATGCACAAGTAATGTAATTGTTACGTGGATTTATTCCTGCTAAATACTGCCTAGAAGACTTGATTTTATAGCACTGATATATCATGTTTTAGTTTTTATGAATATACTCGTCATCGTACCATGATGAGCTTTTTGCAATATGATTGAATCTGCAACATGTAACTGTAGCAATATTTTTATCTGTGGGCTTTGCTCAGTCCCAAACTGCCTATTTAAAAATGTTTTAGTACAACTGATATGCTATGCTACATCTTGGTTTGTTATTCTAAGGGTTTTTCTGTCTCTGTCTTGGCTGTATCTGGAATGTTTGTTTTCTTCAGGTAAAAGCATTTCTTAGAGGTGAACCTCCACCGTTTTCAGCCGGTAAGCTTGAAGGGATTGCAGCAGTTGTAAATGAGAAAGTGAGAGCAGTGAGGAAGCTCAGCAACGGCAGTCTTCGATACTGGATATTAGAATATTTACAAAGACAACCAAAAGAGAAAAGATATCGTGCATTGGTCCTTAGATTTTTGAAAGATCGAATTGCTGCTCTATTGTTGGTTGAGGTAAGCAGCTAATAGTTCCTACTGATGTTGGCTGTTTGGCAGTTCATGCCATTTGTTGATTGTACCTGTGGAAATGATGGCAGCCTATAAAACATCTAAACGAGCTAGCTGCCTAAAAGGCTATACCTGTGATTAGACTTTATTTTTTAGATCAATGGGGAAGCATAATCTCAATCATTTCATTTGGGATGAATTTTAATTTTCTATAGCGTGATCAAAAAAATTTCGCTGCATGCCATGATGCATACTGGACAATTGAGGAGCTAGTAAAATTGGAAAAAATGGTTTAGAACTGATTGATGAGACGACATTGTTAATACAGTAGAGATATTAAAAAAGATATTATGATGTTTCTCATCTTTGTTGTCACTTTCTTGATGGTCGTGTTTAGATAACCTCGGGTATTGTTTTTACCCCATGTTTAATGTGAAAAGGTGCAATTGTGATATTCTACTCTTTTGACCCAAAGTTGATTTCGTTTGCAGGTTGGACTTCAAGCTTCTACCTGGGTCTCTGTTGGAACTCAGGTAGGGGATGAAATAGTAGTTAAGGTGGAAGAAGCACATCCACGTGATGATATTCTTTATCTGAAGGAGGTTATAAAAGGGTGACTTTACTGTTAAGATATGTTTATTGAAGAATTTTTTTAATGTTCAACGATTAATTAGAAAGGTATATATTTTTGTCAACCAACACCTGAACCATACTCTTTTGATTGGATGGTCTTGTTTAGTCTCATTCAGCTTGGTTTGTAGGATGCTGCATCCTTTGTCTACCGCATGGAAGAAGAATCATGCTTCAAGGGCAGGTTTCCAACCTTTCAATCTGTTCAAATTTTGGTGTGTCGTTACTGGCAGAGAAATTCAGGAAAGTTATGACTTGCATACCCAGCATTCAGGCTTCATTGCGATGGTAGTGAACACTGTAGAGTCCTTCCAAACTACCTCCATTGTCTCCAATCACAGTGACATAAAGTTAGCAGGTTTTCTCTCCCTTCTGCCCAGTTACCGTTCTGTTGACTTTGTAAGATATGTTGACATGATTTGTTTATAGTGATATATCACCAGAGGCAGCCCCCCCCCTCTTTTTTCCCCCCCTGAAAATTCAATATTATGAGGGAGTTTTCTCCATTAATTTACTTTCGCCTGGTATGTGAATGGGTTTACTGCTTTATCTTTCTTTCATGAATATCTAATTGAATTTTCATCATGTAATCTCGTACGCTGTGCCAAAAGATCCAAGGGAGACTTGCATTATACGGTCATATGGAAGAGACATTTTTGTACATTCATTCCGTTATTTCCGTTATGATAGAACACTATAGCATTGTCTGATTTATATAGTTGATTTCATATAGTAGGATAAGGCTTAGTTGTTGTTATTAATGTATTTCTGTTATTTCCAATTGCACATATATCACTATAATTTGTCATCAAGGGCTGAAATTGCGAATTATGTTTAGTGGGGGAAAGAGTACAGGTGATGTTGCAATACCAAATGAATGGTTCCCATTGCATTAATATAACTGTAGCTTTTGCATTATCAGGATGTTAAGAACATTTGGAGGCATTTGTTCCTAAACTTCAATTCCTGAAATTTTGCTGACTTTGATGAAGATCATAATTTCCCATGGTAAATGTGGCTTAATGCTGATGGCTTGGGTAATTCTTCCTGACGTGGAAGTAGGGTGAGTGAGGAACAAGTCACTAAAATTAAATATTATGGTGTTTATCAAAGTAAATACTCTTCCTTTTATAAGCAGCACATTCGACGAATATGCGGAATACTTGGTGCTGTTATATTAATTGCATTTCAGTCTGCAGGGTTTTGTTTGTGACTGGAAAATCCAGTACATCTGGGTGTTAATTTAGTGACATCCTTAATATTATGGAGAGTACAGTTTTATTTTTTTTGGCGGGCAAGCCTAAGTTTGTGTAAGCTACTAAAGGCTTGTTTGTTTTAAATTCTTCCTATTGGAAAAAGAAGAATTTGGCCTTTTGAAGCACTTTTGGTGGAAGCAACTCTTCACTTAGTTCTATAAAAGTGTCTCGAGAAGCTAAACTCCTTATTTTCAGTTGGGAAGAATTTAAACTAAGCAACTAAACAAATACTACTAAGTTCGTTGTTCTAACTTTTGCTGAATGAAGAAGTAAAAATGAATGTTCCTAAATCACTTTTGTAAAATGTAAATCAAACGAGCACTACGATTTTCCCCCCTTTAATATTTGGCAATGTTAGCACCTACATCGTAGGGACAATAAAGTCAGACACAGACCTGCAGGGATTGCTTTTAGTCCCTAATTTATGTTGATACCACGAATTGTCACTGTAACCGGCTTGTGACAATTAATGTGCAAATAGCACCTATTACTTATTAGCCTCAATAGATGGATGCAATAACAGCATGCCTCGCAAAAGTGTCGACATTCAATATTTCATTTTCTTATTTTCCGTGACAATGTGCAGAGTAGTCTCAGATAAATCAGAAAAAGGGTGCTTGATGCCTGCCAATGAGGATACGTAGAATTTGAAAGGGTCCATTACTGATCTTGCATCAAAAGGTGCACTAGATGGTTGGTCTCGACAATCGCTGAGAGGCGTCATGCAAAATGCATGTGATATGACTGTGTCCAAACCCTACTAGCCATTGCTTTTCATTTTTTGCTTTGTGTGTTTTGGTCAGTTCAGTTCCCTGTCGCAGTTAACCCAGTGCTGCAGTGCATTTAGTATACTAACATGAAACCCATTTCTGTGGTCACCACACAAACAGTGGTGTGTGTGTGTGTCCATTGCTTTCTTTTCTGTCAACTATTGTGGGCCTAATTGTTATTATGATATGAAAAGCTGTTAGGTTGGTCATTGGGGTTCTTGGTCTTCCAAGTCCAAAGTTTCCAATATAGGGGTACCTGGTTTTGATTTTACATGCTTGATGGTAGCTGTCTCAGCTCATGGGTTGGATGGTAGCTGTCTATGCTCATGGATTGGGTTGCATTGCATTTGGTCAAGTCTAGCGTAAATTGATTTTGATCTGATATTTTAATTGGGTCATTATTTTAGATCTGGTTGTGTCGGTCACTCAACGAATAACCGGGTTAAGTTTGGTTGGTAAGAAATATACATAAAAATAAAAAATATACAAATTCAACCATTATACATAACTGAATTATAGTATTTTATAAAGTGGACTAAAATGTATATGTCCAAGCAAACATAAATAAGAAAATATTAATTTAAATTTTTTAATTTATCCTTAATTGTTAAAAGGATTATAAATATTAAAATATTTTGTAAACATGAGGCAAGATGGGTCGAATTAATAAGTGTGCATCTATTGATCCAAAAACATTCATTTGAGTTTAATTTTTTGGACCAAAAGGAAGCCTAATTAGCTTGAAGTTGAAAAGGGTTAGGTTTGAACACCCGTACTTGAGGGTAAACCTTAGAGTGCAGTAATGGTTTTGACATGAGTTGTGTTATTTGAACGCACAAAAATGGACGCATTCGATATATTTCCAATTTTTTTTTCAGTTACCAATTTTTTAAACTAAAATTACCAACTTTTCAACTAAGTTACCAACCAATTGTAGCATAATATTACAGGATATTTTGCATTCAACTAGTTGGTAATTCACTCAAATAAGTTGGTAACTTTAATTTAAAAAGTTGATAACTGAGAAAAAAAATTAGTATTTATACGCTGCAACTAGTTGATAATCCATCGAAAAGTTGGTAACTGAAAAAAAAATGTTGGTAATGTGTTGGAAATGCGTCCCAAATATACGTACAAATAACATTATTCTTTTGGCATAGATAGAGCTTTTACAGATATTTAATAGTTCAAGCTTTATCATTTAATTCACTCTCTCTCCTTTCTCTCTCCCTCATTGAAGAAAATCAATATTATAGCACATCACCGACATTCACCATTAGATAGTTTGGTTTGTTAGATTTTAGAGCTAGATATACGGGCCACAATGTGCGGGCTAATTCGCAAAACTCAACTTGCACAAGTTAAGACTAGGTAATTTGTCAGTTTAGTTAAAGGCGAATCTAAACTAGTGTGTTAAATGGATGGTAACTTGCCCTATCCTAACCCGTTTAGTTTTAAAAAATAATTAAAATATTTTTTAATACTAAAATTTAATGACCTAACCCAATACTAAAAACTTTTATCCTAACCCTAATTTGATTTCTCTTTGACTTTCAATCCTTAATTGTTACTAGCTGTCACTAGCTCCATTTTTTGTCTCATTTCCCACCTCTTGCCTACTTCCTCTCATCTCACATAATGTTGTCATCCTTCCATGTCCTTCTTCCTCTAGCAATCTGACTTTTGCTTCTCTATCTCCTTATGATTGTCTTGTTTCAACCCTCCCTCTACCTCTCTTTCTCGCAGTCTCACCTCATTTCTCCTTTTTCTTTTTGCAATCTCACCTCCACAAATAAAAGGGATAGAGACAATGAGAGCACAATCCCCTTGTCTCACGCCATTAGCCCTTCCTCTGCTTCTTGGCTGGTGGTAGTGGTAGTGCTATTTTGTTATAGCCATGTATTAGCAAGGCTATGATACAATCAAGCCTATATTGATTATTGTACTCTCATCTTGTGTGTGTATATATATATATATATATATATGCGCTCTTGTGCCAATATTGAATAAACAAGTCATTTTCATATTTTCTTCAAAGTTTCATGGTATAAGGGCTCTAACTTCATATTCAAAGCCCACATCAAATGGGAATAAGGCGTATTTTACTATGCACCTGATTAATCATGGTGCTTCATGCACCTTGTACGTGTTTTACATTCAAACCATCAGACCACCATGCACCTAAATTGTAGTGGTACATTCTAGTAGTCCATCAAAACCATCGTCTCCCCATCGCAATTCCTCTCACCAGCATGAAGAACCCGAACACATGGAACAACGGCACCACAACCACAACACCAAGACCCCCCGACATCAGATCTAGCGCTCTAGGTATAGTAGACTTGAGGCAGAGGATCGGTTCATTGGCAGCAATGGGTGGGAGGCCGAGGTCACACTCATCGTCAGAGGCGGAGGTGGAGGCGCTTGGACCTGCTCGGCATCTGCGAGATCGGCATGGAGGAGCGACGGCAAGCTCCTCCATCCACAGCTCAGCGGCAACCAGCTCGGGAAGCTCACCTTGCTACAAGCCTTGGATCTCATGGCGTCAACACAGCATCTCTGGAGTTTCACCTTGTTGACGAAGGTGGGGAGCTGACAACAGGACTTGAGGATGGCGATGGCATCGGAGAGGCTGAAGAGCGCAACCTGAGTGAGGAAGTCCTCCATCCTTCCGAGCATGGAGGAGCGGCGGCTGCAACGGGAAGTGGGGCAAGGGAGGAGGCCGCTGGGTGAGGAGGAAGAAAGATTGGAAAAAAATATTATAGTGTAATTATAAGAAGAGACCATCGATACATCTGTGACCTTATGATTTTAACAACTCAAAGGTGTTTTAAACACCATATTTAAGCCGGTGCAATAAGGATGGAGCCTGGGAATAAAATGGAACTACATTAACCAATAGTAATGGAAATACATCAAATAGAGAACAAAAGGAAAAGATTTAAAGGGGTTGCTATCAGATACTTATCTTATTCCCAAAGTTGAATGTGACAGTGTTTAGGTGAGTACCTTACAGTTGCTGAAGAGAGGATGGAGAATGTGTGTCATTTAGTCCATATTTGACTTGCAATTGACCCACATCTACCTTAGGAATAAGGGAGTTGGTAGGAAGATATATAGCCATGTTAGGATCATTGAGGCTAGCACCACCAAGTGTGGTTGTCAGTTTTACATTGTCCAACTCTAAGCAATTGGGTTTTGGCATGGGCTTGGTACATTAATTCATACACCTCACTTTTATGACTGAAACAATGACGAGTAAATGCGATACAACCAATGGGGGGCTTGCCAATGAGGGATCTCTTCTTGCAATCAGAACAATTTACTATATAGATCAGTTCCTCTAGCAAAAGAGAAATACTTGCATGGTCTGGGAGCACCACGTGGCTGTGCTCTCGGACTAATTATGTAAGTGTATTTTGTATGGGACCCACCACTAACACATAATTCCATGCAAAATACACTTACACGATTGGCCGGAAGCGCAGCCACATGGTACTCCTGGATCATGTAAGTATTTCTCCTAGCAAAACTTCCTCATTGGTATCGAGATCATCTAGATTATTTGGTGCAATCCCCAGTGACTAAACCTACTCCTAGCTAGTCCCTATCGACCATGGGGCCAATAATGATAGGGGATGGGAGCAAAAGTGTGTCAGAAAGATGCGTTAATGGCACGATGTGAGCAATGGAAGCACGATGTGAGCAATGGAATAGAGGTTAGGTTTGGTTGCAAAGAAGGGAGTGATGGCATTGTTAAAGAAAGACAGTGTCGAGGTGGAGGAGGCCACACTAGGCGAAGAAGGTTGCAAGAATTAGGTCTTGCTAAAATATTGAAATGCGCTTAAGAACCCACAAAAAAAAAAAAAAAGATTTCGTATTTATTTTTCCATCCATCTTTTTCTTCCCATTCATATTGTTAATTCTCCACAATGTCTAGATTCTTGAAGAAGAATTAATTGTCCTCTTAACCACATGGGAGTTGAGTATCATTGGACCGACATTACAGAAGGTAATCCAATGGTAATATTCTTCAATGCAATTCTACTTGGAAGCAAGACCAAAAAAAAAAAAAAACTTTCTAGGAGACAGGGATATTGGCTTGTCTTGTAAATGATCCTAGCAGAAAAAATATGACCAGAAGAGGATCCTATAGCATAGAGCGATCTAATCATGATGAACAATGGGGCCTAACAATCAAGGGTCTTGTGTCAATCGCTGCTGGGCCCAAATCTAAATAAGAGGCGAAATATTGGATCCCGATTAATTAATTTCAAATCTCAAATGGTGGCTATTGTCCCCGTTTGATGAGAGCTGCCCACATGCTGTACCTTATCTTTCTTGTCCACTTCGTGCATGAATGTGTTTTTTCTTCTTTTTTTCCCCCAATTCCTTATCACTGCCTCTTACATTTTATTTTTGGTTGATTTTACAAATTTATTTTGCTTCTAGTTTTTTTTTTAAAATAAAAAAAAGGTGAATTCGGAGGTTTAAATTTACAAGCTATTAAAAGTGATTTAGTGATAAAGGATTTAGATAGTTTGTAAGAGGTTTTAAATTTAAACTTCATTATTGCCACTGATATTCCAAAAATAGGGACTTAAATTTATGATATCTAATGAATCTATTTAAATAACTTGTTACTGGTGCACTCCTTGTATTATTTGCTATTTCCATATAAGAATATCAAATTAATTCATTACGCAAGTACTATTCAAAGGCATATTAATCGTTTATGTATGATTTTAGCATCGCTTATACTTTCGTCGATAGAGAGTATTTCAAGTTTTAAAAATATAATTGGATAAAATTATATATTTAAGTTTAAGAAAGAGATATTTAATTCCACTTGGAAGAAAAATTATGCTAAGCTCAAGCGGGCATGTTCTTTTTAGAAAGTCACTTTCTATTGGCTGATGTAAATTAATACCGAATAGTAAAGTTGTAATGTGGTTAGCAACTCGAATACTAATTGCAGCAAGAGAAATTTTTAGATGCTCCACAATAAGCAAAAAGTCATGCTTTATATGATTTAATATCTTAACATATAAGAGTTTTGTAGCTTGTTATTATCTCTCATTTGCTATATAATTTCTCTTGTAAAGTAATATTCCTTGTTATTAGGGTTCCGAATGAATGCTTTGTCCATGCTTTTGAAACTTGCATCGATTAGCAATTTGCAGACAATATCATGAACCTGATAAGGTGATTGAAGACAGAAGGTGGCCTTCACATTAGTGTGCGTGGATGTAAGACAAAACCTTTGGGAAGCTTATCTAGAAATCGTGCCCGCGTCTTAATTTGAAACAAGTTCATCAAATACTTTGATAGTGTTCTTCCAATTTATTTATTTAGTTATTTTCCAACACATCCAAATAACTTTTTTCCCAAAAAAATTATTGTCCTATGAACCTCTTAACGTTTGATTATATATATAATCATTAGATGCCTTATAGAAATGGAATTTTGTACCAATAACTATGCAGTAACCTATCATTATTAAATTGTTAATCATGAAGGGATTCTATATATAAATTAAGATAATTAAATTCAAGAGAAACTTAAGAATAAAGCTTGTGCATGATAACCATGATGTGACTCGGTTGACAAATTGAGTTATGATTAGTTTTATATAAAATTGAAATGTATAGAACACCTTTAGATTTTTATAACAAGCTTAGGCATATATGACTATTTGAAGGATATACATACAATAATACATCAACTGAAATACACACACACACGAGTACATTAACTTAAGTATCTATTTTTCCAAAAAATAATATCAAGTTATTTATCATTTAATAATATTAACTATTAAGGAGCAATAATTATTTTTTAAAATTTTACTTTTGTCCTCTATAATATTATGAAGAAAAAGACACAAGATTAAAAAATAGTGAATAAATGAAAAAGAATAATTTAGTTGAAATAAATTATATTTTTTCTACATTTAAATTAATTTAATAATATTTTGATCTTTATACAAAATTAAATAACAATTAAATATAGACAGATGAAGTACAAGTTAAGAACTCAAGTGTGGCAACAAATTTGATACAAATCACAGTCAACCAGGCAAAAAAAAGAAAAGAAAGGTGCATGAAACTAGATGTCAGCAAGGGGAAGGCAAATGCATGTTAGTATATTCTTTACATTCATTTTAATAAGAGTATATTGGTGTTTGTACTCACAAAAGTGGGACTCATTAGCTGACACATCTTCACAAAAAATTACGAAATCCATTTTCAGATAATATATCATGCACTTTTATTCAATAACTCCTTTTTTTTAACTGGGTCGAACAATCAAATAAGTACATATATCGTTTCTGTTTTAATAATTGTATAAGACACCCGTAGACACACACATGTGCATATACGTAACACGCGCTTATATTTTTCACCGACAAGTTTATAACCCTTCAATGATGGCTAAATAGCTAGATTAAAATATTTATATCCCTTAAACATATGAAGTGGTACGGAACTTGCATACTGTAAAGTACAGTCCTTTGCTTGGAGAACAATTTAATGGACTTCTAATTTTTAATTGTGCACAATTAAATGCATATTCCGCCCGTCCGACTGATTGGGCCAAAAATTTAGTAAGATCGCTGTTTGATGAATTCAATTTTTTTTTCCTAAAAAAATTCAAATCAGTCGACAAATAAAGTTTCAGGTCCGCAGAAAAAAATCGGCGATCTAGTAAAAACATCAATTCGTGAATTTTTCTTTTCGCAAAAAAATTTAGACAATGATTTAGATCTTACAATTTAAATTGAGTTCACCTCTACCCTTTGCTCAGTTGAAAAATTATAAATGTTTATTTTCATTTTTTTTTATTTCTACTAAACATTAGTTAACAAATATGAAAAGTTTAACATATGCTTTTAGCTAAATGGCCAACTCATACACATGATGAAGGGATATTAATATCATGCGAAATTGTTGATAATTGCCCCATCTTTTCCCATTCTTTTTACGGAAGGAAGAATCATGAAATTATTAAATTGTAAAATGCAAGTTGCTACTCTAGAATGCATGAAATGAAGTGTCACAGCAATTAGGCCGTTCCATTATTTTTTCTAAACTAAAAAAACTGAGAAGTTGTTTATTTAATGTGTCTCTTTTCCTTTTGCTTTTTCAATGGGTCATCTTCTATACCTTATAGCCAATCCAAATGGCCCAAAATTATTTAACACCTATGTTTCTTACACTTTAGTGAACGTGTCTTTCGAAGTTAACGGCAGTCATATTTGCTGAAAAATAGTTATCTTTCTAAACAAATATTTGAATATATGGTTGAATACTTTCTGACTCTGTTCTAAATAATATTAAAAGTATCAAGTTTACCTCTCATTAGCGGTTCCTAACGTAAATTTGTGATAGGAAAAGAGTTTACTTTTATTTAGTAGTCTCTAATAGAAATTATTATTCTCGCGTGATTATTTTTATTTAATAATCTCTATATAATAAACCCTTAGTTGTAGAAATGGATTTAATATTCATACAATGATAGTGTAAATTTTTTTTACACAGTTATTTAATTATATATAATCATGTCATTAAAATTGTTTTACTTTTACTATAAATACTTCCAAAATTATAAAAAGATAAAATAGAAATAGTTATCAATGTAAAATACTTTATACCAATATTATTATAAAATTAATCTCTTACATAAATATACATAGTGTATTCTATTTTATATGTTAGTCATCATACACAACTCATGGTTTACTTGCTTTGACATATATAGGAATGAGTAATGCTATCTATACTAATTTTTCAGACTTATTATATTGTAGATATATCTTGAGAGAGAAAGATATAAGATGATGGGTCAATCACTTTTCTTTTTCAACACCTACTAACTTGTGTCTTTTTTCTCTAATTATGTGTGTATAATAAATTTAGAAAATGACTACAAGTAACTACAAGTAACATTTTTTTTTTATAGACATATTTGGAGACTTGTTTACTGACTTGTAGTCAATATATATGTTGAACAATAGCAGCTAAACAAATTACAGTCGACCAGATAGACAAAACCAAAAAGGTGCTTCGATCCCTCATATTCACCAACTCTTAAGCATATAAGAACTCATGATTAGGGCTATCTTAGTGGAATGCATTATTTTAATAATCATATATACTCCTGAGATCCAAAAGAATTATTTTCTTATTGTAACATTTACTTTCCTTCAAAACATGATCATAGTACCCATGTGATTTTGGATCCCAAAGAGTAGTGTTTGGTAGCACACATGCAAAAGTCAGACCCTAAATTCACCATCTAATTAATTAGGTCGCATAAATATGTGGGTACTTTTGTTTTAACCCAAATCAGACCGTCTTTGAATTATTTTCTTTGAGGGAAAAAAAAAAAAAGATTTTCTGACTTGATTTAGTGCTGAAGGTTAGTTTATTTTCTAGCCATATTCTTAGCGTTCACATGCTAAATTATCCAAAAGTTTCTGATTTTGTATTCGTTTGTACAAATTAATTACCTTTTGGTCACCACCGCCACCTCCTGAAAGAAGACAAACATCAAGAAAAGGAAACCAATTGGGACCCAAAAAAACTCGCTTTCCCCAGAGTTACACTACATATATTAAAAGAAGATGAGTGTTAGAATTTTAAGTGTGAGTAGTAAATTTTATATTGATTAAGAATAGATTAAAAGTAAAGAGTATATAATATAGATAACTCACAGATTTACTGTTTTAAAGTTTTAAGTTAAGATTTGACGTCTAACCTACTATTATAATTTTTTATTTAATTTTTTGGTTTAGATCTCTCCAAATTGTAGACTCCATCCCAACATTGAGATAATGAACATAAGATGTTTTTGTAGTGTCCATGAGTTAATATTAATAGAAATATATAAGATATCTGAGTGAAAAAAATGGATCTCGATTGCATTATTGATATACTGAAAATTAAGTTTCTATGACACATCTTTTTATCGTGGACTTTGAAATTTGAGCTATATACTTTTTTGTTGATGATTTGTTAAATAGTTAACTTTCCCTAGTAATTACTTCGCATAATTATATATTATAAAATTAATCAAACAGAAATTGCCACGGGAGAAGGATGCATTACACCAAGTTTAATTTTTAATAACATTTAAAAAATGCTAAAAATATAAAAAAATATTATTAAAATTCTTTAATAACATTTTTATTATAAGTGTGGTATATAAATTATATTATTAAAAAGTTTTATCAACACTTTTATATGATTTAGTATCATTTTCCAATTAAGTTGTTGTGATGATATGAATCCAAAATGGACGATATACGAATACAAAAGAAAAGAGGATGGGGGATCTAGAGAGAAAAGAAAGGGATGGACAACACAAAACACAAGGTGGGATTGCGATCTTTGGTGGAAGGTTCACATGTGTTGCCATGCATGGTTTGGTGATTTGTGGTTGAAGCACGTGCTGACGTGGAAGATATGCTAGATGTGGTTGGTCAGCGATCGAGCTTCAAGTTTGCATAGCTTGTGTGTCACTCACCACTATTCCTCCCTTCATCTACAAATTTGCCTTTCTATTTAATGACTAGCATTGTATCATGTGTGAATGTTAGGGTGAGACCCGTCAATGTGCCTTTCAAATGTCCGAATTTTTTAGCTCAATTAACACGATGCAAATATTTAAAATGTTGGTATGTCGTTTTTTTTTATTAAATTTTCCTCGAAATGTTTCTAATTATATCTCTAGAAGTGTGAGATTAATCTTTGTTCTATATGTGCTAATAGTATTTTTTAAGTTTTATCCAAACCAAAAAGTATTTTTTAAGTTGCAAGTGATTTTAATGAGATTTAAACCTTTGTAGTGCACTCAAAATTCTGTTTACATGATATTATTATCAACTCGGTCCTACTTATGATGCCGAAGTTAGTATCGAATAAGGGAGATAATGATCGAAAAAGGGAATGAAATGAAGAGAAAGAGTGTACAATTGCAATGAGGGGATGCTTGGTAGGTTTTAGGGATTGAGGGTGTGACCAGGACGAGTGGTAATCTCGCATATGTTGATTACGAATAGCCAGTCACAAGGCTTTACTTATGGAAGAAATTCTTACTTAAGCAACATCTATCAAATTATATATATATATATATATAGAGAGAGAGAGAGAGAGAGAGAGAGAGAGAGAGATGTAAAGTTTCACATGGTGGTAGCTGTTAAAGGTGAAAAGTTAAGATTTTGTATCTTTCTCTTTGTTATATCCTTGAGAAGGCTTTTTTTTTTTTTTTATCTACAAATAACATTTCTCCGCATAAAACAATACAACATCCATTTATGAGCTTTTCTACAATCCTTCAAAGAATATCATGACCATTCATTTGCTTTCTTATTATTTTTTCTTTCTTTTATTTTTATTCTGGATGGCTATGATAAACCTAGAGAAAAAACCTTTTTATTTCTCCAAGAGTGTATAAGTATTCTTCTACATTTACAAAGCCATTATCACTATGCCATAAAGAATTTTTAGCAGCCATTATTTTGGTCTTTAGCGATGTCAGGATGTGACTTGCATTTCACAAGCCAACAATATCAGGAAGAATTATTTACCTCCTTTGGTGGGACTACATTGAAAGTTTGAAAGGCGGATAGTGGTTAGAGGCTGAAGTGAACTTTGGCCGGTGGATTAAATGCATCAACATGCATTAGGGTGTCTATAAATAGAACCCAAATGCTTCATCCAAAATCATTCCAAGCTGTAAACATACAAGCAGAAGTGACAAGAATCATTCCTTGGCTTTTGAAATGAGAGCTTCTTGTAAATTAGAGCGAAATATAAAGTGTGAGAAATTCCAAGAGTAGAGTGTGTGAGCATATATTGAGGGTTTTGGGTATTATTTTCTAAGTCTATGTAATGCTACGAATTGTAGTAGAAGAGAGTCTTGTTAGGATACACTATATCTTATACGTAACAGGAGTTAGGATATTGTAATTATCCTTAAACATAGTGGAATATTTTTGGAGTTTGTCCCCATAGTTTTCCTTTTATTATTTCGAAGGGATTTTTCTTGTTAAAATTTAGTGTGCAGTTTCTTAATATATTTTGTTGAAATAAATAGTAATGAGTGGGTCTTACTATAAAGTACTATTTACGTGCTTTAATTATTTTATCTATTACTATATAGAAAATTTGAGCTTGCTTTTGCTAATATTTATAAAGTGTTCAATACACTAGAGGCATACATAACTCTGATATCTCTAACAAGTGGTATCAAAGCCATTTGATTTCAAATCCAAGATGTCAAAGCTGAAATTTGAAGTGGAAAAGTTCAAAGGGTCCAATGACTTCAACTTATAGAAGCTAACGTTGCAAGCATTGCTCAGTAAGGTCAAGCAGAGGTGTTGGAAAATGAAGACAAATTGCTAGAAACATTATTTGCTAAAAAGAAGGAGGAGATGATTACCAAAGCATGAAGTACAAAATAGTTGAGCCTTGCAAATTATATGCCGTGAGAAGTTATGAATGAGAACCTGTTGATTCACTATGGAATGCTTTGGAAGAAAAATATTCCATAAAAACTCTGTCAAACAAATTTTATTAGAGAAAACAATTGTACACATTTAGATATTAAGGAGATAAACCAATTTGAGACCAAATAGATGACTTCGATCAAATGATTTTAGATGTTGGAGCGGCTAGAACAAAAGTAGATGATATTGATCAAGCTATGATATTCTTGTTGACTTCACTATCTCTATCCTATGATGATTTATGTGATAACATAATGTATGGTAGGTCCTCCATTACAGTCAAAAGCATTAAAGAGTCGTTGATGGTAAAAGAGTGGTAGAAATTAGTTTCTAGATCCAATGCCGATAATCCTGTAGATTGGTTGTAAGAGGCGTAGTAACAAAGGAGGCTTGGGAAGTAAGAGCAAGAGAAGATCAAGTCCAAAATTCACAAGTCTGTGAAGTGGTTTCATTGTCACCAAATAGGGCATATAAGAAGAAATTGCCATGAGAAAAGAGAAATCAAGAAATCCTGCCAACATAATAGTTGCAAGTTCTAATGATAGTAATATTAGTTATTCTTAAATAGTATCCACTAGCAACTTAGCAAACGAATGGGTCTTAGATTCTAGTGCATCATTTCACATGACACCTAATAGACAATTTTTCTCTTCTTATTAAAAATGGGAGGAAAAAGTTAGGCTAGGGGACAATAGGGTAATTTTGATTATAAATGAAGGAGAGGTACGAGTCAAATTAAACGATGGTAATGAAAGGACATTTTAGGTATGGCATGTGCCAAAACTGCACAAGAACCTGATCTCGTTGAGTGCCCAAACAACCAAGGGTAAAAGTTCTTTGGAAAATGTGGTTTCTTGAAAGTAACCAAAGGCTTAATGGTGGTGATAAAAAGAAAGTTGCAAGGCGGGATTTGTCTATTGTTTGGGAAAACAATTAATGGAACTACTACTATTCTATCCTTTAAAGAAGTGATGACGATGCTAGATGATTGTGGCACATGCAACTTGGTCATATAAGTGAGAAAGGCTTAAAGAATTTTAAACTTGGTTTCTATGAAAAGTATGTATTTGGAAAGTTGAAATGGGTGAAGTTTAGTTCTGCTAAACACATCAATAAGGGGATATTAGAGTATATCTACTCAGATATTTTCAACCCTTGTTAACTCCTTAGGTCGAGCTTACTATTTTCTTACTCATCTACAAAAGTTTGGGTTTATTTCCTAAAGCAAAAGGATGAAGTGTTCGAAAAATTCAAGCAGTGAAAAGCCATAGTTGAGAAGCAAATGAGTGGTCATTCAAGAGACTAAGAATTGACAATGATAGAGAATTTTGTAGCAAAGAATTTGAGGAGTTTTGTAAAAATGCTGGTATAGTAAGACACCATACTATACCTGGAACACCACAACAAAATGGAGTTGTAGAATGGATGAATAGAACATTTTTGGAGTTGACGATGCATGCGAATCAACATTGCATTTCTCAAATCACTTTAGGCTAAGTTGGTAAATACAATTGTATATATAGTAAACAAATTTCCATTAATTGCACTTGATTTGAAGATTTCGCAAGAAGTATGGTCCAGTCAACCCATTAACTATTCTAATTTTAAGATATCTGGTTACCCTACATATGGCCATGTGAGTTATGGTAAACTTGAGGCAATGGAAAAATGGTGTGTATTTCTAGGGTATGCATGAGAGGCAAAGGGCTACAAAATATGGTGTATAAAGAAAAAAAGAAGTTCACCTAAAATCATTTTCAACATAGAGGTCCTATTTAACAAGGCAGCAATGATAAATCAAAATCATGAATCTAAAGTAGATAAAGTAGAAATGGATCATGGTGCTGAGAAGTAGGTGGACCTAGAGATTAACTATAAAAAAGATGAAGCAAGAAGAAGAAAACACAAATCAATTGAGTACTTTTAAGGATTACTCAACTTGAATTAGAACAACAAGATGAACCTGGTGATAGGGATACTGGTCAAGAAACCATAGAAATAGAGCCATAGAGTATTGCTATTAGAAGAAAGGCAATAAATTTGGAAACCACATAGATATTTGAATTCTGATGCCTGTGCACTTGACGTATCAGATGTAGATCCTATATCCCTTGCTTTGGCTATGTTAGATGGTGTAGTTGGAGGTTAACAATGTACCTACCATGATGTAGTAGGTAGTAAGGAGTCAAAGTAGTGGTTGATGATAACAAATCAGGAGATTGAATCTCTTTAGGAAAATCAGATATGGAAGCTATTACAACTTCCAAAATGGAAAATAGTAGTTGGTTGTACATGAGTCTTTAAAAGAAAATATGGAACCTTTGGCATCAAACCTTTGAGGTTCAAGGTTAGGTTGTTAGCACAAGGTTATCCTTAGGACGAAAGTGTTGACTTCCATGAGGTATTATACTCTGTGGTGAAGTAGAGCTCTATTTGAATCATAGTAGCTATTGAGTATGTTTGACTTGGAGCTAGAACAACTTGATGTGAAAACAACATTCTTATGGAGAGTTAGAGAAGCAAGTCTACACGAGTCAACAGGAGGGGTTCATAGTTCCTTATAAGAAAGATCATGTTTGCTTGTTAAAGAAGTCATTGTATGACTTGTAGCAATCCCTAAGGCAATGGTAAAAAAAAGGTTGATACTTTTATTATTGATATTGAATATAAGCACTTCTTGGACTTAACCAACATTTGTAAAGGTTGAACACTTTGGCTAAATGTAAGTTAAGGTGGAGAATTGTCAAGATGTGACTTGTATGTCTCAAGTCAACAATAGAAAAGAATTATTTACCTTTCTTGGCATAACTCCATCAAAAGTTTGATGGATGGATATGGTTGGAGATTGAAATAAATTTTGGCTAGTGAAGTAAATGCATCAACATACATTATGGTGTCTATATATGCTTCATCCATAATCATCCCATGCTGAAAGTATCCAAGTAGAAGCAACAAGAAGCATTCCTTGGCTTCTGAAGTAAGAGTTTCTAGTTAATGAGAGTGAAATATCGAGAGTGGGTGAGAAATTTCAAGAATATAGTGTATAAACATGTCCTGTGGATTTTGGGCATATTCTTTAGATCTTGTTATGTGAAAAAAGTCCCACTAGGATACAATATATTTTGTATGTAAAGTTAGGACATTGTAATTATCCTTAAATATAATGGAGTATATTTAGAGTTTATTTCATGATTTTTCCTTTATTATTTTGGACAATTTTTCATGTTAAAATTTAGTGTGTAGTTTCTCAGTATATTCTATTGGTGTGAAGAGTAACTAGTTGATCCTACTATGAAGTACTATTCAAGTGCTTTATTTTATCTATCACTCTTTATAAAAATTTTGGGCACACTTCCGCTTGCATCTATAAAGTGGTTAATACACTCAATGTGTACCCTAAGACTGTTTATGGTACAATTTGCATTGATTTTAAGTAAATAATTTATTCAATATGAAAAATAAAATATATAGTGGCTTGAATTAAATCAGTTTAATTTATATTTTAAATCCAATCCAATCTTAAACCATTTTTTTGTGATTTGAATTGGATTGATTTGATCGATTTTTTATAAAAGAAAATTTTAAGGATAGAATATTATAAATAAAAAATAACTTGATTTAATAAAATAAATAAATAAAAATAATAAATAACAATGGGTAATGTAATATATAAAATGATATTTAAATGAGAATGACATATAAAAATAAAAAAATTATGTGATAAATTAAAATTATTATAAATAAAAATACAAACTTAATAATTAAAAATTATATTATACAGTATTATTCGGTTTGGATTATATTAGATCGGTTTTGAAAATTAAATTTGAGATCTGATCCGATCTAAGCTATTTATGAAAAATAAGATCCAATCCAATACAAACTTTTGCAGTTTTGATTGGTTTTCTAGTTTGGATTAGATTGGGCTAGCAATTTTGATTGGATTGGATTGAATTGAATTGAATTTAAACACCCCTAGTGTACGCAACTTTGATATCTCTGACAAGCAGCAATAAAAAAGGCCACAAAATCCCTTCCCGATAGTTCAACTAATATATCCAGGATGGTGAAGGATTTCCTAGCAATTGTAGTGAGAGCCGATAAGGCCCTTTTAATGATCGGAAAAAAACTACACCTTTGGTGGCCATTATTTCCAACCATTGTAATGGGCACTAAAATTAGTTTTGAATTGCCTTCTTCATTCCTTTTGGTAGCATTTGCTATTGTAAGAGAAAATGGAAGAAAACTTTTCCTAGCAATAATGAATGCCAGCAAATGTTACACATTTTGTTAGAAAAAGATTGAAAAAGAATTTTGTCATCAATTACTATTGTTGGTAAATGTTGTGTTAATTTGCCAAGAAAAATAAGAAAACTTTCCCTAAGAAGTACTATTGCTAAGAAATATTACACTTATTAGTAGCAAAAAAATTAATAATTTTCCCAACAATTGCTATTGTTGAAAAATGTGCTTATTTGTCTCCAAAAGTGCGGCTGATTTCCTTTATTGACAATAAATTTTTCTATACAAAATTCAAATAATAACATAAACAAATTAAAAATCATTCTAAAAATAAATATATGTTATTAGATCCATGATAAAAACAAATAACTATTGATTATTAATTTTGCAAGTATCAAAAATAAAATATGACAAAAAAAATAGAATATGAATCCAATAACATGTGTTATTTTAAGTCCAATGACTAACATAATCAAGTAGTCTAAATATAAAGTAGCAAATACTTTATAAATGTTTCTTGAACTCATGATCATAATGAAATCTTTCCTAGCAAGACTGCTCAAAAAAGAGTGTATACCCTAAAATGATAAAATAAAAATAATGTGTAATTGAAATATAGCTCTTCAATGTAAGTTAAAAAGTAACAATGAAAGTGCATGTAAATAACAACACCAAGTTACAATGGTTGTAAAGATACATAAATGAAAACTAAATATAACACCCAAAAATGAAATATGAATCCAATTGGTAGACTACATTATCTCCATGATTATAGCAAATAATCTACCAAGTATCAAATTGGGATACAACTAAAACAAATGTTATGTTAAACAAAAGCATAGACGGTTCAAGAAAGAGTACAATGGTAAATACTTAATAAAGAAGAAAATATCATAAAATAATCCTAATCCACAACAAAATCTATCACAATTCAGAAATAAGCATTACATCGACATATTTTAATATAAGCACAATACCATGATGAGCTATAGTGTTTGTATCAGCACTATTAGCATTTTTTGTATCAGCGATCCTATGTCAGCTAGCTTAAGGAGGACGATAAAAATACTAGCTTCTTTCATGGTAGAGTATCCCTCAAGAAGACGAAGAATACAATTAAGAAGTTGAAGAATGATGAAGGCATTTGGCAGAATGATAAACAGGAAGTGGCATCAATAATTAGCAATTATTTTAAGGAGCTTCTTACATCCTCACAACCAACCTGTACTGAAGAGGCATCATCAAGTGTGGAGGAGTGCATTGACGAGGAGACGAAACATTTTCTAAGCATGCCTTTTATAGCTTTGGAGGTTAAGGGAGCTTTGTTTTAGATGGGTCTAACTAAATCCTTAGGACCAAATGGAATGTCAGCTCTTTTCTATCAAAATTACTAGAGCTTGATTGGTGACGATATCATAAAGGCAGTTTTGAATTATTTGAACAAAGGAGCTACCATTTCGGATATTAATCACACTTTTATTGTTTTGATTCTGAAAATTAATAAGCCTGAGACTATGTCACATTTTAGACCTATATCATTATACAATGTCATTTAAAATATTATTAGTAAAGTGCTTGCCAATAGGTTGAAGTCTATTCTTCTTATGATCATTTTAGAGACCTAGAATGCCTTTGTGTGGAATAGATTAATTACAAATAATGTCCTCATTGCATACGAGCTCATTCATGCTCTAAGGGTTAGGAACTCTAGGAAGGAAGGATACATGGCGATGAAACTAGACATGAACAAGGCTTATGATCGAGTCTAATGGTCTTGGAAGAGACAATGAAGAAGATAGATTTTAATGAGAGGTGGAATTCTTTGATCATGAGCTGTGTGTGATCCACCTCCTTTTCTGTCCTAATCAATGGAATTCGTAGTGAAACCTTTCTACCTCAAAAGGGCCTTGGCAGGGGGACTCCCTCTTTGTATTTGTTTGTCATCTATGCTCAAGGTTTGTTAGCTAAGTTTGAAGAGGGGGAAAGAGAAGGAAAGATTCAAGGAGTTAGGGTCTATAGAATGGTGCCATGGGTGAACCATATGTTTTTTTACCTATGATAGTTTGATCTTCTCCCAAGCTACGATGGAAGAGTGCAAAAATGTCATGGAGATCTTGAGAACATATGAATCGGGGCTCAAGTCAACAAATTAACCATGAGAAGTCCAAATTTTTTTAGCCCTAATATTCATAATGACGTGAAGAATGATTTGATCCAAGCTAACAATATAAGGAATGTAGCCCTTAGTGAAAAATACTTGGGTCTTCCTACCATGGTGGGCAGGTCTAAAAATCACTCTTTCCAATATTCGAAAGAGAAGGTGCTTAAAAGAATAAAGGGTTAGAAGGAGAGGTGCCTATCTAAAGGAGGAAAGAAGATTTTGATCAATGTGGTAGCTTAGGCAATTCCTTCATACACTATGTCTTGCGTCCAAATTCCAACATTACATAAGGAATTAGGCAACTTGTTATGCAAATTTTGGTGGTTGGATTCTAGGAAGATCCATTGGGTAGACTGGGAGAAGTTAGGTTGGCCAAAGTCCATTGGGGTACTTGGGTTCGAGGACCTCCACAAGTTCAACCTTGCTATGCTAGCGAAGCAAGGTTGGAGACTCTTGTGCAATCTTGATTCTCAAGTTTTAAGAATTCTAAGGGTGAAATATTCTCCAAATAGGGATTTCTTAGTGGCCATAGGACACAGCGCTTCTTATATGTAGAAGAGCCTAATGGCTGGCAAGGATGTATCAAAATTGGGTCTGGTGTGGAAGATTGAATTAGGTTGCTCAATCAACATATGGAAGGATCCATGGATTCCTTCAAACTAGGCTTTATAGTAGGAGAACCAAGGGTGCAGGCCTCTCCACTAGAGAAAGTCTTACAACTAATCAACCCTAAGGATTGGACCTAGAATAAAAGCTTAATAAGGGAAGTATTCAATGATCAGGATGCAAATGCAATTCTCCAGATCCCACTGAGAAGATCAGTAGCAGTAGATAGTCCCTTCTAAGCACATGATGCAAAAGGCATTTTCTTAGTAAAAAATGCTTATAAAGTAGCCATGAACAATTGGATTAAGTGGCGAATAGAAGAAAAAGCACCAGGGTATCATAGATATTGTAGACTAGAAGAGTTGAAGCCTTTTTGGAAGTAGATTTAGGTGGTATAGATTTTGCCAAAGGTTTGTGTGTTTATGTGGCATGCTTGAAAGGATATTTTACCCAACAGGATCTGATTGAGCTTAAAAGGGATGAACATGGGATCAGATTGTTATCTATGTGCAGGGGATATGGAGACTTCTCAACACTTATTTGGGGAATGCCCATACATGGTTCAAGCAGTCCATGCAACGGGAATCCTCAATTTCCCATTATGGAACAACCATGTGGTATAGGAAAATGAGCTAAGGAGATTATGACAGAGGCCAGCATTGAGGATAGAGAACTCGTGGTTATGATTTGGCATGGGATATAAGCTGAAAGGAATAAGGCCTGGCAGAATAAGGCAATTAGAACTCCTCATCAAGTGGACTAGATGGCATCCTTGAACCTCGGGTCATACCATGATGCATGTGTGGCTTTTCATGAAATCATAAGCCAAGGACTCTCTAATATCTCATAGGAAAGTCCAAGTGCAGGGTTCTTCAAAGTTAACATGGACTTTGCATCATTGCAAGCTTCTAACTCATCCGGGTTAGGAATGGTTGTCAAGGACAAAAGAGGTTGTTTCATAGCACCTAGAACCTAGAAACTAGGTGGAAAGGTAGATCCATATGTGGGGGAACTTCTAGTAGCTAGAGCTAGTCTCCTCTTTGCATAAGACATGGTATTGGAGAAGGTTGCTCTGGAATAAGATGCATTGAATGTCTAAGAGCATCCAAGGAGGTGAAGAGGATTGATCATACGATGGCAATATTCTTAAAGACATTTTTTTATATAGTTCATGGTTTCGTCATCTTGTTTCTAGTTTTGTTCAAACATTGTAACAGGGTTGCAGATATTAAGACTAATTATGTTAGAGATAACTCTTTAGAAACTTGGGTGAATCAATTGCTATACTTTCTTACTTGTGTTCTTATTTTGAATTCAGAATCTGATTAATAAAGCTATCTTTCACTTCCAAAAAAAAAAAAAATACATCCTACGTATTCATAATTATTGTCAATTAACATGATGTTTTGATAAATAAATTTGTAAAACATAAATAAGTTGTTATATTTTTTATGATCTTATATCTATTTCACATGGATACTAGAGCCGGGTAGATGGGCCGCAATCCGCGGGTTGGTCCGTTTAATCCGCAATCCACACCGCTTTACCCGCCCGTTAAGTGGTTCTTTTTTTTTGCTGGTTTTTTAATCCGGGCTAAGTCCGCAGGTTCACGGACCAACCTGTTAGCCGACATGATTTTTTTTTTCCTTGTTGAGTGCACAAGGCCACAGCCCACACTTACCCCACTCCATTCCTCGCTCTCACATCTCTCATCCATGGCCCACTCACTCCTCACTTAAGTCTCTCACCCATGACCCACATTCATAAGCCACTTCTCATTTCAGTTTCGGACTTCAATCCAATTTCACAAACGCTCTTCTTGCTTTTGGACCAAAAAACAAAAACCAAAAAAACTCTCTTTTGACCATATTTATTTTTGGTCAATTATCTAACCATGTTTATCTTAGTGGGCCAATGGTGAGTTACATAGTAGTTATTCAAGTCCAAGCCCTCTTTAACCCTTAGAATTAGGAGTTAGGATTGATAAGAAAAAAAAAATGGGGCAAGAGCCAATAGGGCCCAAAAAATTGTAAGCAAAAAAAAAAAAAAGGTTGTGGTGCGGGCTAGCCTGTGGGCTTATGCAATGCGGACGCGGGGTAGCCATTTTGGAGTCCATTTATTATGCGAACTGGTTTGGTCCGACCCTTTAAAGCTTGGTCCGCCGCGGACCGAGTTAAACGGGCCGGGCTGGCCCGCTTATCCACCACTAATGGATACTAGTACTTTTTTAAGAAAAATAATTTTTTTATAATATATATAATTAGTTTTTATGTATAAATAACTTTAATTATACCTTGTATGTTAAATGTGTTTTTCAATAACAATTACTAAATTAAAATTTTACATATTATCCTATGTTGAATATCCATATTTATCTACTTTAATTTAGTTATTAATTTATGAGTTAATATACATTTTGGTCTTTGAAATCCTTCATAGAAAATTTGCTAACACTTTCATTCCAAAGTTAAAAGATGTTATAAGAATTTAGTTCTTTCTTTAATATTTACCTATTAAATGTCATGTTGTATCTGATTAATTCAAATGTTGCATTATAATAATACATACAATGAAGACTTAAATTAATTATCAAGTGGGAGAACTAACTTGTTATAACATGTTTAATTTTACGGATGAAAGTGTTAGTAAATTTTCATTGAGAGACTAATATATTAAATCTCAATTTTTTTAGGAACTAAAATGTATATTAATTCTTAATTTATTACTTTTTATCCTCTAAGAAATTACTTATATAATTTCGGACAAGAGGGGTGGTTAGGTAAAATCCTTCGCCAAAGTAAGGACTCAGATTCAAATTTCTAACATTATTGATAAAATTTGTCTAGGATCACAACCTATTTCCACCACAACCACCCACTTTTAAGATGTGTTTGGCATGATATATTAGACATGATAAAATAAAGTAATACAATATGTTATACCTTTATTCATTGTTTGGTATAGTTAATGCATTGTATAAACTTATCAATCAAATTTCCCTTATACGTTAAAATGATGGATAACTAAATCTAGCCTAGGGAGGTCGTATTAGGCCTGATTAGTTTTTGATATATAAGGGCTCTTTTACTTTTTTATTTTTAATATATTTTACTAAAAGAAAAATAATTAATTAATTTAATTTTAAAATATTTAACATTGATTATATTTTTATTTTTATGTGACAACTAAATATTATAAGTATTTATAATTAATTTATTTAATATAATTATTTAGATATAAATATTAAATTACTTTTTAAAATTTTTATGGTGTAATTATTTATAGAACATAGTAGTAAGTATGTTACATAAAAAATAATAAAAAAGCAAACATGTAAATTGTAATATATAAATACACAGTGACGAGTACAGAAAATTTGAGAAGTGGGAGCAAATATATATAAGCATAACAAAAAATTTTATATAATTTTTATTTTAACATGGGGTCAATGTTAATAAAATAATAAGGGCAATATATATATATATATATATATATATATATATATATATATATATATATATATATATATATATATATATATATTTACCTGCATACTATTAAAAAAATCAAAATTTAGTAGCGGCATTTGCCTCCAACTCCTTCTAAGTAGATCTACCCTTGAACATACATACTATTGTAGTTTTTATTTTTCATTTTTATTCTTAACATTAAGGTAACTTAATACATAAAATTAGTTATTTACTTGACAATTATATATACTGCTATGATAAAAATTTTATACTAACATTTGATGATATATTTTCACAATATTTAAAGTTTTTCAACAATGTGTGAAATATTAAACTTATTAAGTAAAGTAATTATTGGATGATAGTACATTTTTTTACATTGATAGTAAATATTAATTAATAAAAACATATAAACAAAAAAAATATTTAATAAAAATATTTAATAATAAATAAATATTTTTAAACATAATAATTGTAAAATAACTATTCAAATAATATAAAAATATAGAAATAAAAATTTATTATTAAAATATAGATAATAATAAAAAATATTTAATATAAATATATTTATATATAATAAAAAATACAACCAATATAAGAATATGATATTGAGCCTATTTAAATTTTGATATATAAAAACTTCTTTTCTCTCTCTCTCTCTCTCTCTCACACACACACACACATATTTCTTATATCTATGAAAATTATTAAAAATAAATAAATAAATAATTTTTAGTATAAAATTATATTTATATATAATAAAAATAGCTAAAATAATTATAATAAATATTTAAATAATTATATTAATTTTTAAATTTTAAATTTAATATTTAAAAAATTATATTTATTATAATATCTTTTTTTAGTTATATTTTATATAATACAATATCTTATACAGTGACATACCAAATACTATATAGTATTAAATTTTTATCAAACCTTATACTATCAATCCTTATCCTATCAAATCTTATACTATCAAGTGTGCCAAACAGGTTCTTAATGAAAATAACCACATTCACATAAAGGATAAACTCTTAGAAGGTCATTCAACTATATATATATATATATATATATATATATATATATATATATATATATATATATATATATATATATATATATCATTGAAATAAATGAAACTTTTCTAATCAAAATCTTATTTTTCTAAATTTTGAGATTAAAAATCTTTGTCAAATTGTTATAATTGAGTTATTCTATGTTTATTGTTTAACATATTCTTAGGTTAAAATTAAAGAATTGGAAAGAGTTAAAAGTGAATTGTGACGAAAGAATTTAATTATTATAAACTTAAACATATATATTCTAAAAATGTGTTTATTCTATTAGCAAAGGTTGAGTGTGGTAGTAAGTAAGTTGCACTCTTAGGCTATATTTGAGAGTTTTATAGATGATGGAAGAAAGTGACTCATAATAGAAAAGAAAGACAAGGAATGGAGTGGAATAGAATATGTCATCCTCATGTTTGGATGTTTTATGAGTTTATTAAGGGAAAGAAAGGGATATGTATGAGAATACCTCTTTGACCAGGAGGGACAAAATTTTGGGAGTTTTGATTCCATTCCCTCTTTTTTAATTACTTCCAACATTCAAGCTTTAGATAAGGCAATCATTGGGAAGACACATTTGTTACCAAGTGGCTTCACAACTTAGGATGGAGGTAAATTGAGTTTTTCAAAACCTTTGAGACTTTTTTATCACACAATTCTCTTTCTAATAAGTTAGAAAAATTTAAGCACGAAAGAGAAGAGAATTAAAATAAAAAGAAAGAACTTTAAATATAAAAGCAACTAATAATAAAGAGATAAGGGAGAAAAGCAATGCACAGGTGTATGTCCTGATCTAGTTACCAATCACTTGTGACCTACGTCCGGCCTCGAAGATAATGCAATGGATTTGTACTAAATTCAAACTTTCCCAAGTGCTTGAAGAGAGAGAGAGAGAGAGAGAGAGAGAGAGAGAGAAGGGGTGTCACATTTTAACCTCCCCTATTCGCATTACCGATGAATTCATTAATCTATTATCGATGAAAATTTTGTCAGTAATTAAAAAAATAGAAATGTGAAGCGATGTTGGGGCCAACATCTAACTTAATTAAATTAATTAATTTGTTCATAATAAAATTAATTAAAAATTAAAATTACCAACGAATAATCTATTGATAAAATTCTTTTATTATAATGATTAATTTTATTCTATTAAAAAATTTCTGACAAATATTTTCATCAATAATTTTCTAATTTTTAAAACATAAAAATAAATCAACAATCGACAATAATTTTTACAATTATTGATGGAATATGACATCAGTAATTTTTACATTTAAACAAAAAGAAAAATAAAAATTAAATCTATTGGTGATATTCCATCGATAATCATACCCTAAACTCTAAATTCTAAATCTTAACTATTAACGAATAATTTTGTTGGTAGTATTTACACGCCATTTGGCACCAACATTTACTGACAAAATTACGAATGAATTTATCTATATGTCAGTAATTACCTGATTTTTCCAAATTTTCATATATCTATCCGTAATCCCATCGGTATTATTAATGGACACAAATACGTCAATAATTTTTGTTGGTATTATGTGTGTTTTTAGTAATGAAATAATTATACTCTTAATCGCGATAGTACCTAAAGTTAGAGATATATGAAAAACCAAGGCAAATTGCTTATTCATGTGCTATAAGTACATTACTATTAATAGATTGAAAATGACAACCAAAAAAAAAAAAATTGAGCATAAATTGTATTGTGAAAATTGAGAAGGGCTTAGGGAAGTGGAAGAATGAGACCATTACTTTGATTATCTTATCTTTTGCATATTTTAATCAGAAAAATGATATTTGAGATTTAAGTAAGATGTGAGAAGTAATAGAAAATAAAAAATTATTAATTCTTATTGTTTTTAGGTGCTACGGAGGGCTAAAGCCCTAACCAACTAAATGTACACAAGGCAGGTCATTGCTTTAGTGAGTTAAATTTATGCAAAAGCTAGTTAAATTAAATTGATTGAGTTTGAAACTATAAAGAATTTTTAACAATTAATCTATCAACACAAAGAGATGTATGCATTTAATTTTGCATAAATTTACACAATAAACTTCTATATAAATTATTAAATAACATTTTGATCTTATTTTATAATGACTTTTAAGATAAATAAATTAAATCATATGTATTAGTGAATTGACAGGTATGTTAGTTTATACTTTTATTTATTATTATTTTATAATAATTAATTTATTTAAAAATGAATAAATTATAATTAAGATAATAAAAAAATTTAAATTTTTTATTTTTTTATAATTTTAAATTTTTTATTTGTGCATAATGCGTCTGAATTTATATATTTATATACTTATTATTATTGTACATAAATTAATTTACTTAATAACAAATAAAATATATTTTTCAATAAAAATAAAAATTTAACTTTTATAATTTTTTATAATTTTTAATAATTGGTATGTGTTTATGTTTATGTGTGAGTACTAATATTGATAAAAGAAAAAGTTTAGTTCTTTAAATTTTAAAATAATTATCTCATAACATAAAAAAGAATATAAATTTGAAACAGTTTTTTAAAATAATGAAATAAAAATAAAGATAATTATTGTTAAGGCATTTACAAATTTATCTTCATAAAAAATTTTAAAAATTATTTTTTATTACTAATAAAAAAGGTAATTATAAATAAAAAATAATTAAAGTAACATAACATTTTTATATATTAATATAATGAGAAAGTCATTAGAGATGGTCTAGTAGTAAAAGGTTTAGATAGTTTACATAAGATTTTAGGTTAAAATTTTATTATCGTTAATATACCAAAAAATTTATTAATACAAAGAGGAGGGATCTATTAATGCTAATGTAAAAGTTTTACACTTACACCAATATCTAGCCATTAATGTCATTTTAATCTAATAGTTTAAAATATAATAATTTAATTAAAAAATAAAATAATGTATTGTAATTTTACTGATGAGAGAGAAAAATTATATTTAATAATTAATTAAGAAAGAGAATTTAATTATAAAGTTAAAAATTATAATATTTGGAGAAATCAAAATAACATTAGTGAAATAAAAATAAAAAATTTCATAAAAATTTAATAAATATCCTTACTTTGAATTTTTTAAAATAATTATAAAATATAAAATTGGAAATTAAAAATAATAATAAAATATAACAGATTTTTTAAGTAATTACTGAAAAAGATAATAAAAATACATTTTTATGTCTATTTATTATATATTTTAATGTGAAAATATTGACGTAAATAATTATTAAAATCGTAGATATTTTCACATAAAATATTTTAAAAAATAATTATAAATATATTAATAAAATGAACTTGAAAAATCTATTAGTTTTACAAGCAAATAATAAGAAATTTCAAGAGTAAATTAATGTATAAGAAAATGATAAACGGCCTTGCTTGTGGCGGTGATATGATGAAATGAAGAATAGAAATTTCATTAAAAAAATATTTACGTTGTTAACAAATAATTGAAAAATTATTTTTTATGTCATTTATGTTAAAAAATATTTATGTTTTAAATAATAATTAAAAACATAATATTTTTACTAAAATTTTTTCAACAATTATAAAAAGTCCATTTTTTGTTATTATTTTTCATTTTTATGTCATTTATCTTTTCATTTATTTATTATAAATTTCAACGTCAAAATTTTTTTTCATAATTTTTATTAAAAATTAAATATTTTTATAGAAATTTTTAATTATTATTTCACTAACTCTTCTATTATTTTTTCATTATTTTATATTTTTTACTATATAATTAAATTCTATTTCTTCATTAATGATTAAATTTATTGTTTCTCTTTCATTAAAATTACAATCCGTTTTCTCTTTCTTCATTAATTTATTTCATTTTAAATCACTAAATTAAAATAAAATTAAGAATTAAATATTAATATAAAAATAAAAATAAAACTTTTACGCCAATATTAACGGATCTCTGCTCTATTATAAATACCTAACCTATTGGTGCAAATTTTAATCTACCAGGCCAAGTAATCCCTCAGGACTGAAGCCTCAGTTGACGAGCGAGTTGAGACGGGGTAAAAGAGAGAGCGCGATTCTCGAGGCAGGGCCATTTTTACGTAATGTCCTATTCACAATATTACCCTTTCCTACCTTACATTTTTACAGAGCCTTCGATCACAATGTCATGCTCAATCTTAATTACGCTATGGTCCCGAATTCGCGATTTATTTCCTAATCTATTCTCCTCTTTACCTTGGCCCACGCGCTTTATGTTCTTCTTTCAATTTCGAAGGTTTAAATTCAGGCGAATGCTAAAAAAAAAAAAAAAAAAAAAAAATTCGAAGCTTGAGTTCCGACCTAAAGCAAAAAAAAGGCTTGAGTAATTATTACATTAGGTTTTTGGTATTAAAATCATATTTTAAAATGACCCAATTTATTACACACGGTCAAATGATAAAATTTTACAGATATATGATAATATTTATATAAGAATTTATAGATAATTGTACTCTTTGATAACTACAAGCGTTATAAATTTTATATTAAAAAAATGTAACAATAGATAAATATTTATTAAACAAGTAAAAAAATCTTTGTATAGAACTAGTTTCCTACATAAAAATTAGCTGAGGTTTAGTTTAACGGTTAAAAAATTAGTTCTCTATAATGTTGAAAATCACGGTTCAAATCTCATTGAGAGAGCCGCTTACATTTAACTGTCTTATGGTAATTGTATTTAGATATATTAATTTTTAAATATATTATTTTGATTAAATTAACAGATATATTGAAATAAAGGGAGTAAATAAATATAATTTTTTAATATTTAAAATTTTTAAAGATAATTTCTAAATTTTACTGTATTTAGAAGGGAACTTTCATAATTTTCAATCTATGTGATTGGGGCATCTCACTTAGGTAAGATAACTCAGCTATGTTACTGACTCTTCTTTAGCCTTTTTTTGTTGTTTAATTAGATGTGAAAGAAAACAAACAAATATGAAAAATTCTAAACTAGTGAGTGGTTTATTCATGCCACGAGGCCCATGGATTCCTTATTCTCTTCTCTTTTTCTCGCTTCTTCCCTCCTAAATCCTCTCTTTTTTTGGGGTACATCTCCTCCTACTCTTTTACATGAGAGGAACCCTTGATCAATCACAGCCATTCGATTAAAGTCACTTGAGCTTGGTCTTTTCTTAGAAATTGTTCAAACTAGGTGCTTGCCACTGTTGATGGAATTAATTTGAAGACTATCTTTGAGGATTTTCTGAAAAATATCTTCGAGTTTAATTTTAAGTATAAAAGGACATATCCTAATTTGCAAACCTCAAAAGCATCTCCACGGTATTAGTAATCCACTAGTGGAAAAGAAAGAAAAATGGAAGACAGAAATGATGCATAAACTTACTCCAACGGATTATTTGATATTTATTCCAACTCCAACAAGTTGAGAGAAAGTGGATGTTCCCTGCAGCAAGTGTCTCTTTTATTTCTACATTTATAAGAAATTTTTTGGTAATATACTACTACTCAAGGGAAATAGCATGCCAATTTTATTCTTATTCACATATTTTTTTTCATCAAATTATGAATGACCGACAAGTCATTATCTAAGATTCTTGTACAGAGATGTAATAATTATTTCATTTTGATCCAAAACAAGTATTTCTAATTTTAAATCCTTAATTTTTTTTTTTAATTTTTGGTCATCTAATCCTCAATTGAGCGTCTATAAATAGGAGGTTGAAATTTTATTTTCTTTCAAAATAATTTTTTTTAAAAAAATTCTCATTGTATAAGTTAATATGATTAGATTTTGCTTCCAGACAACACCAAATATGATTTCAGTGTGAAATCAAGAAACAGGCCCTCTCAAGTTTTAGCTTTGTGATTCCAAGATGTATCCATGTACTTTATCCTTTTTTTTTTTCCAGCAAGTAAATTGAGCTTCAATTTGCCTGCCTTTCAATGACCAAGCAAAATTAATAAGAGGGAAGGCCCATGTGTAGTGCACATGCCCATCAATTCATGTTCCATCAACGGGTGACCCAAACATTTCTTGTAGAAAAAGGAAAATAACTGTAACCAATTGAATTTATTAACTATTGAAAACAAAAACCCCTTTCAACTCATTACCACCCAAAAAATAAAAAAATCACATGCAGAGAGAAAAATTAAAAAGAGAAAGAGAGTGAAGAGCAGCATTAATTACATGGTAATTATTTTCAGAGTACTGCAGATTCCCCCCGCCCCTCTCCTTGGCCTCCCACCATAAGTACCCCCTTTGCCTGGTGCTCATTCCCCATTCGCCTCAAACCAATTCCAACACAACCATACCAACAACCTATTCCTCCATTTTCTCTCTCTCTCTCTCTCTCTGCAATGTCTGGAATGGGTCTTCGTCTTCTCTGCGTTGCATCATTGGCCTCTCTTTTTGTTGCAACCACTGCTAGAATCCCCGGAGTTTACACCGGTGGCTCGTGGCAGAGTGCCCATGCCACTTTCTACGGTGGAAGTGATGCCTCTGGAACAATGGGTACAACCCCCCTTTCTCTTTTTTCTAGTACCGCACATTTTCCCTCTCTTTCGCTCTTTAGCCCATAACCACACTCAACTTCCTCCTTCCACTGTTTCCACACACACTCCCGTCACTCCACCGTCACCATTTTTTTTTTTTCCATTTTCGAAAATTTTTCGTCAAATTCCACTGTCCTTAACCGCTTTTGCAGCATTCTATTCCAAACCGTCCACTTTTTTTTTTATCTGGTGCCTTTACCCATGAAAATGTTCCTGCTTTTAAGATTTTACCCCGTCAAATTCATCTTAAATTACGCAAAATCCATTTTCAGTCCCCCCTTCTCTTCAAAATCCACCATCTTGCAAGCTACGAAACCCTACCTTTTTTTTTTTCACATGTACCTAACTTAAAAATTCGGTTGTCACACATTTATTAGCCGCGTCACACATTTAACAGACATTATTACAAAACCAAGTACCACTAAAATGTTCAACAACTGAAATTCCCACTTAAATCTGGGCAAAAAAAACTCAAGTTTCGAACACCGCATCCTCACCACTGAAATGACTACACACATTTATTGTTTCTTTTTCAGCATCCAACTTTTTTACTTTTTTCTTTTTTTTTGGTTAGGTGGTGCTTGTGGTTACGGGAACCTATACAGCCAAGGCTACGGTGTGAACACTGCGGCACTGAGCACGGCACTGTTCAACAACGGCCTGAGCTGCGGGTCGTGCTTCGAGATCAAGTGCGACCAGGATCCGAGGTGGTGCAACCCGGGAAGCCCTTCCATCGTGGTCACCGCCACCAACTTCTGCCCTCCGAACTTCGCTCTCCCAAGTGACAATGGCGGGTGGTGCAACCCCCCGAGGCAGCACTTCGACCTCGCCATGCCAATGTTCCTCAAGATCGCACAGTACCGCGCCGGAATCGTACCCGTCAGTTTCCGCCGGTAAGTTTCGGAAAACCCCCATTCTTTTTCTCCCCTTTTTTTTTTTTGTTTGGTGCCTTTATATTTGAAATGTCAATTATATCCTCTTATATCTCTACATTATATGAATAAAAAAGGTCATTTTATATAATTATGTATTTTTTTTAACGTTTCTTTTTCACTAATTAGGATTTTTTTTTAATTTTTTTCTCTTTATCCAAAAAAGTAAGTCTCTTAATTTTCTCAATTTATTTATTTTTTCTTGTTCTATCTCCTCATTCAAATAAGAGGTGTACAATACGTTTCGTCTGCATTAATTGTCTGTTATAACGCCTAATTATGTGCCAGTTTCAATTTTTAACGTTTCTAAGAAACTTGTTAAATAGTATAATTTAGATGGGATTAGATCTATTTTATGTTTTGAGAGACTTGTTAAATAATAGTATAATTAGATCAGATGTGATTGGATCTATTTTATTTTTTGGGTGACAGTGGCATACTATTTAATTTTTTTGGTTAAAATGTTCATTAAATACTAATCCTTGAAGGATTAGTATTTTTTTTCGTACACCCAAAAAGAAAAAGGAAAAAAGAAAAAAACACTGATCCTTGAAGTCTCATGAAAAGGCCTCTCAGTGAAATCTTTTAAAAAGTTCTAATAAAATATGAGAGAGGAGTAAAACACCATCTAAACCTTATTGCACTAATTAAAAGTTTCCTGAAATTATGAGAGAGGAGTAAAAGTTGAAAAAAAGATAAAAAAATATTTATAGAAATTTATTATGTCTTTATCTCTTTTATCTTACCAGTTGAGATATATACGATCCTAATATTATTAATTTTTTAAGTTAAGACTGAAGTGTCTGTTACCAATTATAGAAGTCTGCTGAAATTATGATCTAGCGTCAGAGTTTTGGCGTTTTATATCATTTGCGAAACTGGCTTCGCCATTGCCCCATGCCCATGCCAAACAGAACTTGAAAATCTTGCTTTTTTCAGTTGATTGTTTTCTTCTGTGTTCTTTCTGATCTTCTTGGGAAACAAACAAATAACCCTATGGCAGAATCTCCTCACTCAGCAGTTTCGTCCATTTGCCCCAAACTGAATATTTGTCAGTAGTGAATAATAAACTCAAAAGATGAAAAATAATAGCATATAACTTTTTCTATTGAAAAAATTGCATATCACTAACATAATTAATCCTTAATTTCTCAATTTGTAATTAAATATGTAACAAAAAAAATTGTATTTAAATAGTTGTGGCTTTTTGGTTCAACATGTGGCTTTTTCTTTCTTTCTTTCATTCATGAGTCATTTCAGCTTGCTATCAATGTTTAAATTTGGAGAATTTATTATTGAATCAAAAAGAAGCTTTCTTCTTTTGGGCCCGATACCTTTTAGCTATGTATCCTTTTAGTTTTCAGTAGTTAGTTACCACCTAATGACCAAAATAACCTCATACCTTAAGCAAATTACAAATGCTGCATCTGAATTCACCATCTTTCCATGGAGGGTTCACTAGTAAAATGACCCGATAGAAAATAAATTTTTTCCCGGAAAATCTGGGTAATGCCTACTGAACTTAAAAAAAAAATAATTACCTAGTTCTCTGCCGGTTTGTTAGGGTCACACATAGACCCTTGGGACCAGGGACCAATATTTTGGGGCTCCGTAAAGTATAAAATTACCAAAAATCCCAGTCAAACCTTGAAGTTTTAACCGTCACTGTGATTGATGCAACTCTTTTCTTTATTTTTTTCTATTTTTAATTTTTATAATAAATAATAGCGCTTATATATATATATATATGTATATTCTTTTGGGTACAGGGTTCCATGCAGGAAGGTTGGTGGAATCAGATTCACAGTCAACGGTTTCCGTTACTTCAACTTGGTTTTGATCACCAACGTCGCCGGTGCAGGGGACATCGTGCGCGTGGGCGTTAAGGGATCCAAAACTGCCTGGAACACTATGAGCCGCAACTGGGGGCAAAATTGGCAATCCAACGCAGATTTAGTGGGCCAGGCCCTCTCCTTTAGAGTCACGGGCAGTGACAAACGCACCTCAACCTCATGGAACGTGGCACCATCTAATTGGCAGTTTGGCCAGACCTTCATGGGCAAGAATTTCCGTGTCTGAAAAAAAAAAAACAAAGGAAGTGAAAAATAACAAAAGGTCACACACTTCGTAATTAATGGCTATTATTTTGTAGTTTTGACTTGCATGGTTTTAGTTTCCCGCCTTATACTTTTCCTCTATTTTACCGGGAAAAGTTTGAAGCTGTGTTTGGGGTTAAAGTGGGTAGGGACAAAAAAGTAAGAGGAGGGTAGATAGGAAAAGTGAAAGTGACTTTATATAAATGTGAGTGAGTGGTTTTTGTGTGGTGGAAGTTAGCTTTTGTTTTTTTGTTTTTGGAGGGTGAATTTGTGAGCGTGTTTCTTACTAAAAAATGTAATGGGTGTTGCTGGTATATTTGTTACCCAGCAATGCTTCTTCAACTGAGGTAATGGGGGCTGAGGAGGCTGCAACAAGGTGCATGTAGCCCGCAGCTTACTTTATTATGAACATGAAATATGATATTATATATTATATATAATATGTTTCAGTTGTTATAATGCAGCTTCGTAATGGCTGACTTTTACATGTTGCAAGTTGATTTTGTTATTTATATAAATCCAAGAGATTTGCGCCTCAACCTGCAACATCTTTTGGCATAATTCTTCGTAATGGAATTGTACATGTCATTTGTAAAATAATATTTGACAAGTTGAGGCCCTAATGTTTTGGACCCGGACTACGACATTGCTAAGGTCACGCTTACATTTCTTTAACCCCAAAATAAAAACAAAAATTTCAATCTTGGGTTGTTCGTTCACCTAATCCAACACCAGCGCATTATATAGATTTAGCGAATGTTTGGTTTTCTGTTGTTTGGGGGAGGCAGTTGAATTGACTGTGCCATTTTCTCATCTTGTTTGATTTTATGATGAGTTTATTTTCTAAAATTAATTATGAGTTCAAAATGAATTCTAAATAAAAGTGAAAAATTGTTACTTCTAAATTTTTTACTCTCAATTTTTATCAAAAGCACTTCTTAATTTAAATTATTAAACACAAATCACTTTATCTCAAAATTAATTCAAGTTAAATCAATTTTAACAAAATTAATTCTATCTATAATTAATTTTATAAATCAAGAAACAAACACACACATAGGTAGAGCTATAAAATGATGACCAAAAAAAAGGGGGGGATAGGTAGAGTTATGAATGAAGAATTTTAGTGAGATACTTATAAATTTTTTTTTAAAAGATGTATTATATAAAAAATAAAAATTTAAATTTTTTAATATAATAAATGTCTTAAAAGATTATTCTTTTATGTAAAAATTTTCTTTTCCGAGTGAAACTTTTATGAGAGTGTATACGAATTTACTATTGAGAAAAATATTTCTTTAAATAATTACAATGTTGATCTTTTCTATTGAATTGATGATCTACTTAATTAAACAGATAAGACCTTCTAGTTGCTATTTGACTTGGATTTTAGAAGACGGATCATTATTATTTGATCCTTGAATTATTCATGGTTGAATTTGACATCGCAATTTTTTGAGGTGGCAAAGAAAGCATATGGGTAAGCTAGCTAGTGTTTGACACTGAACAGCGGCTATGACAACTCTACGCGTGATGGGAGGGAAAAATCAACAGCACTTGTTCTCTAAATAGAATTAGTAAAATAATCGCTAGACCAACCTCAAAGCAAGTATTATATTATTCTTGCCAAAAAGCTACGGTAGCCAAAGAAAAAAGAGAGAAGAAAAAGAGAACTGCCTGCATATTGATTATATTTTTATATATTGATTCTTATTTTTATTGTTATTGATAGTCACGAAATTGCATACAAATGCAAGCCAAAAAGTAGAAAACAAAAGATCGTGTGAATGCTAGTGTGTGAAAGTTAAAGTTTGAGGAATATCTTGGGGTTGTGATCCATGAATCTTACCTCTTTATACTGCGGGGACCGCAGTGTAGTTCTAAATCTATTAAAGTTTTTTTTTTTAAATCACAAATAGTTTTTATTGGAGGTAATTGTTCAGCAAAAGTATTGATTTTAAATAGAATTAATTTTGTTAGAATTTAATTTGATTAAAATTGATTTTGAGGTAAAGTAATTTATATTCGGTAGTTCCTCTAAAAGTGATTCCAATAAAAATTAAAAAAATTTTACTTCTCTCAAAATCAATTTAGATGCCAAAATTAATTCTGTGAATCAACAACCAAATATTATACCCTCAGAATCAATTTTGAGGCCTGTAATCAACTCTGAGACTCTCTAACGGACTCCCAAACATGCTGTCAAACATTTAAAGTCTTATAAAAGATATACCTCTTCCAACATCAATTATTTGATATCCAAGATTTCTGCCACTATGTGTTAGCCTCTGTTAAAGTTATTTTGTAACATTATAATTATAGAAAAAATATAAATAAAATAAAATTCAATATATTTAATGGAAAGTCTATAGAACGCCTACGCTTGTGCATTTTCAATGAAGTTTAATTTTTTTTAATTTTAATAACAATTAAAAATGCTGACCAATTTACATAGGAGAAGCCTGCCGCGCTTATGCGTTCTACTGTGGCTCCCAATATCAAACAAAAAACTTTATATGTTTTGACTAGATTTATATTTTTAAAGCGTCTATTTTGGTAATATTTTAAAAAATATAATAAATTATGTTATTTTTTAAAAAATTATAATTTGGAATTAAAAGATATAGTTTTAAATAAAAAAAAAACTGCTATGATATTGAAAATTATGAGATTGCATCATAACTGAGTCTCACTGCACATTTTTTAGATACTATGTTCTATTGCGACTTTCCAATTTAACCATAACAAATATTCTTAATATCATAATTTTTCTAATAAATATTCTTTTTAATCTTAATATTTTAAAGTTAACATCAGTTTGACCCTAAAGAAAATTTTGATGTTAATTTAATCTTAATATTTTAAAATTTAACGTCAATTTCATCATTCTATCAAATTATCTATAATTTTTGTTATAATTCATCCTAGTTGGCTGAATGATGTTACTTATGTATCCTTGATTAATGAAAGGAAACAATTTCCACTTCATCACTTGAAAATAAAAAAAATGAAAAATAAATAAAACACACAAAAGGAAGACATGATTTCTGCACAATTTCTATTTTATTTATTTTTATTTTTTTAAGTTGATAAAGTAGAAATTATCTCTCCTTATTAATTAAGAAGGACACATAAGCAACATACCTTAATCAACTAGGATAAATCCTAATGGAAATTAGTAATTTGATGGAAGGATGAAATTATTGTTAAATTTCAAAGTGCTAAGACTAAATTGATATAAAAAATATTTTCAAAACTAATGTCAACAATAAAATATTAGAACTAAAAAAAATACTTTAATTTATCTTTCTCAAACTATAACTTTTTTTCAAATCTCTAAGGTATGACCTTTAAAAAATATTACAATGCACTACTTTTCTTTTGAGAAAAAACCAAAGTCAGCATCATTTTCAAAATGTTTGTACTTCAAAATAAAATATTATATAATTTAGAATAAAATCTTATTTTGATTCTTGAAAAATTTATGAGTCATCACATTAGTTTTTAAAGATTCTTAATACTTATGAAAATATATTATTTTAACCCCATATTTGTTTATTAATTATTTCAAATTTATTCTCAACATGATAATATTTCGAATTATTTTCAAAAAATTTATTTTTTGAGTGCCATCAATTAGAATATAATTATTTTGTGCTTAATAGATAAAGATTCTCACTTTTGTTTGAATACAAGATAAAGATAGCATCAGCTAATGAAAAGATAAAGGGAAAAATATTCTTATGGAGATTTGAAGATTTGAATTTAAAAATTTGAAAAAGATTTGGAAATGGAGCATATAAATATATGATCTAAAAATTTGACTTGAAGAGAAAATTAAGGACTTCTAAAGATTTCATTTTTTTTCTTCTTTTATAAATAAGCGTAACTTTTGAGAGAGGTGTGGGAGCTAGGAGAGAGAAGGAGACAAAGAGTGATGGTTGTTCTATGATTTAGGTTCATTTCTTTTTCTATGTTTCCTTAGTTTTCTTTAGGTATGAGGGTGATGTAGTTTGGTAGAATGAATTATGTGTTCTTAATTTTTAATTTAATTTTGTTTCAATTAATTGAGTGATTTTTAATGTTCTTAATCCTAGAAATAGAAGTATTTATTTATGTGATCATTGGAATTCCTATTCTTTATCCTTAGGATAAGTTTAGAATAACATTAAGACATTAATTTATTCAATTTATCTTAAGAAAATTGCAATATCAAACTATTGAATTGTGATTATAAGTTTTAAGAAATTCAACCACCATTTTAATTGAATTAGGAATTTGGATTTTAATTAGATAATGCATAATTTGGGAAATTAAGTGAAATCACATCCTAACATTTGTCTTTTTTTTATTGTTTTCTATTCATATTTCATTTTATTTTTATTCTCAATTTTCATATTTTTTATCACCTAAATAGTAACTATTCTAAACGAACTGATACTTGATCAACAATCCTTATGGAAACGATACTCACTCACTCTTTATTATTTGTGACCCAGCATATTTGCTGAAACTAGTCTTTTAAATTGGCTAACAATTCTTGTCACTAGATAAGTCACTCAATGATAGAAAATGTCACCACATTCATCCTTTAGTTAGCCATCATTTTAAAATTATGTTGATGTGGCACATTAGCACTCAGGCCATTAAAGGCTACGTAGACACCACATTAACCTTCCAAAAGCATTGTTACCACATAAGTCCCTCAAAAATATAAAACATCACTAGATTCTGCTTTTACCATTGTCACTGTAGTTGGAGTCCAAATTGACTTCCACCATGGTCACCATAGCCAATCCCCTTTTTCGACATTAGGAACATAAAAAATTTAACACCAAAGATAAGATTTTGTTGAAGTTTGTGGACAACGTTGCTAAAAACACTCTTGAACCAAAGCATCAATCAAACTATCAACAACTTCATGCATCCAATCTACATCGATTAACATCCTTTCCTTTTTTCTATCCTGATATTAACACCACCATCACCACATTTATATTTACATTTCCATTCACAATCACAATCACATACATAGACAAATACAAATAGAGAAAGAATTGAAGAGAAGCAAGAAAATGGCACAGGCACAACCAGAAAAGGATATCCATGACAACCTAGAAAAGGGTACATAAGAAATTGCTCATTCCAGTTTTGAATTCAATGCACAAGGTTTGAATTGTGCTAACATTGCATAACTAGATGGAGTTGCTAAACACATCCAATTACTCCTGTTGATGTGCATCAAGCATTACCACATATCGCTCTTCTTCTCCATCTTGTGGTTCCTCTCAAGACCTCCACTTTCATTTCCTCCACAAATGACGTTTACAATGACTCGGGAATTTTGCTCAATTAGAAGTTATAATGAACCAGTAGATGAGTAAGAAGGCAAGAGGTTCATGGTGTTGGACGTAGGTGGAAAAGTTTGGTATATCGAGTAGAGGAGGTAGGGGTAGCCATAGAGGAGGTTGGTGATTCAAGGAGGAGGAGCGGTAGGGATGTTAAAAAAACCCGTACCCGTAGATACCCGCGGGTAATACCCGCAACGGGGCGGGTATGGAGGGAAGATTTTGCCCCCGCGGGTAATGGGGGTGGGGATTTTAAATACCCGCATGTTAAACGAGGCGGGGGCGGGGATCACTATATCCATACCCGCGAGTACCCGCCATGAAATTATTATTTTATCCTTAAATTATTAATTTATTTAAATTAATATTATTGTTATTTAAATTGATTAGACTAAGGTCTAAATTTATAAGTTAGATTTATTTGTACTTATTATATATTAGATTAATGATTGGATTACTATTATGTGTTTATTTTTATTTTAAGTATTTTAAGTTATTAGAATTTAGATTGTAGAATTAAATTATTGTACCTATTTTTTGTTTATTTTATGTATTTATTTTAATTTTAAGTTTACTAAATTGTTAGAATTTGAATTGTTAAATTAGATTATTATTTATGATTATTTTAAGTATTTTAGAATATTAGAATTTTTATATCTAATTTAAATTTTTAAAATTTTTAATATTTTAACGGGTATCCATGGATATCCACGGGTACCCGCACGGATATGGGGCGGGGGACGGGGGCGGGTATTTACTCGCGGGGCGGGGGACAGGGGCCTATCCCCCACCCCCGCCCTGCCCCGTTGACATCCCTAAGGAGCGGCGGTGGTGGAGGTGGGAGTGGAGGTGACGTCCTAAATTTCAAGGGACTTTTGTGTTGGTCTCTTAAATTTTTAAAAGACCTATGTATTGTTTACATGTCATTTAATAGCTAAAGTCAACATTTAATGTATTACATCAACACAATTTTCAAATAGTTACTAACAGATAGATGAACATGGTAGCATTTTTTTTTTTATCTTTAAGGGACTTATTCGATAACAAAAATCTTTGGAAAACTAATGTGACAACTTGTAACATCCTCTTTTTCATAAAATACTTTGTATAGAGTAACTTTGATCCTTTTAAATAATTTAGATATTTCATTGATTTAGTTTTAATAATAATTCATAAAATAGTTAATATTTTATTACATTTTATTTATAATAATAATAATAGGAAAAAAATGAAAAACAGATTAGGGGATGTGAAAGACTTGAAGTCACAAGTCTTTGGAAAAAAAATGATAATAAAAAAAGACTGACTTGAAGTCAAGTCTTGCGGGGGAAAGTAAAAACAAAAATAACAAAAATCGTCAGCAATGACATTCTTGAGCTTGAGTGGCAAGTTTGAAAATTTTTATATAAGGGGGTGGGGGAAGTCATGGTAAACACAAGGAAAGAGAGAGTGATTAATAGTATGTTGGAAGAAAAAAACAAAAAAAAGAGGAAGAGTGACACAAAGAGTGAGAAATAAGTTAGGAATATGAGATTTTGAGAGTATAAGAATAAAAAGTGAAATAAAAGAAAAGAAAAGAAAATAAATAAGATAGAGATGGAGAAGCATATGTGAGAGAGCAAAAAAATCTTGGCGCATACACACCATTTTAAGATAGAAGATAAAGTTATTTGCCAAATAAAAATATGGTTACATTTATTTGCTCATTTTTATTAAATTATTATTAGTTTTCTTTACTATTGTTTTATATTAAAGTTAATCATTATCATTTATTATTGTAATTTATTTGTTGTTTCCCTTATATTTATGTTATTCATTATTTATTTCCAATTATTTTATTTATTGTCCCTTTATACTACTTAAAAATTATTATGAGTTAATTTTCTCTTATAATTTATTATTCTGACTGTTTATGTAAGATATTAATTATGTGTAATTTCTTTATGGGATTGAGATTAAATTTATTTGAATTATGCATTGTTATGTATGTTGAAAATTTATGCATGGTAGCAAGCATGTAAATTAATGAAAAGATATTTAAGATTTGCAACTAACCACAAAAAGGTAGAAGGACAAATGTATGATCATTTTATGCTACTTGTCTCAGTTAGTGGCACGTAATGGTCCTGCTTTATTGTCATGATATTATAAGCAGCACTAAAGAAAGGTAAGTCCCTACGAGAAGACTTTCAACCATGTGTGAAATAAGCAGACTAAATAAATGATAAAATTAAAGCAAAGATATTATGATATGTACCATATTGGCTTATTTTGTTGAATGTAGAGTTACATTAGGATAATCTATTTTTATTACCGATAATATTATGTTTTGATATGTGACTATATGAGATTTTGAATATGACATGGTAGCCATGCGATTTTTCATATAAAGACACGGTTAGAATAACTATAGTTCAAATATTTAGGACTACTTATTTTCTACTGAGAATTTTCATTCTTATTTTATTTCTAATGGTTTCAGATTAGTCAAGTAACACCTTAAGAGAAGGTAGATTCCTCCAACTACTAGAAGCATACTGAGTTGTATTTAAATATATTGTAGTTTCTTTAATTGGCTTAAAAATACTTAATCTATGTCTAGTAACACTTTGATATACTTATGCATATTAATATCTAACCTTAAACTTCTTGTAAAAATTTGTGCCAGTAATCTATTATGAATGGATGTTATTCCACTAGTATATTTTTTGAGGACTAAAATAGGGTTTTACTATATAATTTTATTATCATTCTTATTGTTTTATTATGTTACATGATATGAAATATGTTTCTTTATTCACAACTTGAATTCACAATTTGATGTGATACATGCACAAACTTCAATCAATAAAGCTTTTCTTTTTGTTATTGTTTAAATAACTACTATCAAAAAATAATTGAACTTCAGCTAATCTAATTTAAGTTAACTCATTTCATTATAAAAGTAAAATTTTTTAATGTTAACTTTTCTATAAAATTTAAACTTAAGACTTTGTTATATATATATATATATTTTAACCAAACCTTGACAATAAGGTTAGACGTTAGACATTTAATAGTCATAGAGAATTTTTTTCTTAAATAAAAAAAATAAGGTGAAGACTTTTTTTTTTCTATTTTAAAATCAAGACAAATCACAAATGAAAAATTATATAATTATAAATTTTTTACCAATTTTTTTTAATTTAAATCAAAAGTATACAATTATCATGAACAAAATATCAACTAAGTGAGCCAACTTGATATCCGATAGAAAATGCTTTTATCCTTCGTCATCATTTGTATGCAGAATTGAGAATTGAGCTACTAGTTAGACTAATTCATCTCAAGAATAGAAAAATTTATAACTTCAAACCAAAACTTTCACATATTTTGCAACTTTTAATCAACTTTTATACAAAAATTGGGCTTATATTTCTACGGAAAAAAATAGATCTTGAAATTACTTTTACTTATTGAAAAAGTTAATTACACCTTTCAAGAGGGGACAAAATTATTATGATCATATTATCTTTTAGTCGTTGACTTTTTCATCATTTTTCTTTAAGGGATCAAAAGTTTGAGTATAGTTGGATTCTCTTTTAATGACAGAGGAGAAACCAATAAATTTAAAAGATTCCCAAGTCGGTCAAATAAACATAGCTTTGTGTGAATATGATTTTGAATTTTTAATAGTAGAATAATACTTATATAGAAATTTTTTTTACACTTTATCTTTGATACCTATATTTAATTTTTTTTCCCCGTACTATAACCTAGAGAGCAATGTTGAAAAAAAAAATCACAAGGTTGGTTTAGTGATAGACAAATATGTGGTATGTAAATAGGCATATTATTGCAGTTTTGAATCCTACTCATGCCAATTGCCTGAGATCAAGCTTCAAGAAATATTTTTATAATTTCTTTAATTATGGTTAATTTTTTACTAGATCAAACAAGTAAATTGATCAAGATACCAGTATAAAAAACCTAATCACAATCAAAAAAGCAAATATTTCCTACAACTTACTCCTTTCGGTCCATATTATTTGATGTTTTCGGAGAAAACTTTTTATTTATAATATGTATTATTTTTATATATTAATAAAGTATTTATAATTGATTTGTAATTTTATCTTTTACATATTTTAAACACATTTAACATTAATAAAATAATTTAATGAGATGTTAGAATTAAGTAAGAGTATTTTAACAAAAAAATTTACAATTAAACCTTAAATTTATATTTTTAATTATTATGCACTTTACTACAACTAAATTAGACTGGGTTGTCATATTAAGCTAACATTGATAAGAATCAATAGGTGAATTAACCGAGATGCAGATGCAAATTAGTCTGAGAGACATCTGACCGCAATTAAAAAAACAAATTCTCCTACTAATTATTATTAAGCATTAACGTGACGAAACGAAAATTATTCCCAGCAATTATCCACAGTAAATCAGTCCTTTTCCATAAGAAAATCACAGCACCAAAAGGAAATACTACTATTTTCTTCAATTTGCATGTTTATTCGGTGATGTCAATTTTTTGTCTTACATAGTATCTTTTAAAGCATTGGAATTTGGAAAATGAAATTGCAGTGGCGGCAATAAATGGAGATAGCAATTAAAATTCCGCAGCCCATGAGCAATAAATTGATGCGAACCATTCACAAGAAGGCAATGCTAACTCGTTGGGAGATTTTCCATTTGTCGGTGGGCATTTTAAAGCGGCATGCATGTGCCGCTTTCGCTGGCACTGATGGGTCTATTCGTTTGCTCTTTCAAGGTACCCTGTGGGACTATTCTCCTTAGGCGCCGTCTACTATTCGCGTTGCAATGTGCTTTGTACACTTTGTGAGCGTAGCGCTTTATATGGTAAAAATTTATGAAGTATGTTGGTATATCAACTATTTATAATATATTATAGTTATATACTAATTTTAAGAAAATTTAAAAATATGATTAAATATATTTTAAAAATTAATTTTTATACATTAATAATGTAAAATTATATTGATAGAATAAAATTATATTGATAGAATTTTTCTGATTTTTAGTAATTAATTTTTATATACTGATAATATAAAATTATATTGATAATATAAAATAATTTTATACTATCAATATAATTAGAAAAATTCTATCAATGTAATTATATTGATATTGTAAAATTATTTTATATTACCAATATAATTTTTTACTATCAGTGTATATGACAATTAATTTCTAAAATATATTTAATTATACTTTTAAATTTTCTTAAAATTAGATATTACTATAATATATCATAAGTGATTAGTATATTGATACATCTCGTAATCTCACCATCAGATTATAACATACACCACATTCCTTAACCAGCAAAGAGTGCTATAGAACGCGCCTTCTCATTAACCCAAACTTTGGTACCTTTTCTCTTAATCTTTCACCTGCCTTTGTTTCTCTTCACTAAAGGCATTGTCTATTTTTTAAGAATTGAGTAGGTTTAATTCAACTCTAAAAATTAATTTATAGTGAGAGTTTAGTTCATATTTAAAATTGAACATTTGGAGTGTGAAATTTACATAACTGAATATCTGTGGATAGCCCAATAACAATCACAGGACTGACTCTGATACGATCTTAAAAATTGAGTAGGCCTAACTCAATCCCAAAAGTTAGCTCATGAGAGGAGGAGTATTCAAGTACTTATAAAGGCTATCTATACTATATCTTTAAGCATTGTGAGACTCTAACATCATCGCGGCACATATTTTCTCATATACTAAATCAAGAGCCACCATAGATCCCTCAACGATGAAGGGTCCTTCATGGCTGGACCTCTTGGTATAGGATACAGTATAAACACACTACAACATAAAAATGATTTTTTTGGAAAAGTTACTAAATTGTACAAAATATTACTATTTACTTCATTTGATTCAAAATAATTGTTACTTTGACTAAAATTTTTTAGTTCATATTATTTATTATTTTCATATTTTAATAAAATATTTATTATAAATTTTTCTATTTTACTCTCCACATATTTCTCAACATAACATACAAATAATAAAATATTAATATAATAAATTATTCATTAAATAAGAGTATTTTATAAATATTTTTGTAATTAATTCTTAATTTTAGATTTTAAATATCCATGCACATGACTAAAGTACAATTATTTTATATCGGAAAGAATATATTAGTAATATTTTCACTAATGTTGTGTTTAGTCTGTATTGATTAAAAAGTTTTAACAACACTTCACTATATTGTTAGCATCATTTAAAAAATGTTGCAATATATCCTTTTTTTGCAGCATTTTTATTTCATATACGTACTAGTGACAGACCCAAAGAATGAAATGAGATTAAAATTCGATAGAAATTTAGCCCTGGTGCTCTCATCCATGATTAATGACCTCATGGAGAGCATGCTTTTTGGTCGGAATGAAGAGCGCCATTTCAAAAACAAAATCTTTATTACGTAGGCAATCATGTTTGGTAACTGATTTTCAACTCTTTTTTTTTTCTTTCAAAATATTTCTCAACAGTTGTTTCAGAGAGTTTAAGATTATAAACTACTTTGAATTAAAAGAAAAATCCAAACATAAACTATATGAGATCGTTAAAGGAACGATAATGGTTGCACTTATTAATTGAGAAATAAGATGAGAGGAAATAGTTTGTACCTTTATTCTTATTAATGTACTTTATTGTATTCATATGATACAAATCAATAAGAATTGGTTGTTTAATTTCATAATTTTGAATTTTCTTCCGCTGAACAGCATATTTTCAAACCAGCTACACACATTCTAGTGCACAATAAATATGCATGAAATGCTAACCATTTTTTTGTGGGAAAGAAAATTTTATTCATAAATACGTAAGCTAAATATATTCCACACTCTGAACTAACTAATGATTTGTGGTTTTACTCCTTGTCTGAAGACTATTGATGTTTAAGCACATTTTATATCAAAGACCAACACAAATAACGCTGTAGTTTGAAAATTGTATTACACCTCCTTTTAAAATAAACTTGAATAATTTTTTCTTATGTAAGAATATCAAAATAAAAATACTTATAAGGAAAAACCAAACCACAAAAGAAAAATAAAAACATCCATAGAAGGAAGTGTTTGGAATGATTTAAAATAAGATTTAATTTGATTTGATTTAAAATAATTTGAATTGATTTGATTTATAAGTTAAATTTTATGTTTGAAATTATTATATTAAATAGGATTCGAAATGACTTGAAAATTTACTTTTATATTTAAAATATAAAAGATAATATTTGAAATAATTAAAAATAGAATTTATTTGATTTGATTTATATTTAAAATTTAAAATTTAAAATCAAATCAATTCATATCAAATTCTATCAATTTTGATGAGATTTCAAATACAAAACAACTAAATTCATGGGATTTGACAAATGAAATTATTTTTTATTTTTAAAATATCCAAATATAAAATTTGATTTATAAATCAAATTAATTCTTATTTTTTTCTTATTCCAAACACACTCTAAAAAGAGCAATAAAAATACTTAAAAGGAGACAACGATAACTCTTATAAAAGGGATAACAAAATTAAGATAAAAGACAGATACTTTAACAACGAAAAGTACAGAAAATGAAATGGAAGGGCTATCATCAAGAAAGAAATATGATAGATCCCTCAACAATACTCACGCAAAAAAAGACACGAGAAAGAGAAAAGAAAGAAAACAAGGACTAGTGTTTACATGCATGAAATGCAGAATGCTAACTTGATAATACACTCTGCAATGAAAAATTCTTATGTAATGATTATACAGCACTAATTTATTGAAAAAAAATAATGTCTGACAAAGAACCGCAGATTTATGTCATCAGATTAATTAAATTAATATAAGAATTTATTATAAATATATAAAAAGGATAATATCTGCAGTAGGGATGTCAAAAATCCCCACTTTGTAGGGATTCCCGCGGGGACTGCCCCATTTGGGGACCCGCGGTCGGGGATTTTTTCCCCGCGGGGACAGGGATGGGGAGAAAAGTCCCCCCATAGGAGGTTCGGGGACGGGGGCGGGGATTACTCTCACCTGCATGTGACCCGTATATATAAAAATACCATATTACCCTTACTAGATATCTATTATATCTATACATATTCATACTTTTAGGTAATTTCACCTATATTTATTTAATTTAATAATTTAAAAATATTACCTACCCTAATTCCCTAAACCTGACTCATTCTCATTTCATTCGGTTTCTTTTCAGCCCCAATTTCAAACCAAAGTCATAATTTCATTCAACTGTGGGCCACAACTGCTGCTTCTTCGTGTTTTGTTTCTTCTTCAACCAAACAGCAGCCATCCGCCGTCTGCCATCCGTCGTCCGCGTCTTAGCCCCGCAACGCCGTTCATCATCTTCGTCTCAGTCGAGCAACGTTGTCCGCCGTCCACGACTCCACGTCTCAGCCGAGCAACGCCGTTCGCCGTCCGTTGGTCCGTGTCTCAACCCAGCAGCGGCGTCGCATCTTAGCCCTCCAACACAGTTGATTTCTGCTTCTTCTTCTCCGCAGCTGCTTCTTCTTCTCCTCACCGCAGCTGCAGATCGCTTTTCTGCTTCTTCTTCTCCACACCACAGCTGCAGATCGGGTTTCTGCTTCTCCTTCTCCGCAGCTGCCTCATCTTTTCTGCACTACAGCTGCAGATCGGGTTTTTGCTTCTTCTTCTCCACACCGCAGCTGCAGATCGGGTTTCTGCTTCTCCTTCTCCGCAGCTGCCTCATCTTTTCTGCACTACAGCTACAGATCGAGTTTTTGCTTCTTCCTCTCTGCACCGTAGCTGTAGATTGCTTTTCTGCTTCTTCTTCTCTGCGTGAGCTTCACTGCTTCAGGGTAAAGTTTGTTTGGTCCCAAATCCCAATGTGCTAGATAAATCGATGTAATGTTTTTGTGTTAGCAACTAATTTAAATTTTTCACCCTCTGTGGTTCATTTGCAGACACTGATATGAGGTTGTGTTTGATGATTGTTAAGTAAGAGCGTGGGTTAAGAGATGTTGGTCTTAGCTAGCTTGGAGTAGCCAAGTAGGTGTGCTGTGTATGGTTATCACTATAAAAGGAAAAAGAGAAACAAATTGGATTCCAAATGTTTGTTTTGTGGAGCTCTGCATTCTTTGAATTTCTTGTTATCAATGTTCAGAGGCTGGAATTTTGATCAAGGATATTCTATTTTCACATGAATGGTGTCTTGTTATGTGTTAATTATTATGAAATTTCAATTATGAAATTTTATTCATTGCGAAAGTTAGAAATCTTAAATGTTTTCTTGATACTGATTTGTGTTATTTTTTTTCCACATTTTGAAGTGTACATGTGCATTTTGCTGTTTGGTGGTCGTAGGAACAATGTGAGCATAACAATGAACAAACCCCCTTGGTTTTTTAGGCTTCTGTTCTCTATTTTTGGTTAGAAGTAAGAACAGAGCTTTAAGAGTGAAATTAAATTCTTAACTTCTCAGCTTTGGATACTAGAAGGTTTAACTTTATATTATTGAACTTAGAGCATTCTATGTTGGCTTATTCTCTCATGTTGGGTCATGGGTGTGTTTTAGTTTTATGCAATTTAAATAAATTAGTATTAATTATTATTTATTTAAGGTATTTATTGTGATGCAACAGGATGAATAGTAGTGACTCTAATACTCCTGTGGGGAGCAATCAAGTTCCTAATCCTAATGATGCACAACAACCTTTAATAGAAGAGAACCAAGATCAAGCTCTTGTGGCGCCTCCTAATGAAACAAGTGAAGCACAAACACAAGAAGTCAACGAGTCATCTAGTCCAAATAAAAAAGGATTAACATCGGAGGCATGGGCACATTTTAGGAGGGAAAAAATAGATGACAAGTGGAAGGCAATATGCAAATATTGTGAAAGAAAGCTTGGAGGTGAGACTAGGCAAGGTACTAAGCATTTACATGATCATATTAGAACTTGTAAGCTTCGTACTGTGAGGGATCCAAAGCAATCAATATTAAAAACTGTGGCACAATCATCATCTTCAATAGGAGGTAGGAGTGAATCAGTTTTGGTTGGACATTATACATTTAATCAAGATGTTGCAAGGAAAGAACTTGCAAAGATGATTGTCTTACATGAATATCCTATTTCAATGGTTGAACATGGTGGTTTTAGATCATTTATGGGTGTTGTCCAACCTTTGTTCAAAGCAATTTCACGAAATACAATGAGAAGTGATATCATGAAGATGTATGAGAGTGAGAGAAGTAAAGTTTTGAAATTGCTTGAAAAGAATGCAAGCCGTATTGCTATAACTATTGATATGTGGACTGCAACCAATCAAAACAAAGGGTACATGTCCATTACGGCCCATTTCATTGATGATAATTGGACTTTGCAAAGTCGAATTGTGAGGTATTCTCTTACTTTAAAGTTTTTTTTTAGATTTCTTTTTTTCATCTTTTCATTGTAAATATTATAAATAATTATTGAATATATTATTTATATCTATTGGTTTTAGGTTTGTTTATGTGCCTGCACCACATCTTTGAAGTTCTTAGTGATGTTTTGGTTGACTGTTTGTTTGATTGGAATCTGGATAGAAAATTGTCAACCTTAGCGTTGATAATTGTAGTACAAATGATGCCATGATTGAGCGTGTCTTTGATAGGATTTCACCTTCTTCATTTGTTTTGAGAGGAACTTTATTTCACATGCGTTGTTGTGCTCATATTATAAATTTGATTGTGAGAGATGGCATGTCTACAATATATGCTTCTATTGAAAGAATTAGGGAAAGTGTTGTTTATTGGGTTGCAACACCAAAGAGGGAAGAAAAGTTTGTTGAGACTTGTAGACAATTGAATGTTAATTATTCCAAGAAGCTTGCGCTTGATTGTAGAACTAGATGGAATTCTACATACTTAATGCTTGTTTCTCCATTACCATATCAAGAAGTTTTTGAGCGCTTAAGACAACGTGAGTCTCAATACAGATGTTTGCCAAGTGATGATGATTGGAAAATGGCAGCAGACCTTGTTGAAAAGTTGGAAATATTTTATAGTGTCACTGAGTTATTCTCTGGTACTCAATATCCAACTTCTAATGTATATTTTCCAAAAGTGTGTGAAATTAGATTGGCTTTGTCTGAGTGGCTTCTTTCTCCTAATGACATGATTCAAATAATGGCTACTAGTATGATTTCCAAATTTGATAAGTATTGGAGTCAGATCAATGGGGTCATGGCAATAGGTGCTGTTTTAGATCCTAGATATAAAATGAAATTATTGGATTATTTCTTCCCTCTTATGTATGGAAGTGAAAGCCATAATGAATTGCATAGGGTCAAAAAATTATGTGAAGATTTGGTTTGTGAATATCAAGTTAAGGAAAGGAGTCGGAGAAGTGTTCCAACTAGTAGTGATTCTACATCTTCAAGTTTGGTTGATATAAGTTCTATTTCAAAAGAGCAAGATGGAGTTGCAATTATTTGCAATATGTTCAAGATCTTGCATGATTGTAATGTCAAGTCGAATTAGATTGCTATTTGGATGAGCCTGTTTTGCTTGATCAATCAAATGTAGAAAAGTTTGATATCTTGGGCTATTGGAAAAATATTGGAGTGAAATATCCAACACTGCAAAAAATTGCAAGAGACTTTTTGGCCATTCCTATTTCTCTGATTGCTTGAGTGCGCTTAGCTTGGTGGTAGATTCCTTGGCCCACATCGCAGTAGGTTGAATGAAGACACAGTTGAAGCATTAATTTGTACTCAAGATTGGTTACGCTCTTCAGGTGAAGTATTAAAAGTTTATATCTGTTTATATTTATATGTATATATTTAATTTGTTTGCAAAGTTAATTTAATTGTATGATCAATAGGTTCTTCAAAAGAGAAGATTCCATGTTACACTACTAATGATGACATTGAACATGTTGAAGCTCAGGTAAATGAAATATTTTATTAAATATAAGTTATTTCATTTTTTATATGCAAACATACTTACATATATTTTTATTTTGTAGGGAAGTTAATTACTTGATTAGCTAAACCAGTTTGTCTCTTCGTGCAAATACTTGGTATATTTTCTTGTACATTTTTATTTTTGTTTAAATTGAAACTATCTTAAAGACTAGGAAAATAAGTTTTAAATGCTTTATGAAATATATATCAGTGGAACCCACTGTCTTGATAGCTAGACTTTATTCATTTACTAAGGATGGAAGAAAAAATCGATTCTTATTGGATTGGTCTTGGGGATGTGAATTAATCAATTATGTACAAGTTAACCTGTAGATTCTACATACTTAATGCTCAACTATATTTTGCATAAGTTAATTACAAGCTTTTATTTCTATTTTGTTTTCAGTTGTTTGCACCCTATATTGCATGGCACATGCACAGAGTGAAATTGGCAATATCCAAAGGTGCTTGTTCTTGTTGGTATTAGGAGGAGCATGGCAATGAGGAGATGAGAATAATTGAAGTTGAAACATATTATGTTTGATTATGTTGAACTCTTAAATTTGATTATGTTGTAATTTGTTATTTTGAACAATTTCATGTTGTAACTATATTTTATGTTTAATGCTTTTGTTGGACTAATTAGGTATATCATTATTTATTATGTTTTTTTGTTTTTTTTCTAATTTTTTTCAATTTTTTTCATTAATCTAGGGATCCCCACAGGGACCCGCGGGGATGCGGGGAACGGGGATGGGGAAAAAATCTCCCCCATGGCGGGGATCGGGGATGGGGGCGGGGAGAGTCTGGGGTTGCGGGGACGGGGAGCGGGGAGGCACTCCCCCGCCCTTGCAGTGTTTACAAGCCTAATCTGCAGCGCTAAAAGTAGTATATCACTATCATCCATAAACTTTAGACTGACGCAGCAAGTGGCTATTTCAAGTGGGTACAGACAAGTTTGTATTGCTTTCTTGATGCTCCTCTCAAGTCGAGAGCCTTGAGCCTTTCATCAATTATTGCAAAAAAAAAAAAAAAATTGGGTACAAACAATATCATAAGAGAAAAAAAGTGAGTACAACCTAGTTGATGTGGATTGATAATAAAAGGGGCGTGACACTGTTCATTCGGGTTGTTTGCAAGGACACAGACTTGTCCAAGATCCGAAAACATCTCGTAATGGTGGTAACCAAAAGCTTGAAAATGTTTGGCAATCTACGAGTTCATCCAAAGCAGAAGACCTTTGTGTTCCCCCCGTGTGGTAGTGGAGATGAAACTACTAAAAATTTGTTTTTCTGTCCCTCCCACAATGGCAATTTGGTTTCAAACTCCTTTGTAAATGTAATACTTAGTTGACGTTGAGATGCTATAAATGTGGAAGAACCCTATCTCATTTGATTCTATGGGAGGCAGCTTCTTCCCAACTCTATTGTGCGTGGAATTAGTAGTCTTTGTGTATTATAGATGATTTGGTAAAAGTCGGAACAATATTTTCGAAAATGAAGTTTGATTTCTTCCTCAAACAATTACCAAGTGAAAGATCAATGGTCTAAATGTTGTACAAAAGCCTTGGTAATTTTGTTTAGTTCTTATCTTAGAAGACTTAATTAATTTGCTTAAATATAGGCAAACGATGTGGGGTGTACGTACATTAAAGAGAATAACATAGCTGTAGATGATGTCAAAATTGGCCCGACAATACTATTTTCATATAAACAAAAACAAAATTCTTTATATCATAGTTGTTCCCTTTTAAAATTCAATCAAAATTGTGTTCAATAACAAAGGTCAAAGAATATATATTACAAACGAAAACTTGGTTTAAGTACCCTTAGTACCCTTCTTTTTTTTTGTTCATATAGGATTGTACAATTTTTTTTTCGATTATTCAAAGACAAGAGGCTTAACCTTGAATGGGGAAGCAAGTAGAAAAAGGAAAAAAAAAAAAATGCAGTAGGAAGTCCAAAAAAACCCCACAACAAACCCATACAAGTATGTAATGCGCTTCCACCCCTATTTAATACCATATGCAGTATACTCCCACTCCACTTTATTCTTAGCAGAAGATTGCAAGATTTAGCGTTGTCTACTCCAAGACTCCAAACAATATGTAAATCTCTATTCCATTTTCACCAGTAGCTGCTTCCATGAAATATTTGATGCTTTGAAAATAATGTCATTTCTGTGCTTCCATATTGACCAGGTGATAACATAAAAACACAAAATCCATCTCTTTCTATTTCCCCCTTTGAATGGAGTTGTTAACCAACTATCAAAATTTACATTAGGGTCATTTGACATAACCCAACTCAACCCCCATGTATTGCAGCAATAGTACCAAAATTTCCAGACATGAGTACAATTAGATAGTAGATGTGATAGATCTCCATCAACGTTATTGCAAAAAACACATCTTGTATCAGAATTGGGTAGCAAGTTTAGGCTTTGAAGTCTGACCTTTGTGTTAATTCTCCCCTGCATTACCAGCCACAAAAACAATTCTGCCTTTGGTGGTGCCACTTTTCTCCACACCTTGTTAATTTCCTTGTTGTGCTGCTGAATATGATCAATTTCTTTAAAATATTTATCCTGGAAACCTTTAATTGAAAAGCACTCTGAGCTATGAAATCTCAAGTATACTTTGTCCTGGACGCCCTCCACAAGTTGAATCTACTGCAACAATACCTGCAAATTAGAAAATAAAAGTGTTTCCTATTGGAAGAATTCTCTCCTCCATTGAAGATTCCAAACCCATGATCCCCCAATCCCAGAGTCCACATTCGGCGATGACACAATTTTTCTGAGTAGACGTGGAGTACAACCTTGAAAATTGCTCTTTCAAACTCAACTCTCCCAGCCAAACATCTTCCCAAAATCTTAAGTTTTGGCCATTCCCGACTTTCTGCATAATTCCAGTACTGGTAATGCGATTTACATGTTGGTCTAAACTGCCAATTTCAGAAATGGCAATCCAAGGACCTCCAATTTTACCACTTCCTTTTAACGTTATCGGAGCCTCTAAGTCAGTGTTATTACATGCACAAACAACCCTCTTCCATAGTGGGCAGCCCTCAAATAAGAATTTCCACCACCATTTAAATAATAAAGCTGCATTTTTCACAACTAAATCTCTTACTCCAAGGCCCCCTTGTTTCTTAGGCTTCTGAATAATATCCCACTTCACCAGTGGAATAGACCTTCCTCTATCCTTGAGACCCCAAAAAAAATTACTCTGCAGAGAGTTTATCTTCCAAACCACCTTCTTAGGCATTTTGAATATGCCCAAGTAGTATAATGGCAAACTGTTGAGTACAGATTTAATTAGAGTTAACCTTCCTGCTCGAGACAACAACTTACTCTTCCAACCACTTAACTTCCTCTTAATCTTTTCTATAATGGGTTCCCATGTGTCCACCTTTCTTGGGTTAGCACCAAGTGGGATACCAAGATATTTAATAGGAAGGTAAACGATTTGACATCCAAGGGCCAACTTCAATTCATCTACATCTGTTTGAGCACAATTAAGGGGTACGATTGCTGATTTTCATAATTTATTGTCAGACCAAATATCGCCCTAAAATAGTCAAGAATTCTTCTAAAATTCATCCATACCTCTTTATCTGATGGTGCAAAAAGAATGGTGTCATCTGCAAATTGTAGGTGTGAGATTGTCGCTCCTTGTCTCCCAATGTTAATCCCTTTAATCAACTCCAATTCTACTGCTCTATTCAGCATTTTGTTTAGCACCTCAGCAACAAGAACAAAAAGGAACGGTGATAAAGGGTTTCCTTGTCTTAATCCCTTCTCCATCTTAAAAGGCTTTATGGGTGATCCATTCACTATTACTAACATTTCAGCTATAGACAGGCAGCACCAAATCCAGCTTCTCCATCTTCTTCCAAACCCCATTTTTTCAAGAACATGATCCACAAAGATCCACCTAACAGAGTCATAAGCCTTTCTAAAATCAAGTTTCATAATAATCACTTCCTTTTTTTTTCTTTTTGACCCAGTGAACTACCTCATTTGCAATGAAAGCGCCATCAAGAATCCGTCTTCCTTTGACAAAAGCAGTTCGCGTTTCACCCACCAATACATCCATAATTTTTCTGAGCCTATTTGCAAACACCTTTGCAATAACCTTGTTGACACACCCAATCATACTAATTGGTCTATAATTTTTGATCTCCATAGCATCATCCCTTTTTGGAGCCAATGTAACCCATGTCATGTTTGCATTTCTAGGTAGGGACCCCTCATGAAAAAAATCCTCCACACACTTCACAACTCTTTTTCAATGAACTTCCAACATCTCTTAATAAAATTAAAGTTAAACCAATCCAAACTTGGAGCTTTTGAGGACTCACAATCCCAAATAGCATTTCTAATTTCTTCTTTTGTAGGCAACATTTCAAGCTCCTCTGCCTCTTGTTCCAAGATTCTGTCAACAAGATCTTGTCGGAATTGAAATTTAGGCATCCACTTTTGTTTGTAAAGCTTCTTAAAAAAATTCCTCACCTCCATTTTAATCATTTGGGGAGACTTGATAATTCTTCTTCCTTTTTTGATTTAAATCATTGCCTTCCTCCTCTTTCTGATTGATGCGACTGCATGAAAATACTTAGAGTTTTTGTCCATGTCCTTAATGGCCTTTTCCCGAGATAGTTGTCTCCAATAGTTATTCTTTCTGTCATACCAAATCTCGACCTGACTCTTTAATGCATTAAACCATGCTAAGTCCACCTCCTCAGAGCTTCCTTCGTCTAACCTCCTGCTTACTTGATATATCTCCCTCTCAAACTTTTGTATATTGACATCAATATTGCCAAAGAACTCTTTATTCTATTTCTTCAGTGGGGTCTTCAAAATTCTAAGTTTCTCCAACACATTCAAATTTCCATAGCTCTTCCATTCCTCTTCCACCAATTTAATGAAGCCTGAATGTGAAAACTAGGCATCTAAGCTTCTGAACGGCTTTGGACCCCAACTTACTTCTTCAAATTGTAACAATAAAGGGACATGATCAGATAAAGAACAGTTCATAGCTAAAAGTCTAATATTCTGGAAATTCTGAAACCAAGGAGGTTCCATGAATACCCTGTCCAATCTACTCCAGGATCGACCTCTCCTCCAAGTGAATTTTCTCTCACTCAGAGGTATTTCCACAAGTCCCATATCATTCACCCATTTGTCAAAATCCCTCATACTCCTAGAGTATTCTTCACAGCCTTTTCTTTCATGTGGATGCCTTATCTCATTGAAATCACCCGTCATCATCATTGGCATATTAAAATTAGCTTTTACCTCTATCAGCTCATGCCGAATTCTTCTTTTATCTTCTGCATCATAAAGCCTATAAACCACACCAATACAAACCTCCATTTGAGACTCCTGTAAAAAACCCACAACACATATCCACCTATCCCCTTTAATGCACCTACCACCCATTAGAAAACTGTCATCCCATATACACAAAATCCCTCTACTCCTTCCTTGAGCATCCACTTCTTCCCATTTAACATCATTTGATCCGCATAGTTTTCGAATTTCTGGAATACTACTCCTAGCTTTTTTTGTTTCAACTAGACCCACAAATCCTAATTTATTCTCACATATCATTTTTCTGATAGCATTAATTTTGCAACCCCCTCCAACTCTTATGACATTCCAACATAAAATTCTCATTAAAACACAAGAGACTCACTCGATTCAATCATAATCTGCTTCCTTTTCTTCTTGTCCTTCTTCTTTTGTTTTTTCCCCTTCCCATTCTTCCGCTCCTCTCTTGCTTCCAATATTGCTTGGAGTGCATCAGCCTCTTTCTGAACAGATATGCCCACTGCTTTTCACAGATTCCATGTTCTAATGGCTTTTTCATATTCATTGTCTTCATCTTCCTCTTGTGTTTCGACCACTTCCTTATCTTGGTATTCAATAGAATCATCCTGCTCAGATCGATGTGAAATATTGACAACTTTACTCTCATGTCTTCTCGATCTCACAGCGTCACTTCTTTCATCTGTTTTTTGATTTATGGCCCCAATTCCAACATCCTCTGTTTCCGCCACAGAGCTCCCATCGTGGTCTACATTTGGTTTAGCAACAAAATTGTCAAATCCTAGAGGTTTTGAAAGCCCAAGATCACTCTGCTTAGAGGTAACTGGCCAAGCAATAATCGTGGCCCATTTCCATAGGGAATTGGCCACTATGTTCTCATTTTCAGGCTCAACAACTTTCAAGCCCAAATCTTTAGTAACATGATCCATTCTACGATCATCCTCCAATCCTATAGTTGAACATCTGCTAGCGTGGTCCAAGTTCCCATCATTCCTATTCTTGGTCTCCTCTACCCTTGTGCCATTAATGTTTTCCTGCTTTTTCAATGTATATAATTCCTCACGTGCCACATTCATATTTGATTGCATGTGTTCCTCCCCACCTTTTGATATATCCTTAGTACGCGTCTTCATCTTTCTTCGATGACCCTTGCACTGCATCGTTTCCACCTATCATTGTTTTGTTATGCGCTCCATTATTATCATCCAAGATTTGCATTACAGCTATAAACCCATGAGACTCCAAATAACTTGCATTACTAATTTCTTTAACATGGATATTGTACCCTTCATTTCCAACCAATAAGTAAACAAACCTTTTAATAAACTGGAAGTAACATGTATCTAATAAGATTTTTGCTAAATAAAACACATACAGTTGTTCCGTTTCCTTATCAAGAGCGATCACTATCCCCCATTATTCACCAATTCTCTTCAAATTCTCTATAGACCATGCATGTAATGGAATCCCAAAGCACTCAATCCATACTTGCCTAGTTTGACAAACTTCCTCTGTTGTCCATGCTCTAACTTCATCAAATATCCCACTCAAAGCATTATCTTCACATTTCAAAGTCTTCATCATGTTTTCTCTGTTATGGAACGTAATAAGGATTTTGAAAGCTCCCATTTCCCTAATTTTTTCCACTGCTAGGTTCTTGCTATTGATCATACTTTTCACTTCATCAATGTTTAAAAGGTGCCTTGTTTCACCAATGACGCTTCTCTCTAATTCTTGCATAATATTATAGGATTGTACAATGATATGAATTCGATTTTCAAGTTTGAAACTAATGTATTATGATAACAGGCCCATGCAAAATGAAACAAAAACTCACATGTAAAAGGAAAAGAGTCAAGTGGTTGAGATGGGACGCTCAACTTATGATAGCCAACCTAAGGAAAAAAAGGCATGAGGTGGAGAAGGTGCGTCCAGCCGCTGATGCCTAGCCTGAGAAGTCTCACAATGATGGCACTGCAGTGAAGGTGGACAAGGTCGTCAAAGGCGGGAGGATTATGAATGCTACAACATCTAAGGATGAGAAGGATAGGTCAAGGAGAGTTTTCGATGATTGAAAGAAAAAGGCGAGATAGAGATTTTTTAATCTTCATTTGAGGAACCTTTGGCTGTGCATGTAATGGGAAAAACCATAGGCTAGACATGCAAATAACAAAAACCAGGATGAAAGGAGGGACTAAGGATGGTGAATGCAGGAAGACTTATTTTGTTGCTGCTTTGGAATTTCCTCATTCTTTTATGATGATGATGGATGTGTTTTTCAATTTTTACTTAATTTGTTGGAATATCAGAGCAGCAATCAGTATTCAAGGAAAGCAGGTGGTTAAGTATTTTGTTAGGAAGTATAATAAACTCGATATTTTCATACTAGAAACTCATTATGGTTGGAAGAAGGTGTTAATAAGATATGGGGTAGAAGATGATCTAGAACTTGAATATTGTTGTGGTTTCAAGGCACGAATCACTTCGCTTTCTTTAGAGAGATATTTGCCTCTATATGTAGTTGCTATGGCTTGATGATGATACTCCCATAGGATACAATGAAACCTATATTAATTTTTTGTTTAGCAATAGCAAGAAATTTCCTCACTCTCTTTGAGTTTGAAAAATAAGATAAGACTTGTAAAATTTTCAAAACACTCAAACTCAGACAATATACAAAATAAAAGTGTGAGTTTCATGTTTAACAGTGGGGCTATTTATATCCAACATAGGAACACTACTTACAGTGGTTCATGTCTATACCAAAAAGTTGCAACAAACTAAAAGATGCATTATAGGAGTTGGTTATAATGTAGTCTACATCCAAAGAGGCATATTGCAACTAAGAGACACATTCCTTCAGTTTCAGCATGACTACTAGTTGATGGTGTTTGCAACAATTACAATGATATAGAAACATTGTGTTCCTTGAACATGTGAACGTTGACAATTTACTTGCAATTGCAACTTCATTACCATTATAAACCCAAACGGTAATATTCTTTCATTGTTTTATATTTTAAATTGTAAAATATCTTTCATTCCCCCACTATTTTATAAGTTTAAAAATCATACAAATTTATGCATAAAAGAATGTGTCACTAGGATTAAACATTCCTGTAATGTTAATTTTTAAGGTTCTAACAAAGTTATGGGTGTCTAGTTGATTAAACCTATATTTTTATGTTAGTACAAAAGTCACACACATAAATTGTACCTCTTAACAAGTTCAAGAGATTTATGAATTTTAAGCACTTTTGTGACCATGTGCTTATCTTGGGTTCATGAATATTTACGAGAATAAAACCTCTAAAATTCTCGATCAGAGCGGTACCACTCCTATATTCACATAGGTGGAATTCTTTTGATAAATGTCTAGACTTTCCATTATAAACCTTGTTATATACTTGATACATAGTTGATTCACTATCACAGAAGATTGAAATGGTGGTCATTAGATGTGGCCATAGCTCTATATCATATAACAAATTCTTTAGCCATTCTGCTTCTTTTCCTATGACTGATAAAGTTATAAACTTAGCCTCCATAGTCGAATGTGAAATACATGTTTGTTTTTTTTGAGGCCCAACTTATTGCTCCACCACCTATGGTGAAAATCCATCCTGAAGTGGATTTATTATCATTTAGATTTGCAATCCAACTAGCATCAGAATAACCTTCTTGTACTGTGGGATAATCATTATAATGTAATCCCAAGTTTATGGTTTTCTTAAGATAACCAAGTATGCTTGTTATAGCTTTCCAATGTTGATTACTAGGTTTTCCTGTAAATCTTGAGAGTTTACACACAACAAATGCTATATCAGACCTAGTACAATGCATTACGTACATTAGACTTTCTGTAGCACTTGCATATTCTAATTGTGCTATAGGTCTCCCTATGTTTTCTTCTAATTTGAAATTAGGATCATAAGGTGTATTAGACTCCTTAATTTTAATATGCTCAAAATTTTCCAATACCTTTTTAATGTAATGAGATTGACTTAAAGCAAAGCCAATTTCATGCTTATACACCTTTATGCCCAATATTGTATCTACTTTATTCAACTCCTTCATCTTGAATTAAGAAGTTAGATACTCCTTTGTGTGATGAATCCCTTCTAAAGTTCGTCCTAATGCCATATCATTTACACATAGACAAATTATTACTCCATAATCCTTAGTAAATTTGGAGTATCTATGTCTATTTGCGCTATTATGTGAGAAACCATTTGATAACACCAAGGAATCAAACTTTTCATGCCATTGTTTAGGCGTCTGTTTTAAGCCATATGAGGACTTAACTAATTTACAAACTTTCTTTTTATTTTCGGGTAGCACATAGCCTTCTGGTTGTTCCATATAAACTTTTTCATTAAGATCTCTGTTGAGAGAAGCCATTTTAACATCCATGTGATGTATGTGAAGCTTATAAATGGATGCTAATACTATAAGAGTCCTAATAGAAGTCATTCTTGCCACAGGTGCATAAGTATCAACTAAAGCCTAAGTATTATTAGATAATGTTGAGTCCATTTTATCATCTACTACTTCTTTCCAAAAAGTAGAGCCTCTAGAGACCATAGCTTCTTTGAATATTTGAGGATCATTCTTTATATTTAACACAATAGGGAACTTATTTATTATAGAATCCCTAGTTCCTTCAACCAAAAAAGTTATAGCCTAAGAAGAGATAAAATCTAGACTTATATCCTTACTTTTCCTCATTCTTTGGCTCCTTCTTGGTTCAACTATTTCATTCTCACTTAGAGCTTTATTACTTTGATCTACAATAGTTTCTTGAGAAACTTCTGTATCCTTTTTGGATATTCCAAATTGGGGGTTAAATCATTAATGAATTTATTTTCAATAAATTCTACTTCTCTTGATTCAACAACTGAATTAGACACTAAGTCTAAGATTCTATATGCTTTAAAATTCTAAACAAATCCTATGAAGATGCCTTTTATGGCTCTCAACCTCAATTTAGTTCTTTTTTGATCAAGAACATGATAAAAGACTAGACACCCCCACACTTTTAAATAATTTAATTTTGATTTTCTTCCTTTCTATATTTTATAAGGAGAAACTTTTCTATTTCTTGACGGTGTCCTTTTATGAATATGACATGCTGTCAATAGTGCCATACCCCAAATATGCATTTAACAACATTGAATTAACCATATCCACTAAAGTACAGTTCTTTCTCTCCGCTAAACTATTTTGTTGTGGAGTATATGGAGTAAAGATTCATGCATAATACCATGTAATTCACAAAAAGAATCAAATTCACTAAAAAAATATTCTCCACCTCTATCACTACCAAGAACTTTTATTTTCTTATCATGCATATTTTCTACTTCCAACTTTTACTGCTTGAACATTTCAAATGCTTCATCTTTATTTCTTAGCAAATACACATAAGTAAATCTAGAACAATCATCAATAAAAGATATAAAATATCTTTTATCTCCTCTAGTAATATTACTATTTAATTGACAAATATCAGTATGTATTAGTTCTAGTAAATGTGTATTTCTTTCAACTTTAGGAAGCGGTTTCTTAGTAATTTTGGATTGTATGTAAATCTCACATTTCTTATTAAAATCTCTATTGCCAATATTAATGTAGCTATATTATGCATATATTCAATTGACTTGTAATTTAAATGTGCTAATCTACTATGCTATAAATCACAAGAATCAACAACATATATAGAAACATTCACTTTATTAATATTAAGTATGAACATGCCTTCTGTAAAATATCTTTTTCCTATATACATTTCATTCTTAAGCAAGAAGGTTTTATCAAATTCCATTACAATTTTGAATCCTCTCTTACACAAGAAACTAGTAGAAACTAAATTCTTCCTTAGATCTGGAACATGAAGTATGTTCACTAAGCTTAACTTCTTTCTAGATGTGAAGTTCAATTCTACTGTTCCTCAACCACATACTTTAGCAAAGTTGTCATTTCCCATCAACACCTCTCAGTTGTTCACTTTTTTATATGTCTTGAATTCATTATGATCATTACAAACATGAATAGTAGCATCAAAGTCTAACCACTGCTCAAGTGATCTTCCTTGTGTTGCCATATTGAGTTTTGTGATCATACCAATATGCATGTATTGAACTCCCTCAGTGACCATAGCAACTGAGTCTTTTTCTTATACTAAGTTGGCCTTGAAACTTGACGCTTCTTTTGAGTTATTACCTTTTTTTAGAAATCGACAATCCTTGATATAATGCCCTTTCTTTTAGCAATGAAAATATGATCTTTGTCTCTTTTTATCTTACTTCTAATCAACAAAGGATTTCTTTCTTTTATCTTTGTTAGCTTTCTCTTAACTAACATGATTCACCTTTGAATTTTGAGAAAGATACATAGCATCACATTTTCGAGTTTCCTCCTCTATACGTAGATGCCTTAATAATTTCTCAATGGTGAAGTCTTCACCAAGATATAGGAGTTTCTTCCTATAATCATTCCAAATTGAAGGATGTTTCAGGAATAACCACTTGTAGATCACGAAGTCCCAGGATTTGTAACTCATAAACTTGATTTATAATAGGCACATCATCAACCATACTAAACTCAAAATATTTTAACATTATAAATTTATCCGTACCTTATCGTTCATTATTGTATTTCTCTTTCAAAGATTTGTAGATCTCCAATGGTGATTGAATTGACATGTAAAGATCATAAAGTCTGTCTAATAAAGTATTGAGAATGTGACATTGGCATGCAAAAGTATCCTCATCACGCTTTTCTTTAATTGGGAAACTTTTTCTTTTTCTTCCTTAGAAGCATCTTCAGCGGTATTAGGAATTGAAGTAGTATTCGAATTAAGCACATAAGCAATATTGAGCACCAAAAGGAGAAACATCTTCTTGTCCTTCCAACGATTAAAATTTGTTCCATCAAATCGATCTAGTTTGACAAACTCTTGATTCATGATCTTGAAAGTAGTATTCTGATCTTGAACCATCTTCGAGAAGATATCTCTCTAAAATTGTTAATAAGATATGGTGTAGAATATGATCAAGAACTCAAATATTATTATAGTTTCAAGGCACGAATCACTTTGCTTTCTTTAGAGAGATATTTGCCCTTATACATAGTTGCTATTTAGGTTGATGACGATACTCCTCTAGGATACAATGAAGCCTCTATAATTCCTTGTTTAGCAATAGCAAGAAATTTCTTCACTCTCTTTGAACTTTAAAAATAAGATAAGACTTGTAAAATTTTCAAAACACTCAATGTCACCCAATATACAAAATAAAACCGTGAGTTTTGTGTTTGACAGTGGGGCTATTTATATCCAACATAGGAACACTGCGTATGGTGGTTCGTGTCTATACTGAAAAGTTGCAACAAACTAAAAGACACATTATAGGAGTTAGTTATAATGTAGTCTGCATCCAAAGAGGTACATTGCAACCAAGAGACACATTGCTTCAGATTCAACGTGACTACTGGTTGATATTGTTTGCAACCATTACAATGATATAGAAACATTGTGTTCCTTGAACATGTGAACATTGACAATTTACTTGTAATTGCAACTTCATTACCGTTATCAACCCAAACAGTAATATTCTTTTCTTGTTTTATAGTTTAAATTGTAAAATATCATTCAAAAAGTATGTTCATTGGGATATTCTTCTTTGGCTTTATCCATGGCACAGCATTGCTCGAGTGTATTTGGATTATAGGTCTTCAAGAGGAAAACGCTGTTGACATAGTGTATTGTTTCTCATAGATAGTGACGGTAAAGGTGACCAGCAGTTCACAGTCTCGGATTTATAGTGCAATATATGGTAGTCTAACTCCCTTTATCCGTAAAGAGATTTGGGCTCATCTTATTCAGCTTATGAAGATATTTTTTGGCCCAATCTTGTTATTAGGGACTTTAATGAGGTACTATTTTCCCACGGGGTCAGGGGAGGAATATTTTCTTTTAACGGGGCAAATTGCTTTGCAAAGATGCTGGACAAGTGTAATTTGATGGACATTGGATGAGCGAAAAATAAGTGCGCGTGGTGTCGTATTGTTCATAGTAGAAGACAAATAGCAAAGAGTTTGGATAGATCTTTAGTGGACTTGTCTTGGAGGATGTCCTTCCTAGGACTTTCCTTAACACTCTGTGCAGGCTTCCTTCATATCATCACCCTAGCTCTTCTCTATTCCAGAGGTTTTTCTTTGTTTTTTGGGCCTTGTTCGTTTCATTTTCAGGCTTTCTAGACTTTGCATGAGGACTTTGATTCAATACCCACAAATTGTAATTGTGGATATCTGCTCTTTCACATAAATATTTAAATAAGAACATGTTAAGTCTTCTTGTCCACCTTCTTCTTTGCCTATTTAGAAAGTATAATATTTCAAAGGATGATTTCTAGATACAATTAGGTGGTGGTTCTTGCTCCTTTTGATTTGATCCTTGAAGTAGGATTAGTGAATTATGTGATATAGTTGACTATGTTCACATTTCTGACACTGCATTGATGGTTAAAGATTGCTGGTGGGGATGAAGCTGGAAGTTGGTTGAGTTGGGCAATCCTATGTCCCAGCAACTTATTTCTTTGATTAGGAATATTCCTTTTCCCCTATTCCCTGATACGGTGGATCGCCTGTTTTGGTCAGGCTTTTATGCGGTAAGTATCATGTTGCATCTGCTTGCTCATGGCGTTTGATCTTCATGTCTCTTTTCAAACTTCTTACTCCTGGACTTGGATTTGGAAGCTTCACACCGTTGCCAAAATTCGACATCCTGTCTAGCGTGCTCTACGTGGGAGCCTCCTAACCAATGTTGTTCAATCTTGTGGAGGCACTTCCCAAGATGACTTGTACGACAATGCAGAATATGTCCTGAAACTACTATCCATTGCCTTAGAGATTGCATACATGCAAAATCATTGTGGACCATGATAGGCTTCATACCAAGTATGGATTTTGAGCAAGAAACTGTTGTTGGTTTGTTGCATAAATCGACCACATCTCCTTGGGCCATGTTATTTTTGACCACCCTATGGATTATATGGTGTGATCAAAATGTGGTGGTGTTTGAAATTATTATACTCACCAGGGATATAACATTATCGTTAAAATATTAAACCAGGAATTTTCCTTCATAACGTCTCTTTTTACACGTGTTGTTGGCTATAGCAAGCAATATGCCATCATCATTTCACATTTTATTTCACGTTCATTTTGTGCCTATGTAGCAAGCAAAACTGCCATCCTCTTTAAGCACTTTATTTCTCATCAACTCCAACGTTTTGATAATAAAAATCTATAAGGTGATGAAACGTTAGCATCTTTTGTTTTTAAATACTAATGTTTGCCACATTAGAATATACACAACACACTGACTTCCCCTTCATCTCTTCTATTCTTCTTCTTTATTCTTTTGCTTTTGGGTCATACGTCGTAATTTTGCCTTGTAGTTCTTGCGTTTTGGTCAAAGCAAATGTGCCTGCTGTATCCTATGAGATTTATCTACTGTGACAAAATAATCCTTAAGGACAGTATAATTATGGGTATATTTATTTCAGATTTTGAAAAAGGTAATTTTAAAATTTAAATTTTATATATAATTAAAAAAATTAAAAATTAATTTTTTTTATAAACTATTCTTTTCAGCTTCTTCAAAAAAGCTGAAAATAGATTTTTTTAACAATCTGATTATTTTTAAAAAATTATCCAAACATATAAAAATTGATTTTTTTGGATTAAAAAAGTAATTTTTTAGTAAATTAATCTAAAATAAATACACCCTATGTATTCTTCAAGCTTAACTTTGTTTACTTGTTTATCTCTTTGCAGAACTTCATTTTCCAACAAAAGTTTTCTGTTTTGAACTTTGAGATTAATTTGTATGCATTGTGATATACTCTCACATATACAAAACATAAAAGTGGTTAACTCTTATAGCTATTACTTTTAGTTTTGTCTATATGATAGCATATAATTGAATATTAGTGTAAGATTTTTTTATATTGACAATGCATATAAATTAAACTCTTAAATTTTTTATATATAAATTAGAATAATTATACAACCTTCATTAAGATTAAAAAAAAAAACAATTATGATTTTTCATAAAAAAAGAAAGAAGTATGGATCGTTATGCAATTGTGCCACTCTCACATTTTTATTCTTTTATTTATTTTTTGTTATTATCTTTTATTCATTCTTTTTTTTTTATCATTTTAACTTGCAAGTGTTATGATTTAGGATTATTTGTAATACCGGGGGCCTAAACTATTAAAAAAAAATACTACTAAAAAGGGATAATTTTATTAATCCCAACTATTTTTAGCTTTAAATGCCAAATTATATCATAAGCTCGTTCCTTAAAAAAAATAGTGTCTATATATTAACTTATGAGAAAAATGTTAGCATAATTCTTAAAAATTATAAGTATCGGTTATATTAATTTAGAGATTAATATATCTTTTTAAGGATTATGTATATAATTTTTTTTAGGAACTAATATTTTCGCCCTTAAATATTTTAAGGACAAGATTGGAATTTAATTGAAAAATAAAAGGGAAAAAAACAGTGAGTCACTTTATGACTTTTTTCATTTAATTTTCACATTTTAAGGCTTCGAGTAAACATTATAATGAATGAGAAAAATATTCGACCAAATGCAGGGAATCGTTTATTTTTTAATTTAGTTACAGTAAATTTTTTATATTAGAATTTCATTATGGTAAAGAATGATTAATATTTTAACAATATAACAGGAGAAAATTATGTGAATATAAACTAATAAATGAAAGTTAAACTATTTAAGAAAAAGTTCTAAAGTAAAAGATTTACTGGAAGAATTCAATGCTCTGAATTTTGGTATGTGCCTCTTCTGGAAAATTACGGGTGCGTTTGGTTTGTGAAAATATTTCCTATTTTTATTGTCTGTTTTCATTTTCTGAAAACAATTTTCATTTTCAAATTTTCTGAATTTAGGATATGCGTTTGGTTTGTCTATTTTTAAAAAGGGAAAATAATGAAAATATGTTTAGTTTGTCTATTTTTAAAATATATTTTCAAAATTAAATTTGAGATAATAAAATTATATTTATTATTAAATAATAAAAATGATATATTTTTTATTTGTATATTTTATTTATTTACTAAAAGTATTTATTAAAATAATTAATAACTCTATAAAATATTAAGATTAAGAATAAAATAAATTATTTATTTTTAAGTTATTTTATTATTATTATCAATTATTATATTTTGATTGATATATAGATAAATATTTAAATCCTATAGTTAGTATTATTTTATTATATACATTATCAATATAAAAATATTTTATACAGACATTCAATTATATATTATTACATTAATAAAAAAGTATTTAACTTAACCACCCACTATTTTAAGAATCTTACAAATAAAATAAATTAAATAATTGACAAAAATAAAAAATTGAAATGGGAGGGTTCAAACCCCCAACGGCACGTTCGCATACAGCACGCTAGCCAATTGTGCTGCGAATTCATTTTTGGGTGTTTTGCTCTTTTATTTCTTTTTGTCCCTTTGGAAAAAATAAATTATTGACAAAAATAATAGATCTAGGCGCTGACGAAGGTTCAAACCCGCTTCACGGGTCTTCCGAATTCAGCCTGCAACCAACTGCGCTGCCAACTTGAGTGTGTCATGACTTGTCATTAATAATATATAACAAGATCTTGCAAGAGTGCGTTCAAATAAAAAGTAACATCGTCGCAGAGAATCAAACACGGCTCGTAGTAGACGAAAAGAATGGAGTTCTGCTTATTTACCACAATGCCACCGCGTTTCTATAGAAAATATTTTCAACAATCAAACATAAAAAAATGAAAATGTGAATCTGACATTTTCAAATTTTCACTCATTTTATGAAATATTTTCTGAAAATATTTTCAAAACAATTCCAACAAACATATTTTCACTCTCTTTTTCTGTTTTTACTGAAAATAGAAATAGAAAATGACAAACCAAACACCACCTACAAGTTCTCTCCGAGCCTGCCAAACACCCCGTCCTTTCTAATTGTTGGGCTGCTATTTCATAATCTTGTGGGCCGCTGTGCGTTGTGTGGAGCACTGGAGCTATACCTACATGTTGATTGATTCCATGTATTAATTGACACACCATTGATTTGACCATGTTTACTAAAGAGGATAGTAAAGCATGGTTATCCAATGACATTCAGGTCCTTGTAGTTAAAAAGTTTTTAGGGGGCAATATTTTATATATGATATGAAACCACAATTCAATTATTCGGCTTCAATTCGCCATATATATATATATATATATAACTTAAAATTAAGAAACGTAAAGTTACCAACCATTTTGTTCTGTCATGGTAAATGCAGCCTCAAAGCCGAGTACAGCCGCAGTAGCACTTTGCATTGAGCCCAGCCGATGTGTTATTGGCTAATGGCAAATTTCTCACACCCAGAATCTCATTTTTGCAACTGGCTTAAGTTACACACAAGGAATTTGTCTTACGAGACAAACGAAAAGGGGATGCTAGCTTGGACTTGATAAGATAATGAAGGAACCCCCTGACGCTGAAAGGAAAAATCTGTTTGGTTTCTAAGAAAAAGGATGGCATTTATGCTTTGCTCACCTTATCACCAAAAGCACGAGAACTTTCGGTACCAAAAAAAAGAGGCGCACCAAGGTCCTACATCATGTGTGCTTTCTTATGTGATCTATTCATTAACTAATCCAAATTGCCATGATCACTGAGTAAGAATTATTACACTTTCTACATAAGTATTGCAAAGTTCTGATCATATAGAAAAACCAAAATGGAATTCCTTCTGTTGGATTAAGAAATTTACAAAGATAATGTAAGAGGAGTGCAGCGTTGTCAGTTCCCAGTGTAACATTTGGTGCAATTTTAAGGTAAATATGTAGGCCATAGTTGCTCCATTTCATTCATAGACATTTGGGATTAAGGGCAATGGCCATGGAACAAGTAAGTGACTGGGACCTTAGCAACAACATGCTGGTGGGCATAAGATAGCTAATGTGCTTCTTGTGAGATTTTGCCTACTTGCGTTTGCTTTTTGTTATCTTTGTGGTGAGATGCTGAGGTGTGATGTTGTTCCCCCTCCATGTTGTTCCTTGTTGTGGCTGGGATGAGGACCAAGTATCTTGTGCGCAGAGCTAAAGAGCAGTGGCACATTCAATTTTAAGGATGTGTGTGATTGATTGAAAATCATTACTTGCAAATGTGTGCAAAATTAGAAAATAGATCATCTTATATGAAAATTGCTCGTAAATTTGTCTTATGTAGATTTTCACCATTAATGAAGAAGGTTATCCTAACCTAAGTGTTATAAAAGAATTTAATCAATAATAAAAATTTATATATAATCAAGTTGTATAGAACTTTTACATGATTGATTCTCACAAAATTATGCTAAGGTGAAAACAATTTCAATGGTTCAATTAGCATTAATACTCTTAATTTCATATTGGATGCTGTGCACAAATTGATAGGTTGAGAAAATATCCCGCTTTAAATCTATTTGCTACTCCTATTGCCAATTTGTGACCGATAGGGGATTAAGTTTAGACATTCTTCAACTTTATGACCTAGGGTATTGAACAATTTGGCCAAAGCATTTGGGGAAAATTCTATATCCATGAGTATTGATACTTTGTTAAAATATATTATTTTTACTCTTTATTTATGCATTAATTATTCTAAATTTATTTTTTATGTGATAATTACCTTAATTATTTTTAATAAATCTAAACTTATGAGTGCTATCAGTGAGAATATAATTTCTTTGTACTTAATATATAAAAATTTTCATAAGATTTATTTGGATACAGGATAAAGATAGCATCAGTAGATAAAAAAAATAAAGGAAAAAAATTCTAATGAAGATTTGAAGGTTGGATTTGAATATTTGATGAAGATTTGGAAGAAGCTGCAAAAAGATTTGGAACAAATTTGAAAGAAGATCAAGATTTGAAAAGAAGATAAATATTTGAATAGAAGATAAGAAGGAAATTAAGAAAAGATTCTATTCACTTTGAAATATTTCATTATAAATTTATTGTAACCCTTTTCCAAAATAGAGAGAGCTTGACATAGAGAGAAGAAATGATGACTTTTTTTTCAGTTTAGGTTTTTTTTTTTCCATTGTTTTTAGTTTTCTTTATGTGTTAGGGTGATATAGCTCGGTAGAACAGATTATGTATTTTTTATTTTTAATTAATTGAGTAATTTTTTTGTGTTCCTACTATTTTCTTGATATTGGCCACTCTTTTGAATGTTTTATGATTATATATTGTCAAATAACAATTCATTATATAAAATAAGCCAATTTAAAACTTGCCATGAATTAAAGTAGCTAGAAGTAGAAATATTCATTTGTATGATTTTAGGAATTCTTACTCTTCATTCTTAAGATAAGTTTAGAATATCATTAGGACATGAATATATTTAATTTATCTTAAAGGGATTGCAATATATATCAAGTCACTAAATTGTGATTATAAATTTTGAGAGATTCAACCAGTAATTTATGTGAAATAGGAATTAGATTTTAATTAGGTGATGAATAATTTGAAAAATCAAGGAAAATCATACCCTAACACTTGTTTTTTTATTATTGTAGTCTATCGTTGGTATTTTCGATCACTCAAATAGTTGTTGTTCTAAACAAATTGATAGTTGATTAAGAATTCTCGTGGGAATAATACCCATGTACTCTTTATTACTTGTGACCTAATATATTTATTGGGGCCAATTTTCTAAATAGGCTAACAAGTATCCGATAACAAATGCTTTAACTTCTAGTTTTGATATATTTTACATTAAATATTGAAAATTTATGTTTTTCTTTTGGCTGACTTGAAAATTTACGTTGGTTACTTTCTCAAAAATACTTTTACGCGTCGATGAATTTTCTAAATCTCTATGACAATCAAAATAAAAATATAAAAAATATTTTTTAATTTTAAAATTAATTTTAGCATCATGATACGTACAAGCATATGTTGTCTTTCTTATGAAAACAAACATAATAAGTACGAGCATACAAAACAAACATGTCTAGTCCTTCTCAATGCACACGCTAGCTTGCTTTGTCCTTGCAATTGCATGAGCAACCATGTTTGCAACTGTAGAGATGTTGGAGATGCAAATTGGAGAGCACTATAACCGAAACCTCTGAAAATTCAAAAATATTCCTATACTGATGGGAAGATCAGTATCAATTTGTCTATTAATCAAATAAATTATTACCAATATAGAATTCACCTCTCCGTGGCACAGTTCATGATGTTAAGACTATGAGCTACGATGATGATGAAGCCCTAACGAAGGCACATAGTTGAACTAGTCTCATGGTTCCATTTTCAATGGAATTAGAGAAACCCACTACCCCATGGTTACGTGGTAAAGGCAGCTACTCCTATTTATTCTGAGCATGGAAAGGTTGAGCCGTAAATTTTGCACTTATGGAAGTTCAGTATTGGGCATTCGGCTAAGGGTTATACCTGAATAGAATGAAAATAGAAATTCGGTCGCTAAACCAATAGCAATAAGAAATGTTGAGTAAAATACACTACACTCCCTTGAGGTTTTATGAAAGGCGCCGTTTGCAATGTTCCAGGCACATTCCTGCCACACTGTTGTGCCAGTGTTTTGCACCCGTTCAAATTTGAGTGAATAAGAATAAAATAAGCTGTAAAGGTGGAGATCTTGTAAGCCAAATCTAACATAGTAAATAGCTATGTCATACTATGTGTACACCTAAACCTAAGGTCAACCAGTTGGAGTATTTAATAAGGTGAAAATTGGACATGTTGAAATGTCGGTATTACCTACTAGTTGAGTGTGTGTTATGGGAGTGAGTCAAATTACATTTTTATTGATATTTTCTTTCGTATTCGAGGGAGGATACACCATATGGAGCATCTGCATACTTGTATTTATTTTATATAATGGTAATTTGCGTTAATTCTTTACTAACTTCGTAAGTCAAAATCGATGTAGTAAGACAGTATAATACATTGTATAATTGTAGGAGAATTATTATTAATTTAAAGTTTTTTAAATTTGTTTAATATTTTATTTTATAAAATATTAAATTAATTTTTATAATTTTTCTAATATATATGTTTTCATACATATATTGTTATTAGTTATTGTAGAACAAAAATACGAGTAAATTAAACATGCCTCCAATAAAAGATATCTTTATTACATAATTCTCTCCTCAATTTTCAAAACATACACCCCAAATATGGTTATAAGATGAATTTTATCAATAATTTTAAATTTTTAAAAATTAAAAATAATCTATTTGATAATTTGGTTAACTATACAATTTTTTAAAAACAATTGAATACCCAATAATAATATAACATATAAAAATATGAAGATTTTGACACTAATTAAATTAAAATTTAGATATCATCTTTATTAAGTTAAATTTAACATAAATATATTGGCCACAAATTAGATGATAACTACTGCAATTATTTTAAATTATAACAATGATATGTATGTATATCATGATTATCGAATGATTTTGCACAATTACTTGCCTTTGACAAACCAAATTATATAGACTCTGTTTGTCAAGGTCCTTTAACATAGATTGAAGCAAAATATAATATAAGTATATTAAAATATTAAAGAAAAATGATTGACTGTATGTCTAAAGAATCGTTGAAATCACTTTAATTATTGAAAATGAAAGTGACGGAACATAGTTTTGAAAGTAGTTGTACATATATTATTGTAAGATTAAATTCTCTAATAGGGCATTAAGAGGTGTTAAGAGGCTAGGCCCATCGAAGTTGTGATGTTGCTTGGAATATTGATCACACCAAGTGAAGGAATAATGACAAGGTTAAATAAAATAGTAACAAGTAATAGAAATTATTTAGGTGTGTAATAACCCACAATCATGGTAAGAGTAGGTAGATTTGCGTAGTTAATGAAACTAACGGGTTAATGGTATTACTTTAATTTCGGAGGGGAGCAGCAGAATTCGGCCAATTATGTAATTAATGTGGCAATTTGATGAAATAGTAATGAAATATGTAATGAAATATAATCACCTTTTTAATCACCGTAAAGCAAAAATATGATTGCGGACATTGGGCCAACTATTGAAGCATTGTTCGGTGAAAATGGCATACATTTCATTACATTTATTTCTTTGCTTAATCAATAGATTAAAATACTGCAGATCAATGTTTGATCAGTTGAATTTTATTGAATTTTTTGTTGAACTATAGCAAAAGTCTTTGATTCATATTAAAAATTTTTAATATCCATGTATTTTTTAAAAAAATTACATCTCTCTATGTGATTTACATCCCTTACAAAATAAAGTAATTATTATTAGTATATCTAATATATTAATTATCTTTAAATATATATATATATAAATATATATATATATATATATATATATTATGTGAACAAATTCAAAATAAAGGATAGTATTTATATATGGGAATGTTAAACTCCACATAAAAGCTCCATATTTTATCTTAGATAAAATATCTACTTTCTTTTTTTTTTTCTAGAACTAATTTATAATTTTAGATGATTTATGATTATCAATTTTTTATGAGTCTTTGGTTTCTATTAAAATATATAAAAAGTGATTATATACATAAGAAACTTAGGCTTATGTATAAAATATTGAATTTATTAATAATAGTAAAAATTTAATTTTGATATACTGTCAACATAAAAATTTTTTACATAAATATTTAATTATATATTACCACATTAGTAAAAGTATTTATATTTAACCACCCACTACCTTAAAAGTTTTATAAACAAAAATATATGATTGGATGATAGTATAAATTCTTTTGACAATAACAATGCATCAAAATTAATCTATAATAATAATAATAATAATAATAATAATAATTAATAAATTAATAGAATACTCAAATAATTAATGAACAAATTTTGTTAATTTATTTAATTGTAAATTTAGATTATCTTAATGTCATTAAATAATAATAAAACTGCACATCCAGATAAGAGTTTTCACAAAAGAGAGGTGAAAGGAAAGTTCAAAACAGTGTCATAGAGACAGGCAGACCACGTAGCTATGAAGGAGATGGCACGCTTGTAAAACCAATTCAGAAGGTGGGTTAATTTGACTTTTTAAGCATTTTTTTGGAAGAAAACTAGTAACTGACTGGGAAAAAATTGGTACACTGGCGTACCAGGATTCACCCAGAACGTTGTAAAAGCGCCTTTTATGAAATGACATTTCATTCCATTAATATCCAAAATAATCTATATTACTCCACCCCATTATTTTAACCCCTCCCTTAGCATCCACTGAAATATTTTAACAGAATATTCCTCTAAATCACCGCAAACCATCTTAAGCCAAAATAAAAAAAAAAAAAAAAATAGAGAGATAAATAAAACATAGCACCCATATTTGTGTTAGCTTTAATCTGCTTCATTAGTTCAGCATCATTTGCCACCTTCATGCATCTTTCCCTTGGCAACTCTGCATTCATTCAAATCTTCTTCTCATAATCAACCCTCAATCCACCATAAACACATGCCTTAAGGTCCACGAAATAGAGATGATCAAGGTCAAATATGTCTATCATAAAGAAATCATCCATTATGTGAATCATGATATAGACCTCCATTTTTGCTGAAATTAAACACACACAAGTCTCCATTTTGTCAACCAAGCCCCGAAATCAACCTTGAAGCTTATAATCATACCTTAGGCTCCTTACTCTTTGGTTCTCTAAAGTCAGTTCCTTTCACCACCGAATTGATTCCTTTCATACCTCCAATAATGAAAATGTAGAAACAATGAAACCCTAACTCAGAAAAACAAACAAAATCTTCTTCGTGTTGATGGTGCTACTTTTCACTTCGTGACAGTGGTGGTGTGATGGTGATGACATTCAGCCTTTCTCTTTCCTGTGGATAAGTCTGTGGATAAGTCTAATTAACCCAAATAGGTGAGGTTTTGGTTAAAATTCTCTCTTATGTTCTGTGAAGGGTTAAATCGAGGTTAACATGATAAGTTTGGATAACAGAAGGATTAAGATAATGGGAGATAATATGATGGAGTATAGATTTTGGTTACTAATAGGGTCGAGTTTTATTTCATAAAACCTCATAGGAATACGGTGTATTTTACTCAAAAATTAGAGATAATAAGGCACAAATTTGATTATATTTTTTAGAATTACTTTTACGGGTAAATAACACTTATACCTCTTCAGGTTTACTTGTTTAATGACTTGCATTCTCACTTATATCTCCTTTGCTTCTAATAGATTATATGTGATGAGTTAATGGAAATGAGGAAGAAAAAGCAGGCAATGGAGACCAAAATCAAACATGCTGAGAAAGAATTAGAGTCCATCAGTGAAGAAATATGGCCTTTTTAGATGCACTTAAAGACGAGCACTGCAGAAAGGATGCATCTCTTTTCATTCTTATGGGCACAGAAGATGGAAGCGATTGCTAGGTTCTCAGATGCGGCAACCTGGAATAAGTCCTTGGACAATCGTACGATTTGGGTAGACTAAGTGTTCACTAAAGGTGGTAGGAAAGATATGTTGGTATACTACTTTGCAGTTATAAACCTATAAGTGTGTGTTTCGAATGGAATTTACAAAACTTAATTATGAATAAATTTAATTTTAATTAAAAGTGAATTTATCATAATTTCACTTTATGTATGGAAATATTTATCTAAAAAATTAGCTTGGCAAAATAAATATTATTTAAATTATATTAATTAAAATCACTACTTAAATGTGTAATTATTAAAAAATATCAAGAACAATTATAATTGTTTAGGAATAGAATTGGAAATTTATTTTTAATAAAATATTCATAAATATTAAACGAGAAAATTCTAAGGTAAAAGTAACTATAAGTTGCTTCAACTTTAATTTAGGTTTAGAATCACAAATAATTTTGACATGGTGCCATCCCTAATGCATCTTGTATATTATGGTGCATAATAAATCTTGTAATCCAATGATAGAGATTGAATAGTGTATTGATGTAACCATCTACTATAGTACATCTTAAACTCACCTCCTCCATCCCCTTCGGTCTCTATTGCAAAACCGCCTCTCTCCGTCACCATCCAATCCCCGCTGCCGGACTCATTCGCCGATGCCGCCGTACTCGTAAGTGCAGTTCCTGTTCTGTCCAGGATGTGGATGGATTAAAGCAAATATGAAACAATGAAAAAACTGAGACATGTTTTTAAAATCATATAACTGTCATCTCACCAAGCTGAAAACGTAGAAAATGAGATTTTCTAGTTTTCAAAATTTTCAAAAATGTAAACTTTGTTTCCTAAAATTTGCAGATAAAGACAACCGAAGATATGTTCCCTCAATTTTACGCGATTATGAAAATATAAAATATAAGATCAAATAGAGTTAGATATTATTTTTTATTTTTATTTTTAGCTGATATACTCTTTAATATATTTTACTAATAATTACAAAGATAACATTTTATTTTAAGAGTAAAATTTTTTTACTCTCCTAAACCCCAAAAATTTTAAAGGTATGCAATTCGAACCCTAAACTTTCTTTTTTTTAATATACACTTTAGTCCTTCCATTAAGTTATCCATCAATTGTTAAAAAGAATAGTATACATTTAATAAAGTTTAGGATTTAAGTTGCACTTTGAAAAAAAAAAATATTTAGAGACTAAAATGCATATAATATAAAGTTCAAGGGATAAAGTGCATTTATTTTTCGTTAATAATAAAAGAAAACTCAACAGAAAAGCTAAAATACATGTTCAAAAAAGTTTAGGATTCGAGTTATACGTTTTTTAAATTCTAGGGTAAAATACACATTAGCTATATCTTATAGGAGTAAAGTGCATTCTTCCCTTATTTTTATATTGTTTCTTAATATCAAATTTTTATAAAAGAAATAGTAACAACCAATCTTTTGTTGCTTTAGAACTCCACGCTCAGGGCTAAGGCTTCCATGTGTAATGACAAGATCAAACAAACTTCATAGTTTTATGGACGAAAAAGGGGAAATCAACATGCCTATTAGTCGTGACTCGTGACAGATGCCAATTGCCAACTGCTGAAAAACTTTAACACCAAAATTCAAAAGTTGGTAAGAATAATCAAATTAGGACACTAACATTCATCATATAATCTAACATCCTCTCACTTAATCATTCAATATATATATTTTATCTTAATAGATGCATATTTTGATACTCAACCACGCTCATATTGGTATAGAGAGTTCGGTATTATGTCTGGAGCATCTCAATTTTTCAAATAATAATAATGATGATGATGATGCTTAACCCGCAATACTAAGAAGTAACCGATTTTGCAAATGTTACCATGATTAAGGAACCGATAAAAAAGTAGAGTCAATTGGTTTGGGAAGTAGACACGGAAGGTTAGAGGCCTTAAGTTTCAATTTATCGAATGCAAAGTAAGATGCATTAGTTATATCACATGAACTTGTGATCGTCATCTTCCAAGGTACAGAAAAACAAAGTAGAGCATCATGCTCATAAACTATTTTGCAGTTTTATACAGTATTCCAGAATTAAAAAGGGGGAAAAAAAAATAAAAAAGAACCTTAAGTACCTAGATTAGATCACATCTAACAATGAGGAGCACAATCAGAAAATAATTTCTAATGTAGGGCAAAATACAACAACAAAGAAAGATAGGGACTATACATTGCCTACATAAGTATGGTTTATGCAACACCTAACAAACTGCTTGCATTCACTTAAACACTTGCCCCATCACAAAAATTCCCCGACTTAAGCATAAAGTGGAGAAGCAGAAGGCCTGGGATAAGCAGTCTTCCTGGGAGCATCTGCACTACCTTTGCTAGATGCAGGGAGGCCAAGGCCAGAGCCGCGAACTCTAAGCTCTTTCCAATCGCCATTCTTCAGCTTGTCCTTTGGTTCCTGCAGCAGCTCCAATGCTCTAACCACCTCATCCATATTTGGCCTGTATTTAGGATCCACAGCAAGACACTGGAAAGTGAGGGTGGCGGCCTTTTGAGCTCGACTAAGGGAATATTCACCTTCAAGACGGCTATCCATTATGCGAAAAACTCTTCGCTTGTTAGAAAGGTAAGGTTTCGCCCATTCGACTAGGTTGTGTTCTCCAGACGGCCGGTTCTTGTCTATGGCACGCCTTCCTGACAACATTTCCAGAAGAACTACTCCAAAACTATATACATCACTCTTGGAAGTGAGGTGACCTAGCAAACAGCACATGTTTAGTACTAGAAATATAATGTGCATCACCTCAATGTTTGCATAATAATCTGGGAAACTAAATGTCACTCATGTTTTATTTTCACAAATCTACAAATGAAAATTGAAATAGAATATTTTTGCGCGGAGTGTGCAAAGGATATCCCATGAAAAGTGGTACTGGGAAACCATGTAGTTAGTATTCTGCAAAACCTTGAAGAATGTGGATGCAACTGCAGGGCTCGAAACCCTTTCAATGCAGTAAATGTGTAACAACACTTCAGAGAAGATGATTACAAAACAAAGAATATGACATAGAATATGATGTCATAATGTAGTTCATCAACCTACAATCAAGCCTTGTCGCACTAAGTGAGGTCGGCCATATGGATCAGACAATGCCATTTTTTACTATTGTAAACCAAGTCTATAGTCCAATGAAAACAACATATTTTGAGATGGATAAATGGTGCATGGAAACCCAAAAAAGTAAGTCAGGAATCCAATTCACAAACACCAGATACTATACCTGTTGCTAGATACTCTGGTGCTGCATATCCATGGGTTCCCATGACCCTAGTAGAGACATGGCTCTTATCACCGGTTGGGCCATCTCTGGCCAGCCCAAAATCAGAAAGCTTAGCATTGTAGTTCTGCAAAACAAAAGTCAATGAAGCAGCTAAGTGACCGAATGCTAAATCCATCACATTCAACCACAGCAAGACATGGCCAAGCTTGCAATATATACATACAGTATCAAGCAAGATATTCGAAGTCTTGAAGTCGCGATATATGACTTTAGTTTCTGTGCTATGGAGAAAAGCAAGACCCTTTGCAGCCCCAAGGGCTATTTTTAATCGCAAAATCCATGAAAGTGGCTGAAAATGAAGACCTCCTGCATTAAAGATGATTTCAGTCAACATTAGTATTAGACTTGAGGGGTTAAGTATACATTATAGGCTAGTTTAAGGGGCAACATAAGGGGAAAAAAATTATTCGACTAAATTAGATGGTACTGACTCCTGAACAGATGATTCTCCACACTGCCCTTAGGCATAAATTCATAAGCTAGAAGCCGGTGCTCGTCTTCTAAGCAGTAGCCGATCAATTTGACTAGATTAGGATGCTGCAGTTGTCCAAGATAGTTGATTTCAGCCTGCAAGTCAAAATACAATCCAAGAAAATTAATCACCAAGCAAAATCAGTTTTGGACCTCTGTTGTACTTTAGTATCATAATCTAGTCATCTAAAAAGCGCTTTATTTATGTTGCATAGCTCAGCCAATAATGCCAATAACATCAAAGGAGGAAACCCAAAATGTTAATAGATATATACTATGTTTGGATTTCTGTTTAGAACTCAAAAACCATTGTTTGGGCAAAAGCTATAAGAGAGTGGCTTTTGCCCAAACCATGATTTGGAGCTTTCCAAAGGAAAAACCAAACATGCTATATAGTTTTGCAGAAATCCCTTGAAAGGATCACATATGCAAATTGAAGGAGTAACCAACACTGCTTGGAGTTGCCTAGAATTGTATTAATATTCAACTATTTAAAGCTACACATCAGAAGGGGAAACTGAATGAGCATCAGAAAAGAAGTGATACTTACCAACCATTCCTTGTGACCCTGGAAACCATCTTGGTTAAGCCTCTTCACAGCAATAACCATGCCTGTTCCTGGCCTTGTAGCAGCTAGTAAATGCTCATCAATCCAGCCCTTAAAAACTGAACCAAATCCACCTTCTCCTAAGACACTGTCTGGGCGGAAATTTCTTGTGGCCGTTCTTAGCTCACTGTAGCTGAAGCTTTTCAAATTGGAAGATTGTAAGATCTCACCCTCACTCCGAGGTGTCATCGGTATGGAGGCTGATGAGCTCCTACTAATTGAGCTGATGCCATAACCATTTCTACTCACACTTCTTGACGTGAACCCTGCATAAATACCAAGAAAGACAAGTTGACAAAGATTCAGTCACAATCATTGGCCTTCAAACTATCAAAATGAACAAAGTCACCACTCATTACAAAATTTACATGTATTCCAACAAAACCCAAAATTATCTTTATGTTGTTAACAGTATTTTTTATCAAACTCAAATTACAATTTTTTTCCCAGAGGAATCACCTCACTAAAAATCCTACTTCCGAGTGGGGTTTCTAAAAAGTGTAAAAAACAAAACAAAACAAAACAAAACAAAAAATTAAAATTAAAATTTACAGTAAGCTCCAAATTAGAACTTAGGAATTCAATGGGAGTCTTAAATCAAACTCAACTGAGAGGAAGCACAGATCACAACATCACAAAAGACATAGCAGCCTTAACTTGCATGGATCTCAAGAATGTTCATACAGACTAGTGTACATGTACATGACAGCCCAAATCTCCATAAAGCTAACGACTTTAAGTATGTGACAATCAATCCCATATTCACTCCAACCCCCAAAACCAAATCTTGAGACATAAATTTTAAAAAAAAAAAAAAAAAAAAAAGCTAGCTCAGTCAGATATTGAGAAAGAAAACAAAAATGATGCAACTTGCAAGTCAAGAAGTCGCTTTACCTGTATTGGAAGGACTCACAGCCTTAATCCTATTGCTCCAGCAAGCACCCATCAATAAAAAAATCACCTATAGAATCGAAGATTTTGGGTTATGGGTTATGGTTTTCAGATGCAAACAAAGAAAACAAACTCAAAAGCACAAGAGCAAGCATAAGCTTGCAAAATGGGCTAAAAAGAGCAACCCCACAAAATGCAAAAACACTATCCAAACAGCAAAAGATAACCCACTTGTCTCAGGCAGATCGTAGTGATTGAGCACTGAGTAGCAGAGATTAAAGGAACTTTTCAACTTTTTGATGATTTGGTTTTTGATTGGAAGAATCATAAAGCAAAAAGTGCAAGAAAAAAAAGTGGAGCTTTGGTCAGTTTGTTAATGGAAGCTCTTTGGCAAACCAGAGACGTAGATGGTTGACTTAACTTCTTTCTAGCTACTTGTTCATTTTGTCCTGTTATACCCAACAAACTAACGTGGCAATTTATTAGCTAATTTATTCGTCATCCAATAAAAAATGATGAGGTAGATGCAAAATAAATGCATGTGTATCCACTTTTTTATGATTAGTGCAAAATAAGCCAATCTAGTCTAGTGAACATTCAATTATTACCAACCGTTTGATTGAGGTTATGTTCAATGATCATGACTTTTCAAGTTAGAAAAATGGACGCACATAATGGTCAATTGATTCAATTCAGAGGGTTCATGAATTTGACCATGTGGCTTAATGTTTGGTACAATTTTTAAATCATGTGCATAGGTATTATTATTTTGATGATTGAACTGGTTCCAATGATTAGTCAAAGATGACCCATGGTTAACTTTAAAAAATAAAATTGGGACAAAGATTACTCTGAATCTGAGCAAATAATCTAGGATTTTAGACTGTCGTAGTGTGTTATAGTTGACTAATGCCAGTCATAACGTATAACGTATAGCATATATTATACAAGTGAAAGCACAATTATGACAATTTAAAGGGTTTCCGAGGAAAACATCTTTTCTTATGTAATATTCTAACTCAATTCCGAAGTTATTTCATCATATGTTAATACGTGGAGTTTTATAATGTTTATGATGTCGTAATGAAAAGCAAATTTGAAGACCATTGCGTCGTATTGAAATGAAATAGTTTTTGTTTATCAAAATGAAAAAACGAAAGAAATTGTAGTCTCATTATTTAAACATTCAATAGAATAATAAAATAAAATACTTAAATAAAAATATAAAAAAAAGAAAAATTAGGTCTTATTAACACTCATACTGTATAACATGTCATTCCATAATAATATCTTACAAATGATTAAAAATATATTTCTCTTATTATAGTATATATTCCCGAGAGTTAAAATTTGACGGAGTTGATTTGATAAGTCAAGGACATGTCAAACCAGGTCAAATGAGAAAATTGAGAGGGTCAAACACCCGCACAAAAAATCATGAAGGAACGGTCAAAAATGACGATTTTCCACAAACAACAGACAAAATTAAATTTTGGAACCCCTCCTCATTATTGGATATAATTATGAGTGTAAAATTATTTCATACAATTATTGTTTAAATAGTTCTTATTTTGTAACATCTATAATTTTATATTACTTTAGTTAGAGGAATCATTTAATATCTCTTATTTGAAATCACATAAAACAAGATGTATATCTTATTTGATCAATATATAAAACTAATATGACACACAATAAATAGTATAAACAATAACTTTTACCCGATAAAAGAGACTAACATTTTACTCTACAATCATTGTGTTTTGTAAAAATTATAAAAATTGTGACCAAGTCAATGTGACAACGGTGTCACTCTTGTGCTTGCACATCTAAGGTAACAAGAAAGGTCAGCTTGAAACAGTGCACCATGTAAAAATAAGAGTATATCTGCCGAGTACCCAAGTCGCTGGTTAAAGTTTCAAAAAAGAAAAATTTGTATTAAAAAGGTAAAAAGTTTATGTTTTGAGAAATGTTTTTTGTACACCCACTTTCTCTTACATAATTGACACCCTCTTCCTATCTCTCTCTTCTCCTCTTTTGTTTTTTCACTTTTTCACTTTCTTTTATAATATTTTTTTACTCACCTTGTGAGTGGGTGTTGATGGATGTCCCACTTTCAAGTGGTACAAATAACACCACTCTTATGTTTTTAGTACATCAAAAACTGTAAAAGTTTTAAAATTTTTCTTTTCTTTTAATTTTTAACCTGTGCCCAAAACCCTAAAAATAATATATTTAAAAATGGGCACAAATCTGTTAAAGAACTTAGAAATCTTAAACCTTATTTTCCTTTTGTATCTCTTTTGCTACTCTTTCCTTATGTGAATGTTCTTAAGAAGGACAGTCATCTCTCTTTTTTTCGTGGTAGCTCCTCCATTCCATTTCATTTTTTTTTTTTTTGTTTTATTGCTTAATTAGGATTTTCCATCTTTTGTTTTGTTTTCTTGTCTCCTTTGTGAGGTTTTTGATAACCTTTTTATAGATATTTTTGTTGTTCCTTTTTTTTCCCTTTATGAGTGTTTTAATTTATGTTTACGGGCATTTTTATTTTGATGCTTTTATGGATGGAAAGTTGTTTAAATCTATTTTAAAAGGAGGTATAATATATTCTTTAAAGTGCAACATTATTTATGTTGATATGCAATATGAAAGATACTTGAACATCCATAATTTTCAGAGAAGGAGCAAAATGTCGAATGCATTTGACTTTTATTAAATTTCGACGTATCTTTTTTAATTTTTAAGTACCGTTAGGTTTCATTAATATATATATATATATATATATATATATATATATATCAATAAAAATATATTGTACTTTTACTATTTTAGATGTATTTTATTTATAATGTCAAAAGTTAGAATTTTATAATTGCTACTTTACGAAGAATTTTTTTCTAGTTATTATCCCCATTCAAAATTGGCAGAACAAGTCCTAAAATCCAAAAGAATAACTACTTACAATGGATTTTCTTCAAATTTTGTTATTTGTATGGCATCTTTTGGAACCGAACCATAAAACAAAACAAAACAAAACAAAATGATGAGTGGAGCTACGAGAAGATTGAGTCGACCACAATGACCACTTGACTAAAGAAAACAGGAGTTGCCATCACTGAAATATAATTGGAGCTCCAAATCGATCTTACCATGGCCTTTTATGAAGAAGGTTAAACTATTTAGTCTTATACAATAAAGAAGGAAAACAACAAAGAATGTAACGGATCACCAACGCCACATCATTTGGCTTCGGAGAGCAACTTAGTCTGAGACTCTGAATTTTAACTCATGGGGTTAAGAAAGATGCTAAAATTGTTTTACTCTATATCATAGATACGAAAGGGAAATATTTTTTAAACTTGAGATGTATTTACATTGTATGGAATATTGTAGACTATTGTAAATATAGAAAAGTATGGAAATATACGTGTATTTAGGTAAACTATATATATTTTGTACAATTATATATGCTTAATTATATTTTTAGTATCTCAATATATCATAATTTTTTGTTTGATCTCTCTTTTTTAAATAGTTTCCATTTAGTCCAATCATTTTTTTTTTATTTTCGTTGGTGATGTTTAAAATGCTCACTCACAAAAAATAAATATTCAATATTCACCTAATTTTTAAGCATTGATCAAATTAAAAAATAATTTAACAATTCATATTAAAAGACCATTCATACTCCAAATATCATGTAGAACATCATAATTAATTTTTATATAATATCGACCATTAGATTTACTTTTTTTAACTTGATCAATAGTTAAAAATTATATAAACATTAAATGTTCATTTTTGTGAATAATCGTTTTAAACATCACCCATTTGCGTTTAGTTCTTCCGTTAACCTATCATCAGTTTAATCTGTTAAGTTCCGATTTGACGTTCCACATGGAGGTTAACATGAATCAACCAGCAAAATAAGGACCAAATAAAAAATAGTGATATTTGAGATAGAAAAGGATAATTTTGTGGTATATATTTTACATGTTTACATACACAAAGTAAAAGTTTGAATTAAAAATTCACAAAAATAATTTGTGTAATATTATGAAACTAAATTATTGTATTAAATTTTTTAAAAAACATTTTTATAAAATTATATATTTTAGCCTCTAATATTTAAAATTTTTTATATTATATTTAATGAAATTAAAATAACTATAATTAATGTGAAATATTTATAACTATGGAGATTGTTAATAGTTTTGTTCCAAAAGTAGAATGTCGAACATAACATGGCAAGATTGTACTTTAGGTTTTATCTTAAATGCACCTTATAATGCATGATGTAACTGGTGATGTAGCACACACTTGTTTTTCAGCAACATTCAGCAAGTGTGGCTAAATGAAATGAGGATGTGGCTAAACAAACTTGCGAATACGGCTAAATGAAACTTGAGATTGTTGCTAAATAACCACCACCTGACCCCTTTCTAGCTGTCGCCATCATCGGCTCCCTCCTCATTCTCCTTTTTCTCTTTTTCCTCCACTACCCCCTCCACCAAAAGTGCATTGCCCCCTCTACCGCCTCTGCGGCCATCGATGACTCCGAGCACCCCACACTGCCTCTCGTTCTCCTTATCCACCGCGCCACCAACTCCTTATCCTCTCCTTTAAGCCACGTCGGCTTCGACACCGTCTTCTCTGGCACCGTCCTGCCATTGGGGAGAATCCCCATCGCCGTGAAGCTCATGGACCCCACCACGACCTCCAAGCAGGGCGCACGCGAGTCCCACAATGAGCTCTTCTTCACCTATGTGCTCCATTGCTCCCCCTACGTGGTCACTGCCGTGGGTTCTTCTCCGACCCCAAACGGCACCATTTCCTGGTCATTGACGAGCTCATGCTCAACAGCAACCTCCAAGATGCACTCTTGCACTAAAAGTCCCTCAAACTCATGCAATGGAAGAAGCGTTCCTTTATTGCTCGGTTGAAATTGAAGCCCCATTTGGATGTTTTAAATGGTGGCGGTGATGAAGGGAAGAAAAAGGAAGGATTTCGGAGTGTGATGGTGGTGGGTGGAAATGGCGGTGCAGTGGTTGGTTGGGGGAGGAACACTGAAAATGAGGGAAGGGGAGCACATACGCCCTCATTTATGCATTTGGTGCATGAGGTGCATCATAGAACAAACCTGTATTTTATTGGGTGTTGTAAAAGTTGTAGGAGGTTAAAAATATATTTCCCTCCAATAAACTTTAATTCTCCTTCGAATAGCACCATATTATACTGACTGATTCTATGATCGGTTTATTTTCAATCAAAATTTTTCTGATTTCTTTACATTGATTTTGTTCACTAATTGTGACTGATAAAATTAATCATAAAATTCAGTTAGAATTTTAAGATAGCTTATTCCTGACACACTATTATTTCTTTATACTACTCTTGCTAAGTCTCTTTTGGCTTCCATTCTTATTTATCCTATGCAATCCTTTTAAGCAGTCTTATAAAACTCAGACCGAACCAAGCTACACAGTAGATCAGACTTGCTTAAGAACTAGTGTGACCCAATCTTATTCTGCCGGTTCTAAGCAAAATTGATGACTCTTTCAAGTCATGATGATGGAAGTAATTAGATCTTCTCATTTTAAGTCTTGGCTTCCATTTTCAATGTGGGACTAACCAACAATGGGAAGCATTTTATAGCATAAGTATTGACTTTCACTTACTTTCATTTTTCATATGGGACTAAAAAATAGTGGGAAGTAACTCATTTATGCTATAACTTATTTTCACGTGAGGACTTACTTCCATTTATGCAAGATAAATTAAACATAGGCTTTAAAAATCAATCATACCAAAAAAAACCAAGACCAAAAAATAACTTGACTCCCCTCAAGAAAACCATTAGATGGTTACTATTATTATTTTATTACGAAGCTTTCTTTGGACGCTTCCATCTATAATAAATAATATGTATGCTTTTTAATAATTTAAATGTACTAATTAATATATAATAATTATATACATGCTTTTATATATATTTATATAAGCATACAACTTTTTAAAAGTGTTTAAATTGTTAAGTACATGTATCATTTTTTTTAAATTGTAATATATTTTATATATTTATTTAGTTATATCCGGTTCAATCGGTTCAACCAATAACCCACTGGTTGAACCAATGACCCAATACTTTGGTTGAGTCAATCACTCGATTGAGTTTTATAACTATGCTTTTAGGTACCTTAATCCATATGTGCTAAGATTGATATGATTTTTGGTAACTTCTAATAGGCAAAAAGTTACATGATGAAAGGTGTAAACTTGGTATAGTGGACTACTATGACCTTATCTAGAGAAGTGTGGGTGATTTGGGTTTTGTAAAGCAAGGCATGTTAATACTTCTTTTTTGGGTAAATTAATTTGAATTACGATTCATGATGAAGGAAAATTGTTGATATATGTTCTTTCACACAAATATTTGAATAACAAGGATGTGTTAGAGTCCAAACTTTTAATGTGGTGATGCTAGCCAAACAAGGTTAAAAACTTCTCTATCACCCGGATACTTTGGTGGCAAAAATTCTAAAAGCAAGACACTATCCATCTGGGAATTTTTTGAATGCCCATGTTGGTGTTAAGTTAACCCACATTTACATGGCATAGCATTTTGGAAGGAAGAGCATTCCTATTGCAAGGAATCACTTAGAGAGTTGGAACCAGTTCTTCTATTGATATTAGAAATGATCCATGGTTACCACTATTGAAGGCTTCAAAATTAGAGATCCACAAGTTCTCCCATTAGTCTATTAGAGTGTTTCCCAACTTTTATTGCCAAATCTAGTTTAGTGGAATAGTGACCTCATTTTCTCCATTTTCTCACAAAGAGATGCAGCTACAATTTTTAGAGCTTCCTTTAACCCAAAGTCTTCAAGATGATATTCTGTTTTGGCAACCCAAAAGCAAAGGCAATTTCTTAGTGAAAATTGCATATAAATTGGCATGGAGGAACCATGTTAATGTCAAGATTCAAGCCCAAGCACTAGGGTACCAAATTTACTCAACTTTGCAACAATCGACCTCTTGGTGGAGAAGCTTATGGAAGCTTAACATTATATGAGAAAACAGAGTCTTTGGGTGGAGAGTATGTAGAAATGCACTGCCAACTAAAGAAAGACTTGCTTCTAAGGGTGTCACAATTGATGGAGGTTGTTATTTATGTGGGCACCAAGTTGAATCTACTAATCACTTATTTTTTTATTGTCCATATATATTGAATGCTTTGTTTGAAGCTTCCCCTAGTTGCATATCGCCTTTTGTTACCAATGATAAGTGGTTGCAAAATTTTGTAGAATGGACAACAAGGCAATCAAATGATATGCTAGTTAAGTTGACATTGGTCTAGTAGGAGATGTGGGGTGCAAGAAATGCTTCTTGGCTAGGAAAGAAGGTTCCCACATCATTGGAGATTGGAAAAAATGCAGCTCAATTGGCTACAAGCTATTGTGAGGAATCTACGCAAATGTAAGTCACAGGAGGATAAATAGGAATGGTCTTCATTGGATATCTCCACATCAAAATGTGTATAAGATAAATGCTAATCCTGCTTTGTATTGAGAATAATATCATGAGAATTGGCATTATAGTTTGAGACTCAAAAAGTTTGTTTATGGCTAGGAAGTCAGTACAAATACCAGGGTGCCCAGAGCCAGATAGAGCAGAGTTGGTAGTAGTAAGGGAATCTTTGATTTTTGCATGAGAAGCAAGATTCAAGCAAGTAATATTGGAAAGGGATGGTAGAATGTCTACAACAATATTGAAAATGCTGATGATGATTTGACTTATAATGGTTCTATTCTTAGAGACATTGTTTTGTATGCTTCTTAGTTTCATAGTTTCTATAGTAGCTCTATTCCTAGAGAGTGTAATAGAGCTGCAAATTTTCTAGCTCATAAGGCAATTAGGGGGGAATTTGGCATATGGCTAGAGGACTCACCTAAAGACCTTGTTAATTTGTTGATTGATGATTTAGTTAGATTATAAATTTGAAGTTTCAATTAGGATAAAAAAAAAAAAGGATGCGTTGAAGTCTTCTCATCCACCTTCTTTTTTGCCTATTTGGAAGTCATAAGGATGGCATCTAATATTTTGAAGAATTATTTTTTGAATAAACTACCAATTTGGACCTTCAATAATATACATGACATCAATTTACATCATCAAAGTCTTGCAACATCAAATGAGTTCTTCAAAGATTTTAAGTGACATCAAGTTGGTTTTGCCATGAACTCCCGTCTTCTAACTCTTACTGTGATGCCTATGGACCTATGGATCAAGTTATTTTTTTTCACGGCAAAACTAACTTAATGTCACTTAATCTTTTGAGGACGTATTTGATCTCATAAGTCTTTGAAGGACTAACTTGATGTCACTTAAAATTTTTGAAGGACTCATTTGATATCACAAGTCTTTGAAGAACCAAATTGAAGTCACATGTATCCTTAAAGGACCGAATTGGTAGTTTAGTCTTCTTTTTTTTTTAATATGGTTAGGTGATGCTTTCTACTACTTCACCACAGGTGACGAGTGCCAGACAAATGCATGCCGATGAGAGTGAGGGCTTGAAAGCCGCTAAATAAATGGTTGAGAGAATGAGTAGCAAAAAACATCAAAAAAAAGATTAAAAATAGTTTAAGGGTATTATTGCTTACTTGCAAAAAGTGTTTGAATCTTCTCCTTATATAATATTTAATAGGTTTTTTAATAATTTTAATGTAATTGGTCTTTTTTCAATTAATCGTTAACTATCCTCAATATTCAAAGTTCTGAAAATTGAACCGAACATTGAATCGGATAAGATATTGGTTCAAAGATTTAATAGTTTAACCAATTGAACCCAATATAATAAAATATATACAATTATTTTTTGTCATATATATATATATATATATATATATATATATATATATAATAGAAAATAAGTAGAAGTATTAACGATAAACATCAAAATTTACTATATAATTTATAAAAGTGGATTTTTTTGGACAAAATAAAATGACCTTTTTTAAAAAATATATTTTTTTTTATACAAGATAAAATGAATTTATTAAATTTGCTAATTTAATTGGGCTAAAAGTCATCATTGGCCCAAAATCTCAAATCCAATTCATTAAAAACCCTAGACCTAATAGTTAATTAATTTTCTTTCCATGGGCAGCTAAAGAGCTACACAGCCACACACTCAACAAAAAAGTGAAGAAACACTTAAGAGCCACATAGCCCCACCAATTCATTTTCTTTGTGCAGGTTGTAGAGCCACACAAACATGTTACAATGGAAAGCAACGCAATGTGAAGGAAGTGTTGCCCATAGCACTGCAACAAAGAGAAGGAGAGAGTGTAACTATTGGTAGCGACCTGCAGCTTGGGAGGAACAGTGTCGATGGTGATTAGAATCTACTTACGTGGTGCTATAGAACTGAGAAGAGAGAACACCGTTCACCTAAATCTGAGATCTACATTTTGTTTTTCATTTTTGTAATTTTACAGGAAAAAAGCACTTAACCCCCCTGACGTTTAATGAATATGCACTTTACGCCCTGCATTTTAAAAATATGTAACCCAACCCCTCACCTTTACCAACCATGCAATTTGCCCCTTCTGTTAAGTTTTCCATCCATCCACTCTGTTAATAATTACATGATAGGCATGTGACCTCATTATTAACAAAATTATCCCTCTTTATCTTCAACCTCATCCACCCTTTTCCTTCTTGATTCTTAGCGTGTATTTTCTCTATGTAGAACCCTAACTTATGCCAAAGTCTTTCTTCTTCCAAATTTCAAACCCTAACTCAAAGCCGTTTTTCTCCTCAAAATCTAATCCAAACTTAGCTCCCCTCTTTTGCTCAAAATCTAACCCAAAGCCCCTATTTGCCCCAAATTTGCAGCCCCTGTTCGCCCATATTCGTACAAGAAATTTGCCCCCATTTCACATAAGAGCATTTGTTAAAATGGAAATTGATGTATCTATTAGGAGCAATGGCACTTCAAATATTCCAAGTGGCTTTCATTAAAATGTAGTGGGCATTGTATTTAACTTATGTTTCTAGCTCTAAAGACCTTATGTTGGTTGCAAAAGAATGATTTTGGTGCAAGAGAAGTCGTGTTTCATATCTTCAATTTCTTTTTTTGTTTTTTGTGGTACACTATTTTTCTATCTTGGCCTTGTGAATAGATTTTCAATTCAATGTTATATTGATCTTGTTAATTTCATATAAAAACCTTGGGGTTGCTTTCATTTCTGCTCTTGTTGCTACTATTATTGTGATGAAAGCCAACGTAGTTGTTATTAGAATCTTGGATCATTTTCGTTGTACTTGTGTAGAATATAGTACATTTCAAAAGCACTTTGCAAGCGTTTACAATGAAATTAGTCAATTTTCAATAATAGCAATTAGTATAATTTTATGGAAACTATTTGTAAAGGACTTTCTTACCCCCTCCTCTAAATCGCACAGTAGGATATTAGTCAAGTATTGGTTAGAAGACCACTCTAGCTGTGTAAGAATTGTGTTGTACTGTAAATTGTGGAACCACATCCACTTTCTAATCGTAGCATTAAAGACAAGGGGGCAAACAAAGTTAGTAGCATGAGTTGATTTTATTGAATTGACTAAAGCTACATCTATTTAGGCACTTATTCATATTTGACAAGATGAATGATAATAGCCAATGAATTTGCAACTAAAGAGACACTGCATCAAATCTTCAAGGTTTGAGCTTGATTTGTTTCAATAAACATACAAAACACAAGTAACATTAGCCTCTCATAGAGCTATGTGCATATTTAATCTCTTTTTTGGTTTTTGACACCATCAACCATGTCCAAAAATTGTAAAATGAGATTTAACTTTTTTATTACAAAAACCACTATTGAAATGTAATATGAATAGCACTGTTGTTCCATTACTATATAAATTTAGTTTGATTACAATTAGAATAGCAAAGTAATATGATCAAAATATGGGTTGTGTAATAAAACAAAACGTAGAACCATGCACAATAAACAAAAGACTATATTGTAGCTTCCAAAAAAAAAAAAGGAACAGCGACAAAGAAAAGTAGCTTAAAAGGACAACTTAAACGAGAATAGTTCCCAAAATAGCCATGCACAATAAACTGAGATTCCACATTGTGTTGATCCTTGATGCATGTTCATGAGTGCTCCTTGTATGGCTGTAAACTTCAATCTTTTTTGGTGTTGGAAGTGGTTGAGTGAGTGAAATTGGAACCATTTGTACAGTAGAAGCATTGTCAGTAGGAGTAGCACTATCCCTACCTTTCACACTCTTTGATATAGATCTACTTGCAACAACACCTAGAGCACCTATAGCACCTGAATAATAACCATAACAAAACACAATCAATAACTCAAGAAATCTTAAAATTGTTTATCATTAAGACTAGACAGTTGTTCATCATTAATACTTGAGAAAATCTCTGCATAAGCACCCACACAAACAATGTAATGTATGCTAGTTTACTTTATTTTGTCCTTATAATGATATTGAACCACATAAACCATTTTTGGCAAGAGATTTTTAAACTAAAAGGCAGTACTTGCAAAATCATGAAACAAAAATGAATATATAAAGCTACATGAAAATGAAAATACAAAAACCAGCAATTTCTCCCTGAAAGTAACATGAGCATAACCATTAATGCAGAATGTTTTTGAAATTTAGCATAACCACCAGAACCTCTCTTTGTGTGCATACATGGAAAAGAAATTAATAAAAGAAATTGGTGCCAATTATAAGAAAAGAAAAATAATACCAATGGAACTAGCAATTGGACCACCAGCAGGCACATTAGAAATGGAACCACCAACACTTATATCTTCACCATGAACTAATCCTGCCAAATTAACCAACCACCATATTAGTTCCTAAATCAAACACAACAAAATTAAAATTGAACTATAAAAGATAAAAAGGAAGATATAACCAGAAGCATTCTGTTTTTTCTTATGAATTATTCTTTTTGGAGCAGTAACAGCAATATTTGCAGTTGTAGCCACAAAGAAACCAACAGATGCATTTGTCATAGAGCCACCATCACATGCATTAGCCACAGAGCTACTAGCAGGTGCATTTGCCATAGAGCCACCAACAAGTGCAGGTGCATTAGCATTAGAGCCACCAGCAAAAGCAAGTGCAGGTGCATTAGCCATAGAGCCACAGGCAAGTTCAGGTGCCTTAGCCATAGAGCCACTAGCACTTGTACGTTCACTAGCTGCTAATCCTGCCAAATCAACCATCCACCCATTACTTTCTAAACCAAATATAACAAAAATAAAAGGGAACTATAAAAGACAAAATAAGACATAACTAGAAGCATTCTTTTTCTTGTAAATTATTCTATTTTGATTTATTGGCCTCTTGCATTCCTGACTATTGTGAACCCATTGATGGGAATTTCCACATTTGGTTGTATCACAAGTTCTTTTAATTCTAGATGCATCCTTTGGCTCATCAGTTGCTCTTTTCCTTGCCTTCTTTGGCCTTCCAACTTGAACTCTAGTATCAGGAGGCAATATAGGGTCAAAATCTGTCTAGGGCCACTCATCAACAAAAGGCATGGGATTAATCATAACCCCATATGTTGCCAAATGTCTGTTTCTTATAGTAGTGGCTGACATAATTCTCTAGCACCACTCTTTGTGCATAGATGGCACTAACCACATGTGCACATGGGATGCCAGTTATATCCCATATTCTGCAGGAGCATGCTCTAGCAATCAAATCTACCACTTTCTTACTATCTGAAAATGTATGCACCTCAAATTTTCCAACCCCATTCATGTGTGGAATGCATAACACGGCTTTTTCTTTTGCTGTCTCTAATTTAGCTTTAATTCTTGGGCATATAACGCCATTGTACTTCGTCACGCCCTCTTTTTTAGCTGCAAACCACTTCATCAACATTCTCCTAATTGTCTCCATCATAGTGATGATGGGTTTATCTCTGGCAGGTAATATTGCAAAATTAAATGATTCTGCAATATTATTTTGAAGAGCTCCACACTTAGCAACTAAGGAAAACTTGTGCCTTGACCAAGTTGTAAGATCCCTTTCCTCTAACCATCTTGTTGCTCCTTCATTTATCTTCCTCATCTCATCAATGTGGAACCTGAATTCACTTGTAGTTGTAGCCCTCACAACATTCCATAGCACATCCTCAATGTTTGTCCTTTCTAAGTTAGTTTAAAATTTGCATAAAGATGTCGATCGCAGAATCTATGTTCAACTCCTAACTCCTCAAGAACCTCTTTTAAACCCTAAAAAAATTTCAAGACATTCAAAAAATCAGATTTAATAAAACTATATTAATTTATAAGTAAATGTAATTATGCATACCTTTTGCTTATCAGACATAAACACCCAACTTTGCTCTGCAACTGATCCAATGTCGTCAATCAACAAGTCTAGAAACCATTGCCAACTATCCTTTGTCTCTGCCTCAACTGCAACATATACAATTGGAAAGATGCTATCATTTCCATCTCTTGCAACAGCAACCAATAGTGGGCCTCCATAACCAGCTTTTAGAAAACACCTATCTAGATGGATTATGGGTCTACAATACTTCAAATCCCTTTTTGATACATCCAAGCATGCATATAATCTCTTAAATTTATGTGACTCAACTTGCAACTTCATAGTTGACCTAGGGTTATACGAGCGGACTGCAGCACAGTAATTCCACAACAATCCATATTGAGTTGCATGGCTTCCTTGAAGCGTCTGCATAGCCATCTTGTTAGCCCTATACACTTGGAACCTTGACACAAATATATTATTTTCCCTAGCAACTTGGTTCATGAAAGGCTGATTTTTCCATTTGCCTTTATGATCTCTAATGTGATCTTGGTAATTTTTGGCTAGCCACCTTGCATTTGCCTTGGTATTATGATTACTCCGCCCACAATCATTGTGGTCAACATTATACCAAGTCTTTATTTGGAAGCATTTTTCTTCTCTAGTTTGGCTTGCATGCATCCTCCAACCACAATTCCTTTTGCAGTGGACCTTAATCCTGAGGTTCATTCCTCACATAGGCAAAATCAATTCCATTTTCAATTGCATATTTCTTCAAAGCATCCTTGAATACATTGGGATTTGCAAACTTCATTCCTAATTTTAGATTGATCTTCTTTTTCACGTCAATAAATTGGTTGAACTCTGGAAATCTCTTTGTCCGCTCCCTTCCTGTGAGAATATTTTAAAACACAAATATAAAATATAGTTAATTGAACATTTACGAAAACAAAGATAACTTTCAAAGTTAGAAAATTTCAAATTTACCTTCGTCATCAGATGCATTAGGGGTCAATAAGGTGTCACCATCATCATAATCAGATTCACATTGGCCATCCCAATATGGGCCAATATCAATACCTTTAATACTGTTACTAGAAACTCCTTCACCACCCACACTATTATTATGCCCATTGTCTTCAAAAAACAAGTCAAGATGATCATCATCACTATCTTCAAATTGACAACCTTCTAAGCTATCATCAATCATCTCCTTCCGCTTTTCTTTTCCTTTTCCCTTTTTTGAAGTCTTTCCTTTTGCCTTCCCCTTTCGACCTTCACTAACTTCAACTTGTCCATCACCCACAGGGATAGTAACTCCGTTGTCTCCACCATTAACTGAATATATTGCATATATTTGCAATACAACATCCTTTTTACCCTTCGTTGCTTGAATGATATTTGTCACATCCTTATCAACCAATAAAACTTTTGTATTCTCAAAAGGATCACCCCTAAACTTATACAAGAACCTCTCAGGTTCATTAAATCCTAAGCTTGTTACATGGGAACAAAGATCGGTGACAGATAAATAGTCAACATCAAATTGTTTTAACTCCTCACAAACACCCCCCACATAACCCATTGAAGGTGTAGATTGTAACACCCCTCCATAATATATGATACAGGTGATAATTGACATTTCTGTAGTTGAAATAGCAAAATATAAGCCCATATTACAGAAGAAAAAAAATTAAGTACAACAACAAAAAAATCACTAAATATAATAAAAATCATTCTCAAATAACCACACAAATATATGCATCAATTATATGAACCACAAAAGCATCAGTATCTGAGCCCATAATAAACCAACAAAATCACATTTTATTAGCCCAACAGGTCCAGTTAAAGGGAAAAAAAATCTATAAAATGCAATGCCAAAACATTCCTTCAAAGTTATGTGTGTATGTGTGTATAAGCCAACCAAAGAATCCAATATTTAAAGCATGTCATATACTTACTTGCATTATACTATGACATTACTTAGTCAACAGTGTCCCAACAATTGAAAACTAATAAACTATTTTTTATAGACCAATTGGGACCACAATGTCTCAACATCAAACCCCATCACAAAAGGAAATCAAATTGAAATAAACAAAGAATTCAATCTGACAATGGGACCACAAATGTTTATCCTAAACTTGGACATGGACCACTCAACCAGCTATTTTAACTCCCAAAAATTGAGATCGCCCATGTCACAACCATGTTCATCGAAATGGAGAAGGGAAATATTGCTTCATACCGCAATGGTAGAGCTCTTCTCGCAGTGGGCTACTGTGTGTCTCGTGGTGTCGTCGGTGCGTCTCATTGTGGGCTACAACGTGGTGTGTCTCGATGGAAGGGGCGGAAACAGAGGTGTGTGCGTGATGGAGTGTGAAATCGAGTATGAGAGGGGCAATGTCTCTGTTGGGTAGTGAAACAGTGAAAAGGGATGGTGAAGGGCTAGAAAATATTAGGGTTTGAATTGGGGTGTCAGGGTAGTTTTGTCAATAATGAGGTCACGTGCCTATCATGTGATTACTAACAGAGTGGATGGATGGAAAACTTAACAGAAGGGGCAAATTGCACAGTTGATAAAGGTGAAAGGTTGGATTACACATTTTTAAAATACAGAGGGTAAAGTGCACATTCACTAAATGTCAATGGGATAAAGTGCTTTTTTCCCAAATTTTATTTTTTGCCAAACCACTAGACTGCCTATCTTGCCTCGATTCAAGCAGTTGGGCGATTTTTGGCCGATTTGACCGATCTTTTGTTCACCAATTTTTATGAGCTAACTGAACCGAATGAGGGTCCGGTTCTTGGTTTGACCGATCGTCTGATCCAATTTTCAAAACACAGTTAATATTAATTTGTTGAAAAGTCAAAGTAGTCATTAAAGTTACTACCTTTGATCTTTTTTATTTGTTACTTTGAGGAAAAATTCTTAATTCATTTTATTTATCATTCTCACATATAAATAAAATATTTATTATTAATTTTTCAATTTTACCTTCACACAATTTTGAGCATAATGTTAATCAAGAAATATAGTATAACAGTAATAAAATAAATCAATTAGACGTTAGAAGTTAAAAAAGGACATTTTAGTAAAATGTGTCATAATTAAGTCTTAATATTGGGTTCTTTAATTTTTGTGCATATGACTAAAATGACAGATAAGATAAATCTTAAGTAGTATCTAACCATAAAAAATAGTTAATTAAAAAAAAACACCATAAAAAATAGTTAATTACTCCTTTCATAGGTAAAAAACTTGACCTGAAAATCGATTCGGTCAAGGTACCGAGTCAACCAGTGGGTCACTGGTTGAACCGGATATAATTAAATAAATATATAAATATATATTAAAATTCAAATAAATACAAAGAAATGACAAAAATAAATTTTTTATAATGATCAAATAATTTTTTGACAAAGATAAAGAATTATATTAATGATGCCATAATGAAATTACTGTAATACCTATTAGTTTATTTTTTTTTTTGTATGAAACCTTAATATCCTTTTCCTTTTTTTTTTGTCTGAAATTTCAATTTTATTAATGGGTACAAGAATAGTTGAAAAAACAAAGGCCCAAAGTACCAAATTATGATACAAATAAAGAAAGCCTTAGTAGTTAGTATCATTAATTGGCCTAAAAATTAGCCTAGTCCAATAACCCCTTATAAATGTGAAAAAACCCTAATGTCTACAATATTATTTTTTCTCTTGATGGCAGCAACCATTGCCCCACTTTCTTTCTGTCTTTCTTTTCATTCCTTTCTTTCTGAGTAGTAGCAAACTCGAGCAATAAGCAACGTGCTCTTCTTCCATTCTTTACTTTGCGAGCAGACTAAAGCAACATGGAGCGAGTGTGGCAACAGGATGAGTTGGCAACAACACCGAGCGCGATGGCGAGCGGCGGGGCTATGCAATGTCAAGTGGTGGTGCAATGGTGACGTACTACTTTTGCATCCGAAGCTCCCAGCCTTCTATCTGGGTTTAGCCATTCTGCTTTTTCTTTTTCATGACTCGGTCCGATCTCATCAAACCGATTAGGTCACCAATTTTCAACCAAATCAGCTGGGTTGCACTGGTCTAATTTGATTTCATTACATGGCCGATCTTTAGAGCAACTCAGACCGACTAGTTGGCCGATTCACCAGTTTACTGGTCTGACTAGCCCGTCCGAGCCGATTTTTATAACTATAATATTTACTATTGTCAATAAACTAAGAATCTTTCAAGTCTATACGTACAAAACTCTATTACCATATATGAATAAGGTGGATAATTTAAGGGCATGTTTGGCATATTATATTAGATATGATAGGATAAATTAATATAATGCAATGACTTTATTAGTTGTTTAGTGCAACTAATGTATTATATAAGTTTATCTATATATATATATATATATAAATGATGGATAACTTAATCATGGATAGGTGGAATTAAAATAGATATTAACAAAATTATATAAATAAATTAAATATTAATGATAAATAGTTTTTAAGATAAAAATATATAATTAATATAACTTATAACTATATATAATAAAAATAAAAATATTTAAAGTAGTTATAATTAATAAATAACTATTTAACTACAACATGTATTTTTAAATAAAATAAATAATTAAATTTTTATCAAAAATTCAAATAATTAATAAACATTATTGATTTAATATAATATTCTATGTAAGAAATTAAAAGTACAAGCAAAAAAAAATTAAAAGGGGTTATCTAAAACGCAATTTACTTAAATAAGGTGCATCACACACTTTTATTTAACCATACTTTTGAAGTGTAGCTACATAACAATGCATTTAACCACATTTTGTTGGATGTCGCTAAGTACATTCAATCACATTTTAAATGCATTTAGCTACATAATGAAAATGTGGCTAAAAGATAGTGCATGTGCACCTTATTTGATATGATGTACCATAGTATCCTCAATTAAAATATATAAGAAAAAGAGATTTGTATGTTTGTTACTTTTTATATTTTAATATAAAAAATAATGATTAAAAATATTAAAATAGATCATTACATTTTTATATATTAAAAATAATATCAAAGACAAAAATAATAATTTTAAATATAAAAGACTATTTTTAATCGACGCTTACAATTTTAATTTGGAAAAAATTTAGACCAAGTTTTTTCTATTTATTTTATTCATTTTTTAGATCAAAGAATAACATGTATTCGTTATTCTTGAGATAGGTGTGCATTTTAAACTTTTAAATTACTCATTTTAAAAAATTATCCATATATTATTATTTGATTTTTTTATTTGAGAATTAATTAAAATAAATATAAATAACTTAATACAAATTTTGTCCAATCAATTACTAGTTTGAGTTTTTACTCCATCAAGACACCACAATTTAAATAGTTGAATGACAGGGCACAACTTCGGTTCGGTGATCAATTACACGTGACTGGGAGCATGGCGCTTATCACATTGTGAAGTTTTTTTCAATAATCAATATATGTCTCTATTGTCGTTGTAATTGACAAAAATTATATCGGAATCCAAATTCGTGAAGGACACTAAGACATGGCACTCAACAAGAATCAAGGTCTTGAACTGGTTGGCATTGCCCGGGAAGGTGACATTATATCTTGCATGGTGTAATTGAATTAGATTGATTAAATGAATCCAAAAATCCAAATCAATTAAATTAATTTAAATCAATTTGAAAGATCAATTTATTTTTTAAAAAAATCAAACCAAATCATTTATTATTGATTCAATTTCACATTTATAATTTCTCAACTTGATCACCCATACATTCAATCCAATCAACTAATTTTTTATTTATTTTTAATCCTTCAAAATTTTACACTTTATTTTTAGTCATAATGACACTTTTACCCTTTTTTAATATTTATTTAAAAAATTTATCTATTTATATTATTATTAAATATATCATAAAAAAAATTTATGATAATAGAAGCTTATTTTTTTTGCCATGAGAATAAAAAATTTTAAAAAATATAATTCTTTAATTTTTAATTCAACCTGATAACCAAAACCAAATTAATCCAATCTTGATCAGATCAATTTGATTCGAATTTGTTAAAAAAAAAATTAAATCAAATCAATTCAATTAAATTTAATCAATTTAAAAAAAAAATCTAAACCAAACTAACCAATTTACACTGCTAATTGCTTGGAAGCAAAATCCAACAATAGTCGTGCAAGGACTTGAGTCAGTCTGAACCACGCCCAAGCAAACAAACAATAAGAGCCAAACAAATTGCTACAATTGCAATATCACTGAATCATGTAACAGTGCAACACCATCCAAATAAAGTAATGATAGGGGGATACATAAAACTGTGACACATACAGTACAGATGATATTGTGACACAAAAGGAAAGTGATGTGTGAAGGAGGCGTTTGTGAGCCTATAGACTAGGTGCATACTCTTCCGAGTTCCACCAAATTTACAGTTGTAGTGCTACCCTTCTGAGTTTCAAATTAAACGTGTCACTGAATGTAAGAATTCACATTCTCCGTTCTTGATTTGTGGTTCATTAGTTAACTATCCATGAACCATATACTCAAAATTCAAAAGAAATGAACTTTCACATTGAGTGACACATTGAACTTGAAAGGATATGCACTTGCAACTTATTAACTTGAACTTAAAACTTGGAACTTGAAATTGTAAACTTGGTAGAACTTGAAACTCAAAAAAGTATGCACCCAATCCATGGACCCACGAAACACCCCCCAACACGTCACTCTCCCTTTATGCCACAACACCATCTGCATCACATGCATCGCAATATTACACGTCCCCTTATCATTACTCATCCAAATAATATGCAAATTTTATGATGCTTGGGACTGCTCACTATTTCAAGAAAAAATGTTAGCTACGTAAATTTCCACATTCCTTGCATGTCCCAGCAACCAAGCATGGCAAGTACATAGCTGCACTGCTCACAACTAACACAGGGAATCGAGGATGCAAGCCATCATGGCACTAATAATTGAGCTAAAATGTTATGGATAAATTCTCCCGAGTCTCAAAGTAGTACAATTTATACTAAAGTTATAACAAATTGACAATATAACCATACATGTTGTTAGTCTCACATTGTTGACCAGATAACCATACACAGACCTTTTCATGTTTGGCAATGTAAAATGCACCGGAAAGAAAAGGGACGTGATCTAATTACAGTTTTTAGAATAGAATATACAGGGAAAACACGAGATGAACTGGTCGCAGATTTGTAACAGCAGCAGCTAAACCTTGTCCCACTTAGGTAAGGTCAGCTATGTAGATCAGACAACACTATAATATCCTATCATGAATCATCTTTACTCATAACTGCAGATTTGAACAAATGAACAAAAATATAAAGAAAGCCTGTCTAAGATCAATATTCACAACCATGAGTATTCGCATAACGATGAGAGCTCTTCCAAACTTAAAAGACCTTCAACATTTCCACCGACAAATAAACAGACCAAGTCCCAACCATATTTGAACAAGGAAAGATAGTAACAGGACAACCAGTCCTGTATAAGATTTTGATTTAATCACTTAAAGAATATAAAACACTATTGTCACTGTCTAGTCTCTTCAAAATTTTCAGCACAACCATACAACCTCATAAATGAGTAATTAACAAGTTCCCCCCAACAGGAACACCAAATGAGACGAGGTGCCATATTAAGATCGCATGCTCTACAATAAATCGAAGTGTCTCAAAACCGAATCCTCGGGCAAAATATTTTTATAAATTTTGAACTAATGCATGATACTGGAAGTAGGTCTCAAAGAATGGCAAGTAGAGAAATTCAGGAACCTCAAACTCTATATAGTTAACAACCTTGTTCAGATGTTGACGACATCACAGCAGCGTATAGATTACAGGTCCAAAATGAGTCAAAACCCGTTTTGTTCAACTTAGCTAGAATACTACTTAAGCATCTTGTTGGCAACTAAACATAGGCATATGACAGATATTTCAACCACAAGAGATAAAAGCAAGAGAATTATTAAAATTTTATTGCCATTCAGCTAACAAAGCACGTACACAACAACACAAAATTTTTTTCCTACAAGGTGAGCTCCATTCTATATAAATCAAATGACACCATTGTGTTCTACCAAAAACCAGATTTTGTTAAGGCCATCTATAGCATATTTGATTTCTCCTTTGGAACTCCAAAACCATGGTTTGGGAGAAAATAAACTGTAAGAGAAATTTTTGCCAAACCATAGTTTGGAGGTTTCCAAATGGAAAACCAACCATATGATTGATTAAATCAAGGTCTTCCTTAGTATTTTCTCTTAGAGATTTCCTTGGTCTTCCTTTACCTTGGTTTATCAAACTATCCGCCATATGATCCACATTTCTTATTGAAGCCTCTATTGGTCTTCTTCTAAATAACCAAACCACATTTAGCAAAATCCTATCATCATGTCTTAATTAAGTACAAACAAACACATCAACAATAACAACAACAAAACCTTTTCCAACTAGGTATAGACTAACAAAAGCACAACCCTAATGTGCAATAGGAACTGTACTGAAATTTCAACAGTATTAAATCTCCAGAAATTTGAACCAGATGAGAATAAGAATGCAGTAGCTTATAATGATCTACTCCAAAAATTGGGGGTCAAGATACAATATTCAATTTAAGTATGCCTTCAAAGAAACAGTACATAAAAAAAAAAAAAAAAGAATATCAAATAAACAACGAAGAATAACTTAAGTAACAAATATGTACAATTAAGATGGGCTATTAAGAACCAAACACATTAGAATTGATGCATGTGATCAATATGTTTGTTAGAACTAGTATCAAACTAGAAGAAAAGTAGGAAACCAGACAATATGAAATGCAGAGACTGAGCTTCAGTATGAAGAACTCAGCTCAAAGCTCGTATATTCAGTAATGGAAATAAGAACACTCAAAAGAAAAGAAAAATATCCTGGGCATAGAGGAGCCCTTCAGCCTCTCGAATTCTCTCTCACAATTCTATTATGACTTCATTCCCTGCTACCCATCAAAATATACCCCTACCCACTATAGCAAATCTTCTCTGATCCACCTATTTCTCTTTCCTACTCAGCATAACAAACTCCCAATTTGTCTTACTCTCATTTTTGGCCCTTATCAGCCCATTCTTTCTATTTTTCTTCCTAGCATAAATATTACCAAATGTGGGATTCCTATCAATACCCCCTCCTTGAAGAATCACCTTGTCCTCAAGGTGATGCAATGGTATTGGAAAGACTTCCTCCTAGGTCCCAAATCTTGTAAAAGGAAGAGGAAATTATGCTTGCAATGTAGTAACCTCCACCGAGGTCCCACATATCCCTTCCTAGTCCCATACTTATAATTTCTTGATGTTCCTCAGATTCTGTAGGTGTCTTTGCAGCTTGGCAATCACTAACATAATCAGCAAAGTTCCAGTTGAGCCAAGAATCAATTTCCTTTTCTTCAACAGCTTCCTCACCCTTCTCTTTGACAACCAATAAAGCTCTTGCAGGAACAAGTTCTACTATGGTGATGGCATCAAATGTCGTCCTCACGGCAAGGCATATCTTCAATCCGTGTTCTTTAGCTACAGGATGAAACACACCAACCATGCAACATCCAGTAAGAAATGACATATATGCAATCCAGCAGTACTGATTTTCAATCTCTGCACATGCTCTCCTGCAGAAAATTATCCTTGGTGCATAACAATGTCCAAACCCTTTAGAAAATGATGCAAATGTCCAGGACCAAGCTTTCTCACTGAATGTATCACTTGTCTCATGATTTATGGCATAGGTCACGCATTTTACCAACTGTCTTTTGTTTGTGAGTGTAAGAACTATATCATCCATTCTCCAATTTTCATCTTTCTTCTGGAGAAGCTCAATCCACTTGTTAGCAATTGCCATGTGTAGGCAATAATCAAACCCATCCCTGCCATCCTCAGTAGGAAGGTAGAATGTTGGCATTCCGTAATAGCCTGCCATCCATGATGAGTGGACATCTTGGTTGTGGCACCAAACCCATCAAACTTGTATTCTTCTAGCCACCATCTTACATTTGAGAATAGATACCCTAGTAACTCCCACCTGCAATCGTTGCATGGGCGAGATTCCACATCCATTGATAACCCCGTGACCCAGAATTTAAGTAATGACTGTCAATTGCATCAAACATGTTCTGCCCCAAGTAGAATAATAACGTGTAAATGCCTCTATCCTTATCACCAATTTCAGGTACAAGTTCACCACTGTTAAGTGTAGTGATGCTGCTATCTCCAATAGAAACAAGCTTGATATGAACCCCAACAAGAGGAGGTGAAACTAATCCTTCAATATATACTCCCAATTGAGAAGAGAATATGGGAATGTAAGTTTGACCAATATTAATTGCCCCGGATGCATGCTGCGCTCTAGGATAAAGCAAAGGTTTGTTCTGCCCAATACCAACATAAGAATCACAAGTGCATTTACCTTGCTAAACATTATGTGTTGACCATAAAGTAGCAAAGCTCATGGTTGATGCTAGAGTACCCGTAGGCATGAAAAGAAGAGATGCCACTCTGAAATTTGGCTCATGACTATCCTGTAAAGTTGAACCTAGTGCATCCATTACGTAGCATACAAACGTCTCCTCAAACTTTTCTTCATCCGCAACTCTGTATGTCCATAGATATTGCCACATTGCGTGTGTACTATGGTTTGAACGAGGTTCATCAGCAGTCCATTCCGGGAAATGAGGAAGATGCAGTGAGTCTACAACATGCTTCCCAGATTCCAATATTTGTGATGCACACATGCCAATTAGCTGAGAATTGCTAGGAAAGGAATCCTGAATATCAATGGCACTTCCTCCAAGGGAATCAAGAATATCCCCTTTCTAATGACCACAAGCAAGAGAATTTCCTCGATAGATCTAACAAGTCATCAATCTGCAATTGACCACGTTTCTGCTTGTAGAATGCAGCACCATGGACTTTAAACAAAGTCATACTAGTTTGGGGTTGGCCCACTAACTCCATAACTTGTTGGTTTTCTGTTACTGAGCCCCAATGCTTCTGCACACACATAAGGGCCTGGCCCAATATGTCAAATTTCTGACCCGACTTGTGACTTGCCATAGCCGCTGCCATCCTTCCTTTCCCTCCTTTGTATACCTGCTACAGGAACATGGTTCAGCGACCTTCATCTCCAACGACACTTCCGCCGCTGTGGTCAGCTCGTTCTCGAAATTCAATAGTTCAGGTGGTTCTGGTGGTGGGAGTTGGGTCGGCATGAACGAGAAGCCAAGCTCAGTCGCGGCTCCGTTCCTTTCTGTCTCTACCGGCGAAGCAGCATTCGACGGGTCTGGTGGTTTCGATGGTGTGGGTCGAGCAGCCACCCTCTCCCTCAACATACCCACTGCCACCATCGGTGCATCCTCGCGATCTGGTTGCTCCAGTGGGTCTAGTGGCTTCGGCAATGGCTCATGCGGTGCTTGCATTGCTAGTGTCGCCAGGCTCCATGGCTTCGATGCCATCGTGAGCTACTCTCTCTTTTGGTGGTTGATCGCCGAACTTCGTCGCACGTCCTTTCTCGTCTCAGCCATTTCCCGGTTAATCACAAGATTTCATTGTGTAACTTCTCCCTTTCTAGCCTCCTCCTTTGAGCCCAACACCACCACCATAGCTTCGCCTACTTATTCAACCACCCATACGTCATTCTCAATGGTTGCCACTTCGGAGTCCATCATCTGCTTGACCTTCTTCAGTGGCTCCTCTTCCTCCTTGTGAGGTTGTTTTTGTGCGTGGCCGATGATCAGATCGTTCTTCATCTCTACCGGGATTCCTTCTTCTTCTACTACTGGTTCCCTTATTACCCTTTTGGTCATCACCTCCTCTACAATATTCTTCACTTCCCACTTCTCTAACATTGGTTCAGACTCCGTTTCTCCCATGCTCAATCCACTTCTTCCTCCATCGATGATGCTATCCTTGTCATTAAAACTCCGGTGTCTCTCGTATTCTGGTTGAAACCATAAGACCACATTCTTCACAACCTTCCACCTAGTGGCATCTGGGTTGTGCCACATCCAAAATTGATACCATATATAAGCACGGCCTTCCAGAGCTTCTATCACTGCAAGTAACTTCTCATACTCTAGAGTTCCCTCAGTATAAAAGTGTTGCTCCACTTGTATCATCCATCTATAAGCATGACCATCTCCATCAAACGCTGGAAGTTTCTTCCTCTTCTAGTAACTCCAATTTTGTCTCCCCCTCCTATCCCCTACTATAGCAGCGTGTGATGAATCCATCCACTAGCTATCCCTGATCACAACCAACTCTGATACCAATTGTTAAAACTGGTATCAAACTAGAAGAAAAGTAGTAAACCAGATAATATGAAATGCAGAGACTGAGCTTTAGTATGAAGAACTCAGCTCAAAGCTCGTATATTCAATAACGGAAATAAGAACACTCAAAAGAAAAGAAAAATATCCTGAGCATAGAGGAGCCCTTCAGCCTCTCAAATTCTCTCTCACAATTCTGTTATGACCTCATTCCCTGCTACCCATCGAAATATACCCCTCCCCACTATACCAAATCTTCTCTGATCCACCTATTTCTCTCTCCTACTTAGCATAACAAACTCCCAATTTGTCTTACTCTCATTTTGGGCCCTTATCAGCCCACTCTTTCTATTTTTCTTCCTAGCATACATCTTACCAAATGTGGGGTTCCTGTCAATGTTCTACCATGTGACTAATATGTGTAGCATTAGAAACATTAGACTCTTAGAAAACAGCTACTGTTTCGGGGCATCTAACATCTATACCAAGCAAGCAAGCAATTCTACCATACATAGTTCTTTCACTTATTTCTATTTTCTTCTCTCTTTCAACATGGTATCAACGTAGTACCATCCTCCGCAACATGTCCTATCGCTATTCCGCTGCTGAGTTCCTAATAAAATTTAGAGCCCTATTGTTCAAGTAAGCGCTGATTCTTCTTTCCATTTACACAAATTCAAACCATTAAAACCCCTGTGCCTTCCCAGTGGTTCCGGTGCTCCATCACCATTCTTACTAGTACACCTCTATTTTCTGTTGCTCCATCTCCACGGCAACTACCCACTACTGCGGCCCACTCTTACGGCGACCTTTCGAGTCATTAACTCCACCATGTTGCCTTCCTCCAATGGTCCAAGAGCTTTATTTGCATGAAACAGGTGTGCCTCCACTAGCTGCTCTATCTCTAGAATTGCTACCCACCAAAGGCCACTAACTGGCCATCCCACCATAGTTGGCCACTCTTTTCTCTTCGCGTTTCATCATGCACTAGCTCATCTAAGCACATGACATTGTTTCTGATGGTGTTCTTTCATCGGCAACCCCCGTTGGCTCATCTCTGACCCTCCTTCGGCTCATTGTCATTGATTTCCAGCCAGTTATGTTTTATGGAGTTCATTTCATATTTTCTTTTATTGTTAAGGGTCTACTTGCAACAAATTTAAAGTTTAGTAAACTTTAGCTCAAGGGAGAGTGTTAGAATTGATGCATGTGACAAATGTGTCATAACATGTGATTAATACATGTAGCATTAGAAACATTAGAATCTTAAGAAATGATAATCAACAAATATAGACAAATTACTAGTAGTTAGCTTTGTGATGAAAACATACCTGAAGTTGAAGATTCTTGGAACTGAAGTAACTGGGATTCCAAGTTTCGTAATCAGCCAATAGACCATTGAATAAAAGGGAGTTCACAACAAAAATAAACTAGTCTGAGGCTTCCATCACAGACGTTTTGATTGCAAAGGACAGGACAGGCCTAACCTGGAAGGAAGATTAAAATGGTGTGGTGGAAGATAAGGACCTTTCTCTAGAACGGTGGGACTCAACAGCAGTATAATGGTAATATATAAAGACAAAACCGTTAACAAAATGTTGCAGTAAAAAATAAAGCTTTATATTATCGTAGCAATTAAGAAAGTGAGCAAGAAACTACTAACATTTTCGTATCTGTTGATAAGAATTGTTCAACATACAAATCATGCTTCTGTACCATTATGTCAAATATACCAGGACTACAATGGAAGAGAAAGTTCAGTAAGGTCATCCCAGAAAAGTAAAATAAAGAAAAGTTTAGTATTTAATTGATCATGAACATTATAATGACCTCATCAGCCCCATTGTCGTTATTCATGAATCATGAGCTCAGAGATTTCCCCAGGACAATCACTCGTAATGAGTAAATACTAGCATATGAGAGTGGTAATATCAAAATGATACTAGACTAAGATCATAATCTCATAACCAAGAGCCCAACAGAAAATACGTTTTGCTAAGAAAATACATCAAATTATAAATTATTCACGTAGTAGAGCTGACAAATATCAGAGCTATAACCAACTACACAGTTTTTGATGGAAGAAGAACCTTATAAAAAAGAAACCGCTACCCAGAAAACTGACCCATGACAAAACACAAAGATAGAACTAGTAATACCAAAATGACACTAGTCTAAGATCATAATATGGCAACCAGGACAATTCACATCCTGATGAGAAATTGCATCTTTCTATAAATTATTCATGTGGTAGAGCTGACAAATATCAGAGCTATAACTAACTTCACACTTTCTCAATGAAGAAGAACAAGAACAAGAATAAGAATATTACAGAAAAAGAAACCCCTGCCTAAAAAATTGAAACAACACACAAAATTCCTAATCAAAGGTCACAAATCTGGAACTGCTCCAGCAGAATGTGAGCTCTCCCAAACTTCAATACCTTCAACACCTTCCCTACTAACAAACAACCTATCCCCACCACCCTCAATCTTCTTGATAACCCCTCTCTCCGAATCCTCCCTCTTATCCACGAAGTTCCTCCTATACAACCCTTCGCCCTCACCCTCATTTCCCCTCTCAACACCACCACCAACCACACTTTGAACCCTAGACCAAACCTCCAAACCTCCACCTCTCCCCACAAACACTTGCCCCCTATAACAATGCACCACAACACTATTTCCCTCATCACCATAACTCACCAAGCTAGGGTTCTTCTCCTTCAAATAAACCCAAGGATCATCCCCTAAACAACGCATATCAGCCATACCCAAATCCCCAGACTTAGAACACAGCTTGAAAATCGCCAACCCTTCCACGTCAACATCTACGTCAGCAAACGAATCTCCGAACCTGCTACTCCGACCTGCGCCGGGCTCGTTCGTCTCCCAAACCACATCTCCGGACCTAGGGTCCCAAATCCGGATGTAACCGGAGTAACCAAACGCGCCGCTTGTGACGGCGCTTCCGACGAGAACGCCGGTCGCCGGAACGAATTTCAGCTTCCCTGGAACCATGTGCTTCGCCTGGTTCCCCGATTGGCGCCCTAACTGCGACACGATCTGGATCCTCGATTTATCTACCTCAAGGACACAGTTCTCGCGGTGAGGACAATCGAACGAGGCGAAGACGGAGGTTTCGGAAGCGGTTATGGCGTTGACGCGCGCCTTGAAGATGCGAGGGTCCGAGGGATCGGTCCAGTGTACGGATCCGACGTGGCGGCTGCCGGAGAAGTCGTAGAAGTGGAGTCCCGCGTCGGATTCCGATCCGACGGCTGCGATCTCCGGCCAGACGCGGCAGATCGAGTCGATCTCGTCGAGGTGAGTGCGGACGGTGCCGGAGTGGGCGAGGCTCCAGTCGTAGCCAGAGATCTGGCCGCCGTGGGCGATCCAGACGGCGCCGTTGTCGGCGGCGGAGAAGGTCGACGGCAGGCCCTCCGAGGCAGGGCGGATGGACTTGACGACGGCGGCGTCGATGCCGGAGAACGGCGGAGGGGCCGCGGCTGAGCGGAGGCGGGAGTCGATGCCGTAGAAGGCCGCCTCGTCGGCGAGCTCCTGGGTGGAGAAGCGGCGGGCGAAGGAGGGGAGGTGGTTGGTGCGGAGGAGGGAGAGGAGGACCGAGAAGATCTCGGGGTCCCGGTCGATGAAAACCGGGTTCAGGTCGTTGGTGGGCCGGTTCGACAAGGCGAAGAGGAGGGAGTCTGGACCGCCGGACCGGATGGTCGAGAGCGTCGTCTCGAAGAGCTTACCGCCAACGTTGAGCTTGATGCGGTCGCTCGTTTGGGACTCTGATGCCGCCGCGGTGGCGTGCGAAGTGCTTTGTTCCTCCATCACTGGCAACTTCGTCCAGAGGCGCTTCTTCTCCCCCTTTTCCCCGTTTTGTTCATTTTCTTTTTCCTTTTTTTTTTCAAGTGATTTTTTTAGGTTTTTCTAATGTGATTTTTATATCCTTGATATTTTTTATAAAAGTATAATTTCGATGCATTAAGCATCAATATGAAAATTATTCTTGTAGATAAATTTATGTTGGGAAGAAGCCTACCGCCATCAAGTTTATTAAATGCTTTTAATAGTACTTACGGAAGAAAATATTATTTGTACTTATATTTAGAGGTTAATTCTCTAGTGCAAATTACCATCGGCGTAGATTATGCAAATATCTCTTGATGAAAGGTGAAGGTATGGACTCACAATTAGTTAACTATTGAACTCGTAATTCAGAAATTTTGGGATAATGAAGAAGTAAACTCAAAACTCGCAACCTGAGAACTTGGGAATAATGGAGAAGTGAACTTGGAATTCAACTCTCTCTATTGAGCTCATAACTCAGAATTCAAAAATATACATAAAGGAGTAAGAGAGAGTATGCATCTAGTCTATAGAGCCTACCAAACGCCTCTTCCCCTTACACATCATTCTTCCTTTATGCCACAACATATTTGCATCATCTATACCAATATTGATTTTGCACTGGAGTATGTACTATATTCTAAACACATCAAAAGATAGAAAGATACAAAAATTATGGATATTGAAGAAAAAATGATAAATATATTGTTTATATTGTTTATATCTTTTTCTCTCCTTATATATCTAAAATAATTCCATAAAATGAGCATAAATAACAGTATTCAATTTTTTTTTTTCGTACATATCACTACTCATTTATTAATGATCAATCTATTAAAAAATTCTAGAAATTGAATTTAAATTGACAGAACACAGACAAAACGACAAAAAGATTAATAAGATGAGTCAAACCCTAACCTCTCAAGCTTTGTTAATATGAAGCTAAACCTCTAGTACAAAATTAACACCCACCCTATTTGACTAGTTGACCTAATAGAATGGTTAACTTTCCTAATGAAATATCCTCTTTGTTTTCTTCATTATAATTAGTGTATCTTGGGATGTAGAAACTAAAACACAAAGAAAATGGCCAAAATTTTGAATTATTAATAAAAGATAAAATTTTGAATTATTAATAAAAGATCATTAAATGTTGTGGTTCTTGCCTCCATTAAAAGCGATTGTGCAAGATATAAGGTGGAAGTAAACCATACTAATAAGAAATATCACCTCTATTAAAGATCATCTAAGAAGATTTGATATTAATTCCGTCATTAAAGTTAGGTATATAACTCGATGCATCTTATTTGATTTTCGATGTAAGCTCTAAAATTCTCCTTTAATTATTATTGTCAAATAACCAAAATAGCATTCCACTTGATTTATGGCTATTAGGAAATGCTTGCCCTTGGATGAATTTGTTTTGGAGAGGATTAGCGTGACCTTGAAAATTTCATCCTCCAACTAAACCAAATCAAATATCATAAGGCTTAGATGTTGGAACAAGAATTGTTGTTGCAGCCAACATGGAGGTATTAGGAATTCTTAGTCAGATGCATATAAGAATTGGTTGTACTAAAATTATCGAAGTAGCATACAAGACTTTGGTTCAATGGCCACATCATTGGCCTTGCAAAGAGTGCACCCGGGCTCGAAATTGGCTAGAGGCCAGTAGCAGTACAGAACCCTCCCCCTCCCCGACCAAAAAAAAATTATTGAAGTAAGGTGTGTAAAATGTTCAAGATAGGCAAACTTGATTGACAATAATGAAGTTGGAGGTATTGGCCAAGACCCAGCAACCCCTGATAATCGCACAAGTGCATTTCTAACAGAGATTGGAGATATTAAAAGACATGTTGATGTAGTTAAGGATAAGATGATGACTAATAACATCTTTATTTACATACTAGGGACTACAAATATTGTATTATGCATGTGTGTGTTTTCCTCTTGTTAGTGTGATAACTATGTTAGTTGCAAAGAAGTTACTAGCTTGTGCATTGTGTATCAAAGTGTAACGGACATTTGATTGAAATGAAAACATGTTCTTGATAAGCATTCTTATATTTAACTACTGTTGTATATCCATGTGCTGCAAACCCAATTAGTTAGTTAGATAATAGCTAGTTAGTTAGAAATATAGATAGGTGAATAATCTCAATTGTAACTTAGTTGAGAGTTGAATAGAAAATTGAGTAGTTTTGGCATCTTTCTCCCTAACTCCAAGAAGGAGGTTCTTATAATGGTGCTTTCATTGAGAGGCTTTGCAATGGAGGAAACTATTGCAGAGACAACTCAAATAGCAAGAAAAATCAATAACTTAAGGGAGACAAATGTTATTATGGATTGAATTATAGCATCCATGAATCAAAGCATAGAATACTTGAAGCAAATAGCAAAAGTGAAGGGCATCAACATCAAAATTCCAGCAAAAACAAATCAAGAAATGTATTTAGATCTTAGTGTTAGGATTTAAGTATCACAAATAACAACAACAAAAATTCAACAACAACTTAATCAATAAATCAAGAAATCACAGCAACAGTCGATTCAACCATGGAAAAATCAACAAGTATTCAAGAGTTCACAACAAAAAGACATCAAGAACCAACAACAAATCAAAAGTCAACAATCATAGGAGGTTCAACAATAACAAAAAGTTAAAAATAATATCTCCTTGATTTTGATAAGCAATAACTTGAGGAGATGATTGGTGGCTACACTATAAGGGAACCAACCCTGTAAAGGATGAGGAAGATGAAATCCATGATTACGAAGCAGCATCCAAAGCACAGATTGATGGAAGCATCGCCAACCATGATAGTGAGAAGTGCTGGATCCAAAATCTCAGTGGCAGAGCGGACATGACATCATCTATAGAGATCAGCAATCCAGTGATGGATTTTTCTAGCTAAGTCTCCACCATCAAATCCGAACAGTAATGATGGTGACTCAAGCAGAGGCATTGGCGGCACTATAGAGGTGGAAGTCATTGCTTTACTAATGGTGGCTGGCAACAAGAGTCGAACCTGTGTGGGTGGACATGGCAAGATTGATAACTACTATTTTAACATCTTAATTAACCTTCACAAATAGTGTTTTGAGCCTATAATTGGTTTAATTTAGCAATTTTTGGCCAAATAAATAAATTGGCCTTTTGATTCACTTTAATTGCTTTCTTGAATATTTTTTAGCCTTTACACTATTCCAATAAAGTGGCTATATCTGGAGTTTTAGGTGTTTGATGAATATCAAACTTGTTTTGTAGAAAAGTTAACTCAATGGGCTACAATTGTTATTAAGACACCTAAAGCCACATCTATCATGTTGAAGGTCATTCGGACTATTGCAGTTGGACTAGGGATGTTATTGATCTTTAGGCAGTATTTGGGCCATAATTCACTCAATTCGGGTCCAAATTGCATGGGACTAATACCATTTGGAAACTAACACGCTCTTTTATTGAGTTGGGCCATGGAAGTACAGAAATTAGAGTTTTAGAATTAGTTTTATTAGGCTGAATTGGAGAACACAAAAATAGCTTTTGGTAGGCTACGACTCTTGAACCAATATATGCCTTGAAGATCTCTTTGGTTAAGATTTTGAGGTCCTGGTTCTTCATTAATTCATAATTCAATTTCTTCTTTTCTTCTTCTAATTTCTAAATCGTTAGGTTAAGATTCTAATTAAGTGATTTCAAAATTGTGATGTTAATGTAATTCTAATAGATTATTCTTAATTGCATTCGTTTTTATGAGAAAAATGAATCTCAAATTTGGGATTTGGGTTAGTTGACCAAAGTATTTAGATCAACACTAGTTCAATGCATTTCATATGATTATAGGAACCTAAACTAAATTTTTCATATTTTATAAGGACTAAAAACATATTTATTAATTATAAATTACTTTTAAATAGAAAATAAATTAACCAACTAACCTCTAAGTTCGTATTTGAGAAAAAATTGGACATATTGATATTTGAAAAATAATTTTTTAACATTATTCTTAAATATTATAAATGTTAATGTTAATCATTTTAATCATTTATATAAATTAATAAGTCTAATAATTAAAAATTAATATAACTAATATTTATCATTTTTAAAGAGCACATTAAGAACTTTCATTTCTCATAAATGAATATATCTAACTTTATTTTTTAAATACAATAACTTTAGTTTACTACTATAAACTAATCAAAATAAAAAAGGAAATTATTTTCTATATGGAATAAGTGTTAAAATATACCACATTATGGAATTTTGCTTGTATTTACAAAAAATGTGATGATTTAAAGGGACCGGTCTATATTATTGGCAATTTCCTCTATATATATATATTTTTTTTTTCAACTATTCTTCCCAAAAAACAGGTCTACAGAGATTCTGACATGATGTGATGTCACCTAGAACTGGCCTGACAAATTGGCGATTTCTAGGTGATGCAATGGCTCCAGGACATGACACAATGGCTGCTCAACATGATGTAATGCAGTGAAATCTTAGCATGGGAATCTTTGATAGGCATGCTTTGGTTGATGCGATGGGGCACAAGAAAGATTCTACAATGAATTTTTTTTCATTTAAATTTGAATGTCACTTTTTTTCTCATGACTCTATATATGTATAAGGAATTAGGGTTAGAGAATTAAGTGTGTGACAGTGGTGAGTATCCGAAAAGAGAAAAATGAAAAGGATTAAGTCAGAGAGAATGATTTGGGCAAAAAGAGAAAAATATAGAGAGTTGAGTTTCAAATTTTGAAACAATGAAGGAGAATAAAAGAATGAATCAAGTGAGCATATTGAGCGTAAATTTCGTCGTAATAATGTAACATGATTTTTAGAAATTAAATTACTCTATTGTTATTATTATTACTATTGTTGTTGCTGTTGTTGTTAGGTTCCTATTATTATTTTCTAATTTTTGTTTGGATCTCTTTATCTTCCCCAATCTTGGATGGATTACTGGTTACATTTAGGGATAAATAGTAATTTAAAAAAAATTAAAAAATAAAAGTTTGCTAGAAATAGTTTTATTAATTTTTTAAAAAATAATTATATTAATAAGAATATCTTTACAAGAATTTTATTTTCATCAAAAAGAAAAAATACTAATTAGATCAAATCAACAATAAATCAAATCAATCTTCTAAATAAAAGTATTTGATTAACTTTATTATTATTATTATTATTATTATTATTAGTAGTAGTAGTAGTAGTAGTAGTAGTAGTAGTAACAGCAGTGTAGCAGTATTAATATTAGTATTAGTGTTAGTGCTATTAGTAGTAATAGTAGGAGAAGGAGGAGTAGCATCCGTAAGATTTATTATTATTATGAAAAATTTACTATTATTTAGTTAGTGTTATTATTATTATTATTAGTCCATTAGTTATTGTTGTTGTTCTTGGTGTTGTAAATTATTATTGTTATTATTAGTAGTAGTAGTAGTAATAGTAGTAGTATGTTTTGTCATTGACCCTTGCTTCTTTGTAATATTTTGTTAGTTTCTTTTTATTTGGTTACAATTTATAATAGGAGATGTGAGTTATCCAGCCCTAACACCAGTATATGCAGCAACCAATACCTGAAATACACGAGTACTTATAGTGAGCTGAATTTTATAACAACGCTATGATCAAGCAATTTGAAATAAATATGAACCTTATTAGTGTGTTGGTGAAATGATGGAGGCCTGAGACACACTTTCCACTTTCCTTGTGGGGAGTGTATGGTGATATCAGAAGATGTCACCCTTCTAATTGGGCTCCATATTGAGGGTGAAGCCATCATTGGATGAACTAGCTTCACCTACTAGAAATGTAAGATTTGTGTGAGCGAATACTTGGTGTTCAGTAGGATTGTCAAACGGGTGGAGTTGGCCTATTTAAGCCCGGCCTATTTAACCTCGCAAAATAAACGGGTTGGCTTGTTTAGTCTGTGGACCAAAATTTTCTGGCCTTACCCATTTAAGACCATTTCCTGGTATTAAACGGGCTGGCACGTTTATGTGTGTGTGTATTTTTTTTTTTTGCTTTTCATGTTTTGAAAATTATTTTTTATTAAAAAAATAAAAAATGTCCTAAATCTAATTATTAAATCATATTTTTATATCCTAAATTTATGCAATTTTACTTTTAAAAAATAAAAAAAAAATAAACGCAGGTAAACGGGCTTGCCTATTTAACTCACGGGTTAAATGGGCTGGGTTAAAAACGGGCTAGTTTAAATGGATTGTTATTTTTTAAGTTCACCCACCTATTTTTGGTAGATAAATGGGTTTGGCCCAACAGGTTTGGCCCATTTTGGTGGCCCTAGTGTTCGGGCTAATGAAGATGTTTTTGACAGATTATCAATCAAAATGGCTTGACTGAATTACTATTTTGACACAAAGATAAGGAGCATTGGCAAGTATGGAATACAATGCCATGCTTCTTATTTTATGCTACGGTTGGTTGGTGAACGATTATATCCCGACAAGACCGTGAAGTTGGTCCATACAAAGTTCCTTCCATTGCTTAAGGATCTCGACTGGGCTAGCTCATATAGCTGGGGTTCTACATGCTTTGCTATATTGTATCAAGGCTTGTGCCATGATATGTGGCATACGGCAAGTGACTTTAGTGGTTGCTTGATTTTTTTACAATTGTGGGCATGGTACCGCTTCCCGTTCTTGGCTCTGATTGCAGTCTAACCATATGATTTTCCCCTAGCTTCCAAGTAATGAATTCTTTATGCAATAATTTCTTTATTTTGTTATTGTTAAATTTATATATAATTAATCACTAGTAGTTTTCAATAGATGGGTCTACGCGTTATATCAATCGAACTTTGATCTTCGTGTTTTAGGCAGCATAAGATAATATATCGATCAATTTGGACATCAGCAGGTAGTGATTATAACGTCTTTTTTTATGATATTGTTAATATTATTTATATATCTCAATATTTTCTTTTTTTTAATAATATAGTTTATTTGCTACTATATTGCACTCATATTGCTAGTTGTATTCCACACGACATGTAGAACGACCAGCAAGTGTGGTCCACTACCATTCCACTGATTTGCTTTGAGGTTGCTAAATGGCATCCAAGCAACTGCATAAGGCATCAGTTTGGATTTGCTCAGCATATCCACAGTGGACCATAACTCTAGGAGAATATTACGATTAAGAATTACAGGGAAAACATAACTGGAATTGGCCAGATTTTCATAGAACGTTGATCAAAAGGCAAAATCACCGACATCGATACATATTGTAAGGAACTTCTGACTGGAGTGAGGTAGACTAGCAATTGTATTGGAATTAGTATCAACATTTCACAATGAGTCAATAGTGGTTAGGTAATCCTAATTTGCAAGACCTAAGAGAATGAGAATTTCCCTATTGGAATTTCTGCCTATAGATGCCTCCCCAACATTATCGCTATATGCCTCGGACACCCCCAGCAACATTATGGTTAGATGTGCTTGCCACCTCCCTAGATACAGTATCTGTATGGGATAGAACGATGGAAGTTGTAAGTCCACGGTACATGCATGCTAGTGATACTGAATTTTGTCAAACATTGGGGAGAATGCCAATTGATGGATATATTCTCCTAAGTGGCCTTATGTTGAACACCCCTTGCATTAGTGAATCCAACCAAAGAGGTGACTTTAATTTGAACTATGAAGCGCCCCTAGAAGCACCAAGAAATGTGTACACACCATCACCAACTACACTAGAAAACTGTACAGACCATCGCTGATCGCACTAGAAAACATTAGAGACCCTCACAAGATCCACTGAGGATAATAACACTTGACATGCATCTGGTCCAATATTTTCTCCAAATGTGTTGATTATGGAAGGTGGTCAAAGTTTCAAAGAGTTTTACTATAGCACTATTGACATAGCTACAACAACCGGGCAATACGCAAGATGTAAAGGCGATGAGGTGGGAAAGGAGGAGGCAGAAGAAGATGTAGAGGAAGTAAAGGACAGTGGTGTGTAGGTGGGGGAGATGAGAGTGATGGGCAAACATCGAAAAAAGCAGCCTTGGTACCTTCGTTTATGGCCAAAAATTAAAAAAAATACTAGACAGCCAGAATATTTGTCAAAAATTACGTGTCAGAATAATGTGGCATTATTGATAACTTTTAGATAAGTAAGTGGGCCCTACCACTACATTTAATTTAACCACCACCATGTATTCTATCAAATATTCTGGTTAAAATATTCTGGTGATAGTGGCACTAGCAAGTAACCAGGTCGTATAAGTAATAAAATATGAATAAAGTATCGTTCCCACAAGGATTAATTCATCCAACTACTAATTCCCTAACTTAGAAACTATTTAGGCATGTTAAATAAAGATAATATCACAATTAACAAAGCAAAATCTAAGAAAATTACAATAATAGAAAATCAAATAAAATAAAAATACAAAACAAGTAGGAGGACATCAAAGGTAAGAGCACTAGGGGTCTGATTTCACCTAATTGTTCTTATAATCAATTTGAGCTCCTAATCTAATGAATATCTATCTAATCAATTGATGGAGAGAGATTCCTAATTTAATTGTACATGATTCCTCTAAAGCACTAATTCTTCCTAGATTTTAGAATTCAATTGATTCCTTGGCTTGAATCAAAACTAAAGGCATTATCGATTTGTGAATCTTCTTACAAAGCTCCATGAAATCCCCAATTTCTATTCCTAGACAATTAAGAATTAAGATTTCTATTTCATTGTCTCAATTATGTACCTAGATTCTTCTTAGTCTACATAATTTTAATATCAATTTATGGGTTGTGAATCCACATATAGCATTAAGAACAGATAATAGAAACTCAATTGAATAAGAAAGAATTCATTAAAATTGGAAATCTCAAACAATTATGCTTACAACATAAGTTACATCATCACACTAGTATAAAGTATTTAGCAAACTAACATATTTAATAAATTCAAATCTATAGGTAGAATGAATATGCTAAACATAAATCAAAGAGAGAAAAGAGATGAAGGATAAATCCCAATCATGCGTCTCTTCTTCTTTGATGTAGCTACTGATACCGTAGCTCCTTCTTGATATCTTCCAAGAGAATTAAATAAGAAGAGAATGTAGCATGGCCAAGAGATAGCCAAAGATGGCTAAAAGAGGCCAAGAAGCCAACCAAAGACATGATTCTCCACCTTTAATCCTCTTTGAAAATTTGTTTATATTCTTTCCTTGATTCTAAGGCTGTTAGATAAAAAAAGATAAGATAAGATTTCTAATTATCTCTCCAAGATTTAGATTTAAACCATCACCTAATAAGTGGTTGGGGTAAAAATAATTACTTTCTTATTTAATTTGATTCAAGTCGCAGCTTTGGTGCTAAGATTGGGTCTAAATGGCTTTAAATTGTATCCTAATTGGGTCAAAATAGCCCAATTTATGTTCTAGTTTTAGATTGATATTAAACCACTGACTTCTGAGCTCTATAACTCTCAAAATGGTTTGGAATTTGCTCTTAACCCAAAAACACAAAGTTGTAGAGAATTGAATTAACTTTCCAACGCCACAAGGAGAACCTCAATCTGATATTTGTAGCTCAAGATATTGGCAAAATACACATCATCACCCTAGTATAAAGTATTTAGCAAACTAACATATTTAATAAATTCAAATCTATAGGTAGAATGTATATGCTAAACATAAATCAAAGAGAGAAAAGAGATGAAGGATAGATCCCAATCATGCGTCTCTTCCTTCTTGATGTAGCTACTAATACCGTAGCTCCTTCTTGATGTCTCCCAAGAGAATTAAATAAGAAGAGAATATAGCATGGCCAAGGGATAGCCAAAGATGGCTAAAAGAGGCCAAGAAGCCAACCAAAGACATGATTCTCCACCTTTAATCCTCTTTGAAAATTTGTTTATATTCTTTCCTTAATTCTAAGGCTGTTAGATGAAAAAAGATAAGATAAGATTTCTAATTATCTCTCCAAGATTTAGATTTAAACCATCACCTAATAAGTGGTTGGGGTAAAAATAATTACTTTCTCATTTAATTTGATTCAAGTTGCAGGTTTGGTGCTAAGATTGGGACTAAATAGCTCTAAATTGTATCCTAATTGGGTCAAAATAGCCCAATTCACGTTTTGGTTTTAGATTGATATTAAACCACTGACCTCTGAGCTCTATAACTCTCAAAATGGTTTGGAATTTGCTCCTAACCCGAAAACACAAGGTTGTAGAGAACTGCATTAACTTTCCAACACCACAAGGAGAACCTCAATCTGACATTTGTAGCTCAAGATATTGGCAAAATACTAGATAGATATTAGGCTGGACAGTATCAAGATATCAGCAACATTCAATCTTGCAACTAAAATTTTACCAAAAAACTCTAAGAACTAAACGTTGGGCTAAACATAAAAATTGTAGACTGTTACATCCTTCTAATCACAATATTACACCTAGGTCATAATATTATAATTAGAGGTTGTTACTTGTTTTATATCTATGTATATAGTGCTCAGATATTATATTGTTAGTGGGTTTACGCAACATAATTTCATATAGTGTGATCTAAGTCTAAAGCACTGAAGATACTTTTATAATAAATATGTACAATAGCGTGTCCATTGTAGTTACATACCCATGTGTATCAAAACAGGATACTAGCACATTCTAATAGCTACCTAGCCTAGTAAGTATGTCGAGTCCAAAGTACGGTCATGGTGCTTGGTCTAGTTAGTTGTTCTAGGAGAAATCACTATGGATTCCATCGGTAATATCTAAGAATGATATAGAAAGAAATAGATATGAGAATTTAAATTCCTAGTAAGAAATCCTAGACTGCTATATGTAGTGTTATCATGATTATTCCCAGCTGCTTCAGTGTATAATAATAAAATATGTTCTCACCGAATGAGGAACAAGGACTTATCTTTAAATGCTAAAACTATTTCCAAAGCAGGTTCATTTTAATTTGCACAATCATGATAAATATATACTAATAACATCAATATCATAATAAGAGAAATAGAGCAGATATTAAATTGGCCATGAAAATAAAAATAAACATGCATGGAATGTATATTGCTCAGATTATTTCATTCAATTTTAAATTAATATAGGTGCTTGGCTTGGAAATCCCTTGATTTTTAGTGGCATTCATGTATTATGGGTAATAGTCTGTTGTGCAAGACTGAGCTCATTCCTATACATGATTGCTAGATTCACTCTCTCTGACCCTCATGCGGATCTATCCCTAATCAGGTTCACTCTATTTGACATATCATAGAAAGGTCAAATTCACTTTCTCTAACTTAGCCACATTGTAACATCCCCTACTTTCTTAAGTGGAATATAATAGAAATTTTGAATTATTCCTCTTAGGCCGTGTGGAAATTTTTCAGGCAGTGGTATACCCTAACAATTCTCACACTTAGAAATATAGGATAACATAATACTGTCGTTAAAAATATGGCACTGCCATATGCTAAAAATTAGAAAATGACAAAAGTGCCCTAGTCAACTTTTGTTAATTTCAATCTTGTCCAAACGTTTTAGAAATTGTATTTTAACCCTAAGTGGATATTTTCACAATAACTTTAAAGCTTTTCATAAAATGACCTTTATATCTCCACATTTGTAGAATTAAGAAAATGGAGTTTTAAATGGAGCAGAATCAAGTGGTGAAACCGTAGAAGTTTAAATCCCTGCTGATTGAGCCACGGAGGCAGCCGGGTGTAAAATGACGTGGGGTGCCCCTAGACCTGCTCAATATTACGAATATGTTATTAGTCATAGAAAACAGAAAATAGAAATGCTCTAAATTTGCAAAACATTTAAGTTACATCGTTAATCGATTTATTCGATTTTATTGAGTTTATAAAGTTAATTAAAAGTTAATTAGAGGTTAACTAGGAGTTGATTAGAAGTTAATTAAAGAGATTAGGATTACGAAGAATTAAAATAGAAACATATAAAACTTCACAAAATCCTTCAAAAATCGTTTTACTGATTTGAAGGAAATCGGCATAATTTCATTACTTTAAAATGTCGGAACCGGATCAATAGAAATTGTATAGTGAGAACCCTAGAATGGATAGCCAAGATTTAACCACCTCACCCATGTATATGGTGCCACAAAATCTGCCCAAAAGTGGATAGCTCTAGTAAATTGAAGAAGGAGTAGGAATCCACCAATCATGCAACAACTTGCTTCAAAAGTCTTGAGATAATTCCTTCCTTTTCCCTTGGTAATTTCGGCCAGCATAAGGAGCTGACCACTCTCCATTTCTCTTCTATACATACTCATCTCCACTCCATCTTTAACCTCTCTTCAAGTCTCATGAAGATTTGCTTCCATCTAAGACATCCAATCAACAAGAATTCAACTAAACAAGGTAGGAATCCTACTCCTCTTCTTACTTTCCATGGTTTGGGACTATATGGAGGCCTTGGGTATCTTGTGATACTAATGAGATTCGAGGTGATGATGATGAATTATAATTGATTATGCATGTCTGTTGTGATTAGAATTGGAGTTGTATGAAAGAACTTAAAAAAAAGAGAAAAACTCAAGAAGCTATTAGGATTCTTCCTCGGCGGTCCATACGGCGGAGTGTACCACTCCACCTACAGCTGTTTAAAGTTGATGAACCTATTTTTATATGAAACTAGACATTTAGAGCTTTCCATACATATATAATATAAGGCCATTGGATTAGTATAGAGGTAGTTATGAATTTTTGAATTTTGACCTAGAAATAAGGATCTTCATCTGGGTAATATGAGTTAAGAAGGGTGTAACTCACCCTACACAACTCCAAATTGAGTGAATCCAACGTTGTTTGAAAGCTAACATATGAGGGAATATCCCATAAAAATTTCAGATTCAGATTCATTGCCATCTTTCCCCAATATGTCAATGAATTCATCTTAAGTTCAACCCAGGTTGGAACAAGGTAGTCCAGTAAGGCCCGTTTCAGAGCTTATATTCCGAGTTATACTCACTCAAATGATATGTAACTTATTTCATTTGAAAGTTTGCTCTGTTAGCTTTACATTGATATAAACTTCATATGATTTCACCTAGATTTCCATTTTTGATGAATTTTCTCTTATAAGAGTATAATTTTGGCTAAACATAGAGCTAGATCGGGTATATTTGAGGTGAACTTAGAACTTAGCAAAACATAGAGCTAGATCGGGTATATTTGAGATGAACTCAGAACTTAGCAAACATAGAGTTAGATTAGGTATATTTAAGATGAACTCAAAACTTAGCAAACATAGAGCTAGATCGAGTATACTTAAGGTTGAACTCGGGAGAGTTTACTTAAGGTTAATCTCGGGATAGTATACTTAAGGTTGGACTTAGGAAAGTATACTTAGAGTTAAACTCGAAAGGGTATACTTAAAATTGAACTCGGAAGCTTAATGAATAGTAAACTAGATCGGGTATAGTTAATGCCAGAACTCGAAATTTAGGAAATACCCTCATAAAAGTCTTGGAAGACCAAATATAGACTGAGGTCGGAGATCGGGATTGATCGAACATAACCCCGGAAGTCGGAAATTATATAATCTAGGGGATCGATCATAACCCCGGAAGTCGGAAATTATATAATCTAGGAGGTCGAACATAACCCCGAATGTCGAAAATTATATAATCTTGGAGATCGAACATAACTTAGGAAGTCGGAACTTAGGTAATATCGAAACTCGGGAACAATTCGAACTCGGGAATAGAAGTTAGAAGCTTGCAAGATAAATTATGACTTAAGGTTTTAAAACTTACACCTATTGATATTGTTATATTCTTGCTATGACTATAATGTTATATATTGAGTTTGCTGTTTGATTAAAATTTTCTAATTGTTTGGCACTCTTCATGTGAAAGCAGACTTGATCCATTATGCTACCAAATTTTTAGCAGGAATTTATGAAAACTTATGCTATAGGTGATTATGCTTTGAGTATATTTACATTTACATGCCATGTTCATATACGCCATGCATGCAAGCATAATTAGAAATATGATATGACAAGTAAGGTATGAGACATATCCATGAATGCACAAAGAATTCGCATGCATGATAAGACATGGAAAGGAAAAGATAATAAGAACTTATAAGAGCGACGTACCAAGCTACCACGTGAGGCGTGGCATAGACCCAGCTAGTGTGGGCCAGAGCGGTACTGTCTAAGACTTGGACCAGCCCTCAACTAGATTTAAGGGGAATAGACCAGTGTAAGGGTCAGGGAAAGTAAACTCGTCACTTATGTATAGGTACGAGTTCGGACTTGAAAAACAGGCTATTATCCAGGGGTGAGAGAGGCCATTCACCTCCTGGGGACCAAGTATAGAAAGCAAGGTCAAGTTGCAAGTTAAAGCAAAAGATGAATTAAGTCAAGTGCACTTGCATACAGTCAAATATAAGTATCTATATGTACATCTTCAATTATCTTGTTATATCATAATGTTATTATGATCCTTGTTAAGGCATATTACACTATTCATATTTCTATGTCTATCATATAATATGGCACTTAGTTGTTAAAATATAATCCACTTCTAGAAAGATGTTTTCCACTTAAAATTGAACCACTGTTTGCATATATGTGCTCATATTTTCATAATAAACCGAAGCGGCTGGAATGTATATGATGGCACTATATGAGTAATAGATCATGTTTCCCTACTGAGAATCTTAGATTCTCACTGCCTGCTTGTATGTCTTTCTTTTCCGTAAACATTCTAGCACTTAAGTCAGAAATCAAGTGCGAGGCAAAGTACTGGAACATCTTCTTTCAAGACTCAGGCTCAAACCAGACCAAGCGACAATTGAAGTTAGCTAGCGACTAGGTGAAAGCAAGTTCTGTGTATTATGTTAATCACAATTCCTTTTAAATTGAAGTTATTTTATCATTTATGTATCAGAGACGATGAAGCTTATGAACTTTTAGTTAGTAATAAAATGTGCAGTTAAAGGGCCATGTATTATATTTTTCACATTTTAAAGATTTCTTAGCCTAGTGACAACCTTTTAATATAACTCTATGACTCGAGCATGACTTATATGATAAAGGGTGTTATACACATCAGGTTCACTCTCCCTGACTTAATCCAAGGGAGTTAGATTCACTTTCTATGAGGTAACTGAATTCACTCTCTCCGACCTAAGTACAATACTAACTCTGTTTTTCTTAATCAAATAAGAAGTAATGTACAAATACATTTTCATGCATGCATATCATTATTGAGAAAAACATAGCCATATTGACATGTACATTAAATTTGATACTTCAAGTTTCCAAATAAATAATGAGGGAATGTAGATTGTCTCAAAGATAAGTCAATTGGAAACATGGATCACATACTACCTAAAATCTACCTTAGATTTAGAAAATTAACCAAAATTTTATTTCAAGTCAATTTAGGTTCAATTTCACAAGAATATTCCTCCCTTTAGTCTAATTTCAAATTCCTTTGGTCCTATTCAATTTGAGTTTGTATGAATCAAGATGTGCATGTCTTTCTACTAACTACCCTATTACAGGACAGATTCAATTACCTATGTTAGGAAAATTATCAAAATTTCGTTTCTTATTATTCTGCTTTGAAAATTTACAGACTTATAGCTTAATGAACCTATTTTAAAATAAAAGAAACCCTACTAAGAAATTCTAAGCCAAACCTAAGTTATAAGTTTTATATTACACTTATTCTATTTTAGGTGTTAATATGGCCATAGTCACTTCACTTAATTATTGGGACTTCTACAAAATGGATTTAGTGGTGATAATTTACAAAGTTATTCCTCTATGTCTTAGCTTTCTAACGATTAGTTTCACTCAAAAATGATATATATAGTTTAAGATCTTAAGTCTTAACCTTAAGCTATTTAGTGGTATCCTCAATAAATTGGGTTTACTTCCAAAAAGTATAACTTTCTCTACATAGCTCATATGGACTTATAATTTATATGCATAAACTCATCTCTAGGTTAACTTTCATCTAAAATTAGTTTTAATCCATCTCGAGTTTCCTAGCTTTAGTTATGGAGGTCAATTTGCTAACTATCCAGATTCCCTCTCATATTAAATTTGATTCTTAATTCTTTTTAATCACACACAACAACAACAATCATTTATCAATAACTAAAAATCCAACCACTTCAACGCATTAAAGGCACCAGAATGAATAGCTCTAATTCTTACTTAAATATTGCCGTCAAGAAAATAATGAGATCCAAGCAACAAAAATACAATGCAAAACAACTCAAGTCTTAGGATTTCCTACCTCACTTCTATGACTTGTACCATCCTAGCATGGTTTCCTTGAAACTTTGCTCATGCTCAATCCATGCAAAACATGGTCACCCTTTTTAGCCCTTGCCTTAGCTAAAATTGTGTTTGACTAAGGAAAAGAGTTTTTGGATTAAATCTTGTGTTCTTATAAGAGGAATAGTGACTAGGATGAATGTGGTTTTTCTTTGGAGGTAAAAGGATGAAAGGTTGGATGAGTAAAAAAAAAAAGAAAAAATAGAAAGTGAAAAGAAGCGTAGGAGCTATGACTGATAAGGAAGGAGAATGGAAGTGTCTTTTTATTATGCCTAGTGTAATCTTATGGTGAAGTATAGTAAAAGTGGTTGGTTTATTATGTGGTTAATATTTAACCTTACTTACTTAGGTATGTGGCTAAATATTTAGCCATTATTTCTATCAACTAACTAAGTGGCATATTTTTCAACCACATATTATATTATATCACATGCATATAAAGTTTGTAGTGCAGTTATTTAGCTCTTTGACCTTTGAAAATCCTCGGCCTCCTTTTCTTCTTTGCTCACTTTCTGACACTAGGTCCCGAGTTATGATTGGGTTTAACGTATTACTTAACGTAAGAGAGCTCGCCCCTTCCTTGTCCAACTTTTTGAGTTCTGAGCCAAATCTCTTTTCTTGTCCCAATTCTTCGAGTTTCCAAGTTCAGCTTGTCACTTAACCAAGTTCTTCGTTCTAAGTGCAAGGTGTCACTTAACGTGGGAGGCTTCATTTCTCCCTTGCCCCCAGATTCCGAGTTCCTACCTTAACACCTCCTTCTTAGGTCTCCAAGTCCCGACCTTAACACTTCTCTTCTAAGTCTCTGAGTTTCGACCTCAACATTTTCCTCCTAGGCCTTTGGGTTCTTACTTTACTACTTCCTTCCTGAGGCTCTGATTGTCAGGTTGCCTGTTCCTCAGAAGTTTTTCAAGTTTAGAGTTCTAATTTCTGTGAAGGCTATCCTAACTTCACGGCAAGAGGTTCTGGTTTCTGACTTAACAGCATGAAGTCTTGGTTTCCGTTCATCTCCAACTTAGAGGGCAAAGGCCACTAATTATGGTTATATGATGGCTTGATATCTAACTTCTGTTATCCAATTTCTAAGTTCAAGGGATGTTTCCACCTCTAATAGTGTTATTTACAATTATAGTTAAATTAGGATGTTACATAGAGCACTTCTTGAGCTTTCTGAGACATTTTTATTTATCTTAATTCAACCTTTGTAGAGAGAAGTACGAATTTTCTACTATAGTGTTTTCTAAAAAGCACCTCAAATAAGTTCCAAAACTCTTCTATTTAGCTCCAAAAATGTCTCTCTTGCAAAATTGAATAAAATAAGCTTCCAAGCTATCAAATTCATCTAAAATTACCAATTTAACATTAGTTTCAATAATTTTACAAAAGTCCAAATACCATATGCAAATTGGCTAATTTTTTAACAATTAAAGCCCAAAATCATGTCAAATTAAGCACTAAATGAGTGTATTATACACTCATGCTATGTAGCATTGTTGCAAAAGTTAAGGCACCTAATAGATACAGCCTTGGGAGTATTAGGTGGTTGAAGAGAAAATAGTCTTTTATTGATTTCTATAGTGTTTTTATTTATTATTGTATTTTTATTTTGATGTAAAACATATTAAAGTACTAATATATTCTTGTGTTGATTTTATTATTGAATTGCTCAATCTGCTCATTTAAAAGTTCAATTAATGTTTTATATTTGAAATGTCCAATTAGGATATAAGGACCAATTAGTTTTTCATTGGATTACTTAATTGAAAAGTTTAATTAAGTTTAATTAATTGTCAATAATTAGCATGAATTGGTAAATAAAATAATGACACTATTTTAAAACACAATAATGAAAAACAAATTATTTTAAATCACCCATATATCCAAAGCATCATCTATTTTAGTATTTGAAAGGTGCATTGTTGTTTTACAACTAAGGACAAGGTAGAGAGTATGAAAGAGAAAAAAAAAACACTACATTACAATAACTTCGACCAATAAGATAAAACAATGAGAGAAAATAAATACAATGAGTAAAAACTAAGTCCAAATTATATTACAATAACTAACAAATATCCAAATTACATTAATAAAATTCCAAGTTACATTACTCATCACGACAAATTTGGCCTAACTCTGTGTGGACATCATTTTCTGCTCTATCCTTTACTTCCACAAAGACCACAACTTCTTAGTTCTCACATTTCACGTCTATCCATTTCATCCAGAAAATGACTTAACTTGGGCCAATCTTTCATTGTGTGCTTCAACCTCGGCCCAATATACCATAGCCATATACTTTCGTGCCCCATGACCTCAAACTCCTACTCATATACTTTGCATATATTGTCCATCCTACAAACATCATTTGCCAATCAATGTTCTAATTGAAGTGACACATAATTACATGATGACATGGATATTGATCCATTTGAAAATCGCCACAATCATAGTACCCATGCTTCTTATTAGCTCTAAATTATTCCCTTACCTCTTGAAAATATAGTGACATAGATGCATCTAGCTACTCCCTGATTTTCTAGTAGTCGTGTTGTAATGGTTTCGGAGAAAATATTTTCTTCAACTTTTCAAGCATATGCCTCTTTACCCTTTGTAGCAAACAAGTCAACTAGCCAGAAGTATGTTGCTCTAACCAAGGCTGAATGGAAAGATTGCAAGCCTCCTTTAACATGGAATTCATGCACTTGACTAGGTTTATGTTCATGTGCCCATACCAATGTTCACCATCAAAGGCTTGAGTTCACTTTTCTCGCGGAATTTCGTCAAGCCATTTGGTATATACCTTACCATGTTGGCACATTTGCTCGTAATGATGATTAAATTCACGTTTAGTTCTGGAATACCCTACAAAATACAGTGCGATTGATATAATATTAAAAAAAAATCACACTCACAAATATAAAGAAAATGTAAATTACCTATACTTCTATACTCACGACAAGTCAATGCAAGTAGGGTTTCTTGAATCTCTGCAAAAAGTTAGCAGTGATGTGTCTGATGCATTACATATGGTATGCTCTTGGATGTTCCTATTGACCATGACTCTGGCTTATTGCTACTTTAATTTACTTGTTCTAATAAAAAATAATGCCAACTTCATCCAAGGTCATAATGCATCTACTTAGATTATGCAAAAAAAAAAAAAAAAATACTGCGCATCAACAATCTCACTTTTGTCAATTGCAAAAGCAATTGGCAATATATTCTGATTGTCATCTTGTGCAACTGCAATCAATAAAGTCCCTTTGTATTGTCCATACAAGTGTGTCCTATCAACCTGGACAACTAGTTTGCAGTATTTAAATGTTCTAATATAGGGACCAAAAGTGACACCCAATGGATTATTCTAACATCGACACCTATTCACTACCATGGTAGGTCAGCAAAGTTTCAACCTTGACAATTGAACCTTCGACAAAAGTACACATTTACTACTATCCATCTGGGTAGAAGTTCATACGAGCCTTCCCAACAACTGTAAACACTTTTGTTTGCTTTTTATTTTGTGATCGATGCTTTTTGATATGTGGTCGTGCATCTATATCGAGATTGAATATTTGCAACCACAAGTTTTACTTTAAACAAAGGATTAGCTCCTATCATGGGCACTATATATTGTGTAATCATGTCAGCATTCAGCTCCATGTGGTCTTGAGAAATCATCCTTGTATTGTAAGTGTGAGACCCATTGTATTTTCTGATTTCCCACATGTCTAGCCTTTTTTTGACAGTGGCCCTAACAAGCCATTTGCAGCCTGAGCCAAAGCGTTAGCACTTACAATAACAAGCTATCAGTTCTGACTCATACATTTTGTAATCCACTTATTTAGATAGGTTTAATTCTTCATTGCTCTTACTACAATTTCCTTTTCCAACACGCAGTTCAATGTCTTGAGCATAATCACTAGCCATATTTACACACTCTGGAAACTCAGATGCATGGATAGCTTGAAGATCTAAAGAACACATAAAAGGTGGAGGATCATCCAAATGTTGCATAGCTATTATGTTTGGTACATCATTGATATCTGCATTATCATTGGAATCATGATCTGCACCATCATTGTCGCTTCCATCTTCTTATTCCAAGTAATCACTGTCACTTTCATTGTTGTTAATTTCACATTCTGTGCCTCTTACTAGAAGTGGGCTTGGCTCAATGTGTGTACCATCGTAGTGCTGTAAAACCACAAAATTAAAGAATTAAAATAATATTTTAATAAAAATTAATATTAGATTCTAAAAACACAAGAACACCAAGTATGGAAGAATAAAAATAAACAAATAACACAATAAGAAAAAAAACCTTAAGAACACAAGAACTTGCTTAGAACATTAACTAGGTGCTAAAAAACAAGGGTTCAAGGAATAAAAATATTAATAAAATATAACACAGCTCACAGCCTCATAGGATATGAATTGGGAACAACTTCATCATGATGCTAGCTTGGCAGATATGAATAATAACCAGCCTAATGATAATATTATAACAACATGAAATAAAATAATTAAAATAATATATTCACCAAAATAAAAATTAAATTCAAATAACAAAAATATCACAAGAACACAAAATCAAAGAATTAAAATAAATTACTAGCACAATAACCTAGGAATTCCTAAGTACATCCACTGGATGTTAGGAAATATTGCTTTGGATAATAGAAATACTAAAATATAACATTCTCACTACATATGAACTAAGGACACCTTCATCATGATGCTGGCTTCTCGAATGTGAATAATGACTAGTCTCATCATAATGCTACAAGAACATAGAATTAAAGAAATAAATTAATATACTAATTAAAATAGAATTTAAACTCAAATAAAAAAAATAGGGTAATCACAAGAAGACAAAATAAAATAATTAAAACAAATAAATAGCTCAATAAGAAGGAAATTGCTTAGGACATTGACTAGATGCTAACAAACAAGGATCATTGAATAAAATTATTAATAAAGTATAACATGGCTCACTCATAGGATTTGAACTAGGAATAGCTTCGTCATGGGTTGGCTCTCTGCATATAAATAAGGAGCAGTCTCATAGTCAAGTATGGAAGCAGCAACTTCTTCGAACTCAACATACAATTCAATGCTAGAAATGTTTGGTTGATACTGCCAATACATTGAAAACATTACTTGCATATCATTGTTGTTGCTTATTTTAACTAATTGGTATTTTTGTTCCATCTCAAAAACAAGATTGGACACCTATATTTTATTTTTCGCACTTTCTTCTGGGTGCTGATATTTATGTCTTGACAAAGTCCAACTTGAGTTTTACAAATGACATGATTTGACAAAACCTAAAATAGGTTAGCTCGTCACATACAAATGCCACACCTTCTTCTACAGTTCTAATAATAGAACCATTGAAGTATACAATAATAGAAATATTTGCACTGCTCTCCATATTTTTCTTTTCTTTTTATTTTTTTGGTAAACTATGTACTTTACTCTTCTCTAGAAATGCAAACACTCTCATCAAACACTCAAGATTGGAGAAAGAGTAGAAGAATTGATGTCTGTGTGCTATGGAAGAGGAGGAGTGTAATATATATAGTGATTATTTTTTCAATAATAAGAAAATAGAACACGCCAATACTAAACTGGCCAGGGTTTTTTTTAATTATAAAAAGATATTACCAGCCATCGACAATGACAATTTCCTATTGATTTTTGTTTAAAAGAAATGGAGCTAGCATAACCTGGTTTTTCATTTTTTTTATGGGAATTGTGGGGTAAAATTATGATAATATGATATATTTTGCATTAATACAAGAGTATGGGAAAATTTAGAGCTTTTCACCATGGAGTATGTAGTATTTGGGGTGAAGTAAATTTTGTTCATCTTTCTATATGAAGTAAGGCGAAATGTGTAACAAGAAGGACGATGGGTCGTTGCTCGGTTTCCTACAAGAAGGGGGTGAAATCTCTAATATGTATACAGTAAAAAACCACGTCCATGGTTTCCTAGAAGGAAGGGAGGCGAAATGTCTAATGCAATTCACAATGAAATCTCTGCAAAGAGTCACGTGAAAGAATCTTGGCAAGGAATCTCCGACAAGCTTTTCTACGAATTTAGTCATTATTATTGGTTGGACTCTAGAGGTTTTTAATTTTTTATATGAGAATTATATATTAAAAATATAATTATATGAGATAATTTATGTAAATACGGGATTGTGTAAAAAATAAACACCTTTTTTCCGTACACTAAGTAGGGTTTAGTTTGTTAAATTTTTTTTTTTTTTGCAAATTCTAATTCTTGTATGTGAAATCTGAGACAAATAACACACAGTATTATCACGCACGATTTTGGAACAGAGCTAGAACCCGTGATTTTGCTGTAGTATAAAAGCATGGAAGACAACATTAAGGGGAATCTCTACCATGCAGTCACATCAGGCTTGTTTTCCTACCTTGAGTAGGGCAAATTCTCTCACATAACTACACTCCCAGATGCACTTCTTTTCAAAAGCAATATTGACGGGTTGGACTCAATGGGCATATAAATGGATTCAGTGTGTTTGGGGTTCGCAGATTTAAAATTGTTGAGGGTTCTGTGTTATGCTATTAGAGTGCGAGAGAATGGTCTGTGTTTTGCTGCAGTAAGAGGTCTCAAGAGAGTGGTGCTAGAGTTAGTTGAGCGTGTAATTTGGTTTGGTGTGTAATCAATAAAAAAAAAGAAAGAAATTAGAAAAATGAGCTGACGTAACCGATGATGTGATTCAACAATAGATTTAAGTGGTCATATTGTAGTGCAAATTCTTGATATAATATATTTATTTTTAGAAATTATGTTTGTTATGTTTGAAATTTTGTTGTGATATTATGGCTGAAACTAATTTATTTTAAAATATAAGCATGTCATTAGTGATGATATAAGACAAATTTTTTAAAATTTTTATATACTTTTTTTAAAATATAAGACAATTTATTTTATAATATATTAATTCATTTTTGCTGGTATTATTATTATTATTATTATTATTGCAAGAAAGAACTAATAACATGAAAGTAATATTGAATATATTGTTTAGAATTTAAATAGTTAAATTAAAATGACATTTTATTTTTTTATATTCAGTATTATATAATCTAGATAATTATTATGTTAGATAATTTTTAAACAAAATTTATATTTAAAAATTGATAATATTAAATATGAAAATAAATTCATTTGTTAATTAATTTAAAAGTAGTAAAGGGCAAAAGATTTATAAGAGTGGTAATGTCATCTGCTTACATTTTATAATATAATTTTAAATTAAAAAATTAGTGATTATTTTTATTATACTTGCTTTATTAGATTTTTAATTTGTAAAAAGATTAAAAATTGAGGTAATGATACTAAATTATTTATTTTCTTGGGGTAAAAAGATTAATATATATATATATATATATGTATAATAGTTTATAATTTTGAAGCATATAGTTTAGAATTTAAATTAATTGTTTAATGCATATAATAGAGCAACCATAATAAATTAACATTTTTGGTTATAAATTCATAGAATTGTGGTAAATTTATAAGAAGTAGTTTTAATTTATTCGAGATTTGATTATTGTAAGAGATATTTTAATTCGATAAATAGATTTTTGAATTTAATTGTAATTGGTTTTTTAATAAATTTATCTAATTTATTATTTTATGATAATGTAATAGGATGGTAAATAGATGCCATGCGATTTAGGAATATAGAGCCACTGCATCATAAGATAGAAGGATACTTACAGACGGCGAGATTGAATGAAGGTGCTAGTATCAAAAAATTTCTTCTACTTCCAGATCTAATTAGTGCATTAATGGAACAATAGAGGTCAAAGCTTCACACATTTCTTTTTCCTTGTGGGGAGTGTATCGTGACTTTGGAAGATGTAGCACTCCACCTTGGGCTCCCCATCAATGGGCTAATTGTTACTAGAACCACCGATCTTAATGTGCCAATGCTTCAGGATTTGTGTGAGGCATTGCTTGGTCGACGACATAAAGTCAATAACTTTATTGGTTGTGCGATCATGTTGTCTTGGTTGGAGAGTCATAATTTGACGCTCACAGACGATACAAACCAGCAGATAATAGAGTGCTTTGCACGTGTTTATATGCGGCACTTTTTGGGTTGTAAAGTAATGCTGGAGAAGACGTCGTCCAATATCCATGGAAAGTATCTTTCGCTCCTCTTACAGTTGGACCAGACTGGTCAATATAGCTGGGGTTTGGCATACCTCATTATGTTATATCAAGGTTTATGCCGTGTTTCACGGAAAGGTACAAAGGAGGTCAGCGGCTGCCTCATACTGCTGCAATCATGGGCATGACATTGACTCCCTTTTTTATGTCCTATGGATAGACCAATTGTATTTCCCCTATATGTGAGGTAAACTAATTAACTCAATTACTTGTTAATTAAAACAATAACCTAATAAAATTTTTTTGAAACTATTACATTGAAAATAGTAATTGTAAATTGAATAATTTAGTTTAAATTTATAGGGTTCATTGAAATTTATTATTTTTATATGCTATAAGCACATGAATTTAATTCAAAAGCATTAATTTATTGTTATCGATTTTTATTTTTTATATGCAGTAAACTTATTTAAGGCAATTATTTGTTAACATAAAATAATTACATCAGTTAGTATTCTAAAGAATAATGTTATATTATTGTCAAATTTAAATCTAATTAATATAACATTACACATATGGGCTGATGCTGAATATTCCCGAATATTTAACTATACCACCATCACCAATATAAGAGGGCTCTAGATCGTGTTGGCTTACAGAACCAGGTAGCAAATAGAATACTATAGCAATTCCTATAACGTGATTATCTATATGTATATCTCATGTTATTTCTTCTTTATTTTATAATGCAGTTGCAATTTTTATGGCGTCCATATGAGATTTCTACTATTATTTCATGCATTCCACAACATGTGCGGGATGATCACGTAGTTTGCTTGGCCATTACTGCACTTGTGTGCTTTTGAGGCAGTTGAATGGCACCCGAGCAACCGCGTGACGCATCAGTTTGGCATATATCAGGTTATTCCACCTGATCCTATCAACTTAGGGGATCTCATAACTAAGATTTGAGGGAAAAAACAGACTGGAACTGGATATAGATGTATCAACATTGGATTAATGTGTGGCATAGCCGATTTGAGTGTGTGTTATATGCTCATTCCATTGTTGATTACATGCCATTCCCTGAATATTGGCACTAGTATCAAGAGCATACAGTGATTACTCGTGCCCAGATATGGTTGTCTCTAGAATTTCACCTGCAAGATCCACAACATTATGGCCATGTGCTGCCCCTAGCAGCATTTTCGCATGCCATTGCCACCCCCTGATGATAATCCCATAGGCTAGGCCCCCGGTACCATATCCATATAGATCCCTCAAGAATGTCCGCTGATCCTGGGGTATTCCATTCCGATGCTAGTCATAGTAGGGTGCAGTTATTTCAGTCAAGGCGCATGTCGGTAGATTCATCAAGCAACAGCAACATGTTAAATTTAAATAATTTTCGCCCTATATATGATGTTGATGAACCCGGCCATACTCTTGCTCCTCCTTGTTTGCTACATGTTGATCTAAATGCTCCTATTGAGGATGTGTACATCCCAACCATGAATAAGTTACTGCAGACGCCACCTCCGAATTCTCGAGTTGCAACTGCAAAGTGGAATTTCGATTGGGATCAGGCAGCACATTATGAACCCTAGTTCCATAGCTATGTTGAACCATCCACTCAAGGTGAGGAAGTGGCAGCAGTGGGTGAGGGGGTGAAGGGGATGAGGTAGGTGAGCAGGGTGAGGTAGGTGACGGGGGTGAGGTAAGTGATGGTGGTGAAGGAAGAAGGAGAAAGGGATTTAAGTTTTCAGGTGTCCTACGTGAGATTCTTAGAGCCTTGTAGAAATTGTCCCATTTGTTAATAAAAAAGAAAAAGGACAAAGGGCCTAAGTGGTTTAGTTTTTGTATATTTTTCTCTTTCTAATATATAGTTTTTATTATTGTATATACTTCAATCTAATATGTAATTTGTATTGAACTTTCAGTGCATGTAATTGTTAAAGAAAATAAGATTATCTTTATAAAAATATTTTTTAAAAATATTCAATATATTAAGTTTTGAAAGTTCATGTTCATATTTTATTTTTTTAATCTCTTAATAAATAATAAAACTCATTATTAAATAATTACATAATAGCATTTTATTTTCCTTAGAGAACATCTAAAAATTTGATATAGGAGATAGGCATTGCTTTAGCCTTTAGGTAGAGAAGAATAGGGAGATTACCACAAGAAACATAGCCGCATGTTGAATCCAATATAGTAAACTTTAATCTTACTTAAGGGTAATAAGGAAAATATGAATTAGAAGCAAATATGAAGGAATGTCAATAGATAGCAAACAAAAAAACAAAACTGAGCCAATAGTCTCAGTGATAAATAACTAGAAGTTCAAATTACTAGAATTCCAAATTACATCAACCAATAAATAATCAAACAAGAACATTTTATTGCTCAGTACTAATTAGCTCCAGATTTGAGTGGACATTGTCTACGGCTATGTCCCTCATCACGGCATAGACCACACTATTTTGGTCTTCGCATCTCATGCATATACATTTCGTTTAGAAAATGGGTTGATCTTGGTTGACCTTTTATATTGCGCTTTAACTGAGGGTTAGGTCAAATCACCAGACCATTATATGGTGGCCACGTACTTCGATTCCCCATGACCCGAAACTCCTTGTTGTACACTTTGCAAATCTTTTCTATACTATAAATACTATCAACATACACTTGCCAATCGATATTCTAATTGGTACAACATGCAATTAAGTGACGGCATGGGTATCAATCAATCTGAAAATTGCCACAATCACAATACCTTTGAATCAAATCAACACTAAATTCATCCCCATTCGTGAGATCTTGAACATGGAAAACTTGATTCTGCCTTGAAAACTGCATGACATGCATATTACCAGCTGCTTGCTGGATTTCTCTCAACCGTGTCATGAAGGCTTCTAAGAAAACAAAGCCTGCATCTCTTTGAGCATGCACTTCTCGAACTTTAGATGGAAACAACTCAGCTAACCAAAAATATATTGCTCGAACCAAGGCCGTAATAGGTAGATTGTGAGCGCCCTTTAACACAGAATTGACACAGTCAACTAGGTTCATGGTCATATGCCCGTACCTATGCCCACCATCAAAAGCTTGAACCCACCTCTCTCATGAAATTTCGTCAAGCTAACTAGTATATACCTCACCATGTTGCTGCATCCGTCCATAGTGATGATTAAATTCATGCTCTATCCTCGAATACCCTGCAAAACAAAATTTGGTTAATAGATATTAAAAAAAAACAAAATGCATTTAGAAATAAAAACAAAATATAGTTACCTATGCTAACAAGAATTCAATGCAAATATAGCTTCTTGAATCTCTTTAAGAAGTTGGTTGCAATATGTCTAATGCAGTACATATGGAATGCTCTCGGAGGTTCCCACTGAACTTGACTCTGCCTTATTGCTGCTTTGATTGACTCGTGAATGCCAAATCCATCCTTAATCACTACATGTCTGCGTAAATGAGTTAGGAAAAAAGACCATGCATCTGCAGTCTTGCCCTTAATAATTGCAAAAGCAATGGGTAATATGTTTTGATTACCATCTTGTGCAACTGTAATCAATAAAGTCCATTTGTATTGGCCATATAAATGTGTTCCGTCAACCTATACTAATAGTTTGCAGTATCTGAAAGCTCTCCTACAAGGACCAAAAGTCCAAAACACCCGCTTGAATATTTGGGTATTTGGCACCAGCTCACTTCCATGGTAGGCCGACACAAATTCGAACTCAACACGTGCATGTCGATCAAAATAGCACACTGCTCCTAGCCAGTTGGGTAATTCTTCATATGACCCTTCCCAACTACCATAAACTCTTTCAATTGCCTTTTACTTCGCCACCCATGCTCTCCGGTATGTTGTCAAGTATCTATATCGATTTTGGATCTCTGCAATCACATTCTTTACTTTTAAAGATGGCTCAGCTCTTGCCATGGATTGTATATATTGTGCAATTATGTCAGAATCTAATTTGGTGTGATCTTGAGAAAGTATTGCCAAAGTGCAAGTGTGCAGGCTGTTGTATTTCCTGACTTCGCAAATGTCTTGGTTCTTTTTGAAACTGACCCTAATAAGCTATTGATACCCAGAGCCAAAGTGTTTGCACTTACAGTAAAAGGTCAGTGGTTCTAACTCATGCACTTTGTAATTCACTGATCTAGATAGGCTGTAGTTCTTAATTGCTTGTACTATGGCCTCTTGATCGCTAAATATCATTCCAGCATGAAATTCACCATCAACAACATAACCACTAACCATATTCGCATACTTTAGAAACTCAGGAATATGCATAGCCTCAAGATGTAAACCTCGTATGAAAGATAGAGTATCCTCTGCATGCTGAGCTGTTATCGATATGTTTGGTCCACCCTCATTATCGGTATCATCACTGCCACTTTCATGCTCTCCTTTAGAGCATTCGGCATCACTTTCATCTTTGCTATTGTCAACCATGCACTTTGCACCTCTTACTGGAAATCAGCTAGGCTCAGCTTCACATTAATGCTAGATTAAAAAGAATTAAGTAAATTAATATATAAGTTACATTAATCAACATAAAAACTTAATTTAATTAAAGATAAATAATTATTTAAACTAATAAACCAATATCAGATAATTAATCATATTGAGATATTATTATGTTGAGAAAATTTTGAGAAAACATACTTTAACATTATATATATATATATATATATATATATATATATATATATATATATATATATATATATATCTAATAATTATGTTAAATAAGCTTATTAGACATAAATAATTAAAGCATTAAGTAAGGTTTTCTTAATAATGTATCACATGACTTACTGGATCTAAACTGGGAGCAATGTTGTAGTCATATTATCTAATTGGATAAGAATTGGTATCAATTTGAACAATATGATACTGAAACAAAAATTATTGAAAAGTATTAATTAAAATAACGCAGACTTATATAATTAACATAAAATGTAATTGAATTATAAACATAAAAATTTAATTAAATTAAAGATAAACAATTAATTAAAATGATAAAGCAACAACAACAATAGAGAATGGAAATAACAACAATAGAGAATGGAAGAATAGTAAGAATTGAGTAAGGGAAAGTAATAGAAGAAATAAAGCAAAAATATGTGAGCACTTGTTTAATGAGAAGGGTTTATATAACTAAAGTTGTGAGCCGTTTTCAACCATTAGATTTTTGAAAGTTCTACTTATGGATTTTTTTTTTTTTTTCAAATTCCTACATTTAGGGGGCAAAATCTCTCACATATTTTTTTTTTTCAAATTCCTGCACTAGGGGCCAAAATCTCTTTCATATTTTTCCTTCCACATTTCACTCAGGTAGAATTTTGTGTTATAATAATATTTAATTATGTCACATTCCTACCTATGTTAGGGCGAAATATCTAAGAGCAATTTCCTCCCTCACGGCGGTAAATTCTCTCCTACTATTCCCATATCCCTGTAATTAAATTTTAAAGACAATATTTTTGAAATATCATAATATAAAACCCATATTTAAATCACTGTGCCTTGGCTGGTTCCTAAAAATTTCCATATTCGTGTAAATATATATAAATTTTCATATCCTAGTATTATGTGTTATCGAGTTCCATATTAAAAAAAAAATCGCCCAAATGAATAAACCAAAGATACTTAAATTCAATTTTGTGAGCGAAGTCAACCCATGTTGGTATGATCATACATGGTCATGGTGTGACAAGGCATCATTCATTGTATACGCATCAAAGAAAACAAGTCTCAATTGTAGTAAATGGTTTGGGATGTGCACAAGCTGATTATTGTAGCGTCGCTGCACTCAATAATTTCCAGGTAAACGGAGGAGGAAAGAGTGTCGCATTTCAAACGCTGAAACCAACGTACGATGCTGCAAACATTAATGCTTTTTCACCCCCCCTCCCTCTCACTTTCTCTCTCTTCAGTCCCCTGTGACTATGTGGGGTCTCTTCCCATTGTCTTGTCCAATTCCAACTTTCTCTCTCTCTCAGCGGTGCTCTGTCTTTACTCGATAACCCCTTGGTGTATTTTCTCTCTCTAGGACAATGGCATGTGTGATTCTCACTTTACCGTCTCTTCTTGTTGTTTTAAGAACCCCCAAAATTGTTCTCTTTCATGATGGACTATGAGATGCCTCAGAGAAGAAGAAGAACAAGCAAGGTGCTAGGTTGTTAGGAAGCGAGTGTGAGTGTTTCTATTTCATTTTCTTCGTTTTTTAGCATCTGGCTTGGCTCCATTTTTTTGTGTTGTGTGAAGAGTCATGTTCTTTTGCTGCTTGGTAGCTATTTGGGGTTGTAAAAGGATAAGTTTTGTTACTGTGTTTGGAAGGAGTGTTTGTTTTCTGCTCAAGTTTTGGTGAAGCAAGGCTTTCTTTTTTTGTGGTTATGTTCTTTTCAATTTTGTGAATATTTTTTTGGTGAATGTTTTTCTTTGCATTTTGTACTTTTGATTTCAGGGGCTTGGATCATTTAAATTTTCTTGGGGGAGAAAAAGTCCTGCAAAGTCTCTCTTCAGCTTATGTGTCAGTGTTGTTTGTATGGCTTAATGTTGTTACATTGTACCTTCTTTGATTCGGTTCTAGCTCTTATGCTTTGTTGTTACTTCAAAGTTTACACTTTTTTTTTCTAGAGTTCCAGAGTTTGAAGCTGATATAACTACATGATTTTGGAAGCCCTTTTTATTGCATTCTAGTATTTTACCTATATGTTAACGTGCTATTGCTCTGAGAGGTTAAAGTACTTTTTGCTCTGGATTCTCTCTAATACCCTTGCTTGCTCTGTGTTTGAGTTGAATACAACAGATTCTTATATGCATCTAGGCTAATCTGAAACTGCTATTTGAAAATGGTCGCGAAATGTATCACTCATGAAATTTCTTAGGGCTCTCTCAGCCGCTGTTACAGTGTTTTCATTCATGGTGCCGTGTCAATCTTATATCCAGAAGAGCTATTTAACTAACTTGGGATATCCTGTTTCAATTAAGACCTCACTATTTTGCCAATGCTTGTCATAAGGAACCTCTTGGTATTCAGAACTGTTTGTTGCTTCGAGCCTGTGCATCAACAGAAAAGTAAGGCTAGAAATTCTTGAACATTATATTTTTATGTCTAAAACAAAACTAGTGCATGAAATTCTATGCTGAAAGAAATAATGGAAATACTATTTTTCTAACTACGGGATTGAATAATGAAATACTTCATTTATATAATAATTATTATTATAAGATGACTTCAAAAAAGGATAATTGTAGCCATTCAGTTCAAAAGTGTGGTCATTTAGAAATTCTCTTCAAGATTTTGGCCTTCAACTTAATAAGTTCAATCTCCTAGTTTCCTAATCTAATTCTCTCGAATAATTTTGTTTTGAGAATCTGGAAATTAGTCTACTTGTTAAATATTTTCAACACTTTCACCAAAACGTGAGACTGTGGTTATATTATTTGTAATCAAAGTTACTAATCATTGAGCATTTTTTGTAATTGTGTTCTTTTCGTGTTGCCTTCTCCTAGATATGTTGAATGAATGGTTTTATTTTGGTTTATAGTTTATTTCTTAATTAATTCTCAGTCCTGTACAAAAATAATTTTCCGGACTTATATTTGGCATGGTCATATATACACTAAATTTTAGCATGTCTCCATGGGTTTTGTTGCTATAATGCAGCAAAAGTAGACAACTTGTATGTGATAGAAAATGATGATATGTCTCTATCTATTTCTTGTAGTAGATTTCTCTGTTTTACATTATGTTGATATTCTTCTAGACCAAGTGGCATTTTATTTTTGCTTAATTGAGTTCCCAAATGAATTTGAGGTGTGAAATGTTCTATTCTTACAGCAACTCTCTGCTTTTGGACTACGTTTTTCGTGTTTAGATGTACATTCATGTACGATGATGATCTTGCTTCATCTTGAGCATGGTGTGAATGTATTGGTATTTTGTAGAAATTGCCTAATGTCTTGCATTTTCATGGATTTTTTAGATACATGATGAGGAGTCCAAGTCTCAAGAAATGGGCTGTGGGATTTGCACTTGGAAATGAAGGAGAGGCAGCGTTGGAAAGCTGAAGAGGACGCATTATTATGTGCTTATGTTAGACAGTATGGTCCTAGGGAATGGAACCTTGTGTCTCAGCGCATGAACACACCTCTTAACAGGGATGCAAAGTCATGCTTAGAAAGGTGGAAGAATTACCTCAAGCCTGGCATTAAGAAAGGATCTCTTACTGAAGAAGAGCAGCGTCTTGTCATCTGCCTCCAAGCAAAACACGGGAACAAATGGAAGAAAATTGCTGCTGAAGTCCCCGGTCGCACCGCTAAGAGATTAGGCAAGTGGTGGGAAGTATTCAAAGAGAAGCAGCTCCGAGAAAAACAGGAGATTAACAAAACAATTGGTCCAATTGACGATAGCAAGTACAATCAGATACTAGAGACTTTTGCAGAGAAACTAGTGAAAGAGCACCCTTCACCGTCATATCTTATGGCTGCTTCGAATGGACCCTTTCTTCACACTGATGCACCAGCCCCTGCATCAACTTTGCTTCCTTCTTGGCTTTCAAATTCTAATAACAATCCATCTGTCAGGCCACCGTCCCCTTCCGTGACACTAAGTCTCTCCCCCTCAACAGTGACAGGGCATCCTCCATGGTTGCAACCAGAAAGAGGACCAGAGAACGCTCCTCTTGTTTTGGGGAATGTAACACCTCACGGATCTGTTCCAGCTTTCGGTGATAAATTGCTCGCCTCCGAGTTAGTGGAGTGCTGTAAAGAGTTGGAAGAAGGGCATCGCGCATGGGCAGCGCATAAGAAGGAGGCAGCCTGGAGGTTAAGAAGGGTGGAGCTGCAGTTGGAATCGGAGAAGGCAAGCCGAAGGAGGGAGAAGATGGAAGAAATGGAAGCCAAGATTAAAGCTCTAAGGGAAGAACAGAATGCCGCTTTGGAGAGAATTGAAGCTGACTACAGGGAACAGTTAGCTGGATTGAGGAGAGATGCAGAAACCAAGGAGCAGAAGTTGGCTGAGCAATGGACTTCGAAGCACTTGCGCCTTGTGAAGTTTCTAGAGCAGGTAGGATGCAGGCCCCGGCTCGAGCCTAATGGAAGATAAAGGCATCATTCAGAATGTGTAGCTGGGTTGCTCCTGAGGCTTGAATCATACATGCAGTTATGGTTATTGTGGTTTCAATCTTGTGCCTAGTTTCATGTCTTACTACTGATGTCTATTATTGTCCTACTTATTTAAGCAACTTGAGGAATTTCTATTAGGAGCTGATGATGCACTTGCATAGTCTTGCATGAGTTGCATCCATCTTTATATGAGTATGAACTCAATTATATTCCAATTTTCCTGCCAACTGTTGCATGTGTAGCTACCTTTTCCTTTTTCTTGTTGGGTGTGTGTTACAGCTCCCTGGAAAGAAGTTACGTATGTCAGCTGAAATTGCAACTCATTTTGGTATGCATTAATTCACTATTGAGTATTAACTTGGTGCAATAAAAATATAGGAAGGTTAAAAGCAGTAACAATAAGTGAACATTAAACTTTTTCTTTCATTTTATCTTCAGTCATCCCTTTATTTTTATTTTCTCATTTTCACCTTATCAAACAAGTAATCTTAACTATATTTTGTGAGGTCAAAACTTCAATAAAAACAGTGGTGACTTGCGATGTAAATGCAAATCCCCTACTAAGATTTTGGTTTAATTTGATATTTAACTATATAATTTGGATATGCAATGTGTAACAACGTGGTTCAACCCAAATAATGGTCTTTCATCCAGAAAATAGTTTTACTTTCTCGTTGGCACAGTGCAAGCTTTTGCTACGCGAACACATTATTGATTGAGGTTGAGGTTATGCCCATTTCTACTTGTCTTCTTCCCTTACCTAGTCACTTTCTTAACATGTCATTTCGCTATCCAATGCATACAATAGACTTTGCAAATAAGACATAATCAGCAATTGCTGTTGGCTAAAAACTTAAAATTAACCCAAGCGAAAATTAAATTTGTTTAGAGGCTTAGCTAAATAATTTTTAATGATAAAATTAAATTTATGTTCTTAACTAGGATTTTTAAACTCATATGGGTCATTAACTTGAGGGATAAGTAGTTAAATTTGATGTTCTTAACTAGGATTTTTAACTAGTTATCTTATTGCAAAGTTGCTAAAATCACATATTTATTAATATTTTTATTTTAGTGATAAGTAGTTAATTTATTTTTAAATTAACTTATTTTCTTTAAAAATTAATAATGAAAATATTCTAAAGAAAACTTTTACCTTAAAGGTTTTTTTTTTAATCAAATAAATGAATATAAACATACTTATGATACTATAAAGTATAATAAAGACAAGTATTTAACATTTAATAATTATATGACTCGATTTTGTTTGGTATATGTTGAAGAATATTTAGATATACTTATTAACTTTTGGAATAAATATCTTTTTTAATTCTAACATTTTAAAGTTGGTATTAATTTAATCCTAAAATAATTTGTGACATTAATTTAATCCTAACATTATGAATTTTGATATCAATTTAATCCTATACTAATGATTTGATGAAAGATTTGATTTTATAAAAAAAAAAATTAAGGACTAAATTAATGTTAGAATTCAAAGTGCTAGTATCAAATAGATGTCAAAATTCAAAATGTTAAAACTAAATTGATATCAAAAATTTTTTAAGATTAAATTGATGTCAAAAATTTTTTCACGACCAAATTAATGTCAATTATAAAATATTAGGACTAAATAGATTATTCACTCTGACTTTTTTATATACACCTGAAAAATGAGAACAAGTATTTAAGGGTGTGTTTGTAATTTTTTTAGTAAAAAATTATTTTTTTATTGAAAAAATTCAATTTCATACATTTAGATAATTTTTTAAAAATGATTAAATTCTTAAAAAAATTCTATTTTCAATTTTTTTTGTGGATGATAAAAAAAATAACTTCTGAAAAAAATTAATTTTTAATTTTTTTAATTATATATAAAATTTAAGTTTTATAATTATTTCTTTTAAAAGTTGAAACAAATACACCATGAAAATACCTCAACATATAAAACTTTGGATAGGACATAATTGTTTCTACGTTTTGGCTAAATGAGGTCACTCTTGCCCATGTTAATCCACCTTTGAATAGTAGAGAGTGATTTAAATGTACAGCTATAATCTAATGTCTAGAAAGTCTCTTTAAGATATCTCATGTATTTATATGAGATATTTTTTCGGAAACGTCCTCCACCCCATATGGAAACATCCAGCCACCTAGATATTTACAAATATGATCAATAAGTTTTTCTATGAATGGTAAGTAATTTAGTCTTTTGTAAATATGAGAATACAAGTTCGATATTTAAAAAGTATACTTAAGAGAAGGGTAACTATAAATACTTAATTTCTTGAAATTGTGAGACCAATAATCTCCCATAATTTTACTTACCGAAAAAGATATTTACGAAAATGAGAATGTTCTCTAAGATTCTAGAGGACTCCATAAAATTTTCTATAGAGAGCCAAATTTTTCTGCCGTATAACACTTGGCCGCAAAAATTTTCTTTTGTATGAGAATTTGCATAGAGCCAAGGGTTGTTTAAATAACATATTCATTACTAAATATTTTATTTATTTAAATTAACTTATTTACTTTTTAAAAATGATAATTAAGATGGAAAAAACTACTACGAAAAGAAATTTATCTCCATAATAGACCAACCAAATTGAGCCAAATTAATTAGAATTTAGTGGAGTTCAAATATTGGTGATTTGGATAAAAAAGAATGATAATCAAAATACTTTGAAGAAAAATTTTAATTTAAAATTTTTTAATATAAAATAAATAAATATATACATACTTATGATCTTATAAATTCCAATCTAATTCAGGACTCCATTAGTAGGTGGACACCATAGTAGTAACGGAGTAAAACAAAGACAAAATTTAAAATTTAACAACTATATGACTTGATTTTATTTTGTTTGTAAAAATATTTAGATAGACTTGTTTTACTTAAAAAATTTATTGTTTTACTTAAAGATAAATTTATTTTGAATAGACAAATTCTTATTTAACCAATAAGCCAACGCATAAACCACATGTAATTAAATAATGTAAATATTTAACAAAAGCAAGAATAATTATTTACATCATATTTAATATTATAACTACATAGAAGAAAAGAAAAAATATATTTTATCTCCTAAATCATAGGTTATTTGTGTTTTAGTTCCTACACTAAAAAAAATCCAACGAGATTTTTGAATATTTTTTAATGTGCATTTTAATTCTTTTATTAAATCTTTCATCTAGTATTAATGGAAATAGTCCTGTCTAAGCAAGTTCGAGGTTCATATTACATTTACATTTTAATTTAGGAAATAAAGTATATATAATTCAAATTTTATTGGATAAAAAATATTTATTTTTCATTAATAATTGATAGAAAATTTATAAAAAAATTAAATACACATTTAGAAAAAATTCAAGAAGTGTTGCACATTTTTTTTATTCAAGAACTAAAGATATATATAATTTATAATTTAAAAGAATAAAGGACAATTTTCCATAGAAGAAATGATCAAGAAGTTTTAAAGATGCGCATGAAAACCATCAGCCAAGGAAAAAAACAACTTTAGTGATTTAATTTTGACATTTTATGGATATGGATTACTCAAGATGATAGATATCTCAACTTCTTAATTAAAGTTCTTGAATTTGAGTATTAAAAATGGAAAAAAATTTTATTTAGAGAATTCAATTAGATTGAATTAAATTAATTAAATTTTTAATAATAAAATCTGAATATTAATAATTCTACCGAGACAATAAGTTTTTTTTATATTTGATAATAGACACGCCTTTCGTGAGTTCCAATGTTTATTTATTTATTTTATTGATTTATATCTAAGTGACACTTCTCTATATTTTCAGAAAAAATAACAATGGTCCATTACTCTAATGTACAATGATTGCGTATGTAGACAGTTGGGGAAAGAAGGAAGTGGACGAATGAAGAGGAAATGGGTGACAACTCTCCTTCCATAACACATTGCTCAGAAGACGTAAGCAAATACTGCTGGCAGGTCGCAGCTTCTCCCGCGTCATGTTATTTGCAATTTTACTGTTTCACACTTTTTTTTTTAAAAATTTGAAAATATGCTTATATGCAGAACGTTTAAAATTAACAGTACATGGCGGTATGGCTCAAAAGGAAAAAAACAAAATAAAAAATACAAAATACAAAAACAAAAACAAAGCAGTATATAGCGTCAAGTAGACAGAAAATATAAACGTTTATACAAGTAGAAAGTGTGAAAAGAAATGTATATAGAATTTTACTAATAAGTACTTTTATTTATTTAAAAAATAAAAAAATTACATGAAAAACAGGACCTTACATTTAAATTTGCACACATTTTTCATTTTTATTCATTAAAGTTTTGGATTGGGTTATCAACTGATTGTTTTGGATGCAATATCTGTGAAATTATTGGCTGATTCGCAAGAAGATCTTTGAGTGCATTCATATGGGCAATCATTGAAATAAAAATTAACCATTTGGAATTATTTACTTTATTCGAAACTTAACGATACTAAATTTTTTTTGTTGAGTATTAATATACTTCTTTTCAAAGATTCGATTAATAAAAAAAAAACCTGCCTCGAATCAAAATATAAATAAAATTTTTAAAATGTATATTTTAGAATTTCTATTCAAAATCACTTACTCACTTATATAAAATTAAATAACGTCATAATATCTTATTTTTTAATTAAACGTCATAAGATTTTATTATTAGTTATCTTATAGTAAAATTATTAAACTATACATATTTCTTATTGATTTTCATTATAATTTAATTATAAGGATTTGATATACTCTTTTACTAGAACTTCAAAGTAGCTTCTACACGTATAATCAAATCACTCTAGTCGAATAATTACAGTTTTTTATAATATGTATTACGATAATTTTTTATTTAATACATTTATTTTTAACTTTATCTTATCTAATTTATCTATTCATTTAACGTCATGTTTTTATCTATGCTCAACGAAAATTACTTTGATTTTTATTAATTAATAAAAAAGAAATTAATACAGAGTTTTGTACATTTTATTTTATCATAAATCAAAAGTAAAATTTTTGGCGGTAAAATTTTTGTTACTTTTACAAAAATAAATAAATAAATTCAGTCAACTTGTCAAGTAACAATTTAATAATGTAGAAAAATAAAAATACTAAAAATAAGGAATAATTTGACTGGGAAATAATTATTAGGCATAGATGCTGCCTCCCTTATCATTCGCGTGCCATCTTTCTCGCACATCAAGCGCTGAAACCGACGTACGCACTCTCTCTCTCTCTCTCTCTCTCTCTCTGCGCCACTCTGTGTCTGTGGGGTCACTCTTTCCATGTCTTGTCTATTCCCTCTCTCTGCTCCGTTTCAGTGCTCTGTCTCCTCCCAACTAGCACCGCATACTTTCTCTCTCTCTTTCTCTCTCTCGCTCTCTCTACTCTATCATCTCATGACGCCATTGCAATGCCATAACATGCATGACATGACAACGGGTGTGTGCAGGATTTTTTTTATTAATTTTAATATATTAACACTACAAAAGGATTTATATTTAATTTGTATGTACTTTTTTATACTGCCACATTTGTACATATAAGTATGTGTGGTTCTCATTTTTAATATTTTAAAAATTATATAAATAAAAAAATATGATTAAATAATAATATAAAATAAATTTATATTATTAATATTTATAAATTAAATCTAAAAACTTTTATATAATCAATCAATCAATCATTCAATTATATATTATCATATACAAAATTTTTAAGATAGAAAATATAAAAGCCAAATACTTATACTAAAATAATAAGAATTTAATTTGTATATATTAATAATATAAAATAATTTTATATTATCAATTAATAGAGATATTAGAAAATAAAAAATTATAATAGATCTCTCATTATATTTGGTAGTTATTTATATGAGTTGATAATTTTTATTATATTTATTAATTGATAGTATAAAATTATTTTATATTATCAACATATTTAAATTAAATTAAATTCAAATAATATATATATATATATATATATATATATATAATATTTTTAAATTAATAATGCATCAATTTTTTTTTCAATTCTTTCAAAAAATTATACTAGAGATTTCTTGAAGAAATTTTCAGATAAACTGGTTATATATATAATTTTCATTGATTAAATTTATCTTTTTTATCAATTGAGTTTTGATTTTTTTAATCACTAATAAGCATGTATATATATGGCCAAATTATGTGAAAACTTTATTTAATAGCAGTAATCTCCTAGAGCGTTTATAAAGGAAAATAAATTCTCTCATATTTATTTTTTATATGAAGGAATTATATAAAAGAAGGATAAATATAAATATTTAAATTAGGTTTCACAAATCTTAAAGGTGTGATATTATGAAAGAAAAAGAAAAAATGACATTAAACGAAAAAGAAGAGTAAGAAATTTAGGGATCAAAAGCATTTTATCTTACTTTCACTTGTAAAATAGACAAAAAAAAAAGAATAAGTTATAATGTTACCTTTTATTAAAATAATTAATATGCTTTTAATAATATTAATTTCGAAAAATTTAAAAGATATTATATATGTTTTAAATTTGAAAATATTTCTTCTTTTTTTTAAATTTCTCTCCTTAATCTTTTCTAAAAAATTATTTTTTTATCAATTTTCTCTTAATTTTTATCTCTAAAATTATTTTTCTCTTATTGTTTACCAAATCTCACAAAATTTTTCAATAAAAATATTTTTCCTTAAATTTTCTCTTCTTCTTATTTTAAAAATAATTTTTTAATATATGTATACACACACACACAACATCATTATGTAAAGTTTATATTAACATAAACTCCATGTTAAAATAATTAATAAAAATAATATTTTAATAAAAATAAGATAATAAGTTATATTATAACTTCATTAAGAATCGTCTCAAGTTTTTATTTGTAAACATGAAGGTAACTAAGTTTTGAGTAATTAAAGTTTCGTATCAAGAAGACACAGGTCTAGAATTACTTCTATAATAACTTGTACAAAACGAATGAGTGCGAAGATCAGTAGTGGGGCCTGTACTAGTTTTAGAGAGATTTTAGATTTGGGTTTACGTAAATGTGTTAAATTTGGAAAGAAAAGTTTTGCCGTCTAAATTATGGTATCTAATTTATGCTGAATTGTCTCTTATATCTATCTAATTTGAATAGAATTGCTTTCAATATAAAGATGTTTATACTTTTGAAAAAAATAAAAAAGTTAACCTTAAGCTACACGTCATTGGCTCTTCTCCTTTTTCTCCTTGGACTTTCCCACTTTGTTATTCTTTATTTTTGTTTCTTTTTTCGTTTGTTTATTCATTTTTCTTATAAGTGTTAAGTGAACGCAAATTGTGTTCTTTACTGGGCCACAAGGAGTTGCTGAGTAGTTGGGAATCAAGTGTAGGCTCTCCTAGCTCATCTTCTTCATCTTTGAGCATCTGGGTGTGCTCCACTTTTTGCACTCTGTGAAGAGCCAAAAGTTCTTTGCCTTTTCGGGAACCATTTTGGGGGTGCTAGTCCTATAGAATGGCCCTGTTTTTCCATGTGTTGAAGGTTTCATGAGGTGGGTTTTGGAGCAATGTTTTTTTGTTACTCAATTTTTTATCAAACGGGTTGTTGTTGAACACAAAGTTGTTATTGTTGTTATTGTTGTTGTTATTATTATCATTATTATTATTATTATTGTGATTTTCAATTTTATCTTTATGTTAAGGGGTTTAGATAATGTTAAGTTGCCAGTGAAAAAGGTGCAGCAAGGTTCTCTCTACTGCTTGTGTTTCAGTGGGATAGTGTGGTTCAATGTCATGTTTTTATTCTTATGTTTGGAATTTGGGTTCTAGTGGTTCTGGCTTGTTTTTACTTCAAATTGATTTCTAGAGTTTGAAGCTGCTACTTGATTATGGACACCCATTTTCAGATGCTGTATGTTTGTTTTCTTTATGATATAACTGATCCTTGCATTTCCCCATGCTAATGTGATATTACAACGTGAAGATAAGTAATGAATGTATATTGTATTTGCTCATGAGTTCATTCTTCGTATTGGTTTGGGCTTTTCAACCAATGGAAATGTGGTTTTCAATCATGGTTCTTAATTATATTTCTAGAAGAATCTATTGAACTAGTTCAGAATCTCTAGTTTCAATTGAGACTATCATTGTTTTCAAATTTTCCTGTGATTCAAAGAACATATAGGTATTTAGAACTATTGTGTTATGTGTAGCCAATGCCTATCTGTATAACGTAAGGGCAGAAATTTTGTAAGAGTTCAGTGACATTGATCCATGTAGCGAACTGCCGAACTCCACTTAGTGAGATAAGACCTGATTGTTGTTCTAATCAAAACAAATAAATGAAATTTGATAGCAAAAGAAAATGTTACACACATTGATCTGTTTGACTATTCGATTGCAATATAACCTAGTGATTATTTATAATAATTTGTTTTGAAAATCTGGAAATTAGTCTACTGGTCAAATATTTTAACTTACAGCAAGACTAACCATTGTGGTTATTGCTTTGAAAAGTTCTTTCTTCCAAACTATTTTGCATGTATGGTTAGTTATTGATTGTTTCTGTTAGATACTTCACTGCCCAATCAATGCTCAATCATTCTAGCATGTGTAAATGTAAACAAAGATTTTCTGCCATATGTACTCTATTGTTTTAAAATGACTTGGTGGCTTAAATTGCTGCCATGTAATAACAGTAGAGTACCTTTGAGAGATAACAATGCTATGCCTCTGTATCTGCTCCCTTTGGTAGATTGTGTCTTCTACCACCAATTTATAATTGATAAAATGTGTTAAAGAGTTTCTCCTTGACAAAGCGTTATTCTTATTTCTGCCTGATAGGTGATAGCAATTTAGTTTAACATAGATCTAGTGCTGTTATTAGTTCAATTCTTATTGCGATCCCTATCTTTCTGCTAGGATTTTGTTATAGCTTTTAGCTATACATTTATGACAGATGATCTTCCTTTTTCTGTATTTTATTTTATTTTTTTGGCTGATCTTGATTACATTGTGAAGGCATTGGTATTCCATAACTTGTAGTCATTTGACTCACTTGTTGACACATGATTGAAATTCTTTTGGAAGTCGCTCTCTTTCTCTTTTCATATTTCTTTGCTTGTCTCTTAATTCTTGTGATTTGATGTCTTGAACTGTTATGACGTTTGACTCACTTGTTGACATTTGATTGGATTTCTTTTTGAAATCCGTCAGTTTCTCTTTTTATATTTCTTTGTTTGTCTCTTTATCCTTCTGATTTTATGTCTTGAATTGTCATAACATTTGTCTCACTTCTTGACATATGATTGAATTTCTTTTGGAAATCTGTCTTCTCTTTTCATATTTCTTTGTTTGTCTCTTAATTCTTGTGAATTGATGTCTTGAATTGTCACAATTTTTCTAGAGATATGATGAGCTCAAGTTTCAAGAAATGGGCTGTGGGACTTGCAGTTGGAAATGAAGGAGAGGCAACGTTGGAGAGCTGAAGAAGATGCTTTATTACGCGCTTATGTCAAACAGTATGGTCCTAGGGAATGGAATCTCGTGTCTCAGCGCATGAACACCCCTCTTAACAGGGATGCAAAGTCATGCTTGGAAAGGTGGAAGAACTACCTCAAGCCTGGCATCAAAAAAGGATCTCTTACTGAAGAAGAGCAGCGTCTTGTCATCCGTCTTCAAGCAAAATACGGGAACAAGTGGAAGAAAATCGCTGCAGAAGTCCCAGGTCGCACCGCTAAGAGATTAGGCAAGTGGTGGGAAGTATTCAAAGAGAAGCAGGAGAGACAGAAGAAGGAGATCAACAGAATTGCTGACCCAATAAACGATAGCAAGTACGAGCATATACTACAGAGTTTTGCAGAGAAAATAGTTAAGGAGAGCCCTTCACCTTCATTTGTTGTGGCTGCTTCCAATGGGCCATTTTTGCATGCTGATGCTCCAGCCCCTGCATCAGCTCTGCTTCCTTCTTGGCTTTCCAATTCTAACAGTGCTACAGCTGTCACTCCGAGTTCCCCTTCCGTGACACTAAGTCTTTCGTCACCAACTGTGGCAGCACCTCCGTTTCCATGGTTGCAACCTGAGAGGGGACCAGAGAATGCTCCTTTGGCTTTGAGAAATGCAGCGCTTCATGGATCTTTTCCGGCTTTTGGCGACAACATGCTCATGTCTGAGTTGGTGGAGTGCTGCAAAGAGTTGGAAGAAATGCATCATGCTTGGGCAGTGCATAAGAAGGAGGCAGCATGGAGGTTAAGAAGGGTGGAGTTGCAGCTCGAGTCAGAGAAGGCAAGTCGAAGGAGGGAGAAGATAGAAGAAATCGAAGCGAAGATTAAAGCTCTTGAGGAAGAGCAGAAAGCTGCTTTGGGTAGAATTGAAGCAGAGTACAGGGAACAGTTAGCTGGATTGAGGAGAGATGCTGAAGCCAAGGAGCAGAAGTTGGCGGAGCAATGGGCCGCAAAGCACTTGCGGCTTACTCGGTTTCTAGAACAAGCAGGATGCAAACTGGGGCTCCCTGAGCCAAATGCAAGATAAAGACATCATGTATGGTTGCTCTTATGACTTGAATAATATGCAGCATGAGCTTATTGTTGTTTTGTTCTTGCTCTATCTTTATTACAGATCTCTATCAATATCCTATCTAGTCATACAACTCTTGTAATTTCTGTTAGCAGTTGATGTACCTGCAGCATAGTATCACATCCATCATCATGACTATGAACTTCGTTATATATTCCTGAATGTATTTTCTTGCAGTGTTACTAGGAGTAAGATTCAAGGGTACCATAACTTTGTTGAACAATAATGAAATTTTGAATTAAATTTAGTAGTAGTTGATTGAAGTGAAGATCTAATAGTTATTATGTTCTTGGGAGGTGAATTCTTTTCTCCAAGAATACGGAATAACCTCTCATCAAATATGCTCCTCTAAAATACGTTATTTTTTGAAGATTTGAATTGTTCTTCGAATTATGTCTTCTACATTTTCAAGCTTTCCAATTCCAAGGATTTGTGCAGGATTCTGTGGCTGTAACTAGTGGTTCTCGGGGCCTTAGATTGGAGAATAACAATTGTTAGTATTTTGATTGGCCTTCTGACAAGATCAAACGTGAGCTTAGTCATTCAAAATGAACTTTTGGTAATAAATGTAGGTGTCTGGCTATTTCAATTTGAAAAAATTCGTCATGATTTTGTTCTTAAATTGAGATTTGAGCAAAAGCAAAAATTTGTTAATTTTGTGATTACGATCACTGCTTAACAAGTTTTTAACTCTCTTATTTTTGCACAACTTATAGCAATATAAAATTTATAATATCATTTAAGTGATTATATATTTGAATGTTCTTTTAATCAAGTCAAACAATATATATTATGATAAAATTATTCTTTAAATTATTATTATGAAAAAATCATGTTAATATAAATTTATTTTAGAGCAAAATGAGGTTTGTAAAATCAATTTCATCTAAAACTCACAATTTAATCCAACAGTGTCTTTGTTTGGAAAAGACTTTGGCAAGATCAAATTCAAGGAAAGTTTAGTAATTGCTCACGGTAGGTTTTGAAGTATTTGATGTTCACTTTTTTCTTTTTTTAGGTTGGTAGATACATGCAATTGTTGGGGACCGTGAGTTCATATTTTGTAAATTCACTTTATTTAGGAAGCGGTGTATTCCACGTTTTTTGTGTTTCCGCTGACTTTTCAGTGAATGAACTTATGAAGTGTTTGGTTTACCGTTTGAGAGGCCAGACCACAGATCAATTCAGGCCAAACAAAAGTTCAATTCATTCTTAACGTGACTTCGAATTTTGGAAATTTGTTTGGCTATCCAAATTAAAAATCAATTATGACCACAAACCATGGTTCAAGTGGAGGCAACATGAGTCGCTTTTCCGTTAGAAGTTAGAACTTTCACGTTGCAACATTTTCCAATATTTTATTAGAATTAAATATTTTAAATTTCCAATTCTATCCCTCAAATGGTTATGTCTAATCTTACTTTACATTGTAATATGTATCTATTTCGGTAATTATATATGTAAAAGTGACTTTGAGTAATATCATCTAAATAACATATATTTTGAGATAAAGTTTTTTAAATATAAATCACATTATAATAAATCTACTTTTAAACAAAATCAATTTTATAAAATCAAGTTTACTTAAAATCAATTTTGCAAATTTTAATTCAAATACACACTAAATTACTCATAGATTAACGCATGGCTCCCACTAATTAAATGGGCCAAAAAACAAGTAAGAAGGAATATTTTCATGTTTGAGAAAATTCTCATTCATGGATTTTCACCATGTTTTTGCCTCAATTCATGGTTTGAGTTGAAGCGGCATTTTTTTCCTCCTTAGTACTTTGAATTATTTTGACATTTTTGACCTTTTTCTCTCATTTGTTCCGTCTCATTTACCTTCTATGTTTGAAATACAAATATTTATTTATTTTACATCTAAGTCATTATTTATTTTAGTTAAACTTGCCTAATTATCATTTCTAATAATACTATGTATTTGAATATTTAATACATAAAATTTATATTAAATTTAAAATAACAAAAAATCATGTATATTTTTTATTTAAACAATAATAATATCATTAAAATAAAAAATAATTATTATAATAACATTTATTGCATTTTTAGAAATTGATTAGAAAAATAATTATCAACGTAAAAAAATTCACATTACATCAGCATTAAATTAAATAGAACTATAACAATTTAATATTAACAAAATAATATTTATATTTTTTTAATAACTACATATGTAAAAGTGATTTTGACAATTACTATAAGAGTGTGTTTGTTGATTTTTTTTTAAACTAAAAAAGTTACTTTTCATATAAGTTATTTATCTCAATTTATATTCAAAAGTTAAAACAGATTTTCTTTTTTTGTAACTTTTGAGTAGAAGATAAGATAAATAACTTTTATAAGAAGTAATTGTTTAATTAAAAATAACTTTTCTTTATAAAAGAAGGTTAAAACAGACACACTCAAATTACATTAATTTAATCTCAAATTACAATAATTTAATCAAAATTGTTTTTCAAATTAAAATAGTCAAATATAAATTCTTCATTTTAAACTTATTTTTAATCAAAATCAAATTTACAGGATCTAATCCTCCAAAACTAAATTTACAAACTTTAAGCCATACATATTAAGAAGTGTTCAAGATCAAATCCTACTTTTCCCAACAGTCAAAACAAATAGTAAACTTGATGGGAAACATGTACTGGGGTGCGTGTCTTGCGGTGTGGTTACTTATAACCAAATTAGAGATGCCATGGAAGCAAGGACATACTACTCTCTCCCGTCCTTATTTTGAAATTTGCCACCCGTCCCTCTCTCTATCCCCCATTCCTCATGAAGATTCAAATGCCAACGGATATCTATGGGTTTATGAAAAAAATTAAAAAAAAAGAAAAAGATAAAAATTATATATATAAAAAAATCTTAAACTTAAATAAAGCATTTATAAATATTTATAATCTATTATAATATTAGTAACATAACACAATCTAAATTTAAAATAAAAATATATGATATAAATCCAAAATATCATAAATTTTATTTTGATAATATATATATATATATATATATATATATATATATATATATATATATATATATATATATATATATATATATATGAGGATTTAATTTAGCAAGTTTTTATAGGGTCGAGATCTCATCACCGGCTCTAACCCTATTTAATAAATGGGAGCTTTATCTATATCCTCATAGGAACCAAACTAATCCGTGTACCCATCCTTATTATAAAAAATCCTTGTGAATATTCACTTTGATGCGAATTTTTTTGCCATTCTTAAGCCAAACTGTGTTTTCTCTTGGAAAAGCCCCGGCAAAGCAACTCAACAGGTGTTTAACAAAAGGAACTCTATTTTTCTTAAGCGGTGAAATGTAGCTTTTGAGATGGGTTGTACCCCAATTAGAAATAAATTGAAAAAAGAAAGAACTCTTTCCTTTCATTATGCTTAGAAAGCAAAGTGAACTTTTGAAGACTCTCACAAACTTGAAAATTCTACACCTATTATTCTTATTAGAGTAAATATATATTTTGGTCTTGTTATAGCCCCATATCCCTTAAAAATATAATCAAGATAGTTTTTATAAGTATTTAGATAACTCTCATTTTGTAAGTTAGCTTTTGAGTAAAACCAAGAAGGTACTAAAACCTATCTTGTGATGTTATTAGGTCACATATAGATGTCCAATCTTATAACTCACTTTCTAAAAGTTTTTTCTTTTTGGCATTGTACATTTGCTTCTACTAATAATAACTTTATTTGGTGATCGTTTAGATTTGCTATTTTGGATTTTAAAAAATAATAAATAATAATTTGCATATTTTTTTAATATATTTAGATAAACTTATTTTAAAAAATACTACAAAGTACAGAAAAATCTTTTTTAAAAAAATACAATTTTAAACTTCTAAATAAGGATGATAAGAACTTTTTTAGGCTATAAAAAAGATGTTATAAAATAATTTTTAAATAAAAAATTATTTTCTAATTTTCATAATAACATCTCTTATCTTTTATATTTTGAATCTTGTTAATACCTTAATTTTTCAATCACCTTATTATTATTATTATTATTATTATTTACTATGTGTTGTATTTTGGTGCTGATTACATGCCTTGTTTGACTGTATACATGTTGTCACGCAAAAATAGTTTTAAGTGCATAAGTCAGATATTGTTATTATATGAGTGGTCATCTTTGGTTATGTTATTTGTATTGATTTCGTATAATAGAATTTTGTTATAGAATAATATGTTATGCTGGGGAAAAAAAATTATGAATCCTTCATTTCTAGACGGCAATTTTCATTTTAAGAGAAATATTTTTTGTATATGTAGTTTATTGGCCTTTGTGCCGACGAATCTCTATCCATCATTGGATGGGATGTGATCTCAATTGATCTGGATTTTACACCCCATCCAACGATGGATAGAAATTCGTCATCATAGAGGCCGATAAACTACACATGCAAATAATACAACTTTTATTTTAAACATTCTATATGACCTTAGATCTAATGATCAAATTAAAAACTTATAAACATTTATAACTAATAAGTATTTTTCATGAGATTACAAAATATTTTAACGAATACAGCTTATTTCAATACTATGAATTTGTTTCTTGTTTGACTACAAGAATATACAAGATATATAATTTTTCAGCTAAAAATAGTTGTAAAATTTAATTTAATTTGCATAATCATATCAAAATATTGAAGTACAAGTAAGAGTAATCAGTTAATAAAAAAAGTACATGTTTTATTATATTGTTATAATATTTTATCATTAAATTAATAATTAAATAAAAATTATATATTTGAGAATGACATATTCATTTCAATTCAACAAAATCATGAATCGTGAAACTACCAAAGAGCGGGTGGAATACATTAAAGGTCCTTAGCAAAATCAACAAGCACAAGTAGTTGCCTCTAAATCTCGAGAACATCATCTCTTTATTACCTCATGCTTCCATGGTTATGTTTTTTAATGTAGAAATGTTCAAAGCTCTTGATGAATCCTTCATTTTCAAACTCAAAATTGGGAATGAAGAACTATTGCAAGTGAAAGGAAAAGACACAATTGCTGTTAAAACACAAACAAGAACTAAACTTATTTATGATGTGCTGTTTGTTTCTAAGCTTAGTCAAAATCTGCTAAGTGTATGACAAATGATGGTGAAAAGGTACCCTTTGGAGTTTAAAGACAATACTTGCACAATCTATGACCCACATGATGCTGAGATGTTATATATCAAGATGAAAAGCAAAAGCTTTACGCACTAGACTAGGAAATAATAGAAAGGAAGACATAAAAGATTTGGACCCTTAATCATAGTCTTTCTTTCAAGAAGAAGCAAGACTTAGCACAAAATATGCTTGAAATCACTATTGAACTTAATTTTTGTTAAGCTTGCTAGCAAGGAGAGCAAGCTAAACTTCCATTCACACAAAATCAAAGTTAGAGAGTTTCTCAAAAGTAGCAGCTTATACACATTGATGTTTATGGACCCATGAAGATTGCATATTTAAGTGGTAACAAATATTTTTTGCTTTTTATTAATGATCTCACCAAATTTGTTTGGTCTACTTTCTTAAAGCCAAAGAGGTATGTTTGCTATATTTCAAAGATATAAAGCCTATGTGGAAAATCAAAGCAGCCTTAAGATCAAAACCTTAAGGTCTAACAACAATACTGAATATAATTCAAGCCAATTTGATCAGTTCAGTGGAGATGCAAGCGTTGAACACTAGCTGACTATCACTTATAAATCAAAATAAAACTATGATGGAAATGGCTAGGTACTATCTTTTTGAAAAACATTTATTAACACATTTTTAAGTTGAAGCTGTCAACATTACAGTATACCTATTAAATAGGTGCCTACCAAAGCACTCAAAAACAAGATTTCGTATAAAGCTTGGTATGATGCAAAGTTATCTGTGTATCATCTTAAAGCATTTGGATGCATATGCTACTATCAAGTGCTTGAGAAATAAAGAGACAAATTTGGCAATAAGGCTGGAAAAGGAATATTTATTGGGTACAACAATGTAACCGAAGGATATAGACTTTTTTTTGCTTACAAACTAACAAAGTAATTGTTGGCAGGAACATCATATTTGATGAGAATGCAACCTGGACCTGGGACAATATTGAAGCTAAAACTCCTATTGACAGTCAAAGCTAACAAGATTTTAAATTCGATGATGAGACTTTTGATGATGAACCAATTAAAGGAACAAGAACCTTGTACAACATTTATCAAAGATGCAATGTTGCTATCGTGGAACCTACCAACTATTCACATGCAAAAAGGTTCCTTTCCTGGAGGAAAGCAATGTAGAAGGAGCTAGAGATGATAAAAAAAATGGAACCTAACAGCTTCTTAAAAGACCAAGCAATCAAAAAGTAATTTGAGTGTTCAAAACATAACTCTGATGGGACAATATGCAATCATAAAGCCAGATTGATGGTCAAAGAATATGTCCAACAACAAGGAGTAGACTACCATGAAACCTTTGCACTAGTAGCAAGGTCTAACACCATTAGACTGCTTATTGATCTTGCTGCATATAAATCTTAGCAATTCATCAACTTGATGTGAAGTTTGCATTTTTAAATGGCATTCTTGATGAACAAATCTATGTTGGGTAGCATGAAGGTTTTGTGATTCCTAGCAAAGAAATTAATGTTTATCTACTAAAAAGGCTCTCTTTGGCCTTAAATAAGCTCCTAGAGTTTTGTATAGTAGAACTGACTATCATATATTGCAGCTTGGTTTTACCAAAAGTGTAACTGAAGCAACTTTGTACGTCAAGACTAATGCCAACCAAATCTTGGTGGTATCCTTGTTTGTTGATGACATGTTAGTAATAGGTGGCGATTTGAAGCTCATTCAACAATCCAAAAATGACATGCAGAAAGTCTTTGAGATAACATACCTTGGAATTATGAAATATTTTTTAGGCATGGAGGTCAAGCATTCAAACAAAGGGAAAAGAATACTCAAGTACTTAAAAGGCACTATATATTATGTTGTTTTATTTACAGGTTCAAAAGATGAAGAATTGAAGCTGATTGGGTATTTTGATGGTGACTAGGGTGGTTGTGTTGATGATTTAAAAACCACCCAAGGATGTTTGTTTACTTTCAGATCTAGTATATATCTTTACTTGAAGCTCAAAGAAATAAAAGACAATAGCTCAACCTACAATCGAGGCTAAAAAAATTGATGTTGCCTCTGCTATGAACCAAGTAATATAATTAAGAAAACTTTTATTAGATCTTGGCTACGAATAAAAGAAGCCAATTGGGATCAAATGGGACCTTTCTACAATTATGATTCCAAAAAACCCAATGTTCCATGGGTGAACTAAACATATTAAAATGAAATTAGTGATTTTGGTTCATTGATCCTTAGAAAATCAATTAATAGATTTGCTCACTCAAGCTTTGCCTAAAGATAAATTTGAATTTCTTTGAAAAGAAATTGATGTTTGTTTCCAAAGTGCCAAGGAGAAGTATTGATGGTGGCAACTTTTTCAAGAAAATAGATTGATACAACTCATAATTTGGCTTCAATTTATGTGAAGAAAAAAAATATTGCTACTTCAATATGTTATCAATAATTATCTAGCATAAGTTGCAAAGTTTGGCTACACATAAGACTCCAAATTCAACTTGGATTTTGCAACTCCTAAAAGAGGAGTTTCACTTTGATTTGGGTTCTACCTACTAGTTGTCATATTTGACAACACCTAATGTGCAAAATTCAACTTGGATTTGAACTCCTCATCAGCTTACCAACTTGCAGACATTAATTTGGATTAAAATTTACTTCTATTTCTTAGCTTTCAAGCTTTTTTCTTTAATTATATTTTATTGTAATCATTTGCCTATAAATAAGCTATGTTACGTACCAAAGAAGCATGAGTGCGTGAGTAGCGAATCAAAGTTTTTGAATCAAATGTCTCTTCTTGCAAATCTTAATCTCCTTCTCTTGTTATAATTTTGTTCCAATAGTTTTTGCCACTATTGTTCTCTGATCTTTATAAAATGGCAGGTCTTTCCCAAATCTATTTATAGACTTGTTTTATTGGTGTGATGGGCAAAGAGTTTCATATTTATCCACTTTTTGATTTCTAGTATTGCAAGTTTGATGTGTTTTGACGACCATATGTCATCTTGTGCTTTGTTTTAGTTCTTATCAAGATCTTTCAATTTCTTTTTTCTCTAGGTTTATCATTGTAATTTTGGCACTTATATAGTGCTAGCATAATATTGAGTGGAAGAAAGTCATGACAATAATGATACACTTAATTATTTTCTAGCTATCATGTATCATATAGGTGGTGATTTCTCTACCCACCATGAATTGTGCTAATGTGTTACATATCCCACATTGGGGAACTATGCTATCCAAGTGCGATACTTAAATCTTAGGGCTCTCCCACCTAATAGGCTAATTTTTGGGGTTGGGTTCTCCCTTAGACTTGAGTCCATAATATGGTGGCGAGTACTCTTGTTGACAATCATTTTGTAGTTATTGAATTGACAATTGTACTGGTGGTGACATTGATCCTTCGACCAACAATTGTTTGCTATTTGTTACAATGTGCTATAAATAGTGATTTCATTTTTGGGAAGAACATAGTCTAAATTGACATAAAACCTAGCTCAATAGCTTCCTCATCATATAATTAAAAAGGAATTTTAATTATCTTAGGCTACATATTTGAATACATTAATTGTTACATATCTCAAATCTATGAAATTATTAAACAAAAGAATATTATTTGATAATTGACTACTTCAAAACCCTACTTTTATACCCTCTATTCCATTGAGATTTTGAGCATAAGTACTTTGATGTGTATAATTTATATATGTAGCACCTAAAAATAGGCTTAAACTGTACAAATGATAAGGATGGATGAATATTAAAATAGTGGAAAATTATTACAAAAGATTTACCCTCCTTTTTGAGTAGTTTAATGAAATAAATATGTCTTGTCTAAAGTGAAATTGTTTCTAAAGTAAGAAAGTAATGTGATATTCACTCTTAGATTAATAGAGTGCATTGTAATCATAAACTAATTAAATAATTTAAAAGTGAATACTTCTTTATTTTCTCACTTGAAAGACAAACTCTCTTTAGAGGTGTTTTTCCCAAAAAAAAAAGTCAATTTTTTGCCTAAAGTGTAGAAAATATGTATAAGATATATAGAAAAAGGTTCTTTTTAAAGTCAAGAGGGATGATAAAAGTTATCACTCAGTCTCTAAATAAAAAGTAATGCACTGCAACTTATTTTTCAAAAAATTACAATAGTAGAAAAATGTTATAATTTGGGATAAAAAATTATATTGTGAGCTGAGTCCCACTACGTGCTATTCAATTTTTTGTTCCCACCGCATACTTTTCAACCTATGCCATAACAAAATTTTTCATTTTTGTAACTTTCTATCTCAATTTACAACTTTCCTATTACCAAGTTACAAGTTTTTCAAATGTTGTAGCATTGCTTCATGATTCCCACTGATCTTTGTAATATATAAGATTAAGTCTATGATTGATAAATTTTGGCAGGGTTGCACGGAAGGATGAGTGAAAAGTTTATTGGGTAAAGTGGGATTCTTTATGTGAACCAAAGGCAAGGAGATATGGGCTATAGGAGCTTTAAAGCCTTCAAGCTAGTTAGCCATTCTTGCCATGCAAGGTTGAAGAATAATCTACAAACCAGATTTTCTAGCTAATGTCTAAAGTGCCTAAGGAAAAATCTTCACAGAAGAATTATCAATATGATTCATAGCAATCAAAAGACCAATTAACTATTACAAAGTGACGGGGTTTGTTGCATCATAAATCTTAACAATATATTTGAATGACAAGTAATGAGGGGAATGGAAAGGAAATGAGAGGAAAGAGAATAGGTTCTCTTATTTGGGAGTTTAAATATACATAGGAAAGGAAAAAGAACTGAGGGAGATTTGTTTTTCCCTCTTTTTTCCTCAAAGTCCCTCTTTTTATTTACCCAAAATTTATGTGAATGGAGGGGACTAAAAACTATAGCCTCTAAATAATGTAACATTCCATTCTTTTCCTTTACAATATAACTTTCAAACAAAATTAATGAAGTTCTATTCATTTCCGTTGTTAATCTTCTGAACAAGTAAGAAAGTAATCTTGTTCCATTTCTTCCATTCCCTTTTGTCCAATATTCCTACTAGTTCAATTCCATTTGATTAATGAAAAAACATCCAAACACAAACTAAAAGGTAAAATCATATGGGAAAGCTTAAAGGAATAAATTTTACTTTGATTAACAAAAAAAAAAAAAACCTAATTTGTTAAGAAGGATCATACAAAATTCGTTTAGAGAATAAAGCCATTATATTTTAATTAATAAACAAAATTAATACCCTTTATAATAAAAATAAATAGCTACTCGTTTACAAGCCATATTTTCACAAAAAAAAAAAGAATTTTATTTATTGTAGTTAGTCACTAATTTGGAATGACGGATTACTTCATAGATATGATATATAACTTCATTTATAATTGTTAGTGCTTAATAAGAACAAAGAATTACTCAATGAATTATTCAATGAAAAGCAATAGTCATTTATAAGTGTTTCCTAGCTTTATGTATGTAATAATATGTAATTTTATTTGTAATTATTAACCACTTAAAAGAGAGTAAATAACAAGTAAAAACTATTCACAATTTTTAAACAGTAATTTTTTCTATATAATTTATATAATGAGCTCGACAGCACATTAGATATTAGCCTCGTTAATTGGTTTAACAACATACAACCTTTTTGCATTAATAATACTAATTTTGGTTCAACTTTTTATACCCCTCAAAATTGAATACTCATTCTCAACATAAATTTCTCCTAAATATATATCTCATACCAAGCAAATAGATGTTTACAGACACATAAAACTATTTTTGTTTATGGGACAGACACAGAAAACTATTATATAATACAGAAATGTAAATTACTATAAATGGATGGTGTTATTGCTTGTATCTTCAGATTTTGTACAAGTAGTTTCACATGTATCATCTTTTTGCGCTCCTCTTTTTATTTTTGGGAATAAAGTATTTATTGCTTATCATCAGATTAGTTTTGGTTGAGGCAAGCTGTAAGCTATGAAGTTTATTGGACCATAATTTCGGTTTTAATTACGTTCAACTTCAACCCTAAAGCACTCATTTATTTTATCTATGTTAATGAGTTTTTCTTATTTAATATGTTTGTGAGTTAAGTGATGTCTTAATATGGAAAAGATTCTTAGATCGGCTTAGATAGTTTGGGATTAACTTGACACTGTATATGAATGCAGAATGAAACATCTCTAACGTGAAATTGAGTTCATGCAACTACGTCAACTTTTTACAAGGGAATAATAAGACAAACAGTTCATGTAATTCATCAGTATTTCTCCATAAAATGTAGGGATAATTGTTTCAAACTATCAAAAAGGGATAACTGTTTCATATGGCAGAGCCAAGTAAGGTGTTAGTCCTCGCTTGACGTGGAGAATGTACGTTGTGCCCCCTACAATTTTCGTCGCATTTCTCATGTGTTTCTTTTTGGTAGGAAAGAGTTTTGAGGATTCTTACTAGGAATTATGCGGCTGTGGCAGTGTGGCACAAATCAGGTTAGAAAAAAGAGGTGAAACACTTGGAGAAAGGGTGGAAGAAGAGAGGGATATTGAAAAGAAAATTGCTCCTTAAAAAGGCTTTCGAAATGAATGTATGGATAGCAACACTTAGCATTTTCCTTTATTTATAGTACTAAGAGTATGCTTGTTTTAGATTAATTTTTTGATAAACAAATACTTTTTAACGAAAACTCTCTGAAAAAACTTTAATTAAATACTGTCTTAAATAAAAAATAAATTAATTCAAATATACACTAACATTGAAAAAAAAAAAAATCACATATCACTGTGTACACGTTAAGTAAGACATATATATTAGAAAGTTTTAGTGACTCAGTTAAAATTTCAAAGTGATTTTGACATACATATTCTATTATATACGTAAAAGTGTAAAGGTAATATATAAAAATATATGTACTTAGATTGCAGGCTAATAGCATTGCGTATATAATGTGAAAAATTGTTATTCAGATGCATTGAATTCTTCTTTTGCTCATAAAATCATTTGCAGGCATTCAATTTGCAATGCGTTGATGATATTTTCATGAGCAGATGAGTAGAAGACTTTTCTTGAGGAGGCCAATGGAAAATAACACTTTATTTAGGGGAGGCCTTAAGGACTCTTATATTTGAGTAAATATCTATTTTAATTCTTGACAAAAATTTTAAATATAAATTAGTCTCTTAAAATTTAAAAGTTTTAAAATGGTCCCTTATCATTCGAAAAGAATGACACGTTAGTCCCTCTATACAAAATTTTTTAATGTTACAAATCTATAAGAAGCCCATTTGCAGCAGATTATCAATTCAAGTTGAAAGTTAAAAGGCGGGATCTATGCACTATAAAATGGAGGTCACACAGATCACAAAAGGATTCTCAGACACTTTACACACTTTCCAAGGCAGAAAACTTTTCTTAGAAAGATTGAAGGTGAAGATTCAAGGATTCTGGAGCTTAATCATCAACACAAAGAGATCCAAATTATTCTGAATTCCTTGTTTCTATCCAGAATTCTCCATGACTTTTTGTTTTTCTATTCCTCATCTTTATACTCTGTTATTGTTTCCTTTTCTTTATACATGAACTAAATTTCTTTTGCTAGGGTGTTAATGGACCCTTTTGTATGACAAATTTCTTTATGGATTAATGTTAATCTTATTTCTATTTCAATTGCTTAGTATTTTTACTTGCGCTTAATGCTTTTGAATGATTGGCCACCATTCAATTGATTTATTGGTTTGCAATAATTAGAGATAGGGTTTGTAAATAAAGTTTCTTAACATAAATATCCTGAGCTGAGCAAAAACTAGAGATAGACAAACGCGGTTCATGCAGTCAATATAGGAACCCATAGAACTTCAACATTTTCCTGGATTAGTTTGTGTTAAGAGATTAAACAATCGGTTTAGGATAAAGAGTATTGCTTGACCTCGAGAGAGGTTAGGAATAAATTAAGGGGAACCAATTATTAGTTAATTAGGATAGAAACAGATTAATAGAAATTTATAGGCAAGACGTCTATAATAGGTGAAATTAATTAACTCTAGCGTTCATTTCATTGCATTTAGTCAGCCCTTTTTGCATTCATCTTGATTATTACTTTTTGTTTTTATTAACTTTTTATTTTTATTTCTCTACATCCACAATTTCATTGCTTCCAAATAGTCATCATTTAAACTATTCGATATTTGATCTATTCTCATGGGAACGATACTTTTTTCATCACTTTATTACTTGTATGACTCGGTATACTTGCCGGAGCTGCAACAAGTTTTTGGACTAATATGTCTCCCATTTTAAATGTTGTGAGACTATTTAGAAATTTTTAAATCTTGAGAGACTAATTTGTCTCCTAAAGTTTTTATCAGATATCAAAATAGGTATTTTGTCTCTATTTTTTTTTTTGAAAAAAAAATCTTTTTGGGAAAAGGAGAAAGGCCATGCCTCTTCTCGTGATATATACACCACCTATCTCTGGATATAATAAATCGAAATATTGAAATTTTTATTTTATTTTTGAGATGCAACATAAAACCCTTTTTATCAGAAATTTGACCACTTCTTTTTCAAAACAATTTTAGCAGCTTTACATCTTCTGCGCTTTTCACGTGGGAAGCAATTGATAAGGACGATCCAGAAAATCGATCCAGAAAATCTGTTAACAGACTTCTGTTGTTAGTCCTATATAATTGGAATTGGATCCATGCAATAGATAATTTATGCACGTTGTAAGTTTTAACTCTTCAATCAATCCAGATAGCCCTATCTAATTCTAGCACAAAATAAAGAACTAAGTGAGGGGCTCTCTAAAATTTAGAGTTTAAATGCGAAGTTATGTTACGATAGCTCCAAACGAGTCTTAAATCCTGTACCCAACCCAAAAAAAAAAAAAAAAAAAAAAAACCTAAAGTCTAAACCAAAAAAAAAAAAAAACAAAAACTAGTCTTGAATCTTCTAGTAAATATATGTTAGTATTTAATGTCACATGCTTCTGGAACACCAAATGTTATTAAAGATGGGATAGCATTCATCAAATCACATTCACGACTACAAACTTTACCAGATCAAGAACATCTTAAAATCATTAGCACATCAATAAATTCATTTTTTTTTTTTTTTGGTCTTATTCTAGATTGAGAACTCTACAAGATCACGAAAAGTTTGAGAAGTACATATCACTAACATCGATCATAATAGGTATCTAACACATTATCATAAGCACCAAAATCTTGAGATATATCTTCCAAGTCTTCATGTTGAGGACGATCCTCGTTTGCACCATTATACATACCTATATCTTCAAAGTTTTCATGTTGAGGACGATCTTCATTTGCACCAATAGACATATGCATATCTTCTAAGTCTTCATGTTGAGGACGATCTTCATTTGCACCGATATACATAGGTTCATTTATTGCCTCCACGTGAGGGTGATCTTCCTCTACCCAAATTATTGCTTCATCATGAGTTTGGGGTTCTTGTTCGATGCGAGGTCCATCTTTCTCTACACCAATCATCGCGTCATCATAAGCTTGGGGTTCTTGTTCGATGCAAGGGACATCTTCCTCTACACGAATTATTCCCTCATCATCAGTTTGGGGTTCTAGCTCAATGCGAGGGAAATCTTCCCCTACATCAATTATTGCCTCATCATGAGTTTGGGGTTCTTGTTCAATGCGAGGAAGATCTTCCTCTACACCAATTAGTCCCTCGTCATGAGTTTCGGGTCCTTGTTCGATGTGAGGATGATCTTCCTGTATAGCAATTATTGTCTCATCATGAGTTTCCGGCTCTTGCTCAACAGAAGCTGCCACATCCGGTGCAACTTGCAAGGTTTCCTGTGGAATGTTTTCCAATTCAAGATTTTCTTCCTTGTCCTCAGTGTTCTCAGAATTTTTGGTAGGAGAAGGTTTCTTCTTCAATTCTTCCGGTGTCTCAACCTCATGTTGACCCTATAAATGATGGTAATTGAACTGTACAGTCATGGTTCAGTCTTTTAAAATTCCTAATACCAATATATGAGATGTAGCGTATTAGGGTATTTATCAAATAATTGTAAAGCATTTACCTTTCTTGATCTTTTTCTACTTGGAAATTTGGGGTAGGTATCAGGAAGTATATAGTTCACCACCTCTGTGATGGATCGGAATGCTTGGGTTGAACTAATGTGATAATAATACTGCATAAACAACAAAAACAAAAGCAAAAACAAACGCCATGAATGGGAGTCACTGATATATTTCAAATATATTGTCAAAGGAAGCATTACACGTAGTTTTTAATTTCTTTTTCCCCTAAAATCCCAAGATTCACCAGAGAATTATTATTCTTATTATAGTAGTGGATAACCACCAAGCACACAATTAGAGAAAGGTTGGAACCCATACAAGTACAATGAAGAATGTTATTTGAATACCTTCAAACAATTGTGCCAGCCCATACATATTGCATTTGACCTAGTATATGATAGAAACCATTCAGCTATTTTCAATAAATAAAACTTTAAATCAATCTTAGTTTTTTCAATAAAATGTTAGTTTTGGGCTTTTCCATAGAATAAATAATAGCATCAAGCAATTGTTATGTTTGTGACCAACAATTTATAACCACTTTTGTGATCTTAGGCAGTTACATACAGGTCAAGTAGAATCAACAGTACAATATTTTGTGAAAGGGAAAAAAAAAATCCCCTAAAATAATCTTGTCTCTAAAGTGAGAAGATGAGAATTTATGCATCCTTAGATTATTTAGTGAATTATGATGATGATATATTTTATTGATCTGAGGCTGATTTAATCTTTACTTCTTCACCCTGGAGATATATAATGTATCTCTAGGAAAGCCTTATCCCAATTTTTTTTTTCCCTGCAAACAAAAGTTATAGCAATAGAAGTGGTATAATTAACAAAGATAAAATGACATCAGATAAATTCTAATTTGATGGTGTAATTTAATTACCGTATCGCGCATCTTCGTGTCACGTATTCTACTTTGTAGCTTCCAATCTCCAAGCTTAGCCATAACCTTGTCCATGTCTTTGAAACTTCCAGTGTCACAATTTTCAGGGAGACAAAAAGTAACCTTTTCTTCTGCCACTACAGGATTCTTCATTTTGTTCCCCTTTTTCTTCGGTGCCTATGAATAAAACCAACAAATTACCTAGTACACATGCAATATAAATGAAAAAAACGTATGTCCCTTACTCTAACTTGGCATACCAGTATTCAATATACATGTTGAATGACAAAATAAGACCACCCTCTAATCTATGTTGTATAAAAATTAATTTTAAATAAAGGATAAACTCACTGTTCTTGGGGCAACAATAAGGGTTTTTGCCTTCACTCGGCACATCGATCTAAATTCTTTGATTGATTGCTGTCTCACATAAGAAGATAGGTGTAGTTAATTGCAACAAGTCTCATATAGTTATGTAAAAGTATAAGAAAAACAGGGAATAAAAGAAAAAAGAAAAAAGAAAAAGTAGAAGGCATTGCTTTACTTACTGTGACAACATCCATAAGAATCATAGGCAGCCCTTGGCTATGGGAATCAATTTCTTGGGTGTTGGTCATCTCTGGCATATCGGATTGAGCTTCGGACATGATTTAATTTTCCTCCTCACTGAACCTTAAATATTTTTCTCTACATTGAAGAAGACAAGAAAAATCATGAAATGTCTTTGTGTTGTGGAAATTAAGCAGAAGAAGGACCCTATTTATTGGTGTAGTGAGAGGCTTTCACTTGTCCATGTATACATGAATCTAAGGGGTGCCTCGTCAATACAAACTATGCTGCTGACAGTTTTTGCAAGATTTCAAATTATGATTAATTTTATTACTGAAAATTTTTTTCAAATAAGGATATAGTTTGTTGAGGGAATAAATTAATAATAATAGGTGGGACAACATTTATTCTTGATCGCATGTAGAACATTTTCTACTTTAAGACAAATATCCGTTACTGACTTTCCACTATCCAAATTTGTTTATTCTGGAAAAAAAAAAAAAAGAATGCGCTCGCTCAACAAAAATATTTGCTGGCGTCCCAATGTATTGTTATCTGTATAATTCATCTAGCTGTCTGCATTTGATAAGCATGAGTTCTTGCGATATAGTAACTCAGTAATCTCTCGTCTTTTGCAGATCCATGAACAAATGCAATTTCATTGCATGCTGAAGTGAAGAATAGGGGGCTCAACTTTTTTGGTGGCCTAAAGCCAAATTGTAAAATGAGTAAAAGTATGTCGTAATAAAGGTAAATCTGCTATAGGGAAAATAACCAAAGTGTTAATGTTAAAAATTAAAATAAAAAATTAATTTTATTTACCATTAATAAATTATTATGTATTTAACATGAATAGAATAGAATTTATAGGAATAAATATATTAGAAAAAAAATTGAATGGCAGTTGTTAAGTAATAAATTAATAAGAAAAAATAAAATGATAATAAAATAAATTAATTAAGCATTAACCAAAAGAGTAAGTTATGTATGGTCTTTTAATTATTTTTATAGTAATAATAATAATAACATAATATAATAACTAAGCACAATAAAAAATAATTTAATTAAGCATTATAACCAAAAGAGTAAGATGTGGTCATTTAATGATAATGATAATGATGATGATGATGTTGTTGATAATAATAATAATAATTTAATAACTAAGCAATACATTTATCTCTAAAAAGTACATATCAATTTTCAAATTTTATGAAAGTTTAGTCAAATATAACATAAAAAAATTGTTAAAGACTTGTAGAATATCTCGTCTTGTTTGTATTAGAATTGTTTGTAGACAATATTCAATCCAAACTTTTTCAATTGCGAAAAAAAAAAGTTAAATTAGATTATCATTTGTTAGAATTATGAGCTAAGCAAGGGAGCAATTTAGTTTTAGTTACGTGAAAGTCAGCCAGAGAATACTTTATTGTTCAAGAAAGTGACCTCAACTGTTGTTTAATTATCCTAGATTACGAATTTAATTAAATTGTTCGTTAATTATAATGTCAATTTAAATCTATGAAATTGTTGAGCCAAAGTATAATATTTCGACGTTTGAAATTAAGGCTAGCTATTCCAAACCCGATTCACCGCATATTCTAATGACATTGATAAGGTAGGCACTTCTAACATCTTAGTTACGTTAGTTAGCGGTTATTCTGTTATGCTAGCTAGCAGATCAGTTACAGTAGCTTGCTCTAGAATTCATCAAAGTCTACACAACCATTCTCTATATATAAGCACAAGTGTATCATCAGAATCACTCAAGTGAATGAAATCACATTCTCTCAGTTTCATAGCTTCTGTTCCATTCTCTGAGTTTTTCTCTGTTCCTTCTTGTTTTAGCTTTGGCCTGATACCTTACATTGTATCAGAGCCCTAGCTGATCCATGGAGTATTCAAACTGCGTGCAGTAGGATCACCTTCCGGTCTCTTGGCTTCTCTCTTCCATGGATGCTGCATTCAAGAATCGCATGGTGGGGATGCAGCTTTGCATATCAAATCTGAAACTGAATTCAAGTTTATTTTACCTCATAAACAAAGGCAAAGGTGAAACAGTTGAGAAGACGCAATTCAAAGGGATCAGGAAACAAAGGCCTGCTTCAAAATATTTACTCAAGATCAAAAGGTAGTGATTCTCTTGCTGCTGTTGGTTCCCCCATTACTGATGCAGAGCATGTCGAAACAGTATGCACCACTGATGACATCAGTTCCGTCCCGATCCGAGCCATTCTCAATCATTGAATTGGAAGCACTGTTGATGGCACAAGAAGAAATGTAGAGATTCAAGAAAATGGACATGAATTCGGTGCAAGAACATGCGGCACGCACCTCAATTCAACAAGATTCAACATCGGTTAGCAATGGGGGAAGAGGAAATGGAGGTCGAAGAATAGGAGGAGGTAGAGGTTCAAGAGGTGGAAGATCTTGAAACAATGGCAACCGATCTTAGTGCCAACTTTGTGGTAAGATTGTCCATACTATATGACAATGTTATCATCAATTTGATCAATAGGTTTACCTCAAGCTCCACTATTTACATCCTTGTTTATGTGGATGATATACTTGTCACTGGTGATAATGTTGCTAAGATTTATGATATTTCAATTGGATACTATTTTGGCACTCAGAGACTTTGGGGTGATGCATTATTCCCTTGGACTTGAGGCTTCCTATCCTTCCACTGGTGTTATTCAACTAAGTTAGGCCAAGTATATATATTCGAGATTTACTCAAGAAAGCAGGAATGGCATCAGCTAAGGCTATGCCTACACCAATGTTGTCAGGACAAAAGCTTTCTGCTGAAGGTGATGCAGCTTTTCAAGATCCAAGTCTCTAGAGGTCCATTGTAGGTGGGTTGCAACATACAACTACAATAAGGCCTGATATCTCCTTCTCAGTGAACAAAGTTAGTCAGTTTATGCAAAGACCTCTTGAAATTCACTCGAAGGTAGTGAAATGGATATTAAGGTATCTCTCAGGCACAATTGATCATGGCTTGGTCTTTCGCAAGTGCAAGGAGCTCAGATTATTGGCACTTTGTGACTCGGATTGGGGTTCTAATGTGCATGATCGAAAATCCACAAGTGGCTATTGTGTTTTCCTAGGCTCAAGCCTCATTTCTTGGTCTAGCAAAAACCAATATGCGATTTTTCGATCAAGTACAGAAGCTAAGTTTAGAAGTTTGGCATCTGTTATGGCTGAGATTTCTTGGCTCCAAACTCTCCTTAGTGAACTCCATGTCACTTGTTCAGCCCTTCCTACAGTTTTTTGTGATAATTCAAACGTTGTGCTTCTCTAGCCAATCCTATTCTTTACAATAGGACAAAACGCTTCGAGATTGATCTATACTTTGTCCGAGATAGAGTGATTCAAAAGCATGTTTTTGTTCAGCACATTCCTACTTCAAAACAGGTTGCGGATGTGCTTACCAAGCCCTTGCCAGCAACTGCATTTAAATGCTTCAGGTGCAAACTCAAGGTCTCAACTATTTCACCCCCGAGTTTGAGGGAGGTTAATAAGGAAGGCACTTCTAACAGAAGTCGGTTATTAGTTATGTTAATTAGTAGTTATTTTGTTATGCTAGCTGAGCAGATTAGTTACAGTAGCTTGCTCTAGAATTCATCAATTGCACACAACCATTCTCTATATGTAAGCACAAGTGTATCATCAGAATCACTCAAGTGAACAAAATCACATTCTCTCAGTTTTATAGCCTTCATTCTATTTAAGTTTTTCTTTGTTCCTTCTTGTTTTAGCTTTGGCCTGATACCTTACTGAGATTTTGAACATAAGTTATACCTAAAGTAGTAGTGTAGCACCCAGAAGAAGTCTAACCATTAGTATATATAGTACGCCAATATGTTAGGACCTGCCTCTAGACAATGACTATTAAATTGTACTTTTTTAACCGAAAAATTATAGTTTCTTAAAAAACACAATGAAATCACATTAAAGTTTGAGGATTTGAATCCGAAGTGCTATATCTTCAAGCAAAATCGGATATATCGTGATTAACTAACATTTTAGTACTTGGTAATTTTAACGTATTTACTGATGGCACGAAAATGTTTTACATGAATCTAAGTATATATTCAGATAATTATGTTAACTAGTATCTTCATAAAATGCAGCATATACTAATTAAGGAGTGAATAAACATGCATATTAAGATAGCTTTGAATAAAACATGAAAGCACCTGTATTTCATAAGTTCAAAAACGGGATAGCCCCTATTTGTTTTGTTTTCCATGGAGAAACCTAGCTGCATTTTATTTTGGCTTCTTTGTTTTCCTCGTTGACTCGGCGGTATCTTCAAATCTGATTAAGTATTTTTAAAGACACATAACTATATATGATTTGAAAGTTTGCGTGTATCAATATATTATGAGGAGTGTTATTTGTACCATTCTTTATTGTAGACATCTAAACACCCAGAGATAAGATTAGAAAAAAAATTATAAAAAAAAAGAAAAAGTGAAAAAGCAAAAGGAGAGAGGATAAAGATAGATACAGAGTATTAAAGTATGTCAATTAATAGTATGTACAAAAAATATTTCTCATATATTATAGAAAAATAAGATCTTGGAAGTCAATGAGGGTTGGCCTGACTAATAAGTTGAACTATGTTTAATGCATGCAAAGGTTTTAAGCTCGATTTCTAACATGATGATACTGCACTGGTCACTCACATATAATATTAAAAATTAAAATATAATTGAAATACGTGACAACTTAGGTAGGATAGTGAAAAAAATATGATTACTCAAGTTCTTTATTTGGCTGTTACTGCATGGAATGGAGCCTTACCTACAAATTTGTTTCTATCTAAGCATTTTTTACCCCAACCCCAAACTATTATTTGGACCTCTTCCAAATGCTAAACCAAAGACAGCTCGTGTTATGTTGGTCCCGAGCTAGTTTGGCAGTTAGTTACTCCTTGTTTTAAGTAGATACATTGTGTATGATGTTAACCGTAGAATCGATTTTATTTTGAAGTGAAGGGCAGTAATTTGACGTGTTGGTTTAAGTTAATAATATAGAATATTTGACTAGTTCATATTTGTAGACAAGTTCATAAGGCTTTCTTGTGCTGTAGTCGGGTATGTACAGGGACGGCTGAGCTTTAATGGCCGGAGGTGACCTCTCCGGAGGCAGAGCAAGCATTGAGTAGTTCGGTGCCTCAAAGCTCAATCTCTGCCTTCCTTTCTGCAGTAACCGCTAAGCTCCACCACACCCTACAAACCTGCATCAAGCCTTGACGAAGTTGCCACCGTCAGTCCGTGCCACTGCCTTGTGAGTGTATTGCTGGTCCACCACCAACCAGTCATCCATGGTGCCACTGCGCTGCTGTCGGAGCTCTGCTCCCAACATAGTCAAGCCGCTGTTGAGCATCGACTACCCTCATCCCTGACACCCACAGTACCCTGCCCTTCATTTCCTTTCATGTCGCTAGCCTGAGCCTAAGCCACATGTGGCATCCTGTGCAGGTTCGACCTCTACAAAAACACTATCAATAGCCAAAAATCAGAAGAGGTGATTTTGGTTGATTTTGATTTCCCTCTTCTTTGCTCGTGGATTTGTGAAGACTGAGTTGGGGGTAGGATTGCAACTTACTTTGTAAAGTGGATGAGGAAGAGCATGTATTAGTGATGGAAAGCATGAGCAAACATACCCAACTGGAACTGATTTTTATGACTAGGGCATCACAAATGGTGAGGACTTGGGTGTTGCAGCCAATAGCAGATCTGATGGCTAAACCAGATCCACGGCATCGATGAGCTTACAAGTCTGGTGGTGGTTGGTGCAGTGGTTGGGGTGATAGCAGTGGCAGTGGTGGTGGTGGAGGGGGCTCTGAAGTAGGAAAAGGAAGAGAAAAAAGTAGGAGAAACAGGGATTAAGGGGTTCTAGAGATAAGCCTCTATTTTGCAAATAAAAATAGAGAACACCCTTTTTGCAATATCTCAAGGGTCTATTTTATATTTGGAAAGATTGGGACTAAGTTACTCCCAAACTTGGTTGGGAGTAAGGTAACACGAGCCTCGAAAGACACTACATTTACATGTCAGATATTGCCTTATGTCTCTTCAAGTCTTGGACTTTCCCATTTACCTACCTTCTCCACTTGAGAAGTTGAAAAACATTTGAAATTTTGTGAATCACGTTACTCCTAAATATGTTATTGGTTCTCTCTTTTTGGCGGCATTTTTTTTCTTTGTTTTCGATTTGGTCTGCTTGGAATGCTTATGTGTTTGAAATACGATGAGTGTGAGTGATATATTTGTAGAAGAATTTTTCACACAGATGAGACTTGGAAGATCTCAGGCTTTAAAAATTGACCATGTTCACCAGAACACCTCTCGCATGATTTGTAGGTCTCCTCCTCAGCCTAATGTAGTCAAGACATGGTTGAGGCCCCAATGAATATTGGTTTTACTTAATTTTAATTTCATAGCTTATAATGTTGAAAGAAAGGAAAATAGCATTTTAGGATCACAAATAGAGGTACGAGTTCCTTTTAATTTGTAAAGAGTAATTATAATTGTATAGATTTAAGAGAAACCGTTAGATATTCTTAAAAAGTGAAAATATTTGATGACTACTACATTAACTAGTTATAAGATTAAAATGGTATGAGAATAAAAGATATTAACTATAACATGATAATGACTCACGTAACTAACCTACCACAAACATTTGCAATAGAGAAGTACAATTCTAAACCAGCAGGTGGTAAAAAGATGTGACAGTATGCAGGAACAGCATAATGCCCGAACTGAGAACTGGAACATCATAGGAGCCAAAGCCATCAATTTTAAATTGCGGTCTGCAGTTGCAATTGTAGCCGCACTCTTGCTGTCACAGCAACCTCGCCAACTGCATTGCAGTGGCAATCATGGCAATCGGGGCTGCATCAACTATATTTTCCTGCAGTTTTCTGCATCATTGCTCAACTATAACTGTAATTTAAAACCATATTGATTGGAATTTTGGACACTTAATTAGCTTGTATTTTTTTTTTTTTAACGAAGGTAATGAAGTTAATTAGAAAGTATTTCCAGGATATATTTTTTGGGAGAGAGGATTGGAAGTCGAATACGGGATATTTTAGACTCAAATGAAATATGTAGGAGACAATTATTAGGCTGTAGGCTCAACTTTGGACACTCAACTTATATGGCTGCCGTTTTGCAGCAAAGGCTATAGCAGACAGGAGAACTTGTGCAATATTCATGCTGAGATGTAGAGGAACGCCCTAAGTTACAGTATATATAGCAGTACTTGATGATGTATGACGTTGGTGTTTGATGGATCAGTATACATGTTGATGATTAGGTGTAGGTATGTAGACGTATGTTACTATGTGATTCTAGACTATGTTGCTTTTTTGTACTGCTGTTTCTGCTCCTCACTGGTTTTTGGTGAGTTGAATGGATGTATCGACCAATTAAAAAAAAAAAACATTTTTCTAAATCTAAAATACCTAACACAATTTCGTTACACTTTATCCTCAATATAGCAATGCCACTCAACCAAAGGAACATAATCATGAATTTTTTATTGTGTATGTTGCATTTCGGATAAAATTCTTTTAAATGGGTTTATATCTAAAATTAGAAAATTTGTTACGAAAGGATAATTGTTTTTTTTGTTTTTTTTTTTTTTTTTGCACATGAGAAGAGTTAATTCTACTGAATAGTGTTTCCTTTGGAAGTGTTCTATTTCATGAAATACTGGTACAGGCAATAACCCTAATTCCCGATTCCTAAGCCCATTCGCAATTAGGAGCATGCAACCAATTGCTCAATTGACTAACTTCGTCAGTTAAAAGCATCCAACTTTTTTAATTACCTGATTCCACTTAACTTGTTCATATATACTTCTTCTATATATGTATTCTGTTTTAAATCAAAATGCCTCGTAATCTTAATATGCTAAAAATAAATGTAATCCAATTTGAAAGATCTTTTCCCAGTGAGTCTCTCCTTTAGTGATGAAATTAGGAGTTGAGCTTGGTAATTGGACTGTCTCCTCTTTATATGCAAGCACTTTCACTTGACATGAAATAAAATAAATAAATAATTACTTTATTTGTTAATTCTCAGTATAAATTGTGCAGTCCTACTAAACTAATAAGCATTAAATTAATTTTAAAATGATGAAATATCATATGCTTAGATCTTGGGATAAAATTGAGGTGTAAAAATTAGGAGGAAAATAAATTAAATTAAAGGAACATAGAAGTAAGTAAATAATCAGGGTTAACAAATTGAATGTCTTTAATAAAAAAAAAAAAAAATAATGTGTTTTAGTTCCCGTAGACATTTACAATGTTATCCAAAACTTCAACATCCGTTATTCTTTTGCTGTTTACTCCTTGTTATTATTTTGACGCTATTATTGTACTGAAAGGTGACTAAAGGGCGATTTTCTGTCTACTACGTACTACATCATTCAGATTTAGTAACATTTGAAAAATCTTAATTATAAAAAAGTGGTGTTAAAACTCTTCAATTACATAGCTTATATATAATACTACGACACCGCTGTTTCACTTTTCGCACACATGGAGTTTAGGGGAATCACTCCTTCCATGGTTACGCTGAGCATTTTGATCAATTGTTTCTGCGATTTGGGTCAGATGGGTTCTGCGTTTTCTGTAGTGGCCAAGATTATTAAGATGGGCTATGAATTAAATACCATAACTCTGACAACAATCATGAAAGGATTCTGTGTTAGCGGTGAGGTTAGGAAAGCACTGCAATTTCATGATAGGGTCAGAGCACAAGGATATCAGCTTAATGAGTTTAGTTATGGGACTTTAACTAATGGGCTTTGTAAAATAGGCCAAACAAGATCTGCTATTGAGTTGCTGCAAAAGTTGGAGAGACAACCAATTAAGCCTAATGTAGTAAGTCATTGATGGATTATGTAAAGATGGATTTGTGATTGAGGCAGGCAATTTGTTTTCTAAGATGATCGCTCGGGGAATTTCTCCTAATGTTGTCACTTACAATTCTTTGATTCTTGGTTGCTGCTATGTAAGTCAATTAGAAGAAGCTACTGGATTGCTTCGTCAAATGGTAGAAAACAATGTCAGCCCTAACCTCTATACTTATAACATACTGATCGGTGCACTCTGTAAAGAAGGAAAAATCACAGAAGCCCAAAAGGTGTTTCATATGATGTCGGAAAGAGGTCTTGAGCCTAATATTGTCATTTACAACACTTTAATGGATGGATACTTTCTATGTAATAAGGCAAATGAGGCAACAAATTTATTTTATGGTATGAGGAAAAGAGGTTTGACAGCTGATGTTAGGAGTTATAATATCATGATTAATGGATATTGTAAAAATAAAAGGGTGGATGAAGCCATATATCTCTTTAAAGAGTTGCATCGCAGGCATTTAACTCCTGATACTGTAACATATAATTCTCTTATTGATGGCTTGTGCAAATCAGGGAGAATCTCCAATGTGCAAGGCCTTCTTCATAAGATGCATGCTAGCGGCCAACACCCTAATATTGTTACTTTTAACATCCTGTTAGATGGTTTGTGCAAAAGCCAACATCTTGATGAGGCAATTGAATTATTTCAGCAAGCCGTTGGCGAAGGGCTTTTGCCTAATGTGGTCACATATAACATACTTATTGATGGGTTGTGCAAAGGTGGGAGACTTAAAACCGCACAGGAATTTTTCAACCATCTCCTTATTAAAGGCTGCCAATTGGATGTCAGAATGTATAGTGCAATGATTGATGGGTTTTGTAAGAAGGGCTTGCTTGATGAAGCCATGACATTGCTTTCAAAAATGGATGAGAATGGTTGCTTCCCTGATGATATAACTGCTCTAACTATTATTCATGCTCTTCTGGATCAAAGCCAGAATGAAAAGGCAGAGAAGCTTCATTGTGAAATGATCAGCAGAGGCCTATTGAAGGGAAAAAGCATGGTGTGACACTTTTGTACCTGCTGGAGTTACACATTTATTTAAGTTGTATTTGACATGACTGGCTAGCCAATGCTTATTTCTGTGTTCAATGAAATTGAACTATGCAATGACCTCTGTATGGGAAAAGTTAATATTAACTCTTATGCTTATAATCACAATATGTTGTTGTTAGTGGATTTTTCGGTCTTGACTCTTGAACTTACTGATTGTCCCTGTACATCTTGTATTGAAATCTGCTTTATTAACTCTGTTGGAAATAGCTATAGCATTTATTGTAACTTTGGAAACAACATGAGTTCATCATTAGGATCTTAGAAACTAGACAAATCATTTATCTTTCTTTGTAAATTTGAAATGTATTTACTCCTTGTACATATATAAATATATAGAATTGAGTCTAAACTCACTCAAGTTGTTTTCCGCATATAATCAATCTCCAATATTGGTTCTCCCCTCTACTGTTGTACTTGAAGAATGGTGGCACCAAATATTATTATCAATTAATAGAGTAAGTCTCATAACATAAAGCTTCATTTTGATTGACTATTTGTTTTGTTTTAGAAATTAATTAGTCCTCATTTTGTTTGCAAGTGTTTGGGAACTTTGTTGTCAAGACTTATACAATCAGAAATGTCCTTCTTCAGCCCCAATCAATCTTCATTTGGATGTGGCTAGACTTAACCTATCTGGATGGAATAAATAATCACATTTTACCATGACTGCTTTGTGTCTGATGCTTCGTGGGATGAGTGTGGTAGCTTTTAGTTCCTGAAGCTGCCGTCTTTAGAACTATAATGTATTCCGCTTTTACATGGACTTGATAATGCTGCAAAAAATGCTTTCAGGCTTAGAAAGAATGCAAAGCTGCCTGCTAGTTAAAGTCCTATAATTTGATGGAATTAGTTTTAATTTTCTCCCAACTTCTGTCCTCAAAATTTGGGTAATGTCTTTTTATCTAAAGTTAGCACTTTGAGCTGTGTCCCTTTAGTTTTATATTTGAGTTAACTGCATGGCTACTCTGCTTACTAGCTAAACTAGAAGCTGCACAATATTATTCCTCTTTACGTGGGAATTTGAATTGCCCCATGATGGCTGAATTTCTCCTTCCAAAATAGAGTTTGGTAGACTGACATAGTATTCATTGTTAGTGATTCTCAGCAGGATCCGATAGCCTAATTTAACTTTCCAGGAGTTTATCTGACATCTATCAAGAGCCCTAAAGTGTATGATCTCTCTTTTAGACAATCTTTCAATTTATGCATCAATACATATTTTAGGTCCTCAACATGTTGTCAAAAACCAGAATGGATGTCATATATATGTTTAAGTCATTTCAAAAGTCTTTATGATGCCCACTATATATATATATATAATTACAATTTCAGTTATTGGTGCACTTGTAATTATTGCACTTTACTTTCTTGGTTGAAGTTAGCTCTCAACCTAACATCTCTATATATGTGTCTAGGTTTATTTTGGTGTACTAGTAACATGCATAGCTGATAATTATCCCTAGGTTAGTGTTTAGGATGTCCTAAAATGACTTCTCAATTGTTGTTCCCTTAAGTGATATCCTTTTACTGGACGACGCATCTAGCCGAAACTGATATGATTATACTTGCTGGTGTTAATCTCAAAATATCAACTGTTTACTCTGAGTTGCAGAAGTTAAAAAGCAAGAAAAATCATTCCCTTTTTCGTAGTCCTATATACATATTTTTTATGTTCTTTTTAAAGATAGGAAAAATTTAATGCTCCGACATTTCGGTTGTGCAATCAGAATTTCCTTTTGTATTATAATTTGCTTATTTCTTTTCAAGGGAGTAGTTATTATCTATTGAATTGGAGATTTACAAAATCCTATGGTTGATTGTGATGGTTTTGCAATTTTGATTCCAAATGATCATTATCTGACTCTAGCCATTACAAAAGAACAAATAAAAAAGATATAAACACTGAGGATTTTTAAGAAGGAATGAATTTTCCTTTGTAGCAAATGATTATTTTGGCACAGGATGGTGATGTGGTTATCCATAGATGCAAACACTGATTTACCTTGTCTGTTTGATTGTTTGTTTCTTTCTGTTTTTATTCTTGCTTTCTGGCTACCCTTTTGTTTTACTCGATCTTGAGTGATCGTTGTTTTCCTCCTCAAGTTTTGATTCCAAGTTTGTCGTTAAATTCTTGGAGGAGCCAAACTCTAACGTATTAAAGGTCTTTCAGTCAGGCTTAGACTTTTTTTGGGTGCTAAACATGTGTTTTACTTTGGGTTTTTGTGTTATTTTTGGGGCTCCAACTCTGCTCATTTTGACACCAGAGAGGATGAAATGCTTGCTTGCATTTTGTGTCTTTACATCTTGTTGAGTATTACCATGCAACACTTATTTGTTCAATTCATTGACAATGCTGATGAGAGTATTCATTATCTTTGGCAGCAAGCAGCAAAGCACTCTAGGTCTTTTGACTAAGATATTCTCACTAATATTGCTATGAGAGTGACCCCTATTACCTTGTCAACTAGGAGATCCCCTTATTTCAATTATTTACCTGTACTTGGTGGGAGTTTCCCCAGTGACATGCCAGCTCAGTATGGCAGCACTATCATTAATTTTCTGTTTGAGATGCTAAATGTGTGCAGTTAATCTAAAGCAGTGCCATTGGCTTCCCTACATGGCGATGCATGGGCACAATTGTTGAGAATCCTGTTTGATTCGGCATGGATCATCGAATATGGATATAATCTTCAATTTGGATTTGATTACTGCATGTCTGCATCTAGCTTTGTTTTTGTATTTGTCTTGTAGTAATCAATACTTCTCTTTTTTTCTGAAACAGAATTGATTCATATAGCACTTTCCAATGGTCTTGACTCTAGAACAAGGCTGCAATTGCAGCACCATTGTGCATAACACTAGATTGATCTAAGGTATAATGCTCTGTTGTGGTTTCATATAAATATAATCAAGCACATACATAACTACACCGAAAGTGCTTGCATATGACTCATGTATTTATATATTAAGAAATGATTGTAGGCATGCATTTCCCTTTTGTTAATTCTCTATTACTCATGGGCAAAATTCTTGTCTCTTTCATTGTTAACAGCGTTGACTCAAGTTGAGACTTTGCTTGTAAAATAGTTGAACAGGGAAGTAGGTTACTAATATTGATGTGACAAATAAGATAGATGTTTCTGGTTTCTCAAATGTTCTGTTCATGCTATATAATAAACATCTAATAGAAATGAGTGGTTAGGATAGAGCACTAAAACCTGATCGTTAGTTTATCAAATTTATGATAAAATTCCTATCTCGGTTCGCTGGTATTGAGATCGTACTGGCACCAAAAATGGATGTAAATGTGACTACAGAGATAATAAGTAATTAAGAAATAACAAAAATAGAGTTGCACTTCGAGGGGCTGTAGCCTCCCTTCCCGATGCTCAACAAAGTAATGTAATTAATGTGGCTAGTTAATTAGATACTCCCATGTAGCAACTATTATGAAGGATTTACCTTGTCCAATTTGTGTTATAGTACCGTTTCATGTTAGAAATAAACGTGCAAGTGTATTATTGTCATGCAAAAACATAGACAACTCTTTTTGCGCATAGTATTCATTTTAACTATAAACTGAATACAAAAGTTAGATCAACATCAAACAATGTATTTAATGGGGAAGTAACATCTCTCGAAACACTCACAGCTCAGTCATAGTGTGATTTATTGGAATGTTTTTTTATCAGTGAAGTTGGAATGGCCTTCTTAAGATTCTTGTCGAGCTGCTTGACCAGGTTGAGTCATAACATAGGAAGGATAAAGACAGCACAGTATACCCAATCGAATAGTAAGCAATATGGTTGCGCTAAAAACTAGCATTGGGCTTTAGATACCTTCCTTTGTTCTTTTTGAACATCAACAAAAAGGCCCCAGCACAAAAACAAAAAGAACTTGGTTATTTTTCTATTTTTTATGTTGAGTTTACCTGCGCTGTGCTTCTTTTGTTTTTTGAGTCAATTCTTATCTTTAAAAAAATGAAAATTAAAAATTTTAAAAAAATTACTATTAAAAATTTAAAAAGTGTGAAAACAAAATGTCTGAGTGTAACTGTCCATCTTCTGAATTATCTCATGACTGTAGCAATTGCAACATTCTTTTTTTTTTTTTTTCAAATAATAAAAGAAAAAATCTTTTAATAAAATTTTTTTCTTGTTTTGTGCAACAACCAACTATGGTGATTGAGTAGTTAGTACAACCTTCACCATTATTTCAACTGTATGTGTTTATTGGAGAAGCTCAATGCCAATTTAGTGCTTGTTTGTCTTTACGGTGGGAGTTCGTCGTACATAAGTTTGACTGTAGTGAGTATGTTGTTACTTTGAAAAAAGAGCATTGGAAAGTATGTTTTTCATTTTCCGATGAGAAAAAGTTTAACTTAATAGAGCTTTAGGCTCTATGCAAATGTGAATTTGTTTTAAGTTAAAATGTTTTTTATTTTTATGAAAAATGTATTTATAATTTCCTTTTTATTTAAAAATCTTTTCATAAATAAAAATAATCACAACACAGTTATTTTTTTTTTTTTAAAAATGAGATTGAGTTCCTCATTGTACTAAAGGACACGTAAGAGTGGACATTCCCTTTCAAGCCAAAATTAATTTTTCAATTATTTTTTTCTTTTTTGTTCTTTTAGTAAATAGTTGCAAGGCTCTAATCTTTTTAAAATGGAAAAAATAAATAAAATTAAAATTATTAATTAATTTACATAAAAATCTTTACATAATTATTACAAAATAGATGTATTAGAGATATAGTGGAATTTATTTTTCATCATTTTCTATGCATAATCAGATTCTCAAACCTAATATTATTTTCAAAAGACCAATTTTGCAGAATAAATAATTTTTCCAATATTTTTCATAAATATAAATTCGTGGCAACTCTATTAAAAATTTTCAATAAATTTTGATTGCCTCTCATTATACACCCTGTGCGTACATTGTGACCAGAATTGACCTAATCATCATTTCCAGAAATTGTGTCATACATATATATATATATGTCATAATAATATAGTTTTATTATTATTGTTATCAAATTTTTATGAAATATTTTATTTAGTTGTCAATTAAAATTTAGAGTAAAATCTTATTTTAGTTTTTGGAAGATACATCACTACATTAATCCTCCAAATATTTTTGTCCCCATATAAACCCTCAAAGATTAAAATGTCCACATATTTATCTTTTTGTAAGATCAAAGTAATGTAATAAAAGGACACAAAGGATGAGTTGTTTAACTATTAAAATCTGAGACTTATTTAATAATAATGATCTTTAGAGAATTAATGTGATAATATCTATATTTTTTGTGGAATAAAATATGGTTTTACTCTGAAATTTATAAATAATTGAAAATGTTTTAAAATTTGTGATGATAATATGAGAAAGGAAAAAAGTTCAAGAAATATGAATATTGATACAGTATGGTCGAGCTGGTTACAAATTTGTCAACGGTGTGTTTCGACATCAGAGTTGTAGAATAGAATTTTAATTTCCATTTTAATTTTTGTGGAACTGGAAGTAGTTTGGAGACTTAAATTTTATATTTGAATTTGTTAAAAAATTAGAACATGAATTATAATTCTAAATTTAATTTTAATCTCATTCTTTAAATATATGATTTCAAACATGAAGATGTGTCAGAGGCCAGTGTTGATGTTGATCCAGAGATGGCTGAAAAGTCTGAGAAGATGGAGGAATTCACACCAGGTTGCTTGCAGGCGTCTGATGAGATGATTGATGGTGTGGTGGACAAACAGTTTGGTCAGAAGAAAAATCTGATCGGAAGGGTAGCGGAGATCATGGCTGGAGGTGGCTGTCCGGTGAACCTAAATGATAGTGATACACAAGGAATTCAAACTAGCGGTGGAAAGATAATGGATTCTCTCAATTCAAAATTTCATATAATAAGGTCATGTATTGATTTTTATCATTAATTAATTAATGATAAAAATCAACACATATCTTGTCATTTGAAATTTTGAATTGAAAGAATTCATTCTCGATATGGGCAATGCTTTTAATGATAATAATGGGATTTTATTGGAAAAGGAAGCTGCAAAAAATGACCAACTCGATTCCTTCAGCTACTCCCAAGGTGCACTATCATAGAGGGCTATGCATATGACCAACTGCTCCACGCTTCCAAGTGCATGGGAATAGATGGATTAACGTAGTTATTGAGGAAGAGTCTTCTAAAACGGTCACTTTCCATAACGTGGTCTGTGCAAATGAGGAAGTGAACGTGAGCCTACAATCATGCAATGACAGCCCAAACCTTGAAGTGTATCAGACTTCAGCAGGTGCGGTTGGTCCTGTACAAGAGGAGGACATGTTGTGTTCAAGGACCATGTCAATATGAAATCTTTGTAGTTGTATGAAATCTTTGCAGTTGAATTCAATGGAGATAAAATGCATGGAAGAGTCGAATAGAAGTCTATCTTTTCCTCTCCAGGTTTGAACCACAGAGAGTTATTTCGGAGGGTGACCATATGCAAGCTGAAACTGAGGATGATGGACTTGTTAAACAGAAGAAGCATAATGAAGGTTTAGAAGATAAAGGTGAAGAAGATATTGTGGAAGAAGCAAGAAGGGCATGGGTATGGAATAATAGGTGTTAGGAGAGACATGCCCTATAAAACCTCAAATACTCGAATAAGATTGTCTATAGTAGAAGAATGCCTATGGTTTCGACAAGAAAAAATAAAAAATAAAAAACTTATCTAACATAAGACTTCAATATCTCGCTGTCTCCAGCAAAAATCTCAACTCAAATGGAGAAGTGAGAATTGAAAGAAATATAACCACCAAAGCCAAACAAGTTTCCAGGATCACAAAATCTGTGACAATAAAATCCACAAAAAATAGAGAATGTAGAAATATAAGGAATGTTGTAACAATATATATTGATTGAACTTTCTTTTTGGTGAAATCCACCGATTTATCGGGTCTATTATTAGGAATCCAATTAATTCGGCTCGATCTATATAGGTCTCAAAGGGGACTTTGGGTTTTCCAGTTAGAATTTTTTCTATTCCTAATGCTCGAATCCGAGATACTTGATTAAGGGATTAAAACACCTAACCACCTCGACTAATCTCACAATAGTTGTATATATTAATTGAGCTAATGAAACAGTGAATGAACAAGTATACATGAATCAGGCCGGTATGAGTATGGATAGGTATGTCTAGTATAGAGCGAATGAAATATAAAAGTATCAATAAACCAATATCAGTATCAATCAAGAATAAGATCCGATGCTCGATTCCAGAATGTGAACGCTCTAGCAGGGAACGATCGAAAACTGATTTCACAGCTAAGAATGAGAAGAACTAGATTAGAATGATGTAAGAAGGATACGCATAAACCAAAAGGAATAAAGAAGAATTCCAGAGGAGAGTCTGAGACCATACCAATCGCCTATCCTTTTCTCAGGTTGCTCTTGGAATTAAATACCATCAATAGCATTCTTAGGCCAAAGCTGGTTGCCTTGCCAATTCTCATGTGTGTTGGGCCATTTCGGCCTATTTTACTCATTAGAGATGCATTGTTGCCTTCCTCTAGGGATGATGTATGCTACAGAAAACATGATTGTGGCTAAGGAAGAGGCAAGGGGGATCGATGGCTGCCATTGTCCCACGTTATACTTTTTTCATTCATTGTCTCCCATTAAAAATGAAAGTAAATAAAAAAAGAAGAAAAATATATATAATTTATGTGATATATATTTTTTTTAATGGATTTATATGTGATATATAGTTTATATTGATCATAGATATATTTATGTAATTTATATGTTACTAGATGTTTCATGTAGTATGTTTCTATTAGATATTTACTTTTTATTTTGTTATATATGTTTTAGTTTCATCCCCTCCAACCAAATTTTTGACTCTGTCCCTGAGTGTGGCAACAAGGACCCCAACAACATAAAATTACATCATTTAAATCTTCAGACCAAAAATGATTTTTTTTTTTTAATTCATTGCATTGAAATGAATTGTTTTAGATTAAAATATGACTTACTGCCGCTTTAAAAATATTAGAAACAGAAGCCTCTATTATTTGAGAAATGACGCTCCCTTCTTTTGATTGAAACGGTGTTTACTATCGATGAATGCATAGGTAAAATTTACCTTTCATATAATTGGAAAGCCCATGCTCCATTACCTTCTCTTGTAATTAAAAGGGTAACTTTTACCCAAAAAGAAAAAGGAAAAAGCACTTCCATTTCTGCACAAACTTGGGTTGGGTCATCAAACGCAGTACATATCTAGCATCCAAGACCCAAGCTCCAATCCTTTTACTTCATGCAAACAATGCCTTCCCTAAACCTCCGAGCATGCACATGAAACTCTACGTGAGATCTAACATTAAAAAACCATTTTAAGATAAAACACAAACACATCAACTTCGAATATTCTGGTTAATTTGTATTTTGGGGTGGCTCGAAGAGGACTGTATATGGACTAGAATCGGTTATGCTGCCACCAAAGCCAGCAGAGCAAGGAGTATAGAGAATATAGTATAGACAATACATATTATTTATAAGAGAAATGTTTAGCGGACTTATTTTTTATGGGACACCATATCGACTCACACCCCATTTATCATTGGATGGGATGTGAGATAGGATCCCATTTAAATAGGAATCACATCCCATCCAATGGTAGATGGGATATAAGTTAGCACGGTATCTCATGAGAAATGAGTCCTCCTATCACTTCTCTATCTATAAACTTTCGTGTCACTATTAGGTGTAAAAAATAGTATAGACAATATTCTATGTGAATATCATTGATTATAAGTAACTATATTGTTACACTGGTGTCAAAGACTAGGGTCTATATAATTGAGCTTCCTGACAATGAATTATTATTTTAGCTAATACTTTAATGACTCAAATTAAATAATTAACATTTCTTGTTTTTTTTTTGGTCTATGATAATAGTTTTCTTACTGCTATTATTGTTATTCTTTGGGCTTTGGCATGTTATATTTGGCAACATATTGATGCTTTATGAATTTAATTGTTGAAAAAGTGATTTAGGTGATTCACAATGACTCGAAAAATATCTTTTATTGACAAGGTCAACGATAAAAAGGAGACTTGGAAAATTAAGATTAGAGTCATAGATCTTTGGCTGAAAAGGTAATGCTTTTCTTTCTAATTTATATTTTCTTATATTTTACATGTAAGTTGTTATAATATATTAATAGATTTGTTTCTGTTGATAGGGTAACAAAATCCAAGCATATGTGAATCTACTATACTTGTTGACAAGTTTAAGATTTTGCTTAAAGAAAGAGCTACTTATATAATTCAAAATTTTTGTGTTGAAAAAGAAAGTGGTGAATTTAAGGCTGCCAATTGTGAATTCAAGATTGGTTTTCATAAGTCAGCTATTATTAATGAAATTGATGCTCATGAGATCTCAAACTACTTATTCAACTAGGTTTCTTTCGAAGACATTTTATCAAGAAAAGCTTCTCCTGATTTTTTTAGTAGGTGATGTATTAGTATATTTGAAATTTTTGTTTTTAGTTGATCATTTTTTTTTTGGTAAATTTAGTGGTAGCTGTTTCTCTTCCTTTTGTAGATATTCTCGATGAGTATGTTTTTATTGTTCATAAGAAATGGATGCACATTGTAGAAACAAGCGATCGACTATTAATTTGCAAGATACAAAATAAGCACATAGTATTGAATTGTCCTTCAAAATTCAAAATGTGTGATTATATGACTTTTTTTTTTTTTTGTGATTGAATAGAATATTAAGATCAATTGTATCCTATGGGATAAATTCAGTGAGATGATGATGAATTATTTGGAGAGAGCCCTATCGAAGGTCCCATTGTTATTGTTCTTACAATGGCCAAAATTAAATACTACACTACTAAGAATGGTAACATGACATATGTGTATCTTTGTTGTTCCAATCAACATAATGTTCCTCACAAGAATTTTAAACTTTTGTAACTTTGTTGTTTACTTTTTATAGGTGTCACATATGTGAGCATTCAAAATTCAATGTACTCTTATAAATTGTTCATTAATTCAAACATTCCTAAAGTTGAAAAATTTTAAAATAGGTAGATATTGTGCATTGTTTTGATGATTGTCATATGATCATTACAAATAACTTAAACATGCATATTTTTGTTTTGGTAGTCTTACTATTTTGGGGGATTCATCATCGATTAGATTCACTCCTCAATCTTCACTAGCTAGAGGTCTTTTAAGGATGAGTGGTTGATATCAAAAGATAAAAAAAACTTTGAAACAACTCAACGAGATGAAAGAGGTTTAGTTCAGATGCTCTTGATTGATATTAAGTAACTCATTTATTTATATTCATGATTTATGTTTTGTTTATTTTTCTCTTTGATATAGAAATGTAGTTGTGTTGTGCTTGCCACACTACGAATGGATGGTGTTATTCTATTTGTTCTCATTGTGGCAAGACGTTTGATAATGATAAGCTTGATCAAAGATGCCTATGCTACCATGTGAAAGGGACTAATGCAGTTCCCACATAATATAATATTTTTTAATATTTCTATTCCATTTATGAATAAATAATGTCTATATATTATGTAATATGTTTCTTTCTTGGGCTTTAATGAAATAGATGCTAGATTGAAATATCTGTTTTTGATAACTCTGGATTTGCAGTTTTTGTTTTATTTGATCATGAAGCTAAGCAAGTTCTTCAAAAGAGTGCTGGCAATTTAGTTGAAGAGCTTCTTAGAGTAGTGTGCTAGGAATTGAGTTTTCATATTATTTTAACCATTTTGATATTTTTTTTAGAATTTTTCTTAATTTATTTATTTTGGTGTGTTAATAGGGTGGTGAGTATAATTTAAGAGCTATTAAAAAAGATTTAGATGTGCTTTCGGCCAAGAGTTTCCTCTTTAGAGATACAATTTCTCAATTGAATATTGAAAAAACAAATGCAAATTTTTCAATCAAAAGATTAACCAAAGGTGGAGATCTCCTTGATTTATTTTCAAAGGCTGATGGACAATGATGTTTTATTTTTCCTACTGCAGTTTTATTTGATTCATTTAATTTGGTAAGCTGATTGTTCATCAAGGGTTATTAACACTATAAAACTTTATTCCTGCTTATGTAAATTTCATTTGTTTTGCTATTGCATGTCTTAAGTTTATGATTCTTTATATTTTTGTTTATATTATTTCCAGGATTTACTTTTAGTAAGTGATGACTATGAACCCCACTCATGTGCTGGTTTAGCTCTTGCTAAAGAGAGGTCTTACATAGAGTTATTACTTGATGTTGAATTTTTCACTACCAAGGCATTGAAAACTATTAAGTCAGAGTGCAATTAGGTATTGAATTTTAGAATTCTAAAAGCATTATGTTAAGAAACTGCATATTTTTCACTTCAAATTACTTTTGCACTATATGTCTTTATTTGCCTCTATAAATTCAACAAATTTTGGATTTTGGCTTAACTTCTCACAACATTTTTTTTATACCATGATATGACATTACTTTTTCATATTATTTTACTATGACTTCTTTTGTATATATATTTTTTATTGCCACTCATCTGTGCCACTTACACCTCACCTTTAGTACTCATTGCCACCACCCACTCCATTACTCCCATCGTTGCTTCTACCTCACATCGGCTCTCTCATACTATAAAGTTCACTTGATTACTTCTCATTTTCTCAGTTTATTCTCTCTCTCCGTCTTGTCATCCCACCTTTTCTCCATTGCTTATTGCCACTACCCTCTTGCTTATTGCTATTGCTGCCTCCGGTCACCTCTTAGTTCTCACTTGTCTCACCCTCTAGGTAAGATATTTTATGCTTTTGTTGCTGAATGTTTACTATTCCTACTTCTTGCTTCCTTTTAATTCTATGACTTATTAATTGTTAATTTTATAATTTTTGGAATTTTATACATAAAGACTAGGGTCTATCCAATTGAGCTTCTCGACAATCAATTATTATTTTAGCTAATATTTTAATGACTCAAATTAATTAGGATCAAGATCAAGATAATTTAAAGTAATTCTAGCACCATTGAATAATTTCTTGTTGGTGTAATTTTTCGCCAAAAAACCACCTATGAAATTTGGCACAATTCATCTTTGTTATAACAGTCTTCTTACTGATATTATTGTTATTCTTTGGGTATCATCACACCAGTGAGATTTTCCCGATATGAAAATATAATTTGTTTATTATTATACTCAACTCTCGTTGGTAGAGTCTATGTTAATATTAAATGAACCAGGTCTTTAAATATTTTAAGATTTTACATTCTTGAATTGTAGGCTTCTAGTTGACGTATTTCAAATGGGTAGGGGCTTATCACCTGCTAAAAGTGCGAGTCACCGAAACAATAGAACATTGTTGATTTTGTTCCGAGCAACAATTTTGTGCTATCCTTCAGAGTTAAGCCAAAACTGAGTGACAAATTTCATATCTGAACGTTTCTTTCAAAATGGATAAAATAATATTCTACTCCATTTCATATGCAAGAACTTCCAAGTCTACGTAGCATATTCCAAACAAGAAATTGTGCTTTATTAAAACGTTTTTAAATGATTCAAATTATACATCTAAATAACATACAGCAACCAGGTTTCCAAATGGAGAAAAGTAATTTGTGCATATCTATGACACCTTTTCTCTATCTCTCTCCTCTTTCCTCTTGTTTTTTTCTTTTTTCTTTTTCTTTCATAATTTCTTTTTTCAACTTTGTGAATAGATATCTAACTAGACATATTTAAAGATACGTACAAATAACACCCTTTTTACGAATGACAAGTTGTCCAGTCTAAAGTGAAGTATATTCTTTAAATAAATAAAGCGCATAATTAATAAACATTAATAAAAAAAATTAACCATTCAAACTTTTATAAAAATACAAATAATTGAATAGCAGATTATGGATATGAAGAAACTCCTTGATTTCTTTTCATCAACATTTACTACTTGCTCCCTGAAATTGAACCCTCACTTTTAGATATCCAAATCCTCTTTTTTCGGCACATAAATCCTCTTGTAGAGATCACTATCGCATGACTTAACTATTTCAACCCTGCTGTTTAGTGCTTAGTCCTCTTGTAAATTATAAAGATGAATATTAATTTAGAAACAATGGCTGGACATGTGTTTTTTATTATTTTCCAACGGGGCTTGAGAGCAATGGGAATCAAACTCATTACCTCCACCCTTTGGTGGGGGAGTTCAACCCAGAAATCAAACAATGTGATCTGATGCATTAAATATCTTGATTTTGATGATAATTTTCATAGTGTACATACTTCACTTCCATTCAGAAGTTGCAGCATCTTTCTTATTAGGTTAGTCAAGGAGTTTCTCCGATGATTCAAGCTTTCGATGCTCACCATTGATGAAACTAAATCAATGGTTACATTCTTATTTAAAACTCAGCCTGTAAATTTATATTTAGGAAAAGGACTAAAGGAAAGGACATTGATGAAACTTTCAAAAATTTCTTTCTCAAGGGAGGTAACTGTACAAATCTAGTGTGGTCAATATAAATAAAACTATATGCATATCCACAAGTAAATGGAATTTATCAAATCTTATTGTACACATACCCGATAACTATTGTTGCCAAGTTTTATTCACGTGTGAAGCGTGATGGGAAGAAAAAACTTCTGCTTGTTACCACCAATGCAGTTGAATTACTCATCTTAAAGTTGCCAGACAAGGTATCTGCAAAACCAAATTCTCAAGTAAATGATGCCAAGTCATTTTGACTCCTGCACTCTGAATTATGTTTGCAAAATTGTTAAACTGTGGTCAACCAGTTTTGAGAAACATTCAGTCAGCTTCAGGAGCAAGTCCAATCATAATCCCTACAATTCAGAACACCAATTGCCAGGTTAGATAATTGAACAGGTAACAAGGAATGCAAGAAGAATGAGGAAACAAACACCATCTATTACAAACATGTGGCCTGTTATTACTATTATATTTTTTTTTGATAAAAAAAGAAATATTATTAACAAGAGAAGGATGGCCTATTATAAATCGCTCCGTCACTCTACCTTGTATGAGATTTTGTCGCTAATGAATCCCTAGCAAATTATTAACAAAGAGTCAAAGATTAGGGGAAGGTATCATGAGCAGAACAAAACAGTATATCTCTAGTAAAATCTACTAAAAGGTTTATTGCTACTTTTTCTTTAACATGAGGAAAAAAAGGTGGTGAACAGTTGTCCCAGCTATGTAGGTACTACTAACATCTGGCATCAAACGTAATCTCTCTCAACAGAGCACATGGAGGTATGCTGAAAAGGTAGCACAGTTACTTAAGCCACTATGACAAGGCTAGTGGTAAAGGGCTTGGATAATCTGCCTAAGACACGTGGTTCAAATCTCAGTGTCACCATTGTGCGTGCGTGCGTGCGTGCGTGTGTGTGTGTGTGTGTGTGTGTGTATTAAATATCAAATAAAAGTTATAGCAAAGAAAAAGTATATTCTTATTTTCTTTTCTTTTGGGAAATCCCAGAAAGAAATCTACAAGGTAGTTGATTCCAGTATAATTGCAATATAGAATATTCTAAATGACCGAAAGCTATAAACAGTGAGTGGGATACTTGTCATAGCGACCAAAAAAATTCACAGATACCACTCTGCCAGATTATATAAATATTTTTCCTTCTCACCTAGTGGAAATACTCTATGGCATTATGAAAAGTAACTAAAACCATCATGACCTTCCATTCCTAGTGAAGTAAGTTTGTTATTCTGGTTGACCTTTCCTATAAGAACAACAGTCTTTCTAAAGTAGTAGACAATAGTTCATCTGATCCTCAAAGTTTAACCAGAAATATAATACAATAAAGGGATAAAGATACAATACCTATGAAGGACTTGCAAGTTGCAACTTACGACTTATGTCACTCCCAATTTTGTTTGATGGAGAGAATCTTCAGACATCACAGAGCTCCTTTTTGTAGTTTTTCCATCTTACCACCATCCTTCTCTTTGTCAAATGCAAACTCAAGCTGTTTCTCAATAGACTTAACAACTGCTGTTCGCTTGGGTCTTAACCTGTATGGAGGAGATGCAATGAAATCCTTATTATTGGGAATGTCACTCCCAAAGCCATGGCTTGCTGGAGGACTCTTAGAGAACCTCCCAACTATAGAACCAGAATTATCCTTGGATCTCTCTTGTTCATTAGAAGTCTGTGAATCAATATCTGCTTTCACAACTTTACTAGGACAGACATGTGCTTGGACTCCTGTCCTTCTCTTCCTCAATATTGAAGGAGTATTTGGGAAAGTTTTAGCTGCCATTTTCAATATTGATTCAGGCGTTTCAGTGCATAATTCACTACCCTTCACACCAGGGGGTGTGAAGAAACCTGTAGATGACATCATTGGAGAAGAGCAGCACTCACTCCGCAGGCAAAAGATATTAAAATAAAGAGAATCTAAAGGGACTGAAAAATCTAACTGTGGTGGCTCATAACACAAAGAACCAGAGGTTGGAGTTTCGTGTGAAAAAGATGTTCTACAGAACCTGCTACTGCTCATTTCACCACTATCTATGCAATTCTCAACTGTTGGTTTGCAATTGAGTCCAAGATTCTCAAATTTTGGCACACTATTTACTCCAAAATTATCTCTTGACACTGGTTCTGAGTTGCTACAGCTGAGATCTACGTTGGATGATCCAGGTTTACATTCAACACATTCAGTATCAGCAGATTCATTTACAGGAGCATTGGAGGAATCACTAACCTCTCCAACTGTTCCTGAGGACTCTAACTGATTCTTGTCACTGTTATCTAGCTTACTAATTTCTGTAGTTTCGGATGATGATTCAACTGTGTTATCTAATCCTTTATCTAAACAAACAAGTAATGTATTTTTGGAATGTCTAACGGTATCTTTGATGGCAACTTGTGAACTGTTCTTCCAAATAGGCGGAAGTCTTCCTGTAGCTAAATAGAAATCCAGCTTTTTCTTCAAAGAACTGTTCCAGTGGTTCTTTATAGCATTATCAGTCCTGCAGAAAGAAATCCATGCAGAGATATATTAGCATTTGTCGCAAATATAATTCAAATGGCATACCAGAAAAAGTTGAAAGTATTTCAAATCATAAAATATATCTTACATATTGGGCAGAGGTTGCATGATCCACTCATTATGCCATACTTTTTACACACCTTTTATGATGAGTATATTTTGTTATTTTTTCAGAAATCCATTCTACAATTGCAATTATATGAATTACAATTGGTATTTGGGAAAAGAAAAAAATGAAATTGTAGTACTTCCACTAAATATGTTTTAAATGAAATAAGCAGAGTGGTCTAACAATGTGAGAGTTTAAATCATTAAAAGCTCTACAACAAAGACAGTGGAGAAATGTCATTAGAAATCAGTTGTCATTGGAAACAATAACAAGGAAGAATCTCAAAAAATAAATGCATGTGCCTTGTGCAATCTTGCAAAGGGCAAACTCACAAGTTGAAGAAGCAAGTTGATAAAAAATTTTATTACTTTGAAAGTAAGAAATCCAATATTGTTTCTCAAGAGATAAAGTGGGTACTGCTTTCTTCATTGCCTTAGATGCTCATTGATTTTCTTTACTTCTAAGAATTGGATGGATATCATGACCATATCTCCAAGCAATGTGGGACTTAACACACCCCCCACACACCCAAGATCAGACATCTGGAGCATGAAGTTTGCAAGATTGGATATCTGCAAGTTGCCCAATATCAAACATAGGATAGGTTTTGATACCATCTTAGAAATTAAGTGGATCTAACTTAACCCTGAAAAATAGTTCATGAGGAGAGGGTTGTCCAAGCTCTTGTAAAAGCTATCATGGCCAATCCCCAAGCAATATGGGATTTAACATTTACTTTTGCAGGGGTCGTGGGTGGATAGAATAAAAATTTCATTTAATAGAAATAGAGTGTAAATAGAATATATCTTCCATATATTTTATTGATGCCCCTCTTAGCATTTTGTGATACCTGTTACGACTTTAATTTCCGTTAATAAATATTAATAAGAAAGCATACCTTCCGGGAAGAATCTTAGCTATTTCAGCCCATTTGTTCCCATGTATACCATGAGCATTCATGAGGGCCAATTCCTCATCCAAAGTCCAAGCTTCCTTCTTTATGTCAGGATTAAGATGATTGTGCCACCTGTATATGTTTAGAAATTTAAATTCATGATCACAAACCTTGAGGCCAAGGCCAAATCTTTGATGTTGATAAAGGAATCAACAATCAAAGAATAAGGCATGTTTGGTGACTGATTAATTTTGAAAAATCACTTTTTTCTTTATTCAAATCTTGTTTCAGGAACCTTAAGATTATAGGTTGTTTTTAACCCAAAAAACACTAATCCAAAGACACACCATGTAATACAAGGAAAAATGATATGCAAAAGTATCAAAGCTAGTATAATCTGAGTATCCCATATTTAAAGCTATGAGATATACTCAAATCTTATCTTACTTATAATACATCTCAAAAGAGGGTGATCATTTTAAACACAGGAACAAACCAATGAATTTTAAGAGTTTTAGAAGTTTGAAGGCAATATGCAGGAAACATGTCTAACAACTATAACTAATAAAAAAGGTTTAATTAAAAAAGTCGTAAAAAGAAAGAACTTTCATGTGAACTTCAGTAAACCTACCGTTCTCGGCACTGCTTTCCTATTCGACCAGGCAAAGATTTGGCTACCAACGACCATTTTGAAGGCCCATATTTTGACACCATTTCAACTATTTTATCATCCTCCTATAAGCCAAGCAAAAGAAGTTAATGCTTGAATAGGATTTTTGGAAAAATAACAAAAAATATAAAAGAAAAGGACTAGCTTTCAACCTCCTGAGTCCAAGGTCCTTTAACAAGTTCTGGATTAAGAACTTTTTGCCATCTGTGCAGACATTGAACTTCTGATCTATCAGGGAAAAACTCAGCTGCATCCACATGTTAAATTGGTGTCATGAAAATGAGCATAATGCTTTCAGTAAGCACTTAGTACAGAAAATTTTATGTATATTATCGCATGGAGCACATAATAATTCCCCTTCAGAGAACAAATTGCAAATAAACATTAAATGAAAGGCACCAAAAGAGATTTAAAATTTTATTTTAGTGGTTTCATTATTAACTAAAAGTTTGTCCTCAAGCCAAGGTCTTTAAATTATATATTTAACTTTTCCAGTGCAGTATTTTCTGACAAGGGATAAGACGGGTCTGCTCTACATGGAAAATTCTGACAAGGAAATTTGCAAAACAATTTTCCTCCTGTTTCTTATGCAATGCCCATTTAGTTTAGAGATCACAATTTTAGCCTGTCTCAGGTAAGTTCAAACATTACATTTATCTGACTAGAGTCACTTCCAATTATAAGCAAGCATGCCTTTCCAACATAAATTTGTAAATCAAAATGTGAAAGATCATCCGATTTGATTGTACTATTGGATCATATTAAGAATATATCAATTTAAATACACATTCTGAGAAATAGTTATTACAACATCAAATGAATTACTCTAAATAAATATATAATATACTAATAGTAATACAGTAAATAAATTTAAATGGATTAAATATATCTTCATAGTGAAAGCTGCATAGTAATAACAAGTGATATCAGAGGTAATACATAGCAAATATTAATACCTATTTTCTTCCAACTCTTTCCCTTAAAAGCTGCAACAGCATTCCTTAATGTCTCATCCTGCAGCAGGTTGAAGATAGCACTATGTGCAATTACTCGTGAGAAATCAAGCAGCACAACAAAATATCTTAGACTCAACTTACAATGTTACAAAGCTATAAATATATTGACATTTTTGCAGATATGAATGTATAATAAGAAACCATTAAATCAACTAAGATGAATTCACAATTAATCAACTTGCTAAAAAGCAAGAACATATATTACCAAAAACAAAAAAATAACAGAAAGTAAAGAACAACTATCTCTAAGGACTAACCTCCAGTGCTGTCCATCCACCCTTTGCTCGCCTTATAGGGCCAGTGGTCCTCCTGTGTGCAAAGTATTCACATGATGAAAATCAATGCATGGAGATCACATGAATATTTAAAATGGGAGAAGAACAAATATACACACCCCACATTAAAAACGAAATCAGCTGCTATTTAAGAATGTGAAATTAAGCAAAAATCAAACAGGCACACAAAATATACAGCACTCTACAATACTGTCCTCAAAGTACAACATTATTGATTAACACAGTAATGAAAAAAGTTAAAGAATTCAAGCCGATGTTACCGGTGAGAGGGCGATGCCGATGCCCTGCTACTTATCCCAGAGGACTTTACAGCACTGCCACTGCCTTCAGAAACAGAGGAGCTAGAAGCAGCTATAGATTGCTTATTCTCCATACAATACTGCTCTGATTTCACCTCAGCCCTTCTACAATCATTCCCAAAAACCCAAACTCACAATCAGTAAACTGGTTCATATATTTATAGTTAAAAACACACACACACCATACAGAAAACACCCTCAAATTCCACATACCAATCATAAAAAACCCTAAAACCTCACTCAAATGCCAAAAGTTCCAAACTTTACAAGTAAAATACATAGACAAACAAAACCCAGATCTCAAAATCCGTCATCTGATCAAAACCTACAAAGAAAAACGTCAAAACACCTCATCACAACAAGAAACACATAATCCATAGGTATTCACCATGCATAATAAATAATAAAAAAAATCCACTAACCGAAAATAGAACCGTGTCGTGGAATAAGAAAAAATCGAAAAAAACTCGATTGAGAAACACAAAAAGAAGCTGAATTTCCCGTAGTAAAAAAACAAGGAGTGAAAAAAGAACAATGACAGAAAAAAAAAAACAAAAAAAGAAGGAGGGGGAACAGAATCGTGAATTTCTCCGAAAGTGAAGTACCTCTGCTAGCAGAGAAGTGGCGGGAATCAAAGTGAAGCTCGCAAGAGATTTAGAGGAAAAAGAGGAAGGAAAAAAAAAAAAAACGAAGGCTTTTCGAAAAGTCCTTGCCCGTTGAAACAACGTAGCACAAAAGGAACAAAAATTAAATTTTTAATTTAAAAAAAATTTAATTCAATTTTTAAATCAATTTAATTCAATTTTTAAATGAATTAAAAAATTGATTTATATCTTAATATATCGTGTAGAAGCACCGACGTCTCCGTATGTTACCGTTACTTGTATCTCTCGTGGGTTTTGATCTTTTTTAAACCTATTTGGTTGTCCTTTCTGGTTTAACCATTTTGCTGACGGCACTGACAGCATTTGAGGACAAAAATTTAAATCACAAACGGCATTGGCAAAATATATGAAACAGGTTAAGATTGTTATTCAAATTCAATCAATACTGAAATAAAATAAAAAATCAATTAAAAAAAACTTAAAATTGATCAAAATCGAAATAGTATAGTTTAGATTGATTTTTGTTTTTAAAATTTTGATTGGATCTGTTTAGCATCTAAAATTAAGCTTAATAACGGAATTATATTTCTATATTTAGAATAGTATATAGTATTAGAATTATAATTATGCATATTATTTTTATAATATTAAAAATAACTAAGATATAACTCTTTTTAATTCCTAATATATCCCAAAAATTGCTAATTTCAAAACTTAAAATTGTTCCTATCCTCGATAAAGTCTTTATAATTCTTTCTCTTTCTCATTTTTTTTGGGTACATTTCTATTTTTTATTTATTTATTAATAATTATGTTCATTAAATTTTAATTTTTTTAATAATATTAATATTAGTATTTTTGTTAATTTTAGATTTTGAATCACACCATCAAATAAAAAAGTTAAAATTAAATTTAGAATTATATTTAATGTTCTAATTCTTACTATAAAAGAATTGGAGCTAAAATTAAAAATTTATATTACAACTCCAATTCCAATTCCAATAATCAACGGACTTGAATTGAATTTTAGTTGTACTTTTTAAAAATCGATGTAATACAATCTAAATTGGTCAATATTATATAATATATTTTTATTATCAAATTTATATTTTTATTTATGATCATTAATTTATATATAATTTTTTTATTTATGTGTCAATATATTTGTGTCACATTTAACATCTAGAATTGAGTATGGAATTAAAGTTTAAATTCTGAAACGTACTTGTAGATTTCAATTTTTTATTTAGAAGAACATGTAGGATTTGAACTATAATTTTATAGATCAATTTCAAAGAATTTAAAAATAATTAATATTATTTATGTAAATTAAATGAGCTAATTTTACTTTTATTTCTATCTTCATAACTTAGGTCATTTTTAGTTTATAATATTTTAATCATAATATTGAAAAAAAGAGATTAATCCAAACTAATAAAAATGGTACGTACCATATTGGATTCAAAATCTAAATTAAATTAATACAATTTAAACCTATATAAATTAAATTATTTGGATTGGTTTTTTTTTTTAAACTCAAAATTAATCAAAACCATACTAGAAATACTCCTAGCAAACGGGTCTCAAGTAAATCTGATCTCTCCAGAGAAATGCTTGGAGTATAAGCACTATAAGCTCACTGGGACACTTGCTATATGATATAAGCGAGAATGACTCGATCATTCAGATATTTGTCATCTCAACAAAAACTTATCATTTTGATTATGTATGCAGCTAATTATTGATTATTCCTTAAATTAATTTATTGATAATTAACCCTAGTTAACGAGTTTCATTGCACACAAAATACGAGTTTATTTTTAATTCTAATACACTTTCATTGTAAAATATCTTTTACATTTTTTTTGAGAATTTAATTTAAATACATCAACAGTATAAAAGCAGCTTTCTGTTGTCATTAGATAAAGCAGTGGAAAGTGCCAACTCACACAAATAACTACCCATTATAATGAGGGACCCATCATGATTTCTCACTTTCCCCTATTTCTATTGGTTGACAGTGTAAAATTATTTTACACTGTCAGTGTATATCAATTAAACTCTTTTTTTGATGAAAAAAATATCTTTTACAGTAATATCTAGGGAGTGGCTATTGCCACACTCTTTTATCCTTCGTCACTCACATTTAACAAGTGTATTTATTAATTTTGTTAAAATACCCTTTCTTTTTATAGTTAAACTAGCAAAAAAAAATCAATTTTACAATTTTTTATGGATTAATTTTTTAAAAAAATAAATAAGATAATTTTGATATGACCTATATTTATTATCATGACAATGGAAATAGTTTGACGGCCAAATTTAATCATTATTCCACATATATTTTTAATATATAATATTTTTCACATTTTTAAGGAGGGCCCATTGTCACTTTTATATAGGTTTAACTACTTTATAGATCCCGATAATTTCATACAATTTTCAATTAAATCTTTACAGTTTAAAAATTTATAATTAAATCCTTAGATTAAACAAAATTTATAATCAAGTCTTTAGAATTAATTATTATTACAAAAATATTTGATGATGCATGGCACATTTTATGGTGTACTAGCTAAAATATAGTGCACCATACACTATATTTTCTTTTATTCAAATTGTGACGGCACACCCATATACCGATCACCCTTTATTTATCCTAAAATTGCTCGTACCCTCTCTTCTCCACTCATCCCAACTCCACCCATGGGCTTGCTGTCTCCTTCCCACACCCACTATCAAACTAAAATAAAAAAGAGCAATAAGCTAGAGTCAAATTAGAGAATATGAAGTCACTCCCTAACCAAAATTCAAAACACATCCACAAATCACAAACAAAACTCAAAACAAGCCAATCAAGCACGAAATAAACAAGGAAAAAAGAAATCATCATTGTTTTCAGCCAAAACAACTTCCTTCTTCTTCCTTTCAAACCAACCACTCAAAACCAACGTTGCAGTGCCTGTTGGAGTTGTGGGCGATAGCTCATGACTAGTGTTTTTATAATATATTAAACAAGTTTTGATGTGCATTTGATAATTTTGTCATTTGTTTTTCTCACATTTTGTATTGGAAGAAATATTTGTTGCTATAATCAGAATGATGTTTGATATGGAAAGTGCATCTCTATTTTTTAAGATTTAATTACTCTACAGGTTTTTATAGTTTCATTTAATTTTCAGTTAGATCTCTATAATTTAAATATTTTTAATTGGGTCTCTTGATTAAATAAAAATTTGAATTTAAGTCTCTTGCTATAAAAGAAATATTTGAAGAATATTCTGTTTAAATTTATATTTTTGTAATGGTGGGTATAAATAAGGACTTAATTATAATTTTTTATTTAATCTAAGGACTTAATTATAAAGTTTTAAACTATAATAATGTAATTAAAAATTGAGTGAAACTGTGGGGACTTATAGAATAATTAAATCTAAAATATTCAGTGGAAATATGTTGTGTTTTAAAGGAGCTATTTGTGTTTTTAAATTTAAATATTTTGTGTTTGTGTGTTTATATTTGGAAATAATTTATGGAAGTATTTAATGCACAATTACATGACTTAGAATTTTGTCAATTGATAATTACATGGCCCAGAATTCAACCATGTGACTACTAATATTAAAATAAAATATTTTGTTAAATTATCATGTAAATCATTATATGATTGTCAATCACTCCAAATTTAACTATTGTTCAATAAATAATTAATGCATAATTTTGCTTTGATTTTGAAACTCAAATCATAACGAATGCACAAACATAACGAACAATATTATAGAGCCACTCGTTAAAATTTATTTCACATCAACACTTACCTAAAATTACTTCAGATTTTGTGTTTGAATCCATATTTACTTGTTTATTTCTAATCCACCCTCAATTCCTATTCCAAACATGAAAAAAATTAAACCACAAACTGCCAAAATTTGATGTTCAAACGTATGAAACTAATATACGTGAAAAATATAACAAAGCATAAACAACCCCAATCCTATTTCATCATCGAAGAACCCTAGTCCCCATGTTTCTTTGGTCGACCACGACTCATAAAATCAAATTCCTGAATTGAGCTTACTTAGGAGAAAACAACATAATCAGTTATTGTTTACCATAATTTAATTCTTTTCAAATTAAGTCATATTCCTAGTAAGATTCAATGAATCTGATGGAAATCCTATAAAAATACATGTCAATTATTCAGTCCTTCAAAAAAATAATAAAACTAAAGAAACCATATTAGCCCAAAATTCTATCCTTATTTAATTGTAATTTTCTATGTTGTCTTTTGGCTAGAAAAAATCGTATACAGTAGTATCCTACTCAATGAAGAATTCAGATTTTCATAGTGGAATGATCCTTCTTTCAAGTTCAACACAACGATTCTAGAAGCATGAAGATCTCAACAGATTGCAATTTGCTGTTACTTTGATTGCAATATGATTTAAGGTGAACGTGATGCTCAGAATGGTAGTGCTCCGCTATGTCGTCCTCCAACTTCAGTGGTGGTGCTTCTCGGTTAGGCTGCTTTGCTAGTGCTTCTCGCCAGTGATAAGATAGAGGGGTTGACAAAGATCTTTATTTAGAGAAGGGTTGTTGCTCTTGACGACCAAAAAGAAAAGGAAATTAGGGTTTTTCGATCAAAAAATAGGATCGAGGTTCTGCATGTTTTGTTATATTTTTTACGGATATCATATGTTTCAATATCAAATTTTGACTATTTGTCGTTTAAATTTTTGAATTTAATTTAAATGCACTGATAATGTAAAACTATTTTATACTATTAACCGATAGAAATAATAGAAAGTGCCAACTTATACAAATAACCACCCATTATAATGAAAGATCCATCATGATTTCTCGCTTTTCCCTATTTCTATTGGTTGACAATGTAAAATTGTTTTACACTGTCAATGCATACTAATTAAACTCTAAATTTTTTTAATATTTGGAATAGGAATTGGCAGTAGATTTAGAAACAAACAAGAAAATATGGGTTCAAACACAAAATTTGAAGCAATTTTAAGTGAGCATTGACATGGATTAAAAGTTAATGTGGTCCTGATGTTAGTTATAATATAACCAATTTTTCTACATTTGTAACTCATTATTACTAATAATTAAATAGTAGTGGGCTAATAAATAAAGAAAAAAACTAAGTTTAGAAATGGCCATGTACACACTGATGCCCAAAATTCGACCTAGATTTTTGTTAAGTCATTGAAAAACAGAGAACTAGAGTCTTTGGACGAGCTCCAATAGCAAGCTGAGAAGTACACAAATAAGGAAGAGTCACATTGGGGAGGACTAGAGTGACCTTAACTAGAACTTGAGCCACCCTTGCCAAGATTTTGAGTCAATTTGGCCACGGGAATCATCATGAGTAATCACCAATGGGAGCCAACATGGGAAAACGATGCCCTTTTGAATGACCATACATGGGCACGAGTGATGTCGGTCATGTCTTGTCCAGCACGTAGTCAAGCTTCGAAAATGGATTTAACAAGAGTAACCTCTATATCCAAGTTATGAGACACCAATACCCAAACTCAGTCCCTAAGCTATATATATATATATATATATATATGCAAAAACACATTCCTTTGCATCTTCAATGGGACTCGGAAGGTTTGTAAAAGTAATCAACCAAAGCACCACATATTCGAGATAGTTTGATCTCAGGAAACATCCAAATCACAAAACACCAGCTCCCAAACTCAGTTGATAATCTTCGAATCTATCCAAAAACATGATGCCTTGCATCCCCAATTAGATTCAAAAGATTTGTGGGAGAAACCAACTAAAGTATCACTTATTCAGATTTTGCATGCTTTCCTAATTTTGGTAAAAAAAAAATTCATAAGTGAGGAATGAGTACATGAAATATTCTAAAATTTGAAGGAAACATTGGAAATATTCTCCAGAATATGCTTGCAAAAAATCATGTCAAAATTCAATCTCTAGACTTCATTTTTCTTTTTGGATTTTATGAATTTTTGCCTATTTAAAAATTCATAATAAATTATTCCCTTAAAGAAAAATGTTGAAACTTTGTGGACAAGGAGATCTCATTTTTCTAAGCTTGTCTGCAAAAAATAGCTAGTTATGTACTTCTCAATTCACTATTCGAGCTATTGTCATTGAGAAGGCCAACTTTAAACAAGTTTGGAGCTATTGTTTCCACAACTAATCTAACTAAGGAGTTCCCTGCCGATGATGAACAAATCATCGCAATAAAAGCTAATCAAACAGTTGTGAGGCATTGTTATAACACCAATTGTTTACTTGATTTTTCATCGGCAAAACAAATAAATCGACGATTATCAATTTGCTTCACGAATCTCTATTCAGGGAACAAAAGTGGTTCCTTTAATGGATTCTCAGATTTCAACTTGTAAATGATAAATAGAATGTAGATCAACCTAAATAAAAATGAAAAGTAATAAACAATGAACATACTATTCATAAATAAAAGATTATTAATGTCAAATGTAAAAACAAGATCAAATGACTAAAGAAAGTGAAAATAAGAAGAACATTTACTTGAGTTCTTACATACTTTTCAATGTAACAGTGAATATTTTGCCAAAGTTTTAAGGTGTTTCAAGTACCTAAAAGTCCCTCTCAAATTACGTCCTAACTCTCCTATTTTTAAACAAAAGAGATCCCTAAAAACTAGGCCCACTAACCCCTATGTTCTTCATCCTCAATATCAAGCCACATTTGTCCATCCACGTTCTTCTTCTTAACCCACATTTGAAGGTTGTATGTGGGCCCTTTTGATACTCTACATTCTGGATCCCTTTAAATCTTTCTCATATTCAATCTTGATTGCTTTGGACTTTATTAGAATGTTGTTTGACAATTCGATCTAACATCTCCTTATTCCTTTTGATCTCTCTGGATCTTTGCCTTTCCCGATATTCTATTGGAATGTATTAACCAATTTTTGCCCTAACATGATGCCCCCTAAGATTTGATTTTTTAATGAGAAATTCCAAGTCTTAGTTGTTCAACAATTATCCTTTCCTCGATTCCATTCCTGACAATTGAAATTTCATCATTTTTTTTTTTACCTATTTATCAACCACTTTTTTTCTTTTTTTGCTTGCATGTTTCCAACGCACTTCTTATCATTATTGCAAATGTGCCAATTCCCCTTTTCTTCTTTAATCTTTTCAACCATCTTTTCAAATACCTTACTTTTCCCTCTCTCTTCTTTCATCTTTGTCTTCTATAAATAATCTTCCTCCTTTAAACTCTATTCTTTTATGTTTCTTTTGGCTAACTGTTCATCTTCTTCCTCTCTGTGATTCTTGTATTCATATATCTTTCTACTTTCGTGATTCATTCTTCTTCCTTCATCATCCAAACATCATATTCTTGTATTTCTTTCCTTTAATCATGGCTGCCAACCCTCAACCCCAAATGGTAGCTTCTACCCCAAAGCTTATTGCTGACGAAAACTGCCTAATGGTGCTGGAACCCAAAGCCACTAAACTTTTACAAAGTTAGGTAATTCTTTCGTTCTCTTTAGGATCTACCATCCATGCCTTTTTTGGTCCCTTTCTTTCTTTTTCTGAAGTTCAAAAGTTTCAATCTTTATTTCCATGTGCCCCTAATCAATCCATTTTAGCTAGTCAAAAACAAATCTTCATCAAACAATTTGTTCTCTCAAAATGCCCTTTTAAAAACCCACCTAAGAACATCCCATAATTTATCACTTGATAGGAAAGGGTGGAGCACGTAAAGGTTGATTCTGGAAAGAAACCTGGATTTTCGACTTTATGCAACTCTTTTGACACCAAATCCCCGACAACCCTTCCAGGCTTGGCCCAATCTTTTTTTTTTTGGAACCAAACCACCAATACTCTATAATTAATTACCGTACGACATGATCTCTCCCACTATTTGAGCTTGCTGCCATTACTAGTCTTCGACCCACAGGGACAACTATCCATTTTGATCTATTACCTGATTATGTGAAAGCATACAACTTCGACCATTTTGAACCTGCGTACTCAGTCTTTATCTGAAATAATATGGGTGCTCCTTCAACACCTGTATCTTATGATGAATGCCATGGCACAACTTTCCTCTCATATTGGTTGAATGCCGTGGCTTTTTGTCCTCGAAGCCTTCAAATATAGTAGTGGTATTATCCTTTAGTCATTATGTTACATGAAGGTCACTGACTCTACTCGACTAAATTGATTATTGCCCAACTTTACGATGAAATTGGATTGGTCATGACCAAGCTTCAAGCTAATAAATCTAACAACCCAGGGGGTCGTATGTGGTTTTTACATTTGTGGGCTAACCCCATATTTGAGCCCTTCCTTCAATCTTTTGCTCCAACAAAGCTTCCACAAGGAATAGATGGACCTCGACTTTGCTATTTGCATTGAGATGTTCCGAAGACCACTCTTGTTATCGATGAATTTTATTTCTTTTTCAAACATTTTCACCAACTGTCATTTTCTAATACAAGAGGCCTGAATCTTTCTCCTTATAGCAATTGAACTATTGGTCCTCCTTGATTTGCTTGTTCAAGAGTTGATTCAAATCTGACCATTCAGCAATAACTTAATGAACTATGGTCCAATCTTCTGTGTTGCCAAGTGTTTCTTGCCAGCCTTCTAGATTCCAAGAATGGAAATGTTGAGCTTCATAACCCATCTTTCGTGGCTCGACAATTCGATTTCTCCCAAGCAATATCTGCACCATATTCATATGATCTAAAAGTCCAATTACGTACCTTATTGGTTAGATCATTTTTTGACCTCAAATACCTTTTGAGTGAGAATAAAGAGAAATGGAATTTATATTATCCCATAACCTTTGAGAATAGTTTTTTTTCCTACCCCTTCATTTATTGATTAGTGGATTGAGTATTGCAAGTCTCAACATTAAAAGATTTCACTTTGTAAAGATTTTGTGGTTGCTAACCTCCCTAATTCTTCCTTATAGAAAAGGACGGCCTCATCAAAGACCAAAGACACACATGTTCGAAAAATCCTCCAATTTGAAAAATATTTTAAGGTTAAATACAATCCTCGAGCAATCTTGAGGATAGTTAGGGATGCCATGGATATTTTTAAACGAAAGAAGGAGCAACATAAGGGTTGATCTTGGTACACTTTTGAAAAAGTTAAGTCTTTTAACCTTTTTGTCCGATATAAATCCTACATGACTCCATTTTTACTTCCTCCATTACTAAATGCTCCATTTGCTATTGCCGACTGCTATCCAAATCCACCCCAAGGTCCCATTGGGACTCTCCATTACATAATGTTGTAACCTTTACTGGCCTCCATTTGTCGAAAGAGACTGAGCATCTCATTCATTCTCGATCGAAAGTTCTTGAATTTCCACCAATAGGTAGCTTGCTTTTTCTTTTTCATTTTCTCAATTGAACTTTTGCCAACTCTTTTCTTTTACAGCTTCTGAGGCAAGCAAAATCTCGAGTGTCACCCCTAATAAATTTGCAAAGAATTAGGATGATGCTGACACGGCCCTAGCCAAGGGTTGAAAAAGGAAAGCTCCATTGACTCAAAAAGGTAAAGGAAAAGAAACTTCAAAGAAAGAAGCTCTTACTAAAAAATGCCCTTTCCTTTCAAGTTGATTCTCGAAAAAAACACCTTATACTAAGGTAACTTTCGACCCTAATGTTCTCTTTTTTCTTTATTTCTTTTAGTATCAAAACCATAGATAATACTATAGTGTTTTTTTTAATAATCTAGAATAGGGAAGATCTCAAGCAATTGCCCTTCTGTAAATCCTGCAGAAACTCAGGATGACCAAGAATTTACTCATTTAGAGTTTGGATTGAAGATGACATTTCGACTCTTGTTGCTTTTCTCTCCTATATGTTCCTTAAATTAGAATGATCCTAAGGACAATGAAGAAAAAGTCAAAGAAGAAGGAGAAAAGGCAATCAAGACTACCTCACGGTAGAAAAATTCCTATAAGGATAACAGTGTAGTGTTCCCTACTTTGGACAAAATGCCATTGTCATCGACAATAAAGAGAGAGGCTGTTGATCAACCTCAACAACATCAAGCTCAAATCCCTACTATCCTAATATCTTGTTTGACCACTTTGAATGTTGCCCTTCTAAAGCCTGCTTAAGTTGATAAGACTCAAGAGGTTGATGATGATGATGCTCTTGATTTTGGTGACTTGAGTGCCTTCGATGAGATGCTTTTAGCTAGCTATGCGGTTCAAGACAAAGAAATCCCTGCTATTTCTAATTCTGAGGTCCAAAAGTCAGCTAGGAATCCTTCGATTTATGCTCCATTGTGTAACGTCCGAAAAATATTATCGTTAATAACTGAGTTGTTCGGTTTTATTGAATAAGTAGGCTTAATCAGAACTTGATTAAACATTTGCTTAAAGCTAATTAAGGGTGATTTGAGAATATTAGGCTTGATGAAATTAAATTAGGAGCATAGAAAACCTCACAGAAAAAATTTTAAGCCAATTTATCGATTTAATGGAAATCAGTAAGATTTCGATAATTCAAACTGTCGGAACCGGATCAGTAGAATTTTTCTATGAGTGCCTTAGAATCAACGGCTAAGATTTAGCCAAACAACCCACCCAAGTGGTGCCTTGGCAGCCCTTGATGATGGGAAGCTCAACCAAAATCAAGACTAAACTTGGATCCACCAATCAAAACCAAGCTAGACTCAAATATCTCACTTTTTCTCTCTTTTTCCATCAGAAATTTCGACCTCTTCCAGCAGTTGAAGCTTCTCCCTTTCTCTCCTCCTTGCTCTCATTTCTATTCTATTTTCATCCATCTTCAAGCCTCATCCCAAGCCACCACCATCAAAGACACAAAATCAGCATAAATCACACAAGACAAGGTAGGAAATTCTACTTCTCCTCTTGTTTCTCTGATTTGGGGCTGCATGTGGGGCTTGCATAATCTGAGATGTTGGTGTTTTATAGAGTGATAATGATGTTTTATGATTGGTTTTTTATGTATGTTATGCTTAAAATTGGATTTGAGGGCAAATAGCTTGAAGGAGGAAGACAAATCTAGAAGCTGTTAGGGTTTTTCCTCGGTGGTCCGTACTGCAGAGTGTACGGCTCCGCCTACTTCCAATTAAATTGGATGAAACTATTTTTATATGAAACTATACATCTAGGGCTTTCCATACATATATCATAATAGGTCATTGGATTAGTATAGAATTAGTTATGAATTTTTGAAGTTTACTCTAGAAATCTGGCTTCCTATCCAGGCAGTAGGAGTTGAGAAAGGTATAACTCACCCTATACAACTTCAAATTGAGTGAACCCAGGTTTGTTTGAAAGCGAACATGTAAAGGAATATTTCATAAAAAATTCAGAAAAAAACTCCTAGCCGTTTGCTCCCAGTGCACCAAGGAATTTGGCTTAAGTCTAAACCGGGTTAGACCAGGGTAGTTTAGTAAGGCCAAGTTTCGAGACTCATAAGTCAAGATATACTTATGCAAATGACATAAAACTTAGTTCATTTGAAAGTTTATTCTGATAGCTTTAATTTGACATAAATTTCCTATAAATTCACCAAGTTTTCTATTTTTAGTAAATTTTTATTTAAGAGGACCTAATTCTAGTTGAAAACAGGGCAGTCTGAGGTAAATTGTTTATATCTAGAGTTATACCCATCAAAATGAGATGGGATCAAAAGGGTTAGAAACTAGACACATAAGGCTACAACATATTCAAAAATTAGGTCTAAATGAGTTAAATTGAAATAAAGGTGGGATATACCATAACCAGGCAGAATAAGGCAGAATGAGCTAAAAGCCCTATTGGTGCTTTGTTGAAACTAATGAATGAATCTATGAATGTATATGTATAATTGCTGCTCTATATTGAAATTGCAAATTGTATAAATGTACTGGTTGGCTGGCACTATTCATGGGGAAGCGGACTCGATCCGTTATGCTGCCGAAATTTCGGTAAGAAGTTCATATGTTGAAACTTTATGATAGCTTGAATGCATTATATTCAAGAGACAAGTTAGATGTGCATTCATTTCATGACATTATAAAGAATTCCACATCACTTGGGCCAGCCTCGGAATAAATTAAGGGGAATAGATCAGTGGAAAGGTCGGGGAAAGTAAACCCAGCCATCCTGTATAGGAACGAGCTCGGTCCTGAAAAGCGGACTATTACCTAGGAGTATATGGCCAATGACTCCCAGGGGACCAAGGATGAAAATAAGTTCCAATAAGCGAAAGCCTCCTAGAATAAGATGCATCTTCTCATTGCACATGCATATGTACAGTGTAAAAATTTTCTATTGATTATTCTAGATCCTTTGTTTATTATTCTTAATATACTATTGTTCTGCTGTGATTACTGTTTGAGTACATTAGTATATCTGTTAATTAAAATTGAACTTGTTTCGGTGTATGCTTTACAAATGAGTATTTAAGTCAAATATTATCATTTTACCATACTATTTGAAAATTATTGCACGACTGAAACAACTGGGAATGACAACGATGACACATGTATAGAACTAGGAATTCCTACTGAGAAATTTCTATTTCTCACCCTACTGTATATTACCGCGTCATTCTCAGACTATGGAGCACGCCGCAATAGGAGTCCTCTTCATTGAGTTCCCCGAGCTTCACATACATCTCGACCCATTCCTAGACTCTGTATATATATCTGGCAGGTGCCAGTTTCATTTTTACTTCTTCTTCCAGAGAGACTTCGTCGTACCACTGATACACCCACTGTTTGACCCCGCTGTCCCGTATATTGCCATTCCACTTCATATGGCCTATCCATTTCCACCTCTTCCAGTAGCAGCAGCACCAGCCCCCGCTCCTATGGCTCCTCCTGCTTCACCACCACATCCAATGCTTTCCGCCTCGACATCAGAGGAGGAACCATCGGAGGCAACGAATTCCTCCTCATCCTCTACTCCCAACACGGGCCACCTTCCCGCAGATGCACCAATGGCGAATGGGTTTCTTTCTTCGGATTCTGGTTAGATAGTGGGCTTACTGTAGTGGTAGTAGATGTATAGAATGACCCTCTTTTGGCAGTCTGGGTCATGGGTAGATGGATAGATATTAGGAGATGTACATGAAATGTCCCATGGGGACCACTTGGGCTGCTGTTCATAGAAACTGGCCGTTCATTTTGTCTTAGCGGCCTCATTTTGTCACCTTGTACTTTTGATAAACTCGAAAATCAGATATATATATATATATATATATATATATATATATATATATATACATATTTATGATGCAGTTTGCAGTGGTTCTGCCCTTATTGTATTTTTATTTATGTTACGTTATTTACAGTATACCGATTAATCAGTATTTATTCCGTTGTCACGCAAAAATTTTTGTTATGCGATTAAGTATCCTTATGCGAGTAATTAATACTAATACAGGAAATAGAATTTAACCAGTATCATACGTAATCGCTTATCAGATAATTTATTATGACTTAAGCATAGTATTTTGTCTGGTAAGATGTTACACATTGAATCCTACTCCACCTTTGACTCAATCAACATTGATTGAGTTGCCTATTAATCTATTAGGCTCCATTTCTATTCTCTTCAACAAGACCTTAGACTTGTTGGCTACTGATGGTGAAGCCAAACAGTCCTTGATTAAAAGTATTTCTTCATTGAGCAAAGCTACCATGCCTTCTTTTGTCAAACCTTTGTATCAATTATTTTGTCGATTTATGGAAGGCCTTCTAGAACAAGTTCCCAAAGTCGGAGCTGTTGAAACCCTTTTCACTTAAGCCTCTCAAAAGCTTGAGACCTTTGATAAAAAACTTGAGAATTCCATGAAGGCAAAGAATCTAGCTTCATCAAAGTTGGCTACGGGATAGGCTTGGGTGCTAGACATGGCTTTTAAAATTGTAGCCACTGAGCAAAGACTGAAAGATTTAAAGGAGAAAAAAAGAAAAACTCGATAAGGCTATTGGGAAACTTCGTGTCGATATCATTAAAGCAACATGTAAACTTTCCAAGAAGCAATCTCAGCAGTAAGAAAAAGTAGTTGTTGCTGAGGAAGCCTGAAAAGCTCTGGAGGAAGCTTAGTCAACAAAAGAAAACCTAGCTCATCAATAAGAAGATTGTACATTTCTTTTATGTTTTATGAATTTTCTTCTATTTTGGTTTGTAATTGTACATGTCTTTTTAATATCGATAGTAACATTTTAGGCCCTGTGTGGCTTTTGAATCTTTATATGCACTTTCGTTATCAAATCTTTATTTCATATATTATTGGCTTATATTGCTTTAAATATTTTCCATTGATCGATGCAACTCTTAAGCCATCATTAACATTGACCAATGCGTATGCATTCCCTGAAAATATTTTTTCAACCTTAGAAGGTTCTTCCCAATTTGGGGACCATTGTCCATACATTCTTGACTTTTTATCAGTTGGTAGAATAATATTCCAAGCTAAATCTCCCATATTGAAGACTTTGTACTTAACTTGATGGTTATAGGATTTAGAAATTAATTCTTTTTGTCAAACTAGTTTTTCTAATGTGTTAAGTCCTTCTTCTTCTAATTCATTTAACTCATCAAACAATGCGTTCTGATAATCTTCGATAGGCAACTCATATTGTCTTGCAATGTTGACTTTTTGCAAATTGATTTCAATAGGCAAAAGTGGATTATGTCCATAGGCGAGCTTAAAAGGGGTCATGCCTGTCGATCTTTGGGTGAATTTCAATATGTCCATAATACTTGGCTCAACAAATTATGCTAATTTCTTGGTCAATGCTCAACATTTTTCTTCATTAAAGCAATGATAGATTTATTGACTGGTTTGACCTATCCATTGGCTTGTGCATAATAGGGCGTAGAAGTTATCATTTTTATTCACCTACTTTCAATATATTCCACCACCTTTCAACTAGTAAACATTGTTTATTGGTCAGTTGTTAAATTAAATTTGTGGGATTCCAAACCTATGCACAATATGTTCTTCAATAACATCAATGATCTCGGTTTGGGTGATTTCTTTTAGTGGTATTGCTTCGACCCACTTTGTGAAGTAATCGATAGCCACTATGATGCACTTGTGTCCCCCTTTGATGAAAGTGGTTAATTTGTCCGGTTAACTCAAAATCCCATCCTCGAAATGGCCATGGTTTTATAATCGAATGAAGTTCAACAACTAGTACATGTTGAATATGACTATACTTTTGACATTCTTTGAAAGATTTTGCAATTTGAAACAATCCTTGACAAGCAAATATACTTTCTTGATATAGAACCCACTTCATTTTCTCCTTAGCTTATTAAGCTCCACATATTCCCTCATAGGCTTCGGCTAGAGCAATATAAGCTTCTAATTCTCCTAAGCACGTTAATAAATTTCCATCGACAGATTTTCTAAACAAAGAATCTCCTAAAATTACATAGTTTAAAGCCCTGCTCTTAATTTTTCTGTCAACAACTGCATCAACATTTTTCAAGAAATCAACAGCAGGCTTTCTCTAATCTAAAAGGTTTAATTGGCCAAGCAAATATACTTCCCTCTCTTCAATCAGAACATAATGTCCTTTCAATTCAATCAACTTCTTTAAAGTTGAAGCATTAATTTTATATCTTGAAGCTATTTGGGCAAGTTCGTTAGCTTCAACACTCATTTCCCTAGGTACATGTTGAATAACAATATTGTTGAATTCATCAAATAACCTTAGGGCAAGTGATAAATATTAATCAAATTTTCACTTGTATATTCATTTGATACTTAATAACCAGCTGTGAATCTCCTATGATCTCCACATTTTTAACTCCTTTTTCTATAAAAATTTATAATCCTAAAATTAAAGCTTTGTATTTAGCATCATTTAGAACAATCTTTGTCGAGTTCAAAAAGGAATTTGGTTGGTTCATCCATAGGGGATATGAGCCAAATTCCAATTCTAGCACCATTTTAATGCCTTGAGCCATCAAAATACAACCTTTAGGGTTTTGTTTCGACTAAGTTGACTTCTCCGATTTTAAGTCTCGGATGGTCGACTTAAAAACCAGCTAAAACTATCCCTTTACAACCTTTGCTTGGACAAAGTGAAGTGAGAATTCAGTAAAAGCTAACATCCATTTTCCCACTAAGTTATGCATCGTAGGAGAAGAAAACATGTATTTAATGACATTAACTTGAGAAATAATGAAAAAATCACATGAAATTAAATAATGTTTGAGTTTCATATAAGAGAAATACAAGGCTAGACACAATTTTTTGATCAGGCAATATTTGGTCTTAGCATCGACTAATGTTCGACTAAGGTAATATACTACTTTTTCAACACCATCTTCATCATCTTGTGCTAGAATACTGCCTATTATTGATTCAAATGCTAAGATGTATAGCTTTATTAGTTTTTCATGCCTTGGAGGAGCTATGATTGAGGGTTTAACCAAATACGACTTTATTTGATCGAATACTTCTTGATGCTCTTTTATCCATGAAAAATCTTCTTTTTTCTTTAGCTTGATCAAAGTAACAAAAACTCTTATTCTTCCCGATAAGTTTGAAATGAATCTCCTTAGATAATTACATCTTGCAAAGAAAGATTTGTATCTCCTTTTTTTTCAATAGTGATTTTGTTTCTATTATGACTTTCACCTTGTTTTTATGGATTTCAATCCCTTTTTTGTGAATTAAAAACCCAAGAAAATTTCCTACAGACATGCCAAGTGCACATTTTAATGGATTCATTTTCAAATTGTGTCTATGCATTTTTTCAACAGACAATCTTAAGTTATTAAGATGGATATTTTTAGTGTCGGATTTGATGACCCCATCACCAATATACACTTTCATGAACTTTCCAATGTATTCATGGAATATCGTGTTTATCGCCCATTGATATGTGGCTCCAGCATTTTTAAGCCCAAAGGGCATGACTACTGATCCACATGTGCTAATGGCACCTAGGCATCGAAAAGTTGTTTTCGACACGCCTTCTTTCACGATATAAATTTGATTTTGTCCTAAATATGCATTGAGGAAGCTTAAGATTTCATGGCCAGAAGCTGAATCTACTAACATGTCCGCAATAGGCATAGGATACTCATCTTTTGGTGTAGCATTATTTAAATTTTGAAAATCAATGCAAATCTGAAGCTTGAATGAAGTCTTCAGTAATCTTTGGATTTATTCTCTCAACTTCGACACAATTTCTGGAAAAAACCTCCTAGGTGCTTATTTTACTGGTCGAACGTTTGTTTTGTCGGAAGTTGATGTTCAACCAATGTTCAACTCAGTTTTGGCATTTCTTCATATTCTCATGCAAAACAATCGTTGTATTGTTTAAGAACTTCGATAAAACATTTTTTAAAATTTGCAGCAATCAAGTCACTAACATAAGCAAGTCAATATTCGCCTTCTTCCCTTGAATCGACTTCCTCGAGTGGATCTTATACTTCGACTCTTTTTATTTTTTCTTCTAAAGGCTACTCAAATCCTAAAGGACTAGAATCATAAATGCAATCTAAACCTACTTCTTCTGTACACAATTACTCGTCAACCATATATGCCAATAATTGAGCCAAATGGCTTATTAGATCCATGGTCTATGTTTCTTTCTTGGCCAAACCTGCCTCAGCCTTAGGTGTGAAATACAAACTATTGGGCCCAAAGTAGCATCCATCAATAAGATTTAGGGTTGAAGGTGCTATTATCTAGAAACAAAGATCCTTCCTTCGGATTATAAACCTCAAAGTCAACATGTGCTTGCTAGAGATAACAGGAATTATCATCAGCATATACTTCCTCGACATTGCCTTCATCACTCCAAATAATCAACTTTAGATGGAGCGTTGAAGGCATTATGCTAGCATCGTGAATCCATTCCCTTGTAAGCAAAACATTATATTCTATGTTCGAAGTTACCACAACAAATGAAGTGATTCTGTTGATGCTTCCAACCCTTACATTTAACATAATCATCCCTTTGGATATTAAGGTCTTCCCTATGAAGTCAGTAACTACTATATTTTCCTTAATAAGTTGATCGATAGTCTTGCCAAACTTTATCAACATCGACTCAGGCATTAGATTGATATCAGCTCCTCCATCAACTAAAACATGATTAACCATTATTTCTGAGATGTTAGCTTTTATATGCAATGGTCGAAAATGAGCTTTCATGCCTTCACTAGGTCTTTCAAACAGAACATTATTGTTAGAATCTTCATCAAGAAAGAGGCATTCTAGTCCTGAAAACACATTAAAATAATCATCTTCTTGACTCTCCGATTCTATTGGATCTCCAAACTTAGCAGGAAGTATTGTCACCATTCTAATAAAATCAGCCCCCAAAATTGCTTCCAAGTCATCACTGAATCTAGTTCAAAAATTTCCTATCAATAAGTCATCTTCATCTTCAAACTTGAAATTCTTAATCCTTTTTTGTCAACCATGCTGGTTCCCTTCATTGGATCCAGAAAAGAAATGAGTGGTTGGAGCTGGATTAGGTTGTTGAGTAGGAATCCTTTGAGATTAAACTCGGAAATCATCTAAAAGGATATATTCTGGGTATTTTTTAGTTGTTTATCGAGCTACTTGTCCTTATGTTCTTGGTCGATACATAGATCCTTGGTACTATTGTTGAGGGCAATAAACTAATCCATTTAGATGGATCTATGGTTGTATATGTTCTTTCCTTTGCCACACATGATTGGCCAAAGGAACATTATGATATCGAGACTTAATCCACTTTGCTTTTCTCTTTTGTGGCAGTTGGATATATGGTCTTGAGGCCTTCCTTATGTTATGTATCCATTTATTATTCACCACATTTGATGAAGGCACTCAAGTTTTCATTTACGCTCCTTCAGGCTTTTGATCGACCACAATCACTATCTTCACCTTCTAGTTAGTGTGCATACTAGGTCATACAATATTTGGACCCATTTTCTAAGTGTTGATGACAATTTTTTGTTTGCCAGCAATGTGTTTCCTCAACCTTGCCACCTCAACTTTTTTCAGCTAATTTTCTTTCGACTTCTTTTCTTTCCTGCTCAATCCTCTCTTTTTCCTTCTCGACTTCAGTATCTTTTTATTCTTTATGTGCCTTGCCAGCATTTTTGTCGAATACTACATTGTATTTTGGGCAGATGGTGACATTAGCATTTGCATCTTTCTATTTTAGCAAAAAATCAAGCAAGTCTTCCCCTGCTTTGGGATAAATAGGCTTATCCATACTTTCAAATAGATCGAGCTTCACCTCTTCTTTTACCTTTTCTTCTTCCATTTTTTTCATTGAAAGCCATTGCATTAATTGACATGAACACAAATTCGACAAAAGCAGAGTTCATTTCAAATGGGTTGGCATCAACTGTCATTGTCAACTAAGGCTTCTCTTCAAACTTGAGTCGACCTTCTTTGATTGTCTTTTGACTCAAGTCCCTAAAATAGACACAATTGTTAGTTGAATGTCCAACAATCTGATGATATTTACAAAACTTTTAGTTTTTTATTTCCTCCACTGAAGAGATTTTCTTCCTTTATGGTAGCATAATTTGCTTATCTTTTAACAGTACATCAAAAATTTGATTGACCTTAGTTATGTCAAAAGAATAAGACTTATTATTTAAATTAGCCTCCTTTTTTTTTTTTTTTTCCTTTTGCCAGTTTAAGTGAAGCACATACATAAGAAGGGCTAGCTTGCAGCTCGGTTACTTCGACTTCGGCTAAGTGTACCTTGCTGGAGTCGAAATCATCTTCTTCTTCATTTGACTCCATCTCAACAAAATTCACTTGTTCTTTTCTAAAAGTTTTCCTAAGCTAGTCCTTTTGATCCTTTCCTATTTTGCTTTCAATTGTTCGATTTGCTAGACTTTTGTAGCTAGTTGGGCTAGATCAAGAAATTGTAAATTAACAAGCTTCTTCCTAATACTGTAATTGAGGCCATTAGTGGCCATCTTAACCATTTCTGATTCTGCGATAGGGGTGAAACAACGATTTTTCATTATTCCAAACCTAACTAAATAGTAATCAATTGATTCCCCTTGCCCCCTTCTTCTGGTAAATAGATCGGTCAAACTTTCTTTCATCTCTCCCTTAAAAAGTTGTTCATGACAACTTTTCTATATAAGAATCGAATTTGGTCATAGATTTGTGAACCAAATAAAAGCGTTTTTCATTAAGGAAGAAGGGAAAAACCTCATTTTCAAATATTCTACATTAGCAAGATCCCCAATTTCCATAGTACATCGAGCGATGTGCTCGATTGTAGATTCCCCGTTTTCCCCTCACAATTTAGTCAGTGACTTAGGCACTTTCCATCCCTAAGAAAGCTTAGCTTGTTGCACATAGTCGGGGAATGCAGAGATGAAATAGGGCTGATTTGCATATCCTACATTTAACCCAAATCAATTTAAGACTTTTTTGACAACTTTGGTTAAATTTTGATGCCCCTAATGTTGTTTTGTCTTCGTCTTTGTAGCACTTGATCAACATTTTGTTCTCAATTAACAAGATGTATGTCATTGTCGAGTATTTGATTTTCTAGTGGGAGTGGTGGCATATTTCCTTGGTCGATGTTTTCAACATTCCCTATTGGTCTGGCTCTAAGATGGTCTAGAGTTTCATCTATAGCATTTGCCACTGAAGCTATTTGATTGACCTATTGACCTAGTTATTCACACCTATGGTTATTCAACTCTAACAAAGGTGTTATAATAGTGGCCATTTGATGAGTCAATATATTAACCAACTCGTGATGACTTTCTTCGAGCTGTTGTCGAAATGTGATCAATGATTCATTGGTGTGTGAAGGGGTTGTTGCAGGCATCGACCTAGTCATACATGGGTATATGGATACAATTGAAGTATTCCCAATGTTTTTGTCCTGAGCCTATTGAAGGCCCAGGAAGTGACCCAAAAGAGGGTAAATTGGCCATATTGCACTTGTGTCCAATAGGTTTGAAATATAGTTAGGGCAGATCCCACTCCCTATTGTGTTTGGTTTTGCGTAACCACTAGTGGTACAAAACTAGGTGGCAAGCTATATATTGGCATTATGCTTAAGGACATAGTACTTACATTGCTTGGAGCTTGAGTAGTTGTTGCTTAGTTGATAGTGACTACTAGAGTCAAAACTGGCTCTAGCTACTAAGTAGCAACGGGGCATGTTCCCTTTCATTATTCACCTCATCGCCAGAGGATGAGCGTCTTGATGATGGAGTTTTTGATCTTACCATGCTAGACACTATAGTGCCTCTTCTCATAATCATGTACTATTTTGATTTTGTCTTGGCACTTTTCTTTTTCTAATCCCACTAGACATGCCAATTTATTTACTTGATTTTTCATCGACAAAACAAATAAATTGATAATTATCAATTTGGCTTATGAATCTCAATTCGAGAAATGGAAGCAATTCCTCTGATGGATTCTCAGAATTTTTAATGTGTCAACTTATGAAGGATAAAAAGAATGTCCAAACTAAATAAAAATGATAAAGTAATAAACATGAATAGACTATTCACAAACAAAAGATTATTAATGTTAAATGTAAAAACAAGATCAAATGACTAAAGAAAGTGGAAATAAGAAGGATATTTACTTGAATTCCTGCTTACTTTTCAATGCAATAGTGAATATTTTGCCAGAGCTTTGAAGTATTTTAAGTACCTAAAAGTCCCTTTCAAATTACATCCTAACTCTCTTATTTATAGACAAAAGAAATCCCTAAAAAGTAGGCCATTAACCTTACATTCTTTATTCTCAATATCAAGCCATGTTTGTCCATTCCCGTTCTTCTTTCAAACCCATATTTAAAGGTTTGTGTGTAAGCCCCTTTGATACTTTATGTTTTGGATCCCTCAAATCTTTCTCATATTCAATCTTGATTGCCTTGGACTTATTTAGAATGTTGTTTGACAATTCGATCCAATATCTCCTTATTTCTTTCGATCTCTCTAGATCTTGGCCTCTCTCGATATTCTGTCCAAATTTATTAATCAATTTTTGCCTCAACACTAGTCTTACGATTAAAGGAAAATGAAAAGCACAGAAGGCGGACAACCGATCCTTGGAATCCCATGATTTTCTTACAGTTGAATTGGACGTCCAAGATTGTTGCCCAGATGAACGACTAAGTTTGATGGAGTACTCGAGATTTTTTGTATTGGAAAAAATCCTAGTCCAAGTCACCAAAATAAATGGCTGCTTTCCAACTTCCATAAAAGCAAGCCCAATCAACTTGCTCTACGAGAACAGTGACTTGTTCACTGGACTACTACTGATATGCATGGCACCAATCCTGAAGATGTGGCCCTAGAAGTACATGAACAAGTTTCCAACCTCCTTACAACTAGGTTCATCAGATAAATAATCAATTTGACTTGGCTTTCTAATGTCGTCACAGTGCTAAAGTCCAATGAAAAGTGATAAATGTGCATCAACTACATTGACATCAACAAAGTATGCCCAAAAGGTTTTGTGCCCTTTACCCGACATTGATAGCTTGGTCAATATTGCTTCTAGTTTCCTATTTCTTTTGTTTATGAATGCCTACTCAAGTAATAATGAGAACTCGATGCATCCATGTGATGAGAAGACGACTTTCATCACTCCAATAATGAACAATTGTTACAAGGTGATACCTTTCGGATTAAAGAATACTGGAGCAAATACTAGAGATTGAGGAATAAAGTCTTTAGCCAACACATTGAGAAACTAATAGAGCTTTACATAGATGACATGTTAGTAAAGACAATAGATCTCGACATTCTAATTGATGACCTAAAGATCATTTTCGATTCTTTGGAGAAGCAAAAGATTAAAATCCTTAGAAGTGTGCATAGCTGGTATATATTTTTTGTAAGTATTTTATATGTCTCTCCAATATCACATTAGTCCCGAGCATTATATATCTAAGAATTCTAGAGCATGTTTGGTTGTTTCTGTTTTTAATTTTAATTACAAAAATATCACCTTATTTTCAATTTGTTTCTTACAAGAAAAAAATTGAAAATAAAATGATATATTTCCAGTAAAACTATACTTTAATCCCTGAAAGATTTATATTTTAACATTTTAGTTTTCAAAAGATAGATTGTACATATTTCAATCCTCTAAAGATTTGTATTTTAATACTTTAATTCTCAAAAGATTAATTGCATATACTAGAGTTCTCCAAATATTTAGCGTTATAATATTTTAGTCCACAAGAAAATGGTAATGATAGACTGAAATGTTATAATACCAAATTTTTAGATGACTCAAGTGTATATAATTGATCATTAAATCTTTCCGAGACTAAAGTATAATTTTATTCATATTTTTATAATTAAAGCCAAAATCATGAAATGAAAACATGGAATACAAACAGAAACAAAAACCAAACAAACCCCTATATTTTCAAGAAAGAGCATATCGAAGTCATGTATTAGTATTACCTACCCCGTCTGAGAAGCTTCGGTTACTACCAGAGAATGCAAATCTTATCTCGAAAATATAACAAATACATACATCTAATTCGTTATGCAATGCAAAGATGTCTTTATCATTTTCTAATCATTTCTACCATTATTAGATTCGATATACCTGATGCATTAATAATTAATCCCCTAGCTTCTAACAACTCAATTTCTCTTATGGGCATTAAATTACTAATTACAAAGTTTAATTTTCGCTCGTACCATGCGCCCAAATTGACACACCATATTAGACATTGGAAATTAGCAATGTCACAATAACAGCTTTCTGCTGAGAATTAAGTTTCTAGTAATCCCTTGCTTTCTGTACCTGCAACGAAGTGCACTTAAGAAGGAAAAGAAAACATCACAACTGCAGCTCCAATGTTTGAAACAGAGTTACAGAGGTCATGTAATATTCCCCAAGGGTCAATGATCTCATAATACCAAGGTTCATCCTTTTCACTATTAAAATATAAATACAAAAGTAAATGCTTACAATAATAGTAAGACAGTTCTAATCTATCTACAAGATTGAAAAAAAAATTAAAAAAAAAAAAAAATCAAGCACTTACACAACTTCTAAAATTTACAGAAGCACCAGTTCAGGACCTTGTTCAACTCCATGCCACTTTTCCCTTCGAATCTGCTATTTGGACAACCCTCACCTGATTACTCTGCTAAAGAGCACGCCTTCTAAGAATATTGAAGATAGAGAATGGAAAATTCTCCACAAATAATATGAGCACATGTTTAAAGCAAAAATTAAAAAAGCAAAAAAGAAAAAGAGAAAGAACCCAAAAGAAGACGACGAGCACACTGCATAAGAACATGATGTCAAAAACATATAGGTGTTAATCGCATTGCTTTTTATTCTATCTAAAGAAATTTCACTTGTCATGAACAATTTCTGGTTAAGAACCATAAAAAAGAACACAAATATAATAAAAATAATTGCTGGATGTTACAAAAAATCATTGTCCAGAGGCTATTGAGGAACACCAATATCTGTCGTAGATGCTCCTTGGTCGAGATCTGAAAATCTTGAGCCAACTTGCATAGAAAGCCTCAAGAATTTTTCGGCACACCTGAGAACACATGTTTCTTCTTGCTTGGTCAGGGATTTCCGATAGAATGTGTTGACACAATCCTTGAAACATCTCTCCACTAATGAATTATACATCTTTAGACTGCAATTTTGTTGGAGCAGAGAACAAATCAACAAAATCCACCTCATGCTACAAGTAAACAATGATACAATATGGACCTAAATAAAATTTCTACATTCGCATCTTTTCAACTTCAAACTCAAGATAGAAAAATAAATGCACTGCTTTTATATATGTACAAGATGGGTTAAAGTCAAATAAATTACATAGTGTTAATTTATTATGTAATTTTCATCAGAAACTTGCATTTAAGAAAGGTATATCATTTTTTAAGTAAGTACTTAACCCATGCAGTTCTGAAGTATCCAATCACAGTGTTCAACAACCATCAAATAAAATTAACATGTCATGGGCAGATTTTTAGCCAAACTACTGCAACAGACACCACTCATGTAAGTCCTCAAGTTGTACCACAAAAAAAAAAAAAAAAAGTCCTGAACTTTACAAGTTATCAGCATCACCAGATCCACTACTCCCATGATTGATAAACTATATTTTTCATCATTGTATCAACTATCAATTAGAAAATTCAATAGAGAACAAATCCCTTTGACATGAATCAATAAGTATAGTTGACATGAATCAATACGTATATGACATATAGAGAAGAGGCACTGAATTAGTCCAATACCCCTATAATAACTAGAAACACAAAACAGAGGATATTCAGTGTTCAGAAATTCATATATATTACTCGCAACAGCAATATGTAAATCTTATATTATATGCTTACACATCAAAGCATCAATCTGCTTAATTCAGCTCTCATAGAAAGTTAAAGACCCATCAAATTGAAAATAGAACCAATATCAAGTTGCCAAACAGTTTCAAGGACTACCCACATTTCTAAACCATTATTCATAAATTGTAGATGTGTCAGAAACATATGAACCGAGGCTCCATAATTTCAATTAACAAGAAAAACCTGATTCATTTCATGGACAACAAATCCACCCAGAAGCTTAAAGTTCGGATCCCCAATCTAACACTCAACCATTGATAATTACTTCTTCAATCTAAGAAACCTCCCAGTCCCACATTCAATTCCCCATCAACAAGTAAGACAACATGGATATGAATCACCTCAAAACAACTCACAAGTCAAAAACAACAACAGTAACCAAAGCTTAGAATCCATGCTAAACAAACAAAGCAATATTCAAAAAATAAATAAAATAAAATAAAAATGAAAATTACCTGTCCCGAATCTGTAGTTGGTCTACCATGGTTGACATTCTTTGCTTATCATCTTCAGGAAGATCAGGCAAGTTTCCAAAGATGTTCTTGTCCATTTTCAATTAACACACAAAAAGAGGAAAAACAAAACAAAACAAAACAGTTAAGAAGGTTTTGGTTTTATTTGTGTTTTTCTATGGTTTGGAGGGTTTAAGGTTTTTGCTAAGAAAAAGTGGAAGAAAGAAGCGCGGATGCTTAAACCCTAAAACACAGTAAAACGTCTATACTCTATATGCAGTATGCACTAAACCAATGTTGAACATTGGGTCGGGTTACATGTCAACCCGACCCAACCCAGTCGAACCAACCAATGACTTATGGGCGGGGTTTGGGCTCAGTTTTCTACTGGTTCCTCATCAACCTGACCCTGTTTATCCGACAGAACTCCAAGAAGTTACACAAAAAAAAAAAGGGAAAAAACAAAAATATTGCTAACCGCTAAATCAGTGCCCTTATCCGATAGTAAAAAATTTTGAAAATTTCAATACATTGTCATTGAATGGATTGGAAATTTAAAATTTCTGTTTTTTCGATTAAATTTTTTTACTTTAAAAACCTTAATCAGTGTCCTACCAAACCCTCCCCAAAAAAAACACTCTGAATTTTTTTAATCTTTAGTATATTTTTATATGCATTGTTGTAAAATTAAATTCTTCAGTATTATTGCAATTAAAAAACTTTCTTAACAATTATCTTTTTTCAAAATTTAAATATGAGTTAAATTTAGATACACTAACAGTGTCATTCGATCAAAACTTTTCATTTGTATGACTATTCAAGTAGTAGGTGGTTATGTCAAAGAGTTTTGCTGATGTAGAAATTTATAATTAGATATCTCTGTAAATTTTTTTACACTGATAATGCATTTAAATTAAAGCCTTTAAATATTAGTTCTCTTCCTAATAATACAACTCGTTTACTGCTGTACCCAATTCTGGTTAGCAAACTTTGAGAATTTTAAACTTTAATTGGTATGCACTAATAGTATAAAATAGTTTTACACTGTCGACCAATAGAAGTAGGAGAAAGTGAGAAATTATGGTGGATCCCTCATTATAATGGGTAGTTATTTGTATGAGTTAGTACTTTCCATTATTTCTATTGGTTGACAATGTAAAACTATTTTACACTATTAGTGCATTTAAATTAAATTCTTAAACTTTTTATAAAGTAAGAAACATGTTATTTTATACCAATCAATGTTTAGAAATTTAATTTTGTAAGTTACTTTTATATTTGAATTTAATTGATATGCACTGACAGTGTAAAATAGTTTTACACTGTTAACCAATAGAAATAGGAAAAAGTGAGAAATCTTGGTGAATTCCTCATTATAATGAATGATAATTTGTATGAATTGACACTTTTTACTATTTTTATTGGCTAATAGTGTAAAACTATTTTATACTATTAGTGCATTTAAATTAAATCCTTTATATTTTACTTTAACTATATTTTTATGTAATGATAAAATTTTTGAGCACCGAATGATACGTGCAATAACAAAGCATTTAAGAATTTCCAAACCAATTTAGTCATTTAAACTTTATAATATTTTGAGATTTCTTTAACATAAAATTATATTAATTTTGTGAAATTTATATCATATTCTTGATTTAGTATTTGATAAAAATTATGTAAGATTCAATCCTTACAATATTCAAATTTATTTTACATTAATTTTCACCAAAACATAATGATTAAATTATGGAAGACTAGCTTGAATAACTTAATGATTAAATTATATATGAATTTAAATAAAATGTTAAATTGCAAATGAAACACATCTTGAAAGACCAAAAAATGCTAATTTACTTCAAAAATATTGTTTGAACCCTTTGAAATTTTATTTATAACTTTTATAAATAATTTCTATTTACAAAGTAATTGCTAAATTAAATTTTTAGAATGGCATTGCATATATATATAGGGGCATGAGGTGGCATGCGTTTTATTTAAGCCTAAGTCTATAAATTACCATAAAGTATTTATTAATGAAGCATATTCATCCATATATATAACTATTCAAAAACCTTTGATACTTAATTGTAGTTGGGATGAAATATCTTACAAGCATTTATGGTTATACTTATAAGATTGAACCTGGCATAGAAGACAACAAAAAAAGACCTGCATTGCAAGCTAATGTATCGATTAATGAATGATATAGAGCCAAACTTTTCTCTTATTTTACGAGTATTCAAGAATTTCTCATAAATAACTATCAACTGTTATATATGCATTGGGCAGTAGCAAACCTCGGTATAGTTCTGTTTTTTTTTATTATTATTATTTTCTCACGTTCATAAAGCACCATAATTTGAATATGAGATCTTTCTTCTTCTTCTTCTTCTTTTTTGTTTTTTTTGTGGGGGGGGGGGGGGAGGGGGTCGTGGAATATGAGATTTTTAAGTTGAAGTTTCTTTCTTCAAACACAGGGTTAAGGTAACCCTGATGGCTTTGTTAGTTTACTTCATTTGTTAAGAATGATTAGGTTCAATATTTGATTTCAGAATCCATAAGAATACGAGGAATGTGTTCATATACATTCATTGTTGTTTTGGCTGCTCCGGTCTAGGCATATATCTAATTTTTGCAATTTCAGCTCACAAAACGAGAGACCCCAAAAGTTAAAGTTGACATAGAAAAACTCCCAGTTCCATCACCACCTCGGCTAAGAGAGCTTACGAAGAAAGAGTGCCATCAACCAAGATGTTGAACATAAGAAAGAAAGTTAATTAATGCCTCTATTCTTGCTGAAATTATTATAGAAAATGATTTAAGGATTGACTTTCTGTTATTGATAAATCCCTAACATTGTACGCGGGATCTTTGCTGTGACTTTTAGAGATATAATAGATGGGGAAGGTGAAGGTGATCGTGCATGGAGCTAAGATAGTACTTCAAGTGCAGTACATGTACGAACTTGGTTACCAACACTATGCTCTTGCACTAGTGCTGAAAAGACCACCAGCATTATGAAAGGAAGCAAGCAAAAGTATATGGTGGGCATGCATGGTCGTACTAACAAAGCTCATGGTAGTCTATTTGCAATGAATTTGTAGGAGAGTTGGGATCTTAAATTCATCGAATCCTAAAAGTGATACTGGTCAAATAAAATCAATAATCCTCCTCCTAGTGCCAACTGTGGGATTTAAATCTATAACTTTGCTTTGATATAATTTATAAGATCAAATACTTACCATTAAGCTAAAAGTTATAATTGTTAATAAAGATACAATTTTTTTTTCCTTAAAATTTCTTAGAATTACATTTAGCATAAAGAGCAATACCTATTATAGTCATGAGTTGGGATATTAAATACATTGAATCCTAAAGATTATGCTAGTCAAATAAAACCATAAGAATTTGTCGAATCTTAAAACTCAATGGGGCTGCTAGTGTGCTACATTTCAACCTTGGCACTGTTAAGTATTAGTTCTTTCATGAATAATATGTGTAGAAAGAGATGAAATATTTGGACTTTTTCCTGAATATAAATCATATATGGAAATGATCCATAGAGCCCCACCCACGTTGGTGGTAAGGACAATAATAAAGAAGAGACAGAGCATTCCGCCAATAAGGCTGCATCGGGAGTCAAATAAATTCCCCCTATGTCACTACTTCGCGAGATACTGTGATTCCTCTACGAAGTTGCTTCGACCGAGAACATAAAAAGGCTAATTTAGATTTTTGGGATGTTATACAGTTATGCTTTAGACTATTAGAAATTGGGTCTGGTAGAAAAAATTAGTCCTCTACATATGTGGAACCTTGATTTGAAGCTTATTTAAAAGATGTACCTATATTTAATTTGCAGTCGTTGGAATGTTATACAGTTATGCTTTAGACTATTAGAAAGAAAAAATTAGTCCTCTACATATGTGGAACCATGATGAAGCTTATTTAAAATATGTACCTATTTTTAATGTCTAATCGTATCTCGAATATAATTGCTTTCAATATATATATATATATATATATATATATATATATATATATATATATATATATGCTTTCTAAATTTCTGAAGCAACCTGACTCTGTAAGAAGCTAATTAAGCCGTTGGGCAAGGGGAGACAACTCACCAATTATTTATAGAACAAATGATGGACCATCAACTACAAATGAGGGTAAAATCACATTACGAACGACGCATTTTGATTTAGGAATTAGGATTGCAGAAGTTGTGGTTATAATTTACGGATTCTCATCCTTCAAATTATGTTTGTTTTTAAAATTTTAGCTTATAAAAATTTATTTTAGAAGGCTAATATCCTTTGGAGTTCAACAACTGCAGAGAATCATATACTTTTGAGAAGCCCTCTGCTCCATCAACATTGATGTTAATCAAAAGCCCCTTTGAGACATTGTCATTCGCTGAAACACCTTTTGATGCAAGCTGCTCCACTAACAAAGGGATAAGAAAGAATGGCACTCGACTTAACAAAATTCAGTACACAAAGTTCTACATTGAAGGGACACCACCAATTAAATTCTTTGACAGGTTTTCTAGACTTCTTGAAACCCCGGTCTCACATCTCAATTTTTAGTATATTGATTTCTTAAACAATGGCACAATGCAAGAAAGTAAAACATATTCTTTCCTTTCTACTTTGCTTCAAGCATATCCGGTAAATAATCTTTATTTCAATAGCCATACAATTTTCAGAAAAAGCTCCCTCCTTTTTTTAATTTCTTGCATTGTCATTTATTTTCCTTATTCTCTAATTTTTGGGATTCAATTTCTTCGGGGTAGGAAAGTAAATGACATAATAGTTAATAGACCTTAGAGAAATACATTTAAAAAGAACAAAAACTGAATTCAAAAGCCAGCTGGATGCTCAGTGATGCTTTGGCTTAGGCACTATGTAGTTAAATGATTCGAAGGAGATTGGCCTTCCAAGCAGTATATCTGCGCGTTTGGTTCAACTTTTTTTTTTTTTGAGAAAAAATAATTTTTTAATTACTAAAAAAGTTCACTTTCACAACAGTTATTTATTTTAGTTTTTACTTAAAAATTGAAAATAATTTTTTTTTTAATTTTTGAATAGAAGTTACAATAAATAATTTTTTAAAAATAATTTTTTAATAAAAAATTATATTTTTATATCAAAATAAGCTAAATCAAAAGCAATCTATATCCATGATACACATCTTATGAGTTTTTGACACTCACGTGAAGAACCTTGTAACTAGAGTTAACGTACGTTCAAGTCGGTACCTCCGTTTTTTTTTTTTTTATTTTCGGTTGGAGTAGCTACTTCCGTATTAGTCACTCAAAAAATGTATAGATCATTGTTGCTAGTAAAGCACGCGAAAAAATGCTGGGATTCAACTATGGCAGGCCCACAACCTGTTCATTAAAGCCTTAAAAAATGCCAATTGACGATAACGCAGTTGAGGCACCCATTCTAACTAAAGTTGTATCTGTTCTCTTCAATTTAATTAGCAGTTGTACCTTTAACTGCATCTAGCAATTTCCTTTGTGTTTTTGTAACAAGATGGAGCAGTAAGTGTTTATGCTGCATAAAAAGAACAAAGAGCGAATGCTTTTAACATGATCTCATGATTGGGTTGATTAATGGAGTTAAATGCAGATCCCTGCTCCATGTGTCTCTTGCCTACCTCTTACGCTTAGCATTCCTCATATACAAACAATAAATTAAACTAAGCCTCCACTATTCCCACTATGAAAAGGCGGGTTTTTTTTTTTTTACCTTTTTAAATAATAAAAAAATTATTTATGTATATCCGTTTTTTGAAAATTATTTTTCAAAATATTGTATTTTGTTAGACTATAGAGAAATTGATTTAAGTCAAATCAATTTTATTATTAGACAAATTTTAGATCGGAGAATGAGAAAAATATGGAAATCAATTTAGCAAACCCTAACTCTAAACTCCACTGCCCTATTTAACCCCCCCCCCCAACTTAGCCAGCCTTTTGCATGGATAGTGTGTATTTTGAAATAAAGTTTGAGAAACAATGATTGAGAGATGTTAGATACTTGTTTATTATAAAGATGAAATTATAAATAGAGATGAGGGTGTAACTTTTTGCAGTCAAAATTTTCAGTTTATGGTTGTTCGTCCATCTGTTACTTTATTAGAGTTACAGAACACAATTTTGGCTTGGGAAGAGTCATTCAATGAGCTTCCAAAATGTTTGCAATGTTTTCAGACATTTATGCAAGATACAATCATGAAATTGTCAACTCTGTCATACTACGTGAAAAATTTTGTTGACCATAATTATGTAATGTTCCACCATTTGTTATGGACTTTTTCACTATGCATAGAATTATTCAAATACTACAAACTACATATTTATAGGGAGAGGGGTGCACTGATTGTTGGCTTGATTTTATCATTATTTGTCTAAATAGTGTTGAAATCGATCTAACCTAAATCAATTTTCACATTTTCCTCAATCTCTAGTTTAAAATTTACACGATAATAAAATTAATCCAACTTAAATTAATTTTCCTATAATTCAATAAAATATGATATTTTAAAAAATAATCTTTAAAGGATATTCAAAAGGTGGATATCCATTAATAATTTTTTTAAAATTTAATAACATAAAAAAGCCTGAAAAGGAGGGCAGCTCATGGTAGGAGGAGTAGGTTCTACTTTTTGAAGTAGTATTAGTATAAAAAAATATATACAATCATTTAATTATATATAATTATATCAAAAAAATATTTAATTCTTATAGTTATTATTTCAAAAGCCATATATTTAATAATATATAATTATATAGTAATATTAAATTTTTTATAATAATAACATATCAAAATTAATTTCTTTATTTTAAGAATGGATGAAGTGCAAAAAGTACCATATAAGGTATGTAACTTTAACCTTTTATGAAAAAACAAATAAATTTTACATATTAAAGTTTCATAATTTAATATTGATGAACGGTTAATGTAAAAAAAATTTACATAAATTTTTAATTATATATTAATATATTATTAAAAGCATTGGCTCTTACCATAACTATACCTAAAGTCACGTATATAATATTATATAATTCATTCATAGCATAAAACAATTTACCTACACAGTTTATTAAACTTAATCTTAAAAATTTTAACTTTTCGAAAACATTTGCAAACAAAAGTCAAAGTTAGGTGTACATGAATAAATAAAAAAATATCTAAAGTCACGTATATAATATTATATAATTCATTAATAGCATAAAACAATTTACCTATACAGTATATTAAACTTAATCTTAAAAATTTTAATTTTTCGAAAACATTTACAAACAAAAGTCAAAGTCAGGTGCACATGGATAAATAAAAAAAAAAAATCGGTTATTATTTGCGGTGAACTTTTACACCAGTTTTTCATTTTTCAATTTTTTTTACTGACATAATAGAAAAATAGAATAGTGGAATATCAGTAAAATAAATAAAAAGAATAAAAAATAGAAAAAATGAAAAGGAAAATAGAAGAAGAAAGACAACACATTTTTTAATGAAAAGCTAAAAATTACATGTTCTTAATAAAAGGTTATTATTTTTTATTAAGAAAACGAGACTTTCATCAGTTTTTAAAACTAAATGCCTGTGCTGTCTTTTTAATTTCTAATTTAAAAATTAAATTTACATATTTTCCATTAAGTACACGTTTCACTATTTTTTATTAAACTTGACTAATTAAATTAAAATAAAATTAGTAGTCATATACTGATATAATATACGAGAAATGTGTATTATTTGAACCTTCGGCATGGAATTACATTAATGCCCATAATGTTAATAGTTTATCTTTTTTTTGGTGTACTATTTAATAGTTTATCTAAATACATGTGTTAGATATTGTATAAGTGAAATGAGTTTAAAATCTACTTCAGTGTAACAATTTTACAATAGAAACTGTACTTTTTTTTTCGGTTTACAGAAACTGTGCTTTTAGTTCAATTTAACTTGATATTTTTTTCGGATTGATATGAAGTTAATTACTGGCTTTTATTCTATCAATTTCTTTGCTATATGAAAAGAAAAGAAAATGTCAATCATGGGTTACTAGTTATTATGATACATTTTTTAGCAAATAAAAAAATTTATATTAATATATTTTTGGTATAAAAACTCTTTATATTATCAATTAATCATATAATTGTTATATGTTCAATATTATTGAAATGACAATATTAAATAATAAACTAATTTTTTATATTAATAATATATTAAAATTAAATTTAATAAATTATTAATGTAAATATAAAACGTTATAACTAATACTTAGTGAAATAATAATTCGTAATTAAATAATAATAAGATAAAATTACACTAATTATATCAAAATTAATTTTTTCACAATATTTATGTAATAAGTTACATTTCCTTATCTTTTGTGAAAAATACTCTAATTTCTTACAAACACTAAAACTTTTTCCATTTTCAATAACTAATTCCAACTTTTTAGACGCAGAAATCACAAACTATTAAAATGTTTATATGTTTATTTATACATGAAATCATTACAAATAAAAAACTAATTGTTACTCCACGCAGTTGCAATAAAACATAAATTATCAAAAACCAGATTCCTATCACGAATAATCATTTTTTATACGAGATTTTTATGAAAAAAATTTGATAAATATGATATTTTTGATAAAATTAGAAAAATATGATATTTTTATTTTTTATTTTTTTTATTTTTTCTCTTTTTCTCCTCCTCTCTCCTTTTTCATTGAAAGTACATCAGATTTTAATTTTTTTATTAAAATAATAAAATTCAATTAACAATAAATTAGATTTTTTTTTCTCCTTCTTTTTATTAAAATAATAAAATTAAATTGAAAATATGTCAGATTTCAATTTTATTTTATTAAAAATAAAGAGATCCATTGACAGCAAATTAGATTTTTTCTAAAATTTTATATTTTTTAAATTTTATCAAAAAATTTTATATATCTCCAATAAATCACTCAAAATTACATATTAAAAAAACAATCACCCTCCTTTCACGGGCAGCCGGATAACTCAGCCGTCTAAGGATAAAGATATAAATTGTATGGCATCATCCTCTAAATTCTGCTGCAGACCACAGTAAATTGCGTGATGATGACGCACTCTTGGATTGAAACGGACGGTGACAAAGACTTCAACATGATTTTCCAATTATCTCACCAAAATAAATAAATAAATATAACAAAGATAGTGATCACATTACCATGAAGCAGGAGACAAAATTACAGTGGGAGGGGACATGTTGCTATCTCTCATTTCTCATTAGAATTTTGCTCTTCATCCCAATTTTATTCTGATCATGAGTTTCTATTCTTCATTTATTGTGAGAGTTAAATTCCTACAAATATTCACGTATTTATACAAAAAATTTAAAAAAGAAAAAAAAGTTTTGAAAAAATTCTTAATTATAAAAAAAAATTCGTAAATATTTATAATTTATTGACATAACATCATCTAAATTAATAATAAAATATATGATATAAATTAATTAAAAATATCAAAAACTACATAAATATAAATATCTAAATTTTATTAAAGGGAGAAATCTATGGGATTGGGTCTCATCCCCCTGCCCAATCTACTAAACAAAGACTTCCTCATATTCTTGCGATAATCAAACTTATCCCCAACCCCTTCATGGCTAATCCTCACTTATATCTATTTTGACAGACTTTTTCCCATCTAGTAAGTCTCTCGTTTAGAACAGCGGAAAAAGGAGGAAAATGATTCCGTATCTCAAAATTAATGACCACCAGCTTGTAGTCATACATACTACTCCTTGTTCCTTACCCTTGCACATTTCAATGAATTTGTATTTCTTTCGCAAAAGCTGAAAAATGCTTTGTCTTATTAAAAAGGTTAAGTGGTTTTTTCTCGAAAATCCCGGAAATTTTTCTTGTTTTTATAAGCTAAAATTTTTAACTTACTGAGAGGAAAACAAAGATATTTTGTCATGCTGTTTTTCGCTATTAGGCTTTTCCAAATGATTCCTATGTAAAATCGAATTGGCTTTCTTCTTTTTCATCTTCTTGTGAATAAGTAAAACCAATATTTGTCTCTCTCTTTCTTTTTACATTATCAATTATCAATTATTATTATTATTATTATTATTATTATTATTATAACAATAAAATTTAAACCAAAATCCTATATAAACTAAAAATTTTTAGATGCTTTAAAAATAAAATAAAAATTTTGTTCAATACTATTTATTGTTTAATATATAAATTTTTCTAAACTATCACTATTTTATATTTTTTATATAAAGATTGAAAGTATTTTTTTATATGATATTTGGGTGAAAAATATACCAAAATATAACAATTATAAGAAATTTATACTAATATAAAATCTATCAAAATCAAAATTTTTTATTTGAAAAAAGATAAATTAAAAAATTTCAAATTTATATAAAAAATATTTTATTTTTTACCTCTAAAAAATTGAAATTTTCAAATTTATTACTGATAAAAAATAAAATATTTTTTAATTAGATTCAAAATTTTCAAATTCATCTTTTTTAAAACCAAAAATTTCAATTTTAGTAAATCACATATCAATATAAATTTTTCTCAATTTCCATATCTTAATACATATATAATTCAAATATAATATAAAAATTACAATTTTAAGGGTGGATATATTAAATAATAAATAATATAAAATAAGACTTTTATCTTGCAGTCAGCATATATAAGAATTTCTCGGCATGAACTACATAAATCTCTTTATCCGCAGACCGCCCCATTGCTTTGTCTGCTTCTCCAAGACTATTAAACCGTTCTAACCTGTCAAGTTCATCTACATGTGGCTACCCTCCCTTGCCAAACAAAACTCCGAAAACAATCCACATGGAGGTGGAACTCAATTTTGAGTGTACACAAACTGCCAGCAACAAGAAGACTATAAATACTTGATCATCCTTATCACAACAAATGCAGAAGGGTCCGTTATAACGACGTTTGGCAGTGAATTCTGGGCATTAATAATTCACTTGCTTGGCAATGCACGCAACTTCTTTGTCCTCACCACTTGTAATGCCATTCACCAATTATCTTTTAGCAATCAAACAAAAGGATAATATCTTCTATATCATTCACGCGTTAATCTAGACTCCCTTTAATTGCAACATTTAATATTGCCACTAATTGAACCTTGGACTTTCGAGTTGAAATAGAAAAAAACAAAAGCAAAACAGCATAAGAAAAGGAGATCAGCTAGACCTTTCAAACCATAACATAATTATAATATTTCATTAATAAGCTGAGGCAGATGATTCAGATTAACTCAAGCTTTACACGAAACCAACCAAATAGATAACAAAGCAACCACAGCTTAACAACCCCGCCAACAAATCCAATAGTAACAATTGAATTTGCTGAAGATAAAGTAAAAACCATAGCCACTTTATTCTAATACTCCGAAGGGTGTGTTACAACAAACACACCATAGTAACACAAAACACACACTAATATAGAAGTGAGTGTATACACATACATATAGCTATTATTTATGCTACTAATTAAGGGGTAAGGGTTCATCTCTGCTTCAAGCTTTCATCTGCACCTCACTTGCAGTTGCAAGGGTCGCATGTGCAGTTTGATCCACACTTGCAGCCACCGTTCTCAGCAGCAACACCCACTTCAGCACCCTCGAAGTGGGTCTTCACAGGTGCAACCCCCATAACAAGGGTCTCTGTGGTAGTCTTCTCGGTGTTGCTCAAATCTGGGTACATCTTGCATCTGCGCCGCAAAGAGGGGGGAAAAATAAAGAAAGATCATCTCAGTGGAATTTACAGTGTCAAAATAAGCGGAAAATACAAAAGGCTGCTCTGGAGACAATCATGCAGAAAAATTTTCCCGGAAAACCAGCATCTCAATAGATTCCTACTGACCATGCATGCAAAAAGTGAAAGGTATAATCTTTTGTACAATTCAGCCAAAAGGGTACCCAAAAGGCCAATCAAAACGCCCAGAAAAATTTTACGGGAAACAAAAACAGAAGATCCTCCGTGATGGCAAACAGAACCTCAATCGAGATCAGAATCCAACCCTTTAAAAACCCATCAAGGAAAAAAAAAAAAATAAAGCATCGAATTTCATACAATTCAGACAAAAGGGTACTCAACATGCCAATAAAAAAAAATCCAGAAAAATTTTCCCGGAAAAAAAAAATCAAAAGACACTCTTTACAAGCAAAACAGAACCTCAGAAATGAGAATCAAACCCTTTAGAAACGCATGCAAGATGGTACCAAAAAAAAAATAAAGCATCAAATTTCATACAATTCAGCCAAAAGCGTACACAGAAAGCCAATCAAAACACCCAGAAAACTGTAAAATAAATTAATTAATAAAAAAAACTTTTCCGTAGAAAAAAAAGACTTATTTTACGAGAAACCAAACAAAGACTCAAAACGATCAAGAGAGTCCCTACCCTCCACATCCGCTACCGCACTTGCAGCTGGTTCCACACCCACAGTTACCTCCACAGCAAGACATTTTTCTGACGCAAAGGAAGAGAGAAAACGCTCACAGAAACCGAGGACTACGCGGAACAAAAAGAAATAACAACGATGACTATACCCACTCGAACGAGTTCCAATAAGGGAACCGTGACCCAATTTATAAAAGCGTTGGGAGAGAGTGTGGAATCTAGGCCGTCCACCTGGCAGAATCTCTGACGTATTCCGCCAAAAGGCACACCTGCCTTCTTCGTACCTCCCACGTCGAGGTCGTTTTCATCACTCGTCTTTATACGGAGAAAATTTTGATTTTGATTTGATGTTTGAAAATTTGGTATGAAGTTTATTAAATAATAAATAATTTAAGCATAATATAATATTTTTTAAATTTAAAAATTAGTTTAAGAATAAATTTTATTTTTCATTTCAAAAAATTTAAGAAAGCAGTAATATATTTTTAATTAATAGGATTTAATTAATATCCTAAAAGCACTCATTCAATAACATTTAACATAGAAACAAAATAAAAAACATTCAATATATTTCAAATTAAATGTTTGTAATTATTTTTTCTAGTGTCTCAGGATATTTATTAGCACATGTCATAATTATTAACTTTATTATGGTTTTTAATAATAAAATGAGATCTTTGTTACTCATTACCAAATCTTTGGAGTCAAACTTTACATATCATATTAAGTATTAAAATTTTAAAGTAATAATTTTGAAAATAGCTTTATCTAGTCATTATTTTTTAGGGTTTCTCTAGGCTTTACTGTGAGTTAAAATTCTATAAACATTTTATAAGAAAAAAAAATGATAATGACATTAAAAGAGTGATTTTTTTTATTACTTTGTGTAAATTACGCTTCTTTTATATATATATATATATATATATATATATATATATATATAATTCTCTCTTATGATTATAAAATATATATTTTATTTCAAAATATTTTATTAATTAAAAATAAATATATAAATTTATTAAACCAATAATTAGAAAAATACTTTTTTAATTAGCATTAATGTTTTATTTAAGATATTTAATATTAACATTAATTATTAACATTATTAAAATTATTATCGGGCACTATCTTTTATTTTATAAAAATATTTAATATTTATAATTGTTAATAAGGGATATTTTGTTAGAAAAAAAGTAATAAACATAAGATAACTTAACATAGATATAATGGCTAGATTAAAAAAAAAAAACATAGATTTAATGGAAAACATTAAAGTATATTAAAGTCGAATACAGTTTTCCCTTTCAAGTTAGAGAATAGTATATTTTAAAAATAAATGAGAAAATTGTATAATATGAATACCTCTCATAAAAGAAAAGTGTCCTACAATTAAAATGACTTAATAACTTTTCAAATTCTTGTATAATAAGAAAACACGTAACATCCTTCTCTGTATGGTAATGTGCTTAAATCATAGTATCACACTCCGAAATTATTACTTTTACCTGAATGGATCTTGTCTGACAGCTACCTCTGGCTGTCTTCAATATTCCTTGAACTATCTGGAGATAATATCGAAATAAGAGTGAGAATTAAAAATTCTCAGTAAGATTCCTTACTCACTATATACCATGTCATTATTATTATCTCCAGCTGCTTCGCTTTATTATGAAAAGGATGAACATATTATACAAATATTTTAGTTTTATAGTTTTAAAACATATAATTCGAAATAGAGTTAATTTTATTCATGCACTTAATACAAAGAGTAAGGATTGAAAGCCTAAGTACAACATAGTAATGATAACAGAACCATAACTTGTGCATATATAACATATCCATTATAAAATCATGCATGTGCTTTTATGCTTTCTTGACTTTCTTTGCTTGACACACCTACGTGTTATCTATTGTCGTCCCTAGGGTGTCTGCTGTGTCCTTTAATCTTTAATCCCTAATCTTTTCTACCCTTAGGTAGACTGATCTAGGAGTAAACTTAATTCATGACCGTCGTCACACAGTATTAGCCCGCAAGGGGATCTACGTGCCTCTATAGCTGGCCAACTACCTCTAATGTAGAGGGATCCAATAGTTTTAACTGCCTTCACCGAGAGGGACCCAAATAACTGTCTCCAGGTGAAGGGATCCATATCTTGTCTATTTAACTGCCTTCATAAGGAGGGACTCATTAATTGCCTCCAAGTGAAGGGATCTCATCTTATCTTTCATGTACTTTCATAGTTCATATGCTCATATTTTCATGTATGAGAGGTTCATGTACATTTTCCATATCTGGATTTCAAACATTTATGCTTGCATGATATGCATTCATGGACATAACATATAAATATGTTTATCATTCACATATTCCTGTCGAAATTTCGGCAGCATAACGGATCGAGTCTGTCTCCCCGTAAATAGTGCCAGCTCACATAGACATTCAGTCATAGTAGCAGAGTTAACATCATACATTATTCCCTCGGTAATTTTATAGGTTTACAACCATCAAGTTCTGGTTGAATTTCATTCATGCAATAGAGTAGCAAACACTCAAATAACAATTCTACCTATAGCACCCAAATCTGCCAAAATTTATAAATGATGCCATAAATTCTGGTTAACTCCTTTGGACTTGAATTTTGGATATAATAAAATGCTATATGTCTAGTTTCTAACCTCTTTGGTCCCATTTGATTTTGATAAGTATAGCTCCAGTTATTGAGGATTTACATCGACCTACCCTGTAGCTGGATAGATTTACACCTTCAAAAGTAAAAATCCACCAAAAATCGAAATCTACTTGGATTCCTACCTAACTTATGTCGTTTTAAAGCTTGTTGGTTCAATTTTCATATCCAATAAGTCCCATGTCATTTGAGTAAATAAAGCTCAAGTTATACTCTTGTAAAGTTTGCTGATCTAAACTGCCATGCTCTAGCCCAATCAAGATATGGGGCAACTTTACAAATTTACTGGGAGCAACAGGTGTTGAATTTGGTTTTGAAATTTTTATGGTATGTTATTCTATGTCTTAGCTTTATAATAAAATTAGTTGTACTCAATTTGAAAGTGTGTAAGGTGAGTTTTGTCCCTCGAAATTTAGTCTGTTCGGAATCAAGGATAGAATTCTAGAGTTAATTTCAAAAATTCATATCTCATTCATTACATATCCAATGGCTTATAATTTATATGGTTGGCAAGCTCCAAATGTCTAGTTTAATATAAAAATAGATCATCAGGTTTTGATGGTCGTAGATGGAGCTGTATACTCCACCTATATGGAACCCGTAGGGTTCTTCATTGGAACCAATTCTGTTTCACTCTTCTTTTGCTTTCCTCACCCCAATTCAATCCAAACCCAATGAATTCATGATAATCCAATCATAAGAGATCATATAAACATCAATTGTCATCAATTAGGAGAGTGAACACAATATAGCCACCAACCACCATATCTCTAATAATAAGGAAGATTAAGAACCCTACCTTTAGCTTGATGTAGAAATCTAGCTAGTTTTGTGTTTGGAAGACCAAGGGCTATGGAAGGTGAAGATGGAGAGAAGAGGAATCAAGTTGGAAGAAGGATGAAGAGAAGAAGTGGGCAGCAGAATGGCATCCCAAATGAAAGACTTGAAGGGAATTTTTGGGAGGAAGTAGTTGGCTTCAAGGCTTCCTATTGGTTGCCAATTTGGGTGTCTCATAAGTGAGCCAACCATGCTCTTCTCTTGTGGCTGCAAGGTGCCACTATTAGTGGGTGAAGTGGCTGAGTTTGTAGCCACAGATCTTAGGGTTTTTTTATGTGTAATTCTACTGATTCAGTTCCGACAATTTAAAATACTGAATCTTTACCGACTTCCTTCAAATCGGTAAACTGATGTTTGAAGAATTTTGTGAGGTTTTCTATGTTTCTATTCTAATTGTTTCTAATCATAATCTCTCTAATTAATACCAAATTGGCTCAAATTAAAAGCTTAATTGATTTCTAATTAATCTCTATTATGCGATAAAATCGAATAAATCGATTTAACAACGTTAAAATTTTTTTGATGTTACAAAACAAATCATTTAGAACCAAATGAATATGTCCTTACATATTTGGGGGAAAGGTGAAGGGAATACACACAAAGTGGTGGAGTTTGAACAGAATTCTTAGGGGAGCCAAAAAATTCAAGATGTAAGTTAGATGATGATAATCAAATTAAAATCAACCACACATCACATATGAACTTTAAAACAAATCACTAACATGAAAATATAATTTAAAAAAGAAGGAGTACAAAAATACCTTATAGTGTTACTCTTTGCTCTTTCAATGACTTGAAATTATCAATAATTGAATCAGAACTTAAGCTTTCAACAATTTCCCTTTTAATACAAATAACCATAATATTTGCAAGAAACTCATCTTTCATTTTATTTCTCAACTTTATCTTAATTATTTTTATTGCTAAAAATTATCGTTCTATAGTAGCTGTAGAAACTGGAAGAGTTAAGATAAAGAACAACCTATCAATCAAGTAGTAAACTTTTTTTTTTTTTACTAAACATCTATACAATGTTGGAAAAATTAAATGAAATAACACTAACAATATTTGAAAGAAATAAAAATTATTTTGAATAATAAAAATAATTAATAATAAGAAAGCTTAAATATGTTTTTTGTCCCTATAAAATTAACGAATTTTGGTTTTAATCTTTTTTTATTTTGATCCAAATATTTCCAAAAGTTTTGGTTTTAATGCTTATTGTTAATTTGCCTCCGTTAAGTGATGACATGAATTACGGAGAGCTACATCACCTTTCCTATGTGGCAGCTTAAATATGATATTAGTCCTATGAATTCTGGTTTTCATCCTTTTTTTTTTTGTTTTGATCCAAATATTTCCAAAAGTTTTGGTTTTTAATCCCTATTATTTGTCTACCTTCATTAAGTGATGACGTGGATGATGGAGAGCCACATCACCCTTCCTATGTGGTAGCTTAAATATGATTTTAATTCCTATAATAATAAATTATTTTAGGTTTAATTTAGTCATTCTAAAAATTAAAAGAAAAACAATTAAAACCTCTTTATACTCTTCCCCCTCCTCCAACCCCCACTTTTTCCCCCCTCCCTTCCCTTGCCTTCTTGTCCCCACTAGCAAATGAGTTGCCATCCAAACTTCATCCAATATAAGAATAAACCCTAAAGCACCCCAAGCCTAATCTACACTTAATTTCGGCATTAACAGAACAAAAAAAAATGATATAGTAAAAACAAAATGTAAGGCACGACAATGCAAGGACGGCAAAATAAGGATATGGAGCAAAACATAGAGGAAAGCATGACTAGTGATGGACAGGACAAAGCTAGTAGTGCTGCAATGAAGAGATGATGGCGAGATGTTAATTTCGTAGCAGTGGAGGTGTGACGCAATGACATGGTGGTTCATGGCTGAGCACGCACAAGGGGCACTTGGTGGCTAAGTGATGATGATGTGGTCGACAAGGAGCAAAGATGACATGGCGGAGGAACGGTTTACGGCATTGATGTGATTTCTAACTAGACCGTGGCTATTAACGGTCTTGTTGGGTAGCAAACGATGACTACACAGTGGAGGCGTAGGGGGTGATATTGTCATGGTATCGATGATTAGGCAAAGAATCTGGTAGAGGTGTTGGAGAGGGGGGAAATGTGTAGGGGATGATGGTGGGACTGGAAGAGGAAAAGGGGCTAGGTTGGGTAGAGGAAGGGAGGGGAAAGGAAAAAGGTGGGGTTAGAAGGGGACTATAGTGGAAAAAGATATTAATTTTGTTTTGAAAAAAAATTAGTGGGACTAAAATAAAAATGATTTACAACTATAGGGATTAAAAATTATTTAAGTCATCAGTTAACGAAGGCAAGCTAATGGTAAGGAATAAAACTAAACTTTTGGAAATGTTTGGATCAAGACAAAAAAAAAAAGACTAAAACCAAAATTCATAGGGACTACTATCATATTTAAGCTACCATATGGGAAGGGTGATATGACCCTCTGTCATTCACATCATCACTTAACAGAGGAAGACTAATGGTAGGGACTAAAATCAAAACTTTTGATAATGTTTGGATCAAAGCCAAAAAAAAGAAATTTAGGGACTAAAATAAAAATTCACTTATTTTATATGGATTACAAACATATTTAAGCAAAATAAAAATATTATGAAGAATTAAAATAAATTAATAACTCTAAAGATAAATTCTTATGAATTATGGCTGAGACGTGTCAGACACCAAGTTTAAGAGTATTTTGCCATTATGGGTAAATTACTCGGTCTATATGGTCTTCAAGGCTAATACTACCTAATGCACATTAGCCATTTCTAACTAACTTTGCTCTTGAACTAGTAAGGTTCAAAATCAACTTTATTAGATTGCTTTAGAGAACAAGGAGAAAGAGTATAAGGAAAATAGTAATTTGTATGCTTCTAAGACTTCTTTACTACCATACACTACTAATATCTTATATTGGTTATGTTAGAAAATATCGTTGTGAATAAATGAATAGCATATCTATACTTTGGTCCCTAAAAGATTCTCACTTTAATACTTTAATTCTTAAAAGATCAAATTTATACACTTTAGTTCTCTAAAGAAATTGTGTTATAACATATTAGTCCTTCTATTTGGTAATTACTATAACATCCTTCAAACATATATGCCATGCTTGAGTCATGGAGCTATATCTAGGGGCTGTTACTACTATTATAAAAGACTTTGTAAATAAGAAGACATATGGCCCTGAAATTTCATATTTCATTACTAAATAAGGGTTTATAATTACAAATCTCTAATATATATAAATAAAGTAATTACAATTTAAAAGAAACTCAGAGTAATATTACATACAAACCCTACCTTGGTCTGCAATCATCTCATGGTAATTATCAACCGCCCACTTTAGACTTCCAAACTAGACATTAAGTCTAAGTCTTGAGCTTTGTAATTATCTTCAAAACATCTGCTATGGACTTGGAATCTATGCTACATACTAGAATATTTATGAAAAATAAACAAATAAATAGTGAGAATCTAGGGTTCTCAGTAGATAGACTCAAACCACTAATCATATAGGGTGTTATCATAAATATTCCAGCCACTTCGGTTTCTTATGAAAATATGAACATATTCATCTAAACATTGGTTCAATTTTATGTTTGAAAATATAATCCTCGAAGCGGATTATATTTTAACACTCAGTTAGCATATTCATAACGAGTACAATAACAATAATAATATAACATGTCAAACATAATCATAACAACATTTATAACATAATGAGAGGTTTAAATATGCATATGCTAATGCATCTTTTTGATTTATACAAGTGCACTTGACTTTTTTCGCACTCTCTTTAACTTGCATCTTGTTCTCCTATACTTAGTCCCTTGGAGCTGAAGGTGAATGACCTCTCTTACCCCTAGATAATAGCCTGCTTCTCAGGTATTAACTAGTACCTATACATAGGTGATAGGTTTACTTTTCATAACCTTCACACTAGTCTATTCCCCTTAAATCTGGTCGGGGCCTAGCCCAACTTTTAGATAGTACCACCCTAGTCCACTATGAGAAGGAGGCTCAATACGTTCTTTTGTAAGTTCCTATTATCTTTTCTTTTTCATACATGATCATGTATATGAATGCTTTGTGCATTTATGCATATATCTCATATTCATAGCTTCACATATTTTTGTCAAAAATTTGGCAGCATAACAGTTAAAACATGAAAACATCCCAATATACAAACAGTCAGCTAGTTCTAGTATTCAAAATTCATCAATATCAATATACCAATATTACCTTAAATTGGTAAAAATTTGCAAACATAATTCAACCCTTAACCCTTTATGACTTTTTGGGGCATCTAACCTCAAAGTTGTCAAGTTATCTCATTTTCCTCAATTCTATCATGTTCTTCTAAATTGCACTAAAATTCCATTTTACCTCATTTCAATTTATAAATTTAATTGTAGCCTTGTTTGTCTATTTTAAAACTTCTTTGATCCCATTAAGTTTTGAGGTGTATAACTTAAGTTATTAACATTTTATTTAAGACTACTCTGTTTTAGGATAAACTTGCACACTTAATTTTAGAAAATTACTAAAAAATCATCCTATATTAGATTTATCTAAAATTTATATCAAATTATAGCGATTAGAATCATCTTTAATCCTCACAGTTTCACTCTAATTGGGTAACTAAAGCTCAAGTTATGAGATCCTCAAGTAAGCTACCCTATTTTAACCCAAACAAAGCATGGATCAATTTTCAAGAATTACTGGAGAAATTCTAGTCATGATCTAACTGTAAAATTTTTATGGCATAATCCTCTATGTATTAGCTTTCTAACAAAATTAGTTTTATTGAATTTAAAGTTGTATAGGATGAGTTATGCCCTTCTCATCACCCTTTGATTAGGGTAGAGAGTAAATTCCAACAGCAAATTTTAAAAATTCATAACTAATTCATTTTAAATCCAATAGTCTTATAATTTATATCCCTGGATTGCTCTTGAAGTCTTGTATCTTATAAAATTAGTCTCACTCAAAGTTGAATTCAATAGGGAGAGTTATAAGCCCTGCCATACAAATATTGCCCAAGGCTTTCTCTAATAGCTTATTCTATTTTGGGTTTCTTTTAATCTTTTGTTATATCCTTCAACCTAAATCAAGTTTTCCTATCTTAAATCACGAGAAAAGGACAATAACACCTTCATATAAGAATGAAACAAGGATAGTACATATAAGAACACATCAATCACAAAACCCACAAGCACAATCAGAATTAAGGATTTAAGTTATCCACTTCAAAATCCTTGAAACTATGGAAGTAAGGAGGTCAAGAACAACTTTTAGCCTTCTTTCTTCCTCATGGTAGCAACATCGAGGGAGGTGGAGAGAATCCACTTAATGTTAAATCATCAAATTGATGGAGGAATATTGTAAAGAAGAAGATGAGGATCAATTTTCATTAAAAAAAAAAAGTGACTAGTTTTGAGGCCAAGAAGGCCTTCATCTTTGATATTGAAGCTCATGATCATGAAGGATGGTGAGAAAAAGATGAGAATGAAGAAGAAAATGGAGGTGAATAGATGGGGATGGTTGGCCAAAATTTCAAGGGTAGAAAGGGAAGGAATGGTGTCTTATTATTTTAGTTGGTTTGGCTTCTTGAATAAGCTTTGAAGCTAAATTCCTGTTGGTAGATTTTTATAAAAATCAAATTCTTCTAAGCCAAAATTTGAGGGCTCATAAGGATTTGTGTGGTTAGTTTCTAACTACATATTTTAGGATTTTTAACTAATACTCATGTATACAAACAATATAGGACCCTTAAGGATTAATTCAAGGTATCCGGCGATCAATTCGGGTAGTTCAGGTTACCTGAGCTACTAAAATATTACGTGAGTAACCTCACACTCTTATTTAAAATTCTAGGTAAAAAATCTTAATTTAAAGTTATTGCAAGTATTTTAGTTATTTATTAGTGTCATAATGCCCGTAAAAATCTCGGAACCAGAAACTTTCTATGATTGCCCCTCTTAACAACCATAAACTCTTATTTACAACTTTGCCATTATAATTCTAAAATTACAATTTCATCCCTGCTTTTTCTATAGTTTACCAAATTATAATTTTGCCCTTATCTGGGCCTGAGCTTCCTTCTATTTTGGTTTATCCCTAGAACTCGGGAAGTTACAATTTCAGCTTTCATTATATGTATAATTGAAATGCACAATTTGAATTAACTTCAGGTCAAATACAGCATGACATTTAACGAATGAAAGTTAATGAAAGAACTAAATTCTTACAACATATTTTCATTTTTGAGGTCAAAGTGTTAGCAAATTTTCTTTCAGTGGCTAATTTGTTAAATCTTTATTTTTTTTAGGGACCAAAGTATATGGGCTTGTTTTGAAGTTTTTTTGTTTTTATGTTTTGTAAAACAGTTTTAAAAAGCAAGTATAAATTCAATTTTAAAAATTAAAAGAACAAAAAAATTTGCTTGGCAAGTTTGTTTTATAAATAGATTTTTAATGGTTAAAAACAAATGATTATTTTTAAGAACAAGCTTTAAAATTAATAAAACAAAAAACTTGTTTGGAATGTAGAAAAGGTCATCAAGTTTTAAAAGTACATGCATTTTAATATTTTTTTAAATTTGATACATAGATATAACATAGATACAATATTATATATAACATAATTCAACAAAAAATTTTAAGTTTGACACATGATATTTTTATATAGTTTCAATAACTAAAGTTTAACAAAATTTGATGTATTTGAATATTAATAAATTTATTCCATCCTTGCATTATTTTCTTATTGCCACATCCAGTTTGCAATTTAGTCGAGCTTTCTTGCCATTTCCCTTGCAGCTTCATCAGCCAGTCTTGTTGTGTTATCATTATAGAAAATCACTTGTAAATTTGTATTATCATTCAAGACTTCAATTTTCGAAAGATCCATGTTCTTCCATTATCTAAACAAATTATCACACATTCCCCACTAACGCATATAGTTATGAATTGCACAACAAGCTATGACAATAAGATATTGTCTAGAAGGCTTATATGGTGGCATTAACTTTAAAATGGGAAATCTTGCTTTCAACACTCCAAAACAATGCTCAATTGTCATTCTTAAAGAGGAGTGTCTATAATTAAACAACTTTATAAGAGTTCTAGCTTGTCGACCACGATCATAAAATTCTTGTGCATGATATCTTTGATCTCTATAAGGTGGAAGAAAGTTTCCAGTACATGGATAACTAGAATCCACAAGATAAAATGAACCTAAATCAAAGAGCAAACACTAAATAAAATGATATACAACATAACACTATCAAATTTAACATAGAACCAATGAATAACGATTGCATTAAACAAAAGCATATCACTTTTAGAAGGCCAAGGAAAATTTGCATTTGGATTGGTAAGTGCATCCAAAAAAACTTTTGAATCATGAGCACTACCTTCCCAACTTGAATACACATATGTGAATAGCATATTGAAGTCACATATGCACATGACATTTTTTGTGATACTTGTTTTTCTACTTCTACATGATGTCTACTTATCAGCTAGAGCCCATGCACTTATATGTGTTCCATCAATTGCACCTACATAATTCTATAAAAATATATAATAAAAACATATCAATTTCTCCTACCATATCTACTTGACAATATAAAATTATATCATGCACCATATAATTAACCATGTGATAAAAAAACACTAACCTTGAAAAATGGATAATATTTTGGATTATTTTTAATATGCTAAGGCAATTTTGTGAACTCTTGCTTTATGATTTCTTTACCTAAGAGACAAATTGCTCTTAAAACATTCTTGAAATGGTGTGAAATAGCTTGGGTGGAATGTTGAAATCGATCTGTGACTACTCTATGATGCACATTGTGTCCTATGATGAATAAGAACATTACCATTTGTTCTTCTAAAAACACACCTCTTGAGCCTTCCAGATAATTCCTTCTCCTTATTTCATCACACAAATTGACATAACATGTCTTTTCCATTCGCAACAACTCATAGCAAATTGTTCCAGATTCTTTCAAAAGCTCATTAACAAATTCTTGACCACTTAGTGCAAATATTCTAACCGAAACTTTAGTATTAAATTTGTACTCATAATCACCAATCAAGTTAAGCATCAGTAATTCAGCAAATTTAGAATCATCATCACTAGAGTTAGATGAGGATGAAGACCTTTCAAAAGTATCTGTTGAGATACTATCACTGCTTGAAGGGTGATTATCTATTTCCATCACAATAAAACCTACCATTAAACATGATATGCATTTAAATATCCAAGAACAAATATAAGTAAACACTATATATTGTTCTAAACACACAAAATATGTTAGAATACAAACCAACCACACAATTTTAAAAAAGTCATACATAATAAATAGTTCTAATACAAATACATATGATTAAGCCAACTTAAGAACACTACATAACATAAAAGTAGTCGCAAGCCTATTAATCCATGCATTTTTCCTATTCTCAGTCATATTTAGAAATGCCTCTCTATAATTAACATCTTTAAACTTTTCCACTGCCTTCATATAAGAGTCATCCGAGATATCATTTATCCTATTAAGTTCTTTTACACATCTAGCAATAGTGTAATCAGATAATGTGACTGTAGAACTTGTGGCCTCTACACTCTTTGCCCTGTGCCTCTCAACTCTAGCCAAGGAGGCTTCTGCCTTAAGCTTAAATGCTTCAACTATAACTTCTACTTTCGAGTTGGATGACTCAATCCATGCATGAAGTGCATCTTCCACTTGAATGGCCCTAAACTCTTTTTTTGACTTGCAGTCCTTAACATTAATGGTCCGTTTACCATTGCGAGTGACTCTTTCAATTCTTGTGCCATGCTCCTCATCCTCATCATCATCATCGTCATCAGATTTACATGAATCCCACCATGCAAGAATTCATTATCAAGCTCATTTTCATCATCTGTGTTAGGTAGGTCTTGGGTGGATGAATGGTGAAGCACATCAGTTGCACTACTTTTATTGAAAATCACTTCGAAAAGTTTATAATGCTCTAGATCTTTCTTTTTAAATGGTGCACATCAAGATGTGCCTATAAGGAAAATAAATAAATTATATATGCTAAATCTAAAAATATTAAATATAAAAAGGCATAGTAGATTCTATTTGATGTGTACCCGAAGATAGGTTGACCAAACTTCGATAGTAGCAGTGACTGTATTAATCTCTGCATCTCATCCAAATCCAGTTTATTGTAGCAAGTGAGAAAAGGTTCCATGTTGTTGCCTTAACCTATTAAACTTTTGCTTTATTTGTTTCATATCAAAGTCACGCCTAGTTCTTTCCTTAAGTGTATGCAATATAGTTTGCTACACTTTGGGTGAAAATACATTATTTCTCATGTTTCCCTTATTAACTTCTTCAATCATAATGTCTATATAAACTTTGACCACTGATGAGAGCCAAATTGAGCTCTCTTTCTTCTCATTTTCCATCTACAATAGTGATATCAAATCCAATAACTTTATCAATAAAATATACTTCTAAACTAATCCAAGAAGAAAGTGCCTTAAGCTTAGGAATGGCAATGGGTACCCATGGAGGCAGGGACATGCCCCCCACCCCTGTCCCCGTTTAGGATTTGCCCCTCGTTTGCATCTCCATCCCCGTCGCGGATATCTGGAGGTTTATATAAAACAATAAAAAATATAAAAATATAAAAAAATACTTTTAAGCTTAATAAAACATCCATAAATATTCATAATTCATATTATTATCTAATACAACACAATACAATTTAAATTAAAAATAAAATACATAATTGTAAATCCGTTACAAAACAATAGAAATAACCAAATCACAAATTATAAATATTCAAATTACAAACTCAAATATCCAAATTCTAAATTCAATTAGTAAATTTTCTAATAAGCGTGCAAGTCAAAGAGAAACATATGTAGTAAAATCATATATTTAGTTATTATAAGACATATTATATATATATATATATATATATATATATATATATATATATATATATATATATATATATATATATATATATTTGTATAATTTCATATTTAAGCGGGAATTTCGCGGGTCTCCATAGAGCAGGGACCTCATCGCATCCCCCATCCCTGTGGAGACCAAATCTATCCCCTCCCTGTCCCCATTGTAGGTAATTCTTGTGGATACCGGTTTTAATGGGTATTTTTGCCATCCCTACTTAGGCTTATTATATAGATTACAAGAGTCAAATCAGATTCATAGAATGATTTAGACCTACTGACACAAGCTTTCAAATGGTCTGAGCTTTATTCAAACAAGTAAAAAAATATATAGAAAACATTTGATTAAATTATTTCCTTGTGGTTAATGAGAAACTAAGCAAACCTTTTGGCTTTTGGAGTAAATATTATAAACAATTGATTGAACATCGTAGTAAAGGCAAAGTAGATCTTAAAAAAAAAATAATCACAAGAGATACTGCAATAAATACTATTAATAACTTTCGTTTGACTTACTACAAGCATAGTAAAGCTAATAAATATTCCCTTGAACTTGTAAGTCCAGATTAGCAATGTATCATTATTCATTTATAGAGAAAGGTGGATCTAAACAATCACTATAGACTAGAATACTATATTTTATCAGTCTGCCTTTAAATAGGAAAAGTCTAATGGAAATTTAAAAGTGCAACTAAGTATGGAACACCAAGTAAAAACTAGAAATAAGCAGTGGCATACCAAAACACTATAGTCATACTTTGCAACCAAAACTAACATAATAGAAGTGGGGTTTTCCCTTGTTTTGGGTATTTCTAGTTCAACTCTGCTACCACAGTTCGTTCCAAACACAGTTCGATTACTGTCTAGCTAATGGATCCTTGCTTCATAAGAGATAAATAAGCCTATGTTTATTACAATCACATCTTCTATTAAAAAAAAAGAAAAGACTAAATGAAAAATCAAATGGCTCTATACCGCTATAATTATCTACTATATTTTTCTCCTTTATATTAATTTCTTTTTTTCTCTTCATTACTTTTGAAATCAATTAACAGGGTCCACCATGATTGTCTACTATATACTTCTCCTTTATATAAATTTTCTTTCTTACTTTTTAAAATCAAAGACTTAAAAAGCTTCACCATAATTATCCATCATCTATTTCTCCTTTATATCATCTTTCTTTCTTATTTACTTTTAAAACAAAGACTAAAAGGCTCCATCATAGTTATGCACCATTTACTCCATTATATCCCTTTTCTTTCTTTTTCATTTTTGAATTCAAAGACTAGACTCCGCTATATATATATATAACCCCTTTTGCTACTCCTTTATATCTTTTGGTTCCAGTAAGTCATCTCCAAAAGATAAATTAATTAAGAACTTGCAGAAAAAATGTATCGTACAAGTCATTCTCTTAAATAATGGATAAAGGAAAGCAACTTCTCATACCACGGTGATTTTATATGTTCCATTCTTACACGTTCAATCAATCAATACATAAGTGTGACCACCAACTTGAAACTGTTTTCCACTTTCTACTTTTAAAACCTGTATCTTGTTTTTCAATTTTTAAAAACAACGTGCAAAAAACAACTTGCCAAACAACTTTTTTAGTTTTTTATTTTTAAAAATTGAAAACTATTTTAAAAAATAGTTTCCAAACAGCCCCTATATTATCTCATAAAAGTACTATTTCATGAGATATACAAAGCATCCAAGAAAATAGCAACGGCCCAAAATCTAATGGTACAAACTATAACTTTTAAAGAATTTCCCAATGAGCAAAAGACTTAAAAACAAAAAAAATTGGTAAAACAAAAGGCCATCATAAATCTTTAAGGAATAAAGATTTGGTCAAGAAACTGAAAAAATAATAATCATCCAATGGATATTCAACAGAACTGGGATCAAGGTATAGTTGTTAAAACAAAACTCAAAATCTTAACCAAAGATTAGAAACAAATTCATTGGATAATGGGCTTGGTAAAAATCAAACTATTAACTTTGAAATACAATATATTATTATTATTATAAATTGTGAATAAGATATAACATGCAATTCATAAATAATTAATAAATTCTTCAATTTTGATTGTTAATGGGTATTAAGAATAAAATGCCAAAATTGAAAAGCCAAGTAATCTTCTTCTATTCAATGAAGTCCACAAGATAGTATTTATCAACGGGAGTTCAAATGCTATCAATGTCAAAATTTTATTGAAAATTTATTGGACTTCCATTGATTTATTTGTAAAACTAGTTAAATGCCTTAAGGGTTTTTGAGAATTATTTGTGATCAAATGGATAATTAGAAATCGCACATTAGGTATATAACCCATATATGTTAGTGTGTTTGAATATATGTTAATCTGGTTGCTTGATTTATGATTGATGGAACAAAACGACCTTTCACAAAATGGCGAGTCCCTTTACTACTACTCTCTCTCTCTCTCTCTCTCTCTCTCTCTCTCTATATATATATATATATATATATATATGTCTCTTAATGAGACAAAACATACTTTTGGTGTAACTATTGCCTCATCTTGCTCATCAAATTTTTAAGGGAGACAGTGGGGAAGATTGTGTTCCTGGCATGCATGTGTGTGTATGTAAACTTTCAACAATTCTCGAAGTAAATTTTTCCCTACATTGAATTTCGTAAAAGGTGTGCATCATTTCCTTCTATTTTAGTGTCATAAATTCATGTATCTTAATCTTGGGTGTTATTAAGATTGAGATTTTATCTTACAAATTTTTTGTAAGTATCCTTAAAAATCAAAGCAGAGTATAGAGTTAACAAGTCTATTGCTTGATCATTGAAACTATCATTTAACTCTTGTAATTGTTTATTTAACAAAATTTATTTTCACCTTAAAATGATGCTCAATTGTGATGTTATCTTTTTGGTGACATAGTCATCCTTGTCTTGCTATATAAAAAGCACTTATATCGGGAATCAGAATATCATGTTGGTCACAAAATTATTTTACATCTTTCAACAATTCCTCTTCATTAATTTCATTTTATATTCCTTAATTAGTTGCAAGTATAAAATTGATCTTTTACGTCGTTCTTATCTTTATTAAACCTTTTGAAAATAAACTTCTGAACAAAGAGCTTTGGGTGCCGTATGAATATAAATTAATCAATTAATGAATGTCAATACAATCAATAGAATAATTACAAATTATTCTAACATATAGTTTTTATAAGATTTCTATTTCTTTATTTTTTGCTATATACTATCTATTATTACTATTCGTAGTTAAATAATTATTTAAAATTATACTTTTTTTAATACTATTTTGTACAATGCATGAGATACAAATACTAAATGTAATGAATATGGAGGTGGAAAAACGTAATACGTGTACGATAGCTTATGTATATAAATGGTAAAAACTTAACCATGGCTGCTCGTGTATGCTTTCACTTGGCCACAATTTTCTACTGTGTCTTTCGTTTGCATTTTACAAACAAAATTTAAATTGAAAGAAACTTAACAAGCAAGTCTAAGACGTAACAATACATAAATAAAAGATTGATGAGTTCAACCCACTCGCCTTAGACAAGATCTTCATTCTATTATCCTTTTTCATTTTAGAAAGCGTAATGATTCTCGAATCACAAAAGCCATCGGCACACCTCCCTTGAAATACTGGAAAATAAGACCTAAAAAAAATGAAATGGGCGAATTTTTGTCAAATCCCGAGAATTTATTAGAGAATGTTTACAAGAGTATGCCGTCGAATGTGCGTAAATAACAGCCCTTTTCCCCAGGAATTTTGACGACTTTTTTGAAACATGGAAAATGTACTCATTTCTTTTTTTCTTTTTTTTTTGGATCAATTCGATACTTCTTTCTAACATCAATTAATTATAGTTATACATTGTATTTCTTTCTTCTTTTGTTGGATATTCCACACTGTACTCTTTAACGTAGAATCCGTATTGAACTCCGTATATGAAATCACGTCACTATTTTGGCTTCGTTGGATATAAAACTTTGACAAGGACCTGCTGTTATAGTCAAATATGTCAGATTCGAATTATTATGCAGGCCACGCAACTTCTAGCTAATTGGATCGCCGGTTGAAAGAAAATTAGAAGAATACATATGAATCACATCCGTATTAATTTACGATTCCTTTAAATGCAACACTAATGCCACTATGCATAACTTGAATAAGTGACCCTTTGTTCCTCATACCATAAAACAGTATTCCATTAATATTTAATGAGCAGAGACTTATGATACAGCATATTAGCTGAACTTTATACAAGACCAACCAAACAGACAACAAAGCAACCGTGGCTTGGAGACACCGCAACAAATCCTATAGGAAAGTTGAATTTACTGAAGGTGATCTTAGACATGGCCACTTTATTCCAAAGGGTGTTGAAACCAAACACAAAACACAAAAAACAAACACAAACATGCACTTCTTATTATGTGGTGTGTGTGTGGTGATTGTGTGAAGATACATGCATATATGTATGTTGCTACTGTTATCTCTGCTTCGAATACCCCACGTGCACCTCACTTGCAGTTGCAAGGGTCGCAGGTGCAGTTGGATCCGCACTTGCAGCCACCGTTCTCTGCTGCAACACCCATTTCAGCACCCTCGAACTGAGCCTTCACAGGTGCAACGCCCATAACAAGGGTCCCTGTGGTCGTGGTCTTCTCGGTGTAGCTCAAGTCTGGGTACATGCTGCTGCAGCTGAGTCACAAGAAAAACCAACACATCAACATACACACAGTGTGTAGGAGTTCAATACATCAACATATGCATGTGTAAGAATATGGAATTTGAATTCTTTTATGTGGAATTCTTACTTGATCTAATTATATGAAATTCTTTATCATCAATTCTCTTTTATCATGTGTCTTTGTTTGAGTCTCACTTTTCAAATCAATGATAAAAAATTATTTTTTTAGGAAAAAATCAATTCCCATAAAAATATACGTAGAAAGGAAAGAGACACTATTGAAAGGTTCAAGAGACTTAAGTCTTCCCGGAAAATCACCATCTGAATACAATCTTAAGAACTAAGAACCGATGCAGGGGAAAAAATAAAGAACAGAAAGAATCACTTTTCGGAGAATTAAACGAAAAGGGTTCCCAAAAAGCAGATCAAGATACCCAGAAAATTTTTCCCGGGAGAGGAAACAAAGACAGTCTGTTAAAGCAAAGCAAAGCTTCAAAGAGACCAGAATCCTACTGCCTTAAAAACCCATATAGGAAGAAAAATAAAGGATCGAATTTCATACAATCCAGCCAAGAGGGTACCCAAAAATCCAATCAAAACACCATAAAAAATTTCCCCTGAAAACGATTCAGAAAATCAACAAAGACACCCTCTGAAAGCAGAAAAGAGCTTCAAACTTCATAGATACCAGAAAATCCTAACCTTAAAACCGAAGTAGGAAGACAAAAAAGCAACAAAATTCAGAATATTCAGCCAAAAGGGTACCCAAAAACCCAATCAAAACAATCAGAACTAACCCTCCCCCCCCCCCCCCCAAAAAACCTAAAAAAGGAGAAAATTCCCACTTTCTTAGGAAACAAAGAAAGACCCAAAAAAAACAAAAAAAGGGGGGAAAATAGATTCCCTACTTGCAGCCGCTGCCGCACTTGCAGCTGCTTCCGCAGCTACAGCTACCACTGCCAGACATTCTCAAAGGCTAAGATGAGAAATCACACGGAAAGTGCAGAAAGCAGAGCAGGCAAATAAGAAACACCAATGCCTTCACCAACCGGAGCGTGTTTCGTACTGAGGGCCGTGGCCCGAATTTATAACGGGGTTGAGGAGAGAGAGTGTGAGGCATCACCGTCCACGTAACCGAATCATTTATCACTCGTCTTTGTGTGGTGTACACTATTTCTTGTGTCGTCTTCTCAGATTTATTTGATTATGAAATATTCTAGAATCATTTATCGATATTAGATTTGGTTGTTTATTTTCCAGACATTATCAATTTTAGTTTCTGTCGTTAACAAAGTGTTATTAAGTATTGATATGGTAATGTTAGATTTTGACATTTGTTAATATTGATAAGATCTTATATTACTATATCAGTACTTATTAGTACTCAATTAATGATAGAGATTAATATTTGTAACATATAAAAAATAGGGGATCAAAATTAAATAAAAAATTTTTGAGAGACCAAATTCAGAAGAATTAAATATTTAGAGGGACTAAAAATATATTTAAACTTAATTTTTATATTTTAAAAATATTTAAATCAACTTTCTTAAACTTTTTTAAACATGTATTTTAACCGAAATAAATATATTATACCTATTAAATTTTGAGTCATATATAAATTGATCCCTTAAATTTATAAATGTTCAACTGATATTCCAACTTTCTTGAATATATTATTTTTTTATTAATAATTGATAAAAAAATTAACGGAGGATCAATTTGTAAGATCAAAATAATTTAGGGGTTAAAGTGCACATAATCTATAGTTCAAGAAGTAACGTGCTTTTTCCCCCTTTTTTTTAATTCACCAACATATAGTCAGTTAGAAAGGCAAATGCTCCTTCCTCTTAACTAGTGATATTGGATTCAAGTCTTAAGTATAGAGTAATTGATATTGAAAAAGTTATTGCCTCTATAAGAGCTCCAATACTTGATAAGAATTGTCTATAATAGAAGAATATTTATGATTTCAACCAAAAAAATTAATCTTTATTCGACTAATAAAAGGGTTAATTACAGTTTATCCCCTTACATTATAAGTCATATATATTTTTACCCCTTATATTTTAAAAATGTACAATCTAATACCCTATATTTTCACAATATGCACTTTAGTCCTAAATAAGTGTATTATATTTCCCTGAATTTTTGGGTCATGTGTGAATTGACCCTTTAAACTTTCCAAAATATGCAACTCAACACCCCGCATTTTTGTTTTTGATTGATGAAAAAATCAACAAAAGGGACCAAAATATATATTGTGAAAATGCAGAATGTCGAGTTACATATTTTTAAAATATAGGGAGTAAAGTATATGACCTATAATATAAGGGAATAAACTATAATTAATATTTAATTAAATATATTATAATTATATGTTTATATTTATAAGATTTTTAAAATAGTAAGTGATTGAATAAAATATTTTTATTAATATAATAATATATGATTATATGTCAGTATATTAAAATTAAATTTATAAAATATAAAAATAGTACAAGATAAATATTAAAAATTATATAAAAAATTTAAATTCATGAGAAATTTAAATTATTTATCATTTTAATTTATCTTTCAAAGCCAACAATGCCTTTCTCTAAGACATGAATAATATCGAAAACAAATCGGACAGTACCTGTAGGTCCAATTAGCATAAATTACATAAATAAAAAGGGTCGTGCTCAGGTGGACACTGGGAAAAATATCCACCCGTGCTTATCGGACGTATACATCCCCATAAGAAGGTACGTGGAAAGCAGAGAGGGAGAGGGAGAGGTGGTCTTGGTTGTTGCAGGTTAACTGGTGGAAGACTTTGTTATTTTTTTTTTTTTTTCTTTTAAATGTCTTTGCCCGAAAAAGTCGCTGAAATCAAGGGGGCATTATTCACCTCCGAAAAGAGTAACTTTGGTAAATATGATAGTTTTCAAATATTTTTATTAAAGGCCCCATAAAAAAAATAATTACTAAATCAAAAAAGAGTATTATGTATTTACTGATTTTTAATATTTTATTAAAATAAATAATAAAATTTAATTATAATATATTGTCAATATAAATTTTTTTAATAAAATCAATCAATTATATTCTTCTATTTATATAACCATTCAAATAATAGGTAGTTGAATTAAATATTTTTGCTAATATGGTAATATATGATCAAATATTTATATAAATAATTTTTTTACTGACAATGTATATAAATTAAATGCTAAATAACAATTATTAAATCACATAGATAAATATAAATTATAATTTTATATAATAAGATTATTATAAATATTTACTATAATTTATTTGTTATTAATAAATATTTTTACTTGTAAATATATTATTTTATATAATACAATATCTCATACAATAATCCACTAAATATTATTATGGTATTAAAAATTTATTAGATCTTATACTATCTAGTATTATCCTATCAAACACGTCAATAGGTCTCTTTATTTAATTGCGAAAGGATCACATCATTAATTATTATATGATCCCTTCCTTAATTTTTGTATATATTTTGCAACTAAATTAAAAGGGTTGATTTATAATCATTAATAATTAAATTTCTAAAATCTTATGCAAATGTTATGATTTTATTAGACACTGATTTAAAATCCTATAAATCTACTTAGACACCATAGTAAGCCCCTAACTCAACTTTGAATAGAAACTGTAACCAAATAATTTTAATTATATTCAAATTAAAATTGACTTAGAGTTTAAAATAGTATATTTGGGTTTTCTAAAGAATTATAAAATGAATTATGATTATAAATTTAATTCTATTTTCATTATATAAATGTGTGATTCAAAATTTGAAAATAACAAAAAATTAATGCGATAACAATTTTTGTATGCTCTTCATTGTAATTTTGATGACAATTTTCTATAATATGAAACTATAAATTAGAATCTAGGACGTATTTGATATTACTTACTTTTTATAATGTCTGGTTTGGCATTTGGAATAAGGTATAGAGTTTTGAATTAGAGTAATATATAGAATTGAAATTATAATTCTATATACCAATCCTATGGAATTAAAAATTAATTAAGATAAGGTTTTCTTATCAAATATCTCTCTTTTCATTAACGTTTAAATGATCCTCTCCCTTTTTCATTTATTTGATAATAATCATATTTTTTAAAATATATTATTTTTATAAAATTATAATAAAAAAATTTCCTAAATTCTCAGGCACTATTTTATATAACAATGTTTTAGTAAAAAAATCAGTATTACAAAATTGTTATTTATTAGTATTCTTATGAAAATTTTAAAGTTTATAATGTCAGCATAAAAAATAAAAAAATTAAAATTAACTTTAGAATGTAATTCATATTTTATTTCTTTATTGAATCCAAGCATAAAAATGTAAGATTCTAAGTCAATTCCCATCGCAAAAGAATTGGAAATGAAATTGAAATACTATGTTACAATTTCAATTCTACTGTACAAATGGAGCATAATCGGAATTAAGAATAACTCATCTGAGTTGTATTTAAATTCTATGGAATTAGTTTGTGTTATTATAATTCCAATTCTATGTATTACTCCAAACATAAAAATTAGAATTGAAGCATCAATTTCAATTCCCAACTCAGTTCCATACTCAATTCCAAATATCAAGCTCCAATTCCTTATTGTGTTACTTTATTTATTACTCAAATTAACCCCGATTCTACTTTTTCTCTACTAAATCAAGATATCTCATTTGTTATGACTTTAATTTTCATCTTGTTTGAGTTTCCCCTAAAATGAAACTAGATATTTTTTTAATGGAATTTACATTATTTAAGACATAATGAAAAAGTTAACATTTGAATTAAGTGAATTTGAACGATAAATCTATATAAATAGTTTCATATGCAAGTACAATTAAGGTATTGTAAAACCTATTTTATATACATAACAATCATTTAATATACTATGTTGAATATTTTTATATAATTATCTTTTCTATAGATAGATGTTTGATTTTTCCAATTAAAATCTTTTCTAGTATATTTTGTGCTGGCATTATAAACTTTGCATCTACTACTATAATATTTTAGAAGTATTATTTGGAAACCACTGTCAAATGACAGCTTTAGGTGCTCTTGATTCTCTACAAATTTTAAAACAAAATTATTTCAAGAAAATATATAGATTTAATTCAAAATAAAATATTTAAAATTTAAATCAGTCAATCACGTCAATTTCTTTTATATTATACCACTATAATGATGGTTCACATGTATAATTAATATAAAAAAAATTTAAATTGACCAATTAATGATGGTTCATAATCCTTGATATGTGAGTAATTCAGACCAGACATTAAAAGTTTATGAAAGAAACTTTATTAAGACCATTCACTAAAAGTGAAAAGCACTTTTTTTTTTATTAAGAAAATGACAAGACATCAAAAACTTATTGGAGAAACTTTTGGGATTTGGTAATAGGTAGAAATAGAAGAAAAGAAATTTAAAAAAAGGAAAGAAAGAAAGAGAGATCAATGTTAAAAACTACATTCAGAAAACAAAATTCCATATAAATTTATCAATTATCTCAAAAATCTAATGTAGCAACAACTCTAAATCAACTTTTAAGAAAGCAAATTAACTGTATGTATGAATATTGTTGAGAAAATATCATTTGATATAATTTAAAGATACATTTAGTTATGATAAAAAAATTACAAGTCTAAGATTTCACACCATTTATGTAGCTAAATTTAGCCACAATATGTATCAAGCATTATAAGAAAAAATTGTGATTTATTTAGGAATAAAAAAATACTACTTCCGTAAGATCTGGTGGTGTTATGCTTTTCTTTTTAGTTTATATTTTATTCTTTGTTTTTATTATTTTTTGATAAGTAATAAGGGGTATGTATATAGTATTAGTTTTATAACTTTCAATAAAAAAAATATTGATATTAACAAAATATTGATGAGGAAAAAAAATAGTTTTTATGGATAACTATAATTTTTGTTTAAAATTATTTTACTAGGATACTAAAAGAAAGGGAGTGAAATAAAATTGGAATGATATTTTTTTTTTCTAGTTTTTGAGTTGATTGATCCTCAATTAAAAATTAGAAATAGATATCCTTATAAACGAATTATGCTTTCAATAATAAGTTGTTATAAAAAATGAAGAAAGGTGACAGCAAGCGGGCCATAAATAATTTTTTTAGAGTATTTTATTGTCATTTACACATCAAACTATAATTTTTTTATTTTTTCACATTTTGAATAATACACTAATACTTAGTTAGTTCAAGTGATTTGAGATTTATTCTTCTTAAACAAAGTTTTAGATATGAATATTATGGATGGAAAAAACTAGCACCAAGAGAATTTACCCAATATTGAGCCAACCCGACTCAAATTAGATTAGTCAAAATCTAATGAACTTTCGAATATTGATGGTCCATAAAAAAAAATTGAATCACACATTTGCATAATAAAAGTAGAATTAAATTTATAAGTATAATTCATTTTATAATTCTTTAAAAAACCAAATATAAAATTTTCAACTCTCAGTCAACTCCAATTATAAGTCAACCTTGATTTGAATATAATTACAATTGTTGATTATAATTTCTATTCAAAGTTGAGTTAGGAGGTGTAGAAGTAAATTTACCCGTGCCTAATAAAATCATAGCATAGATTTTAAATATATTTACATAAAATTTTAGAGTTTAAATATATTTGCATAAAATTTTATAAATTTAATTATTAATAATCATAAACTAACCCTTTTAAGTTTAATTGCAAAATATATATAGTAATTAATGAGGGATCATATAATAATAATAACTTGATCCCTTCTTAATTAAATAAAAGGATCCTTTGACATGTTTGATTAAATAATATTTAGTTTGTTATTATGTAAGATATTATATTACATAAAATAATATATTCACAAACAAAAATGTTTATTAGTTACAAATTAACAAATAAATTAGATTAAATATTCATAATTATTTTATTATATACAATTATAATTTATATTTATCTACATGATTTAATAATTATTATTTATTTTAATAAAACAGTAAAAATCAACAAATATATAATTTAATACTTTTTTCTGATTCAGTGATTATTTTTCTTCGTAGGATTTTTAATAAAAATATTTTAAAAATATTATATTTACCATTGCCACTCTTTTCTCAAGTCACTAATGCCTCTCTCGATGTCGGCGGCTTTTTCAGGAAAAGACGTTAAAAAAAATAACAAAGTCTTCCACCGATTAACTTGCAACAACCAACACAATCTCTTCATTATCTTTCCACGCGCCTTCATATGGGGTATACACATCAGATAAGCATGGGTGGATATATTTTCCATTACCCACCGGAGTTCTTCCCAAATATCTTTATTATTTCTAGAATTTGGATATGTGATTTTCAAGTCAAAGGTGGCAATTTTATTGTTGAGCTAATGTTTATCCTCTTAAAAAAATTAAACATTATACTCTTTAATTTTTATTTCTTATATATTCACGTAATTAAAAATGTATGGATGGTGTTATTTTGGATGTTTGAATGAAATTTTAAGAGTAATGGTAACGTCATAAAATTTTTTATCAAACAAAATTTCATAAAAATTTTAAAAAATAAATTTATTTATAAAGAGTATGAGAGTCTAATTAGGTAATTTTAGCCAATTGCTCCGAGTTGTTGCTGCTCTCTGATAATAAATTAGTAAATACATTCATATATACACAGACAGATCGACCTAGCTTCTCAAAAGAGACTGAGGGTGCATATGCATGCCCTCTGCTCAGCTTTAAAGTGCTTTAATTACTCAAGATAATTATTTGTTATTCTAAAGCATTCATATTTTAAATTTTGTTCTTATATATAACAGCTCAATTAGTAAATATGCAATAAGAGAAATAAAAACTTTTTTGATGTATTAATATATTTTCTAATGCATAAATAAATAGTTTTTTTTTTTTTTTTTTTCTGTTTGTGTATTGCCTTTGGCCATAGTCAAAAATCTCTCTGCTCCATCACCGTAAACACATATACTTTCGCCCGTAAAACTCGTATTTTATTTATGTTATTTACTACATAACCTTTTAACTTAAAACAGACACCTTTTTTACATAAATGTACATAATAATATTTTTTTTTATCTCAATATGTATATCTTGATACTCACGTACACATATATTTATATAGAGTAAAGTCTCATTTAGATCTTTCACATTTTATGGCGATTTTAATTTAGTCTTAATTTTTTTTATTATATTTATATCTCTAATATTTTAAAAATATTTTAATTTTACCCTTTTGATAGACAATATCTAAATTATAAATAAAAAAATTGATATTAAAATTAAATTTCAATAATAGTGATATCTAAACACCACTAATAGAGATTGTTTATCTTCAAATTTTTAAGAAAAAAGCTTCGGGTACAAGTTTTAGTAGGAGAAAGATTAATTGAACGTTAAGAGAGTTTAGATTAAGAAGGAAAACTTTCATGTCTTATAAAAATATAGCAAAAAATGATGGTAAATAATATCATTTCATTCAAATAAATAATAAACATATCATTACTGATATTATAATATGACCTTTGCATTAGTTTTTTTTGTTTATAATTTGAATATCAAAAAAGTAAGATTGAAAGTTTTAAAAATATTAGGGATATAAATAAAATAAAAAATCTTTTAGGATTAAGTTGAAATTGTTGTAAAAATGTGAGAGAAATAAATAAACCTTTACCCCATTTATATATTATTTGCATGTTTGGAACTCAAAGCAATATGCATGCCTTTTTTTTTTTTTTTTAGGTGAAAAGAACTCAAAACTCTCTAAATAGAGAAACAAGACAAACGATCGAGGATCCTGCCTCGCCAAAAGGCGCTAGCAAACAATGTAACTCATCTCTCACAAAACTTGCATTAGAATTCGTGAGTTTGTTTTAGACATCGAAATTCTGTCGTTGGTGTGTTAAACCAAGCAGACATATGTCTATCCTATATCTATACATAATTTATTCAAATATCATTCTTCATTTTGTTTTTGGGTTCAATTTTCCTATGTAATATGGGTGCTGATGTGTCTTTACGCTGATTCCTCCTCATTTTGGTTTTGCGTATGGTAACATACGATCGAGAATAACATAGCATGGTGTATTTGATTGTGATTTTTTTAATAAAAAAATAATTTTAATATATTTAGATAATTTTTAAAAAATAATTAGAATATAAAAAAAAAATTTCAATTTTTTTTGTAAAAATTAAAAAGAATAGTTTCTAAAAAAAATTAATTTTCAACCCTTTAATTATATATACAAAAATTTAACTTTTATAATCCTTTTTTTTTAAAAAGTTGAAATAAATGCATCCATATAATCCACATTTATATGCAGCTGCTAATGCTAGTTTTATAGCACACAATTATTTATGATTTTTATTTTGTCTTATATATATATATATATATATATATATATATATATATATATATATATCTTTTTACTACTAACCTTATTTCAAGTAATTTTTCAAATATTTATTTGTCACTTAATTTAAGCGACCCTTATGATCTATGAACTTTTGTCTTGGAATAAACGGTGTCAAGGTAACTACATATTTTGTTCTTTTGCAAAATCCAAATTAAGACTTAGGTTTAATTGGATGCTGGATTGAAACTATGGGAGAAATTAAATGATATTAAACATATATAGACAAATTTTGATAAAATAAACCAATATTTGGTTAGTTTAAATAGTTCGGTATTTGCTCCTTTTAAAGTAAATCTTAAGTTTGAGTTTTTTGAACAGAAAAAATTAATGTTACAAGAATTTTATCTCATAGTGAATTAACCCGATTCAAGTAAAATTAGTTGAAATTTAATAGACCTTAAGTACTAATTGATTAGGTAAACAAATTTTGATGAAATAAAATTCAATCTTTATACAAGCTTTTATATCATTGTTATCGATGAGACATAAAAAATATTATCCTCATTATTTATTTTATAATAACTTTCGGAGTGACAAATTTTATATTCATATGTAGGCGAAGACGGTCCTTACAATTTTAATCTTTTATAATTGTAATAATTAAATCAAGCTTGCATGGGGGTTGGTGGGGCTCGGAACAAAGCATGCATGGCAAGCTTGGATGCAGGCGTGTTTTTGGAATTAACTGGAGGCAAGGATTGCCTATTGATCAGGACAGGATGATTGTGGATCTATCCATCGGCGTTTTCCTCTATGCTTCATAGTTTTATGGGTTTGGAATGCGGCTCAATTCCACGAAATTGTAATAAATTAGTGGATGTTCTTGCTTATTATATATGATCGAAATAAGATTCTAGTATGTGGCTTAATAACCCTGCATGAGATTTTGTATTTTTTTGTTTATTGATGATGTCACTGGCAATTAAAATGAATTATTGCCAGCTAAAAATAAAAAATAAAAAAGGCCATATAGCCTTTGCAAAGTTGGTTTACATAAAAGATAATTTCTCAGTTTACATAAAGTTGGTTTTTCCCACCCAGGTAGTCCCTCTAAAATCATCATAGAGCGTAGGCTCCGACGTTGACCACCCGTTTTGGTTGTATTCATTAAAGTATATGATATATTTATTAATTTTTAAGAGGATAAGTACGTAATACTATTTTATTCCATTTAATAGTTTTTATTTTCTGTAAAAGATTCTATTTTTTATTGTAACATTATATGTTCATATTATTAATTAATTGCTAAAATAAATAATAAAGATTTTCAATTGAGAGTTGAGTTGATAATTTATTTATTTATTTATTTTTTTGGAGTGCTACTGATGAAAATACATCGTCATAGTCACATAGTTAGATCGATACCGTGCTGCTTTACTTTTTTTTTTTCGATAAGTTTCAAAATGCTCAACTCACCAAGGCTACGGTGAGGAGCCAGAAGACCGAAAAAAAGTACAAATGAAAAATAATAAACCAGCTAGTTCCACACACGAGAAGTCCCACGCAACAAGCAGTCACCAACCAAGATGAAAGACAAGGCGACACACCTCCTAAAACAACAAAAACCAGAACTTTAGGCAAAACCATCTTTTCTGCAACATTGGCCAAACCACATCATACTGCATCAAAGATTAATCAGCTCTTCCTCATATTCTTTATATTATCAAAACCTCAAGTTAGCACAGCTGCCCTCATGAGAGAAAAGGAGTTTGCTGAATAGCTTCATAAGAGCAGATAACATGCAAAACACACAGCCACCTCAAGCACAGCTAAGTTAATGTTTTGAGGGGAAAGAAATTAGCTTAAACATTAAGTACAATTAATAGAGAGTTTAAATAGAATATTAATTGGAGCCACCAATATTTTTGTTTACTATAAATTAATTTATAAGTTTTCTTTTGAATCTCAATAATATAAAAATGAAATATAAATTGTTCACAATATGTTTTTTAACAAGTATCTTTTATTGGAGACAATCATGTTAGACGCACGATCGTGTAATAAACGTGGACGCCTCTCTTACTTTGGAACTTAATACTTAAATGTAGCTCAAGGCCTCAAGTTACATTTAAGTTATTTTTAAGATTGCTAGCTTAATCTTTTTTTTTTTTTTTTTGGACATGAAAGAAAGAAAATTTTGTTCATGAAAAAGTCTAATGGCACTTACATTGAAAAAAAATAAATACATTAGATCCAATGCTAAGAAAAAGTAAATATATTTTACACTTTAAACTTATCAATAGCATTTAATTCTACTTATTTGCTTGAAAATTATTGATGTTCAAGTATTTTCTCTATTGGAGACTAATACAAAAAATATTAGAGCTTGATATTGCATCTTTTTTAAAAATAAATTTGAACATCTTTATCATCTACAAGACTATCAAAATAGAAACATCCATGAATAAGAATCAAACAAACACAAAAGGACCACAAAAACACAATATTTTGTCATGTAAAGAAACAGTAAATTTAGACAATTATGCTCAAATTAAATCTAATAGATTTGAGTCATCTATTAGATAAAGAAAATCCTAAATCAAAGGAGAAAATGATAAGGCTGTCACCAAAGAAGATGGATAACAACTTTTTCCAATAACAAAGAAAGATCAGAAGAAGAGAAAAGAAAAAAAAAAGTCTCTGAAGATGATCAAGTTTAACTACATCACTTTGCCTAAACTTTTTGCAAAATTTTCTTTGCTTACATTAAGCTTTAGAATTCATTCTTAAGGAGAATAAATAAAATAAATGTGAACTTATGTATATAATTATAGTTTAAAATGTAGCACTAGCAAGTGAGATTTAATATACAATTATTTTAATTATCTCGTAACCTCATAAATATCTTTTGACACTCCCCGTACGTTCTGGAAGAAAGTTCTCTATATATTTAATTAACACGGATTGGAATTAATTTATTTTGTACCAATTAATTGACAAAAATTAATAATAAAAAAGTTTGCTAGAAAGCTGCTTTCTTGTAAAAATTAGTGTGATCGTTTTATGCCATATATCATTGTATATGATTGTCATTTCAAACGTCATCTCCAGCTACATTTAAGTAATATGAAAAACCCCATTAACTCATTTTTAACGAAAAATCCAAAAGAAATCATTTATTCTTATAAAAGATTTATTATCTACCCTTTTAATTATATATTGAGTCGCTATTAAACGACTTCGGTTGCACCGCCTTAGTAATTAATTAATTAGTTAATTAATCAAATAAAACAACTAACAGTATTCCGCTCGAATGCAACAGTGATTTTTTCATCCATTTTCAATTTTCCATCATATCTCATTACCAAAGTCAACTCCTGCCCTTGTCCTTTTTGATTTCGCCTGATAATTATCAGTTAGGTATTTACGATCTTTATCCAAAACTTGTGTTCATTACACCCAATATAACGCAGGCGAATGCTACAGTGCCAAGTACGGAGTCAGATGCACTTTGTAAAAGTGTAATATGATGTACGGTACGATTTTGAGGTGTATTTATATATCAAATATTTATAGTATATTATAATAATTTTTAAATTTTATTTAAATTTTAAAATTATAATTAAATATATTTTAAAATTGATTAAAATTTATCTATATGATACTAAAATATCCAAAAATATTTGTTTAATTTTAAGATTTTGTAGATAAAATTTTATTTAATTTTAAGATCATATAGATAAAATTAAGAATTACTACAGTACATCATAAATATTTTAAAAGTAATTAAAAGTTTATTTGTATGATCCTAAAATATTTCCCAAAAATTTTATTTAATTTCAATATCATGCAAATAAAATTTTATTTAATTTTGGATCATACAGAAAAATTTTAAAAATTATTACGATATACCATAGTTAATTGGTATACCAATGCACTATCAAATCTCATTCATTAAGGATATGTTTGGTTTAATTTTTAAGAGAATTACTATTAAAAATTTTTTTTTTAAAAAATTACTTTTAGATGAATTACTTTTAGAATTATTTTTATCTGGTTTGAATGTGTCAAAAATAAATTTAAGAGAATGATTTTTGTTTGAAGAGGATAAAGTAAAATTACTTTTGGTTGTTGATGTGAGAGCAATAATAAGATTTCCTTTCAAAAAGTCTTTTTCTCGAATGAAAAGTAACTTAAAGGACACTTTTCCTAAAACGTCTTCTAGAATTCTAAAAGGCATTCTAAAAAAAGGTTTTTACATACCCAAATATATTAGTTACTATATATTTTTATTTTCATACCAATAAAAAGCTTTTTAACTCTCTAAAAAATATAACTAAACAAACTCTAGATTGACGAGTTGCATGGTATAACTTGCTGGTGCGTTGCACAAAAGACACTGCCTATAACAAAATTATGTTAAAAATGGGTTTGTCTGCAATGCACTGTGCTGATTTATGGTGCATCACGCACCTTGCAAGTACGTGACTAAGATCACTTGATACATCCATGCACTAATTAATGCTAATGCATAGTAGTAAGCCCAGTTACACACTCTCTCTCCTACACCTATCATTTCCCGACCCATTGCAACCCATCCTTTTTTCTCCTTGCCGCCAATGCCTCATTCGCAGCCGGATATGCTCCATCGCGAAAAGCGGCAACGTTATGAGGTGTAGCAACCATTACTCCGTGCCGCACATGAGCACCTTGCCATCACCACCACTGCCCTCCGCATTCGCGCCACCCTTTGTCAACCTTCATGAAATCGCGGTGGAGGGCGAGTTGGCGGTGGTGAAGATCGTAGCATGGCATCTATCCTTGGGTCATCGCCATCACATTACACAGAGCCACCACCGTCATAGCCCACCATGGCTTGATCCCTCTTGGATGCCATTGCTGTTCTTCGCCAGAGGGAAGCTTTAGAAGATATCCCGATCCGAAGGAGCGTGAGATCAACAGATGAAGGAGGCCAAATGGTGGTGGAACACTAACACCACTAGCAGTCGAGGGTCATTGGCGGTAGGTTGCAATCATCGAGAAGGGAAGGAGGAGGAAGATGGATGATGAGGTGGTGGGGGTCATGGGTCAAGGTGTTGGTTGGCTAAGCGGTGGCGGCGAGCTTACTAGCGACAAAGGCAGTGTACAGTGGTGTGGGTGGTGTTTTTCAATTTTGAAAAACTACTAAAGTGCAACATTATTTTTTAGGTGTATGGAGAGTCCAATGATTTAGATGTAAAACACCTCCAAGGTGCTTGAAACACCATGATTAACCAGGTGGTTTACGACAAACCCGTTAAAAATTTTTAGGTAAAGCGATTTAGTTAGACTTATGACTGAAATAATTGATATTTTACCTCAATCCCTACCTAAACTTAATAATTCTGTTCTTTCTTCCTCCTGTTCCTTCCAGTTTCTCTTCCCAGCACAAAATGAAATCTCCAATTTCAATGGTAATGCTTTGCCTTGAAAACAAAGTTGGAGCATTTACGACACGAATCTATAATATGGGCAGGCATGATTTATATTGAGATTCTGATTCTCTTAATGTTGGGAGGGAAATAGTTTTACATCTATCTTCCTATACGATTTAGTTAGAAATCAAATACATGTATTTGTTTATAGATGCAATTCCTCGTTACAAATTTATATGATTTTCAATATGAAATCTTTTAATATATATAAATTCCAAATTGCAGTTGTATTGAGTTTATTCTCTCTTTTGTGGTTTTTTATATTTTATTAACTTTTTTCCCCTTTTGGATGTTTCTTTAACAGAGCCAACCGAGCGTTTCGTTTAGCAGCAACCTAGGAAGCACAGATACCAATATGAACACTTGACACGACACGAAGACACACTAAATTTATAAAATTATAAGACATAGACATGACATATATATATATATATATATATATATATATATATATATATATGTATATATGTATGAAAAATACATAATTTATAATATCATATTACAATACTTTTTAGATATTTATATATATCACACTATCAATTTTTATTACTTTCTAAACTCCTTCTAAGAAAAATGGAATATTCTTAATATATATTATGTATATTTCCTATACCCCTTTCAAAAAATATGGGGGTACTATTCCTATTGATATTTAAAAAAAATTTCTAAATAAACTTGAATTTTTAGTTCTTTGAATTCTTTTTTGATCCATCAAATAATTGGAAAAAAAGCATTAAGTCATGTCTTAACCGTGTCTAAGCCGTGTCCATATGATATTCGAGCTTTGTCTAGCTGCGTATGATGCGTGTCTAAGCCAAAAATTAATATATTTCAAATGAGAAATGTAAAACTATGTGTCGGATATATGGACACACCATTAATTTGATGTGTCCGTGCTTCATAGACAACAACTCTCTCTATTTATTTCTTAACTTTTTTTTATTTTTGTAGATTTTTCTAATAAATGCATCTGGATCTTTTAAATTTTTCAAAGAGTTTAACTTCCTATTGATTGATATGAAAATTTTAATTTTATCTATAATATCGTAGACTTATATTTAGACCAATAAAACTTTGTAAACTACTATGGAATTCAAGCACAAATTTTGGTTCCAAAATTCATGCGTATGTGAACTAGCAAAAGCTAGCCGTGTAGAATAATGATAATTATATGGAAATTATATATCTTCCAATATTTAATTTTGTAAACTAAATTTACGATAACTTATATGGCTTTTTTTCCTTCTCTGCTAGGGTTTGTGCCATCTCAACCTTTGCATGCATGGAGGTATAGGCTTACATTAATGCGAGCATGACTTTCCTTCTTTGGACGTGGAAACTTGGTTTCTCTTATCAATATTTCTTTTTTTCCCTTCTAGAACTACACATGGAAGCGGGTGGTGATGTGATAGAATAGCTTATTCAAAGGTGCAAAAACCTTTCCATAACAGGTGAAGAGGCAACAAATGTTATTTGTCTTGATAGGGGGAAGGTTCGAGTGCAATAATAGGATGTCTTTTATTGGAGAATTGATTGCTGTTTGACCTTTCAACCTCTTGGCCATAGGTTGAATAGTGCAAAAAGTATGGAGGCTAGTGAAAGGCTTAGACTTTAAGCAGATGCGTAAGAACCTTACTCTCTTTCAATTTAAGGGCAAAAGGATTATGATCAAGTGCTCCAAGGTTGGCCATGAATTTTTGATAAAGCCTGTTAGTAGTAAAGGAATATACATGAGAGACCAAACCATCGGAGATAATGTTTGATTTTCTAAGGTTTTTTGGATCAAACTTCATGATCTCCTTTATCATATGATGAATGAAAAAATAAGAAGGGCTATTGGCAATTCTATTGAAAGTACTTGGATGTGGACAAAAAAAAGGTAGGAGGAGCCATGGGTAATAATAGCATAAGGATATGGGTAGAGATTGATATCTCTAAGATATTGAGGAGGGAAATGATGTTGAAAGTACTACCAGACAAGCATGCCTAGTGGTTTTACCTCCGTTATGAGAGGCTCCATAATTTCTGCTATGCTTGTGGAATTCTAAGGCATGGTTATGTAGAATGTGATGAAGAGGAGCAGTTTGAAGAAGATAATGTGCCTTTTGGAGATTTGATGAGGGCATACTCAACTACTTCATCTTTGGAGTGTATACAAATGATTATGGGCATTCAAGTGAAGAAGGTAACTAGCCAAGAACAGACAAGGAGGGATGAAGATGAAATGAGGATCGATAATATTGTGCAACAAAGGCAACTTGAACTCTAATCGAGCAAGCCTGTAGAAGAGTCAATTGTTATTAGTAATAACCGAATAGGAGGGGACAATGCTAAAGTTACATCCTTTCCTAAACAAGGAAGTGAGATTGATAAGTTAAAATGATGTAGGAAACAGAAGAAAGTGGTAAGGGGAGCAATTGTGGGAAATTCAAGAAAGGCATTTTTAGTCAATGGAAAGAGACAAATCAAGGATACTAATTTGGAGATAGATGGGAAAGAGCTCAAATTAAAAATCAGCAAGATGAAGGGTACAATGGGGGTCCTTTAGTCGAAGATAATCACCAATCGCCATGAAGATCATCATTTGGAATTGCCAAGGCCTCGGGAACCCCCAAGCAATTCCATTACTTCATCTCTTGGTGAAGCAACATAATCCAAACATGATGGGTTTGGTGGAGACGAAGTTAAAGGTGAATGAATTCAATAACCTAAAGCAAAAACTGGTTTCCAGAGTGGATTTAGGGTGGATAGTAAGGATAGAATAGGTGGGATAGGGACCTTGTAGAGGGGCAGTTTGGATGTGGAAATTTTGAAGTATTATTTGTCTTTCATTGACACAAAAGTGAAGGGTAAATTGAGTAATAATGAATGGAGGTTTACATTTTTTTATTGGGTACCAAACCCAAATGACAGACATAGATCCTGGACAAAGTTGTGAGGATTATTTGAGGAGTTTGCTATGCTATAGTTAATGGGGGACTTCAATGAAATCCTTGATCAAGATAAGAAAATAGGGCCACCAAGCCTCTTGGCAGATCAAGGACTTTCAAGATGCTATAGATGGTTGTGGTTTGCCAAAGACAAGGTGAAGATAATATTCAAGTTAGGTTGGATTGTTTACTGTGTAATCCAGCCTGTGAAGGAATTTTTCAAGAGGCAAAAGTAATACATTTGGTCTCCTCATGTAGTGATTATGTGCCTATTATGATTAATACTAAGGTGGAACAATATTCTTCAGTTGAGAATAAAACATAAAGACCTTTCCATTTTGAGAAGATATGGATAGGAGAGGAGGAATATGAGCAAATTATATAAGCTTATATGTTATTTAGTTTGAGAATAATTGGGCTAAATGGTATTATTGAAAAAAACAATTGGTAAGGAACTCAAAATATGGAACCAAACTAGTTTTGGTCATATGGGGCATAGAATTGAAATCCTACAGGAAAAAATAATTGAAGCTTTGCAACAATAGGATGAGGAACAAGGAATCAGTTGTTTGAACAAAATTGGGAGGAGAGCTTAATGAGTTGTTGTCCTATGAAGAAATTATGTGCAAACAAAGGTCAAGGGTCTAGTGGTTAAAAGAAGGAGATGTTAACACAGTTCTTTGATCAGAAAGCATCAAGAAGAAAAAGTAAAATAAAATTTCAAAGCTTAAAGATGAAACAAGAATTGTGTATAGGGGTGTTAACGAGTTAGAGAGGGTAGCATATGGCTATTTTGTTGATCTGTTTAAGTTAGGAGGAGTGGCGCAAAATTCAATTATTTTGCTAAGTTAGCAATTAGTTATGAGTAACGCTAGTTTGCTATGATTTGCTGAGACCAGCTGTGTGTATATGGCTTCAACCATAGTGTAATTATTCAATCTAGTGATTCATTTTTCACATTTCACACTTCCTGAGCTTCTCTCTTCTCTTATTCATTCTCTCGAATGCTTTTCTCTCATTTTCTCACCATTGTCTTTCATTTTCTTGAGAATACTCAAACTATAATTTGGCATCATCATGCCAAGAGCAAGCCTATGTAGAGGAATCATGAAATCATTTCACTAATTGATCAATGGAGCACTAAGTGCAATTGTTATAAGTGCAAATGGAGTATCGAAAGTTAACTTCAACCCTAACATCATGTTGACGCTCATCAAGAAAAATTATCTACTATGGGAGTAGCAAATTGGACTTGTAATCCAAGGCAACAATTTGCATGACTATATTGATAGAAAAGTTTTAGCTCTACCTTGATTTCTCTCTATTTAAGCAAAATGCAATAGAGATAAGAACCTAGGATTTCTTGAATGGAAACTCTAAGATCAGCTTTTGATGTCATGATGTTTGTCAACTTTGAGTGAATCAATGCTCACAAGAGTGGTAGATTGTAAAACCACAGCTCATGTATAGGATCATATTAAGCTTTTTTGAGCTACTCAAACTCATGCTAGAGTACATCAATTTAAGACTAAGTTGAGGAATGTTAGTAAAGATGATCTCCCTATGAATGAGTATTTGCTTTACATAAAAGCTCTTGTTGATTCACTAACTTCTATACGATATTCGATACTAGTTCAAGATCATCTAGATACAATTTTTGATGGATGATCTGAAGAGTTACTACCTTTGTTGTTTTGGTTAACGCTAGGCTAGAGCCTTATACCATTGCTAAATTGAAGTCCTTACTCCTAACTCATGAGGCATGCATTAAAGCACTGTCTAAGTCTAGCATGGTTGATGCAATGTCAAGTAATCTTGCACATGTTAATTCAAACAGATTTGCATAAGATAATGGTAATAAAAATATTGGCCAACTTGGTGCACAAAATCCAACTCAAGGGTAGTATTATGGTAGAGGAGGACCATAGAAAGGTGGTCACAATCATCATGGCTAAGGTTGTGGTGGATGTTGCCAATCTTCCATCATTTGCCAAGGTTGCTTCAAGCCTGGTCATTGGGGTTACCTTTCGTATCATTGCTTTAATCAAAGCTTTCATCCTCATATGAGGAATGGATTAGCTATTCCACTTGGATTTCAACCTTGCTCAGTTGATTTTTGTGCTATGTATCCTAATCACATATGATCTCCTACTGTACACAATATGACTACTCATCTGGCTATGCTACAAGATGCCACTTAGTTCCTTGATTTAGGGGTCACTCATCATATTACTGTAGAGGATTAATCTTTGATGCATAAGACACCTAATATTAGTGGTGACAAGGTCTCTATTGGTGATGGTAAATGTCTAACTATACAACATATTGGCACTTCATTTGTCACCTCACCATTTAGTTCAAGCACCTTACTTACACTACAAAATTTACTTCACGTACCTTCTATCACTAAGAATTTAGTCAGTGTCAGTTAGTTTGCATATGACGATAAGGTTTTCTTTGAGTTTCATCCTTATAAGTATTATGTTGAATCTTAGGGCTCCTAGTGAATCCTTCTGGAAGTTACTGCTTGGACTAATGGTTTGTATCAATTTGATCATTTCCCACTCCCGCACCTTAGGAGCCATAAGGAAGCTACTATAGTTGTTGCCTCAACTATCAACATTTCCATTAGAGGCTTTGCTGATATTCGCCTTTGGCATTACCGCTTGGGGTATCCTTAAGCTTCTATTATTTCAATTTTAATTCATGCAATTTAGTTATTGTAAATAAAGCTAGAGTGTATTGCTGTCATGCTTGCATTTATGCTATATCACACAAACTACCTTCTAGTAGTTTTGAAACAAGGTATGGTTCACCTTTAAAACTTGTTGTAGCTAATTTGGGGCAACTAGCCCTAATTACTTTGTATGGTTTCAAATATTATCTCTCTTTTATGGATGTGCATTCATGGTATACTTGGTTGTGTCTACTCAAGCAAAAGTTTGATGCACTGAAAGTCTTTGTTGAGTCCAAAACTAAAGTTGAATTACAATTGGGTTGTCATGTTAAGTCATTGCAAACTGATTGGGGTGGTGAATTTCATCCTTTCACTACAATACTTGAAATAGTGTGGTATCACTTATTGGCTTAGTTGTCCTCACACACATCACCAACAGGGGCTAAGTGAAAGAAAACATAGACAAATTATTGAAGTGGACATTTTTGGCTACTACTTTTATGCTAATTGTTTATTGGGATTAGGCCTTCTTAATTGTCATGTTTTTGATTAATCGACTTCTTACCACCTCTCTCAAAGGTCAAATACCTTTTACTATTTTGTTTCATATGCATCCTGATTACCATATGCTCTGGGTTTTTAGCTTTGCATGTTTTCCCAACCTAAGGCCAACAATTCTAATAAGTTGTAGTATCGATCTTGTCAGTGCATGTTCCTTGGTTATAACTCCATGCATCGCGGTTATAGGTGCCCAGCACCTAATGGTTGAGTTCACATATCTCATGATGTACTCTTTGATGGAACACACTTCCCATTCTCCACATTCGCATCCACATCCACTTCTTTTCTTTTACCCGAGCCTGCACCTATGCCCCTTCTAGTCTGCATTGATGACATCTTGATCATAGGGAGCTCTTCTTCCTACGTTAAGAATTTGGTTAACCTACTCAATATTGAGTTTGCTCTCAAGGATTTGGGAGCTTTGGATTAATACTTCCTTGACATTCAAGTGATTAAGCTTCAGGATAGGCCTTTCCATTTGTCTCAAATCAAGTATCTTTTTAACTTGTTACATTGGGTCAAAATGCATGAGGCTAAGCCCATCTCTATGCCTATGCTCATTGTTTGAAAGCTATCCACGAAAGGCTTCCCTGTATTTGATAATGTTTCCACTTATCCTCCAGTGTGTGCCCTTTAGTATACCACAATTACACATCTCGACATTGCCTTTTTTGTTAACATAGTTTGCCAGTTTATGTCTTGAGTCTCACTAGCAAGCTATCAAGAGGATTCTCCGCTATCTTGTTGGAACTTTGCACAATGGCCTTATGTTCAAGCATGCCAATTCTCTTCAATTGGGGGCTTATTGTGACGCTAGTTAGGGCACTAATCTTAATGATCATCATTCTATTTCTGGGTCCTATGTTTTTCTTCGGCCGAAATCATTTCTTGGTGGTCGAAGAAACAATAGGTTGTTTCCCACTCTAGCATAGAAGCTGAGTACTGAAGCTTGGCCAACATTATTGCTAAAATTTTTGCAATTATTAATTCAGGAGCTTCGTCACCACTCCTACCTCTGTCATTTGGTGTGATAATCTTGGTACTATATTGCTGTCCTAGAACCATATTCTTCATGCTTGGATCAAACATGTTGAACTTGATCTTCACTTTGTGCATGAACGGGTCATCAAGAGTGACATTCGTGTCCTTCACTTGCCTTTGTTTGAGAAAATTATTAATGGTTCCACTAAGCCTCTTGTTAGGGATCTCTTTGTTCATTTTTAAGACAAAACTCGATGTTGTAAATCTTTTTTCTCCTACTAAAGTTTAAAGGAGGTTGTTAGGAGTAATGGCACGAAATTCAGTCATTTTACTAAGTTAGAAATTAGTTATGAGAAGTGCTAGTTTATTATGATTTGTTGAGACTAGTTGCATATATATAGCTTCAACGATAGTGTAATTATTCAATTTACTGAATCATTTTTCACATTTCACACTTTCTAAGCTTCTTTCTTCTCTCATTCTTTCATTTTTTTTTCTCTTAAACACTTTTCTTTCTTTCTCACCACTTTCTTTCATTTTCCTGAGAATACTCAAACTATAACAGCTTAAAACCTCTAACTCGATCTTGCAGGATAGAGTGGTGGATGGCTAGTTTAAACAGCTTAGCCCAGAAGAGAAGCATTTTTTAGACTTCCTTTTTACTAAAGTAGAGATTAAAGAAGCAATTGTTCATATAGGAGCCACAAAGCCCCCTGTCCAAATTGTATGCCTGTTATTTTTTTCAAAAAATATTGGTTTATTATAGAAGATAAGGTATTACAGACTGCACTAAAATTTTTAAATTGAGGAGTTTTTGAATCCTAAGTTGAATAAGACTTTTATTGTGTTAATAGCAAAAGTCAAGAATGCCAAATGTATAACACAATTTAAACTCATTTCTCTATGTAATGTGGGTTATAAAATTATGAGCAAAGCACTTGCTAACAAGCTTAAGACTGTGTTGCCCCATCTGATTTCAAAATCTCAGAATGCTTCGGAATAGGCACATCATGGATAACATCCTCATTGCTTATGAGCTTACTCATGCTCGAAAGGCAAAGAGAGCTGGGAAGGAGGGGTAAAAAACTATGAAGCTTGACATAAGCAAGGTCTCCGATAAAGTGGAATGGAATTTTGAGGAAAAGGTGATAACGAGAATGGGTTTTTCAAAATTGTGGATCAATAAGGTGATGACGTTTATATCTACAATCTTGTATTTAGTGCTCTTGAATGGATTCCTAGAAGACTATTTTCACCAATAGAGAGGATTTTTCCAATGTGACCCCTTATCCCTATATTTTTTCATTTTATGTATAGAAGATTTATCCTCAATGATATATAATGCAGAATTGAAAGGGGAGATTACGAGTTTGAAAATATGTAGATCGGCTCCTATGATCACACATCTTCTATGATCCCACATATTTTCTTTGCAAACAATGGTCTATTATTCCTAAAGACCTCAGAGAGAGATCTAAGGAAGATTCTGGAGATATTGGAAGTGTATAGTTTAGCTTCTGGGCAAAAGATTTATTTTGAAAAATCATCTATGGCCTTTAATCAAAATGTAAAGGGTGGTTTGAAAAGAAATATACTAACTTTGAGTAACATGCAACAAGTTATGCTAATAGAGAAGTATTTTGGTTTACGGACCATGGTTGGACAGAATAAAAATAGTTCTTTCCAATCATTAAAAGATCGAGTTTGGAAGAGAATCCAAAGGTGGAAGGAGAAACTACTCTTTAAATGGGTAAGGAGATCCTAATAAAAGTTGTTGCACAAGCCATCCCCACTTGTACCATTAGTGTCTTCAAAATATCAGTCTCTCTTTGCTATGATTTGAGTCAAATGCTATCGAAGTTCAAGTGGGGTGTTAATGTTGATGACAAAAAAAATCCACTAGATAGCTTAAGGTAAGCTTTACTAGTCAAGAAGTTATGGAGGTATAGTTTCAAGGATTTGCACTTTTAATCTATCTGTGCTGGCAAAACCAGGCTCAAGAATTGCTCTAAACCAACATTCCTCAGTCTCTAGGCTCTTAAAAGCTAAATATTTCCTTGATGGTGATTTCTTAAGGGCCTCCCTTGGTTCAAATCCCTCCTTCACTTGGAGGAGCATTAAGGAGGGAAGTTTTAGAACAAGGGTTGGCATAGTGAATAGGAGATAACGAACATGTCAATATTATGCAGGAGCCATGGATCTCTATCTATGAAGATTTTTGGGCGAAATTGGAGAAAGATGTAGGGGTGGCAGATTGGAGGGCGGCACAATTGATTAATACTGAAAGCAAAACTTGGAATTTATATCTTATCAGAGAACTCTTCCCTCAGGAACAAGCTGATGCAATTCTTAACATCCCTCTAAGCACACAACCAAAGCCTTACTCTTTATGTTGGTTCCCTCCTCCCAAAGGAATTTTTTTTTTCAGTTAAATCGGCATATAGAGTGGCTTGGCAGAGGCAAATTGGTTTGTATGTCAAAAGAGATAAAGTGAAGTACGATCAATTTGAGGTGTTTGGCACACATAAGAAGTTATGGAAAATGGTTTGGGGTCTAAAAACTCAACAAAAAAATCGCATATTTACATGGAGAGCCTGTAGAGATATCATTCCTACCATCTCAAAGCTTCAATAGAGAGGTATTGAAGTAAGTGGTTTCTATTACCTGTGCGGGTTTGATCAAGAGACAAGTAACCATCTCCTCTTCCAATGCCTATATACAAAGATAGTAGTCAATCATGTGTGCTTGAAGGTGAGTTTGAATTGCAATAGGAAACAAATTTACTTGGTAAGATGGGGGCCTTTTTTTTTTTTCCAATCTTTGCAATCTAGTATCAAATGAATAAGATTTGGTAAGGGAAGAGAGCAAACAAGAGCAAACAATCCTGAAGCAACAGGCAGGACAATAAAATCAAATTTTGAGGCTTACTTGAATCCAAATGCTAAAGAAGAAAATCATGATCCCTTGAGTTTAGAAGCGAGCTCTTAGCATCCTCCAAGAAGGGGTATCCACAAGCTTAACATGGACTTTGTTCTGGATGAAGAAAACGGCGTCTATGGGCTAGAAATGGTGATTGCGATTGACAGGGGAGATTTTGTTTAAGCCAAATCAGTTAAAGGAGAGGGCTCTCTTTTCTTTGACCATGGGGAGCATTTGGCAATTAGAGAAAGGCTTTTATTTGCAAAGGATTGAGTGCAACAAGATATGTATTGAAAGTTACTCTCTTGGTGCAATTCGAAGAATTACAAATGAGACTCAAGACTCTTCTCAAAATGGGTTTGTTGTGTTAGACATTTTTTATTTTGCCCACTTTTCTAATGTTTTCTATTGCTGTTATGTGCTGCGTAGGTTCAATGATCATGCTTTCTATTGTTGTTATGGAATGCTTTCTGTTGCTTTCTTTTTACATTGATTTGTAGAGAGCTATGACTTCTAAGTCCAAGGTATTTCCTTAGCACATAAGATGTCAAAAAAAAAATTTTTTTTTTCTCCCCTTGTCAATGTGATTGATTATTTTTTAGGGTTGATAGATAAAAGAAAGATAGGGAAAGTACACAATAAAACAAAGAATTAGAGGAAGAGGAAACACTAGACCAAAATTGATGACATAACTATCTCTCTAGCATAGATAACATGGAAAATGAATACTTGGAAATAACTTTTACAAGTACATCACACAGTATGGAAATAACTCTAAGTTTTTTTCACAATTTCATAAATATTGAGCCAATGAGAGTTAGCACATTTGAGAAGGAGTGATCTTGTATTCTACAAGAGCACGAGTTCGAATTTTACTGTCGATATGAGGAACCTTTTGGTGGGTGATCTTATAAATCCCCTATAAAGAAATTCTTGCATGGTCCGGGACCACCACGTGGCTGTACTTCCGGCCAATCATATAAGTGTATTTTATGTGGGATTGTGTGTTAGTGGTGAATCCCATATAGAATACACTTATATGATTAACCTGGGAGCACAGCCACACAGTGCTTCTGGATCATGCAAGTCTTTCTTATCCCCTATAAGTGCTCTCTAAATCCTAAAACTTTGCCTTAATCTTGGTGGGATGACCAACATTGAACTCAATTAACTCTTATAGTATTAAAAAAAATTTCATATAGAACAAATATGATCAAATTCTAATAAAAAATACTATCAAACACCATAAAATAGCGTCAAGTTATGATAATAAGTATAATCCAGTTTTCGAATAATAGCCTAATTAGTTATCATCAAGCAAATTTTTAACAAATTGGACACCATGTTTGCCTTGAAAATCCCCAAAATAAATACACTAGTGATATGTTCTTAATAAGTAAACATCCAACTTTTTTGTTGTTTAAAAGAAAACGAATTAATTTTTGCATAATCAACCTATGGCTGGTTGGAATGATAAATACTCTTTTTTTTTTTTTAACCAATAATATTGGGTTCAAGTTTTGGGTATATGGGAATTGATGTTGAAAGAATTATATTTCCCATAAAATTTTAAATTCTTGAATAAGATTAACTTTGGCAGAAGATACTTGTTGGAATCAAAAACGAAAAATGTGTGTCGCCAGCTTCTAGCTTCTCAGGGTTCAAGGTTTTTCTCTTGGCACCCTAGTCGATGCAAACAGTGAGAGAAACATTTTCCCAAGCCTCTAAATTAATTTGCTTAGTGTTCTTCTTGCCCTTCCTGTCTCTCGACAATGCGAACCATGTTTTCTAACAAACTTTCATTAATCCCTCCGAAAAAGCTTCGCTTTCTCTCACAATTCAACCATCTATGCACCAAACCACTCCTTTCAACCGATCCCCTCCCACGCCCTCAAACACGTTTTCCCGAGAAAATCGCTGATTTTTCCGATAAAATTTCAGCAGAAGCTCAACCCCCCGAGATTTTGTCGAAAAATCATGTCTTAGACACCCTTTTGAGCCACAAGGCCGAACCCAGATCGGCTTTGAAGTTCTTCAAAGGAGTGGAGAGAAAACGAGGATTTGTGAAAACCGTTGATGTTTTCTGCTTGTTGCTGCATATTCTGTCTTCAAGCCCTGACACTCATGGTGCTTTTCGGAATTTGATCAACAACTATGTTTTTGCGGATTCAGGTCCTGCTGCAAGGGTGCTTGTGGAAGAGTTGATGGAGTGTGCGGGAAGGTACGATTTCGAATCCGATTCGCGGGTTTTCAATTATCTGTTGAATGGTTATGTTAGAGCTAATAAAATCACAGATGCTGTTGAGTGTTTTAGAACGATGTTAGAGCATGATGTGGTTCCGTGGGTTCCGATTATGAACGTCCTTTTGACTGCATTGGTTAGGAGGAATATGATTGGTGATGCACATAACTTGTATGATGAAATGGTTCAAAGAAAAATCTATGGTGATTGCTTTACCCTGCATGTCCTAATGCGTGCGAGTTTGAAAGAAGGGAAGACTGAGGAGGCTGAGAAGTATTTTCGGGTGGCGAGGGGTAGAGGGTTGGAACTTGATGCAGCTGCGTATAGCATTGTTACTCAGGCTGCTTGTAAGAGGCCAGACTTGAATTTGGCTTGTGAGCTGTTGAAGGAGATGAAGAAGTTGGGCTGGGTGCCGTCTGAGGGTATGTATACATCTGTGATTGGTGCTTGTGTGAAGCAGGGAAATGTTGTAGAGGCATTGAGGCTTAAGGATGAGATGTTGAATAGTGGCATTCCAGTGAACATAATTGTTGCAACAAGTTTGATGAAAGGGCATTGTGTGCAGGGGAACATTAATGGTGCATTACAGTTGTTTGATGAGATTATTAAGGCTGGTGTTACTCCCAATGTGATTACTTTCTCAGTTTTGATAGATTGGTGCTCTAAGACTGGGAATGTGGAGAAGGCATATGAACTTTACTCCCAAATGAAACTCACAGGCATCAAACCAAATGGTTGTATTGTAAATTCTCTGTTAAGGGGATTTCGGAAACAACATTTGCTAGAAAATGCATATAAGTTACTTGATGAGGCAGTTGAACATGGTATTACTAGTGTTATTACATATAACATCCTTTTATCCTGGCTTGGTGAACAGGGGAAGGTTAATGAGGCTCATAATTTGTGGGACAAGATGATGAGCAAGGGTATTACACCTTCACTTGTTTCTTACAATAACGTGATACTTGGTCACTGCAAAAAGGGCTGTGTGGATGATGCATATAGTGTGATGAATGATATCCTTAAAAGGGGTTTAAAACCAAATGCTGTTACATACACTCTTTTGATAGATGGCTTTTTTAAAAAAGGTGATTCTGACCGTGCCCTTGATATGTTTGAGCAAATGGTAGCTGCAAATATTGCACCTACAGACTTCACATTTAACACCGTTATAAGTGGCTTGTGCAAAGTGGGCCGGGTGTCCGAGACAAAGGATAAGTTGAAAAATTTTATGAACCAGGGTTTTATTCCTACTTCTATGACATATAATAGCATCATTGATGGATTTGTCAAGCAAGGTGCAATTGATTCAGCACAGTCTACCTACAGGGAGATGTGCGAAAGTGGAATTTCACCAAATGTTATCACTTGTACTAGTTTGATTAATGGACTTTGCAAAAGCAATAGCATTGATCTTGCTTTGAAAATGCATAATGATATGAAAAACAAGGGTTTGGAGTTGGATATTATTGCTTATAGTGCTCTCATTGATGGTTTGTGCAAAGTGCAAGACATGGAAAATGCATGCAAATTCTTCTCTGAACTCTTGGAGGTTGGTTTAATTCCAAACACTATTGTTTATAACAGCATGATTAGTGGCTTTATAGATTTGAATAATATGGAAGCTGCACTTAGCTTGCACAAGAAAATGATAAGTAATAATGTTCCATGCGATTTGCAAACATACACCACACTGATTAATGGACTTTTAAAGGAGGGTAAGTTGAGTTTTGCTTCTGATCTTTACTCAGAGATGCTTTCCAGGGGTATCGTACCTGATATCTTCATGTATACTGTTCTGATAAATGGACTCTGTAACCAAGGTCAACTGGAGAAAGCATGCAAGATCCTAAAGGAAATGGATGGGAACAATATAACTCCTACTGTTCTTGTTTATAACACTTTAATTGCTGGACACTTTAGGGAGGGGAATCTGCAAGAGGCTTTTAGACTGCATGATGAGATGCTTGATAAAGGTCTTGTGCCTGATGACACTACATATGATGTTCTTGTAAACGGAAAGTTGAAGGGATTGTATACCCATGCCAGAGCTTAATTTGCATAAAAGAGATTCAGGACATACATTCCAGTAATGGGCTTTATTACTACTGAATCTTACAGAAAGTTGTTGAATCATTTGAAATGGTCTCATTTTCCATTGTTTATCTCAAGGGCCCAGAAGCATGGACCAAAACTCCTTTGCCAATTTCAACATGATTATTTTTCACAGAAATTGTAGTTCTTTCATTTTGATTATGAGTTACCTTACAATCATAGCCAAAATGAACTCTGTCTGTTGATTCTTTCTTTGGCCAAGAGCATAACAATGTCAGTGACCAGATATTATGCAGATAATTGAGTACTCTGGTTACCGGAATTTCTAATAGCTGCAGTGTGGCAGTCTTCACTTGTGGGGCTATTAGCAGTGGGAAAACTTGGACTTCTCAGGTGTGATCTTAACATCCCTTCTGTTTTTTTTTTTTATGGATTACATCTTTACTTTCATTTTGTGTGAGAGGAAGGGTTATACAATTTGCTCTTCTGGTTTTACTGGTAACTGTTTGCTGCTAATTTTACCATTGTGACTGGACAAGGATGGGTAGTCGTTTTTCGTTAACTTATCCAGATGGCTATTGACTGGAGCTTAATTTTAATTTATAGTTTAGAATGGATATTCTGTTTATGTTTTACAATTTTAGATGATTAGCATTTTACCATCTATTTTTTGTGGGGCCTTCAAGGTTGATACATAAACACTATATCCACTGGCAGGGATAGCTTATCCTTTCACAATTTGTTACTTGAGAGAGAAAAAAGGGAAAAATTGAATAGTTGTTTGGATGTAAAATTTATTACATATTGTCATGGTAGTTGTCTTTATATTTTGGAAATAAAACTACCTTTAGAGTTTAAGTTGTGAAATCTTGCAATCATGGTATATTGATTCCAATTTTTCTTCCTTGCAGAGTATGCATATCATGAAAATTGATGAGAACAGTGATGTCTGTAGATTTGGGGTTGTACTGCTAGAATTCGTAATGGGCAGGTCAGAGGGTGGAGTTCAAGGCTAGACACTATTCTATGGAGCTAGGTCCAGCACAATTGGAGCAAAGAAAGGGTGGCGAAGATACTTGATTAATTGCTCCAGAGATGGTTTGGCTGATTATGTTGTGTTTTGGAGCACGACCATGTGAAAAGTGGTTGAAATGCTTGCACAAGTGAGGCAATCAAACACATCACGCTGCAGTGACTTTGATCCTTGATCTAGATAAGGAGATAGGAGTAAAATGTTCAATAGGGTAGTGCTTTCTGTATATCACTAAATGCACACCACTTTTGAACCTTGTCTATGCACTGTTTTACCGTCAAGTATTTCTGCATGGATCAACTTCCAATAACTCAACACAAATGAGATTTCCCAAAAAAAAAAAAAAGAAAGAAAGAAGGGGCAAGTGAAAATGGAAGAGTATATTGATATATTATGTATGATTGAGCTCCATTTAGTTTAGCATTTGTTTGGTTTAGAGTTTGGAGAATTAATTCTGAAAAGGGTTTTCAAAGGAATTGATTTTGTAAAGATTGGTTTTGAAAGAAGCTATACGAGTCCATGCGCTCCAGATCTATACTCTTCTGGGGGATTTGAATGTGTGATTTGATAATATCTTCATGTTTATAGGACCCATATTGTCACTTGCAAATATTTTAAATTCATTTATGAGATACTGACTCCAGGTTGAATAACAGCCATTTGATTTTAAATAAAATTGATCCGACGGTGGTAAACATTAACAATGCATCTATTTTAAAAGGGGACTAACCTAACTCCCAAATATGTGAGTACAACGTATCAATCACCCGAATACTAAATCCTGGTCGCAACTCTAATAAGGAAGTGCTGCTTCCAAGGCGTTTCAGCACCTTGTTTGGACCTGATTTTCTTAAATAGAGCTTCTAATATACACCTCTAGGAAAACGTTCGGGGTCTTAACCTTATCATATCTTGGTCTCCCTCTCGAAATTCCACATTTCTGCTTCGTAAATCTACACTAGATTTATATTCTTGGTTGCTCATCTTGATTTTTCTTTGTATTTCTTCATGGAGGTTATGGATGTGTTTCGCAAACTCCTCAGCTTCTTAGCTAATTCTAGTTTCAATAGGCAGTGGTACAAGATCAACTGGTTGTCATGGCTTCAACCTGATTACTATTTTCAAATGGTGAGTGACCAGCACTTCTGTTGATGGAATTGTTGTAAGCAAATTCTGCTATAGGAGGGACTATGTCCCATGATTGGGTAGTATCTTTTAGTAGATCTCCTAAACTCCTATTTGTAATTTCAGTTTGCCCATCAATTTGAGGATAATAAGAAGTAGAAAACTTCCGTTTGGTCCCATAACTTTCCACAAAGTCTTCCAAAAGTAAGAGAAAATGTGACATCATAATTTGAAACTGTGCTTTTTGGAAAATCATGCAGTCAGGGACGGATTTTTGGTTTTTTTGGTTGTAGCGCAGGGAGGAGTGGGGGAGCAGGGGTCTTGACCCCCTCAATATATATATATATATATATTACTACCAAATTTGGTTTTTTGACTCCAAAAAACTTATCCTTCACTATTTTTACTTTTTATTTTACCCAACTTAATTCCTCTTCTAACCAATTGCTAGAAAGGGATAACTTCAACTATTTTCCTCTTATCTCATTCGTGCTATATATATATATATATATATTCTTCAATTAAAAGTTGTTTTTCCACCTATTTATACTTAGAGGAGCATGGTTCATGCCATTATTGGAGTAAAAGGAGAAAGTGAAAGTATGATTCTCCATTCTGCTATTTTCTTCGTTTGTCTATTATTGTGATTTGCTAGTGCTTGCATAAGAGGTTGGAGGGTTCGCTGTGTTTGATTACACGGTGAAGAACTTGAGTGACAGTTTTGTTGAGCGTGAAGCTTGTGGCTGCTGTTGGTGCGCTGATCTCAAAGCTTGTTGTTAGTTTCAACCTTTGTTTTCACCTTCTTGCCCCATGAAATGCAATGGCTACATTTATTGTTACCCAAATCGCTGAAGAAAATTAGCCGGCTACCCACACCAAGTAGACTCTCCTGGAATGACTGATTATACAGATGCTTTATATTGGGATATATAAAAAATATTTTATGACTGGAAGGAATAAGATGCAATGGTAGTAATATTGACCGGAGGACCTTCTAATATCACAACGATTCATAAAGGCACTCTGGCTTTTAATTTTATGGATCACCAAAAGAAAGCAAGTCATCATCACATTCAGGTTTTCCATACTAGTTAGAGTAAATTAGTTGTCATACTGTGATGTGATGCCATATAAATTTGTGAGTGGTTCCAGCAGCCTGCAATTCCCTTTGCATTTTGTATTATTTGTTGTTTAAAGAGATACTGCTTGCTCGCCTTATCTTCTCATTATCAAGTACATGCTAATTTGATTTTGGTGTGTATTGCATGGACTTTTATAAATCTTCTATTTGTTTCATTCTCTTTTTTGGTAGGATTATATATCTCTGTAGTTTAAACTAAGTTAAATTGCATGCCTACTTTTATTTCGGTTTTCTAATTGTGCACCTAATTGCATGTTAAATACACTGGCGCTAATGATTGGTCTCTAAAATGCCTTTTTTTAAATTCATATTTCTTGATTTATAGTTTAGATATTATAAACTACACACTACGTACCAAAACATTTTTTGTCAAATGCCATACTTTTATTCTATTTGGGCATTTTGTCGACACCCTTGGGGTGTTGGTGTTGTGCTTCTAGATTTAGTTACCCCCTTCTCCTTTTTTTTTTTTTTTTCGTTTTTACCATTTTTGAATAGCCAATTTACAAGTAACAATTGATTAGAAATTACATAAACAGGATTCTAGAATGTTGAAAGCAAGAAAGCATTTATATGTGCCTTCCTGTGTAGTGATTAAGCACATTTTCTGATGGCATAAATATTCTATCTTATTATTCTCTCTATCCTACTAGGATCCGGTTATAGATCTTTTTAGTCATTAAGTTTGGTTTTTGGAATAGTCCTTTTTTCTATGCTTTTGGAATAGTTTTCACTGTAAGGCAAGTTTTTTTAAACTTATATAAAATGATAAAATGTTTGATGCAGTTTTGTATATAACTTTACAGTTTCCTGTGAATAGAACCGTATCATAGATGAATTATCTATTTTGGCCTCTGATAAGAATTTTGGGGGACAAATTAATTTATCAGAATTTAAAAATTTATAGATAATCTCTCACCATTAAAAAAGAGAGATATATTAATTTTTTCGTACAGATCTATACAACCAAAAAGTCCTTAAAATTTTTGTATAAAGAGACTAATATATCCTTCTTTTTAAATAATAAAAGACTACTTATTAATTTTTAAATCTTAAAAAATTAATTTATTTCCCAAAATTTTTATGAAGCATCAAAATGAATATTTCGTCTTATTTATATACATGTCATATAGCCAGCCACCATAGCTCGCGTGTGCCGTTTGTACAATTAGTCACATCAGTTATTTGCAAAAATATATAATTACCTTCCATAGAAGCCTGCGATAGTTTTCTTATATTGCCATGTTCAGGGGTAATGCAATCAACATGAAAGGATAGAAGCCTACCAAGACACAAGGAGATTTGACATAGCATCTAAAAATGAAGGATTTTAACTTTTGTATTGTTAATTTAAATACTTCTTTGAACTTTGATTGTATTTCTTTGAACTTTATTCAATTTTTATTAATAAAATATATTTTTTGATACTAAATTTGTAAATAAGATGATGAGAAGAACTAGATGAGGACTAGAGTTATTGAGACTAGAGAAGGATTAATTATTTAGAACTAAGGTAGGACTAGTTATTGAGATTAGAGTAGAACTACTTATTTTTTAGTTTTTCATTTGTAATTTAATAAATATTACTTGTTTGTATAATGTTTAATACTTATTTTAGTATTTTGACTATTTTAAGAGTTTATTTGGTTAGACTGATATATAAAATTTATGTTTTTTTGATGGTGAATGTGGATATTAGGTGTTTAAAATTGACATTTCAAAAATTTAGAAATTTTTTTTAATTATTAGACATTGGTGACTGATTTTGTAGTTAGCGACCAAATTTGAGATCGATTTAGAATCCGAAAACTTAGTCCTAATATTAGTGACCGCTTTTGTGACTAATTTAGAGACTAATTTTGTGATCAATAATTTGGTCTAAACTACCAACTAAATTTGTGATTAAAAAAATGTCAGTCACAAATTAGAAAATTTCTAATGACTGATTTAATGATTGAATTAGTGATTGACTTTTACCAGTTGCAAATTAGCAACTAATTTAGAGAATAATTTAGCAACTGATATAACATTCGAAAAATCAGTCTATATTTAGTGACTGATTTATGAGTAGCTAACGCTTGACTAGGCCATTGATCAAAATTGGTCATAGATGCTTGTGAACTAGTTGCTAACTCACCCTCTAAATTTAACAATCGAGAAATTGATTGCCAATTTTTTTAACAACCACTGATTTAGCGATCAAAATATCGGTCACAAAATTAGTTGTTATCTAATTTAACAATCGATTTTTTTACTCTAGCGATCGAAAAATCAGTCACTATTTACTAATTTTCTTGCAGTGAAAGTAATTAATATTATTTATTTTTATTTCTCTTAATTTTATTTATATTATGTTAAATGTAAATTATTTTTAAGTATAAAAATTTATTTATTTTATAATGATCAAGAAAGAAGAAAATAAGTAAAAATAAAGTAAAAAGTGGATTAACATTAAAAATATTTGGAGTTTAAAGAGTAACAAATGTTAGTATATTTAGTCTTACAAATTGTTAAATTGAATATGTTGTATTTGTTTTATCTGTTGATTTATTTTAAATGCATATAACATAATTATTACAATAGTTGTTTACCATTATTTTTTATTATATTTTCATAATAATAAAGGAGAAGGAGAGAATATTAGATCCTTTTATGATAGGAAAATAATGAAGTTTTGATAAGAATTTTAATAGAATGTCATGTGCGACTTTAGCATATATATATATAATCATCTAAAATATTTCTTTATTACATATTATAATATTCATTTGATGATACAACTCATTAACTTTCGGGCCCTCCTTTATATGTTTTCTAGATTTGTCCCTACATTCACACTCACTACCTCACCAAAGAAGAGTTGAGCAATTTTAGATCCATCGCACATTTTCTTACATAGAATGAAGTGGATCAATTTTGAAAATCTTCTGCTATAACAAAGATTGAATCATAGCCCCCTGGCGTCATAGGGAGCCCTAGGACAAAGTCAATGGATAAAGCCAGCCAACTCATTAGGGATTGATAGTGGAAAAAATATTTGCATGATTTGGGAGTACTATGTGGCTGTACTCCTGGACTAATCATATAAGTATATTTTATATGGGACCCATTATTAACATACAATCACATGAAAATATACTTACATAATTAGCTGGAAGCACAACTATGTAGTGCTCTCGGATTATGTAAGAATTTCTCCTGGCAATGGTGTGTTAAACTAGAATTTTGCCCCTTTCTTTAAACTAATGTAAAGCTTTTCAACCCTTATAGTCTCTAGGACTTGTCTTAGGTGTATCAAATGCTCTTCTCTGCTGCAATTGTAAATGAGCATGTCATGCGACAAACTTCCCAATATATGGTTGTAAAACGTGATTCATTATCCTTATAAAGATACTCGGGGCATTAGTGAGTGTGAATGGCATCACCAACCATTCGTAGAGTTAATCCTTCATCTTAAATGATGTCTTCTATTCATCTCCTCATCGAGTTCTGATTTGATGATAGCCACTCCAAAGGCCAGTTTTTGAAAACACCCTTGCTGCCATCACGAAATCGAGCATATCATCAATTCTAGGTATAGAGAATTGGTCTTCAGTGGTTATTTTATTGATTTTCTACCATCAATACATATCCTCCTACTGCCATCCTTTTAGGTGTCAACAATGCCGAAACTACACAAGTATTGAGGCTATCTCAAATAAAATCTTTAGATAAATTAAACGTCTTGTATCAGCCTTTAAAGTTCTGCATGTGCAGTTGGGCTCATTCTATAAGCCGACAGATTTGGAAATTGGAAGTGAAGCTCCAAGCATCAGGTCAATTGCATGTTGAATATTCCTCATAGGAAGGAGTCTCGTAGGCAATTCTTCTAGAGTCAAACCCTTAAAATCTGCTAATATTCCTTGCAAATCAGCTTCAGATTATTGGCAGTCTAAAACATCATGATTCTGCTTCATAAACAATGCATGAACAATACTACCCCCTTTCTTACTTTCCTCTTCAAATTGTTTCACTGACAATATGTTGGCAATTGTTGCGGTTGTTTGTCTTCATGGCAGCCCCTCCTTTTTTATTGGTAAAAGCTCGATCTTTGTTCCGTCATGAGTAAAAGCATAGGTATTGGTCTTACCATCATGTAGCACCTCTCTATCATACTGCCATGGATGTCCCAACAAAATGCGTGCCACCTTCATTGGAATAACATGATGGTGCTTACTTTGGTGAAGCGTATATAGTTTAGCTTCACCGTGAAGTGCTAAGTTGGCCGAATAATAATGCAATAAATGGACAGTAATGCAAGTTCTAAGTTAGATTTTGAATTCTTGAACTCGGAACTCGCATTGAGTTCATATGAGGCTTCCTCATCTTCTGAATTAGCATCAAAGGGAACTCGGAACTCGCATCAATCCTAAACTCAAAATTTGGAAGTTGTATATTCTTTGACCAACTCAGCATTTTATGATGAAGCAAACTCTATACATTTTACCAGAGAATTGACCTAACATCACACAAATGTGTTTCCTTGAACCAGTCACCAAATGTGAATGTAACTAAACTCTGTTTAGTAATAGGAAAGAATGTGTCATTGATCCAAGCAACCTTATGAGGTTCTGGATGTTCTCAACATTTCAACTTCTCCTTCTCTACAAGAGCTTGTGAAACAATGTTGGTGCAATTGCTGTTGTCAATGATCAGCTTGAAACCTGATTTCTACACTTAACATTTGTGCGAAAAATGTTGTTTCGAGGCCATTTGTCGTCCAAAGAATCCTTAGGCACTGCAAGAATGCGCTACATCACCACAGTCATTTGATCTTCTCCTTCGACTTCTTCCACATCTCCTTTTTCTAGGGTTGTATGTTCTTTATCTCCTTGCTGGTCACCTTATTCACAAAGATTCAAGGTTTTGGTTGGGCGCATGGACGCAAAGTGGCCTTTTCCTCCACATTTAAAGCAATCATTATCCCGGCCTTTCTTGTTGCTCTTTTGAAATCAGAATCTCTTGAGACTTTGGTAACATTTGATCGGTTCTTGGCTTGCTACAAGGTTGGAGCTGTGTTCTTCGTCGAAAATTCTCTTGATTTTGAATAAATGCGTCTGGTTGACGGAAGTCTTAACTAAATTTCAATTTTGAGAGCCGTTTGATATACCTTATCAATTCTAAAGAATCGAGTTATAATCATTTCTCACTGGATTTTAGGATTTAGCCCAACTTTCTAGCATGCTAGAGGTAGGAATTACTTTATTAATCGGACAACGGACAGTTAAATTGTTGAATTTTTCCGTATATTCTTAAATTGTCATGTTGCCTGGCTTCAGCTGCTGCAATTCTTCAATCAACGATTCCTCATAATGATGCGGAAGGAATCTCTCCTGTAGCTTGAGTTGCATTTCTTCCCAATGAATAATAGGAGCCTAGCCAAGCCTGGTCATGCGTTCTTCAATGTTGCGCCACCACATCCGAGCCTGTCCTTTTAGCTTCATTTTTTGCATAGCGAACCTCCCTTTCTTCTTTTATTCCATACCAGTCAAAATGTCTTCTAAAGCTGTTATCCATTTGGCAAATTTTACAGGGTCCATTTTTCCAAAAAAAGCTAGGACATCCAAGTTGACTTCTTTGGGAATATCATGATGGAAGGCTTCATAGTGGTTGTGTTGCTCCAAATGTGGTTTGTAACCACAACGAAATGCAGCCTTAAGAAGTATCGTGATTTTGATCCATCGAATCGGGCCTTCAACTCCTCCTTCTTGGTTCATTAACATTGCTTTCCACGTCACGATTTTTGTTCTCAGGATCTTCATGGTTTACCCTTCACCATTTTCGGTTCATGATTGATGATTAATGTTTCTTTCCCAGCTTCTAACCTTGCAACTCGATTTGACAAATTGTGAATTTCTTCTGCCATTTGCAGCAGTAAGTTGTCCCTTTCACGATCAGCGAGTTTGCGTCAAAATTCTCTACCATTCCTTGTTGCCATTGGAAAGCAAAGTAATCCTTAGAAACCTGCTCTGATGCCAGACTAACGCAGCCCAAGAATTTACTTAAAAATTTAAGTTAGATGGGAAGGGGAAATTATGGAATTGGATGGGTATATGTAAGGGATAAGCATGGTTTGTGTGGGAGGACTCCGCCTCCTTCGATAGAATCTGATAAAATTAGGATCCTAATCCTAAGTTGGCAAGAAAACCCAGAAAGATATATTCTGATTATCCCAAAGTTACAAATATAATAGCTATTTGTAGGCCTTATAGGACTCTAGAGCTAACTAGATTCTTCAGTCACTTAATTAAATGACATTTGACTGACTTTTGGACTCTTCATACTTAATTGGAACCCCACTCACAAGATTATTTGATAAACTATTAATCCAAAACTCTTCGTTGTTCTAGACCTTGATAAAAATATCTATTAAGTAATAATTAATTTCTTGCATCAATTCTGTTTCGCTTTTGTCTTGTGTCAAGGGTTTTTTTTTGTTTTTTTTGGGTTCATTCCTTTATGAAAGTTGGTTGTATCCTCTTTTAAATATGAAATAATAATAATTAAAAAAAAATTACCCTAGATAACAATTTTCGACACGGGGGGGAGGCTACTAAATAGGGAACAAGAATTGGCTTAACGTTGTTTTTATTTAGATTTGCTGAACTGAGGATTATTGCCTTTTAGAGTAGTTATTTTTATCTTAAGTATTTTAACTTTTAAGCTGGTGGATGATATATAATCTATTTGGATTGTGCAAATTATGCTTGGCCAATTTTTATTGTATTGGATAAATTACAAATTATGATATTTAGAATTTGTCTTTATTTATTTTATATTTTCAAATTTTTAAAAAAATTTATTGATATATTGGGTATCCATGGTATCTGTGAATACCTATTTATTTGGTGGAGAAATCAAAGGCAGGTACTCGTGCGAGTATGGGGTGAGGATAGGGGTAGATTTTTATCCATCCCTTATCCTCGTCCCACTCCATTGACATTCCTAATCAAAATAATCAAAAAATATAATTTAATATTATGGATTAAAGCAAAAGTTTTCAAAAGGAAATAAATGAGGCGTTTGGCAAACAGAATGAATTTTCATTACTGAGAATGGTATTCATAGAAATGTTATTTCTGTAAATAGCTTTTCTGAGCATGATGGTTAGGTGCGTTAGGCATGCAAATTAAATTATCAGAAATCTTGCAATTTTTATGTTTGGTTGACATTGGTATTCCCAAGAATATTGTATACATTTTAAAAAATACCCTTAATTGTGGCTGAAGGTGGCAGTGGCAGTTGGTGGTGATAGGGATATTTTGGTCTTTTTATTTAGGGACAATATTCTCTTCCCATGGATTGGGTTCCTTTGGGAGGAGGTAGGAATATTTTTGAGGCTTTTTTTCTTCCTGGAAATGCAATATTTCTAGGAAAATTTTTCCAAACCTTATACCAAATATAGGAATCTTAGATAATCTTAGATTTCCATGTCAGATTCTGAGCTATATTTTTACATGCCCCCATGCCAAACGTCTAAATGAATGCAAAGAAGGATTTTGACCACGGGGCAATATTAGAAGAAAATTCGAGAGAAATATATCTATTCAACAAGGCAATTAAAAATTAAAAATAGAGTAAAATTAGAGTTGTTAAAGTGGGCCAACCCGGTGAATTAAAAATAGAGTAAAATTAGAGCTGTCAAAGTGGGTTAACCCGGATCACAAGCCAAAAACTAGTTATACGAGCTCACTTTTTTGGTGAGTCATAAAAATAGCAACCCGGCTCAACCCACCCGAGCTAGTGAGTTAAACGAGTTGGCTCACCAAAAAATAAAAAAATAAAAAAATTAGAAAAAAAATCAAAAAAATCTTAAAATTAATTAAAAATACCAAAAAAGGTTAAAAAACATTAAACAGACTGCATATACACTAATATCAGAAATTTTAGTTATACAAAAGCCAAAAGAAATTATGCAAAACAAAGATAACAACATATAAAATTCAACATAATAAGCAAAACTTCACCATGGTAGTAATAATTAATAACTTATAATCCTATCAGGCACTGGTTAAGATTAGTCAAATATAACAATTAAGCAACTTCATAAGATATTATACACTATACATCATAAAGTGTAGTTATTACTTGTTAGTGCTGCCTATCATTTCTTACTAGTGCTAATTTTTTTTTAAAAAAATTTTTAAAAAAAAGGGGGCCAACCCACTTCCAACCTAGTCTGAACCCACTTAACTCGCGGGTTATACGGGTTGGGTCAAATTGATCCACTTTTATATGAGCTGAAATTTTGCTAGCTCAACCTACCATTATGGTGGGTCGAGCCAAGCTGGTTCACAGGTTGCAGCCCACTTTGATGGCTCTAATTAAAATATACAATCTACTCTTGAAGTTTGTTAAAATAGCACCAAACCCCTATCTTCCCTCAGTACTGCACTCCACCTCATTAAAGTAATGGTAACAGTTAAATGTGACAGAATATTCTTCTTGTTAACCAAGGTTTATTTTTTGTTTTTATTTTTTTATTTTACAAAAAAATTAACATCTCAAAGTCCATTGTCTTCTCTACCTGATGCTTGAACCCATCTTCATGCAGTACCCAAAAACATCAGAGATGCTCATTTGCACCCTATGCTACACAAAAAACCACAATCCCAAGCACAACGATCACTCACAAAACCTTAAAACAGCACAACAAAGTATCATTGGATACCTCTATTCATATCATGGCTGCATCAACCAAACCCATTCCAACAACATTTACCCACATTACTGCCTCATCATTGAACTTGCAACAATATTGTAGAAAGCATTAAGCTAAATTAGAGAGACTTTGCAACCAATAGCCATTACAACATCGACTTGCTTGATTGACTTAATCAAACTTTCATGATCATTCATGTCATCCACAGAGTCATATAGAGAGATGTACAAGAACATTTAATCATAGTACGAAATTAGTTCTAAAATTGAAATTGTTCATAGAGCACATACCTGGAGGAAGGTAACACCAGAATTCTTGAAGCTTCAAGTAGTTGTTCCTTGTTGCCAAGATTAGCAGTTGTGACGAACTTAGGCTTAGGAGGGGAGCTTATAGTCTTTTACACTTGCCCAGAGCAGTGTGGTGCCCAAACTATACGTGCCTTCTAATGGCTCTTGTGGGTTTGAATTAGGATTTTGGCATTCTTTGTCATGGATGAGGGCAATGTGAGACCAGAGGAGTCAGGGAGGAGGATGTCCCAAACGCAACTATGGTTAACTTAGGTTTAATGTCAACAATTAGTCTCACTCACTTTAATGGGGTGGAGTGCAATATTAAGAGAAGGTTGGGATTTTGTGTTATTTTGATAAATCTCAAGGATAATTTCTACATTTTACTCTTAAAAATATATAAAACCCGAAGTTCAATATACCACTTTAGAAAAAAGGTATATATTTAAAACAAAAATTCCAAAGTTCTCATTTTCATTTCATGTGCCTCAAATTTTAACCTCCCTTTGCAGAAAACACAGGCAAACTCCAACCCTTGTTGGAGCGCCGAATTCTCCATTTTGCAGAGTTATTGATTGAAGGTTGGAACCATTACTATGGTAAGCCCTCCTTCATTATTCATCAAATTTACCATCTTTTTCACTTTGATTTCGAGCTAATTCCAATTAAAACGAGTTTTCCATTGAAGGACGCTGTTCTTTTGTTTTGCGTTACATGAAGATGAGATGACTTTACAAGAATGCATTCTTAACAGTTTACATCGTTCGAACCCCTGATTCAATTAACATTCAAGACTGTGAATCAGATTGTTGTGGAAGCATGGGGTTTCACATTCATGTGTTGAAAAACAAAAATGAAATTTTATTTATAATTTGGAGTTTAGGCTTTCCTAGCAAAGAAAACTCGGATTCGGGGTGGAGAGTGTGGGGGAACTTTTTAAAAGTTTGTTTCTTATTTTTCAAATTGTTTTCCTATAGGACATTATAGCTTCATTTGCTCCATATCTAGAGGGAGAGGGCTTTGTTTTTGTTTTTGTTGTTGTTATTATTATTATTATTTTGGTTCTTTTCAAATTGTGTTTCATTGTTCTAGAATTGAAACTAAAATATGGAACAGGCTAAAGCATTTTTTGCGGAGCTTGCTATAGCGGCTGCTACCTATGCTGGTAGATATGGCATCTAGTCTTGGAAAGAATTCAAGGCAAGACCGCCGAGGATGCATATATTTTATGAAGTTGGTTTCTAGGCTACCATGGCTCAAAGGGAAGAAGCTCTCATACTCATTGCAATTAAGATTCTAATATGGTGATGATGGTGTCAACTCATTGCAACAATAACTTAAAGGAGAAAAAAAAAAAATCTCAAATATCATATAGGCTGAAACACTATCTACAGACTTGTCCTTCCGGGGATTAATTCAATTAATTTGCAATATTTCTTAATTTGATAATATTGATGTTTCCTGTGATATCTTTGCAACCTTATAGGTAATGCATGCATGCCTAATAGATAATAAGGATTAAGTCTCTTAATGTTAAATCAAATGACAAAGTTCCTGTCCCAATTAGTATTGAAATTTTGGTTGTTGTTGTTGTTGAAGTTTGGGATATAAATGTCTGTGTGGACCATCTTCACATTTGGTCCAAGTTGGTAATGGGTGAATATTGTGAAAAAAAGTAGTGAGTGGAATAAAATTTTAATTTTAAAAGTGAAGTTGATAATTTTTAATTAATTCATAACCAGAACCCAAAAAATTATACGAACATCAAAAAAATTTTGAGCCATTAATATGTATTAAATTTTTTTAAAAAAATTTATATTTTTTAAAATTACTATGCTAATTATATCAAATAAAAAATCTCATCAAGTATATCAAATTTAGTTGACTGAAAATGTATTTACTTTTGTAAAAAAAAAAATAATTTCTAATCAAAAACATATTTTGTGAAGATATAAATTATTCTAAAATTGAAAATTTTTGTTTTGAGAAAAGAAAATGGCTATTAATAAATGAGTGGAAAAATTTAAAATTGACTATGCAACTATTTAATATAAGTATTGAAAAAAGATAATAATAAAAAATATTAAATTAAAGTATTAAATTGAGACTTTTGATATCAAAAATATAAAATGTTATAATAGTACTTTAAGATATAAATATATGATATAATATGATATCATATAATATGATAGTCATTTTGATCTATTTTCAACAATATTAAATTATTGATTCTGTCTGCTTAAATTAAAATAGGGTCACAATATAATTTCATAATTTTAAATATAAAATTTCTATGGATGCAAAATAAGATTCTAAATACTATTAAAAATATAAAACCTTAGCTATAGGATCAAAATTTAATGGCACATATTTAATATCAATTAATCATCAACTTGGACCATAATTAAAGATGGTCCACAGCTTATGTCATAAACCAATATTTGAAAGTCAGTAACAATCATCTTAGGCTTGGTTTGGTGTTACTGTGACTTTTTAAAAACTGCTGAGTTCTCTCAGCTCTCTAAAAGTTGCTTTAAAAAGGTCATAGTAGTATCGTTTGGTAAAATAATATAAAAATTACTCTCAATAAGCAGAAGCTACAAAAGTATTGTTTGGTAAAATTATTCTTAATATCTAAAATGATTACAATGGTTATAAATACTAAAGAAAATAATTTCTATTTTTAATATCATTAAATAGAGTAAAGTTTATTAATTTTTTAAATTTTAGAGAATACAAACCAACTTCAAAATGTACCTCATAAGAGCTCCCAAGAGCACCCCCTAGCTCTCAAAAATTAGGAGCAAAAACACTCTAACTTTTTGATTTATCAAATAAAAAAAATTAACTTATACTTTTTATAAATTAAAATACCCTTTTAAAAAACACTACTTAATTAGGCCTTAGAATATTGGATGCTGACCACGATTGCAGCGGATGCAGTGCTCCATTGCAAGTACGTGAATTAAGTGCCATTGATTGATTAATTAAGGATTACAGGTCATTTAACTTATTATCTGGTTAGCATATTAGAAAATATCTCTGCCATGTCACTGACACAACATAGCAGGATATGTCATTGTCATTTCACTTAGGCCTTTTCTGTTTTTCATTCATCTTGATTGCTCTGCTAGTGGGAGTTCACTTGTACTGAAATTAGCCAATCTATTGGTTTGATGATCAGCCCTTCTCATGTTTAAAGTGTGTATCTACTCCCTTCATTTTAGAATATATATTCATTTTTTATATTTTAAAATTTTAGAATATTTATTTATTTTTAATATTAAAATAATATTAATTTTTTTAATTATATTTTTATTTTAATTATTATTTATTATTATTATAATTAAAATTAAAAAATATGTTAAATTAATTCACTATTTTTAGATAAAAATAATTTTATTTATTTATATAATTTTATGTTATTATTAAAGTTAATTTTTTCTTAATCTATATATTTTTTAATTTTGGACAGATATTATAAAATAAAGAAAGTATTTAATTTACTTCAAATTATATGCATTTTGTGATATATAGCAGACTTATCAAGTGAGAATGCTTTTATTATATGAGAAGTGATGAAAAAAGACAAATCTCGACCTTAGGATCAAAGTGTGTGTCTGAGATTATTACACTTAAAAATTAAAAACTCACATGACCTCACTTCCCTTCACCCTCAAAGCTAATTTCCAATTCCTTAATGCCTTCCCTCTTTCCGCTGCAATTCTCCCAATGTCTTAACGTCTTTCCTTCAAAGTTTATACCTGCAATTCACTATCTCAAAATTAAACACCTTCATAAAAGTATTAGGGTTTATGGAAATGTACATACGTCTTGTGGCGGGCCAAAGTCTCATCAGTCTATAATTTCATCGTTAGAGTTAAAAGGGGATGTCCTTTATACTGTGATTCTTTTGGAACCTAATGTGTGATAAGATGAATTCTCAGCCATGGATCTATATAAAATTTTTCAACTGTGTCCTGTGATGATGGTTTCACTTTTTGCTTCATGGTAATTCCTATCCTGTAGTTATAGACAAGCTACTATTCATACATAGCATAAATATTAAGTTTATAAAATCATTATAGATAATATTAATTGGAATTGGAGAAATTGTAATATGTTCATAAAATAAAAAGTTTTCCATATTTGGGAAGATTCCACTATCAACAGCAAAGGGTTCCACAGAAAGACCTCAACATTTTGTTCGGACTTTGGAAGCCACACCATAAAAGTTTCACTTTACACTCTTTACATTTATTTATTGTTATTTTTATGGTTAACTACGGGGTGCAAAGGCACCCAATGAAACCAAGAAACAAAAGTTACATCTGGGGAATAAGATAAGATGTGATCTCTTGTATTTGCTCCACCTTGGGGTGTTTAGAGCGTTACATCAATTATCGAAAAAAAAGTGATAAATACTCCATTAAACATTTTCAGTGGTATATGAGTATATCTGCTTTGCAGAGAAGCATTAATTTCTTCTCTCTTAACAACTTGTACTATTACCCAGTCATGAAATCGAGGCCTTTTATAATTTCCCTAATGGCAATGAAAAAGGCTTGACAATTGACAACTTCTCACTGTTTTGTCGAAAATTGATCTAGTAATTCAATTATTTGTTCAACCTTTGCAGGTAGCCTTTTTCTCACCGTGTATTTTACATTTTTAATTGTATGAAGCTTTTTCTTTTTTTTTTTTTAAAGTATTATATCTTTAAGTGATTCATTTTTTGGTTTGGTTTTGTTTCCTTATAATAATTTGTACAGAAGACATTTTGAAGCGCCAATAGAGGCATGGAAGGAGATTTCTAGCAGATGGTAATTTTTTATTGTTTATTGAAAAAATATATATTTTTTGTTAATCGTAACACTTTTCATTAAGATTGTCTTCATTGTGTCGATGCATATAGAATTTAGGATGGAAAATCAAAATTTGATTTATGGTTTGACTGATTTTGTAATTCTAACTAATGTGTAGTGTCTATTGTAATGTTATTTTTGAGAATGTTTGAAGTTGGGAAAACTCCTTGTTCCCATTTATTAGAATGCTGGAATGCGTAGGGGTGAGGAGGGCTCACGTACAAAGATTCTTCTCCTGAGAATATCATGGTTATATTTATATGTGATACCTACGAACTAGACACGTATAGCTGGTTTGAAAAGAATTCATGCCAAATTTAAATTTCAACCAATCAATTTGTGGTGTCTAGTGTTGTGTTTGCACAGCGGTCCAACGCCATGCTGTGGAAAGCTCTTCCATTGGAAGATAATGAAGATTTTGCTATGATGTTACCTGCATGATATATAGCTACAAATAACACATCTCAACATCGATTCGATGCAACTGTTTGTTGAGTGTTGACGTATAAGTGAGTGAGGACGACGTTAATCTTTAGACACCTTGTGGTAGATGATTTCTCTTGTATCTCTTTATGTTTTTTCAAAGAGTATTGATACTCTTTAGTAATCAGTACTCAATATTGAGCTACTTGTCTCGCTTCTTTTAAAATAAAAGTATCAAAAAATATATTTTAAATTAGTGAATCTATAGCTAAATATTAGCCATCTGTTTAAAAGTATTTATATCCTACTAATAATGGTTGAGTATAATTATAAGTGAATTGCACTTTTGGATAAAGATCAAAGTTCAAATCTTAAAATAATAATAATAATAATTGTTGGAAGAATTTTTTAATCAGTATAGTATCCAAGGTTAGTCTTTCAGTTCAGACTCTTAGAGATACTCTAAAAAAACAACAACAAAAAGAAAAGTACCTATATACTCTTGAATGCTGAGGTTGCTATTTCTAGAGTTTCTTTAGAAACAAAATAGACTCTTCTCAATCTTAAAAATTCCTTCACCTGCCTCTTCTTCGCACCTTCCCTTATTTATATAGAAGAGTACTGCTACTCAGTACGCAAACTTTTAGTACGAATCAGTGACAAAATTACGTGGTGTTCATTCACAAAAAAAACGGAAATCAGGAGGGGTGGTAGATAAATGAGTGGCTCGCATCTTTGTAAAAGTTTTGTAAGATAATTGAATTAGGGAGGATTTAAGTTCAACCTTTACAGGAGGATTCAACGTTTACAATTATTTTTTCCACAATTACCCTTAAAATTTTGTTTAGCACAATTCATTTTCATTATTTATTTAAATGTGCAATGTAATCCCTTTTGTTCAAAATTGATTATAGAATTCAATGATGAAGAAACAAATAACGTTAAATAATTAATAAGGCTAAATTGAAGGATTTAGTTTTTATCCACCATTAGTCCGAATTTTTTATACACTATATTACTCAATCATGTATAAGTTAATAATATATAATTGAATAATAATATAAAAATTTCGCATTGACCAAAATAAAAATAAACTCAACTGAAATGTTTTGGTTACCAACTTTGATGGCTTTGAGAGAAGATTTTATTCACACAATTAGATTTTTTTTAATTTTGATAAAATTACCGGTATCTGGGTCTTATTAACCAGGAGTTTGACTAATCCAATTTGACTATTTACACATTCATATTGATTATTCGCTAAATTTACATAAATTAAATTGTCAAAGATTAGTTACGCAGGAAATTGAAGATAATTTTTTTCCCCTCTATTTTTACTATGTTATTCACTTACTAGTTACAAAGAAAGTCTACATCCAAGTGCCTGAAAGGAGATGCTTGACTAAAGCGCCAAAAAAGCAGCCTAGCTAGGATACAATAAACCAAATTTAATCTCTGAATAACGAGAACATTGCCATGGCTCGCTTCAGATTATGTTTTTCCATCCATTATTCGCTAATCTTCATTCATGGGACATGAAAAGAAATCAATAATCACTCTCAAAAAATCTTCAAGGATGTATAAAGAATAGCCATTAAAACACTCATTTCAATTATTGTGTTCCACTTGATGAAGTGTCAACCAATTCAATTGGGAAAAACTTTTGCAGTAAGTGAAGGACCTGAAATTGAACCATAGCTACATCAGGGAAGGAGGGGATTAGGAAAGAAAGTTACCTCTCACCAATGGACCAAAATGATAAAGCTTTTCACAAGATTGGAAGAAACCTATCAATGACCAAGTCAGTGAAATCTGAATTTGTTTCCCTGTCTACTAACAATGACCAAAACCCCCAGTTTTAACTCATTTTAGCTTGTTTAGCAAAATCCCGATTGATTAAGATACAATTCAACATAATCTTTAGTCTCAAACAGTTTGAGCTGAAGTGAAAAAGGTTATTTTTATATTAAAGTAAATTATGATTTGCAAACTAAAAAAACTAGCTGGGATGGTGAACTTTCAAGGCTGCAAATTGTTAGACCGCGGTGGTATCTGATGACTTGCGATGGCTACTGGTGTGAGACATCATGCACCTTGATAGTTGTAACCCGTGTTTATTATAGAAGATGTAAACTGATGAATTACATTACTTCTGAAATAATCAAGTACATCGTATATAATCTGCTTACAAGACACGTTTTAACTGAATCTTTTGGAACAGAAAATATATAAAAATTATCTAAAGTAACAGAACCTAGTCTAAAGCAACAGAAAGGAAGATACAAAAAAATAATATTGTTACAAGAGAGATGAGTTAGTTAGCTAAGATAAACTAACGTGCAGCACTGACTCCTTCATTTATATACTCCGTGGTTCTCTCATCCCAGCCCTCCATCGATAAAATATTTAATAAGAATTACTATAAGTTATATCGTTATAAAATGTGGTAAAGGATTTGATTGTATTGGAGAACTTGAGAAGGGGTTGAATTAATTACATGTTTGAATTCACATTCCCACCCTCAAAACCCGTTCAATAGCTACTTAATGTGATTCTATGCTTTTCAAATATGTTTGGATGTTCTGTTCTAAAATCAATTCTAGTTCCAAAGTCAAGTTTAAGTAAAAGCAACTAATAGTTACTTTTGATTTTATCACTTTTCTGTTGGAATATCTTTCAGGTGAACTTTCAACTTTGTCCTCAACTATAGATGCATATGTCACATCAAAATGGAAGAATAAGCCTCACATCTCATATCCATTTTGGTAATTATATCGATTTTACTAATATTATTCAAACAATATTCATTTTATCATAATTACTTTTCAACTAAATTAACAAACATATATCATTTTACGGTAAAATTACTTTTAATTAAAATCAATTTTGACAAATTCAATTTTGTGAAGAATCAATTTTACATATACAAAACCAAACACACACTAAGTCTTTAGGTAATATAAAACTTTTTCTACGAAATATACACATTAGAATATTCTAGAGGCTGAGAATCTTGCATACAATTATAAGATATCTACAAATAATATATCGGATACAATTACCAAAAATAACTTTGGTTATTGACAGAATACTTGCATATTATTTTCATTTCAATTGCAAATCTTTAGATGAAAATTTCACTTCAATTGCAAATCTTTAGATGAAAATGATATAATTCAAGTAATGAAGAGATAGGGGTAAAAAAGTTTACACCCAAATATTATCATGGTTCAATCTCCACAAATCTTATAGTCTACATTCAGTCCCTACCTAAAGTAGGATTTTTCCACTATTAATAACATTCTTTACAATAAGCTTTTCCAAGCTTACACTTGATACTCACAAACTTAAGCACTCAACCTCACCAACTCAGTATACAACTCTTTTTGGTATTTTTTTTTTCCTTTCAAGTCAACAATAACAATTTTATTTTCTTTTAATTTCACTTACTAGAAATTAACAAAGTGTTTCTTGGAGCATGTAATACAAAATTTTCACTGAGAAGAGAAGGCAATAAGCATATAGCTTTTCGAGATCACTAAGATCCTCCTATGGTTTTTCTCTTCAAGTATATATATAGGCTTGTGGTGGAAGACTTCTTGCTTCAATGAGAGCTTAATATAACCTTTGATGCATTGTTCTTTGGGTAGCTATAATGTCTCCTTTTTGTAGCACATGTTTTCTTGCACCTTGATGATTTTCTCTTTCATGGTACAAGGTATCTCTATCCTTTACTTATTTTGGCAATGTCACATTTTTCAGATAGAAAATTTTCACCAAATCTAAGAATGGCGATTAGCTGGGGCAAGGGTGAGCAATGCTCCCGTAATTCTCCCCTTGAGACTCAGCTTGAGCCCCATCCCCAATCTTTATCGTGGGGAGAAATTTTCCCCTTTGCCCAATCTTCACCCCCCGCATAGGGATTTATGGGGACCTTGAAAAATATTTAAAAACAAAAGCTATAAAAAATAACTTTATTATCCCGATTTTTTTTTTAACAAGGAAACCATAAAAATAATTAAACAAGCAAGTTGATCCAAATCTTTAGCATACAACAATAATAGAAATTTACATCATTACAATGGCAAAAATCTCACTAACAGTGGATGAGGTTGATCCAAATCTTTAGCATACAACAATAATAGAAATTTACATCATTACAACGGCAAAAATCTCACTAATAGTGGATGACCCATGCGAGATAGATTCAAGTATAGATGGGGCAAAGGGCATCTATGCATGCAGCGACTGTTCGATTGTGAGGTAGAGGCAATGACGGCTTGACAATTATGAGCAAGAGAGATCAAAAGGAGACTACAACTAAAGTGGACGACCACGAGTAAGAGAGAGGAGAGAAAGATAGTGGTGGAAGTGGATGAGCATGAGCAAAAGAGAGGAGAGGGACATAATGGCAGCTGAAAGGTTGCAAGGTAGAGGCAATCATTTGGTTTGTGAGCTTTGTGTGAGGCGAGGGGAAGGGAGAATGGGATCAGTGTAACACCCTAATAAATCCATACTACGCTTAAGTCGTATTATGATATTTTATTAGTTGTTACTTATGCTCGTGGAAAACTAAATTTCACTTGAAATTAAATTAAGCGGAAAATACAGTAATTTTTTTTTTTTGAAATACGTCGTCACTTTTGGAAAGTAAAGCCTTGCGCGAGAAGATAACAATAAACAAGCGTATCGCAAAGATTTCAATATAAATTGAAGGAACACGGGATAAATCATAATACCATACATTCAAATTACTACAACAACCATATAATTATAATTAGTCTCATAATATCCAACAAATACATAAAAAGGGAACTCATGGTCATGCCATGGCCCCAAAATATCAAAGGTACATAAGTCTGACAAGGTCCGATACAAAATGAAATACAAAAGATAAGGAGCAATAATGGAATAGGCTCACGTAGACATATGCTGGCTTCTCTGCCTCTTACACGCCCTTTAATCGGATGGACTCAGGTTCTCGAGTGCCTGGTGCCCCTCGCTCCTCGGCCTCGAGGAACATAAGGAGTACGGATGATACGAGGGTGCCGACTGATCACCTCAATACGACGGATGCGATGGCTAGGAGTATAGTTGGCGACCGAAGAACGTTCTTTGGAGGGATCCTCCTCAGACGCGGCAGGGTGATACTCGGGGAGCGGGGCGAAGCGGTTGCGACCCGAGGAGTGGCCGTCGAACTCACATCGATCACAGAGACCTTTGGCGGTGGCACGGGCTCGGCTGTAGGTAGACCCGGAGACATTGGCTCCATCTCGATTTCTGGCAATGGCTCAGGCGGGAAATCCCAAGGACCCAGCGGTGGTCCAAGGTTAGCCGATGAAACGTCTACAGGGACAGGCGGGACTTCTGGCTCCTCTTGCTCAAAAATTCGACCCAAGTAGAAATACGTGCGGACTACTGTGGTGGTCGTGACCATAATAGCGTGAGTATCCCCATCGTAGGCCCACTCATGGTGGGGAGGGTCCATGCTCCACTCCACGGGGTGTGCCATAAGTATCTGGTGATAAGACGGAAAAATAACTAGGGTGAGAAATAAGATTTCTCAGTAGGACTCGACTCTGACACATAAGTGTCATCGTCATCGTCTCAGCCACTTCGGTTTTATAAATGAAAACAGTGAGCATTCAATAGGTTCAATTCTTAGGTTTTCAAAAATATCAATGTTCCGAAGTGGTTTCCATTTTAAGTATGTAATTCTCATATGCTAACATCATGGTATACATAAGAACTTGTATGACAATTTGTATCATGCATGCACATCTTATGAGTTTCATTCTTTACTTGGGTCGGACCGAGGTCCCTTTCTTTTCTTAACTCGACTTATCTTAGTCCTTTTCTTTTTACCCACTAAACATAAGTGGTAATGAGCTCATACCGTGGCCGTCGCCACCATAAAATTTCGATGCTTACACTAGCTGGGTAATGCCATGCCTCATGTAAGCCCTATCCTCTATACTCACACTAGCTGGGTCATGCCATGCTTCATGTGAGTCGTGGGTGAGGGGAACTTAAATTAGGTCATCTTCCCTTTTAAAGGATCACACACTTTATTGAATCTCTTCTTATTAAAACTTATGATGCAAAATATTTCTAAGTCCACAATTTCTACAAAATTTCGGCAGCATAACGGCTAGACCGAAGCTCCCCAAAATTTTGCCAAACAGAGAAACCAATATCACAGTATCATTAAGCATCATATCATACCATCATCATCACATCATCATCATAACATCATACTTGCACATAAACATAGGCAAATTCTCAAACAAAGTTTTATAAGTTTAGCTTAGTAAATCAGGTGCAAGCTTTTAATTGAGGTTACCTCTTGTGTGTCTTCTTTTATTAGTTGTAAGGACAATTTTGTCTAATGTCTTTTTCGATACTTTTTAAGTTGAATTATGAAGGTTTTCTAATACTTAATATAAAGGTATTAATATCTTAAAGCTTATTCTTCATTAATCTTTAACTTTTACCCTAACTAGTTTTACTTTTACAGTGGGGCAGTAAGTTCAAAAATTCACCATAATTTCATCTTTTACTCTTTTATTTCGAATTTTGGTATGCTTACACTTCTCTGAGTCTATTTTTAAACAAAAGAAACCCCACTCAAAAATTCATTTTGTAGCTTGAGTTATGCACATTTTATTCTGACTGTTTAGACTTGAAAGTTTATCTCGGGTCAGTGACTTTTAAACATTACTGTGAACTCCTCACAAGGAATCTGCCAAAACTGTTTTATGGGGATGTTCTTCTATGTCTTAGCTTTCTAACAAACTTAGTTCCACTAAAAAATGTTCTGTATAACTTGAGTTATGCACGTTTTATTACCTATTGCCCGGATAGAAACCCATCCAGGAACAGCAAATTTTGAAAATTCATATCTCTCTCGTTTTAAGGCCAAATCTCGTATATTTTATATGTATGAAAAGCTCTTTGAGTCTACTTTCATAGAAAATTGGTTTTCATTGCATTTTGAGTTTTATAGAATGATTTATACTATACGTATTACAGACTGCCAGAAATCCAGCTTAACTAGCTTTTACATTTTTCACTTCAAGCTTATGGGGAAATTGTTATATCACTTCAAATCACCATTTTCATGTTTTATCACATCATCATATTCAATATTTTAGTTATCAAATCAGTGTTTTAAAACAAAATAAAGCATGACACATAAAATCATCATACCACAAAATTTCATTTCAAAACAACATTTTCATCAAGGCAAGAAAACTCATAGAGTAAAATGTGGTCATGAGACCTTGAAGCAAGCTTTAAAACCACCTAGCTATGAAGAGCTTAGGGGTTCTAGAACTTAAAAGAAAAACATGGAGAAGAAGGATAAGAGTCACTACCAAAAGTTTCTCTTGAAGGCTTGGAGGATGAAGATGGTTGGAGATGGCCTCCTTCTCCTTGAGCTTGATATTGGGGCTTGTGTATAAGTAGCTTTGTTTCTCCAAGGATCAAAAATGGTAGTCCTTGAAGGGATTATGAGTGTGGTGATGGAGAGGAGGTAGGAAGTAGTAAGAAGGTTAGAAGAAAAACAATGAAGCTTGGAAGAAGAAGAGAGTATGAGACTTGGAGAGAGGAGAGAGCTTGGTGTGTTTTAGTGAGAGGAATGAAAAATGAAATGAGGAGAGAGAAGGGGTTGAAGGTGGCGCACAAATGAGGGGGGAGGTGATGTAATTTTTGCTTCTTACACAAGCTAGGGAATGGGAAAAACCTTGGGGCAAAAGAGAGTGTTGTGTTTCCTTTGAGTTTTGGCACTTGGGTAAAGACTATGTAGTATTTTTGTCAAGTGGTTAAAAGTATGAGCTCTCTTAGGATTTGGCTTAGATGGCTATGATCACTCCAAGTGTCACCATCTTGATGGAGGAGAGTACATTTCTTGTCTTGACTTAAGGAACACTACTAGTATGGACTCTTGATCTAGGGGTGTATGATGAGAAGGCAAATGGATGGTTGGATATGACTCTTGCCTTGACCAACTTTCAAACAATAATTAAAGGGAAGTTTCTACATCTTTATAATTGTTACAATTATCTAAATGTTAGTTAATTTGATTGGTTCAATTATATCTTAACACATTTTTATTGAAAAGGGTTTTTCCTCATTAATTATGTAAAGAGGGTGTGATGCTTGTCATGCTCTTAGTTAATAAGATTAGGTCACCTTGATTTTTATGTTCTAAATCTTGGGTTAATAAGGATTGGGCAATTAGGTTCTTAATTTTAACCTTTAATGCATTATATTTCAATTGTTGACTTGCCTTTAATTTACTAAGCTTTTGTTCTCGAGATTAATCGATTAATTCTCAATTAATCGCTAACCCCTCTAATTAGCTGGGAACACTGAGCTAATTGATTTAGGTGAAAATGGGGATGTTACAATCAGGGCAGTGATGGTGAAGAGAAGAGAAAATGAGTAACTGAGTAAAATAAATTTAGGGTTCTTTCACATTCAAATTATTTTTTTTTATTTTGTAGTTCAATTTTCTTTTGTTGCTTTTAAATTTTGAATTTGATAAGTTGGACATGTGTGGCCAATGGTTCATGGACCCATATCATATGGGTTGAAGGCAATTAGGATTGGGTTTGGGTAACAAATGAAAAAATAAATGCAAAGCAAGGTAAGGCAAATTGCCTTTGAAGTTACTAAAATAACCTACAATACATCAATTATGTACTATTATATAAGATGTAAATATGACATTTGCCTCTAGGCGGGAATGTATAGTCCTTGTTTCTATCTCCATGGGGAAAAATTCTTTGAAAATAGGGATTCAAACACGAAAATATATTCTCATGGATATCCCCGAATGCAATTCTTCACTACCATCCCTAATTGAATCGTACATGTCCGAATCGTAAATTGAACAATCCGACATGATTCGATGCCCACAATCCAGATCACAACAAGGAATAAGAACACCACTAGAATTGCACCCAAAATCACTAGAAACGTGTGATCCACGTGTGACTCAAAGCCGAGAATAGGATACGAATAAATTGCAAATAGACATGATAATGTGGAAAAAAGGTATAAAAAGATATGAGAGATCATAGACAAGTGTTGGGACTATTAATTCCATAAGCCTCTTCATGCAACAACGTATTTTCTTAATCTCAAGTATGTATTTCTTTAAGGAAAATTATATTTTTATGTATTTATGTAAGACTTACTTTATCTTTATTATATACTATTAAATATTCTTTAAATAATTTTATAGGATCCATTACGATGAAAACTTTAATGCAGATATTTAGGTGAAGATGAGTTCGTACAAAATATTAGATAGGGTATACCCTAATAATGACACAAACTATGTCTTGATATTGAGACAAGGATCAAAATTGATACCTAAAATGAGAAATTTGATAAGATTGAGGGTCTCTTTGGATATCACTTTGCAGTTGCAACAAGAGATAAGAAGTAACCTAGTAATTGCTCATTTAATTATGCGCTTTACTGTACTACTAATTAACTAATTAATATTTAACTTTATTTATTTTATTTATCTTTTTGCTAGCTTTATGGTGGAATAATTATGGAGTAGAGTGCAAAGAGTAACAATCACTAGTCATTCGTGTCCTAACTTGTAGTGCTATGGGGTGTAAAAGGAATTGGAGTGTTTTTTATCAAATTCATTCTAAAGGAGAAACGGCTTAGAGCAGCAAAGGTTGAATGCTTGTGTTTGTTAAATATAACATTCAACTTGAGACTAAACAAAAGCAAAGGGAGGCAAAAGAAGATGTATATAATCCTATTTGCTTGTCGAATCTTGAATCCAATGATGAATGGATCACTAAACAAGAGGATCATTGCCTAACAAAAGGGAACTCTTGGATGGATGTAGATGAGTGTTTCAACATTGAAGAAGGAGGTTTAAGTAAAAAGCGAAAGAGAAGTAGCACTTGCAATTCTATAGTTACTTTTACAGTTTTATTTTACATCTTAGTTCTTACTTTATACTTTAATTAGTGAATTACTTTACATGATATAGGGTGTATTTATTTTAATTTTAATTTTTAAAAAAAGTGATTATAAAACTTGATTTTTTTATACAATTAAAAAAGATGAAAATAGATATTTTTGAGAAGTTACTATTTTTAACTTCTACTAAAAAGTTTAAAACAGATTTTTTTTGAGATTTTGATTATTTTAAAAATTTTATCCAAATATATGAGAAGTAAATTTTTTTAGTTAGAAAAGTAATTTTTTGGCCCAAAAAAACTTAAACAAATTAACACACCTATATATAACTTTAGGTCCACGAGATCTTAATGCTTTTAACAATGATAAAGGGAAAAGCATTTTGATAGAGGAAAATGAAGAACAGGAATTGAGAGATGGTGGTGGTGAGACTAACGAGGAAGATGATGAAGGAATAGTTATGCTATGATGACAAAGATGATAGCGTAAAACTGAAAGTAATGACGCTGGCCTTAAGGACTAGCTAGGGGGATACTTGGTCTTTATATATATATATATATATATATATATAGTCCCTCAAGTAATATGAGTTTGCTACTTGCTAGTACTGGAGGGACTATATATATATATATACTTTTTATTAGCTCATATATGAGTTTGCTACTTGCTAGTACTTGAGGGACTATATGCTTTTTGAGACTTTAATGATGATTTTGTGTTATTGGTTTTGTCAATTCTTGGTCTAAAATATCAATTTGTTTATGGTATGCCATATATACAGTAATTTTTCATTGTGTCTCTGAATCTTATGATTTGATACGATTTACTATTCACAATTCAAAAAATAGCCTCAGCTATTCACGTTGTGAACTGCGATTCGATAGCCATGATTCTTTTTGTTATCATTAAACCATCAAACATAGGTCATTGAGATATGCACTTTTCAGCTTTTAGTCAAATGTCTTCTACTACAGTCATTTGTGCTGCTACACGCCAAAGGTCAAAGTTTTGGTCTTTAAGATTTAAGTCTTCATACTCCACTATTACCCTTGTCTACTGAGCCTCTTATAGTCTGACTGCAATCTTTGCCTTAGTTCATTTTGCTCTTAGTGGATGCTCATTCTTATATTCAAATTCCTGCATTCAGATAAACCACCTTTCTTGAGACTAAGATCTAGTTAGTAGCATGTTTGTAATCACCATTTTCACAACAAAGTTTGCAAGATCTTATTAATTTTTAAAGCATTACTAATTGTTAATTAAAATGAAAATACTATAGTTTCCCAAAACAGGATCAAAGTAATTTTGAGAGGCATCATCTCCAATGAGCAATGTTCCAAACATTAGACTGGACCAGCTAGTCTGGCTAGTCGAACCATGAATGTGAAGAGATTATATTTCAGATTTGAATCCTAGGTTGATGCATTCATATTCTTCATGCTAGCATAGTTCTAATTAGGTTTTGTGATTATGAATTTATTAAATCAATTGCTAGTTGAATTCTAAGAGGTTTCTTAATATAAGTGAAGACTTAAATACTAAGGTTTCAGTTTAATTCAAGTTAATCGCATGTTTTGTGATTCAATGAATTGTTTGTACTCTATGACAGATCATCATAGCTTCTAATGAATTCTTGGATTTATTGTCCATAAATATGATTTCCTTTTATTTAGATTATTGATTACATTCTTTTTTGGTGAAATCCCCAACTGTCTAGATTGAATTATACCATGATTCTTTGAGAGATGATGTAATTTGCACTCTATACTTCATGTTTTTGCAATTTAGTTTTGTAATTTGAGTGAGCTTAACACTTAAGTTAAATTTTGGCACCATTGTTGAAGACCATTGTGCATCAAATTTTAGTTGTTTTTTGCTTTTGTTTTCTATTTATTTACTGTTCATATTTGTACTTTTTTATTTTATATTTTCCAAATTAGTTTTCTATTTTCAATTACTTTTCCCTGTAAATTTTAAACTTGTTAAGATTTTGAGCATGAGACACCTTGGGTTAAAGATTGATCATGACAAGATTGCATTATTGTCCTTCCACTTGAATTTTTGCAAGCTTGGCAATGGATATAAGTTTGCTAAATTGCGTGTGATAAATAAACACCTTGTGAGCTTTTGATAGAAATGGATGGATATATCTTATACAATTCTATTCTTTCTTGTGTAATTTTCACTTAGGAATTTTGCCACTTTAAAACTTGCTTTGCAATTCTTTCTTCATTTTTCCTATGCATACATGAATATGAGAAAGGTATTTTCTTTCTTCATTTAATCAATTTGGCCTAATAGCCAACCTTGTCCATTTTTTCCCTTGCATAAATACCTTATTGTTATTAACCATTCTTTGTTTTTAACACATTAGAAATTTAAAGTAAAAACTATGATTCTACCCAACCTTAGGGAATAGAGAAGCATTGGTATATGGGTGTATCTAATGAGAGAATATTTTCATATGAGAGTTGAGAGATATAAATATTGACCATTAAACATACGTGGATGATCAATTGTGAACTATTTTGTCAATAGCTCGGCCACTGAACTATCAACTGATGCACTAATAATTGAGGATTCAACTGTTGGTCAACAAGCTGCAAACTATTTTGTTAATAGCTTGGCTTCTATACCATCAGCTGAGAACTCAACTATTGGGTAGCAAGTTGTGAATTGTTTTGTTGATAGTTTGACTATTGATCCACTAGCTGAGCACTCGCTTGTTGAGTGATCAACAACATAGTTGGCTGCTGAGCCACTGGCTACCTCATGGAATAATATACATTGGCTGGATTGTTGCCTAAGGTGGAGATGATCCCCTTGGCTACTCTATAACAAAGTCTTCCTATGCTTTGTATTTATTTCTCTAAGGTAAGGGTACAGTTCAACTTAACAAGCATGGTTGAGAATGTTAGTTGATCAACTAGTAGCGATGGAACAATTGTCCATGGTTTAGTGCTAGCATAATCTCCTATGGTTCTTGATTGACTATCACCTATCGTCGGCTAAGTAGCACTCCACATGCTAGCTTGCAAAGGATCATACCAATTTGGTTGAAAAACAAAGTGGGTAACCTTCTGAGGATCAACATTCAATTGCCGCCCAACATTAAATCGGCACAACTGAAATGATAATAGGGGAACCCTGTTGTTGTGTATTGAAATAGAAAGTTGTAATCTCCTATTTTTCAAGAGTACTTCTCAACTCTTGAGCATGCATGTTTTTAACCTCATTTTGGACTATGGACTTAACAATATCAACTAATTGTGTAGACAACTAATACATTAAGTCATTCAAGCCCATGTCAATCTATTGATGTATGAAAGATGTCATCAAGATCGTCCGCTGTCCCTATTATGGCTCAATCTCTGGAGTTGAGTTTGGCTAAGACAGGGCTGTCGTTGCTGCAGGCTGCGTAGAAGAAATTGTACACGTACCAGGGGGAAAAAAATTCAACACACTCTCAAACAACCGACAAGGATGCATAAAGAAAAGCCTTTAAAACACTCATTTCAACTATTATGTTTCACTTGATCAAGTGTCTACTAATTCAGCAGGTAGAAACTTTTGGAGTTAGTGAAAGACCTGAAATTGAATAATAGCTTCATCAGGAAAGGAGGGGATTAGCAAAGAAAAGTTACCTCCCACCAAAGGTCAGAAATGACATGCTTTTCACATGCTGGGAAGAACCCTATCAAATAGGACCATGTCAATGAAATCTAAATTTGCTTTCCTATCTACTATAATCCCGGACGAGGACATATGAAGTTCCCTCCACTCCTCCCCCTGTTTTGCAACAAGCTTCTTGCATTTCTGATATATATTGTCACCATATAAACCTTTGAATTCCAGGTTCATGATCCCAATGAAATGGCCGAAACAAAAACATCATCATAGTAAAGATATTGACACCAATATAAAGCATTCCTGTGAGAAGCCATCTTTTGCTATCCTTGCTATTACAGTGAAGCACCAGGAAATAGAATGGTATTGTGTAATATCTGAACTCTATCAATGGAGCTGGTACAAGAACAGCAGCAGTAGCCAAAAAGTATGCCAATACCCATATTTTGCTTCGAAATTTCCCTGTTTGGAAAAAAGTAATAGTAATAACCCAAGTAATTGAATCAGAAAAGAATGCTTGCTAAGACCATGTACTAACCCAACATATGAATAATGGAAAGCCACGAGCAAATGTAAATTGGGACCAATAAATATTTAATTGACCAGTGAGCCATGATGACTTTCCTCCAGAGATAGAAAGGGTAATGCCGATTATCAGCAAGAAGGTACGGATGAGCTACACTGCAATAATCAATTTAATACAGAGTCAGGAAAAAATGAATGGATATCTTACAAAACCATCAGCAATAACACTAATGTTCTTGTATTAGGAAAAAAAGAGAGAGAGGGTGGCTGGCAGCTAAGCTTCACATGAGTATATGTTGCAACATTACACAATAAATGAAGAAAAATACAGCACGTGCAGAGCATCATATGATGTATAGATTGTAACCAAAAAAAGAAAAGTGATGTATAGATTACCTCTTCATATGAACCCAAATAGAGTAAACACCCAATTTTTTTTTTGTTTTTTAAATTCAACAGATATAAGTGTCATCAGTTTGGCCTTCTAATAATAAATATATCAAAATTCAACATAGCCCTGTAATGTAAATTTTTTACACCAAATTGGTCCTTTTATTTCATTTCTTGAGGACCAATTCGAAGTCAAAACATGACACTAAAGGACCATTTTAATGTTTTCCTTTTTCTTTTTTTCCGGTAAATCAATAATGTAGTTATTATTAGAGCACAACTACGATGAACATGTACCATCACAGGACTAACATGAGTGTTTACTCCTGATTAAATTGCTGGACACAGCGTATTATGTGATAATAAATAATTGAAGATGTCAACAAAACATAGTATGAAAAATGAGCTTCAGTTAAAAGTATCTGAAGAAAATCAGTCTATAAATTAATTAATTGACAAGAACATGCATTTAGTTGTTGACAATCAAAATACAGGTTCTGTTTGCTAATCTAAATCAGACCTGAAAAAGTGTACCAACAAAAAGCCAGCAATAAGGGCCAGGAACCCCTGAATGAAGCAAAGAGGCCCACATTTCCATAACAAATGGAAGAGATCCAAAGCATGGCTCACAGTGAAATACATAGGAGCCAGAGCCAATACAGAAACCAAACTAAAATAAAGTATCTGAGCAAAATGCAGGGTAACGGCGTGAGCCTCTTTTGCACCTGCAGTTTCATTAGGATAGGTAAGAAAGAGGGTTTAGTGGCCCAAAAGATCACAGAAGATAATAAGAGAAAGAATATTACCCAGAACAACACCCCCATTCCATCGTACAAATAAAAGAAAGGCTACAAACACTAGGAGATAGGGACTAAATGATATTAAAATCTCCCACTTCTTATGCCATAATGTTAAAAGGATTGCCTGAATTTCATCAACCAAACCTGCAAAATAATACCAACAGATGTTTCATAAGTATTACATGAAAAAATGGGAGTGACATGTCATTAGCTTTTTACTTTTTGCAAAGTTAATGGGTTGTGAGTACTCCCTCCATTTCAAAATAACTGTTAAAGAAACAAAAACACACAAATTAAGACAAATAACAAATTGATCTTGGTAATGGTACAAAATTGTATAAGTGGACAACATTACCTCTATTTAAAACAAAAGTAAGCGAATGCATATAATTAATAGTTATTTAATCATCACAATTAGATTAAGGGTAATATTGAACAAAAAATAAGACTATCTTGATATTAGAAATAGACAAATATTCTGAAATCCTAAAATATCAAAAACTTGACAGATATATTGAAACGGAGGGAATATAAACATGTAAAAGCGAACCTGAAGTAGAGAAAGGAGAAGGTGCATGTGTACTAGGCAAAGATCTTTCAACAGTATCCACAGATTTAACAGACCTCCGCTTTCTCACGTGTAATCCCACTGTACTCGTGCCAGTGGCATATGCCAAACTAGGATTACTAATAGATACATCTGACTTGGCTGTTCTCACATTATCCTTGCTATGATTCAGAGAAATATCTAGGATCCCAGTGCATGCAACAAAAAGCACCCACATAATATTTGTTTGTCGAATAACAACTGAAAAGGCTCCAATCTATTATAATAATAAATTGTGTAAGTTATCATCACAACTCTATAAAATAGAATTACAAATATAATCATGTATTTGGTGAAAATACTACAGTAAAAACTCATCCAACAATAATAAGTATCTATAAATCTACTCATCAACACAAATAGGAGAAAAGGAAAAGACAAAAAATTATTAGCTCAAAACAGCTCCCCAATCCCTCTATAGTTTATCAACAAATAAAACAATCTTAATATCTTTACAATCTCAATGCTAACGGTCCAGGAAAGAACAATTCCTACATTGAGCTTCCTCATCTGAAAGATTCTCTGCCATGATTTACAAGCATCAAGAGTTGTACAGAATGTCGCTAGAAAACCAATTAAAAAAAACTATGTTTATGATCTAGAAGCAAGCGAAAAACAGAATAGAAGATAACACAGATACTCATTTGAACCAAGCATATGTTCAACAAGGACACAAAATTATAAACAGGAGGTGCCATCCACATATATATTTAAAGAAACACAGGTTCAAGAAGTGCCACATGATATCCAAAAAGAGGAAATTGGATGAATGATACCAACATCAAAACAAAAATAACATATCAATCTGATTTCAGTTTTTACTATGTATTGATAGTTCAGAATATATAAGTTTTTTGGACAAAAGATTCACAATATACAATTTTGACTATACCTTACCAATGCACTAAGCCAGTAATTCTTATTCAAACTTGCAAGATACATAGCCAGCACTGCAGTTAGAGATGCAACATCTGTATAATAGAGAAAAGCAAAGAACCAGTGGAGTGGGTACAGGGATAGGACCACTGCATGAAGCATTTTCTTTCTATCATCAAGGGTTGGCTTCAAGTGAGTAATTATGTCATATATAATTATGCTGCATATGACAGCTAAGACACCATTAACTGATCGAAGAATTGCAGCAGAGCACATATCAGAAAATGATGAAGCAGCTTGCACAGAGTAAAAGCCTGGAAACAAAGAAGCAACATGGGCAAGTGAAAGATAGTACCTGCAAAAGTTTTCACATTGCAAATATCAACCCCGGGCTTGGTATTTGATGCTACATTCTACTTTCAATAATTTATATTGTGTTGCTGATAATATTCATCTAATTAGATTATTAGAATCATTATGTCCCACAATCTCCTAATCTTGAGATGTGAACAGTTCTCAACATTATCTTATCACAGTACCAGATAAGTGGAAGGAGGTTAGTAAACAACCACAACCAAATGCTAGCCTAATAGAAGGAATGAACCATACGGATCAGTTGGTGACATTGGGCTCTATCAAAAACCAAATTTTCTAGAAATTAGTAAACATACAATTTTTAATTTTTCATTATAACTCCGGTTCTTTCCTCTATGTGCATATACTCATTCCTTTAACTTACATAATCTAACATTTTCTTTCATGAATAGAATTCCTATATCTTAATCATGACACAACAATTACAACTAAACCTTACCCCATTAGGTGAGGTCAACCACATGGATGAGACTATGCCACAGTGCTCAATCATGAATCATGTTTACATTTAAGCAATTAAAGTCTAGGTCTCTTTTAACAGTTTCACCTATGATTTTTTTAGGTCTTCCTATACCTTTAGCTATTGGATTATCCTCCATCTGATCTACTTTCCTTACACTTCTACAGGTCTTCTCCGGGTCTTAGAGTGCATTAGTTTCAACTTTTTTTTTGACAAAACAAAGTAATTTTTTAACTAAAAAGTGATAAAAGAAATCACTTTTTATAGAAGCTACTCATCTCAACTTCTACTCTAAAGTTAAGAAATACATTTTTAGCTTTTGAGTATAGACTGAGATGAATAGCTTCTACGAAAAGTGATTTTTTTTAGTTTTTGAGTAGAGGTTGAGATGAATAGTTTCTACAAAAAATTATTTTTTTAGTTAAAATATCATTTTTTTGCCAAAAAAAAAAAAAGCTGAAACAAATGCACCCTTAATCATAATACACTTAGATTTACGTTTTTCAAATAAAGAAGGAAGCAGTATATCACTTGAATACATTGCTTATGCTTCACAAGTGCTAAATTATACATCAGCTTAAGAACTACACCCACTAAAACCCTTCTCTTAATATGTGTCACCAACTTCAATTCCACCTCAGCAGCAGAAAAATGCTTTATAGCTAAGCCAAGCAAACAACATACAATCCCATCTTGCCAGGGAATCATTAGAACACCATATCACACATTCAAACAACTGCTACGATGCTAAGAACACGTGATCGAGGCAAGAGTTGAATTTTCGTTTCTAAAGTTAGAGAAGTATAAAATGCTTGTGAGGACAAATATGGGAAGATTGGAAAGTTACATGATAACCTCTCATTTCATTCCTCACATCACAAGTCACAACAAGAAGCAGCCTTTTTCCCACTAGATAAGGTAGACTACATGGATCAAACAACATTACATCCTATTATGAACTATGTCAGTAGATAAACCATTAAAACCTTCATTTCATTCCTCACATTTGAAAAAAAAAAAATTAAAAAAAAAGAAAAGAAAAACCACACACACACAATTTTAATAAGGCAATATTCATTTAAAACGAAAAAGACGAGAAAGGACATACAGGCCCGGAGGAGTGGTTATCATAGGATCCCAACTCCTAAAATTTCCCTTGCAGTAGTGCTGAGCTTGTGGTATATGAAATATCTCATCCTGCAAACAATAAAAATAAAATTAAAAATAAATAAAAATCATGTTGAAACACAAGCACCCTAGTTTTAATTTTAATGAAATTTTATTGGTTACCATGTAGGGCTCAGGAACTATGCGATTAACGAGAATGGTGATGGGAATAACCCAGGAGCTCACAATTGCGGCAAGTGCCAATTTCCCCATTCCCACTCTATCGTCTCAGGATTGGCGTGAAATGGTTACAAGAGATGGAACAATTAAGCAAACCGAAGGCGAAGAGGGCTCCAAATAGTGAAATAAGAAATGAAAAGCACATGACACATTGTGCTGAAGAAGAAACGCACAGAGTGAGGAAGTGATGAAACACCGGAATGGACTGACCCCGAATCCAAATCGAAGGGCGGTTTGCGCGTTTGGATCGTTAGGCACTTTGGCTTTAGCGTCCCAAGTAAATGAATGGAACCCTCAAAAAGGTGGTCGTAAAATCACCAAAAAGTCCCTAGTCAATTTGTCTGATAGACGGTGTTGTAGCAGGAGCAGGCAATTCTTAGTCTCTTCTCTCTCTTCTTTTTCCCACGTTGTTGTCGTAGACACGAAGTCCGCCAAGGCCTCCCCGGAATATTTTCTTGCTTGAAACAACGATGTAAAAAAGGAAATTATGTGAAAAATGATGGAATAGGGGACAACAGGATGTTTGTTAGGATTTAAATTTAATTTGTATACACTGCCAATATAAAAAAGTTCTACACAGACATTTAATGATATATTGTCGTATCAACAAAAATATTCGACTCAACCACCTATTACCTTAAAAGTTTTACAAATACAAGTATTTAATTAGATAATTGTATAAAATTCTTTTATATTATTAGTGCATAGCAATTAAACTATCAAGATATTTAGTTTATTAGAATTTAGATTAAGTTGGTTATATCTTATCTTTAGTTATATTTTATCTTTATCCTTTTATTATTTGTAGGTTTATCTTATATTTTATTATTGTCCAATAAATTATTCTTATAATCATTTTATTTATAATAATAAACATTTTGATATAACTCATACTTGAATTCAATCATTTTTTCATTCAAAATGTTTTCATGATATAGAGCCTTTTCATGCTAATGCCAAATTTAATATCAAAATATTTGGTATTTTTTGTAATGGAGAAACTCCAATACCGCTCAATCTTGATGGCTTTAATAGAGAAACTACAACGCCTCTCCTAATGATCCCTCCCCTAGCATGTGCATGTCACTTGGCAAGAGATTTGATCATCTCACCTTTGGCTTTTGCCACTAGTGCATCTATCATCATCTTGTTTGTGTTGGAGTTAATTAAAGTAAAACACTCGAAAAAAATTCTCACACTGCCTAGGATTGCAAAGAAAGAGGGAGGCTAAGGCTATATATATGAACCCAACTCCTTTGTTTCAATTTGTACCAGTCAAAAACACTTTAAGCTTATATATAACTTTCTTTTTTCTTATACTTTTGTCTTAGAGTGTTATTTGGTGTAAATTAGATATTTACTTTGGAGAGTGTGAGTGTACTAGGACATGAGATATTTGACAGAAAAGTCTGTGTGTTGTAAAAATTTTCATATAGTATTATTCTCTGGCTGTTTTTAGACAACGGCCGTGGTTTTCCTCCGGTTTGGAAGTTTTCCACATTAATTCTTGTGTTGTAATTATATTCTTGGTATATTTTATTTTTCTATTTTTAAGAAAGTTCTCAAAGGGAAAATAACATTTTTTTTCCCAACAATTCGAGCATGGCTCATAAGTCATCTTATCAAAAATCATCATTATCTGACCGTCAATGAGAAAACTCCTCAAAAGATTTGGTTGATACTCTAATGTGCTTTTCATCTCTACATCTAGTTTTTTGAGTCCATATGCGATACTTTTGTACTTGTTGGTAAGGCACCTTCCAAGCAAGATTGACTTAATGATCTTTATTGTGATTTGGGTATACCACTCATTTTCACTGTCGTCATGATCTAAACATGGCATTTTTATGGCAATGTCAAGTTTGAAGGGGGTTATAAAGCAGGGATAACAAGATGTTAGTTAGGATTTAGATATATAGTTTGTTAGGATTTAGATTTAATTTATTCTATCTTATCTTTTTGTTATTTGTAGGTTTATCTTCTATTCTATTATTATCCAACAAATTTTCCTTATAACCGCTTTACCTAAATAATAAACTTTCTAATATGATTCATATTTGAGTTTAACCAATTTTTCATTCAAAACTTCTTGAAAAAAAAATCACTTCTATTTTGGCAATTAATTAGAATGAATCATATCATTACTAGGAAAGTACTATAGTTTTGACAATTCTAAAAGTGGTTGTCAAACAACGTGATATAGATGAGTATCTTGAGGTCTAAGCAGGTAGCTGTGAATGATCACAACAATGGCAGCAAAGGTGGCGGCGGTGGCACCGTTGTCCAACATCACTGAGTCGGCAGAGCCAGTGTGTGGCAATAGTGGTGTTGTAACGGAGAAGCTGTAGATCATGCTTGAATATTCTTGTAGGGAGGTTGGGGCAGATTGTGCTTTTGATTTTTTTTTTTTTTTTTTTTGCTTTTTGCTTGAATATAGGGGAAATGTTTAGAAGTATGACAATGGAGAGAGTGAAAAGAAGTGGAATGGCTAAAGTTAAGTGAATCATGTTTGGAAGTAATTTAAGGGGAGGAGTTGAATGGCTAGGAAGGGACGATGTGTCCTTCCCTTGCCACTTAAAGCCTTCATGTTTTCACATCCAAATTGGGGGTTCAAGAAGGGAATGGTTGCTATTTCTTTTCTTTTCCCTCATTAAAGTTCTTAATAATCTAAACTAAGGCGCCACATGCTCTATTCCATTCCACTCTTCACCTTTGCTTTCTATTCTATTTCGAACCTTTCCCCTTCGATCACCTATAAAACTCCAAAACATAAGGGTACTAAGTACAAGCAATAATGAAGAAGGCAATTAGTAATAAACAATTGCGATCAAATATGTAATTTAGAATTATAAATAATTTGATATTTTCATTTAGTATGTAATATCTCAATTGTTGAAATTTTTACCATCAAATCTAATGGTAAAATTATAATGGATCACCACTAGTTTAAAATTCACATTGACTACCACATAAGTGCTTGTTTGGTTTACAATTTGGTTGTGTCAAATTTACTTTTAACCAACTTAAAATGAATATGTACAGTAGTGAACCTCTTTGGATTTTATTTTCACTTTGCTAAACTTACTTTTGAACCTCCCAATAGTATTTTTGCCCAAAGTAGAGTTGGAGGTACTTTTACTTGTAAGGTGATCAAAATGATAAATAATTTTTTACCATATTACCCTTACTAATATTTTACTTTATAGCATGCTTGAAAAACATAGTAAGGGATATCAAACTGGAGTTTATTCAGCAACTAGCGATTATAAATGGTTGTCAAACATGGCTGAAGAGCTGGATTCTTGTGAGTCTTGGTCTTGTATTTGGAAATTAGAGGGCCTTGAGAACTTCTAGTTCTTCATTTTACTGCTTCTTCATAATGCTTTACCTACTGCTTCCTTTTCGTTTTGACGTTAGATGGTTGATAATGACTGTTGCCCTCGATGTTTGGATGGGGTGGAGGATGCCCTTCATGATTGGAGGATTGTGTTTACTCCAAGAAGTTGTGGTGTGCATTTGGGTTTGGTGAATCCTTTTAGTTTTTTTCAATTAGACTTGATCCCATTGATTTTTCATCACTTGAAGGGTCGGTATAATAACTCTTTCATTGTAACCATTTGGTGGTGTTGGCGATAAAGGAATCAATATTCTTTTTTTATGATAAATTGACTTTCCAAAAAGTAGTTTGTATGGTTAATAGTAATCTTGCTATCTTGTTGTGAGTTAGACAAGTTAATAATGCTGATTTTAGGGATAGGTTGTATTGGGTTCAATGGTCTAAACCATAGCCTAGGGAAATAAAATTTGAATACTGATGATAGCAAGAATAATGTCTCAGCTATAGCTAGGTTTGGAGGGCTCGTTAGAAATGACCAAGGTCGTTAGTTAGGTAGCTTCTCTAGGAGTTAATTGGGTGTTGCATTGGTACTGTGTGCTAAATTATATGGAATTAAGCATGGTTTTATTGAAGGCTTTCAACAGTGGCTTCAAGAGGGTATGGTGTAAGACCAATTCTCAACTGGCAACATCTCTTATCACTTCTCATTCTTGGCAGTGTTACCACTTTTGTGCTGCAATTTTGGAGGATATTCATATGTTGATGGCTTGTGATTGGCAAGTGTGGATTAGTCATATTTGGCATGAGGCAAACTAGTGTGTTGATGCCATGGCTAGATTTGGTGGTGAGGGTTGGGTTAGGACTCTTTGAAGTTTTGGGAGACTCCTTTTTTACAAGTGCAAGAAGACAGACTAGGATTAGTGTGTCACAGATGAAGTTTGTTGTCTTACAAAAAAAAAAAAAGGTTTGTGTAAGCTCCAACACCCTTCAAAAGCCATTGGATAGTTTTGGATATATTCTTAATAGTTTTGGTAGATAACAAATCAAAACTTATGAAAATCTTTTGTAAGGACTAATGGTTTGTGTGAGCATTTTATCTTAGTTTATACATATCACTCTAAATACCAAATTAAGAGAATTGGATCACGCAAAAATTATTTCAAACAAGTTCTATGGATATCTTTCATATTTTAAACAAAACTAAAAGGAAACATTACTTCATAAAGGAATCTGCACTCTCAATGATCTTTTCTCTCATAAAAAGATGATTAGAAGCATCAAAAAGATGAACTTATGTTATCAAAAGGCTATCAAGTCACCAAAATACACATAAATAGATTAGAAGGATGATTTATCCAGAAAGCTTGACTAGAAGGCTCTCTTCCAAAACGTTGCTACAAGAAAAGAAGACATTATTCAGATTTTGCCTTTGTACGTTCAAATATATTTTCTAAAGGTCAAAAAGTGACAAGACATATCTGCAAAAGGTGTGCTAACACTCTGCAGAGCTAGTTGATTCAAATGGCTGGTTTCCTCTTTAGTGTTGTACTTGTATGCTGAGAAAGAAAGCTCTCAACTTCTCTCTCCAAATTAAGACCAATGGATCTAAAAGCTCAAGATCCAAGTTCACAACGACTATACCTGGAAGCCTATATAAGTCTTGAAGGCAAAGGAGAGTTTGTTGGAACTACTGTTGTTGAAAATAAAAAAATAAATAAATAAAATTTTTCATCTTTTTCAACCTTCTGAATATCCAAAAAGTTTCTTTCTAAAGCTTCTCAAGAGAAAAATCTCCTCAACGCTTTGAAATAGAAAATATCCTCTTAGTGAGTTTTGTAAGAAGTCACTCCATAGTGTATTTATTTGAACTATACAACTTGAGTATTAGAGTGTGAGTGTTATCAAATACAACCTTTATATCAAACATTGTAACCTGACTAGTAATAGTCTTTGTTAGCTTGAAGAGGCTAAGATAATACTACTCTATTGATTAGCTTAGAGAGTTAGGACAAGACTACTCAGTTGTAAACTTAGAAAAGCTTGTACAAAAATACTCTTTGATATAAAATCTCAACTAGTTTGTTGAGAACTGGACATAGGCAAGTGGTTTGGTCGAACTAGGATAAACCTTCTTAAGTGTTTTCCTTATCTCTATCCTTTACTTACAGTTTTTATACTTTCTATTATAAGTTTTTAAGTGCTTACCTTTCTTTGCTATTTAGAAAGTTACTTGTAAACATTAACTTTTTATTTCTAACCTTAATCGCTTCCGCAATCTAAGTCTCAAGACTTGAGAAAGTCTATTAAAGTTTTCAGGATATAAAAAGTTTTAAAAAGGCACAATTCAACCCCCTATTCTCGTGCTATTTTCACTTTCAATTGGTATTAGAGCTTGGCCTCTGGGTTTGACCTTCCTAACATTTACAAAGGAAAACATCCTGATAGCGATGTCATTAGTGCGAGGCCTGGCCAAGGAATACCTCCCCACTCCCTGTCCCCATCTCCGATCCATGCCATAGGGGTTCTCCTTCCCCCAATCCCCCATAGATACCTACAGGGATACCTAAACAAATAACACAAATAAAAAAATATAAAAAAAAATTACAGCTCTAGCACCTTCGAGGTCTCCTTTCACAATAACATAGATCTTTATTGTTAATAACAACAATTCTTGTGCGATTAGAAACAATCTATAGATCTTTGTTGTTAATAACAACAATTCTAGTATGATTAGAAACAATCTTTCACCAATATAAACCCATCAAATAGAGAATCCCCAATACAATGGTTGATTTCAACACTCCAAACACAACTAAATAGAAATACTCTAAAAGGGTTACAAAAATCAAAATTAAAAGAAAATAAAAATGAAAAATAATAAAAAGGTGTGAACTAGTAGGGCTAGAACCTCACAACTTGGTTGCAATAGTTCTGAGTTAAGCGTGCTAGGTAGTAACAGGGGTGGTGCTCGAGTTGTAGTGGTGGTGCGAGGACCACTGTAGTAGGTGGCGCTTGGGCTGTTACAATATGTGACATTGAAGCTGTTACGATGGGTGGCATCGAGGATGCAACAGCTGGTGGAGCTGGAGTTGTTGCAGTCAGTGTCACTAAAGCTATGGTGACTAGCGGCGAATGGAGTTATGGCGATCGATTTGGGGGTGGAGCTAATTTGGGTTGGCTATTAAGCTTCGATCATAACAATGGCAGCTAGAAGACTATCAGGGAAGGGGAAAGGGGTGAGATCTAGGTTTGATAGGAAATGTTTATGATTGGATATGATTTTGATTGGTTTTTTTTTTTTCAAAGTTAATGTAATAGGATATTATTTGGGCTTCGACCCACTATCAACTAGAAACAAAAAAAGTTAACATACTAAGAAAACATTGTATATATAATATAATAGTTATAATATCAAGGATGTTTTAGTAAATTCATGTGCATTCTCGAACCTATTTCGAGGAGACTTTTACCCCCATCTCTATCCTCGTGGGGAAAAATTCCCGAATTCGACGCCTTGAATAAGAAGTCCCTGTAGGGATCCCCATCTAATGGGGAATTTTGACATCTCCAGATCATGAGAAATGGCACAACAAATCTCACACATTGCTGAAAGATACTTTATAAATTGTCCTCCATATTTCAATGGAGAAGACTATCCATATTGGAAGGACAGAATGATACTTTTCATTGAATCCATAAGTCTTGATATGTGGAAAATCATTGAAAATGGAGACTATGTCCCAACTATTAAGTAACTTGTGCCTTATGCAGTTACTCATCCAGATCAGCCTCCTTTAAGGGTGCTCAAATTGATTCCCAGACACCACTAGACTGATTAGCACAAGGCTAAAGTTCAGATGAATGCTAAGACAAAATATCTTCTCACTTGTGCTTTAAGTAAGAGTGAATATGATAAAATCATTTCTTATGGCTCAGCAAAGAAGACATGGGATAGACTCCAAACTCTTCATGAGGGAGCTAATCAAGTTAAAGAAACCAAAATCAGCATGTTGGTTCATCAATATGAAATATTCAAAATGTTAGAGTATGAAACCATTGATGACATGACAACTAAACTTATGCATATCATAAATCAACTGAAGGCATTGGGAAAAAGATATACTAATGCTGAGATAGTTAAAAAAATTCTTAGAAGCCTCTCTAAGGCTTGGCACCCTAAAGTTACAACTATTCAAGAAGCAAAAGACTTGAATGTGGTCAGCCTAAATACTCTTATTAGGTCTTCAAAGACTCATAAGATTGAGTTGAATGAAACTTCAGAAGAGAGCAACAGAAAAGGCAAATCCATTGCTCTAAATTCTACATAGAGAAGAGCAAGCTCCACCAAAGTTATGGAATTAAAAGAAGAGGAATCTTCTGAAGATGACGATAAAGAAGAGAAAGATGAAATTGCCAATCTAGCTGAGAAGATTTCAAAAGCTTGTATCAGAAGAAAGGAGAAGAAAGGATTCCATCTTAAGAAAAACAAGAAGGGAAAATCAAAACAAAATGAGATCACCTGTTATGAGTGCAAAGAACCTGGAAATATGAGATCTGAATGTCCGAAGTTGAAAAAGAAATTTAGAATAAAAGCGCCTGAAAAGAAAGCCATGATAGCCACCTGCGAAGATCTTGATGAAGAGCAAGAAGCAATAGAATCTCAATGGGAGGAAGAAATTGTCATGCTTGGGTCAAGAGTCACGCGAATTGTGACACTTTGTTCTATCGGACACTATGAAAGCTCTAAGTTTGGAGCCTATGCCCCCTTGAAGGGCTATAGGATTGGGACATTTTCATAGATCAAAAGTCTCGATAATTATTCCTTAGATATCAAAGAATTGAAGAGCGATTTTTAACGAATTTTTGAAAGTTATTAACCCTTTCATTTTCAAGCTTGAAGTTAAAGGAATTGCAAGTTTTCATAAATTTGTACTAAAATCCAAAAATTGGATTTTGATTCTTAAGGAGTTTGATTTTACCAATTTTTTATTGGATTCAAATGGAGGATATTCTCTTATTTACATTTATGTTTTAAAATTAATGGAGAATAAAATAACTGAGGACATTAACTTAAAATTAAGAAATGTAAATAAGTATATGATGATGTTTGAGAAGTGTTTGGAAGAGGAAAAAAAAAAAAGGGTGCTGGGCGCCTAGGCGCCCAAGGCTAGCACCCAGGCACTGGCTGCACTGCTGAACGATGCACTTTCAGGTGGGAGGGCGCCCAAGCGGCCAGGTCGCGGTGCCCAGGCGCCTGCTAGACGGGATTTAAAGAAAGGTTTGGACCCTTCTTCCTCATTCTGCTATCGCTCTCTCTCTCTTCTTCCTCTCTCTTTCTTCTTCTCCCTACACGAAACCATCCATCTTTCATCAATTTTACTCAAACCCACCACCAAAATCCATCATTTCCTCATCATTATCCAAGCTTTGGGGGTTGATTCTCTCTTTGGAGCCCTCTCTCTCATCTTTTAATGAGAGAAAGTGATGGTGAGAGAAGACCCACCACTCTCCTCATGCTCCACCACCTTCCTCCGCTCTCTAAGATAATTCTTGAGCTCAACCCTCCTTATTAGACCATAGATTAGCTAGTTTTTTTCATGAATTCTATGTTTAAGGTTATGAAGGAAGGGTTAGGGTTCTAGAATTGGGAGTTTTTGCCTTATGGAGCTAATCCTAGTAAATTTTTAGAATAGTTATGTTGTGGAAGCCTAATAGTTATATTTGTCATGTTAGACGCTCTCCAGAATCCCTTGGTGGCTCTAAAGCATCATAGAGCTTGAACTTCTTCCTTTCCAAGCATAGACTGTGAGTGGATAACATATCTATAGCTAGTTTGTTTTAAGTATATGTAGAATTTATAGTTTGTTTTATGTATATCCATGATTTCATAAATGTTATGTTTGTGGTTTAAGTTATTAAAGATTAAAGAAATTGAAATAGCATTTTAACGATGACCTTAGTGAATTATTGGAAGATAAAAGATATTACTCTTTTCTATATATATATATATATGATTATGTATGTGTGTGGAGCAAGCAAGTGAATTTCGATACTTGAACAGTTTGATAGAGAAAGATATAATTTCAAGTTGTTAGATGTTAACTATATAAAGGCTTGAAGTTGATATGATGTTTAGAAATTATAGATTTCTATGAAGTAAGCTTAATATTGATTTCTACGAATCATTTTCGCATTGATGTTTGGTTTTTTTATTTTTAAAGCTTGATATGTTGAGAACTATGAAATGTTAATGTTTTAAAAGCTTAAGCAATGTATTTAGAATCCAGACTTGATATCTAGAGTAAAGTTATTAAGGAATTTTAATGATAACAAATTAGTAATGAGCAAAGGTTTTTCAAGGGGGAGGAATCAGAAAGGGTAACTATTTGCTAATGGCAGCAGCATTAGCCTTGGTGCACCTCGGGTAACCCAGTTAGCAGGGTGAATGCTAGCCTGGCATGTTTGGCCGATATGTCTTGAATATACAGACATACATAGGTGTGAAGTTGTCATTTACTGTTGGAGTTAGGCCACAGGGCCACCCAATCAGGCAACTATTTCTGAAATAAGATCCTCCCTTATAAGCTCTATTATGATTTATTTCAGCTAGATTTAAAAGTATTATGCCTATATATATGTTTATAATGAAGTTATTATCCAATCGAATTAAAAAGGCGATTTAATGGATTATATAGGTTTACTGAAAATCTTACAGTATTTGATATATATATATACATAGACAAAGTATTTCCAATAGCAAATGTGGTACGAGGTTTTTAAGAAACTTATAAAGTTATTGTTTTGCAAATGTTTTGCATCGGCTTGTCCCACCCTTATTATAGATATATTATCCTTCACTGAGTTGTATGACTTACTCTTTCTTCCTTTCCATGTTTTTAGACAGGTGCGAGTTTGTGCTCAAGCTTCCACAGCTAATTAGAAGTTTCAGCATCTAAGTTTAAGTGTAAAATCTCTAGAAGTGCTCCAATAACCTACAGGCAGGGTCCTCCTTGTGTTGGGTCTTATGTTGTTACATGTAATTGTTTTGAATTGTAATTAGTTTAATCTCAATGATTATGTTCTTAAGCTTCTTGAATAGTTATGTAAACATATTTTTTTTATAAGTGATTATGCTTTAAATTCTCATTTTGTGTGTTGTGGGGTGCATTCGGAGAATACCTGGATCCCCAATGAGTTTGCATGTTTATGTGTTTTATGCAGGGCGGGGATCCTTATTTGGGAATAGTCCTAAATACAAAGGAGACTCTACCCGATTTTCTATTAGAATAAAATCTAAAGTAGGCTTGCTAGGGACGTGTCCCCATGCGCCGGTCACGACTTGGGTTAGGTCGTGACAAAGATGGTATCAAAGCGTTAGGTTTCCTTGTGGTTGATGGAGCAAGTGTCCTCTAATAAGATCACAATTGTGCAAATGGAACCGCTCCCATTTTCATAGATTGTGATGTTATGAGAGGCCTATATGAATGATATTCTTGTCCTTTTTCTCTTAGTTATCCTAGATATTTCCCCTAAGTTGTGCACGTTGATCATGTGATAATCCAAGAGTTTTGCTCCTATTTCATTTGTAATTCCAACTTTAAAATTAAACCATTTATCCCTAACCTATTGTTTTGTCCGAATTGTTCCTACAAATGTGTAGCCTAGCAAGGCTTGTGAGCTCATAAAGTTGATATGGAAATTATGTGATGTGAAGCATGAGATATATGGAACTATGACTTGTGATTTATAATAAGATGTTAGAAGTGAGTAGATGTCTTTTATGACCCATGATGCAGTTTGACGAGTTAAAAGAGCAATTTCCTTTCTATTTTCTTTGATGTCACATAATAACTTACCAAAGTTTAATGATCTTGCGCGATCTTGAGTTATTGATCATGATTTTCATGTAGAGGTTGGAAAATGTGCTTGAAGGTGTTAAGGCTTGAGTCCTAATACTTAAGGATGTGAAAGTATTTTGATTGCTTGCAAGCATATGAGATTGTCTAAAGAGTTTAGCATAGTGGGATTTAAGTTACTTTGAAGTATTTAAGCATGATCCAAAGGATGATCATGACAGATAGGAGTTATATTTTCAAGAAGTGAATAGATAAGGTCTAAGGGAGTTGAGCATAAGATTTATGTGCTAGAACTTCAGCTAAGAGGAGTTCAAGGAAAGCAAGATTTCTTAGAAAGTTCTATATGGATGCCATGGATTCTTAAATGGATTTCTTATGGTACCTAGCTAGATGAGGTTGAAGGGGAGTTAATAAGAATTTGTTAATGATGGTAAGTGCTATGAATGCATCCCAATAACGTTTATGGATATGCGAAATCTTGTGCTATGTATAAGGCTAAGAGATAGATAGATGCTATGGTATGAACAACTTGGTGAAATTAAGAGGTTCCCCTATGGGGAAGCCATGATTCCTAATATAGAATTTGGGCCTATTACTCTGAGCATGTAGTTTAAGATCATGCCATGTGGCGTTAAGAGGCAAAAAAAAGGGGGGAGTGCTTGAAGGATCTGTTGATCCTTGCATGTGATTTCCCCTGTCAAGGGAGGAAGTAGTACATAGAGAATAACTAAAGCTTAAGGCTTAATGTTTGAATAAGAACATGTGGTCAGGATATTCTATATCGAATGTTTCCCCAAGTGGTATGAGCTATTTCTCAGAGTAAAGTTTTGCAATTGAGACTTTTCAATCAATGTTGAGAAGTAAACAACATACACGAAAGATACAAGAAGTTGGTTTACTTTAGTGATATCAGGAGTTAGTGCAAAGTTCTTATCACCATACATGGTTATGGATGATGATCCCTTGATAAAGGGACCATTCTTGACAGGAAGGAAGTGGAAATTGGATATGCAGCAAGAGAGAAGGTGCAAATATGGTTTCAATATAGTCTAAAGGAAATACTGTAGACATAATAGATAAGTTGGATATATTTCACCCATCCTCTAGAACAAAATGGCTCTAGCAAGGTCCAAAGGAAAAGTAAATTACGTTCTTAAAGAAAGTAATCATGGTCAGGTTGATGTAATCCCAAAATCATAGTAGTAAAGAAGAAAGAAAAAGAAAAGAAGGTATGACTATGGTGTGGATTGAGATGATGTCAACGAAAGGCAATGGAGTAACACTAGGTTTAATGGCTAAGTTGGACTATTTCTGGGGGGTCTAGCAATGGTTCCTCCAAGGTTAAGCCAATGAGTGATATTAAGAAAAACAAGGGAAGTGAATCCAAAGGGATAAGCCTACAAGTGACTGAAATCATTAAGGAAGCAACTCCTGGGATCTAATCCTACAGATTGAAGGGATAATAAAGTTTAATGCAAGGAGAAAATGTGATAGATACTGATGAAGGACCCAAAGATTAGAAACCTCAGAAGTATGAGTAGTAAGATATTACTTGAAGAATCTTGAACTAGATAGAATTAACTTTAAAGGAAGTGGAGAGATCTAAAGAGTTTAAGGGAGAAAAGAATGGCATAATTAATAATGAATATTTGATACAGACGAAGGTGCTGCTGATTTAGTGATTAGCAGTAACTTGCCTGGTATGTGTACCAGAGGGGTGCCACAATCATTTCTATGAGGATCTTAATGGATTACGCCCCTTAAAGGTAACTTAGAAAAGATAGTTTATGGAATTGAAGTATAAACTTGAGAATTTTGTAAAGTAAAATCAGAAATATGATGCAAGGGGTATAGGAGGATTTAAAAAACCATGTTAAGAGTATTTGGAATTTCCAATAGATGGAAATGGTCAAATAGTAAAGGGCGAGTGCTCCAAGGAATTCTTAGCTAATAGAGGTGCTTCAGTACAGTAATGGAGTAAGTACAAAGTGAAATTTGTATATTGTCGTCTTGTAGTGAGGTGCCCCAGGAAAGAAGTATTTAAGGCATTAATTAGTGGAAGAAGAAGAAGATTAAAAAGGAGGTTAAAATCTTTTATTTGAAATTCGGGGACCGAATTTCTTAAGGAGGGAAGAATGTAATGCCTAGGTCAAGAGTCACACGAATTGTGACACTTTATTCTATCGGACCCTATGAAAGCTCTAAGTTTGGACCCTATGTTCTCTTGAAGGGCTATAGGATTGGGACATTTTCATGGGATCAAAAGTCCCGATAATTATTCCTTAGATATCAAAGAATTGAAGAGCGATTTTTAACAAATTTTTGGAAGTTATTAACCTTTTCGTTTTCAAGCTTGAAGTTAAAGGAAATGCAAGTTTTCATAAGTTTGTACTAAAATCCAAAAGTTGGATTTTGATTCTTAAGGAGTTTGATTTTTCCAATATTTTTATTGGATTCAAATGGGGCATATTCTCTTATTTATATTTATGTTTTAAAGTTAATGGAGAATAAAATAAAATAAATGAGGACATTAACTTAAAATTAAGAAATGTAAATAAGTATATGATGATGTTTGAGAAATGTTTGGAAGAGGAAAAAAAAAAAAGGTGCTGGGCGCCTAGGCGCTGGCTGCGCTGCTGAACGATGCACTTTCAAGTGGGAGGGCGCCCAGGTGGCTAGGTCGCGGCGCCTAGGCACCCGCTGGACGGGATTTAAAGAAAGGTTTGGACCCTTCTTCCTCATTCCACCATCTCTCTCTCTCTCTCTCTCTCTTTCCTTTCTCTTTCTTCTTCACCCTACATGAAACCATCCATCTTTCATCAATTTTACTCAAACCCACCACCAAAATCCATCATTTTCTCATCATTATCCAAGCTTTGGGGGTTGATTCTCACTTTAGAGCCCTCTCTCTTTTCTTCTAGTAAGAGAAAGTGATGGTGGGAGAAGACCCCTCACTCTCCTCACGCTCCACCACCTTCCTCCCTCTCTAAGGTAATTCTTGAGCTCAACCGTCCTTATTAGACCATCGATTAGCTAGTTTTTTTTATGAATTCTATGTTTAAGGTTATGAAGGAAGGGTTAGGGTTCTAGAATTGGGGGTTTTTGCCTTATGGAGCTAATCCTAGTAAATTCTTAGAATAGTTATGTTGTGGAAGCCTAATAGTTATATTTGTCATGTTAGACGCTCTCCAGAATCCCTTGGTGGCTCTAAAGCATCATAGAGCTTGAACTTCTTCCTTTCCAAGCATAGACTGTGAGTGGATAACATATCTATAGCTAGTTTGTTTTAAGTATATGTAGAATTTATAGTTTGTTTTATGTATATCCATGATTTCATAAATGTTATGTTTGTGGTTTAAGTTATTAAAGATCAAAGAAATTGGAATAGCATTTTAACGATGACCTTAGTGAATTCTTGGAAGATAAAATATATTACTCTTTTCTATATATATATATATATATATATATATATATATATATATATATATATATATATATATATATATGATTATGTATGTGTGTGGAGCAAGCATCTTAAAGGTGAATTTCAATACTTGAACAGTTTGATAGAGAAAGATATAGTTTCAAGTTGTTAGATGTTAACTATATAAAGGCTTGAAGTTGATATGATGTTTAGAAATTATAGATTTCTATGAAATAAGCTTAATATTGATTTCTACGAATCATTTTCGCATTGATGTTTGGTTTTTTTATTTTTAAAGCTTGATATGTTGAGAACTATGAAATGTTAATGTTTTAAAAGCTTAAGCAATGTATTTAGAATCTAGACTTGATATCTAGAGTAAAGTTATTAAGGAATTTTAATGATAACAAATTAGTAATGAGCAAAGGTTTTTCAAGGGGGAGGGAACTGTAGCAGAACTATTTGCTAATGGCAGCAGCATTAGCCTTGGTGCACCTCGGGTAACCCAGTTAGCAGGGTGAATGCTAGCCCGGCATGTTTGGCCGATATGTCTGGAATATACAGACATACATAGGTGTGAAGTTGTCATTTACTGCTGGAGTTAGGCCACAGGGCCACCCAGTCGGGCAGCTATTTCTAAAATAAGATCCTCCCTTAAGCTCTATTATGATTTATTTCAGCTAGATTTAAAAGTATTATGCCTATATATATGTTTATAATGAAGTTATTATCCAATCGAATTAAAAAGGCGATTTAATGGATTATATAGGTTTACTGAAAATCTTACAGTATTTGATATATATATATATATATATATATATATATATATATATATATATATATATATATATATATATATATATATATATATATATATATATATACATAGACAAAGTATTTCCAATAGCAAATGTGGTACGAGGTTTTTAAGAAACTTATAAAGTTATTGTTTTGCAAATGTTTTGCATCGGCTTGTTCCACCCTTATTATAGATATATTATCCTTCACTGAGTTGTATGACTTACTCTTTCTTCCTTTCCATGTTTTTAGACAGATGCAAGTTTGTGCTCAAGCTTCCACAGCTAATTAGAAGTTTCAGCATCTAAGTTTAAGTATAAAATCTCTAGAAGTGCTCCAATAACCTACAGGCAGGGTCCTCCTTGTGTTGGGTCTTATGTTGTTACATGTAATTGTTTTGAATTGTAATTAGTTTAATCTCAATGATTATGTTCTTAAGCTTCTTGAATAGTTATGTAAACATATTTTTTTATAAGTGATTATGCTTTAAATTCTCATTTTGTGTGCTGTGGGGTGTATTCGGAGAATACCTGGATCCCCAATGAGTTTGCATGTTTATGTGTTTTATACAGGGCGAGGATCCTTATTTGAGAATAGTCCTAACTATAAAGGAGACTGTGCCCGATTTTCTATTAGAATAAAATCTAAAGTAGGCTTGCTAGGGACGTGTCCCCATGCGCCGGTCACGACTTGGGTTAGGTCGTGACAGAAATAGTTGCAAATCTATGCTTCATGGCAAATATATTTTTTGATGAAGAAACTTAGGTAACACTTCCTGAGCCAGAACTTTCTTTTGAAGAACTTCAAAAAGCATTTGATGAACTTCTGGATGACTCTCAAACTCTCTTGCACACTATGCATCTTTGAAGAAAAAGTTTCAAAAGTTATCATTTGATTTAAAAACCTTGAGTCAAAAAAAAAAAAAAGCTAAGGCATGAGAAGGATGAGCTTTTAAAAGAAAATGACCTTCTCAAGAAAGATATAAGTGCCTTAAAAGTTGAAGTTTTTGAATCTGCTCAGAAAACATCTTCTAATGTTTCTGAACCTCATAAAATAGTTAAGCTTCTCAAATTTGATCTTAAGAAGATGATAAATAGCTCCAAGAGTCTTGATATGATGCTTGGTAGTCAAAGACCATATTGTGAAAAATCAAGTCTTGGGTATAGGAAGGAAGAGAATAAAGAATCATCCAAAAATTCTCAAAACATAGTTTCTATTTGTATTTACTGTTTTAAGAAGGGTCATCTTCTAAAAAATGTTTTTCTTTAAGAAAAGTGAAGTAACGGAAAGTGAAGAACCCTAAGAAGGTAACTAACTTAAGAGGACCCAAAAAGATATGGATACCTAAAGTAAAAATTGTATATGATGTAGGTGTGTCTTAGATCACTTCATCAGAAAGAAATGAAACGGTATCTAGACAATGGCTATTCTAGACACATGACTAGAAACAAATTTTGGTTTAGAAACCTCAAACCAAGGATAGAGGAGTGGTAAACTTTGCTAATGGAATTGAGTCCAAAATCATTGGTATAGGTAATATAGGTAAGAACAATTCTGACTCGATTATTGATGTTATGTTAGTAGAAGAATTAACTCACAATCTTCTTAACATTAGTCAATTCTGTGACTAGGGCTACAAGGTTGTATTTAAACATTCTAGATGCATTGTAAAGGACTCCACCTCTGATCAAATTATTCTTACTGCTAAAAGGTATGATAATACTTATGTATTATATCTAGATGACTTTTAGATCAGTATGTAAAATGCTTAGCATCCCTTTTGGATGAGAAGTAGATGTAGCACAAGAAACTTGGTCATGCTCATATGAAATTAATTTCTAAGATCTCTCAGAAGGTGCATGTTAAAGATTTACCCAAGATCAATTATGACAAAGACTCGACCTGTCAGTTCTGTCAAAGGGATAAACAGACCAAAAGTTTTTTCTACAGTAAAAATGCAGTTTCCACTATAAGACCACTTGAGCTTTTACATCTTGAACTATTTGAACTAACTAGAACTGGCAGTTTAGGAGGTAAGAGATATGGATTGATCATTGTGGATGATCTTTCTAAATTTACATGAGCTATATTCCTTGCCCATAAGGATGAAGCTTGTGAGGCCTTTAAAGTGTTTTCTAAAAAGGTTCAAAATGAAAAAGGTTTTTGTATCTCATCTATCAGATTTAATCATGGTGGTGAGTTTGAAAATCATGTCTTTGATAGCTTTTGCAATGAACATGGCATTTCTCACAATTTTTCTTCTCCTAGAACTCCTCACAAAATGGGGTTGTCAAAAGGAAGAATAGATCATTGCAAAAAATAACCAAAACCATACTTTTACAAAGTGGCTTATCAAAAGGATTTTGGGCAAAAGCTAGAAACACTTCCTGCTACATACAAAATTGTGTTTTCATAAGGTCAATACTCAAGAAAACCCGCTATGAATTATGGAAAAGAAGAAAACCCAACATATCATATTTTCATATTTTTAGCTTAGAATGTTTAATTTTTAACACAAAGGACAAACTATCAAAATTTGATCCTAGATCTGATCTGATCTGATCAAGGAAAACCTCTAGCTAGCTAAAGATCATTTCTACCATATTAGGAACCTTTTGAATATGACTAGTTTCTGATCATGCATTCATAACATAAACATTCATTGGTTCATATGCCCCTAAGCCTCTGAAGAAACTTAAAACTGAGATTGCATCTTCAAGTATGTCTCTCTTCTAAAGAATGTATCCCAAGATGAGTTCAGAAAATTCAAGCTTAGAATATCTTTCAGAAATCATTCAGATAGTTCAAATCAGAATGGTCTTTTAGAAAAGGATTGTTCATAAAGGTACTCAGAGAAAGTTCAGCTTAGAAAGATAGTTCAATCAGAAAGATGACTTAAGTTTCTGGCCAATAAGTTGAATATAAAAAGTTAACAGATTTAGAACATGGGTGGTTTTAATAACTTCCCTTATTACCACGTTTCAATTAAGTGGGAAACAAAAAGTGTTCAATGTCCAAAAACATCATCGTCTTACCCCAAAATGCTTCACATTACAAAGACACTTGGTTCATCTTTTTACCTAACGAAAACATTAATCATCCTGAACTTGCTTTTCTCTCACTATCTCTCTCTTTTCTTGGAACTCTTCAAAACTATTCACCTTCTCTAAACATTCATATGCCTCACTTCCTTCGTCTCCCTAATCTCAAACACATCCTTTTTTATTCAAGCTCTAACCTTCTGTGTACATTACCATGATAGACAAAGATAACTTTAGCATTCCCTTTATATTTGACAATGCAGACATGCAAGAGAACTTTGAGAACTTCCTTTACAGAAGGCCCATTGCTAAAGGGAGAAGCTTTAACTTCAACAATATCAGTAAACAATATTAGTAATGAAATCAAATTTGTGGAAGGGGAGGCTATATCATACTCTAATGAAATGAAACCATTAGTATCAGTAAGTAAGGGGTAATTCTATAGTCTCGACAGTCCTAGTATACTAATTACTTAGATAATTGCCTCAAGCTCCCATTCTGAATATGAAAGTTGTTCAAAATTGTATTCCCCCCCCCCCCTTTTTTTATTTTTAACTTACAATCTACATAAGTTTGTACTTTACAGTTAGTTTCAGGTGTCTTGCTCTATAACTTCAATTCAGAGCACTTAAACATCCATATGTTAATGTTATGTTTGCAGGAAGAGAATTGTGCATTTGAGAAGCTTTCATTTTCTTTTCGTTTCTTAGATGGTGAGTATGGACTTTAGTTACCTCTCCTGTTTTGGGTCAGCTCAATATAGTGTATTGCTTTATCACGCAAAGAACCTGATTCTTTGAACATGAGGCACTAATTACTTTTTTTTTCCTTTACTTGCTTTTGTACAATTCTCATTTCTTCCTACCTTTTGTACACAGCCGTGCTGCTTGCTACTAGGTTCAAAATCTACTTTTACTGTACACAAACTTGCATGGCCAATAAGGTTGCCAACCCTTTGGAGATTTTAAGCCCTTGTAAGGAAGTTAAGGTACGTTTAAAGCGTATACTCTGATCTCTTTTTCTGGAAAATTGTTACCTGGTTCTAATGTGCTTTCAAATGCTTTTTAGTTCCCAAGAATAACTTTTCTATCTATAAAATGATTTCCGTTGAGTGTCATTAAATCATGGTCTGAGCACAAATTGAGCAATTACCTTGTGTTGAAATACTATAATAAAAATAGAGGCTCTAAGCATTTGATCACTACATATTGAATCTTGGTCTCTTCTTTCTTATTTTTCTTTTCTAGTTTTTTACATCACACCAGGCCTACAATTGGCGCTGAACAGTGGAAATGGCAAAATGGGTTGTATCCGCTGGACTGACCCGCATAACCTGCAATTTTTTGTGGGATGGGTTGATATTTTCAATTCACAAAAAAATTTAACCCATTGAGTGGGGTGAGTTTGGCCTGTGGGTCAACTTTTTTTATTTTGATCTTTTTTTTCCCATACAATATATACAATATTAGGCCTTTTTTATTAGTGTTTATATAATATTGGTGAACCCCATAATTGTTTTTAGACTATATTATTGATTATATTTATACTTTTATGGATTATATTGTTATTTTGTTATTTTGTTGATTATGAATTTTCATTTTATTATGAACGTGATTAATTTGTAGAGTGTGAATTTTTTAATGTATTTGGGTATGAATATTGGCTTGTGAACTTATTTGTTGTGGTTATTTTGGTTAGAAATTCTGTTTTATTCTTATTGAGAATTGTAATTTTTAACTATTTTAGAGTTGAGTAAATAGTTTAATACTTGATGAGTAAATAAAATAAACTTCTTTGTATAAATATTCTTTTATTGCATTTAATTAAAAATTCTTTTTATTTTCTATTTTTTGGCAGACCAACCCACCAATCCGCTAACCTAAGATGAGGCGAGGTAGGGCAGGGCGGGGCAGGGTGGGGTGTGGCGGGTTGACATATTCAACTCAAATTACTGACACAGGTTGATCTGCTATGTCCCACCCCACTTAAAGCTTGATTTGGGGTGGAGCGAGTTGAGGTGGGTTGGTTCGTTTGTCATTACTACTACACAGGAAATTTCTCTTAATGAAAAAGGCACGTTATTAAGATTAAAATAAAGGCAATTGAAAGCAGTATCTTGTCCCTTTCTTGAACTTTGGTCAAAATGCTTTTTGAAAGTTTCAGTGCTTGGTTTTTTACCCATAAGCATCAAAAGGAAAAGAAATTAACTACAATTATCCATGAGGTCATTGAAAATAAGCAAACACAAGATAAGCTTCAACTCAACAAGGTGTATCTCCGGTATAATCAATATTATATTTTTATACATGTATAAATCTAGTAAGGTACTGACTGAGCTATGATTAATTGATTTTAAAGCATTTTGAAATTATTCCGCATTTTCACTGTTCATATCAATATGTTTTATTTTAAAATTGTTTATATGATACATTAATATATTTATTGATTGGTTAATATTTTCTTTAATGCAGGAAATTTATAAGTGGTTGCCTGAAGACAAGGATAATAATAAAAGGAGCTTTAAGAGTAAAAGTAAAAAATCATTAGCACTAAAGATAACCATGATGATATTGACGATTAAGTTGATTTTGATGATTCATAGGATTTAGTTAAACTTATATTATGAATTTGGATATTGATTATTGTAATGACAATTTAAATACTTCTTTGAACTTGTATTTCTATTAATGAAATATGATTATTGGTAACAAATTTGTATTGTTATGGTATTATTTGTGATATTACATATTTTGTACAAGTTTGAACTAATCTAAGATCATATACAAGATAAAAAAAGAGGTGGAATAGGAAAAAAAAAATTAGAACTTAGAAACAGAAATCTTCCATCGTTAAATTGAAATATTTTAGAATGGAAATATTTTTGTCGCTAATTAGAGACGAAACCATTTCCATCACCAATTAGAGACAGAAATAATTCTGTCACTAATTAGAGACAGAAACATAAAGAGACGGCAATGTTTCTATCTCTAATTAGCTATGAAATATTGTCATTTAGCGATGAAATTATTCCGTCTCTAATAACTTTTTCATTCAAAAAAGTTGCCAAAGTTGGTCATGTATTAGCAACAAAAGTTTAAAATTTTGAGACGAAATAATTCGAAACAGATGGAAAAAATCCATTGCAAAAAATTAGTGACACCATTTTTAGCGATAAATGTTGTCTCTAATTTAGTCTCGAAATTGTTTAGCGTTGAAATTTTCATAATTTAGAGATGGATTTTTTTCTTCTCTAAATTTGAAATTTTTAATAGTGACATTGATTGTCACCTTATAAGAGAAAATTCTGAATCTGGTTTAATGTACCTGCTCCCCATCACCAGTTCAGCTCAAAGGGCCGATATTTTCACCAGGGCTCTCTCATTTTGATCCTTCACATCCTTTCTTCCCAAGCTTGGTATGTTGGACATTCACCAGCCACTAGCTTGCGGGGTGGTAACAGATTGTACACAACAACACGAAGAGAAGGAGTTTTAATTGTGAAGCTTTGTATCAGTTAGTTAGAAGGCATGTGCCAGGGTGTCAATTTTCTGTTATTTTCTGTTAGAGTCGTTAGTGAGATTCTCTAATATGGTGCTGGATATGTTAGTTGGTTTACTCCATTGCACCTTACTATAAATAGCTGTGACCTGTGTAAATTCATCATATAACAATAATATACTCTTCATTCACTCAGACTTTCTCATTTTTTTCCCTCTCAAGTCGCTGGTTTCACCATCTCTTAGATAGACAAATAAGAACACAAACTAACAATATATTGTGGTGTATTCGTGTATCCCAATATATATTGCTACTTGCTAGCCATGTTTCCATGTATTCTATTGTATCTCAATGGTTTAAATAAGGTTAGGTGTTTAGTGGTCGCCTGGTCGTGGGTGTGTCTCTGAAATAGGTTGCTGCATATGTATTTTGTTTAGATGGTTGAACATTGTTCCTCAATCTTGTAGTGCTTCTCTTCTCATTGAAGAGTTTTGAGCCTTTCATGTTGAGCTGAATTATGACAACATTGTTAACATAATAAATCCCTAAATTGATCTTTCAAAGATTGCAGTATTACTACATTAATTTTTAAAAGATTTTTTTTATTAAATAAGTATTTCAAAGATTTAAAATATCACCACATCTATCTTTGTGCAAAATAAATTTAGTAACTATTTTATATCTTTGAACAACTGATTTAATGTTAAAAATCTTGAAAGACTAATGTTATTACAACAATAAATTCTTTTGATACATCAGTGGCACTCATTTGAATCAATAATCTTTTATAAACCACTCAAATATTTCACCACTAAACCAATCCTGTAGCTTCTAACACACTAAACTTTGAAAAGGCTTTCTTTTTACAAAACCAAAATATTAACCGATGTTATGAAAATAAACACTGCCATCAAAATAAACTATTACTAAGCATGAAGAACAGAAAAATCAAAGCAATTCTTGAGTGGATCCCAATGAAATCCAATATCATCTCCCTTCTTCAACCCTCTTCTTTTCACAAAATCTCTGGTCCAGTTGCCACCAAATATGTAACTCCTTGAAGAGGTCCATAGCTTAAAAGTGAGATAGTGCATGGAACTGGTGTCCACATCCCAAATCACAAGTTGGGTACCTTTGCCACTGGCTTCAACTTTGGCAGCATCACTCAACACAGGCATCAAAAAGGACTCTGCTAGATCTTTAGGCAACAAGAGCCTACTCAAGTTACCAAGATCGCTATCCGTGAGCACTTTCTTGATATTCCAATGGTCATCATAGAGCATCAACGTGCCTTCTGCTTTTTCTTCTTACTTCTTGGCTTGTGTCCCTTTTCTTCCACTAGTAGGAGCTTCATAGCAAGCCTTTTTGTCGGTGTAAGAAGCAGAGCGATGGGTCGGTCCCTCAGTACAAGGGGCACACACCAAGTGTGAAATGAGTACAAACATATTGAAAGCCGTGGGCTCTAATTTTGGAAGGCATGACTCAAAGAAACAAGAAGACAAAAGAGAAGTAAGAATGATAGATGGAATAAGGGAAAATAGAAGTTTAGTAATGTTTTTATAGAAAAGAAACATGAAGCTTAACTTACATTAACTCCCCAAACTTTGTACACGTGAATATAATTTAGGAAACAAGTTAAAAAAAAAAAAAACAAGAATATAATTTAGGAAACTTATTATTTCAATTACTTTATCTAGGATGCCGGGTAGATTTAAGGAGTAAACATTTTGTCTCTTAGTATCTCTAAATAGATTTAATCAGTTTATCAAAATCTGGGTGGATTTAATTATTAAATATTCTAGTAGATGCGAATTGCAATGTTAACCATTAATACTCTTTTTCTGGTCCACCGATATCCAGAATTTATTATCATAAACTTGATTCTGCCCGACCTGATAAAGGTCCTTGAATAGTGTAGGGATCTTGTATAGAGGATTTTTTCTATTTCTAAGCCTCAAACTCAAGGTTTCTAATTAAAGGGTTAAGATATCTACCATCTTGACCAAGTTTATGTTAAAATTAAATAAATATTTATTATAATTTTTTTATATTTATTAGATTATATTAATTTTAAAAATTCTTAAAGCTTGCTATTATTAAATGCTATCAAGCCAATTCTCTAGTCTTATCCAAAGCTACTAAACTGAGCTCTGTTGAGAATCTCATTTTCTATTATTATTATTATTATTATTATAATATTATTATTATTATTATTATAATATTATTATTATTATTATTTCTTAACATTTGCATAACAAAGTAATTATGAAATCAAAATTATATAAATGATTAAAAATAAAACAAATGGCAGGTGCATATTTTGTTGCATTGACAAATATTCATGTGCAAATCACATCATCGCTATTCACAATTTAATATAAACAAGACCAAAAGACCTACTGTACAATAGTTAAAGCTTACGAATTAAATGGGAAAATTTTAAAATTTAAGAGATTTTATAGTACTTTTCATGCTTATATTTTTGTGCAACCTTTATATTAAAATATTTGAATATTATATAAAAGAGAATAATTTCTATGTCTTAACAACATAAAATAATTTTATAATAAGTTAATAAAAACTCAAAAAAATATAAAATTATGATGAGTAACTAATTAATATAATTTGATAATTTTTTAAAATTTTTATTAACTAATAGTGTAAATTATTTTTTAATTTAATTAATAGTATAAAATAATTTTAATAGTATATAGAAATTATTCTTTATATAAAATATGTAAAAGAGAATAATTTAATAAAAACCTAGTTATACGACCCATGAGTTGCATGGACTATTCAAATTTAATATTTGTTACTTCAGTATTTTATTTAATAGATGAATAGTTTGTGTATATATACTATAATCTGAAAAAATAAATTATATTTACAGATTTAATCTAAGTATATATATTGCGTCAAAAAATATATTATAATCTAAGTAATTTATTTTTATTGTAAAATAATTTAATTTAGGTATACTTATAATCTTATAAAATATAATAAGAATACTTATATTTACAAATTTAATAATTATATGACTGAATTTTGTTTTGTTTGTTTGTAACAATATTTCAATGCACTTTTCAATTTTATATAAATAAATAGATAGATAAATAAACTAAAAAAATTTGTTTTAAACACAAATTTTGTTCCAATAAACAATATTTGTGTTGAAAATATTTATTAATCTAATACATTGTCTGATTATTTTTTTACTCTTTATACATGTGTGTTAGAACCTAAATTCTCTTTCCTTCGAATGAAGAAGAGAAAACTACAATTGAACTAATGTTCATCCAATATTATAATTCATTTATGAGTTATAATAGTAGTAGCTAATCCCTTTTTTATACTCCTAACTAATACCCAACTAACTAATTGCCATTTGGATCGTAACTATGTGCCTTTATTTTTAGAGTGAATTATATTCTCCTCTTCTAAAAGATGTCTTTATTATATAATCCTCCCCTTTATTTTCAAACATGCCATCTTCTTTAGGAGCTCTCTCGAGTATCTCACAAGAAGGGAAAGCAAGCCAGAAACTAATCTGTTTCCTCTCCTTTTTAAATATGAAGTTCCCTCTCATCTCAGTTATTACCTAATGTCATTATCTCTCACTCACATAAAAAATATTTTGACTTAATCGCTAAGAGTTTTTTTCGCAGATCCTTACCGGAGATGTTCAATATTGGCCATGAACCTAACCGACCTCACTATTTCAAGTAAGAACAATTTTATCCATGGTCAATTATCTTAACTATTCTACATAAAAAGACTACTCATGGTCCCTCTTTTTTTTTTTTTTTTAGTAAAATTAAATGGAGCTATAAAATTTTAATAATAACTTACATAATAATATTAGGTTTTATGAGTTATAATTGTTCAGTGAAAAAGTTTAAAAATTTATTGAATTTTTTAATTCGAAAATATCGTTGACACACTACAAGAGCAAGACTATGCACACAAGTTATTTTACATGCATTCTTCTTTTTAAACCTTGACGAAAGACAAGCTTAAAGTGGGATAATTCAAAAGATGAATAGCTAAGCTCAATTATTTAAATAAAATATAAAAAAATATTAAAAAATCCTCGAACAATTTTGTTTTTATATTTTATATATTTTGTTTTCTTTTTTATTTTTAAAATTTTGTATTGTATCATTTTTAATTTTTGTTTTACTTGTCCATCCCTCTTTAATTCACTACTTTAGTGTGTTCTTAATTAACTACTACTATTCATCCAATTTATTTTCACATACAAACACTCCGAAAAAAATGAATTCAGATAAAAAAGAAATTGGCTCAACAAATGGTCCAAACAGGCATCAGTTAAAAAAAAAAACCGCACAAATTAAACAGAGGTTCAAAAAAAGGACCAAAGAAAGAAAAAGAAACAGAAGAAAAAGACAACCCATAGCCCATAAAAAAACTTAAGCAAAAAAAAAAAAAAAAGGACACAGCCAACAATAGAAAATGGATCGCATTAAAGTCACTAAACAAGTAAAATATACAATAAAAAATAAAAAGAGTTATGAATTGTTTAAAAAAACAAAAAAAATGTTGAGAGTCTGCGTTTTAAAGTGGGAAGGAAGAAAAGAGAGACGGGACGGAATACCTGATTGTGTGTTTTGGATGTCCTTTTCAAAAAGAAAAATGATATTTGTTCCCATTTTAGGTTCTTATTTTATGCTTATAATAAAAGAGAAAGACATAAAACAATAGGTCCATCACTTTATATCTTTTTAATACTTATTATATTGTATTTTTTTCTCATTATGAATCTAAAATGAATCCTTAAAATAAATACAAATAATATTACTTTTAAACAGGGTTAATGTTATAAAATGATATTAACAAGATTTATTTTGATTTGATATTGATTTGACGCTGATTTAATATTAATATTACTTAATATACAATCAAGAGATGGCAGATTTGTCTCACAAATCTTTTATTTCTTTTTTATTTTTATTTATTATATTTTATTTTCTAGGTTGAGATGGATTATGAAATTTAGACTCGATAATGGATTTCTCCTTCATCTTTTACTCTTTTTTATTTTACTTATTTTTATTTTATATATCTGATAATTAATGGATATAAAAAGGTCTGGACAAAATATGCTATTCACATGAATACTTTAAAAATAGAAAGGACATCTTAAATTCAATAAGAATAGTTGGCTGTCCATTTTTTTAAAAGAAGAAAGTTCCTACTACAATACAACTTCTTGCATCGTATTTTTACGTCCAAACAGCGTCCAAAACAACCAAAAACAATTATTGAATACCGAATGTAAATGTAAGATAACTAATTTTCAATAAAAATATCTTTAAAAAAGTAAAAGAAACTTGAGTAAGAAGTTCATCCATATCAACCTTAGCCCTTTATCCTTACCTCTCATTTCTTTTGGTGATGAGGAAATGTACAAGTTCATCTAGGCTTCTGCAAATTGGGACGTGATAAATTAGCTCGCACTCATCGTAATAAGCATCAAGCAATCCATCACTTTCTGCCCAATCCATAGATATATCATGCAAGTCTGGTAATTCAGATTTCATGTCATTTTGGCCTATCTTAGCATTCTTAAGTAATTCAAGCATCTCTTCTAAACTCCCATCTGCTTGTACTTCTACAGTACTTTCCCCCTCTTTCATAAGATCATCATACAATATCTGATTAGTTTCCATTTCAGCTGCATTTTCCTCTGCTGCTATTTGAAAATCTTGGCTTTTTGTGGTGATCATTTTCCTTCGTTGCTCAACATCGTTTGCTTGTTTTCCTGCAAACAAAAAAATTATGTACACACTAGTAATGATAACTTCTATCACCCTTTTGGTCTTATTGGAGAGGAGAGATTCTTGTATAGGCACAAGTTTAACAACTCATATTTAGACACAAAAAATTTTTAGATGCTTCTAGAGCAAGAAAAAAATTTTACTCTATACCATTCATGATTTAACACATCAATTTTATAGGTTATCATTATCTCTCACTTTTTTTAAAATTTTAATATAACAACTGATATGTCAAATGATGAATAGTAAAGAACAAAATTTTTCTTTCACTCTAAGAACATCTATATAACAGTTTCTGGTTAGATATACTTACAATAAAAATAGGTCCTACTAACTTTTTTTTATGACATAATCACTTATTTTTGGGGTCTTATTAACTTTATTGTGAGTATGTCTAATTATGAGTTATGAATCTTGTGTCTATTTAAAAATTTTTCATTGGAGATATTACTGAAACTTGGCTACAACATGTTCTCAGCTGTTACATTTTGTAACCGTTCAGAATTAGAACTATTCTCACCTGAAAAGGCTTCATGTCTTTTTATACCATTGCTAGAAGTTGGCTCTCTTTTTCTTTTCATTGTAGATGCCTCTTCTGGGATGTATTTAACCTGGACAGGATATACATAATTAGATTACTCATGTTCTAATTTCTGTGTCACTCAGCTGTGTTAAATAATGGTACAATTTTCTACTAGTGCCACCTTGCTATTTTGGTTGTCACAGGAAATCTCATATTGCAGAAAGTTGACAACTTCAGTGACGTATCGGAACATCCTTCTTGATTTTGAGTGACAATAGAACTGCATGGAATATAACATACCAAATGTCAACTAAACTAGCATAAACCTAATGTTTGGCATAATGAGCGCAATTAATTATTTTTTAGATAGATATTTTATATGAAATGTCACCCGGAAGAAACATGCATGTTTTGGTTATAAAAGAAAGTCCTAGAGGGTGGGGAGGGAGAGGTAGCCTAAAGTAATAGCAATATCTTTGCGTAATTGGATCACACTCACTCTTCAAGTGAGAAAAGTGATTTATTGTGAATGGTGAAAAGAATGAATTTCCAACATGATTAGCATGTTAGATTATTGGTAACAAATACAAAAAACTATAATCTTAATTTCAATTTGTGTTATAAATTATGTGATTATTGTCATAACAAATAAGTGGCACATAGTTTTTCTACAATTCCGACGAAGTTATAACACAATAACTAATATTTAAGCCACAGACTCATTAAAAAATAAAAGAAAAAAGAAGCCACAGATATTTGGCGAAAGCTTACCCTTACCCATACTTTAAACCTTCTCAAGTTATTTTGATTTTAACTGTTAATTAGGAATAATTAAATAGATTTACCACATCGTATGTTCCATTTTCACGCTGCCTGCGCTCAATATTCCAGCCCTCCAGTCTTTCTCTGAATGAAAATTGATGAGTAAGGTTGACTCTTCCCTCCATGTCAGGCAGCTGCAACTGTTGAAGGACTAAAATTATTTGAATTCATATACACATATAGGGAGAGAATTAATTATACCTATTTTAACTTTTTTTTTTTAAAAAAAAAATCTAATTCAAACACATACTAATTCGCTAAAGGTCTGTGTAGAAAAAACTTACAATGAAGTTTTGATAGCTTAGAGCTACCTTGTCCATGCTTATTTTGTTGATAAGACAATCTGCCGGAAGTTGGAAGGAAATAGAGATTTCCATGCTCATAGTGATTTCAGCTTTTCTACGTCCAGCCTATGAAATAACACCGTCATACATACATATATATATATATATATATATATATATATATATATATATATATATATATATATATATATATATATATATATATATATATATATATATATATATGTATGAAGGTAATATTGCTCTTTTATTTATTAATTTTAGCGAACAATTTAATAACATAAATGTGACATCAAAAAATTAATTGATCAAGTCATTATTTTAGAGATTAATTTTGATGTATGGTTAGTATAAAAAAATTTTACATTGATATCATCCAATCATATGCTTATATTTGTAAGACTTTTAAAATAGTGTATGATTGAATTAAATATTTTTGCTAATATGGCAATACAAATATTTATTAAATTTTTTTTATAATGATAATACTATATCAAAATTATTCATTATTTTAATTCTTGAAAGGATTTAATGTTTTTATCTAGATCACTAATATCCAGAATTCACTAGATTTTAACTAATTTGACTCGAGTCAGGTAGGCTCTTTATGGATAAAGTTTTTCTAGCACTAATTTTTTTTTTTCATTCACAATATTTGAACTCGAGATTTTGCTTAAAAAGAATAAGTGTTGAACCCCTCAAACCAATCATAAATTAACAAAAAAAAATTTTATTTTGATATACTAATGGTGCAATTTTCTTACGTCATCATTCAATTATATTATTGTCACAATATTAAAAGTCACTCATATAACGAAATGTGATTGGTTAATCATGTATAAAATTTTTTATATTGATGACAATATGTCGAAATTAATTTCTTCTTAAAATTGTAAGTGTTAGTCATATTAATTCTTAATTTTAAGAAACTAAATTTTGATTTTTGAAATTGCACTCATTCAATCGAATTAGTTATTGCGTTAATTATGTTCACACATAGCACGTCAAATGTCATAGTAGACAAGCACATATAATCATAACCCATCTTTTCCAGAAGTTTAAACTATTAGATAGAGGTAAATAAATAGTTTCGTATCTTTAATTAACATGTCCCCTCGTGCAAAATCCCTTTGGTTGTGAAGCGTGAACATGGCACACCCACCCTATGTTGTTAGGAAATTTAACTTTTATTTCGAAGAATAAAGGTAAATAGGGATTGAACTCTAGATAACTTAATTGAAGCTCTGATATTATATCATGAACTATTTCTCCTAAAAGCTTAAGTTGTTAAGGTAAATATATATGAATGGTTTCATAACTTTAATAATGCATAGCAACCTTCACATTAGTTTTTGGGTTTAACTATGTTTTTAGTCCCTATAAAATTAACGAATTTTTGTTTTAATCCTTTAAAAAAAATTGGTTTTGATCCAAATATTTCTTAAAATTTTGGTTTTAATCCCTATCATTAATCTACCTTTATTAAGTGATAACATGGATGACGAATAATTTTTTTACCTTTCCCATATTCAAGTAGGGATTAAAATCAAAATTTTTAGAAATATTTAGATCAAAACCAAAATACAAAAAAAATTAGGGACTAAAACTAAAATTTTTTAAAATGTTTGGAACAAGATCAAAAAAATAATTTCATAGGGATTTAAATCAAAATTCACTAATTTTATAGAAATCAAAAATATATTTAAACTTTAATTTTTAAATATATGCAAAAATAAGTCAGGTATGATCAGAAGGTCCACAAAGTGAGCCAACCCATTGACTAGCAATTATAATATTGGCTAGCGAAAGTAAGCTCCATTTAAATTCAACTAATGGTGCAGATTGCATTAAAATAATTTTTTGCAAACCCTCAAAGTATACATGATTAAATTATAACTAATAATTGGGATAGCATTAATATTTATAGTAAAACAAGCATTGCTTCTCAAAAACACTACACAATAATCTATATCTATATATCTTATGTAAAATTGACTATAATTTAATCTGTAATTATTACATAAATATACTTCACTTAAAATTTTAATAGTAAAAAATTTCATGATTCATTAAGTCATAACGTTTTTGTCACAAATATTGGAAAATTTTCTATCACTTGCATTTTTGATGGTTCATTAGGCAATAATGTGTAATAATAATGACCATTAATCCTAACATTTTGTCATATTTTTTATTTTTACTTTCTATAATATGTCACTTAGTCCCTCTATCTATATACATATAACGTACAATGAACTCTTTTGACTTTTAATAAATTTATGTGATAATTAAAGTTATTGAATCAATCCGCCCTTTAGATGACATAGACTCATGTCAACTTTAAAGAGCTATTAGATTAAATATGTAACTATTTGATTTTCAATCATTATACTTTATTATTTATAAAATTTATTTGATCTTATATTCATCTTATCTTTTTTAGAGGAAGATGTTGATTAATGATGACCAATATACATTTACTAATGGTCTGTCCTAAAGCAATGTATGGAAAATAAAAATCAAAATTTCATTGGTTAGCTTCTTATAAAAATAAATTAAAAGTGACATATTAGAAAGAATTTTTTCATTTTTATTTCAATTTAAATATGAAACCTGTTAAAAAAAATGAAAAACGTACATTTTGTCTAATTTTTCTCTTTTTTTTTTTGTCTTTTCATGGTTTTATTTTTCTTAAATAGGTTGTGTAATGAAATAAATTACAAAAAATAATTAGATGAGGGCTTTAATTTTTTTTAAAAAAAAACTCTCAACCATGTAATGTGAGAAGAAAATATTTTTTACATAATATTTTTGGATAGAGTAACATATTTAATAATATATACATATATACATACATATACATATATACCTATATACATATTACGATATGTATATATTTATAGGAGGCGTATCAAGCGCCACCTGCAATTTAACCTATAATTTAACATATCATGTGAATATTTTTGTTAAGTTCGACTAATGACAAATGACGGTAGAATCAATTTACGTGACAAAATGCAATTAATTTCAAAATTATGAACTTAATTTTATGAAACGAAAATGAGCATTGCCGCTCTTCTGTGCGAAACGAATTTTTTACTAGGTATCACAATGGTTTATAACTATTAAGGAGAAAGGAGGCAAAGTTTAAGGAAGAGAGAGAAAAATTGAACTCAGACAAAATGCAAACAACTTTTATTTTACACTATTCGTACTGCCGTATCACGAAAAGTCGTTCGTATTATTTAGTATTTTCCTAATACAACCAATATTTATAAAACAATTAAGAGTATGATTCACTCAATACTCATTTGATGCCATCATATCTTTATCTAATATTTATAAATAAAAGATTATTTAATAATTCACATATTTCTTGGAAGATAAAAAATTTATATTAAGCTCATCTAAAAAAAATTTCCTCCCATTTTTACCCCTAATCAAACACACCCTTACTCTAATATGGGCTAGGTAACCAACAAATTATTAAAGGAATTCAAGTAGCTCAGGATTGACTAAGTAGTTGTCGATACCTTATCTGAAGTGGGCTCTGCGATGTGCACTTGCGGTGTTATTTTCATACGAGCTATTGATTGCTATCATGCAGAAGGAAAAAATGTTAAAAGCACTCGGATTGAAATTGAAAGCATCAAATACCAATTCTTCGGTTTTGAGTCTTAGCACTGGAAGAGAGAGACAATAATATTGGAAATACTTACAGTGACCATGTGTTTGAGAATGTTAGCTATTTCACCATGTAGGGAGGGGCTTTGGTAATCAATCGGCATCTCCTGCAAAGTTAATTTAGAATTTTCACTAAAGTTCTGTGATGTGTTTTTCTGTAGAATTGACATGCTTCTATGATTCACAGAAAGCAGTGGCTTCAAAACTTGTGTCTAAGGAGAGAGAGAGAGAGAGAGAGAGAGAGAGAGAGAAGAGAATTGCAATCCGAAGCATATGATAAAACTAATGAAAAAATTTTTGAGTACCTAATATGGTGTAGAGAAGGGGGTGGCTGTGCACGTGAACTTAATTAGATGGAGTGAAGGGGATATATACAAGTTTTATTTGTTTTACAATTTTGTTAAAGTTCATCCCATAATAAAAGGCTACCACGTATGTACAAAATTCCTAAAATGGATGAGGATTTGCATTTTAGCAAAGAAATTTTGAGTAGGCAGTGACTCAATTTTTTTCATCCAAATTTAAGTTTGATTTATTGTTGGCATAATTATTTTTTTTTACACTATCAACTAATTATATATTAAGCTCATTTGGGTGTTATTACTTTAATAAAAGGATTTTTTTCTTTTTAAAAAAGTACTTTTTATTTTCTTTATATATTTGGATAAATTTATTTCAGAAAAAGTAGAATCAATAAAAAAAAGTAAAAAATATATTTTTTCAGAAGTTATAATATTTTAATATTTTAGAAAAAAGATTTTTTTTACAAAATAAAAGATGTTTCAAGATAGAAAAAATCTTTTAATATTACATCCAAATATAAATTAATTTTACATCTAAATATAAATTAATTTTATATCTAAATATAAATTAATTTTTATATTTTGAAAAATCTTTTAAAAAGATCATTTAAAAAAAATCTTTTTTTAGAATTTCTTTCAATCAAACCCATTATCTTACGTGTAATTTTATGAGTTGAATATTTCTAATAAAATATCATTATATAATTAAATAACATAAAATAATTATACCGACAATATATCATAATTAAATGTTAATGAATTTTTGTGATTAGTTACCATATAATGCCTATCACAAGGAAAAATAAAGAAAAACTCTTATTGCTCCGAATCGCTGTGTAACAAAATACGTGTTTAATTCTATTTTTGTAGAATTGATTCTAGATAGAGATAATTTTGTTGGAATTGATTTGGTTAGAATTAATTTTGAAATAAAGCAATTTATGTTTGATAGTTCCTCTAAAGATGATTCGACAAAAAGTAAAAAATTTTCAATTCTTCTATAATCAATTCTATAAACAAGAATTGATTTTGATCTTAGTAAACCAAACATCATCAAAATAGATTAGAATTGATTTTAGTGATCCAAAATCAATTCTTGAATGACCAAATGAGCATCTAAACACACTAAAAGTTTTTGGTTTTTAAGAATATTCCCTCACCTATCAACTAATTTCCTGGACTATAAACATCTAAGTAGCTATTCCTTCCAACAATATTTCTTATATATATATATATATATATATATATATATATATATATATATATATATATATATATATATATATATATATATATATATATGAATATTGAGATCGAATTCAAGGTCATATATTTAAGGGTAAGGGATCTAATTTCTTTCCACTTGATCAAAATACTTTCTTGGTTAGATTCTGTAACAAAGTTGCAAAAGAAAAACATTAGATAGGTAGAAAGTTAATTTTTCAATAAATTATTATTATCATTATTATCATCAACTTTTAATTAGATGATTAAATAATTTATATAACACTTTTATTTATGCAAGAAATGTCGTGAATCGGGTTTACAGTCAACTTCTAAAGTGAATGAATGCCGCCTGCCTCTCGGTGACAAAATTGTACGGTGACAAAATTGTACAATTGTTATGATAAATTTTTGTTTTCATAAATTACATTTTTTTGTTTCACTTTTGAAATTTAAATATAACAAACAATACAACAATCTCCAACATGTAATCTTTGGGCGAATTCTGCCCTACACCGCGACAAGTCATGAGTGTCATGCTGTTTGACAACTAATTTAATCTGAGGCTTTAAATTTAATGATTAATAAATGGGTGGTCTAGATTTACAAAAGGCAACCGGATGATTGTGTTTACTTGTCTTCATGCCACTGCTCAGGGTTTGTGTGGCTGAAATTAAAACATCAACACTGGCCACCATCACCAGCCCCCGACTCCACGTTGTTGATGCCGCCACGGTGCCTCCGAGAAATATTTGAGTGATCCTTCTTTGAATCCTAGACTTTGAATATCAAATGATCCTCCTTCTTCAATCACTTCTCTAACCTCCTCAGCCCTTAATTTTAATTTGTCATAAAGTGAAATACCGTGGCAATCTTAGAGATTGAATGTATACCTCTACAGCCAAGTAATTGAGTGCCACATCACATTAACCACCCATACATTTATTAGTTCATTATTTTGTTGCAGTATTGAAATGTCAAACTCCATCTTTTTTTCTTTTTTTTTTTTTTTTTTGACGGTTGTCAAACTCCATCATCAATTGTTGCTTATGTTGATTTATGGTCGTATGGATACTGAATTAAGTGGTTTATGCTATAGAATTGAATGCGAAGCTTGGCTCACTCACATGAAACATAGAATCATCTACTCCTAATCCTTCGATTATATGGTTTCAACCACTGAGATTTGACAAATACAAAGTGAAAACGTCGAATAGCATGATGAAGGCCAAAAGAGCGACTGAAAATGTCGCCGGAAGATTACGTGGTGGTCGGCCACCATTGCCGGAAATAGTCATTGATGAGAGCTTCCTGTGGGTTTCCAAGATGGGACTTTGGGGTGTTGAACCAATGTATTGTAACTCCAGTGAGATTTATTTCGATGAGAACGAAAAAATAAATAAATAAACACCAAAATGAGGATTACCTGGCATAGCTCTGTCACCTCTAATAGGTAGGGATGTCAAAAAAATCCGTATCCGTGGATACCCGCGGGTGGGGCGGATATGGGGGGAAGATTTTGTCCCTGCGAGTAATGGGGGTAGGGATTTTAAATACCCGCATGTTAAACGAGGCGGGGGCGAGGATCACTATATCCATACTGCAGTCTGCCATATAAAATTATTATTTTATCCTTAAATTATTAATTTAGTTAAACTAATATTATTGTTATTTAAATTAATTAGACTAAGGTCTAAATTTATAAGTTAGATTTATTTGTACTTATTATGTATTAGACTAATGATTGAATTACTATTATGTGTTTATTTTTATTTTAAATATTTTAAGTTATTAGAATTTAGATTGTAGAATTAAATTATTGTACCTATTTTTTGTTTATTTTATGTGTTTATTTTAATTTTAAGTATACTAAATTGTTATAATTTGAATTGTTAAATTAGATTATTATTTATAGTTATTTTAAATATTTTAGAATATTAGAATTTTTATATCTAATTTAAATTTTTAAAATTTTTAATATTTTAACGGGTATGCATGGATATCCACTGCACTGTAAACTGGCGCAGTAAGAAAAAGCAGTGCGCACGGATATGGGGCGAGGCAGGCGGGTATTTACTCATGGCGAGGACGCCTATCCCCGCCTCGCCTCGCGTTGACATCCCTACTAGTAGGTTGTCAAAGCATTAGGAGCATCACACACAATTACTATAAAGGGCGTAGGGCAGAATCCACCGTAATCTTTGTATTTTTAATCATAAAAAAAATCTACGTATTTTTATAACTTTATAGCTTCGTTATCCTTGTTTTCTTTCCAGATCGAATCAAAGATAGAACTTGTTATATATAAAAAGATTTCAAATTACCAAGTCCATTGCTTTAAATTTTTACTGATTTTTATATCTCACATATATTAAAGTTTCCTCGCGCAATCAATACTTTCTAAGTAATTGTACCTTTCAGATAATTATTTTGAACAGTTTTTTTAACTTGCAAGGGATTTAAAATCTCTCTTTATTAGTAAACATATGAATTTATACAATTTTTAAGTAATTTAATAATTATTACATATCATTGAAAGAGTTAGATTCTTTAAGTAATGGTTATAATAGGCAAATTCTTCCGCCGGTTGGACAATATATATATTATTATTGAATGAAAGTGTAAAAAGAAAATGAGTTGAATGACGGTGTAAAAATTTTTTACACTGTGATCCAATTAAAACCTTCCATTTATATGATCATTCAAATAGTAGGTGGTTATATCAAAGAATTTTGTTGATGTGATAATTTATGATTAGATGTCTATATAAAAAAATTTTACACTGACAGTGCATTCTAATTAAATCCAAAGAAAATTATGTTGACAATAGATATTACATCTGATTTTTTGATCCAAACATTCATAATAAAAAAATGTTGATACGTCAAAAACTTCCAAGATTGGTCATGCTTTCTTTAGTAGGAGTTGTCATGGACATATGAATTTCAAATATAGCACCGTGAATTAGATTTTCTTCCTTATTCAATAAATCGTCTATGTAATATTGACATTGCACATATTGATTTTTTTAAAACGAATAATTCTATTTTCATAAAATCTTTGTATCCTTTTAAAAAGTGAGAATCCCTTTAAATCATGTGATTGACTCACACACTGTAAGTTATATATCAATTCAAGAATAAATAACTTCTTACTTTTTTATTTTACAAGAATACTCATTTTAAAGAATTATAATCTTGTTTTTTTTTTAAATTTATAAGATGATAAATAATTTTACTCTTTTGTTTAATGCCTAATATTTTAAATGATTTGAATAAGAGAATTAATTAAAAATTGATGTAAAAATATATTTTCATTCAAATAGTAAACAATAAAAATGAGAAAAAAGTTAAAAGGTAGTACTCTCAGAAATTATTTGACTTACGTCCTAATAACAATATAAATCAAAGATACATGATATTAGAATGCTAAATCAATAAATAATGCATCTAAGAATTGCAATATATATATAACATATGTACACATATGACATCAATTGTGCGATTGGGGTGGTTAATTGTGTGAATAAAATGAGTAAAATTTTATTATTAGATTTAGAGTAAATAACATTTTTGGTTTCAAGATTCTATATTTGATATCAATTTAGTCATAAAAAAACTTTTAACATCAACTTGGTCTTAATATTTTAGAATTTGATATCAATTTAATTTTACCATTAAATATTACTAATATCGTTAATAATAATCCCACATGGTTTGCTTATGTATTTTTCATAAATTCTACATCATTAAAATTAAAAAAAATTATAAAATAAAAAAGAAAAAAAGCACCCACCCACACAAATTTTCATTGAGCATTGAGCCTTATAAAAGCAGCCAATGAGCCCCATCTATCCCTCACAACCATTCTCCTCCAACCACCCAGCCACCAACTAGCGCCTGACTAGCCGCAATGACAAAACCGCCCAACACCACCACGATCAGCTGCTCGACGACCACGAAGCCACCCAATCCGGCCACGTTTGCATCATCCATCTTCTCCAAACCACTCAACTAATTGCAAAGATATGAGAGGACGTTAGTTAGCTTGTTAGAATGAAGGGGAAGATGAAAGGCACGACGAAAAAGATGGGGTTGAATTCAAGAACGGGGTTGGTGAGGATGACAAAGAAAATGATAGTAGAGGAGGTTAAAAATTATTACATTGACAACTTGCATTTTGATGATAGGCTCCAAATCACAATTGAGTTGTTACTGTTTGCTAGCAGCCCCTTTCCCAAGTGATAATACACCCAGTTCCCTTCATCATGCTGATTGCAATTTTTTCGAATGAGTAACATAAAGTTTGTAAAGGTTAAGCAAGTGGAATGTGAAATTGGGAATCCTAAATTATGATTTGCATTAGAATGCAAAATGTAACCCCATTTTTTTTAATGATTCAATTATCATTAATATTATTGATGGCTAGCCTTGATTCCTATTAGTTTGAGTGTTAAATTGCATCATTCGAGAATTATTGCTACTCACTGGAGGTGGTGGCTTCATGGTCACCAGAGATATGTGATACGATAGTGGCTAGGTTGGGTGGCTTTCTAGTCGTGGTAGTGTTGAGTTGTTTTGCAGCAGTGGCTGGTCAAGCACTCGTTAGTAGCTAAGTGGTTGGAGGAGAATGGTAGTGAGAGAGAGGAAACAATATAAGACCCAAAGTTATATACAACATAAGTTTTAAATTTCTTTGAATTATGGATCTTTGAATGATTTTTTAGATTAATATTCTGGAGTATTTGGAAGTTTTGGACTGGAGATATGTTTAGAAGTATGATTAAAGCATAGAAATGCAAAAAAAAAAAAAAAGGGTACCAATGCCTAGGCGGTGGCATTCTGGTGCCTAGGCAATGGCAGTCTGGTACCCAAGCAATGGCAGCCGCGCACCTAGGTACTGGCTGTGCTCCTGGATTGGAGTATCAGATGTCTTGGCACCTAGGGACCCAAGTCATGGCGCCCAAGCACCCGCTAAACGGGAATAAGATAGGGTTCTCAACCTTTCTCTCTTACTCTCCCCCAAACTTCTCTTTATCTTCTTTCTCTCTCATCCTTCTTTCCCCCCACATAATCCCATTAATTCTTACTCAAATCTATCATCAAATCCATCTTTTTCATATCATTATCATCTTAGCTTGGTTCTTCTTCCCTTGGAGCTCTCTCTCTCTCTCTCTCTCTCTCTCTCTCTCTCTCTCTCTCCTCTTTTTAGTGAGAGAAAACAAATGTGGAAAGAGACCGACTACTCTTCTCGCACTCCACTACTTTCCTCCACTCCTTAAGATAATCCTTGAGCCTAATTCTCTTTATAATACCATGGATTAGCTAGTTTTTCTATGGATTTAAAGTTTAAGCATACAAGAAGGGGTTAGAGTTCAAGAATTGGGGGTTTTTGTGCTATGGGATTAATTCGAGTGAATTCTTGCAATAATTAAGTTGTGGGAGTCTAACTATATATTTGTCATGTTAGATAATCCCAGGGATCCCTTGGTGGCTTTGAGGCTTCGTAAAACTTGAGCTCTTTCCTTTCCAAATTTGATATATGAGTTGATAATATATCTATAGTTTGTTTTAAGTATATGTATGATTTTATAAATATTATGTTTATGGTTTGAGTTGTTAAATGTCAAAAGTTAAAATAGCATTTTATTGAACTACATCATTGAATCTTTGAAAGGCAAAAATGTATTATTCCTCTATATATTCATGTATATGTGTGGGACAAGCTAATTTGAAAATTGAGTTCCGATATTGTGAGTGAGTTTTTAAGATTTAAGAATAATTTTTTTATGTATCTATGTTTGAATCCCCTGTTTACTAGTCTGTAACTTATATCGTATTTATGTCAAGCATTATGAGCACGAGACAAAAATTGATAAACTATACCTTTTGTTACTTGTGGAGTATATGGAAATTCTTTTGAACCTTATCATGTACCTAAAGTTATGAACAAGAATGTATATGACTTGAGATAAAGAAAATATATGTTGCCAAATGATTTAGAAAGGAGTAAAGGTTTCCCAGGGGAGGAAACAGTGACAGAAACTATTCGCTAACAGTAGTAAGTGTTAGCCTTGGTGCAGCTCGAATAGCCTAACTAGTAGGGTGGTAGCTAGCTTGGCATATTTTGGCCGAACATGTTCAAAAGATTTAGGCATGTTGAGGTCAAGTTTTTAGGGTCGCTCAGTCGTGTGATTTATCAGATACTACTAGGGTCAGGTTGTTGAGGCCGCTCAATCAGGAAGTTACTTTTGAAATAGAAACCTCCCCTAAATGTTACAGTTTTTATATTTCCATTACATATGATACGTACACTATATTTTCAAATGTGAATCAATACGTACTATGGATACTTTAGAGAGGTATTGTATAAAAGGTATGTTTTCTGGAAACTTTTATGGCCTTTTCAACATGTATATGAATCTTCCTACTTGAGAAATGATTTATGGAGTTACACTAATATAGCAAAATTCGTATTTGTAGTTATGTTTCAAGTTTTACAGTCATGATTCCTTAATAATGTATTTTTTTTAATAACAAATGTATATTTTATGAAGACATATGTTTAAACTTGTCCCACTTTTATTATAGGTATATTATCTCTCACTGAGTTTGTAGGTCTCACTCTTCTTCTCTCTCCATCCTTTTGGACAATTATAGATTCATACCTGGGTCTCTACTGCTAGCTAAAGTCATTGGATTTCCAGTAAATCCATACTCTTGTTCATGTGATTTCCAAAGATTGTCCATATCTAGGATTTGTATTCATTTAGTATAATTGTATATAAACTTTAGTGATGCTCCATTAGTACACAGGGAGGGTTTGGCTTTCAATTTGTTATAAAATGTTAATTGGCTTCCCAGTGGATTAAATTAATGTTTATGTTAAAAATCTGATACATAGTTGTAGTTATGTTATCATAATTGTAATCTGCATGCTGTGGATGCATTCTGAGAATGTTTGGATCCCCAATTGATGAATGTGCTTGCTTTGTTATGTAGCAAGAGAATCCGTATTTGGGAATTATCTTAAATTAAAGGGGACTTTATCCGATTTTCATGAAAAATATGCGATGGAAGGCTTGCTAGAGGACTTTTTCCCTATGCGCCGGTCATGACCCTAGTTGGGTCATGATAAACAGCTAGCAGGCTACTCTTACCAAGTGATGGTTTGTGAAATATTTAAATATTCCTAGGAGTCTGAGTTTGGGAATGTACATTTCTATATGTGGTTCACAATTTAAAAATATATTTCTAGGTAAGTTACATTCCTATGAATGAAAAGTGTTCAAATTTTATTCCCCTATTCCCGATTGAATGTTGGATTTCTATAGGAAGAGAATATTTTCGAAAAATTAAAAGATTAAATCGCCTTCAGACCTTAAACCTTGAACAACCATCACAACTATCAGACCATTGCATGCCACTGTGAGACCACCACCAACCAACGCTGAATGGCTGCCGACCACCGTTGAACTGTGGCCACACCTACCAACCACCGTTGAACTGTCGACCATTGCCGGCCACTGGTCGATGCCATTTTGTCATGGGTTTCTTTTGGGAAAATATGCCGTATTCTTGAGAATGCTATTGGGAATTCAATTTGCATACCAAACATATTTATAATGCATTCCTAGGAAAGATTGGAAATAGTATTCTAGGGAATGAAAAATCATTCCGTAAACCATTATAGGCCTCGATGAAAATTGTGGAGGTGGGTAGTTTTTTCTTTTTTCTTTAAATTTTTTAATTTATTTTTAAATTTTGATGATGTGGAATTTATGAAAAATGCATAAGCTAGCCACATAGGATTATGATCATGTTGTCAATGAAATTTAACAATGAAACTAAATTGATGTCAAATTCTAAAATGTCAAGATCAAATTGATGTCAAATATAAAATTTTTGGACAAAAAATGTTATCTACTCTTAGATTTAATATGAATAATCAAGATGAAAGGAAATCATGTGACTTTTTAAAATAATGATGTGACTTTTAAATAATTTCTAATTTTGATGATCCATAGTTGGCTAAGATTTGCTTTGCTCACATTTCATATAAAATACCCCTATATTTATGTATAGGAGGAAACCTGCAATTTCAACAAATGCTATCTTATTCCACATATCATAGATAAAGCAATTGAGCCAGGATATATTCAAGTACACCATATATACTATTTGGTCCTGTAGTCTGACATGTGATTTCAAATGATCCATACGACCACAATATATTAAAATGATCCAAATAAACATTAGGTTACCATTCAACCACTTTTGGTAAATAAATGGATGGAAGTCCAATAAATTTCTAATATCCCTTCACTTGGATAACATTCATTTCATTAATTATTTAATTCAAATTAAAAAACACTTTTTTTATTTATGCTTGTACATTTCTTTAGTAAATAAAGAACATATTATGTTAGAAATTAATATAAACATGAATCGCATATGAAATTTATTTCCTGAATTGCTAAACTTTTAACTGGGCATAATTATATTCTTTCAGGTGTTTAAGCACACAATCATACAATTACTTGCGGGCAAAATTATATTTTACAACTTCATCAGATTCATGAATGAGTCACACAATTATGCAATTACTTGTAGGCAAAATGTACAATATATTTTACAGCTTTATTAACTTCATGAATGAGTCACTAAGATGACTTACACTCTTATTTGCTAAAAGAACAAAAAATAAATAAAAATTATTTTTGTACACAGCTCTAAAATCATGTTTTTCAAAAAAAAAAAAATCATCATACATTTACTTTACGTAAATAAAATTACCCAAGTGATGTAAGAAAGCATAAATTTGCATAAAACCATAGTCATATATATGACACATGGAAATTAAAATACCAGTATAAAAAAATCACGATATCAAATAGTTCAAGGATACGAAAAGTCAATTTTACTCAATATTATAATTCTAAGGCACTTTTAAGAATTTCTTTAGATTAACAAAATTTACCGTCAATGTAAATTAGCAATTCACTATCAATTCTTTAATACAAATTAGCAAACTAACATCCAACACTATGTTAATTTAAGTGGTTTAACGCTCATTCTGATTGGACAAAGTCTCAATTTAGAAATTTATGTATGAAAAAAATTAGTGTTAGAAGAATTTTACCTTATGATGGGTTAATTTAGCTCAAGTCAGAATAGTTAAAGTCTAGTAGACTTCAAATACTATTAATTTAAACTAAAAAAAGAAAAAGAACAGGATAAACTCAATGACCCACACGAATTAGCAAACTAACTCAAATAGCAATTACTATGGCACAAAACTCTCTTCCTTAAGTTTCTTACATTCGCGACAAACAATCATGTGCCATTCATTTTTAACAATATAAACAAAATATTTATGATAGGAAAAAATTGGAGTAGAAATTAAAATAATAAACAAAAGAAAATTTTAATAAAATAGACAATAAATGGCGATTGTAATTACTAAAATAGAGATATAACACATGAAATAAATTCCTTTGTAAGTGGAGAATATTTCGTAAATCACAATAATCTCAAAAAGTTCAACGCATCTGGACAGAAGAATTTTCATCGCTTAAGTGGAGAAGTAAGAATTTAAGGTAACCAAACAAGTCGAAACGCACTTAATTAGAATTTGTTTTCTACCTTGGAGTATATGTTTAGCAATTCATTCTTAATAAATCCGATCACATATTTATAAAATACCTGATCGTTAAATTAGTTCATCTTACTGGTCATAAAAGTGATAGTCTAAACAGATTTTTTGAACGCTTCTTTCTCATTGTTTTTTAAATTGATGAGTTTCTCTTAATGCTTCATTGCAAATAGAAGTCCACGTGATGACTTTTCTAACAGAAAATACTCTCTTAAGTATTTGTGCTTTATAAGTTAATTTAATTTGGAAAGAGAAAGAGATTGCACGATCGACCATGTTTGACGATGATGCAACCCAGTCTCCGTTTAGATATTTTGTAGTGGAAATGAAATGAAATATGATGGGGCGATATAAAGAAACTCTATTTTATTACTTGTCTTCAATCCAACGTAGCGTCCTTATTGTTTCGGTACGTTAATTTGAGTGAGTGGATAATTCATTTGTAGAGGGTATATTTTTAAAGTTCAACTAGGGCATTATCGCCTGTCTCAATATTCTCTATCAGTTTTTTATTTGTTTGTAGTGTAGTTCCTTTTCATGGTGCTTTGCATGTTTTGCTTCAAAGAAAATTGCGTCCAGTGAGGTTTCCTTACTATTCATACATATGTTATCTGTCTTGTTGTTCATGATATTATAAAAAATATGGCAGGCATCTATAGTGACTCCTTGATAGAAACCTCCTTCTCCATTGCTTTGGCATCAAGAACAACGGTTGAGAGAGAGTTACACTTGACCAAAGGCTTCACAGAGCTTCTGATTTAATGAAGCTTCATTGATGATGATTTTGGGGGGTTTCAAACCAATTAAATTGACGATGTAACAAAAAATGCAACTAACAGAAAACAGCAGTTGAGATTTGGCAAGATGAATTGAAAAAATTTTAACCTTTTCTTTGATTATGCTAAGGGTCTTACACCCTCACTTTTTTGTACTATCTTATTGTTGTATATATATATGGGTCTTAGTGTGTTTCAAACTTAGTTTGTCTATGTGTATTTAACTATGGAAGAAGTCCCACATTGCTCATGAAAATGTTTTAATAAGCATTTATATATGATGATATTTAACTGGTAAATACCTTATGGTATTGAGGTAGCATTGTGGACTTGGGCCTTAGTTAAATACACACGCGCGCCCCGCCCCGCCCCGTCGCGTCCGCGCGCGTGTGGGCCTGCCAAGCTTTTACTATCCATACGAATTTATTTTAATTTTAGCCAAAATTCCTTTTTACCGTTGCAGCTCTTTAATGCTCCAACGGCTCTTTTTCTGAACGTTATTCAACGGCTAGTTGCAACAATTCTTTTCTGACCGTTATTCAACGGCTAGTTTGCAACGGCTCTTTTACAACAGCTATTTCTTTTCCTATATAAAGCCTGCTACATGGCTCAACATAGACACAAGAAAACACAACCGTCTCTCTATTTTCTCTTCTGCGCAATAGAAGCTACCCCACTGCTTCTACTGCATTTTCTGCTTCTTGCAAGGTCTGCTGCTCAACGTACCGGGATCATCGTGTGGACGAGTTCCTGTGGAGACCCACGTCTAATCTTGGAGGGTTAACCGTCAACGCCATTCCACCGAGCATACCTTTGGGTAGGGCGGAATTAAACCCTTAAGGACAGTGCTTTGCTCGATTCGTGGTAACCTTGTTCTACTATTACTTCTTATTGTTGCTGTTGTCATTTTTTATTCTTATTACAAAAAGCTAAAATACTAGTGTTCAACATAATTTTCTACAACACTTATTACGCCGAAATGTCTAACAAGTTCTTTTTCGGCCGCACCCCACGATTATATATTCCTTTTCAGGTGTCACTTTGCATGCACAAAAAAGTGTGTCAAATCTATTTCAAAATAGGTTTTGAAAGAAAGATTACAAAAAGTGATAAATCATGCAGAAGTTTGACTTAAACAGGAAGGAGTTCAAACCGACAAACTAAATTGATTGTCTCGGACACCACTCTAGAGTTGTTCTAACAACTGATCTCACAAAAAACAAAAAAAAAAAAAAATTTGAAGCTCGATCTTGAAGAATTTAGCTGCTCTTTGAAACATATAATATTGTATGGTATCACTAAATCAAACAACCATATATTGTATCATTCCTGATTCCTATATATATAAAGCCTATCAGATAGCTCTATTGCATTCACACTTCAAACAATAACCAACAGTTTGAAGATAACACCTTTTCCTCTCTTACACTCTCTCGAAAAATTCAATAGCTTCTCTAGTAACAAAAAAATATGGGAGTTCCTTCTCTTCTTCCATCAATTGGAATGCCAGCAATGATTCTTTTGTCATTTTTCGTCATCCCTCAGTTTGCACTAGGGGCCATTACTAGGCACTACCATTTTGATGTACATCCCATATTAATATTTTTCATTTATCTTAAAAGCTAGCTAGGGTTAGGACTTAGGAAATAACAATTTGCATTTCACTTTCCAATGTGTTACTTCACTTTTTGTGTAATTATTTATTATATATCTAATGCCTTGGCTTTCTAATGTAGATTAAGTACCAAAACGTTACAAGACTATGCCACACAAAGAGGATGGTCACAGTGAATGGCCAGTTTCCGGGGCCACGCATTGTAGCTAGGGAGGGTGATCGCCTTCTTATCAAAGTGGTTAACCATGTCCAGAGCAACATCTCCATCCACTGGTACAAATTCTTTATGTTTCAAGAACTTTATGTTATAAAAAGAAACCGAACATAATTCGTAACTTGAAAATTCATATGTCAAAAAATTGATTCTTAATTTTCTAACTAGGCATGGCATTCGACAAATTCAATCAGGGTGGGCTGATGGACCAGAGTATGTAACTCAGTGTCCCATCCAAACAGGCCAAAGCTATGTCTACAATTACACCATTGTTGGCCAGAGAGGCACTCTATTTTGGCATGCTCACATTTCGTGGCTAAGATCAACTGTCTATGGTCCTCTCATCATTCTTCCAAAGCGTGGAGCTCCATATCCTTTTGCCAAACCATACAAGGAAGTTCCCATCATATTTGGTAACGATTGATGAACACAATATTAATACCCTTGTGCGCTTATTTGGTGTGATGACTTGCATGTACTAAGTAATACCCTTACTATGATGTAATATATAATTTTTTAGGAGAATGGTGGAATGCAGATCCTTAGGCAGTCATAGCCCAAGCCTTGCAAACAGGTGGAGGACCAAATGTATCAGATGCCTACACTATTAATGGACTTCCAGGGCCATTACATAACTGCTCTGCTAAAGGTACTAATTGCTATATATGTTACACTAAAATACCATGTCTGACATGGCTAAAAGTTACTAAATTCCTACTATTGTCGAGAACTAACATATAACGATAAGTACTAGCCAATATGATTAGTACTAGCAAATGAACTTTTATCAATGACATTTTGCTATAATTTTTACATGAATTAGACTAGAACTTACGTATATTTTATAGAATCCTGATCAATTAATATTCAGAGACACAACATAATTTGGCAGATACATTCAAGCTGAAGGTCGAGGCTGGCAAGACATACCTTCTCCGCTTGATCAATGCTGCACTGAATGACGAGCTCTTCTTCAGCCTTGCAAATCACAGCTTCACAGTTGTTGAAGCTGATGCCATTTATGTTAAACCATTTGAGTCTAATACCATTTTGATTGCACCAGGGCAAACCACCGATGTTCTTCTCAAAACCAAATCACACTACCTTAATGTCACATTCTTCATGACTGCTAGGCCATATGTCACAGGCCTAGGGACTTTTGACAACTCCACAGTTGCTGGAATCCTGGAATATGAAATGCCACCACAATCTCCTCATTCAGCAACATCCATGAAAAATCTTCCACTTGTTAAGCCCATCCTCCCTGCCCTTAATGACACTTCTTTTGCAACAAATTTCTCTAACAAGCTCCGAAGCCTTGCCAGCTCCGAGTTTCCTGCTAATGTTCCTCAGAAAGTTGATCAACAGTTTTTCTTCACAGGTGGTCTTGGAACAAGTCCCTGCCAACATAACCAAACTTGCCAGGGACCTAATGGAGCAATGTTTTCAGCTTCAGTGAACAGTGTATCTTTCACATTCCCAGCCATCAAGCACACTTCTTTGGCCAATCCAATGGAATCTATTCATCTGACTTTCCAATTAGCCCCTTGATTCCATTCAACTACACAGGCACCCCTCCAAACAACAACATGGTGAGCAATGGGACAAAGTTGGTGGTTCTTTCTTTCAATACAAGTGTGGAGCTGGTTATGCAGGACACCAGCATTCTTGGTGCAGAAAGCCATCCTCTCCACTTGCATGGATTCAACTTCTTTGTCGTTGGACAAGGTTTTGGTAACTTTGACCCAAATAAGGACCCTGCAAACTTCAATCTTGTTGACCCAATTGAAAGGAACACAGTGGCAGTCCCTTCTGGTGCTTGGGTGGCCATTCGCTTCTTAGCAGATAACCCAGGTTAGTATCAGCAATGCTACATAGTCAGAATTTTTTTACAAGAGTAGGTGCCAAATTTTACTAATATTTAAAGAGAGTGGTTAGATAAATAAAAGGAGCAAAAACTACAGACTAATACGATGATAAAAAATAATGACACGTCATTCTAGTAAAAGTTATCCATGCTTGAAGTTGCCACTTTGTGCACAAACCACTTCATAAGTTTACATTTTAGTTCAAAAGACAATTCATAGGAAAAACTTTTCAATTGTTTTGCTTATTTTCTGCTTTGAATTTTACTGAAAATTATGTGTGCAGGGATGTGGTTCATGCATTGTCACCTTGAGATTCACACTAGCTGGGGTTTGAAGATGGCATGGCTTGTCCTGGATGGAAACCTTCCCAATCAAAAAATGCTTCCACCACCGCAAGATCTTCCCAAGTGTTAACTTTCTGCTCGGAATGCAAGCACAAATTTTTTTGAGCTTTTTTTTTTTTTTTTTTCCTTTCTTTTTTTTTTTCATTTTGTTTGTCGTTTTTGAAATCATCATGGCTCACTACTTTTTATTGTTTTCTTTATTCTTTCCAAGAGAGATGAGGTGAATGGGTGGAATATATTAAGATTACTGCATTTTTTTTTATATTAACGATTTATTTTCCACGACAGTTCATGGATTTCATCCACCACAAAATCAGGCTATTATTTCATTCGAATCAACATATTTTATACCATGCAAAGTGACAGTAACAAAATTGATCTCTTTGATAGCATAAAATATTTTCTTTTACCATTAAAAGAATTACATAATGTAAATTAAACAATGACAGGGTAAACAACAACACAAACTAAGGGTGTTCATTCAATCTTATCAAAATTACTATATTGATTCAAAAAAACTAAAAATCGATTAAAATCACAAAAGTTTGGATTGGATTAGTTCTTATTTTTTAAAAATTACTTGGATTAAATTGGATTTTAAATTTAATTTTCAAAACTAATCCAATTCAATCTAAATCAATTAATACTATATAATATATTTTTTTATTATCAAATTTATTTTTTATTTATAATAATTTTATTTTATTATATTTTTTATATTTATATAACATTCTCACATAAATCTCATTTTATATATTAAACAAATTATTCTTTTTTATTTTCATTAAATATCATTTTATTGGTTCAAGCCTTAGATATGCAACTATATTAAAACTTAGAAAGGAAAAGCATTATCGTCCAAGTGGTGCTAATTGGCTCAAGTAGAATTTTCTCTTATTGGAAGGTATATGTGATTTCGACAAAAAAATAATTATTTTTGGTTTATAATATTTTAAACTTAAATATTTCATTTGTCAAAAACTAATCAAATCAATCTAACATAAACCAATAAAAATTGGATCAAACTGAATTAAATTCAAAATTTAAAAATTAAATCAATCCAATTCAAATCACTATAAATTATAATATTTGAATCAGTTTAATTTTTAACTCAAAATCGATCCAAATTATATTGCAAATGTCGCAACCCACAATTGGATGGTGACCGCTGCACAGGGAGGGATATCCCACCTAGCAAGCCTTCTTAATATTTGTCAAATAAAAAGATAAATTGTGATGGCTCATTTTGTAAAAAGGAAAAAAATTGAATTTAAATTTCTTATGTCATCATTTGGATTTATAACCACTATCCTGATATCTATCTTGTGCTAATTATCCTTACCAGTTTCTCTCTTTCCCCTACACTTACATAACCATCTCATCTTATTTTCTCTCTCATAAATCCACTCCATATCTCTTCCACTTCTTTAAAATCCATCAATCCCCTATCCTGTATGACATCCACCATTAAGAAAAGAAAATTTTCTTCTCCTCTTCCTTATTTGAGGCCAAATCATTCATCCTTGTGGAGTAGGAATCAAGTTCTTACATGTTTCATTGTGAAATATACTCATCTTCTTTCTCTCCTTGTTTCTTGAGGCATTTGACGACAGAATTATGGATATAAAAGATGTTGTCTATACATTATCAGTGTGAAACTATGTCTTGGTTGTGAGTAACTAATGTCTACTGTGCAAGTTATTTTCTTATTTATTTCTTTAACTTTTTGATCGCCTAATATAATGTTATTTTTGTAAAACGACTATTTAATTGATTTTTTTTTTGTACTATAGAATTGATTTCTAAAGAAAAAGAAAAGTCTATTACATTATCGCTTAGCAAATTCCAAATTGCCTATTTTTATTCCGTTTTAAAAAATTATTATTTAATTTACTTACTTTTAAGTTATTTTGAGATGTTTGTAGATTTTTATCATAAATTTTGTGACTTGAATTCATCTTTTAAATTAACTTTCGATACTTTTATTATATCATTTTTATGTGAGACTTTTGTTTTGTTATCTATTTATTCAATTATCGATTTATTATTCTTTTTATTTTTATTATGATATATATATATATATATATATATATATATATATATATATACATTTGGCATGATCGAGATTTTAAATATTCTTGGACAAGGTTTTCGGAAGTTCTTTACGATTTATTTATGTAAATTTGATTATTATATAGCAAATGAGTTATGTTATGATACGAAAATTATTGTTAGTTTTTTTCTTTTTTTTTTGGTTATGATTATAAGTTATTAGGATACTACAGTTAACAGTAATGGTTGCCACTTTCGATGTACCTTGATTGGACCTAGCTAATAGGGGAGTTGCTAGCCCCAAACAAGGTACAATTTGGGATTGGAATTTTTGAAAAATTGGCATTCTAATTTACTAGGAACAAAATATCACAAATTCTAGACTATTCGAGGGCCACCGTTTGAATCCTAAATAAGTTACATAATATTGGGAGCAAAGTGTCGAGGATCATGGAATATCTAAGGGCCACCTCTTGACCTAGTCGTGCTATGAGATTGTGAATTGCTTACGATGATCTATGATTTGTTATTTATTATTATTTGATTATTATGTTGTGATTTCCTTTAATTAATGATTATTATTTTTTCCAATTTCGTTGATTTTGAAAACTCCTGCCATGCTTGTCTTGTTTTCGTTGCAAAAGATATTAGTTGTTCATTCATCACTCAATCTAAATTCTTTTCTTTCCTTTCCTTTTTTTAAGGTAAGGGAAAAAGGGGTAGTATCTGACTCGGTATCATCTTGTGGGCGATTTAGTTTGTTTTTGTTCGATCAATGATTTATGTAGAGTTGCTCAGTTATTTACAAGCAAGATCCTCCCTATGCTTTGGGTTTATTTACATAAAAGGATCTGTTTGTGAATAATAAAGCAATTTTACGTAAGTCAATAATCAAACGGAAACAAAACATAAGAAGGATTTTGCTTGTAAACAACTGAGCAACTCTATAGAAGTCATTGATCAAACAAAAGCCAAAGACTATCTCTAAATCTGCCCGCTAGAATAAGTGGACTTCTTCAAAACTTCCCTCCTCAATAAATGAAACCAAATTGTACACTATCCCTTTTCCCTTATCTAGAACCCCCCCCCCCCCAAAAAAAAAAAAGGATTTGGAGTGAGCGATAAACTTATCGAACAACTAATATCTACCGTAGAAGAAAGGGGACAAGCAAGGCACTAGTTTCTTAAAATCAACATAATTAAAAATAATAATAAGTTATTGAAAATCTTGTAAGTAATTAAAAATAAGTAAAATGTCAGAGTACATTATTAAACTTCACAATTAAATAACATATCCAAGATTCAAAAGATAACCCTTGGATACTCTATAATTTCCAGCACTTTGTTCCTTGCAAGTCAGAGCTCATAACTAATGTTCAGAGTCACATAACATACCTAGGATTCAAGAGGTGACCGCTGGATATTCCATAATCCACAGCGCTTCGTTCCTAGAAGGTTAAAGTGTCAATTCATCAAAGTCCCAATCCCAAACTGTACCTAGTTCAGGACCAGCAAGTCCCTTCTGGATCTAACAATGACTACTATTAGTTATTGTATTTCCGATAACTTCTTATAACCAAATAAAACAACTAGAGATAATATTCATATCATAATTGTTATATTATTATTATTATTCATTGAAATTCAAATTCAACCAAATCCTCACGTGGGAGAATGTTTGTTTCGATGACTATGACAACAAAGCTTTTAGCCATTGGCCTTTCAAATCTCTAATACTTATATGTCAAGCTTTAGAATGTTGGTTACGTGAATATCTATTTGCACGTTGAAAATTGAGTCCATCTAGTTTATGTATCATTTGACTATCAATTATTAAAATTCAGACAGTGAACTTTTAGTTACAAAGAAATCCGTTGATAGTACTAATCTATTATCCACCAGATTTGTTTTAAAAAATATATAAAAGTAAACATCCAAATTAGTCCCTAACACATCTTCGGTAGACACATTGGTCGCTGATAAAAATAAATTGATCCTAAGGTTTCTGATAATTTTAAAAATTAGATATTTTAATTCTTGATTTATTTGTAAAAGGTAAAAAGTTTGATAAATAGATTATATGTTAACTAGGACATCCTCTAACCCTATCTCCCAAAAAACAAAAAAAAAACAAAAGAAAACTCACTGTTTTATCAAAATGTAGAATATGTAGAAAGAATAAGGAATATGTATGTTTAGTAATAGTATACCACTATTCTATTGGATGTCAATTTATCAAGCACCACACTACTTAGTATTCTCCTTACTCATCACTATTTCAATTACAGTATTAGAGAGGAGATAGAGTTTAAGAATTTTGAAATTTTAGTTTTAGGGCTCAGTGACTAAAATAGTTTATTTCTTTTTTTTTTTTGTTGCATGTTTGGAGGTGTTGGTGCCACATTGGATAGGGGTAGGATATACTAGTCAATATGTAATCTACACATCATATTTTTTACTAGTTATAAGTGAATCAAAGATTAAAGTATTTAATTTTTGCAATTGTCAGGGACCCTAGCAACAATTTTCTTTGTTAAGAACCAATCTATCTATCAAAGATATTATCAGGAATTAATTTGAGGGTTTACTCAAAAATTATTTCATAGTTTTGAATGCTACTACCTCACATCTTCATGCCACCAACTTGTAAATCTCAAGGAAGAATATCTCTTGTATTCATATTTTTGATAATACACTCAATTTTTTCCTCTTTTCTCTCTCTGGTCTTCCTTTGTATGAGTGTTGATGTAGAGAGGGACCACCATTTTTCTCCTTTGGTGGCAACCCCACCATTTTCTTTATCTTTTCATTGTTAGGGTTTTGTATCTTTTGTTTTGTTTTTGTTATCCCTTTTGTGGGTGTTTAATTTTCTATTGTCCCCCTTATAGGTGCTTTGTTCCCTTTTTGTGAGTGTTTTGGTTTTTGCTTATAGGTGTTTTTATTTTAATGATCTTACAGATAACAGAGATATTTAAATCTATTTTGAACGGAGGTATAATATATTATTTAAACTGTAGCATTTTTCATATGGGTCTTCGATATGAAAACTATATAGACATTGATAATTTTTGGGTAAGAAGTAGAGCTATTAAATGTTAGTTAGTTTAAAATATATAATGCATTTATTTTTTATTAAATTTGGATCTAATATATATTTTTCAATTTGTAAGGACTATTAATAAATTTTCCCTTCCCATCAAAGAGATAATACACTCTATGGGATTTTTTTAAAAATATATTATCTCCGAAATTTATTGTTATATTAGGACGGATCACGTCCCACTTCCATGCTCAAGTTATGCTATTTTTAAGGGATTTGATATAGCACACTTTCATCTGATTTAGCTCTACAACTGCACTTATTTTGCACCATATCTTTGCGATCCCCTTTTTTCTAATCCACTTCAAACTAGCTTCCAACGTAAAAATTTTACTAACTGTATATTTTATTTGCTGTCAGATATTGAGAACAAAAGAACGTCTATGTGTCACTTACTCAATTTTTCTTGTCTTCTTATTTTCTTCTACCTGCTTCTATCTTCCTTATTTGAGTTAAACATGAGATAATGCTTTGCCAGTTCTTGAGATCCAGGTCCAACAACAAAAGAGTCTGCTGTATCTTGGAGCAATTTTGACCACTGTGCTGGAATACTCCTTAAGCCTAGTGCCACTGCATGCCCTAGGGTTCATTACTTGTTCTTTTTTCTTCTTCTTTTATGTTTCCAGCACATCGTATGACTACAATCTTGAGAAATATGGCAGATCAATTCAATGCCAGCACCACTGATAACAATTGATAAGTCGATCCAATTGATAAGTAAATCCACCCATGGATTACTTAAAAGTAGAATGTATCGATGAGTATCTTGGTTGAACAAAGGGATTCAACCGATTTAGTTTTTCTATACAAGCAAACCATACTCCCCCATATATATCTTTGATCCTCCTGATGTTTTCAATTGTCCAAGTATGTGGTGGAGTTCCCAAGCATTCAATCCACACCCTACAAATTTCACAAAACTCCTCATTAGACCATCTCCTTGTTCCTGCGAAATGATTTAGTAGGAGATCCTTTCCTGAAGCTAGTACCTCCTCTATTTGTTCTTGAGGGCTAAAGTAATAAGTGTCTTGTATGCTCTCATATGTCTTATCTTTGTAATTGATAGCCATTCATTCACAAGTTTCTCTGTCACATTCGATTGCCACTAGGGCCAAGGACTCTCCTACAATACTTCTGCTCAACCACTCCATTGTATTCGAACAAGTTTCTCCTTTGACAACTCAAGTCTTCTCCACTTCGCTTTTTTGGTATGATTTGCTTGTTTTCTTCTTTCACTCTGCAATATTCTACCCTTTCTCTAACTTCCTTCTTTCTTTCCCCTCCTGTTGATTTTTTGCCTGTCAACACTTTTTTTGTCGATCTTCTATACTAAAACTTGATCTGTTGTCCAAGTCATTTCTCCATTCTCGGCCCAGAAAACTAATTGTCTTCCTCTTCTTCATTCCTTTCAATGCTCTTTCATACGATCTGTATCTTTTACTATGATGATCATCCCACTTTATTTCCATCTCATTCAAATTCCATATATCTTCACCACCCACCTTTTTACCTGTGGGTCACGTGAAAATAAATGGATTTTGACGTATTTTCCTTTTCTTTCTAGACAGATATATGTCTATAATTTCTGTTTCAAATTTGAATAGTTGCCATAGCCACTCCTTTTGCATAGATGTTGGAAGATATTCCAAAAATACAGTGTATGATGTGGCTTCTAACACCCTGAATTTCCATTCTTCCCTCTAGTCTCCCCTTTGATCTGCCATTCACGCCGTCACAACATCCTTTAAATGTCTAGTGACCTTTGCCAGTTCTAAACACATAGAATTGTAAGTGTTATAATTAAATTAAAAAAAATTACCACCGAATGTTAGAGACGCTTAAGCTCCCTATAGTAAATCTTTTTTGTTATTAATTAGTTTAGTTAATATTATAATTAGATTCCGTAATTTATTTTGGGGGTAAATTACTTTAGCTAGTTGGACGTTAGGCCTTTTCGGTGTTAGATAAAGGAAGTTGGGTTGGACCACGTGGTTGAGTATTTGGTTGGCAAGCTTGGGAATGGGCAACACCACTTGTTGAATGGTTAGTACTTGGTTATTGGGCCAACCCGCCTGATTGGCCGTTTTTGGTGTGTTGGGTTGCATAGTTCAACCCTTAAAAAATTCAACATTATAATCCACCTTGTGTAACATGCGGATTGAAGTAGACAAGGGCAAGTCAACTGGTTGGGTTTTTTTTTCTTTTTTTGGCTGCTTGCTATTACTAGGGCACAAGGCAATTTAATCACGAGCCCTTTTACCAAAATACCCTTAAAATTTTTATCTATCACTCTAGCTATATGCACTTGAATGAAGGAATCCAAAATCAAGATTTAATTATAAATTTACCAAAATACCCTTAAAAGTTTCGTGCACTTAGAATATTGTGACTTGCTAAATTTTTGGCGTGTTTAAAAATAATGTGAATGGTAAAAGGTTAACAAATAAATTGTTTATTGATATGTGAGAATGAAAATTAAAATAGACCAGAATTTCTTCCTGAAAATAATAGAGAAAATGAAGAACCTAATTCTATAATTAAGATATAGTGATTATTTTGTAAGACCAAGATAATTGTTTCCTAAGTTGAATGATAGAACTCAAGTGGAGGGGGGAAGACGGCAAAGGGTTAGAAGGACTTCAACAAGGTTTCTTGACTATGTTTGTTAGATTAATTAGTGAGTTAGTGGTAGTATTTACTGTTAATAAATAAAAGAGTTAATTAAAGGTAGTTATACACATGCGCTGTGTATAACAGAGACACACTCTTATAAATTGATTTATTTTGGATGAAATAAGAGAACTCTTGAGTTCTTGCACTCAAGAGAGGGGAGTTTAGGCTTGGCTTGAATAAGCCTATCATTCGGACTTTTAAACTAATTGACTTATATAATCTAGAACGAATTTTTGTAGCACAAATGTTTTTGTTTTTGTTTTTTTTTGGTAGACAACGCAAATAAGTACAAAGTCAGTTATCATTTCTAAAAACTAAAAATAAGTAAAGGTTAGAAAATATGGTAAGTAAAAGATAAGAGCAATATATATATATATATATATGTAGTCAATATGCTCTTGGTGTGAAAGCTACAAAAATATACATGTGTAATCATAAAATTCCAATACAGAACACCTGTATTATAAACCCGTGAAATGATAATTAGTTAAATATTAAATCTCATATACACAACCACAAATCATGACTTTTTATTGGGACACACTATAACTACACCAATAGATGTTACCCGAACTCATGCCCCATTGTTAAGGTTAACCAAAACTGAATCATGATCAACCATGATAATAGCTTTTAACTCTTGAGTATGAAAATGTGAGCAATATCTTCAGAAAAGTACTCATAAAGTCGTGGCAAAAGTAAGGTAACCTTAAAGGGAAAGAGATGAAAGATACAAAAGAGGAAAAGAAAAGATAGAACAAAACAGAACTTGGATTAATTGAAAGTTGTTTCAGTTCCTACCATACATAACAAGTCAATAGCTAGCGAGCGACACAAGATAGTGGAGAACGTGACCAGTGTACTCGATCAAATGTTCTTTAACTCCAAACAAACATCCTCAACAAAAGCATGCTCCGAACAAAGGAATGATGGATTGATGACGAAATGATGTTATTTCAATGTTATTATTCTTTTCTTTCCTCTATTTTTTTTAGCTCAACTAATGGGTGAAGATCGATAACATATACATTAAGATCAATCAAATTGAGTCTAATTAAAATGATCTAAAAGTTATAGTTGTAGTATCAAAAATTAGCACATTAAGAGTATTTATTATATGTATTTCTGTCTCATTCACATGCTATGTTAAAGAGTGATGTGATTGCCAAGATGTCCAGATGTAATAAATCCTTTCAATATCGTAACTTTTGATGGCATAATTAAAATATTTTTATTCTAGACTGTAAATTTTAAAGGGTTAATTGTAGTTTATATCTTATATTATAGGTTATGTGTATTTTATCCCTTGTATTTTAAAAATATGTATTATGACTACCCGCATTTTCGTAAATATGCGTTTTGACCCTTTTGTTGATTTTTTCATTAATTATGAACAAAAATACTTTATATTTAAAGTGTTCGGTTGCATATTTAAGAAAGTTTAGAGGTTAATTTATACATGACCCAGCATTGAAGGAAGTATAATATACTTATTTGAGATAAAGTGCATATTTACAAAAATGCAAGTAATCAGAATACACATTTTAAAAATATAGAGGATAAAATACACATAACCTATAATATAGGGGTAAATTGCGATTAACCCAATTTTAAATGGCACAGCATGGCACAACCTTTAGAAAATATACCATAGTAGATCACTTGATTTTGATAACATAAAATTTTTTACTAAAATTACATTAAAATTATGTTAGAAAATTGTGTTCTTCTTCGTAATAATTTCTAAAATGATGAGAACAATGGTTCAAAATTGCATGCACGTTCGTTTCTTTCTTTTTTTTTTTTTTTTCATTTTGCCAAATAATTAAATTAATATTCATGCATGTAATAGAAATGAATAAGTATCGTGTACTTTCCAGGTACATATATTCTAGATTCTCATCAATTAACTCGTTTCAACATTTTAAACATAAATTTACCAATTGAGGTTTGGTTTAGTGGTAAAACGACTAATCCACCATAATATAGTGAATTACAGTTCAAATCTCAGATCGAAGAGCCATCCATATTTAAGTATCCTACAGTATTCGAATAAGATTATCTCTAATGAAAAGATACTTATAGTAAACCAAAAAATGACTTAAACATAAATTTCAATTTTTTTTTTTTTTATCTTTTTGAAATGATAGTGGCATAATGCCACAACTCTTTCGACCGAAAAAGAAAAGGTTAAATTAATCTTTGTAAGTATTTATATTTTCAGTGTGTTTTTAAATGAGTTCTTATATTTAAAAAGTTTTTAATTAGATTCTTATGCTTTAAAATTTTTGTAATTAGACCTTTACTTTCAGTTGGTTATACATACATATGTGGCTACTAACTATACTTGATGCACCATACATATTAAATAGCCATTCAATTAAATGTAATTACTAATACCAGTACTTTTATCTAATTTCTACCTAAAATAATTTTTCCTTCTATTTTCCTTCTCATACATGCCCCAAATGTAGTTGAAAATCATGATATTTAGTTTCTATGTATATTATATTCTTTCTTTTCTTTTCCATAGAATACAACTAACTAAACTATTAATACATTCAGTGTGATTAGTATCACATGTATAGGCTGTAATGGAGAATGAATGGCTAACTAATTGTAAGGACCCTATTACAAATTTTTTTAAAAATATAACAATCTTATTAACATTTTTTAAAATATAAGAACCTATTTAAAAGCTCACTGAAATTATAAAGATTCTGTTATGGACTCAAACTCAAGAAAGAGTCCAACTTAAAAGACTATCTAATTGTGTGGGAAAACTGTTAGATTTAAGAACCACACTTGGATAACATGGCGCTCTGATGCGAGACTTGTAATATTGCCACATCCATTTAATAGCCAACGACCGATGCAATCTACTCTAGGTTGTCCACTACTTCTAGTAGCTTTACTCTACCCTTTCCAAGTAGTCGTTTTTTCGGGTTGCTCTTTTCCTAATCTGCCCACCTCCATGACCACAGTGGCCACTTTAGGCTACCCACTCTGAGTGGCTCCACTTTGGCGTTCCAGGTCACTCTTTTACTAAGTTGCCTTATTCATGTGTTGACTTCTCAATGGAGGCACCAATGTTGTGGACTTAAATCTAAGAGAGTCTAACCTAAAAAGACTAGCATATTAGATAGGAGAGTCTCTAGAGTTAAGTACTATACTTGGATGGCATAGCTTTCCGATATAGGACTTGTAACCTGTTGTCGACAATCATGACAACTAGTTCTAGACTGCCCATTCGGAGCAAATTCACTCTGGCCTTTCCAGGTAGCTTTTTTTCGAGTTGCTCATTTCCTAGGTTGTCCCTTTGTGACCACGACAACCCGCTCTATGCTACCACTTTCAATAGCTTCACTCTGGCCTTTCGATAGCCCTTTTCCTAGGTTGATTCTTTCCTATGTTGCCCCCTCCATGTGTTATCCTTTCAATGAAAGCACCAATGTTATGGACTCAAATATAAGGAAGAGGCCAACCTAAAAGACTAATCTATTGTATTAAAAAACCCCTAGAGTTAAGTACTAGAATTGAATGGCATGTGGTTCCTTGACGTGAGACTTGTAACATACTCTCAAATTAATTTTGTTAAAATATAAATACAATTTTGTCTTTTCTTTTTTAGTAATTAAAATGTCACATCTTTTCAATGCATATTTGCTCTACTTCTCAAAATTGTTATGAACACATAACTAATCACAAATCACACAAAGATTGATGAGGTATAAATCTTGTGCAAATAAGCACTAGCATAAGTACGAACTTAAATAGCAAAAAATAAAATAAAATAAAATAAAATTGATACAAACGCAAGGTACAAATGAATCTTATTGGGTTGATTTCTTTTATGTTAATTTTTGCTTTTTTTCTCACTTATGATTTTCATTTTTTGCTCCTTTTATTTCATGCACCAGCAAAATTTGTGCTAATTAGGGCTAGAAACAAGTTAGGTTAGGCCTATGTTGCAATTGTTTGGTCTAAGCCTGGTCTATGGTCTTCTATAAGTCTTTTTAAGCTTAAGTTTAGCCTATTAAAAAGTCTAATCTAGTCTAAACCCTATTATTTAAAATATTTTAAACAGACTAATTGGGTAAGAAGTTAAATATGTTGAACATAGGCCCAAACTCCTAAATAGGCTTCCTTTAAACTAGCTTAACCTACTACATAAAAATCAAAATTTTAAAAATCAATCAAAACTCGGGTAAATCGATCAAAAACCAGTGAAAGAGTTTGACTAAAACCCATTCACCAAGCATTTAATAGTCAATGGTAAGGTTAATAGCCCTACTATAGTGAAAGATGATTAAAGATATATCTTGGTTGGCCAATTAAACTAAGTGCACGTCTTACTCTTTTAAGGAGCCTAGAACAGAAAAATAATGTTAAACATGGGTATTTATAGCTATCTTAAGAGTAAAAAGTTCCTAAGCTAACCAATGTGAGACTTGAGTACTTCCTTTTCATTTGTATTGCTTAATACTTTTTAAAATATAAACTATATATAAAATTGACAAGAAGTTGTTATGGTTTACTAGTGAAATGGTTAGTTACTTATTATATGGGCCTTCTGTTTGAATCTTTACTTCAATATTTTAGAATTTTACAATGTATATATATATAGGGAGAGAGTCAGATCAAGTGAGAGGAGTGATTAATTATAAATGTGAAAGGAGTAAATTTTAACCATTGAATCTTATATGAATGATTAAGATTATACTTGAATGGTTAAGATTAAAATACAAAATCATGTGACTCTTTTAAGTAATCATATGATATTTAAAAAGAATTTATACTAAGTATCACTACTATTCTACTAAAGAAAAAAAGCTACAATCTATGTGGCATAAAAGTGAAAAATTAACATTTCATTACTCAAATAGCTAGATAGTGTTTGGCACATTATCTACCAAAATTGTTATTAATGTAAATTACTACTTAGAAAAATTACCACATTTTAAATTGTTGGTAATGTTATAATGGGTATGAACAGATAATCTAACAGACAATTCATATTGTCTTATTTAATATATCAAAAAGGTTACTATGTAATAATATCTTTTACTATAATAATAATAATAAATAGTTAATTATTATTAATATTAATTATTAGTTATAATAATATTATTATAATATTAATTTTTATGAATAATAATAAATAATTATTAATAATAAGAAAAGTTAATTACTAATTATGATTATAATAATTATAATAATTAATATTAATAATTACTAATAATATTAATTTTTAATAATGGTAATTAGAATAATTAATAATAAATAATAATAATGGTAGGATTATTATATTAGCAATAATCCACGTTGTCTTAAAAATTTGAATTGTCAACAATGTGACTTAACTAAATAAGATAATATTGTGGTTCTAAATAATTTAATCAAATATTACGAATAATTGAGATGAATTAGCCCATGTCAATCGCTACCTAACTTTATTCAGTTATCCATAAAGCTGCTTTTCCTATCGTATAGTATTCCGAGATCTCTATAGTTGGTTTATTTCATCAGGGAAAAAAATGGGGACAACTAGGAAACAAATATCGACATGTAACGTTTTGGCGCTGCTGTAAGACATACTAATTGGTTGTTTTATGCTAAAAGAAGTGCGAAGAGAAGTGTAAATCAGTGACCTCGATAGAGAGACAGAAATAAACCGTTCATTTCGGTTTCAAAATATTTGTCGTTTTGAAAAACATTCAATTCAATTTTATTTATTGTTTTAAAGAATTATATTTTTTAATAGCTCTATTAAATAAAATGAATTATTAATTAAATGAAAATATTGTAAATATGTTTAATAAAAGATAAATTGATAAAATATAATTATATTTTCTTGTTCTGAAAGTTATTTAATAATTATTTTAATACTTATGCATTTATATCTCAAATGAAAAGTATGGAAGTTGTACGCAAAAAAAAAAAAAAAAAAAAGGAAAAAAGAAAAGGAAGGAGTGATTGTGAGACAACGAACATGATGGGTGATAATGTAGGCAAAATCTTAAGCCACAAGCATGAACAGCAATGATGGTTCATGACAGTAAGTATCTTTTTGTTCCCTACACCATGGTTAATTAATGGGAAGTACACCCTTACTAGTTACTAACAAGAAACACCAGGATTATCAATTAATTAATCACTAAAGCATAAAACTTAAAATAATAATAATACTAATGATTCAGGTACGTGCACCAATTTAATTTTTGTAAGTACTAGTAATATTGAACTTACACACACTTAATCTCATACATGGCCATAACTACATGGAAGTGTATGTATTGGGTTTTGTTAATTAAGAATAGAAATTTTTTATTGAAAGCTAAGTTTTTTAAATTTTGAATATAATATTTAAAATTCATTTTTAATTCGTTAATGAGTGCTCAACCATTTTTTTTTATGTACCATTCCCTTGAATTTTTATGTCACCAGATTCAGACAGAAACATTTGTCTAATAGCACTTTCTAACTTCAAAGTTTCTTTCCCGTTTCCGTTAGTTCGTGGGCTAAAAAAAGAGGGTTAAAATAAATGAAAGCTAAACGATATTTTCTTTATATAATGCTACTATTAAACAAAAAGTTGAGCTCTAGATGGTGATGAAAACCATGCGATTCGCTTTTTCGAAGTTCTCGTTGCTTTGTACTTAACAATTAGATAAATATTTGAGTAATCCTGAAATATCATACTTATAGTTAATAATATAATGATATTTTAAATAATAATATTTTGAAATAAAATTTGTTACTAACTTTATTTTTATCTAAAATATTATTATATTATTAATTGTGAACACAATTATACGGTGCATCAAAACTATCAAAATATTTCTCTAACAATTAACAATCAAACTAACTCATCATTTTCAATTTACCGTCAATTTGTTTGCCTGCGAAAACAATCGTGTACAAATACCGCTAGATTAGTATACGTGCATTAGACGGAGCTATAAATAAAATATATGTAATTAAAAGTTATTACTATTTTAATTTGGATTTAATTTGTATGTATTCACAGTTATTTAATTATATACTGTCGCATAAGTGAATATGTATGATCTTCACCCCCACTGTTCTAAAAGTCATGCAAATTGGAGAATATGATTGGATAACAATATAAAATAATTTTATACTTTTAGTGTATACAAATCAAATCCTTATTATTATTATTATTATTATTGATTTAATTTTGATGCACTGTCTTATCCAATTAAATCCTCTCATATGTATGATATTTAAAATAATAAGTGTAAGAGTCAAATATATTTATTGATATAATAATATATAATTATACTAATACATCAAAATTAAACTCTATTATTATTATTATTATAAAGAAAATAAGGGCTTATATTATTCTTGAGAAAAGTATTAGCAAAATGTAGTTGCAGAATACAAAAAGAAATAAAATAAGTTAGGTAATGATGTACTGTTAGTTAAAAGTGTTTTATATAATAAAAATATTTGATTTAATTATTTATTATTTTAAAAATTTTATAAATAGAAATATATAATTGAATGGTGATATAACATTTTACACTGATAGTACATTAAACTTGATCTATTAAGTTTTAAAGTTGTGTATTTGGAGAAACCTATTTTGAATTTAACACAGATTATAATAAAAAATTTTCAAAGGCAACTTTTGAAAAAAGAATTATATCCTAAAAATAAGTTGCTTCAAATTAACATGTTTTAAGTGTAAATGAAACATGTGTAAACATATTAAAGGTAAAGAATATTAAATACAAATATGTAAATATATAATTAAAATAATTTAATATTCATAAATTTTTAGTGTAAAATTTATTTTTTGTATACTTTCATCTAATTATATATTATTATATTACTAAAATATTTGACTATTTCAATAACGATATAAAAAATCATGTATAAACTTGAGAGTATAAAAAAAAAAATTCAAAACTGATAATTTTTTAAAATTAAACTGATAGATTAGTTGCAATCTAATTTATGAAAACATTTTCAAGAAAAAAATATATGACACGTGGCATTAGACTTGAAGGTTTTACTGTCCTGCATTTTCTATACGTACTTGCTCCACATTGAATATTAATTAGAAACAACGGTAGTTCAGTAGTTGTAGTTGATAACATTAGGGGACAGCTACCCAGCTTTGGAAGCTCACCAAATCTGATATTGCTTCTATTTGCAGTCAAGGAATCCTAAGTCCCCCACCTTTGAATTGAGTGGGTGAATGGGGCACTATGACCTTTACTTCTTCGCCCGTTACTACAAGTTAAAGTTGAAAGCGACCAATCTAAAGCAGGGAGGATCCAACACGAGCACAGATGACAAATATGTGTATTAATTACATTATTTAAAACTATATATGTTCCAAATAAAACAAAACAATCCACAATTTCTTTCAGGTGGAAGATCATCCTAATATAAAAGCCAAGTTCTTGATTTGGCTACGGATTTCCAACTCAAGACTTTTAATTGTCAATATATTATTTCAAATTTAGCTCTGACTTTAATCAGGGTATTCAACGTACCCAAAACACACGAACGTAGCTGCCTTTGTAGTTCTTTAGCACGAAAAAGAAAAAGAAGAAAATGAAGGCGTTCATTATGGAGGAGTTCATTGACTTAAGCAAAGTTCACTAATTTGATTAGGTACGTAATGTCACAGATAGATGTTGAATTTTATGATATATGATGTGATCCATCATTGGATTCTTTATTGTTTGTTAAATAGTAATCATTGCCAATCAATCCATCTCGTGTATCTTTTTTCTCTAAACAACTTAAGTATTGATACAAAGTAATAGTTGTAATTTGCATTGCAATACATTTTATATGTATACAGTGGTGTCAATTGGCTAGCTCTCATGATAATTAACAAAAGCGGAAGGATCTTTTAAGGTATTATACTTTGATTATTTTAACTGCAAGTTGAAGGATTTAATTAACATAATACCATATTAAAAACATCAAATTCAACGTGATCGGCTTTCCCATGATATGTTTATTATAGAAGTAAAAATAACAAGAAAACATAACTGCATATGCATTATATACTCAAAAGATAGTATTATAAAAAAAATATATACTCAAAAGATAGATATATACTATAAGACAAAAGTATATTCCATTGCAATCCAGAACTTAAGAATCTTTAAGCAAAGCTAGAATTAGTTGGACATTATCATTATATCCTCCATATTTGAAGTCTTAATTGACAAGAAATTTTATGCAAGAGACTTGCACCTTAACCTTTATATTTGGAAGATACATCAACCCGCAATCAAATAAAAATTAATTACAAAACAGAAAACATAAACTACAATGAATTTAATTTTTATGTATTGATAATATAAAATAATTTTATATTATGACCTAATGAAATTACAAGAAGATATTCAATCATAGTAGATAACTATCTATCATGATAATTGTCTATCTGATTTTGACATTTTTTTGTAATTCTATTGACTGATAATATAAAATTATTTTATAATATAATTGTATAGAAATTAAACTCAAATACCATTACAATGAAATATGCTCTAAAAATTAGTGACACAGAAACCTGTGAAAGGATAGAAAATCATTGATGTCATAGTAGGATGAGTGGGTTCAATTTCTCGGGGAAAAATTAGATTGAGATAACACCATAGCCATTCATCTTTAATTACTTAAAACATGTTATGTAATAAGTTTATTAACGATTGAAATTCTCTTATTTATTCAGTAATTTTTTGAGACAATTAAACATATCATTGAATCTTAATCCATTAATTCCCTTTGTGAATTTAAATAAATAATGAAAATGATGTTCCTGTAAAAGCTTTGTGCTGCATATCTATAAATTGCTATCGCTATAGGTTGTTGATTTCTTTATGGCGTATTACCGTGTGGCTACCACCTCCTTTCAATTTTTTTTTTTTTTAATTCTTCACATTGGATATAAATAGGAAAGGTTATTTAAATTAGCGTAATATATATATATATATATAGAAATAAAATCAGATAAAGCTTTTATAATAATTAATATATTAATCTAAAATTTAATAAAAATAAAAAAATAAAAAAGATTTTGAAAGTAATGGGAATCCAAGTGTCCCTTGGAAATAGAACTGGGCTTCTGCGAATGATAAAGTTTCTAATGATAAAAACCAACACTTAGAAAAAGCAAGTAAATGAATATATATGATGTAGACCTTCCTGCAAAGTCAAACTTTTGGAACCTTTAGCGTTTGATATATTGCTTGCAAGAGAAACAAAGCATCGTATTCATGATATAGATGTACCAAATAGCAACGGATATGAGATAAAGGGCTCTGATAACATTAGTAGATTCTTGAGTAAGTGGTCCCAAAGAAGCAAATCACGTGCATAGATGCATCAAAGTTCGCAGATATCACGAAAGCAAAGCATAATTCTACAACAAAAGAATATCTTATTGTTAGTCCTAAACAAACTCAAAAAGAAAAAAAGAGGAGTAAGAGACAGCAGTTAACAAGAAGGTGGAGGCTTTCAAAACCTTCTCTTGGGGCGTAGGATCCAATGCATCTTATAAAATAAAACTCTTTAACTTCCTCTCTTTATAACCATACCATACACATTCAACTCTCTCTCTCTCTCTCTCTCTCTCTCTCTTTGTAAGACACAAACACAGATAGTTAGAGATAACACATACCCCAAAAGTACACCCAAAGAAGCCAAGAGAAATCTCTCTAAAGAAAGAGGGAAAGATAGTGATTTTGATGATTATTATTTCCACCTGTTTGTTGGATCTATATAACTAACCTCCCTAACTCCTCTCTTTTTTCATCTTGCTCTAGCTTCCTTTGTTTTCTCCTTCTTCTTCATCTAAGTTAGCTTCGTGTACTCATAATTCCAGCATATCTTCTTCTCAAGCATGTCAAATTAATTAGTCCCTGGCTCTTTCATATCAAAGATGACAAAGAAGAGATAAAAAAAGAAGAAGAAGAAATTGAGGTTTTGAAGATGACAAAGTTTGAAACTGTGTGCAATGAGAGCCTTTCAAGCAAGTCCAAGCCTCCTTCCCAAGGCCAACATGAAGATAAGGATATTGATCAAGAGAAAGTAGAATTAGAAGAAGAAGAAGAACACCTTGAGGGTAGTATGGTACTTTCCAAGCAACCCGGTTCAGAAGCAAGCACACTACCATCATCAAGAAAGGAGCATCACAAGAAGGTGGAAGATGAAGAAGAAGAAGAAGATAATGATGGGTTCAGAACTCCAACTTCTTTGGACCACAGAATCCCAGTGGTGGCCAAGCAATGCCCACCTGCACCAAGAAAACCAAAACCATCTTTGAAGAGAAAAGCATCCCAAAGTTCCTTCAGCAGCTGCAGACACCCACTTGATCTGTCAAAAGAGGTTGAATTATTGTTCCCACCACAACAACACAACCAGCTTCTTTCTGATCATTCACACCAAAGCACCAAGAAAGTTCGAAGAGAGGGGCCACTGTAATGTATAGTTCTGGTGCAAAAACATCACGTTTCCATGTGCTGTGTACACTTCATAACGGGTGCGAATGCAATGAAATTGTCAGCTTCAGCAAAAGTTTGGTTAGTTTTTCCTTTTTTTGTTTTTAGGTATTTTTTTAACACTCAAATTATTCCTTTAAAAGATTCATGGAAAATTAAGTTGGCTTCCTAAATACTTTTAAAATTTAGTTATGATATATTTTCAATATAAAAGATTTTTATACATGTCATTCAATTATATATATTTTTTATCTTATTAAAATTGATTCACTTTTATATTCATTATCTTAAAAAATACAAATATCAATAGATATAATTGATTCACCCCACTGAAAGCATTTTAAAGTTAATCTCATACTTTTAATATCAATCTAGCAATGTTTAAAATAAATATCAGTTTAACTGATTCCCTAACGTGTATTTGGACACTAATTCAGTTGTAATGGTTATTTGGTGTTGTGAAGTATTGAGTTGATATTCAAAGACTTTAAATTAAAAAGCCAACTTAACATCTTATATATGTATATTTTAACGAATAATTTGAACTTTCTGTTTTCTCTTGTTGATATCTTAATCGATATTCTAAACGGGTTGTTATGGTGTAAAGTTAAAGTTTTTCAAAAGATCACAATATGAAGTACGGACAGAGAGAGAAGGGCGTGTTTCTGTCTCTGGCCGTAGTAGAATTTTCTAACTTTTACAGCTCCCACCAACTTCTTTTGTGCCAAGTAAGGTGTTATCGTCAGCCATGTTCTAATTAAAGGAAGAAAATCTACTCTGATAGATCAAGATTCATCACTCAATTAAAGGGTTCGACTTGGTGATTCATTTTTCGTTCTTTAATTTGTTCTTCTGAGAGATTCTTCCTTCAGTTTTACGCTTGGTGAAGTTATCTTCGGATTCCATAAAATATAGCGGAAAGAAGAAGCAGTTGTTATGGCTGGAATGATTACATTCTTCTTGCACTGTGACTTGTTGCATTAATCCAAATTGTGAGCATGATTAGTCGAAGCACAAATTCCAATATTATTATATTTGTTTTAATATTAAAATCAAATCCAATTGCATCCTACACGGTAGCAGAGAGGCAAACATACTCAATGATGAATACTCTATTACAGTACATGCTACAAACAACAATGTTATTTGTATAGTTCTAATAAAATTATTCTTAAATCGTTTTTTTCTTTGGTAAAAAATAAGATACATAAATTTATGAAAAAATAAATAAATAAATTTAAGTTTAGTTGATTTAATTGGTTTAACATTTGTATTCTGTAAAAGAAGGTTTCGAGTTAATTTGACTCTTATAAAATGACACTGAAAAAGTCATACTTCCTAGCATATCAACTAGACTCAAAACAGATTAGTTGAGATTAAGTAAATTTTAGATATTTATGGTTTAAAAAGTAATTTTAATATATTCTCTATCTTTTCTCTTTTGTCAAAAATAAGAAAAATGTAAGAAATGATGTAAACAAAATATTCTGCAAGAAACATTTTCCTATAACAAAATGGTAAGTATGTTCATTGTTTCATGTATTTGTCTCCCGCAATAGAGTAGCTACGGGGAAGTTTTTGGTCCCCGTTTAATGTATGGATCGTGGCAAAAATCACGATCTCATACTAATCCTCTAGTACATTTCCTCGCTGCATTCTTTTGTTGGTGAGATCTCTCTTTGCTTTTGGCGCAACAGAAGTTTTAGTTGTCGTCCCCCTTGCAGACAAGTTAGTAAATAATTTTATCAAAAAGTATTATATAAGAGTCATTAAAAGTTAGCCTTTAAAAAATTCAAATAAACCGTTACTATAATCTTATTTTAAATTTTTAATTAATTTAAGTATCCATAGTTACGTGTTTTTCCATGGATAAATGGGAATGGCTACTCGTGATAGGGCAAGGGTAAGGATGGAGAGCACTCCCCATTTCTGCCCTTGTCATGTCCCATTGACATTAATTACTCTTATGGGAGAGAACTACAAAGTACAAGACGATTTTTTATGAAAATTAGAAGTCCTTGTACATCAGAATCTATACATGTATGCATGATTGTTTATTAATTTATCAGTTAACTTATATACGATATAGTTAAGCTTCATTATATAGATGAAAATATAAAACTATTAGGGATTAGATCTGGTGAAAGTAGCTATTCTTCCACAATATAGTGAACTATGGCTTAAATCCAAATTGGGAGAAATACCTATATTTAATATCCAATCGTGACTTGAATAGAATTGTTTTCAACAAATTATATACAAAAAATAATTGTCATATACAGGAATGGTGAAGATTTTGCTAAAAATTAGTATTAGAGCTTTTATCACTATACTCATCCTTAATCAATTAAAAAATTAAGGCAGTTGATGTTTTGGCAAATTTTGCCAAGGATAATGGTTCAGGAATATGGGTGGATCTCCTTCCTGACTTTCTTATCCATATTCTATTGTTAGACTCTTTTTTTCAATTTTTGAAGCTTATTTTCAATTAAAAAAATTTAGAAGTTACATATTTAATAAATGTGCTCTGCATAATTTGTAGGCCCCCTATCTCATATTAATGAACAAGGTAGACATTGATGAGACAAAAAAATTACCCGCCACAACCCCCGGGGGGGGGGGGGAGGTTCCTTTTCCTTGTCAATCTTTTTGCTTCGTTTTCATGAGAAAAATAGTTAAAGAAACGATAATTGCACATTTTTATAGTAGATTATTTACAAAAATATAATTAAATAATAAAAAGATATATTCAACACTCAATGTTATCATCGTTATTGTGAGAGGTGACCACTGACCAGCAGTTGGGTTTCACTCAATTACTGGCACTGAACCAACCAAACCCGTTAAACTGCTTGACGAATCTGACCTAAACAATTAATTACTTTGTGCATTGGATGGAACCATGATAAATAATACATTAAACCAATCAATTTAGATAGGTTTGGTTGTTCTACTTCTGTCACAAGTCTAAACCATGACTTATACATATGTATATGTAATAAAATAGACTAACTTATCCTAACATTTGATTTTCTTTAACAATCACCAATTCCTCATATATTGTTAAGCTGATCTTCCGGGCCAGCGTTAGTTTTCTCTCTCCTTCGCATGTCCTTTCTCTTCAGGAATCCTTTTGTTCTCTTTTTTTATTCTTTTTAATGAGAGTTTGCGCACTATTTTTGGTAAAAATTCTGGTTGTTAAGTATTTTTTTTCTATTATTTTGTTTTTTGTTTATCTTATTTCTGCAGCAGTTTTTCTAATAAATATGTCCAGATATTGTATATTTGTTAAGATAGATATATGAATACTCGTAAAAAAATAGATATATAAATAGTTTGATTTTGAAAATTTTAGTTTCAATTTTTTTTTCAAATTAATGCCATGCTTCCGTTTTATGAAACAGCAAAGATTTTCAAATCTACGAAGATATGCATATACACACAATATCATCTTGATAGTAGCAAGTTATGTATAATTTCATCTTTTATATATATATACACACACACACACAGACACAGACACACACACACACACACACGATACCATCTTGATACTAGCAAGTTATGTGCTCATACATTTGGGTGAAGAATATATCTGTAACGCTTTATTTTATTCCGAGCAACCCACGTGTTATATATAAATTAATTTTATATAAACATAAATTTATTAATAAATAAATATTTATTGTATATTAAAAATTATTTATTTTATTTGAAAAAACTTATAATTAAGATATTATAATAAAAACATTTTCTTGAGTTTTAATATAGGATCAAAAGAATTTTGTCTAAATATAATTAAAATCTTATAAAATAAAAAAACTTAAATTTAAATTTTAATAATTATTTGCCTTAATTCGATATTTTATATATATGAAATCATATCAAAATATGGATTTAATTTATATGAACTAATAATGTAAAATTATTTTATACTGTCATCCAATCAAATTATCTCATTTATATGACTTTTGGAGTAGTGGAGATGAGAATTATGCGTGTTTACTTATATGGCAGTATATGATTATATGACAGTATAAAAAAATTTTATACTGTTAATGCATAAAAATTAAACCCTCAAAACATTCCGTTAACTCTATATGCATAAATTAAGTTAAATGAAAGTTCATTATATTTTTTACATGTTGAGTTTTTTAAATATAAAAAAACTTTTGTAATTTTTACTCTTTATGTTTTTTTTTTTTTTTTTGTATAGAACAGCTTATAAATTTATCTTAATTATATTTTACATCCTTTTTCTTAAAAATATCAAGTATTATTTTATCCCATGCACTCCAAATCTATACTGTTAATAAAACAAAAGATTTAATAAGGAAACTTTTACACATGTCACAACCAGGCTAATTTCACATTAAATGCATTTCTTTGAGAAAAAAAGTTAAAAAAGGTAATATTTAAAAAAAATAAATGTGTCCATTTAAAAAAGAAAATTTTAAAAAGAATTCAAATATTAATGTGTTTATTTAGAATTTAAATATAAACGCATTCATATAAGTGAATAGATGCATTCATTTGGAAAGAACTCAAATATTTTATTGATATAAAGTATTCAATTTTTTTAAAAAAATAACTTTAAGAATTCAAATATTTTTAATAACTCCGTTAACTTCTATATAATAATACTAATATTATACTAATATTTAAAAGTTTCAATAATTCAGAATTCATAATGTGTAAAGTTTTGCAAGTGTCACAAAATTGTGCATTTACAATTCCACCAATTAAGAATCTTTCTTCTTCAAGAAAGATTTTAAATTTTTACTTTAATAATTATATTTCAAAAATAAATTATTTATTGTTATAACTGTTGCCCATTAATTCTCATTTATGTATAATTTGAATTTTAAATAAAATATATTTTATTTGAAGACTCATTCATGCACATTTATCATGGGTTTGAACAGTGGGCAGCTCTTTCTTTTCCAAAAAATATTCCTAGTTCTAAATAGAATGGTTTCTCGCCACTCTTTTTTTTTTCGATACATATTGAAAGTGCACGAGACTCTCGTAAGAGAGGAGCTTAGGAGCAAATCAAAAGCCAAAAAAAAAAAAGATAACTCAAGGCTCCACAAACTAAAAAGAGCCCACCCAAGTCAAACTAGAAACAATAGCAGCTGATAACACCAAACCCAACTATTCTATCAGTTCGAAACAAAACACCTATACTGATATGAAATTGATTCTATTAGATCCTTTGTGACAGCTCGATAACATCTCTAGCTGATGAAGTACCATTCATTTGCATTCTTCCTAATCAACCAACAAGGGCCTGATTCTGGCGCACCAAGTAGACTACACTACAGCAGCAAAAACTAATGACCATGCCTTTGAGTTAATCTCGAAACTCTTAATCTCATGGCAGGAATCAAAGAAACAACACATATCATTTGGAACCACCCAATGAGCCCCAATCTGATACATTCAGTCCATATCATTTGGCCTTCAATATCTTGATTTTGTATTAATTCTCCCCAAGTTATCACACAGTTGTCAATCAGTAAATAAGCTAAGATACTCTGTGGAGAAGTCACTAAGCGAGCTAAGGCTGTAGTCATAATAAGTCATGGCCAGAGACAGTCGACTAGCCAACAAACCGGAGGGGAAGAGCTAAGTACTCCAATATTTCCACCTATTCCACAGTTCAATCATAAAAGAATCCAAACAAACTGACTTGTTATGGAAAATCACCCTGTTTCTCAGATCCCATAAGGACCAAATCACCAAATAGAAATAGGAAATCCACTGCTTCTTTTTCTGCACTGACGAATTGATACAACTGTATCTTCTCTGAAGTAAAATTTCTATATGAAAATAAAACCAAACAGTATGTGTGCAATATACTCTCTATATCAGCAAATAAAATGAGTTCAACTGTCCAAAATCAAATAAAGGTGAAATATATATCGACAAGGTCAAAGGGATCTGGTTCTTATCCAATCCGTTGAGGCCACCTGAGATCAGAATCGATAATCAGAACAAGGAAGAAGGGATAAGAAGAATATTCCAGATGAGAAGGAAATGTACATGCAGAGAAGGTAGGAACTCACATGCCAAAACTGCCTTTTCTTGGTACCTCTAGCAGATATAATCCTCAAGCCTCTTGGGTCTTTGGCCAATTTTGGTGCTTTTCCTCACTTTCTCCATTGCTTGTGAATTTGTTGCCTCATGAGTCAGATCACTTGCCACGTGTATGTTCTGAATGGACCCCCTAATGTTATTATTTGTATCAATACCCCCTCCATTGAAATTGACCTTGTCCTCAAGGTCAAAGTGAGGATAAAATCTTTTGATTTCAGTTTCCAATTCCCATGATGCCTCCTCCTCAGGTAAGTTTTGCCACTAAATGAGAACCTCTAAGAGCCAAGAACCATGTTTCTGAATTCTGCGCTTAGCTAATATTGCCGATGGTTTGAGCACTGGTCCCTTTTCATTAGTAAGTAGCGGAACTGGTATAATTTGTTGATGAGGATTGCCTTGGCATTTCTTGAGGAGAGAAATATGGAAAATTGGATGTATCTTGGCTGTCTCAGGTAGCTTGAGCTTGTGGGCAATTGGACTAATGCGTTCAATAATATCAAATGGCCCAAAGTAATGCATACCAAGCTTCTGTTTTTTGCGCAATGCCACTAAACTTTGGCGCTAAAGTTGCAGCTTGACAAATACATAATCACCAATAGAGAATTTAAGATCTCGTCTCTTGCCATCAACTCTACTTTTCATGCCGTGTTGTGCCTTAAGAAGATTAGTCTTAAGCTCAGTGAGCAACTTGTCACGATCCTATAGTTGCTGCTAAACCATCGGATTATTCGATGCTTGAGTTTCATATATAATAATTTGTGGCGGGTCCTGGCCAAAAACAGCCTTGTAAGGTGTCATACCAATAGTAGATTGGAAAGCTGTATTATACCAATAATTCGCCCAAGGTAGCAGCTTATGCCGGTCTCTTGGATTTTGCTGAGTGTAACAGCGTAAGTACATCTCTAAGCACCGGTTAAGAACCTCAGGTTGACCGTCTATTTGTGGGTGGTAAGAGGAGCTCATTGCCAAAGTCATCCCCTACCTTGTAAAAAGATGTTGCCAAAATCGGCTGGTAAAAAGTTTATCTCTATCAGATACAATTGAGTGTGGAATACCATGAATTTTGACAACATGTTGTATAAACAAATCAGCTACCATCTTCACTGTGAAGTCTGCTGCTAGAGGAATGAAATAGGCGAATTTTGAAAGATGATCAACTACCGCCATAATAACTGAGCATCCGTGAGACAACGGCAACTCGATGACGAAATCCATGGCAATATCATGCCATATTTGCTGAGGGATTGGCAGTGGTTGCATGAGACCGGCAGGAGGTTGAGTGCTATCTTTAGCTTGTTGACAAATTAAACAATTCTTCACATACTGTTGCACATCTTATGCCAACCCTTTCTAGACAAATTGAGCAGCAACTTGAGCAAGAGTTCTTTTAATGCCAGCATGTCTGCCTACTACAGAATCATGGAACTCTTTTAATATCATGTGGTAGATGTTAGAAGTCGCAGGAATTAATAATTTGCCTTCCCAAAACCAGAATCCTTGTTTGTGCTGAAGCTTGGAATTAGGACTTGCTGCTGTTGGAAATTCGCTGTAAGGGTCATACGTAGTTAGTTGCTATTGCAACTAACTAAGGAACACAGGTCACGATTGAGAGAGAGCCATGAAGGACTGTGACAGTCCATCTGCTACCTGGTTGTCAACCATCTTTTTGTACTCAATCGTGAAATCATAGCCCAACAATTTAAGGAGCCATGCCTGCGACTCTGGTGTTTGAATCACTTGTGCTTGCATTTCTTTGAGGCTTTTGTGATCTGTCTGCACAATAAAACGGTGTCCAAGCAAGTAGTGCCTAAACTTGGCAATAGTTGTGGTGATAGCATACATTTCTCTAGCATATGCTGATTATTTCTGCATTACTGATGACAGTTTCTTCGAAAAAAAGCTATCGGGTGGCTGTCCTGACTTAAGACTGCCCCTATGCCTATTCCGGATGCATCTGTTTCAAGGATGAAAGGTTTGGCAAAGTTGGGAAGAGACCTGTCTTAAGATTATCAAATGCTAACTGTGACTTTTTCGACCAGTGGAAAGCATCCTTTTTAAGCAAATCAGTGAGGGGAGTAGCCAACATGGCAAAATTCTTGATGAACTTGCAATAATAGCTTGCTAACCCTAAAAAAGCTCGCAGCTGTCTAATCGAAGTTGGACTATCCCATTGTTTAATTGCTTGGACCTTGCTGTCATCGACCTTAACACCCTCCCTTGTGACTACATGTTCCAAATATCAATTTGAACTTGGTCGAATGAACATTTGGATAATTTTGCGAATAAGGAATGTCTCTTCATGGTGCTAAAGACTAGAGAAAGGTGTTGAATATGTGTATTCCATGTTGAGCTATAGATTAAAATGTCGTAGAAGAAAACCAGGACAAATTTCCCCAAAAACTCTGTAAATACTGAGTTTGTAAGTGCCTAAAACGTTGCAGGGGTGTTGCTCAAACCAAATGGCATGACAAGCCACTCATACAACCCCTATTGAGTACGGAATGCTGTCTTGTGGCGGTCTTCTGGTTTGACAAGAATCTGATGATACCTAGAATGCAAGTCCAATTTGGAGAAATATTGTGCTCCAAACAGTTCATCTAATAATTCATCCACTGTAGGCATAGGGAAGGAGTCCTTAATAGTCACTGCATTCAAAGCTCTGTAATCAGTGCAAAAATGCCATGTCCCATCCTTTTTTTTTGACAAGTAACACAAGTGAAGAGAATGGGCTCGAACTAGGTTGTACGATACCCTCAGATAGCATTTCAACAACAATACATTCAATCTCTGATTTGTGGCTATGAGGGTAACGGTAAGGTCGAACTTTAACAGGGGCAGTATTAGGCATCAATGAAATAGTATGGTCATGAAAACGAGTTGGGGGTAACCCATGCGGCTTATCGAAAACTTCCTTGTATTGCTGCAGAATCATAGCCAATTCAGGCTTCATAGAAGCTGGTAATTCTAACAAATGTTGGCTAGGTAGTTCTGGTGCCTGAATTTGAATGGTGTATAATTCAGCTATAGCGCCTGTAACTGGTAAGCGTGTTAGCTGATGGAACTGAGCTGGACTTGGTAGGTTTGAAGAGTCTCCCTGTGGAGTGATTAGTTCCCCATTCAAGTAAAAATTTAGGAAGCATTGTCAATAGTTTGCCAAATGATTATCCAAAGTTTCCAACCATTGCGTACCGCGCACCAATTCCACTGCAGCTATAGGTAGGATATAAGCTGAAACATGAATGTAATGGCTTTGTATTTGCACTGGAACTTTTCGAACTTCCTCTTCAGATTCCATTTGGTCTCCATTTCCCATCAACACTTTCAACTGTAGGGTTTCAAAGATAGGTAGTTGCAGGAATTTAGCTACTCGAGGTTGCATGAAGTTGTCAGAACTCCCTCCATCAATAAGGATTTGAATCTTGTGCCCCTTACTGAATCCTGTGAATCTTATAGTGCCTCTCCCAGTGGTGCCTTTCATGGCATTGTATGAAAGATGGGGTGGTTGTTCTACTTCTTGCTGTTGCTCGGAAATAGTATTTTCTTCTGGTAAATCTGGGTTTGGGTTTGGAGGTATTTCGTCCTCACATTGGATTAGGTAGTAGTGTTTACTAGCGCATTGGTGAGGAAAGGAGTACTTCTCATCACAAGTGAAGCATATACCCTTGTCCTTCCTAAACTGAATCTTGGCTGGGGATAATTTCTTAAGTGTGTTAGTCTTTGGTGGGGTTGGTAGAAGAGGAGTGTTGGCTGGTTGTGTACCTGGTATGGTAGGGATTAGTTTTGGTGGAGCTTGGTTGATTAGTTTAGGAAAAAGCAGATAGCTACAGGTTCGGGTTGGAGGGTGTATGGGAAGAAATTTCTCCTCAAATAATTTGGCTAAGGACACTGCTTGGAGTAAAGAATGTGGTGAACGGGACTTAACTTCCCTCTTCAACTCCGGATGCAAGCCACCAACAAAACTATCTAACAATAACGTATCATCCATCCCATATGCTCTGGTAGCCAGCTCACTAAAAACATCATAATAGTCATTAACAGAGGAAGTTTGTCATAGTTTAAGTAATTCTTCTCTAGGATTATCAAATTGAGATGGTCCAAACTATATTTGCATAGCAGTAGACAAGGCAAACCAATTAGGTGCCTAATTTGCTTTCTCTAACATCTGAAACCAGGGAAGAGCCTTGCCATCTAGATGAATTGAAGCTATGTCTACCTTTTGATCTTTAGGAATGTCATAAATCTTGAAAAAACTCTCAACTTTATAGATCCACTGCATCACCTCTTCTCCTGTAAACCTTGGGAAATCTACTTTCATTGATCAAGGCTGAGCGAATGCCATGGAGTGTGGTTGAGCAAAGGCGACACGCCGTGGGGTCGAGGATGAGGAGTCATGGTGTTGAGCTAATTGAACTTGGATCGATGCCAATGTTTGGGTCATAGCATTTAGTTGCTCTTGTTGCGCAGCAAGGTGTTGAGAAATTCGTGACATCTCTGTAAGTTGTCCATGATGAATGTTTGTCTGCTCTGTCAACTTCTTGATCTCTGCCTGAATCTCCTTCATTCTTGTGTTGTCCGCCATGTCAACGCAATGAAAACACCAATTGATACAACTGTATCTTCTCTGAAGTAAAATTTCTATATGAAAATAAAACCAAATAGTATGTGTGCAGTATACTCTCTATATCAGCAAATAAAATGAGTTCAACTGTCCAAAATCAAATAAAGGTGAAATATATATCGACAAGGTCAAAGGGATCTGTTTCTTGTCTAATCCGTTGAGGCCACCTGAGATCAGAATCGATAATCAGAACAAGGAAGAAGGGATAAGAAGAATATTCCAGATGAGAAGGAAACATATATGCAGAGAAGGTAGGAACTCAAATGCCAAAACTACCTTTTCTTGGTACCTCTAGCAGATATAATCCTCGAGCCTCTTGGGTCTTTGGCCAATTCTGGTGCTTTTCCTCACTTTCCCCATTGCTTGTGAATTTGTTGCCTCGTGACTCGGATCACTTGCCACGTGTATGTTTTGAATGGACCCCTAATGATATTATTTGTATCACGAATTTATAGCAATCCAGGAATTGAAGATTACAGCAGGATTGTCAGAGAAAACCTAAGCAATGCCCTACCATTGGCAACAAACACCCCAAACTTTCCATGAAAAAGGACAAGTGAAAAATAGATGGGGCAAGTTCTCATCTTTATCAGAACAGAACACACACCTATAATCAGTAGATGACGGCAAATTCATTCTCTTTATTCTCCCCACTCTCTTCTATTATTTTTTTTGTCATAGAAATTCTTTCCCCATATATATATATATATGTATTAATAATTTCTTCTCTCATCCATATTTTATCTGATTTTTTATTTTGATTTTTTTATGGCAAAATTCCTTGATATCCATGCTTTGAGATGCTCTCACGCGCAAGTAAGTAGCCATCAATGCAATTCTTCTTTGGGATGTCGATGAAGACAATGGTCAGAGGGTGCTTCTTCTAGGCAATGCTAGTGGCAATAGATGAGGACTCACTAATGGCATGCCTGGCATGATCTCATATACATGCTAGTTTGTCTATTTTATTCTCTGCTCCTATTTTGAGTGTTTTATTTTCTCTATTTTTTCTGTACTCGATAAACTTTGCCCTGATTATGCTTTATGTAAACTAGAAGCAATTTCGATGCATTGCACAGGTTTATTAATATTTTTTTATAAATTTTTTTAATAAGTACTTTTTGTTAAAAAAAAAGTTATGATAACAACTGAAAGTTAAACATGGTAAGAAAATATTGAACTTTTTTTAGTTATTCTAAACAGCAAAACAGCAAAATATTGCAAGATTATAAACAACATTTTTTTTTTGTGTAATTTTAGTACTTTTTATCTACTTAACTATAAGAACTCTCAACTCTTTTATTGAAATCATTTTTAACAATGCAACCTATATTTTTTTATGATAAAAAAAACTCATTTTGGAAAATATAACATTATATAATTCAATAATTGGCACTAATGTTTGTCATTACATAACACACTTTTTTGAAAATTATTTTCTTCTCAAATCAAAAAGTCACTTCGAGTTCTTTCTTGACAAAACTATTTATGTAATAAGAACTTTTGCATCGACATCATTTCATATAATTATTTTTCCTTATATTATTTACTTGCCTTGGTGCGTAAATTTCTAATATCAAATTTAATTCCTTAGGAGCTTATAATGGACATTCTTTATTCTTGTTGCAAAGAAAGGTTTGAAAATTCAATCTAAAGTATTAAAAATTCTATTTGATATATAAACTCTTGCTCAACTATGTTATTAATTATTTTGTCAATCGCATATGAGTTTTTATTAATCACGTGAAATATATAATAATTTATTATTCAACAATGTCATTTATGGAGTGAGAATTACTATTTTTTTAGAGATTTTCTTCATCTTGCATATATTCTTGTAAATTTTTGAATATGTGCTATCAACAATTTATTTCACTATATCACCAATTAATTTAAATAGATGTTATCTTAGTATTTTAATCTACATTGAAATGCCTATTATTACTCTAGTATATTGTCTGGTTGCGAATATTAGTATTTATATATAATTTTTTTTTAATAAAATGGCCATTAATAAAGAAGTATATATAGTAAAATAAAATCGAAACAAAAAGATTTATAAATAACATTAAAAATGAAAAATAGAATAATAAAAGAATTGTATTAATAATAATTATATTAACCAAGTTTATTATTTAATTAAATATAAAATAGAATTAAATATAATAATACAATTTTTTCATTTATATTGTATTAATTAAAATCAATATATATGATTTTATTCATATAAAATAATATTATTCAGTGTAATATTTATTATGTTCATAAAATTTATTTTAATAATATAGTCCATTAAATAATTTATTTTAAATTTTATAACTAAATATCATTATTGTTAGAGAACTTGAGTAACCAAATACCTACTATAATTTTCAATCATTATGATACATACGAGATATGACTAATACTTATTACACTTATTTCCATGTAATATAAATTTTTAATTACACATTGCAATTAATACAACCTTCAAGTGAATTTTACTATATAGATAGATAGGTAGATAGAGAAATAGATTGGGTACTTAAAGTCATTTACAATAGATATTAATATTATATAAAAGTTGTTACTATTATTATTATTATTAATTTCTATATTCATTATTTAAGCTATTATAATTGTTTACAACTTCACATAGTATTAGACATTTTATTTTTAATTTAATTTTTATTTTTCTTATCCGTACATTGCACGGGTTCAAAATACTAGTGGTGTATATAAATCAGAATTTAATTTTAATATACTGTTAGTATAAATATTTTTTATAATATCAATTATTATCCAATCATAGATTGTTATATTATTCAAAGCATAAAATATATGAGTGTATATGATTGGTTCATAGTGTAAAATACTTTATACTGACAATGAATCAAAATTATTTAGTTTAAATAAGATTTTGGTCCCAACAATTTATACTGATTTTGGTTTTTGTCTCTATAATTTTTTTTTTGTTTAGGTTTTACTCCTAATAGTTGCTATTTCTTTTTTTTCAAATTAAGGATTGGTTCCTATATTTTAATTTATTTTGATTTTGGTCCCTTCCAAGGATCAAAGCTCAAATGGTAGAAAAATAGGGGGACTTATATGATAAGAAAAATATTATAGGGATCAAAACCAAAATATGTTGCAATTATAAGGACCAAAATGGTATTTAAACCAAATTTATTAATCTCTATTTAAACCAAAACCTGATGCGATTATTGTGCCTACCAACCCGCAGTTTCTATTTTTAGAGTATTGGTATGAAATTATTTGGCCAAATATAAAGTTTGTTTGGATAAATAAATTTGAAATAAACAAAATAAGAAAATATTCATATTAACTGACGTGCCTATCAAGTCACATTTTATATTTTTTTTATTTTACTATAATGAAATATAGCAATAAAATTGTATTTTATTTTTATATTTTTTAGGTATTAATGTAAAAATTTAATTTTGATGCATTAATAGTGTAAAACTTTTTTATATTATCATCCAATCATATATTGATATATTAGTAAACATATTTAACCCTCATATTCATTATTCCAAAAATTATATATATATATATATATATATATATATATATATATATATAGAAGAATTTCATTGAATTATAGTATAAAAAAAGTTTACAATATCAATGCATCAAAATCAAATCATTAATATAGTTAATAACAATTGAATAAGAATGATATTTTTATATCAATACCTTAAAAGTAAAACATACAGATAGATGAAATACAGCTTGTATGCTAGAAAGATTATAGAAAGAGAAATGTATAGACATTATAAATTTATATGTTTAAAAAATGTAACCATATGTATTTACAAATATCATTGCATTGTCTTTTCTAATCCATGACTTTAATTGGGAGGCGAAAACGTGCATATATATATATATATATATATATATATATATATATATATATATATATATATCAAACTTCAAGGCAATTGTATAGATCACCAATCATGCTTGTCAAGCTGTTCCCTTTATAAGGAAAACACTGAAACGTAACGGGGTTGACATTTTTTATTTCAATGGAAATAATTTGTTTTTTCAAGCTGAGATTTTACTATCTTTCATGTTGCACTTCTTCCATGTTATTTAGGTACATGCACTGAACATCTGTTCTTTTGCTCTATGCACTGAAAAAAAAAAAAAAATGAATTGCTAGTAGTGCAGGAAACAATGATAGCAACAGAAGGTCACAGATTAACATAATTTTTTTGGGTTTTTTTATCTTGGGGGGACCTTGGAAGCAAAATTATTACACCTTATGACCAAAGATCAATTATTCTTAGTTACCCACATTGGAAACATGTATGCAAAATGTAACATAGCATATCCATGGATGTTGCATTAATATAATGTTCAATAGCATTAATAAAATCCCAATTTTTTTTTTTAAATGTAGCATTAATAAAATCAAAAACGAAAAGTTAATTAGAGAAAACTGAAACCATGGCTTTACACTGAGAATTACATGGGAGATGCTTAGAAATTAGAATGAAATAAAGCAACTAAATCATGTAAATACTTTTGACCACATTCCTATGTCAAACAAATCAAGGGAATCAATAATTTAAAACGGATAGTATTCCATGAATATCCTATCATTTCTTTCTTACATTCTTTATGAAAAAAGCAAAAACTAGTAGCAAAAACCCATTAGCAGCAAATTTTTTTCGATAGTTTCAAACGCTCCAGCCCACCAAAAAACTAGTGGGGAGCAAATACAACAAGATAGACATATTAAATAAGGGTTACAAATCTAAAAACAACAAGATTAAGACTGAATAACATCTTAACAAGCAGTAATACACCCCTGGTGTGTCATTGTTTAATTTCAATATATCTCTCCATAGTAGATATCCTTCGATCCCACATGAACTCCTGCAACCACTGTCATAGAACCATAGCATAGTAATTATCACATATCAGATTCTACAACAGTCATCAAATCAACACCCAAGCACTATGTTGCTGCATTATTTAGATCAGCTAATCGATCTCCTTTATTAACAATTCACATCCTCAGTGCTTCTAAGTTTAACCCATGCTAATTGTCTCATCTTTTCAGACCTTTTCAACACTGCCATTGTCTTGCAGCCAACAAGTTCTAATAGACAAAGTCAGCAGAGAAATAGACAATCCTAACACCAATCCTTTTATGTGTCAACCTCCATATCTAATGTATGACCCACAACTTCAGTGATAAGTAAGCAAGCACCAGCATTATAATTAAGATCATAGCAATACTCCTCCACTGGTTAACCACGAGAATTAATTCAAATGACAAGCATATGCATTGAAAATATCGTGGCATTAAGGTAACCAGAAACTAAATTAGATAACCCCATCAGCATTTTATCGATCTCCAGTGATACTTCTACATCCTCAAGGTCGAAGGATTCAAGCACGATTGATCACCTCCAAGTTTCCTGTCACCTAGCCAGCTTTTGATCCAGTAACCCCATCTTAATTTCACTTGTCTTCTCTCAAGTTCCCACACTAGATTCTCAGCTTCAATCACCACACAGTTCCTTATATTACAGATACTCCAAATCACAGCAAATAGCAAAGTTTTCTAGAATTTCTTTTCTAGTCCGTAGAGCTTTGTTCCATTCTATGCATGATAAAGATCCAGAACCTTCAGTTGGGCGGCACCAAGACAGCTCCCACCATGTTAAGCAATTTGACCAAAACCTCCATGTGATGGTGCAACCATAGAATAAGTGATCTATGGACTCCACTTCTTGCTGGCATAAAGGGCACATAGCCTCCACAGGTTGAAGAATTCCCATCCTGCAAAGTCTCTCCCTAGCATTTAATTTCCCCTGCAAAACAAACCACACCAATATTTCTACTCTTGGAAAGGCTATACCAATCCAAGAGCTGTTAACCGCCAATGATATCTGAGAGCTCCCATACAACATCTTGTATATCTGCTAAGAAAATGATTTGACAAAGAAGGAACCAGATTTTTCAAATTTCCAAACAAAGGAATCCTCTTCTCTATCCATCAATGGATTTTGCAGAAGGAAACCACAAAATTCATCAAAAATTTCCTTCTTCCATTGCATAAATTCTCTCCTCCATCTGAACAACCATCGCCACATTTGCCCATCTCAATAACCCATGTCAGAAATTAACATATTCCTTTGACTCGATATCTGGTAAAGTCTGGAAATCTGACCTTCAATGATGTTTCTCTCACCCATTTATGCTCCCAAAACAATGTGTTGAACTACTGTCACCAATTTTCCTCCACATATCTTTGGATATAACCTACAAGATTTCATTGCTATAACCACTATGACTATTGATCTGGCTCCATAATCCTCCAGCTCTATTGATATCTGGGACATCATCTAATATATCATTCTGAAAATAGTGATTTGACCAAATAATCCTTTTCCAAAGGGTGCTACTTTTATCCAAAAACCTCCACTACCATTTGAACAAGAGAGCCGCATTTTTAATAATGATATCCCCAACCCCTAGACCTCTATATGCCTTTCTGACTTTCAGCCCAAAAGATGAATGAGATTCCTTTCTTATTTTCATCACTAGTCCAAAAGAAGTTTCTTTGAAGCTGCACTATCTTCATAGCTACATTCTTTGGAATCTTGAAAATGCTAAGAAAATATAAAGGTAAGCTATTCAATACTGCTTTGATTAGGACAAGTCTACCTACTCTACAGAGAACTTTTGCTTTCCATAATGCGAGCTTTTTCTCTACTCTGTCTAACACTGACTTCCATTTGGAAACTTTATTTCGGTTAGCTCCAAGTGGAATGCTAAGAAAAATTATCAGGAGGTTTTGTATCTTGCATTTAAGCATTTCACCCATATCATGAGTGCATTCCTCCCCACTTCCTATTGGGATTAAGGATGACTTAGAGAAGTTAATTGTCAAACCTAAAACAATTGAAAAATAGTCCAACAACTGTCTATAGTTCATGATAACCTGCTCCTTAGCTGGGCAGAAAATAAGTGTGTCATCTACGAATTGCAAATGAGTGAGCTCGACCTTATCTCTCCCAATTTCAACTCCCTCAATGATGTTCAATTCCTTGGCTCTAAGGATCATCCTATTCAGAACTTCAGCCACAAGGACAAACAAAAAAGGTCAAAAGGGGTTGCCTTATCTCAAATCCCTCTCCATCTTGAAAGGAGCCAAAGGGAAACCATTTACCAACACAGACATGGATGCTATTGAAATACATTGCCTAATCCAACCACGCCACCTATTGTCAAACCCCATAAGAACCAACACTCTATCTACAAAGCTCTACTTGACTGTGTCATATGTATTGTGAAAATCCAGCTTCAGTAATGTCCCTTGCTTCTTTCTATTTTTGATCCACCAAATTGCTTCATTAACAACAAGAACCCCATCCAAGCTTGCCTACTTTGTATAAAGGCTGACTGTGCTTCCCCAATCAATTCAGGCATGACCAGCTTGAGTCTCCAAGCTAAAATCTCGGCAATGACTTTATAAAGGCATCCAACCATGCTTATTGGTCGGCAATCTTTAACTTTTATCGCTGTCTCAGTCTTGGGGATAAGCACCACTCATGTCATATTAATCTCTTTAGGGAAGCAACCTGTATTAAAAAAATTCAACACAAAACTTGAGAATTCATCCATCACCCCGCATCTTTTCAATGAAATTAATGTTGAATCCATCATATCCGCTGCCTTTAAGGGGTCACAACTCCAAATTTCATCTTTTATTTCCTCAAGGGATGATCTTCTTTCTAGCTCCTCAGCCAAGCCTTCATTCAACTTTGGAAGAAACCCTTCACCAAAGTCTACATCTGGACCACTAGGTTAAGAGTACAACCTTCCAAAAAATTTGATAGCCACTTTTTCTTTTTATTTTTCTTGGTCCTTTCACCAACCTATTCCCTACTTTTGAGGACAAAATTCTCTAGCATGAAAATACTTGGTATTTTTATTATTAAGCTTAACAAAGTTTTCCCTAGCCAATTGCCACCAATATGACTCCTTCCTTTCATACCAAATTCTGAGCTGACTCTTTAAAGTCGTTATTCTCGCCATATCAACCTCATCAAGGGAGTATTCCTCGCTTCTAGCCTCTAGTGTTTTTATCTTATCCTCAAATTTATTGATATTCACATCAATATGCCTGAAAGATTCTTTGTTCCATACATGAAAAGGTATCCTCAGAGCTTTAAGCTTATCAGCCATCGATAATTCACCTAATAAATTCCATTCCTCCTTCGCCCTCTTCACAAAATTCGGGTGAGAGAACCAAGCACCCAATGCTCTAAACGGTTTTGGTCCCTATTCCTCTTTGCAAGTCTCCAATACAATAGGACATTGATCCAAAATCGTTATGCTCATAGCCAATAGCTTCAAATCTAGGAATTTTGTATAGTATTCAATGTCTACAAAGCACCTGTCTAGCCTACTCATCGATTTGCCTCTTGCCCACAGATATTTTCTTCCAACGAGAGGCAAATCAATCAGTTGCAAACTACTAGCCCATTGGTTAAAGTCTGCTATGCTTTGATTACACCCAGCACCACCCTTCATCTCCTTCAGGTGCAAAACCTCATTGAAATCCTTAATAAAAATAAAAGGGAGCTTAATGCGGTTACGAAGGCTACTTAATTCCTCCTATAGAGCTTTTCTATCCCTCCTCGAGTGCATACCATAGACAACCACCATAGCATAATCAAATTTGGATGGTTTGTCCCTCCCTTCGATGCAAATCCACTTATCACCCATGTGGGCTGAACCACCAACAAAATTCTCTTCATTCCAACAACAAATAATACCACCCTTGCCTTGATTTGTCTGAACATGGACGCACCTAAAATCAACACCCCCACCAACTCTTCACTTGGTTCGGATTCAGTTGAGAGTGTTTAGTTTCAATTAATCCAAGAAAGCATGGATCATTCTCATGGGTTAATTTGCTAATGGCTGCTGCTTTCCCTTTTCCCCCCAATTCCCCTAACATTCCAAGCAATAATCTTCATAATAACACAAATTAAATCACCAACCTGAGGCTCCCACATCAAAATAAATAAATCTATATCAAATCAAATGAAGTTCTCGATAGTTGTAATACAAATTTCAATATTTTAAAACTAAAAATAAAAAATATAAATTCGAAATAAATTAGCAGCAACAAAATTGTAAATAAGTTTGCGCCAAGAAAGCTGAAAATAAATTTGAACTAACTTAATAATCAATGAAAGGAAAAGAAAAAAAACCTTTCTAAGTCCACGTGGAAGTCTCAAAACCCAATTTGACGAATGAAGACCAATATATCAGACTCCACTGTAAGAGCCATATCTCTTTTTGATTCACAAGTAAATCATTTTCCCAACATCCCCCCCCCCCAAAAAAAAACAAAAACAACCTTTTCTCTCTTTCTTCTTTCTTTCTCTTTTTCTCTTTTCTTTTCCCCAAATTCTCATCCCATCTCTTTGCAGCAAATATTGCAAAAGAATTGAAAATAACTAGGAAAGAGGGTAGTTTTTAATTGCAAGGGAAAGTGGATAGTTAAATGTGAAGTAATGTAACTAATTTTACGTTAGTGTCCTTAAAATTTAAGAGTTTAATTAGTATATACTAATAGTGTAATACAGTTTTAAACTATCAACCAATAGAAATACTAAAAAGCGAAAAATCATAGTAAGCCCATTATTATAATGGGTGCTATTTATATGAGTTGGCACTTTCTCAATTTCTATTAGCTGATAGTGTAAAATTATTTTATACTACCAATGCATTTAAATTAAATTCAAAATTTAATAACAATGGCTTTTTGAAAATGAAGAAAATAAAAGTGATGCAAATGCGAAAAAATAAATTTGGACACCAAAAAAAGAGAATCGCCATTATATATGTATTAGATAATAGACTATGAACTTTTTTATAAATAAATATTTACTGTATATTTAAACTTATTTAACTTACTTTAAAAGAACTTATAATTGAAAGTGCAATTCCTTAGTTTTAGCCTTAGCTATTACTTATTACTTTTAGATCCAATAAGTTCCTCACTATGCAATCTGTTGGCACGTTATCTAGTTATTACTTGAATGAGATTGTTAAGATTCTCCTTTGAATTTTCCATCTATTTAATAAACATTAAGGTCATAACTCACGTTGAGTTAAACCAACCTATTTTTGTTCTTCTACATGGTACCAGAGCCTATGGCTAAAACACCTTCCAACACCTGAATGACCTCCTCCACCCTCCACCTCCAACACCACCAACAATACTTCTCCATACCCTTACCCAGCCACTCTTAATATTAGTAACTTCGTTACCTTGGACCTCACACCCTCTAATCATGTCTTATGGCAAGCTCAGATGAAGAACTTGATCGAGAGCCAAGACCTCAGTGGTTCTATCAGTGGAGAAACACTAGCGCCAATCCCAAGGATTGCCTCCCCTCATGCATCATCTGGCATGAGACTTGATAAGCCCAATCTTGACTATTTTCACTGGCGTAGAATAGACCGACTTGTCCATGCATGAATAACGAGTCGTCTGGCAAAGGAGACTCTCAGTCTGGTAGTTAATTTAGAGATATCTCGTGAAGTATGGTTGGCACTCCAAGATGCGTTTGCTCACGCCTCTGTAGAGCGTGAATTCTTACTTAAACACAGATTGTCTTCTCTACACAAAGATCCTTCTCAAATGATTCATGACTATATCAGGTGCTTCAAAAGCATTTGTGATGACCTTGCATTGATTGGAAAACCTCTTTCTAATCAAGATAAGGTTTTTCACCTCCTTTATGGTCTTAAATCTAATTATAATCCTCTTACCACCACCACGCTATGTCCCCCTATACCTTCATATCAGTCGGTGCTTACCTAACTAATTAACTCTGATACACGAGCCACTGATATTCAAAGAGCATCGCCTACACCAGCTTTCTATGCTAACTGTGGCATTCACAAGCCATCGTAATCATCTAGGCACAAGTCCACTTGCACCAATTTCACATGCAAGGGTCATGGATTCGCTCCTTACCCACAAGCCAATTCTGGCTCTTCCAAGCACACCTCCTCCAATGTCAGTTCCTCACCAATTGCTCGTCAGATATGCCATGGTAAGAATCACGAGGCTCTTTCTTGTCCGCAACGATATAATCATGCCTATCAACCGCCTTCCTTATCTCCAGTGTTGGCGGCCTTGACACTCGATGATCCTTCTGATCCATCTGCTTGGCTCCCTAATACTGGGGCTGGTGCTTATATGACAAATGACCCAGGTATACTCACTAATATCAAACCTTATCATGGTAATCATGTGGTGGCTGTGGGTACTGGTGATACTTTAAACATTTCACATACTGGTGATGCTTGCATTCCTCTACCTCTCTGGTTGACATTTACCTCTTAAGGATGTCTTACTTGTTCCTAATATTCAGAAAAATTTATTATCTATTAGCCAATTGACAACTGATTATCCTTGCACTTGTGAATTTGCATCTTCTGGCTTTGTTATTAAGGACAGGATGAGAGGGAAGATCTTGACCAAGGAGATGAGGACGGGGGATGTGTATTCGCTTCCTCAATCGATTGGTGCTTACTTCTATACAAGATTTCAGATGGTAGATGATAAAGTCTGGCATGCACATCTTGGTCATCCACACATGCATTTCGTTAGACACTTGCAGAATAAATGCAACATCAAAGTTTTGAATAAATAGTCTTCTTCTTCTTTTATTTGTGAAAGTTGTAATATGGCTAAAGCTAGTCAATTGCCTTTTGTTCCAATAACTAGAAGAAGCAAGGCTTCTTTTGAATTTGTTCATCTTGATGTTTGGGACCTTTTCCTATTTTATCTAAGAATGATTTTTGCCTCTATTTTTGTCTTGTGGATGATTTTACTCGATATACTTGGCTTATTCCTCTCAAAGCAAAATTAGATTTTTATGCATAGTATATTTTGTTTGAGAAATTTTTGCTTCGTCAGTTCAATACGGCCTTTCAAGGAACTCAATGTGATGGTGATGGTGAATTTATCAACACTAATTTTATTAATCATTTATCTTCCAATGGCATACATCTTAATGTTTCTTGTCCATTTACTCCACAAGAAAATGGCATTGCGGAAAGGAAACATCGTCACATTTGAGAACTTGGTCTTACTATGTTGTTTGCAAGTAAAGTTCCACTTGTTTATTGGCCTGAAGCTTTTCATTCGGCAGTATTCCTTATAAACAGATTGCCATCATATGTGCACAAGTTCAACTACCCATTTTATCTACTACATCATCAATCCCCTAATTATTCAAGTCTTAGAGTTTTTGGGACACGATGCTTTCCTCTCATTCAAGGATCCACCCATAACAAATTTGTTCCTAAGTCTCTACCACGTGTCTTTTAGGCTATTGTGAAAGATACAATGGTTATCAGCGTTTATTTCCACCCACTGGTAGGATTTACATTTCAAGGAGTGTAGTCTTTAATGAGTCTATTTTTCCCTTCAAAGGTTTACAATCCTTGCATACTCTAACCACCCAATGTACCCATGAAATCACCACCTATATTCCTTTTGCCATGCAACACTCACGACACCATTCACCTAATTTGCGCTATCCTTCTCGCAGCGAATCCACTGAAACTTCAAATCCAATAACCTCTAACCCACCTCTAATTTCAAATCCCACTAAAAACCATGCTTAGACACGTAGCTTGTTCCCTAGCCCACGTCATGATTTAAACCTCACCAAAACTCATGCAACCCCCCAAAACTTGTCCTATGCCGACCCACCTTTGACCACCGAACCAATAAACTCCTCTGACCCCACTTCAAATAAACTCCCTCATTCCAATAATTTTGCAACAGCTCCTATCCTACCCACTGAAACCAACTCTCTTAATCCTACCGCATCCATAACACTGCCAAAAACTCAGCCAATTCCTACTTCCACCGAAATGCAACCAGCCCCCACCTCAAACCCCACGCAACATCCATAACAACCACCCCATGGTTAAGCATTTAAAAGTCGGCGCTCATTGTACCAAAAAAAAAATATCTTCTCTCCTCCACACTCATTCCCAAAGAGCCTAAGACCACTAAAACTGCACTTCGACACCCTAGCTGGAAAAAAGCTATGGAAAATGAGTTACAAGCATTGAAAGATCAAAACACCTATCAACTTGTTCCATTCTCTCCTAATATGTGTGTACTGGGTATTAAGTGGATTTGGAAAACAAAATTGAACTTTGATGGCTCTCTTGATAGACCCAAAGCCAGATATGTTGCTAAAGGCTTTAATTAAATTGCTGGCTTAGACTTTCAAGAAATGTTTTCTCCGGTCATCAAGTATAGCATTGTTCAATTACTCTTGTCCATTGCAACAATGAATAGGTGGCATCTCAAATAACTTGATGTGAAAAATGCCTTTTTACATGGTCGCCTTGCTAAACCAGTTTATGTTTCTCAACCTCTTGGTTTTGAGGATCGCTTTTCCTGACTATGTTTTGAAGTTGAACAAGGCACTCTATGGTTTTCATCAAGCACCTGGTGCTTGGTTTAATTGCTTGAGTTCATATTTACTTCATTTTGGTTTCACTTGCAACACTACTGATCCGTCTTTGTTTATTTATCGTCATCGGGATGTTATTATCGTCTTATTATTATATGTTGATGACATTATTCTCACAAGAAACTCAAGCAATGCATTAGACTTGTTTGTTCATGAACTTAGTTCATTGTTGAATATCAAAGATCTTGGCCGCTTACACTACTTCCTTGGCATTGAAGTTCATCATACTTCTTATGGGTTATTCTTTACTCAGGCCAAATACGCTAAGGATATTTACTGGGCATGTGCATTCAGGCTTCTAGCTCCTCTAATCTTTATGCTTTTGTTGATGCTGACTGGGTTGGCTGCCCTCTCACCCGATGCTCCACCACCAGTTTCTGTACATTTTTGGGAAGCAACTGCATTTCATGGTGTGCCAAAAAAGCAACCAACTATTGCTTGTTCCAATGCGGAAGCGGAATATCAGGCTTTGGCTTCGACCACTGCTAAACTTACTTGGCTTTTTTATCTGTCCTGCGATCTTGGCATTCCCCTCACTGAACCACCATCGTTATTCTGTGATAATCTCAGTGAATTGCAGCTCATAGTCAACCTAGTATTTCATGCTTAGACAAAACATATTCAGTTGGATTATCACTTTGTTCGTGAGAAAGTTGCTCAAGGAACTCTTATCACTCGTTATGTTCCGTCCTCCAATCAAGTTGTAGACATTGTTACTAAGCCTTTATCTCGGCCAAGCTTCCATGATTTGCGCAACAAACTAGGCTTTTGCATGGCCATGCCTAGTTTGCTGGGAGTGGGGGGGTGAAAGTGCAATCCCTTAGTTTTGGTCTTAGCTATTACGTACTATTTTTAAATTCAATAAGTGCCTCACTATGCAATCTGTTGGCATGTTATCTAGTTGTTAATTGTATTTGTTAAGAATTTCCTTTGAATTTTCCATCTATCTAATAAACATTAAGATCATAACTCAGGTTGAGTTAGATAAACCTATTTTTGTTTTTCTGCAATAATTATAACATTTGCTTAAGTTTGAATTTATGATAAAAATAATTTAACATATATGAGTATAATTATAGTTTTGTAAAGTAACAAAAAAATTTAAAATTTAATAATTATATGAATTGATTTTACATATTAAATTAATCAGACTCAATATAATGAAAACTTTGTGGCAAAGACCTTCGATGATCACACCTAAAGCAATTATGCACTTCTAACTACCAATGCATCTCATCGTTAGAGATGAGAAACTAAAATGCATAACAAAAATGTGAATTGATAATATGCTTACAAGCATAGCCATTTCATACCCCAAGTTCATTAGGATAAACTGCTCTGATAATATAACGTAACATCCTCTAAACTATTAGCCTAAGGCTTGTCACTTGCGCCTTTTATTAACTCTTTCGATCTAGCTTAAGCAAAACAACATTGTATAAGTCCGTTGTAGTAGTTCTCTGCTATAATTTAATAATCTCAAGCACCTTACATTTGCTCATGATTTTGTGTTACAAACCAATTAAAATTTACAAAATTGAGCTTCAATGACATTCACCTAAAAGACAACGTATATAATTAAACTAAGCATGTATATTTCCTAAGCGCTTTGTATATTAGGGCCAGCCAGTCATATTCCAAAACGAAACCTTTAGCTTGCTCAAAATCTGAAATATCATGGAGTACAAAAACGAGGTGATAATTCTAAGAATTTCTAGTAATTCTAAACATACAAGTGTCGTCGTGTATATTCTAGTTGCTTTAGGTTTTGGCAAACCTTACGATTTGCATATGGAGGGGGCTGAAGCCAAAAACTCTAGGTTATCTCAAGGCAGATTAAATTTTAATTTACACAAAGCCAAGTGCCAAAAAAGAGAATTTAAATATTCCATTAGAGAGATCTTAAATTCGCTCCAGTGACACATTCTATATACATAGAGACACATATATATATCACACCTCACAATTTTAATTTCCTTTCTCAATTGTTTTTCAACTTCAAATCTGATAAATTTTGAACATATTAAGAGTGTCTAATTTCTCCTTAATCAGGTAAACATAACCATATTGAGAAAAATCATCAATAAAGGTCATAAAATACTTATTTCCATATAAAGTGGTAGGATAAATTTCACTTACGTCGAATGATTTCTAAAAGATTCTAACTATGAGTAGCACCTTTCTTACTAGTCTTAAAGGATAAATTTTAGTTAACGGAAGTCAAGGATAATATATATAAACCATCAATCAAATTGCAATTGCTAACAACTTGAGATTCATATATAGACAATATAAGCTTTCTTATCACCAAAGTTTACACTGTATCCACACTTGTCCAATAACTGGATGAAAATTAAATTTCTCCTCTTAAAACTAGGAAAATAGAAAATATTCTCCAAAACAGTTTTAAATCTAAAATACTGTATCTTCTCCCACTTTAATTCCTGACTGCCTTTGACTTGGTTTCCCCAGGTTTCGTTGCCCCTACAAGATTGTTGTAATATGAATTGTTGCACCACTATCTAACCACCGAGAATCTATGGAGACATCAACTATATTAGATTCTAAATATATGTAAGCATGAGACTTACCTCGTTCATTGTTCTTCTTGTCTAACCAAGCCTTGTATTTGAAGCAAGCAAATTCCTTATGACCCTTCTTCCTAAAAAAGAAACACTTGATGGTGCCTTTGTTCTTACCATTCCTTTTGCTGGATTTTTTTTTTTTTAATCTTTCTCATGTATTTTAAAATTTCAAGTTTTCTTTGTACCGACGAACTTCTTAAACTTCCCCATATCAAAACTAGAATTACCTGATTTCTGGAAGTTCTATATGTTATTGTATATATATATGGGTCTTAGTGTGTTTCAAACTTAGTTTGTCTATGTGTATTTAACTACGGAAGAAGTCCCACATTACTCATGAAAATGTTTTAATAAGCATTTATATATGATGATATTTAATCGGTAAATACCGTATGGTATTAAGGTAGCATTGTGGACTTCGGTCTTAGTTAAATACACACGCGCGCCCCGCCCCACCTCGTCGCTTCTCGTCTCGTCCGCACGCGTGTGGGCCTGCCAAGCTTTTACTATCCATGCAAATTTTATTTTTAATATTTTAGCCAAATTTTCTTTTTACCGTTGCAGCTCTTTAATGCTTCAACGGCTCTTTTTCTGACCGTTATCCAACGGCTAGTTTGCAACGGCTCTTTTACAACAGCTACTTCTTTCCCTATATATACCCTCCTACATGGCATAACACAATACACAGAACAACCATCATCTCCTCATTCTCACTCTTCTGTGCAATAGAAGTTGCCCTCATTGCTTCTGTTGCATTTTCTGCTGCTTGCAAGATCTACTGCTCAATGTATCGGGATCATCACGTGGATGAGTTCCTGTGGAGACCCACGTCTAATCCTGGAGGGTTAATCGTCAATGCCAGTCCACCGAGCATAGCTTTGGTAGGGCGGAATTAAACCCTTAAGGATAGTGCTTTGCACGATTCGTGGTAACCTTGTTCTACTACTTCATATTGTTGCTGTCATTTTATTCTTATTATTTAAAGCTAGAATACTAGTGATCAAAATTATTTTTGACAACATTCTTAAGGGTTTAATATGGATCCTAGTATTTTAGCTGCTGCTAAGGTCATTCCTGATGCTTCAAGGATTGAATCATTTGATGGAAATAATTTTAAATAATGGCAACCCAGAATTTTAGAAGTTTTAGACTTTTCTCAAATCAATTTTGTTTTGCAAGATCCTAAACTAGAACATGATTCTGAAAATTATCAACAAGCCTTGAAGGATTGGAAATTGACTGATAAATTGTGCAAACATAATATTTTAAGAGCTTTATCAAATGATTTGTATGATATTTACTGTCATCATGTTCATGCAAAGGACATTTGGGATGCATTGGTTCAAAAATATATTTATGAAGAAGAAGGTAGTAAAAAGTTTTTAGTTCATAATTATAATGCATTTCAAATGGATGAAAATAAATCTGTTGCTTCTCAAATTAGTGAATTTACTAAGCTTGTGGATGAATTAGCTCAGGAAGGAGATATTCTGCCTGAAAGATTTGTATCTCAAACTCTTGTTGATAAACTACCTGAAGCTTGGAAAGATTATAAAATGAATTTCATGCAAAAGAGAAAAGCTACGACATTGCAAGAAACCATTGTGCATATTAAGATTGAGGAGAAAAATAGGCTAATGGCTAGTGAACAAAATGCTAAGGAAATGCATGCTAAAGCTAACATTGCTAAGGATATGCAGTCTAAAAATTCATTTTATGGCTCTAAAAATCATAACATTAGAGTTCATGAACCACATTTCAAGCATGATTCTAACCAACAACAGAAGAAGAAGGGTGCTTGTTTTATTTGTGGCAAAACAGGTCATTTTGCATCCGTTTGCAGATTGAGAAGGAACATTCAAGGAGGCAGAAATAAAGGAGGAGGATCATCATCAAAGACAAGAGCAAATGTGGTGGAACATCAAGATGATGTTATAGTGGTAGTGGTGTCTAAATGCTTTTTAGTGAAGGAAGCCAAGGGATGGATTGTGAACTCTAGTGCCACAAAGCACATTTTTGCTAAGAAGAAGATGTTCTCTGAGTTTTATCCCATAGAGGATGGGAAGAGTTATGTTTACCTAGGAGATTCAAGCAAAATCTCAGTCTTAGGTAAAGGAAAGCTGTCATTAAAAATGACATCTGGGAAAACCCTTGTATTGTCTGAAGTACTCTTTGTACCTGCTATTAAACATTGTCTGGTGTTGGTCCATCTCCTTAACAATGCCAATGTCAAGGTAACCTTTGATAGTAACATAGTTACCTTATCTAAGAATGACATATATGTCGGTAAAGGTTATCTTAATAATGGTTTGTATGTTTTGAATGTTGTTACTAATTACAATGAAGGAAGTTCTTCTTTTGCTTACTTGGCTGATTCTCTTGATGTTTGGCATCGTAGATTAGGACATGTAAATATTCCTTATATCTTAAAATTAAAAGAAATGGGACTAATTGATAGATTGGATAATACTAACTTGGATAAATATGAAATTTGTGTAGAAATTAAAATAACTAAGAATCCATCCAAACAAGTAACAAGACAAAGTGAATTATTAGAGCTAGTACATAGCGATTTAGGAGATTTAAAGCACACAATGACAAGAGGAGGTAAAAGATTTTACATAATCTTTGTTGATGATTATTCTAGATATACTAAATTATATTTGTTGAGATCTAAGGATGAGGCTTGTGAAATGTTTATTAAATATAAAAATGAAGTAGAAAACCAACTTGGTAAGAAAATTAAAAGATTAAGAACAGACAGAGGAGGTGAATACGAGTCAAACTCTTTTAATGAGTTTTGTGAACAACATGGTATAATACATGAAATAACTCCATCTTATTCACCTGAATTTAATGGTATAGCCGAAAGAAAAAATAGAACTCTTAAAGAAATGATGAATACCTTGCTTGTTAGTTCGGGATTACCTAACTATATATGGGGGAAGCTATCCTCTCGGCTTGTTATATACAAAATAGGGTACTACATAAGAAACTTAGTAAAACACCTTATGAGCTCTGGTTTGATAAACAACCTAATTTAGGACACCTGAAAGTGTGGGAGTGTTTAGCTAAGGTAATGTTGCCAGACCTTAAGAAATGGAAACTTGGTTCCAGAACATGTGATTGTGTGTTTATTGGATATGCTCAAAATAGTAGTTCATATAGATTTCTTGTTGTCAAAAGTGATGTGTTAGAACATAATTCTATAATTGAATCTTGTAATGCATCATTTTTTGAGTACGTGTTTCCTATGAAAACTAAAGAGAAGCATATTAGTAACTCACATGAGAATATATCTGAAGATGTAGTTGATCAAAATGATAATGAATTGAGAAGGAGTAAAAGAACTAGGAAAGAAAAGGATTTTGGTGATGACTTTTATACTTATCTTGTTTCTGATGATCCTTTAACTTATCATGATGCTATTACATCTATTGATACTCCTTTTTGGAAAGATGCTATACATGCTGAGATTGAATCTATTATGGCCAATCATACTTGGGAATTAGTAGATTTACCACCTAAGACAAAACCTATTGGATGTAAATGGGTATTTAAGAAGAAACTGAAACCAGATGGTAGTCTAGATAAATATAAGGCCATGTTGGTAGCTAAGGGATACAAGCAACAAAAGAATCTCGATTACTTTGATACTTATTCTCCTGTTACTAGAATTGCATCTATTAGGGTTTTGTTTGCTATTGCATCTATCTATAAACTTGTTGTGCATCAAACGGATGTGAAAACTGCATTTCTCAATGGTGATCTTGAAGAAGAGATCTACATGGAACAACCTAAGGGATGGGTGGTTAAGGGCAAGGAGAACAAGGTATGCAAACTTGTTAAATCTCTTTATGGTTTAAAGCAAGCTCCAAAACAATGGCATGAAAAATTTGATCATGTTATGATTTTCAATGGGTATGTGACAAATGAATATGATAAATGCATATATAGCAAGTTTAATAATGGTGTTGGTGTTATCATCTGCCTATATGTTGACGATTTACTGATCTTTGGTACATGTTTAGATACTGTAACTAAAACTAGGAGATTTTTGTCTTCTCAATTTGATATGAAAGATATGGGTGTTGCTAATATTATACTTGGAATAAAATTGATTAAAGAAAATGATAGATTCATTTTATCTCAATCTCACTATATTGAAAGCATGCTTAAGAAATTTGGATATTTTGACTACAAACCTATATCTACTCGTTATGATTCTAGTTTGCATCTAGTTAAAAACAGAGGTGATAGTGTATCACAAATTGAATATGCACGCATAATTGGTAGTTTGATATATTTAATGAACTGCACTAGACCAGATATTGCATATGCTGTGAATAGACTGAGTAGATATACTCATAATCCTAGTGATATCCATTGGAATGCCTTAATTAGACTTTTAAAATATTTAAAAGGTACTAAAGACTTTGGTTTAGTGTATTCTGGTTATCCCTCAGTATTAGAGGGATATAGTGATGCAAATTGGATTTTTGACTCTGATGAATTAAAGTCTACAAGTGGTTATGTTTTTATGCTAGCAGGTGGGGCTATTTGTTGAAAGTCCACCAAACAGACTTGTATTGCCAGGTCCGCCATGGAGTTAGAATTTATAGCTTTAGAAAAGATAGAAACAGAAGCTGAATGGTTGAGAAATTTATTGGTGGACATACCATTATGGGATAGAACACAGACATCTGTTTCTATTCATTCTGATTGTCAAGCTACCATTGCTCGAGCAAAGAACAAAATATATAATGGAAAAAGCCGGCATATCAGATTGAGACATAATATTATAAGGCAGCTGATTGAGAACAATATGATATCCATGGATTTTGTAAGGTCAGAAAAAAACTTGGTTGACCCTTTGACGAAGCCACTTACTAGGGCGCTGGTAAGTGAAACATCGAGAGGGATGGGACTGATGCCCATTACTTGAGGCGGTATGATGGAAACCTAACCACTGTGATTGGAGATCCCATGAAGGTGGTTCAATATGGTAAACGAAGTCATACAAGTCTCACAAAGGATACTGTCGCTTCTTACTGATTTCTGCCATTCATATGAGATGCTTGGTGAAGAGTCCCTCCCTATGATGTATGACAGTACCGCTACAGTGGTGTTTAAGGATAAGCAATGCTCTTAATGGATCCATAGTCCTCAATGTGGGGGTGGAGTATCCGCTGTAGCATACTCCTGATGGATGCCACCTAAGTGAGAGTGGAGATAAGGCCGTCTCCCATGAGTATGGGCATAAAACTCTAGAGCTCTCATGATTCCAGGATAGCACACGGCCTTAATGCGCAAAACGGCTAAGAGCAGCATATCTTATAGGATGTTGTGTGGTTGATGGACGTGCTCCAACCGTTATCTTAGAAGTTTGGTTCAAAGAGATTTCTCTACCAAACTTCCTTAGGGTTGTCACCCACCTATACCTAAGGTGAAGTTCAAATCCTTTGGATACTACATCGAAGCACAACATTCCTATTTATTCCTCTAAGTTTGAAACATGTGGGGATTGTTGTATATATATATAGGTCTTAGTGTGTTTCAAACTTAGTTTGTCTATGTGCATTTAACTATGGAAGAAATCCCACATTGCTCATGAAAATGTTCTAATAAGCATTTATATATGATGATATTTAATCGGTAAATACCTTATGGTATTGAGGGAGCACTGTGGACTTGGGCCTTAATTAAATACACACACGCGTGCCCCGCCCAGTCCTGTCTCGTCTCGTCCGCGCACGTGTGGGCCTGCCAAGCTTTTACTACCTGTGCAAATTTTATTTTTAATTTTTTGGCCAAATTTCCTTTTTACCGTTGCAGCTCTTTAATGCTTCAACGACGCTTTTTTTGACCGTTATCTAATGGCTAGTTTGCAACGGCTCTTTTACAACAGCTACTTCTTTTCCCTATATATACCCTGCTATATGGCACAACACAATACACAGAACAACCATCATCTCCTCATTCTCACTCTTCTGCGCAATGGAAGTTGCCCCCACTACTTCTGTTGCATTTTCTGCTACTTGCAAGATCTGCTGCTCAACGTATCGGGATCATCATGTGGACGGGTTCCTGTGGAGACCTACGTCTAATCCTGGAGGGTTAACTGTCAACGCCAGTCCATTGAGCATAGTTTTGGGTAGGACGGAATTAAACCCTTAAGGACAGTGCTTTATACGATTCGTGGTATTCTACTACTTCTTATTGTTGCTGTCATTTTATTCTTATTATTTAAAGTTAGAATACTAGTGTTCAAAATTATTTTTGACAACATATGTATATTCATTCTTCTCCATTTGCAACTTTTCTTCTTTAGTAGCACATTTTGAAATCAAATTATTCAAATCCTAGGCTTGGTTATAGGTGTTATAAATTGTTTTGATTTGATTAAACTGTGATGGTGAACTTAGATGAGCTTGCTAGACCACAAAATCATTAAGCAAAGTTCTTATTGGTCTTGTGTTTAGATGTTAGTGAACCATTTTCAAGATAAATTCCTGTATACCAATAGTCTCATCATATATACCTCAAATTTGTTAGTTTACTCCTTAGTGTTGCTACTTCAGCGCATTTTTTTTTTTTTTTGATAAATGAGAAATGCTCAACCACTCCAAAGGAGGGGAGCCACAAAACATAATCAATCCACACGGTGATATAGAACAGCAAAGCAAAAACACACAGCCTGATACAGGGATATTCAGCAATTCAAAACACATAGTGATACATATTTTGCTGCTTTAACATTATCAGATGTTTAGCATACCACTAAGTAAGAAGTCCTCTTTACATTGGTAGTTTTTAACAAACTATTAAGTACGTGTTTAGCAGTAGTACTCTTGATAATGATAAGACTAAGTTGATTTGTTCTTTCATGTTCAATTTTGAATTCTTCAAATTACAATAGTTGTAATAAGATTACATAGTTCTCTGGATTCTTTTTCTAAGCAAAAAACACTGCAAAGAAAACTAAGGGCTAAAGTGTGTTCTTTGCTATAGTCGAACTATGGTATGCTAATTAGGAGAATTAAATTTTAATTAGGAAAACTTTATTTGATTGTTATCTTTAACAAAATTACGTAAATAATTAGTATAGCCAAAAGAAGAAATAAACCATATTAATACAGATTGTATTTCATAAAATTATTCACAAAAATATACATATAAAATGAAAAAAATCGAGAAAAATCATATAATTATATAAGTTTTTCTGTTACGGCCAATTTTTTTTAAAGGTGTCAATATCATAATAGTTAGCAGTTGATATTAAACTATATGTTCTATTTAAAAAAGAATACAAAAAATATATTTTTAACTAGTAAATCTATAATTCAATATTAACCACTTGTTGCTAAAAGATATTGATACTTTATAGAACAATTAGTGATACCAAATATAATTTAATTTTGATGCACGGTTAGAGTAAAAAAAAAATTATATAAATATTTAATTATATATTATTATATTAGTAAAAGTGTTTAATTAAACCACTTATTACTTAAAAGTGCTATAAATTCCTAAAAAAATATCTTATAAATAAAAATATTTTATTAGATAATAGTATAAAATTTTTTTACACAATAGTGTATCAAAATTATTCTCTACCAAATAAATCTCCATAATTATAAAATATAATTCTTGAATGATCAAGAAAGACAATAGTCTTTATAAAAGAATAAGGCACAATATCAACACGTAATCAGTTAGAGTGACAAATGCTCCTTTCCTTTAGGTAGTGATTTCGAGTTTAAGTACTATATATATAGAGTATTTGAATATGATTGCCTATAATAAAAGGATACATGTGATTTCGAGAGCAAAAAAAAAAAAAAGATACAATAATTTGAGATTGGAGAAGTTGACCAACAAATTATCTCCTAACGAAAATTCTCTAACGTGTCAAGAAGTGATAAGCATGTTCCCAATGAAAAGGCAAGAGATGTCTTAAGATCACAAAAATAACACTCTCATCTCCCCTTCAATGCATACAGACGCAAAACACAGAGAGAGAGTGTGTGTGTGTGTGCGCCTTTGAGTTTCCCAATCGTGCAGAGATGTAAGTCAATAGCGACAACAACAACATTAACCCGTTGACCGTTTCTTGCCTCCAAAACACTCATAACGGTAACCAACTCTTCATCTTCGCCTGTTTTTCCTCTTCCTCTTTCTCTGCCCCCAAAATCCGAAACCCAACACCCAAAAAAATAAATAAAAATAAAACCAAAAAATCAACCAGCCTCATTATCCTGTTCCTTCTTGCACCGCTGATGCGCCGCCATGGAACGCCGGAAAACGCTCACAATGAACTGGGACGGCCTCGGCGACGATGACGACGACCGATTCTTCGAATCCTATGAGCGCCTTTCCTGTGCCATTCCCCTCGACCTCGCCTCTTCTTCCGATGACGAAGACGATAATTTCGACGATCCCCGAATGTCCTTTGTCTCTGCCATATCCTCTGTTCACTCCACAAAATACAGAGCAATCTCGAAGGCCAGGGCCAGGCCTTCCGTGTCGGCCACTGATCCGGTCCCCGATTACGGGATATGGATGGCTGCCCCTGCATCGATCACCGAGCGGCGAAGGCGGTTGCTTCGCGGCATGGGACTCGACGAAAACCGAGAGTTCTTGAAGGCCACGAGCGTGCAGCTTGGCCGCACAATTTCGAAGAAGTTCGAGATTGGAAACAACAAGCCTCGTGGTGCAGGTGCAGCTATTACTGGTTCCTCTGTTTCCCCTGTTTCGTTGGCTTTTGTCCGGTCGCGGTCCGAAGGCGACATCGATTTGTTTTCCATGGAGAAGAAAAGGAAAGAGGAGTTGATCGGGAAGGTTTCGAAGCAGCGCCTCACGAGGACTGCGACGGAGATAGGTGCGCCCCGCGCCAGGATGATCACTTATGCCAGGGCGGTTGCCAAGGATGCTGGCGACGGCGAGGCAGGGCAATCGGCGCGACACAACCGGAAATTGTCTGCGGCGATGATGGAATCGGGCGTGGGGGCGTACTTCTTGATCAAGAATCTGGACACAGGGAAGGAATTCATCGTGAATGAGTATGGTGAGAATGGTATGTGGAATAGGCTTAGTGACTTGCAAACCGGGAAGCAGTTAACCATGGAGGAGTTCGAGAGAGCCGTGGGGCACTCGCGGGTTGTTAGTGAGCTCATGAGACGCGCGAAAGTCGGGAGGAACGATGGCTACTCGAGAAAACTCTGCTCGGGCTCTTACATTTCTCGGAGCTTGAGGATGAGCAAGAGGAGGGGTGCAACATTGTTGAAGAACATAAAGGGCGTGGCGAGCGGGATCATCGGCGAGAGAGAAAGAGAATCGCCAACGCAGCTGCACCAGCAGGTGTTGGTGGAGGCAAAACCAGCGAAGAATAGATGGGTGAGGGTGAGGCAGAGTGGCAAGTCACACAAGGAGTTTTCTGCTTTGCATTTGTGCCAAGAGTTTCAGGCTCATGATGGCTGTATTTGGACCATTAAGTTCAGCTTGGATGGCCGGTTTTTGGCTAGTGCCGGTGAGGATAAGTTGATTCATGTGTGGGAAGTTCAGGAGTGTGAGGTTTTGTCTTTGAGGTCGGAGGAAGGGAACCTTACTCCCATTCATCCTTCATTGCTCGCAACTGCGGAGCGAAGTGGGCAGGTAGAGGCTCCAACTTTGTCAAGTGAGAAGAAGAAGAAGGGAAAACTTGGAAGCAAAAGAGAGAATACCATTCCGGATTATGTTCATGTGCCTGAAACTGTGTTCACCCTTTCTGAGAAACCATATTGCACTTTCCAAGGTCATTCGGATGAAGTTTTGGATTTGTCGTGGTCTAAATCTCAGGTATATCTTCTCTGGCTCTCCATTAATTTGTGTTTTTTTTTTTTTTTTTGTTTTCAATTATCTTAATCTTTTGATATTTATTATGAAGGACTAAGTCATTGTTAAGACTAGCTCATTTTTGTATTCATACAGCTTATAATTAAAATCTTACAAAGAAAGATTTTCAAATTTTTTTTCCTTCTAAAAAGTAATTAAAACCAAACGTGTAAGTTAATTGTAAGTGTCTCTCTTAGGATGCAAACTTCCAAGTTTTTTATTGCATGCAGGCATTCATTGAGAGGTCTCTTATGGATTTTCATTTTCCATTGCAGCTACTTCTCTCATCTTCAATGGATAAAACAGTGAGACTATGGGACTTGGACACTAAGACTTGTTTGAAGGTGTATGCTCATACTGACTATGGTGAGATATTCTGACTTTGGTGCATCATTTTAGGGTGTGTTTGTGAGTAAGGAGGGAAGGGAAGGGTTTGAAGAGTAACTATGAGTCCATTTTACTCTACAAACCCTTTCTTTTCCTTTCTTCCCCTCCAAAACCCCAACTAACAAATATAACCTTAATGTTCAATATGGTTTTTACCCCCTTGGATGATATGCTGGATATGGCTTTTGGTTAATTTCATTTTTTTTCCTCTTTGCTTCCTCTTTGATATGGGATTGGATATTGCAGTAACCTGCATACAATTCAATCCTATAGACGATGATTATTTCATAAGTGGCTCCCTTGATGCTAAGGTCAGAATATGGAACATTCCTGAACGGCATGTTGTGGATTGGACTGATATCCGTGAAATGGTTACTGCAGTTGCTTACACGCCTGATGGTCAAGTATGGGCTTCTTCCCCTAACCATTTCTTATTTGTAGTTATTCCTTGTTGTAATCAAAGCTCCCTTCTTTATATGAAGAATCTCAATAACTTCAAGGGAAATCTCAGTTTGGAGAATTCGAATCAACTTGGATAATGAAAAATTAGTAAACTAATAACAATTATACAATGATTTTGACCCTTGGTTCATGTATGTTCATTATTGTAGGGTGCTCTTGTGGGTACACATAAAGGGAGTTGTCGAACCTATAGCACAGAAGGTAGGTGTTCCGCTAGGCACAAGTCTTCTTTTCATATTTTTATCTCAGCCCGAACCATTTTTTGATCTAATAAAAAATTTTACCACATTATCTCGCTTATATATTTAAACTCTTTACAATAAGTTGCTAATTCCCATTTCTTATTGTTGTACCAGATTGCAGATTAAGTCAAACAGGCACAGTTGAGCTACGACGCAAGAAGAAATCTCATCTAAGAAAGGTCACAGGTTTCCAGGTAATTCTTGTCTCCATGTGCAATAAGTTAGCTTCAGTTTTCCTGCCGTCCAAAGTTGTTTGATGTGAAAAAAACTTACTAGCTTTGTATCTTTATAGTTTGCTCCAGGTAATCCATCAGAAGTACTTGTTACTTCAGCTGATTCCAGGATAAAAATTTTGGATGGTTCAGAAGTTGTTCAAAAGTTTAAAGGTGTTACATCATATTATCCAAAGTTATTTTTTCACCTAGCAAAAAAATATAGCTTGGTCTCTGCATGTGTCTAGTTAGCCAATATAATGGCGTTGGATTGGTCACAGGTTTTCGAAACGCAAACAGCCAAATTGCAGCTTCATTTAGTCCAAATGGAAGATATATTATAAGTGCAAGTGAAGATTCTCAAGTATACATCTGGAAGCATGAAGAGCATAGAAGTGCAGGCACCGGAAAAGGTAGAAATGTGCTTGTTACACGGTCTCACGAGTACTTCCAATGTAAAGATGTCTCAATAGCAATACCATGGCCTTATATGATTAGGGGTGAGCCGCCACCAGTGCCAGTGCACCATTCCAAAAGATATTCAAAGCGTGCCCCGGCACCTTCTAGTAGTGTAGATGACACCACAGCTTGTACAAACAGCAAAAGAATGCTTCCACCTATTCCCAAGAAAAGTAATAACCATGCCACAGAAAGTGCCTTAACTTCCCAACACGAAGACCCTGCAGCAATTTCACACACAGATCCTGGACTCAATGATTCTTTTGCAAACAGTAAGAGAATATCGTCACCTCTTCCCGAGAAAACTAACTGCCAAACCACAGAAAGTGCCTCAACCCCAACTGAGGAAGAAGAACTTGAAGCAATTTCGTGCGCAGATTCAGGAATCGGCGATTCATTTAGGTCCAGTTCTGCCTCAGTTAGATATGGTGATTCACCTTCTATATCTGCTGCCGCCACGCCATCATCTGCATCTTGGTCTTCCTCTTATTCATTAGTTGATGGTAGTCATGGTTCCTCAGCAATTCATCCTTCAGCATGGGGCTTGGTAATTGTGACAGCCGGGTTTGGAGGCGAAATCAGATGTTTTCAGAATTTCGGGCTGCCTCGCAGGATGAGCCGGCAAGCCAATCTTTTTGGAGGCCCTACATGACAGTTTTCTTCATGGTAATGCCTAGCATATTTGTTTCCTGTTCTTCCTTGAAGACAAAGCTTCTGTCCTAGAGCAAGCATTCATCATGGACATAAAAAGACTGATGGAAGTACTGCACCAGTGCAACGAAAGTTTTAAATGCAGAAATGGCACATGGTATGATGAGAATCTCAATTTTCATTGTGAGATTGGCTATATGTTGTAGCAATTTTGATACATTTATCCTTCTGCTTGGCAAGAACTTGACATTATTGTAAAGTTAGTGATAGAGCAGTTACAGATAAATACAAAGGATTGAAAATATCATTGATATTTGACACACAATGAGAGAGCAAAAAATAGATATTGAAAGATAAAGGACATTACATTGAGCATTTCGAGTTTCTGTTTCCTTGAATTTGTAGCCTCAAACAGCACTTGTATTTCTAACTGTATCTTTGCTTGATATCTTAATACTCTTGTATAGTAAGTCACATAAAAGGGATTCATTAGCTTATGCAATACAAATGACATAAAATTGACAGAAAGGGGTAGAAAAAAATGGAAGATTAGATAGATTATATGAGTTGTTTCTGGTTGTTTCTACTTAATTGCTGGTCTGCCAAAATACTATATACTATATAGAGAAACTACCAAAATTCATTTGGCTCGTAACACTTCGATCCAAGTATCTATTCCTTGTTTGTTATGCATTATATTGGCTTATAGTTTTCCTTGTGGTATGTTTATTTGGGAATGTAAAATGATCAAAGGCAGAACACGAAAATGGGAATAAAAAAGGAGAGGTAAAATAGTTTAGACCACATGGCAATTTCTATAATTAAAAAGTCACCATTATGTAATCAAAAGAAAGAGTATCTAATTGTAATGAAAACTTTTTTCCCAAGTGCACCGAATTATTTAAGTAGTAACTACAGTAAGTGGACATCGTCCCACGTGGATTAACATTATCAAGCAATATTTCATTAATTAAATTTCTATTTGGACTATATTAAACTATTTTGGATTGAAGCACACTCTTAACAAAGAAATAGCAAAAATAACTTATAAATAGCAAAGAACGACCAATGAAAGGATTTTAAATAGTTGATACTAATTCTTTTGTTAATCAACTCTCTTCTTCTTATCAAAATATGTTAATTCCTTATATATGCATCAACAAAAAAAGAGATTAGGCATGAAAATCAATCCACAATTCACATAAAATTCAAGATAAATTCTTCAACCCTGAAAATTATGAAGTTTATCCCTAAAGCTAGCTCATACACAATTTTCCCAAATTATGAAAGAATCCTAAATTAATCCATGAATAATAATTCATAAAATTGCATAAAAAAATAAGAAATAAACCATTAATCCAATAATTCCAACATCAAGAATTCAAGAATTCAAATCCAATACATCCATCTCAGATCAAACCCTTGCCCCTTACCTATGGATTCTTGCAACTCATATCAAAACAAAAAACAAATGAAAGATAAGAGAAGAATCCATATAAAAAATCCATGAATTAGAGTGAAAGAGTCTTCAATCTCCCCTTTTCTTGTTGTCCTCCACTTTTTCTCCAAAGCTCTGAGTCTTTTCTATGTTTTTTGACCTTGAAAAACTCCCAAAAGTCACATCTTGTTTTGTTTTAAAACGCAACTCCAGATGTAGTTTTTCTGCATGGTGGCTTTTGAGCACCTAGGCTAGGGACATTAGAAGCATATCTCTTTTTTCATGCTAAGCACACAAGCGCTCCCTACAGAATGTAAAACTCTCTTTGTTGTATTCAATTCCTACTATCTAAAAACCTAAAAATATAATTAAAATTCAAATTAAGATTAAAATAAATTAAAAACAAATTATTAAACATGCAAAACTCAAATATTCAAAATCCTAACAAAAAACAATCATCAAAGGTTTAAAATATGATATTTTTGACAACTTTTCACATTTAAACTTGCACTATTAGATGGAACATCATGTAATACTCCAAAGCACAACGAGCTTAGCCTACTATAAGTCAGATCACTGGAGGTTCTGCTTCAGTTGTATGATGTTGGGTTTGTGACTGTTGTCACTTGTCAGTTCTCACTGTCACCGGAAGGCATGTATATATGTTGAGCAATGAGAAAGCATAATACAATTGTGACTGTAATAAGAGATTCAGCTGCTCCAGATGTACCGCAATGTGTACCAAATTTGTATTTAGTACTTGTTATTCACTCTAGCTTCTCTACCTTGCACTAACACCATTTAGACCACAACTAGCATGGTGAAGGCTTCACAAGGTCTTTGTTGCTTCTATCATAGCTATTTTGCAGTTTATGCTAGGCAGTGGAATTATTCTTGATATTGTTTCTAAGCTATATTAATGAATAATTTTTTTGATGAACTTGTCACTTGCCATTGTTCTTCAACTTATAACTTGGATTTTTTTGGTGCAATCTTGTGTTGGTATCATTCATGATATTTGTTCACCTTCATAACAAATCCATTAGTACCTTTCTCGCCGAAGTTTGCAGTTTTATTATAAAGATTGAGCCTGACAAGTTATGTATTTTCCATTTTCCAACAAGATCAATGGCACTTTTTTTTTGTGTGTGCATAAGAGGTTATATGCTAATGCCACTTAAATTACAGTTTTATAAATGCAGCACCTCATAAATTTTTTTTCCTAATCTTGGATAATTACGTGGTTTTAGGGATGGAATACTTCCAAATAAAAACAGCCAAAAGAAAGACAATAGTAAAAGTTACATCCACTAACACCGTGTGTTTCTGGCCCTTGTGCACCCTTAGCTGGCTTCCATACCAAAATCACTCTCGCTCTGTAGACTGTTTTCACCATTTGCCGTGTCTAAAGAGTATAAGAAACTGGTAAGTAGTCACTCACGCCAACCTCGTGCACCCTATGATTTGCTACTTTCAGAGGCAATGGAGCTGAATTGCTTTGAAATGGAACCAAAGTAATAGGACTGCAACATTTCACTCACGCCAAATAGTTTGTACCGACATTGTTGGCTTGTTCTTGTCCATTTGTTGAAGTTTCCTCTTAGTTGGACATCATTTCTATGCGTTAATTAATCACCGGTAATTCATGTACAAATAAATGGAATACTTATATATATATATATAATTGAGAAATTAAATAAATATAATAATAAATAATAATACTATAGGTCAATTCCATCTATATTCCATTTATTTGCACATAAACTTCCGTGATGAACTAAAACACAAAATGCAGTGCCGAAATAAGACTCTTTAAATTTGCATTCAAACCCTTTCGGTGTTCCCTCGGCCAGAGGGCACAGTTTCTAATGACAGCTCCTTCTCTGGACTTCTCCTAGTATTTCATTTCACTATCATTCACTTGTAATCCGTCAAATCCCCATAAATATAGTTGTGGCTCCACAGGGGCCACCTTCCCTGAAACATCTTCTCTTCTGTCTCTTTTTTTTTTTTTATTCCTTCCATTGACTTCCATAGAGATACACGAATACAAATACGAAAACGGGAATGTGAAAACATTCCGCAAACCGCAAGGCCAGAGTAATATTATTTAGGTTAAATACGTATTTAGTTCTTAAATTCATATATTTAAGTTATTTTGATTTTAATCTTTTAATTTTTCTGACTTTTAGTCTCTCTCTTTTTTTTTTTTTCTATTATTAGATTTTTGGTAATTTAAAACGACAAGAACCAAAATCAAGACATTAAAAAAAAAGGGATCAAAAGCCAAAAAAATAAATAAAATTAAAACTAAAATAATTTATATTTATAGAAATTAAAAATATATTTATATATAGTGATTGTGCATATCTTTTTTGACATTTGAAGAATTATGTATAAATAAGTAGGAATTTTCGTTATGTAAATAATAAATCTTTCTGTAAAAAAAATAAAAAAATTATGAATTTTAATTAAATAAGTAGTAAATATAGTAAAAGAATTTATCATAATATCAATCACTTTACTACATTTACCACATGCATAAAAAACGTTACTAAAATCCTCAATTATTTACCTATCAATTCTCATATTTCCAAACAAGTGATTAACACTTATGTATAAATAATATATTCTTATATATTATGTGCTTTAATAATGTTTTATATATTATGTGCTTTTTATCACTTGGGTTGCTTTGAATAATTGTAGGGTCTTTTGTTGTGGCAGTATATTGATATGATCATGTTTGTTTTTTCCGTGGGCACTATGATTATATATTTATTTCAATATTCTAAAAATTGAATTAGAGATTCAACTAATAAAATATTTTATTCATGATATAACTAATTCAACTAATTAAACTGAAAAATATTGAAAAATATAACTAATTCAGCTAAATCATAATTATATTGAAAAATATTTAAACTGAAAATATGAATTTTTCACCTTTCAAGTGGTTGAGCAGATTATTTATTTTAAAGTATAGAATATTAATTTATTATTTTTTCTTCTTCTTTTTTTTTTTTTTTTTTTGGTTCTCGAGGAGGGGGGATTTCTTAGAGAGGAGACAAGGAATAGGGATCAATTCCTAGTGTGAAATTACAGGCAGCAAATTGTATGATTGTGGTAAGGTCTTGTGCAAATTCTTTTTTTTTTTTTTCCCTCCTTACACTTGCAAAGTGCAAGTCCACTGTCCACCCCTATAATACCTACATTTACACAACACGTCATGCAAATTAACCTCAACTTCCTGCACCTAGCTGGAAGCCTGAAATTTGCCCAATTTCCCATTAGTACTTTGCCTCCATACTGCTAAACCATAACTTCGTCAAATTCTTACATCAAAAGTAAAGGAATTAAATTTAATCCTAATTATGTACCCAACAAAAAATATTAATCTGAATCGTAGGATTAGTATGCTTCAAAGCCAAGAGTGCAAAGACATTTCAAAATTGATCATTATTGATGGAAAAATTGTGTGGACACTAAACAACCAATTACAGACATGTAATCCTTGATGATTTTTTATCAATGACAGTGCCATTCATTTTTCCTTTTTAAAAGGAAATCTTTACCTGGGAGGATCTAATCCTATATAGTAATACTGTTGAAACACAAGTCTTCAATTTGGTAAGAATTTTTCGGAGATATATGATTAATGGAAAAACATCAGAAAGGCTTTTATATTCCTTATACTATTATAAGTTATTCAAATGAAGTTTTGGTTGAAAAAGGTCTAAGGCTTTATATATATACATATATATATATATATATATATATATATATAGATAGAGAGAGAGAGAGAGAGAGAGAAGGCTTTACAAATTTAAATTGCAGGAATCAATATAATGGATTCTATACCTATTCTTACCTGAGAACCTAAGGTTGGAATAGATCATGTCTGAACTGAAAACAACTTCGTTATAGATCTATTAAAGGATCCCAATGCTTAAGTTGGCAAAAAATAAAACTTTTGTAAGGCATGAATATTTTGAGTGTATAAATTGTACTTGTCATAGGAGGGAATTGTTCATATTTAAAAGTGAAATGAATAAGATGGTTGTCCAACATGACTACCCCCGGTTCCCAGATTCTTGGAACATCCCTAAAGTGGCGGGAATTTAGATACTGTGGTTGAGTTGTTGACTTCAGATTTGGATCAAAGCAACCTAACAGTTCTGATATGCTTGGTACAAGTTCTTCTAGATGATTTTGTCGTTGAAAAGCCTGGGCCTAGCTATAGGCAAAGGGAAATAGTCCACCCCACACCCCCTAAGTTTGGCTATATGATGAGTATAGGCCAAGCTTATATAACTCTGAACGTATGAAAAATGAGATGAGTAACCTTTCACTTCTCAAGTGATGGTTATGAAAGTATGTGCCCTAGTCATGTGGACAAATTTAAGTGATTTTCTTTTTGGCTACACATTAAATGTAAAACAATGAGTCTTTTAGTTCCATCAACCATCCAAGATTTGTGATGAAGGCCCCCGGCCCATGATGTTGTGCATAGTCAAGGTTTAAGCTTAATGGAAGGAAGGGTTAACAACTATAGGATGTGATACTATTTCTTTTCTCTTTTGATTTCAATCAAAGCAAAACACTTCTCCTTCCTCACTCAAAGTTTTCTTTTTCAATTCGTTCTCTCGCTTTCATCAATTGTGGCTTCATCTCTCAAAGGTTTGTTCTTCAATAGTTATTCAAGCAACTTTTATTTTCCCTTTCTTCATTCTTTTCTCTTCAAACTTGAATTGTGCTTGAACCCTAGGTTAGAGGATTCTCTCTGGAATTAAAATTATAATACTAGTATGTTAATAAGTTTTCTTTTGTTGTGCTGATTGAATTTTATTTCTTAGCATTTCAATTTTTTCTTCCTCATGGGCAAGGAAAGAAAGTCCAAAAATGTTAAGAGTGGGAGTGGGAGTAGGCCAAGGGATGAATTAGTGACCTCTAAAGATAGATATTGATAAGTAGACTCATCAATTAATTAAGAAGTAGGTGTCACTGATAACACTAAGAGTATTGCCATGCTATGGCAATATACTCAATTTTCTAGGGTAGGCGATGAATCCAATTCAAGTGTGTTCCCTATGTTTCCGGGGTTAAGGTTTTCCAGTCCTAAAATCAAATGTGTGTGTGTGTTTATATATATATATATTTGTTTAAAGGTCACATGATTACTTAAAACAATTATGCGATTTTATATTTTAATCTTGACCATTCACATAAGATCCAATGATCAAGATTTACTTCTCTCACTCTCACAATTAACTACTCCTCTCACTTGATCCTATATATATATATGAGACTTTTTCCAAACCTAGGTATTAAACTTCCCTTCCCCAGCCGCAAGTGTGTGATTTGTCAATTAAATGTAGCCCTTTCCTAACTTGATCTAAACAGTTGGACTTTAATCCAATCTTTTGAAATATTGGTGGATAGGGATGTCACTGGCTCAGAGTGGAGGCCAGGAGCGGCTCCTCGTTCCCCATCCCTGCTACCCCAAATACTCCCTGTCCCAATTCCTGATCTCCGCTGTGAGGGATTTTTTCCTCCCATCCCCATTCCCCGCTTCCTTGTTGGTCCCTGAACTTAAGAAATTTTTTTTTCTAGTCTAACAACAACAGCAGCAATGGATCAATAGCAACAATGACAAATGATGTACCCCAAAAAAATAGAAAAGAAACAAAACAACAACACAAGAGATCCTGTACCTCAAAAAAGAAAGAACGAAAGAAAGAAACAACAATAGATCATTTACCCAAAAAGAAAAAGAAACAACAACAGGAACTATTGCCTGAGCGTCACAGAGGAGTAGCTTGAACGTTGTGGAGGAGAAGCCTAATCATTGCGGAGGAGAAGCCTAAGCATTGCGGAGGAGCTGCGATAGAAGTTGTTGCCATTCGAGGAAGATTTGTGACAGTTGAAGAGGTACCAATGCCGCGATAGGAGTGTTGCAGTCTTAGTCCCCCAACTTCCCTTGGATGCACTGCTGCAGAGTGAATAGAGAGCTCAATGAACATGACAATTAGGGTTTGGGTGTTTATGTTGGGTTTTTTTTTCCCTTTTGGGTGCTTTGTTAGGTCTTTTATTTTTTATTTTGTGGATGTTTTATTGGGTTTGGGCCATGTATAGGTAGCTTAGGTTTGGGAAGGATTTTTAATTTTTAAAACTAAATTAATATATGAGAAATGTCATAAAAGTAAAACACATGTGTATATATAGTGTATTTAATTGAAGGATTATTTTGGTACTTTCACAAATACAAGGTCCCCATGGGACGGGAAGGGTAATCCCCGCTCCCGTCCTGAAATCTACCTCGAGGAATTTTTAACCTCATTCCTGCAAGGGAAAAATCCCCAAATTTGAGACCTTGAATGGGGTAATCCCTGTAATGATCCCCGCTTCGTAGGGAATTTTGACATACCTATTGTACCTCAAAATGGACCTTTCAATTGGAATTTTCTTTTCTTTCTTTCAAGCTAAAGGGGTATGGAAGGGATTATGAGTTTTCCTTAGCAGTCACCCAAGGAAAAACCTTTTCATTTTTTATTAGAGTTGTATGGAGATTTTAAAGACAGATTCTTTAAAATCAAGCTTCTAGATGCTAATTTTCCCTTTTCCTAGACGATTATGACCTTTAGAGATTTTCTTTTTACTGGGACCCTTAATGTTGGTAGGTGCCATATGTAGACTGATAAATTATCTGTTAAGGACTAGTATATGGTGGATAACCTCGAAGATCTTAGTCAATCTAAGGCCCTCCATAGTACCGCTCCCTTGCTAATGGACACCAATAGAGTTGAGATGCTTAAGCACATTAGCAAGCCCTTAATTAGATCTTATGTCATTTTATTTTGCTTTTAATATGTTTTATTATGTTCTCACTAAGTATTTATATATGCAGGCAAGATGACATCAAAACTCTCTTTTCTGACCTATACCTAAATCGAAAGAAAAAGATGGCGACTAGTGGAGCTCCCATTGGTGGACCCCCTTCTAAAACTATCCTTATCGGGCATGACAACTCAACCACACTCTCTAGCCCTCCAATCAAAAAGAAGGCAATAGAGCATCTTGAGGTGATTTTAGTAGAGAGCTTTCCTATGAAGCCTAAAATAGAAGATGCCCTGTGGGTGAAAATCAAACTCACCTTGCTCTAGCTGACCCTTTTTAGGCTCATTTCTATTAAGAAGATTTATCAACGCTATAAGGCCATCCTTCATATATAGTCAAGAATTGCCCTTTGATTATTTTATCAAAAGTGATTGTTAAGACTAAAAAATATAAAAACACACACACACACATGCACGCACACACACATAGATGGTATTCACAAAACTTAAATGTTTTTTTTTTTTTTTTGCCATGTACAAACTTATTTTAGTATCTATCTAACATGCATTGCGGCCACCAAGGTACATTACACAACTTGCTTTTAGCCACATTTATAAGTGTGGGTAAATTCATGAAAGTGTGTGCATTTACCCACATTCTTTATGTGTTTAGTCACATTTTTTAAGACATTTAACCACACTTTTTGCAAGATACATGATGCACCATACTTAACAAAGTGCACCATAGTATCCACCTTATTTTATCTCATATTCCAATATTCTTTTAGAAGATAATTTTTTTCATATATATATATATAAACACATGCTTATAAAATTAATTTGTATTTAACATTACAGAGTGGCTATTGCCACACCTTTTTATCTATTATTACTCTTTATTTAATGTGCTTTAATTCAATTGTCCTAAAATACCCTTCATATATTCTTTTTTAGAAGTAAACTAATATTCTATTATTATTTCTAGTTTCATTCATAATATTATTAATAATTTTCTTCAAATTTTTTTGCTATTTTAATCTTTTATTTTATAAAAAATATTTCCATTTTTGGCTCATTTTCCTTATGAAACATATTAAACTTATATTTTTTACATAAAGACAAAAAAAATATATAATTATGTAACAAATTGAATCCCTTAATCTTAAATATATTTTTTAAATTGAATTAAGTTGTTTGCTTCACATAACTTTCTTTAAGCATAATAGTATTTTTATTCTTTTTTATTTAATATTCTACATATATGATATGAAATAAAATTAAGTTAAGGAAATTATTGTTACATGTAATAAATTTTGAATTAAATAATTTAATTATTAATATTAATTTTAAAATTTAATTAATATTTACTATCAATGTAAAAAAAAAAAGTATTATCATCGAATAATTACTTTACTTAATAAGTTTAATATTTCACACATTGTTGAAAAACTTTAAATATTGTGAAAATATATCATCAAATGTTAGTATAAAATTTTTATCCTAGCAGTATATATAATTGTCAAGTAAATAACTAATTTTATGTATTAAATTACCTTAATATTTAAGAATAAAAATGAAAAATAAAAACTACAATATTATGTATGTTCAAGGGTAGATCTACTTAGAAGGAGTTGGAGGCAAATGCCGCTACTAAATTTTGATTTTTTTTAATATATATATATATATATATATATTGCCCTTATTATTTTATTAACATTGACCCCATATTAGAATAAAAATTATATAAAATTTTTTGTTATGCTTATATATATTTGCTCCCACTACTTAAATTTTCTGTATTTGTCACTGTGTATTTATATATTACAATTTACATGTTTGCTTTTTTATTATTTTTTTTGTAACATACTTACGATTATGTTCGATAAATAATTACATCACAAAAATTTTAAAAAGTAATTTAATATTTATATCTAAATAATTATATTAAATAAATTAATTATAAATATTTATAATATTTAGTGGTCATATAAAAATAAAAATATAATCAATGTTAAACTTTTTAAAATTAAATTAATTACCATTTAATAAAATTTATATAAAATTATTATGATATTTTAAAAGAAGATTTATTTAAAAATATTAATAATAATGAGTTTGAATAATATTGAATTAACAATAGATTATTGGTTTAATTATAAAAGAGAAGAAATGATATTTTAGCATAATTGAACAAAAACTCATTAAATAAGGAGCGGTAATAGATAAAATGGTGTGACAATAGTCACTCCCAAATGTTGTACTTTAAATTATGAATGAATTACAATCTAGTCATAATATTTTAAAATTGATATCAATTTGATTTTTAAAAAAATTTTGACATCAATTTAATCCTAATATTTTAAAATTGATATCAATTTAATATTAAAAAATTTGACATCAATTTAGTCATAACACTTTAAATTTTGACATCAATTTAATCATAACACTTTAAATTTTAATTTCAATTTAGTCTTAATAAATTTTTTGTAAAATCAAATATAGGATAAAATTGTTGTCAAAATTTAAAATAGTAGAATTAAATTGATATTAAAAATTATTTTTAGATTAATTGATCTCAACTTTAAAATGTTAGAACTAAAAAGGTTATTTTCTCTTAAAATATTTAACTCTTTTGCTTTAGGTCTTCTTGTGATTATTATCATTTTTTAGTCAGAAATACCTTTTTTTTTTGTTGTGAAATGCCAATAATAATAATAATAATAATAATAATAATATTATTATTATTATTATTATTATTATTATTATTATTATTTTGGCCTTTAAAAAATTAATTTATCAATAAATTAATCTTTAAAAGATATTTTATTAATCTATGGTACTCCAACAATGAATTCCGCCGATGCTAATAGACTTTATTAGTGTAAAAAAGTATTTTAGGTATTAATTTGTTATCATATTGATTATTTCAGGACTATTTTGTCAATGTGTCAATTTTTTATAGACTAATTTATCAACGAGTTGATCATAAAAATACCATAGGGTAAGTAAATATCTTTAAAAGATTAATTTATCAGTGTATTAATTTTTTAAGAGTCAAAATTATAGTTTTTCTTCTTCTTCTTCTTCTTTTTATTATTATTATTATTATTATTATTTGGTCAGAAAACGCCTATTAAATTTTTTTTTTCGGGTACATAAAACGCTTATTATTTTGTTTAAGCGTTTTCGCCCTATGATGCTTGGACTCAATCACGAGGATCTGATCAGTTCTTGTGGGCCAAAAGCAAAAGGTTCCCCTCAGATGATGGCCTCGTTGAACAAAACCGAAAAGAGAGATAAAAATATAATTTGAACCTCTTCATACGACCAAAAAATATAAAACTCTCGATATGCACCAAAACCAGATTTTTTTTTTTTTTTTTTCCGAAGGTCAAATTTCGGACATTGAAAGTAGCAGCCTTATTTATTATTCTTTCCATTGGACTCGTTGCCCTTGGTAAGGTTGCAAACATGGTCCCTCGCCCCACACCCTCCCCCGTTATAAAACATTGAGGATAATATTATTAACAATATAATCCTAACGAGGACTTAAAAAATTATTTAGAATAGCTTTTTTAATCTTATCCGAATAGGTATCTAATCTATTATTGTACAAGATCGCAAAATTTAAAAGAAAAAAGTGATGTGAAATTAGCCTTTTATGTCTCGAAGCATCATCCGTCTCATATATGTGAACCTGAGTCGTGTGTTATATAACCAAGATGGAGGCGTTAGGCAAACTAACATTACTGCAAAGTGCAAAATCTGTTGTGTGCTCCCTTTCTTAAATAGTTAAATGTCTCATGACTCGTGTTCCACAATTTATAAGGATTTGAGGTCCCCAGTGATGGTGATAATTTCTACTATTCTTCTAAGAGTATATGTATTATATAAGATATATCAAGTGAAAGAAATAGTTTATTATGATAGTAAGAGGGGTAAATTTTATCCGTATAACTATACATGAATGATTTAGATTAAAAATTATTTAGAGATTATATAATCACTTTAAAAAATCACATACTTTTATATTTTAATCTTAACCATTTATATATCTAATTGTCAAATTTTACTCCTCTTACTTAATCCTCTCTCTCTCTCTCTCTCTATACATATATATTGGTTGGATACTTAGAATGTGTTTATTTCAGCTTTTAAAAGAAATTATTATAAAATTAAAATTTTGTATATAACTGAAAAAATTAAAAATTAATTTTTTATAAACTACTTTTTTCAACTTTAACAAAAAAATGAAAACAAATTTTTTGAGATTCTAATTATTTTTAAAAAATTATCTAAATATACGAGAAGTAATTTTTTTAATAAAAAATGTGATTTTTGCTAAAAAAAAAGTATATCCACACCCCCTTAGTAGTTTGCCTTCTCTTTCATTCAAGGACGAACTTAGAACATAAAACCCACTCTTCAAAGGAAAAATTTATGTACTTTCAGAAAGAACTTTTTATTGATTCATGTGAATCTCAGCTACCAAATATAAAAGGTCAAAAAGAGAAAAAATAAATGAAAATAAATAAATAATTAAGATGCTTTGTGAAGGACGAAGAAAATTCAACCTCCAAGAATATGATAAAAAAATTATTCTGCAAAGTCATAATATGTTTCATTTTTTTATTAATCCCCTAATTTCAAATGTTAGGCAAAGTCATCATAAACCACAATTTCCCTAGCACATAAGTCCTAAATCACAATTGGGACTCATAGATACATTGCTTAAAGTTTTGAGTCAAAATATGACATTCGATATGCTATCATGGTTTCTCATTTAATCCATTGCTAAAAGTTTTGGGTCAAGATATGGCTGCCGACATACTATCATGGTTTTTCATTTAGTCTATTGATTTAGATCTTCCTGGATATTTGGCTTCATATGACCACTTGTCGTAACAAGTGGTAGTAGAGTCAAATGGTTTGGCTAAGCAGAGCATTCCATATTTGGACATCTAGTTGATTTGTGCTGGGATGTTGTCCGAGCCCTTATTAGAGTATTAGCCAAGGCCTTGTGTCTTGCTTTGTTGTGAATATATACTTGGAAAGGCTTCTACTAAGAGGGTTGTACAGCATGTTGGGACTTAAACTTGAAGTGTTAGAATATTAAAATTTCAAGAGTGAGTTTAAGAATGGCTATGTGAAGAGTATATAAAATGGGAGGATTCATAGACTTGTTGCTTTAAAGTTTTTGGTTAAGATGTAATGCCACACCCACAACCATAGTTTTTCACTTAGCCCGTTGATCTGCTAGGTCGAGTATTTGAAAATTGTTCCATGTTGGAACTCACATTTGAGGAGAGAAGGTTGAAATTTTAACTTTGAGTTGATGAACTCCCATGTTATTTAATATTGAGTAAGTGAAAAGTATATATGACAGAAAGACCAATAGATACATTGCTTAAAGGTTTTTGGTCAATATGTCATATTTAATTTGTTATCATAATTTCTTGCTTAGCTCATTAATTTAAATCTCCCAATATTTTGGGCTTTCGATGACCATCTGTCCTAGCATAAACTTCATCTACGTTTTATTTTCTATTTTCATTGTTAAAATTATTTAAAAGTTTAAAATAAATCCCAAATTTGTTATTTTTTTATATATTTTGAATGACATTGTCTATTTGTGTCGCATATTATGTTTGAGTGAAAAAATAATCATTTTTAATTTAAATACGTAAAAATATTTGTTATTAGTGTCAGTGTATCATATAATATTTCACACGAGCAAGTATCCTACTCAAGAACACAGTACCACGATTGTGTATATCCCTACTTTACAGGTTCTACGATTTTTGCAACTAAAATTATTAGGTTTTCTACCATGGATTCTTGCACTTATTCAATGGGTAAAGGCTGCTACTGTAGGGCTAGAGTTATTGTTTGCAAAGCATGAATTCGGGTCAAGCTGTTACAATTCTTGGGTTGTAGAAACTTTTGGGGTTATAATACCTTTTTTGCCGTTTTCATTTTGGTTTTTTGACAACATTGTGGAAGTTTAAAACATTGTTTAATTTCATTTACCTTCATTCATCATTGCTTTCATTGTATTTTAACAGCAAAGTGAAAGTTTATGGATATTTTAATTGGCATGAAAAAACTCCACATGTGCCCTACTACCACCGCCTTTGGAAACCCCATATATATCTTCCCTTTACATGGAAAACTACTAGCATGTAAATCCAACATGTCCCCCATTCAGAAGCTACAACAAAGCTGAAATACTAGCTATACCTACAATTCTGCACCAATCTTCCACAACAAATGAAGAAAATGGAATAAACACACCAAACTTCACAACAAACATGAATTGATGGAGTGAGTTTTTCCATTTTGGCACTCAATTTCCCCTTCTTTTAAAATCGAATTTGGCCAATAGCTAGCCAGATTACATGTCTATCCTAAAGTGACGTCATTTCACTAATACTGTAAATAAAATTGTGCTTAATTAGTAGTGAGATTAAGCCGTATTAGTGCAGTGCCGTTATCAACTATGCCTAGGAGAGATATTGTTGTTTAATGAAATCATGATTTAGAATAATTCTGCCTAACATTTGAGATTTAAGGGACCAGTATGGGACCCAGAAAAGTTATGTGATAATAACAAAAACAGAAAATAAATCAAGGGTCCAGATCGAAAAATAAAAATAAAAATCAAGGGACGACCAAAACAGAATAATAGTCACGAGTGCCATATTAGTCACGTAGGATAGATCTCGTATATTGTCTGGCAGAATTGTAATTTAAGACAGCTTTGCCTTTTTTTTTTTGTTGCCGCGGGGGGGGGGGGGGGGGTGGGAACAGCTTTGCTTAATGTTTGATAGTCAATTAAGGACCACTGCAAAATAAAAGAAGTTATAGAATCAAAATTAAAATAGAAAATAAGTTGAAAGATCAAAGTTTTCTTTTGACTGTATTTTAAGAATTGATTTGATATATAAACATTTTTGAAAAATTATAAAAATAAGAATTAATTGATTTTCAAATATCTTTTGATTGAATCTTGAGTGCACTTAGAAATATATTTATATTTGATTGAATTTGAGTTGATTTGATTTGATTTTAATTTAAATTATTCAACTAATATATTTGTTCTTATTAATTTACCTTTTTTCTTTTACCTATTCTAAGGGTGATAAAGTAAAGTTATTTTAAACAAAATAAATGGTATGCATGACTTTTTTTTATATAGATATATAGTTCAAACATATACATTTTTTTTTTATATCAGTTCAAATTTTTTTAAAATGAATTCTAAACATTGAAATATTATTGTCCAAACCAATTTCCAAATTATATAATTCAATGTATACCAAAAAAATAAAAATTATATAATTCAATATTTTAATCGTATATTCCATTTTGGTGATTCCTAGCGCAACATTAAGTTTTTCTTTCATAGTAAGGAGTGAGAACCAATCATAAAATAATTAATTATTAATATAACAGCCACATTTACAAAAATGCATATCTAATTCCTCTCCTCCCTTCATCCCTTTATACTCTTTTTCAAATATAATAGTACTTGTAACTGCTATTTCAAAGTAAGCGTTTATTAAATAACATTATTTACATAAATCTTACTTTCATGGCCTTCCATAAATAGACCCATGAGTTCATTTCATACTTTTCAGTTTGAATAATCTTACTGAAACTTTATGAGGCCAATTGCACAACTAAACAAAATTATGTGTAAAAGAGTTACCACAAAAATCAAAGTTGTCTTCTCATACAAACCTTACGCTTCCTGCAACCGTTGACCATTCAGGTCATTTCAGCCAAACGCAAAACAAAAGTTCCTGTCCCCTGGAGAAATGCATGTACCCTCATAGTATTATACTTTTTTAATCAAAACATAATACTTGACATTACGTAATTATACATTAAAACTTAATATCAAATACAATATGTTTTACTAAATATACAGTGTATCTATCTATCTATATACATATATATCGCAATTGATACTCACTCGTACTGATATTAAGAAATAATGTTATACCATGTCTATATAATATAGGTTAAAAAAATATTTTTTTTTTATGAAAATGGTTATTTATATATTAAAAATTAGACATACTATAGAAATACTAGAGAGAAAGTCAAAAATTTTTTATTTTTCTCCCTCTACATCAATCATTATAAAAAATTGTCTTTCTATCATGTATGCTTATAGTAAACTAGATGTAACACCCAAGTTAAGAATTACATGAATTATAATACCTCATCCTATCGGACCTTACAAAAACTCTAAGTCTAAACCATATGTCTCTTTGAAAAGCCATATGATTGGGACATTTTCATAGATCAAAAATTCCGATAATTATTTTTTAGATATCCAAGAATTGAAAAGCGATTTTAATGAATTTTAGGAATTTGTTAACCTTTTTGTTTTTAGCCCAGAAGTTTAAAAAAATGCGAGTTTCTAGAAATTTGTACTAAAATCCAAAGTTAGATTTTGATTCTTAAAAATTTTGATTTTTTTAATATTTTTATTAGATTCAAATGGGAGAAATTCCCTTATTTACATTTATGTTTTAAAGTTATTATTAACTTAAAATTAAAAAATATAAATAAGTATATAGTGATATTTGAGAAGTGTAAGAAAAGCACAAAAAAAGGGGCTTGGCACCTAGCACCAGCTACCCTGTTGGAAAGCCGCTTTTAGGAGATTGAGCTCCCAAGCATCCGCTGGGCGCTTCTCCCCTATTTTTCATCTAACCGCCCCTCTCTCCTCCTTCTCTCTTATTCTTCTTCTCCCCACATGAATCATATCAATCTTTTATCAATTCTTACTCAAATCTATCACCCAATCCATCTTTTTCATATCATCATCACTTTAGCTTGGATTTTCCCTATGGAGCTCTTTCTCTCTCCTTTTAGTGAGAGAAAATGAAGGTGGGGGAAGACCCACTATTCTCCTCGTACTCCACCGCTTTCCTTTACTTTCTAAGGTAATTATTGAGCTTAAGCCTCCTTATAATACCATAAATTAGCTAGTTTTTCTATGAATTTAAGCTTTAAGCATATGAGGGAGGTTAGGGTTCAAGAATTGGGGGTTTTTGCTTTATAAAGCTAATCTAAGTAAATTCTTAAAATAGTTAAGTTGTGGGAGTCTAATTTATATATTTATCATGTTAGATAATCCAATGGATCCCTTGGTGGCTCCGAGGCTTCGTAGAGCTAAAGCTCCTTCCTTTTCGAATTTGATCTGCGAGTCAATAATATATCTATAATTTTTTTAAGTATATGTATGATTTTATAAATGTTATGTTTATAGTTTGAGTTGTTTAAGACCAAAAGTTGAAATAGCCTTTTATTGAATAACTCATTGACTCCTTGAAAGACAAAAGGTATTACTCCTCTATATATGTTTATGTATATACGAGGAATAAATTACCTTGGAAGTTGATTTTCGATATTTTGAATAACTTCATAGAAAAGGATATAGTCTTATGTATTAGATATTATGACATTTTAAACCCAATGTTTTGAGATAGAACTTAAGGCAATTTAACTTGAACGAAATTGGAATTATTGTACTTAGACATTATATTTGTGACATTAGAAATCTCAAGGAATTAAAGGAGATTCAAAAATTAGTATTATGAATACTGAAGCTTGATATGTTGAAAACTATGAAATTCTAATGTTCTAAGAGTTTGACCAATGTATTTAGAATTGAAGAACTTGATTTCTGGAGTAAAGTTATTTAAGGAATCTTATTTGAAACACTGAGCAAATGGTTTTCTCCACGAGAGGGATCCTTAATAGAATTATATGCTAACAGTATGGACGTTAGCCCTTTGTGCACCTTGATAGAGAACTATAGGCACATTGGGGATGAGTTATCGGGGCCGCCCAGATGTGAGGATTCACATTAGGGATAGGTGTCGGGGCCACCTAATTGTGGATTGGACTTTGTACTGCTGGGGTCAGGTTGTCGGGGCCACCCATAGCAAGGAGATAATTCTGGAATAGAAATCCTTCTTGAAATGCACAGTTGTTATACTTTTATTATAAATGATTTGTTATAGTTATTTTTAGATGTACTATGCTTATATATACAAAGAAGTTTATGTCTAGTTGCATTCAAAAGGTGAATTAATGAATTATGGATATTTTAGAGGCATGTCATATATCAGGCCTGTTTTATGGAAACCTTTACGACATTTTCTACATAGATGAGTATTTGTGCTTGAAAGAGGTTATGAAAAGTAACTCATGGAATTACTAGAATGTAGAGGATTTGGGTTTCAAGTTCTATGGCTATAGATCTTTAAGAATACGTGATTTTCATATTAAATATATATTCTATGAAAAAGATATGTCTAAACTTGTTCCACTTTTGTTATTGATATATTATCTCTCACTGAGTTTGTATAACTCACTCTTTTTCCTTCTTTGTATTTTTAGATAGGTATAGATTCATGCTTGGGTGTTTATTGCTAACTAAAGTTGTTGAATTTCTAGTAAATCCACACTCTTGTTTGCGTGATTTCCAAGATTGTCCATATTTGAAATTTATATTTGTTTAAATACAATTGTATATAATTTTTAGTGGTGTTCCATTAACCCATAGGTTGGGTCTTGCTTCAATTCTGATGAGCTCTAAAATGTTAATTGGTCTCCCAGTTGATTAAATATAAGTATGTTGAAAATATGATGGATATTTGGAATCATGTTATTATGACTACAATATGCATATTGTGCGGTGCATTTAGAGAATGCTGGATATGCAATGAATGAATGTATATGCTGTATTCGGTAGAAAGAGATTCTGTATTTGGAAATTTATCTCAAATATAGGGGAAACTCTGTCCATTTATCTACAAGAGTTTATATATAAGGCTTGCTATGGGATGCGATTTCTATGCATCGGTCATGGTTCGGGTTGGGTCGTGATATTGGATACACTAAATAGAGAAAATATCAATCACCATAAAAAAATTTTGTATCTCTCTCTCTCTCTCTCTCTCTCTCTCTCTCTCTCTCTCTCTCTCTCTCTCTCTCTCTCTCTCTCTCTCTCTCTCTCTCTCTCTCTCTCTCTCTCTCTCTCTCTCTCTCTCTCTCTCTCTGTGTGTGTGTGTGTGTGTGTGTGATATAAAGCTCAAACTCACCAATGAGGAGCAAATCACAAGATGCAAAAAAGAAAAGACAATGTATAAATAATATTTCTTTTTCTTTATGTGTTATATATGATTAAAAATAAACCATTTTTAAATCTTGAGTCTTGACTCACTACATGAGAAATAATTTTATAACTTTGGAAAGGTGGATACTTTAAACACCTAGAAAAAGAAGAAAGAAAAAAAATGAAATAATTGATATAAAGAAGAAAAAAAATAGTGTGCTGGGTGTCCAACATTTTCGGATGTACATATATCATAGCTCCTCCCTCCACACTCTTGTTGGTCCTTTATTTAACTAGTACAAAAATTATTCTCACTTGCACACTGCTTCCATCATCCCTTGTGTCTCGCAAACCAGAGCTCACAACAATAGTCACAGAAAAAGCCGGTAAGAAGTCACTCTCACGTCACCCCCTTCTCTGTCTCTCTCTTTAATTTTTTTTTTGACCTTCAGAGGGCAATGCAGTTAAGTTCCTTTGGCTTGCAACCAAAAAGCTCTTACGTCAATATCTATCTATTCTAACACACACCATGCTCACATTTTATTATATATATGCCACACTGCTGTTGAATATTGCTGATTCACTTGTTTTGTTCCTTGTGGTGTAGCCTTGGTCAGAGGGTACAATCTGTGAAATGACTGTGTTTTTTTTTTTTTCTTTTCTTATATTGTTCTCTCTTTCTTTGAACTCTCAAAGTGACTTCTCTGGATTCTTCCTAGTATTTCTTCATTTTGGGTTATCATTCACTTCTACTCAACCGTTATCCTTCTCTCAAACACAGTAATGGCTCAACAGGTAGCATCTTCCCCTCACTCTTCTCTCTCTTTCTCTCTTTTCACTCACATGCATACATAGATTGATGCTATAGTGCTATTTATTGTCTATACATCATGTTTGAAGATTTATCGTTATGGCAAAATGTTTATCATATTTTCTTTTTGCCGTGTTTATTTATTTATTATTGTTATTATTATTTTTTAATACTTTGGTGGGGGTTTTGGGTTTGATGCAGGAAGAAGGGTGGCCTTTGGGGCTGAGATTGTTGAATGCAAGAATTGGTGTGGTAAGAAGCGGTGATTTCTCCGGATCAGTCTCCTTCAGCACTATGCTCACTGGTTCTACCACCCCTTCAAGTGATTCTTCCTCAGATCTTGATACTGAGGTGAGTAATTTCCTTTGAACAATTTTTTTTTTTAATAAATGCATAATTGTGATCGGCCCACCGTTTTTTTTTTTTTTTGAGAAATATTATGTTTTCATTGAAAATTAGACATCTTGAAAAAAAAAAAATACAAAGTTTTGATTTTTCTCTTTCTACACTTCGTGTCACCTAAAACTTTGCGTTTTTCTCTGATAAGACCAATATTTATAATTTTCAATGCAGAAATAACACTTTTTTTTAATTATACAACGCTTTTTATGTATCTCGCATTCTCGCTAGCTGCAGTTGTTTCTTTCCTTGTGTTTTTTTGTCGTTATCGCTTATTTGTCTTGACAACAATGATGACCCATTTTATGTGTTCTGAGTATCATTTTTTTAAAGTGTAGATAGTCACGAAAGAGTAATTGTCAAATGTTTTGTGTGTATCTTGATTTGGCTTTTTTGGTATAAAGCGTGATTTCTATGATATAGACCTTGCCATGACTACAAAGTACCAACCCACAATTGTTCGCTTCTTGGTTATTGGTCACATCAAAGTCCTTGAGAACAGGGCATGCCTTATACATTTTTGAGAAATGTTTTTTGTACTACTGGGGTAGGTAGACACCTTGGACACCCAGAGATAGAAAGGAGAAAAAAAAATTGTAAAAGAAAATAAAAAGAGTGAAATGATTGATGGAGAGAGAAAAAGCTGAGAGAGGGTGTTGGGGTGTTGGAGATTTTGGTATGTACAAATAACATACCTCTACATTTTTATATAAATTATAATATTAATAATTAACAACGATTATTAAAAAAAATAAAGACTAAGGTATAGATGCCTATCTTAAATTTGAGATACTTTAATCTTTCCGACAGTTTGAAGCAAGGCTTTTGGCTGTGTACTATGTGTTAATTTTTCTCATCAAGATGAAGCTTCTCAGCTTTTGAATGAGTCCAAAGAGAACTGAAGAGGAAAAGGGAAATTTCATGTAATGAACACGCCCATAAAGCAAAATCTATCTTCCTGTCGCTCTCGTTTGGATCCTCAGTCTCTTTGTTGTTTTTATTGTTCCTTGGCTCCCATGTGGTCCACATCATGTTTTGAAAGAAGGTGCCATTGATTTCACTTTTGTCTGTCATTGAAGTGGAGCGCAATTGAAATTATGCTCCAGCTGAAAGTCAAATCTTCTAACAAACGGGTTTTGAAAGATATTTACCAGCTTGATAAAGTTGCAACTTGCAACGATATTCTAAATCAAATGAAATACATATATAAGTTAGATTTTTCATAGATCTATTTTAAGATTAAAACAATTAAAAAGGGCGGTCCAGTGCACTAAGCTCCCACCTAATGAGATTTACGGAGTGTGGATATACACTGTCTTACGCTTGCAACTTGGATTTGACCTGTGACCTCTATAACATATAGCAATAACCTTACCATTATATCAAAAGCTTGCTCTATAACTATATTAAAATAATTGCAACAATAATTGAAAATTTAGAATAGATTTACATGATCCTAGCAGTTTTCATAAGCCTTTTGCCTAACTAATTTTCATATGGATTGGTTTAGTCCACTGGATCATCCTTCCGTGACAGGAGCATCACACTTGGCAGTCTCATCGGCATTTCTAGCTTCCTACAACTCACAAGGAGATCAACCAGGGGAAGAATGGAGGAACCCTCAAAGGACAACAAAAAGAATCACAAGCTGAAGCCTTGGTTGTTCTCACTTTGTTCAAGGCTAACTACTGATGCAGTGATTGTGCATGATGCTCCCTCTCTTGGTCAGTACCTTGAGGCAGAGAGAAGAGCTCACAGAAGGAATCAATATGCAACCATTTATGGACCTAATGATTTCTCCCCAATTCAAGACTCAAACTCTCTATTTGTTGGGGGCCAAGTTGCTGTTCAGTCACCAGCTTCATTGGATGAAGCTGATGGAAAAGAGCCAAATAGAGCATGGGAACAAAGCAATAGATATGGAACACCAATAGTTTTCGCTTGTTTGTGTGGATAAATCATTTAGTGATGACCTCTATTTGCTCATTTCTTTTAAGTATATTTCATTCAGTGGTCATGGAGCTCTTTAGTTGTTATAGCATAATCTCAACTTTTATCACATGTTTGGTCATTAACTTTCAAGGACTTAGAATATTACTACATTTTATACTCAATTCTCTCCCAAATAAGCTTCAGTTGCCAGCCGTTATTGCGGTTCATTATGATTGTAATATAACATAAAGCTTCCAAAGAGAATCTGGAGCACAATTCTTTTTCCAATTCAAATAGATAAATACATGCCCCGGCATATAAATATGAAGCCTTAAAATATTTCCTATGATACCTACTATTCCCCTGTGATAGTTATTACATGCAAGTCATTTGTCTGCTTGCTATTGTATTTCTTGATGATGAACAGTAATGATGAGTATTTCAGATCTTTGCATCTTATTTCAACTAGTAAGCACATCTCTCAGGTCAGGCAAAACTACCTCACCATCAGAAATAGAAATAATTTGGTGAAGAAAAGAAAGTACCTCACCAAAAGCTCCACTGATGATGAAATTAAGTAGACAACCTCAAAGAATTGAACATCAACATTTTAATTCAGGTGAAAATTTTTCTTTCCCCCACAAGGGTGATGATTGATGAATGAATACAACCTGTTTGTGAGTACATATCCAAATACGTTTACCACAATCAAGTTGCAAGGCACATTAATCACCTTAATCTCATGAATACTATACTTGATATTTGGTAAAACAAAAACACAAAGTCCTGGGGCCCTAAGTCCAGCCAACTGAGAACCAGACTACAAAGACTCAAACACACCATTCAAGAATTTAGCTCATCAATTGTCTCACATGATCTTTCTTAGTGATCCATCGGACAAAGGGAAAAAATGAATTCAAGTACCATACTGATGTAGCCAGCTATTCTTCAGCTAGTGTAGAACCCCCATTCATAACAGTTTCCTTCTGTCCCGGAAGCAAAATAACCACCAACACTATCAAGGCTCAACAACCCCCTCATTGCTTTTCGGCCTCGATCTTTCCCGAATTGCAGCCAGCAATCTTTCCAAATGATCCCATGGCTGATAAGCTCTTGAAGCTGCTGCTCCCTTCACTGACATTTGATTTTCTAGACCTCCTTGGTTTTGTAGGGCTGGATTCCACTTCTGTATCACTGCTAGTCTTGATCTTAGCAACAATTAACTGAAGAATGGCACCTCGACAAAACGGACAAACGGGTCCGATGGCACAAGTAGTTGCAGGATCAGGCTTCTTGTGACAGCATAGTGCTAGGGTGCAATGAGCACACATTTGATGACCACAAGGTCTGACCTCAATTGTGCACACTTGGTCAAAGCATATACAGCATAATTCCATATTGCTGTCCTGTATGAGTACATAACCAGCAAATAAGTAATTTATTATCTTTTTAGGCAGAAAAACTTCATTCTACGTAGAATGGGAAAGTATGAGACCATGCTCAAGCTCAAGCATTACCACAACATATTATAGTATGAAAGCTACTGCATTCTGAGAGCATCTGAATTATCCATGCATGAGAGAACAATTTTCTTGTATTGAAAAGGAATCAGATTAAACCCATTATGATACTTGGAAAATTTAGAATCAAGATCAAAATGTGAGAGTTATGGAGGAGTGAATCTAACAATATCCTCGGAGATGTAGTTTCATAGGTTCAAGTAGGACACATTTCGATCTGAATGCTTACTTCTAGACAATAACAAGTACTAAGAGCAAAAAAGAAATTATATTACCAGTAGAAATTTAAAAAAAAAAAAATGTGTAGTTAACAAGAAAAAGCCCTCCGAAGACTACATTGCATTTGCAGATGAAGTAATATTTCCCATTTGCCTATTGCCAAAATTTCATGTGTCCCCAAGAACCTTATAGGCCTCTACCAATTTACAATATTTAACCAAACCAAGTAATAAAACTTACAGGTCTAAAGCAGTCAGAATAGGAAGATGTTGTACCTCATAGTCCGAGGCAATATCATCGTCTTTGCCTTCAGAATGCAATGGAGATGGCAGCCTATCAGCCTCCTTGAGCAGGGTCTTTTCTCTCTCCCTGTTAGCTTCTAGCAACGCCTTCTCTAGTAAGGCCTTTGCTTCCTGATTGAGCTCACTGATGAACTTTAATGGGGATGGCCAGACAAGTGGTGCTGCTGATGAAGGATCAAGCAGGGCAGCACATGCCTTGTGCTTGTGCTTAAGGGCAACTGTGAATGGTATTCTCCTGCAATGAATCATTTGTAATATTATTTAAAAGCAGATCTTAACATGGTTGCTTTCAATGATTAAAAGTCAAGGAAAATTTAAGAATTGTCCAAAGGACAGAAAACAGATAAATAAGAATGTCTCATTTAGTATGTTAAGTTGTTAATCAAAACAGAATTAAAAAAATGTATTACTTACTAAACAAACATTGTATAATCAGAGATGAGTGAATATTACAATGAGGCCTATTATTAATTTAGCTAAGTAAACTGTTCGACCATACCAAAAAATAAAAAAATAAAAAAATACAGTGTCATTTTTCTTTTTCTAATTATATTTTTAATTGCTTTGTGTACACAATAAGAATATTCAGCACCAACTTATGGCCAAAATGGTCTGTAAAGGATACATATACTCAAGTTTTGCATTTTTCACTCCAGCTTCTTCAGCTAATGAAGTTCAGCTTTAAAGTATGAAATCCCAAACAGAGGTGCTAGAAAGCAACTAAACCAATAAATCAAATTGCATAGTGTCAAACAGTTAGCAAATCTTAAGTCAAACAGTGAGGCTTGTCAGCTACTTTATTCCTCCTTGCTATGCATAAAGTGAAATTAACTAAACATTCAAAATTTACGTACTCTTACTGTCAATTTTGCATAATGGTAATTAATCACAGATCATTTCAGTGTTTTCCTTGATTTAAATGGTACTATACACAGACATAGATCTTGAACCTATGGTTTACATTAATAGTAATACCCTGGTTTCTGAAAGAGTTGAAACATGACATTTACTTACCCAGAGGAATCTAATTGCAGCCTATCTGCTCCCCAAGCTAGCAACATCCGGACACAGTCCACAGAACCACCACGGGCAGCCAAATGAAGCGGCATGCTCCAAGGGTAACTGCAGAAGGTACCTTGATCAATCCAAGTGATAAATCACCAGTATTCATCTAAGACAGACTAAAATATAGCTTCCAAGACCATTACCCGTATCCACCAGTTGAAGCACAGACAAGAGCCCCATTGTCTAAAAGGGCATGAAGACATTCAGGCCGCCTTTGACGAGCAGCAAGGTGCAGTGGGGTGGCACCATTTCCATCTCTTATATTCACAAATCTAGCAAATCCCCTGACAATCCACCAGCGAACAATTTGGACTTAGTACCATTCATATCTATTTGTGCTTGCATCCATATTTGGGGCATATGAGAGAGAGAGAGAGAGAGAGAGAGAGAGGAGAATCAAACCATGAATCAGCAACAGGCGTGGAATGAGCAGCAGAAAGAATCACCTTAAGGCAATCTACATGACCATAATAAGCAGCATAGTGCAAGCAGGTTCGCCGACGCAAAGAATCGAACATCAGTATCTGAAACGTTACAAACACAAACAATTATCATTCTCCCAATCATGTAACCTATGATCAACAAAATCAACACCAATCCAAGAGATTTGCATTAACTTATTTAGTTCCCATCTTTCCTTTTCTTCCCACTTTTTCTCAAAAATCTCAAGAAAGACTTTTCTCCTGAAAAATTCATTCAAGTTCAAAATAAACTAATCCAAACATACACTAAATTTCAAATAGGAATGAATTAAACTACTAAAGCATAACATACATTAGCTCCAGCTTGAATAAGCCTTTCCACGCAACCAGTCTTTCCGTGCATCGCAGCAAGCATTAAGGGAGTCTACAAGCACTTAGAACAAAGAATCAGAATTTGAACAAAAAAAAAAAAAAAAAGAGCCATCCACAGGTACAAACTACAAGCTACAAAAAGTGCAAAATTCACAAAGGCTTCCAACTAGAAAAGCATCATGTTGTAAAGCCAAGACAACACAACACACCTGTTTATAACGGTTCAAGATGTCTACCTTAACATCCCGCTCCAACAACATAGAAAGCACCTAACCAAGATTCAAAACAAAAAAGACATGAAAAACATAGAACACAACAAAAGAAAACAGAGCAAGACAGAGACAAAAGGAAGGGCAAGGAGCAGGCAATGAAACCTCGATGCGACCATTGGCAGCAGCTACATGGAGAGGTGACAGCCTGGCACGGCCTGTGGTGTGTTCCAAAAGAGTGGGGTGTTCCTCCAACATGGCCCCAACAACCTCCAACTCCCCATTGGCAACTGCACCAAACAAACCAGCAACACTCTCATGGTTGTGGTGGTGGTGGTGGTGGTTGCTGCAACTTTGGCTCTGACCCATTTGCCCCTCCCTCTCTCCCTCTCTGCCACCTTGATCAGCTGTCTCAATGCCGGGAGAGCAACCGGGAACGGCCCACGCGCCGCCGTGCACCGTGGTGGTTACAGCCGCAGGGAGTTAGTTTAGTTTGGTTGGAGAGTGCGTGATGGGAGAATATCTAAGTATATTGGGAGTTGCCTCGTAGTTTGGACCTGCCCGCCGCGGTTTCGGGCAGCCTGACCCACTGTGCATTAAACACTTGCGTTTACAATATTTATTTCTGTTCACACTTGGGACACTTTGTAAGTTTTTTGTTCTAGTAATTATTGTAAAATCAAATCAATTGGACGCTTTTGGTGGGGTTTTTTTTTTTTTTTTTTTTTGAAAATTTTAAGTAATTATTTACAGATTTTTAAATTGAAAGTAATGGTTAAATAAATTTTTTTTGAATAATTTTCGTATTATAGATTAAGCGCATATTTAATTCTATTTTTATAGAATTAATTTTAAATATAATTAATATCAGTAGAATTGATTTAATTAAAATTAATTTTAAAATAAAATAATTTATATTTGATAATTTTTTAAAAATAATTTTAATATAAAATAAAATTTTTTTACTTCTCCTCTAAATTAATTTTGGAACTAAAATCGATTTTGAAAGTAACTAAACATTACAGTTTTAGAGTCAATACCCATTTAAGTGGCCAACATCAATTTTTGGGGCGTTAAACGCACTCCCAAACATGCAACAAGTTTATTTGGAGTTACAATAGACTTTTATCGTGATCAACTACGTTCTGAATGTGATGTTGAAAATGTTAATTATTTTGTTTATGAAAAATAATAGTTTATATTGAAGTATATTAATTTACAATTAATTTTAAGAAAAAGAGATTTTCATGAATTATGTGAAAAAGTTATTTTGTAAATTAAAGCATAAATATGGAATGTATGTAAAAAAATATATCTGATTAAAGCATAAAAGAATATACTTATTTCCCAATATTTGTGAAACAAAAAGTGATAATCAAAATGCATCAATTATCCTTTGCACCCAAAAAAAAAAAAATCATCAATTATAAATAAAAAAATAAAAAAAAAAGAAAGAAACGCTAACTGTAGAATGAAAAATAATTGAGCACCAAAAAAAAAAAAGAATGAAAAATAATTGTACAAAATATGCTAACACATTTGCTTTTACTAAGAATAACTTAGGCTATGGTTATTTTTTATTTTTGGTAAGTAAAAGTTTAGGTTGGGATAAGTACTACTATTCCATTAGGGATAAGGAAAATCCCCTAGCCTCTTCAAAAATTTTTAGGAGGGATTATATATCCACTCACAAAGTTCTCACATCAGTTAATTTGATGCAATTTGTTAAATAAAGTAAAATGGGATAGAATAATAACAAAATCTGTTGTTTGAATATTTTAAAATAAGATGCGATAAAATAGTATTAGATGGAATATATGTCATTCCATTCAATTAAATATTTTTATTTTTGTTTTCCTTCAATTTGAACGAAATGAGATGAAACGAAAGTAAGTAATTTAAGTTTTACTATTTCATTCATCTCTATTGTATTTTGAAACAGTTGAGTGAAAATTTTATTGACCATAAAACATCTAAATATAACCTTAAATCAAGTAAAAAAATTCTTTTAGTAATCAACCAAATCTAAGCATGTACAAAGACACACTTGCAAAACAATCTATCATTTTTGTGTTATATTTTTCATAATTTAATATTAATTCATATCAAGTAAAATTTAATGAATGTTCCTTTCACTAGTAACACGAGATAGCTTTAATATAATTTCTATTATATTTAAAATAGGATCTTTCCCCAATTTTTTTAATGTAAAAAGTAATACAATATATTAAAATTATCATATCTCTATATTTACAAAATCAAAAAAAATAAGAAAAGACTCTCGTTATTTGAAAATCAGAAAAATATAAAACACTAATTTTAAAAGAACAAATCTTCACTCCAAATCTAGATCATGCACTTTTCATAAATCTGATACACGTTAGCTCGTGTGAACATTTCGGGCAGTTGCGATTTTAATGGGAAGTTTAATAACAAAGTTTGGTTAGATATTTTCTGGTAAGTCTAAAACTTATTTGATAATAATTTAATAATTGGTGCGTTGATTCAATGTGTGAAGGGAGCGGTTGCTGTCAGGCCAATTCAAAGAGTCTATTTTATACGTATTTGTGAACGCGTTTTGTGGAAAAAGATGGATACATCCGTTTGCCAGTTTAGACCCAATTCACATTGGCATTTACCCCAGAAACTAAAGTTAAAAGTTTACTCATATAATTCCAATTAAAGGGGGAAAACATAGGTTTACTCATATAACCTTTCATGTATAAGAAGTTCTATCCTCCTCCATTAAGTAAGAAAATCATACTCCATTCTTTTATTTTCACCACAAATTTTTTGGAGCAAAATACAAGAGTGGGTCTAACTGTAACCCATGGTAGAAGAAGAAAAAGGTATCCTCTATAGAGGATACAAGAACTTCTCATTTTTGGAATGGATATTATTCCGGTCTCAACAATAGTAGAGAGGGTGGGGGGTTTAGTATATGGGTTTAGATGAAGTTACCTAATCTTCTTCCATGCTATAGTATTGATAGAGGGTAAGGGTAATACCTGCTATTAATACGAAATATAATTAAGGTATAAATAAGAGAATTTTCCATATATGAGTCATGAGAGGTATTTAAGTTCCTAGAATAGGAAATCTGGACAAATCATAAATTCCTCAACCTCGAGCTTTAAAAGAGCAAAAAGGTGAAAAAAATATCTTAAACTAGGTGAGAAAAATCAAGGGGTTGGGAGACTAGATGGATAAGATGTGAAAGATTGATTAGTGAGTTGAAAAAAAAGTTATTGTGGACTGGATTTTTTGTTTACTAGTTTTTCTGGAATAGATGTTGCCAACAAGTAATTATGTGTCTCTTTAGTTGTGCTTGTTAGGGGAGAAAAATACTTATTTTAATAAATAAGTAAGTTTGGACATTATTTTATTTATTTGTTTGTGTTTTTGAAATAAAAAATAGAATTAAAAAATAAATAGATGTTCGCATATTTTGAAAACAAATAAGGAGTAGTTTCTAATTTTAAGTAGAACAGTTAAACATTAATTATTCTTAACATTTTCTAAAAATGACAAAGAATACTCTCACTTTTAATAAGGATGCTTTTTTTGTATGAGTTTTTGAGATTAATATTGGAAATATATGAGATTTTTGACAAAATTGGAATATAAGGTTTTAAAGAAATTTGCTAAAAATACATACGGATTTCAACAAAAAGTAAAAAGCGAATTTGTTATCTGTATTGCCGAATTACAAAAATAAAAATGAAAAAAAAAGTGAATCCGATTTGCTGTTAGCCGGATTTCATTTTTTTTAACAAAAAGTAAAAAGTGAATCCGTTATCCATATCACTGAATTACAAAAAAAGGGAATGCGGTGTGGTGTGTGTGATTGAGAGTGTGTGTGTGTGTGTGTGTGTGTGTTTGTGTGTGTGAGAGAGAGAGAGAGAGAGAGAGAGAGAAAGCGATGAGGGGAGAGGAGAAAGGCAAGAGAAGAGAGAGAAAAAATGAAAAAAGATGAGAGAAAAAAAGGAAGAGAGAGAAAAAAAATCATATTTCTCAAATTTTGTCAAAAACACCATATTTTTCATATTTTTCACAAAAATCCGATATAAAAAATGAATTCTCTTTTAATAAAGTTTATGCAAATGGACCCTATATATTTTGGATAATAGACATAGCTCAAATAAATAACTTTAACTCATCTATTATGGGGCCAAAAAAAAAAAAAAAACAAAAGACAGTTATTATTTTGCTATAGTATTTTAGTTTGAGCTAGTGTTTGAATTATTTTTAGAAATTAATTTTGATATATGTTAGTATAAAGAATGTTATACTATTATTCAATTATATGCTACTATATAGATGGCTTTCGAGATAATAATTAGTAAAGGCCTCCAAAGTATCATGTGATAAAGGGGTTGGGCAATTGATCATGAAATACTACACATTTACAATTTTGATGTAGGGTTCTATTCTTAGGTTGATTTAGAGTTTTACATAGTCTTGAACATTGACTCTCTCTTTTCAAAAGCCAACCTAATCTTCATTGTAAGGCTTGAAGGAGAATTTCAGGAGGTGCATATTCTTGAAGGTCAACAAACACAATATACCTGTTGGGCTTCCTTGATCTACCAAGACTTTCCTGACAATGTAGGTTTTAACAAAAAATAGTGATTACAATAAGGTCATGCAAGTTCTAGTCTATTCCTTTAAAATAAGAAGTTAAGAAAGATATTAGTGAGGACGTAGAGGTCCGCTTTGAAGGGACCAACCTCTATGTAGATATAATAGCTTGGAGAGTTTTTTTCTTTTTTCCTAGCGAAACTTGACTCTCCTCTACTGAAAAATCCTCCGACAATGTGATCTATGACTCTCTGGATCTCGTTATGTTTGTAGTCAAGTTGTAGTTCAACTCTTCTATTCTTGCTTTCCTCGTGTCAACTATCATTTCTTCTCCTTTTCTTATCATCTCGAGGTTCTCGACTTCTGCTTCTTTGAAGACCCACGTACCTCCTAAGATGTCATTGCTAGATAAGTTGCTCAATTTGATCTTTAAGTACTATGTATTTTTTCTATTGTATGACCATATATATGTGCATTATAATTCCATGAACTAAAGTTATTTGGACTCGTAATATGCATAAAAGTACTTAAATTCTAACATAGGCACGTTTAATTTAAATTATTTGACTCTTGTTAGAATTTTTTGTAGCTTTGAGCATTATTGATTGCTTCACGTTTATAATCATTGGATTTCTCATTTGTGGCATTTGTTAGTGGTTTGAAAGTACGATATCCAGAAAAAGTCAAATTTAGTGAGAAAACCAAGTTAGAGAGCATATGATGTTGTTGCGATAGTTTGAACATAACTAACATAGAAGTTATATTAAGATAATTTTGGTTCCATTGGACATATAAAACAAAGATCTACAATTTTGACGAAAACACCAAAACCTAATCCACATGTCTAAAGGGTGAAAATTTTAGCTCAAGTCAAAAGATGTGAAGAAATAAAAGGAATTGCTAAACATTTAGTTAGGATAGTCTGAGTAGCATATCTTTTAAAAGGCATAGCTTTTTTTTTCAAATATTAAAATGAAAAAAAAAATTCAACTTGGAGGTGAAAATGATCATCCAAAACTTTAATTAGACACCAATATAACTGACAAATCCTAGGGACTACGGAGAATCGGGCTGAATTAATCCCCAATGAGATGAATCTAGTGTCTAAAATCAACCCAAGAAGTCTATTTTCATGTGGCTTTGTGGTTATTTAATCTCAAGATATATGGAGGAAATCATGGTTTTTTGATAGAATGTTGTCAAGAGAAACTTTGGGCCAAGTTAAGCCAACTTGCCTATTAAGTAAACACACTTCAAACTTTGGACCCAAGCTGCAAGACTTTAACATAATTCCTCATCTAAAATACATTGTTTTAGTCGCAAAAAGGCAAAAGAAAAAATAAGGATCAAAGAAGCAAGAGAGAACTCGACTTGAGTGTAGATTTGGGGATTCAATACTTGAGGAATTGAGATTATTTCTCCTAAGTACACTCATGATTTGTTATTGGTTATGGTTTTTAAATTATTTAAGTTCTTTTCTTTTACTATGTGTCTTGTTGGTGTTAGGATCATGGATCTTGATTGAACAAGTTTATGTATTCCTAGTTTTTAATTTTAAGTTTCTTTTTCATTCAGTTGAGTAATTGTTACTATTCTTAATGTTTTCATGGATTCGCAACTCATGATTGATTTTTGGTTCTATGTAGTAGATTAGGAAATTTCTATATAGAAATAGCCTATATAATAATTACAATAAATTGAGTAGGTTTTAGGAATAGAAATATTCAAATTATTTGATCATATGAATTCTTGTGTTTAAGCATTAAGCAAAATTGCGTAAAACTAAGGAATTAGTTTATCTAATTTCATATAAGAGAATCACTTTCTCAAGGAAATGAATTGTGGTTAGTTTTAGGCAATTCAATTTTCAAATGAATGAATTAGGAGTTAGGTAACACATAACTTAGGAGATCAAGTAAAGTCAAACACCCTAACATTAGTTTTTCTATTGACTAAGTATACTTGCCAAAATTCCTTTATGAAAAGGTTAACTATGGGATGACGCTCGCACTTTTTGCTCTAATCTATTCCAAGTGGGACTTCTTGATTTCTAGTATTAGGTGGTAGTTTGATAATTTTAAAAGTTATAAACCTATCGAAAAATGTTTGTAGGGAGGTTATCAAAGGAATGTATTCATCGTACTTAGACTGGGAATGCTAAAAGGACCTCCTCCTATCGCCTTTTCTTTTTGGGTGTCAACTTATGTTTATAGGAGACTATTTTCTATTTGACCTCCAACCTCCTTCAAAGGGGTCATCTCTGTCTAGCTTTCTTATATTTGTTGAACTTCCACTTTCTTTGCCTCTTGCATTACCTCCATGTTGATATATCCATACTGCCTAGGCTTTAAGATCTTCCATATACCTATGGGAAACTTTAATGCCAAAGAGTCAACAAACAAGCTTTGCTTAGTCCAATGAAAATCGCATGAAGTGCTACAATTAGGTCCAAGTCTTGGATCATTAAGCTTCAGGCTTCTTAGTAAGTGAGTAAGAAAGTCTCATAATGACTTGCCTTTTTTTATTGAGGTAGATAAGTGATACTAAAGTTTTTTAGTATGTTGGACTGGAAGAAAATTTATTCAAAAACTTCTCAGAGAACTTAGCAAAGTCATGGATCGACCTTGGAGTCAATGTCAAAAATAATAAAAGAGTCAACCTCTTCAAGAAAGTTCTAGGCATAAGATTCGGCCAGTAGCACCCTTAAGAAGCATAATGGAATCAACATTGTAAGGTATTCATGAATTGTCATAAAGTTCAAGGGTTCTAGGAATTTAAAGCTATCCAGTAAGGGTAATATCATAATAAACCTTATAAATGAGCTTATCGTTGCAATTTGTGTTGTAGTGGCAGAAATCTTTCTAGTTTTTGCCTTGCATGATTAGGATGTCTTGAATAATACAATCGAATTAGTTACTAGAATTTGAATTATTCAAATGTTTGTTTAGATAATCTCAGTTGTTGTACTTTAGATAAGATTTGTTATCTAATGTAGTTGGTTTTGACTCTATTGTAACTAGTTCCTAAACTTTAGGACTAGCTCTCCCATATATGTACATGTTACTTCAAATTTTTTAAACCAATTTAGTTATATTATTCAAGATATTATCCTCCTTCTGCCTGTTACTAATTTTGTGCTCTTGTCGAGATCCTTCTTGCATGCATTGCATGGAGTCCAACTATATTGCCATCTTTTTGTTTTGCTCTTAGCTATGGTATAATGAGAATAAGGTGTTCTATAGTAGGGGTTGATAGGTATGGTTGTTTTCAATCGCATCCATAGGCCTATGTTTGTGTTTTGGCTTTTTATCACTCCCATTATAAGGTAGAACTGTTTGTTAGTCTCGTAGTGGGGGCCAAATGTTCTTCTCTGATATCTTAAGACTAGGCAAATCCTCATCCAAGCTAGTCACAACACTGATGGGGACTTGCAAATGAACTCAAGTCAATATGAGGAGTAGAAATGTGGTTAAGAGTGGTTCTTTTTCATACTTGAGTGAGAAGTAAGATTAGAACTTAAAGAGGGAGGAAGGAAACCTTGTACTAACTAGCTATTCTCCAATATCTCAAGATATTTGAGATCCTCTTAGGATTATGAGCATTTTGAATTTTAACATTGGATGCTCCATATCCAACCCTAATAAGATCGCAATAACTCAGAAGAGCATGATACATGTCCTTTTAGATGTGCTTATGGAGGATGCTCACTGATTGTGGTATAGGCTTGCAATATATAGTCCATTCCATATATGTATCCGTATAATACTTTTTAAGCACTCAAAGATTCATTTTTAAGGGGAAAAAATATAGATTCATTGCACATATTTATACAATCAATCTTGTCTTATTATTAAAATAAAATAAAATCTCAAATTTAAATAAAAAATATACATTCTTATAGTAATGCATCAATTTCTAATTTATTAATATTATAAAAATTTTGACATTTGCATTTTTTGTTTTTCCTATTATGCAAGAATTAGAAGGATTTCAACACTCGTTTTATGTGGTTCAATTATACTATAACATTTGGAGTAAATACTCAAATTAGAACCCCCAAAGATATATGTAGGCCTGGTCATGGTTTGGTTTCCTATGAGAACTAGACTGAATTGAAACCAAACCAAAAATTTGGTTTAGTTTTTCAAACCAAACTGCTTGAAGAACACTAAAATTGATTTGAACTAATACTAATATAAATGCACTAGTTCATTTTTTATTCAAAACCAGATTCGATTAAAATTTAGCTCACACAACCTGAACCACTTTTTGTTTTTCCAAGCACTTGCAATCTCATCCATTCAATCTATAGGCACATCTGCCGTGTGTTCTGTGTTGCCAACAACAAATCCTCCATAGTGGCAGCACCACTTTTCAACGATGTCGACCCCCATAATGACACAACCATAAGCACAAGAACTATCTTTGGATACGCACTCCAAAGGACCCTGCGATGCCAAACGAAGACAAGTCACTGTAACACCCATTTATAGTAAAGCTAATGACATAACTTTATATAAAAAGTTCAAAGTTGGATGATAATATACATAGATATAATACAAAGTTCAGGAGCAAGAGTAAAGTTTTGCTTGCCACAAGTTAAATATTTTTAAGTCAGATAATGAAATTACAATTTATTTAATTACAACTCCATATGTTCCTAGCAGCTGGAGAAGTCCATCTTCCTCTAGGATGATACTTGACTAATTTGAGACCATCAAAAATAGAGTGAAAATTGAAAATTCTCAGTAGATAATGAAGAGTTATAAAGCATTTAAATTATTACAGTTCTAGCCATGTCTTCGTATGAAAATTCACATGACTATTGTATCATATTCTCATCACATTACTTATAAGAAGATCATAATATTATAGGCAGTAAATATTTAAAAATATATGTTATTCAATACATAAATGGCGAGCATTTATATGAATATAATCTCTTTATTTTAATTTCCACTTTTCTTTATCTGCTTGTCTCACATATATTCGAAGGCATTCTCTTAGTGAATTCTCATTCTCTGGTGTTACTTTTAATATCATGATGACAAATTGAGACTTTTACACCATACTAACCAAGACGGTTAACATGTAACATCCCGACAAGCAGTGCACCTGACTAGTACGTTAATTTATTTATTAAGATACATTATAGATATATTAATAGCTAATATTGAAATACATTTATTAGGGTTAGATGAATTTGAGTTTCTTTGTTGGAGGAATTTCATAAAGGCAAATAGTATTGTCTTGATTGTTTGAGGAAAAATCGATTTCATTTTGGTATCTTGTAATGCAAGAACTGAATTAGTAAAAATTTATATTGTAGGATGGCACAATACCAGTTTAAACCCTAGAATGAATGGCTAAAATTTAGCCATCCACACCTTTCTTGTTGGCACAAGAGTAGCCACACCAAGAGGAAGCTTAATGAAATTCAAGCTTAATTGAAATCCATGAATCACAACCTATGATTCATCTCCATTTTTATGCCTCAAGACACAAATTGTTTCCAATCTTCTCCTCATAATTTTAGCCCTTCCACTTCAGACCTTTTTCTATCATTTTCTTCCTCAATTTCATCTCTTCATCCTTATTTCTCCACGCCATTTTCACACTTTCACCCAAACTTGCTTCTTTTTAGCTTCAACTTAAGATTTCAGGTAGCATTCTTGAATTTGTTAGATTTTAGGGTTCATATGACCTGCTAAGATTTCTTTGATTCTCTTTAATATGATGTTGCATGATAATTATACAATTTGTTTCAAATGAATTAATATAGAAATTCTTGGTTTGGGTTAAAAAATTGATCAAAAGCTCAAGGGAACCATTATGTTACAGCCGTTATGTTGCCGAATTTTTGGCAGAAAATGAGTGAATTACGCATTATAGTTTCAAACCATTTTGATATATAATATGTACATGTGAATAGATAGTATAAGATCCCTTCACATGAAGACAAACATAGGGAAGTCATAAAATCCCTTTACTTTGGAGGCAGTTGGCCAAAATGAGATCCCTCCAAATCTAGAGGCACATGGATCCCTTTGCAGGTTAGTACTATGTGACGATAGTCACAATAGTCACAAGTTGATGTCACTTTCTCATCAGACTACCTAAGAGTAGTAAAGATTTAAGGCATATGCCAAGTAAGAAAGAAAAATGAGGAAGTACCAAGTCTTACAACCATAGGCATGAAGCATATTTACTTATGCTTGTTAGTTGAATTGCTAGGGAAAAATGTATACTTAGCAATTGTGTAATTGTTTCCATCTTATACCAAGTGTATGAAGTAAAAACAATCTACTTTAGAAGGATACAATTTTTGAACTTAATAAATGTACCTTACTACTATATGTGAGATATTACCTTTTTCTAATAAATCGAAGCAGTTAAAATGGCAATCATTACATAAATTGTTAAATATTTTAAGAAATCTACTGAGAATATAAAGTTTTCATTTCTATGTGTGTATTTTCGTATTGTCTCTTGACAGCCCAGAAGACTCCAAAGGGGATCAACCCAGAGGAATGCGAGCATATATATATATATGAAGGATTGTCTAGTAACTCCAATATGAGTAAACTAAGAATAATGTATTATTTTCACGATATATAACGCAAATAATGAGCCAAGATCCCTTTAATTTGTTGTAACAACTCCTAATGTGATGTTATAACTTCAACAAAGTATTATATTTGAAAGGGTGTTACAACATAAAAGGATCTTACATGTTATCTCTCTGCCTTCTTAGTGGTTAGTAGCAAATTTTAAATGTCTTCTATCTAAAATACTTACTTGTCATTATGCATAAATTCATAGATGTCTAAACTTAAGAAATAAATAGAACTTAAATAAAACTCAAATAATAAAATAAATAATAAACTTAAATAATATAAATAAATTCATTACATAATAAATTAAATAATAGAACATAAAATTGAGTAATAGAATAAATTGAATAACGTGTAAAAGATATAAATTAATTCATAATCTTAAAATAAATAAAGTGCACAAAACTAAAATAATATAAGCTTAAGTTAAATAAATAACATAATATTCCAATTAAATTTCTCAAAGTATGGAGTTGTCAAATCTAAATATTAATTTCTAAAGAGACTGAATGCAAAATTATTTTTATTTAATTTGTTGGAATCTTTTTTATCATAGTTTATGAATCTGTCTTTATTATCATGGCACATTTAGTACATATTGGTTTTATCCTTTTAATTGTCACAGTAATGTCCACAAATCAAGAGTCATCATATTGTTCATAAGTCAAGGTATAAAATTTCAAATAAAGGTATTGATAATTTAATAGCTCAAGTTCATATATAATAAATTTTACTTATAGTTAGATATAATATTTTTACTATTAATATTGATCCCTTAGAGAAATTACCATAAAAATTAACATCTCAAAATAATGTATCAGTATAAAAAAATATTATTATTATAATACTAATAAACAATAGTACAAAGAAATATTAAATAAATTAATTTAAAAGGATAATGAAATAAAAATGAAATAATAAGCGATAATATTAACATTAGATCAATTAACTTGAAATAATAAATAAAATATATTATGATAATAAATGATAAAGAGCAATAAAATAAAAGAATATTCAATAAAATGAGATAATAAATAGAATAAATTATAATAAGAATAATATTAAGCAACTTTAATAAATATATTAACTTAGAACATAAAATAAACTATAATAGTAGATAATAATAAGTAATAAAATATTACTTGCAATAAGTAAATATAATTCATAATTTTATTCCATAAATAATTTTGTTATCTATCTTTATATATTGTAAGAATGGTATCTTATTAAGCTCTCTGAAAATCTCTACTCTATCTTCTCTCTTTTCTTCTCGCTTCCTTTCTCTTCTTGTTCCCCTCCTTCTGTTTGACTCCCTCTTTCTCTCTCTTTTTTTTTCCCTCGTACTTACCCTCTCAAATCTCATATTCTAACATTATTTTCACCCTTGCTTTACCTTTGAGATGGTAAAAGCTACGCCCTTCTATTTACGATGGTTCAAAAACTTGTTAGCTACGTCACTTGTGAGGTTTGTTACATCTTCATTAACAAATTTTCCTTCTCGTCTGAACCTTCATAAAATTTTGAACATAATTTTTTTTCTCACCTTCGCATCCCTTTTCAATCTACATTCCTCTAGCCTTTAGAAATTTGAACACTAAGGTCATTATTACATTTGACTTTAGGGTGGTGCATAAGCACCTTACGAAAGGTTGTTTTGTTTTGTTTTTTGTTTTTTGTTTTTTTTTGTCCTTAAAAGGAGATGTTACAGTCACTGTGAATGGAGCTGGCGGCAAAAGGTGACAATGGTGAGGGGTTGGAAATGGAAGTGACCGGTGCAACGTTGCAGAGCATGACGGCATCGTTTTTGACCTCCAATGTGATCACGACGAGCTGCTAGTGGTGGTTGCACGGAGGTTGTTGAGGAACACCGGCCTCCAATCGCCGACGACGAGGTCCCTCCGGCAACTGAATTTCTCCACCGTTGCAGCATCTCCCAAACGTCTCAATTGCTAGAAGCTATGAAAATTACATAGAAATCAGTGGCACTTTTAAATACTTTTATAATAGTATGACATGTGTTATTGAAATGTGGGAGAGGAATAAGAAGTTAATGAAAAGTATGCAGAAGCTTTACAACTTCCGCCATGGCAGGTTTGAGTGGTTTGGTTACGATGCACCCAACTGAACTTGGGTTTAGTAACTTAAACCACACTTTAGAATATCATACGGCTCAAGTTTTAAATCATTTGAAACAAACTGGTTTTTTTCTTTAAGTTTGGTTCAGATCTTTTGGTTATTTTGCACATCCCTACATGTACGTGATATGAAGTTAGTCCTCTAAAAATCTTAGACATCAATGTGGTTCTCAATGTTTCAAATTGACGTCAATTTATTCCTTCAATATATATTTAGACATTAATCTAGTCTTTAAAATTTATCTCATATTATGAAGGACCAATTTAATGTAAAAGACCTTTGAAGTATTAATTTGATGTATTCGAAGACCAATTTGAGAATTTACTTCTAACATTTATTTAGTATTGGTGCAACTCTTCTCTTTAGATGAGTAAGTTAATAATTTTATTAAATAATATAATAATAATGGGCTCTAGATAGTAAACATAAGCCCAATACCTCGACTTAGAACTTGGAAGATTCACACTTAGCCGCACATGGACTTATAGAGGGAAATTCAAATTGCTCCTTCCTGAGCTGCTCCATCAAGCTTGGAATTCGATATTTGCCCAGAGAATTTATGGGGATCCACTTGACAAGGATCTCGAGATAATGCTCTAAGGACTTGCATGTTTTGGGATTTGATCCATCCCTCACTTTTAAATACATGCACTCACTCTCAGATAGGTAAATTAGGTTCCTTTTATGCATGACACTCAATTTTAAGCCTGACTTGAGTGTTAAGAGTGTCTATGTAAGTCTCTATCAGCGTCGTGGGAACTCGAAGCAAAGACTAATGGTATCGATCTCAACTATCAGATAAGAACAGATAACATTACAAATTTATTTTTATTTATTGATCCCTAGGAGTAAATAGTAATTATCAATTTCAACTCGTTCAAATGTAAAATACATAGTAAAATGTTCTTCCAACTATCAATTTATCACCTCGATCAAGTATTTTTGATTGCGAAAAAAAAAAAAACTCATGTATGAAGAACACAAAGTTTGATTTACAGTTATTAAAAAAGGTTTGATTTACGGGATAAATAAAAAGATAAAGACACAGCTTGTTGCCAAGTTTGTCTGGTTACTTTAATTTTAATTTCACGTACGTTTAAGATCTTCTTTTGACTTCGTTCCTTAAAACATGCCTAGCATGCCAATTAACATCGTCCAATTTTGCGTATTTAGTCAATAAATAGCGGCAATGGATTAAAAGACCCCCTACATTTCGGTCGCCAGAAAAAAGCAATATAAAAGACACAACATTCCAAGAGAATAAAAATATCTAGGGAAACGCGATTATATATTAATTAGTTGTTCAAAGTTAGAACATTTCTTTTCCTTTGAAGTTTTATCATACGTCACAAGGACCAGGAAAGAACAACTTGAGCAAGGGCCTTTGCTAAAGGTGATGCACGCAATTTTTAAATTTTAATAATTATTTTTATATTCAAATTTAGTTTCTTATGGAACATGTTGTCTAAGATATTTTTGTGATGTCTTTGTCAAATAGACAAATACAGTTTATAAATATATATTGAAGTATTTAATAAATATGTTGCAATATTAGCATTGAAAATAGAAGATCAACTAATGAGTTCATTTGGTAGAAAATTATGCTACGATATTATTGTTGTATACTTAAATAATACTACTATTGAACTCGATCTGGCTGCATTGTTTAATTATTGAAGGAATTTGTTTTCATAAACTCTAAATAGACTGGAAAACTGCAGAGAATACAATCATGATTTGGTATAAAATCTGTGTGGAAAGTTGTTATCCCTATTAATTTCATGGTATGTTACTATGTTTAATGCTTCTTAGCTAATAAATTACATGATAGCTTATTATGAGAATTTATTGGTGGGGCTGTTAGGATAATGATTCCGCAGCACAGGACACTTTGCGCATGCCAAGGGAGACAAGATGTCTTGCTTTATGAAGCTAAATATTTGTTATATTTGAAGCCATGTTAGCTAAGGAGGGTGAGAAATTGATTCATGGCTAGATTAAAGCACTCCTAACAATTCAATTAAAGGTTAATGAAGATATTCTTAGGTATTCTTAGAATAAAAAAAAATTTGTGTTCTATTCTATTTAATATTTAATATCTCAATTTTATGAGTCTTCATTATGTCCCACCATAGTTATAATTTTAATACAATTGCTCAATTATAAAAGCATTGAATGGTTTGGAGTAAAAACCTTTTTTTATTCTCATCCAAGAATATTTTGTTAATGATCTCCTTTTGTTTTATGTTTTTTAAAAAATAATTACGAGATATCTTTGCAGATTAAACTTATTTGAAGATTCATTATTGTTAACTATAAGAACATAACGATTGATGCAAAAAAAAATTAAATAAATAAAGATTGTACAATTTTATCATGATAGATATTTTCTTAATATTTAAACTCGCGTCATCTTTCTATAAAATTAAAGTTGTTTATCAACTCAAGCAACCCTAAGTGACTAGGTTCCTTTTGCTTTCTTCTTTTTTTTTTTTCTTTTTGGTCATGCCCCCCGTCGGAAGGGGTATACCCTTGGGACCTAGGAATCGAACTTGCTTCCTTCCTTTTGCTTCCTTGTTGAAGGCAATGGAGGGTGACAACATCCCATGAGACCTTCTTGTTAGCCTGGATGATCTCTACCTAGGCACCAAAGCTGGGTACAAATTTTTACTAAGGTTTAATTTCATCCCACAATCGATAAAGTAACATTATGCTTCCTATTTCCCAAATCTGGTCCCTTTCTAGAAAAGAAAAGTATTTCAGCAGTCTCAATAGAGTTATAACAGTTTAACACACCTTCGATAACTTATCCTACAACGACATAATAAGCATAATACTCGTAAGGATGGAGAATCTCTACCTTTTGTTTTTTTTTTTGGTCGTGACAGAATCTCTACTTCAACAATTAAACTAATAAGGGAAACATCAAACATGGACTCAACATTAGACCCAACAAGAACAAAGTAAACCGAAGCCCAAATGCTACCTAATGGCTCCTAAGTGCTGTTAACTAGCCCAAGTACAGAAGATCAGGCAAGACCAAACGCAAAAAAGACCTCGACAAAAAAACACCAGGTAATCTGAAAATTAGTAAAATACCCTTGGGTTTGTAAGTATGAAATTAAATAAAGCAATACATTATAGCCTAATGGCCATGCCAATGAATCTTCTCATATGAAAATTTTATTTTATATGATCTTGTGTTAATTTTTAATATTGATTAGATATTTTTATAGGTCTCATATTTGGCCCAACTTTTTTAATCAATAATAAAAATCAATATATGATAAGATGATGTAAAATTTTCAAATGAGAGAATTCATTCTCTAATAGTCATATGAGGCCAAGATCCAGTGGTGGGTTGTAAGGTCTCATTATTATAGCACTTTGTTAGTACTGCCCCGACCCCAAATTGCCCCCTACTTCCCCCCTAAAAACAAAAAAATATCTAATAGCCATAGAAATAAATAAAAATATTTTCTCATCAAGGAAAATGGAAAAAAATTATGATGCAGTAGAGCCTTTGGAATATTATAACCAATCCAAACAAAATACTAATATAATTTGATGAATATTGATATTTGTACTCACAAATTGAGACTCAATATTCGATACACCATCACAAAAAATTATACGATCCATCTCCACGTAGTATATCATACATTTTTATTTAATAGCTCTCTCTTATTAAGTGAGTCGGGTAATAAATTGGGTACGAAAATATGATCAAACAAAATTTTTTGTAAGACTTATACTTGTCGATGTTAGTGCATCCTTGCACTTTAGGATCTAAATAATAAATAATTTCAGTACTGTGAAATTAATGTTGTTGTTGCAAAGTAGGAAGAAGGTTTGTTGTCGCCATTGAGCATAATTTTATTTTCACTCTATAAACTTTTATTTAATTTCTCTTACATGTTCATCTATCTTTCTTAATTAAATTAAGATATTAAATTTCAATTCCTTTTTGTAAGACACATCAATTTGAAATTTTCTTAACTAATAAAGAAAAGACAAAATATTCATTTTAGTCCCTGACAAAAATTTTGGGGGTTCTCTCAAGATTTAAAAGTTCACAAATAGTCTCTTACCATTCAAAAAAGGAAATATATTAGTCCCCTGTACAGATCGATACGACCAAAAAATTCTTAAAATTTATGTATGGAGGCATTAATGGAGGGACTGATATGTCTCCCTTTTTGAACAGTGAAGGACCAGTTGTGAACTTTCATAATATTGAGAGACTAATTTATCCCTAAAATTTTTATCAAGGACCAAAATAGGTATTTTGTCTAAAGAAAAATAAACTAAACAACATAATTTAAACATGTCTATAGTTATTTACATTTTTATTGTAAAACTCAATAAAAAAACACATCAAAATGAAATAAGCTTGATAAAATTTTACTAACATGAAAATTTAAATTCTTGATAATAACTTTTGATAACATTAACACATTAAATTATCATATTTTTAAAGGATTCTATTCTGGACTAGAAGTCTCAAGTCCACCATGCGATTTTTCACTAAAGCCCATGTTGGCCCAAGTTAGAGCTCATATGTTATAAGGCCAAGGCCCAAATTGGAACCCATATGAAGGAAGTGAATATGGTGTAAGGAATTTCAGGTGTCACCCACGAGCAAGAAGGAACGGCCTAGCCACAATGTGTGGCCATGTATCTCGGATTCACCAACGTGCATAATGCTGTTGAAGGATACTAAGGTTGATTCCAAGAATGGCGGAGCACTCTTGTTCGTCCTCATCCATTGCCTTCTATAAATAAGTGGCAACCATTGAAATTAGGAACACAAAAACTCCTTATATACTCGTATCTCTTGACTCTTGCTAACTTAAGCATAGGAGTCCTTAAAGGTAAACTCCCCATTGTTGCAGAGATCCAATCTCAACCTTCTAGCAATAGAGCCAACACAACCTTGGAGCCACGATTTTGTTCGTAGCCTTCCAATTTCCAACTTTCGGTAACCCATGTCCAAAAAGATTCTTTTAAAAAGACTTAAAAATTGAAATCATATTAGTTTAATACTTATGGTCCAAATTTATACTAAATAAGTAAATGATAAATTTGTAAAATACTTTATTTGTCATATAAAAAAAAAGAATTAACATTTGGAGTGGCAATAAACAAATGAAAGATTCTTTAAATAACTGCCATAAAAGCCTAAGCTTTGACAACCATTATGAACCAAGAACTGCTATAAAAGCCCAAGCTTTGACAAATTTTTTAGCAGAAACCCTGAGAGTCGAGATGGATGTTGCATGTAGATGGAGCCTCTAGCTCGATGGGAGGCGGAGTCGGAGTAATGTTACAAAAGGAGGGTGGGATTGTGGTCGAATTATCAATAAAGTTCAATTTCCCAGTCTCCAACAACTAAGCTGAGTATGAAGCACTAATAGCGGGGTTCCAATTAACTAATGACATCAGCCCCACCTGACTCACGATCTGTATTCCCGAATCATGATGTTGTAGGTAATTGGGACATACCAAGCCAAGGATACTTTGCTGCAGAAGTATCTGGCAAAGGTAAAAGTTTTAGTGAAGCAACTTGATTCGCTGAGATCTGACATGTTCATTGAAAAGGGAATACCATGGCTAATATCTTTTCCAACTAAGCTAGTGCTAAGCTCGAGAGAAATGACTAGAGTTTGATCCAAGAAACATTGAAGTCTCCCTCCATAGCAAAAGCACTTGTGACCTTGGCCATTGAAGGGTCTTCGAATTGGATGACACCCATACTTCAGTATCTTCGATAGTGTCTTATCGTCTTATCGACCAACCCTCCTCGGGCAAGACCCCTTTCAAGCTAATTTATGGGGGTGGACACCTTGATTCTAGTAGAGGTTAAAGAGCCTAGTCTGAGAGTTGTTTTCCGGTTTATAAGTTCACAAGCCTTTTAAGAGAAAGCTAATCTTGCTAGTGAAGTTAGAGAAATGGCCCATATCTAGGAGAAAGTATTAGAATAAAGAATAGCTAACAAATATAACTCTGTCATTGTTCCCTGAAGTTTTCAGAAAGGAGACTTGGTACTTTGACGTACTAATATCAGATCGCTACCTCCCAAGTAGTGAAAGCTTGCTGCAAATTGGGAAAGCCCCTACAAGGTAGTTGAAGTTTTAAGAAAGGGAGCTTACAAGCTCTCTACTTTGTTGGGATCTGAGATTCCGAGGTCGTGGAATGCCTCGAGCCTTAGGAAATTTTATGTATCATGTAAACCACGCTAAGTTGCTGTACTTTTTTTCCTACCTCGGGTTTTGTCCCATTGGGTTTTCCTGAGGAGGTTTTAATGATGCGGGACTTTTATGAGCCGAGTGCTATCCATACACCCCCATTTGATTTTCTATTTTCCATCTTATGAGTTCATCTCATTTATATTCTCTAGTTTATTATGAATAAAGAAGTTATTCTTCTAAATTATTATTGTTTAGTTTATAATTTAATCCTAAGGGATTAATCACATCTTAGTCGAAATATGCGGAGCCTAAGTCCAAAGCCTTGGGTAAAATTACTCAAAATCCAAGTTAACATATAACTTGGATAAATAATGCATAACCCTTAAGTAAACTTCAGCAAAAACAAATTTGGTTTGCCAAAAGGCCAAGGAAAAATTCAAGTTAATGCAGGTGTCCAATCACCTCAGAAAAGGCTAGGTTTTTTACATAATCTCAAACCAACTTCAATCCTTAAATTTTAATTAAGCAAAATTAAGTAGCCTATTTTGTGCAACCTCAAAAAGTCATAAAATTTCCCTTCAAATTAAATGACTTAGGCTAAAAATAAAAGGGCACATACAATTGGTAAAGTCCACTTCATTACTAATAATCTTGAAAATCGGGAAAATGTCATTACATCAAGCCCACAAGAGGATGAATATAAAATACAGAATATACACAAAATAAAAAGAGAAGGTCTTAGGCTTCGGTTTCTTGCTGGGTTGGATCAGAATCCGGGTTGCCACTGCTTTCCTCCTCATCCTCATCAGGGACAACCTCGATGCATTCGTCGATGACATGCTTGTCCAATCTGGTCTCGCTGAGGTTGACCTCTAGACATATAACTTTGGCTTGTGCCAAAATGTTGTCCTTTATCTTGAAGGCTGACTTGTCCCATTGCCGCTCCATGTGCTTGACTTCAGCCTTCAACTTGGAAATCTTCTTAGAAGCATCGACATGGGCCTTTTCAAGTTTTGATAATCGAATCCTCGATTCCTCCAACTATTAATCTCGACGGTACCTACCCCTTCAGCTCATTGAGTTTGGAAGCCAGCTCTTGTTTGGCCTTCTCCAGGGCCACTTTCTCATTTTGAAGAAGTGTTACGCTCTCCTCCAAATCTTTCACTTCCTAGAGAGCCCAGGCATCGAAGGAGATTACAAGCTCTGAGTACCAGAATATGGCCGTCGACTTCAATAGCATATGGCTAATCCACTAGAATTTCTCCATCAGGCTATCTTCATCACCCCAAAATTGCTCAAAGCAAGCTGGGGTCATCAACTCCTTATCCATGAACTATGGATAAGGGAAGTCCTTAGCTAGGACATTGATCTCCAACTTGTCTTCTAAATTCAGAGAGACCTTAGAGTCGACCTGGACAACCTTTTTCTCTTGGGCTGCTTTTTTACCCTTCTACTTTTTCTGAGGCAAAATCTTGGGGCAAAAGACCCCAGGACAGTTGTGAACTTTGCCTCCCTGAAACTCACGGATCCAAGGCTGTCACTCCCGTCTCCTTTGTACGGCCTCTTTAAGACTCAGCAATGGAACTCGACCATGGCGAACTTTGTAGCCATTTCATCTGCAAAGAAAGCAAAAGTCAATAATGGAATATATATACAAAAGCAAAGAAAATGCTAAAGGAAAAAGGGTAAGGACCTAATATCTCCTCGCCACCTCGGCCTCTACGCTGACTATGCCTTTCAAGTGAAGATGATATTTCCCAAAGCTTTACAGGAAGAATTGTATATATAACAACCTGTTCCTCAGGCAAAAGATCATTTTCATCTATCCGGAGCCTCAAAGTTCTTATTCCAATAGACGTTGACCTTTGTGAGTTCTTTTCTTGAGTTTCCCAAACTGGAGTCATTCCCGGAGCTCCAAATATCTTGAAATAGATAGGTTTGAAGTTATGAAATTACTCCTCAATAGAAGGAACACCTTCCTATTAACATGGGCTCAGAAAGAAAGCCAACCCTAGATCAATCCCCCTCCACTAGGTTGGATGAGGGTAAAGAGATAAAAGAAAACGTTGGGCAAAAGAGGGACTCCGAGATATTCACAGATAATCTTGAAGTATTGAATCATCACCCAACTGTTTGGATAAAGTTAAGGGGCAGCTAAGGTTTGCTCTAGAATGGAGAATTGGAAGTTGGCGAACAAAATTCGAATGCCAAGTTTTGAGATTTGGACGTCATACATCCATATCCAGTTCAAGCCATGCCCGTGATTAGTGTAGCACACCCTCTCGTGTCTGCCAAGGACCTCCAAGGTGAAGTCCTGTTTGCATTCACCCTCTAGGGTGATTAGATTCTTTTACCCCAGAAAGCCAGGGAACTCAGAAGTCACAACTGAGGGAGTTCCCAAGACTCTAGGTTCCACCCACTAGTGGATCCAGTGAATTGAGGGTGGAAACTAGAGAATTTTGGAAGCTTGCCTTTTGCATATTTCCTACTCCACTAGGGAACTTAGACAAGGGAAACCGCCTCCAATTACTATTCCGGAACATGAAGATCAATAAACAAAAATGAAGAAATAAAAACAAAAAGAAGAAGGCCTATGATTTCCTCTCTCTAAGTTAATCCTGCAAGAAGCAGGTGAAGAAGAAGAAACGGTGTTGGGGTAGTAACCACTTTCAACGACGTTAAATGGCAAAAATAAAGTGATAGGTAATCATATCCCCCACCATGAGGTAGTTAACAAAAATGATAGAGGTGAAGAGATGCATATAGAGGGAAAAGAAAGAAATAATGAGTGAGAAAAGGAGTCATCCTTTTTTAGTAAGAAAGAGAATGTGAGCGAAGATTTGAACACAAAGGATGGTTTTTGCACTTTCTCTGTAGAATTTCCTTGATGCTCACTATTTGCTTCAGACATTGTGACAATAGGAGGAAAGAAGTTGAAGTAATATTTAAACAAAAGCACCTGTCCCTTACCTCACCACTCAAAGGTTGCGAGGGGCACGAAATGTATTTTCGCCTCCACCACTTGGGGGCAAAACAGTCAAATTGAGGCAAGTCAAATGATGATGGCACGACTTGTGATGTGACTTCGAATCAAAGAAGATAGGAACACATCCCTAGAAAAATGTTGGTTTAAGCAGAGGGCCTGTGCCCAACCTCTGAGTATGTAATCAAGTTTGAAGAAGTATACAACTTGGCATTTGAGGTCATAACCTCAGAGCTGACTTGGGGGCATTATTCCAAACTAGAAGTCTCAAGCCTTTGATGCAATCTTTTATTAAAGCCTATGTTGCATTTGGGCCAACACAGCCCAAGTCGGAGCTCACATGTTATAGGGTTGATGCCAACTCGGAACCCATTCAAAGGAAGTGAATGTGGCATAAGGATGAGAATTTTTTGTGTCACCTACGACAAGAAAGAATGGCACAGCCACAATGTGTGGTTACATATCTCGAATTCACCAATGTGCATAAAGCCATTGAAGGATCCTAAGGTTGATTCCGCGAATGGCAAAACACTCCTACTCATCCTCATCCATTGCCTTCTATAAATAAGTGGTCAACCACTAAAATCAGATACGCAAAAACTCCCCATACACTTGTATCTCTTGACTCTTGCAAACTTAAGCATCGAAGTCCTTACAGGTACACCCCTATCGACGTGGAGGTCCAATTTCAACCTTTTAGCAATAGAGCCAGCATAGCCTTGGAGTCCCAATTTTCTTTGGAGCATTCTAGTTTCCAACTTCCGGTGACTCACCTCCAAACAAATTCTTTTAAAAAGACTTAAAAATTGAAATGATATTAGGTTAGCACTTATGGTCTAAATTTATATTAAATAAGTAAATGATAATTTGTAAAATACTTTGTTTGTCATTAAAAAAATAATTAATATTTGGAGTGGCAATAAACAAATCAAAGATTCTTTAAATAAGTTAATTATTAAAATAATTATAAGAAATTTAAATAAGATTAGGAGGTCTAATAAAAATATATTTCTTTTTCTTTTTTTCCTTTGGTGAAGCGACAAACAACAAGGAGAAAAGAGAAAGTTTTCCTCTGTAAATAGAGGCTTCTTCTTCAGCTTAAGTATCAATTCCAAAAGTGAAATTACAATGTCTTTTGATAGTTTCTCCTATTTTATATAGAGAGAAAATATTCTTTATTTTAAGAAATTATTATTATTCTTTCCCTGTATTTGGATAGAAGTTGTAAAATTATCTTCTACAAAGTGAGAGCCTTTTTTTCTTTGTCTCTGATTTTTCCTCATCATTTCAAGATTTTTTACATTAAACATTTTGTGTCAATTTTAAATTTTTTAATTCTATTTTAGTTGCATAATATTGTTTCCATAACTCTAATGCCCTAACATATTTTTGGCTTCTTAGGCTTTTTTAGTAATTCATCACTAGTGCTCATAAATTATAATATTTAGCTAGGGGGAATCTAGCAAACATTAGCCAACCCTTGTTAGCCCCTCTATCATGCGTAAGTCTAAACTCTGAACCCTATTCAATCTTATATGCAGGGTAGTCAAAGATGGAAGGTGGATTCTTTGACAACTCTATTAAATATGTGTTTATATCAAGTGAATCAACATATCTTGGTGAACATCCTATAGGAATAAAGTGTTGAGATGCATAGCAAAATAGCTCTCACAAATACTCTGATATGAATTCAATAAACTAAATAAAAATACAAAATATTGGGGGAAGAAATTAACAAATAACAATGAGTATAAAGATATAAGAATTTATGTGATTTAATAAATTTCTTACCTACTCCACTCCGAAGGATAAATATTTTCATTATGAAAAGAAAAACAATACAAGAGTATCACTTTACTCCCAAACTCAAAGTCCTTTATACACCCTCTCTCATAACACAAAGTACCATTTTTACACTTGTTCTCTCTATTATATATCTAGGCCATTGATTTTATGTATAGCTAGGGATCCTTAGTCTCTAAAACTCCTTATTTGCATCTTCACATATTTCTGAATATTCCTAATAGATTTTCATATCCTAACAAATTAATTTATCATCTTAACAAATTAATTTTTGGATATTTTTCCCTTTTTTCTTTTACAAAATATTTGGGACTCTACCATATCACTAATTCAAATATTTTTAAATCTAATGATACACATCTTAAAGATATACATAAATAAAATCAATAGCAATCCTATCAAGATATACACATGAGTTAACTTTCCTTATAAATCTCCACCTTGGTGAATGTCTTGCCACTTTGGAAATCATTAACAACTCCACCTCAACCTAAGCCGCTCATATGCAAACCTTCATAAACATTATGAAAAACCCTTATTTGTAAATACCACAAATAAGTACCATTGGCCTAAATGTATAGTAATTACACACAACCTGAATCAACCATATAGCATGGCTCCACCAAATTTGAATCCTTGGCCAATAAACATGTGTAACCCCAAAATTCATTATCAAACTAGATCAAGAGAATAATTCTTCCCACTCAACATCTATCATCTTCTCCTACTTCTTATCCTTTCCTTTCAAGGATTTTACCAACTTATTGAATTAGGATGTCCTTCACTCTTCTTTGCCATAGAGTGAAGTTTCCCTTTCCATTAAATGTCTCGACGGTAAATTTATCAAGATTTGACCTTGTGCTAAATATATTTGTTGGATCGTACCTAACTCAGGTAAGCTTTAATAGCATTTTTTGGGATACATAGCAAAATAGGTTCCACAAATATTTTATTTGGATCCAATAAACTAAATAAAAACACAAACTATCAAGAGAAGGAAAGTAACAAGATGACAATGAGTGTAGAGATATAAGAATTTATGTGATTCAACAAATCCCTTATCTACATCCAACCTAGAGGATAAGTATTTTCACTATGAGAAAAAAATATATAAAAATATCACTTTATTCCAAAATCTAAAGCCCCTTACCTCCCTAATAATCCAAAGTAGCCCCCTTTCACTCGTTATCTCTATTACAAACTTAGGCCATTGGTTTTACTCATAGCTAAGGATTCTTAGCTTCTAAGACTCCTAATTCCCATCCTAACACATTTATGAATATTCCTAATAAATTTTTCATATTTGAACAAATTAATTTGTCATTTTAGCAAATTATTTCTTCGGATATTTTTCCTTTTTTCTTTTATCAAATACTTGCGATTTTACCATATTCTTAATTCAAATATCTCTAAATCTAGAAATACGTATTTTAAGAATATAAATAAATAAAATCAATTACAAACCTAATACATAAACCAACTTTCCTAACTCGAGACGAATGCAACTACAATGCTGGTGAACTTCTCTGGTTAGATCCTCAACATTTGTCAGTAGCCAATTAATATAGGATAAAGGGTGAATGTTATCAATAATTTCTTGAACTTAGCAGAAAAATGGCACAGAATAGGGCACGTGGAAATCTGCTTTTGACTTTATAGGCGAGTTTGCAGGGTACTGTAAACATAAAGGCAGATACTCTGGTGCAGATGGTGGTCAAATCTTCACCTGAAGATTCGCGTTTCTTTCAATATAATTTAAGCGAACCGGGTAACCAGACGCGCAATGTAGCTTGCATGGTCAGCACGCAGGTTCTTGTCTTCGCCACAACTTTCGGATGTTCGGTTCGACCCTCACGTGGTGGATTTTTCTTATTTTTGGGTAACTTTCCATTATTTTATTTGTTTAAAATTTTATTTAATAATTGTTGACATTATATATACACTATAAAGAAAACGTTGCAATAATATACACATATTTCATTCTTTTAATTAATTTAATGTCTTTTTTGTGACAAAAGCTAAGAAATTTAATATCGTATTCTTATTTTATTTTAACCATTAACCAACAATCATTATAATATATATATATATATATATATATATATATATATATATAATTAATCAAATTGAATTTTGAGTCTTTCATTTTTATATTGATAAATAAAATTTATATAAATTTATATTTGTAATGGGTGCATTTCTCATTTTTTTAAATATACAAAATTTTATTATATTAATACTTTCTTTATACATTGCAATTCATATCTAACTAGTTTTTAATATAAATTCTCATATATTATTTTTTTTCAATATTTTCAAGTGGTAGTCCACAATCATCAAGCAAAATCATATCACGATTATAATTTTTATTTCTATAATTATTTCATCTTAAATTAGTTATATATAAAGATGTATTCTGGAATATTTTACAAGTATCTATGTGCATTTTATCATATAATATTAAAAATTATTTATATTATTATATATACAAGCTTAAAAAGCCTTACATAAAATATAATTAAATTAAATTGGACGAGGTTAGTATAAAAATTTAAATTTTTTATATATATCTTATAGGGATTAAGTATATTAAATACAAACAAAATAATTTATAAATAGATATTATAGATATGTTTCACTTTAGTTTTAAGAATTCTTTTTTAATTACAATGTTAAAGAAAGAGATGAAGGTAGAAAAATAAACAATTTCTTTATTAAATTTTTACTTAAATAGTACAATAATATGTCAGTAAGTATTAATTTTAATGATTAATATATACATTTTCATCTCTTTCTAATGATGTGTATTACAATGTGTATATTATCACAATTTTTTTTTAGTGTGTATATAGCAATTGCCACATACATGCCCCAAAAAAAAAAATCAATTGCCAAATAGAAAATCGCAAAAAAAAAAGGGCAAAAAAGTTGCACAATGAGAGTTGAACGCGGGTCCTAAGCTTCATTGGGAAGACAGACGCTGCTTACCCTTACCATCTGTGCTGAGGCGCGGATTTGCATGATGGTACAACAAAAGTATTTAAAAATATATACAGATCTTCACATGAAGATTTGACTAGCGTCGAGTATGCACCAAACATAAATGCTATGCAAACTGTCAGCTAGCTAGATTTAGTCGCTACTTTTGCCACCGTAAATTGCATAGGCGGCAAATATATAGTGTTTATGGATATGATTTAACCAGCTTAATTATACTAATATTAACATTTTTTTTATCAGGTAAAAGGAAACTGCCTTTTTACTCAACCAATTGTTTGGTTGAATTCAGTCACTCCTGCCAGAAATCTGGCAAGTAGTGTTTTCAAGTACTATTACTTCTTTCTATCAGAAGAAAAACTTTTGTATACATCTCAACTCAAGATCATGCATGCATTGATATTTTTTTCTTTTCGTAAAAGAAGTGTTTCTTCTTCATAGTTGTTAGCCTCACGTTTCTCTACCTGAGTGGTGAACAAGATTCCTCTCTTTCGGTGGTAAGTCTCATTCACAAATTTAGGACCAAATAATAATAATAATAATAATAATAATTACTCAACTTTTTGTGGGAGTGGAAAACTTTTGATCCAAGTTCAGCTCGGGAAGCAGACAAATATCCATGTCGCATTCGACCAAGATATGTAGAAGATATATTGAAATCATTGTCTTGTGATGGCATGATTACCACTTTTTCGTTGTTTTGGCTAGTGTTATTAGCCTTACATGCATGTGTCATGCATGAGAAAGACCAAAATGTTGAAATGAAAAAAGCGCCTGTCCTGTAACATCAATGTTTAACTTTCCAAAGTGCGATATTTGGGACCATTAACATGAAGGATCCCGCGAAACTTTCCAAGGTACTAAGAATAAGGATAAAAGTGAGGGCATGACAACCAGAAGGGAAAAGGAAAAAAAATTAAAAAAACAAAATTAAAGGGTTGTCTTATTATGGGATTTGGACTCTTGATTTTCTTATCGATAATCATAATTGTCTTTACTCTTTAAATTACGCCTCCATAGTATAAATGTTAAATCGTGTTTAATGAAAAGCATTTGTGCAAAGTGTTGGATATATCACGTCACTACCGGGGGTAGGGAATAACTAAATTTAATTCAATAGAAACGGAGTACACATAAATCACTGGATGCTCTCTTACGTAATTTCATTTTCAGCTTTATGAGAAAGTACTTTAGCAATGGCAGCCAATTTGTTGATATGAATATGAATGATCTTGACCAACAAAGGCAGGTTCTCTGGACGTTTCACATGCATGGGATATCTGTAGTATATATAACTGATTTTGTAACCGCTAATTAAACTTGAGATATTAAAAAAAAAAAACAAACAAACAAACAAAATAACTTTCGAACAGAAACTTTTGATTTTAGGCTTATATATTAACTTTTTGCATGTGTAAAATTATACCAATATATTTTTTATATAAGGCAGTCGAATATTTTACACGTCAAAAAAGGTTATTTACATACATAAAATTAAAAACCAAAACTTTCACCTAAAATTTTTTTTCATATTTTCAGTGATTCAAATTCAATTAGTGCAAGTTTGCCTATATAAAATGGAGTTCAATTGTCAATTAGGTAAGTAGCTTGTCAACCTTCTATCGCTCATTACTTTTGCTTGGAGTTAAGATTATAATTAAATTTCACTTCACGGAATTCGTGGTTGGCCTCCTAAGAAAAGTCCAAAGTTGGCCTAAGATTTTTGTGTGTTGGATTTGATTGATTTTCTTTTCTAGATATGAATAAAACGCTTTTCCTCCATCCCTTCCTTTATACGTATTATCATCTCTGCTTTCTTCCAAAGGGTTACCACTTAACTTGTTAAAGTATTTTCAAAAACTAGCCCATCATAAGTTGGAGTGATAAATATTTCTTTCTCTTAACTTATAGCCTCAAATTTAAGTCTTGGATATAAAATAATTAATGTTGGAAAAATCATATCTTATATGAGTTCTTAAATGTTCGAATAAAATTATTTTCAATAGAAAAATACTTATAATTTCAATGAAAAAAATATTTTCAGGGAGATATTCTCAGGTTATCTCGCCACACAAAAAGGCGTATGATATTTTAGGACATTAGAATCAAGCCAAATATTAACTATCAGGACAAGGATTGACGAGAGTAATCTAGAGTACAGAAATCAGTAAGTACAGAAGAATATCTTATCTTATTCTTTGGAAGCTTACTGGCCCACTAAAATAAAATTTTGTAAACAAAAAGATATTTTGGATTTTCTATAGCAATTTTAAATTTCGTAAATTTATTAATAAGTACCTCAAAGGATCTTGTTAAGCATTCAAGAAACAAAAACAATACGTAAAAAGTAGACCTTTTTAGATCATTTAATACATCGAAAGCTTAAAAACCCTAATTTATATATAATAGTTTCCTTTTATTATTTTTTCTACAAGGCACTTGTTAGTAAACCTCTTTTTATTTTGATAGATGCACCTTTGTTGTGTTTATAAGTGCTACGGGTGATAATTTAAGGGGAAAAAGGACTTTACTAACATAGCGATTCTACAGTTTAAGTCGTAATATTTATATAACTATATAAAATATATTTAATTATCCGCTCAGAATTATGTGAAAATTATGTAGTCTGAGTACTTGCTAGAACTTTACTATGTATTGAACCGGAACGCTCAACTAATAACAATGTATGCAATTGATTTTCGGTGAACCTAAAATCTAAAAATGTCAAATTAACTAGTATCTTTTTCTATTGATGCAGCTATCAAATTGCAATGTAGATCACCTCTAGCTATTAATTTTATCTTTTTCTGAATTATTTTAAAACTTTTTCATATACTCTGACCAAAAAAAATACCTTTTCATATACTATCTCACATATGAATATATGATAAATATTTATATACTCGCGGCGGCTGGGCTGCGGGATCATGTCCCGGAGAAGTGAAAGAGAGTACAAATTTAGAGAATGGGAACAATTAGGATGTAAAATTTTAAAATGCAATCTCTACCATGAATATTTTTTAAAAGGAAATCTAAATGTAAATATTAATGATTTGATTTGATTTATAAATTAAATTTTATATTTGGAATGATGATGTAAAAATAGGATTTGAATTGATTTAGAAATCAATTCTTATGTTTATAATAAATTAGATTGTGTTTGGAATGATTAAAAATGGAATTGATTTGATTTGATTTGTATTTAAATTTTAAAATCAAATCAATTCCCATCAAATCCTTTCAATTTTGATAGAATTTCAAATAGAAAATAGTTAAATTTTATGATAATTAGAAATTACTTCATTTCTTATTTTTAAAACACCTAAACACAATATTTGATTTCTAAATCAAATTATTTCCATTTTTTTAACATTCCAAACATACTCTAAGTGACCCAAAATGAATCCGAACATTATCTAACCATGTTAAAACACTACCTATAAATTAAGTAAGAATTCGAATTACTACCGGTTTGTAGGTAATTAAAAGGTTAAAGCTCGAGATAATCAATACTAATAGGTCATATCAGAAATCATTATTACTAAAAGAAAAAGTTCCATTTGTAACCACCCCCCGAAAAAAAAAAAAACTAACAATCCCTCTCAATTTTTTTGGAATATTTTTTTGGAAAAAAAAAAGACATCGTAAATATGTCTAAATTAATCTATAAAAGAATTACTATATATACAAAAAAAAAAAAAAAGGCATGCAGTAGTCGTTATCGGTTTTATCATTTAACTTATGCTCATGATCAGAATACTGCAAATATTGATTATTTCAGAAAAAATGAAAATAGATATAATTAGGCGCAGCATTTGTAAAAGCTAAAAAAAATTAAGGGCCTTAACTTCCAAGACATTTCGATGGGCTTTTTTACCCAAATAAAAAAAATATTGCTTACATATATGTCTTTTTTTCAACTTTATTTTCCAAAATATCCTATTTTTGAATACTATAGGAAATCGTTGCAGGTTAAAATAATTTCTAAATACCTACGCTATACAGAAATCAGCCAAGTTTTACACGATTTCAATACTGGTTTGAGATTGCATAGAAATCAACCAAGGTTTGCACGATTTCTATACTAGTCCAAAACACAAAGAAACTGGCCAAGGCCTCCATATAGCAAATCAAATGTGTGTATCTTTGGATGCTAGTGCTTAACAAACCCACTAATCAAGGTGCGATTGTACCCGAAGTATGGAACCTGCATTGCATATCAAAACCTGTCTGCTGCAAGTACGGCTCCATTAGTGCATGTGGCTAAGGTATATAGTGATGCTTAGTGCACAGAACTCAAGTATTCTTTGGAGCATGAATACAACATTGTTAATATTAACTATTTAGATTAGTATCATTTTATTGTAGAGCATGGTGATTGCACATTGCATATGCATAATTAATGTCAACGATGCTGCATTCATGCTATACGATCTACTTAAGTGCTGTGCACTAAGTGTCACCATCAGGAGTATGGATGGGATAGACCAACTTAGGAGATTCGACCCCGTAATTGCCAAATGAATGGGCCTAACCCCCCAACGAAACAGGCGAGACTGCTAGATTTTACCTAAATCATGTACATGGTAAATTGTTTTGTGTTTTTAATTTTAATTTGGCTGTAATATTGGTTATTATCTTGGTAAAATGTTACGTTACCTTTTGCAGGCATGATCGATGGAGTTTTGGACATAGCGTGCAGTTTTCATTCATAATCATTTTATGTTATCAATGTGTTTTTCTGTGTATCTTTTTGAACGTGTATCTTCATTAGTTACAATACTCATGTACATTAAATACTCATGTTTCCTCCATTTGCATTGGCTTTTTTCTCTTTTGTTTATATTAATTACTTATGTATCATATCTACTGTTGAGCATTAGTTACTTATGTTAAAAATAGGGTCCATTTATTTATATTACTTATGCCATAATCAACAATCAAAATTTCGATGAATTTATATATTATTTGCATTGAAATTGTGCGAACCTTGACCAATTTTTATACAATCTCGAATCAGTATTAAAATCGTGCAAGACTTGACCAATTTCTATACAGTGTACATATTTACAAATCATTTTAGCTTGCAGTGATTTCCGTATAATATCCAAAAATAGGACATCTTGGAAAATAAAATTGAAAAAAGACACACACGCAATTTTTTTCTTAAATTTTATTTGGGTAAAAAAGGCCATTTCTATCTATTCCTTTTTAAAGTTTCGTCACGGAAAAACAGAAGTCAAGGCCCCTACAATCCTCGAGAACTTACTCGTGAGAAGAAAAAAATTGAATTCATCAACTGCTACACTTACAATTATGAACAAGATTATCGAAGCGGAACGTTTCAAACCCCCCTCCCCTTTCTCTCTTTTTTTTTTTTTCCCTCCTCTTCTCCCGGGTCTTTTTTCTCCCTCTCTTCCTTCTTTCCATCTCAAATTAAAAGAAAAGATTCTGCTAAAAATTGAAAGAGTAAGATGTGTTGAGATCAAAACCACAAAAAGGGTTTGATGTGTATGAGTTGATTGTGATTATAACAAAACTAATCCCCTAAACAACAAAAACCAGAATACCATTTCATTTTATACTGTTGAAGAATTATAAATTTAGGACAAGGGAAAGAGAAAGATCACACAAATAATAGTTAATATATTATTTATAGATAATGGGATACAAATCACTAGCCTAATACCTTTATACTAATGGCTAGGTCAAATACTAGAACTACTAGTATGAGCCTAAGTTCTCTAACAAGAAGACTAATAACCTTAATTAAACAATTTAGGAACACATAACAAACCTGGAATCCTAAGATTTGCTTCCTCAATTAGATGACTAATTGAGTCCACAATATATTCTGAATATATTTTACATTAATTTAAAGACATTCTCATTGTTCTCCAACACTCCTCTTCAACCCTAAACCCTAAACCTTAAAGTTCACTATGCTTTAGCATAAAACAATGCATCTAATGGAAGTTAAGAAACTCAAGCTGAACCATCCAAGTAACATCTTTGGTTGCACTTCTAATAAGAAAACTGAAATCTAAGGTGGCTCGACCTCGATGATAGACCTTTCCTCCTAAGATAGGCCAACTACATTGTGGTGGCTCCATCTAACGGACAGCCCCCTCCTCTAATATCCTTGGGTGGCTTCACCTTGTTGATAGTCCTTTCCTCCTAGCATAGGCCACTAACCTAGTGGCGGCAGCCCTCTCCTTTAATATCTTTGTGGCACCTGGCCTCACTGGTTGCTGCTTGCATCCAGCGAGGCAGCCCTTTACCAAGTTCAAATAGAATAAGGCGCACCAATTGTTGTCAAGAGGCTTATAACAGGAAAGCAAAACCAAAAACAGGAGAACAATAACCACTCACAAATCAAGATACTATTGCCTTTTTTTTATTTTTTTAATGAAAGGAGAGGAAGAAAATAAGAGGGAAAAAAAAAAAGCAAAATAGAACCAAGAAAGTAGAAGAGTTTCAAGAACTCAAATTAGTATATGGGAGGAACTCTTATCAAGGTTGCTGGTACCACTCTGACACCATGGTGAAGAATTATGAATTTAGGATAAAGGAAAAGAGATAGGTCACAAAAATAATACTTAATATATTATTTATAGATAATGGGATACAAAACGCTAACCTAATACCTTTATTTATACTAATGGCTAGGTCAAATACTAGTACTACTAGTATGAGCCCGAGTCCACAAACAAGAAGACTAATAACCCTAATTAAATAAATTAAGAATCCTAAGATTTGCTCCCTCAATTAGATGAGTAATTGAGTCGAAAATATATTATGGATATATTCCATATTAATTTAAAGAAATTATCAATATTCTCTAACTATACATAACAGGGTGATGATTAATGCACAAAAAGTAAAATATGAAAATAAAAAACAAGAGAAAGAAAAGGCAAGGACTAAACCCACCTTTGCTCTTCCATTCTTCTTCGTCTAAATCATTCATTTCACTAGCTCCAACCATCCCAAATCCTTTCTCCAATGAAACTCACATACCTTCTCACCAATGCTTTCTCCTCGCCATCAACCCCATCACCAACCCCAGGCTTCTATGGGATCTAAAGATACATCATTTTCAGACTGCTGCATGATAATTATCTATAGTCTGCTTCATTGCATCCAACTGTGACATGACAAATTCCACTTTCTTGTAGCAAATCTCATTGGCTATTCTTGAGCCATAGTCACACTTCTCAAACGGACGATATTCACAAGCACTTTTGATTTCATCACGCAATGCCACTTGGATGTCCTACAAGACAGGAAAAAAAAGGTTGAAGAGCTACCAAACTTACAGGATTCCAACTCTTAACAAAATTAAACACAATTTAAAAGTTTTGAGCAACAAATTCGCAATGGTGAACCAAAACAAGAACAAAGAGAACTCTTAACAGACTTAAGGACACAATTTAAAAGTTTTGTACAACAAATTCGCAACGATGAACCAAACCAAGAACTAAGAGCCTGTTGATCACAAGTTCACAATATTTATAAAAATTCACACCTTCATGATCACCATTTAATCCTGATTAATTAAGCTTGCTGATGGTTCACCATCTATGCTACATTTGGGAATTCAGTCTTATTTAAATTTTGAATAAGGATGCTCGGAATGTCTTTGATATTGCTCCTTTTATGTTTCCCACCCTATATCAATTCGTTTCCTGCCCTTCCAAGAATGCAAAGATCAAAGGAGGTGGTCTTTCTCACAAGTTCACAAATACTGAATATCCACACAATACGGGGACGAGATATGATAAGTGATAAGCGGCTGAAGTAGCTTTAAAGTACTAGTAGCCAAATCTTATTGTTGTTGACTTAAATTTGGAATGATGTGATATAAGATGTCTATGAATAGGGAAATCACAGATTCAGAGTTCTGATTCTAGCTCAGAGAAATTTTGGTTGCAAGTAATGTAGGTAATGCTAGAACAAGAATGGTGTAAATTCCAAAAAATTTGAGCCTTATGAAAAAAAATTTTGTTTTGCAATGCTTGGTGTACATCTTTATATAAAATTAATTATTGACATGGGAAAACTTCAATAAGTAGTTATACTATTGTAGTTTTGCTAGCGTGTGTTCTTTTATGGACTTCAACAAATACTGCCCCTCATACATGTATAGACAATACTGAAAATGAATTTCTCAGAGACAAGGACCTTGATTAATTGCATGAATTCAAGACAGTGATTTTGGACCACGTCTTTCCTAGGACCAACAGGGCTTGCAAGCTCATCCATGACTCCTCCTGCAAGCTCCAAAACCTTGACAATTCTCTACAAATAACCATGAAAAAAAAAAGTATCAATAAAAACAAACTGTGATGTCCTGCCATCCCATGACATTACTTCTAAATGCTTTCAATTTTAAATATTACCTTTTCAACATTCTGAAGTCGCTGCAAAGAAGTTGTCTGGCCCTGTGAATCCATGAATGTTGCTTCCTTCTGTTCTGTAATTTAAGCCTGAATAATAACAATAAAAAAGAAATAGCAAGACTTGATAAGCATCAAATGCAGTATTTTACAATCTCATATCTCAAATCGCAAGAATTGGCAGCAGCCAAGAGAGTTAGGGTGCAGTGTAGGCACAGCAATGGGGCAGGGAGAGGCGAGTTTGGCCCAACCCGACTCAGCCTCGTACCTTTCTAAATTGGTCCGAACCCGCCCCTAAGCCACCTTGTGGGTCCTTAAAACAAATACCCACACCCTACCCACAGGGAAATATCATGACCCGCCAGCCTGCCCATACCTGAACCCTACAGGCATGCTATTTGTTTTTTTAATGCCTTCACGAAAATATTTAAATTTGATTTACGGTTTACACAATAACAACTTGAAATCTTTAAAAAATTATCATCTAACAAATTAAAAGACATGTTCAAAGGACCTATCCATGATTCAAACAACTAATTTAACACCATAATGTCTAAACATAGCAATATCGTATAATTTAGACCAACATCACCCAATATCTAAACACAACAGAGTCATAGAAATTAAACAAACAAACTCTTTAAGAAGGTTTCTAAGTCATTTAGGAACTAGTTCATGTAAATATGAAGGACAGAAAGTAAGAGTTAAATTGGGGAGTTTTGTATTTCTAACCAGTAGTAACTCTAGGAACAGACCTTGTTGAGGATTTTACTAACACTCTAAAAACAGAGAGAGAAATTATTGAAGTTTGAATGAAAATGAATATAAAGCATGTTCAAACAGCTAGCTGTGCTCTAAGAAGAGAAAGAGAAGCTTATCAAAAGAGCCAATGCCGAAAAAAAGAGGGGCTTGAATGCTCGCGTGACAAATAGGGTTCAAATAGGAATAGATTCTACTGTGTGTTGCGTACCAAATGCCCCAAACATCAAAATGTTAGAGCTAACGAGCAGCAAAACATCACAAATTGACATAAACATTACTGGAGCGATGGGGAGGGGAAGAATTTTCTAAATATTAGAAGCTGTGAATGATTCAAATTGAATCATTTTGACAAACAGCTAATGAGCATTGTACCCATGAAGCATGATCACAGCAAAAACCAATATCCCAAAACATACAAACACATCACCACAACAACAACATTAAAAAAAAAAAAAAACAAACACAACTTTCTTCCAACCAGCATCTTCGCATCACCACAACAACAACAGCAAGGAACAAACAAAAACCAGCGCTTTCATTCAAAAAGAAACGAGACAGATGAGAACCTGAGGGGGCGGCGGCAGAGGCAGAGGCAGAGGCTGAGACTGAGAGAGGAAGACAGTCGACAGAGGAGCGCTGAGAGGTGAGAGGGGAGATGGCTAGTAAGTGGGCGTTGCGGTGCAACGCAAGAATGTGATGTGAGGCAGAGAGTGAGAATGAGAGACGCAACCCTAATGTTTGACCCTTTTTTATTTTTTATTTTTTTGTTTCCCTCCTTCGGATTTAGATATTTGGTCTTTTGTTATTTTAAATTCAATTCGAAAAATATAATTGGGCTGTAAAATGAGTCTGAGGTTGGATTAGGCAATCTAATTTTAGCATGCTTGGATTACCTGTTGGATTAGAATTGATTTTGACCCTCAAAATTGATCTGATGTTGTTTAATTTTTAGAAATCAAAATTAATTCCCTTTTTAAAATTGATTTTAGAAGAAATAAAAAAATTTTACTTTATCAGGATCACTTTTAGATGAACTATCAAATATAAATTATTTTATTTTAAAATTAATTTCAATAAAATTACTTTTATTTAGAATTAATATTACAAAAATAAAACCAAATATATTATTTGCTAGCATACTCTTAAGTTTAACTTTAATATAAATTCAGTATAATTTATTTAATTTAAAGACTACCTCCATATCTCTCTCTCTCTCTCTCTCTCTCTCTCTCTCTCTTGAATATTGATGGAGGTTAGCAACCTCTACAATATCATGATTAGACAAAAACGCATGCGTCATTTATTTATTAAATAACTTATTTTTAACGATATTATTGTAATTTTTTCCTTATCTTGATAAAAGTAAATCAATTTTTTTCTCTCTTCTCTCTCCTTATCTCATTTTTTATGAAAAATTAATTTTTATGAGTTAACAATAGATAAAAAGAGAGAAATTATTTGGGTTTATTTTGATTAAGACGAGTGATAAATTATAATAACACTCTAAAAATAAGTTATTTAATAAATAAAGAAAGATATTTTTATCTAATCATGATATGGTGCAGAGTACTAACTTCCACTAATGCCAAAATGAGGGGAAGGAAATTAGTGGAACCCAATAAATTATTATGATCAATTTAATAATCAAGTAAATAAAATAAAATCTAATAAATATTTAACCAACATTGACTGAAAAAAATCATTACAAAAAACTATAAATTTATAAAGGTGAAAATAGAATTGAAAATATAATTAGTATAGTAGAGATTCAACCATGGCAAATTTGTTTGCAAAATTTTTGCAATTAATGACAAAATAAGATATAGCATATCACATCACATTTATTATGTGCGAATTTGAATGAAAAAATGATGACTCCGATTCACATTTCTTATCCCATAATAGACCTATCTATGCCTTAAATTGCTCTATTAGGTTTGTTCATAATTACTATTTTTATATTTCAAAAAGAGTGAAGGGAGAGAAGCACACTATTTCATATCAACGCACTATCAACATACAATTTCATAAATAATGTATGGTTAGTCAAAGTGATAGGTGTCTTGATCCCTTAACTAGAGGTCTCGAATTCGAGTCTTAAGAATAAAAAAATTCTTGCTGAGAGACCCCTACCCCCTTCAGAGACTTCCGTCAAATCAGGTCGGATTAATCAGGTTCTTGATAATAGGGCTCGGATACTGGTAGTTCAATCGAGAAAAAAAACACACACACACACAAAATTTCATGATTACTATTTCTATACATTTTGTTGTATTATAACTTCTATCTAATTATTTCATATATACACACTATCATATTATTTGGGTTTGAACTTTCACTTTTGTTCTGTTGGTCACTCATCACACTTTTGTTCTCTTCGTGAACTTTATTTGCAAGTTTCAATGGTTCAGTCTTGCAAAGGAGTCCTTGCATCTTCATGTTAGGGTTATTCGCTTATGGAATGTCCCAAGCTATGGAAACTCAAATGATGGGAACCACATTGCAAGGGAAACAGTTGATTAGGTTACAAGGATTTGGAGACATGGATTGATTTGGAACTCTCTCATAATATTTGGGCTGATTGGAAGACATTACTATCATTCGTATTTTAGCCCATTAATTAAATATTATTGATCAATATATTTTGATTTTTGATTTTATTATTTGGATTTTTAATTAGGATTAGTTAAGTCATATCTTATAGTTAGAATCATATATTTTGGTTAACATCATATCTTTTAGTTAGTATCATATCTTTTAGTTGTAAACAAATCTTTTAAGAGGGTATCAAATCTTTCTGGATTAGATCAAATATTTTTATGATTAAATACTTTTATCTTCTTTTTTTTTTTTTGATGTTTTAAATAAGCAAATTGCCCTATGGATTATTCAGTTTTACTATCAATATTGTGAGATTTATTCCTTTTACCCTCATGCTTTGTGAGTTCTTAATATTCTTGGTTCTTGATGCATCTATAAACAACGGGTTAAGAATCTTAATCCTTATCCCAAGATTATCCATTATGGGTTGATTGAGGGTCACGGGCATCATATCCCAAGATTCTTATTCATGGGTTGAGTAAGGGTTGCGGGTGCTATATGATTCCAAATCTCTTATAGGTGTTGCGTTTCTAGATAGGGTTCGTATCAGTTTGGTATCAAAGCTTTGGTTCTATTTATCCTTATTTTATTTTCGTGTTATTTGTTTCTTAGGTCTTCATAGTTTGTGTCTTTTTTTTTATATATATTTCCTTCTTCATTTAGTTAAGAGGAAGAGAGAGAAAATTGCAAAAAAAAATAAAAAAAAGTCACGCAAAAAAGAAAGAGAGAAGAAAAAAAAATCTTTGTTTAGTTTTCTACAAAATTTTTTGGTAGTTTCTCTTACCACTAACAGAAAAGTGGCCAAAATAGTGCCAAAATGACCTTTTATGGCCTCAAAGCGACCATTAAATTTTGCTCTACCTTTTTACAATAATGTCACTCTTGTCTAGGGCTTTCTGAAAAGGGATAATAATAGTCTTTATGATACCCAGATCAAAAGTTATGGCTATTTGAAGTTGAGTCGACAAATTTGGGATCGATTTTCATTGACAGCTTAGGTTTCCTTGATTCTTTGTTTGTGTGGCATTATTTGGACCTCAGATACTAATTACTCACTTATTATTGAGGGTTCATGGAATTTCTGAGTGGTAAAAGTGCAATAACCTCTATCAAAGAGGTCATGCTCGAGTCATGAATTATATTTAGAGATTGCTATGGTACTATGAAAACTTATAACTTGAGAAAATTATAAATATGTCGCTAACAACATCTTATATTATTACTGAATAAGGGTTTACGATTCCAAGTATTTGAAAAATCTATATATAATTTAAAAATACAACATTGTGCAAGACATAAACACCATCATACACAAAATAGGTCTTGCTCTCTATCCTTCACTTTACACTTGAGTCAGAGTTCTTGGTGCTGAACTCAAGTAATCGACACTTTGTGGTTTGTAGAAATCCTGAAAGCTTGTTCTTTGTATTGAAATATTTACGGAAACACACAAGCAGGTAGTAAGAATCTCAGATTTTCAGTAGGTATACTCAATCCATTAAGTATGTACAAGTGTTATCGTAAGTTTTCCTGCTACTTTGGTTTGTTATGAAAAGGTGGACGAACACACATATGTTCAATTTTAAGTTTGAAAATATATTTCTCAAAGTGGGTTGCTTTTAGCAATCACTTGGCACTTTTTTCGAACAAGCACAAGAGCAGTAATAATAAATTTTCTAATCATAATATTGGTAACTATGTAGCACAATAATATAATGGAATATGTATATGCAGATGCATGTAAACTAAATAATGCAAGTGTACTGGTTTTTCTTGGCTTTCTTTAACTTTCTTTACTTGACATATCTAGGCGTTACGTATTGCCATCCCTAGGGTGTCTGCATATGTCTTTAATCTTTACCATCCTTGGATAACCTGATCTAGGTGTGAGCTCAACTCGTGACCATTGTCACATAATACTGACCCGCAAGGGGACCCACGTGCCTCTACATTGGAGGGATCTTATTTTGGCCAATTGCCTCTAAGGTAAGTGAATCTCATAGTTTTAACTGCCTTTATAGGGAGTGACTCAATGTGCAACTACCTCAAAGTGAAGGGATCTTATCTCTTTTATTCACATACTATTTGAATTCACATTCACATGTACACATCATATGCTCATATATTCATGCATGAATATGCTTAAGGAATTTATAATCATGATACATAATTCATCACATTCACATGTACACATCATATGCTCATATATTTATGAATGAATATGCTTAAGGAATTTATAATCATGATACATAATTCATATATTTTTGCTGAGAATCCGGTAGCATAACAACTAAAACATGAGGCTTTCTAATATATAGATAGTAAAATTTCAACCAGCCAATCCAGTAATCAGAATCATCATATCAATAAGTGAATATCAGATCATTATGATAAGAAATTACATAAATAATTCAGCCATTGGCTCTTTATAGTCCATGGAGCTTCTAAATCTTAATGTTGTCAAGTTGTCTCATTTTCCTCAAATCTGCCCTATTCTTCTAAATTGTGCTATAATTTCATTTTAATTCATTTTAATCTAGAAATTTAATACATTGTAGCCCTTTTGTCTACTTTTAAACTTCTTTTGTCCCATCAAGTTTTGAGGTGTATAAGTTAAGTTATTAGAGTTTTACTCAAAACTGCCTTGTTTCAGGACAAACTTGAGCATCTAAATTTAAAAAATCACTAAAATTTCATCCTTCATTATTTTCATCCGAATTTTATATAAAAATGAAGCTATTTTGATTATCTTTCAATCCTCAAAGTTTCACTCCAATTTGGTAACTAGAGCTAAAGTTATGAGCTTCTCAAATGGGCTACCTTATTTTAATCCAAGCAGAGCATAGGTAAAATTTCAAGAATTACTTGGGAAAATTTATTCATTATCTAGCTTTGAAATTTTCATAACATAATCCTTTATGTCTTAGATGTCTAATAACATTGGTTTCAATTAATTTGAAGTTATATAGGATAGGTTATATCCTCACATAATGCTCTAGTTAGGACAGAGAGTGAAAACCAATAGCTAAATTCAAAAGTTCATAACTAATTCATTTTAAAGCTAATGGTCTTATAGTTTATATTCCTAGATTTCTCTTGAAGTCTAGTTTCATGTAAAATTAGTTTCACTTGAATTTGATTTCTATAGGTTGAGTTATGTTGTTTGCCATACAGACATTGCCTAGGATTTCTATTTTATAGCTTTTCTGTTATGGTTCTATCTTGTTCTTTTGATTTAATCTTCAATCTAAACCAAGTTTTCCTATCTTGAGTCACTAGAAACGTGTCATATTATCATCATAAAAGAACAAATCATGAAGAATACAAGAATACCATATCAAACACATAACCACAAACATAAGAAAAGCTAATAATTTGAGCTATCTACCTTAAAATCCTTAAAACCATTGAAGCAAAGAAGCCAGGAATCAACTCCTAGCCTTCTTTCTTCACCATGGTAGTAGCTCACATGGAGGTAGAAGGACTCCACTTGATGGTTGATGCTCAAATTGATAGAGGGGTTTTGTAGAAGAAAAGATGATGATCAATTTTCACAAAAAGAATAGGTGGTTTTGAGGCCAAAAAGGCCATGAACTATGAGCTTGAAGCTCATTGCCATGGACGATTAGAAGAAGAAGATGAAGATGGAGAGGCAGTGGGGAAGTGAGGGTTGAAATAGGGCAAGGAAGGGAAAAAAATGTTGGCTTATGATGTAAGTTTGGTTGACTTCTTTGTTAAGTTCATGGCTTAATCTCTATTGGTGGATATAAGACAAGATTCAAATTCACTAAAGCCTAAGTTTTGGGTGGCCCTGGTCTGTCCACTTAGAGCACTGGTGTGGCTTATCTATGGCCACATGCTCTAGCTATTCCCCTGCCAAGTTTATCTAGCCTCTGGAGGTTTTTTTTCCATAGATTTGTCATGCTTCGGGACAATATAGGACTCTTGAGGATTAATTCAAGGTATCTAGCTATTAATTCAAGGTACATAGGGAAGATATTTGTAGAAAAGGTGAGGTGACTCACCTAGCTAGGCATGTAGCCCACATTGTGACGTGTGCCCCACTCTAGGCCATATATAATAGGTGTAATCTCTTGATGATTAAACCCTCTAGTATCTTATACCACTACCTAATCGATTTTCACCTCCAGAGAAATTCTACTTGTACTCTATTTCTACTTGTATTTTAGCTGTCCATTGGCATTGTGGGGCCCATATATTCCCAAAATTGAGATTTTTTGTCTAATGCCCCTCTCGACAACCGAAATCCTTTAATTATAATTTTGCCCCTAATCCTACTACGACTCACCTATTTACTATTTTGCCCTTGCCTTAGGCTCGAGCTTTCTCCTATATGGGGCTATTCCTAGAGTTGGGGATGTTACAAAAAGGCAAAAGTGATGAGTTCATTAGAGGATAAAAGCCAAGAAAAGTTAAGTGTAAACATGAGTGGATTGAGTGACTATCCTACGAGTGTAAACATATGAGGGAGTGACTAGTAAGGTCTTATTTTATCTATTGGACTAATAATTTTATGTAGGTAAGAATGTCATATTCAGGATTAAAGAGGACGAACAGTCTACCATCAAGGAAATACAGAGGCAGCTCAAACGTCTCAGTATGACCTTAGAGCTGATGAATGAGTGCTTAGTAAGGAATGAGGCATCAGAATCTCATATAAGACAACCTCACAAGTGAGCTCAAACTCGTTTGGAAGATGAGGATAAACCATAGTACATTGAATATGAAAATAACTAGTACAATCGGAGAAGAGGATGACATAGGAAAGAGCAAGGATCCCTAAATAGGCAGGACAATAATTTGGATAGTATAAGGACAGTGATTCCATCCTTCCAAGGGAAGAATGATCTAGATGCCTACTTGGAATGAAAGAGAAAAGTGGAGATAATATTTACTATAGTAATTACTTAGAGGAGAAGAAGGTAAAATTAACTGCTATTGAGTTTACTTATTATGCTATTGTTTAGTGGGATCAAATTACTTTGAGCAGGAGGAGGAACAAGGAGAGACCTGTTGATACATGGGATGAGATGAAGACGTGGTGGAGAAAGAAAGCTTCATGCAGAGAGGTGAACCACAGAGAGATCGAACCGCTGCCAGAGAGGTAGAGAGATGAATAGGGAGAAAGACAATGGAATAGAGAAAGAGATGGGACAAAGAGAGTGAGTTGCAAGATTGAGAGAAACAGATGAGGCTGAGATAGTGAGAGAGGGAAAGAGAAATAGTGAGAGGTGGAGGTGTGTATTAACTGAAAGTAGGAAATAGGGGGAATTTTTGTGTGTCACCACCAAAGAGCCATGGGACAAAGAGAGTGAGTTGCAAGATTGAGAAAAACAGATGAGGTTGAGACAATAAGACAGGGAAAGAGAAATAGTGAGAGGTGGGTGTGTGTTGATTGAAAATAGGAAATTGGGGGAATTTGTGTGTGTCACCACCAATGAGGGTGTTGTGTGGTCTCAAGCAAAACGAAATTGTCATGACCCTTCGTGGCCGTGACCGGCGCATAGGGAATTTCCATTCCTTAGCAAGCCTAACCAAAAATCTATGTAAAAACTGACAGAGTTTCCCCTAAAGATAGGACATTCCCAATTATACAAAATCTGCAAAAAATTTAACCAGGCAATCCAGCACAGCTTAAACACAATTACACATACCTATGTACATACATATAATTATAGTTTGGAAACCTTACACACATAAGGCTATCAAAAAGAGTTGTGTAGCTAAAGTAAGTTCAACAAAATAACATATTTGCTTCATTAAGCCCAAAATGAAAAACTAGATTGATACAACATAATTCTAATCCAACCCCGGACTCTGCCTGTAGTTCATGGAGCACCATATCATCACAAGCTATTCATAGCTATACAAACAATAATCCAAAAGAGAAGCCAAGGCCCTTCCAGTGGGCTCACCAAAATGGGGCAAGCAGAAATCCTAGTGAGCAGGAGGAGCAGAACCCGCCTCAACGGCTAAATCTAAAATGGATAAAGAAACCACGGAGTGAGTTATAAAACTCAGTGAGAAATAATGTACTCATAGGTGGCATGAGACAAGCAAAAACATTCAACTAATCTTTAAATTATGAAGATGGAATACAATCACTTTCTTTCAACAAAAGAGTCTTTGAAAATATTGAGTTCATACTATGATAAAACTTCAAGGGAGATTCCTATTCCAGAAATAGCTACCTGAGTGGGTCGCCCTGTGGCCTAACTCCAGCAGTAAATAATAACTGTACGCCTGTGCATATCTATAACTTCCGAACATGTTGGCCGACATGCCGGGCTATCAGTCCCCCTGCTAGCTGGGTTATGCAAGGTGCACCAAGGCTAATGATACTGTCATTAGCAAACAGTTCTGTTATAGTTTCTCCCTTTTGGAAAACTTTACTCATAATGAAATCCTTGTCAACAAGCTCTTCTTTTAATCTAACTTATATATTCTTACTATAACATTAATGCATGATGAGAATTTAGAAAATTTCCACATTCTAACATATGTAATTCTTAAGTCTTGTCTCATGCTCATAACATTTAACATCCACTAAATCTAAATTCTAATTAGTAAACTAGAGTTTAACATAGTTTCATAAAGAATTAAATTCCAAACTAAAAACAATATAAATTTGAATCATCTTTCAAAGTGGTTAGCAATATAAATTGGTATCATATATGCATAACTTCATATAAAATTTAACTATGAGCACACTATTCACTCACTACTAAGATCCCAAATCAAGAGCTTAAGTAGGTGTTGCCTCTGAGCCAACCGGAGTCTCCTCGGAAGAGTCCAAAGCTACAAAATATATAAAACTAACATAATAAGCTTTTAAGAAATCAAACTCAACCCCAATCAATACCTAAACATAAAATCCCCAATTTGAACCCTAACCTTCTCCACCCCAAAACCCATACTCCACTTCAAGCAACAAAAATAACCAATCTATGGCTAAAAGGAAGTAGAAAGTATTGATAATTTACCTTAAAGTCTTGAAAGGAGGAGTGGAGCAAAGAAGGAGTTTTGAGTCTCCTCCACCTTCCTCTTTCTCTCACTTCAAGAAGGTAGAGAGAGAGAGCTCAATGAAGATGATGGTGATGGTGATGATGAAGAAAAAGATGTGAGAGAATGGATTTGTGAAGAAATCCAAAGGGAGAGATGATGGGTTAAAGAGGTAAGTGAGAGTGGAAGGTTTTTAGAGAGAGGAACCTAAGAGAGAGAGAGTTTGAGTGAAAATGAGGGAGAGAGAGTCAAAACTTACTCAAAAAGTCGGACAGGGGGCGCCTAACAGCCTGAAACACCTTCAATTATCCTGACAGCGGGCGCTTGGGCGATGGTTTCTAGCACCTAGGCGCCCAAACCCCTAAAACCCAACATGCTGATAACACTATTGGCGCCTAGGCGCCCAAATCTCGCGTAGGCACTGGTACCCTAAATTTTTTTTTTATATATATACACACACATTTCTAAACATATATCTAATCCAATAACTTATAAATACACACAAAAAGGAATACTAATCTAAAATATTATATCAAATCCTAAGGCATGACAGAAATTGTGTTATAAGGAGAGTGTGCCATTACATACTATATAGATTTCTTTATTTTTTTTTTAAAAGCATCCCCGTTTACTTTAAATTTAACTCCTCTATCACCATAAAATTTAAAGTAAAAGGAGAGAATACTCCAAAGACTCTAACTTATGTGAATTTTAAAGTTTTCCATTACCAACATTTTATCTTAAATAGATGTTTTAGTTTAATTAGGGCATTATAGTTTACAAGTCTATCAATGTGCTGCAAGAAGAAGAAATATCGTATTTTGGTGTGGATATGAATGGTAGTACTTTTAGGGCCACCAAGCATCAATATCATCTAAAAATATTATTAAATATGAATAAATAATATATGATTAAAAAATGATTTACAGAAAAAACAATTTGCAATTGATATATTCATTGATATAAGTCAAAGTATAAATTTATCATGAAGAATACGTAATTTACTTAATTAAGACTTTTTTCTTTTGTTCATCTCAATAGCTTTCTAATGTCGCCTTTTTACATTTGCATTTAAAAAAATAAAAATAAAAAACATTGTACATTGAGGATGTGAGGAAGCTGTTCTTAATCCTTTTCTTCGCTTTCACATCATTATCATCACAATAAGTTATTCTCTAAAACTTTATCACCTTTTTCTTTCGTGTATTTTCCTTAATTCATTTACTAGATATGTTCCATTGCACATTGGTGGAATGAATTTCTTAGATTTCTCTTTTGTTAAAAAAATAAATAAATAAAAGAAATACTAAATAAGTTCAACCGGTGATTATTCCTTTTTTTTTGTTTTTTAATTGAAGAAAGAATTGACTAGAAAACCTGATTGTTAACTAATAATTTATTAAAAATTTCATGCATCTTATATAAATTGAGCATAGGCTCTTAAACTTCATCTTAGATCAACTCTAATTTTTTTGGCCAATATTGTAATTGACTTACGATATGTAAAACTCCAACAAATTAGGCAAATGATCCCAAGAAACATGTCAATTTTACTTTACTAACTTTGCCATTAGCTTATTCTTACTTTTACCCACAAAAGATTATTATTTAATATATTATCATCACACCATTTTAGATTATCATTTGTTGGTCTATGATTACACACTACTAGAAAATTGTCTAATTGCGATTGATTTTTTTGTCGCAAAATGAGACAAATCGGTTGCAAAGAGCGTTTGCGAAAATCGGTCGCATTTAGGTAGGTTGAAAATATAATTGTGATTGAATTTTTTTTGCGACCGATTTTGCGACCAATTTTATGACATGCCTAATTTAGTCACTTGTTTACTTTTTTACAACCAATTTTTTGGTCGCAAAATTTGGAATCTGCAACCGATTTTTCAATTGCAAATATCGAATTTTGTGACCGATTTTTCGGTTGCAAATATAAACGGTTGCAAATTTTAAAACAGAAAAAAATGAAAAATCAGAATCTTATGAAATCCAAATTTGATACACTTGAATTTTACAACACCCAGAAAATAGCATCCAGTAATCCATAAGCAAAATCAGTTAACATTATATATAACTAAGAGTTAGTACCTAAAGTTTAGAACAAACAAATAAAAATTTAAGTAGCAATATATAATCCAAACTACAAATAATAAGAAATATAAGTCATCCAACATACACATCACTATCAATTACATATATCCTAAACACAATATATATAAACTACCACAATATAAAACTACAATAACATACATTGTAGACCAAACTATAAGGTTCTTCTCAATAAAACTTTGGAAGATAAATTTTTAGTATACTTCTAACTAGTTCTCATTTCTATGGTTCTTCAATTCTTTCCATAAAATCTTCAACTTTCATTTATTTATCATCAACTTCTGTTATATCTTCAACCTTTTTCATTGAATCCTCAACTATTTCTATTGAGTCTTCAATTTCATCTATAGAGTCTTCCACTATTGAGTCTTCCACAAAATCAATTAAGTCTTTAACTTGCTCAATTGAATTTTCCATGATCTCTATATTATCGCCAAGTCTATCCATTTAATCTTCAACAAATTAAGAAGATATTTAATAATCATTAATTTTACATTTATTTAGTATAGATTAACTTTACATGAATATAATCAAACTGCCAATAACATAACCAATATAATCAACCAACAACGCCAAACTACCAATAACATCAAAAAATCAATTTCACAATCTCAACCAATCAATATAATCAACCAACAATATGAAAACTACCATTATTTTTAAAAAAAATATCTGAAAATTTAAGAAAAAAGAAAAAAGAACAACAATATAAACTCAAACTCAACCAATAACATCAAAAAATCAATTTCATAAGCTCAACCAACCAATATAATCAACCAACACCAAAACTACTATTATTTTCACAAAAATATATCTGAAAATTTAAGGAACAAAAAAAAAAAAGAATAACAACATAAACTTAAACTCAATCAATAACATTAAAAAATCAACCAACAACCTCAACCAACCAATATAATTAACCAACAACACCAAAACTACCATTATTTTCTAAAAGAGCAGATCTGCCAATAAGAAAAAAAAAAAAGAGGAACTAAGAAAAGGATGAAAGATAACCAAGATGGAAGAGCGACGGTAACAGCGGGTGGACAACAATGGTGGCGAGAATAGAGTGGTGGAGATAGCAGATAGAGGTAGGGGAAGGGGAGAGGTTAAGGAAGAAGAAGGAAGAAGAAAGGGGTGGAGTGGTGGAGATGGTAGAGAGGTGGGGGAACGGCAGGGGTTAGGGAAGAAGAAGGAAGAAGAAAAGGGAAAGGAAGAAGAGAGGAAGAAGAATGGTTCTGATTTGGGGATTTTGATTTTAAAGATGTCAGAATTTTCAGTCACAAAATCGGTTGCAAATAACTAAAATTTGAATTTTTAATTTGCGACCGATTTTGCCTTCACACTTAAATCATATACATCGAAAAATCGGTTGCATATTTAGTCGCAAAACTTGAAATTTGCAACCGATTTTGCCTTCACACATAAATCCTCTATATTGAAAAATTGGTCGCAAAATTCATGTTTTGTGACCGATTTTGCTATCACACACTCTATCGTTGACCTTATACATCGGTTGCAAAATTTAGTTTTGCGACCAATTTTGCAATCAAATTTTTTCAAACTTTTTTCTGCTTCCATTTACAAAATTGGTCGCAAAACTAAAATTTGCGATCGATTTTGCGACTGATTTTTTTAGCTGAATTTGTTCCCATTTTACTCAAATCAGTCGCAAAATCGGTCACCAAAGCCTTTTTTTTTGGGACCTAAAAATTCAGTCGTAAAATCGGTCGCATTTTCATCAAATTCTAATAGTGACAGCTTGGCAACCAGATATACTTGAATTAAAAGGACAAATACAAGGTATCAATTCTACATTCTGTTATACACTTTATTTTCATCTTTGTAAGTATAGACTTCTAAGTATCATCATACAACTATAATTAAACTTTACTTCTGTAGGTTGGCTTTTTTGGAGATTAAAACCGATATCATACATGGCATTGTTAGCTTAAATTTTTTTGTTGTATTCTTTTGTCATTATTATTATTATTCATAACTTGAAGCCAAATGTTGATATAATAGAGTTATGTGATAAAACCTTCCATTTGTTATTGCAAATTATTACTTATATAAACCCTTTCAAGTAAACGTTTGCATAGCTAAATAATAATGTATTATTCATCGACATTATGTTCATTTATCTCTAGAGTTTAATTGGTGTATACTGATAGTATAAAATAATTTTACACTATCAACCAATAGAAATAGGGGAAAATGAGAAATCGTAATGGATCCCTCATTGTAATAGGTGGTTATTTGTATGAGTTGGCACTTTTCATTATTTTTATTGGCTGATAGTGTAAAACTGTTTTACACTATCAGTGCATTTAAATTAAATTTTTATCTCTATTGAAAATATAATTCATATGTATAATCTTATTTATCTCTACTATATAGAAATCCTCCATGCAGAGCACAAGTTTCACACTAGCTGCAAGACATTCAAAATAAAAGGAGCCCCAACGGATGTTAAAACACCCGTAATCCCCGCACTCCCTCTTCTTTCATTTTGCCAGGTCTGCAAACTCCTTGCCAACATCTTCATATATCCTTCTCACTCTCACTCTTTTTCCCTCTCTTTCTCTCCCTCATTCTTCCAACTTCTTTCTTCCTTCTCATTCTCAATCTACCTCCTTCTTCCTCTTTCCTTCTTCTAGCAACCCACTGTGTCGCCTAGGTTATCACTGACCACGCCATTAGCCGCATTGCCCGCCAAGTCGCTACCACCACCAAACAGGTGTCATTTTCCTCTAAAATAATCATTTATCTATTAATATTGAATATAGAGTTGTTGGAGATATTGGTTTATAATTATCTGGAGTTGTTAATTATATGACATACTATTTTAATTTTTTTCTTAAATATATGATTGTCATTCTCGTTGGATATCCAAAGTTGTTTTGCACATCTATTTTATTAAGTTTTGTTAATTGTTGGAGATGTCTTATATCAATGTTGTGCTGTTATATTTTGGTTGACATTGGAGAAGTTTTATATCAATGTATTGTGTTCTTTTTTATTATTATAATTGCAGTTTGTTTGTGAATTGTTATGTGTTGATGGTCTACCATTATGTTATGAGTTGAGAACTTTTTTTCAAAGAAACAAATCTTTAGTTTGTGCCAAATTTTGTCCCTTGCAGATTTGCAGGTGACTTACTCCCCAGCAAATTTTCGGATGACTCTATCAATCACAAATCAATGCCATCAAGCAACTTTGCGAGTGACTTGAATCCGCCACAAATGCACAATTTACAACTAATTTGGGCAATTTTGCAATGGACTAGTCACTGCAAATCGATTTTTTTTTTTCTTGTAGTGTACCCTCCCATGTGCATCTCTACTGCAATTGTTCATTTCGATCAACCTATTGTGGTTGATTCTTAGTCTTCCGCTTCATCATTTTTTTCAAATTGACCAGTGGATTCTCTTCATTTACTATTAGGTTTTATTAACATGGTTGCTCATCTAGAGAGGTGAAGAACCATAATCTTTTGTTTCATTATTATTAAGGCAACACATCTACAGATACTTGAATTTGTAGATGACGTACCTACCTTATAATCATTATCAATTTATAATAAATAAATATATATTCATATTAAAGTTTTATTTAAAATAATTATGCTTGCATGGCAAAAGATATTAGTCATAAAATAAAAGGAGTATATATGACAAAATATGAAGCAAGTAGTTTAAGAGTGAGTAAAAACTAAAAATCATTGAAAGTCAGATAATTGAGTTTCTATGTTTTAGGTCATATGCAGATAATGCTTAGCCTCTTCATACTTATAGATAACACATAAGTTCAATACTCCCCCATACACTTCTTCTATTTGTGCTTAAATCTATCTCCTTATATATTAATAACTTTTTGTTCTGAATTCAATATGCTATTTTTTATTTAATTATTTTTTTAGTATTTGTTAATACAGTTATAATGTTTGATGTATTGCTCTGTTATTACATTTTCATTAATATTATAAATATTTCCATATATAATTAATTTCATATCTTACATACCATAATATATAGTACTGTAATTTCTCGTGTGTCGCACTGGTTTAGTATTCTAACATACTTATAAAAATACAAAACTGTTATGTAAAAGATACAATTTTTCAAATGTATAAATAAATAACTATTAACAAATGACATACGTAGGGATCGATATTATTTGTTTGCAGAAGCATATTCTGGAGTGCAATGTATAGTAAACGATTTAGCTAATGCAAGTACATAAAAAAAGAAGTAGAGAATTAATTATGTATATATAAAAAAGAACGTAAACATACACATGGACCAAACTATTTAAGCTTATAAAATTTTATAATAAGAAGATCAAGCGACAAAATTTATACATTTGAAATATATAGTGCTTCAAGTGTCTATGATTATATTTATTCCTCAGTCAACTTGAGTTATCACACATATGCATGAAGTGAAATCTAAGCTGGAATTAGAAAAAGAACACTCAATCACCATAGCATATATAAAATAAAAGAATTCTTATAATAAGAAAACAAAATAAACTTATTACCAATTGACGTAAATTGGAGGTGTGTAACATGCCTTGTATTCATCGAAGTAAGTGTGTATTTGTTATAAATGTTACCGCTTGATAACATGACATTTTAAAAATTGTTTCATAAGCATTAAAATGTTTTCTTGGGATCTCTTATTTATAAAGGAACAGAAGACTAGGGGTGGAAATAAGCCAGGTGGCTCGTTGAGGGCCTTTAACCTAGCCTATATTAAGCTTACCTTGACCTAGCCTATTTAGTAAACAAGTCAGGTCAAAACTTTTCAAAAAGCTCTTTTAGCCAAAAAGGTCAAAGTATAAACTATGCAAAAAATCTAATGGTCCTAGGCTAGCTTTGTTATATTACATTTTTATTATTGTTATATAAATCATGTAAATTAAATTATATTATTATTTCAAAAATCTAATGATAATAGAAGTCTTTTAGTCTGAAATAGACTTTTCAGCATATTTAGGAAAAAGAAAATGTTTTTGGCCTCTTTAAGAAAAGGTTTTTTGATCTATTTAAAAGCCTTATTATCAAATAAACCTCTAAATATGTTTTCAGGTTAAGCCAAACTTTTAAAAAGATCAAGTTAGGCCTTAAAAAAAATTATCTATGTCAAGTAATAGACCTAAGCTCAAACCACATATTTGAAATGCAGGCTAGACCCATTTAAGATAAAGCCGAGCCTAGCCTAACCTATTTCAACTCCTACAACAAACAAGATTACACTTATATAATTATTGAAATAGTTTGAATATGCCTTTTATAGAAGTTAGAGTGACTGCAAAATATAATTAGCATTGTGTCACATCATTTAAAAGCAATGTATAAATATGACACATGTATATAAAAATGTTCATGAGTAACATAGGGATATTTCCTTTAAGAATATGAATAATATATGTTAACCTTGTTGATTAAATGTTCTAAAAAACTTCTTTATAAACAACATTCTTCTTTGAATGACATGTATTTCCTTCTTCATCAAGAATCAACAACTTTAGTCCTTCTCTAATTTTTACCCTTGAAATAGTGACATATAATTATCCATAAGTGAAAATTGGCTTCGGTAGCCATAATCCTACTTGAGATAGTGATTGACCCTGACTGTCGTTAATTGTCATAGCAAAGCAAAGACCAAAAGAATTTGCATAATCATATAATCCTGATAACAATACACCAGGATTCAATGCAATATGGGAGTTTTGAAGTTCCATAACATGGAACACTCCATAATCATATAATGCTGACAACAATGCACTAGGATTCTGTTGCAAGAGTAATATTGGTAACAAAGTCATAGTTCGAAGACTTGAGTACCAGCACCAAAATATGATATAGAATTGCTAAAAACAAAAGGGAGAAAAATAAAGGACAATGCGAATTAGGGAGTGAGTTTGTATTTGCAACCAAATTATAAGCAAGAAGCAATTTAGCTGATAAAACTCATTTAATTTATACAATGTGTAACAAACAATTTTGTATAAAGAATATAACAATTATAATAATTGCTATAAATTGATTAGTTAACAAATTGATTTGCTAACTAATTACAATGGTTTCAGATGATTCCAAACCAAAAATTAACTTTTTGAATTACTATGACTAGTTGATAGAAATTTTGTTTTAAAAAATTGTGCTACTAGATTTCTGAATTATACAGATCAATAACAACTAGAAATTCATCAAAGATCGATAGATATTATCGACAGTTGAAATCTGTCGAAAGTACCGATGGAGAAAATAAACGATTGACGTGGAAATTTAATGACGGTCTGATATTTTGTCAATAAAATCATCAATAAATGTTCACGCCTACTTGCACCAAACTATTACCGACGAAAAATCCATTGGTAAATAATAATTATTACTTTTAATTTAATTTAACAAATTAATATATTAGCTATGGAAAATCTGTCGGTAATTTAGAATTAAATAAATATTTTTTTTAGGTATTTGAAAATTTGGAATGATTGCCATTGTCTGTTCATTTTTCATATTCCCTACGGATTTTTCATCGATAATATTTGATTGATGAAACAATTCGTTTCATTATCATTTTATTCTATCAGTAATATGTGATTAATGAAACGAATCGTTTCATTAACTTGTTACCAATGGAAAATTTGTAGGTAAAAAAGAAACATTTCATTAAAACGGGAGCCTACTTCTTCTTCTTTCTCATTACGTCCCTCACACTCTCTCTCCAAGTTCTCCTTCTCTCTTGCTCCTCCAGAGGATTTTTGGCCATTTCACCACTGCCAGAGCTTCTATTTTGCCGTCGGAGATTGCCATTGTGTTCCTGATATGTTATTTAGCATTTTGATTGGTTTACTTTTTTTGTTTAGCCTGTTTTTTAATTCCATTTATTTACTCAAAGTTTTTACTTTTTTAATTAGTTAACTAACTTATTTTGTTATTTTGATTGTTAAAGATCTCATTTGGAGTGCTTCCATTCTGGTGCGTTCATTGATTTGAGCTTCTTAGCATATTAGGTATGTACATTGTATTCTTTTTTTAACTCTATATTTTCTGAAGTATTAGAGATTTAAAATTTCTAAGATAGAATTACAGAATGAGGTTGCATGACTGGGGGAAGGCTTAGAGTTCCTTTCCATTATTTGAATTGTGTACTATAAAGGGGATACGCTCTAGAATTATTTTTAGGATTAACTGATTAATTTACATGACTGCATGCATTTGTTATTTATGTTGAAATACTGAATTAAATAATTATTTTTGAAATCATTTAGAATATTCTTTGAATTAAATAATTATTGTTATGCGATAAATAATTGTTACTTGTGTTGAAATACTAAATTAATTTTGTAGAAGCTCCTAATTTAAGAGGAGACTCTACCCAAATATTTTTTATCATTTAAATATTCTTTGAATTAAATAATTGTTGTTATGCTAAGTGTGTTGTGTCTCCATTTAATTAACATATGTCTTCTATTTTCAATTTTGTATATGTTATACAGATCACTTATGGCAGGACGAGGACCTGGTTTTGAATGAGGTAAGGATAGACCGAGGAAGCATGGTCTACCCCCTGGCACTTGTGCCCAACCTACCACCTCCGCTATGCCCTCGTCCACCACTCCCGCTATTGATGCTACCTCTACCCCTTCTGGTCAGTCTCCACATACTCAGGAGTTTGTTATGATACCCAACCTTGGCTATGTAGAGTCAGGGTAGACCTTCATTCCCCCTTTAGCCTTCTCCACCTCCACCCCCACCCCCAGCTCCAAGAGGTGAGGCCTGCACCTCACTTGTACCTAGTTCTGCACCTTCTCTTACCCCCAGCCAACCTGGTTTGCAGGGTGCCTAAGCCTCCTTGCCCACCCCCTCACATGGCTTCACGAATTTGCGTGTGAAGCTTAGATATAATAGTAAATCTTGATAAGTAATCTCAAATTTAAATTTATTATGAATTTTTAATTGTAATGGAAAATTTTACGAACAGATACTTGACATAATCTATTATTTATGACATAGCTAGATTCTACCATGGTTGGGGTAGTGCAGGATTACCGAGGCATTGGAGGAGAAATTTCATGACCAGCATACCGATTTTGTGCAAGCCCCTGAGGCCACACAACAGTTCTAGTGGAAAGAGTAGAAGGAAAAATAATCATTTTTTTTATTATTAGTTTTGATTGTTATTCTTATACATGATAATTTATTACAATTATGCTAATTATTGTATTACATGTATGTAGAGTATGTTTATTATTGATACACATGAGAAGGCTTCCATTTATAGGGTATAGAGGACTAGGGCTGGGAAGCGCCTCCGCTATATGTTGCATGACATTGTGAGAACGGTGCCAGCACCCATTGGCTCACAAATGAGATCATCCAGGCACTGAGGGCCTACTGAGACTTGTTTGAGTTTAAAGTGAAGTAGGTAAAGACCCGAACGAGCAGAGGATCAGCCCACGGTGGCTCTCTACACATTGGAGGCTCCATTACCATCAGGAGCACGCAGTTGAGGATGGTAAATATCATCCTTACTTATTTAGTTATTCAATTTTCGTATTAAATATTATATGATCACGTGAAAATTCTTTGAAATGTAAGAAAAGGCGATGATCAAGCCACCGACTCAAGGGGAGCAGTTCTAGGATGTAACAGCCTATGAAAATAATACTATGCTTAAGTCATAGAACTATAATTCATAGACTATTACGTGATTAAGACATTATATAGGCTCATGTTAGGTTGACTTAGTCGCGATGAGTGGTAGTTTGGTGGAAACAGATAGAAATGTTTGCTAGTTGAAGTGTATTACAATATAAATGAAAGAAAAATGAACATAGTAACATGGTAAAGTGTAAATAGTATGGATAAAAGAAAGTAGAAATTCGTCAAGGTGAACTATTTAGATATAAACATCCTTTCTCATGTGTTCATATAATCATAATAGAGAATGCATCAAATTGAGCCATACACAAAAAGAGATAGGCTTGTGCTAGTGACAACATCTCTATACAGGTTCTTAAAGGACATTTCACTAGTGCTGGTACATGAGGGTGCAAAACAAAAAGGAATAGCAGTACTATCAATGGCCCAAAATGCCAAAAGGGGGCCATCCTATACAACTGTTAGTAGTATGCTCGAGTAACTCCACTATGCGGACTTCGAGGAGAGGAATCCATTTGCCATGCGAGGGTCAGCAGGCGCATAACTATCATCAGAAGCTCTAGAGGAGGAAGAAGATGTATCCATCTGCTCTAAAGGTTCGCTCTTGGAGGGTACCTCCTAGACAGGCTTAGGTGTGGGTGGCGCTAGTGTAGGTGGATGTGCTAGGTGTACGAGAATGGCTAAATAAGTAAACGTCGGGTCAAATAGTAGGCTATGTATGAGAGTAGCAAAAGCGCGGTGGAAGAAAACATAGAGATGGAAGCGAGCAGTGGCCATGAGGTACAACAAATCCAACGCCATGTCGTATTGCCATTGCCATTCTGGCACCTCAGCATAGAAAATGATCGTGGCTGCTATCCTTGCTATCTGGGAATGACACAGATACAAAAGGGAGAATTTAACATTCTCTGTAGGATTTCTACTTATCAAGCCGTTCTATCAGTGCATTCATTCCCAGTTGCTTTGGTTTTATTTGATTAGTAAAACGTGACTAACAAAATTCTATATTTAGTTTCATTTGAATATTAGAAATTGTGATCCAAAATAAGATTATGTTTTACTAAATATAATAAAATGCATAATAAATATCATAAAGGAACATGAGGAATAATCAAGGAAGTTATTTACGAATAAAATAGGTAAAAAGCATACAGCTTACCTTCAATTACTATAAAAAAATTGCATAAATGCAAGGACATACAATGTGCTTATTTCCTTAATCCTCTATCTTATGGTTTCTGAACCTTTCTATACTTGTCAACACACTTAGGCGTTATGTATCGCCATCTCTAGGGTGTTTATCTTTTTCTTTAATCCATTACTGTGTACCCTAGGATTCTTTGGCCATATGACTCCTAGGTAATAGTCTGCTTATTGGGACCGAGCTCGTTCTTATATAGGATTGCTGGTTTACTTTTCCTGACTTTCCCATCGATCTATTTCCCTTAACTTTATTCCAGGGCTAGCTGAGGTAATATGGAATCTTTTATAACTCTCATAAACTACATAAACAAGACTAATTTGCCTTGAATATCATATGCATTGATAAATATTCCACATGTTATGCACAATTTCTGCCGGGATTTTAGCAGCATAATAGATTGAGTCCACTTTCCCATGAATAGTGCCAGGCTACCAGAAAATCAATCATACAACAAGACCAATATAGAGCATCAATCATCCAACACTTATACAAAATTTGTAACATACACACATGAATCAGGTTTCTGCCATTTCTACTCAGTTCTATCTGATTTTGTAAATTCAACCATAAATTCTTTTTAATTAATTTAGACCTAAATTTTGGATATGTTAGAGTTCTATTTGTCTAGTCTCTAATCTCTTTAGTCCCATCTAATTTTGATATATGTTGCTCAAGTTATTAGGGATTTACCTCAGCTTGCCCTATAGCTGGCCAGATTTGTACACTCAAAAGTAAAAATTTATTAAAAATAGAAATCTGGTTGGAATCACATGAAACTTATATCATATTAAAGATAACAGGATACATTCCCAATAAGTTTCATCTCGTTTACATAAGCAAAGATTGAGTTATAAACTCTTGATGTTAACTAATCTGGATTCCCTATTTTAGCCTAGGTTGGACTTAGGGCGATTTTATTGAATTAATGGGAGCAATTGGGACCAAATCTAACTCTGAGATTTTTATAAAATGTTTCTTTATGTCTTAGCTTTCTAGCAAAATTAGTTGCACTCAAATTGAAGTTGCATAGGGTGAGAAATGCCCTAGATATCTCAATCTACTTAGAATCAGAATTAACATCTTAAGACTAACTTCAAAAAATCATATCTCACTCAATATTAATCCAATGAACCTATAATTTATATGTATGGAAAGCTCTAGTGTCTAGTTGTATTTAAAAATAAGTGTATAAAACTTTGGAGGCCATACATGAAGCCGTACATCACATGATTATGGATAGCCCTAGGGAATTTGTCTCTATCCAAATCTGTTTTCTCATCTTTGTGAGTTTCACTCACTTCCTCAAACCAAAAATTCCACCCTCATCCCCCTCCAAATTTTGGCCTTATGAGGAAGAGCTACTCTCTTCATTTTCTTCATTTTCTTCTCTCATCTACTCCTCTCCAATATCCAACCTAGCTTTCTTCAGTCTAAGTTTACTCTACTTGGCTTAATATTCAATATCTAGGTAGGATTTCATCATGTTCTTGTGGATATAAGTTGTATGATTGATTAGGGTTCTTGTTTTCTCTCTTTGGTATGATGATGTTTACTGTTTTCATGATTGATTTTGGTTACCTACCCTAAGAACGGCAATACGTAACACCTAGGCGTGTTGGACGAGTATAGAAAGGTTCACGAACTATAAGATAGAGGACTAAGGAAATAAGTGCATTCTATGACCTTGCATTTATGCATTTCTTTTTATAGTGAATGAAGGTAAGTTGTATGTTTGTTGCCTATGTATGTGTTTATTTGTAAATAACTTCTTTGATTATTCCTCTTGTTCCTTTGTGATGTTTATTATGCGTTTTATTACATTCAGTAAAACAGAATCTTGCTTCGGATCCTAATTTCTAATATTCAAATGAAACTGAATATAGAATTTTGTTATTCACATTTTACAAATCAAATAAAATCGAAGCAACTGGGAATGAACATGATAATAGAGTGGCTCGATAAGTAGAAATCCTATGGAGAATGTTAAATTCTCACATTTGTATCTGTGTTATTCCCAGATGGTAGGATAGCGGCCATAATCATTTTCTACGCTGAGGTACTAGAGTGGCAGTGGCACTACGACATGGCACTAGATTCGTTGTACCTCATGGCCACTGCCTGCTTCCGTCTCTATGTTTTCTTCCATATGCTTTTACTACTCCTATATGTAGCCCACTGTTCAACCCGGCATTTCCCTATTTAGCCATTCCCGTATAGCTAGCACATCCGCCTGCACTAGTGCCACCCCTACCTCAACTTGTCCAACAAGTATCCTCTGAGAGCGATCCCTTAGAGGAGATGGATACATCTTTTTCCTCCTCCAAAGCTTTGGACGACTGTTACGCACCTACCGACTCTGGCATGGCAAACGAATTCTCTCCTCAGAGCCCGCATAGTGGAGTTGCCCGAGCATACTACTGACAGTTGTATAGGATGGCCCTCTTTTGGCATCTTGGGCCATAAATAGTACTGTCATTCCTTTCTGTTTTGTACCCTCATGTACTAGTACTAGTGAAATGTCCTTTAAGGACCTGTATAGAGATGCTGTCAGTGGTACGAGCCTATGTCTTTTTCTGTATGGCTTAATCTGATGTATTCTCTGTTATGATTATATGAACATATGAGAGGGCGATGTTTACATCTAAATAGTTCACCTTGACAAATTTTTGCTTTCTTTTATCCATGGTATTTACGCTTTACCATGTTTTTATATTCATTTTTCTTTCCTTTATATTGTAATACACTTCAACTAGCAAACATTTCTATCTGTTTCCACCAAATTACCACTCAATGCTACTAAGTCAACTTAACGTGAGCCTGTATAGTGCATTAATCAGGTACTAGTCTACGAATTATAGTTCTATGACAAGTCCTAGTGGGTTGATACCCAATTGTAGACCACATGTGTGAGTACTTATAATTTTAATTTTCAATACTTTTAATATATTATAGTTGTTATTCTTTAAATTTGATTTTTTTTCTTCCAATTGTATCATGAGTTCACCCAGCGGCTGATCGAGGCCCAATTGTAGCAGTCACAGCAGAAAGATAAGAGCACTCCTACCGACCCATCTGTTAGCAACAATGAGATATGGGCCTAGATGGACAACGGTCACTATAAGGGGCAGACTTACAAGATGAAAGACCTCTTATAGCAGGTCATATTCTTTAGGCTCTATGTCAGAGCTGGGCCTGTTGGGATTGATGCGGAAAGCATCCATGATCAGGTCCATGCACTGAATGAATCGGTGCAAAAGCAGCTCAAGGAGGTAGACATGAGGTACATGTAGCTGTTTGTGTAACACCCTTCCAAGTACAGTACTATGCTCAAGTCATAATACCTCACCTAGGAGTTGTTACTATTACTTAATTAGACCTTGTCTGGCAGTAACCTTCAGCCACCTTCGCCTCGGAGGGCCTTCTTTGAAACTTTTGAACTATTTGGAGATAACCCGGAAATAAACATAGGAGTGAGAATTATAAATTCTTAGTAGGATTCATTAAGGAACTTTATACTGTGTCATCATTATTATCTCCAACTGCTTCAATTTATTTACAAAAAGTGAATATATTATACGAACTAATCTGTTTTATAGTTTGAAAGCATATAGTTTGAAGCAAAATTTATTTTATCTCATGCACTTAAGTCACATTGGCAATATCTCTTACTTAGAATAAAAATCTCTGCATAAATAGATAGAACAAGCTCAGCATCAATAAAACATGGGATATAATAATAGTGAGCATTCATAAGGTTCAGTTTCTTAGGTTTTCAAAAACATGAATATCCGATGCGGATTCAATTTTAACATATCCTTTGATCATTTATATTATAATGAGCATAGGTACAATTATGATCACATAAAACATGTATGGCTGTGCTATAAGCTTCTCTTAACTTGTCACCACCATAACTTCTCGGTATTTACACTAGCTGGGTCATGCCATGCCTCATGTGAGTCATGGGTGAGGGAACTTACTTTGGGTCACTTTCCTTTTTGAAGGATCACACCCTTAGTTTACTTTTTTTACTTTTTTTTTGGCATACCTAGGTGTTACGTATCGCCATCCCTAGGGTGCTTGCATATATCTTAATCTTTAGTCTTTACTGCCCTTAGGTAGTCTGATCTAAGAGTGAGCTCATCAGCTCAACTTGTGACCATCGTCACACAGACCAACCTACAAGGGGATTCACATGCCTCTAGTCTTGGAGGGATCTTATTTTAGCCATGTGCCTCTAAATTGAAGGATCTCTTCTGGTCATGTGCCTCAAGAATAGAGTGATCTTAGCTGACCACATGCCTTCAATATAGAGGGATCTCATCTGACCATGTGCCTCCAAGGTAGAGGGATCTCATAGTTTTATACTGCCTTCATAGGAAGGGATTCAATGTGCAACTGCCTCTAAGTGAAGGGATCCAATCTTATCTTATTTAGCTACCTTTACAAGAAGGGATCTCATAACTGCCTTTAGGTGAAGGGATTCACATTTAATATATTCTTATCCTCTCATTGTCATACATAATCATGCATGGACATGCTAAATGCACTCTTACATATGCTTCGTCATTTGTTTTCATATATCATTGCATATGGAATTTCTACATACATATTTTTAACATATAAATGCTCATAACCTTCTTTACAATTCTACCGAAAGTTCGGCAGTATAACGGAACATGTCTGCTTTCCCATAAATAGTGCCAATACTCAGACAATCAACTTTGCAGAAAATTCACAATACTTCATTCACAATTCAACATCAATTTCATAAGAACATTAGTTGCATTTAAAGCATAGTTGCTGTCTTAGCGCTTTCACTTGGCCCGATTTTGTAAATCAGGCCATAATTTCTATTTAACTCATCTGGACCTAAATTTTGGATATGTTAAAGTCTTATGTGTCTATTTTCTAACCTCTTTGTTCCTATCTAATTTTGATAAATTTAACAAAATTTATCTAAGTTTTATCCCGACTTGCCCTGTAACTGGCCAAAATTACATACCTAAACGTAAAAATCCACTAAAAATCAAAAACTAACTCAAATCATATGAAAGAGATATGATATTAAAGCTAACAGGACAAGCTTTCATTTGCAATAAGTTCCATTTCATTTCCTTTAGTAGAACTTGAGTTATAAGTCCCGAAATCTGACCTTCCGGAACTGTCATGTCTTGGCCCAGTTTGGATATAGGGCAACTTCTTCAAACCACTGAGAGCTAATAGGAATGTACCAAACTTGGAATTTTATTATAAAATGTTTTTCTACGTGTAAGCTTTCCAACAAAGTTCGTTTCATTCAATTTGGAGTTGTATAGGGTGAGTTACACCCTTCTCAAGTCACACTGCCCGGATGAAAGTCTTGATTCCTAGGTCAAACTTCAAAAATTCATATCTCTCTCAATATTAATCCAATGGCTTATATTATATATGTATGGAAAGCCCTGAATGTCTAATTTCATCTAAAATTAGTTTCATCCACTTTAACCAGCTGTAAGCGGAGCTGTAGACTCCGCTGTATGGACTGCTGTGGGGCTTCTCACTTAGACAGCATCCTAAATCTTCCACTTCTCCTATTCTTCTTCTTCTTCTAACTTTAATTCCAACTCAAAATTTCATATTAATCCAACCATAATCCATCATATACATCCAATATATCATCAAATACATAAAGAAGAGTGAAATTTCATACAACCACTATTTAGAGAAATTAAGGACATAAATTAAATCCTACCTCCTTTAGGTGTGATCTTGCTAAATTTGAGTTTCAATTGATGGAACCTTGAAAAAGCTTGAAGATTTGATGGAGTAGGTTGAGAGGGGAAGTGAAGAAGAAGGCTGGAACAAGAAGAAGAGGGAGGCGCAAGTCAGCAAGAAGTAAGAAGGAAAATCTGACTTAAATATAACGAGGGTAGTTGGAATTGTGAGTGTTGATTGACTGAATTTCTTGTGAGTAATGTTCAGCCATGTTTCCCTCTTTTGTGGCTATATTATTCTCCACGTCACCTAAAAGTGGAACTCGCTTCCATTGCATCTTAAATCGGAACTTGTCTCGATTTTGCTTAAAGTCGGAACACGTTCCCATCTATTTGAAACTTGGAGATTAAATCAGAGATCGGAAATCTTGTCCGTTCTACTTGAAACTTGGAAACAAAATCGGATGTCAGAAATCATGCAACATAAAGTAGGAGGTTGAAAATCATACAGCACACTAATCACGTTAAAATCAAAAGTCAAGGACAATAATAGGAAACCGAAAATACTTAAACCCAGAAGTCTGGTATGTTAACATAAACTTGGAGGCCGAGAACTAGGATGCTTTAAAACTCTTATTACACATAATTCTAAAACTTGGTCCATGATCAAACTTGGAGATCTATTCTAGGCATAACACCAAAAATCGGGAATCAAAACATTAATCTTATGTGCCGGGAAATCGGAACTTATATAATCTCGGAAGTCCCAATTCAATCTCGGAAGTTGGTAATAGGCCAAACTAGGGAACACTAATAGAAATGGAAAGCTCTTTGGAATAAACTCGGAGATCAAAACTTGTATGTAACTTGGAAATCAATCCTTAGGTTGGAAGTCGGAAATTATGCCCGTTTTATTTAAAACTCGAGAAGGAAATCGGAAATAGTGTCCATTTTATGTGAAATTCGAAGATGAGGTCCGAAATCGGAAATCATGGAAACTCGAAGATGAAGTCGGAACTTGTGGTGGATGTTACAGTCTGAGCGCCACAAGAAGGATAAGGAGTAGTGGACGCAGCAAATGCAATCCATGGAGTAAATAATGATGACCATGTATAGCTACTTCAAGCAAATGCGGAGTGGCAATTCTTCGTTTGGTGCATAGCCTCCACCACCTTCGTTGGCACCTCCACCGCCTCAGCCTTCTCCACACCGCCACCCATCCAGAGACGACAACGATGACGATGGCATGTTAGATATTGACGATAATCAATATTTGTGGATTTTAGGATTTTTCTTTTTTTGGAATTATACTGTGACATTTTTTTATTTCTTTCGTTATTGATAGTTTTTATTTTAAAGTAACAATGTATATATTTTATTTAATTAGTAATTTTTTTAATTTCTTCTATTTTTATGGTTTTAGAATTATCAATTTTTTTATATTTTTTATTTATATGGATTTGCATAGAATTAAAATAATAATTTGAAATATTTAAATATTAATTTCAAATATTAACAATTAAAATAGAAAAAATAAAGAATCTTTATTTTACTAATGAATTTTCCATTGGCAAATTTATAAAATAAAATATTATTTTTATTTTACTGACGGATTATCTGTTAATAATTATTAATAATCCATTGGTTTAATATAGTCAATGACAATTTCTGACGCTATTATTACTGATGTATTTTTATTTTACCTACATATATTTTCTGTTGGTATAATTATACAATTTACTAACGGATAAGTTTTTTCATCTGTAAAATTCATTTTTTTTATTATCGATGCGTTTCTTACTGACGGATTTTATTCAATTTTCTGTCTATAAATAGAGCATTTCTAATAGTGAATAAAATTATTTAGTGATTGATTTTTTATACAAGTCATACAAATCAATAGATATTTGCTTAGAATTATACAAGTTAATGTATATTTGTGTATAATGTTCAACAAACCATAATTTTTTTTTTTTTTATGTTTCTCATATACTTGAATATGTTGAAAATGTATGTCTTAATACTTATTTTGGTTATGCCCTTTTTTTGTCAATTTGTTTATGGGTTAATACTTATTACATTATGATGATGCTGACATTGTTGATATCCTTAACTGATACTATTGGTATCTTTTTTTAATTTGAATTTGCTCGGGCTTATCCTTTGGTTCATCATTTTTAGCTTTATATTGTGCATGTCTAATGTATGTATGTATGCGTATATTTGGTTAATTGTGATGTGTACTTTCTATCTGTTAAGTTGTTATTTCTTAATGACAAAAGAGCATTGCCTTTAGCATGCTTTATATTCGGAAGATGACAAATGTTACTCCCATACCTTGGTTAATACAAACATAATGAATAAGGTATGGTTGTGGTTAACTAATGGAAATGTTGTAAATTTGTAATGTTACTTGCTCAAAAAAAAAAAAAGGAAGACTCTAGATTTTATTATTGGAGCATTCGATTACTTATATTCTCCTTTTGCTTCTAGCAATTTCAGTTTGGTACCATCTTTGAAATCAAGGTTATCATCATTTTCAGTCTTTAGTTAGTTACTCGTGACGAGGGAAAGAGTGATGAAATGTACCTTTGGATCGATATTTTCTTGCCTTGAAGCTCTGTCTTTTTACTATTCATTCTTTTTTGGATTCAAGCAGGTAGAGTTTCTTTTCTTGTAAAACTGAAATCATGACACACTGTGATATGTTTTAATTCAAGAAACTTATTTTGATTTCATAATGAAGGAAATAATATATACTTTATTTAAAAAAAAAGGTAAAAAAATTAATGACAAAAATAATGAAAAATATCAAATTAAAAAATTAAGGAGATCAAAATAAACCCGTGAAATCATGAGCACAATTACTAGTTAATATTTCAATTTATATTCAATTATAGGATGGATTGTATTCCATGTTTGCTAGATTCCTGTCTAACAACAAGTGACACATTTGTCCATAACTTCATATATGCATGAATAAAAGTATGGATCAAACCTAGTATTTGCCATCAAACTTTGCAAATCATAATTTAATATAAATGATTTGGAAGATCAATTTCTTTAAAAAAAAAAAGAAAACAAGATTGTGAATCAATTGTATATGGAGTTTGTAGCAAGAGTTTGAACACAAATTTCTGGACCTTTATGCCTTTGAGAGTGGAAATTATTTTAATCAACACAAAGAGATCTCAAGTTTGCATCTTTAATTGGAGTCAATTTTAAATACATTATCTGTTTTCTAAAATTGGGCAGCTTAATTCTTGGATAATTGCGAGGAGTGGTGTCATAATAAAGGGTCTACTATATCGATTCATGAATTGGGCAACTTTATTCATGAATGTTTTCTTTGCAAGGTGTCTTTGATAAGGAAAATGATGTTGCTACCTTCACTTTAAATGCAGTTAGTGGCCCTCAAACTAGGATTCCGAAAATTGAATTGAGCATTGAATCAAATAAGTTATTGATTTAAAGGTTTATTGGTTCAACAAATTTAACTCGGGGTTTAACTGGAATACATTAAAATTATATATAAATATATATATATATATATATATATATATATAATACAAATTATTAAATAATGTAAAAAATAAATACATACTAATTATTGCTTTTTATTCTTACAATTAATTTATATTTAATATGACTTAAATAAGATATTGTCCATATAAATATATTAACTTTTAAAAAATATAAAACATGACCCATGTTTTTTTTTTTTCGGGCTGTGAGACATGACCCATGCTGTCCACAGCTAATATGAAATTATGAAAAATGGGCTTGGATCACTTGATCCATGACCTATGTGTTCAACAAAGCGCAAAAATCTTAACCCCCTAAAACATTAGCATGTGCCACTCTTTCTCTCCTCTTCCTCCTCCTCCTCCTCCTTCTTGTGCTTCTTTCTTCCTTTCCCTTTCCTTCTTCTTCTTGTTCACCTCGTGCTTCTTTCATCCTCTCCTTCTTCTTTTCCTTCTCGTTTTTGTCTTTCCCTGTCCCTTATGTAGTTCTTTCCTCTCCTTTTCCCTCTTTTTTTTTTTTTTTTTTTTACTATGGACATCAGTGCAACGGCGCTATGTCCCAAGATGTTTGGAGGCATGTTTGAGGAGCATCGACGACAAGCAGTAGGCAAAGGGAAGAAGATAGTGTTGCATAGAAGATTTTTTTTCTTGGACTGCCGACCATGTGGACTGTCGCCAGTTCAAGCAGTTCACTAATTTTTGACCGATTTATCTGGTTTTTAACCAGTTTTTAAACACCCAAATTTCAATAGATAATTGAATCCGAAAGGGGTCTAGTTCCCAGTTTAACCAATTGAACCAGTCGGTCCAGTCCAGTTTTCATAATACTGCCTCAAACATTAAATAAATTGTTGTATTTTAGTCTTCAAAAAATGTTTATTCTTTGAAAGAGCAAGTTAAGATATAGGCACTAGAATTAGGAAGAATGAGAAATTTCATGTCTTAAAAAGAGAGCTACTCAAGAAAATAATCCAAATAACTATGTTTCAGAGATCAACATGTCCCCATATTCAAGAAGTAATCAATTGAATGAGATTAGTGTAAGGAAAAAAGGATAATGGCATGGACTATAGCCATAACAAAATTCCAAATAGATGCAGCCACAGGAGATGGAAAGAGAATTCAAGAGAAATAATGCATAGTGATTAATTTATTGTCCTTAAAACTCTAGTGATGCACTACAGCAATCCAATGATAATGGAACTACAAGGGCTGAGAAATTGTACTTTTAGGACCTGAAGTATATGCTATGCAATAATTGAATCTAGATTGTAGTAAACCAGATCTATGTATCTTGGAAATATCTTTTGTATTAAATTAGAGAATTAGTTTGGGCAATCGTTTGTAACAGTTCTCTTTTGTATTGTAAGGAATCTTTTCAATTTTAATACTAAGTGCCTATTATCTTTTTTGTATTATATTCTTTTGTTGAAATATGATTTTGTTGCTAGTTGCCACAAGCCATAAGTGTAACATCCCGATTTCCGAGTTTCGACTTCGCCCTCAGGATTGATCAACCCGATTTCCGATTTCATCCTTTGCAGCTCAGATAGAAGGATTATTGCCGGGTTCCGAGTTTATCTTGCACAATTTCCGACTTCATCTTATGATATTTTCCCATTTCCGAGTTCATCTCACCTATATCTACGACTTCCGACTTCATTACTTCTACAACTTCCGAGTTTAAGTACTTGGGTTTGGAAATATGACTCGAATTCCTGAGTTCCGACCTCATACTACATGCTTCAAAATAGTGTGCGTGGTTTCCGACTTCATAAGTTATAGTTTAACACAATGGTACTTGTACCAAACTCCGAGTTTAATGTTACGAGTTCCGGCCTTAGAGTTGAACTCAATGGACATGAGTTCAAATCTTTGGGTTGAATTCAGTCATACACTAGATCCAACCTCCGATTTGATATCCAGTATTGACATTCCCAAGTTCAAATAGGGAGTTCTGAGATTATATGATTGTCAGCTGCATGGCTTCCGACCTCCGACCTTGATTCAAGATTTCCTCAAGTCACAAACAACATGGTACGGGTTCCGACATCCCGATTCAATTTCAAGCAATGTAAAATGTCACGATTTCCGACTTAAAGTATTATAGGGACGGATTCCGGTTTCATGTAGTACGAATTCCGACTTAAAATGTCACAAGTTTTTGGACGACGTGGAGAGCAAATTGGCCACAAAAGTGAGAGACTTGGCCAAACTTCAACCACAAAGTTCCAACCAATCAACACCACAACTTCCATGTATTTAAATCAGACTCTTCTCTTCATTTCGGCCTGATTTACGTCCCCATTCCCAGCCTTCTTCTCCTTTCCTTCTCTCAATCAACTCCATTACTCCTTCAAGCTTAGCAAGGTTCTAACACTCCAAGTTTCAGCACTTAGCCAAATCCTGCTCCAAAGAGGTAGGATTCAATCTCTAATCTTAATTTCTCTAAACTAAGGATGCATGAAAATTACTTTTTATGATTATTTGATGATATATTGGATGTGTATGATTGGATTAATATGGGATTAATATGAAATCTTGAGTGGCAATTAGAATTAGAAGAAGGAAACTAAGAGAAATGGATGGATGAGGGTGCTGTCTTGGTGGAGATTCCACGGCAGTCCGTACGGCGGAGAGTACGAATCTGCCTACAACCGGTTAAATCCGATGAAACCATTTTTAGATGAAGGTAGACATCCAGAGCTTTCCATAGATATGTCATATAAGGTTATTGGATTAGTATTGAGAGAGATACGAATTTTTGAAGTTTGACCTAGGGTTTAGGACTTTCATCCGGGCAGGGTGACTTGAGGAGGGTATAACTCACCCTATACAACTCCAAATTGAGTGAAACCAGTTTTGTTAGAAAGCTTACACATAGAGGAACAGCCCAATATAAGATTTCGAGTTTGTTATGGTCCCAATTATTCCCAGTGATTCGAGGAAGTTGTCCTATGTCTAATCCAGACCAAAACAGGGTAGTTCAGGGAGGTCGACTTTCAGGACTTATAACTCGAGGTGTGCTTAAGAAAATGGAGTGAAACTTGTGGAAAATGAAAGGTTGTCCTGTTAGCTTTGATATGAGACCAATTTCGTAAGATTTGAGCTTAGTTTCGATTTTTAGTGAATTTAAATCCCCAGGAGTGTAATTTGGGTTAGTGACTGAACAAGTTGAGGTAAGATTTAAATATCTTGAGTTATATGGATCAAAATGATATGGGACCAAAGAGGTTAGAAAGTAGACATATAGAGCTATGACATATCCAAATTTTAGATTTAAATGAGTTGAGTAGAGATAAAGGTGGGTCATATGATATTCGGGCAGAACCGAATACAATTGGCAGTATGGCCAAAATGATAATTCCACAAGAGTCAGTGGGCATATAAAGTTTGAGTTGAGGATGGCCAGTTTGATACTGATATATAAATGTGTGTTAAGTTGTTTTATGTTACTACGGTTGAACTATCTGTGAGAGCTGGCACTATTCATGGGGAAACGGACCTGATCCGTTACGCTGCCGGATTTACGGCAAAAGTCTAAAAAGCTATGAATGTTTAGATGTAGGGATGAATTAAAGTATATGTATGAGCACGCTCAGTATGACTGTAACACCCTCCCAAGCACAGTACTATGCTTAAGTCATAGTACCACACCCTGGAGCTGTTACTGTTACCTGAGTGGACCTCATCTGACAGCAACTTCAGCCGTCTTCGGAAACTTCTACAATCATCTGGAGACAACATGGAAATAGGAGTGAGAATTATAAAATTATCAGTAGGATTCTCTAATTTCATACATAGTGTCATCATGGTCGTCTCCAGTTTGCTTAGGTTTAATTTAAAAAAAGTGAACATGCTGCACAAACTGTTTAATTTTACATTTCGAAAAATGACTTATCCGAAGCAAAGTTCATTTTATTCATACACTTGTCAACTCATGAATTATATTATGAATGATAATTGGAACATAAATAGAGTATAATAGCATCAATTTCTGGAAACATAGCCTCTACTCATAACTTTACTTGTACTTGAATTTATACATATACATAAAATTTTACCTTTCTTTCATTCGGCACAACTAGGCATTACGTATCGCCGTCCCTAGGGTGCTTGGATCTGTCTACACTTGAGCGTTACGTATCGCCGTCCTCAAGTGCAGCATCATACCATATTCCAGAGTATGATCGCCATGTCATACCCCATCAGAGCGTGATCGCCATGTCACGTTCCTTAGGAATATAGGACCTTCATTCGGTACTTACACTAGCTGGGTCATGCCATGCCTCATGTAAGTCCTACCCCTATACTCACACTAGCTGGGTCGATGCCATGCCTCATGTGATTGGGGTGCTTGCATATACTTTAATCTTTAGTCTTTAGTCTTTTACTTGGCACACCTAGCCGTATCGCCGTCCCTAGGGTGCATTTACTGCCCTTGGGTAGCCTGGCCTTGGAGTGAGCTCGTCAGCATCACCCGTGACCGTCGTCACACCGACTCACCCGCAAGGGGACCCACTGCCTCTAGGTTGGAGGGACCCAAAGTGCAACTGCCTCCAACATAGAGGGACCCAAGTCTTTAGCTGCCTTCACAAGGAGGGATTCACATTCTTTCCTTCTCAAACATATTCAAGCATAGTTATACATATGCTACATCACTTACCCTCACATACCTCATAACATAATTATGTCATTCTTGAATATAGGGTTTCTATATACCCATTTATATTTCAATTCATCCTTACATCTACACATTCATAACTTCTTAGACTTCTGCCGTAAATCCGGCAGTATAACAGATCAGGTCCGTTTCCCCATGAATAGTGCCAACTTTCACGGACAAATCAGTCATAGTAACATAATCAACTTAACACATATATATATCAATGTCAAGCTGGAAATCCTCAACTCAAACTTTATGTGTTTCACTAACACTTGTAAAATTATCATTTTGGCCATCCTGCCAATTCTATTCAGTTCTACCCGAATTTTGAATAATCCACCTTTATCTCTATTCAACTCATTTAAATCTGAAATTTGGATATGTCATAGCTCTATATGTCTACTTTCTAACCTCTTTGGTCCCATGTCATTCTGATTTATATAAATCGAGATATTCACCTTTTACTTCAGCCTATTCAGTCACTAGCCCGAATTATACTCCTGAGAATATAAATTCACTAAAAATCGAAAATAAACTCAATTCTTACGAAATTGGTCTCATATCAAAGCTAACAGGGTAACCTTTCATTTGCCACAAGTTTCACTCTATTTGCTTAAGTACACCTCGAGATATAAGTCCTGAAAGTCGACCTTCCTGAACTACCCTGTTTTGGTCTGAATTAGACATAGGACAACTTCCTCAAATCACTGGGAACAATTGGAACCATAACAAACTCGAAATCTTATATTGGGTATTCCTCTGTGTGTAAGCTTTCTAACAAAACTGGTTTCACTCGATTTGGAGTTGTATAGGGTGAGTTATACCCTCCTCATGTCACCCTGCTCGGATGAAGATCCTGAACCCTAGGTCAAACTTTAAAAATTTGTATCTCCCTCAATACTAATCCAATAACCTTATATGATATATCTATGGAAAGCCCTGAATGTCTACTTTCATCTAAAAATGGTTTCATCAGATTTGACCGATTGTAGGCGGCGCCGTACACTCCGCCGTACGGACTGCCGTGGAATTCCTCAACTAGACAGTATTCCAACTTTCACTTCTCCTAGTTTTCTTCTTCTAATCTTACTCCCAACCCAATATTTCACGTTAACTCAATCATGATCCATCATAATACATCTATTAACTCATCAAATACATGCAGAAGAATACAAGTTCATACAGCCATAGGGCAAATAATTCAAGAATAAAAGTAGAATCCTACCTCTTTGGAGTTTAATTTGAGCTAAGTGTTAAAGCTTGGATTGATAGAACCTTGTTAAACTTGAAGGAGTAATGGAGTTGATTGAGAGAGGAAGGGAAGAAGAAGAAGGCTGGGGCAAGAGGAAAGGGAACGTAAATCAGCTGGGAATGAAGAGAGAAGTCTGACTTAAATAGATGGGGGTAGTTGGAATTGTGGGTATTGATTGGTTGAAGTTTTGTGATTGGAGTTCGGCCATGTTGTCTATTTTTGTGGCTGTGTTGCTCTCCACGTCGTCCCAAAACTGGAATACGCTGCTGTTCTATTTGAAATCGGAGCTCGTCTCTATTATACCTTAAGTCGGAACTCGTGTTATCCCAGTTGAGACTGGAGCTTAAGTCGTATGTCGTAACTCGTCCCATCTCGTTGTGACTTGCGAAAATCTTGTATCAAGGTCGGAAGTCAGAACTCATGTAACTGGCAATCCTATAATCTCAAAATGAACTCGGGAATGCCAATGCTGGATGTAAAATCGGATATAGGAACTCGTTTGATTGAAGATTGGCTCAAGGGTCCGAACTCGTGTCCACTTCAATTGAGTTCAACACTAAGGTCGGAACTCGTGAATTCGAGTCACATTTCTAAACCCAAGTACTTAAACTCGGAAGTCAGAATTTATATACTGTATGGTTGGTGACATCGGAAACCGGATATACTTCCCTTGAGGCACGAAGTCGGATCTCATGGAATTACGTTCATGTGTTCGGACTTGAAGGTTAAACTCGGAAGTCGTTGGAAATAATCCATACGAAGTCGGAAGTCGTACAAGGCATGAAGTCGAGAATCCAGCAAGACTAACTCGGAACTCGGGAATAATCCTCTTATCTGTGTTTCAAAGACGAAGTCGGAAATCGTAATGAATCAGTCTTGAGGGCGAAGCCGAACTCGGAAATCGGGATGTTACAATGACTATGCTTGAATATGTATGAGAATGAAGGAATGTGAACATATTGAATGTGAGTCCCCTCACTTGGAGGCAGTTAATTGAATCTCTCCTTGTGAAGGCAGTTAAATGATAAAGATATGAATCCCTTCACTTGGAGGCAGTTGCACTTGAATCCCTCCCTGTGAAGGCAGCTACCCTCTACCTTGGAGGCACGTGGTCAGATGAGATCCCTCTATGTTGAAGGCACGTGGTCAGATGAGATCCCTCAATTTTGAGGCATGTGACCAGAAGATATCCCTTCAACTAGAGGCACGTGACCAGAATGAGATCCCTCCAAGACTAGAGGCACGTGAGTCCCCTTGTGGGTGAGTCGGCGTGACGACGGTCACGGGTGAAGCTGACGAGCTCACTCTAAGGCCAGGCTACCCAAGGGCAGTAAATGCACCCTAGGGACGGCGATACGTAACGCCTAGGTGTGCCAAGTAAAAGACTAAAGACTAAAGATTAAAGTATATGCAAACACCCCAATCACATGAGGCCTAGCACCGACCCAGCTAGTGTAAGTACCGAATGAAAGAGAAGCAAATTTTATGTATATGTATGAATTCAAGTGCAAGTTAAGTTAGGTACAGATATTATGTTTCCAGTAGATTAATGCTATGTGCGGTTTATATGTTGAAGTTATTATCCATGGTATTATTCATGAATTAATCTTGTGTACACTTCCCCAAAGGACCAGTATATGAGTAAAAATGAACTTTGCTTCGGACAAGACATTTTTCGAAATGTAAAATTAAACAGTTTGTGCTGCATGTTCATCTTTTTCAAAATAAACCGAAGCAAACTGGAGACGACTATGATGACACTATGTATGAAAATTAGAGAATCCTACTGAGAATTTTATAATTTTCACTCCTATTTCCATGTTGTCTCCAGATGATTTTAGAAGTTTCCAAAGACGGCTGAAGTTACTGTCAGACGAGGTCCGCTCAGGTAACAGTAACAGCTCCAGGGTATGGTACTATGACTTAAGTATAGTACTGTGCTTAGGAGGATGTTACAATAAGTCACAACAAAGGCACAAAAATCTACTTGTTCCATAAGCCACAACAAAAGCCAAAAGTATTTATTGCTAATTGCCATAAATACTCATCCAGTAAAATGAGATTTTTAAGTTCTAGTTGGACAAAATCAACTTAATTGACAAAGTAGCAAAGCTAGAAAATCTTCTAAATGAAGAACTCCCAAATTACTCCATCACTAGTTAATCTATCATCATAGACCTGTATAGATATAGATGCAACAATAGTTAGAAGTGATAATCATTAATTGAAATAAATTACAATAAAAATATTAAAAAAAATGAGAATAACAATCATTCTAATTTTCTTTTCTTGAAACTTATGCTATTATGACCATGTTCCTTGTAAATATGGCATGGTTTCCTTTCGACTATCATTCATTAAGTGATACTTCAAATCCACTCTTAAATTGACAATTTTGAGGTAACTTTTCCGTGTCCTTGCTTCTCTTTTTTGTTTGTGATATATGTGGATCTCCAATAGTCAATTGTGATGCTTCATTCACTTGCTCTAATATGCATGTCTGGTTTAAATTCCTATGGCTTGACTCCAAAAGAGTTATTTCACCACTAGTGTGCAAATTTGCTTTCATTGCAATAGCTGACTGACGAGTATAAGCCCATTTTGAAATAGTGAACTTATATATCTCTTTTGATTCTTCAATGAGATCAACTAATATATTTGCTTCATATTGTGCATGTATCCTTCTTGAAATCTTTGATGTATTTGAATGATCAGCAAAATTATGTTCAATATAAATGGCTTTAATACTTTTATTAGCATACTTAGTCCAAAATTGAAAAATGAAATGATTAGGGACTTGAACAATACCTTGTGATTGAAAAATTACTAGTATGTGTCTACATAATATCCCCATAAATTCAAATAGTTGGTAGCTATGTTTAGTAATTTTTAAGTCTAAATCTATATCAACAATGAATATATCTTAGCATCATAATGACTAGACACCTAACATACATATCTAGGTCCATCATTACTGATCTGTTGTTTAGTAAATTTGTTGATCTTCCCAAGCTCATCTTGAAATTTCCCAAAAATATTTCTTGTATAAACAAATGAGGCATGCTCTTCAAGTTTTGACTCAATACACAAAATACATGACTTATGCCTATATTTATAATCTTCCCTTTTTTTCTACCTCTAATAAGCTATCTACTACTTTTTCAAACTTCAACACAAATTTTTATAATTTTGTTGTCTACAAAAGAATCATGGAAAGCATTAATACTCTCACTTCTTTTAGTAGTATTCATCCTAGCAAGGACTGTGCTTCAATTATAAATTGGTATCCATAATTCTCTTATCTTATATAGCCCTTCAAGCCAATCATTTGCCTCTAAGTTATACTCAATCGTTAAGAGATACCATTCTTCCTCAAAAATCTGAATACTAGGCAAATTTCTAATACACTTTTTTAACTCATGCTTGAAAATAGAAATTTTGTGATATATGTGAGCTAACATTTTAGGAAACTTATATTTAATGTGCTAGAAGCATAGCCAATGCCGAGTTTATCAAATAACTATGTAAAATTACTCTCTGATTCATCCTGTAACAAAGCATAACCAAATAAAATTAACTGATAGAATGAAGCAAAAGGCATAGTATACTTATTGGTTTTATATGTGGTACCAAAAGTTATAATATTTCCAAACTGTTGGTAAGTGAATCTTGATCTAGCATCCACCCAAAAAACATTTATCATCCAAGAATCATTATCGCATTGGTTTACATGGGAAAAAAATTAAGATTTTCAGCCTATATGCATTTATAATAATTGAAAATAGCTTGAGAGGCTAATATGATTTCTTTGAAGATTTCATATATGATTCCAACTATTAGAGAAAGATGAGTCACAAGTATTGAAAATCATAGCAACTTTTCTTATAGGTATGCCTTCTTCCTCAAAACTTTCAACAAGGCATTTTGCGGTAGCATCCGTCTTTTTATGACACCTCATATCAAATACACTTTTAAGCCTACTATGATTGTGACCATTGTTGAAAGATCTAATAATCCAATTAATTTTTATAGTACCTCTAGATATAATAACTGAATCTTGACAACCACTTTAAAAAGTTAAGCACTTTTTTTTTAGTTTGATTCTTACACTACTAGAAATGCGCTCATTATCGACGGATTAACCGACGTAAACAATTCGTCGGTAAATGGAGCATCGATAATAAAAAAATATTAATATTATCAACAAAATATAAACGCCGGTAAAAAATATATACGTTGGTAATAATAGAATAAAGAAACGTCAATTGCGATATTCTACTGATGAATTAATAATAATTACTGACGAAAAAAAATTAAATATTTTTTTATCAATTATTATTTATTTAGAATTATTAATAATTATTTTGTTAATGATTATTAATAATTATTTATTTTTCTAGTTTTAGTTGCAGAAGGAATTAAAAAAATAATTAATTAAACAAAAATATATACAATATTATTTAAAAAATATTTACAATTCAATTTTGAAAAAAAATCCTAAAATTTACGAATATCGATCATCGTTAGTGTCCGAGATGCTGTCCTCATCATGGTCGTTGTCGTCGTGTCCAACTCCAAATGGATGACCGTGTGGAGAAGGCTGAGGCGGTGGAGGTGGAGGCGAGGGTGAAGGTGGTGCAACAGATGATGAACTACCACTCCCCATCTACTCGTAGAAGGTGTACATAGCCGTCATCCTCTACTCCATGGTATGTAACTACTGCCTCTATCGCTGCATGTCTCTCATGTGGCGCTAATACAGCTCCATGTACCTCTTGTTGGCCTCCTCAAGTTGCCTCTGCACAAACTCATTCAGTGCATGGACCTGATCACGGATGGACTTCGAATCGGTCCCAACAGGCCTAGCTCCAAACACAAAGCCTGGAGAATATGAGTTGCAGTAAAAGGTCCCTATCTCGTAAATCTGCCCCTTATAGCGGCCGTCTACCATATGGGCCTAAACCTTATCGTCGCTAACAGGTGGGCCGATAGGAGTACTCCCATCCCCCTGCTGTGATTGTTGTGATCGGGCCTCAGTCAGCCGCTGGGTGAACTCACTACATTTAGAAGAAATACAATAAAATAAATTAGATTTAAAGTATAATAACCATAATAAATTAAAAAAAATTTAAAGCCCTAAATTATAATTACTTACATATCAACTTATTGGGACTTGTCTTGCTTCTGGGTATAGATCTCCTAGAACAGCTCCCCCTAGGTTGGCGACCTGCTCATCGTTTTCTCCTACATTTCGAAGAATTTTCACGTGATTATATGTATAACATTTAATACAAAAATAGAAAAACTAAATAAGAAAAGAATGATATTTACCATCCTGAGCTACATGCCCTCGATAATGGTGGAGCATCTAGTGTGCAGAGAGCCATCACGGGCTGATCCTTTGCTCGTCCGAGCCTTCACTTGCTTCTCTTTAAATGTAGGCGAGTCCCAATGCGCCCTCAAGACCTGGAGGATCTCATCCGTGAGCCAATGGATGCTAGCATCCTTCACGTGGATGTTGTGAAACATATCATGAAGGTGCTTCTCGGCTCTGGTCCTCCACGCCTTGTAAATGGCAACCTTCTTGTGTGGATCAATAATGAACACATGCTACATACATATAACACAATGGTCAGCAGGTGAAGTAAAAATCAAAATTGATAATAAAAAAATAAAAAATACTAATTATTTTACCTTCCACTCATTCCACCACAACTCCTATGTGTCATTAGGGGCTTGCAGAAAATTGTGATGCGGGGCGTGGAAATTCTCCTTAAATACCTTGTAATCTTGCGCAGCCCCGACTGAGGTGGAATCCAGCTGTGTCATAAAATAATAGATTATGTCGGACATCTATTAGTTAAATTCTTTATTACAATTAAAAATTTATTATAAATTTAAATTTTAAATTACTTACCATGATTTACCGCCATATCTAAGCTCCACTTGCTAATTCATCGAGCCTTGTGAGGGGGTGGACGAAGAGGCTTGGGCACATTGTGAACCAGATTGACTAAGGGAAAATGTACAAGTAGGCTGGCCGCAAGCCTCATCTCTTGGAGATGGGGGTGGAAGTGGAGAAGCCTGCTGCGAGAATGACAGCTAAGGCTCCGAGTTATGATACCTAGGGTTGGGTATCATAACAAGCTCCTAAGTGTGTGGACCAAGAAGGACAGAGGAGCCACCCGTGGAAATGGTGGATGCAAATGTAGTGAAAGTGGTGGGTGGGTACGGGTGTAAGAGGGTAGACCATACTTCATTGGTCTACCTTTACCTCGTTTGGAACCTGGTGTCCGTCCTACTATAACTAATCTGTATAACATATAAAAATATAAAATTTAAAACATATATTAACTAAATAAAAGTGTAACACATTTATCATATCAATAATTATTTAATTTTAATAATATATTAAATGATTAAACAAAATTTGGGTAGAATTTTCCCTTAATTTTGGAGCCTCCACAAAAATTAATTCAGTATTTCAACACCACAACATAACGAAAATAAGACAAAATAATCATAGCATTCTAAAGTTAATCCTAATAATTGTTTTAAAGCTCATAACATCATAGCACACAATTCAAATAATAGGAATAAACTCTAAACTTTCCCCCAGTCATACAATCTAATCCTACAATTTTTATCCTAGAAAATTTCAATCTCTAACTAAGAAGATAACTCAGTTAACTAACTAACAAACATAAAACTTCGAGTAAAGAAATGGAATGGAAAAAAAAAAGGCTAAACTAAAAAACTAAACTGATTAAAATGTTAAAAAAACATACCAGGAATATAATAGCAGTCTCGGATCGTGAAATGGAAGCCCTGGTGGTGGTGAGATGGCAGGGAGAGAAAGAGACAGTGACAAAGAACGGAGAGAAGAGAGAAAGAGAGAAGAAAACGTGAAGTCAGGAAGAAGAAGGAAGGCTCGTATTTTAATGATCAATTTTAATTTTATCGATGGTTATTCTGTCGGTAAAAAATTAATGAAACAATTCGTTTCATTTATTCTATTTTACTGACGTCAAATCCACCGGTAATAATAAATTTAAATTAATCGTTTCGTTAATCAAATATTACTGAGAAAAAATCCATCAGTAAAATGGAACATGAAAAGTTGATGCATGATCAGTCCAAATTTTCAAATACTGATGGACTATCTGTCGATAAAATAAAAGATACAAATTTTTGATAAAAAAATAAAAAAGTTATTTTTATTTCATTTTACTAACGAAAAATTCGTCGATATTTTTATAACATTATTTTTAATTCATTCAGAAATAATTATTGTTATTTACTGACAGTTGTTCCATTGGTAATTATTTGGCACAAAATGGTGGGAAGGTTTATTAATGTTTTTAACGACGGGTAATTTTGTCATCGATAAATTTATCTGTCAATATTTTATTTTATTTTACTGTCAGTAATATCTGTTGGTTTTTGAAAAATTTCTAATAGTGTTAATATCTTCAATTTTTTCACTTGAAGAGCTTTTCACTTTGTGTTGACCTTCATTATAACATTAAAAAATTGCACTCTTTAGTTTATTGAATAAACACATATCCCAAAGCCTTTTTTTTTTTTTACAGGCAAATGCTATATAAAATTCTCTAACTTTTTCAACTGACTCAAAGTTCATTCCAATATAAGGCTAAATATCTTATCCCCCCAACATTTGAAGCAACTGGTATATTATGTTTGCAGTAAACTCTTATATTTTTAGACACAACGTCAATGGTTTCAGATTCTTGTAGTTCTCAGTTGACAAAAGTGCTGCTATTCATGTTTTTTGGTTGTACCTAAAAATATGAATACAATAAGAACAATTGCTAAAAAGTTAATCTCTAAAAAAATTTGCTATACAAAAGCGTTGAATTGCATAAAAAATTTTGTGTAAAAAAAGTATTAACGTTACTATGCATGAATTCAAAGTTAAATATAATGGTGTAGAAAATAAGTGCACTTTTATTCCCTAACATTTTGTCAACAACTTCTAGAAATTCAAAAACATTATAGAAAAAGGAGTTCATAGAATGAACATACAAGCTAGCTATTGTAAGTAAAATTATTTTTCTAGTAAAAAAAACAAGTAAAGATTACCATTTCAGTCCATAAAATTCTATTTGTGTGAACTGATGAAAAAAATTGCCAATCCAACAATAAACTAAAAATTTCAACCTGGGTCTTTTTCTGTGTCCAAAAATGAGTGCATGTTTCTTATTCCCTTATTGACATTCATTCCTTTGCGGTAACTTATTTATTTAGTTTAACATGGGGGGTTGGAAGAGAAGACAAACGACATGTCGGAATCAATGGTAAGAGGGAAGGTGCTCAAGGTGAGAGGGAAGGTGCTTGTGCTAGATGGTGGCAAGGGAGGTTGGAAGAGGATACGTAGTGCAATTGCACAAGGCAGAGGAAGGAGATTCAAGAAAAAAAGTGAAAGGAATACAAAAGTAGCATCAGGTGACAGAAATTAATGACTTGCTCTCAGCCATAAGATTTTGGTAAAGTCAACAATTAAGATTGGGGGTAAGTAATTAAATTTACACTAGGAGTTATTATCTGACCCTTACTCTAAATATAATTCTTTAATATCGCAAGAATATAATTTTTTCAATTTAATTTAGTTTTTTAATATTTTGAAAAAAAAATTACTTTTTAACTCTTAACCATTGTCATCAACTAAGTAGAAAATTGAGAATCATTATGTTTATCTCTAATATAAGAGTTAAATCCTTATGCTTTTTGAGTTTTACAAACAAACCTCCATCGACTTCCTCCATCTCAAGCTTTTCATATCCTATCAACAATAGAAATTGGGGAAAGGCCTAAAGCACTCTCTTTAAGATCATATGTACTTTAATTCTTAAACTGAAAAATAATGTGCAATTTGATCTCCAAACTTTTCTAAATGTACACTTTACTCTTTCTATTAAGGTTAATGGAAAACAAGTGTATTTTACTCTCTGAATCTTTGGTCATGTCCATCTTTATATCACCCGTTTAGCTATAATATTATATTTAAGTTATAATATCACGGCTAGAGGTTGTTACAAAAGGATCAACGAACATTTCAATGCTCGAGGTGGTGGATTTAAGAAAGTAGGAGAGTAACCTTTTTTTTTTCGTTCTATTCTTTGTCAAACACAGATTAATAATTATAAGGAAAAATATAAGTTCCTGAAAGATGAGCCTGTATGTATATATATATATATATATATACACATAGTCGGATTCTGAAATAATACTGTTCGATCTACTTCGCTTTCTTTAGCCATTAACTAAAACATAATATTAACAATAGGAGAAGTTAAGAGAAGTCAAGTACATCGTACGTAAGTGTACACTGATACACCCAGTCAAGTCCTTAGGCAAGGAGTCCTGCCTCAAAAGGAATATCAATCATCAAATGGTATTCATAAGAGCCATACATCATTAGGAACAACATCAGGGTGCATGCATGTAAATATATGATATCAAAATATATAGATGCCAAAAACCATGTATATGACATCAAGCCTAAGCATGCTATCATATCATTATCAGGTTAGTCCTAGTCTAAATATAAACATAATATCAAGTCCTACACAATGCTATCATCAAGAGGAATAGATCCCATTCTCCAACGCCGAGGCTACTTCAGCCTCCTCCGTGCGACATCTTCGACATAGTTTGATCCTTAGTCGCTGATCAATTGGTCTCGGCTACCAGGAGAATCGTATAGGGCAAATTCTCCTTGGAAGGGTCAGTCTCCGCAGCGAATGTGGAAAGAGCGGTCGTAGCATAAACACTGGATGTAGAACATGCAAGGCAATGTCATCAAAAGGGTATTGATGGTCAAAATGCCTAGTGATAACAGAAACACTAAAAGGACGCTTAAAGTATATATATATATATATATATATATATATATATATATATATATATATATATATGAAAACATTCAGGAGTGAGAAATGTGATTTATTAGTAGGCAATTCTAAGCTAACATAAAATAGCATCATTGTTATTGTCTCAGTTCTTTGGTTTATTTTTAAGAAAGTGATCATAACAAAGTGGTCATTTAGTAAGTTTTGAAAATATATCCTTCCAAAGCAAGTTCCTTTTATCAAGCACTTATCTCAAATATCTCATCATTCAATAAACCACAAGATTTCATAATCTAGAATAAGGTAATATATGCACATAATGCATGAGGTGACTTTAATGACATGCATGTCTTTTCTTTTATCAATTTCTTTACTTTCTTTATTTTCTTTCTTTAGCACGTGCTTTTAATTTAACATATCCTTGACACTGGTGGATTTGCCAACCTTAGGATAGTAGACTGCTTTTTAGGGTTGAACTCATTTCTATACATGATCATCGTCACATAATACTATTCCTAGTCAAACTATTTATTGACTCAAGTAAGGGGATCTAATGTGGAATCACCTTAATTGTTGAAGGATCATTCTCGGGCATCTTTCTTGATTATGAAATTTGTGCATCATCTTCCTATGCACCATACATACTTAATGCAACAATTCTTACTTACAACTTGACACAATTTCATCATGCAAACATAACTTAAATCATAAAACATCATAAATCAATAATCAATTTGGTGGAATTTCAATGACATAACGACTATTCTATAAGATTCCCGCAAGACAAAAAATCAATAATCTAGCAATAATCTAGTTAATATTATAGAAAATAACTCAACAGAAGATAACAGTGACTCCAACAACATTCCAATGATAAGCAGGAACATAATCCACTAACAATTTCCGATCCATTAATCAATTAACACTTTAAATGAATAATCCATTCTTAGAGTAAGAAAACTAACATCATAATTAACATTTCAGGCAAAATATTCCTCTTCAAAAGCCACATGGTCATTTCGGCCGTAATATCATCATCAATTGCCAATTTAATTTGCTCACATCTTATTAATTACATAAACATTTAACTTTAAGGAAATTCTCCTCAATACCATTACTAGGCCATTCGGCCATGGGTTGAATATTTCACCAAAGAGTTTGTTAATTTCTAGATATTATGGTATTCTATCAAATCCATTAGAGAGTCTTCTTTATGTGACATAGATTCTTGGGAATAATCTTCACACTATATCAAGCCAATTACCAATTTGTTGACTAAGAAAATAAATTCTTCCCTTATATATTTTCCATATTGGCCAAAAATTACATAAAGTCTTACACTAGATTTTGCTTTCACTTGTTTTCTTTATAGACTAAGGGCACTCTTATCTTCTCACATTATTGATTCCTAATCTTCATTCATAAATAAACACTAATTTACTAGTTAGGCCAAAATATCTATCTTATACCTCAATTCCTCCTAGTGGCCGAAAATCACTAAAGGCCATAAACTAATTTTCTCTCTTAAGTTTTCCTATAAATTATATGCATTATAACTAGGCCTAAATTAAGGAAACTAAACACTTTGCCAATACTAAGATTGAAGCCTTCAAACTAATTTTAGAATATTACATAACCTTATAAGAAAAGAAGACTAGGGCTTGAACTCCTAACTCACTTTCAAGCTCAATAATGTAACATCTTGAAGTACAGAGCATTTGATTTGCACCATTAACTAATTTGTCACATTTCATTAGAGAAATAAGAGTAAATAGAATTGAATTATACAGGTTAGAGCTAAAAGAATTTGAAGTTTTTATGTAGAAAATTTAACAGAACTATTAGCAATATTTTACTAGTTTAGAGAGAAATGGCTCAATCGCTAAGTTGTACACCGCAAGAACTGAGTTGATAGAAATTTATACTATAAAGCCTTGAATTTAGTGGCTATAATTTAGCCACATACCCCCTAAAGGTGGTCCTCCCAATAGCCAGAAAATGGAAGAGTTTAATCGAAATTTACTCAACACCAACATCCCACCAATAGCATTGCTGAGTTACCTTGCAATTATGACTTAAACCCGATCTCATCCCTTATAATTTCGACCCCCATAGGACTGACCTCCTTCTTTCATTTTCTTCTCCATTTCATCCTAACATCTTCTCTTCTTCATCGCACCCAAATCTCCTTCACTCAAAGCTTGCATTTAACTAGCTCAAACTTCAATTTAAGGTAGGATTCTTGAGTGTTTCTTAATATTAGAATCATGTGGCTGATTAGGGTTTGTGTGTTTCTCTCTAATATGATGATGTATATTGCATATATGGCTTGTCTCATTTGATTGAATATGGGGATTCTCAGTTTGGGGTGAGAAATTGATCAAAAACTTAGAAGAAAACTCAAACAGAATTGCTGAGAATTGAAAACCCTAGGATGCGTCCATACAGTGAACTCTATGGCTTTATTTGTATGTATCAAAATTTGATGAAACTAATTTTAGATGAAACTAGACATTTATATATTTCTAACCATATAAATTATAAGTTCATTGGACTTGAAATGAAAAAAGTTATGAATTTTTGAAATAAACCTTGTAATTCTATTCACTATTCTAAGCAGTATGGGTAGTGAAGGGCATAATTCGCCCTATACAATTTCAAATTGAGTGAAACTAATTTCGTAAAGTTAACACATAGATGATCATTCCATATTTAGATTCATACCTTAACTAGTTTGCTCCCAGAAATTCTTTAAAGTTGCTCTATATTCTATTTGGACTGAAATGGGGTGAACCCTTTTAGTCAAATTTGAGAGCTCATAACTTAAGCTCTACTCACCCAAATGAAATGAAACTTGTGAAAAATGAAATATGGTTCAATTAGCTTCAATAAATATAAATTTCAGATAAACCTAATGAGAATTCTATTTTTGGTGAATTTTTTCATTTTAGTGCTCTATTTTGTCCAATCACAAGGCAATCTTGGATCAAATTTTAATAACTTAATTTATACTCATCAAAACTTAGTAGAACTAAAGAGAACCAAAAATAGACAAACAATGCCACACCATATTCAAATTTCAGATTTACACAAGTTAAGATGGAATTATGGCATAATTTCTAAAACAGGGCTGAATTAGGAGATTTAAGTGCAATTTGGAAGTTTAGTTAATTGGACACTCTTAGTCCATTAATGAAGTTTGATTGAAATTTTGATGATGCAACTCTCTATATTGTTACTGAAATGTTAATGTGATGTTATAATAATTTTGATATCTTGATTGATTGGCTAAAAATATGCCCGTTGCATCTTTGGAGAAGTGGATTTTAAGTCGTTATGTAGCCAAAATTCCGACAGAATTTATGTGAATGGTGCATTATAAATGTATATATGTCTTTTAAGTCTAATTAATCATGATTACATAAGTCATGAGGAATATAAGAATTCCATATCATTTGGGCCAATCCCGGAATGAAATTAAGGGAAATAAATTAGTGGAAATAGGAAAAGTAAACTTGACTATCCTATATAGGAACAAACTCAGTCTTGATAACCAGACTATTACTCAGGAGTTATATGGCATAAAACTCCTAGGGGACCAGGTATGAAAATTTATGACATACAAGGCAAGAAAGATTATGAGCCAGACGCATCTACATTGACATTCTATTTTGCTCTACTTATGCATATTATGTAATTTATTGTGATTTAGCTTGAATTGTGACTTAATCTCTGTGATGTTTACTCTATTTAGTGCATGTGTTCTTTTCCGTTTATTAATGCTTAAGTAAAAATGGAATTTGCTTCGAGTCACTTTGTTTTAATACCTATAAGTTGAGACATTTATCTAACTAGTCACCCTTTTTCATAATTAAACTAAATCGAGGCAAACTAAGAATGGTCGCGATGTCAGCATAGACTAAACAAGGAATCTTATTGGAAATTTTCTAAATTCTCATTCTGTTGTATGTCCATGTCATTCTCAGATGACGGCGATGGCAGCGAATGTGTTTTTTGCTAAGGTGCCAGAATGGCACTAGCATTGTGATTCATTTTTGGACTCCCTGTACCTTACAACCTCCTTCCATTTCCGTTTGTACGTGTTCTTTCACGGAGCTTTTGTGGCATCACTTCTCAACCCTTTCTTCGAACTTGCTGCTCCTTTTCTAGGAGTCTTGCTACATATGGCTCACCTGATACCTGTACCACCGCATGAGACACCACCACCCGTAGACCACACTAGCTTGCACACTCAGTTTCTTCAAAGCGCTATCCTTTTGAGTGGATTAAGTCCTCTTCCTACCCCTCCTCAGCACCTAATAATGGACCCACACCCATCGACCACGAACCCATTGACATAATCCTGAATGGATTCTTCTTATCGGAGTCCGATTAGGAGAGCTATCTATACTGGGATACCATAGTTGTATAGAGTGGCCCTCTTTTGATGTCTTTTATGACCTTGGGCAATAGGCATAATTTCTTTTGTTTTTAGTTTCTTTTATTTTACTCATGTATTCATGTTAGTTGAAATGTCCTTCTAAGGATCCTATGGAGTTGCGATGTGCCCGTGCGGTACATATCATGTAAATGAAATGGAACCAATCATCCACGTCCAGTTAAAAATAAACTCCGCTAAATTAATAATCCAAAGGTAGAGTTAAGTTAAGATTAATATTATATGACAAATTACCTAGTGTAATATTTTGACTTAAGCATAGTATTATATTTCGTAAGGTGTTATAACACTTTGAACCTTGATTCTCAAGTCTCAAGAACAATAGAAAATCAACAAACAACCCCCTTTTCTCCCCCTCAAAATCGTGGCCTTCTTTGAGCTTCAAGGAGTTTCTTTTCTTGCTTTTTGATGTAAGAACTCAAATGGGTGAAGAAGTTTTTTGGGTTCTTAGGAGAAAACTTGAAGAAAAGATAATCAAAATGGAGAAGTGAAAGGAGAGAGAGAAATCATTGACTTGGGGAAAAGGAGGAAGAGAGAAATGTTTTTTCTTTGTGTATGTTTAAGATGATGGGGCATAGCTCTCATAAATTAAGATGATGGATAGAGAATGATTTAATCCTTTTTGGATGAGGTGGATCATTTCCCACCTTCCAATTTAAATTTGGGTGATGTGCCATAATCTAATTCACTTAATTTACTTTTTGTTGACACGACATTTATACTTTTATGTACTTTAATCTTTATTAAATTAATTATATGAGTTATAAGAGACTTTATTAGTAAAGTGGACTTATGTTCTTAAAATTTTTTATTGTAGCATCAAATTATTATTTTAATGCATATATAACTTTAATTGTATTAATATATTATTATTTTAATTCAGATACAACTATGATTGTTCTAATATATCATTATTTTATTCTACTTTTGGGCACTTGGTGGTCTACCCCCAAGGTTCCTAAAACTATTCTAAGCCTTAGTGACATAATCTAAGTACATTGAGAATTTATAGAATATATTGAGTATTGTTAGTTTACTATTTGTATTAATAAAGAATTTTAGCATAATTATGATTACTATTTTTCCTCCACTAATTTATTAATCTAGAATCCAAAGGTATTGTCCTTTCTATTATTTATTAACCTCCTATCCTAGCATTTAATTATTAACAATACTAAGTTATAAACACAATATAATTGGGAATGTTACAATCTTAGTCCCTAAATTAAAAATCTAGTGCAACCTTATCCCCTAAACTTTCTTAAATTGTATAGTTCCCGTTAACAAAGAATAGAAACTTAATAGAAGGACTAAAATATATAAGTAGAAAAGTTTGGGGGATCACTTCACACACATTTTTTTTTTTAATTTAGGAGTTAAAGTGCACACCAAATATAGTTAAGGGTGGTAAAATGGAGTTTTTTTCTTTGAAATTATGACTATTTCGCCTCTTTTCAATCCATGCAAGCAAAATTGCAAAGGAGAATAGATTTGTGGCAAAAATATGAAATAAAGAAGAGAGATATTTTGCATTTTTATTAATGTTAATTATTTTTAATATTTTATGGTCATTGATAGGGTTTGCATGTCCTTAGTGCTTAAAAATCACTTACATTAACATGATGAAACAAATGATTGATGACCCGGTAGGAATGGATCCTCTCATATATCGATAAAATAATTTATTACCATTAATTAGATTCTCTCATGGATCCCACACTTGGTCCCATATTTCTAATTAATAATGAAAATTAACAGATGACAATGTCATATAAAATTTTCATATGAGGGTCTATTCACTGTATCAACACATCATTAAATCTTTATTGTCAAATTGCAAGGTGCGCAATAGCATTCACTTCTTCCATCCTTAGCTAATTCATATAAAATGAAACAAAATTTAAACCCCAAATCCATATCAATCATTAGCAACTATTTACACTATAGGTCTTATGTCACATAATGTACAAAAAAAAAAAAAATGACAACATGCATAAATAAATTTTTATTTAATGTAAGTGGCTTGAAATTTGTTTCTCTCAAATAAAGTTTGTAGTTTAAATTTTGTGAATAAAAAAATTGGTATTAAAAGAATTTTATCCTAATAAAGAACTATCATGACTCTTAAATTAAATTATAAACTTTGGTATTAATGATCAAATATATGCCCTAACTTTGATCAAAGTGTTATGTTCCAATTTCTCAAAAGAAATTAGGAAAAAGCTTTTATATATATATGCCCTAACTTTTTATCAAAGTGCGGTGTTGTGTTTCTCTTGCTAGAGAAAAATTAGGGTTTAGGATTTAGGAATTATATTTCCTTTCTAGTAAGAGGAACAGGACACCGCACTTTGCAAAAGGTAGAGCTACATATGCATGCAAAATGCTATCTCTTATACATAACCCCCAATTTGCTATGCATTTTCTTGGTTTAAAGGTCAACAAATTTGAAACCATTACGGAACAATTTGATTTTATTAGATGTATCCAAAGTCTCCTTATCTGTCCTTTACCATTATGATCTGACTTGACGAGATGGATGATTTAGGCAAAAATGTTTTATTTTTTCTGACATTAATAATATTATTTCAGCACATTCTGTTCATCTAACTTTAGCCCATTTTCTATCCTTCTTTCTTATTGTTTTCTTCTCAACCTAGCTGTGACTCATTACAATACCAAGCCATCCTTTTTTTTTTTTTTTTGGCAATTTTTAGTCTGAATCAATTAATTCCACATAACATGCTTAAATTTATGTTTTAACTTCGATTCTAATCACGTTTTTATGCTGGACATAAATAGATTTATTCTTCCAAAATTAATATTAAATAAGTAATATTCTTGCTTTTTCTACATTCGTACATGTATGCACGTGTTTATTTTTGTTAAATAACAGTTTTATTATAATTATAATATTGAAATTAAATGCAAGAATCCCTTAATCATTGATTAATGGGAGAATATTTATGCATGTGTAGTTTGCAGTGCGGATATTTTTGGTCTTGAAAGAAGGACATTGAAACTAGGGGGGGCTAGATGCTTCATACGATGCCATGTTCTCAGGTGAAAAAGAGAAACGTGGCAAAGAATCTCTCTGGCCTTCTCTTTTTGCTGTACATATCTGTTTCTCTACCAACGCACTAGCATGGGCCAATTAAACACGATGGAGTTGTGTATGGTTGTGATTAACACAATGGATAAGCAGAACATAGCTATTTCTTATAAAAAGTAATATTATTTTTATTTCAATATGAAATCCATATTACTATTAATGTGGGATGGTTAGAGCAATATTGACTATGGAATATTCATTTTTTCACCTATAAAAAAATGATTCTTCTAAGACATATTGTTCAAATAATATTCCTCTCTTATAGATGATAAATAAGACGGCCATATGGGTTTTTCTTTTCCTCCCTTATCCTCTATTCTTTTCTTTTTTCCTTCTGTGTGTAGGGTTTACTCTAGGAAAGTAACAAGAATGAGTAGGGGACCTCATTCCTGAGCAATCAACGAAAGCAGCAATATAAGGGGGCTAGTGGCATATATATGTTAGTTCCAAGTGGATATGGGGTCAGTCCATGGGGTCCATCTCACCATAATTTTCTTTTCGTGTGGGAAATGAATGAAATTCTATTTTCATTTAATTAATTAGTAAGAGTGGGAGGGGAATCTAAAATCCAGCAACATGTGCACGATTGAGAACATGTGGGAGAACGTGAGGACTCCGAACAGCTTGGTTTCTCAGGCTCTTTCCTTCTTTCTCCATCTGTTCATGAAGATCACTCACATACACACACACACACACACAATTAAGTAGAGAGAGAGAGAGTGGAAGGGATTATATTTATAATAACAAGGACGCAATAAAAGTTAAAGCTGCTGTACATATGTAGAGAAAATGAAAGAGGCATCATATCTTGATCATGCCCAAATTGTGCGTGTGGGTATCAACGAGTGAAAATAACAAAGATTGCGCGCGCACACACAAGGAGGGAGATATAGAGAGAGAGAGAGAGAGAGCAATGATAGATTTGTGGCTTGGAATTCCGAGCCCTTGAAATTCCTTCTAATGCTCCTTCCTTTGATCCATTTGTCCTTTTAATTTAATTTTGATATATTAATAATATAAAAAATTGTATATTATCATTTAATTATATTTTATTATAATAAAAAATATGATTAAATTTTTTATCATTATTTGAATGATTATATAAATAAAATAATATAATTAATTATTATATAAAAATTTATTACATTATCAATATATTAAAATTAAATATTATTATTGTAAAAAAAAATGTTTGCTGGTCCAAATCCTTTCAGCATATACAAGAACAGATAAAGAGGGAATGATACCCGAATTTCAAAATCGACAATTTCGGGGTCAACTCGTCCAAGTTCTACGCCCATAGCCTATCCCCATTGATTGCTCAATGAAATTTCCACACACTCAATGTTATGTTTCAAGGGTAAAAAATTAGTATACTATAAGGTGCTGACTCAAGGACCGACCAACCGTGAGTGAGGGTGCGATGCTATCTCTTTCCGGGTTTTGAATATGCTTTATTCCTTCCTGGTAAGACCTCCTTGGTTCTAGCAAAAGCAAACCCAAACACCCTAACAAAGATTCCTTTCTTTCAAGGTGGCCAATCCCATTTTCAAATTTTAAGCACAAAAAGTACATTTTCTTCTTTTTTGGAGATATATGCTCGTTGTTCTAGTAATATCTTTTGTCATTATTTCCTATGGATCAAGAGGAAGTTTCTAAGGGATTGAACAGCACCTGCAGCCACCATTTTATATTTCGTCCACATTATTCTTGAGCATTGATATTCCAAATGTCCCGGTACTAAAGTAGAATACAATATTCTTCTGCATATATGAAATCCAGCTTGATATATTCGTTTTAGTCATTAATATTGTTCATCCGTTGTAATTTTAAAAAAAAAAAAGAAAAAAGAAAAATGTGATGTTTAAAAGTATTTGAACCTGGGATTTTTTTTTCCTCTTTTAGTTGTAGAATCAGGAAATATTCATAAAAAGAATTCTTTGGCATATGCATACTGTGCGAAGTAAATGGTATAATTAAATACGTGTCGTAGTTGTACCCCAAATAGAAAAATACGTGTCGTGGTGGTGCTCAATTGCCAAATAGTCGGCACACATCAATACCATGTATTTTATATGCAATGTACATTTAGCCATGAATTTGTCAGATCTCAAATCCAAATATCATAATTTGGAGTGGGTTAGTCAATTGTTTATTTCAATAAGAAAAAGGTTGGCATATGCATGATGAAAGGGCTTTCGCTTTGCACATGGACCAATCCGAGTTCGTATTTGTGAAATTTTTCTTCATCTATATTATTACTAATTGCAAGTTTTAGAAAAAGCTATTGTGTGCATTAGTGACAAATTACTTCAACAGTGATATATACGACATCATGTCCTGTTGCTGTTAGGGTAAATTTTCTAGTTTCAGTTACTAGTGCAGTTATTTTCAAAATATAATTAAATTACATGTTACAACTTCAAGATAAATAAATTATATTGATCTCCCCTGAATTTAGTAATATTATACACAATACCCTTTAATTTTTAAAAATATACACTGATCTTTCTTGAGATGTAAATGATATTACACATAACACTCTTGTATCTTGTAAAATGTGATACTAAACATCCTTGTATAATGTAGGCATGGAAAATTGAGGAGTACCGTGTATAATATCACTATATATACTTGACTTATTAAACTGCTGATAAGACAAATCCTTATTTGACTATGAGAAGACAAAGGTTATGTAGTCTCTCAATAACAGTTGCATCTAGTCTAGGATTTAAACTTGCTGCGTCCTCCTAAGGGGTCAACGATTATCACATCAACCAATACTTCGTGGGTAAGTAGGATTTAATTTTGACACATTGTTAATGTAAAATATTTTTATATAATTATTCAATTATGTATGGTTACACTCTTAAATTATTTAACTCTTACCATAACTAGCTCCAAAGTTATTTAAAAAATAATATATAATTGATTGACATTGTAAAATACTTTATAATGTGTTAAAATTAATTAATCTCTATTAAATTTCTAGAATGTGAAGATTGATTAAATATATGGTATTTTTAGTTTCTGCATGACATGGGTGTTCTTCAGAACCTCTCTTCACATTTAGGAGAATTAGTTCCATTAAACATTGGCTCGTGTCCAAATTCAAATAATAAAAACAAAAACATCATGTGTTTGTTGATTTCATGGTTAAAAATATTAAACTAACACTGCTATATATTTAGTTTCTAGCAACATTTATTAATAAAATATATTATTTAAATTTTTTGGTACTATTTAAAAAATATTGTTAAAAATATAAAAAAAATGTTGTTAAATGTTTTTAGTAACATTTTTATAAGTATTATACATAGACTATGTTACTAAAAGTTTTAACAACACTTTTTGTGATCTCAATAATGTTGTAGACTAAATTTATTTGTAATATTTTATCAAAGAAAAATTAAAGTTAAAGGCCTAGATCCTTTTCAATTTTTTCAGCCGCTAAGAAGTTTGATCCACTAAAATAATGAGAACTTCAGTTTAATTTAATGGCTTAAATTGATTAGTTGAATAGGATGGTGTCATAAGAATAATTTACGTCTGATAATTTGAAATACATAAAATAATTATTTTGATTTTTGACCGGACATTGTGACGAAAACTGCATTACTGTTTAATTACATATGAGACTGATCCATAATCTTGTTAATTTCTGCATAAAAAAAGATTGATCCATATAATCCATCAAGTCTTCAGTTCACAGTTAGATCAATCAGACTGTCCTGCTGGATTCAGTTTCAACATCATTGCAAATATATTCGTACATCACAATTCACAATCACAAATTTTGTCACTAGTGCTTCTGATCACACAGTTGATTATTTTGAACTAGATTATTTGCAACCTGAATTCTCATCCACGTAGATTGCATTCAAGTCATCACAAGCTTAGTATATTTGAAACAGATAAAAAAGGGCAGCAGTAATATCTGCTCCAGAAGAGTGAAGAAGTGCATTGAGATCCTTCATTGTTCTGTTGGACGAAAACGAGAGAGAGAGAGAGAGAGAGAGAAGGAACAGTGTCACACACCATGCGAGTTAAAGGCATGCACAAAACTGAATTTAGAATGTTCAAAGCTACAAATTCCCACGCCGCATCGAGGCGCGTGCACGAAGGATCCAATCACTGGGACCGAGGCGCTTTGCCTATGGTCCAAACGTAACTGACAAAGCAGTGCCTTGTTTTCTTTTGCGACTCGGCAGGGCCCACGCGCCGCACGCGCGTGAGTGCCTGCGATGCGGTCAGAGTCCAAAGACAGACATTCTATTCCATTGCATTGCAGTTTGTGTCCCTGGGTGTTTGTGGCAGTAACACTGTTAGCAGATATAGATTGCTAAGATCTCTGCACTTTGACTATTTTGCCAGTGACAGACATTCTTTGACAACGTTAGGAAACAAATACGAATCACTCTTTTGTTTTTGTAAAATTTTTGATTTTGGGGAGGTGTTTTTGTACAGGTGTACTGTTTTTTTTTTTTTTTTTTTAATGGGGGATTATGCATATGGAAATCTTGCATTTGCACAATGGGATCTTGCACACACTTGAAGATCACTTTGCCGTCACTACATTTAGGATGAGGGTGAGTTTGGTTGAACAGAATTTTCACCTATAATAAGATTGATTAATTTGGATTTTAGTGAAAGAATTGTTGAAATTTGATATTTGATAATGAAAAACTTCAATCTGTTAATAGTTTTAACTTTTCATAGAGTTCGTTCATGAATTAATACGAATAAGAAAATATATTATAAAAAGATGTTAAAAATGTGAAACTATACATTTATTTTAAAAATAAATCTATTTTGATCAATATTCGAACAGTATTACGTACACTATAGTTTTTTTTTTTTTTTTGTTAAATTACCGAAGTCATTGGTATTTTTTATGGATATAATATCAAATTAAAAAAAAAATCACTCAAATTCAGAATACATACCTGCAAATTCATTAAATGCTTATAAGAATATTTACAAGCACTAATGATAAAATCCAAAACTCAAACTTACGTCATAGAAAAATATGACCAGAATATTGTCTAGTTGAGTGTTAAGTCTTGTTAGCTTTGCTAATCATATAGGAATATGTGAAAGGAGTAATTCTTAAGTAAATATGGTCAATTGGGGAGATCCAAATTGTTGGTAGATACGTGTAATTTTGTGGGGACTACAATAGAAGTGCCTATATCACTAAAATACTTTTACAGATATTAAATAATTATTGGAATACGAGATATTTACAAATTATCTATTAATAAAAATTTTTAGAAATTAAACTCAAATTATGACAATATACGAGGGAAAAGCTTCTTAAGTTAGCCAACACTTTTTAGCAATTTATTATTATTATTTACAAAGGCAATTCATTTGTAAACTATACCACTTATTATATATGTTGGAGACAATTTAATGGTATGCGCTTTGTACTAAGAAATTACTGCACTTGCAATTCTCTATTAATGTTCCATATATTCTGTATTTTTCAGCATGCATAAATTCATTAACGGTAGAAATAGCTTTATTTTTGAGTCAGACTAGAAGGAACAACTGACTGGAATGTAATAACGGTGTAATCAATAGGAGTACTCTTTATTGGGTTTAGCATCCTGGTTCGATTACACCAAAGAAAGCATCCTAGTTCGAAATTTTTCACACACCCAAAAGATCATCCATGACCATCATGGACATGATGATGATGCTGATCTCGAAGATTACTATGATCTTTAGGTTTCTATGTCTATGGATTGGGTGGCCATTTTGCCATTTTGTCGTCTTTTGATGCTTTTCTCCGCCATCAAAACCCCAAAATTAGGCAAAGTCTTCAAAGTCCCTCGTAGTCTTACATAACATACAGTAAGTACATCAACATATTATTACTAAATCATTCGCTCTCTCTCTCTCTCTCTCTCTCTCTCTCTCTCTCCCACCTGAACAATGTGAGGTGTCATTGGTGAAATCAATTACTCTATATATATTTAAAGGACAGGCTCTTGCTCTCATGCAAAACTACCGATCCACTTTTTTAATAATATTAACAACTAATATATTCTCTATGGAGAGTTGGAAGTCACTAAACTCAAGGTGGATATGTTATGTTATAATATTCAAAATAATAAATATAAAATTGGAAGCTGAGATTTGCATCTTCATTGGCATTATAAATTTAATCATGCCTGAATAATATAACAACTTGGATTTCTTTAAATACGTCGACAATTTGCTCAGTGACGCTATCTCTAGCAAGGTTTGGCTGCGCGAGATGCAACATCACAATCATTTTTTTGACAAAAACAACATCTGGGTCTAAGAGATATAGGAAAATGCTTTCGAATATTTACTTTGTTCATCAAAGTAATAGAAAAGTCCAAATTTTTCATCACATTTGGTACAATATGACAAATCACAACCTTTTTAGGTGGTCGTTAGACTTTGTCCGCAGCTGGGGTCTCAGTATAGTTCTGTCACTGATTGTTCAAATTATTTCCTGAGGCTGATTGACTCTGAAGTAATCATAAAACCAAGCAACACCTAATTGAAACTGCCTTGTTGGTTGTTGAAATTAGACCACATTATAGGTTTATCACCTAAAATTAATATTTTAATCTTTCGTTTTGATCACTCCAAATGTAGTAAAAAAAGTGCAATTACTCATTATATGTACATCAGCTCAAATATTAACATGACATGTCTAGTTGTTTACAAGGTTGCTTTAAGAAACTATTTTAATTATCTGTACTTCACTGATTTTCAAGACCTTCGTTGTGAAAAGCTAATTAAGGTTATAAATATAGATAGGCACCCATGAGATAACTACTAATCTTGTTAAAGTAAAATTTGTCCATAGTTGCGATAGGAAGACAAAAACTCCATCTAAAGACTTGCTACTATCTTATATAATGAGAAAGGTGGTTAATTTTCCAGTAGTTAATGATTTTGAATAAAATAACTACTAAGTTGTAAGCCAAATCTTTCCAAAGCCGAATATTAAAACGGCATAATGGTATTAACATCAAGAAAAAGATCCTACAGTTGTTAGATTAACTTTATAAAAGAAAAAAAAAAGGAAAAAATCTATTTTTTCAAAGGAATAAAATCGCACTTTTCCAGTAGTTATAAGTTATATATGAAGAATGTATACAATAAGAAAGACAACCTTAGTTTATTAAGATCTTTTTAACCACCATACATGCTTTACTCTCTGTCAGCAGGAAATACCAGAAACTCTAAAAAGTATATAATCAAAGCGCAATTTGACTGTTTAAACTAAAATCTTCATTGCAATTGATTCATGAAAATTTGATTACAATCACCCGCCAAAACGTGATGAAAAAAGGTGCGCTGAAATGAAAATATTCATTATCTATTATTATATAGAGATTGTGCTTATCAGTGCAACAGATTATCGTCTAAATCGTTGTGTGAAAGCTTAGGCCAAAATAAATCCAACAGTCTTTTCCAAAGGAAAAAGCGCTTCCATTTGAAATGTAATGTAACCACTTATCAGACATAACACAACTGATAATATTCATTCTTTTGAACTCATAATGTTACTATATCCAACATTCTCATACAAAGCAACCTAAAACCTATTCAAAGCAAAATAAACAAGATAGAAGAACATAAAAAGATTAATAAAATAAAAAAAGAACTAACATCCCTAGGGTTTTTCGTTCGATCTTAATGGAAACAAAGTACTAATCCACCCTCAAAAGCTCTTCAAACTAGGCGAATTATGGAGTTGGATTAAACTTTGTCTGAGAGAGAGAGAGATTAATGAAAAAAAAAGAAGCCACACTAATCAAAACCAAAAAGAGCTTCACAGAACCTGAAACTTCTATAGTTGGTTATTGCTAGTAGTGGAAGAAGAGCTAAAACCAGAAAGATCAGTCCAAGCTGCAGAAGTGCCAGTAGTAGTCCAATATTGCTCACTTGGTGGAACATTGTTGCTTCCCAAGAACTGGCCTGACAAACTAAGATCCCTACTATCTTCCATTTTCACTGAAGCAAGCTGAGTTAACAACCCAGAAGTAGAAACCTTTGGCCTCATATGATGGTGACTAACCCCACCACCAGCACCATACCCGGTTACCTCAGCACTTCCTTCAAAAGGGTACAGGCCACTACCTTGGGAACCTTCCAAACCAGCCAAGAAAGGAAATTGCTGTGTCTGTGGCACTCTCCATTGTTCCAAACCAGCACCAGATAAGATGGAAGAGTCACAAGCAGCACCACTTGCTCCACCTAAAGCATTCCCTATTTGGAAACTCAAGTCCCCTACACCCCCCATTGGACCAGAAATTGTGCTATAGTTGAGGCCATAGTTTAAGGCCATGTCTCCAGCTGTAAAATCCGTGAGTTGATGATGCAATGGAGCCATGAACCTCAGCGGTGGCATTTGGGGGGCAAGGCCTACTATGTCAGCAGCTGAGCCACTGTTGGAAGAGACTGAGTTGGTGGAACTGGCACTTCCGGTTTGGCGATCCGAGCTGGCCGGAGACTTGGAGCTGCCACTTCCTTTGGTCCTCTTGTTTCTCCGGCAGCCGCCGCCAACCGGCACGTTCCTGAGGGCGCCGCCTCTGGTCCAGTACCTCCTGCAGGTCTTGCAGAAGTGGCGGGGCTGAGAGAGGCTGTAGTTGTTGTAATAGCAAAACTTGGTGTTGCTGGATTCACATCTTGGGCACTTTAGTGCAGCCTCAGGCATAGGTAGGTTGGCCATCCTTGCCCTATCTACCATTGAGCCTGGCCTGATGGAGCCCGCGCCGCCGGCTCCATGAGGCTGCGCTGGTGGTGGCGGCGGCGGCGGCGGCGGGGGTAGTGGAAGAAGCTGCTGAGAGGTGGAAACAGTGTTGCCAGGTTGATGATTTGGTTGTTGCTACAACAACATAAAAGGAGGAAAATGAGTAGAAAAAAATAAATAAATTAAAATAAAAATTAAAAGAAGATGAAGAAAGCAAAGAAATCAAATATCTGGTATATTCAAGAAGGGGGTATAAGCAAAAGTAACAAGAATATTTATCTTTTGAAAATTTTTTGGGTGCTTTTTGGACAAAGAAAACCGTAGTAAGAAGAACGAAATTCAAGAAACCCTTATGCTTGTTGTTTTACCTGTTGCTGCCAGTTGGCTGCATCAAGATAAGCTGCTGGTATGGAAGTAAAAACCATGGTTTCCCACTTCGAGCTTTCTCTTTTGTAAAGGTTGATGAGGGTGGTTTTTTCTGAGAGATAATAGTGGAGAGAATCACATCAACAAGCTAGAGAGAGAGAGAGAGAGAGAGTGCGTGTGTGTGTGTGAGTGTGTGGGCGAGCTGCAGATAGAGGAGAGAAAGAGAAAGAGAGAAAGCAAGAAAGATAGAAGAGGAGGAAGGTTAGGAGGTGGAAATCAGAAGCAAAAATAAAGGAGGGTCCTTTTAAGTATTTATATATAATTTTAAGTTTCTTGTTCATTCTTTCTCTCCCTCACACACACACTCTTTCCCCCTATAGCACACTTTTTGTTTTATTACTTTCTAGGGTTTTGAGAAGTTGATGTTTCTTAACCCATAAGCTTCTTTTTTATGCCCTCTGAAAGACTGTAAGTAACTGAGCTTAGACAGAGAGATCAGTGTGTGTGTGCTGACCAGTCTATACATGTTGGCAATTAATTTGGTGTAGAATTAGGCCAACACTAACTTTAATTATGATGTGATTATATTATAAAATTTGTGAGTTAATGAATGATAGATTAAGGTAAAGAATGTGATGGATGTATGTATTAATGTTTCTATATTGAATAAAAAAAAGGTGTCTATTGATGCTTTAGTGATGGACAATAGTTGAAGTGTCCCGACCGAATGAACCTTTTCTTGGTCCGGTCTGTTCCCTTCCCCACTCTTCTTTGTTTTAGCATGGAATATTTATCCTTCTACTACTCTCACGCGCCACCACATGATTCGTGAGCAACCTGGTCATATATATATATATATAGATGGACGCTTGCTTTGAGAGACCCCAGTAACTCTTTGTTAAGTGTATCTGATAGAGATACGGCAAATAAATTAGCATTACCACAATGTTTGAGTCACTCAAAAATAGCAGAATAGAGAAACATTTTATGGATTAATTCTAAAGGAAAAAGTTATTGGAATATTAATCTTTGTAACACATATTAACACCTATGAAAAGTAACGGTGAGAGTTGTAGAAAGCGAGTAAATGGGGGAAGGCATACGGTGGGTTCTACTTTTTCATCTAAGGATGTTGATGGATGTGTTAGTTTCGGCATCTCAATTCTTAAACCATGAAGTTTCTAAGTCCCTCAATTGCTCAAAAAATGAAATCCCGACCTAAAGACGTATAGAAGTTAATTTTAAAGTTCACCATTTTCATCGTGCAAGTATGCATGCTCAAAATATTTATACATTCACGGAAAATGAGTACCTTGATAAGTACTAAGTAGTTTGTTTGTGAAATTAATATCTAGCTAAATCTAAATGTGTAGGTAGCACCTGTATACGTACAGGCTTACAAGTTTAAATTCTATTGCGTGAATTTGAATTGTAAAAAATTATTATTTTAAACTCTCTAATCTTGACATGAATGAATTACCCGTTGATTGGGCTAGGAAAGTGAATTAATTAAAGTATATAAACGTTGATTCCCATCGCAATACTAAAAAGAAATATGGGGTTTGATGGAAAAAGAAATGACTTAAATATATTGAAAAATCGAAGTATAGCAGTTGGAAGCCATTTCCCTTTTTGTGTAACACCCTCTCAAATGCAACACCAAACTTAAAGTTATAGTATCACATTTAGGAGTTACTACTAAAAGCTTTAGTGTAGAATATCCTCCATCGCAATATCGGCCTCTAGTTATCTAATTTTATAGTCTCTGGCATTTTTGAACCCTCCACATCAGGATGCTTCAATCACAATCACATAACCCAGGGAAAATTACTACTATGGCCAATTGAGCTGTCAAGAGATGACACAGGAATACATAGGAGAGAGGATTATAAATTCTTAATAGGTAGTTCTAAACTAACATAAACAGTGTCATTATTGTCACTCTGCCACTTCGATTTATTATAAAAAGGTGATTCTACTATAACAAAATAAAGATTTTATTTTATAAAGATTTCCGAAGTGGGTTTTTTTTATTCAAACACTTAATCTAAGATGCCGTAACTTTCAAATAACTTACATCAATACATAATCAAAATACAACATGAGGCTGGAAATGAAAGAATGAAATATTTATTCTAATATATGTATCTATACTTTTTTGTTCTTGTACTTCTTTAACTTAAATACATTCCTTTCTTGCTTAATCTTCTTTACTTTCTTAGCTTTGATGCTTATTGTTAACTTATTGTACCTTAACTTAAGTCAGACATCTTTATCTGACTTAAGCAAAAGGATCCAGTTACCTGACGATAACACACCTAGGCATTACATCTTGTTGTCCCTAGGGTGTCAACATGTATCTGCACTTGAGCGTTATGTATCGTCATTCTTAGAGTGCAATCTTAAACTTGCCTCTAATTGGAGGGATTTCATAATCATCGATAACACATCTAGGCGTTACGTCTCGTCATCCCTAGGGTGTCAATATGTATCTGCACTTAAGTGTTACGTATCACTATCCTTAGAGTTTAGTCTTAGATGTGTCTCTAAATTGAAGGGATCTTATTTTGGCCAACTATCTCCAAAGTAAAAGGATTTCATAACCTTAATATTTTGCCCTCAAGTGGAGGGATCTCATGATTACTTCCAAGTGAAAGGATCTCATCTTCTTATATTCTTAGCATGCATTATCTGTTGCATTCTTTCTTAATTCATATGCTTATATGCATTCCTTGGTCATAATGATTCATGGGGATGTTTGAATTAATGCATATATGCTGATGCCATATACTTACATTTTAAAACATTTCTATGGAAAATTTGGTAGTATAACATCAATAATATAAGAGTCCCCAAAGTTTTCAACATCAAATAAAATAGTTTTTCATAGAAGAGAACCATTCCAATACATAGATCAAGATCTCAATCGTATACATATTCACATAAGGCAATGAATGCCTCAATTAAAAAATTCCAAGGAATAGCGATACCTTCACTCACACACACACACACACACACACACACACACACACACACACACACACACACACACACACACACACACACACACACACACACACATATATATATATATATATATATATATATATTTCAATTAGACTTGGTCTTACATAATTTGGAGACCTTTAAGTGAAGTTGTAGGTAATTTAACTACAAACTCAAGTTCCTCAAATTCTGCCTAAATCTTCAAGTCATGCCAAAATTTCAATTTAAACTCTTTTGATCTCAAATACTACAAAAATATTGCTCTATTAGTCTATTTTCAAACCTCTTTGGCCCCACTAAGTTTTGGTAAGTATGACTTAATATATTTATATTTGATTAACTGCTGCCCTGCTTTGGGTTAGATCCGGACATGAAAAATAGGAAAATTACTAAAAATGTATTTCTTATCATTTTTCTTTGAAATTTTATATACTTATACTCACTTGAACCTTCTTTCAAACAAACAGGTCCCATTCAATTTAGTTAAGCAAAGTTTATGTTATAAGCTCTATATTGTAGCTGTCATGTTTCAGTACTCAGAGAGCATAGGGTAAATTCGTGAAATTACTGGTAGCAATCCACTGGGTGTTTAAATCTAAAATTTATAGGCTTATTCCCCTTGTGTTAGCTTTCTAAAAAAATTCGTTGTATTCAAGTCCAAGTTACTCCACCGATAGCCTAATTCAAAAATTCATAACTTATTCATCTTAAGTCCAATAGACCTCAATTTTGTTGGTATACTCTCTATGAGTTAGGTTTCATCTAAAATTAGTTTCACTTCAATTAAAGGTCTCTAACTCAAGATATGGTTCATGGACCTAGTACTATTCAGAGTTACCCTATTTTCTTATTTTGTGTGATGAAGATGTTTCAGTTCCTAGCTTGTTTATTTCATTAACTTGAATTTTGCTAGTTCTAACTCATTAATATGAGACTAAAGAATATCACTTCTAGCTAAGAAATATGAGACATAAAAGAATGCAAAATCGTAGATCATTTAGCTATATAACTACACATAAAGTGATTTAGAAACCTACCTCATTTTCAAGCTCAAGGATGCTTTAATTCTTGCTTCCAACAACTTCAAAATCTTGTTAGAGTCACAAAATCACACTTGAACTCTCCTTTTCTCTTCCTTGGCTGAAGCTCGGTATGATCCAAAGAGGAAGAATTTTGGCTTCTAAATGGTTTAAGATATTGAAACAAGCTCAAAACCTAGAAAGAAGTTGAGGAAATGAAAAAAATTAAGGATTTGTGAGTTTATGTGAGCAAAAATGGAGCAGAGCAAGGGAGAGAGGGAGTTCAACCATGAGGGAGTGGCAGAGAAGAGATGATGAAGTCTAGGGTTTCTTTGGGGAGATATTTGTAGAAAAAGTGAGAGGGACCTAGTGACTCACCATTCATATGTAACCCACATTGCTCCGTGTAATTTTGGCCATGTGGCCCACTTTAGGCCATATATAATAGGTGTAATCTCTTAATAATTAGACTCTTTTGTATTTTAAGTTCCTATCGAATCAATTTCCAATGTATCAAGAAACTATCAATAAGATTTTTTTCTGTGCGATTAAAATTCTATTTCTGTAAAAATTCTACTATTACTACTTATATTGTTCTACATCCTCATCTCTATTTATAAATTTAGTGTTAATTAATCTCTAACAATGTTGATTATAGATATGGCTAAATAGGGATGTTACATTTGTTTCCAATAGAAAATGATATTCAAATGCAACTTTTCATGCTACATTCAGAGGTGGCGCTAGCAACTCTTTTGTGGGAGTGCTCAGTACATAGTCATTTACATGTATACTTTAAAATCTTTTAAAAGATGAATGTTTTGACTATTTTGCAGAGAATTTCTTAAAAAATTTCATAGGGTGTGTTTAGTTTGGAGGTATCAGACCAGGCTTGACAGAAAAAAGAGAATAGTGAAAGTGTAAGAAGTGATGAGAATTGTAGAATGATTGCATTACATTAAGGTACATTAGTATTGTGAGACACATACATGAAGTGAGCTGAGAAGGAGAGTAACTAACTCTAACCACTAACTAACTAACTCATAACACAATCTAACTACCAGGCACGTGCACGACATGTGCTTGTGACTTACTACCCCTTACATTCCCCCTGAAACTTAGAGATTGTGCATCAACAATTATGAGTTTGTCTTTAAAGTCAAGAAAGAAAGTAAAGGAGATAGGCTTAGTAAGGATATCCACAACTTGAGCATCTACTGGGATATGACTAATTTGTACACGCCCTTTTGCAATGTGATCTCTAACAAAGTGTAAGTCAAGCTCAAAATGCTTGGACTTTGAATGCAGGACAAGATTCATAGCCAAAAGCATAACACTGAGATTATCACAATACACCATGGGCGTCGTAGGGAATGGCACTTGAAGTTCTTCAATCAGGTTTCTAACTAAGAATAGTTCAGCAACCATAGCTGCAAGACTTCTATACTCAGCCTCTGTACTTGACTTTGAGATTGCATGCTGTTTCTTAGAGGACTAAGAGAGCAAGTTGGGGCCAATATAAATGCAGTAGCCATTAGTGGATTTGCGATCACTAGGGTCACTACCCCAGTTAGAATCACTATAGCCTGTAATTCTTGTATCAGCAAAGATTTTAATGTGCAAACCATAGGTTGCAGTGCCACTGAGATACCTAAGAATTTGCTTGGCCATTTTCCAATGAGCTTCTAGTGGATTTTGCATGAATTGACACATTCGATTTACACAATAAGGAAGCTCAGGCCTTGTAACTATAATATATTGCAAAGTTCCCATTACTAATTTGTAAAGTACAAGGTCTTCAAAGTAGGGACCTCCAGTGGCAGATAATTTTAAAGTGGAAGGAAAAGGTGTGGCATAAGGCTTGTAGCCTTGCATATTGGCTTTTTGCAGCAAATCCTGGATATACTTAGTCTGAGAGAGAATTAGACCCCCAACAGTAGTATGCTTGACTTCAATTCTTAGGAAAAAAATGTAGATCACCCATGTCTTTGAGAGTAAATGAAGCATTCAGTTGTTGAATCAATGCTCCGATATAAGTAGGGCAGCTTCCAGTGATGATAACATCATCAAGATAGATAAGAATATAGGTGGTAAAAGTGGCAGTTATCCTAGTAAAAAAGGAAACATCAGACCTTGCAGGTTGAAAGCCAAGCTTGATTAGTGTCATAAACAATTACGGGTACCATGCTTGAAGGCTTGCTTAAATCCATATAGTGCCTTAGTCAATTTTCATACCAAAGCACCATCCCCCGCCTTATAGCCTTGAGGTTGCTCCATGTACACATCTTCCTCCAAATCACCATTTAGGAAGGCATTGATCACATCTAGCTGCTTAATACTCCATCCTTTGGACATAGCTATGGAGAGAACCAGGTTAATAAAGATGGGTTTTACCACAAGACTGAAAGTTTCTATGAAATCAAAACTTGTTTTTTGGTTAAACTCTTGTACTACTAATCTAGCCTTGTACTTTGTAGGGAGCCATCAGAATTGTTCTTAACCTTGAAAACCCATTTGCTACCAATGGGAACTCTGCCAAGAGGTAATGGTACAAGTTTCTAGGTGTACTTCACATCAAAGCACTGTATTCATCATCCACTGCTTGCTTCCAATAGGGTATGGATAAGGCCTCTTTAGCACTAGATGGTTCAAGCCTAGCCTAAAAAGCTTTTGGTTTGTGTATGCCATTTTTGGCTTACGTTACCATGCCACCAGTAGGAGCAGGGACCAGTGGAGGAACAATTGATGAAGGAACTTAAGAAAATGGTAGGTCAAAGGAAGTTTCAGAAATAGGAATTAAATTGGATATAGTGAGCAATGTAGGTGTGGGTGAGGTTGGAGCTGCAGATTGTCCAGTAGGTGAAGTAGGAGGAATTAGTTTGGGTGATATAGGTATGGAGGGGACAATGGAGGGAAGGTCATTGTTTGTTGGGTTACCAGGCTTAGAGAAGTCAGAATTAGGATCTCTAAAAGGAAATGAGGCTTCATCAAGCAATACATGCCTACTAATGATAATTTTTCCAAAGGTAGTGAGGCACTTATAACCCTTATGTTGAGTTCCATATCCAAGAAATACACAAGGAGAGGATCTAAAGTCTAGCTTATGTCTATTGAAAGCTTGGTGAATGGAAAACAGAAACATCCAAACACCCTGAGATTGTCATAAGGAGGTTTATTGTGAAAGAGCTTTTCAATGGGAAGCTTGTTCTCCAAAAAAGGGGTAGACATAGAGTTAATGAGTTGCAGTACTGTGGTGAAAGCTTTCCCCTAGAACTTCATAGGCAGAGAGGCCCCAGGTAGCAAGGTAAGTCCCATCTCAACAATATGCCTATGCTTCCTTTTTGTAGCACCATTCTATTGGTGTGTATAAGGACATGAAAACCTATGAACAATTCCACAATTTTGCAAGTACTTTGACAAACTCAAATATTCAAGAGCATTATCACATTGTAAAGCCTTAATTTTAGTTCCAAGTTGCAATTGAACCATACTTTGGAAATGCATAAACATAGATATGAGTTTAGACTTAGAGTGAACTGAATATAACTAGGTGTATCTAGAACAAGCATCAAGAAAATGAATTTAATATCTTGCACCATTTATTGAATGAATGGGGGAGGGTCCCTAAATGTTAGTATACACAAGTTCTAAGGGCTTATTGTACACAGAAATAGAATCAACAAAATGGCAATGGGTGGAATTTGCCTAAACAACAAGAAGGACACAAAGACCTATCCATATTGAAAGGAATATTACAACTTTTAGGCACCTTGACACTACAGTTGGTGATGGATGACCAAGCCTAGAGTGTCATAGGTGAAAGATGGAATTTCCATATGCTGAGGATAGAAAAGCTATAGGTGCAAATCTAGGAATAGGTTTGAAACTAGAAAATTTGTAAAGACCATTGTCAACAGTGCCTTGGAGAATGATCTTCTTGGCATCTTGAGATTTAACATAGCAAAAATCATAGTGGAATTCAAAGAAAACTCAATTATCTTTTGCAAATTATGAAACACTTAACAAATATTTGGTAATAGGAGGAAAATGCAAGAGTTTGTTAGGCAAGAAGGAATGATTACTTAGATATAATGAAAGTAAGAATTTCCAACATGTTGAATTTGCAAATCTGAACCATGGTCAACAATGACTTTTTCAGAACCTCCATAGTCAATTTTGTCCATTAGGTTGAGTGGATCTAGTGTCATGTAAATGAGTTGCTCCAAAATCCAGATGCCAATTCTGATCATACACAGTAGGTGGAGTTGCCATCACATTTGTCATTGAGAAATTTGCTTAAGGCCTGAAATTCTACTGTACCTTGCTAAAGAGCCATACCTCTGAGGTGCAGATCCAAATTGAGCATCATTATACTATGCATCAAATCGATGCCAATAGTTTAAAGTTATGTGTTTTGATTTGCCACAGACCTGGCAAGTAGGTTGATTGAAGGAGAACTTTCCACCTTTACCTGATTTGCTACCTCGACCTTGAAAACCATGTGATCTTGGTCTTGATTGTGATCTTGCATACTAATCTTGATTGTTTTTGGGGTAAACTTTTGTTGCTATTGAAATTGTGCCATATTTGCTTGCACAAGGTTCTCATTTCTTCGAAATTTCTCAATAATCTCTTCCTCAGCCATAAGCAAGGTCTCAAGCTCTCCTATAGAAATCGAACCTACTTTTGACATCATAGTTGTGATAAATGATCCATACTCTTCTATGAAACCATCCATGATTGCTTCAATGTAATCATAATATGTGATAGGAGCTCTTACTGAGATCAAGACATCAATTGTACTCTTGATTTCAAGCAAATAATCGATAACTAAACCTTCTTTCTTTGTGTTACCAAGTTTGTTCTTCAATTTCCAAATCTTGTCTTTAACTTGAAAAGCAAAGAAAGTGTCTAACCTATTCCATATCTGATAGCAAAAATCACATCCTAACATTTGAGTTGTGAAAGGCTCACTCATTGATGATATTAACTAGGATTTCAATAATGCATCTTGCTTCTTCCGTTGTTGATACTCTATGCTGATCGCGCCATTTTCTTCATCTTCTTTGGCTGAAAATTTCTTTCGAGTTCCTTTTCCTATGACATGATTGAGGAGATCGTATCCTTCAATGGTTGCCTCTACTTGCTGGTTCCAAGGTAGATAGTTTTCATCATCAAGCTTCAATGGCATGGATTTGAGAATGTTTGAACTATGGGTTAAGATGCACTGGGAGAGTAACTCTGAGATGTTTGTGAAGAATTTTGAGATGCAATGGATGAGCACAAAGGCCAGGCTTGAGATAAAAGAGAGAATAGTGGAGTGTAAGAAGTGATGAGAATTGTAGAATTCTTGCATTACATCAAGGTACATCAGTGTTGTGGTATATATACATGAGGTTAGCTGAGAGGGAGAGTAACTAACTTTAACCACCAACTAACTGACTCATAACAGAATCTAACTACCAGGCATGTGCACCACATGTGCTTGTGACTTAGTATCCCTTACATGCCCAGTAATCATTAGAGTTCCGTCCATGATTACAGTATGGCACTTGCTGATTTGAGTACATATAGGTTAATTAAGACTTGAGTAGAGATTTTAATCGGTAATGATATATATAACTTCCAAGTACTAAAGCTAGGAATGTTATGATATATTACAATCCTATAAACCGTGAGAATCTTTAAACCTAGAATTAGGGGCAGTGCTTAAAAGGGACTAATAAGGGGGCCCTTAATTGTTTTCACATTTCATAAATATATATGTAAGAAATTGGAAAGACTTTATAGATAAACCTAATAACTAGTTCATTCAAAGCCTAAAGTAGTCATTCATTCATCGTTTTTTTTCCCTTTTGGTAAAATCATTCATTCTCTAGATTCTGATCAACTATCCAAAATTTACTTTTTCATTTGTTTATATTTGAAAACGTATATTTATAACTCACTTTTCTTATCTGCTTGTGGTCCTTGGTATTCTTACTTTCCAATTTCAACTAAACTGCTTTGCACGTGAGAAATGGGCGATTTTTTTTAAATCAATCTAGTTTCTTCTTTTATTGATGTCTTTTGATCTTCCATCATTCTATACTTGTTTAGTTCAACCAATATTAGAAGTTTTGCCACTGGCCTCAACTTTTGTTCTTTAAGCTGTGCATTGCTTGGAATTAATTAGTTGAGATCAATTTTCACTAAATGTGGGCTTAAGATTCTTAGATCCAATCTCTAATTTTCTCAGTTGCTTAGCAAATGAGATCTCAAGTCAGGCAATTATGTTGACAGAAAAAAAAAAATGTCAGGCAGTTATAGTTTTTCATGCCTTGCTCAAGCTTAACTTAGATTTCTCTCATGAAGGATTGTGTCATGGTCTGAAACATGGGTAATGCAGTGACTATGCAGGTCTAAACTTAGGTAAAGGATAATTTTATTCAAATTTGATGGAACAAATTTTTACTTATGGTCGGTTCAAGGAACATTAATTAAATGGATTTGCTACAAATATGAGAAATAAATAAAAAATTTGCCCAAAATTGAGAAAAAAAAGTATAGGTTAATTTTTTTTATAAATAAGGCTAGCCTTTTATTTTGGATTAGTCACTTCTTTAATTTTTGAAAAATTAAAAAGAGATTTAAAAGTGGAGAGAGAAAAAAGGAACCAAATAATAGAGATAAAACAAAGGTATCGCATATACACTTATATACAGGTCATTTTATATTGAAAAAAGTGTTTTTGTACGTACATTCATGTAGAGCACCCTTGGAGATATTATATGAGTTGGCAGTGAGAAATAGATAAAAAATATTTAAAAAATTAAGTTTTTTTTTTAAAAAAAAATTTACACTATATGAGTGAGTGTCTCTTAATATATCCATAATAAGTATTCAAATAACAACCCTCTTTACATTTGAACAACTTTCATATCTTAATACTATTAATTTTATCTCAAGGTAAACTTAATACTAATAAAATAATGAAAAGACATAAGCTTATTGTCTTTACACCTATATTTTACTGCCTATACAGGTTTGAGAGATGTGAAGGAAAAAGGGATGTCTAACATACATTTATTCAGATTAAAATGACTGATCAACTGGGTTTTGGTCAAGTCCAAGATTGTCTAAACAGCTAGGCTTAATCTCAAGGCCAGTGGGATCTAGACCCACCGTGGCCAAGTAGCTCACTAGGCACCCGTGAACGGGTGTATACTGTACTAATCACATCTGCGATTCTGCATGCTCAAAAGTCAATTAGAAGAAACGTTAATATTCTTTCATCTCAACTACTGCCTATTAATTTACTCTTGGTTTCCTCCTTTTAAGACTGGTAATTTCTAGCAAGGGATAATCCCTTAACGATAAGACAAAATTGGCATTGCACTATGAAATCTTTATTGACTAGGCGGTTACTGATGTTTTCATCCACTCGAGGGTGGCATCATCTTGGTGCTAATATACCTCAATTTATGAAGACTCAAGGAGACAAATTAAATTCCTTTGATTGTGGCCAAAACTAAAGAGAAAAAAAAAATTCGAGGGTCAATGATAACATGTCTCACATTCATGTGATAAGTTGTCCAAGTCAATCAACTTGTTTCTGTCCTTAGAGTTTCTAAGTTGCTCATTTTGTACCAAAATATGAGAATTTTCGGATTATCATGTTTAAAAATCAACTACCATCATAAATTTTGTCAAAAATTCTAACAATAGTTGTTGTAGTTATTTAGCGTTGTTCTTTCTCATGAAAAATATTATTGAGTTAGAAATTTTGATAGAATTTAATTGTTAGAATGATATGGCATGCTTACAAATAAATAGATCATATTATTTTATTTCATCTAATAACCATAATGATCAATTCATATAAAAAATTTTGGAAATATCTTTTTGGCTATATAACATTGCTATTTCTCAAGGAAAAATGTTACGAAGTTAGAAACTTTGCCAAAATTTAGTTGTCAGAATAATGTGACATATTTGTTGACTCTTAGATAAATAAGTGGGTTATACTACTTTGTTTCAATCAACAACTACCACGAATTTTGTGAAAAATTATAGCATTTTTTTTACTAGTTGTGTAGCATTGTTCTTTCAATGAAAAAGTTTTAGAGTTAGAGAAACTCTGCCTGAATTTAGTTACACGAATGATGTGGCATGATTATCAACTCTTAGTTGAATAAATAGATTATACTATTTCATTTCATCTAATAACTATCATAATTTCTATTAAAAATACTACTAACATTTTTCTGGATGTATAACATTGCTTTTCCTCAATGAAAAATATTTCAAAGCCAACAATTGCCATGATTTAGTTGTTAGAATAATTTGGCATACTTATTGACTCTTGGATAAATAAGTGGGTCAAACACTTCATTTCATCAAACAATCATCATGTTTTTGTTAAAAAATTCTAGTAATATTTGTTTGGCTATGTAATTGTGTTCTTTCTTAATAAAGATGCTATAGAGCCAGCAATTTTGTAAGAACTTAGTTGCCATAGGAATGTGGCATGGTTATTAACTCTTAAATGAATAATTGTCTTGTATCATTTTACTTTATCTAATAACTACCATAATTTCTGCTTGTAATTTTGGCAATATTTTTTTTTTTTGGATGTGTTGCATTGCTATTCTCAATGAGAACATTAAAAAGAAATTTTATTAAAATTTAGTTGTCAAAATAATGTGATATACTTATTGACTTATGGATAAGTAAGTGGGTTATATCACTTTATTTTATCTAACAACCACAATGATTTTTATAAAAAATTTTGATAATATTTTTCTCACTATATAGCATTACTCTTTACTCTTTTTGATTGAATAATGTTATAGAGCCAAAAACTTTGTCAGAATGATGCAGTATGCTTATTTACTCTTGGATGATTAATAGGCTCATACCACTCTATTTTATTCGGCAATCACCATAATTTTTTTTTTCAAAAATTCAGAGAATCTTTTTCTATCAGTGTAACATTATTGCTTTTTCTCACTTCGTGTTAGCTCTTCAAGGCTTTGACCAGCTCCCCCGTTTCTACCATAATTTTGTTGGGCCCCCAAGTTTCTTTGGATTGAAAAGTCATGACATGATAGCTAACATTTTAAGACGAAGCCCTAGTTTCTCTAGCACTCTCAAAACCTTCGGACAAATCTCAAGACTCAACGTTGAATACTTAGGCACATCCGACATGCTCAGAAAATGCAAAAGCCCTAACATAGCAAGCATAGCTAAACTGATTTGAAAAAATACATTGATGAACACATTGCAAACACACAATGAAAAAACTTGCTTTTAAGTGCCTTTAACTTGGTTTTGGTTTACGTTTTAAACACATTCAAACAGTTATCAAAGGCCCAGTTTCTAATCAACCCATCCCCAACTCGATGCATTGGAAGCACATACCTTTAAAACATCCAAACTCACCAACTTCTAACTCACTTGCCGACTTTGTTGACTTATGAAGAATTGAAGAGAAAGCTTGGTAAAGAGTTATGAAGAATTGAAGACAAATCACGTTGGATCACCTCCTCTATGCCCAAGTGGGGAAATAGGGTACATTGTACTATTAAAAGTAATAAAAAAGAATATGCACTAGATTGAGCAACCAATGGAGTTCAGCGAGTGATGACATGGTGCTAGAGCTTTCCTTAATAAGAAAGACTTAGTAGCGTTGATGACTTGCCAAACGTCCGCATGCCCCCAAAATTATTGAACCTATCCGAAGGCTTAAGGCATAAGTAAGGCCAAAATTTTGGTCAAATAGCTTTGGGACTTTAAAAGAATTATTGTCCTGCGGTGCTTGTTGGTTGCTGGTTTTGTTCAAGTCAAAGGAAAACGGCAAGAAATATATGTGGATATGCTGTCTAATCATGCTCACCATTATTACAGGTCTTAGGCTTGTTATAATTTGAATGTTCGTAGGTTAACCACTATGAAAAAGAGCCATTAGCCCATCATCACGTAAAGACTCAGTTAACCGTTAATGACCTAGGCCATGAAATTTTACTTACTCAAACAACCGTTGGTGCCCATTAGTTGTTATCTATGGGCCATATGTATAAAATATGCTTAACAACAAACTCGGCCCGTTATATATTTTAAACTAATGGGGCGTTTTCTTTATTCTTCTTTTGTTCCGATTTGATTTTGGTTTCGGCCACAGCCCAGAAAAGAAGCCCACAGGGGAAGGACATGCGAAAAGATACAGCCCATGGTTCAACCCATGCACTCCCATCGTCATGTTCCATTGTTGAAGATGGAAAATCATGGGCGCTATCCATTATTTTCCTTTGGGCTGGGCTTAGGCCCATTTGTTGTCACTTTCTCTAGAGTTATTGAACCTAATAACACAATATCACTGGTTGACCGCCCCCCCCCCCCCAACAAAAAAAAATTATATCAATCGAGGACGTGCACACTCAGGGTTGAAGGATCATAGCACCCGCATGCAAGATAGATGTTCTCCGCTGGATCACTTTGATGTTCATACTTCATAGCAATATCTTGTATGCTGTTTGTACCTTGACAAGAAGAATTTTAGTCCAACCAGAAAAAAAAAAAAAAAACACAAGAAGATAGCATGTAAGATGTTACATGATAATTGGCTACTATGGCTTTGATTCACCTACCCAAAGTTCACGGGCTTCTAGCTTGCAGACAGCACAGCAGTGCAGACCTCCGTAGGTACTGGCTTTAATTACAGTTTGTTTTGGCAGAGAATTAAAAATTTGTAATATGGTGTATTTCTAATTACCGATGCTACTTACACAAATGTTGGAATCAAAATTGTGCACAACTGCACGCATTATCTTACTTCATATGGCAGAAGGAAAAGAAAAAAAAAAAAAAAATCTCAGACTAATATAATTTGCTCCTTCATTAATGGTGTACAGGTTTTCCACTCACTAGAATTCATGAAGACAAAGGGTTTTTCCAAGACGTAGCATGGTATGATCTACTTGACACAAATCAAGTTCGTGTTTCAGAAACTTTTCATAAGAGCTGTTCATAATAAGTTTGAACAGATACGAAAACTACCAGTAAGACTGCTGTATAAAATTTCCACATTGCAAGAACAAGACTTCTATTTAAACTGTTTCGGCCTAAAATTTTCTAAATCTAATATTTTCTCTATTGATTTGTCCAGCCTCGTTTATCTTAAAGTTGGTTTAACTACAATTTGATTTCCATAAACTGCACAGGGATATTTTCCCAAAAGAGGATTGCCATTTGCCAAGACACCAACCCCCAGGTGTAAAGTAGTCATCTAATCTTCTTAAGTGTTCCCTGTCAATTTTGTCAAGAATTGGGTCTTCCTTGGAAAACTTTCCGGCAAAAGGTGCACCACTCTGACCAATGTCATCATAATGCTACAATTTCAAGAATGCTGGATGCTTATCTTAGAGATGAATTATATGTTGGTCCCTGGTAGTTTGGGACCATCCAATGGTCCTTGTCTATAATTAGGAAATCACTACCGTGTACACTTTAACTAGCCTAATAATAGTTACTATTAGGTCCTTGTTTTATTTTAGCCGAGGCTAGGCACTTTTAAAGTCCGGCAATAAATTGGATGCAATTATTACCCCAAGGAAAATTTTGTTGCGTAATGTATGTCTTGACATTTAGAAGTATGCAGCGGGGTAAATACCGTCAGTGAGAATGGGTCCAAAATCGTGGGTTTAGAATTTCATATCAATAAAATAATTTGAAACTGGCCGACGATGGAAAATGAGGAGAAAATCGGAGCCTCAATTAACCAAATTCTTCTTAATATTCTTGAGGTTTTATATTAAATTTTATCAGAAGTATTGATAGGATCTGATATTAATTACATGATAAAATAAAAATATGTTTTATAAAAATAAATGAACAAGAATAGTAAACAAATTTGTTAAATCTAAATGTTATAATCAGAATTTTTTTAAAAAATATTATTACTAATTTAAGCAAATAACTATAATAAATCACTTTGATTTATTGTTCCATTTAGAATAAGATAATTTGAAATTGGCTGATGACAGAAGTATCAGAAGAGGATTGGAGTATCGATCAATTAAGTTCTTCCTAAAACTTTTGAGATCTCATTAGGTTCTATTAGAAGTGTCGGTAGGATTTGACATTAATAATAAATAAAAATAATTATATATTTCTTTTCATTTTCTCAAAAAAATATTGCTATAAATTTATATAAAAAATACACCTTTATAAATAAAATTAATCAACACACAATTATTTTTAAAGATCTACGTGGCTTTGAGTTCCTCATTACACTAGAGTATACGTAGGAATACAAGTCAAGCTAAAATTAATTTTTCTCAATTTTTTCATTCCATTTGTCAATAACTATTGTATCCTTATTTGTCCTAAAAATAAAATAAAATAATTTTTGAATTAAAAAATTTATTTTTCAAAAAAATAAAAAAATCTAAAAATAATAAAAAAATGACGTTTTTCCATTTTTTATGAATAATCAGTTACTATCAATCTTGTGTTTAAATGGTAAAATAAACATTGTCTGAACTATTAGTTTGCACAACTTATTTAAGGTAACTGTCTAGAGGACAGACATATTAGGGGTGCAGTACGATTAAGTTTCAAACCTTCCCTATACATAATCGATTCCTGAACTCAAATCTGGTTTTTGTAGGCCATCTTTTCTTTTTTTAAAAAAAATAATAAGAAAGGTTTTTTTCAATATTTTTCCATTTCAAAATAAATATTGGTGAGGACTCCATTGAACTATTTCTCATTAACTTAATTCTCATTTTCATTCATTACATCATTTTCTTTCCATCATTTGTCATCCGCCATTCATCGTCATTTCCACATCCATTTTTCATTTTTAATGTTTTCATTTTATTTCTCTTTACAGTTTCGCCGTTCCGTCGCGATTCCGGTTGTGACACCAGCCCATTCATTGCAACATTAAAAGTTTCAAACCCACAAAAAAAAAAAAACAAAAATGCACATTACAGCTATCATCCTCGCAGAATGATATACCAAAATCTATGAACGAATCATATTTTACCGATCTCATCGTAAATCAAAATAAATAAATTGGAAAACATTAACGGGAAATTTAAAACAGAAAATTTGATCACATCAACGTAAAACGGTTAACTCACCATATGTTTTGGCGGCTTGCACAAATCCCCCACCACTTCCCTTCACCGAACAACAAGTCGTGAACGATTCTATTTATATCATTCGCAAAACCACCAAATCGGGCATGCAATCGACCATTCGGACTTAGAGGTGTTCGTCAATACTATTTGCGACAACCTCACTCCCATCCCCACTACCAAACATTTGGGGACTTATTAGCAAAATAAAATTCTTATTTTCTGTTTATCGAATAAATAAAAAAGTAATATTATTAGGCTCATTAAAGTATGGGCGGAGGTGATTTCGTAATTATAGACAAGGACCATTGGATGGTCTCAAACTACCTGGGACCAACTTATAATTCACCTACTTTGAAGGGCTGTCCTACCATATATGGTGTAAGTCATGATTTATAGCCATGTTCTGATAGTCTTGTGATTGCAAATGAACGCACGGAAGTAGTCCTCCGGAGGAAAAATTTATGACACAGAGAGTGCCAGGCTGATTATCCCGGCCTGAAGCACAGAACTCAAGAAATGATTTTGTGGGGACAACATATGTCGCTAAGTTTCATGAGTATGGGAACTAGTATTAAATATGATATGCAAATATGATAATTTTATAAAATTATAAAATATAAATATGATAATATATATTAAATAAAAATAATATTAATATATATAATTAAAAATTTATAATAATATTAATCAAGTATTTATAACAATCATTTTAAATATGATAATTTATTTTAGATAATAGATAGAACGAACATTTTTATTTATTAATAATTTAAAAAATTAGTCACAAACAAAAGAAATTTAAGGCAGTAGTATTTGACCACATGCATTTAAAGATTTATAAAACTCTAGATTTTGACTAAATGCATTTTTCTACTTAAACTGTTAGGTGAGTTTTTACATATCCTTCCATTTAGTCTAAATATCAGTAAAAAGATTGAACTCATGTTCAACAAAGAAAGAAAACAATAAGAGAATTTATAGTTCATATGTTATTTTTTGTATGAATTATTTTTTGTCTCTATTGTATTCTTAAGCCATGGCAATCAATCCAAACACACACGACATTATAACTAATTGAAGTCACTCTATCACTTAGTTCAATTTCATTAAAATCCTGATCATTGAAAATATGCCACCGAATTCTACAATATGCATTTTCATTTTCAACAATTGAAAATAAATATTTAAGGTTATGATTAGATGGAGTGATCTAGAGGAAAACAAGAGAGTTGATTTTTTTTTTTTCCAAATTCAGAGAGGTATAAATATTTTTAAAATGAATAACGGGGCGAACAGAGGGTCACTTGATTATCTCTCATTTTATTAATTTCATTATAAAAAATTTAAATAAAAATATGTATTTAAAATTACGATTTCAATCTCCTTTTTTGTTCCCAAAGTTCCACCATTCAATCATACTCATAAGGTCTTACTTTTTTCTTTATATTTCTAATCTTTTATTTAAAATAATTTAGTTGTTATTATTATTTTTTTTCCTACTCTTTGATGATAGTTAAGCACTATTGAAGTCTATTGGTGTTGTCTCGAAGTATTAGTCTATTTTTATGTGGATAAAATATAAAATTTGTTTCTTTTTATAGAATAGTATAGAACTGTTACCAAACACCCTTCATTTAGCTTAGCATTCTTTTGTAATCTATAGATCCTTTCTAGCACTAATGCCCAAAACCAGCGTATCCTTATCGATACTTGGTAATATCCAAGTTTTCCTTATGCCACTTTGCCTACAGTATTAGCAGTGTTGTCTGTTCTATTAGACCAGCTCCTGAGCGTTTACACGTAGCATCGTCCCATACTCTTATTGTCGAATTTGATCTCATAGCTCTTGACTAGCCGTGGCATTCTCAAAGATCTCAAATATAGATCAGATGAAGACAAAGACAACAACGATATTTGGGAGAGGATGATGCAATACGATGATCGTTCTCAGAAATTGAATCAATGAATTACCAAAGGTATTTTTTTAGGTATTAGATCAGGACTTTTCTATAAACATGGATAATCACTTAACTTAGGTTCAGGGTTTTTTAATCCATCTTTTACCAAGTAAATATGGCATATGGCACATGTTTTCCATTCACAAGCTCAATAAACCTAAAATGGTGTCCGGTTCAAAAAAAAGTTAAGGTACAACCCTCAATCAATCAACAATCATAGAAAGCTTAGATCTTGCTAGCAATAACCGCACCATAGTTTTTAGGTATAGTTTCGTTGTATCATAGCAATTGGACTATTAATTGAATTTGAAAATTTCTAAGGAGATATAGGTTAATCTCATGTTTGACCTCAACAAGCTCGCTGTGAAAACAACTTGAAACTAAATTAATCAATTTTCATATGTGCACGCAATGCTAGATAGACATGTTTTGTTATAGTTGTTAACCCTTTGTTGTTGTCCCCTCACAACTTCATGTTTTTATTTTGGAGTCGGGATGGCCAAAAAATCCGTCAAAGCGGATGGAACTGAGACAAGTTTGGTCCCCGCAGAGATGGAAGGAAAGTCCCTATTTAGTAAATGGGGGCAGAGAGGCGTGGGCAGAGGTAAGGGATGAGGTCTTCGCTAAATCCACATTAATATGAATTTACTTAAATACCTTCATATATATATATATATATATATATATATATATATATACACATAACAAAAAAAAAGGTTATGATATTTGTGTCTTTGTGATTTGAATATTTCTAATTATTTTTTAATAAATTTGTATCATGTATTTCATTTTTAATTTGAATTATATTGTGTTGGATAATATTATAATGAATTATGGATATTAATGAATGTTTTATTTAGGTTTGAGAACATTTTATTTAGATTTTTCTTTTTCTTTTAGATTTTCTAAATTTATTTTACATAAGCCCGTGGATATCCGTGGGAAATGGAGAATAGAGACCCACGATGGAGATGAGGATGAGGACAGAGGCCAAAATTTTAAATGAGATGGGGACATGCTCCTATGGATGCCCATTATCATCCCTATTCTAGAGTAGTTTCCCTAACGTCAACTCTTCGAAAGCAATCCATATGCTTTTTTGCGACAAGTACAAATTAAAAAATTGGTGAAAGAAAGAGTTAAGAGAGAAGAAGGTTTCAAGGTATAATAGTGTGAAATCATTTGGGTGACTATGAGGCAACTCTACATGTGCTAATTTAACTTCTTTCTTTACAAATTGGCGAACAAATTAACTATTTAAATAAAAATTATTTAAAATTAGCAAAAAGCTATAGTGGCCGTCTCCGTCATTGCCTTCCATCTTCACTGTTGTTGGCCACCGACTTCGCATCTACCACTAGGTTCAATTATTACAATGATCCCAAAAGCATGACATATTTGATGATGGTTGTAGAGGACATCCTCAAATTGACAGAGAGGTGTTGGTGATGATCAACCTTGAACCTCAGGGAAACTCCATAAGATGCCTCATGTTACGTACAACCTTAAACTTTTCTGTGGCAATGCTATTGAAATTGAAGACCTCACCAGCCCTTATAATCATTGAAAAAGTAAAGAGGAAGTCCATAAACAAACTAGCTCAAACATCATATTTCATCTTCATCAAGCCCACATATTGAGAAAGGGAATACTCACCTACCAAACCATGAAGAATCTAGCATACCATTTAATCCAATGTTGCACCAAACCCCACCAAAAAGAGATGAGAAGCTTGAGATAGTTTCCCAAAGGAATTTGCAAAATATTTTGGGAAAACAAACAAAGGGGTGTGTCCATAGTTTGTAAAAATCAAATCTTTTTTGAGCAAGTACTTCTAACATAGTAGTGGTTCGATAAAAAAAAAAAAAAAAAAACAAAGGCCTTTCTGCTATAATGTAAACATGTTCATGACCCGATTCCTTCAATGTTTTCCAAATGAGATATAGAGCTTGAAACCAGTGCAAATTGATAAAGGGAGCCATGAGCACGACTTCATAGTAGACCCACTAACCTTCTCTTTCTCACTTTCTAGAACCTTCTCCTCTCATCTCATGTAACGTGTTTGAATATCACTTGTTCTTTCACTAAGCCCCAAACCTAAACTCAAACCCTCTTCGAAATGATTTCTGATTAGTAGAACTATGACTCCAAGCTCTTTGACGACAGGCATTGGATAATGCAGAATCGAGTGTTAAAGCTTTTCGAAGAAGTGTCATTTTGCAGTGGAGGTAGTGGTGATGGTGGTGGCAATATATAGGTTAAAGATTATAATGGTAGATCCCTTTGTTGGCCGAGTTCAAGCAATGGTTGAAAGGGAGATGAGGATTGAGGGACGTTAATATTGTAATTTTAAAAATTATTTTATTTAATAATTTTATATAATTAGTATATCTTTAATATGAACTATTCAAATAAAATCTAACTATTAAAATTGAATGGGCCATCAACGATCCTTTACCCCCGTAACCCTCAATCAAACTATGATGAAGAACATTGGGATAATGATTAGGATTTTTGATCTGTTATTTATAGATGAAACAAGAACCAAAAACATCAAGAACACACAAAGTATGAGAAAAAAAAGGAAGAAACCTCACAATAGGATTAATAGTAAACCAAATGCTTTGTAGGTCAATTTGCCTACTAAAAACATAAATTGTAAAATTAAATTAAAAGATTTGATCCTAAATAATATCTTTAAATAATATTCCTAGATTATATCCAAAAAGATATGATCATAACTAAAAAGCTTAAGACAATCCAAAAGGGCCTACAACTAAAATTAATAAAAACTATCCAAAGGACTCAAATAAGATTAAGACAATTCAGTTTGGTTTATTAGCATAAATTGCTCCAATTCAACCCAGTCTTTCAATTGCAATCAAGGTCAACCACCTTCGCTCCATAGCTAGTCCCTTAAATGCAGTCTTTGAGAATGCCCTTTTAACCAATCCTTGTATCCTAGCCACATGATTTGGATTCCTAGTTGGTGGTCCCCATCATTCCCTCTCTCCTCAGAGAATTCATCCACGAATCGTCACCTACATCAAAAAGGGAAAGATCAAACACATTAAATATAGCACTAAAATTATTCTCCCTAGGAAAATCTATTTTGTAGGCATTGTCATTGACTTAGGCGAGCACTTGGAATGGGCCATCGCCTCTGGGATGCAACTTGGACTTTCATTAGGTTGGAAACCTCTCCTTTCATAGATGAACCCAAACCCAAAAACCTAGCTAGAAGACTACACACCTTCTTTTCGTGTTTACTACAGCTGCATATTGCTCATTCTTCTTCTCAATTTACTGCTTAATGTGTGTATGTAGCTTCTTAACTAATTCAACTTCCTTCTTCCCATCTAAGCTAGCAATCTAATCAACAAGCAAAGGAACCAAGTCTAATGGGGTTAAAGGGTTAAATCCATAAACAATATCAAAAGGTGAAAAACCAGAAGATGAATGTAGACTACGATTGTATGCAAAGTCAACAAATGGTATGCAATCTTCTCATGATTTTAAATTATCTTTTCAAATAGCATGCAGTAAAGTGGATAATGTCCTATTAATCACTTCCATTTGCCCGTCAATTTGTAGGTGACAAATGGTTGAGAACAACAATTTAGTACCTAACTTACACTAAAAAATCTTCTAGAAGTGGCTCAGCAACTTGACATCTTTGGCACTATCAATACTTTTCAGAATGCCATGCAACCTGATGATCTCCCTAAAGAACAGGTCAACAATATGAGTAGCATCATCAGTTTTACAACTTGGAATAAAATGTGCCATCTTAAAAAACTTGTCAACTACCCACAAAAATAAAATCACGACCCTCCTAGTCCTAGGTAGACCCAACACAAAGTCTATAGAAAGATTAACCCAAGGCTCACTAGGAGCAAGTAAAGGTGTACACAAACCCTATGGTAAGACTCTAGATTTAACCTGCTTACAAGTAATACAATGGAAGCAAATTCTCTCAACATCTCTCTTAATATAGGGCCAAAAGAAATGCTCTTTTAACATATCCAATGTCACAATCCACCCTGAGTTGTGATTGGCACTTGGAGGTGACGGACCTCTAGCAAGCCATAGATGCCAATTTTTTCTTGACAAACAAATAGAATTTCCCCTGTTTTTCTAGCTTCCTTGTAATAATGAGACCTATACCAACAGTCAACTAGCATATATCCAATTTGAGGCTCTCAGAGCACTCTCACTTAGTTTCATTATATATGTATATTAGGCATTCATTTCTCATAATAGCAACATATTTACGCATAGCTGTTCACACACACACACGCACACATGCACACGCACACACACACACACACACACACAAATATATATACACACACACACACACATACATTACAGGGTTATTTTTTTCTTTTTTTTTTTTAATTTTGGTTCTATTTTTTAGTTTTGGGTGGGGTTGTTTCAATGTTGTTAGTTTCTTGTTTGGATATGATTTGTGCCTGATAGGGTTTATTTTTTTGGATGTTAGTTTGAGTTGTTTAAGTCTCCATGTTTAGTGTGTGTTGAATCTTTGTATTGTACAGATTGAATCTTTGTATTGCATAGACAAGTGGCAATGGAATAATAATAAAGAAAATAGTTAAGAGTATAAAACTTATTTTATATTTTTTTTAATTTATAAAGGATGTATGACTTACAAATAATTAAGGGAGACATTGGTAGTTTTAAAATCTACGAAGGAGAAAGTATATTTTCAGCAAACATCAAGGGAGGTCAATATAATTTCTCCTAAAGTATAATAATATATGAAGTCCTAATGCAGGCATGCCTACGTATACCAATCCACTTGCAGCTTGAAATTCTCATATACTAATAAAAAGAAGCAAAATCATAGAACTAAGAGTCCATTTGGATAACACTATTGATAACCTTTTTTTAAAATTTTAGCAGTTAAAAGTTATATTTTTAACTTTTTGTTCTATTTGTCTATACAATTGATTTTTTTTAAAAAGTCATTTTTAATACTTTTTAAAATATTAAAACAAACACTTTGTTACTGCATTATTCAAATACGGAATAACTTATTCATAAATTACTTTTGAGAAGTCTTTTTTACACAAGAGTTTAGATAAGTTATTTACACAAACAGGTTCTAGGTGTAAATTTTGGAGAGTACACTAAGAAGCACCTGCTGAGACTTTTTCTTTTATCAGCAAGTGCGGCTTGCATGTTATAGGAGGAGAAAAAAGTAGACATTACTAAATTCATAATCTAAAGAGTTATAAACTTTAGCAATACAATCACAAATTACTGTGTCTATGTACTATTATATATTTGACACCACTAACCTGATGAATGCCACTTTCATGAACAAAGGCACTAGCACCCACAAGAGCCTTGTGCGGCTGTAAATATATACCAGTGTACTCCTCAACCTATTGACAATGATTGTGAAATTCAAACTGAATAAAGGTAACTTAAAGGGGAAGAAAACAAAAATAAAGTAGTAGTTTGAATTACAAAACCATCTTACTTATCTTTAATAACAACAAACATAGACAAACCTTCGCAAATAGTGCAGCAGGTAGTGGTTTTATATAATATATACTAGAGTTTTTGGACCCGTGCAATGCATGGGATAAAAAGCTTTTGACGAATATAAAAAAAGATTATGTATAAAAATTGCATAATTTGATCTAAAACTAACAAAATGATTGATAAACATAAAATTTAATATACCATTTCATTACAACTTTAATAACTCGAAAAATAATGTCTAATATGAAAGATAACAAAAAATAAAAATAAGAAAATAGTAAAATTAATTCTTCATGTTTGACATTATGCTAAAAATTCAAACTCCTTGTAAGACACTAAATTGAAATAAGTATAAAAATTATATATTATATAATAATAAATAATTAAATAATAATAAATAAAATTGTCTGGTCTCAATTTTTAAATAATTATCAAACAACTAAAAAAAAAATCCATTTTTTTCTCCTTTCCTTGTTTTCAACATTCTAGTAAATTAATTTTAAAGATGAAATTATATAAAACTATTCCATATAACAATTAATTATTCACTTCCATAAAAAAATTAATTATTCACATAAAAAAATAATTAATTATTAAAAGTATAATTTATTTTATAAAGATATATACTTCTAATTTTTAAAAAAGATGATTAAAAATACTTAAAATCAATTTATTAAATTTATAATTTATATAGTTTTTGTATACTTTATTAAAAACAAAGAAAGTCGAGTTATATATTTATTATAACCTGGTATTTTTATCTGTTTCAAAGTTAGGAAAATGAATAAACCCTCTATAAACATTGATTAATTCTTGGAAAATTGGTTCTTATATGCTATTTGAGCAAGAGAAAAGTTTTGCTTTATACGATTTATAACTTGATATATCAGTTTTGTGGGCCATCATTGTGTCCCACTTTCCTACCATTTTTAATGTAGTAGCTAATATGTTAAGTAATTAATGGTACAGTATAAAACTTTTCTCTTGCTCTAAGAGCACCAAAGAACTTCATAAAAGGTATTCCCATATAAAATTTTCACTTTCTTGCTCTCTTTCTAGAAGTTTTCCCTTCTTTTCCCACCCACATCGGATTGATCTCTCACCTTCTCCTCCTCCATCACCGTCCACTATCAAGAAGTGGTGATACGTTTCAATACAAGAAGCTTATTTTGGTTAAACAAAATAACATATACTTTATTTTAAAAAATAAATGAAAAAATAAAAAAAATAATTAAAAAATTAAAAAAAATAAGCAAATGAAAATAGACACGTGAAATCACATGCATAAATACTAGTAATAGGATGTTGACACGCACCTCCGCTATTACCAGCCTTCTCTCCAATCCCATTAATTGTTACTTCCAATTGCCTTGCCCAGCACGTGCACCCCGAAAGCAGCTAAAACTAGATAAAAACTGCAATCTATAGTTAATTACATTGTCGGCATTAAGGGGTGGAGTTATGGTTATTACCGCGATGCTGCTAGCAACAGCAAGTCCAAGATCATTATTACAGTGTGTTGAAATTACAACAAGTCCAGGGGTATTGGCTTTTATATCAGCAATCAGTTTTCCAAACTCCCATGGCATTGTTATGCCAACAATATCTGTTATGTCCACAGTTGTTGCCCCAGCCTTGATAACTTCTCCAAGAATTTGATAAAGAAACTCCCTCTCTGATCTGGCTGCATAAAAATTGAATTTAATTCATTAAAAAAAAAACTCTCTAAAGAAATTGGGATCTGTTTGGAAGCGTTTTTGTTTTTTAGTTTTTTAGAAGTACTTAAAAAAATTTAAATTTAATTTAAAAAAATAAAAGATTTTTTTTTTGCCAAATTAACTTCCAAAACAATTTTATAATGATAAAAAAAATACAAAAATCTATTTCCATGGTTGTTTTTAAAAACAAGTTTTAAAACTAATAAAACAAAAAACGGTTTGGCAACTATATCCATTTTATTACGGGTTAATTAAGAGCTGATTTTGAGTTACAAAGCTTAGCCTGAATTCAATTTATTGTATGACTGATAAAGATTCCTGTTCGAACAATTTAGAGCTCCTTGATATTGTAGCAATTATGCTCGGAAATTATGTGATAGCATGAAGTTCACAACAAATAGTTGAAATGCCGTGAATCAAAGCTTACTAACTAGTTCCTCTTGCAAACAAAGCTTTTATGTCCATCCTTTTGTTACTAATGCTTATCTAATTTAAAGAACCAAAAGCAAATGGTAAAAAGATGTATATAAATGCACCATTCCATGGCCATCATATTTTTCTCAAGTAGACCTTGTTGCAGCTCTTTGTTATGAAAACAATGGACATGTGCACTCAAGTGTATGCTAGCTTCCTCATCTTCATTGAACTTCTGACACTGCTTTTCATTAAGTCTGAGAGAATCTCTTCCAATTCCAGAGGTGAACATCTTTGTATGCAGGTACAAACATTAAGAGCATGCATTAATTAGTGCCAAGGGCTGCTTCACCAATGGAATCAGGCATCTCTATGAACATCACACATCCATGCATATGTGCATGAAAACTCTCTAATGTTAGTAGGCCAGGAACACTTCAAGAAAAATGCTCTCGGGCTTAGAACTAATATTAGCACAAAGAAATTGAATTAGACCTGATGCTAATATGAAGAAGACATTGGCAAAATTTTGCTGGCTGAGTTTCTCCATACATCATGAATGTCGGAGCCTAGCATTTTCTCCTCGTCTTTCAATTTCGGTGACTTGAATGCTGGACTGCGTCGGAGCATCTCCAAAAGAGTGATGGGCAGATAATTTGTATGTCCAAGAACAGCGCAGAATAAAGTTGCTTCCAAATCCAATCATCCAAAAGTATATCTGCAACCCAGAAGTTGGTTATGTTAAATCAAATAAAAAGGCGTTGCATCTTTGTGAGAATAATGCTTCTTGCACATCACCAAGAAAGACATTTCGTACATCAAGGTTGGTGGAACAGTAAGAGTGCAGGTGAGTAAAAATCTTGGACTGACTAATCAGATAGTAGAAGAGAAATGTTCGGTATTTTGTATCAAATACTACGACGACTCACATCCTATCTAGTATTGGATGGGATATGAATTGACATGGTATTTGATATAAAATATATTCACCTATCATAACTTATAGTAAAAATTGTGTAAGTGGGATGTGACATGTATGCAAGAGTGCACATGTAGCATTATTCTCTTTGTAATAAGATTGGACAATAGAGTGAGTGGGTCTATTTAGTGTTGTTGTGTAATGAGAATCAAAGAACGGTTAAAATCAATAGAACAAACTATTTACAAAATTGTCACAGTTCTTTTACTTATTTTCAAAAGCAAAAAACCAAAAACATCTCTTAGTTGCTTTCTAACTATTGTTTTCTAAACACAAAAACTGTTTTTTTTTTTAAATTTTATTTTGAAACCAATCTAAGAAAAAAATAACATACCAAACAAGTTTTTTGATTTTTTAAAACAGCAAACTATTTTGAAAAACACTTTCCAAACAGCCCTAAGTACTCTATAAAAGGCTAGAAAAAATCAAGTGTTCCAGTTGAAAGATATATTTTGAAAAGGATTAAGATTCTCTCGTGTTTATTTTGAATATGACCATGTCATATTAAAAGAGCGATAGATACAAATACTTTATATAAGTAGAGCTCTCTAAAAATTTGTAGAGCCCAATTTAAAGTGTTTGTGTCTATTTATATCTTAACATGATGACATAATCATTGAAAGAAGAGTGAATAATATGTGATAAATGAACATAAAAAGCAAAAAGAAGTTTATCTTAGAAAAGGCATGCATTCTATAGTGGTCCAAGCTAAGTTTTGGGCCACTTCTTAGGTGGCAACAATGAGTTTGTCACCACTATGGTGACTAAGAATAAAATATTAAAAAGGAATGGCAAAATGACTTTTCGACCTTATCTCTCTTCCTCGCACCACACCATCACCCTTGGTTCGCTGCACCTCACCAACCACCACATCACAAGTATACAACCACAAACACAACCTAACCTTAACCGTGCTGCACCATAGCCACCATTACAGCATTCACACTATTTCAGCCTCTAATTTTGATCGAACACGTTGCTATTCTACTTCACAAGCATGAATGGTGTCTAATATTTCTCTCTCACTATACTTGTAGCTTGTGTTTCAACCCAAAACCAACAATTCCGTGCTGAAAGATTAACATATACACCCATCACAATCACAAAGATTACAACTTAAAAGATAATAAGACAAGAATCAACAAAACCTAGAAAGGAAAAACAAAAAAATAGTGAAAAAAAATGGAAAAACTTCATCTCAATCGAAAATCTGTGTTAAACTTGTAATGGATAGGGGAACATAGTAGATCTAGTCAATCTCGAGTAGGAATAGCTCAACGACATTGTGGTCAAGTAGCAGGTGGACCATCACTTGGCCATAACTAGAGTTGCTTTACAGGGGTGTGGATGATGATAGTGCAGCAGTACTGCAGCCGTTGTTGCTTTTGATTTCCTCCCTCGCCATCATGTCCAATTCTAGGCACAACCACAAGGCAAGTGATAGTGGTGGCAGGTGTGGTGGTGGGCGTTGAAGGCCACAGGGACACAATTGGAGGTAGTAGTAGAATGGTGGGAGGTATGAAAAGAAGAGAAAGGAAAGTGTTTGGAGGTGGGTTTACCTGAAAGGGCTTCGGACCGAGATTGGGATCTCAAGCTGCTCTTGGTGTGATTGACGTGCAGGTGAAGTGAAGGTCCACGACGAAAAAATGGGGGGTACCTGCAAGGATTCCGATGCTCAAGTCAGTGAGTGCAGGAAGTATCTCAGAATTAGGTAGAGAGAGTACCTAAGGTCCATGATAGGACTTATATATGAGTAGGTGGTTGAGAGAAGATGGAGATATGGTTCCGTCATCGTAGGGGATGACTCGGAACGTCCATTAGGTTGGGGCTAATGGATGGGTCCAAGTTTACCGACAATACGCAAGGTGAGTGCATTTCACGATGTTAGGGAACTGCTACCTTTAATTCGGGTTTGGGCCCCATCTCAGACTTGGGCCCAAGATGAGTACTGGATAACAACGAGTCCGACCTCTACATGGACTTAGACATTGGGCTGAGTTGGGCTTGTATACTCTAGTCTGGAATAGTGCCCCCAACTCAGTGACCGAAGTGACTTCTTCAAGTGCCGAGTTCTCTATGGTCATTTGACTTAGTATCCCGTGTTCCGAGAATAGATCATCTTCTTTCGAATGATTTTGACGTTCGCTTTTGGTAACCCTTTGAATCTTCGGGAAGCAGTGATGTCTTTTCGCCTTGTAAGTCGTGTTCCACCGTCCCGAGCGGACATGTGTCTTTTTGGCACCTTGTTTTGGGCACCCCATCATTCCAAGCCCCTAACGACGTTTGGATTGCGCGGAAGGGGGGCATCTATATGCCTATAAATGTTGCTTTGCGCCATCGTTCCATCATTTATTTGCTTGCCGTAGTTCCTGTAGTGAAGGAGAAGTGATTGATTCCTTGTGTCAGCACCATCTCAAGTGATCGTCTCTTCTTGCACCAACGCAGTCCCTTACATTTGCTTTCTAGTGACAGGTATGCCCTTTCCTTTTGTTTTCTACTTTTGCAGCTTGTATGTTTCGTTGAGTGGCATATTAGTAGTGGTGGTTTGGTTTCCACTAATGCATAATTTCTTTTGTACTTTGGAATGGTTTCACCCCTATTCCACTTAGTTTTTTCACTTCCGCCGTCCACCGACGGCTTTTCGTATAGAAGGAAACCATCATAGGAAGCTTGTCTTTTTTATTTCCGTCTTATTTTTGAGGGTTTCCTACTTAGGCTTTTCCTTAGGTTGTCCGAGATCACGAAAATGGCCCAAAAAAGAGCTCTAACTTTTCCTTCCAAGATCAACTTCATCTACCGGTGGCTCGACCCCAAGGTCCTTGGGACTCCCTCGGTCGTAACCTTGGAGTTCCTAACTCATTTCAGAGAAGAGAACCTTATCTCACTGGAGGGCGAGTATGAGGAGGAATACTATTTGGAGGCTTGTGGTCCGAGCGAGGGGGTGAGTGACTTTAACCTTAAAGGGGGTCTTGGTGGATGTAGTGTTACGACGTCCTTATCTCTAAGCTAGGAGTTTGGATTCTGTTTACCCACTTTCAATTGGAGATTCTGTGCCAGACTGAGGCCGCTCCTTCTCAACTACATCCGAATAGCTGGGCGATAATTCGGGGGTTCAAGATCATCTACGAAAATCTTGGACTAACACAATCCTTGGACACTTTCTTTTTCCTGTTCACTCTAACTTGGCCTATTGGTGGTAGATTAACCTCGGGATGGTTGTCCTTCCGAGATCACGCCAATCGGAAGATATTTCTTCTATACGAGGAATCCTTCCATAATTTCAAGCCTGTTTACTTTAAGGTTTTCGGGTGTTTGAACTCAATTCCTTTTTGGGAGACCTTGAAGGGAGATCTTCGATTTAACGTCTTTTGGTGCAAGCATTTTAGTGCTCCTTGGATAGAGGAGAGTTCCCTTAAGCCCGAGGAGAAGGCTGTTGTTGACTTTCTTCTCGAATGCTTTGGGAAGAATCATTTGAATCTAAAGAACATAGTTGGCATAGAGCCCGGGGAGGCCAAACAATATTTAGGTTGTTGTCTTCCTGTTATTGCTACATATCTTCTGGCTCCTTCTTTATTAGATACTTATTGTTGATATTTGTTTTGCAGACGAGATGGCTCCGAAGTCCACCTTCGCCGAGTTCCGACGGAGGATATTGAAGAGGCCACACGAGGGGGACGGGAGTAACAGCCCAAAATCGGTAGGGCCCGGAGAACCAATGTTCACCCCTGTTCCCAATAAGGCGACTCCGAAGACCCAGCCTTGGAAGAAATTCAAATCATAAGGATTTTCCTTATCCTAACTTTATGGATAAGGAGCTGATAATCCCCGCCCTCCTCGATGAGAACTTGGCTGCTAAATTCCAATTAGCTGGGCATGCCATGCTGAAGTTGGCGGCCTTACTCAGATACTCGGAGCTAGTTGTTACTTCCAGTTTCTAGGCTATGGAGGAGGTAAAGGTCTTGAAGTCCAAGCTCTCCCTTCTTCAAGATAAAAAGTCGGCTTTGGAGAAGGTCAAGTAGAATGAGATCAACAAGCTGAAGGAGGCACTTGAGTCAAGGGATAAGCAATTGGAGAATTCCTATTCTCGAGTTTCGGAGCTCCAGAGGGATTATACTGACTTTTTAGATGCTGTTGTTGGAGCGAGGGATGAGGTGGCTCAGGTGGAGCAGTTATGGGTGAAGAGATTAAGGAGTCTCTTTTGGAGCAATGCCAGATTATTTTTCCTGACGCTGATTTTATGAGGTCGGGTTGGACAAAACTATAGTTGATGGTCGCATTGTGGTAGCTCCAGAAGAAGATGACGAAGGAGTTGGTAACCCTAAAGCTGATCCGAGGAACCGGCCTCCGACCCTTGACGTGTTTGTATTTTTTATTGCCCTATCATGGGCTCTTTTTGTAATGAATATTTATCCAATATTTGGCCCTTTTGTAATGAATATCTGCTCGCTCTTCGAGGTCTTGTAATGAAATTCATCATATTTTACGGTTTTATTTGTTGCCTACTTTATTAATTGATGCGCTTGTTCTTCGTCCAAGTTATACCTTGAAAGGAATATTGACGGCATTTTTATTGCTTTACCGAACTGGATATTATCCGATTGGATTTCCTTGTAGGCTAAAATGCAGACTTATTTTGTTTGCTCACTTTCTGACCTGAGATATAACATCAGATTTGATTTAGTCCGATTTTGTTTACTTCAGGACTATGCTATCGCTTTCCGAGTTATTATACAGGGATCTGTTTTTCTCGACTAAGGGGTGATTAATCCCTTAGAAGAACTAAAGTGGGTTGGAAGTGTTAAAATAACAACCATTGTGAGTGTAACAAGAAATGAGGGGGAGGAGATGATGAGATAATAAAACAATGAAAGTAAGATAATGTTGCAGCAAAGATAATGTTTAACAGTAGAGAAAAAATGTAAAAGCAAGAAACTGAGAAGAATTTACTTGTTACTACTCAGCCCACGGAGTTCCGTCTCATTAAACCTCCTCGGGAAAACCTAGTGGGACAAAACCCAAGGTAGGAAAAAGAGTACAGCTACCTCATGTGGTATATACATTAGATGGAAAATTTATGGAGGTTAGAGAAGTTCCACGACCTCGAAATTTCTGTTCCCAATAGGGTGGAGAGTTTGTATACCCCCTTTCCTAGGATGTCGATAACTTTGTATGGGCCTTCCCAGTTCACAGCTAATTTTCCATGGCCCACAGGAGGCTTTTTGATGTCAGCACATCAGAGAACCAAATTGCCTTTATCGAACGTCCAAGGTATTACCTTGGCATTGTACCTTTGGGAGATTCGATGTTTCAGCGCCTTCTTCCTCAAGTGAGCCATTTCCCTTGCTTCGTTGGATTAGTCAGATTCTTCCCGAAGTGCTTGGTGGCATGTGGGTTAGAACATGATGCGGGGCTTATCTCCTCGACTTCGATCGATATCATTGCGTGCACCCTGTAAGTCAACTTGAAAGTAGTTTCTCCTATCATTGAATGCGGGGTGGTTCAGTAGGACCATAGAACGCTCCCGAGCTCATTGGCCAATGCCATTTTTGCCTCATCGAGTCTCTTCTTTAGGCCTCGTAAGATGACTTTGTTGGCAGCTTCGGCTTGACCGTTTGTTTAGGGGTGCTCGACCGAAGTGAAGTGGTGTTTGACCTTGTGGCTCAAGAGAAATCCTCGGAACTTTTGATCTATGAACTGGGTTCCATTATTAGTGACGACCGAGTCGGGTATTCCGAAGCGAGTGAAAATATTTCTCTATACGAACTTCTGAGCTTGGGCGACAGTGATGGTGGAAAGTGGCTCTACTTCTATCCACTTTGTGAAATAATCTATGGCCATAATTAGGTACTCCACTTGTCCCGAGATGAGTGGAAAGGGACCTAGGAGGTCGAGTCCCCACTTGCTGAAAGGCCAAGGGACATAATCGATGTTAGTTCGTCGGAAGGGGCGAGGTGGAAGGTGGCGTATTTCTGGCAGCTGGAGCACTTCCGTACATACTCGATCGAGTCCTTGAATATTGACGGCCAATAGAATCCAACTAGCAATACTTTCAATGCAAGTTACTTTCCTTCGAGATGATGGCCACAAGAACCTTTGTGGACTTCTTCAAGAATAGTAAGAACCCAATCTGGTCCCACACACTTCAGTAGTGGCTGGGATAGTCCCCTTCTGAATAGTTGTTCATTAATAAAGGTGTAGTAGGAGGCTTCTCTGGCTAACCTCCTAGTGTCGATGGGATCCTCTAGCCAGGTTCCATTCTGCAGGTACTGAACAATCGAGATCATCCAGTTCGGAGATCCGTCGACGGATAAGATCCGAAGGGGATCCATGATTGAGGAAGGTTTCAAAGTCTCTTGGATCAAACTCTGGTTATTTCCTCCAAAATTAGTGCTCGCCAGTTTTGAGAGGATGTCGGCTCTGACGTTCTCTTTTCTAAGCACATCTCGGAATTTAACACTAGAAAATTCTTTTACGAGTTCTCTTACTTTATAAGGTATTTTTGCAGCAGAACATCTTTAGCTTGGTATGTCCCGACGATTTAGGAAGTCACGACTTGAGAGTCGTTGCATACCGAAAGTCGGGATACACCGACATCTTTTGCTAACTTCTGGTCGGCAATGATGGCCTCGTATTCGGCCTGCTTATTTGAAACCAAGAAGTCGAATTAATTAGAGCTCCACGATTATTTCACCTTCTTTTTCAAGAATCGCCTTGGCTCCACTTCCCTTTGAGCTGGAGGCTCCGTCCACATGCAACGTCCATCCCGTCTCTGGGGTATCCACATCGTCTGCCATTTCAGCTAGGAAATCTACCAGTGCTTGAGCTTTGATGGCCATCCTTGGTTCGTACTAGATGTCGAACTCGAAAAGTTCCACCGACCATGATACCATCCTACCCGCCAAGTCCAGTTTTTGTAAGATTTGCCGGATCGGTTGGTCGATTCAGACAATGATCGTATGGGTTTGAAAATATTGTCAGAGCCTTCATGCTGCTATGATTAGGGCCAGGGCAACCTTCTTAATTTTCTGATATCTTGTTTCAGGTCTTTGAAGTACTTTGCTGATAAAGTATATGGGGTGCTGTTGTCGAGAATCTTCTCGGACCAGCGCCCCAGCTATGGCGGCATTGCTAACTAAGAGATACAAGATCAGTGGCTTTCCTTCCTCTGGCTTGCTTAGGATAGGAGGGCGAGAAAGCTACTCCTTGAAGTCGAAGAAAGCAGCTTCATACTCTGGCATCCACTCGAAAGTATTCCCCTTTTTTAAGAGAAAAAAGAGTGGAATGGCTTTCTGGGCATACGTAGCCATGAATCTTGAGAGAGAGGCGATTCTTCCCGTGAGGCATTGTACTTCCTTTACTATTGTCAAACTTTTCATTTCAAGGATTACTCGGCATTTGTCGGGGTTTGCTTCAATTCCCTATGTGAGCATAAATCCCAGGAATTTTCCAGCTTCCACAGTAAACGCACGCTTGTGCGAGTTTAGTCTTATATTGTGCTGCTGGAAGTGATTGAACAAGACCTCAATGTCAGATAAGAGATTTCCTTCTTCTCGAGATTTGAACAACATATCGTCGATGTAAACCTCCATCAAATCCCTGATTAGCTCTATGAATACCTTGTTCATAAGCCTCTGGTATGTAGCTCCCGCATTCTTCAAACCTAACGGCATGACCTTGTAACAATAATTGGCTGTTGGAGTAATGAACACCGTTTTTTCTTCGTCAAGATGGCACATCGGGATTTGGTTGTATCCAAAGTAGGCGTTTATGAAGGTAAGCAACCGAAAACCGGAGGCAGCATCTACTAACCCAACAATGCTTGGTAAGGGATATGGGTCCTTTGGGCAGGCCTTGTTCAAGTCGGTGAAATCGACGCACATTCACCATTTCCCATTGGCCTTTTTGACCATCACCACGTTAGACAGCCATATCAGGTATACGACCTCGTGTATGAATCCGGCATCAATGAGGTTCTGGACTTGCTCCTGGACAATGAGGGCTTTATTTGGGCTCATTCTCTCTCTCTTCTATGTTACTGGTTTTGAGCCGGGGAAGATGGAGAGTTGGTAGGACATGAACTTAGGGCTAATTCCAGGCATATTGGCCGCGGCCCAAGCGAACAGGTCCGCGTTGGACTTGAGGAGAGTGACCAAGTCTTGTTTCAACATGGTCGGGAGGTTTTTGTTAATCCGAGTTGTTTACCCGTTTTCCTTTTCTGATTTGGATCTTTTCTAATTCGCCATCCGACTCCAATCTTTCTCCATTAACTTTCCTCACGTCCAGGTCAACCATCATGACTTTCGCAGCATCAGGGGGTCAAGCATTACCCTGGGATACCGTTGAGATAATGGCGCCTATCTTGTTCAACGTTGGTCTTCTAAGTATCACATTGTATGCCAAGGGGCTGTCGACAACTAAGAAGTTGACTTTAATCGTCCAGGTTTTAGGTCAAGAGCTCAGGGTTAGGTGGAGGGTAACGAACCCATAGGGGTGGACTTTTTCCCCGAAAAATCCAATCAACTCTTCCTTGTGTGTTTGGAGGTCGGCGTTATTTCATCCGAGCTTATCAAATGCATCTCGGAATAAAATATCTGCCGAGCTCCCTTAGTCGATAAATACCCTTTTTACTTTGGCATTGACATTGCTACTGAGATCACCATTGGGTCATCGTGACCGGGAATCACACCTTCGAGGTCAGAGCTCGAGAAGATGATATCTAGTGCTGGCTGTCATGTCAGAGATGGCTTTTTTATCTTCCCTAAAGATACGTTGAGGACTTCTTGCGAATGCTTTTTTCGTGAAGACTTGGTCGTTCCACCTCCCCCGAAACCTCCGGCGATGATGTTGATAGTCCTGATAATCTGTTCTTCGTTATTGCCCTGATTTCCTTCTGGTTCCAAGGTAATCTGGCTCCTCGAATTCCGCCTTTCCTTGTCCCCTTGATCGAAAGCACATCTTCTTCATGGACTTCTTTGGAAAGCCACATATTTTGCCAATCTGCCATCCCTTATCAGTTGTTCTACAGCGTCTTGGAGGTCGTAACAATCTTCGGTTCTGTGCCCAAAGCCGTTGTGATATTTGCAAAATAGAGACTTGTTCGTGTTGGCCTCATTTTGTGAACCTTCGGCTTGGGAAATCTTTTGACCTAACCGACTTCTCTGAACAGCTCAAATAGGGATAAGTTAAGGGGATATATTCATTATATTTACCGACCCTTGAACGTACATCCTTCCTCGGGTGTTCGTCTTGATCGCCGGTCTTCTTGTCGAATTGGTGCCTTCCTGGGTTGGCAGTGGCTTTCTCTGTTTCTTCGAGAAAGATGTACTTCTCAGCTCTAATTTGTATTTCTTCGGGGGCTTGCGGTGGCCTTTTGGATAATGAAGTTTTGAATGGTCCAGGTCATAGTTCGTTTGGTAGTGTCAAAATTGCCGCTTGGGTCTGCACCTCGTCAATGAGCAAAGTTTCAGCGTTATATCGCTCGAGGAAATCTCAGAGTGACTCGTTTGGTCGTTGATATATGCCGAGGAGACTGGAGACCGGCTTAGGTTTGAACCTCTTGGTAGTGAAGTGGGCCAAGAATAGTGAGACGAGGTCGAAAAATCAATTGATCGACCTGGATGGGAGAGAGTTGAACCATTTGAGTGCAGCTTTTTTCAAGGTGATAGGGAATGCTCGGTATCTGATGAGATCCGAGACTCCAGCCAGTACCATCCTTGATTTGAAAGCATCCATATGCTCCTGGGGATTAGTACTCCTATCATAAGTTTCCATATCGAAAGGCTGCTTGAAACCTCTAGGTGGCTGAGTTCCCATAATGAAGTCGGAGAACGGCGTGTCGTCGCCATCCTCGGGGTTCTCGTAACGTTCTGAGCCGAGCCGAGCCTCGCATGTCTATCATTGTAGCGAAGGTGAAGTCGAGATTCGGAGCATTCGAGGTGTCGACAACCACTTTCCATCCGACGTTCTCGATAACTGTTGGCCACACTCCCACGTGGCGAGTTCCCTTGATGATGGCATTCAGTGCTGCGATTTTATTCTCTCCGACTTCGGTCTCTATAATGGTCTAGGCTTCTATTATGGTGGCATCGGTGCCTCTCCTGGCGTCGTTTCGGGTCAGCTTCCTTCATGCAATCCAAATTGTTCTCTAGCTTTTGGATGCGGGTGGCTTGCTCTCGCATCAAGGTTAGCATCTCGGCGAGTAGGTAGGTATTGGCTTGAGGGCAGATTTCCACCCTGGAGGCAACCATGTTTCCCGCAGCCCGGATGAGGGAGCGATGAGCTATCGAGTTCTGCTGGTGGTTGTGGTCTCCGGCATCCAAAGCCAAATCGAAAGCTGTGCGACCATCCACCAGTGGTTGGTGGTTGCTTGCAAGGCCATGTGCCACCGTGTGCTTTTGCCTAGGGTGTGAAGACATTGGTGTGAATTTTGCCATGATATGGTATTGAGCAACGTTTAAGTTCCCCATTGACGACGCCAATGATCGAAGGTGGGTTTACCTGAGAGGGCTCCGAACCGAGATTGTGATCTCAAGCTGCTCTTGATGTGATCGGCGTGCAAGTGAGGTGAAGGTCCACGACAAAAAAATGGAGGGTACCTGCAAGGACTCCGATGCTCAAGTCAGTGAGTGCAGGAAGTATATTAGAATTAGGTAGAGAGAGTACCTGAGGTACGTAATAGAACTTATATATGAGCAGGTGATTGAAAGAAGATGGGGATATGATTCTGCCATCGTAGGGGATGACTCGGGACATCTATTAGCTTGGGGCTAATGGATGGGTCCAAGTTTACTGGCAATATGCAAGGCGAGTGCATTCCGCGATGTTAGGGAACTGTTGCCTTTAATACGGGTTTGTGCCCCATCTTGAACTTGGGCCCGAGATGAGTATTGGATAACGAGTCCGACCTCTGCATGGGCTTAGACATTGGGTTGAGTTGGGCTTGTACACTCTAGTTTGGAATAGAAAGGGTGGTGAAAAAATGGTAAAATAGAAAAATCATTTATAAAATTATATTTTATAAATATTAAAATATAAATATAAATTTTAATTTTAATTAATTTCAACTGTTAGATTTAATATTCAATTGTTGGGGATCTTGTCACCATGATGATGACAAACTCAAAATCTCCATTTAAGAACTTGCCTAAGTTTTGGGGCATAGCTAGGGATGTAAAAAAAACCCGCCCTCGCGGATACCTGAAGGTAATACCCACAACGGGGTGGGTATGGGAGAAAGATTTTGCCCTCACGGGTAATGGGGAAGGAGATTCTAAATACCCGCATGTTAAATGGGGCGGGGCGGAGATCACTATCCCCATATCCGCGGGTATCCGTCATGAAATTACTATTTTACCCTTAAATTATTAACTTAGTTAAACTATTATTATTATTATTTGAATTGATTAGACTAAGGTTTAAATTTATAAGTTAGATTTATTTGTACTTATTATATATTAGACTAATGATTAGATTACTATTATGTATTTATTTTTATTTTAAATATTTTAAGTTGTTAGAATTTAGATTGTAGAATTGAATTATTAAACTTATTTTTTATTTATTTTATGTGTTTATTTTTATTTTAAGTATATTAAATTGTTAGAATTTGAATTGTTAAATTAGATTATTATTTATGGTTATTTTAAGTATTTTATGATATTAGAATTTTTATATTTAATTTAAATTTTTAAAATTTTTAATATTCTAACAAGTATCCATGGATATCCATGGGTACTCGTAAACCCGTGGGTAGGTAAAAAATAGATACCTGCACGGATATGGGGTCAGGGGACGAGAGCGGGTATTTACTCGTGGGGCGGGGAAAGGGGGCCTATCCCCCGCCCCTGCCTTGCTCCACCCCGTTGACATCCCTAGGTAAAGCTAACTTGTCTGTATTTGAAACTAGGGAGTAGGTACCTTGACATTGGTCCCCACAAATGGTGGTGTTTCACGTCTTGGCATATGTCCCAAGACCCAAGGCATATATTTGCATGCATTAAATTTGTCGATTTTTGTTCTTTTTCCAATGATTCTTTCTATCATTTTATTTCTTCAGAAGATGGTGTTGGTATGTTGTGTTGTCATTGTGTCGATTAATTTTTAAATGTACAACTTTAATCAAACTGATAGATATATTGAAGTGGAAGAAATATGATTTATGTTTTTTCTCTTTGTTTTTTTTGGTGGTAAAACAGGGCAAAAGCCCAAGCAATGTGTTTTTCAGTTCGACAATTTCCTATACACATCTTCATCAAATTTCTTTATGATTCATTAAATTTTAGAGTAAAATGTCAAAATTCCTTTGAACCTTGGTTAATGTAAGATTCTTCTCTTCTTTTTTTTTTTTTTTTGGTTATGATTCTTCTTAAATTTTAAATATATCAAAACGAGTCAAACTTAATGGGCCATTAATGAGAGTCTGAATATATGGATTAGACTAACAAACTTTACAGGTTTTTGATGGGAACAAACTTTAAAGTTGAATACATTTTAACTCAAACTAGCAGCCCAATTTAATACGACTCAATGCGAGCCTGCCCAGAAATGGTGAGTAAGAAGAGATACAAATCCAAAGGGATACTGAGAAAGAAAGTAAGAAAAAAAAAATATAAGAGAAGGAATGGTTTGTAAATAATAATTATAATAATAATAAATAATTAAAATCTATACATAACCAAAGAGAAAAAAATCTAAAGAGAGGAAATTGACCAGGAAGATAGGTCCTAACACAAATTTCATAAGAGAATCTAATTAATAACAAAAATCAATATATTACTATATTATGTATCAAATGAGAACATTTACTCCCTTTTTCATATATATATATATATATATATATGAACAATTTTTGGGATGGTTTTAATTATGTAATGGGGACCAAAAATTTTTCTCTCTCCAGCATTTTCTTTCTTGCAATCATAAGAAAAGATAAAATTTTAAACCTTGGATTTTATATATAATGGGGATAATTGTCAAATTTTTGGGGATTCATATTGTTATGTAATGAGGATTTTAAAAAAAAAAAACTTATATTCAAATATAATATTGACTATTGCTAAAAACCTACACTCTTCAACTGAAAAATCCCCAAGTTTTATACATTAATCTCCATCTGACCAATGATATGATAGGAAAGTTGGAAGGAAAATCAACATTGGAGAGATAATACATTTTAAAAATCCCCATTATTCAATTGAAAATTCCCCCAATTTTATACATGCACCCTCATCCAACCACTGATATGATTAAAAAGTTGGAAAGAGAATAAATCATTATTACAAAGAGAATATATTTTAAAGCTTGTATTCGAGTACATAATTGGGATCAATATTCAAATTTTTAAGGATTTATAATTATGCAATAGGGATTTTTATAAACTTAAGTATGCATTCGTATAATATATGGTAAAAATTCCTACTCTTCAACCCCAAATCCCCCAAATTTTATATATGAATATTTATCCAACTAATGATATGATAGAAATATTGGAAAGAGAATGCATAATTATTGGAGAGAAAATATATTTTTCTCCCTATATAATTGTAAATCCCCTCAAAGTTCTACATTAATTACCTTATATCAACTTTCCCGCAACCCTATACAACTCCCATTTTTTTAAATTGGGAGTATTTGATCCTCTACACCGGTTGGAAGGACCGTAAACAATGCCTAAATTTAAACGCATTAGTTTTAAACCCAAAGAAAAATTAAACATAGAACAAATATTACTTATAAACAAAATGGAGGCATAGCTGCTATGTAAGGATTTATGTGTGAAAATTTCTCCAAGCCACGTGTGTGTACCTTGAAAATGTGAAAAAGATATAATTAGTGAGTAGTGGTCAACTGCATCATTACTAATGTAATCATGATTAGAAGAAACTTTCAGATATTTTAAGAATAAAAAATACTATTATTTATTTATAACTTGACTCTTTAATTTTACCAGTCTATTTTCACTTTTTATTATATTTTTAATGTAGTAATTAAAATATTAAACTGTAAATAAACTACAATAATAATTCTCTTTTCTTACTTTGTGATCAATTCTCACACTCTAATCCCATTGACCCCTCTAAAAAGTTGGTAAAATTTAGAGCTACTTGCTAAAGAGCAACCTTCTTCCTTTTCATGTTAAGGAGTAATTTAAGATAAAAATTAAGTACTTACCGATGAGGAATTTATTCGTACTTGCTAAATCCTATATTCAGGGCACATCTATTAGGTTAAAACTAGTTACTAACTAACGACAAGGGTTTATCAGTAACAAGAGTAACTTCAGCTGTTTAAATAAATTTTGATATTTCAAAATATAAACACATTTAAATAAAGGTTCCCTACTATCATCATGGGTTATATTTTATGGAGCATCATTACTCCAACTAATTATTTGGAGCATTATAAACACTCCGTATTATAATGCATCATTGTCATAATGCAATTTTACTGCTCATCTTTTTTTTAAAACAAAATTTTTAAAACTTGAAAATAATAATCCATTCAATAAAAAAAATCAAACAAAGATAAAATTGAGTGGCCTAACTCATTTCTAAAAATTAACTTATGAAAAGAGAGTTACCTAAGTACTTATAAGAGCTATCTATGCCATATGCTTGAGCGATATGGGATTTCTAACATTAGAATTGAGTGGGCCTAACTCCTCCTTCACGCTCAAGACTAGACATATGTGGGTGACCCAATAACAATAATACGACAGGCTCTGATACCATTTTCGAATTGAATGGATATAACTCAACCCCAAAAGCTAGCTCATAGGGGGAGAGTTACCCAAGTACTTAAAAAAGTTATCTATGTCATCTCCTTAATTGATGTGCAACTCTAACAAATTGCATTTTGAAACTCGAGAATGGTACAATAATGAAACCAAGTCCTCCTAAAGAATCCATCGAAATCATGAACCTCATCTGGCAATGGTTTGTGGCAACCGCAGAGGTGAAGGTATAGTGAGAATGATGGTGGGAGTATGATAGTGGTGTAATTTGGCCGTTCTTATGAAACTTGATTTTCACAAGGCGTATGACATGGTTAGGTGGATTTTTGTTGATCTTATCCTTGAGAAGATGGGCTTCAGGTGTTTGCGGCCCAAATGGATATGGTGCTATCTTTCAACTGCAGAAATGTCTCTTATTATCAACGGGTCACCCACCAAACTGTTTAAGATGGAGAGAGGACTATGTCAAGGGGACTCTTCGTCGCCCTTTCTATTTGTGTTAGTGGCAGAGGTGCTTAACAAACTGCTATAAAAAGCAATGGATCAAGGAATTATTGAAGGAATTGAGCTTGGGAGATAGAACATTAATTTGACAGACTTACAGTTCGCTGACAACACTTTATTGTTTATGCCACCAAAGAAGGAGATTATGTTGAACTTGAAGAGACTACTTCAATGCTTTGATCTAATGTCTAGGTTGAAGATCAATTATGACAAATCTAGCCTTTTTCCTTTAAATTGTGATGAGGGGCTGGTTGCTGAGATTAAGAGGAAGCTGACGTGCAAGATTTCCTCCTTGCCTACTATTTATTTAGGGATTTCGTTAGGGCCAAATCCTAGAAGGATTGAAACATGGGAACCTATTATTGGTAGAATCAAGAGAAAATTGATTGGTTGGAAGGTGAAATGCTTATCTAAAGCTAGGTGGTTGACGTTGATCAAGGTTGTTATGAATAATCTTCCAATTTACTATTTAGGTATTTCTAAAATGCCTAACTTAGTAGCCAAGAAGATTATCTCTTTACAGTGTAGATTTTTCTGGGGTTTGAAGGATAAGGGGTATGCAATGCCATTAATTAAATGGGAGGTGATTCAAAGACTAAAAAATTATGGAGGTTTAGGGATTGGCAGCCTAGTAATGAAGAATGCGGCATTATTGTTCAAGTGGTGGTAGAGGTTCTCAAATGAATATTCTACGATGTGGAAACAGGTGATGTGTTCATGTTATGATATGGATCCAAGAAGACCGATTATTGACCAATATATCAACAATGCAAGGGGTTGTAGGGGCTTATTTGCGCTGTCAATAGTATACAAATAGACATGGATAAAGTAACTAGAAATGGAATTAGATATACGGTTGGGGATGGAAGTAAGATGTTTTCCTAGGAAGATTTGTGGATTGGAGAGATGAGATTAAAAGAGAAATTTCCGAGACTCTTCTCTATTTCTTTACAGCAGCTCACACCTACATCCAAATGTGGCTCGTGGGACGGATTTATCTGGCATTGGAATCTATTGTGGCGCAAGGAGTTCTTTGTATGGGAAGTTCAATTTCTGCAACAATTAAATGAGATATTGGAGCAAACACGATTGAATGTTGACCAAGCTAATAAGGTGTGGTGGTCTTATGACAAATCAGGCAGATTCTCTGTTCAGTCTTTTGTGGAAAAATTGTATGTGGAGAAGGGTTTAGAGTCTCAAATTGGTTTGAACATTAATAGAGTGTGGCGTGGCCTAGTATCTCCAAAGGTCAAACTTCTATTATGGTTTATTGTGCGGGGCAAATTAAACACTAAGGACAGATTAAGTAAACTAAATGTTCTAAGAAGTGCTTACTACAGGTGTGTTCTATGTCAATAGGCAGAAGAAACTTTGCCACACTTACTCTATACTTGTGACTTCTCGTGGAAGGTTTGGGGTGCTTGCTGTAGTTGGTGAGGAATTAACTAGGTCTTTTTTTAGGATTCTCCAGTCAATTTTGAATGTTAGATTGTTGTTAGGGTGCCATTTCAGAAAAAAGAAGCTATGGATATCATGCTATTATGCAATTGTGTGGTCTTTATGGAAGCCGAGGAACATGGTAATTTTTCAAAAAAAGGATGTCTGCTGGCAATCTTTCATGGTTGAATTATGGAATAGGTATAAACTATGGTGTTCATCTTAAGCTGTGTATGCTGGACGTGCAAAGATGTGCTGTTGCTCTGATTTCTGCTACAAGCAAAGTTTGTTTCATGTGGTGTTGGATTGCCAAACTGTCTCAGCGTGTTTGTTGGGTGAAGCGGAAGTCCTTGGGGGCTAAGATTTCTGCTATCAACTTAGGATTTTATAGGAGTTTTGATTTGGTGGTGGGGCTATCATGATCGTGGAATTCGCGTAGACTTTGGAGTGGTTCTGTGTTTTCTGGTGTTTTGTCTATTTCTATTGTGTATTTCTCATATCATTTGGGGGCTATCTTGTTTTCGGGTTTGGGTAATTCTATATTTTGCTCCTTGCATCTTGTTGCTCCTCACTTTGTTTCAGTGAGTTTGAGCCTTCAATAAATCAATTGAAAAAAAAAAGGATAATTTGAAAATTTTACTAGGAAAGGTTATAAACCCATTGTAAAACCCACCTACTATCAAATGTTTAATTATTAAACGTGATTCGAGCTCCCCAATCATGTAAACAAACACATTATTACGTGCTGTGTTAAAATATAAGTGCTTAAATATTTTAATAGAATTAATTATAATTTCATTTTAATATATTATTAATATTAAGAGTTTTAAATTATTAATTAATTATTTATAATTTCATTATGTTTCATAATAATTATTTTTAGAATTATATATGTCACTATATATAATTATGATGTAATAAATTTTATATTTTTAATATATTAAAATTAAAGTAAAAAATTATATATATTTTGGCGCTAAAATTTTTTATAAAATAAAAACTTTATTTTATATATATATATATATATATATATATATATATATATCTTTGTAAACAATATTGTCCTTTAAAATAAAAATAAACTAAAATTTAGAAAAAAAGCAAAAGATAATTATATGAAATTATATAAAGAATTTTAGATTTTTTTTTCATTTTCATAAATCTTCATTAGACTTTATAAAACATAAAAGAAGGACCATAGATTCGTATGCTACTAACAATAATTGACAAGTACCAACAATGTGATGGTCTGAGCGGAAGGAGATCGGGTCATTTAAGTATATGGCCATCGGTTTAATTGTAAAATTTATGTTTATAGAAAAAAAAAAAAATACCAATAACAAGGGATTGCACTTAATCGTCTAAAAGATTAACCTCTCTAAGGTGAGGAGACACTCTGGAAATGAAAATGGCAAGTCACTACCTACTACGTTAACATTGTGGAGCCCCAAACGCCTTTCCTCGTTTCCCATGAGCGGGCCCGGGTTTCGTCGTTGCCACTTCCATATGTACACATCAAGCAGATGGACACATCACAACCACTGACAACACTGCATCTCCAAACAAAGTTTCAAAACCTTCCACAACCTTCTCAGATGATAATAATTTGAGTTAGATAAGCTAAAAAACGAGAGAAGCTAAAGAAACAGAGAACAAGTACAAAGTATAATGAAAAGCAGAAAATTATCAAGACCAAAAGCAATGGCGAGTTTTAAAGCTTTGTGGCAGAAAAACAGTTAATTAATGGAGCTCTCTCTCTCTCTCTCTCTCTAAACTCCACACAAGTCACAACGGTGGTTGGAGGAATAGAATTGTTCTGGTGGGTGGAATAGAATCTCTTAGTTGGAAAAGCTTTCACGGTTGGCTTCTATGGAATCTCACCACCGTGTCTAATCATTTGACTTGCTACACACTGTTGTTGGAGACTGACCTTGTTGTCCTCTTATCAAACTTTAAAGTTGAATTGAATACATTTTAACTCAAATTAGCAGCCTAGTTTAATACGACTCAATGCGAGCCTGCCCACAAATGGTGACTAAAAATTCAAAGGAAAACTGAGAAGGAATGGTTTTGTAATAATAATAATAATAATAATAATAATAATAATCTATACATAACTAGACAAAAAAAAAATCTAAAAAGAGAAATATTTTCACATTTGATGAAGAAGATAAGTCTCAATGCAAATTCTATAAGAGAATATAATTAATAACAAAAATCTATATATTTACTAAATTATGTATGAGATGAATATATTCACTCCCCTTTTAATATATATAAAAACAAATAACATTATTCAATAAAGACCCTACCATGACCTCTCAGTACTATATATCGTAAGAAAAATATAGCACCAGCCTACGGTCTACGGTCATACTACGGAAGCCAGAGGTGGACCACAAAGGAAGTGAAAAACAATCGTTTTCTTTGAGAAACAAAATCCTTTTTGTCTCCTCTTGTGAAAGATACGTGGACGGATTTAAACGCACGTAGATTCAAACCCAAAGAAAAAATAAACGTAGAACAAACATTACTTACAAAGAAAGGATGGAGGCGTAGCAGCCGTGTAAGTATTTATGTGTGAGAATTTCACCAAGTCACGTGTGTGTACTGCGTACCTTGAAAGCCGTGTAAGTATTTATGCGTGGGAATTTTTGCGTACCTTGAGTAGTACGGTCAACTATATCATAACTCATAACTAATGCAATCATAATCAGAAGAAACTTTCAGATATTTTAAGAATAAAAAATGCTATTATTTTATATTATTTAAAAATTAACACTTTAATTTTACCAGTCTATTTTCATTTTTTATTATATTTTTAACGTAGTAAATAAAATATTAAACTGTAAATAAAATAGAATAATACTTCTTTTTTCTTACTTAATCGTAATCAATTCTCACACACTAATCCCGTCGGCCTCTCTAAAAAGTTGGTAAAACTTAGTGCAACTTGCTAAAGAGAAAAATTCTTCTTTATTATGTTAGCGAGTAATTTAAAAAAAAAATTAAGTACTTACCGAAGAGAAATTTACTCGTACTTACTAAATTCTATGCTCAGGACACATCTACTAAGTTAAAAACTAGTTACTAACTAACGGCAAGGGTTTATTTGTGATGAGAATAACTTAAGGTATTTTAATATTTTGATATTTAAAAATATAAAACACACTTAAATAAAGGTTACCTATTATCACGGGCTATATTTTTTGGTGCATCATTACTCCAACTAATTATTTGAAGCATTATTATAAACATTCTGTATAAATTAATAATAATTATTAATCCACAAGGAATGGTCTAGTGATGAACATTTTGAGTAGTTTGTATGAGATTTATCTTAGATTCAAATCTCATTATCACCAATAAAAAAAAAATCAATAATAATTATTACATTCATTCTACCACTCAATCCATGGCTATGAAAATTTGGTCGCCGGTGTTCCAAAACGGTGAATATACTTAGATCATCCAATTTCATACTTTAAAATAATTAAATTAAGACTTAAAAACCATAAATGTAATACGGCACCATAAATCCCCATGTAAGACAGCATCATAAATCCGAAAACAAAAATCATGCGACTACATGTTAAGCGTGTTTCATTTTAGATGTTTTGATGGTGAGCTCGTGAGTTCATTGCCATGTTAAAACCGGAATTTTGTCTTGTGTATTACGAAATTTCTGTCACTATTGCTCTATTTGTTTATTATGAGAAAAAAGGAATAATGTAAAATTTCTACTTCTCCTTATAATTTGTGATGGGGTAAATGCTTATAAATGTAAACATATGTTAGTATGTGATTGGGATAAACACCATATCTTGATTTTCCTTACCATGTTGCTGCATCCAAGTGAACATGATAGCTCTCCAATTTGAGTTATCTATTGCTTCGTTTTCCATTTAGTTTTGGGAGTTATGTGCATGTTTTATTTAGTTTTATTTCATATTTTGGTTAATTAGATTAATTATGTTTCTCTTGTGTTTTAATTAATTATTATTTTGATGTTTAAGGATAGTTATGCATGCTTTTATTATGTTTGAATTGGGTACAAGCATTCAATCTGGGAAGAGGAACAAGAAAATTGAAGAATCTGCACATTAAATAGTGTGCTACAGCTTGCCTAGGGGTGGTACAGGCAGTAGCAACAACAATCATACAGCGTGCTATCATCATTCTATATAGTGCAATGGAGCATGGCGTAGCACGCCAATATAGATAAAAAAGGGAAAGTTTTGCAATGCCTTGCAAATTAAGCTAATAATTTTGTGGACTGTAAAAGCCTATTCCTAAGTGTCGAACATGGACTTCTGACTCTGAGAGGCAACCATAAGAGAGAGATACCGGAGATTCAAGGATTTCAAACTAGTTTCTATTATTGGTTTCCTATGGCTATTCTCTTTTTTGCTTTCCCTTCCATCTCTGCTATGTGCTTGTCTATATCCATCATGAACTAAACCCTTTTGCTAGGGTGTTGATAGATCAAACTATGTGATGATGTTATGTATGGATTGATTTTATCTATGTTTTCATCCTAATGGTTAAGTATCTATGATTGTTCTTCATGCCTTTAAATGCTTAATCACCATTTAATTGATTTGTTTGTTTACAATAACTTCAGAAAGGGTTTGTAAACATAGCTTGTCATCACAAAACACCATGAATTGAGTGAAAACTAGATATAGGCAAACTCGATTCATGTGATCATATTTGGAATTCATAAAACTTCAACTTTTTTTCTAAATTAATTTGTAACTAAGAGATTAGACAATTAATTTAGGTTAACAAGAATTACTTGACCTTGAGAAAGCCTTGGAATTAATTCAGGGAATCCAACCATTAATCAATGAAGGTAAAAACTAGATAATTGACATATATGGTAGCTAAGTCTAGAGTTAGGTGAAATTGATTAGCCCTGATGTTCATCCCATCTATTTTACTTGTCTTTAATTGTGTGTTTTATTTCCTTTCTTTTACTTTATTTTCAATTTTTATTCGCTTGATTTTTATTGTCCATATAGAAATCCTTGCTAGCCAATTTAATATTTGATCTATTCTCGTGGGACGATACATATTTTATCACTTTATTATTTGCATGAGCTACCATACTTGTTAGCTTTGCATTAGATCATGAATGCCATAATTTGGCAAAAAGAAAATTTCATTGGATCAACATAGCTTTTTGGTTGTGGTTGTATGTTTAGTATTGCATACTAGATAAGTTTGCTTTTGGATATATAAACTTCATGTGATTTGTATATCAAATTTATATTTGGGTTGTTAAAAAGTAAGAAATGGTTTAATTTTAAAATTTGAGTGGATTTCTTGGTCTATATTTTACATTTCCTATCAAATTCAGTATTGTTTAGTAAGAATTACATTGTGTTCTTACTTGAAGAATGGGGCAGTGCAAGTCATTATCTAAATTGTTAGCAATTGGTTCACATCCCGGGATTGATGTTTGATGTTTCTTGGATAATATTTAGGTGCCAAAAGAGGATTTTAGGTCAAATGTGCATAATCTTGGCTCTTGGCAATTGAAGAATTAAAGAGCTAAGTTGAAATTGTTCAGGTCCTATGCTTGCATAGAATCAAAACATGTCGTGAAGAAATCTCCTAACGCCTTCTCCATAAGTCCAAATTGAGTGATTCAAGATGTTTTGGAAATGAGAGAGAGCTCCATAAGCTCACTGTATGCCTTTCCAAATTCCCAAATTTTCTATGATATAAAGTAGAAGCAAGATAGAAGATGCAATTTGTCCTGAATCTTATCAACACTGAACTTGCTACACTAAATCATCCATATCTTGAGCTACAGGAATCTAGTGGAAGTGGTTCAAAAGGCATGGAAAATCTGAGACATAGAGGTACAATTTTGTGAAACATCCAAGCCTGAATCTCACTATAGAAGTTGTACAGATCAAGAAAGTAACCAACCCAAGTGTAGCTAGGCACTTAGCAAACCTCCCTTAAATGATGAATTTAATGCTCCATACAATTTTGCCATAAAAAATAAACATCTTGGCTTATTTTGGTCCTATAGTGATCGCCCCTTCCTACTTTACATTTCTTTTTGATAATTAAGATTAAATGAGACCCAAAATGCAAGCCAAGAGGGTTTTTATCAGATGCCATGATAGTATAAAAGGATTATTCCATAATTCAAGAGGATGTAATCTTTTTGGGAAGATCAAGAAGGCTCTACTAAGTATTGGTGACTATCTCAAGAGGAGAAGGCTTATGCTTTACATTCTATCCATCTTTTCCTTCTTCTTTTGAACCATGTTTAGTGGTTAGATCTTTTCTTAACTAGGGTGATGATGTAATGATGTTGGAATCATAAGATATTGAGTTTTATTTTAATTTAATGAATGCTTTGTCTTTCAATTGAATTTTTATCTTTATTTTTAGATAGCATTTGGCACATTACCTACTAAAATTGCCAATAATATAGATTACTACTTAGAAATATTGCCACTTTTTAAATTGCTAATAATATTATACTGCAATGTTTGGTATGCACAAGTAATCTAACTTCATATTACCATATTTGTTATATCAAAAAGATTATTAGGTAATTGGAAAATTGGTACATTGCTTAGACTTAGAGAGATAAACCATAATTGCTAATTGTCGATAAATAGAGATTAATGATTATGTGGGATTAATCATTAAGAGTTTCGTAAAACATAAAGCCTTTTAATTTTAGGGTTCATATTGAGGAATTAATTGAATTTTAAGGTTTAAAGAGGATTAATATGCCAATGAACCGGTTATTAATTAGAATAGTGAATCCTCATCAATTGAATTGATAAAACTTCATTAGATTAGGAGTTTAATACTTAAGAAACAACTAAGTGAATTGGATCCCTAGCACTTTATCCATTATTGATCTTTCCTATTGCCTATTGATTACTTGCGCTCCAAGTCAATTGGTTTTGATTAGGTTCGAATAGATTTACTTGTTAGATTCTTACTTGGCTTTAAGATTTTCAGTTTGGAAGTGTAGATAGTGTCAAGATTTGCAAATTGGTACTTGGTTACATAATTTTGTGGAATGATGCTCTTACTCATTATTTTCTTATTGCATGTCTCTCTTTCCCTAAGTCCATTCGATACCTATTCTGAACTCTTCTCCTTTTGACCTTAAAATTCTCATTACAATTGTCAACTGTCCTACAATAGGTGAACTCTTGCTGTAGAATTAGAGGTCGTGGCTAGATGGTGTAGAGACTAAGCTCTTCTATCAATGTTGCTTGATTTCTTATTTGAGTTGTGCCTAGTTACATTATCCTACTTTGTCTCAGACCTTATTACATTTATTTCTCTAGTTGAATTAGTTTACACATTAAACTTGCATAGTTTCAATCTTTATCCACATCCAATTTTGAGAGAGAATTGCTAAGCTAATTGAAATAGAGGTTTATTAACAAATCTTTAGTGCCTACAAATTTGAGATATATTCATTTGGGTCGGCTTTCAAATTAGTCATTCTTATGAGCAACGGATGGTAAACATGGTAGAATGTGAATTATGTGACCAAGTTCATGTGTCCTATTTTGGTTGGTCTAACAAATAGAGATATCTGACGTTGCACCATAGACTTAGAAGTAAAGTTTTAGATAAATTGCACATTGCTTTTATTTTCAAAAGAAAGACAAGCTCCAACACCTCCATGACATCACTAAAGCACAACTCTAGCTGTGAATGAAGGTCACCTTATCCTCAAAAATCAAAAAAGAAATTAATACTTGAAATTTAAATATTTAAAATAGACATTACTGAGGCTATTACGAATGTTCCAATGTAGCTATAATCCTGTGATATGGAGATTTTACGTAGGTAAGGAAGCTGCACTGACATTCTCTTCCTATTTCCACAGTTACTAAGAAACCACAAACGACTGTTCGAAGTAGTAACATGAATTCTCAACACTGTCATGCTGAAATTGCAATTCTTTCAGTAGATATAAACTATTCCTTGGATCCCAACATCTTGTTTAGGGCAGCAATATAAGCCTCAACGCTAGAAACAACAACATCCGTTCCTGCTCCAGTCCCACTATCATAAAAATAAAACATTAGTTGTGTCTGCAGATGATTGTAAAGAACATGCTAGATTAAAGCAATCAACATCTAGATTCACCATACGGCCATACCTAAAAGTTGGAAGAACAGTTTCTTCAGTTAAACCAGGACTAGAAGCATGATTGTTCTCCCTGCCAATGACAACATGTGCAGTGGCAATCGGATCAAAGCCTTCTGTGACTGTAGTCACTGAGTACTCGAGAAGTTTTACATGTTCCTGCATAAACATATTAGAACATTTTTATGTCATACCAATAATGCTAACAAAGTAACAATTGCTGCATAATCCATTAAATGTGCAGAAGAGGGAAATATAGACATATAAAAGGATTAACAGTCCTAGAAACTTCTCATTGAATAACTTTTGACCTTCTGGCCCTTATTTTGATATAAAAAGCACAAGTTCAGGCAAAAGGAGAAAAAATCCATAACAATCTTTAACATTCTACTTTGTAAATGGTGAGTCTATAGATACCATTAATTTCTAAAAGATGCCCCAGAAACCAAACTACAGAAAGGGCCAAAATGCTTATACAAACTAAGAATTGTCCGATAGGCTTTAAAAATCAACAGTGACAGCAATAAGGTTACTTAAAATTCAAACCTTCACAATGAGATTTACTGCCTTGAAAGTTGAATCCACTGATCCGGAACCAACAGAACAAGCAACATGTGCGCTTCCATCAGTAGTAATGAGTCTGACAGTCGCCGTTGAAAGACCCAGAGTTCCACAAGTCACCTGCATTGATAGGCATGGATAATTTATATTTGTTCTATATTGCCAAGTCAAGCCATTACATCAAACATAAAAGTTTCAAAGTATATCTAGTTTACCTGTAAATCACCAAGTTTCCAGATAGATTCTGCTTGAGTAACTTCATTTGATACCAATGCTCTAAGGTCAGCATCACTAACTCTCTGAGGAAACCAAATATCGAAGTTGGACAATAAGTAAAAGAATTTCAAGTAGGCTAAAATCCCATCATTGGCCAAATTAAAAGGAATTTAATTTTTATGTACTGTTAATATAAAAGTATTTTATATAGATATCTAATCATGTATTACCACATCAGCAAAAATATTTGACTCTCACACTTACTACCTCAAAAATCTCACTTGTATCAGCATAGGATTGAATCATAGTGTAAAATTCTTTTACATATATAGTAAACTAAAATTAATCTCATTTAAAAGTTATAAATATCAAATAAAATCAGACCCAACTAGTTGATAGCCAACGGTAGCTGTATCGATTTATATGTTATAATCACACTCGAAACAATGGGAAAGTAAATAAATAGTTCTTATTTACCTTCTTTTTGTCAGCCACTGCTTTGAATCGCCAAAACACACTGCTAAGTTCATCATCTTTAAGTTGATAACCAAGCTGAAACAAACGAGGGTAACTCATAAAACAGGGGAAAATATTCAATATGCCTTTACGTCAAAGGAAGTATTTATATACCTCTTCAAGACGATTTCTTAAGGCTTGGCGTCCACTGCATCGATAGGTGAGACAATGTTACTTAAGAAGATAAAATAAAAGAGCCGCAAATTAATTGCACAATGTTGAAGAGTTGAGACAATACAAGAACAATGAAATTTGCATTAACAAACTACAAACAAAAGATCAAAAGCCATGTCCATCAATGCGGATACATATATACTCTTGTATTTGACAATAAAGCTACATAAGACAGGTCTATATTTAAGTTAGATACGATAGTTTCAGCAGCACTTTAATTTTCAACTAGCAAATGCATTAAGCATTCAACCATATGAAATTATGAGCTATCTTATTTTACAGATTAAATACTACATAGTGATCGTAGATAGCACTAGCAGCAGATACAGCAACGTCTTACATTATGAGTTATGTTGAAGTAAACACAGTTATGCATAAGTACTTCTAGTATAGGACACATGGTCCTCCACTGCTGTTAAACTATGATGTTTATGATATTGAACTGCAAGCGTGGAGGTAGCTAATTAATTAGACAGGAACAGGCATGTTTATGAGCATCAAAATAATCCTAGAAAACCATCCTTGCGCTAAACATATAATGGTTCAATTATCAATACTAGCTAGAATAGAACCAAAAAGAAAAAGGAAAAATCAATACCAGCCATAAAGGAGGATAAACCAAAATATTATTACTTCTTAAGTCATGGTCATTGCAAATATTGATGCTAGGTATAACACTCAAGATTTAAGAGAAGATAATTCTAGAGATTTCAAAAGCATAATATGCATCGATGAGTAGGGTGTAAAAGATCCATATATATATATTTAAGACTTTTGAGAAAAAGCAAATGGCATACCTAAGCTTTCCCAGTACAATACCAGCTCCGCTGGATCTTTCAAGCCCAATAGACTCTGGAGGGATTATTTCATATGTAGCTTTATGTTTTAGCCATCCATCCTATGAAACATAGATTAAAAACAGAGAAACAAAATGGGACGAAATCAAGGGGCTGCTTTGGTGTGTGCTTAAAGTCAAGCCAGCAAAAATAAATAAATAATATTGCTTGAGTTCCAAAAGTAGATGAAATTTGGGATGAACAAATTAGAAATGACAAGCTTGACCATATTTCATGTGAAGAAAATCAAAACAATTCTAGTTTGTGAATGGCATGTGAAAGGGGAAAAAAAAAAAAAAAAAATCTAATGTGGCTTCGGTTGACTCCTAAAAGGGCTGCTTGAATGTACTTTAAAAGTTTCCTTTTCCCATCAAATTTTCATCTTTCCATGTTGTAAGACTAAAACCAAATATATAAATCAAACTGTTTTATGTCCAATGGGATGAAAAAATCCAAAGAATATTCTAATTTAGACTAAATAAATTATTTCGTATCCAGAGAAGGTTGTATATGATGTAAAAATCTAGCATTATCTATGAATCCAAAGGATTATGAGTAATTTTGTCACAGATGTTAAATATTTGAATATTTAATACTACCTAGAAATGAAAGACAACAATCTTTCACAGCAATCAACATACCAGCGCAAAAGATAAAATTATCATCTACAGGTAAGATCACTATTTTGTATGCTACAAAGTAAACAGCAGTCCTATTCCCAGTAAAAAGGCCACAAATTCAGGCATTAGATGCAAAGAACATAAACTATAGTAATAAATGAAGTCATAATGCAGGCTTGCCTATATGTACAGATCCATTTGCTCTTGAAATTCCATATATTAATGAAAAGAAGAACAAATCATAGAGCTAAGTGTGAATTTTGGCCAGTGTACTAAGAAGCATGTCCTGAGAGTTTTTCATTTTATCAGCAAGTTCGGCATGCATGTTATAGGGAAAAAGAAAAGAAAAGTAGAGATTACTAAATTCTTAAATCTAAGAGTTATAAACTTTAGCAATACAATCACATAATACTGCGTCCATGTACTCTTATATATTTGACACCACTAACCTGATGAATGCCACTTTCATGAACAAAGGCATTAGCACCCACAAGAGCCTTGTGCGGCTGTAAATGCATACCGGTGTACTCTTCAACCTATTGACAATGATTGTGAAATTCAAACTGAATATAGGTAACTTAAGGGGGAAGAAAACAAAAATAAAGTATTAGTTTGAGATATAAAACCATCTTGCTTGTCTTTAATATGTGCTTTGTATTGATTCCTGTATACAAGCCATCAAAGACTTCATGTCCCCTGCATTTCAGGGCCATCACAACCTTGGGAAAAAAAAAAAAAAAGGATTAAGAGAATGAGTCATTGAATAGTAAGTGAAAAGAAGTTCAATAACAAAGAGCATAGTTTGTTTTGGTAATTTTGATATGTTTTCTTTGGTACATAACTACTACATTAAGGGTTTGAATATGGACTGGCAGTAGACATAAATTACTTCAGATAAAATTTACATTCAATCGAACATAGCATGACTGTACTACAGTAATGTCTACTACATTAACTACATAATAGAAAATTGATACACACCTCTTCAAATGCGGCATTACCAGCCCTTTCTCCAATCCCGTTAATTGTTACTTCCAATTGCCTTGCGCCAGCACGTGCACCCTGAAAGCAGCTAAGACTAGATAAAAACTGCAATCTATAGTTTAATTATATTGTCTGCATTAAGTGGTACAGTTATGGTTATTACCGCTATGGTGTTAGCAACAGCAAGTCCAAGATCATTGTGACAGTGTGTTGAGATAACAACATTTTCAATTCCAGGGGTATTGGCTTTTATATCAGCAATCAATTTTCCGAACTCCCATGGCATTGTTATGCCAACAGTGTCTGGTATGTCCACAGTTGTTGCCCCAGCCTTGATAACTTCTCCAAGAATTTGATAAAGAAACTCCTTCTCCGATCTGGTAGCATAAAAATTGAATTAATTCATTTCCAAAAAAAAAAAAATTCAAAAGAAAGTACTCAATAAAAGGCTAGCCAAAAAATTAAGTGCTACAATTGAAGGATATATTTAGAGATAGATTAAAATCCTCTCATATTTATTTTGAATATAACCATATTAAGAGACAGATAAATACAAATATTTTAAATAAGTAAAACCTTTTAAAAATTTATAGTGTCTAATTTAAAGCGGCTGTCTATCTCTATTTTAACTTGACATTTCAAGATAATTATGAGAGTGTTCAAATCCGTGGCCATGGCCAAGGAGTGAAAGAGGAGTAAATGATATGTGATAAATGAAGTAAAAAAAACAAGAAGAAGTTTTTCCTAGAAAGTAGTCGCATTCTACAGTGGTCCAGGTTGAGTTTTGGCGTCCGGCTAACTTGTCCGTATTCGAAAATGGGTGGTGGGTACGTTGACTTTGGTCCCCACAAACGGTGACGTTTCATCTCTTGGCATAAGTTGGTCCGCTCTAGCTCGGGACCATTAAGTGGTCCATTATCAAATTACGAAATTAGCCTCCTTAATCCTTGATAATTACAAATTGACCAATAGCACTGACAAGGCACCACCCATCCATTACAACTGCGAGCACCATCATGGAGTTAGTCGATTGTCACTTATCGGTGAAGATGGAGCGCTGTAAAGGAGTTGAGCTACGTGACCCCACACCACTCAAGTAGTTCTTCACCGCTACCACCACCAAAATCTTCACCGCCGCTCTCCGCCACGGCAATCGTCGCCGTCCACCACCGCTCCCTAGCATCTTCGAAAGCACTGACCAAAAGAAGGGAAAAAAAAGAGATTTTGGCGGTGCCATTCGCTGGGAAAGGTTGCTTACAGACCCAGTCTCACGTCGCACTTTCAATTGAATATTTTTGCGTGTTTTTCAGATTCTTTGCTTCATTGAAATTTTGGACTCTGTTTTTCCAGACAGTTCTGTTCTTCTCTTGTTGATCATGCAAAAAGGATGTTATTTTGAGGTGCTGAATATGCAGAAAATATATTTTGTTCTTGATGATTTAATTCTTCCTTTTATTAATTTGTGAGGATTTTGTGCTTGTATTTTTTAATTACTTCTGCAAAAATGGGTGAGAGAAGAGATTTGGTTTTCATTGATGAAATGATCACCGAAGGAAAGCGGCGGTTGTGAGAATATAGTAAAACTATCTCTTTTTTTTAAGTCCATACTCATTAAAAAAGAGTTATTCATTTTTTTTATGAAAAGTTATTTATTTTTTAAAAATAGTATTTTATATATATATATATAGAATTTGAAAATAAAAAGTTCAATATTTAAATTATTACTAAGAATAATTTATTTTAGAAAATCATATAAATTCATATCATTTATTTTGTATAACAACTAATTATCAAAAATGAATTTATTTATAAGAATTTATTTTCCTAATTTTCAAATTAGAATAAAAAAGTTGATATAGAAATCATTATCTTATTATGATTAAAAAAGTTTGTAACTAAAGAAAATCATTTCAATTTTCTCTCCTTTCTCTTTATTTGGAATTCTTTTTCACTCTCTTTTCCCTTCCTTTTATTCAACCTCCTAATAACTATTAATTTAAACCAAATCTTAGAGAATATATATTCAACATTAAATATAAAAACATATCATCACATAAAACTCACATGTTTAAAACAAATACTAAAAAAAATTAATTTATTAAAAGGTTAATTATTTATAGTTACAAATATTAAATTATTATTGATTAAATCCTTCTTTAACAAATTTGTAAATTTCAAGTTCAACTTGATATTTTAATAGCAGAATTCTAAATTACCTTACACCACATACCAAAATAGTCATGTGGGTGATGGAACAAAAAATACATAATTTCACAATAATTTAATTATTTTACACTCAATTAATGTATATTATATTATAGTATTTGTACTCTATTCATACATATTAGGTGTAACTTATATAAAACTCCATGTTAATAGCTATCATTAAATGCCATTTAATCAAATTATTATTATTATTATTATATATTTTGCTTCATGAATCATGCCTATGTTTAGAGATAATAGGAGTGGAAGAATATATTGGAAAAATGAGTAGAAATAAATAACATAAACTGATAAGGATTCAATTTGATTGGATAGTGGTGGAATAGTGGGTAGGAATTAAATTTTTATAAAAGTTTTTATTGTTAGTAACTCATAAAAATTTAATTTTTGTACAACTCTCTGATTAATTGACATATGGTAAAAGATTTTTGTTAATGGCTCTATTTTATTATATGTATATAGATATAGATATATAGATTAATAAATTGGTATATAGAAGTTAATAAAATTATTTTTTTAATTATATTTGAATTCTTTGGATTAATAAAATATTTAAATTCTTTCTAAATGAAAGCATCAATAGTTGAATTCTTTCTAAATATAAATGTGTTTATGTTTGAATTTTTTTATAATTTTTTAAAATGAACATATTTTTTTTCAAAATATAATTTTTTTAACTATTTTTTATTTTTCAAAAAATATATTTAATATAAAATTATTCTGATTGGGATACATATAAAAAATTTCTTGTTATATATTTTATTTTATTAGTAGTATAGATAGATAAGTAAATTCTATAAGAGAATCACAACATTCACTCCCCTTATCAAGTTATCATGCATATATACAAACAAATAACATTACTTAATAAAGACGCTTGACCTTGACCTTGAAAAATGCAGCACTAGCCGCCGGGCCCCAGTTAAGAAAGCTGGAACGCAGAGGTGGGTGACAAAGGTGGATACTAAAAAGAATCAAAACAAAAATCGTTTATGTCTCCTTTTGTGAAAGATACGTGTACAAATTTAAACGTACTTAAAAAATCAAACCCAAAGGAAAATTAGACCTAGAAAATCATCTCTTATAAAAAGTCAAACCCAAAACAAAAATTAAACATAGAAAATCATCACTTATAAAGAAAATGGAGGCATAGCTGCCGTGAAAGGATTTATGTGTGAAAACTTCCATAATTAATGAATAATGGTCAAATCATAATTTATGCAGTCGTAAATAATCAGCAGAAACTTTCAAATATTTTCAAAATAAAAAAAATATTATTTTATATTATTTATAACTTAACACTTTAATTTTACCGGTCTATTGTCACTTTTTATTATATTTTTAATGTGGTCGTTAAAATATTAAACTGTAAATAAAATAGAATAATACTTTTTCTTCTTACTGAACCCGTGAACCTCAATCAATTCTCACACACTAACCGTGTTGCCCCTCTAAAAGGTTCGCAGTGCTACTTGCCAAAGAGAAAAATTGGAGGCTTCTGTGGTGCTTCAAGCCCCGGGTTAATCATGGTGCTTCAAGCACCCTGCTATCGAACGGTGGGTGTATTAGTACACCAACAATTTATGCTGCACAATAATACGGTCTCCTTCTCTAAACACCATTGCAAATACGATGCTGGGCAGGGAGGCTTCATATTGAGTCTTCGACAGCAACAACAAACAAAAACACCTCAACATCGAGTCTTCACCCACAACCAACAACAGCAACAAACAACAACAAAGAGAAGGAAAGGGACAACAAAGTTGGCTGTTTTGATGGCTTAAAGTTCAAATTCTTAAGCAACATATCATGCAAAGAGGAGGAAAAATGCAAACTTTGGTATTGGTGGCAAGTAGGAGGAGTGGGATTAGTGTTTGGTGATGGGGATTTGATAGGAGGGGCTTTGATAGAGGTGAAGGACCATGGTGGTGATGTTGGAGTGTTGATGGAGGGAGATGGGGGACTGGCAGGTTGGGTGGCGGCCATGCTTGGTGTCGGGGGAAAGGGGCAACTGGGTGCTTCTGTCGGTGGGGAGTTGAAAGGAATGCGCTATGGTGTATTAGTGATAACGAGGCACATGCATACATCCTCCATTGAATGCATATACAGCAGGGAGCTTGACAGATAGCGCCCTTCTTTTTTATGTTAAGGAGTAATTTAAGGTTAAAATTAGGTACTTACCGAAGAGGAATTCATTCGTACTTGCTAAATCCTATATTCAGGATCAGGACACATCTATTAGGTTAAAAACTAGTTACTAACTAAAGGCAAGGGTTTATTAGTGATCAGAATAACTCACGGAATTTTAATAAATTTTGATTTTTAAAAATATAAAACACACTTAAATAAAGTTTACCTACTCACTACCAAACAAAAATAAAGATTACCTACCATCATGGGTTATATTTTATGTAGCATCATTACTCCAACTAATTATATGGAGCATTATAAACGCTCTGTAGTCAATAATAATTATTATTCTGCTACTCAATCAATGGCTATAAAAATTAAGTTACCGGTGTTCCAAAAATTTGGATGGACCATTACAAACTTTAAGGTAATTAAGACAATGGATATAATTAGATCATCCCCTTCCATACTTTAAGGTAATTAAGACAATGGATATAATTAGATCATCCCCTTCCATACCTTAAGGTAATTAAGTTATTAAGTTAAGACTCAAAAACCATAAAAGAACCAGGAGAAGGAAAGCGCAAGAACCTGGCAGCATCTTCAGGAACAAATTGGACATCATCGCAACCCAAGCTCCTAGCAAACTTCACCATCTTACATGCAATCTCGAGCACCTCCTCCTTGGTCTTCTTCAGCTTGTGCTCCATGTGAATCGGGCTAGTGGCTATGAAGGTGCTAATCCTAGGCCTCTTGGCATGCTTAATGGCATCCCAAGCAGTTGCAATATCCTTCTCATTGCATCTAGCAACACCAATAATAACCGGAACATACCCATCAGCACCAACATCGTTTCCAACCTCTTCAGCTATCATCTTCACGGCCTTGAAGTCATCTTTAGATGAACAGGGGAACCCTGCCTCTATGACATCGACGCCGAGCTTCGCGAGCTGGCGCGCGATGTCGAGCTTCTGTTGAGGGTTCATTGCGGCACCAGGGGACTGTTCCCCGTCGCGCAGGGTGGTGTCCAGAATGCGGACATAGGTAGGGTCAGGGATGTGGTTGGGAATGTACTGTGGCCGTATGTGAGTGCCATTGGAAGAGGGAGTAGTGGAAGGGATCGGTGCCATATTAGGATGTGTTTTTAGGGGATATGGAAAGCAAGGGGAATGGGGAGAGTCTTGAGGTTCGGGGAGCACACTAATGTGAGATTCCTGGCTTGGGACTTGTGAGGTTCAGAATGTAAGACAAGTTATATAGTGACGGTACGAGCTGCACGAGGATCAACAATCTTCAATTTGTCTTACCACAAATATATAATTTAATGAGGAAGATGAAGTGATAATTGTGTAAGAGTTACGTAGTTTGATTTGGTTTAGAATGACGAAAATTATTTTTTGTCTCGGTGAAATTATGGGTATTGGGATCTTATTATCAAAAATTTAATTAATCTAGCCCGATTTGATGGAGACTTCTAAAAAGGTAAGAGTCTTTTAACGAGAATTTTTTTTGTTCCTAAGATTTTAATACCGATATTTAGTTATGTTTAAGTGGTTTAATATTTATTCTGATTAAATAATATTTCGAGTTTAAATCTTATAAATAGGTAAAGGAAAATTTTGGTACGAAATCCTCAACTCCTAGAAGCGAAAAATACTTAATCATTTTTGCTTTCACTTTCACCCCTCCTTGAATTGTGTTAATTGAATCTACTCATTAATCTCCACCATTTTTCCTTTCTTAATTTTTGTTCGTGCAATTTGTTTCGAGCCATATAGCAAAGCTCTTAGTTAACACTAAAATTGCAAGAACTTTAATCTTGTAATAAATCAATCTAATTAGAAAAATTGGAGTTTAATGAACTTTAAATATGAGTAGTTTAAAAAAATGAAAAAATTTAATAAAGAATCATGGAGTCGAATTCTTTTCTTAGAAAGCATTTGTTAGAAGGTTTGAAATTCACAGGAATAACATTCATGGAAATATTATATCTAAGAATATTATTCTTAAGTATTCTATAAAATTTATTTGTTTAGCATTAAAATCTTTTTGGTATATTTGTTAATATATTTTAGAATAAATTAAAAATTTGTTTCGTTTATAATATATATTCCTGAGAATATATATGATAATTTTAATATCCCTAACATAATTAAGTATATTATTCATTATTATTAATTGAGGGGATATTTTAATATTTTTGTTTAATAATTTTTATTCCCATGTCATGGGAATATTTCATTCCTAGCCCTTATAATAGAAATAAAAAAAAACTATCAAAATATGGGAATGCAACATTTATGAAAATATGAATCGATTTTTTATTTTAATTTGGTTTGAATCGATTTTAAATACTTTTATCACATATCTGTATAATACTAGTGGTTCAATTATTGGGTGGTTATATATATTTAAAATTTAAAAATGATTAAAATAATAAATATAGAAATAAATTATAGATCGTACTATTAATTAAAGAATTTAATTTAAAAAAATTATACAGATATCTAATTATATATTATCATATCAATAAAAATATTTGACTCAATCATATACTACTTTAAAAATTTTATAAATAAAAGCAAATAATTTGTAAGTAATATAAAATTTTTTCATATTAATAATATAATATTAAAATTAATTTCTTAATTAATATTGAAATATTATTTTCTAAATAGTATACTCATTATACTCATTATGTACATTCTCATTATCTAATGATTTATAATAGATGAACTTATTATGCATGAAATATTATATCAATTCACACATTATCCATCGTTAAATGTGGTGTGAACTTAATTTAAATGGAGTTTATATTCTATTTAATAATAGATAAAATATGAATTAATATAACATCCTATATATAATAAATTTATCAAATTTCTTTTATTTAATTTATAAAAAATATTATTATTTTATTTCGATGCACGTAATAGAGGATTTCGTATACATAAGCCAGCGAAAACAATGTTCCAAAATCATTTATTTCGTCCAAGGATTTGACAAATCGATACCTACCTACCACATCAACGTTGTGGGCCCGCACGCCTTTCCTCGTTTTCCATGCGCGGAGCCGGGTAGTTTAGTCAATGCAACTTTGCAATTGCGGGACCGCCGACGGAAGAAATTTCGCCGATTATGCAACATGTTCGTGTGTATGCGCATCTAGTAAAATGATTTTTTCTAAAAACAAATTAAATTTTATATTATTATTTTTTTATATATATTGGATGAAAATGCAATCGACTGAATCTCTAAGAAAAAATTTATTCGAAAAGTAATATCCCAAAAATTACCAATTTTCAAACGATTAACGCTAAGTAGGGTATTTTGCTCCCTAGTAAATGGACTCCTCAAACGGTTTATGGGAGCAAGCCTTTGAGCAAGATCGGTCAACGAAGAATTGAATAGAAATTTGAACTTCTATTAATCAACCATGAGTTCATACAAAACCTTGAAGATGGATAATGAAACTAAAGAAATGATATAAAGCTAAAAAAGAAACTAACAAAGAGAGATAAAAACTGATAATTAAAATGATATAATAGGTATTGATCTGAGTGATATTTTTCTTCTCTGTGCACGAGCCTTTTATAACCTTCTTAAATCTCGCCACTTTGTCAAATCATGCACATAGTGGCCTTCAGCTTAATCTCCACGCACCCATGTTCTTAATAGTGGTAATCGTTGCTCCACCAAGTTATCAGTCTCTAACTACCTTCCTTTCTCGACCATTGGGCTTATCTGCTTTCTTCAACTCATTCTTCTCTTCAGTTGATGCTCATTTCCTAGCCTTATTTACCATGTCTCGGCAGATGAGGACTAACATCTTGTCAAGCCCAATTCCAATTTTCTTCTAGGCTCAACATAGCCCATAATCATTTTTTGGTGCCAACATATGCCCCCCATACATTACTAGCTACTTAGTTAACGGCTATTTACTCAGCTAAGTAATGTATTGACAATTATTACCATTACTGTTCATGGTACACCACATCTGTTTGTTTCCTTTTCGTGATTTAGTTTCTCACTCCTTTTCTTCTTAACAACCTTTCAAAACTTTTGTATAACCTTAAGTTCCCATTGTTCTTTAATCTTTTCTTGCCCTTGACCTTATCCAATGTCTTCCGACCATTCTGATTCTGAAAACCCTTCTAGCTCAGCTATTCATATTCCATTTGAGAACTCATCGTCATCAAGCTTTGAAAGCTCCTCCACTAGCGCGTCATCAGATTGTCCTCAATCAATAGATAAAGTTCGGGATTCTATTCAAGCTTTTAAGACTCTTCCTAGCAAGACGAATCATCTCAGATGGCATCTTCGTCTCGCCCAGCAGAAGATTCATCTTTGGAAGAAGGTCTTAGAGATGAGCTTTTGGTTTCTCATGATCGAGCTCATTGCACATATATCTTGGGTCCGATCTATACAGTATATACTCATATTACAGAATCATTCATTCTTACCAATGGATTTCAGCTCCCCATTATCGAGGAGTGGCTTTCTCTTGCCTTACGTCCAAAAGAACTCCACGGTTGGCCTAAACCTAGTCTAGAGTACTTGCAATGGCTCGATAAAGTCTCGGAACAACGTGGAGAAGAATGGAAAACATGGGGCATTTATGATATGATTATGCTTTCCAAGCTTAGCTTCTCCCCCAATATTGATATGTTCCTTACCATCCTCGGTTTCTAGAATCCCCATTAATGCTTTCGTTTTCCCCTTTGAGATTATGTCTCCTTCATTATTTGACATGGCCATGATGTTGGGGTTGCCGATTGTTGGAGAAGACATCTCGTCCCTTTGTGATGAAGCCTTTAATAAACTCGGCTGCCCTATTTCCAAAGAAAATTCTACTTATGACAAGTATATGGAAACACATCGGCACATGCAAGGTGGGGTAAGCAAAACTTAGCATCATGCCTCCTTTTTCTTTTGGCTCTGTAAATTCTTCCTCTGCTGCAAATCACTTTCCATGGTGAATGAATTTTCCTATTTCCTCCTAGCAAACATTTCTGGTCGCCAAGTGAATCTAGGAGCTTTATTTTTATCCTCTTTCTATGCGGGCATGAAGATGTGGATAGGCCAGCTGGAAGCTCGAGACAACAAGGCTATCCTTAGCCCAATTTGGTTCCTGTTTTTATGGGTGAACGAATATTTTCCAGAGTTTTACTGCGAGTGTTCTTTCAACATAGAACCAGCCCGAGATGCTTCGACTTATACTTTTCATTACAAGACTGTACCAATTTTCACTTTCTAAGCTTTTCAACTAGCCAATCGGCTCTTCAAAATGACTCCTAGATTATATCTAAAAATTTTTCCTTTCCTCTACCGCTCCTATGGTCCTGCTTGGATTCACGTAGATTTGCTGACTATCTCAATTGAAGAACTAGCTGAAGTGGCTCCCTATTAGGGCAGTGTTATAACTGGCCGAGATATGTTGAATGGAGTTCGTTCCAATGCTTGAGCCAACAAACTGTCAGCCGAATCATATAGTCTAAATTGCTTTGCTCAGCAATTTGGGTCAATCTAAGGTATCCCTGCTCCTTACCAGTTTGTGCTGGCTTCAGATGATACTCGGCCTACACTCTTGCCCTTGAGATGAAGCAATTGGTGTCTACCAACAATAACAAGCTAGCTCAATTTCATTTTGAGCCTTTTATAGTCAACCTTGAGACAATTCCAGCTTACACCAATTGGTGGACCACTGCCTACAATTGAGCATTTCCACTTGCTATTGATCATTATCTGTCCAAACTAATAAGTGGCAGCTAGCATAAATCTTCTCAGCCTTCTTGGCTGATTTCTACAACTGCTCATCCACAAGCTGGTACATCTTCATCCAAATCTGTCCAAGGTAACTGTCTCAATTCCTACTTCTTCCTAATTGATCCATTATTCCTTATTTAACTCTATAGTACTCGTAATGCAAGATCTCAAATAGTAAATATAGAGAATCCTGTTCGTACTCAGCTGAAGTAGAGAGCTCAAATTCGAAAGAGCCCCAGAAATATTGTCTCGGCTACTCCCTTAAGGGTCGCAGCTCTACCTACAGCTCATTTACAAGATACTTCCCCTCTTCGAGTAAGTAAATTGCCTTGATGCTTCTATTAGACATTCTCTTCTTATCTAACTTAGATCCTTATTTTGCAGAAGGAATGAAGGATCAAGAGAAAGGCTGAGCTAAATTCCCCTCCACCTCCACCATCTAAGCATAAGGCCTTGAAGAGGCAAGCCATTATACGGGATTTTGAAGAGGAGGAGGAAGAAGAAGAATGTCCTCTCAAGAGGCGGCCCAGAAGTATTCCTTAACCTCAGCCTCCATCAGTTCCTTTTTCAACTGGTGTACAAGATCAACCCCTGTCACCTGAGCCAAATGAACCAGTTGCAGCCGATCTTGCTATCTAGTCGTCTCTTCCTATTACTGTAGTAGTATCAGAAAATCCTTTAGCAGATGTTGATTTTCTTGATAGCCAGCCAATCCTCCAACCGAGAAATTCAATAATAGAAGCTTAAGAAACCAATAGCTTACCACATCAACCAGCCACACCTTCCACTTCCTCACCCTCCATTCCTGATGAAGAATTAGAGGCTTACTTCAATGCTTCTATCACTCAACCTCCAGTAGATAGTTCAACACCTGTACATCTTGCAGACAATTGAAGAAGATCAGGAAAAGTCATTCCCTCTTGATCCTGCCACATCAGCTAGATTGGACCAATCATTATTGAAAGTTTCTGAGGCTTCAGATGCTGATATACCTACTTCACTTAGGCAGGTATGTACTAACATTGCTCTCATCATTTCAGACGCCATGTCAGACTATAATAGGTTCAAAGCTCATTGAGACGACAACATGAGGGCTTTAGAGGAACTGGCTTCCCTCAAAGAATAGAAGAATGCTTATTTGTCTTAGTATCAGACTGTAAAATCCAGCCAAGATCAGCATCAATAGTAGCAAACTCAGCTAACTAATTGAATTGAATCAATTCATAAAAAGATTGCCAAGCTACAGGCTAAGTTAGGGATTCTGGAACTTAAACTAGCCACGGTGAAAGCTTACATTAAGGCTGAAGATGCTCAACAGCTTCAGCTTTATTCCCAAGTTAAGGCCCTAGATCACAAGATTAATCCTCTTGCTGAGAAACAGAAGCCAGTGGAGCATATAGTTGAGGTAGGCAACAAAGGCTTAGCCGAGGTCGAATATTCATGGGCTTCCCTATTCCAAAAATTTCAAGCAACTCGGCTATCTTCCCCCATAGGTACCCATCTCAGACATTTTCATATGTCTAGTATGTTTCCAAGGGTCGTCCTTTCTAACTCTTAATATTATATGCAAAAATGGCTCAAATTCCCAGCTCAGCTGTTGTTCCTTATGTAGGTGAAGAGTCTGCTCTTCTGATCCCAGAGCTCAAGCCAGAAGACTTACAGGACAACATTCTAGTTGTTGTGGGTGATGCTTTGACCACACTTTTGGAGGAAAAGTTATTTACAAAGGCAGCTGCCAAATCTGCTGTGGTGCAATCGGCTGCAGTAAGGGAGCAAGTCAAATCAACCAATACAAAAGGTAATCCTGCCGATGCCCCACCTACAAACCTTGAAGCTTAGACCAAGACATTATTTTGCATCTCTTGTACTTAAAATTTGAGTTATATAGCCAGCTTATGGCTATTAATTTTGAATACTTTAATCATTTGGAAATTGATTCCCAAATAGATGGACAATATTTCTTCAAAAATTTTCCATTGATGCTCTTAGTTAATGCTTTTCCTTGCATGCTAAGCAATCTATATGCTCTCTTGGCTAACAATATAATGAACTTCCCAATCTGGAGACCATTTGCTGAATCTATGATCTTTAGTTCCAGTAGGCAATATTGCCTTACATACAATATCCCAATCGGCAAATTATTTCCTCTTCACCTTCTTATTATAGGACTTTGCAACCTTTTGCTTATTCAGCTGAATATTCTCTAAGGTCATGATTCTATCATTGTCAGTTGATTCCAATTCTTGGAACATGGCTTGAGAATACTCTTCAGGCTATAATCTAGCTTGTTTTGCCATTCTCAATAATTTAACATTTATCCCCATAGGTAAAACTGTATCTTGGCCAAAGGTCAGCCTAAAAGGAGTCAAACCTATAGCTTTATTCTTTGCATTTCTATACGCCCAAAGAACAGTGGATAATGTTTCGTGCTATTTCCTTGGCTGATCATCAGTAATTCTCTTAATCATGTTAATCAATACCTTATTAGTTGCCTCGCTTGACCATTAGCTTGTGTATAATAAGGTGATGAGTGAATGAGTTTAATCCCATAGTCTGGCATAAATGCTTTCACCCTATCTCCTGTAAACATAGTGCCTTAGTCAGCCGTTATGGTTTCTGGAATGCCAAACTGATGTATAATTTGCCTTTCAATAAACGTTATCACATTAGCTTGTGACACACTCGTCATCGACTGAGCCTCTACCCATTTTGTGAAGTAATTAGTGGCAATTATAATGAAAGTGTGTCTTTTAGAAGATGGAGGATATATCTTGCCTATGAGGTCCGTTGCCCAACTCCTGAATGGCCACAGTTTGACAATGGCATGCAACTCCTTGGTTGGCACCATCTTTATGGGTCCATGAAGCTGACAGGCTTCACAGCCTTTAGCATAGGCAAAGCAATCGGTTGTAATAGTTGGCCAATAGTACCCATATCGGCAGATTAGCCAGTTTACATTAGAGCCAGATTTATGAGCCCCACGCATGCCTTCATAGACTTCCCTCATCACTTTTAAAGCTTCATCTTTATTTAGGCACTTGAGCAATACCCCTTCTTGACTTCTTCTGAATAACTTACCATTAATCAATACATGCTCTAATGCTTTCCGTTTAAGTTTATAATCCACCTGAGCTGATGGGTTAGCCAAATATTGGATCAACTCTTGCCTCCAATCGGCTGATGACCTCAGCTGATAGTTAACTACCAAAGCATTTCCATCTTCCACAGTATTGATATATGGTATCATGAACTTATATCCAGAGACATGCTATGCTAAATCATTTGCTATTTCATTTGACGTCCTGGGAACATGTGATATTAAGACATCGGCCAAATATTCCAATAAGGTTTGGGCTTCTTCCAACTATCCCTCCAATGTTGGGCTGTTGCACCTATAATATCCTAACAATTGGTTGATCACCAACTATGAACCTCCCATAATCTGCATAGTCTTCACATCCAAAGACTTGAACAGTTTTAAGCCAATTATGAGAGCTTCATACTCTGCTTGATTTTTGGAACACTGGACATCTAACCGATACACAAACTTCTTGTTCACTTTCTCAGAACTAGTAACTATCACTTCTGCACCAACTCCTTTTTGATGTTTAGAACTATCAATAGCCAGGGTCCATGGTTTAATCTGTATATAACCTTGACATTCAGCTGATGGGTTCTATACTTATATACATGGATGTTGTGCTAAGAGATCAGCCCACACTTGTCCCTTCATGGCCTTCAACGATATATTTTAGAGCAAATGCAGTCAGTCTAATAGCGAATTTCATCAACCTTCCTTGAAGGACTGACCGATTTAGTAAATATCTCACTATATCTATCTTACAAACTACCAACACCTCCCTAAGCAGTAGGTAATACTCCAATTTTGTACATGTATGGAATAGTGATAAATACAATTTTTCTTTTGGAGTGTACCTAGTTTCGGCATCATTCAGCAGCCTACCCAAATAGTAAATAGCTCGCTCGATTCCATCCCTTGAATCTTGAGCTAACAGGCTTCCAACGGAGTCCTCAGCAACCAATATATATTACTTGAGAGGCCTTCCAAATGTTGGTGGTGCTAGCACCGGAGGTGTTGCTAAACAGTTCTTGATTTGTTCAAAAGCATCTTGCTGTTTGCTATCCAAATGAAATCCTCGGCTTGCTTAAGCCTTAACAAAGGTGAAAAGGCCTTCATCTTGCTAGCCAAGTTAGCAATAAATCTCCTCATGAAATTCATCTTTCCTATTAAGCTTTGCAATTCCTTCTTATTCCTTGGAGGCCTAGCTTCCAATACAGCTTTCACCTTATTCTTATCCACTTCAATTCCCTTTTGATGGACTAAGAATCCAAGGAAGTTTCCAACTGAGACCCAAAACGCACATTTGGCAGGATTCATGTTAAGCAAATGCTTCCTCACCCTGAGAAACGCTTGCTCTAAGTTAGCCAAATGGTTGTGGAAATTGGCTGACTTCACAACTATATCATCAATATAAACCTTCATATATTTTCCACTCAAATCATGAAATATCAGATTCATTGCCCTTTGATAGGTAACCCCAGCATTCTTGAGACTAAATGGTATAACCACCCACTCAAAATACCAATGGCTCCTGGCAACGGAATACAGTTTTATGCACATTTTCCTCAGCTAAATAAATTTGCTTGTACCCAGAATAACCATCCATAAAGGATAAAATTCCATTATTTGTTGCGGCATCAACTAACATGTCTGCAATTGCTATAACATATTCATCGTTAGGGGTAGCTAAATTTAAATCACGAAAATCCATACAAATCCTAACTTGGCCATTCTTCTTGATTACAGGAATAATGTTTGAAAGCCATTGTACACATCTAACAATTCCAATAAAACCTACTTTTAATAACCTTTCTATTTCCTGCTTTATCTTTGGCATCAACTTTGGATAGAATTTTCTAGATCGTTGCTTAAATGACCTAAAACCTTCTTTGATAGGAAAACGATGCTTAACTAATTTCCTAGACAATCCAGGCATTTCATGGTACTTCCATGCAAAATAATCTTTATACTTGGTTATCTGCTGGACTAATTGATCTCGCTCACCTTGGCTAAGTAAGCCACTGATTTTAGTCATCCTTGGCTCATTGAGAGTCCTAAGGTTAACTTCAATTAAGGGGTCTTGGGCCTCAAAGGTTAGAATTTCTCTCTGGATAGGGGCACAAACAAATTTGCTGCTTGATCATATCTTTTCCTTACAACCCCCCTCATCCATCTCGGCTAGTTCCTCCTAAAACAAAAACTCTTCAAGTCTTGCCTAAGCTAAATGCAGGGCTAACCATTGCAGGACATCCTTAGTCACTACTTCATAGTCATTCATTGAAAAATTTTGGTTTAGCCTATGTCTCAGCCTTTACTATAATTTCAAACTCATCCAATGATAGGTTAGATGACTTGACAGAGTCCAATTGGACATCTTCAAGCCAAGAAATCGGCTTAATCTTTGAAGAGTATAGCATGACATCTTGTATTCTTACATTAGCTGTGAAGGGAATAGGTCTGCATTCATTACTTCAACTTGGCTTCCGTTCCAGAGTTGAAGCTGCTAGTGGAGTGTAGAAGGTATGCATTGGTTAGCATGAATCCACTCTCTTCCTAATATCTCGGTCTGCTATCTATCACAAAGAGCAATGTGTTCGTTGTTCTGGATTCTACTGTGAGCTCGATAATAAGGAAACCCTATGCTAGAGTACTTTCCCTAGTAAAGTTAGACATAGCAATATTAGTCTTTTTGAGGTCTTTATGGTATTTCCCAAGCTTCTCAACCATACTATAAGGCATCACATTAAACACAGCTCCTCCATCAACCAAGACTCTACTAATAAGCTTCTCGTTTATATGAGCTGAGATGTAGAGAGGCCTGAGGTGTTTGGCTTTACTCCATTTCTTGAACTTTATCTATCTTGGTGTTGCTATCACGAAGGCTTTACACTCAGCTTCATCTGCAATTACATCTTCCTCTAAGAACCAAAAATTGCCATCTTGAGTGGCAAACTTCGTAGGACTAATCCCTACTGTAGCTATAGCAGTTGATTCATCCTAGAGTTCATCTGATACATCATCATTATTTGGCATATCACTCAGGATATTTTCTAAATATCCACCATTGATTTCCAACTTGAAGTCTTGATTGCTAAAATTTACAGCCAGAATAGTATCCTGGATTACTTCCGAAGGCCATGTTATCGGCTGGAATTGAAGGGTGTAATACATTGCCTCTGTTATCTTAACATCGATTGAGAACAATTTTTGGTCTGCTGGCACCACTTCTACCTTGTCATCATTCCAAAACATCAGCTGCTAATATAAGGTCAATGGGACACACATATTGAAGTGAATCCAATTTCTTCCTACCAACAAGGAGTATCCTGGCTTGGCATCCAGAACAAAAAATACTATGGTGGAGGTTTAGGTTCCTACAGTCAATTCAACAATGTAAAATCCTAAAGCATCTGTGCTATCTCTTGTGAAGTTTGTCATTTTCATATTAGTCTCTTTGAGGTCCTTCTAAGATTTACCCAATTTCTTTAGGATCCCTACTGGCATAACATTCATGATGGTGCCCCTATCAATTAACCTTCGACTGATAGGTCTTCCATCAATATGGACCCTTATGTAAAGTGGTTTTAACTGTCATACCAGTTGAGATTTCTCGAATTAAATGATTCCTTTTGTGTTATTCTTTTCTTTTGTTCTTTTTTGCTGATTTTCTGTTGTATCTATCTCATCAGCCAAAGTAGCCCATGCTGCTTCTTCAGCCAGGGCGTCCCTATCTAGCTGTATCGGCTGATTCTCTCTTACAGTAAACTCAATAGGCAGAGCTCTTATGGTAGTAGCTAAATTCACATCTTCTTGTTTAGTCAAAATAAGTAGGTCATCATCATTGAAAATCTGATCAATTAGTCTCTCTGATAGGTCAGTTTCTGGAATTTGTATTCTCTCGATTGATGTCTCAACTGTTTGAATATCATTCAAGTCCTGAATCTGCCTTTCTATTTCTTGCATGATTTCTGCTTTTGGTCTAGCAACTTTTGTTATTTTCACATGTTTAGTCGGATCTAACATAGTTGCTATGTTTTCCGTTCTTTGGATGGGCTTTCTTCTTTGCATCCTTCTTTTATGAGTCCTTGTCAGCTGAACAGGTTGTGGCTCCACTTGTTTTCCTTTGCCACACTTATTCATGAACCACTCTCCCTTATTGGACTCAACCTTCGACTTAATCATCCTTGCTTTCCTAGCCGATTCATCATTTCTCACCGTGATTCTCAGTATAGACCTTCCTTTGCTATAATTTACTTCAACTGCTCACTTAGAATCTCTAGGCACAGGATGATCTGAGATTTGTAGGACTTGCCTTTGCTCATACAGATCTTTCCTCGGTTGGTCTTTTTGTTGGGGAAACTATATTCATCGGAATACATTTAGTCGGGGTTGCTCATACTGCCCTTTCTTCGGCTGTTCCTTCTGTTGAGGAAACTGTATTCCTTGGAATACACTCTGTCGAGGTTGTTCATACTGTCCCATAGCCTCTGAGTTGCCCTAGAGCTTAGGCATCCATTCTTTCCTCTCTACCTTCTTCGATGCGTCATGACTCATGGCTCTGGTCTTTTCTTTAACCATCACTAATTTTAGTCTCCATACTTGCTTAGAATGTTGGAAAGGCTGAAAAGATGAAACTTCTTTCTTAGTATGCTTGTTTTCTGTAGATATCAAAACCATATTGACAGTGGCTGAAGGAAACATTTTGTTGTCAATAGTCATACCACTTCCCTTTTTATCTGCAAGTTTGAACCTTCCTTCTTTCAAGGCCTTTTGAATCATATTACAAAAAACTATATAATTATTCATATAATGTGAGTATAAGTTATGCCACTTGCAGTATTTCAAATTTTGAATTTGATCCATTGGAGGTAACTTATGCCCTTCTGGAAGCTTAATTTGTTTATCTTTGACTGAGAAGTCAAATATCTTATCTGCTTTAGCAATAGCAAATAGATATGCTTCTTTTTCCTCCATTTTGACTTTTTCTTTTCCTTTGGTAGGAGTAAGAGTAGGACACATATATGGCTTGCCTCCCAGCAATTCAGTTGTCATAATTTCTCGCAATGTTCTTTCTTCATCGTTTCCTTCCTCGTTGGCTGAGTCACGTTCAATTACAGCTACCGATTAGGAACCTCTAGGCCCTGCTTTATTGGACCTTCTTTGTTCTCTCTTTATTATGAATTGCTTAACTCGAGTTGCTTTCCACGAGAGCTGAGCCAACTTGCTCGGAAACGATAAGCCTTTTTCTGAATTGAGGGTTCATGTTATTCATAACAATAGAGGTGCATTCAGTATCTGGTAATTGTACGCTGTATTTCCCTTTAACCTTTCTAAATCTTTCCAGAAACTCTGTCACAAACTCGTTTGCTTGCTGTTTGATTCCTAGCAAATCAAGCACAAAAGCCTCTAACTGTGGCTTATAAAACCTATCATGGAATAATCAGCTTTATACAAAGTTTGGGGACAAGGATGAGTACCAAGTGAATGTTGCCCCAGTTAAAGATAAAAGGAACAACTGTAGCCTTAAAAAGTCATTTTGACTAGTCTCGACACATTGAGATATAAATCAGCTGATATGCTCCATAGTCGATTTGCCGTCTTCCCCAAAAAATGTTGTAAAATTTGGAGTTCTGAAACCTCCGAGGAATTGGACCCTATCCACCCATTTTGGGTAAGGTTTCCTGATACTAGCCTTTCCAACAGTCTCAACTGTACATCAAGATGCCTCTTCAGAGCCTCGGCTATCATATTTGGATCAATTAGCTGAGGCACAACTCCTCTTAGCTGAACACAAAGCTGAGGCTGAATGGGTGCAGCTTGCCAATTGACCCCTTGTTCGATTCCTTGGGGCATTCCATGCAGTGGTTGCATGTATGGTGGAGGGTACATCGGCTATTGGGGTACATTAACTGGTTATGACCTATACATAAGAGTTAGTGTACCCATAGGCTGAAACGACCCTGCCGATTGAGCAACATGTCCTATAATTTGCTGGGTAGTAGCCCTTGAGTTATGAATATTCTATTGCATATCTTCTTGAGGCCAATTACTCTGACCCATTAAATCAGTTATAATAGGGCTGGTGTATACAGGCTGTTCCCAGTTACTATTCGAGTTGCTCCAATAAGCTCCATTTCCTGAAGGGAGTCCTATATTCCTAAGGATGTTAGAAGATCTTCTGATCAACTACACTTGGCCTAATTGAGGCCCTAAATGCCCCCTAATGTAAGCCATTTCGTTAAAAGTTTCTGATGCACTATCATGAGTAGTCTCAGCTGAGTGGTCATGGATGTGGGGTAATTCCTTATGTTGTTGCTGAAACAACTGCATTTCATTTTATACCATAGGCTTCACTATCTTGCTAGTTATTTCGACACTTTCTACATCAGATCATTTACTCTTGCTTCGATCTATTGCCTTATGAAGGAAGTAGACATAATCAATGGCTGCCTCTCCTCATGTCCAGTCTGTGCGGAGCTAGTCACGTCAGGAGAGGCTGCTGAGGTCCTTGGCAGCTGGGAGGTAACGACTGTATTCGGCTGCTCTGAAGTCACCCCTTAGGGTGTAGTCAAGGCAGCCACATTCGTAGCTGGTTGCCCTCTGCTTTCTGCTTTGGGATAGAACTTGGATTTTGGTTTGCTGAACTCATGTTGATTACCCTCCCAGATCTCAAATTCATACGCTAAGTATGATCTAGCCCTGGAATAGGAAACTTTCACTGACCTGATGCTGATAGTCCCACCGGGCATGCCAATATGTTGGATGAAAATGCAATCGGTTGAATCTCTAAGAAGAAACTTATTCGAAAAGCAACATCCTAAAGCTTACCAATGTTCAGATGATTAATGCTAAGGAGGGTACTCTGCTCCTTAGCAAATAGACTCCTTAAACTGTTTACAGGAGCAAGCCTATGAGCAAGATTAATCAACGAAATATTGAACAGAAACTTGAACTTCTCAACTATGAGTTCCTACAAAGCTTTGAAGATGGATAATAAAACTAAAGAAATGACATAAAGTTAAAAAGGAAACTAACAAAGAGAGATAAAAAATGATAATTAAAAAGATATGATGGGTGTTGTTCTAAGTGATGCTTTTTTTCTCTGTACATGAGCCTTTTGTAGCTTCCCTAAAATCTCGCCACTTTCTCAAATCATGCATATAGTGGCCTTCAGCTTTATCCCCATGCACCCATGTTCTTGATAATGGTAACCATTGCTCCACCAAGTCATCTGTCTCTAACTACCTTCCTTTTTTGGCCATTGGGCTTATCTGCTTTCTTCAACCCATTTTTCTCTTCAGTTGATGCTCCTTTCCTAGCCCTATTTACCATGTCTCGGCTGATGAGGACTAACATCTTGCTAGGCCCAATTCCAATTTTCTTCTAGGCTCAACGTCTTATCACTTGCTAGCTCATAATCATTTTTTGGTGCCAACAATATGTGATGCATTTTTAAATCATTTTCTGTTATATTTGATATTGCTATTGATGTAAGGTATTAGTAAAAGAATTTGATTTAAAACACAAGAAAATGAGAAATACCCAAAATTATTTGAACAAGGAAAGACCTATTAGATTTGTTTAAGATAAGTATTTAATATTACTAACAATAGTTAGGTAAGTTGATAAGAAATGATTTCATATTCTAAAAGAATGTAAGTTTGATTCTCTGTTGTTTAGGTATGAGAAAAAAAAATTTGCCAGAGAGAGGGTATCCATAAGGATTACTTACAAATGGAATGGGTATGGGGACAGAGACCAATTTGGTCTCCATGAGGATAGAAACGAAATCTCTATTTATTAAATAGGGCGGGGGTGAGAGTGGGGGGGGGGGTGAGTTTCCCATCCCATGGAGACTCCCTAAATCCCCATTTATGCACTATATATATAGACTAACTTACAAATATGTCTGACAATAATACATAATAAAATCAAATTGATTCTAAATATAGTTAACATATAGTAGACTTAACAATCAAATTTGTAATAATTGACCAACTTTTATCAAAATAAAATTTACAAAAATTTATATTTACATAATATATTTTAATTTTTAATTTAGATTATATTGTATTACTATCATTATAATAAATTATAAATATTCATGAATGCTTTATTTAAGTTTAAGCTTTTTTTATGTACAATTTTTCTCCTTTTATCTTTTTTAAGTTTTTTTTTAGCATAAATCAATTAATATCTATAGGAATTTGAATCCCTATAAGAAACGAGAAATTAGAACTCGTGACAGGGATGATGATAAGGACGGGATGCAGAAGGCATGTCCCTACCTCATGAATATCCATTATCATTCCAAACATAGCTGATGTAAAAATCTCTTTGATCAATATTTTTGTAAATTTTTTATAAATATTCTCTAAATTATGAGACTTTGTCCTGGCTTTAATGAAATAATAGAAGTCCAACCCACTTGAATTCTTTTATTATAAACAAGTATTTTATATATTACGCTCCGTCCACAATGATATTTGACAGCTAGATTTGTAGATGCAATAATTGAGTGTCTATAAGGAAGAAATATAAAAATAATATTTTTATGGTGGGCCACAGAAATCTTTTACAAAATAGATACTTGTCTGTACCAACCAATAAAAGTTAAAGAAACCATGTCACTATTTTCAATCAAGTATTAATTCTTTACCATTAATGAATGATGCAACAAATCACGTCACTATTATGCTTGGATTAAGTTTGAAAAGCTCTGATAAGTTTTGACTTAACTTTTCGTATTTGGTTATATTCATGTAATAATGCATTTTAAATTATTAAAATATTTTCTATTAAAGCACAACTATATTCACCGACATGATATATGGGTGCTTTGACTCCTTAATTAAAAATTTTGAATTTAAGTTTGAGTTCTAGAAATAAACAAATTCTTGTTAGAAAACTCTTAGAGTGTGTTTGGAATGTTAAAAAAATGGAAATGATTTGATTTAGAAATCAAATCTTGTGTGCGGGTGTTTTAAAAATAAGAAATGAAGTGATTTCTAATTACCATGAGATTTAACTACTTTCTGTTTGAAATCTTATCAAAATTGAAAGGATTTGATAGGAATTGATTTGACTTTAAAATTTAAGTACAAATCAAATTAAATCAATTCTATTCTTAATCATTCCAAACACAATCTAATATATTATAAACATAAGAATTGATTTCTAAATCAATTCAAATCCTATTTTTACACAATTATTCCAAACATAAAATTTAATTTATAAATCAAATCAATTCAAATCAATTCAATTCAATTTAAATCAAATCAATTCCAAAATTTAGTTAATCTAAACACAATCTTATGATGTGTTTGGTTGGAGTGATTTAGAAAAGAAAGAAAGAGAAAGGAAAAAAAAAAAGAAAAAATGGGTATATTTTCATTATTTGATTGAAAGAAAGAGTTGAAAGGGAAAAGATAAACAGTACCTAAAATTCTATAGGCCTCACATAAATCATGATGAATATTTTTTTCCTTTCGCATATGGGCAGGTCCTATGGGGAGAAAAGGCAATTTTTTTGTTTTCCCTTCTTGCCCTACTAATCTCACACGAACGCGGAGTCAAGAGAAAGAAGAAAATGCGATGATAAGGAGGATTTTAGGGTGCACAATACCACTGAAGGTGTTGTGTGATCCCTCCTCTTTTTTTTTAAACAATACTTTTAAAAATTTTATTTAAATAATTTTAATTTTTCTATCATTATATTATTAAAAATAAATACAAAAAAAACCAAAGCATAAGCTATATAAAATTTTAAAATTTTTTGGTTACTAATATTTTATTCTAAATAGATGTTTTAATTTAAACAGAGTATTACATAAATTTTAATTTTCTTTTGTGTCATATTAAGAATTTAAATAATAGTTAAATAATATTTTTAGTATTGTTTATTTGGTAAAATATATTTTTAAGTAACATTTTTGAAATATTAGATAAACTAAAAATATTTGTTCTATTTTAAATAATTTTAAATAATTTATTTTTACTAATATTAATTTAACTTAATAAGTTGGTATTATTTTAAACTATTAAATTAAAAATAGTGAAATTTTTATTTAATATTAATTAATGTAGTTGAAATACCTTTTATAACAATATAAGGGTAAAATTATTATTTGACAGTATTATATCTTTCTTTCCCTTCATTTTTCCACTCAAACAAATAAGAGAAAATTATTTTCCTTTCATTTTCTTTTCCTCTCATTTTTTTTATCCTAACATATCTATGAAAATTATAAATCCACTCTATTTCTTTCCATTCATCTTCTTTTCTATCAACTTCCTTCCTTCCTTCCAATTTCTTTCCTCCCATCCAAACAAAGCCTTACTCCCTTTAGAAACTTGTGTAAGGTTGAACTGAATTAGTAAATTTCTAATAATAAAATATGAATATCGATAATTCTATCGAGACAAAAGAAAAAAGCACTGCTATATTCTAGTAGGTGGGCCCACGATTTTGTGAAGAGTGGTGAGAGGAAAATTTTCTTCGATTTTCAAGTTTTAACTATTGGCTGCTTTCTTGCTATTTTAAACAAGATTCTCTAGTTTTCATGAACTTTAAAAAGTATTATTGCATGGTAAAAAATTATCAATTTGTGTTGGATAAAATAAGATATTAAATAAATTACTTGTTCATTTAAAAATTAACAAGTATGTTATATTGTTCTTATAGGTAAATTGTAAAATCCTCAAATTTTTATAGTGCTAAATTACCTCAGTAACTCTGAGCAATTAGGTACTTAATGAGAGATTATGAAAATAAAACTTAATTAAGGGATTAATGAAGTGTTTATGAGTCAAATTTGATAAGAAAAATCAAGAGAATGTTTAATCAAAATTAGATAATCTCTAATTAAGCAAGTAGAGCCTTAGTAACTTAATTAAGTACTAATTATCCTTAATTAACTTAATCAAATTTAATGAAGGATAATTAAGCTTAATCATAAAATTAATTTTTGTTAATCATATTCTTATGTATTAATCATTAATCCTTGCTTAATCATATTAATTAAGTTGCAATAACACCTAATCACAGGATTAAAGTCAAATTTAGTCAATTAGACAATAAAGTAAAGAGTGATGTTACTAAAGTATAAAGCATTAGACAAGAGTGTAACAGTAAGTACTTGATTTGTTCCCCCATCATCCAATTTGTCTCCCTAAACCTTAATTAATACAAAATAATACAAAAATATCTCTCTCCACTCTCATGCATGTTACGGCTACAACATCAACACACACACACATTCACTTTTCATTTTTCAACTCTCATTCTCTCTCTTGCTTCCAAATCCTCCTACTTCTCTCTAAAATCCTCTTCTTCTTCTTCATCTTCTTCTTCCTTTCTCCACCCCCACCACAACTAAAACTCTTACTTAGCCCTTCAAAGACCACAATTTTTTGGTCTTTGGAGACAAGATCTAAACACTACAAGCTTTATTTTCAAGAGAACTCAAAAGTTCTCTCTTTGTTCATCCAAAATCGCCACCATAATCTACCAAAGAGGAGTCTTTTTCATCTTCTTCTCCTTCCTCAAGGACGCCACTTTCATCGCTAGGTAGTGATCTTCAACCTTCTATTTTGTTTACTCAAGAAAGCTTGAAGTTTGGTTCCTCTCATGACCAAGATCTTCAAGTGAAAGCTTGAGAAAATCTTTCATGCTCTTCATGAGCAAAGTTTCTATTTTTGGTAAAATATATGCATGTTCTTGTTCATGAGTGTTCTTGAGCTTTTTGAAAAGTTCCTTTCTTTAAGTGCTTTAAAGTTTCCATTTTCTTTCTTGATGGATGAGATTTTGATGTTTCGTGTGAGTTGCTTAAAAAAGAATGATGTTCTTAGTGGTATTTTGTTTAAAGTTTGTTCCTTTTCTTATGATGAGTTTATGGTTAGAAAAATTTTATCTTCACATATTTTTCATGATTTGATAAAACTATGAACATTCCAAGAGCATAAAGCTCTAAAAGTTTGCTTCTTGATGCATGAAAAGTGACGCAAGTTTTGGTGCCTTCATAAAGTCTTATTTTATTTTGTTTTGAAGACAAGACTACACGTAAAAGTCAAAGTTTTTTGAAATATGAAGCCATTTTAAGTTATAGAAATGATATCTTATCACTTTATATCTTAGAAATCAAACTTTGAAAACAAGACCTTTCATAAAGTTTCAAACTTTAGTAAAAAATAAAACCTTTAAGTCATAAAAGTATTGTTTTGCAACTTTTAATTCATAAAGTTTAGATCTTGAGTCAAAACAATGCTTAAAAGTGTCAACTTTTATAAAGATCAAGACTTACTAACTTTAAAGTTAATGTTTTATATCCCAATTTCATAAAGTAGGAATCTTTTAGACTTTAAGATAACTTTAAATTATAAAGTTGAGACCTTGATAGTCTTAGAATAATTAAAAGTGTTAACTTTCATGAAGAATATCTTGCATCATTATTTCACAAAGAATGAATCTTAAGACAAGAGCTTAATCCCAGAGGCATATACTTTCTTAAAGAATGAAACTTTATAACCTCCTGATAAAGAATGATAACTTTCATAATATTCAAAGTAAGATCTTGTTATGATAACATTAAAAGCTTGAAACCTTGCAATATGAATAAGTTATAAATCACCCTTGATGATTAGTGAACATGGTGTTGTTGGATTCATAAGTGTGGTTATGTATTGTCATGACACATGGATTAGAGGGATCTCCAACTTCTTGGGAACAGAAGTATGATTAGGGTCTCTGAGCATACCATGAACCTAGAAATCGCTAAGTGCACTATCTCAAGGAAAGGAAATAATCACCTAACTTAGTTAATTTGAACAAATGTTCCATAAGACATGTACCTAAGTGAAAAGTAAATTCCTATAAGAACTAAGTAACTAAAAGATTTCACACACATTTATTTTAACTATATGACTCTCTCATGGGTAACCATGGAAACTCAATTGATAACTCATAAGATGTCTCACAAAGAACAACACAACTATAAACCCTTTAGGGTATGAATGTGTGATGCCATTCGGCATGATAAATGACAAGTTTGATTGAGCTTTGTCTCATAATTGAATGATTAGTGTGATGATGTGATATGGTATGGACTGTTGGTTGGAAGTTTTATGATTTGTATTTTGGGAAAGCTCCGGTCTAGTCGTCATGCCACCGGATTTATGTCAAAATTATGGATTTAGTCATGTCATTGCATATGTCTGGTCAAAGAAGTACTATGCATATAAAGTATAATGATAAGAAAAGAAAGAATGGATATGACCCTTCAATCATTTCGAAAAGGGAAGTGAGAGATGGTGATTCACAAAAGCTCAAGGAAGCTCTATGAGGGAGGCAAAGGTGACATGAAAGACCCTCCAACTTAGAGGTAACCAATATCTTCTTGGTTTGATTTGGTTAGTACTGTGTGATAACAGTCACGGAATAAGCTCATGTCTAAAAGCAGTCTATTTCAAAGGAAAATAAAGAAAGTTAAGCACATGCTAAAAATGAAAGTAAAGTTAAAGTAAAATCATGGTTAAGTCTATGACGTTACATGTCATTGCATGTATTTATATTATCCATATGCATTACGAATGTTTATTCTCTGCTTTTGCATGTGGGTTTACTTATGATGTTATGATTATGATGCTAAGTTTAAAAGCAACCCACTTCGGGACTTAAGTTTTCAAAGACATTAAAATTGAACCTATACATGTCCACTGTTTTTATAATTAAATCCGAAGTGGCTGGGATGATAACGATGACACAGTGTTTGTCTAATCATGATCATATTGAGAAATTTAATATTTTTTACTCTTACGTTTCCGGGTCATCTTCAGAGGATGTCGGTGTCGGGCACAGTGATGATTTTTGTTGAGTTCCCGGTGATGCATTGGTACTTTGACTCGGTTCTGAATGCATTTGTGCTGATTGCTCAAGTTGCGATGCGAGTCTACATGTTCCATAGCCACCAATTCCATGCACTTGTGATGAGTCTGTTTTTCCGTCCTTACGAGCTGTTCAAGGACATTACCGTGGATGATGTCTGTCTGCCTTTTCATCCTCCAAGGTACTTGATGGATGGGGATTCCGACTCTGACACTCGATTGACATCGACTGCTTTGATAAATATAGACCCTTTTAAGTCATCATACCTGACTTATTCCGTGTGATCTTACCGCTTGAAGCCATCTCAACCTTCGGTGATTCGCCTATCTTCTGATTCTTCTGCTTCGTCAGTTGGCCCAGCTCCACCCCGGTTCATGGTCGTGGGTTCATTCATACCTGTGCTGTGCCTCATGGGCGTAGGCATGCCCAAGGAGGAGGACGTGGTGATGTTGCTCCCGGTGGTTTCAGGAACGGTTTCCTCCGCCAGATGAGTGATGTGGTGATTGCATGTAGAGCTGAGCACGAGAATAGCCCCTTTTAGTTGTAGCTAGGGTTATCATTTTCTTTTGGCATGTATGGGTGGATAGGATTTCCTATGTATTTCCTTTACAGATGTATTTGTTAGGTTTCTTTTGTAAGGCTGACAGTAGATATCAGACCCATTATATCATTATGTATGACCCTTGGTATTATTATATTAACTATGAATGGCAATGGAATGAATGTTATGTTTATCTAAGCTATTGTTACTATTGTTGCTTCTGTTTCTTTTATTCATTGTATACGTACGAGATAGCTATGTTTATATTATGTGTTCACGATGCGCTCATGGCTTTTGGCTTTCAAAACATTTTTTTCATTATTGTCCAAAAAAAAAAATTACCCACTGTTTTCATTACAAGTATTTTCAAATGGTAATGCTAGTTCCATGAGCAGAAGTAACAACTAGTAATTCCATAATATGACTTAAGCATAGTATGAGACTATTAGGATGTTACATAAATATTGAGGGTCTTTTATTTCAATATGGGATTAATGTATCAATATAACCGTAATATGGTGTTGTGAGTTTTATTATTGAGTTATGGTAAGGGGTTATACATTTTAGAAGTAGAAATATGTTGAGCAAATTTCTACTTCTAAGGGAGTCAAATCTAAGAGCAAAAATTGTTAGAGATTTCGCCCCCCACTAGGTAGGAATACGAAAAAAAAAATATTATTTTGTAGTTTCTACATATAGCATGGCAAATCCTGAAAGAATTTGTCAACTGTCAAATTTCCAATGATCCAAAACTTCAATGGCCAAAAATTTCAATAGCTCTATATAAAACCTTCCTCTAAAGCCTTCATTACTCCTTTCTGCATTCTTATGATTTTTTCTTTCTCCATTATTGTCATTCTTCTTTTCTCCATTATCGTTGTTCTGTTTTTAGTAGTATGTCTTACTCTGTTTTCTTTAAAGTGGGAGTGAATAATTGTACAAGAGAAGTGAGAGAATATTATGGATAATAGTATAAATGTTACTATTGTTGCACCTTTTAATGGCTCTATTATTAAAAATATAGGGGAAGGTACGACATTTATGTCTGATGAATCACTTATCATTATCGTTCGTCACACCATGCCATTTGAGGAACTAAATGTTGTACTTTGTCAAGGCATAAATGTTGACATTTCAAAAAGAGTGGCGAGAATTAGATACAAGTGTCTGATCTCAATTCTTAACAACAAAATACAATTTCGACTGGTTAAAATAAGCAGCGACAAAGAGATGCAAATAATGTTTAGAATATACAGACAGTATTTGCAGTACATTACTGCCATTGAATTGTATGTTGACTTCGAAGAAATGGTTGCTGAACTTGGTCAAGCTAGTTTATATCACGACAAAATTGTTCGAAGTGCATATCCCACTAGGCGACACAAAGACACTGTTCGCAGTTCATATCAAATGAGTCATGTGATAGTTTATTAAATTATTTATTTCAAAGTTATTTATGTAAATAATTTATTTATCATTGTGCAATTTATTTATTAATTATGTAGTAATCTGATTAATAGTTTTTATTGAATTAAAACTTATAGTTAATTAATATAATAGTTGTATTATTTCAGTTAATACCTTTCAATAATCCTTGCATCAGTATTATGTTGCTAAAACTAGAATTAGATAGCATGACCATGACACTACTCCTAGTTTATATCTAGTGAGTTAGGTGATATTTTATTAAATTTTGATTTGAAAGTTATTTATCTAATGTAATTTCTTTCTTATGTTGCAATTTATTAATTGGTTTAATTGTGTAATTTTGTGCTCTTGCGATTAATAATTTTTCTTTACTTGAATTAAATTTTGATGTATATAAATGTAATATTTGTATTAATTCCATTAACTTTTGTTAATAATCCAACATTAATATCATATTGCTGAAACTAGCACTAGCTCCTATTCGGCAAGGCAACATGAGTACGTGATCAGTTGGATTTTTATATACTTATTTTCCCTCATTCCTAGCTCATTAATTCTCTTTTGTGCCTAATTGTTTTGAATTGGACCATTTTGTATTATTTGGATTTTGTTTGGGTTTGAGTTAAATTTTCCAGCATTAGGCGAATTCTGACATTGTTTTCGTTTTTGGGTTATATCTTGAGTTGTAGAGCTCATTTTATTGTGATTCTTGATTTTTCGAAAAGCTAAGAGATAAGCCTACAATTTATATGAAGAGGTCTAAAAGGTAAAATGAATAAGAATTTGCAACTTGAAGTGCTATTCCTAAAGGGCCTAATGAATTCTTAATTGGAATTAGAGGCAGGCAGGCCTATATTTCTTGGTTTCAATAGGACTCCTTACGAGCGTTGTTTCTATCAACTATTATCTAAAAATAATCAAGTTATTAATGACTGGACGAAACCAAGAAATAACTCCTCACGTGCGAAATTATAGAGGGTCCCCCTTTAAGATCAAACAATTCCATCGAATTGAGTATGATTGTATGTTATTGAATCGACCATAGATCGATTCCCTTTTAAATTGGCGAATATTCAATACATCCCCAATTCTGAGCTTCATGTTACTCACTGCCAGAGACATGTCAGATCCGGGACATCCCAATTCAATTGAATGGAATGACAGTTTTTTGTTCAGAATCTGTACATCTTTCATCTTTATTTTTTAGAAAAAATAAAGATGAAAAAAATCTAATGGATTGCAAATTTATGCAAAATGCTTTTCAATTTCTAAAATGTCCAATATATGTTTTACATCTTCTACCCGAAAATGTTCAATTTTCATAAGGTCTTCTTGACTTTAGTCCACTTAGCCATCTCTCCCAATTGAAATATATATATTATGTTTATGTTACATTGCATAAACAAACAAAACAAAAAGTAGGGCTTGAAAAAAGACTTTTTTATTTATATCTTATCTCTCTCTCTATCTCTCTTTTCTATTTTATTTGTAATGGATTTGATTTCTCTTCATTATTATAATAATAGAACATTACATATATATTATTATTATTATTCATATTCTATTCATTTATATATATATTCTATATATAGAATATCATATTTCTATTTATTCCCATTCCATTTTTTTGTAGTTTCTTTTGATATAGCCAGAGCCCGGCTAGTGCCCTGCCGGGCTCTGGGGCTGTTCGCATGAATCCCGGATAACAATGATTTTTTTTGAATGTATTTGATTTGAAAAAAAAAATGAAATACCTGTTGATCAAACATAAAAAAAAAAGACTTTTTGATTTCTATGAATAGAAAACTAAAATGATAAATGATATAAGATCAAAATGACATTTCATTTTTTTACTCTTTTTTTTTCGGGTAACGTATCTAAAAAAAAAAAAAAGAATGGAAGCTATGGATTCTTATTCTTATTACTTTTTCATATTGAAAAAGTAATAAGAATGAGAGGTCTTAAGCTTTTTATCATCCTGGCGCCGAGCTATTTTTCCGCAAGACCTCCCCTACAGTATCATCACCGCAGTAGAGTTTAACCACCAAGTTCGGGATGGATTGGTGTGGTTCCTCTATGCCTAGGACACCAGAATATCTAACCATGAACGAAGAAAGGCATGAGATAAAAGCATATTGGCTATTCATTGTGAGGCCCTAATTATTGACTGGAGGGGACACTAAAGGCCTCTGCCCTTCCATCCCTTGGATAGATAGAGAGGGGGGGCAGAGCTTTTGGTTTTTTCATGTTGTCAAAGAGTTGAACAATGAAAATAGATGGCGAGTGCCTGATTGAATTGATCGGGTCATGTAGGAACAAGGTTCAAGTCTATATTCTATATATATAGAATATAATTTCTAATATAGAATATATTTCATTTCTAAATAGAATTTCAAATTTCATAATAAATTGAAATTTTCACATATTCAAATATATTACTATATATATAAAATTTATATAATTTAATGTAATTTAAAAAATATTAAATATATTACTATATATATATATATAATTTAATGTAATTTAAAAAAGATTGAAATTAAATATGTAATTTTGAAAATTTTTTTATTTGTGCATCCGATCCTTTGTAATTGAAAGACTTTCTCTGGTGTTAAGAAGCTGAAATTGGGCCTAGAAATGAACTGAAGTGGAGCAGCCGTGGATTCTGAGTAGGGTGTGGTATTTGGGCCATATCTCGGTCCATAGATGTCCGATTGAGCCCATTCCAGTGACATTTTGAAGCTGACATTCAAGGTTACAATTCTCCTTCAGAGTGGAAATTCAAACGGAATCGTTTTGATAGCCAAAATGGTAGAAGAATGTTACTTACGGAATTAGTTATAATGATTTCATGTTTTTATTGTAACTTTCTTTCTCTAATTTGGATTTTAGCAAATAAGATGTCCAGATTCAAAGGAGAGAGAGAGAGGATTAATGTAGTAATTATAATTAATAATTTTTAGGTGGTTTTGATTATGATTTTGGCCAGTTTTTGGAAGGGTTAGACTTGTAAGACATTGAACAGATTTTTGGGTGAAGCAATTTTCGGTTTTAGACTTCTTTTTTCCTCTCTTCTCTCACGCCCCTCACCTTACAATTCGTTTTCCTCCATTCATGGAGGAATAAGCTTCTATCTAATCCACGGATTCAAAGAAGCATTGGCTATCTTGAGGATTGGCGCAATCAAACTTCATCAATTCAAATCGGTTTTCTACTCCATTTTCTTTCATTGTTATTAATCCAATTTCGGATTTGCAGGTTTTTGATTCAGAATTGTGGTTGATTATAATTGATTGCTTACTTGCTTGCATATAGCTTGATTGATTAATGTGTAATGCAATTACTTGAGTAGAATCATTTTCAGGTTTGAATTTGAGATTGATTACATTGGCACTTGATAATTAACATGAATTGATTAGGTTCTAGAGGTTTCTGAATTTAATCATTTATCTGTTAATTGAATGCATGAAGGTTTTCGTGTGCAATGTCGTATCCGAACAGAGGTTTCTTTCGGGTTTGATGTCAGCCACTGATTTGGTTTGAATGATTATTTTTAGAATTCGATGATAGATTAGCCATTGTCTTTCTTGGTTCTTGGATTGGAGTTCCAATTTCTGTTTACTTCCATTTTAAATAGTTGCATTTTTGTTTTGATAGACAAACCCCCCCCCCGAATTCCTGATCATATAACATTGTCATCATTGGGAAATGACCCGAGTTGCACCCTTACTACGAGTTTAGTGTAATTCGGTTTTTATTGTAATTTGACCGAGCTCGGCACTCGAGTCAGTATGACACTGTTCATAGTTCATATCTAGTGAGTCACGTGATATTTTATTAAGCTTTTTATTTCAAAATTATTTATGTAGGCTTCTTTGTTATGTTAGAATTTATTTATTACCTAGGGTTATTTTATAAGTTTGTGTTGGTCTGATTAATAGTTTTTCTTGAGTTGAATTAAATTTTTATCTTGATCAATATAATATCTTATTATTTTAGTTAATACTTTTCACTAATTTTTGTTTCAGCATCATATTGCTCAAACTAGTACCAATTCTTATCCGAGTATATAGCATGACTACAACACTGCTCTAAGTGCATAGCTATTAAGCCATGTGATATGTAACACCTTACCAGACAAAATACTATGCTTAAGTCATAACATGTTACTTGATAAGTTATTACATGCCACTATCTAATTTCATTTTTCTTTATTCAAGATTAATTACCTGTAAAGAGTTAACTGTTCACTTTTTAATTTCCTTCGGCTATAGAATAATTAATGGTTAAACACCAAATAGAAATAATATAACAACATAAATAAATAAATAAAACCTGCAAAATAAACAAAACTATCTGACTGCATCATATGTATGTACATCGATGTCTGTGTCCATGTTTTTCAAAAGTACATAAATAATATAGGGTATAACAATGAGGCCACTAAAACAAAATAAAATCGGCCTGTCTCTATGATCAGAACTCTAGCTGGTCTCCAGGGGACATTGAATGTATTAACCATCCACCTATAACATCCACTAAATTGCTACCTATGGCCCAAAAATGCCAAAAAAGGGCTACTCTATACATCTACTTCCACTGCACTACATAAACCTCCCCCTAAATGGACTCCAAAGAGAGGAATCCATTAGCCATACTGGCGTCTGCCAGAGTATAGCCACCGCTAGGTGCCGAAGATGATGAAGATGAGCTCGCTGCCTCAGATGGGTCCTCCTCCTCAAAAAATGAAGTAGAAGGAGCCTGAGGAGGTGAAGCCGCTGGTGGTGCCACAGGGGCTACTGTTGTTGCTGCTGGAGGTGGGAAGAGGTGTACCATATAGAGCGAAATGGCAATATAAGGTGCGGAGGGGTCAAAAAGTGGATGAGCTAGTGGGACGACAAAATCCCTACGAAAAAAGAAGTAAAAATGGAACTGACAACTACCATATATATATATATAAACGGATCCAAGTGGATATGCAAGTCAAGGAACTTGATGTAGAGGATGCTGGTCATCGCATTCGCCATGATCTGAGAATGACGAGAAAATATACAGTAGGGTAAGAAATGAAAATTTCTTAGTAGGAATCCTAATTCTATGCATCTCTATCATCGCCATCATTCCCAGTTGTTTCCACTTTTTCTTAATTTTAAATGATACAATATAACAATAATATTCAACTTAATTTAAATTGTAGAAAACAGAACCCGAAACAAAGCTAAATTTTAAATTAGAGCAATACAAGTATATTTAACAGGTACACTAACGTAGCTGAGACAAATAGTAATATAGTACAAGGAATATATAGTCAACTATGACCTTAACTTACAAATTCATAAACAATGCATATATCTGTGAAATGGAAAAATGCATGTAGCCTTTCGAGATTTTCAGCTTATGCAACTTATATTTTCCACTCTTGGTCCCTCGGGAGTCTTTGGCTATATACTCTTGGATAATAGTCTGCTTTTCAGGACTGAGCTCGTTCCTATATAGGATTACCGACTTTACTTTCCCTGACTTTTCCATTGATCTATTCTCCTTAAACTTATTCAAGGACTGGCCTAAATAATATGGAATCCTTTATATCTTTCATAAATTGCATGCACAACTAATATTATCTTACTTGAACATCATGTATTCATACAAATATTTCATAAGGTATATGAATTCATTATCGTAAATTTCGGCAGTATAATGGATCGAGCCCGCTTTCTAGTGAATGCTGCCAGGCTACTAGTAAAATCAATTAAGAATTCAATTCAATATAAAATAGCAAGTTTTAGCAACAATATCAATCATATGGTGTGTCAAAATCAACAAGAATATCAATAGAGTTTTTTGCTCACCCTATCCCTTTCTATCTGAGTTTTATAAAACTCACCATTGCTTCTATTCAACTATTTAAACCTAAATTTTGGAATGTTATAGCTCCATGTGTCTAGTTTTCAATCCTTTTGGTCCCATCTCATTCTGGTTTGTATAGCTCAAGTTATTTAAATTTTCCTCCAGTTTGTTCTGCTATTGGCCAGAATTGCACCCTTAAAAGTAAAAATTCACTAAAAATAGAAACCTAAGTCAAATCATACGAAAATACCAAATTATAGCTAACAGAACAAACTTTTATTTGAAATGAGTTGCGCCTTATTTGCATAAGTATAACTTGAGATATAAGCCCCGTAAGTAGACCCTTCTGGATTGCCCTGTTCCAATCTGGTTTAAACTTAAGGCAACTTTATCGATTTACTGGGAACAATTGGGAATGAATCTAATCTAAAATATTTATGGAATGTTCAACTACATGTTAGCTTTCAAACAACGTTGGAGGCACTCAATTTGGAGTTGTGTAGGGTGAGTTACATCCTTCTCAACTCATACAGCCTAGAAAGGACTTAGAATTTCAAGCTAAACTTCAAAAATTCATAACTAATTCTATACTAATCCAATGACCTTATATTTTATATGGTTGGAAAGCCCTAGGTGTCTGGTTTCATATAAAAATAGGTTCATCAAGGTTTGAAGGCTGGATTTTCATTCGTACAAGACAAAAGTACGGATGCCGTAGGGTTTTCACCTAACAGCTCCTTACTTCTTTCAATTTTGAAGTTTCTTCATTCCAATTTCAATTCAAATCATATCATACATACAAAATCAATCCTAACTCATCATCTCTACGCAAGATAACATCAGAATTATGCAAGAAAGTGAAAGAAAGTGGAGTCCCAATCAGCCCCAATTCAAAGAAAACAAAAAGATAGATTGAATTCCTACCTTTCTTAGGTGTGATTCTTGCTAGATTTGTGTTGTGAGTTAAAGAAATCTTGATGTAGCTTGAAGATTTGACGGAAATGGAGTGAAGATGAGTTGAGAAAGAAGAAAAATGCTGAGAGGCCAGCAGCATATAGTGGCCGAAATTGCAAGGGGCAGGAAGGGAAAGAACTGAAAACTATTGAAGCAAGTTTTCATGTGATTGCTGGATATATTTTGTTAATTCAACTTGATGTAGCTGCCACTTTCCAAGGCTAATTGGGCGCCACATATATGGATGAGTTGGCTAAATCTTGGCCATCCATCATAGGGTTCTCATAGTGTAATTTCTATTGGTTCGATTCTGACAGTTTAAAATACTGAAATCTTAAATTGGTTTTGGAAAAATCCTATGAACTTTCCTATGTTTCTAATCTCATTCCATCATATCTAATCCTCCTAAATCGCACTTAATTGGCTTTAAGTGAATACTAAATCGAATTCTAATTAATCACAATTATTCGATAAAAATCGAACAACTTGATTAAAAATGAAAAAAAAATTTTTGGACGTTATATGATACATTATTAGAAGACCTTACTTAATACTTTAATTATTTATATCTGTTAGCTTATTTAACACAATTATTAGAATATATCTAGATGCTAAAGTTTTTTTTTTCTAAATTTTCTTATGATAATTATCTAATTACAAAAGATTGAGTATTTAAAAAATTATGAAAAATGTTTTTATTTAAAGTCAATATTTTTAATGTATTCTTATAAAGTGTAATGAATTTTGTAAAAAAAAAAAAAAATTCTATTTTGAGAAAAAAATAAATTTAGTGTACTTGATGAAGAAAAATGGTGAAAGATTAATTCTTTTACAAAAACTAAGAAGTATTGATCACAAAGGTAAAAGCTATCAAACACTTGAAGCAGCTTTTTTTAAAAAAAAAATTAAAATACTTACATAGCTATATTAAAATTTTTTATTGTTCAGTTTTAATCATCATTATGATTATGTGTTAATTTACTTAATTTTTTTTCAATCTAGCGTTAGTGTGAAGTTAAGCCTGGCCCATTCCACTAAGAGGTGCAGAGTGCATGGTTGACAATAATGAAAGTGAAAGTCATGGCGAATATTGAAAGCGGCGGTGATGATACAGATGACAAGGATGGACCAAACACAGCCATAGCAGTTTAGCATGCACAGGATACTCCACCTTTCATGTAGGCTTTACATCTTGAGGCTATGCATGCTCCCCTAAGTTTCCAGAGTATGCGAATATGGTTAGTAGTTATGTTGTTGATGTAGAATTTCATGGTGGAATGATATTAAGCTATCAAGAGGCTGTAATATGAGCAATTGAGAACTACAACATATCTAAATCAATGGATTACAAAGTGCACGAGTAAAAAATGATGACCTTTTACTGTAAGTGCAAACACTTTAGCTCTGGGTGTCAATGGCTTATTAGGTTCAGTTTCAGAAAGAACCAAGACATTTGGGAGGTCAGGAAATACAATGGTCCACACAATTGCACTTGGGCAATGCTTTCTCAAGATCATACAAAATTGGATTCTAACATGATTGCACAATATATAGAACCCATGGTAAGAGCTGACCCATCTTTTAAAGTCAAGAATGTGATTGCAGAGATCCAAAATTGGTATGGATATTTGACAACATACTAGAAAGCATGGGTGGCAAAGCAAAAGGCAATTGAAAGAGTTTATGATAGTTGAGAAGGTCCGTATGAAGAATTACCTAACTAACCAGGAGCAGTGTGCTATTTTGATCAACATGCAAGTGTCGAGTTTGAAGCTATGTCGGCCTACCATGGAATTGAGTTAGTGCCGAACGCCCAAATATTCAAGGGCTATTTTGGACTTTTGGTCCTTGCAAAAGAGCTTTCGAACATTGCAAACCATTAGTATAGGTTGACTGGACACATTTGTACAGGCAATACAAAGGGGCTTTATTAATTGCGATCCCATAAAAATTTTAGAGTCAGATTCATTTCCAATTGTTCCTAGCACATCAATGAATTTACCTGAAGTTCAAATCCAACTGGAACAGGGTAGTCCAGTAGGGTCAAGTTACGGGTCTTATATCTCAAAAGATACTCATGCAAATGACATGCAACTTATTTAATTTGAAATTTGTTCTATCATCTTTAAATTGATATAAATTTCGTATGATTTCACGTAGATTTCTATTTTTAGTGAATTTTCACTTATAAGGGTGCATTTCTAGCTAGGTACAGGGTAGTCTGAGGTAAAATACTAATAACTTGAGTTATACAAATTAAAATGAGATGGGACTAAAAGGGTTGAAAACTAGACATATAGAGCTATATATTCTCAAAATTTAAGTTTAAATGAGTTGAATTGGACTATAGGTGGATTATATAAAATTCCGGCAGAATGGGATAAAGTAAGCAGAAAACTCTATTGATATTTGTATTGAATTTGATGAATGATATTTGAATATATAATTGCTATTCCATATTGATTTGCATGTTTGAATGATTTTACTAGTAGTCTGGCACTATTCATAGGAAAGCAGACTCGATCTGTTATGCTGCTGAACTTGCAGCAGGAGTTTATAAGTATTTATATTATGAATAATTGTTCTAAGATTATAAGGATACATGTGTTCATATGAATGCCATGCTTATGAAAATCATGCATGCAAATAGAATTGAGGAATGAAATGAGATATATGCATGAACGCATAGAGCATTCACATGCATAATCATATCCAAGAGATAGTAAAAGATTATAAGGACTTGCAAGAGTGATGTACCAAGCTGCCATGTGAGGCATGACATAGACCTAGCTAGCGTGGGTTAGAGCGGTACTGTCTAAGACTTGGGCCAACCCTCAATCAGATTTAAGGGGAATAGACTGGTGTGAGGGTCGGGAAAAGTAAACCCGTCACTCATGTATAGGTACGAGCTTGGACCTGAAAAGCAAGCTGTTATCCAAGGGACCAAGTATAGAATAGCAAGATCAAGTTAAAGAAAGAGATGAATACAAGCATCTTCATGTGCATCTCTAATTCTCTCATTGTGTCACAATGTTATTATGATTCTTATTGAAGTATGTTACACTATTCTTATTTCTACATCTGTCACATAATATGCCAAGTGGTTATTAAAATATAACCTGCTTTGAGAAAGATATTTTCAACTTAAAATTGAACCACTGCTTGCGTATAGGTGCCCATATTTTTGGAAGAAACCGAAGCGGCTGGAATGTTTATGATGGCACTGTATGAGTGATAATTCAAGTTTACCTACTTAGAACCTTAGGTTCTCACTGCCTGCTTGTATGTTTTTCTTTTCCATAAACATTCCAGTGCCAAGGTTAAGATTTAATAGCAAGGCAAAAATCCTAGGGAACTCATCGTGCAAGACTCAAACATAAGTTAGCCCCGGAGACTATGAAGACTGGCTATAGTCAGAAAAGGCAACAGCTACAGTATGGAAGTAGTTTCTATGTATAATGATTGCTACAAAACTTTTTCTTAAAGTGTAATTATTTTATTCTATATGTATCATAAATGACGAAATTTATGAACCATTATTCAATAATATAGTATGCAGTTAAAGGGTCGTATATTATATTTTCTGTATTTTAAAGATCTCCTAGCACAGTAACAACCTCTTAATATAACTCCATAACTCGAGTATGGCTTATATAATATAGGGTGTTACAACAAGCTAGCTTAATTTCATTTAAAACCCTTTGTAGTCAATCCTAGGACTATTCCAGCTTATGCCAATTGGTGGACTTCTATCTTTAATCAATCATTTTCTCTTGCTCCTAACCACTATCTATCCAAGCTGATAAGTGGCAGCCAGAATAAATGTTCTCAGCCTCCTTGGCTGATTACTACAGCTGCACTTTCGCAGGCTGGTTTCAAGCTCACACCTATATCCAAATCTATCCAAGGTAATTATCTCAATCCTACTTCTCCTTAATTGATCCATTGTTCCTTATTTAATCTTGTAGTACTCGTAATGCAAGATCTCAAATTTTAAATGTAAAGGCTCTTATCCCTACCCAACCAAAGCACAGAGTTCCAGTTTAGAAGAGCCCGGGAAATATTGTCTCGGCTACTCTCTTAAGGGTTGCAGCTCCACCTACAGCTAATTCACAAGATGCTTCCCTTATCAGAGTAAGTAAATTACCTTGATGTTTTGTTAGGATTATTTTTCCTTCTTACTTATGCTTGCACTTTGTAAAAAGAAAGGAGAAGTAAGAAGCAAGTTGAGCTGAATTCTCCCTCTCCTCCCCCATCTAAGCCTAAAGCTTCGAAAGGAAAGCTATTATATATGAGCCTGAAAAGGAAGAAGAAGAAGAAGAAGAAGAATGTCCTCTAAAAAGACGACCCAGAAACATTCCTCAGCCTCATCCTTTATCAACTCCTGCCTTAACTGAGCCAAAGGTTCCTGTTGCAGCTGATCTTACTGTCTCATCTCCTACTGTTACTGCAAGAGTATCAACACGTCCTCCAGTTGATGTAGATCCTTCAAATAACCAGCCAATCATTCAACTGAGGAGCCTAGTTGTAGAAATCCATCCAACCTTACATGAGACAAGCCATTTAACATAGTAGTCTTTTACTCTTCCTACTTCTCCAGTTTTGATTCCTGATGAGGAATTAGAAGAATATTTTAATGCTCCAATTACTCATCCTCTGAGTAGCAATTCCTCTCCTCTGCACCATCATTTGCGAATAATCGAAGATGAACTGTAGAAACCTTTCCCTTTGGATTCTGCGGTTTTAGCTAGATTGGAGAGATCATTGTTGAAAGTTTCTGAGGCTTTAGATGCTGATGTACCGGCAACACTGAAGCAAATATGTACTGACATACACTCTCTCTTTCTAATGCATTATCAGATTACCACAGGTTCAAGGCTCACCAAGATGACAGCCTTCAGACTTTAGAAGAACTAGCATCCCTTAAAACTTAGAAATGCAATTACTTAACTCAATATGAAGCTATGAAATCCAGCCGAGACCAATATCAGCAATGACAAACTTAGCTGACTAATCGAATTGGCTCTATTCATGCTTAGATTGCCAAGCTGCAAATGGAGTTGGGAATCTTGGAGCCTAAGCTAGCTGATGTGAATGGTCAGATCAAAGCTGAAGATGTTCAATGGTTTCAACTTTATACCCAAGCCAAGGCTCTGGACAGCACGACTATCCTTTTTGCTGAAAAGTAGAAGCCATTGGAACATGCAATGAGTATAAGCAATAAAGGCCTAGCCGAGGTTGAGTCTTCATGGACTTCCCTATTCTAGAAATTCGAAGAAGCTCGGCTGCTTCCCACTGCAAGTAAGTTCCTTACCTTTCTTAATTAGTCCTTCTATGTCTCACGATTTCTTGGCTGATCTAATATTTCCCAATATTTTATGCAGAAATTTCCCCACCTTCTATTTTATCCTTATTTCCCTTCGTAGGTAAAGCATCTACTCTTCCTACTCCAAAATTAAGGTTTGAAGACCTTCAAGATAATATCTTGGTTACTATTGATGAGGCTTTAACAAAACTCTTGGAAGAAGACTTAACTACAAAATCGGCTACCAAATTCACCATGGTTTCCTTGGCTGAAGCAAAGGAGCGAGCCAAATCAACCAATGCAGAAGGTAAACTTGTTGAAACTGCTCCTACAAATCCTGAGGCTTATAATAGGACATTATTTTTCTTTTCTTTGTCATTAAAATTTTGAGCTAAATAGATAGCTTGTTGCTATTTCCTTGAACACTCTAATCAATTTGAACCGTTTCCCAAATAGATGGATAATATTTCTTCAAAATTTTGCCATTGATACTCTTAGTTGACTCTTTTTGTTGCATATTAACCAATCTATATGCTCCCCTATATATAACTTGGTTAACAATATAAGGACCTTCCCAATTTGGAGACCATTTGCCAAATCGAGGATCTTTAGTTCTAATAGGCAATATTGCCTTCCATACAATATCTCTCGCAACAAATTGTTTCCTCTTCACCTTCTTATTGTAGGACTTTGCAACCTTTTCTTTATTCAGCTTAATATTCTCTAAAGCCATGATTCTATCATCATCTGCTGATTCTAATTCTTAGAACACGGCTTGAGAATACTCTACAATCCAGCTTGTTTTGTTACTCTTAATGATTTAATATTTATCTCCATAGGAAAAACTGCATCTTGACCATAAATCACTCTAAAAGGAGTCGAACTTGTGGCCTTATTCTTCGTATTTCTATAAGCCCAAAGAGCCGTGGATCTCGACTGATCCTCTATGGTTCTTTTGATCATATCGATTAGAACCTTGTTAGTTGCCTTGACTTGGCCATTAGCCTGCGCATAATAAGGTGATGAATGAGTTAATTTGATTCCATATTCTTGTACAAAAGATTTCACCTTATCTCCTATAAAGATGGTGCCTTGGTCAGCCGTTATAGTTTCTGGAATGCCAAACCGATGTATAATTTACCTTTTCATAAATCTTATCGCATCAGTTTGTGATACAATCGTCATTGCCACCATTTTGTAAAATAATCAGTTGCCACTATAATGAAGTCATGTCTTTTGGAAGATGGTGGATAGATCTTTCCTATGAGATCCATTGCCCATCCCTTGAACAGCCATGGTTTAACAATGGCATGCAGTTTCTCAGCTGAGACCCTTTGAATTGGTCCATGTAGCTAACAAGCCTCACATCCTTTGGCATAAGTGAAGCAATCGGTTGAAATAGTTGGCCAATAACACCCATATCGGAAAATTAGCCACTTTATATTAGGGCTAGATTTGTGAGCTCCACACATGCCTTCATGTACCTCTCCCATTACTTTCAAAGCTTCATCCTTACTTAAAAATTTAAGCAATATGCCTTCCTGACCCCTTCTGAACAAGTTACTATCAATTAGTATGTATTTTAATGCTCTCTATTTTAACTTGTAGTTAGCTTGAGCCGATGGATTATTCAAGTACTGGACTAATTCTTGTCTCCAATTGGTTGATGGTCAATGGCCAAAACATTTCCTATGGTATTGATATTTGGAGCCATAAGTTTATATCCAGAAGCATACTATGCTAAGTCATTTGCTATTTCATTAGAAGTCCTTGGAACATGTGATATTATGATATCGGCAAATTATTCCAATAAAGTTGTCGCTTCTTTAAGATACCATTTCAGTATTAGGCTATTACACTTATACTCATCCAATAATTAGTTGATCACCAATTGTGAATCACCCATAATCTGCACAGCCTTGACATCTAAAGACTTAAGCAATTTTAAGCCGATTATGAGAGCTTCATATTTTGCCTGGTTATTAGAACATCGAACATTCAGCCGATACATAAACTTCTCATCCACTCTTTTGGGACTTGTAATAACTACTCCTGCACCAACTCTTTTTTGATGTTTTGAACCATCAAAAGCAAGAATTCATGGTTTAATTTGCACATACCCTTGATACTCGGCTAATGAGTTCTGTACTTCTCTGCAAGGATGTTGTGCTAAGAAATAGGCCAACACTTGTCCCTTCATGGATTTTAATGGCATATACTTTAGAGCAAATGCATTCAGCTTAATGGCCCATTTCATCAGTCTACCTTGGAGGACCAACCAATTTAGTAAATACTTTACTATATTTATCTTACAGACCACTAACACCTCCCTAGGCAAGAGATAATATTCCAATTTTGTACGTGCATGGAATAGTGACAAACACAACTTTTCTATTGAAGTGTACCTAGTTTTGGCATTATTTAGCAACTTACTCAAATAGTAAATAGCCTGCTCGATTCCATCCTCTGAATCTTGAGCTAGCAAGCTTCTGATGGAGTCCTCAGCAGTTGATATATATAACTTGAGAGGTCTTCCAAATGTTGGTGGTACTAGTACCAGAGATGTTGCTAAGCATCTCTTGGTTTGTTCAAAAGCATCTTGTTGTTTGCTACTCCAAATGAATTCTTCGGCTTGCTTAAGCTTTAGCAAAGGTGAAAAGACCTTGATCTTGCTAGCTAAGTTGGCAAAAAACCTCCTCATGAAGCTTATCCTACCTATTAAGCTTTGTAATTCCTTTTTATTCCTTGGAGGCCTGCTTCCAATACATCTTGCACTTTGTTCTTATCCACTTCAATTCCTTTTTGGTGGACTAAGAATCCAAGGAAGTTCCTAGCGATACCCCAAACGCACACTTGGCAAGATTCATGTTAAGCGAATGCTTCTTCATTCTAAGAAATACTTGTTCTAAGTTAGCCAAGTGGTTTTGGAAATTGGCTGACTTCACAACCACATCATCCATATAAACTTTCATACATTTTCTAATCAAATCATGAAATATCAAATTCATTGCCTTTTAATAGGTAGCCCCAACACTCTTAAGGCCGAATGGCATGACCACCCACTCAAAAATACCAATGGCTCCTGGGCAACGATATGCAGTTTTATGTACATCTTCCTCAACTAAATAGATTTGATTGTACCTAGAATAACCATCCATAAAAGATAAAATTCCATTATTTGATGTGGCAACAACTAAGATATCCACAATAGGCATAACATATTCATCCTTAGGGGTAGCTAAATTTAAATTATGGAAATCTATACAAATCCTAACTTAGCCATTCTTTTTAATAACAAGAACAATATTTGAAAGCCATTGTACATATCTAGCAGTTCTAATAAAACCTGCTTTTAATAATCTCTCTATTTCCTGCTTTATCTTTGGCATTAATTCTAGATTAAATCTTTTGGATGGTTGCTTGAATGGCCTAAAACCTTCTTTGATGGGCAAACAGTGCTCAATTAATTCCTTAGACAATCTAGGCATTTCATGGTAGTCCTATGCAAAACAATTTTTATACTTGGTTATCATCTAAACTAGCTGATCTTGCTCACACTGGCTTAGCCACTAATCTTAGTCATCCTTGGCTCACCAGTAGTCCCAAGATTAACTTCAATTAGGGCGTTTTGGGCTTCAAAGCTTGGAATCTCTCCCTTAATAGGTGACACAAACAAATCCTTCTCAGCTAGTTCCTGTTAAAACAAAAACTCTTCAAGTCTTACCTCAGCTAAATGCAAGGCTAGCCATTCCATTTGCCACTATTTCATGACTATCCATTGATAGATTCTATTTGAGGTCATTTTTCGTCCTTTACTGTGACTTCAAACCCATCCAATGATAGGTCAAAAAATTGGCGAAGTCTAGTAGAACATCTTTGGGCCAAGAATAGGCTCAATCTTTGAAGAATAGAGCATGGCATCTTGCATCCTTACATCGATTATGAAAGGGAATGGGTCTGTATTCACTACTTCAACCTAGTCTTTGATCCGAAATTGAAGCTGTTGGCGGAGTGTGGAAGGCACATATTGGTTAGCATGAATCCACTCTATACCTAGCAAGATAATGTACCCTGGTTTGCCATCTATCACAAAAAAAACAATGTATTAGTGTTCCTGGACCCTACTGTGAGCTATGGAAACCCAATGCTAGAGCACTTTTCTGAGTAAAGTTGGACATAGTAATGTTAGTCTTCTTAAGGTTTTTATGGCTTTTTCCAAGCTTCTCAACCGTATTGTAAGGCATCATGTTAAACACAGCTCCTCTATCAATTAGAACTCTATTGATATGCTTCCCATTCTTATGAGTCGTGACGTAGAGAGGCCCGAGTTGTCTAGCTTTGATCTACTTCTTGAATTTTATCACTCTTGGCGCTGCTAGTACCAAATCTTCACACTCAGCTCCATCTACCATTATATTTCCCTCCAAGTACCAAGAATTATCATCTTGATCGGCAAACTCTAGCGGACTAATTCCCATTGTAGCTATCGCAGTTGAGTCATCCTGGAGTTTATCTAATAAGTCATCATTATTCAGCATATCGCTCAACAGATTTTCTAAATAGTCATTATTTATTTTCACCTTGAAGCCTCGATTAATGAAATTTACAACTTGAATAGCATCCTAAGTGACTCTGGAGGCCATATTATCAGCTGGAATTCAGGGGTATAACACATTGCCTTGGCTACCTTAATAATGGCTGAAAACAATTTTTAGTCTCTAGCACTACTTCTACCTTGCCCTCATTGCAAAACATCAGCTGCTGATGTAAGGTCAACAGGACACGCATATTGGAGTGAGGCCAATCTCTTCCTAACAACAAAGAGTATCTTGGCTTGGCATCTACAACAAAAAACACTGTGGTAGATGTTTTAGTTCCCACAGTTAATTCAGGAATATAAAATCCTAGAGCATCTATGCTCTCCCATGTAAAGTTTTTCATCTTCATGTTAGTCTTTTTGAGATCCTTCTTAAACTTATCTAGTTTCTTTAAAATTCCCACTAGCATAACATTTATGATGGCATCCCTATCAATTAATACTCGGTTGATAGGCCTTCCATCAATATGAGCCATTTAAATGTTTTGCCAGCTGAGGATTTTCAAACTTAATGGCTCCTTCTGTGTTATCCTTTTCTTCTTTTCTTTCTTGTTGATTTTCTGTTGCATCTATCTCCTTGGTTAAAGTAGCCCATGCAGCCTCTTCAGCCAAGACGTCACCATTTAGCCATATCAACTGATTCTCTCTGACAGCAAACTTAGCAAGCAAAACCCCGATGAAAGCTCCTAAATTCACATCATCTTGCAAATTATCTATTAGAATAAGCAGATCATCGTCATTAAGAATTTGGTCAATCAAATTATTTGACAATTCTGTTTCAATTGTTTGTACTCTCTTGACTGATGTTTCAACTATTTGAGCATGACTCTGATTCTAGATTTGCCATTGTATTTTTTATGTGGCTTCAGCTTTTGGACTAGCAACTTCCTTTTGTTTCACAAGTTTAGCTTGATCTGACATAGTCACTATGTTTCTCATTCTTTGGATGAACCTTTTCCATTGCATTCTCCTTTTTTGAGTCCTTGTCAACTGAATAGGTTGTGGCTCAGCTTGCTTTCCTTTGCAGTACTTATTCACGAACCACTCTCCCTTGTTAGACTCAACCTTCGACTTAATCATCTTTGCCTCTCAAGTCAATTCATCATTTCTCACTGTGATTTTTAGTTTAGGCCTTCCTTCACTATAATTTACTTCAATGATTCGCTTGGAATCTTTAGGCATAGGATGCTTTGAGATCTGTGGGACTTGCCTTTGTTCATACCGTTCTTTCCTCGGCTGGTCCCTCTATTGAGGAAATGCATTCTTTGGAATACATTCTGCTGAGGTTGTTCATACTCTTCTCTCCTCAATTAGTCCCTTTATTGAGGAAACTATATTCTTTGGAATACATTCTATTGAGGTTGTTCATACTACCTCGTAGTCTTTAACTTGCCCTAGAGCTTAGGCATCCATTCTTTCCTTTCAACCTTCCTAGATGCGTCATAGCTCATGGCTCCTTTCTTTTCCTTGACAACCACTAATTTTGGTCTCCATACTTGCTTAGACCGTTGGATAAACTGAGAAGAAGATGTCTTTGTCCTGCTATGCTTGTTTTCTACTGATACAAAAACCATATTGATAGTGCCTGACGGAAACGAATCGGTATCAACAATCATACCACCTCCCTTTTTATCTGCAAGTTTGAATCTTTCTTTTTTCAAGGCCTTTTGAATCACATTACGAAAAATTGTACAATTATTTGTATAATGCGATTATGAATTATGTCACTTGCAGTATTTCAAATTTTGAATTTGATCTGTTGGAGGTAACTTATGTCCTTCTAGAAGCTTGATCTGTTTATCTTTGACTAAAAAGTTAAAGATCTGATTTGCTTTTGAAATGTTAAACAAATATGCCTCTTTTTCCTTAGTTTTGATATTTTCTTTCCCTTTGGTAGGAATAAGAGTGGGACAAGTGTATGGCTTGCCCCCAACAATTCAGCTATCATAACTTCTCCTTGTACTGCCCCTTCTTCATCACTTCCTTCTTCATCAGCTGAGTCACAATCGACTACAACCACCAACTAGGAACCTCTAGGCCTTGCCCTATTAGACCTTCTTTGCTCTCTCTCTATTATAAACTATTTAACTCGAGTTGCTTTCCAAGAAAGCTAAGCCAAGTCACAGTATTAAAAAATAATGAGCTTTTCTCTCGACTGAGGTTCATTTTTTTACAGCAATAGAGGCATATTCAACCTCTGGCAAATGCACATTGTATTTCCCTTTAACTGCTCTAAGTCTTCCAAGAAACTCTGTCACAGGCTCATTCGCTTGTTGTTTGATACCTAACAAATCTAGCATAGAAGCCTGTGGCAGTGGATTATAAAATCTATCATAAAATAATCGCTCCATACTGGGGGCACTAATAAGTACCAAGTGAATGCTGCCCTAGTTAAAGATAAAGGGAACAATTGTAGCCTTAAAAAGATATTTTGATTATCTTCAGCACATTGAGCTTTGAATCGGCCGATGTGCTCCATAGTTGATTTGCCATCCTCCCTAAGAAATGTTGTAAAATTAGGAGTTCTGAAGCCTCTAGAGAATTGGACTCTATCTACCCATTCTGGGTAAGGTTTCTTGTACACTAGCCTCTCTAATGGTCTTAATTATACACCAAAATATCTTCTCATCGCCTCAGTTACCATGTTTAGATCAATCAGTTGAAGCACAGCTCCTCTTGGCTCAACACATGGCTGAGGATGAATGGATGTTGCCCACTGATTGACCCCTTATTCGATTCCTTGAGGCATCCCTTGTAGTGGTTGCACACGTGGTGGAGGGTATATCAGGTGCTGGGGTATATTTATTGGTCGAGATGTATAATTCAATGGTTGCATATACGCTACTAGAAATATCTTCCAGATTAAGCCAAGTATCCACTAATCGGCTAAACATTTGGCCCTGGATTATGCATATTCCGTTGATTATCTCCTTGGGGTGAGTTTGTTTGACTTGCTAGATCAACCGTAGACACAAGGCTTATGTAAATGGGTCGTTCCCAATTACTATTAGGACCATTCCAAGACCTTGTATTACCCAATGGCAATCCCAAGTTCCCTAGTGCATTTGAGGGCCTTTTTATTAACTATACTTGGCCAAATTGAGGCTCTTGATGCCCCCCAGTGTAGGCCATTGTTTCACTAATAGTCTCATGTACATTCACACGTGTGGCCTCAACTGATTGACCACGAGTTTGCAATATTTCCCTCTGCTGCTGCTGAAATAGCTGCAACTCATTTTGTACCATCGGCTTGCCCCCTATTTTCTATTTTGGGGTAAAACTTAGATTTTGTTTTGTTGAACTCATGTTGATTACCTTCCAGATCTCAAATTCATACACAAAGTATGATCCAGCCCTGGAATAGGAAACTTTCGCTAACCTGATCCTGATGGTCCTACTGGGCATGCTAAATTTATGTTGGATGAACATACAATCGGCTAAATTCCTTAAAGAAACTTATCTGAGAACAACATCCCAAATATTACCAAAAGTTCAGACGATTAATGCCAAGGAAGGTACTCTACTCCTTAGCAGATTGACCCCTCAAACAGCTCATGGGAGCAAGCCTTTGAGCAAGATCGATCAATGAACTATAGAATGGAACTTGAACTTTTATTAACCAACTGATGAGCTCATACAAAGCCTTAAAAATTAACAACGAAACTAAAGAAACAACATAAAGCTAAAAGTAAATTGAACAAAGAGTAAGAAAAGATGATAATTAAAATGTTATCATGTGTTGATCTAATTTCTTTTATCTTCTCTATGCATGAGCCTTTTATAATCTTGCTTAATTCTTGCCACTTTCTTAGTTCATTCGTGTAATGGCCCTCGACTGATTCCCCATGCACCCATGTCCTTGGTAGTGGCAACTACTGCCCCAATCATGGCCTCAATCTCCAAATACTTTCCCTCTTTTGGCCATGGACTTATTTCCTTGTTTCGACCCAATTCCTCCCTTCAGTTGTTGCTTCTTTCTTTGTCCAATTTACTATGTCTCAACTAATGAAGGCTAATCTAGCATCTATCTTGTCAAGCCAATTCTAACTTTCTTCTAGGCCCAACTATGGGTCAAGTGTCAGCCCAAAAACTATCCTAGTTTACGGTGCCAATAGGTAGTACATCTCATATTGGTATGGAGTGAAGACATTCTTGGGCTATGGTGGCATACGAAGCAAGATATATGTTTCCTATCCGTTATGGATAAGGAAAGTGTCAAAAAGTCTAGTTATACTAAACTCCATCAACCTTAGCTACCATAGGAAACTATGTAATAGGACCATCTCCAATATGTTACTGACAAGAAGGTGAAGCTATTTAGAGGCAAGAAGAGGATGTAATAGTTATCTTCAGATATTGCTGCAAGCACTATGAGTGGAGCAACTCGATGAGAAATGTATTTAGATTTAAGAAGGGATGATGACGATTTAGAACTTGCAATTGGACATGTTGTGACTAAGAAAAGTGCAGCTAATCTCGATAGACTGAGATAGTATTAAAGTAGAAAGTCCTAATGAACTGAGGCGAAGACAAGTTTTTCTATAGGAATAATAGGACACTACAAGAAGGAAAAGTGGAAGTTTTTTTTCCGGAGTAGCCTATTATAGGAAAGAATGTTATTCAGTATGGATTCAAGGCATAAGTAAGGGTTTATAGCAGTTAACGAGCTGGCTTGTCCAGACATCAGTAATGATGCTATTGAATCTAAAAAACTACTTGGGACGGCTTGATGCACCCCAAGAAGAGTTGAGTGATACACTAATATAAGATCAAAGAGTTTGGAATTATGCCCATGGTGATCAAGGTTATGATGCAGGATCAAGGACCCTTAACCTCAAGCAGTTAAGTCTCCACTCTTGAGGATAAATTAAGTGTGACATATGGCGATTCACTGTTCCCTAAGGCAACTAGTGATGAATGGAGATGTTATCTAAGCAAGGGAAAGATGGGCGCCAATACAATAGACGAGCAATTTCTGTGTTAATATATTGAAGAGAATAGGTGATGGCAAAATTTTTGCAACCGAACAGGAGGCTATCACATCCTTCTGTTACACTAAATTAATCGTTATCTTGGGAACTAGATATCATGATAGACATTAAGAGGTTCAACAGTAAGGGCAACATAGGTTGTGGCTAATGTAACTAGTACATAGTGAAGCGGACTACCAATGTAAATGGTAACCTTAGCGACCGTAGGACTTCTTAAGTTGATATCTAAAGTCCAGAGCACAAGTAGTGGAAGGTTTATTAGTAACCACAGAGCAAGAATAGTCAGACATATAGTAGAGGATATAAAGAACTTTCCCGATGAACTTAGCAATAGATCAAGACATTATCGAGACAAGGTGAACTTGCATGCCAATATAATCCTTGAGGATTCTTCGCACATACTGGAACAATACATCATAAGAAAAATGGAGTGATAGAACTAAAACTTCAGTAAGGAAGTAAGACTATTAATTCTTTTCTTCACACTGAGTTGCCTATACCTTGGTGACCAAAAATCACAAATGAAAACTTAAAGAAATTCAGTGATGAAGTGGAGTAAACACCTCAAAAGATTAGACTTCGAAGTAACGATGTGTTAGTAGAATTTTGGGAAAGTGGATTGAGAAGAAGACTAAGGGGAACCATGTTTGAGGTGACTTCCAAGAGAACCTTAATAAAGCCATCGTGACTGCCGCACATCTGAGATTAGTAACAGAGACAAGCAAGAATGCCAGAGATAACTGAATTTCTGGAAATTTGCCCCAAAAGCTTAGTAGAAAAATTGGATGAGAATTCCCCAACCAACTAGAGAACCGAGATATCTATATTGTAGACCGAATGTAACTCTACTAGAATGGTAGTGAGACCAACTAATGTAATATACTCGTTGTTAGTCGACAGAAGATATTCTCTAAAGATGGGTAGCAAAGAATTATCGAATGGGTTGCTGTTCCACCATGATCTCTCGTATCCAATAACTTAGGTTGATCTACAAATTTAGGAAGACTTCACAAGGAAAATTTTCCAAAATAATCTCTTGTTCCTTAGCCATATGTTAGCCACAAAGTAATGGGCATGCCCTAAGAACCATTCGATAGTCAATAAACAGAAGCAGGTGCATTGATGCAACCATACCAAACAAAGCGATCAAAGATTTAAGGTTAAAGTAATTGTAAGTCACTAACAGAATAGCCTCGTAAGAGACACGATGCAAGATGGCATACCAATTCCAAGGACATCAAAATGGTATTAAGAAGAACTACAAATCTCAGGAATTAACTCGTACAATAGGAGCTAGAAGAGCAAATGACTGCACGCACCCATGACCACCTTACAAGAAGTAACTTAAGGGAAAGTTTTAGAGATGTTAGTAAAGACAACAGGTCCTCTTATAAATTTCTCTAGCCCTTAAGATCAGAAATGAGGTCTATGGATGAGCATACTATCTTACAAGTGACGAATCTTGGTGTGACTTTAATAACAAGAAGGGATGTACAAGCAGACCCTAGAGGATAAGGGGTTAATACTTTTGATCGATCCTATTACATGCCTTGCAATTCTCCGAGATAGTGATATGAACTTCAAATTAAAGCACTTAGTAATTTAGAAGACCCAGTAATTGGAAGTGCATAGAAAGGAAAAAAAAGGAAGGGAGCTATTAGCAAGCAAGCTTAGAGCAGGACATGAACTTAAAAAGGGAGTTTTCCTCTATAGGTTAAAAAATAAACAATTTTTTAGGACAAAAATTTTTAAAAGGAGGGGAGTAGTATAATATCCCGAGCTCTAAGCTTTGAGGGGTAGAACAACATAGGAAGAAGCTTGGGCCCGAGGCAAGAGTAAAATTGTAATTAGGTAAATCATAGTAAAAATAGGGATGAAATTATAATTTTTATATTACAATGGTAAAGTTGTAATTAAGGGTGTACGATTGTCTAGAGGGACGATCGTAGAAAAATTCCAATTTTCCGAGAATTTATGGGCCCCGTGACACTAGTAAACCACTAAAATACCTGTAATAATTTTAAATTGACATTTTCTATCCACAGAATAAACATGTAGGATTACTCACATAATATTACAGTATCTTGGGTAACTTAGAATACCCGAATTGATAGCCAGATACCGTGAATCTATTTTCAAGGGTCCTATATTATTTTTGGGCATGACAAACTCAAGGGAATAATCTTACAGATATTTAATAGAATTTTCGGAAGGGTAGCCCAACATATATGGCCTTAGATGAGTCACTCAAATTTAAGCTTAGGAAAATTTAATTGGTGTTTCAAATCCACCAATGAGATTTAACCTACTAGCTTAGGGAGTAAGCCAACTTAACTTAAGAAGTAAGCCAATTTTTCTTCCTTTCTTGCCCCTCAAATTTTTGGTCAGCCCCTCCAATTCCTTCGTCCTCCATTTTCTTCTTCAAGACCTCCATGGCTATGAGCTTGAAGCACATAGTTGATGGCCTTTTTGGCCTCAAAATCTTTTGCTTCTTTTATGAAAATTAATCCTCATCTCCTCCTCTATAAAACCCCTCTATCAATTTGATTATCAAGCATCAAATGGAGTCTCCTTACCTTCATATAGGCTACTACCATGGAGGGAAAGGAAAGCTAGGATTTGTTCTTGGCCTTCTTACTTCCATAGTTTCAAGAATCTTAAGGCAGGTCGCTCGAATCTTAAGGCAGGTAGCTCAAATCATTAGCTTTGATGTCTTCTAAGGTTATGTGACTAATGAGGTTTCTTTGTGTCATCCTTTATTTGACCTTGTATGTTGTTAATATGCCCCTTTTCTAGTGAGTTGAGATAGGAAAAACTTAGTTTAGGTTGGAAATTAAATCAAAAGACTAAGAAAAACCCAAATAGAGAAAGCTATTAGAAAGAATCCCAGCGACTATCCGTACGACAAATAGTATTTCTTAACCTGTAGCACTCAAATTTAAGTAAAACTAATTTTAGATGAAACTAGACCTAAAGATAAATCGAACCATACAAATTATAGGTTATTGGACTTAAAATGAAATAGTTAAGATTTTTGGAAGTTGGCTGTTGAATTTCACTCTTTATCCTAACCAGAGTGTGTGATGTGAGGAGCATAACTCGCCTTATATAACTTCAAATTAAGTGAAACCAATTTTCTAAAAAAGCTAATACATAGAAGATCATTTCCATAAAATTTCAAAATCAGATCATGAGCAAGTTTTTCCCAGTAATTCCTTAAAGTTGATCTATACTCTATTCTGGTGGAAATAAGGAAGCCAATTTGAGGAGCTCATAACTTGAGCTCTACTTGCCCAATTGGAGTCAAACTTGTTTAGATTGAAATAAGGTCCAAAAAAGTACATGTCAGTATAAATTTTGGATTAAATAATGAAAAATTGATTTTTAGTGATTTTCTAAGCTTAAGTATACAAGTCTATCCTGAAATAGGGCAACCTCAAGTTATGCATGTCAAAATTAAGTGAAACTAAAGAGGTTTAAAAATAGACAAATAAAGCTACAATGCATTAAATTTCTAGATTAAAATGGAATTTTGGTGCAATTTAGAAGAACATAACAAACTTAAGGTAAGTGGAATGACTTGAGAATTGCCTTGATTTAAGGGTTCCATAAGTTATGAGGAGTTCAATAGCATAAATATTTATGCAAATTCCATATCGAAGTGATGTATGTTGGTATGATGTTGATGATGATCATAATTGATATGCTTGGCAGGTTGATTGAATACATTGCCTATTCTGGGAACCTCCATGTTTCAGCTGTTATGCTACCGAATTTTCAGCAGAAGTATGTGATGTGAAGCTATAAGTATGTATGTATTATGTACATGGAAATCATGCATGTAAGAATGTTTGAAAGCAAGTTATGAAACATATGCATAAGTGCATATAGTATATTTATGCATGGTTATGTACAAGAACGAAGAAAGATAATAAGAACTTGCAAAGCGATATATCAAGCCTTCATCTCATAGTGGGTCAGGGCATTACTGTCTAAGAGAATCACTTGGGCTAACCCCTGAACGGATTTAAGGGGAATCTGTCGGTGTGAGGGTTGTGGAAAGTAAACCCGGCAATCATGTTTAGAAACAAACTCAGTCCTAAGAAGCTGACTATTAGCTAAAGGTGAGAGAGGTCATTCATCTCCAAGGGACCAAGTACAAATGTTCAAGTTGCACGTTAAAGAAAGAGATAAGAAAGTCATGTGCATTTACATAAGTGAAGTATGTGTATTAGCATATGCATATTTAAGGATCTTATTATGTTACAATGCCATTATGCTTATGCTTGAGATTTCATTATGTTATGGCTATCATGCTTACTATGAAATATGCTAAGTGATTGTTAAAATATAACCCACTTTGAGAAATATGTTTTCAAACTTAAAATTGAACCAATGCCTATGTGTATTTGTTCATGTTTTCATAAGAAACTGAAGCTACTAGAATGTTTATGATGACACTATATGTGCTTAGTGGATTAAGCATACCTACTGAGAATCTTAGATTCTCACTACTTGTTTGCATGTTTTTCATAAACATTCTAGTATATAGACTAGACTTCAAGTCCGTAGCAGATGTCTCGAGATATTTGAAAATGCAAGACTTGAAGTTAAGTCCAGTTTGGGAGACTAAGTAGGTGTTTGATAACCTCAAAGTGAGGATTGCAAGCGAGCATGTTTTATATATGTGTATATGCTATTAGTTAAGTTTCTTTAAATTGTAATTCTTTTATTTTATATGTATAGAATATTTGGGATTTCAAATCCTTACTTAGTAAAGAAGTATGCAATTTTAAGGGTTATATATTATATTTTTCTTATTTTAGAGGTCTTTTATAGCACCTGCAGCAACCTCCAAATATAATCCTATGACTCGAGCATAGCATATATGTTTGGAGGGTATCAAGCCAAGTTTCCATTTTTATTTTGTTTTACTTCTTGAATCCTCTTATTTTAGACTTATTAAAATTCATGGAGCATAAATCTAAGCTTAAAAAGTTTCAGTCTTATGAGATACTTAGTAAAGATTAAATCTTTTTCATGTTAACGTCTTGAACACCACTTTGTCATGGTCATATTTCCAACAACCTTTCAAATAAGACAAATAAAGCAACTTTTAACATGGATTTGGTCTTAAAATTGAAAAACAAACTAACCAACCCAACAAGCATTCAAAAAGGTAGCAACTTTAAACACTTTCAAGAGACAAGAATAAGAAATAAGCCAAGAGTACCATAGTTATGGTTAGGGCTAGAGTGTTGACCAAAAGTGAGTAAAGTTTGAAACTTTACACACTTTCTCAAGAAATGAACCAATTAAAAAACTCTTAAGAGGAAGTAGAAACACAAAGGAAGCATTTTTATCAACTTTCAAGAAGTTAGAAACTTTAGACAAAGCTTGAAACTCAAAGCTATGGTCAAGCTTGAGCATTCATGGATTTTGTCATTTAAAAAAAAAAAAAAAAAGACAACTAGAAAGGGATTCCTACTCACTCTCAAATGATGAAGAAGTGCAAAAAAGTTGAATCTTGAGATAAAAATCTTCCTCCTAGCTCCAAGGATGACCACAGTTTTGGCAAGGAAGAAATGAGAAATTTTGTTTTTTCTATGCTTTGAGAGAGCGCGTATTTTTGTTTGTAAGAGCTAAAAGGTGCAGCCTTTACAAGGTTAGTAAAGGGTGACAATGTAAGGTTCTTGAGCTTAAGAGGAAAGGAAGAAGAAGATGAAGAAGAAGAATAAGTTTTGATTTCTTGGAGAAGAGAGAGTTGAGAGAAAACTTAGAGAGGAAGGAGTGTTATTTTTTCAAAATAAGAGTAAGTGAATATGAGAAAAAGAGAGGACCATGGGGTGTTTAAGGGTTTAGGGTGAGATATTTTCATTTTTGTATTTTAGTTAAGGAAATAAAATGGGTTATTAGTATTAGGAAATTAGTTGACTAGGTTAATTTGCCCCAAATCAATTTAGGCAATATTTTGTACTTTCTTACATAAAGCATTTTTATCCCCTAATTTTTTACTTTTGATGATGTCATGTGTACTTAGTTGTCTAGTTGACTATTAATTTGATTTTGATGATGAGATTAAGTGTTCTTGCTACTTATGTGACTTAATTAATTAAGGATTAGTGATTAACTCATATTTTCATTATTAGTATAATTAAAATATTTATTATGCTTAATTAACCTTAATTAAGTGAATTACTGGCAGTTAGAGCTTATTTAGTCCATTTGAGGTTTAGTTTCCTTGATTTGAAAGTTTATAATTTTAGTTAAGCATTCTCTTAATCTTTCTTTTCTTTTTAACTTTTTTAACTCTTGATTAAATCTTTATTTCTTAATTCTTCATTAACTGCTAATTACTCAAGACTACTGAGGTAATTAGCACAAGCAAAATTGGGTATGTTACATTATTCCCTACATTTTAAAAGAATTTTGTCCTCAAAATTCATTACCTATAAATAGGTCGGGATACTCTTTCCTCGTGTTGAACTCCAATTCCTATGTATGCTCTTCAATGCTTCCTTTACCCCAAGCCACGTTTACTAAGAGCACTATCTTGCTCCTTAGCTATTTTACCCCTCAATCCATGATCTATGATGGTGGTAGATCAAAGGGCAAGTCCTCTCTTAACTATACATTCTCTAGTTTGAGTAAATGACTAGGATTGGAATTGTATTTCCTCAATTGGGACACATGAAAGGCATCGTAAGATTTGCCAAATTAGGAAGCAAGGCCATTTGCTAAGCAATTGACCCTATTCGCATAAGGATTTAGAAAGAACTAGCAAAATAAAGGCTTAACTTTTTTACTCTCATGACTTTACCTATACCTATCGTAAGAGTGATTTCCAGTAATACATGTTCTCCTTCTTAGAAATCTAAGAGTTTTCTCCTTTTATCAACATAACATTTTTGTTGGCTTTGGATGGTGAGAATCTTTTCCCTTATCCTCTTTAATTGCTCCATAGTTCATCTCACAAGATCAGGTCCTAAGAGGCTTTGCTCACAAATTCATATCAATATAGGGAAGATTGACACTTCTTTCCAGATAAAGCTTCATAGGGTGCCATATCGATACTTACATGATGATTATTATTGTATGAAAACTCCATCAGAGATAGTTACTTATCCCAACTTCCTTTATTATCCAACACAGAAGCTCTTAGCATATCCTTCAAAGTTTGGATAATCCTCTCTAATTTTCCATCAGTCTAGGTGTGATAAGTTATACTTAGAAAAAGTTTCATCCAAAATGCCTTTTATAAAGCTCCTTAGATTTTTGAGGTAAACATCGAATCCCTATCCAAGATTATGGTTGATGGTATACCATGAAGTCTCACTATTACTTGGACATACAATTTGGCTAAATTTTCCAAAGGATGAGTAGCTTTGATGGGCAAGAAATGAGCAGACTTGGTTAGTTTGTCGACGATCACTTATATCGCATCATGACCAACTTGTGTTTTGGGTAAACTTATCACAAAGTCCATAGAGATGCTTTTCTATTTCCACTCTAGAATGGTTGCAACATACCAAAGGGTTTTTGATGTTCAATCTTCATCTTTTGGCAGACTAAACACTCACTTACTAATTCAGCTATGTCCTTTTTCATTCTTGACCACCAAAACATCTTCTTTAAGTCCTAATACATCTTTGTTGCACTGATGTGTACGGTGAAATGGCTCTTATAAGCCTCCTTCAAAATCCTTCTTTGAAGATTATCATTTGCAAGTATGCAAACCCTTTCCTCAAACTTCCATAATCCATCTATACCTCGAGCGGAACCCTTTAATTTCCCTTCTTCCGCCAGGGCTATGGTTTTTAGGAAATCCTCATAATCCCTTTGGGCTTAAGCAATTTGGCCATTGAAATTGCTTGTCACTCAACCAAGCATTATGGCTTAGATTGCTTAGGTATTAAAGCACTTAGGCGCTACCTTCTTGAGTGTTGACCCATTTATTCAAGGACCTTTACTTTTGTTCTCCATATTTGAATATTTAGGCATTAATAACTTACAAATAAAATAGCTTAACTAAGAATAATTATCTATTAAATATTTCAAAACCATGTTCTTATCATATTGACGTCTAATAGTGCAAAATATTGAAACTTAGATTGGCTTTAAGGATATCCAAATTAATTAAGCACAAAAAAGGTGGAAAATTCTTATTTTTCAGTAGTTAACACTTCTTTTCACTTAGATTCTTTATTGTTCTCGAGCTAAACAATGCAAACACATAAGAAGAATAAGTATTGCAGCCCTCCATTCACTAGGCTCAAAATCTCTAAATGAAATGCAAAATTGAAAGCAACAAATACAGGGATATGAACTTTAACACAAGATTGGAAAATTACATGTAACACCCTCCCAAGTACAGTACTATGCTTAAGTCATAGCACCATACTTAAGAGTTGTTACTGTTACCTGAGCGGACCTTATTTCACAGCAATTTCAGCCATCTTCGAAATCTTTCGAGTTATCTGGAGATAACGGGGAAAATAGGAGTGAGAATGATAAAAATTCTCAGTAGGATTCATTAATAAATTTCACACTGTGTCATCGTTATTATCTCCAGCTGCTTCGGTTTATTATGAAAAAAAGTGAACATGTTAATAAACTTTTCAGTTTTATAGCTCGAAAATGTATTATCCGAAGCAGAGTTTATTTTATTCACGTGTTGAGTCACATTGGCAATATTTCATATTTAGAAAATAATCACAGCATAAATAGATAGTACAGCTTCAGCATCAATTAAACATGGGATGTTATTATGCAAATTCTCATCTTTGAATTCATGCAAATATCCTGATGCCTTTCTTTAACTTTCTTTGCTCTGTAATGAGTTAATGTCATGGATGTTGCCACCATACATTTTCATTGCTTACACTAGCTAGGTCATGCCATGCCTCATGTAAGCCCTATCCCCTATACTCACACTAGTTAGGTCATGTCATACCTAATGTGGGTAAGGGGAGTATATATTCCAAAGTACGATCGCCATGTCATACCCCATCAAAGCGTGATCGTCATGTCATGTTCCTTAGGAATATATTCATCCGGCCACATCCTAGAGTATGATCGTCGTGTCATACTCCATCGGAATGTGATCGCTATGTCACATTCCTTAGGGTGTGGGATCATCATGCCATATTCCAGAGTATTATCGCCATGTCGTACCCCATCAGAGCGCAATCGCCATGTCACGTTCCTTAGGAATACGGGATCTTCATTATATCTTTTAACTGCCTTCACGGGGAGGGATTCAAAGTGCAACTGCCTCCAGGTGAAAGGATTCACATCTTTATCTTATTTAGCTGCCTTCACAAGGAGGGATCTCATAACTGCTTTCGGGTGAAGGGACCCACATTCAATATATTCATATGCTTTCATTCTCACACATAATTATATATAGACATACTGAATGTACTCATACATATGCTTTATCGCTTACGTTTACATATCCTTGCATACATGATTTCCCCATACATATTCATAACTTATAAATGCTCATAACCTTCTTACAATTCTGCCGAAAATTCGGCAGCATAACGGAATACGTCTGCTTCCCCATGAATAGTGCTAGGCTACCAGTAAAACCAATCAGGCAAAGGTTCAACATAGAGCAACAAACATATCACAATAATGTCAATCATGTAGGGATTGAACCCTTATATATCATATTAATATCATTCATGTAGGGATTAGACCCTTATATTCAATTCTGCCCGATTTTTAGAAATGAAGCCCTAAATACATTTTAGCTTATTTAGACCTGAATTTTGGATATGTTGAAGTGTTATGTGTCTATTTTCTAACCTCTTTGGTCCCATCTAATTTTGATATCTATAGCTCAAGATATTTAGGTTTTATCCCGGCCTACCCAATGGCTAGCCAGAATCAGACACCTAAAAGTAAAAATCCAGTAAGCTAACAGGGTATGGTTTCATTTACAAAAAGTTTCATTCCATTTGACTTAGTAAGGCTCGAGTTACAAGCCCCGAATTCTGACCTTCCTAAACTGCCCTGTTCTGGCCCAATTTGGACATAGGACAACTTTCTTGGATCACTGGGAGCAACTGGGACCTTATCTAACTCTGAAATTTTTATGGGACATTCGCCTATGTGTAAGCTTTCTAAAAACGTTCGTTTCACTCATTTCCAAGTAATATAGGGCGAGTTCTATCCTGAACAACCCAGTCTGCCAAGAATCAAAGTCAAAAACCTAGGTCGAAATTCAAAAATTCATATCTCTCTCAATACTAATCCAAAAGCCTTATATGATATATTTATGGAAAGTCCTAGATGTCTAGTTTCATATAAAAATAGCTTTATCAAATTTAATCAGCTGTAGGCAGAGCCGTACACTCCGCCGTACGGACTGCTGAGGGATTCTAGGTTTCCAGCTTCTCACATCTTCATCCTTTCACCTTTTCTTACCTCCTAAACGAATTTAACACCAACAACAGCCAACAAACCAGCCAAATAACATCATAATCATTCAATTATCTCATCAGGAATTGAGTAAATAGAATCACCAACAGTCACCCATAATCAGAAAATCAAGACAAGAATTGGAATCCTACCTTTATTTTGATGTAACAACTAGCTAGTCTTGAGTTTTAGTGAAGGATTTGGCTGGAAGAGGGAGCTCGAAAATTGGGTGGAGAAAGAAGAAGAAAAATCTGATTTAATGATGAGGTGGTTGGCTTCTTGCAAGGTGATTGGTGGGAGCACAAGAGGCTGAAATTCAGCCAAGCCTTCTCCCTTCTTGTGGCCTTATTTGCGCCACTTTTAGGGGGTTAAGTGGCTGAGTTCTCAGCCACTTAAAATAGGGTTAATGAGTTGAAATTCTATTGGTTCGGTTCCGACAGTTTAAAATACCGTAATCTTACTGATTTCCTTTAAATCGGTAAATCGATTTTGAAGAAATTTTTGAAGTTTTATATGTTTCTATTCTAATTATTTATAATCCTAATATCTCTAATTAACACTTAATTAGCTCCTAATTAATCTCTAATTAATTTCTAATTAGCTTTACTTATCCACTAAAATCAAATTAATCAATTAAAGGTGTAAATTAATCGTTTTACAAGTTGATGGCCTTTCTGTTTTATGTTTTTCATGACCAATGGCATCTTCATAATTATGGGCAAGTCTAGGGGCATCCCATGTCATTTCACATATGGATACCTCCGTGGCTCAAACAACCGAGGTTTAGGTTTCTATGTTTTCGCTACGTGATTTTGCTTCGTTTAAAACCTTATTCTACTAATCCAATTGATATAAGGACCTAAAGGTCATTTTCTAAGAAGTTCAGGGGCAAGATTGTGAATAATAAAAGTTTATTCTTATTACTTCCTATTACGTTATATGGGGATGTTACATTACACGAGATTTCAAATCGTAAGAAATGATTAAACAATTTTAATTAAAGCTAATTTCCATAAAGTCCTCTCATACATGCTCTCAGAGGAAAACAAATAAGCAATGCATGCTCAATAAATTTAACTAATGTTATTAGAAAAATTCACAAACCACACAACATCAATGGGTTTCTTTTTAAAAAAAAATTTTTACTTTATTCATTGCACATTTGACATTGACAAAGGGCGGAGCCTGATCGTGCACCAAACCAACACAACAAAGTTGCTTCCATAGCCAACATCTTTTTGAGCTTACTTAGCAAAGACAAGTGGCAAAAGCTTAATTGTGTGTCAAACCTATACATCAAGCCTTTTCACTTCCTTCACATAATTTTCTCCTTGTTATCACTTCCTATCTTTTTTTTCCTTGGCTTTGCCTTCTCTCTCTCTCTCTCTCTCTCTCTCTCTCTCTCTCTCTCTTTTACTCATTAACAGTGCAATAAGCAAAAACTTCCACCACATGGTTATTAAAATAATATGGATGACAATAGTAACATATCCAAAGAGGGAGCTAATGAAACATAATAACTAAAGGAAAAGCTTATGTGAAGCTTAAAGAGATTCTAACAATCTAATAAATCAAAAGGCTAAAATAAGGTGAATTAAAACAAGTTTAGGAAAATTTTGATATCCACCACCACTAACAATCAAATTACAAAATTCACAACCTTTGATCAAGTAAAACAAAAGAAAGTGAGGCCATACATATGCCAGAGATTTATGGCTTAATGATTTGCGTGAAAATTATGCACATCTATTGTTAGTTTTGACATGATTTTGACAAAATCTTGTATAGAATTGACCACTTTTTATGTAATTATATGGAACTATCTGCATTCCTTGGAATTTATGTTCAGTTTGATGATTTCAGGCATATTATGAGAGTTTGAGGTCAACTTTCCACCATATTGAGAATCAAAGATTAAGAAGGCTAAAATTAAAGCATTTCTAGTGCTTAGCTTGCATAGGAATTTAAAAAATAAAAATAAAAAGTACATTTCTCTTTTTCTTTTTCTTTTCTTTTTTTAAAAAAGATCTTGTTTAATTTGCAATAGCATATCTAAATGATCACTTAATTTATTTGACTTGGAAAATAACTTTTTAGTGTTTCTTCTGTTGAAACATTATTTAATGAGTTTAACTTGCCTACTTTTTATTATTTTATTCCTTTTCCAAAAAATTATTAATTAATTAAAATTTTACTTGTCAAATAATTTTTATGATTTTAAGATGTTATTATAATTTTTTCATACTTTCTTATCATGCTGTAGCACATTTCACAGACAACACCTAGATTCACAATTTGGTAATTGCATTGTAGTGTGCTGACATGATAGAAAAATTTCTGATTTAACTTATTCTCCAAGTTATTGATCAAGGGGGTATAAAAGCATGTCTTTAGTCTTTTCAAAAAAGAGGTTTTGAGATAGAGAGGCAACCTTTGGACATTGGGGTTGAAGATTCAAGGACATTAAGGCCTTGGCTAGAAGAAGAAGATCCTTCATCCTCAAGCAGCCTCAAATCCTTATTTTTCTCATTGATCCTTCATGGATTTCTTCTCTTGTGTTCTTTCTTCCATCTCTTTTATTTGTTTTCCATCATGCATCATGAACTAAACCATTTATCCATGGCATTAATGGATTCAACTATTTGATTGTGATACTTATGGATTGATGTTATTTATATTTTTACCTTAATGTTAGGTGTTTATAATTATTCTTAATACTTTTGAGTGATTGACCACTATTCAATTAATTTGTGGGTTTGCAATAACTAGAAACAAGGTTTGTAAACAGTACTTCTTATTATAAATACCATGCATTGAGCAAAAGCTAGAGATAGGTAAATGCGATTCGTGTGATAGCTATGAGAATTCCATAGAACTTCAACCTTCTCTTCAATTAGTTTGTAACTAAGAGGTTAGTCATTCAATTTGGGTAAAAGAGAATTACATAATCTTGAGAAAGATGTCGAATTAATTTAGGGAATTCAATCATTAACCAATTAAGGTAAAGGCTATATAACTAGATCCAAGGTATCTAAGTCAATAGTTAGGTAAAATCAATTAACCCAAGTGCCCATCTCATCATTCACATCACTTATTTTCTTTTCTCACAATTTAATTATTAATTTTCAATTTTAATTTCTATTTTCAATTACTCGATTCTATTCTCCAAATAGTATCCCAAATTAGTCAATTTTGACACTTGATCCTATTCTTGTGAGAATGATATCTTTCTCATCACTTTACTACTTGTATGATCTTGTATATTGCTAGATTCACATCAAATTTTTTGTGCCATGGCTGGGAATAGTTAATCAATATCAATACTAGCTAATTGGATACTAGTTTGGACTTATTTTATTTTTATTTCACTTGTGTCCTCACTTGTTTTTCTTAATTTTTGCAGTTTATGCAATGATGGTGCTCTTTTGGTGATCTACCCTTCAATACAGAGCTAGAAAGAACTTTACATCTAAGAAAAGAAAGAAGAGCAATTGAAGGCAACCCAAACTCCATCATGGCTAATGCAAATGAGAACCCTCACAATAATAGGGCCATGAAGGACTATTTGGCACCCAATTGTGAGGCCACTGGTCCAAGCTAACAACTTTGAGCTTAAGACCTCACTCATCCAATTTCAAGGACTAACTAGTGAGGATCCCAATGATCACTTTAGAAACTTCTTGGAGATATGTGACACCATCAAGATCAATGTGGCCATGGAGGATGCTATTCAATTAAGGCTTTTCCCTTTCTCGTTGAAGGACAAGGACAAGGCTTGGAACAAATCTCTACTCCAAGGGACACTCACTACTTGGGATATTGTGGCTAAGTAATTCTAGGAAAAGTAGATGAGAAATGATATCACTTCTTTTACTCAAGGAGAAGGAGAATCTTTCTATGAAGCTTAGGAAAGATACAAGGACCTATTGGCTAGATACCCTTACCATGGCATCCCTCTTTGGATACAAATCCAACCCTTCTACAATGGTCTTTACTCTCCACAAAAATCATGGTTGATGCGGTCATGGTGGATCTTTGAACAATAAGAGACTAAAGGAGTCCTAAGGGCTTTTTGAGGTGATGGCAAGCAGCAACCACCAAAAGCCTAATAAAAGAGCTCAAAGGAAAAAAGTCTTAGAAGTTAATGCCACAGGTGCCATCCTAGCCCAAATTCAAGCCCTCTCGGTACAAAATATGGCCATCCAAAGGCAATTGGGAATGACCACTAGTGACCTTCTCACTCAAGTGATGTGTTGTGATTTTTCATGGGGTATATCCCAATGGAGAATATCATCCTTCCTAAGAAGATATCAATTTCATAGAAGATGCTCCAAGAAACAACCTTTACTCAAACACTTACAATCCGGGGTGGAAGAATCATCCAAACTTCTCATGGAGTAACTAAGGTGCACCTAAGCAACCATACAACCAAACCTCTCAAGAGAATAAGCCCGGTTTGGAGGATATGTTCCAACAATTCATGAAGAACAATGCTTCTTTTGTGGAGAGGAATGAAGCTCAATTTAAGAGCCATAATGCCATGTTTAGAAATCATGATGCATTAATTACAACATAGAAAATCAATTAGAGAAAATTTCTAAGCAACTAACTAAGAGATCAGAAGGTTCCTTGCCTAATAACAACATTACGAACCCAAGAGAGCATGTGAATGCAATCACTTTGAGAAGTGGAAAGGAGTTGGTCAAACCTTTAAAAAAAAAAAAAGCAAAGGTTGGAAGAAAAGCCTTATAATGAGACTAATATGGTGCTACCTGAAGAGAAAAGGTATATTGTAACATCCATCGGATTTTTCTTATCATTTTCGCCTAGTTATTCGATTTTTATCGAATAATTGAGATTAATTAGAATTCAACTAAATACTTATTTAGGATCAATTAATTAGCAATCAATTAAGTTTAGATATGAGGGAATTAGGTTAGAAGTATAGAAGATTTCATAAAAATTTTCTTAAACCAATTCATCGATTTAAAGGAAATCAGTAAGATTACGGTATTTTAAATTGTCGGAACTGAATTAATAGAATTATACATCCAAATTCTATTGTGTTAAGGCTGACTACTCAGCCATTTGCTCATCACTTGGTGGCACCACAAAGGCCACAAAGAGAGGGAGACTTGGCTGAAAACTTGGCCACAAACCATCATCCAATCACAACCTACCTAGCCAACTACCCTCTTCATACTTGAATCAGATTTCCTCTCCTCATTTTCATACTGATTGCGCCTCCCTCTTCCCTTTCAGCCTTCTTCTACTTTTCTCCTCTCAACCAACTCCATCAAACCTTCAAGCTTTGCTAGGGTTCCATCAAAAACTCAAATCTAGCAAGATCACACCCAAAGGAGGTAGGATTCAATTTCTGTTCTTAATTTCTCTAAATTGTGGCTGCATGAATTTTCACTCTTCTTTAGTTATTTGATGATATATTGATGCATTTGATGGTTTATAGTTAGATTAACATAAAATCTTGAGTTGGAATAAAAGTTAGAAGGAGAAAACTAGAAGAAGCAGAGAATTAGGATGCTATCTAGGTGAGAAACTCCTCGGTAGTCCGTATGGTGGAGTATACGGCTCCGCCTATAGCCATTCAAAGTTCATAAAATTATTTTTATATGAAAGTAGACATTTAGGGCTTTTCATACATATATAATACAAGGCTATTGGATTAATATTGAGAGAGATATGAATTTTTGAAGTTTGACTTAGAAATCAAGACCTTTATTCGAGCAATGTGGGTTGAGAAGGGTGTAACTCGTCCTACACAACTCCAAATTGAGTAACTCCAATGTTATTTGAAAGCTAGCATATGAAGGAGCATTCCATAAAAATTTTCAAGTTAGATCCATTGTCAATTATTCCCAGCACATCAATGAAATTGACTTAAGTTCAACCTAGGTTGGAATAGGGTAGTTCAAGAAGGTCAAGCTTTGGAGCTTATATCTCGAATTATACTCATGCAAATGATATGAAACTTCTTTCATTTGAAATCTAGTTTTGTTAGCTTTAGATTGATAAAAATTTCGCATTATTTCACTTAGATTTCTATTTTTTTCGAATTTTCTTTTACAATGGTGCAATTCTGGCTAGGAGTATGACAGTTTGGGATAAAACCCAAATAACTCGAGTTAATCTCGAAAATCGGAAGGGTATACTTAAAGTTAAACTCGAAAGGGTATATTTAAGGTTGAACTCGAAAACTTAGTAGACAAAGAGCTAGATCGGGTAAGGTTAATGTCGGAACTCAGAACATAAGAAACACATTTATGAAAGTCTTGGAAAGCCAATTGTGGTTTAATGTCGGAAATCAGAAGTTGGTACCAGAATATGAAACCATATACCCACATCTCGGAAGTTGGAAACTAGATGCTTTAAACTCTTATACCCATAGTTCCAAAACCCCATATCTTCATAAGCATATTACCTCGAAACTCGATCTAGAACCAATCTCAGAGATTGAACACAATCTCGAAAGTCGAGAATTAAGATATTCGTAATCCCGGAAATCGGGAATCGAGACATTGACCTTATGTGCATAACCTACATGATCTCGGAACTCGGAAGTCGAACCTAAGCTCGAACTTGAGAACCTCATTAGAAGTTAAAAGCTTGTAAGATAGATCAAGACTTAAGAGTTTAAAACTTACACCTATTGATATTGTTATGTTCTTGGTATGATTATAATATTCTACAATGAGGTTGCTGTTTGATTAAAGTTTCTTGATTACTGTACTATTCATGGGGAAGCGGACATGATCCGCTATGCTGCCGAATTTTCGGTAGAACAGTAAGGAAGTTATGAGCATTTAAATATTATGAATATGTATGTAGAAATTCCATATGCAAGGATATATGAAAGCAAATGATGAAGTAAATGTAAGAGTGCATTCAGCATGTCTATGCATGATTAAGTGAGAGAATGAAAGGATATGAATATATTAAATGAGAATCCCTTCACCTGAAGGCAGTTATGAGATCCCTCCTTATGAAGGCAGTTAAATAAGATAAAATTGGGTCCCTTCACTTGGAGGTAGTTGAACATTGAATCCCTCCCTATGAAGGTAATATAAAACTATGAGATCCCTCTATCTTGGAGGCACGTGGTTAGATGAGATCCCTCTACATTGAAGGCATGTGGTCAATTGAGATCCCTCTATTCTTGAGGCACGTGACCAGAAGAGATCCCTTCAATTTAGAGGCACGTGGCCAAAATTAGATCCCTCCAAGACTAGAGGCACGTGAATCCCCTTGTAGGTTAGTATGTGTGACGTCGGTCACAAGTTGAGCTGACGAGCTCACTCCTAGATCCGACTATCCGAGAGCAGTAAAGACTAAAGATTGAAACATATGCAAGCACCCTAGGGACGGCGATACGTAACGCCTAGATGTGGAAAAGAATTAAAATAATTTTGCATCATAAGCCTTAATAAGAAGAGAATGAACCAAGAGTGTGATCCTTCAAAAGGGAAGGTGACCCAAAGTAAGTTCTCCTCACCCACGACTCACATGAGGCATGGCATCGACCCAGCTAGGGTGAGTATAGGGGATAGGGCTTATGTGAGGCATGGCATGACCCAGCTAGTGTAAGTACCAAAAATTTTATGGTGGCGACGACCACAGCATGAGCTCATTACCACTTATGTTTAGTGGGTGAAAAGAAAAAGACTTAAGATAAAGTCAAGTTAAGAAAAGAAAAGGGACTTCGGTCCAAACCCTTGAAGGGAAGAAGTTAAGAAAGCAAAGAAAGTTAAAGAAAGACACCAGTGCAATTGCATGAATTCAAGTATGAATATTTGCATAATTCTATCCCATGTTTTACTGATGTTGAGCCTGTTCTATTTATTTATGCCATGATGAGTCCATATTCCTAAGGAACGTGACATGGCGATCACACTCTGATGGGGTATGACATGGCGATTATACTTTGTAATGTGGCATGATGATCCCACACCCTAAGGAATGTGACATGGCAATCACATTCCGATGGAGTATGACATAGCGATCGTACTCTGGAATATGTGTAACACGTAAAGGAAGATAAAGGAAGAAAATTATGTGTATACATATAAATTCGAGTACAAGTAAAGGCGTGTGCAGATTTTATGTTTTCAGTATATTGGTGCCATTGTATTTTAATACGTCTCAGTTATTATTCATAGCATAATTCATAAATTGATTTTATTGGCTCACCCAAATGACAAGCGTATGAATAAAATGAACTTTTCTTCGGACAGCATGTTTTTGAACTATAAAACTAAATAGTTTGTATAACGTGTTCACCTTTTTCATAATAAACCAAAGCAATTAGAGATGACCACGATGACACTATGTATGACAGTTATAGAATCCTACTGGGAATTTAAAAACTCTCACTCCTGTTTCCATGTTATCTCTAGATAGTTCAAAAGTTCTAGAGAAGGTCCTCCGGGCGGAGTTGACTAGTAAGACTAAAGGTGGTCGAAGGTTGCTGCCAGACAAGGTCCGAGTAAGTGACACTAACAACTCCTAGGTGAAGTATTATGACTTAAGCATAGTACCATACTTGGGAGGGTGTTACATATATAACACCTCTAGCATATGCCCTTTCAATCCCTTACCCTCCAACTAGAGAAGAAACAAGAAAGGCTACAATTATTTAATTTTTTATAGTTGTTCAAGAAGCTAAACATCAACATTCTATTTCCCGAGGCATTAGAACAAATGCCAAACTATACTAAGTTTATGAAGTAGCTACTCTCAACAAAAAGAAAATAACAAGTTGATGAGATTATGCCATCATTAAGGATTGCTTGGCAAGCATTTAGAGAACACTGTCACCTAAATTGAAAGACCTAGGCAATTTACTATTTCATGCATCATTGGTGATTTGAGAATTGACAAAGTGTTATGTGATGCTAGAGCAAGTATTAATCTAATGCCTTTGTCAATTATGCATAAATTGGGCATCATTCAAGTAAAGCCTACAAAGGTGTTCTTGTAATTAGCTAATATGTTTGTCAAATTTCCTTATGACATTCTTGAAGATGTTTTGGTGAAGGTGGATTACTTTCTCTTTCCTACAGATTTTCTGATTCTTGATATAGAGGAGGATGCTAGTATTCATCTCATAATTGGAAGGCCATCCTCAAGCAACCTCAAATGCTTGTTTTTCTCATTGATCCTTCATGAATTTCTTTTCTTGTGTCTTTTCTCCATCTCTTTTGTTTGTTTTCTATCATCCATCATGAACTAAAACCCTTAGCTAGGGCATTGATGGATCTAACTATTTGATAATAATACTTATGGATTGATGTTATTTATGTTTTTCCCTTAATGTTAAGTATTTATAATCATTCTTAATAGTTTTGAGTAATTGACCACAATTCAATTAATTTGTTGGTTTGTAATAAATAAAGATAGAGTTTGTAAATGGTGCTTCTTATTATAAACATGATGAATTGAGCGAATGTTAAAGATTGCTAAATGCGATTCGTGTAATCATTGTGAGAATTCCATAGACTTCAATCTTCTCCTAAATTAGTTTGTAACTAAGAGATTAGTCATTTAATTTAGGTAAAAGAAAATTACATGACCTTGAGAAAGACTTAAAATTAATTTGGGGAATTCGATTATTAACCAACTAAGGTAAAGGCTAAATAATTAGATCCAATGTATCTAAGTCAATAATTAGGTGAAATCAATTAGCTATGTGTCCGTCTTAGCATATCACATCACTTTTTTTCTTTTCTCATGATTTAACTGTTAATTTTCAGTTTTAATTTCTATTATTAATTACTCTATTCCATTGTCTAAATAGCTCTTCATATCAATCAATTTTGGTACTTGATTGAGGAAATAATATTATTCTTTTCACTTTAATACTTATACGATCTACTATACTTGCATCACTTTTCTTTTTATCAACATACAATTCTCCATACAACCAAAAATAATTGTCCCTTATCACATCAAAAAAAAAAAAAAAACAACAAAAGATTGTCCCCTTTCAATTACTTACTTAATGTGCAATAAAGTCAGCTATCAACACTCAAATCTTATACATGCTCAAGTAATAGAAGAATTAAGATAATAGATTTTGCAAACTAAAAGAAAAAAAAGGAAAGAAAAAATCAATCTCATAATTCAACTTGAAACTTCAACCCTAGGTAACCTCATTAATCCCTTTTTAGCTAACTAAGTAACTATACATCTCAAGATACTGGTACATCACAATTTGATGACTCCAATTTACAAATGCTTCATGTAACTATATCATAACTCTAACTTCCCACTCAGCAATGCGCTTTCCATGAGAGTAGATATTCATAAAAAAGAAAAAAATATAAAGCATTTTGTAGTGATGAACGGAACGAAGATTTTACATCATTTTCTTTCTATTAATGTCTTTCATCTTTAAAACTCAACAATTTCTATATATTAAAAAAAAAGGGGCGAACAGAAATTAAATTTCATACCAAAACATATCACTACTAGTAACTATCGGTATAGCGATCGAATTTGCAATCGAATTTTTTCAGTCGCAAAAACAGAATTTTGCGACCGATCTAGGATAGACAGATATAAAGCATGGACTATAAAATCAGTCGCAAAATCGATCGCAAACTATAGCATTTGCGATGGAATTTGCGACCGATGTATAAAAGGAATTAGAAAATAAGTCATTTCTATTTCAGTCGCAAAATCGGTCGCAAATTGAAGATTTGCGACCGATTTTGTGACCGATTTGTAAAAGTCAACAACAACTTCATGAAAAATATTTCGGTTGCAAAATCAGTCGCAAATATTGTAATTTGCGACTGAAAAATCGGTCGGAAATAAAACAGTAGTTCTGTAAAGACGTATTAAATTTTGCAACCGAATTTTTAGTCGCAAAGGAAGAAATTTGCGACTGAAAAATCAGTCGCAAAATGAAAAAATGAAAGTGAAAGAATTCATTCATTTTACGATCGATAAATTGGTCATAAAATTATACCCAATAATGTTGAAGAATTATTGAGTTTTGAGACCAAAACTTCAGTTGCAAATAATGGAATTTGTGATTGAAAAATCAGTCACAAATTTCTCAAGTAATAGCTAGTGAGGACATTAGATTTGCAACTGAAAAATTGGTCGCAATATTTCAGATGAAGAATTAATAAGTTTTGCAACCGAAAATTCAGTCACAAATGGTGAATTATGCGACTGAAAAATCGGTCTAAAAATTTTGCGACCGATTTATAATAGAGAATAAATTTATATTTGCGACGGATTTATCGGTCACAAAAAATAATTTATTTCAGTCGCAAATTTAACACCTATGCGTTAAAGCATTAGTAGATTTTGCGACCGAAAAATCGGTCGCAAATTTAACACACACACTTAAATTAGTTGTAAATTTTGCGACCGAAAAATTGGTTGCAAATTTAAAAACTTAAACTAAAAAACAACCATCAGACTTCATCTTCCCCATTCTTACTTTCCCAAATTCTTCACTTTTAACCCTTCTCCAACCCCATTCCTCCTCCACCCCAAGCCACCCCTCCTACCCCAAGGCCGCCACGCCGGAACCACCCAACACCACCGGAGAGGAGGACGCGAAGGAGGCCGCGAAGAGGCCACGAAGAAGGCCGCTGCAATGCCAGCTGCTGTCCGCCTCTGCTGCTGTTCGTTGGAGGTGGGAACCCACTACCGCCATTGTCCGAGATCCACCATCAACCTCCTCCATTGTGGTATTTTCACTCCCTATACTTTTTTATTTTTTTTTTTGGAATTCTGGTTTGTTTTTTCTTTTTTTTTTGGGAATTTCTGGTTTATTTTTTTCTTTTTTTAGTTTACTTATGTTAGTTTTTTTAACTTTCTATTATGTTTTATTTTTTAATTTTTTTTATAGTTGTGTTCTATTTTTTTATTTTTGTTCTATTTTTATTTTTTTATTTTTGGAAATAATGAGGAGTTATGTATTTATAGATTGCTAGTTTGTTTGTTTTATTTAGTTTTTTAACTTACATTATTTGATTGTTTGTGTTGTTAAGTTAGTTGAGATTTTTGTGATTGATTTTGGCATATTATTGGTTAATTGGTTGGTTGGTTGATTGAGAGAGATTATTATTATTAATGTGTGCTTATTTTAGTTGACATTGGATTTATTTATATTGTTAAGTGAAAGTAAGGGTACGTAGTTGTTCTAATTGTTTTAAATTTTAGATCTATTTATTTTTTTTATGTAAATGAAAGTTTTGGTATTGTAAGTTAATTGGGTTGAGTTATTTCTGATCTTAAATTGATTAAGGTTATTCCAATAGTTATATATCGTTGCCACTTTCCTCGTAGAAATCGAAAAAGGACAATGTATACTACCTTATATCATACTTATAACATATTAACTTTAAATGATTTAAGGTAGTTTGAGGGTCCACTTGTTTCTTAGGAACTGATTAAGTTTTATACTATTACATTAATACATGAATGAGAACTTCAATAAATGAGTGATAAGATTGAACTCATATGTTGCAATTAGGTATATTTTTGAAACTTAATATTTTTTGTCAATAAGTTCTAAATTAATCATGTATTAAGATTTGAAAATGTATTAAGTTGATAAGTTGCAAATTAATCATGTATTAAGATTTGAAAATGTATTAACACTTAATATTTTTTGTCAATAAGTTGCAACTAGTTTTTGAAAATGTATTAAGATTTGCTATGAAAATATCATACTAATATTTGTAAACCAGAAAAAAGGTCAACATAATAACTATAACATTACTTGAAGTTGGTTAGATTGTTTGTTGATATTATTCGTTAATTAAGAGTCTTTGCTTTTGTTAATTTAGTTGATAGTTTAGAAAAGTATTCTAAATTTGTTAAATTGTTATATTCTGTCGATGGTTTTTCTTATGGATTTGTTTAATTTGTTACATTTGTTTTTACTTTTTTAAGTTGTCTATCCCATGGAATTTTCAATTTAGTCTTTGAAAAATAATGTTAAGTTATTGTTTGATAATGATGGTGCAGAATATGGACATACGTCAGTTTCGTAGTTGAATGTATAATAGGCTTATGCCGGGTCGAAAGGGTTATACTAGTGAATTTTTAAATGGGGTAGAATAATTTATTACTTTTGCATGCCGACAAGTGCATTTGGAGAAGGGAAAAATTAGATGCCCGTGTTCTAAGTGTAAGAATATGAACTATATCATGCCTGATGATGTCAAAGTTCATCTTTACAAAAAAGGGTTTGTTACTGATTATTGGTATTGGACATGCCAAAGAGAAAGTGATCCCACTTTACTTAGGGGGTTTGTCAATCAAGCTACTAGTTCAACTACGTTAGAAAGTAGAAACAATGAACACGTAAATAGGTTTGAGGCTATGGTGTATGATGCTATTAGTCCAGATTTTGGAATCTATAATAATCAAGGGGTTGAGGAGCCTCCGAATCCAGATGCAAAAAATTTCTATGAATTGTTGGATGCAACACAGAAGCCATTATGGTTGGAATGTGTTGACCACACTAAATTATCTGTTGCTGTTAGATTATTGACGATTAAGTCGGAAGGAAACATTAGTCAACAATCTTTCAAACAGTTGAACTAATAAAAGAAACACTCCCTCTAAGTAATCTTGTCCCTGAAGATTATTATAGGACAAAGAAAATAGTTTCTAAACTTAGCCTTACTGCCAAAAAATTTGATTGTTGTATGAATGGTTGTATGTTGTTTTACATGGAAGAGTGCAAGACTTTAAAAGAATGCACATTTTGTTGTGCGGCACATTATAAATTAAAGAAGATTTGTAAGAATAGATATAAAGAAGTACCTGTGAAGAGAATGCATTACTTACCCCTCATTCCTAGACTCAAGACGTTGTATACTTCGATGAGTTCTGCTTCACATATGAGATGGCACTATAAAAATAGGGGAGAACATGGAGTATTGTGCAACCCATCAGATACGGAAGCTTGGAAACATTTTGACAATACTTACACAGATTTTGCTGCTGAACCACGAAATGTTAGATTAGGCTTATGCACTGATGGTTTCATACTATATAGCCAATCTGCAACACCTTATTCCTGCTGGCCAGTTATCATAACTCCTTATAATCTTCCACCTGAACTGTGCATGACCACTCCTTACATGTTCCTGACATTGATAATTCCTGGTCCACATAATCCAAAGGGTAAAATAGATGTGTATTTGCAACCTTTGATGGATGAGTTAAAGTTGTTGTGGAATGAAGGTGTCATTACATATGACATTTCAAAAAATCAAAATTTTATTATGAGAGCTGCATTAATGTGGACTATCAATGACTTTCTTGCATATGCAATGTTGTCCGGTTGGAGCACAGTAGGGACGTTGGCATGTCCATATTGCATGAGCCAATCGAAGGCTTTTAGTTTGAAATATGGTGGCAAATGTTCTTGGTTTGATTCTCACCGTCTCAAAATTCTGATTTTGCGACTGATTTTTCGATGACAAATCGTAAATTTTGCGACCCATTTTTCAGTCACAAATTTTGTGACCAATAAAACAGTCGCAAAACATTAGAATTAGCAACCGAAAATTCAGTAGCAATTCTTAAATCTTGCGACCGATTTTTCGGTTGCAAATTTTAAGAATTACAACGGAATTTTCGGTGGTAAATCTTGAATTTTGCGACCGATTTTTTGGTCGCAAAATTTGAGACTGAAAAATCGATTGCAAAAAAGTCAACGAACGACCAACTCTTTAATTGCCTCACTTTCACCAAAATCGGTCGCAAAAAAAATCAGTTGCAAATTATTTTGCAACCTGCCCAAATGCAACGGACAAAATCAGTCGCAAAATCGGTTGCAAATGTCGTTTGTGACCGATTTTCTCCAGTTTGCGATCGAATTTTCGGTCACAACTAGACAATTTTCTAATAGTGGATGCATAAGGAAAACCCTACTGAAAATCATGGTCTCTTGCCAAAACTGACGAACTGGGGAGCCTGTCGTCGGTGCTAGCAATAATGGAGCAACAAATTGGGCAATTAGAGTGATTACTGAGCCACAAGTCAATGCAATTAGCATGAAACGAGTACTTACAAGCACTTAGTTGCTAGAGCTTTTTGCCATCAGCAAATTCCAACAAGCAGACCATGCACTTGCCATTGGTTTGCTTCGCATTGGCATCCTTCTAGTATCAAAGGCCAGAGATGGCAGCGGCTGTGACGGTGTCACCATCATGGGGGTCGCCGAATGGCACGCTGGACCTTTGGTCAGGTAGCTAGTGGCAAGACCAGTGCCTAAAGGCGAAGATAAAGGTGTAAATCATGGTGGGGATTGTGACAACGGCAACAATAGGGAGGAGGAATTCCACAGGAGAAAGGTTGACAGAGCCAGATGGTCCAGGGAAAAGTGGCGGTGGCATTGTGAGGATGGCAATTTGCTCAACGAAGAATGGCAGAGCAAAGGAGATGAATAGTGATGGTGGCGGTGGTGACGGGGTGTGAGTGGTGGTGGGTGTGTTGGCCATGAGGCGGTCAATTAGGCAAGGCTTGATAAGTGTGACTAGTAGCATGATTATGCGATAATGTAATGTGAATGTATTTTTTTTTATGGTTTGGTTGTTTTTCTTCGATTTTGGTCTTCTTTTTCCCAATTTTTTAAGCAAAAGATGGTTGGCAATGTTTGTTAGGACAATGAAAAGGATTGCTCTTTGTGGGTGGCAGTGTTGGTTTCTTAGGAGTCCTTTAGGTGCAATAATTGAGTAAGGTGATACATGTTGACTGAATAATAGGCGAATAGTCTATACTCGTATCTTCTCCTTCAAATTTTATTTTATCCACTAACTTTCTACGCTAGACTATAGGAAGTTATTACCTGTGTAATAGACAAATATTAGACCAAAAATGTATCAATGATTTTCTTAAATTATATTTTCTTGGACTTTGTTTTCCTAATTTATTTATTATTAAATTAAAATAAATTTCATATAAATTTAATTTTGATATATTGTCATTAAAAAAACTTTATTAAAATTATCTAATTATAAATTATCACATTAGTAAAATTATTTAACTCATATTATTACAACCTAAAAAGTCACATATATAATAGAATAGAATTAAAAAAACAATATAAAATATATTAACACTAAATACGTGTCAAAATCAATATTAATTATGTATTAAAATTAATATTAATATCATTTTATAAAACTACAGGAATTAGATATCTCTCAAGTCATGTATGATAATTTGAAACTGATGAATGGTATATGCATTAGAAGGTCAATTATGTGATGTATCACTTTAAATATAGTGTGTGGTGTACCGTTTTAAAAAAGAGGGCTCACCATGGGAAGCAACTCCATCGAAACCATTTGTTGATGTTTAATATTATTGTATGGCGGGCATGTAAATCTTTGTTGGACGGTTCACCATTTGTTGTTGTTTAACATTTTGGTTGCATCTGCTATTGACTTATTCACTAATCTGGGCGACCTAGTAGCAAGAAGTTGTGGTCTTGTGGTAAGATGGCAAGATGGCATTGGACATCGGTGGGTTTATCAAAGTTGTTCCAAGTTCATGGGTACCTATTAAAGCCTTATCCTGATGGTATTGGTATATAATAAAGCAAAACACTAGACTCTAAAATAAGGTATAATTTTTTAAAGTGCAGGAGTAATGAGCACTGATCTTCTGCAAGTTTGGACCCTGCTTTTGTAGCCAAGCTCAATAACTCATTGTTAGTCTTCATTAAAAGCCTAAGCTAGTGGAAAATTGTTGTCCCCATATTATCTTTCTTTATCCTTTAATTTTATAAGTTGTTGTAAAAGATGTCTCTAGTCTATAAAAGAAGAACCCCACCACGCCTCCAACATGCAAAAACCACAACCCCTCCCCCACAAACTGCCACCATGTGAAACCCCAACACCCCCACCCCCACAAACTGCCACCATGTGAAACCCCAACACCCCCACCCCCACACCCAAAAAAAAAAAAAAAAAAAACCCAAAGTGCCTCTAGTTGGTAAGAACTAGTTGTGTGGAGTTGGAAGCGGCAAAGGCACCCACCCCATCATGCCAACTTGCATCAAGAAAAAATGTGGTACCCAGATGTGTTCTATAAACATGTTTGGGTTATTTTCAGAAATAAAATATGAAATACAGTGCACTTAAGGAGTTATCGGCTACCAAAATTGCCTTCCACGACCCTTTTTTTTTTAAATGGTACACCACACACCATATTTAAAATGGTGTGCTACAGAATTGGCTATAATATAAACTAAAGATGACTAATTGTTACTTTTCTCTATACTCTTTTCTCTTTTCTCTTTTTTTTTAGTCTCCTCTTGTACTAAGTGTTGTTGAGGGGATTGCCATCTTTCATCGTTAGTTGTAGCTCCACTATTTTCTTTTTCTTTTCATTGCTTAGGGTTTGTATTTTTTGTTTGTGTTTTTGTTTGTCTCCTTTGTGATTATTTTTATTATTCTCTTTATGGATGTTTTAATTTCTCTTTATAGGTATTCTTATTTTAATACTTTATAGATGACAAAGATGTTTAGATCTATTTTAAAGAGATACATAATACATTTGTCAATCTATAACACTTTTCTTGTTGGTCCATAACATGAAAGATGGTTAGATATTAATAGTCTTCAAGTAAAGAGCAAAGCTGTAGATCATTGATCAGTCTAATACATATTTTTTGATTTGTAAATATCATTAGGCTATTTCATCAAAAAAAAACTAAAGATGAATTTAAGTGAAAAACATATTGAATACATTCAATAAAAGAGCGGAAACTAAATATATTCAACAACGATTATTCCTTAATATGTGTTATCAAATGACTAATTCTTTTTAGTTAACTATATTATATTAAATATTAATAGTTTTTAATATTTTGTAATGAGTCTGCTGTTGACATGGGCCATCAATTACAAGTTATCGATAAAGGCAGCCCACACAAAGTGAAAAATGAAGAAAATATAAGGAGATAGGATTGCGTGAATTGAGTGTTACATGTCACTAATTTTCTACTTTCCCTCTCTTATGTCTTCTTCTTTTTCCGCTCTCTCTTTCCTCCCCTCTCTACTATGCTCATTGTTTTTCTTAATTTCTACTGTTCCTCTAAATATAGGGGTTTAATGTGCTAAATCTTCTTCGGCTTCTTATCAGTGAATACTAGATACTCATTTTAGCGAATTGAACTTTGTATTTTCCTTAGTTGCCAGCATATTTGTATGGCTGCCATTACGTTGGTGCTTTCATTGATCATCACTTATTGCTGAGGAAGGAAAAAAAAAAAAAAAACAATGATCAAATTACTGAGATAAGGACGATCAATGATCAAATTAGAAGGTACAATTGAAGTAATAGAAGTTGAATGCATGTTTGGAAACATATAAGCCATCCTCAAGGTGCTTGCTAACACGCACCTTATAAAATATGGTACATAATGCATCGTATATTATTAGGTGCTTAAAATAGTCCGTCATGAGAAATTTGAGATTTTCTCCTGGTTATGAAAACGATAAAAACACTCAGACATTCGGTCTCATAGTATCATTGTTTCTTTTAAATTTTTTTGGTCAAAAAATTTACCAGTGTAATGCTGAAAATATTGGTAAAAAGCTATTAAATAAGATTTTCTTAATAAGCTGGTAAGAAAGAGTTTTTTGATCATTTTTTTTTCAGCATCCCATAATCTTTGTTACTTGAAACAAAAAAAAAAAACTCTTTCTGACCTGTGTCTTTGCTGAAAACTCTGGTAAGAATCTCTTTTCTTACCAGTATTTTCAACAAATTTACCAATACCCCATAATTTTTGTTACTTTTTTTTAAGGTTTTATTTTCCAGATATTTACCAGCATTTTTGGTAAATTTACCAACATTTTGGACAATTTTACCAGTATTTTGGACAAATTTATTAGTGTCTCATATGATCATTGTTACTTTTATTTAAATTATTTATTTTTTTCATAACACTAGTTAGTAAGTTTTATATATATATATATATATATATATATATATATATATATATAAATTTATTACATTTATTTATAAAATTTATTTATTTATTTATTTATTAATTTATACATATATATATTTATTAATTTAAATTTATTATTTTTATTTATAAAATTATAAATTTAAATTTTATCAATAAATATAATAAATTTAAATTAATACACACACACACACATATATATAACATACTTAATAGTGTTCTACAAAAATGACAAAAAAATACTTTCTTAACAAAAAAAATTCTATCTTATCTGCGTCTTTGCTGAAAACTATGGTAAGAAACTCTTTTCTTACCGTTTTAGACAAATTTACTAGCATCCCATAATCTTTGTTACTTTTTTTCAAGTTTTTATTTTCCAGAAACTTACCAGCATTTTTGGCAAATTTACCAGCATTTTGGATAAATTAACTAGTGTTTTGTGCAAATTTACTAGCGTCTCATATGATCATTGTTACTTTTTTTAAAATTATTTATTTTTTCCACAACACTAGTTAGTAAGTTTTATATATATATATATATATATATATGGATTTATATTTATATATAAATAAAATATGATATTTATATATTTATTTTTATGTATATACATAAATATAAATATATACATATAACACTGTTATATATATAACATACTTAACAGTGTTCTAAAAAAATGACAAAAAAATTCTTTCATAACTAAAAAACTCTTTCTTATCTGCGTCTTTGCTAAAAACGTTGGTAAGAAAAGTTTTAGACAAATTTACTAGCGTCTCATAATCTTACTTCTTTTTTTCAAGTTTTTATTTTCCAGAAATTTATCAACATTTTGGCAAATTTATCAGCATTTTGGATAAATTTACTAGTATTTTGGATAAATTTACTAGCATCTCATATGATCATTATTACTTTTGTTCAAGTTATTTATTTTTTCTAGAAACTTACTAGCATTTAGGCAAATTTACCAGCATTTTTAGCAAAGATGTTGGAAAAAAATGCAAATGGAACAATGATCATGTGGGACTAGTTATTTGAGCATTTTTGTCATTTTTTTCACTTGTTCTTTATGGTCACGTATGAAAAATATGACTTCTGAAAACCTAGTTGTTAGGTGGATAGTAACAAATCTTTGTCGTTCAATTAACATTTTACTTGCAAGAACCATCCGATCTAACTTAAGATGTAGGTGTGACAACGGTGTATAACTAACTACGGTACATTTTAGAAAGCGCCCTTCCTTAATAGTGCTTTGGAAAAGAGTCTCGTTGATATCCTGTGATTTCACAAAGCACGAATCAGAATGAAATTCAAAAAAGACACCATGATCTAGAACAAATTGGGAGATGCTGAGCAAGTATTTAGTTAAACCAGGAACATGAAGTAGAATTTTAACTACAAAGGAAGTATTGGCAAATTTGGAATAAAGTATAGATTCCTCAGCATGCATGCTTAACACTCATGCATGAACCATTGCAACCTGAACTTGATCTCCACCATCATATTGCAATTTGTTGTTGAAAACAGATGATTCCAGGGTCAAGCGATGTGAGGCAGCCGAACTAGGGTACCAAAGAGGATCGATAGTTGTTGGAGTTGCAACCAATGCTCGGGACAAATATGAGGTCTGTGATATAGGAGTTGCAAGATAGTCTTGAGGAGCTTGACTATGTGGTGGAGACGGGGGTTGAGGCTTTTGAAAGTGAGGATTGCATCTATCATAACAACCACAAGCAGAGTGGCCATGCATATTTTCCACACAATTGACATTGTGGTTTGTTGCCATAGGAGGATCTGCCACCTCGATGGCCAAATCTTCCATGCCCCCAATAGTGAGGTCCACCACGACCTCAAGACTGAGAATGAGATCCATTTGAATTGCAGCCTTGCTAGGGAGCATTAGCAGGTGCTTGTGCAACATTGGCTTGCGTAAGAAGAGAAAGGTTCAATGAACCAGCTTCCATGAGATTACACTTTTTGATCCTTTAGGGATCCAAACGAGAAATAATTATCAGAGAATAGGAAGCCGTTGGAGTTAGTTAGTTAGGCAGTTAGTGACAGTTGGAGTCAGTTACTTAGTTAGTGCCAGCTGGCAGCTCTGTTAAAGCTAGTTTTACTGTGCCCAATGCTTTTATGGGTGTATTTCTACTCAACTTACAGTGTATATAAGCATATTCTGCTACTATCAAACATAACGAAATCATTTTCTTCCAAATCCGCAACATACCTCTCTGTTTCTTCCTTGAATTCTCTAATTCTTTCAATAATAGAGGTAACTAGAGGATTATAATCATGGCAGGTAAACCAACGAAAATAGCCTCAATATCCTCCTCAGTGGATGCAGCTAAACCAATAACAAGAAGTTAATTAACTACCTTGCTGATATCAAGCAAATACGCATTCATGGAAAAAGTTTTCTTGGTACTCTTCAACTGAAGCTTCAGCTGCCAAATCTTGGCACAAGTCTGTGAAGCAAAGAACTTCTAAATTTCTCCCAAACCTGATAAGAAAATACACAAGTAACCATGCGGATGTGCACTAACTCACTCAAAGAGGCAAGAAGCCATGGAAGGAGTAAATTGTCTTCTTGTTCCCAATTCGAAAACTTAGGCTCAATCTTCATGTTGTGGCATCAGCATCTGAAGCGTACATTGGAGGAATAAGATCTTTGTGGAGGTGATTTTGGAGCTTGTGGCCTTTGATAGTAGCGAGGGCTTCTTCGTTGCCAAAGAAGAAGAGAAGGAGGAGGAGGGAAAGGTGGTGGAACCTCCATTGAAGAAGCTGAAACCTCCATGGATCAAGGAAAAAGAAGGCTCGTGATACCATGAAAGGTATTGGGTGAGAAAGAGAGGAAGAGCTAGATGGCTCAGAGAGAATTGAAGATAGATATATTGTGATTGAGTGAAAATGAATTCTTGCTAATGTCAATGCAGAGGGATACTATCTATACATGTAGCTGTGCAAGTATCTCATAACAGATTCAGTTCTCAGGATTAAAAAAAAAAATTGTCAATGGTTGGTGAAGCAAAAGATCAATCAAAATACAAATATTAGTTTCTTTCTTCTCTTTTTTTTTTTTTTTTCTGTTTCTCAACTCTTCGAATAACTTAAAAATTGTTGATAATTACCTCAATTCAAATGGTGACAGGCGGAAGACATGAAGCTTATTTTGCGTACAGTTGAATCTATATCGTTTTAAGGTGTAACATCCTATTAATTAAATTTTTAGATATTACCTAGTGATAAGTTACGTGATGTCTCTTATAAATTTGGTTGTATTTAATATTATAATAATAATAATTAGCTGTTGCCAAGTTGTTGATTGCATCCCACAAATCTCGGGAGGTTCTTAAAGATAGGGGATGCTTTTGAATTTGAACGGAAGGCATTTTGCTTTTGACAACAATATGTCAGTCCAACTCCTTAATTTTTTTTTTTTTTTTTTTTTTTTTTTTTGTGGTTGAGGGAGGGGGGATTGCTAGGGGGGTATAGGGCAGAACTCGCGCCCCTTTGAGTAATGCACCTGCTTCTTAAGGCCAACTGCATAGCCAGTCGAACCACGGCCTCGGATGCATCTAGCCCAACTCCTTCTCTATGAGTGTCTGTTATGGGCTATAAGGGCCTTAGCTACAAGCTTGGAAAACAATCCAATTCAATCCAATTTCTAAATTATTAAAAATACGAATAATTTACACTCCCCTCTCTCAAGAAATGTTTTTATCACACAACCTTCTACTTTGTTCCCAAAATATATATTTTACTCCAAAATACTTATTAATTAAAATATGCATGCAAATTTGTTAAACTACCCACTATACAAAGTACTTTATTAATTATTGTCAATATTTTCTTTAATTTTTTATTATTATCTTAATTATTTATTATTCAATAACATTATTAAAATTATTTCATCTTTATAAATTCACGAGAATTGATATGCTGATATTCACTATATTTATTAAAATTACTTAATCCTTATTTAAAAATTTTATAGATATAAAATTTAATATAACATTGAAATTTTATTTTTGTTTTAATAAATTAATACAAAAAATATCTTTTTAACATTTATATTTTAACATTAATTGTAACATATTATAGTCTAAAAATATTGAAAAACATTAAAAAGTACACAGTTCTTGCTTTTATAAAAATAATTATCATAAATTATTGTTATTGTTAATAATTTATTCTCTTAATATAATTATTAAAAATTAAAAAAATATATATGTATATGTGTGTACTAATAAAGGTTATTTTGGTAAAAAATATAAAATAACTAACACAAAATAATAAGTATTTAACTAAAAACATATAAATAGATTAAAATGTAACACATTTTCATCATTTAAGGCTGGTGAGTGTATATTTTGATAACAGAGGAGATGATTGTGTAATAAGAATATCATTCAAGTTATAGAAGTATAATTTATTCTAAAAACTAGATATAATATCCATGTGTTGCGAGAGTTTGAATTTTTTTTAATAATTGCTTTAAATTATAATACTTTTTTTAAAAAAAGATATAATAGCGATTAAAAATTATATGACATAATGTATTAAGAATTTTTCTTGAATATTCTACCGAGTAAAATAGATCAAAAATACTGCATTAAGAGTTCATCAAACAACTCACTTAGACAATGTTTTTAATATAATTATTGTACTTCTCATCCTATGCAATATATAATAATGCATGACAAAATATCAGTTTTTGAAAAAAATATAATTCCCATATAGTCCAATAGTTAACTTTGACTTTTATTTATTCTCATCGTATGTATGATGTAACTTTATAAGTAGTTGTTTTCTTTTTAAAACAAAAGTCCACTTTGAGTCTAGCCTTTTGCTATCAGAATTATTTGTGGGGAAGTATTTTTGCACAGATATTAATACTTTATATAATTATTTTTACTTCTGTTATCCAGCCTCGTAAGTGCATAATAAGTAAATTGATAGGGTATGTTAGTGGCTTATTCTAAGTATTTTGTTGTAAGATTACCTCTATTTTATAAGGTAGTACTAATTAAGGATATTTCAACAAATAAACAGATTAATGTTAACATATGAAAAATAACTAAACAAACAAATTATAGGAATGCACACAGTTTATCTACACTCATGGACAAAATATTTTTGAAAGTGATTTATAGAGAGATAATTTCATTTATAATTATAGGTATGACATGTAAACATTAAAATGTAATAACTCATTAAAAAAAAAAAAAACTGATATGATCCTTTTAAATTATTGTTACATTAATACACTAACTCACTAATTTGTGATGATGCTTTTATTATATATGTGGAAGACAAAATTTCCATTTTCAAGAAAGGTATGTGATAAATTAGTGTAAAAAGACTTTTGATTTTTTTTTTTTAAATTTGAAAATGGGAAATGATGTGAGTGTAAGAAAAAATATCTTCAAAATAAGAAAAAAAATTATCATGCATTATTTATTTAATGCAATAGTTTTATATGTTATTATTATCCACCCTTTATATTAATTATATATCACCTAACCTATACTTGAAGTTTTTATTTTATTTTATTTTATTTTTTTGATAAATCACATAGAAAAGGCTCGATCAACCCTCTGACCGAGAGAAGCATAGTCCAAACAAACAGCAGAATAAAAACACACAGGGACACAAATCTAGTCCTCGTGAGTAGTATGTTACAGCAGCTGTGTGTCCCATACGCTGGGTTCATCAAAACAGCGTAACATACATTTGAAGGGTTAAACATTGGATAACGAAACAATGATTTTTTATATAATTTCTCCGCCTTAAGATGGAATAAAAAACATAAGTGAAAAAGCAAGTAGAGAAAAAGAAAAAATTAAATTATTGCAGTGAAATTTAATATGAGAGGTGATTAGATCTTACTGGACATATATATATATATATATACACACACACACACACACACACACAAACTTAATGGGCTTTTGCTTTTGTTTTTTTTTTCTCTACTTCATCCTTTGAAACTTGATGTGCAATGGTTTTGCATTAATTGGCCGGGGCCATAAGTTGGTGTAACACCCTCCTAAGTATAGTATTATACTTAAGTCATAATACCTCACCTAGGAGTTGTTACAACACTTAATCGGATCTTGTCTAGCAACAATCTTCGGCCACCTTCAATCTTATTAGTCAACTTCGCCTTGGAGGACTTTCTTCGGAACTTCTGAACTATCTGGAGATAACACGGAAATAAGAGTGAGAATTTTAAATTCTTAGTAGGATTCACTAAGAAATTTCATGTCGTGTCATTGTTATTATCTGCAGCTGCTTCAGTGTATAAAAAAAGTGAACATGTTATACAAACAATTCCATTTTATAGTTTGAAAACATATGGTCCGAAGCAGAGTTAATTTTACTCATACACTTATTAAACAGAGTAAGGATTCCAGCATGAGTACAACAATATTTCATAATAATGATAATATCGATAACAAGAGCCTACTTGCAATGTCATAATGATGATAATAACAAACATTATTTGTGTGTATGTACTGTTCATCATAAAATCAAGCATATGCAAATATGTTCACTTGAATTCATGCAAAATGCACTTGTGTTTTTTTAACTTTCTTTAACTTCCTTTCCTTAGCACACCTAGGCATTACGTATCGCCGTCCCTAGGGTGCTTGCATATGTTTGAATCTTTAGTCTTTACTGCTCTTGGATAGTCTGATCTAGAAGTGAGCTTAACTCGTGACCGTTGTCACACAGTATTAACCCACAAGGGGACCCACGTGCCTCTAGGTCGGAGCGACTCAGTTGACCATCTGCCTCCAACATAGAGGGACCCAAAAGTTTTAGGTGCCTTCATAAGGAGGGACCCAATGTGCAACTGCCTCCAAATGAAGGGACTCATATCTTTATCTTTTAATTACCTTCCCTTGGAGGATCCCAAATAACTGCCTTCAAGTGAAAGAATCTCATATATTCTTCCTTCATTCATATGCAAATATACATGCTCTCATAAGAATAATTCATGATCATATCATTCATAATTGTATAACTATTCACCTTGGATCATGTATGTGAATGCTCTACATTCTTGTACATGACTCATATTATACTTTAATCATATTTGCATGCATGATTATCATAGTCATCATATATACTTGCTCATAATTTTAAATTCATAAATAATCAACTTGACTAGTAAAAACTATCAATCCATTAATCTTAATCTTGCACTTTCTGCCAAAAATTCGGCAATATAACGGATCGAGTCCGTTTCCCCATGAATAGTGCCAATACTCAGGAAAACAATTTTTTCGAGAAATCATAAAACTTCATTCATGATTCAAACATCAAATTCATGGGCACAATTGCTGCATTTAAAACATGGTTACTGTCTCAACACTTTCATTCAACCTGGTTTTTGTAAATCAGGCCACAATATCAATTTAACTCATCTGGACCTAAATTTTGGATATGTTATAGTGTTATGTGTTTATTTTCCAACCTCTTTGGTCCCATCCAATTTTGATAAATATAGCTCAAGTTATTTAAGTTTTATCCCGGCCTGCCCTGTAGTTGGCCAGAATTACACTCTTGGAAGTAAAAATTCACTAAAAATAGGAATCTAAGTGAAACCATACGAAATTAGTATCATATTAAAGTTAATAGGACAAGCTTTCATTTGCAGTAAGTTATATTTCATTTACTTTAGTAGAGCTGGAGTTATAAGTCCCAAAATTTGACCTTTCTGAACTGCCCTGTGTTGGTCTGGTTTGGACTTAGGGCAACTTTCTCGAACCACTAGAATTAAACGGTACCATATCTAATTCTAAAATTTTTATGGGATATTCTATATGTGTAAGCTTTCTAACAAAGTTGGTTGTATTCAATTCGAAGCTGTATAGGGCAAGTTTTGCCCTGAATAACCTAGTCTGCCCAGAATCAAACTCAAAAACCTAGGTCAAATTTTCAAAATTCATATCTGCCTCAATACTAATCCAATGACCTTATATTATATATGTATGGAAAGCTCTAAATATTTAGTTTCGTATAAAAATAGTTTTATCAAATTTAAATAGCTGTAGGCAGAGCCGTACACTCTGCCGTATGGACTGCCATGGGGTTTCTCACCTAGATAGCATCCTAATTCTCCACTTCTTCTAGTTTTCTCCTTCTAACTTTAATTCCAACTCAAGATTTCATGTTAATCCAACCATAAACCATCAAATACATCCAATATATCATCAAATAAATAAAGAAGAATGAAATTTCATACAGCCACAGTTTAGAGAAATTAAGAACAGAAATTGAATCCTACCTAGTTTTCAAGCTTGAGTTAACAGAAAACCAAGTCTTGAAGTGAAAGAAGTTGATGAAGGATGAAGATGTGAGAAGAATGGAGGGAGATGATGAACAAAAGGAGAAAGAGAACTCAGCTTCATGCATCGAAAGTATTGAGGGAGGAAGTGGGGTTATGTGGGTTTAAGTCATAAATGTAATAATGACTTGAAGTTGTTGGCATGGGTGGTGGAGACAAAGCCAAATCTCCCCTCCTCTTTGGCTGCATGTAGCTCTAGCAAATGAGAAGGGAGTGGCAAATTTTTGGCCACTCACCCTAGGGTTTCCAGTGTATAATTCTATTAATTCGGTTCTAGCAGTATAAAATACTAAATCTTTGCTGATTTCCTTTAAATCGGCAAAACATTACTAAATTACTTTGTAAAATTTTCTGCATATCTATTTTAATTTTTTCTAATCCTAATCTCTTTAATTAGCATCTAATTAACTTCTAATTATTCTTTAATTAATTTCTAATTAACCTTATCTAATCAATAAAATCGAATAAATCGATTAATAGCGTAGATTAAACGCTTCGCAATTTCAGAGTCTTTTTGTTTTCTATTTTCCATAGCTAATGGCATATCCATAATTTTGAGCAAGTCCAGGTATATCCCACGTCATTTCACACCAGACTACCTCCATGGCCCAATCGGCAAAGATTTAAACTTCTACGATTTCACCACATGATTTTGCTCTGCTAAAAGCCCTATTCTACTAATTCTATTTATTTAGGGACAAGTGTCATTTTCTAAAAAATTTAGGGATAATTATGGAAAAAAAATCTTTAGGGTCAACATATAATTACTAAAAGTTCTAGGCAAGGCTGCAGTTAACAAAAATTTACACAGGGGCATTTTTTTCTCATTCCTTAATTAGATGCATATTCTTAATGAGGCAAAATAATTCAATCAACAATGCTAATTAGAAGTACCATTTCTTTGGGATGTTACAATTGGCCCCAAATGCCAAATTATTTCAACCTTATGATTATTTAGAATTTTTTACTCCAATAATATCTTAGTGAAAAACTTTATGTGTTTTACTTACATAAGAAATAAGAAATTACACATTTAATATTTAATATAAGATAATACAATTTTCTATTATCAAAAGTAATTTTCATCTTCTATTACTAAGCTTTTTAAATAATATATCTTAATCTTTTTCACCATTTGATTAATATATTTTCAGTCAATTGTATATTTTTACATAAGAAATTACACATTTAATATTTACTATAAAATAATGCAATATTTTTTCTTTTCAAAAGTAATTTAAATTTTCTTAATGTTGTATCAATGATTTTTTACGTAAAAAACTTATATAATGTTTTCACCTTTCATTACTAAATTTTTGAAATAATATATCTTAATCTTTTTCACCATTTGATTTATATATTTTTAGTCAATTATATATCTTGACTTGACAACTTTTGCCTTAAGATTTAAATAAATCCTCTTCTAATTATATATACACATATGGCCACATGCAGTTTATTTTATCTCAATACATTTAAAGTTTAAATCTTGATGATTAACTAAAATAATATATGATAATACTTAATTTTATTCATAAATAATAATATTATGATATTATTATCAAATGATATCTAAGAGTGTCATTAATTACTTGTTGGAGTGAATTTTGCTTTTGTATATATATATGTTGATTCAAAAAAATTTATAATTATTCTTGATCAATTCAATTATTTGGTATTATACATTAATGGTCTATTCTTATCCTTTCAGTATATACTGCTTAAATTTCCTAGGCATCTTAAATATCTTTGACCAAAGTGTTTTCCATCAATCATATAAGAAAGCAAGAACAACATTGTAGAGGAAAGAACAAAATAAAAAAGGAGAAGAAAAAAGAGAACAGAAGGTTATCTTCACAATATGGCCAGCAGTATCAGTCTAAACTATTTCGTGGGGTTTCTTTGCATTGTTTTGATTTTGGCTTCAGGTAACAATTATTTCTTACTTAAGCTTTTTTCTTTCACAAAAATAACAGTGGTATCTCTAAAATGTTGTTTTTCCTACGTAACCTGAAATTAGGAACGAGCACAATATAACTATTTTCTTCTTCTTGTTATCCAAAATAATATATCATTTCTTTAATGTCAAAACTATGATGTGAGCACAATTTTTAATTACATATATTCTAATGATTGTAGGACCAGTAATTGGCTCAACTTTTCCGGGGCTGGATTGCATGGGCGTGGGACCTTGTCCAGATAGCAACGCATGTTTTGATGATTGTCAAAGAATGCGCTATATTAATGGTGGCATATGTATTCCTAAGGTTAACCAATGCTGCTGTAGGGAATAGCATCTTTGTCATTGTGTTTGGGCAAATGTATCTCAAACTATCAGTGTCTTTATATTTTCCGCATTAAATAAGTGGAAAAATGAATAAATTTCAATATAAACTCTTATCATTAAACAATAAAAAATTGTGTTATTATAGTACTTAATATTTTTGTCAGAATTTTCCAAATTTAATCCTTTGATTAACTAATTTTTGGTGTATTTGAGATTTAAATTCGAATGAAGAGGAAAAGATCCACTTATTATCAAGGTTGGTTAATTAATTTATTCGTGCCACTGAACCCAGTGTCATCGTCATGGTAAGGCAAACAAACGAGTTTTATGCATCTAATTATGCTGGTTTAAGATCTTGAAAAAGGAATAATTAAAATCAAATAATTAATTTGAAAAACACTATGTGAAGGTCCTCTTCAGTTTTCGCTAGCACTTGCAATCAGCTGAACCAGCTCAAGGGTTTGACAGTAGCTTGGTTTATGAATACCTCAACGAGCTAAATGTTTTGGTCATTTGTGTATTCTTTGTCATGTTTCTTTTCTTTTTTTTTTGAACCACCAATATCATGAAGTCAGTTGCACCTCAAGTAATTTGTCTCGAGTTGAGTCGGCCTATTATGCATGTAAAACTTTTCTAGAGTTTTTTTTTTTTTTTCATTTACAAGATTAAAGCCCAATATCTTACTTAAAGAGAATAAATAGTAAACCATTTGAATAAATCAAATGTTGATTTTGGTTTGTTTGTTAAGGGAACCTATAGAGTTTGAGTTTCGCGTATGTATTCTATTTTGTTTATATATGGTGTCCCTGCATTTGATCTGTAATCTTTTTGGTTTTTCTCTGGTTTGTTTGATGTCTGTTTCTGTTTTAGGTTGTTTCTCTCCTTTTGAAGAGTGCTGTGCATGTATAAATAATTATCGAAAAAAAAGCTTGAGGTTCACTTGTTTTTTACTCACTAATTCGTGAGTCAAGTTGATACAAATAGATTTAATTAATTATATTTTTGATCATCAAAATAGTATGATTTATTCATTTGGTTCCTCTGTTATAAAAAGTTTTCGTTTAATCACTCTTTTTTTTTTTTTTTAATCATTTCCCTTTAGTCCCTCCATTGACTTACCATTAGGTTTCTCCGTTAAGGATCAACTCAGCATCCCATGTGAAGAATGATATGGACTATTGAATAAAAAGATAGACCGAACCGAAAAATAATGATATTTTATATTTATAATTATATTTACATACAAAGAGTAAAAATTTTAGTTAAAAATTAATAAAAATAACTTATTTGTAATTTTTTATTATAAATTTTAATTATAGAAATAAATGTTTTAAAATAATTGTTTTATATAAATATATATGTCTTAACCTGTAATATTTAAAAGCTTTTATATTATAAGTTATGAAATAAAAAAATTTAAAAAATATAATTAAAATAAAAGCTATGAGTTGTAAGAAATAGATAAAATAATTTTATTCTATTGTAGGGGAGGAGTTTGAATCTGTTACAAAAAAAGTTATTACTATCTTTATGAACATGAAAAGAAAAAGGTTGGCTAATAATTAACGTTTAATTTATGAAATTTACTTTTTATTATTATAAAATGTTCAAATTTGAGAATTATTATAACCAAATTTAGAATTGTAAATTATTAAATGTTCATATATATTACTAAAAATTACGCCTAAATTAATTTTAGTAATTTTTTAAATAAAATATTACTTTTGAGATTGTAAATATAAATATCACAATTTTTTAGTTTCTTCCTATAAAGTACAACAATTTTATCTTCTGGTCCCAATCCCGCCAAAATATCAGATTTTTTTTATTTTTAATTTGATCTGTCTTTTTATCCATCATTCCATTTCAGCCCTGACAACCGGCAATGGAGGGACCAAATATAGGTATAAAAAAATTACGATGGACTAAACAGAAAATTCTGAAAATGAGGACCAAATATATATATTTTAAGGGAGCAAAAACATAACTAAGCCATACAAATATGTATAATAAATCTTTAAAAAAAATGATAACAATGATAATAATACTTAAATTTATGATATGTAAGCATATTTAATTTTAATTTTAGTCAAAACAAATTATTATGTAACTAATATATGAAAAACATGTATATTTTATTGAGTTACAAGTCTAAATCTCATTTAATTTTACAAGCTCACTTCTTATAAGACTCAATATAGTTCAAAGCAAGGATGTAGTTTCTCCCTATTTTCGGGAATTTCCATTGGACTGCCCCATTTGTAACCCCAAATTTAGGGAACTTTTCCCATGAGGATAGGGATAGGGATCAAAATTCTCCTAAAGTAGATGTCGGGATAGAGGTAGGGATCATATTCCCTACCTCGCAGGATTTCCCATATATATATATATATGAAATTACTCAATTCCTGTCTCATAGGGAGGAAGAGCGTGTCCTCTACTTGGTCATGTAGGCCATCGAGCTGTTCCAATTTGACATAAAGTATGAGATGTGGACTGCCATTAAAGCCCATGCATTGGCATATTTCATCACTGAGATAGTAGATGATCATCCAATGTCTGAGGTCATGGACTAGACTCTTTGCGTAGATAGATCATCAAACCATTATGGAAGTGGAGTCGGTGTTATTCTAGAAAGCCTAAATGGCCTCTAGGTTGAGCTATCATTCAAATTTGAGTTTGTGGCTTCCAATAACCAAGCTGAATACGAAACCTTCATAGTAAGTTTGAAGTTATCAAGCCAAGGACTAGCTCCTGCGATGATACCTAGAGAAAGTCTAGACTTTATAAAGGGAGTTGAACCATTACGAGGTGAAGTATATTCCTCAAATGCAGAATGTCCAAGCTAGCATAATGTCAAAATTAGCATTCACAAAGCTGGGAGATAATATGAAAAGTCTCCTTCAGGAGACTTTGAAAACACTATCCATATCCATGGACCCAAAGGTGGCCCAAGTCGAGGGACCGTCAAATTGGATGACTCCTATCATGCAATATCTAGAAGAGGACTTTTTGCTATCCGATCCCCGAGAAGCCAAGAAGATAACTCGAGAGGCCTTTTATTACACTCTGATCAATGGCCAACTCTATAAAAGAAAGTTTATTCAATCTTTATTAAAAATATTTGGACTTGAATCAAGTAATGTGTGTTCTGAAAGAGGTATATGAAGAATCCTATGGACTACATCTAGGAGGAAAATCATTGGCTTTCAAGGTTATGAAGGCTACTAGCCCACCATGGTTCGAGATTTCAGGGTGTTCGTGAAGTGCTATCCCTAGTACTAGCAACATTCTCACTTCCACATTGCCTCGCCTGAAGAGTTGAAGATAATTAGCTCGGCTTGGCCATTTGAGCAATGGGGGATGGACTTGCTAGGTCCTTTCCCACTTGCCCTTGGACAATTGAAATATCTAATTGTGGCTATGGATTACTTCACAAAACGGATCGAGGCAGAACCCCTCTCGACTATCGCGATGGCTTAGTGTAGGAAGTTTGTCTGGTGAAACATTATAAGCCGCTACGGAGTCCCAAGTTCCATCATCACCGATAACAGGATGTAATTAGTGGATAGAAAGTTTCGTGAACTATTCTTTGGCCTAAAAATCAAGCATCACTTTACTTCGATAAAACATCCGTAGGCTAATGGACAAACTAAATCTTCAAATAAAGTCATTTTACAAGGCTTGAAAAAATGCCTGAAAGAAGCTAAAGGCTTATGGTCTGATGAACTTGGTAGAGTTATGTGGGCTTATCGTTTGACTCCTCATTCAAAGATAGGGGAAATCCCCTTTCGGCTGACTTATGGAGCAAATGCAGTGATCCTGATGGAGATTGGAGAACCAAGTCCTTGAATCGTCCTCTTCTCAAAGGATGCCAATAGTCAAAGAAGATGCAAAAAAATTGACCTACTACCCGAGATATGAGAAAAAGTGAGAACCTACGAAAAAGCTCTCAAAAGGGAAGCTGCAAGGAGATGCAATGTGAGCATTGTTCTCATGTTTCATAGAGTTAACATTGGAACCTTGCAACCCAGACAAAGGAAACTAGCGACAAACTGGTAAGGTCCATATCAGGTGGCCGAAGTGCGTGGGAAATGCATGTACAAGTCAGAGACATTGATGTGTTTTGAGATCCCAAGGTCATGGAATGCCATGAATTTGCAAGGGTTTTACAGTTGAAGTTATGTAACCTATGGGAGTGTAGGTATACTATTTTACCAAGGGAGGTTCAATGAGGTGCGACTTATATAGGGCCAGGTTGCTTTTCACTGCGGCATCCGATTTCTCATACTTGTTTGTAATGAAAGGAAGTCTTTACCACAACTTCCTACATTGTATACTACTTCAAGTTATATTAATAAAGTTTTCTTGTGATTGCCAAAGAAGATTCGTTCTATGTTTATTGTTATGTTGGATTAATTGATCCATTATCTCTGAATTGATGAAAGATTGATCACCTCTCAGCCCAGATTTACAACCTCTTAAGTAAATGACATAAGCCATGGAGTACAAAATTAACATAGAACACTTAAGCAAAAGCCTTGAATCAATAACTTCAAAAGAGTTTAAACAAAAGCTCGTAAAAGGCACCACAGTTGATATTCTACAATAAGCCATATCATATAGAGGGTGAAAATTCCACTATAACAAAAATAGAAATGAAACAGAACTTAAATCTAAGCGGCCTCGAGCTTAAGGTCATCTTCGAAGGGATTCACCATGGGCAGATCTTCAATTTGACTATTGAGCACATGACAGAAAAGCCTTACTTCTTTGAAGTTGTGGTCCCAACAAATTAGTTTGACCTACTCCATGATGTTCTTGAATGACTCCTCCAAGGACTTGCCCAAGAGTCCTTGACATTCACAACCTCGGCTATTAGTTCTTCAATCCTCTTCTCAACACTGGCCTTGTTTACCTCTGCTTGCAAATTAGCCACTTCTAGGTTGGAGAGCTAGGTCCTTGATTCTTCCAATTTTTTCTCTGCCAGCTCCGCCCTTGCCTTGAGCTCAAAGGAATGGGATAGCAGTTAGTTGTTGGCTTGTTCTAGCTCCTCTTTCTTCTTTTGTAAGGAAGATATCTTCTCTTCCAGGGCTTGAACTTCTTCTTAGGTTTTATAACTTGTAATATAACTAATGGCTTGGAGAAGCGGCATATAACTACTACTTTCAATAGACATGTCTCAACTTGCTTTAAACTGCCACCCAGGTTCACCTCGTTTAATTGCTTCTTGAAGGTCAGGGTCAAGAATTCCTTATCTATGAATTCAACAAAAAGGAAGTCCTTCAAAAGGACTAAGTGAACAAAAGAATTGCTCGAGCCTAGAGACTCAATAACATTAACCACCTCGATCCTTGTAGAGGAGGAGGAGTATGCCCTTTTCTTTTTGGTGGCAAGACCTTCAGCATCTGCAAAGATTAGACCCTAGGAGCTAGTGGAACTCGAACTTCCATACTTCTACCCTTCTCTACCTTTCGCTTTGATATCCAACTTCTTAGCTTAATGATATGTGCATCTGATGCCATCTTAATAAGGACAAAAAGCAAAGTTAAATATATGAGAAAGAGATAAACCAAAGTTTGGGAGCTTGAAAAGAAAATTACAAACACTAAAGGGAGAGATAACCTAAGTGCTTCTAGGTCTAGTCAACATCAGCATTCAAGGTCTTTTTCAGATTAACATGTTTCTTTCCCCATCATCAAAGAAAGAAATCTATTATGTCCTTTTCTTTCAAGTCTAAATCCTTCTCTTCAAAGCGTGGAACCAAGAAATCCTTGTTCTAACAATAGGGAAATTTGGGAGAACATTCCTCAGTGAGAAAGAAGGGGACAGAACCTGGAACTTCGTATATCTTAAAGTACACTTCCTTGAAACTATGGTAAGATTCTTCATAAAGGTTAAAGATCCTTCGATTTAAGTAAGCTCAAAGGGACAACCAACCTAGTCTGGCCTTGCTTTCATTAGGGTGAGTTATGGTAAACAAATAGACAAAGGCCTTCAAGGAAACCCGGAGATCTAACTACTTGCATATTTGCTCAAATTCACATACCATAGCCTTGCTATTAGGGTGTAATTAAGTTGGAGCAACTAGTGTATGCTGAAGAACAGAAATTTGGAGCTCAGAAAATGGAAGTTGTATGCCAAGACAGGTGATAAAAGCATCGTACATCCATAACCAATGGTTGTTTTCACTCATGTTCGAGAAGTAGACGCTCTTATTCTCATCAGGAACCTCTCAAACATAGCCATAGCTTGCCTTCGATAAGGATGCAATCTCCTCCTTTAGATTTCAAAGATACTCCTCGTTGATTAAGGAAGGAGTACCTAATACCTCCTTGTCCACCTAGTGATATAAAGTATCAATGGAAGACAGAAATAGGAGGACTTTAGGGCATGGATGCAGCCCTCATCTTCCAATATGCTGCAGGAAACCACCAGGCATAAGAATTCCTATTGTCTAGAATTTAGGTAAAGGGAAATTAAAAAAAAAGGGGGGGGCGGAGAACAAACTCCTATTCCTTCTATGACTAACAGTGGTTTATCAAAAGGAGTCTTTCGTGGAAAAGGGAAAGGGAAAAGGCATAGTTGATGAAGGGAACATGCACCACCCCACCATGGAGGCAAGCGTAAGAAATAGTCATCACCGAAACAAAAAGAAATGCATCACTCATAACCTAGAAAACCTATCGTGCCTAGAAATACACTAAATATAAAAGAGAGATAGAACGAACATAAGGTGTAAAACTATCGAGAGTGATAAAAACAAGCTTCCTAATGGTGGTTTGAGCCTCCGAAATCTCCTTCGTGAAGTGAATAGCAAAAGCAAGGATGGAGGAGGAATATTTGAGAAATTATAAGAGTAATCAAAGGGAGAAGGGGGAATAGTTATCTAAGAGAAAGCCTCTCTGCGTGAAATGAAACATTGTGAGGGGCCATGATGTCTTTTTAACACTATAGTAGGGGCAAAATAGGAAATTAATAAAAAACATGAAATCATTACTTACCTAGAGCAGTGCACTTGAAACGCCATGTGTCCTTGTAGCATTGGAGCACTCCTTGATGTACCTGCACATCTTTTCAAAATCCTCTTCCTGTGACATCATTGAAATAGAAAATCTTTCAATCGGGCGCATCCTTGCTAGACATATTTGAATCTTGGCAACTTCCATAAAGGGAAATGGGTTACAGAGTATGTTTCAAACTCAGAGCCCAAAGATTCTTTCTTTGGTTTGAGTTCAGGGGCACTGTAATGGGCAAGAAGATAGGCCCAGGAAGGAAGGCCAAATGATCAATTCATGGCCCAAGTTCGGGTTCAACCCTAGGAATCGCACTTGCTAAAGTCCACTTGCAGAATAATGAGCTCATGATATTGAGGTTTTCATATCTCAGGTCACGACAAGTAGTTGCCTATCTCCACTAATGGTGAAACGAAATGGTTCAACTCAAATCTAAATATGTCATATATAGGCAGAAATCGAAACTACCAAGTATGACATCTTTCATACTTACCTTGTATCTCTAGAACTCCTACTGAGCTGACTTGATCGTTAGAGTCATTATAAGTACACTCCAACTATTTCGTTGTTTTCTTGTTAAAAAAAAAAGAAAAAAAAACTTTAGTGGATATGCTAATACTTTAATAATTTTTATTATTTTTTAATTTGAAAAATAAGATAAAGAAAGAAAAAAAAAAAACCGGTAAGTGACAATCAATGTATATACGTTTGGTCAAATCCATTAATATTCTATTAATTTGTGCGCAGAGGATACCACAAGGATCCACCTCTTACATAAATGCTATTAAAAACACAGGCGTTAAATGTTCAATTTATTTACTGGTTATAATTATGTTGACCATTTTAGTTTTAAGATATGTATTTTCCTTATTTTACTCCAACTGTAGCTCTACAGATTGCTCCTAATCTACAGCGATTAATTTATTTAAATTTGATAATATAAAATAATACTATTTAATAAAGAAAGAGAATAATAAATTTTAATGAAAAGAGAAAAATAATAAATCCAATAATTAATTAAAATATAGAGAATTTTTTTTTGGTAAGATAGACAATAAATCTAATTTAATTATATAAGGTAAAAATTATAACAGAGCAGTTGGTGAAATAAAAATTAAAAGTTTCTATAAAAATATCACGTTTTTAATAAATAATTAAAAATAAATATCTTCACATTGAAATTTTTAATAAATAATTATAAAAAATGTAGTTGACATAAAATTAAAAATAATAATAAAATAATTTTTTATAATTATGAAAATTTAGTAGAAAATATTATATTTTTAATTATTAATTAATAATAGAAACATAAGTTATTAATATTTCAAAAATTTTCACTATGGAGTGTCTGTTTCAAGGTTTAAAATTATATAGAAATCTCATTCTTGGGTATTCTATAAAAATTGTTTGTTTAGCATTAATAATTCTCGGGAATATTTGTTGAGCTTTTAAGAACAAATTAAAAACTTGTTTGGTTTATAACATATATTTCTAAGAATATATAAACGATAATTCTCAAAATACCCCTAATGTAATTAATTGTATTATTTACTATTATTAACTGGGAGATATTTTAGTATTTTTGTTTAATAATTTATTTTTTAGCTATTTATTATATATGTTGATGTGAAATATCTTTACATAAATATTTATTGATTATTTAAAAATATTATAAAAATAGCAGAATTTTATATAATTAGTAAAAAAATTTAAACTAAAACTGTTTATGTTTTTCAATTATTTGTTGAAAACGTAAATATTTCTAATGTAGTTTCTATTTTTTATTTCACTGCCAAATCCTGTTATTTTTATTAATAATTTTATTTTATTTTATTAACATTTTTATAAATATTTATTACAATCTTTTATGTGAAAATATTTATGTTCTTAATAATATTTATATCAATATTTTCACATTAAATATATAACAAATAACCATAAAAATGTACGTTTTTATAATCATTTTTTTTAAAAAAAAATTAACTTGAAGAAATTTTTTATATAGTTTTTTAAAAATCTAAATATTTTTACTAAAATTTTTAATTTTTATTCCCCTAACTCCTTTTTTTTCATTATTTTATAATTTTTAGCTTATATAATCAAATCTTCTCTCTTTCTTAATTAATTATTGAAATTTATTGTTTCTCTCTCTTTATTAAAACTACAAACAATTACCATCATTTTCATTAAATTGTATCATCTTGAGTTATTAAATTTTAATAAATTAAATGACAAGGATTACAAGTAAGTCGTTGGACTTAAAAGGCATTTGCATGTTCAAATATATGACAACTTGACTCTTATATTTTACAAAAATAAATGTACTTCTATCATTTTAATTTATTTTTCAATTTGAACAATTTGATTCAATGTATTTGAATTGAACTATTTGATTCAATATATCTGAATATAATTATATCCAAATATATTAATTTAAAAATAAATTAAAATATACAAATTAAAAGATAAATTGAAACAAATAGAGTAAGTTATATTATTAAATGCTTGCGTTGAAGAATCGAGCTCACATACTAGTAATAATTCAAGTTGTGATTGTCCTTTCAATTTTCGGCAGCAAAAACTCTTTTTTTTCTTTGACTAGGATATCTCTTGCATCTTATAAATAGCCTCAACAATGGGATTAACTATTCATCATTCAAGGAAGCAAGAGAAGAGAAGGTGATCTTTGCATAATGGCTATCAACGTTAGTTCAAACTTTCGCTTGTACATTCTTTGCATGGCTTTGGTTTTGGCTTCAGGTAACAAAATTTGTTCCATAATTAATTTACATATTCAGCGAAAAAAATTACAATAATATCTTTAAATTCTGTTTTCCCTTCGTGAATTGAAGTTAGGAACCAGAAAAACTTGATTAAAATTCTTCTTATCCAAACTCAGTTCAGCGAGCTTGAGTGTGATAGAATTTTCTCATATTCGTTTTCTTGTCTTTTGCTTACTAAAAGGTTCGCAATTTCTTTCAAATTCTATATCATTTTAGAATAACCAACAAGATATTGATCCAAGTAAAAGGGTTTAGGTCCCTTAAATATGAGATGCTAAGTTCAATCTCGAAATTTGTATGTATAGTAAAAAATATGGTTGAAAGAGATTCCACTTAGACGTTTGATCGTATCTCGGGAGATTAGTTTCTTACTTATCGAGCGAGGGAATACTCTAAGAAATTAAAAAAAGAGTTTAAGTGGTATCTGTTGTTGTGTAAACTCTTTTCTGTTTGTCACAACCAAATAGAAATAGGGGAAAGTCCCTCATTATAATGGGTAGTTATTTGTATGAGTTGACACTTTTTACTATTTCTATTGGCTGACAGTGTAAAACTATTTTACACTGTCAGTGCATTTAAATTAAATTTTAAAAAAAAATCATTTTAGAATAAATATTTTGTTTTAGTTTATTAATATTCTAGATACAGAGATAAATGCGAATCCAATATGTATAATGCACTTAAGAAGATTCCTATCTAATTCCTGGTACGTGATCCACATCCATTAAGCAAATGAATACACTAATTGTTGTTCCCCAATTCTTTTGAATTCATGTTAGTCATTCATCTCATCTCATCTCGCAAGAAAGAAAGAGATACGATGGAGAAATCCCCATTAAAAGGCTATCTGCAGCTGTAAGCCTTATCATTTACAGATTTTAGGCATGCATCTCTTTAATTTGGCTTTTGCTTCTGGAGAAAAAAGGTTTAATCGATCACTTAAAGAAAGTGTATGCCGAACTTTTGTTCTTTTATTATTCTTTTTATGGCAAACTATATATGTGGGTTGTTCTAATTTTTTGGCCTAATTGAGGTATATACATGCACATAATATTGAATATTGATTAATTTAGTTATGAATAACGTTTACACGATAGTTGCTTAATCAAAAGTAGATCGATCATTACTTTAGTCACGATCAGTAATTTTCTTTTGTAAAGTAACTTTCTGAGTACTAATTTATAGTTTCATAGTAATCCGTATATACAAAATAAAATGAATAAATTCATGGCAATGATGTGCTAAACTTTCTTGAAAGGATAGCAAATTAAGAAGCACGTGCATACAATTTCTTACATGTTTGGTTTGTAGGACCAGCAAATGGGTTATCAGATCCGGGGTTTGTTTGCATAGGACAATGTACTTCTGCTGCAATTTGCAAACAAGTCTGCTTGAAGAAGGGCTATAAGAAAGGAGGCTTCTGTGTAGGAGGATCTCGTGAGTCTCAACTGGCATGTTGTTGTAATGAGAATTGAGTTATATTAAATCCTTCGGTGTATGGCTATAAAATAAAATTAACACCTGAAGGTAATTAGAGTTTTTAAGAATACTGTAATTCATAAACTAAAATTATCAAATGATGCAATCTGAAATGAAATCGCTTACGGAGTGATTTACTTTCAAACGACGAGGAAGGTATTGAGTGTACCTCCGTCATATAGTTCCTCTCCTACTGTTGTCTCTTAATCGTCGTGTTTTATAAATAAAAAAATAATAACATTAACAGAATTTTAACTTTAAGAGTGTGTTCAATAAAATGGGAAGTATAATTTCATAAACAAACTCTACATGATTATATACAGAACTTATCCATAAAATTATAGCCATATTTTTATCAGATATCAAACACATTCTAAAAGCTAAATTTAAAACCTAAAAGCTTAAAGAAATTGACTTTGTATATAATAACGAATAACATCTCTATGTGCACTATAGAAGAACTAACAAATTTTCTCCAAATCTAATTGCCAGCGTAGGTTTTCTCAAATATAACACTAGATAATAAAAATAATAAATAAAAAACTAATTAAGCAGTGTATAAAGTATCAAGCCCCAAAAAGAATCGAAGAGGAAGGGAATAGAGCTCTAAGAGCTTCGAGAAGAGAGAGCTCGATCAAATGAAAGTGAATTGGAATTACAAATTATGATCTGATGAATTACATGGCGATGAGTTTATTTATTAAATTACTTTCTTAGAGTAATCGCTAATTCCAACAATCTCGAACAGCTATGAATTTGACAATTAGAGGCAATTATGAAGCTCTTTCCTAATATACCCCCTCAAGCTCAGCAAAGAAAGTTGATGACCTCTGAGATTGGACCTGAAATTGAGGAAGAAGCAGCAGAAATTGGCTTGGCTAATATGTCAACCATTTCTTATGATGAAGGAATGTGACTCACCACCAATTGCCTTTGAATTACTTTGTCCTTGACCAAAAAATAATAATAATAATAAATCCAATTCGAAATGGTGGACCTGTTTTGGAGAACAGGTTTTCTGTAAGGGAAATTGCCCCTTGATTGTCACAAAGCATGCCCTTGAACATCAATATTCAACTCCTTCAATAGGGTCTGCAACCAAGTCCACTTTGTCATGACAGCAGCAAGGCTTCTAAATTAAGCTTTAGTGTTGGATCTGGAGACCACATGCTGTTTCTTTAAAGACCAACGAATGAGATTAGCACCCAAATAAACACAATAGCCTGTTGTTGATTTGCTGTCATCTAAATCTAAGCCCGAATCTATCATAGACTGCAAAGAACAGTAGCTGCTAACACCGATGAAAAATTAGGCCATGAGAAAAAGTACTATTGAGATATCAGAGAATCCTGTTAACAACCTTCAGTGAGTCTCCAAAGGATTATGCATGAATTGGCTCACTTTGTTGACAACAAAAGCTATCTCAGTCCGTGTTATAGTTGCAAACTGCAAGCCCCCACCAAGGATTGATACTGAGATAGATTCTCACATGGAACATACCTTACAGCAAAAAGCTTTTGACAACTCACCATTGATGTTGGCATCAGCTTGGCATTCTCCCAATGAACCTTTCTTAACAAATCTTTAATGTATTTTGTTTGATTTAAGTGCATAACTCCATCAGCAGTAGAGACAGTTTCAATCCCAACAAAATAATGCAAATTCCCTAAGTTCTTGAGTGCAAACAAGTTGTGGAGGCTAGCAATGAGATCACTAATCTACTTTGGATAAGAACCTGTGGTGAGAATGTCATCGACATAGATTTGAATGTAGATTGTAGATGTGAGAGTGGCCCTAAAAAGGAGGGAAGAATTGCACTTGGTGCCATGAAAGTTTAGTTGTAACAGCTTGGAACTAAGCTTATCAAACTAGGCCCTTGGTGCCTATTTAAGACCATACAAAGCTTTATTGAGCTTGAATACCAAGTTAGGATTAGAACTTTGGAACCCTTCAAGCTGCACCATAAAAACCTCCGCAGCCAAGTCTCCATTCAGAAATGCATTACTGAAGTCACATTTTCTGATTGTCCAACCTCGAAAGAACAATGGTAAGAATGAGCCTCACGCTAGCTGGTTTTACAACAGGACTAAAAGTTTCAAAAAAATCAAAACCCTCTTTTTTATGGAAACCCTTTGCTACAAGCCTTGCTTTATACTCAGAAATACTACCATCAAGATTATGCTCCACTCTAAACACCTACTTACAGCCTATGGGTTGTTTACCAAGGGCAAAAGTGACTAATGTCTAGGTATTGTTCCTAAGTAATGCAGCATGCATATTCTTCTTGTATCGCTTGGAACCTGAGGGCATTGCATAGCCTGCTTGAAAGTTTGAGGCTTAGAAGTGGACAAATCAAGTGCTGGAGCTTTCAACACTGCAACATAAGTCTTTGGCTTAGTAATACCGGGTTTGCTCTTGTTTGCATGGGCTGACCATTAATAGAAGCAACACAGGAGCTAGGTACTATAGGAACAGGTTCTGATATAGGTTGAGAAATCTACAGAGAAGATGTTTGTGGCATAGGCAACACCACTTCAATTGCTACACTAGTAGAACTACTAGTAGCATTAACAATAGGTGAGAAAGCACAACAAAAACCAGTTGGAGCACTCACGTGTGGTGAGGATATAGGGCAACTAGTATGGCAGGTACAACAGAGGATGAAACGGTGGGTGAGGAAATAGTGAAAGGTAATTAGGCAGTGTCAGTAAGAAATGTGAAAGGAAAATGCTCATTAAAGATTAAATACCTTGAGTGTAAATCTTGCCATTAGGTGTTAAGCATTTGTACCCTTTTGTTGTGTGGCATAGCCAAGAAAAGTGCATTTGATGGATTTGTAGTCAAAGTTGTGATTGTAATAAGGTCTAAGATACAGGAAACAAGCACATCTATAGGTCTTTAAGGTAGCATAATCAAGTTTATGTGAAAAAGAAGTTCCAAGGGTATGAGATTGTTCGCGTTTGGCGAAGGCAGTATATTTATGAGATGCACTGCAATGGACACAATATTATCCTAATGCAGCAACGGTAAGGAGGCTTGACCTAACTGAGTGAGGGCCATTTCTGTGAAGTGTTTATGTTTCTTTCTGCAGATCCATTTTGCTCATGTGAGTAGAGACAGTTTAAGCGATGAGCTATGCCATTGGACCTTAGATGATTAACAAAGACATTGGAAAAGTAGTCCTTGCCATTGTCTGCTTGAAGTGATTTAATTCTTTTTCCAGTTGGAAGCTGAACAACAGCTTGAAATTGAAGAAAAGCTTTAAATACTTCAAATTTAGCACGCAGCAAGTAGATCCATGTAAACTTTGAGTAAGCATCAATACACATAGCAATTGAAGCCAATAAAGGAAGTAATAGGAGCAGGGCCCCAAACATCAGAAAATATCAGTTGTAAGGTTCAGTATATGTGGAAATAGAAGAAAGAAAAGGTAATTTGCGACTTTTGCCCATATAATAAGCATCACACAAAGACTACATTTTATAAGATGAAAACAAGATATTACATGATCTAAGTACTCTATGAACAACTATAGAAGAGGGATGTCCAAGTCTGTTGTGCCAAAGACTGAAAATTACATTAGTGGACTTATTTTCTACATTCAATGTTGTCTTTTGCTTTCTGCCATTGAAGGTTGCAATATCCATATTGTCAAAGGCATAAAGACCTCTTCTAAGTTTTCCTTGGAGTACAATCTCCTTCGTATCTGAGATTTTACAAGACACTATAGGTTGTTTAAAAAGGCACAGGTTCGTGTGCTTTGGCTTTATTTGGATGAAATTTAAAAAGAAAAAAAAAAAGCACTTGATTTGTCTTTGGCAAATTTTGAGACACTGATGAGATTTTTGGTCAAATTGGGAACATTCATTAATTTGTTTAAATGGAAAGAAGTGTTTGATATATAAGAGTGTAACAGTGAGTGCCCCAACATGGTTTATAGTCATACCTTGGTCTTTTCCAACTTGAACCGCGTCAAAGCCATTATAGTCCACACTAGACAGCAAGTTGCTAGGTTTTGGAGTGAGGTGATGAGTGGCTCCTGAGTCAAGATACCAGGATGAATCAGCAACAAAAGAGGCAATGGCCAAATGAGCATAAGGATTGAGTATAGCATGTGTTACAACATGTGCTTCAGGATTATGGAAATTAGCTAGCGGTGGGGGATGGGTTAACTTGACTGATGAGGATTAGGGACATTGTGATCAAATTGATAATAGCAGTTCCAAGCCATGTGACCTCATTTCCTACACATTTGACATAATGGCCTGTTACTACTTTGCCAATTGCCACAACCTTCGGTAGATCTGCCACGGCCTCGCCAACCATCTCCACCTTATCTTCCATACCCAGAACCTTTAGTTGAACTTGGATCTCGATTGAATCTTCTTGAACCCTATAATGAAGATTGAGCCAAATGAGCCTGAACTAACTCCATTTCATTCTTTTTATCCTTCTCAAGCCTCTGCTCTCAAGCCATGAGCAAGGCTTCAATCTCCTCCACAGCATAGGTTTAGATCGAGACATAATTAAAGTGATAAATCCATCATTGTTATCTCGTAATCAGTGTCTATTGGTGTACCAACAGCAGCCAAATTGTCAACCAATTTCTTGTTCCAGAGTAAATACTCAGCTAGGGCCTTCCTTCTGCACTGAATTTAGTTGAGTTTTCAGCTGCTTGATCTCGGATCTAGTTTGTGAAGCAAAATATTTTTCTATCTGCTTCCAAATCTAGTCTGATAATTTGCAAGCTACTATTCTTATGGTGAAAGGCGCTGCCATGAAGGCCAAGAACCAAGACATGAGCAACTTGTCCAGTTGCACCCCATGGAGGTATTCTTGTACCACATTAGCATTAGGTTCTTCTTGCTCAATGTTGAATTTCTTCATAATTTGATCTTTTTCAAGATAACTCCATGTAACACCTTACTAGTTTTTTTATTAACCTATTTATTACCAATTATGATTAATAACTAATCTAGTATGCATCATTGATTATTCTTTTATTTTTAATTTTATTATTTTTGAGTAACTAAAGTGTATTACTAACTCATTACTTTTCCCCTGATATACAGAAATCATTTTTTTCTTTTAGTGACTACTCCCATACTAATTAATATATGCAATCCAATTGTACAGTCATTGTGCTGACTAAGACATACATGTGCAACTCTGTGGTCATGTCCACTAAACGAAATACATAAGAGAGCTTTATATAATATTCTACAAATGTTGAGTATCACAACGAACCTGAGCCTTGCTATCCTATTAGATACTTAGAAACACCAAGAAAATGGGTGAAATGCTAATCTCAGTATGGTGGGTGTTTTTAGGGGTCTGTGGTACACCCAAAAATCTTTTAGGTTTAGACAGGCAAGTGCATGTGTATATCTATAATAATAATAATAATAATAATAAACAAGCAGTACAGACAACATAAATAGGCCACAATCACATAATTAAAGCTTGGAAAACACTTAAAAGGTATATAGAAAATAGCAACATATAAATACATAAGACAATCCAAGATATAAGTGAGATAATTGAATGAATGCATAAGGCATTGGGTTAAAATGCATGAGACAGTCATAATATCATGAGGTGCACTTTTTTTTGCTTTGTTAGGTCTTTCCACTTTTTCGTAACTCCATGTAAGGGAAACTAGAGGGAAAATCATTGATTTGCAAAGAGCTCTCCTTTCATGGTGTCCCTTGACTCAAATCTAATATCATAACTATAAAGCCCTTGCATGGTTACCACTATAGCCCATGGACCTTTGGCTCGATATCCATGGTCATCCTCAACATCATAATCGCAGGGTCCTTCCCTTAGTACCACTTTAGCCCATCTGACCCTTGCCATAGTATCACATGGTCATCCTCAACAAAGCAGAGCTGTGAATATCCCATCAATCTACTTTGAGGTGGGGTCAAGATATTCACCAAAAGTTTTCAAAGGAATTGTTCATGCATGAATATCTATACATTTACATTGTCATGCTTTTAGATCTTTATTACATACTCATGCAGGAAATAGTTTATGCTCGGACGCTGTATCCCACAAGCATTATGTATTTAGCATATGAGTATACATGAAATGTCATGAGTCATGTTTAGCATATACAAGCCCAACATAGCAAATCAAATAAAAATAAAACACCACTTTATTTTCTCAATTGGGTTGGGCCCACAAGTTTAAATTTTTGTCAAATCCTTTTTCATTTGCTTTTGCCACTTAGTCTCTAAATTGTTATATTCATTCTCATTTGTTAAAGTTGAGAAAATTCATGTTTTTATCCTATTTCTTTTATTTGAACCAAAGATATGCCGAAAAAGGCCTAATCCAATTCATAATTGCCACAAAATAGTATAGATTCCAACCCAGTAGATTTTTGAAAAATATCTTTAAAATAGTAAACTACTTCTAAAATTTGTAAAAATTTATTAGTAAGCTCAACATGTCCAAATTTTGTGTCAAAATTCTAAAGATAGCTTAGGCAACAAAATTCAAACAATTTAGACATCCGAAATCCATTTTCAACTTCTTAAATTTATTAAAAATAGTAAAACCATTCTAAAAATCTCACAAAAGTTCCAATCATATTCTAAGGTGTTATTAAGATGATGACCAAAAATCGAATCAAAATTCGCAGATTTAGTATATTAACCATAGTTAAGATAACTAGATCGGACCGGCCGGTCAGACCGATCCAACAGGGAACTGGACTCCAAGCGAGTCCGGTCTTCACCATAAAATCAGATACGGTCAAAATCGGTAAACCAATATGAACCAGAATGGTCAAATCGGCTGACCAGTTTGTTTTTTTTTAAAAAAAAATAGTAAAAATGCTATTGTTTCTTTTATAAAAAAAAGAAAAAAGAAGAAGAAGCTCAATCAAAACAAAAATTTATTTCTTTTAAAATCTTCATTCTTTTATTATGCTATACTCTTAAATTAATTTAAAAATAAAAAACTAATAATTATTATACTGTCTATAAATATTTTCGAAGAGAAATGTAAGTGAAAATTAAAATAAATGGATTTTACATTTAAGATATTTGATAAAGTGCCTCATAATAAATATTATTTTGTATTAGTTATATTATTGTTAATAATTTAATATAATTTTTTTTAATTAATCATATATATATATATATATATATATATAAATAACTAAATATATAATTTTTTATTATGTTTCAGTTGAACCCTCAGTTGAACCTTTAAACCCCTACCTTGACCGGTTTGATGCCCGGTCCGATTTTCTGAACATTGATATTAATAGAAATGACCAATTTCGAAGGTTCTAGTAAATCATCACAAACTTCAAAACAGGGCAGTCTTGTCCCTAATTTTTAAAAATAGTAAATCATCACAAAAAATCATGAAAAATTTACAAGTAGATTAAATGTTAACTTCAACATATAAAAATTTCAAATTAAAATAACAAGGTTTGTTAAATTAAAAAAAAAATTGCTCATCAAGGCTGTCCAATATCCAGAATAGAATTCCAGCACTTTAGCACATAGAAGAATCAAAGTATAACCATCAACACATCACAAATATCAACCAAAATCAAAGAAAATCATAGGAGGGTTAAGTAGGAGATACCTTACAGGAGGGTTTCTTGATAGGAATATAAGCTAGTGATAATAAACATTAGCTCTTGGTGCATCTTGGTAGAACCCTAGCTAGTAGGGGGTTACTAGCCTAATGTGTTTGACCAACACGTCCAGAATGAATATTTATGATACACTAGAGTCAAGTTATCGTGGCCGCTCAGATGTAGAATTCACACTAGGGACAAGTTGTCGGTGCCGCCTAGTTGTGAATTGGATTTGGTATTGCTAGGGTCAGGTTGTCAAGACCACTCAATTAGGAAGCTAATTCTAGAATAGAAACCTCCCCTAAGATTTACGGTTAACATACTTTCACTATACATGATTTGTTACAAATATTTTCAAGTGTTCTATGTATATATAAAGAAATTTATGGCTATCTTAATTCGAAATGTGATTTGATGAACTATGGATATTTCAGGGATATATCATATATGAGGTATGTCTTTATGGAAACTTTTATGGTACTTTTGACATGCATAAGTATTTTTACTTGAGAAATGACTTATGGGGTTACAATAATATAGTGGAATTTTTCGTTGGATTTGTGTGTCAAGTTTTACAATTATGATTCCTTAAGAATATGCTTTCTTAATAGACTTATATTTTGAGAAAAACTCATATTTAAACTTGTTCCACTCCTATTGTAGGTATATTGTCTCTCACTAAATCTGTTGAGTCACTCCTTATCTCTCCACATTTCATATAAACAGAGGTTAGGTCCCTTTGCTCCACCGTAGTGATGGTTTTCTTTCAGAGAGTCTTCCCGTCCAATAGCCCATTGGTTGTATGAACCTCTTGATAAGTTCATCGTTGTATCTGATACTCTATGGTACCACAAGCAGGATCCAACCTAGCTTATCTTATCTTTACATGGTGATTTTGTAACTTTTATAGAAGTTACACAAGTTGATATATGTAAACTTATTTGAATGCATATTTGCTATCTAGTTGGTTGAGTCTATGTTGTGTTAAGAAGTGATACATAAGGCTTGCTAAGCGACGTATTCTTTATGAGCTGGTCACGGCCTGGGTTAGGTCATGACAAATTACATGGAGATAGGTTTTATATATCACGTACAATTATGTGTAGCACACTAACAGAGGCATAACTAACTATATCAGAGTGGCTATTAATTCTAACAAACTCCAACAACTATGGATTTGATAGTTGGAGGCAGTTATGAGACTCTCTCCTAATACAGTGGGTGGATTGCTTGATGCTTATGTTAATTCATTTATTAAAAATTTATATTAGAACCATAGATCAGAATCATTCAATAAAGCTGACTTAGTTAAAGCATTCATAGCAGAATTAGAAGAATGAGGAGCATAAGAAACATCAAAGAAGAGAAACAAGGAGGTATATGTGAAAACATGCTAGAAGACAAAACCATTGTGAGAAAAATCAAGACAAACATCTCTCATACAATTAATAATGCCCAGGGAGTCTCCTTCTAGCCATATTTTCAAAAATCCCAACTCCTTAGTGTGACACCCTTCCAAAATAGTACTATGCTTAAGTTATAATATTATACTTAGGAAGAGTTACTATTACTTTAATGGAACTTATATGATAGTACTCTTTGGCCATATCTGATATCTTTAGTCAACTCCGTCTAGGAAGACTGCCTCCCATATTTATGGAATTATTTGGAAATAACATGGAAACATATATAGGAGTGAGAATTATAAATTCTCAGTAGGATTCCCTAGACTATCACCAACCGTGTCATCGTTATTATCTCCAGCTGCTTCGAATTATTGTGAAAGAGGTGAACATGTTATATAAATTGTTTAATTTTAAGGTTTGAAAACGTAGTATCCAAAATAGAGTTCATTTTAATTATACACTTGAGTCAAAAGAATCAATACAAAATAAATTCAAAATTCACAATATGAATACTAGTTGCAGCATATTAAGATACAATAACATCAATATACTGGAACCTAAAATAAACATATGTACTTGTATTTTCCCGTAACTTTCTTTTAATTTCCTTTCTTTGGCACACCTAGGCATTACGTATTACCGTCTCCAAGGTGCAGTCTTATTCATTTTTCTTTATTTGTCATACATATTCCAGAGTATGATCGTTATGTCATATTCCATTGGGATGCGATCGCCTTATCACACTCCTTAAGATGTGGTCATCTTCATATATCTCAGAGTATGATCGCCATATCATACCTCATCAAAGCGTGATCGCCGTATTGAGGAATATGAACTTATCTTTATATTTTTAATCATAGAATCATGAATGTACGTACTTCATACATTATTCCTAAATAATCACACTTGCTTGATATTCAGTCCGCTTCCCCATGAATAGTACCAGCCAACCAATCAATGACAATAGCATAATCATTGTCACATAGCATAGTTAAGGTAACATATCCAATCCCTTATCACTCTTATATATTCAGCAACAAATAGATTAAGTCAAGGTCATACTTGCTCTAAAGCATAGAATTCTTCAATTTAGCAATGTTATTAATCCTTACTTAGTTCTGCCTAGTTTTTGTTATTTTTGCCAAATTTTCTGCATAGCTTAATTAAATATGAATTTTTGGTATGTTAAAGTGTTATATGTCTAGTTTCTAACCTCTTTGATCCCATTAGATTTTGATATATATATATATATATATATATAATAAGTTATTGAATATTTACCTAAGTCTATCCCATTACTAGGCAGATTTGCACTCTAAAAAGTAAAAATTTGCTAAAAATTTAAAACTAGTTAGAATTATACAAAACCTATACCATATTAAATCTAACTTAACTAAATTTTATTTCCAAAAGTTTCATTTCATTTGAGAAGTAGAGCTCGATTTATAAGCTCGTGAAGTTAGCTATTTTAAACTGCCCTATTCTAGCCCAATTAGGACATAGGGCCAATTCAAAAACTTTTTGGAAGCAATAGGACTGAATTTGACTTTGAAATTTTTATGGGATATTTCTCTATGTATAAGTTTTCTAAAAAAATTGGTTGTACTCATTTCGAGTTGTATAGTGTGAGTTATACCTTTCACAACCTGTACTGCCTAGAATAGGACACAAGATTCCTTGGTAAATTTCAAAAAATCATATCTCCCTCTATATTAATCCAATAGCCTTATAATTTATATGGTTGGAAAGTCCTATATGTGTAGTTTCGCATAAAATTAGTTTCATCTCATTTTGGTAGTTATATACGAGTCCGTACAATATGCAAATACGGACGTCATAGGGATTTCAAGGGATCCATATTCTATTTTATTGCTTTTTGTGTCTCTTATTCAATATTTAACCTAAACCAAGCAAACATATACTAACCAGCCACAAATCAACATATAACCATCATATAACACCATAATAGAGAGAGAAGTAGAAGAAATAAATCAGCCATCAAGTCTCATAACCAAGAAAACACAAGGAATCCTACCGTTAGATTGAAGGATAGCTTGACTAGATGGAGAAGTTTGATGTTAGGTTTGCTTGGAGCTTGAAAATGGAAGAGGGGTGAATTGAGGAGGAAGAAAGATAAGAGAAAATGAAAGGGGAGTCTGCAAGGGAGAGGCCGAAACTCTTTTTGGGAGTGAAAGGTAATTGCGTCAATTGGTATAAAGGTGGTAGTTAGAGAGCTTAACTCACTTGGCAGACAATTTAGTCAAGTCTTCCTCCTTTGTGTGGCTTGGGCTGAAATTGTGGTTGCTCTAATTAGGGTTGTGTTGGTACAATTCTATTGATTCGGTTCTGTCAGTTAAAATACCAAAATTCTACCAATTTTCTTTAATTGACAAAATGGTTTTGAAGAATTTTATGAGGTTTTCTATATTTCTATTTTAATTAGTTCTAATCATAATCTCTCTAATTAATATCTAATTAATTCCTAATTAATTCTTAATTAATTTATATTTAACCTTACTTATGCATTAAAATTGAATAAATCGATTAATAACATAAATCGGTAAAACGTTGTTAGTAACCGTCTAAAATTTTCTACATAATTATTTCAAAGTCTTCATTCCTTAATCTCTTTATAATTCATTTCTAATTACCTTCACACACTTAATAAAATTGAATAAATTGATTGCAGCAAAATTTAAACCTTCAAAAAAATTTGGAACGTTCAAAAAAATTCGGTCGTTACAAGTAGCAAAAAGAATATTCTCCCGGACTGCCAATAATTCACCTCTTTCTGAATTCAGAGATCCATCGCTCGATAGGGATTTTCTAGCAATAAAATTCCTCGATCATCTCTCATAACAACTCCAATCCCATAAGCTCCATATCCCTCATCGATAGTAAAAAAGTGACACATTGATAGACTGGGGTTGAGAATGATAATGTTTTTTTTATTTTTGACCAGAGGAGATGTAAATACATTAATAATTTTTTATTAAAGATATTAAGTAAAAGAAAGAAAAATACTAATAAGTGACAATAAATGTGTATAAATTTAAGTCAAACTTCATTAATATATCATCAAGATATCTTTAGAGGCTACCTGAACAGGATGCACTTCTTACATAAATGCTATTGAAAACTTTTGCGTTAAATGCTTAAATGACTTACTAGCCATAATTATGTTGACCTTTTAGTTTTTGGCTAGTTATTGGGTAATTAAATGATCAAGAAAATTTTGTAGGAAGTTTTTTTTTTTCTTTTTTAAGATTAATTTTGATATACTACCAGTGTAAAAATTTTATATGATTATCCAATTACATGCTATTATATGTGAAACTTTTGAAATAATAAGTATGAGAAGCAAACACTTTTATTATACATAATTAAATATTTGTGACTTTATGTAAAATACTTTTATGCAAGCAATATATTAAAATTAAAATCAAACTTGTTATTAACAGCTAAATTACATCTTCGTAGTAATCCTCTAATTGCTAAATAAGGAAAGTATTGAATATTTTTTATATTCATAAAGTATTAAATGCATTTATCTTTTCATTTAATATTTTCTTTATTAAGTATTAGAAAAATTATTAGGAGGATATGTTAAGAGGATATAACAAAACTCTTTTCAATATTGAATTGATTTATCTAGACATCTTATAAATAGCCTCAACAATGGAGTCTATTATTCATCATTCAAGAAAGTAAAAGAGCATAAGGTGATCTTTGCATAATGGCTATCAATGTTAGCCCAAACATTTTCTTATGCATCCTTTACATGGCTTTGGTTTTGGGTTCAGGTAACGAAATTCGTTTCATAACTTAATTCAGTTGCATTTTTAGCCAAAAGAAAATAGTCAAAATACAATAATATCTCTAAATTCTGCTTTTCCTGTGTAAATTGGATCTAGGAACTAGAAAAGCTTAACTAGTACTCTTCTAATTATACGAAATCAGTAATTATTTTTCCGAAAAAAATTTTCAGCATATGCTTGTGGGTTGGTATGTTCTCATATTTACTTTCTAATTTTTTTTTTCTCATTACATGGTTCTCAATTTGCTTCAAATTCTATATCATTTTAGAAAAACTATTCTTTTTCATTTATTAATTATTTTAGAAAATGAAGAAAGCATTAATTTTCTTTTAATTATATCCTCATAATTTAGTTTTTCCTTTAAACGGAATCTGAGAAATTACTAATAGAGTTTCACCATTTTGATTATTTTAATTTAATAATAATTAATTTAATCCTTTTCAAAAACTTTATTGATCCTTGGGTAGTTTTCCAATTTGCTAGATTGATCAATGAATGATTGTTATGCACGAGCTATTGGAATCTTAAGTATGAAGTATGAACTTATTTGAAACGAAACTATCATGGGCTTGCGATTCCTAATGACATTATTGTGTTGACTACGTAGGACCTGCGAGTGTTACAAATGCCGATGAATGGCTTGCATGCATAGGTCAGTGGCCGTGTCCAGATGATGAAGGAGCTTGCAATAGTGCCTGCTTAGAACTGAACTACAGGGGTGGCGGATGTTAAGAAGAAGGTTGTTGCTGTCATATTCACTAAGTCAGAAAATCGTTAAATAAGTACCTCACTGTGTTTGTTCAAGTGTATCTCCGACGAACACGGCTTTTATGTTTTCCATTTTAAACAAGTGGAAAATTAAATAAAAGTAAATTAAGTTTAGTATAATGTTGCTATAAATCACGTCAAAAAGAAAATAATGTTGCTATAAAATTTTCTTATTAATAAATAATAAAAATGGTGTTCCTCTGCTAATTAATATAATCAGAACCGATTATTTTTAATAAGCTTAGCACATGAATTTATCACTTTTTTGAAGGGTTCTTTATATATATATATATATCCCTAAAAAAATTGAGATTTAATATATTAGTTCCTAAAAAAAATTATTAATGTTTTCATCCTAAAATTGAATGCATTGTAATAAGTTAGTTCTTTTGTTAAAGTTAATAAATATTTTGATCCATGAAAAAATTGGGATTTAACACATTAGTTGTTCAACAAAAAATTTCTCACACTCTCATTTTCTAAAATTAAATTAACATGTAACAAAGTTCTCATTCCATTCGGTATTTTGGCCTTCATTTGTGTGTTTTTACATGTATTATAGGTTAGATACAATGGCATATAACGGATGGAGAATTAAAAAAGGATTAATTTGTTATAATGTGTTTAAATCAAATTCCTTTTATGGAATAAAATGTATATTAACTCTTAAAAAAAAAATTAAAATCATGTTAATTTTTTCATTTTTTTGGTTTCGATTGAACCACCGGTATCCGAACCCTATTATCAAGAATCCAACTAATCCGGCCCGACCCGACGGTTGGCCCATTGAAAGGGTAGGGATTTTCCAACGGGGATTTTTTTCCATTTCCAAGACTCGAATTCGAGATCATTGGTTAAGGGATCAAGTGTCAAATCACTTGACCAATCCCACATTGATGAAAATCATGTTAATTTGATACTTATGGTTTAAATCTATTTTAAATAATTAAATTTATAAATTTATCAAATACTTAATTATAAAAAAATTAAAACTAAGAGTGATAATAAAAAATTAAAAGATATTTAAAAATTTAAATAAAATTAAGAGTCATAATAAAAATAATTGAAAATAATTAATTTTTTTTATGTGTAAAATAATTAATTTGTTTAAGGAAGAAATAAGAGCATTTTAGATAAATTAAATAAAATTTAATTAAATAGAAGTGACATTAGACCCCTTTTATACCTTTAAAAAAATATGAATTAAATATTAAATTTAGCATCCAAATTATATTTAATATTATGATAACCAAAATAGGTTGCATCATAATTATTATTTTTTCTTAAAAAATTTAATCTAATGTATTTTATAAAAAATTGTAAAATTAAATATTTTTATTAATTTAATTATGAAAAATTAAAAAAATTATTTTAGTAAAATTAATAAATAAAATTATTAAGTGAAATTGATAATAATACAAAAAAAGTAGTGTTGACAATCTTCAAAATAGGAGGAATTCCCGTAATTAACTTGTTATTATTCCATTAATTAGAGCACTTATCCCGTATAGTTGGCTGTTACATTCAATTCGATTGGATAAGAACTAAGAAACCCAATAGTAATGAAATTTTGCTTCCGAGCTTACCCTAATCAGCATCAGCAAGCAGTATGTTCCAACGCTAGATATTTTTTGAACTATATCGCGTGCGTGTGCTGTAACACATTCTTCCTTTCTCAAGAAGACTGTGGCACCGTTTGGTCGCACCATTCAGGTTGGAACGTATGGCTGCATGCACAAAATCCGGAGTGAGGTTGAGAAACTAGCGGCACGGGGTCTTGTTTTTATTGATAGATTCTTCCCACTTTCTCTTCCCATCTCTCTCTAAAACTGCCCTTCCTTCACTCCTTTCTCTCTCTTACTTAATGGTTGGTTTTAATAGTGTGAAACCACCCAAAAAGACCAGTTTAACTTCTCTGTAAAAAATAATGAAAAATTGAAATTAAGAAAGTTGTATAATGGAAGTCCCCGAGCAAACCAGAACCCACATGAGGTTTAGGTTAAGTTTTCAGACGATTTAAGCATGTGGGTGTCCCATGAATGGTCTTGGTGATGTTAAGGGCTTGATTGGCTTACTAAGTTTGTGAAGAGTCTGCGTGTACTTCACTGTCCTCACTTTTGTTTCTTTTTATTTTATTCTCCGACAAAAACTTCACTACTTTTACCACTTTTTTATCTTGTCAATTGAGAAATCTATCCTTCCAATTCTCTTTGTTGTGCCATAAAATAATGTTTGTGTGGAAATTGTTTAACAATTGGAAATATAAAGAATAAAAAAGTCCAAAATTCCAGAACATATACAACAGCGGTCTCTTTCATTGAAAGGGGTTTATTATACTAAGTTATCGTAATTATATAGATCCTCTTGTGGGTTGTGTGTGGGTTGATAGAACCAAATGCTTTATGTTGCTTATCTTAAATCTTCATAGTATTTGACAGTCAAAAGCGGGCCCTCAATGTACTGTGTTAGATCTTGCACTTATCCGTACACATAAAAGGGGGAAAAAAAGGAAATCATAGTGTTCTTCTTCCCACCCTCCATACTTCTATCCAATTTCTCTATCCTCTTTCTCTCTCAAAAAAGACTCAAACCCACTTCTGAAACCTTCAGAACTTAAAAGGGTTTCCAGATTTCACTATATATTTCTGTGATTGAGATGAAGGGTGAAATGGAACTGCATGCAGGTATGGTGGTAACTGAAACAGACCCTGTTGGCTTTGGTACCATGGACAATAACACAGACACTTTGGCAGCGAACGAGTGGCTTCACAGTGACCAAGAGGACCTTCTTGGCGTGAGTGATGCCACCATGTTCTACAACGATTTCCCTCCCCTTCCTGATTTTCCATGCATGTCATCATCATCATCATCATCTCCCTCAGCACCAGAAAAGGCCATCACGTGCTCTTCCTCTTCCTCTTCCTCTTCCTCCTCCTCCTCCTCTTCAGGACGTTCATCATCATGGGCGGTTTTGAAGGAAGACATGGAGAACAGGAACAACAACAATAACAACAGCGACAACTGCTACATCATGAACCGCCATGATGCAGTGGAAGCAACACCACCACCACCACCACCAGCCTTGTCCTCCACTGCTTCCATGGAGATCTCACAGCTCATGGATCTAACACCAAGTGGTGCTGATGTTGGTGTTGCTGATTGCGTGGATGTGATGGAGCCTTTTGGGTTCATAGACCTCTTGGAAAACAACGATTTCTTTCATCCAGAATCTATTTTCCAAAACAATATTGAAAACCCATTATTAGAGGAATTCACCCAAGACCAGAAGCCACAACAAGAGGAACAACAACATGAAGCAGTAGCACAACATCAACCAGAGCCAGAGGAAATTGGCACCAACAACAACACTACCAACAACAAAGAGGGTGAGATCCAAGGAGAGGGTACTGGCCCAGATGATGAAATGAGCAATGTGTTCTTGGAGTGGCTCAAGATCAACAAGGACAACGTCTCTGCCAGTGACTTGAGGAGTGTGAAGCTCAAGAGGGCCACCATAGAGTGTGCTGCTATGCGTTTAGGGGGAGGAAAAGAAGGCATGAAGCGATTGCTGAAGCTTATTCTTGAATGGGTTCAAACCAGCCACCTTAAGAACAAAAAGCACAAGAACAACACACCCTCAAATGATGTTCCTAGCCAAAACCAAAACATGGTGAATAACCCAAGTTCATTTGGACCTGAACCAAATTCAAACCCTTGTTTCAACCAATCACCCTGGATTTCTCCCCCGCTTTATGGGGCTGATCCTGGTGCTATAGTGCAGTATCCACAACCCATGGTTGGTAGTTATGTGGGTGATCCTTACACAAATGTTGCTTCAAATTGTGTCAATGGTACCACTCATAACATTGCTTACCCTGCTGGTACTGAATATAACATGCTGGAATCAGCAAATTCATGGCCTAATTCTCAGTTCACTGTTGCTTCTCATTACAATCAGCCATTTGGGGACAATACTTTTCACCCGGTTGGTGCCGGACCTGCTTTCGCCGGTTATGGGAATCAGTACCCTTGTCAGTACTTTCATGGTAATGGTGATCATAGATGCAGGAGATTAGGCCCTTCGGCTACCAAAGAAGCGAGGAAGAAGAGGATGGCTAGGCAGAGAAGGTATTTCTCGCATCACGGGCACCACAATCACAATGGCCAGCCACATCATCAGAACCAGTCCCACCAGAGCCAAATTGCTGATCCAAGAATGGGAAGTGACAATTGCAGTGCTGTTGTGGGATCAGCACATGCAAATCCAGCCAATTGGGTGTATTGGCAGCCTATGGCTGGCGGGGCCGGTTCAATGGCGGCAGTGCCGGTGACACCGGCTGAACCACCGGCAGCACAATCGGCGATTGATCGGATGGCTGCACAAAGCCAGAATTGTCATCAGGTTCGTGGATCATTGGATAGGCGATCACAGGTGGCTGGACCTCAATTTGATCCCTATATATTGGCTAATCGTTTTTAATTAGTATATGATTTCATGATTTGAATTTTGATTGTCACATAGAGTGAATGCAACAGTTAATCAAGCATATGATCTTTCTCTATTTCTTTTTTTTTTTTTTTTTTTTCGGATTTTGTCATTTTATGTATGTTAATTTATTTGTGGTCTATTGTGTTTTAAGTCTTGGACTATTGAATGATGCGTGGCATGTGGTTTTTGTGGGGTGTGTTGTTTGATTCATAGGGATGGAAGTCTGAGAAGAACCTAAAACTTCTTCTGCAGAAGGTCTTGAAGCAAAGCGATGTTGGTAGTTTGGGGAGAATAGTTTTGCCAAAAGTAATCCCTTTACCCACTATTTTCTCTTATTGATCAATTGCTCACTCTCTTAGTTATAAATGAAAACAAACAATTTAATATGTTAATTTGACTCAGTAATTAATTAGTTTGATGTAAAATTTGATCAGAAGGAGGCAGAAACCCATTTGCCTGAATTGGATGCAAGAGATGGCATTTCCATTGAAATGGAAGACATTGGAACTTCTCGGGTGTGGAATATGCGCTATAGGTATTGCAAAATTTCATTGATTTTTTGTTGTTTTTTTATTAATGCAAAATGTTATTGATAAAGAATTCGAAAATCCCAGTTTTAATTTCCTTATTTTCCCTTTATATTTTTTTATGATCTTTCTAACTTCTAAGACATTGGGATTAAAATTTTCTCTTTTCTGGATTATTTCATCTTGGAGCATCAGATACTGGCCAAACAACAAAAGCAGGATGTATCTGCTTGAGAACACTGGTGGGTTTTTAAACTTTGGCTTTGGCACACACCTAGTGGATGTTTTGTGAACTTCTGTGTTTCATGTTTTCATTTTATTTTTCAGGGGACTTCGTGAGAGCCAATGGACTCCAAGAGGGAGATTTCATAGTGATATATTCAGATGTGAAGTGTGGCAAATTTGTAAGATCCTCCTCATATACATTTGTTTTTATATATTTTACTATTTTTAGTTTGAGTTTTAAATAATGGATTTAATTTTGATAAATTGATATTGTAAAAAATAGTCATCTAATCATATATTGTCATATATCATTAACTCTCACATTTACCATTTGAATAGTTATACAAATAAAAGAATTTGATGGGGATAAAAGTGCAAAAAGTTTTGTATCAAAATTAAGTTCTTAAACTACTACGTATTTGGATTTGGATTAGATTATTTTATCTTTAAAACTACTTAACAGAAAAAAAAAACATTTTCAGATAAGTTTTTTAAAGAATATATTTTATTTGGCATATTAAAAACATACTATTATTATATGAATTTATTTCAATAATGGAGTTGAGAACTAATTGGGGGAATTTTGTCAAATAGATGATAAGAGGTGTGAAAGTGAGGCAAGCAGGGACGAAATTGGAGACCAAGAAACCAGGAAAATCGCAGAAAAACCAGCATGGAAATACTGCAGCCAATAAAGCTGGTAATGGTGCTAATAATGGCACGCCGTCTTCACCGCAGCAGAAAATGAAAAATTAGAAAAAAAATGATATAAATTTTATTGATAAAAGAGACACCAAATGCCAAGCTGTTCAATTCTCTCCCTCTCCCCTTCATGAGGTTCGGGGATTTTGCAATCCTAGATTCTCTGACTTCGGGTTTTCTCACTGTCCGTGTATATCAAAATTCAAAACTACTGCAGCATTGCGCCACAGAAAAGTTTTATGGAATTTGAGCATGCTCTTTGCAACGGAGGGCGTCAAGGATATGACTTTTTGGGTTATGTATATCTGTATTTATATGTAGATTGTGAAATATGATGAATGTCATTAACCTGGGTGTATGTAACTTGGTTTGGGATGAAAGTGAGTTAGCTGAGTCGAGTCCGAGCTTGGTATAGCTTAGGCTTAATTTGTTAATATTAGGTCAAACTCGAGCTTGAGCACGAGATAAGAGTGAACCTAATTTCTAGACTCGAGTTAGCTTATGAGTTACTCAAATTTAATGAGATAGTTCAAGTTAAATATAAATTAAATTTTTTTAACTTAATAAATTATAGGACATTTAGTGATAAGAATATAATCTCAACAACAATAATAATAATAATAATAAAATATAATTTTATTTATTAAGTTACTTATGAACTGAGTTAAGAATAGCTCGCGAGCTGGCTTGGCTCAATTCCAACCCTAGATGCATGTTATGTCCATTTGTAATTTGAATTTTACATAGTTCATAGAAAAGAAAATATAAAATAGGTTTGTTAATATTCCATACTCTTGAATGGAATTATAAACAATATGAATCTGTATTGTTATTTTTGCATCTTTGTTTAGTATGGTTCCTATATATATGGCTCGAATATTTCAGTTTAAGGATATAAGCTCGATTTTTGTTGCTATATATCACAGTATATCATTAATAATTCTTAAATAATTAAAATCACTTTCTTAATGTTGGTAAGGAATTAATTATCTTTAGTTATGTGCGGAAAATCCTCGTATACTTTCAGATTTCTCAAATAAGACTCCCTGACTTTCTATAAACAGGTGTAACAGTATTTCGAGTGCTAGCACAGGATATTTCACACCTCAGCTTTGCCACTGAACTAAAACCGGCCTCTTCTTTTTCATTTTGCCCCTATCTGATAATTTGTAGGAGATATACCTTCTTCTTGGTTGTTGACAATCCATGAAATTCTCATAGCAGCGATTTTGCTACACTCACACACTAGCAATGATGTCATCATCATTTGTGATTTGAATAATGTGATGCGGGGGAACAAAAATGGGAGGATCCCATGGTTATTTGGGGTAAAATGTAAATGAAAACCCTAGGTTTATTACTTGGAGATTTGACTTCTCTAAGGTGTGAAGTTCACTTTATTATAGGATAAAGTGCTCAATCTCAACTGATGATGGTTTAAGAATTTATAAGAGATAAATATTAACATAATAGATTATAAATGTGTGATAATTTGTGTCGATGATTTTCTTGTCAACTGTTAAAATTAGGTACTTTATTCTTTAAAATGCTTCATAAAGGAGTCAAATCATTAGCTGGGGGCAAAACAAAAAATGAGATGAATATGCTTTGATGCAAAAAAAAGGGTGCTAAGCATATTTGCCCCTAGCAAATCGCTTTTCACTAACGGTTAGGGGGCGGAAAGTTAACCAGACAACCTCAATACATATTCGAAGGAGGCTAGGGAGTCATGTTGAGAAGTTTGGTATCACATGAGGGTTTTATACACATGACCCACAATTAAGGACTTTTTTCAATTTTAATAAAAAAATATTATCACCAAATCTTGCATTATAATTAGGAAAATTTAAACACTACATAATAAGGATGATATTTTTCCCTTAAAGTTGCTAAAAGAGGGACTTAGCTTTGATTGACATAAAAACTAATACAAAGACACTCTTGCCAATAAGAGATGGCTATCATCGAGTTATTCGTTCTTCAGGTATTGACGGAACTAGTGATGAAATAGTGAGATCCAAACACGGAAAATATGGAATCGGTGCTAACCGTCACAAAAATGGCAATCTTTGTGACATCTTTTAGTGGCATAAAAATAGGAAGCGGCAGACAGAGACACAACGATATGTCTTACCTAAAGTGACCACATATATGGAGTATCCAAAGCTAAATAGCAAAATGCTTAAAAGCTAATCTTTGAACAGTTGGCAAGTATTGTAGCAATAAATATCATTAAAAAAATAGATATCGCTTACAGTGTAGATGTAAATGTTACTGTTATCATTACACTAGTTACTTTTAAGTGAAACTTGTTAAAAAGGAAATATATATATATATATATATATATATATATATATATATATATATATATATATATATATATATTGTGCGACGAAACTAAGTAATGAGGGAGAATTGATACTTTAAAATAGTTGTTGTTCTTATATTTGATACATATTATATAAGTTCCTTCTCGAATACTTTTACATATAGTAGTTGAAAAATCGAACTACTTAGGCCAAAAACCAACAAACTGGGCACGTGTTGAGTCCATTCAACCTATAAAATTGGCAGTAAATTGTACTAGCCTTTCATGGGATTATTACACAAGATGTCATTTGATTTGTCACACTAACACAGACCCGTCCTATAGAGGTGGTCAATGTCATGCTTGCATGGATTACATTCCATCAAAGTATAAGAAATTTTGGATGTAATATAGCCTAAATTTAGGGAAAGTCAATATAATTTTTGTAAATCAAAAAATATCATATATAATATTGCTTTATTCCTCAAAAAAGAGCAGTGGAAGTTACTCTGAAATTGCTAGATTAAAGAACCCACAAAAATTAGTGGAACGGATAAAAATTAGTGGTCTGCCGATTTGAACTTTTTCTTTTTTTCAATTTTAAATTGAACCAAGATAGTTTTGGGCCAATCCCAATACTATATTACAAAGATCTATATACAAGGGGCACATATAAGCAATCAAACATAACGAGGTGCCTTACCCCTTCTTAGCTTTGATAAGTGTTGTATGCTTGAACATTTTGATAATTATCCTATTTGGGACATCCAAGTATGACCTCCATTTTAGTAAATATGCAGTATGTTTAAATCTCATTGCCAACGTGGGACTTTGAAGCACTAGCCACTAAGCTATGGTGTTGTTGTTGTTGCTGCTGCTTTACTCTGTGAGGCACTTTCAAGACAAGTTTGAGCCCCCTAATAACTAAAGTTATAGTTTGCATTCACCTCATTTGATTTCCTGTGGTTTTTTCCAGTTAAGAAGGCTATCATTTTATTAATTGAATATAAGATATTAGTATGTTGCTTTACTATTTGATATATTGATTAAACATCTATTTTGCATGATCTTGAAAGATGTATATAATATCAACTTTGTTCTTAAAAATTAAGTAACATCAAATAAGTCTCTAAAAGATAAATATAATATCATAATAATCTTTTTTATTCGGCCAAGTTAAGATGCTACTCATAAATGCCCTACTTGGCACATTGTCTAACTAAGTGGATTGTTATCTTGAGCTAGGACTTCACATGTGAATGTCTCGTGTATATATTACTTTATCAAAGAAATTTCAATTATGGGATTTTTTTTATGAGAAAGAAAATTCATTCATAAACAAGCCTAATGATATTTACAAATTGAAAAAAGATATATTAGATTCAAATTTAATAAAAAATAAATATATTTTATATTTTGAAATAACTAATGACCTATGGCTCTATTCTTTACCTAAAGACTATTGATATTTAAGCATTTTTCAAATCAGAGATCAATACAAAAAGTATTATAGTTTGAAGAATATATTACATTTTCTTTTAAAATAGATATGAACATCCCAACAATATGTAAGACTATCAAAATAGAATTAATCACATAGAGAAACCAAAACATCCACAAAGGGGGAATAAAGACACACACAAATGAGACAACCAAAAACACCTATAAAGGGGATACAAAAACACTAAGCAAAAAAAAAAAAAAAAAACAGTGGGGCTACCACAAGGGATGGCAAAGTGGGTCAATATGCTCCGATCTGTCTTGCCCCATTGCCAACCCGCCTAAAATAGGGCGGGGCAAGCAACCCACTTTGGTAATATGGATTGACCATGCCAACCCACTTCATTTTTAGGTGGGTTGAAGGGTTGGCCCACCAAGAAAAAAAAAAAAAAAGCTTGTTTTCATAATTTTAACGAGTTAGTTCAACTAAAAAAATTTAAATTACATTATTTATATTCAAATTCAAACATAATAGATTAATAATATAAATCAATCACAATAAAATAATGAATCACTAACAAATCTAAATTCTACAAATTTTAGCCATAATAGATTAATAAGAAGTGTTCACAAATTAACCATAATAAGCTTGTAAAAAAAATTCGACCAATATACACATCAATATCCAAATGTGTTTTCAATATTTTTTTCAAAACAAAGAAAATTGCCCTGGTTTAAACTTGCCCAGCCTCGTCTTAATCCATGAATTAGGTGGGGTAGGTTAGATGAGTTGAAAAAAATAGCAAGTTGAAAATAGTAGCCTAACTCATTATTTTTGGCAAATTAGACAAGTCAATTCAATGGATTCAACTAATTTTGCCATCTCGAACTACCATCAAAATAGAAAGATGGCAGCTCCGTCAATAACCTTCGCACAAAGAAAGACCAAAGAGAAAAAAGAAACAAGAAGGATTAGGGCCGACTTAGTATGGGATTTCTTACAAAATGTAAATCAATTGTTGATATAATTTTATTTTTTATTTAAATTATTATTATTATTATTATTATTATTATTATTATTTGCTATTGGGTACACAAAATGCTTTGTAGGTTTAAGGTTCTTTTGTTGTTTGCTGGAATATTTCAATAATCTAATAACAGGCAAGACAAAAATACCAGGTTTGAAATCATATTTTGTTATTGTAGCTAAACTCATAAAGAACGGTAGACATTATTTTTACTGGTCTCAAGCACTATAAATAATAAAATAGTAAATAATTTAAATTCATAATTAAAATATTTATTTATAACGTATACATTTTTAATTATTAATTTATTTTAATCATAAAATGATTACTTTTGCCGATATACATTTTTTTTTTAACAATTTGCTTAGAGCCTTATTTCACAATTTCTTTTGGTCTAAACCACCAATATTCGAAACTTATTATATTCTAATTAATCTAGCTTAAGCTAGGTCGTCCTACTTAGTACTAGGTTTTTTTTTTTTTCCAAAATTTTTTATTTACAAGACTTAAACTTAAGACTTTATTTAAAAGAAACAAATGCCAAACCTATTGAATAAACTTTTTCTGGTTTTTCAAGGAATCCCCCTCCCTATTATTAAGAAAAAAGACTAATTTCTTTTGGTTATAGTCAAACTTGCTCTCCCAAATAGAATTTTCTCCAGGAATCATTTAAACTAGCTAAATATTAGTTATTTCGCAATCTTTGAAATTAGTTGTGATGATAGCATCTGCTTAAACCGTAACTTAATTCTCTTGACAAGCTATAAATAAAATGTATCTAATATATATTAATGCATTTTGTTATAATAATTTAATTTTTTGGTCAGTTATGTTTAGAATGCGACAAAGAAATAAAGGAAATAAAAGGAACAAAATGAACTAATATAATAAGTGATAAAATTACTTATTTTATATGATTTTGAATGACATTACTTCACTATAATTATTTTCACTTTATAAATTAAATATTTTTTTAATTTGTATTTTTTAAATAACAATTGCATTTTATTTATAAAAAGTTAATGGTATATCTATTTTAACTATTTGAAGCATTTAATAATTTAATATGGGGAGTGCTATCCTTCGCTCCTTTGGTGAAGGTTAGCAAACTTCACCCTTTCGTATGGACTAAAATGTCCATTATGTCTCTTCCTTTAGTATTATGTTTATTTTTTAATTAAATATACTATTATCTATATAAATTTTTCCCTCTCCTAATAATTGCTCACTTCATAAATTATTTTACTTTATCAATAAGGGCGTTGGCGTAATAGTGGTAATACTACGACCCTAGGGAGGATCTCGATTCGATTCTTTGATAAAATGCCAGTTGGAAAGACGAGCTTGACTATATCCAAAGGAGATTAATCTTCTTCTTTGATAAAAGTGAGGAGATGCCTTTGAGAAATTATAAAAATAAATTATTTTACTTTTTATTAAATACTAATTTCATTTAATAACATTATTATTTTATTAATTTTTAAAAGGACATAATAAAATTAATTTAAAGATTAAATTATTAAATTATCAAAATTTTAAAGAGAAACTAATAAACTATTAAATTCAAAAAATAAAAAATTAATATTTCTCCATTTTTTTTATATTTTTAATAAAATAATAAAGAAAGAAAAGTTAAATAAAAATGAACAAAAAATTGTATTAGTATTAAAAATTTAAAAGTATTATCAGATTTCTAATTACTTTTATTAAAAAATATATACTACTATTAACTTTTTAAAAATAATTGAAAAAATTATTAAAATAGAAAAGTTATTAAGTTGGTAATTATTAAGAGAGAGAGAGAGAGAGAGAGAGAGAGAGTTATTTTGTAATTAATAATGTATTTGATTACTAAAACAGATATAAGACTCAAATTATTTAAAATGAAAAATTGTATTTTACCCCCTAAATTATAAGCCATGTGTATTTTAACTCTTAAACTTTGAAGATGTGTAAATCTACTCCCTAAACTTTCGTGAATGTGTATTTTAGCCAAAATAAAATGTTATACCCACCTGAACTTTGGGTCATATACAAATTAACACTCTAAACTTTCTAAGATATGTAACTTGATATCCAAATTTTTTTTGAATATGTGACTTTTTTTAATAATTGATAAAAAAATTAACAGAAGGGTCAATTTGCATATTCAGAAAAGTTTAGGATGTCGATTTGCATATTTTTAAAGTTTAGAAATTAAAATATATATGAGTTATAATTTAGGGAGATAAAATATAATTATCTCCTTTTAAAAAGAGACATAAAAGATATTTTTATCCAAATAAAAGAGTGATGTGGTGAAAGTTAGCATTCCCCATTTAATCTATTACTATCAATAAAAAGGATTTATGGAGGTAACTATTTTCTGATGTCCAAATCTTTTTTCTTAAAATACCTCCAATATTTTTTATTGGTTATTTATCTATCTTTTGATAACAACCAAGTTCTGATACTATTTTTAAATTTAAAAATTCTAATTTTAAAAGTAAAAGTAGAATTGTGTAATAGAAATAATTTATTAATAATTAAAAAATGTGGATTGATATGCACTCGTAACTGCCTGTCAATCCACTAGTATCGTGTTCCGCAAGATTGGAAATACTAGTATCAAACGAAAACCGTTACATAAAAGGTCGCAAATGACGAAATTGGTAACTTTTATCTCTGCCAAGATTTACTCACGCGCTGATGCAATTAAAAATAAAGTATCATATCTAAAAGTTCAGAGTACACATGCATTTGCATAATTGAAAGGCTTGTGACTTCAATTTAGTCTCTACAAATTTTTTTATATCAAATAGATCTATAAAAAGTTAATTGTGACATCAATCATATTAGCTCCTAAAAGTTGTTTGATGTTATATAAGTTCCTAAAAATCAAAATATAATATCACTTTAGTCATTTTAAAAATTCTTTGACATTCAATAAGTCTCTACAAACTTAGGATTTATTTAGTTGCTATTTTCAGTTTTAATTACAAAAATACTATTTTATTTTCAATTTGTTTCATATTTTTAGAATTTTATGAAAGAAATAATAAAAATAGAAAGTAAAAATAGAAAATAGGTTTTTTTATTTTATTCCATTGTTTCTTTCACAAAGTCCCAAAAATAAGAAATAGAATGAAAATAAGGTGGTATTTTTGTTATTAAAATTGAAAGCATGAAATAAAAACAAGAAATAAAGGCAAACTAAACAAATCCTTATATTTTACCCAAAAAGGATCAAACTGTCTTTCAAAAAAATTAAAGCGATACCATATTTTAACTTTTAAGTATTTATTTGATACCAGAAACTTTCGAGGAATAAGGTATTATCACTTTTGACCTTTTAGGGACTTATGTGATATTAAAATTTTTTTAAGTACTAAATTAATGCTACATAAATTTTTCAGAGATCAAAATATATATTTATTATATATAATACTCCATCCGATTCATAATGCCTGTTACTTTAAGTAAATTTTTTCAACTAAATTTATTTTTCATTCTCACATTTCTACAAAGAATTTATTAATAAGTTTCCAATTATTTCCTCCATATAATTCTAAACATAATAAATGATATAATATTAATATAATAAATTAGTCCTTAAATAAAGGTATTTTGGTAAATATTTTTATAATCAACTCTTTATTTTGAGTTTTTTAATATCCATATAAATAGCTAAAATAACATATATTATCAACCAGAGAGTGAGTATTTAAAATAAATAACAGCATTTGTACACATACGTATACACCATGTAATCCACAGGGACACAAACAGCACTAATTGTACGTATACTCCATGTTATCCAAAGGAACACAAGCATGTCGATATGCTTGGTAGAAGTCAACGGGGCAACGTGTTGAAGTAGCGCTTGATCCCTACCATGTCGTCACCCTCGAAATTGGTAATGTAGCTGGAGCGCGACGAGAGGACAACATGAATGTATGATTAGTTGTAAGTGGATGTACGATTGAGGCACTGTCTGTAACGAATGGTTGTGACTGTGACGACCTTGATGGTAGCATATACGTAAGTTGGTCATTGGAGTTTGTGGATTGGAATCAGCATACGTGGAATGCTGTGGGCTGATCCTTGTATTTTGCTTAACATGCGAGATACTCTCTCGGTATGGTCCTACAGATCACGGTCGTCAAGATTTCTATGACATGATCATCAAGCTGTGAAAATGAATTCAACATGAATTAGTTTTCCGTAACATCTATTGGATTTTTATTTCGCGCACGAGCTTCAGGTTTCTCTTCTCATCGTGGTGAGAGATGGCTTATAGCTCATATGTAGGAGTAGAGCCGGGTATACGGACCGCGATCCGCGGGTTAGTCCGTTTAATCCGCAATCCGCACCACTTAACCCGCTCATTTATTGGTCCGTTTTTTTTGCGGGTTTTATGGCTGCCAGTTTAGCTTGGCTAAATGGGCTAAGCCCGCGGATTCGCGGACTAACCCGTTAGCCCGCATAATTGTTTTTCTTTTCTCCTTATTAAGTGTACAAAACAGGGCCACACTTCACATATCTCACTCTCACCCACAATCCACTCCTCACTTAATCACCTACGGCCCAACAAAAAAAAAACACTCTCTTCTAACTTTTCAAAGACAGAGGAGACACAATAGTTGCAACTTGGAACCCAAGCCCGCACCTCATTCAGTCACTCCAACATCACAAATTCACAATTTACAAAACTTAGACCATCTAAAAAAACCCTAAAGGCTAGAGCTACGCCCAGCCGGCCAGCCCCAGCTGCTGCGGCGTCCTCTTTCTCTCACTTCTCGGTCTCAGCCTCTTCAGTCTTCACCCGCCGAAGTCGCGGTGTCCTCCTTCTCCCTGCTTCACCCGAGTTGCGAGCTTGCGATTGTGAGCCTCTGTTCGAGCCCTTGCGACAGCGAGCCTCCGTTCGAGCCCCTGCAACGGCGAGCCTTCGTTCGAGCCCCTGCGACGACAAGCCTCGGTTCGAGCCCCTGAGACAGCAAGCCTCCGTTTGAGCCCTGCGACGGCGAGCCTCCATTCAAGCCCCTGCGATTGCGAGCCTCCGTTCGAGCCCCTATAGCTGCGAGCCTCTGTTCGAGTCCCTTCGAGCCCCTGCGACGACGAGCCTCCCTTCGAGCCCATGTGACTGCGAGCTGTGAGCTTCCGTTCGAGTAGTTTGCGAGCCTGCTTCCGTTGGACTGAGACTGAGTGCTAAATCTCAGCTTGAACCTCTGTTGCTGAGTTCCTGTTGCCGCCGGAGCACCCCTCACCTCCATTTGAACTTCGAAGTCCACAAGAAATTGAGGTATTGTTGCTTCTTTGTCTACTAATCTGCAAGCAATAGTACTACTAGAGTGGGTTTGTTTATTTAGTTGGTTTGCCTATTTTTTTGCTCTTAAATCTTGATTTGGAATTTGTTGACTGATTATATTTAGTTGGTGTTTTACTGTTTTTGACTGATTATAATGCAAATTGCATTCTGTTATGCCTATGCCTTTGGTTTAGTTATGGGATTTTTAGTTATATTTTGTTTTATGATTATTTCAGCTTGATAATTAATTGGATATGGAAATGTCAAATGTGGGTTCTTCTGCTGAAGTAAATGTCATGAATCAGAATAATCAAAGGGTTCAGGATATTGGTAGTAGTGGTAGTGGCCCAACTGTTGAAGGTGCTATTGATGAATCTAAACCAAGTAATAAGAGAACTAGGAGCCTTTCATCAAATGTTTGGAATTATTTTGATAAAATTGGTGTGGGTTGTGATGGGAAAGAAAGAGCACAATGTAAGGCTTGTGGGAAAGAATATGTTAGTGGTGGTAATAAGTATGGGACTTCAACTTTGCTACGCCATGTAAATAAATGTGAGAAATTGCCTAGGTTTCCCGATACTGAAGTTGGAAAGCTAATGCTTGATCAAGCTGCAAGATTGAGATCTAGAAAAGTTGATAACAAAGTTGTGCGTGACTTAGTTGCTATGGCTATCATAGAGCATGATCTTCCATTTTCTTTTGTTGAATATAGGAGGGTGAGGGAATTGTTGAAATACCTAAATCCTGAAGCCAAGATTTATTCTAGGCGAATGGTTACTACAGATGTGATTAATATGTATGAGAGTGAAATGAAAAAATTAAAGCAAGTGTTGTCTCGCATTCCAAGTAGAGTATGTTTGACTTCTGATGTATGGACTTCTTGCACAACTGAGGGCTATATTACATTGATGACCATTTTGTTGATGAAAATTGGAAGCTTAATAGCAAAATTCTAAACTTTTTTCATATGCCTCCTCCACATACTGGACGTGAATTATGTAAGGTTGTGTTAAGTTTTTTGCAAGAGTGGGGAATTGAGCGAAAAATTTTTTCATTAACTTTGGATAATGCCACTTCTAATGACAATATGCAAGAAGTGTTGAAAGAGAGGATTCGTTCCTTATATAATGGTTTGTTATGTAATGGTGAGTTTTTTCACATTCGGTGTTGTGCTCATATTTTAAACTTGATTGTTCAAGAGGGTTTGAAGGCTACTAGTGATGCTTTGTACAAAATTAGAGAGAGTATCAAGTATGTTAAGGGGTCAGAAGGAAGAATGAATGCTTTTAAAGCAATTATTAAAGAAATTGGTGGGATTAACACTTCTGTTGGCTTGCGTTTGGATGTATCTACTAGGTGGAACTCCACTTTTTTGATGCTTGAAAGTGCACTTCCATATCAGCGTGCTTTTTGGGACCTTGGCATGAATGATTCAAATTATAATAAGTATTGCCCTTCTAAGGAAGAATGGAAAAGAGCAGAAAAAATGTGTGAATTTTGCGTCCTTTTTATGTGATCACTAATCTAATTTCTGGATCATCTTATCCTACATCTAATTTATACTTCAAACAAGTGTGGAGGATTGAATGTTTGTTGATTCAAAATATGGGCAATGAGGATGAAGTGATTAAGGATATGGCTTCTAGGATGAAAGTGAAGTTTGACAAATATTGGAGTGAGTATAGCATTGTGCTTGCACTTGGATACATTCTTGACCCCCGCATGAAGTTCTCATTTTTAGAATTTTGTTATCGAAAGCTCGGTCTTGATCCAATAGCTTGTCAAGAAAAGTTAAATGTTGTGAAAAGTAAGTTGTTTACTCTTTTCAATGAGTATGTGCAAAGGTCTTCTGGAGAGTCAAGTAGTTCTCAAGCTCAAAATAGCCAACTTCAAACTCATGAAGTAGCTATTAGAAGTGGTATTGAAGACCCATCACCTTGGATTGATATGGATGTAAGTTTATGTATCTTACTTATTTACCTTTTATTTGTTTGATTTATTTGATTCTTTATTTGGATTTTTAATTCTTTATTTGTTATAATTTGAAAATGACATAGGAATACATTGAATATGAGAATCAAAATGTTCCACAAGTTGGAAAGTCACAATTGGATGTTTACTTGGATGAGCAAAAGATGGAGTTTCAATCCCATCAAAATCTTGATGTCTTGCAATATTGGAAGGACAATAAACATCGATTTCCAGATTTAGCATTGATGGCTTGTGATATTTTGAGCATTCCAATAACAACAGTGGCATCCGAATCAGCATTTAGTATTGGTTCTCGTGTGCTCAATAAATATAGAAGTTCTCTTCTTTCTAAAAATGTGCAAGCTTTGATATGTACTAGAAATTGGTTGCTTGGCTTTGATGTGCAAGGTAAAAATAATATGAAATTAATTTATATCTTTTCTTATGTTAATATATGTTTTGACTAAATGTGGTTTTAATTTTTTTTTTTTTTAACCTTTTGCATGTTGTGACTTGTGAGTTGTAGACCAAGATGAAGATTCAACCTTAGTAGAGGTGGAGACAAAGATTGAGGCAAACACATCTATGAGTGCTTCAAATGTGGTGATTGATGAATGAAGGGCTTTGAAAAATTGTGTTATTTTTTCTTTTGTGTATTTAATATATTGGACTTTAGTAGCATTTGAGGTTTGATGGATAGACTTTGGAAGGACGTTGAATTTGATTTTATTTGTGTATCTCATGCATTGGAGACTTGGACTTTATGAGTACTCACTCATGATGTATGTTCTGTTTTATTGTTGGCAAAGAATTGAAATCCTCTAATGTTGTTCACTTGTCTTTCATATATGTAGTATATGCATATGTTTGAAAGGTTGTTTTTGTTAAGGGTTGTAGTGTAGTTGTTAGGAAGTTGGAAAGTTGAAAAAATAGTCTTATATTAGACTTTGTGAATTTGATGTATTAAACTTTAATTTTTGGTGTTTTGGACTATTGGATTATTATTGGTACTCATATATTATTTGGTATTTGATACATTTGATATTTGATAGTTGTTGATTTATATTGTTTAGTATTTGGTATGAGATTGAAGCTGCCTTTGAATCTTTGATGATTAGTTGATTATTAATCATTATTAGGATTGAAAAAATAAAGTATAGAGAAGTTGTAAGTCTTGAGTATGGAATTATCAAATAGAAATAAGTGGAAAAAAATAAATTTTAGTACTTACTTGCAAATCTTTCATATTAGTTTACATTGGAGGTTTTTTCCTCTAGTAAGAAACCCAAAAAAATTGAAAATTATTAGGTAGAAAAAATAAAATAAGAGAATATCCAAAAAAAAAAATGAAGGTAGGAACAAAAAAGTCCAAAAAAAAAAAGAAAAGGCCCAAAAACGAAAGCAAGAAAAAAAAAGACTTAAAAATCTAAAATAAAAAAAAAGGCCCAAAAAATTGAATGCAAAATAAAAACAGAGAAGGTCCAAAAAAAGTGAAAACAAAAAAAAACTTATGTGGAGGGTGCCCATGAGCCGGCTTATGCATGGGACGCGGGCCAACAATTTTTTAGCCCATTTGTTATGCGGACCAACCCGGTCCAGCCCGTATAAAAATAGTCCGTCGCGGATCGGGTTAAACGGGCCGGGCTGGCCCACTTACCCACTTCTAAGTAGGAGTGACATCGGATTCAGCCCAATAACCTCATGAATAATGAGGGTTAGGCTGTAAATATATTACAAACAAATTAATTGGCTTGATTCATAATGATTGGTGCTTTAATCAAGAGTCAAGCTACGAGTGTAGCTACTATATAGGCCAAATAAAGTTGCAATAGTGTGAATCATCTATGCTGAATACTGATAGACAAATAAAATTATTAAGAGAGAAAAAGCTACCACTAAGCCTATGGCAATAAATTAAAGCCGTCATGGACATCAGTTCTTAAAGAAAGTAACAATATTTGAGTCTCACATCTAGTAAATAAACAAGATTAATATGGTATTTAAATAATAAAACTCTTCCAACAAATAAATTAATCTTTTGGATTGGATTCTATTCGTAGATTTGAGTCATAACAATTGAAATTTTCATTTAGAGTTGGACTACTAAAAAACCTACCTTTGAATTGGACTTTCTCCATAAGCTTGAGTCATAATAAACATTAAAAGTCATGAATTGCGAAAGGTGCAAAAGAATCTAGCAGCTGCCTATATTGTTGATATAGGCTTCGGGATAACAATGCAATTCAAGATTAAAGATAACACTTGTTAGTCTTCTTTCTATTTTTAATTTACTTGTAAATTACTAGTTTTTACTTTTGTTAAAAAAAGATTGTTTTCTGCTCACTGAAAACAAAAATTGTTTTCTGCTCACTGAACAAAAACAATGTCGTATTGGAATGGCTATTCACCAGTGTACTTGTGACCAAAGATTGAAACTCCTTAATCTTTTCAATTGGGCAAAAAAAAAAAAAAAGGCCTAAGCAGGTCGAACCTTGTTGATGTCAAGCATATTGGAATGTTGTTGATGCAATTCTAGATACATAAAAATATGAAAATTGCTAATATAATGGACATGGCTCACTTTTATGCTCACAGTTATAAGACTTTATCCTTATACACAAAGAAACCAGATATCTGAAGCTGAACCAATGATAATAGGATAGAAATAGTTCTTGCTAAGGAAATCTTAATGGCCCAGCCACATTATTGCTACTACTATTTGAAAGTTACTTTAGTATTGGAAGAAGATGGGGAAAGCAATATTGATGCAGAAAAATTTGTGTTGCTGCGATTGCTTATTGGGTGCGATTGTTTCACCTTTGCCATTGCCTCTTCCCCAAAATGATTACTTTCTTGTTGATCATTTGCAGAAGATCCATCTAAAAGCATGTTAACTTTCATATACTCCTCTCTTCCCTGCCTAATTTCTTTCAGCATTGCTGCTACATCTTTCATGGTTGGCCTGTCATCAGGGCTTGGGTTTACACACAGGAAAGCCACACCCAAGGTCTGCAAAATTTCCTCAATTTCAGATTCTGGCCGAGCACGCAAGCTTTCATCTAGCACTTCAACCCCCCCTCTCTTCTGTCTCACCCAGTCAACAATGTGGAGTCCATCTGGTATTGTTGGATCAATAGGTTGCTTCCCTGTTAGTATTTCTAGTACAACAACACCATAGCTGTACACATCACTTTTCTCAGTTATTTTCATCATATAGCCATACTCTGCAGGTCCCAACAAGCACACAAGTAAGTAAACCACAGATTGTTACTATGTGTCCAAGGGATAAAATGCATTCAGAAAAGCTGTCTAAAATACAAATGGATGTGGAATATTTATTCAATTATATATCTATTTGGTTGATATCTTGTTGATTATGGTCACAGACTCTCCCTAATGATATGAATGATTACACAAAATATGAAATAGTCAAACTTTTGGACTATAGTACTAACCAGGAGCTATGTAACCATAGGAACCAGCTAGTGTACTAGAAGATCGCGCAAAATCTCCATCATCAAGAAGTTTGGCAAGTCCAAAATCAGCTATGTATGGTTCAAATTCTGGGCCTATGAGGATGTTGTTGGCCTTAATGTCCCTGTGAACAATGGGAGGAACACAGTCATGGTGTAAATAAGCCAAACCTTGAGCTGCTCCAAGTATTATCCGATATCTGATGTCCCATTCCAAGTAGTTACTTCGTTCATGAAGTAGATTTCCTAGACTCCCATTTGGCATATAGTCATACATAAGCAATCTTGTGTTTCTATTCCAGCAGCAACCCAAGAACCTTACTATATTCTTGTGGCGAATTGAACCAAGTGTCTTCACCTCAGCCGAAAAGGAATCGCGAACTCCCCCGTTAACTGCCAACTTGTTGTTTTGACAATCATATCTGGAAGCCATTGTTGTTGGCCATAGCTTTTTCACAGCAATGACATCCCCATTTTCCATTTCTGCTCTATAAACAACTCCCGAACACCCCTTTCCAATTATATTGGATTCCACCAAGCATTTTAAAACTTGCTCCACAGAGAAATTCAGCTTTTGGAATGGAGTGAACTGCCAAGGCCATGAGTTCCCCCCCATCTCAGAATCCTTGTCATCTCGGGCCATTTTCTTTGCTCGGAAGATTGTAACTATTCCTAAGATTGCCAATGCAACAGTCAAGGCACTTAGCAATCCAATGGCCAGTTTGATTCTCTCTGACCTCTTAGAATTAGTACTGTTTAGCATTTTTGTCATTGCAGCATTGCTAATGAAACATGACTCATGACCATTAGGACACAAACCTTGATTTCCTTCCAAATTTGTTGCTGATAATTGGTGGAAAAGCTTGCTGTCTGGTAGATAGCCAGTGAATTTGTTGTAGGAAATATTCAGAGAAACAAGATTTTCAAGCCCTGCAAATGCCGTCAAGTCACCTTCAAGCATATTGCGTGAAAGGTCCAAAATAGACAACTTGTTCAAAGCAGAAATTTGTGGTGGGACTACTCCAGATAACGCATTATGACTCAAATTTAGAGCAATGTCTAGTGCTTCAATTTCAAACAGTTCTGCTGGGATGCTCCCTGAGAGCATGTTGCTACTAAGGTCTAGCAGTTGAAGACCTGAACACTGCCCAAGTGAGGAGGGTATAGATCCAGAGAATGAATTTTGGCTAAGAGTGACTCTAAGAAGAGAAGTGAGTTGACCGATACTCATTGGAACCTCACCAGAAAAATTATTCAGAGAGATATCCAACACCTCAAGCCTTGTGAGAGAAGATAAATAACTAGGCAAAGCACCAGAAAGTGAGTTATTGCTAAGATTCAGCATTTGCAGTTCCTTGCAATTACCAATGTCCTCTGGCACAGGCCCAGTAAGATGATTTTCAGATAGATCAAGGAAGCTGAGGTTATTGAGGAAGCCAATTTCTCTTGGTATCTCCCCACTGATTCTGTTGTCTACAAGCCGGAGCCGAATGAGAGAACTGCAGTTGCCGATTTCTGGTGGGATGGGACCGAAAATATCATTAGAAATCAGCAGAAGCTTTGTTAAATTTTGAAGCTCAAATAAGCCTGGGGGTAAGCTATCAGTGAGTGCATTGTATGACAAATCCAGAGCTACAAGGCTTCTGCAACCACCCAATGTTGATGGAATGCCCCCTTCTAGCTTGTTCTGCCAAGCAAAAAAGACTTCAAGCTTTTCCAACCTTCCAAGCTCAGATGGAATTGAACCTGATAGCTCATTTGTATCTAACTGCAACTGTACAAGATTTGTGAGATTGGAAAGAACAGCTGGTATTGAACCAGAAATGTTGTTGTTACTTAGCATAAGCTCTTCAAGATTTGAGAGGTTCCCCAAACTCTGAGGTATGCTTCCAGATAGAGAATTTAATGATATATCAATAATCTTCAAGCTTCCACAGTTGCCAATTTCCTCAGGTATGCTCCCAGATAAACTGTTCTGCCACAATAACATCTTTTCAAGCTTCTGAAGCTTCCCTAGCTCTTTTGGTATTGAACCAGATAGATCATTCTCATATAGAAACAAGTTCACAAGCTCTGAACAATTTCCTATCTCACTTGGAATCTCGCCGGAGAGCATAGTGCTGTAAATAGAGATGGTCTGAAGCATGCTTAGCTTACCTAATGAAGCAGGTATTGAACCAGAAATCTTGGTGTCAGCAAGACCTAATACAGTGAGATTCCTGCAATCACCAAGCACATCCGGAATCTTCCCCACAATATCCTTGTTTCCTCCAGCTCTTATAACCTCCAGATTTGAAAGCTTTCCAAGCCCAACAGGAAGGTCACCACTTAGGCTATTATCAAATATGTTGAGGCTCTTAAGGCTCACACAATCACCAAACTCCTTTGGGATTGGCCCAGTGAGCTGGTTAGAGTTCAAGCTCAAGTCTTGGAGATTTTGGAGCTTCCCAATACTTGAAGGAATGTTACCGTCAAGGCTATTTGAGCTAAGATCAATGATTGAAAGTGCAGGGCAATTTCCAATGTCTGGTGAGATAACACCAGTGAGGTTAGCCCCAGAAATGACAAGCTTTTGAAGGAAGGGAAGGGAGGAAATAATGGAAGGGAAAGGAAGGGCTAACTCAACTGCTTGAATGTTAAGCTCTATGACATGGCTATCTGAAGAGCATTTGATGCAAGACCAGTTGCAAGGAGTAGGGTCTAAATGGTTCCAGTCAGAAAGAGCTGAGGGGACTTTGGAGGAGGAGCTATTATTATTCACCCATGAAAGCAAAGCAAGAGCTTCACTGTTTGTAGCAGAAGAAAGATGAGTGTGAAGTGTGAGTAGGAGTAAAAGATAGAGAACATGGTGAAGGTGGTGGTGGTGTTTGTGATGGTTAATCTTGAAAGATTGCCTCGGCATTTGGTGGTGGTTGTGGTTGCTCAAGGCTTGCCTCGGCATTGGCATTGACAATTGCCTCAAAATTCCAGCCATAGCAACTCTAGTATTTGCATTTTGTGAATGTGTATCTCTCTCTCTCTCTCCTTTACCTTATTTCCATCTCCCTCATCATATGTTTTCTTGAACTTGTTGAGATTGCAACCAACCAAGGTGTAGTTTAAGCTTACTACTATGGTTACTTCCTTTGTAGTCAAGCAAGAATAGGACAAAAGACAAACAGATTTTTATAAGATTTTGGAGTCAGAACACCACCACCTCCCAGCCTCGGGGTTCTGTTCTTTTGGCCATATATTTTTCTGCCGCGTTGAAATGTGCAAACCTTGTTTGATACTGATTAGCGGATAGCATGTGTTGTTGCATTGTTTTCCTCAACTCTAGTCACTAATTTGGCCCGATATTTGTGTTGATAACCGAGCTGCTTCTTTAATTTGCTTTACTTTCTGGCACTCTGCTCCTTCGTTTTCAAAGTTTCCCATTCAGAGCAGATTCCCTCGCGCTTTGAAGATCATTTGAAGTGCGAAGGAAGCATCTAGCTCAACATAAATAATGTCCATGAAAGAATATTTTAATAATTAAATTTTGGTTAAAATTAGTTTTACATTTGTCGTAAATTTTGATTTTGGTCTTTATACTTAAAAAAAATTTGATTTAGATCCTTATACTAGTACACTCCATTAAGGAATTAGTCCCTATGATTAGAAGATTACTAGACAATGCTAATTTTTACTGATGTGGCTAGCAAGATCTGACAAAATAGTGGCTAATTTTCCTTTGCTATCATAAATATATTACCTGCAAAATAAAATTTGCGAAATTACCCAAATGAAAATATTTTTCTTCCTAAACTCTAAACCATTATGCAGATTCGGGTACTCAATGCTCAGTCAGTCTGCGCACACAAGATGTTGACAGATTTAGTCTTCAAATCTTTACAAATAGTAACGCCAATTGTAGTTAAAAAACTGATAAGGAATTAGGTATAACGGTAAATAAATTGCAATCTTAAGAGAGGATAAAAATTTGACCTTGCAAGACATCACTTTGTCGAAAGAACTCAACCATCTTACTAAGAAAAGGGTAATACGAAAAAGAAAACTATGCAAAATAAAAAGACTTAAAGACACGATAGTAATAGACTAATAGTTTGAAAATAAAAATATTTTTGTCAGTTGTTTCTAATTTTCAATTTATAAATTAATTTTCGTAATATAATATTTTTATTAATCAAAATCCAGGCCAATTTAATTTTTTTTTTCAAGAGACGAAGTTGGAATACATTTTAATTTCAGAAGAATTAGATTAAGATAAATTTGGATTAATAATAGACTTTACTGTAAAAGTTTATCTATAAATTAAAAATACAAAAAGTTTAAATACGATTATGATCCCCTGTTACATTAAATTTTGATTTTGGCGTCCTTATAATATTTTTAGGTATTGTATTGATCACTATAATTTCCTATCACTTTGATTTCGTTCTTAGCTATCAAAACTTAAATAAGTGAATCAATCCTTCGTAAAAAATAAGGATTAACACATCATCCATAAATAATAGTTATAAGGACTAAAATTTTAAAAATTTAAAATGTAAATGTTATTTTCTTTAAAGACAAAATGTAGATATTATTATTCATTTATACAGACTAAAAATTAAATTAGTGAAGCCATAAAGATTAAACTATAAATAGTAAAATTACAAGGATCAAAATTAAAATCAATAAAACTATATGAACTAAAATCTTATTTAAACTAAAACAAAAAGTTACTAAAATAGACAAAGAGATTTTATAGTAGTTTCCGTTCATTCATGTTTTACATTTTCTCACTAATCTTATGCTCAACTTTTAAGATTAAGAATGGGAATGGATACTTATGGGGGTGGGGTTATGGCCTCTGCCCCTCATCCCTATTTAGAATTTTGTCTTCTTTTTCCACCTTATCCTCATCATGGATCTCATTCCCTGTTCCTCAAAGGGCATCAATTCTATGTGGATATATGTAGATTTATATAAAAAATTTAAAAAAGGAAAAGATAAATTTTAGAAAAAATATTCTTAAACATAAATAAAATATTCATAAATATTTATAATCCATTGATATAAATAGAAATATCCAAAAATACAAAGACACAAATATCCAAATCCAATGATGGGAGATAACTAGTGAGGTCATTTAAGTATATTGCATTAACTAGGATTTAATGAGTGCCTATGGGACGGAAACCTTATTCTCCGCCCCCACCCCATTTACTAAATGGGACTTTCCCCTATTTTTGCAGGAATCTAACCGGTCCCCATCTCTATCTCCATCACGGATAATCTCTAGCCTATTTAAGAGTATATTTCACTATTGAGTAATTGCAAATTACATCTATATCTAGCATAAATTGTACGGTTGCATCATCACTGCTAAAAGTAAGGGTAATATTTCCTTTCATTTCTATTAAGGGGGATTTAGTCTAATGTAAGGAGTTAATTCCTTACAATATAGTCAATTACGGTTCGAATATTAATTAAAAGAGATATCTACATTTAATATTTAATTGTGCCTCAAATAAGATTACTTCACATGGAAAATATTTGTAAAAAAAATTTACAATTAATATATTTTGAAGATACTTTATATCCCTTCTCATCTTTTTCTTTTAAAATTAATAGAAATGAGGGAAATACTGTTGGTGAGACCTATCATATTATTACATATATTTCCATAAATGACGATTTCTCAAAATAAAAATAGACTGTGTGATCTCATACTAGATTACAGTAAAATAGTCTATAATCTCATAGATTTATAACTTAGAATATTATTTAAAAAAAAAAACTTTGTCTAATCATCACCTTCATCAGTTAATCTTAATTGCTTAAATGGAAAAAAAAGAAGAAGGTAGATTTCCTTTATGTGAAACCAAACAAAAGAAAAAAGAGAAAACATCATTACTCTCCTTTTTTCGGTTCCTTACTTGCTTTCTTTTCTTATATGTCTATTACTACATCTCTTTTTTCTTTTTTTCTTTTTGTTTCTTTCTTCCGCCATACCAAACAAAATTTATTATTTTCCTTCATGTGAAACCAAACAAAAGAAAAAAGAGAAAACATCCTTTCCTATTCCTTAAATAATACTAAACAAACAAGTGTGATAGTGTTATTTTTTTTATTTTTGGGTTCATTCCTTCCTTTCTTTTCTTATGTATCTGTTACTACATCTTTTAGAGATGTTTTGGGTCCTCATAAATTAAATAATTTTTGGAGTATCATACTCACAAAATTTGTGTTTGTGAGTACCATAACACTCGAGACCAATATTTAAATTTTGGGGGATTTTTGTTTTACAATAGAGAATTTAAAAATTATTTTCTCTTTAACTTTTATATTTTGTACATTATTTTACTGGAGAACCACCTAATTGTCTATTCCCACTCCTCATTTATCACTTTTACTTGTTGCATTCCTAAAATGGTCTTAATTAAAAACTTATTTTAATTTGTGGTATATTACCACTGCTATATTTTAAATGTATATTTAATAATTAAACTTCTAACATAATATAAAAATTAACGATCATTAAGTTAAGTTATTAATCTAATTATTCAATTGAATTATATTAGTCAACTTAAATTTAGCAACATACATGTTTTTATAGTATAAATTTATTAATTTATAATTAGTTTATATTAATTGTGATAAATTTCAGTTGTGTTAGTCAACTTAAATTTAAGTTAATTTTTATTATAGTTAATAAAATTAAAATAAAAATCTTCATACTCACGATATGATGGGATTTCAATTCGAAGTTTAAAGCTGAGCATCACTTAATACCCTTTTAAATCTCAGGTTTGCTTGAGCCTGCTTGAATCTAAAATCTGAATTAATTTAATTTTGGTTTATAGGGAGATATCATAACAGTTTGTCGGTAAACAGCTATCAAGCTACTTGTCATGCACATATTTGGGCACGAGACGCATACGTAGGTGGAATTAAGAATCAATACAACAATATTTTCACTCACACGATATATAATTTTATATAGTAACTCTACACCAACCTAATTAGTAAAAATGCGAGGAATAATTATTTTAACTCATTTCGGAATAAGTATAACTTTGAATTAACATTAAATTAACTTTTCGTTAAATGTAAAATTTACCAATCATGTAATATTATTATGATAATTACATACGTCTAGTATAAAAAAATCAATTTTTTAAATGCATCTAATCAAATAATTAACATTAATTTATACTATAAAATATATCCGTTGCTAAATTTAAGTTGACTAATATAACTTAAATTTATTAACTTATAAAAACGTTGGTTGTTAAATTTATTAATATAATTATTCAATTGAATTATACTATAAAAATATGTCAAACTTTTGTGTTAAGTTAGTAGTTTAATTATTGTTAATTTTTATGTTTAATATTTATTGGTATAATTATTAAATATAAATTTAGAATATAAGAGTGACAATATACTACAAATTTTAAACAAATTTTTAATTAAGACATTTTAGGAATGTAATAAATAAAAGCAATGAATGAGGAGTGACAATAGATAACTGGGAGTGGCCAAGAACCATGTACAAAATTATAGGAATTTTCATGTATCGGCTGGAGATATAAAATTTTCTCTCTCCAATTTAAAGAGACAAAAAAGTTTAGAGGAGAAAAAATTTTACATTAGAAGATAAACTAAAATCCCCATAATTTTACATATAGTTTCTCAATAAAACAACTTATGGGATACAAAAGTTAGACTCTAGTACATAACTGAAAATCTCTTGACTTTTGTACTGGCATTCCCACTACTTATTGATGCCAATTTTTTTTTTTTTAACAAGTTTTGTGAGTATGTTATACTTCTTGCACTAGATCTGAGTTTGAAAGACAATCCTTATCTTATTTTTCTGTTTTTTTTTTTTTTTCTGCCATACCAAACAAAATCTTTAAATATAGCAATAGCTTTTCAAGAGCAATGAAACATGTTTCCTATTTCTTGGAATATTCAACCACCCATCTCACTTATGCTGCTCTTAATTATTACAGTGGTGTTTTTAAGGGAAACATTTTTCTAGGTGACATATCTATGGTAGATTTGGACGTGTATCTCTCCCTTCCCCTTTTAACTTGTTCGTGAACCGCAGGATTAATCTAAAACAGGTAGCCATGGCCAAAATTATTAAGAAGAAAAAGGCAATGCTAGTGACACGGTCTACAAGATGAGAATGCATCTTCTCTTTTCCCTGAAAACAATGCTAATTATTATAGAAAATGATTCCCATATTCTTACACCGTTTTAGGGGATAAATTGTGAATAGGGATGGGAGCCTAGATGGAAATTTTAGCTTCGATTTTTTTAACCCAAAGTTAAATATTTTCACCTTAAGAATTTATTGGAAGAAAATGGTAACAAGTGGGACTTGTCAGTCACCCATAATGTTTGTACATGCCAATACCTCTAATGTTGGGACAGTTATTATTGTCCTTTCGATCTTCATTTGTAACCCATACACACACATTACTTACACCTTTTTTCTTTTTTTAATAACAGGAGATTGACTCCTACTGTCCGACAAATGATATACATAGAAGTTGGAATATCATGTAACTTCTAGGCAAAATAATAATAATAATACTTGCCATCATATATAGTCAAACTGTTGGGAAAAGTTTCCCAATCTTGTAAATCAAACAAATAAGCAAAGCAAAAGGACACCAAAAAATTAAAATAATTTAATCTTTACTACCTACATCTACGGATGATAAGGGGTCAAAGTCACTAAATTCAATCAAACATTACGTCACCAATCTTAAAATCTCTCTCAAATCAATGCAACTTTTAAGGACCAAACTATGAACCCTTTTATGCATGCAACTTTTAATGATAAAATTGCAAATCCTATCTTAATACAATTTTTAAGGACAAAGTTGTAAATCGTCTCATTAATTCAACCTCACAGTAGCCTAATCACTTTCCTCATGATCATTAGTGTCTTCCTCATCATAACAATCCTCCATCTTTAACTCAATTTCACTCCCCTTTCATACTCAAAGAAGTCTCAATAGAAGTATTTATCACCCACAATAATTCGAATGATAATAGACCAACTTCATGCTCAATTCTAATCATTAATAATTTTCCAATTTTGTATTTTGTCTAACAGATCTCTCTCATATCTTTTCTTACATTTATCAAATATCCTAATGATAATTACAATCAAAATAGAAATCTTTCAAAAATATGAAACTATCAATTACCATCTTTGATTGGTAATTTGGTCAAAACTAATAATCTCCACCTTGATCCAAATTCCATCCAAATCTTCAAATCACAGTCAAATTGCCAAGCAAATCTTCAACACAACATATCATATACTTGCATTTTGGTCATCAAAATGCCACAAGTGGGATCAAAACTAGCTCTAATACTAGTTGTTGGGAAAAATTTGTACAGCAAAGAACACCAGAAAATTACCATGGCTCAACCTTTACTGCTTATATCCACGGATGAGAAGTGGTTGTATTCACTAAATTTGATTAAATAGTATCTTAAAATTTCTCTCAAATCAATGCAACTTTTGAGAACAAGGTTGCAAACCCTCTCATCAATGTAACTTTTGTGGACAAAGTTGCAAATCCTCCACCAATATAATGCAACTTTTAAGCACAAAGTTACAAACATTCTGATTAATGCAACTTTTGAGAACAAAGTTGTAAACCCTCCATCAATACATGTTTCGAGAATAATGCTGCAAATAGATATGGTAAAATGGGTTAAACTTACTGGTTGACCTGCCTAACTTGCCAAAAAAGGCAAGTTGAGTTACTGTATTCAAGTTGCTAAAATTTTTCAACACACCTAACGCGCCCCGCTTCACCCACGAGTTAAGGTGGGGCACAGTAGGTTTGGCCAGCGAGTTGGATTTTTTTTTTTTTTTGGTTAAAGGTGAAATAACACATCTGGTTAATGTTTATGTAATATCTAACATTAGACTTTGTATTTTGTTGTGGACAATGTTGTTATTTGTAACGTCCGAAAAATTTTATCGTTAATAATCGAGTTGTTCGGTTTATATCAAATAATTGGGATTAATTAGAATTCAATTAAGCATTCGCCTAAAGCTCATTTAAGTGTGATTTAGAAGGATTAGACTTGATGGAATTAGATTAGGAACATAGAAAATCTCATAGAATTTTTCTAAAACTGGTTTGCCGATTTAGGAGAAATCGGTAAGATTTTAGTATTTTAAATTGTCAGAACCGAACCAATAAAACTTATATTATGAGTGCCTTAGGATGGATGGTTAAGATTTAGCCAAAACACTCCCATATGTGGCGCCACTTTCAGCCAAAAAAGGCAACCACGAATCAAGTTGAATGACCTATACAAATCCACCAATCACATGCAACTTGCTTTAGAAATTTTCATTTTTTCCTTTTCTGCCCTTGCAATTTCAACCTCCTTCTATAGCTGACCACTCTCCATTCTTTTCTCCCTCATCTCATCTCATCTCATCTCATCACATATCACCCACAAACCTTCAAGCTATACCAAGATTTCTTCAACTCAAAATACAAATCTAACAAGAATCACACCTAGGAAAGGAAGGAATCCAAATTCTCTTCTTATTTTCCTTGATTTGGGGCTATGTGGGGATCTTGATTTTTCATGATACTGATGTGATTTGAAGTGATGATGATGGATTATAGTTGATTTTTCATGTATGTTGTGATTTGAATTAGAATTAGTATGAAAGAACTTGAAGAATAAAGAGAATTCAAGAAGCTATTAGGGTTTTCCTTCGACGGTCCATACGGCGGCGTGTATGGCTCTATTATAGCAATTTAAATTTGATGAATCTATTTTTATGTCAAACTAGACATTTAGGGCTTTCCATACATATAAAATATAACGCCATTGGATTAGTATAGAATTAATTATGAATTTTTGAATTTTGACCTAGAAATCTGGATTCTCATCTAGGCAGTATGAGTTGAGAAAAGTGTAACTCATCTTACACAACTCTAAGTTGAGTGAAACTCATTGTTTGAAAGCTAACATATAAAAGAACAACCCATAAAAATTTCAGAGTTAGATTCATTGTCAATTATTCCCATCACATCAATGAATTTAACTTAAGTTCAAACTAGGTTAGAATAGGGTAGTCTAGTAGAGTCAAGTTACGGGGCTTATATTTCAAAATTTACTCATGCAAATGACATGCAACTTATTTCATTTGAAAGTTTGTTCTGATAGCTTTAACTTAATTTAAATTTCATATAGTTTTACCTAGATTTGTATTTTTAGTGAATTTTCACTTATAAGGGTACAATTCTGGGTAAGAATAGGGCAGTCTGAGGTAAAATACTAATAACTTGAGTTATACAAATCAGAATGAGATGAGACTGAAAAGGTTGGAAACTAGACACATAAAATTATGACATATCCAAATTTCAAGTTTAAATGAGTTGAAGGATGGATTATACAAAATTTGGGAAGAATAGGAGGAAGTAAACAAAAAACCCTATTGATATTTGAATTGAATTTCATGAATGATATTATGAATGTATATAATTGCTGTCCCATATTGAATTGCAAGTTTGAATAATTTTACTGGTAGTCTAGCACTATTCATGGGGAAGTAGAATCGATCCATTATGCTGCTGAAATTTCGGCAAGAAATTCATATGTTGTGTGAGTTACAATTGCATGAACACATGATGCTTGAAAGAATAAAGTTAGTTGTGCATGCAATTCATGAATATTACAAAGGATTCCATATTACTTGGGCCAGCCCCTGAATAAGTTTAAGGGGAATAGATCAATAGGAAGGTCGAGGAAAGTAAACCGGGCAATCCTGTATAGGAACGAGCTCGGTCCTAAAAAACAGACTATTACCTAGGGGTATATGGCCAATAACTCCCAGGGGACCAAGGATAGAAAATAAGTTTTAGGAGGCGAAAGCCTTCAAAGATAAGATGCATTCTCCAGCTGCACATTTATATATACTGTATGATAATTCTTAATTGATTGTCATAGTTATTTGTTTATTTCTCATGATGTGTTACTGTTTATTTATGGTTACTTTCTTAGTTGTATTAGTATATTTGTTAACTATATTTTTATTATTCCAATTTAAAATTTAGTTTGTTTCGATGTATGCTTCTATAATAAGAATTTAAGTTGAATATTACCATTATGTCATACTATTTAAAATTATGGAAAAACCGAAACAACTGATAATAACAGCGATGACAGATATGTATAAATTTAGGATTCCTACTGAGAAATCTTTATTTCTCACCCTACTATATGTTTCCATCTTATTCTTAGATCATGGCGAACGTGGCAATAGACGTCCTGTTCATCGAGTTCCCTGAGCTTCCTTCATATCCACCTGAACCCGTTTATATATATTATATATCAGGTAGATGTCAATTCTGTTTTTATTTCTTCTTTTGTAGAGATTTTGCTATTCCCTTGACTCACCCACTATTCGACCCCCCCACAACTTATATTGCTATCCCGCTATACATGGCCCATCCTTTTCCACCTCCACACGTAGTAGCAGTAGCTCCCATGGCTCTATCAGCTTCACCACCGCAGTAGATCCTCTCGGTCTCATTGTCTGAGGAGGATCCGTCAGAGGTGGTGAGCTCGTCTTCCTCATCCTCTGCCCCGAGCGTGGACTGCACTCTAGCTGACGCCGACATGGTGAATGGATTCCTTTCCTCGGAGTCCATCTAGGGTGCCCGTGTAGTGCTGCAGTAGAAAATGTATAGAGTAACCCTCTTTTGGCAGTATTGGGTCATAGGCAGTAGTTTAGTGTAAATTGTATGTGGATGGGTAGCATACGAAATGTCCCTTGGGGACTAGTTAGGGTACTGTTCATAAAGATAAGTCGATTCATTTTGTATTAGTGGCCTCATTTTATTATCCTATACTGTTTTATGTATCTTTTGACAAACTTTAAAAACAGACGTCTATATATATATATGATGTCGTTTTAATAGTTCCATCTATTCCATATTTGTATTTATTTTACTTTATTTCTGTTATAACAATTATCTATTACTTATTTCGCAGTCAAACGGAAATTTATTAAGTGAACAATTAACTCTGTATGGGTAATTAACATTAAATCAAAAAATGAAAGTTAATTAGACAGCCATACATAATAACCTATTAGGTAACATATTATGACTTAAGTATAATAGTTTGCCTGGTAAGGTGTTACATTTTTGGTATCAGAGCAGTTCATCCTAATATAGGCCTAAGGATTAGACTGACTATGCTTCGCATATGCTCTATGTTCCTTAGATATTATCATGCATTGAGTCTTGTCCATATGGATAGGATACATGTGAGGGATTTGCCTAACCGTATGCTATTATTTATTAGCACACTAGACTTAGTATTGAGCCTAATCAACTCAATCACTCTTGTTTTGTATGTTTAGAACTTGATGGCTTCCGAAAGGCGGGATAGGCCGTGAATGGATTCAACTCAGGAGGAATCTACTGAATTCATGGATACGATGCGGGAGATGGCATATGCCATGCAAGAACAAGCAGCTGCGGCAACTCGGATGATGGGCCAACCAGGTAGGCAGCCTGAGAGTGGTCATGGGGGGAATTCTAATGGTCCAGGAATGGACCTAGAATACCTTAAATTTGCCGAGTTCCGAAAAACTAACCCGCCCAGCTTCAGAGGAGCCTTCGACCCAAATAAGGCAGATGAATGGGTTAAGTCCATGGAGAAAGTCTTTTCTATTTTAGACTGCACAGATCATCAGAAGGTGACCTTTGCCACCTATATGCTAGAAGCAGATGCAGAGTTCTAGTGGAATGATGCACGATGGTTATTAGAGGGATCCCAAACGGATATTATTTGGGACGTATTTAGAGATGCGTTCTATCAGAAGTACTTCCCTGCTTTTGTCCGCAATGTCAAGGAGTTGGAGTTTATGCACCTCCGTCAAGGGAATAGTAGCATATCAGAATACATTGCTAAATTTGAGGAGTTGTGCAAATTTTCCACCATCTATCAACGGAATCCCGATGAAGTATGGAAATGCGTGAAGTTCGAAGGTGGGCTGGGAGAAGACATTCTTACCACCATAGGGCCAATGGAGATCAGAAACTTCCTTACTTTCATGAACAAGTGCCGATTGGTGGAGGATTGTAACAGGAAGTTAATCGTTGCTAGATCAACTAGCAGCAACTTCAAGAAAGGACTGGCACCGTAGGGCCTAAGGTTTAAACCTAAATTTCAACCATAGAAAAAGTTTCAACTAGCAGACAATAAGGCCAAGCAACCCTAGAGGCCTTTTGGAAACCAGACCTGCAGCTAGTGTGGCAAGAATCATGGAAACTGCCCATGCTTGGCAGGTCAAAACGTCTGTTTTGGATGTGGCAAGCCAAGCCACAAGATCTATGAATGTCCAGCTAGAAAACCTCACCCGACTCCCAGGCTGCAATGCCAAGAAAGAGTTTTCACTATGGATGCACAAGAAGTCGAAAGATCTGAAGATTTGATTCAGGATACGTGTGAAATGAATGGTAAGACCTTGACTATTTTATACGATTCAAGTGCATCTCACTCTTTTATTTCTCATGATTACATGTCAGCCTTGCAATTATCTATCTCTGAATTACCCTATGACTTGCTAGTTTCTACTCCTACAAGTGAATCCATTAAGACCAATCATATTTGTCCCCTATCAGATAGAAGGTCAAACTTTTTCAGCTAATTTAATTTGTCTTCCCTTGTTTGGACTTAACATTATTTTGGGTATGGATTGACTCTCTGCCAATCAAGCCTTGTTAAATTGCTCTGATAAATACATTGTGCTTCCTTCTGCTTCACCTTTTGAATCAATATTCCCTGTAAACCTTTATTTAAGCTCTTTAGTAGTGCACCATTATGAAAATAAGGGTCAAGGGTACATTCTGTTATCAACTAATGTAACGGAGGTTGGTTAGAAGTTAGATGATATTCCGGTTGTTAGGGAATATCCTGATGTGTTCTCTGAGGATATCCCTAATTTTCCTCCCGAAAGGGAAATTGAGTTCGCCATTGAGTTGGTACCAGGAGTAGGACTAATATCTATAGTGCCATACCGAATGTCACCCTTGGAGTTGATTGAACTTAAAAAGCAGATTGAGGAGCTCCTAGAAAAGAAATTTATTAGGCAAAGTGCATTGCCATGGAGAGCCCTAGTCTTATTAGTTAAGAAGAAAGATGGAGGCATGCGAATATGTGTGGATTACAGGCAGATAAATAAGGTGACGATCAAGATTAGGTATCTGTTGCCAAAGATTGATGATCTCATAGATCAACAGCAAGGGGCAACTGTATTTTCCAAGATTAATCTATGGTCTGGATATCACTAGATTCGGGTTCGAGAAGAAGATATTTCAAAGATGGCATTTTGGACTTTTTATGGATATTATGAATACACTGTGATGTCTTTCGGGTTGACAAATGCGCCAGCAATATTTATGGATTATATGAATCAGATATTCCAACCATATCTTAACAAATTTGTGATGGTATTCATTGATGACATATTTGTTTACTAGAAAACAGAGCAGGAGCACGCAGAACATTTGCAATTGGTTCTGCAAAGTCTAAGAGAGAAGAAACTTTATGCCAAGCTATCCAAATGTGAATTTTGGATGAAAAAAGTAAAATTTCTTGGCCATGTGGTATCCTATGGGGGAATTTCTGTGGATCCTAGTAAGGTCGAAGCAGTATTAAAATGGGAACGGCCAATGACAGTCACGGAAGTCAGGAGTTTCTTAGGTCTGGCAGGATACTACAGGAGATTTGTCAAGAACTTCTCTCAAATAGCCCTGGCCCTAACAAAGCTAACCAGGAATAATACTCCATTTGAATGGACCCCCGAGTGCGAGCAAAGTTTCCATGAATTAAAAGAAAAGTTGACGACAGCCCCAGTACTTATTCTACCAAATCCTCATGGACCGTTTGAAGTCTACTGTGATGCATCCAAGAAAGGATTAGGGAGCTTGTCAATGCAAAATAAGAATGTCATCATGTATGCTTCCAGGCAATTGAAAACTCACGAAAGAAACTATCCAACGCATGACCTAGAATTAGCAGCGATGGTATTTGCTCTGAAAATATGGAGACATCATCGCTACAGAGTGAAGTTTGAAGTATTTTCTGATCACAAAAGCTTAAAATACCTTTTTGATCAGAAAGAATTAAACATGAGGCAGCAAAGATGGATGGAGTTTCTTAAGAATTATGAGTTTGAGCTAAAGTACCATCGTGGCAAGGCAAATGTGGTGGCAGACGCCTAAGTGGAAAGTCCTTAACAGTGGCATGGGTTTTGATCAAGGAGGCGGAACTTATAGAGAGTTTCCGAGACCTTAACTTGGGAATTTCTATAATCCCTAATGCCATTCAGTTAAACCAACTTAAGATAGCCAGTGATTTCAAAGACCATATCCGACAAGCACAACAAAGGAATGACGACTTTCAGCATACAGTGCAACTAGTACAACCTGGAAATTTAACAGGATTCGCTCGAGATGCAGAAGGTGTATGGCGATATCAGGGAAGGATATGCGTACATGAGGAGGACAACCTTAGGCAGAGAATCTTGGAGGAAGCCCATAGGGGCGATTTTGCTATACATCCTGACATTAACAAAATGTATCAAGACCTCAAGAAGATGTTTTGGTGGCCAGGCCTCAAGAAGAATGTGGCGAGTCTTGTGAATAAATGTCTAACCTGCTAGAAAGTAAAAATAGAGCATCAAAAATCGGCAGGAACTTTGCAACCCTTAGAGATTTCGGAATGGAAATGGGAGAGCATTTCTATGGATTCCATGATAGGCTTACCAAGAACACCCTCGGGATATGACGCTATATGGGTCATAGTGGATAGATTAACCAAGTCTGCTCACTTTCTATCCATTCGAGCAAATTATCCTCTGGAGAAGCTGGCTCACTTGTACATTCAAGAAGTGGTGCGACTACACGGTATTCCCTCACTAATCATCTCAGACAGAGATCCCAGATTTACCTCACAATTTTGGGGAGCATTTCAAAAGGCGTTCGGCACCAGACTGTGTCTACGCATAGCATACTATCCGCAAATAGATGGTCAGACCGAGCGAACTATTTAGAGTTTGGAAGATATGCTATGAGCGTATATTTTAGAATAGCGCGGGAGTTGGGATGGATATTTACCACTCATCAAATTTGCATATAACAATAGTTATCATGCAAGCATTGGCATGGCCACATACGAAGCATTATACGGACGGAAATGCCAATCTTCACCATGTTGGTACAAATTAGGGGAGCAGAATCTGCTAGGACCGGAGTTAATCAAGCAAACTACAGAGCAAATCAAAAGGATCTGTAGCAAGATACTTGCAGCTCAGAGCCATTAGAAGAGCTACACGGATGTCAGGAGAAAGCCCTCGGAATTTCAAGAAGGAGACCATGTATTCCTAAGGATCACACCTACAACTGGAGTAGGCAGAGCTATTAAAGTTAGAAAGCTAAGCCCTCGCTTTATAGGTCCTTTATAAATCTTGAAGCGAATCAGGCCATTTGCATATCAAATTGCCTTACCTCCGCATCTGTCAAACCTCCATGATGTTTTCCATGTTTCTCAACTCAGAAAATACCAACTTGACACCAATCACTTCTTGGAGCCTGAATCAATCCAGTCAAGGGATAACTTAACTTTTTATGTACCCCCAGTGGATAGGAGCATCAAACACCTTCGAAACAAAGCCGTACAGTTAGTGAAGGTGGCATGGGGAAACGAAGACTCAGCGGACTGTATATGGGAATTAGAGTCCAATATGAGGGAGGAGTATCTTGAATTATTCTCAGGTACTAAATTTTGAGGACAAAATTTTTTTTAGAAGGGTAGAAATGCAACGTCCAAAAAATTTTATCGTTAATAACTGAGTTGTTCAGTTTATATCAAATAATTGGGATTAATTAGAATTCGATTAAGCATTCTCTTAAAGCCCATTTAAGTGTGATTTAGAAGGATTAGACTTGATGGAATTAGATTAGGAACATAGGAAACCTCAGATAATTTTTTTAAAACTGGTTTGCTGATTTAGGAGAAATCAGTAAGACTTCGATATTGTAAACTATCGAAACCAAACTAATAGAACTTATATTATGAGTGCCATAGGATGGATGGCTAAGATTTAGCCAAAACACCCCCATATGTTGCGCCACTTTCAGCAAAAAGAGGCAGCCACAAATCAAGTTGAATGACCTATACAAATCCACCAATCACATGCAACTTGCTTTAGAAGTTTTTATTTTCTTCCTTTTCTGTCCTTGCAATTTCAGCCTCTAGAACTTCTATAGCTGACCACTCTCCATTTTTTTCTCCCTCATCTCGTCTCATATCATCTTCATCTCCCACAAACCTTCAAGCCACATCAAGATTTCCTCAACTCAAAACACAAATCTAACAAGAATCACACCTAGGAAAGGTAGAAATCCAACTTCTCTTCTTGTTTTCCTTGATTTAGGGCTATGTGGGGATCTTGATTTTTCATGATACTGATGTGATTTGGAGTGATGATGATGGATTATAGTTGATTTTTCATGTATGTTGTGATTTGAATTGGAATTAGTATGAAAGAACTTGAAGAATAAGGAGAATTCAAGAAGCTATTAGGGTTTTCCCTTTACGGTTTGTACGGCAGAGTGTATGGCTCCACCTACAGCCATTTAAATTTGATGAATCTATTTTTATATCAAACTAGACATTCAGAGCTTTCCATACATGTAAAATATAAGGCCATTGGATTAGTATAGAATTTGGTATGAATTTTTGAATTTTGACCTAGAAATCTAGATTCTCATCTGGGCAATATGAGTTGAGAAGAGTGTAACTCACCTTACACAACTCTAAGTTGAGTGAAACTAATGTTGTTTGAAAGCTAACACATAAGAAAACATCCCATAAAAATTTTAGAGTCATATTCATTGTCAATTATTCCCAGCACATCAATGAATTTACCTTAAGTTTAAACTAGGCTGGAATAGGGTAGTCCAATAGGGTCAAGTTACGGGACTTATATCTCAAAATATACTCATGTAAATGACATGCAACCTATTTCATTTGAAATTTTGTTCTGATAGCTTTAATTTAATAAATTTCATATGGTTCCACACAGATTTGTATTTTTAGTGAATATTCACTTATAAGGGTGCATTTCTGGGTAAGAACAGGGCAGTCTGAGGTAAAATACTAATAACTTGAGTTATACAAACCAAAATGAGATGGGAGCAAAAAGATTAGAAACTAGACACATAGAGCTATGATATATTCAAATTTCAAGTTTAAATGAGTTGAATTGGACTAAGGATGGATTATACAAAATTTAGCCAGAATAGGAAGAAGTAAACAGAAAACCCTATTGATGTTTGAATTGAATTTGATGAATGATATTATGAATGTATATAATTGCTATCCCATATTGAATTGCAAGTTTGAATAATTTTACTAGTAGTTTGGCACTATTTATGGGGAAGTGGACTTGATCCATTATGTTGCTGAAATTTCGGCAAGAAATTCATATGTTATGTGAGTTAAAATTGCATGAACACATGATGTTTGAAAGAATAAAGTTAGTTGTGCATACAATTCATGAATATTACAAAGGATTCCATATTACTTGGGCCAGCCCTTGAATAAGTTTAAGGGAAATAGATCAGTGGGAAGGTCGGAAAAAGTAAACTTTGCAATCCTATGTAGGAACGAGCTTGGTACTGAAAAGCGGACTATTACCCAGGAGTATATGGCCAATAACTCCCAGGGGACCAAGGATGGAAAATAAGTTTTAGGAGGCGAAAGCCTTCAAAGATAAGATGCATTCCCCAGCTGCATATTTATATGTACTGTATGATAATTTGTAATTGATTGTCATAGTCATCTATTTATTTCTCATGATATATTACTGTTTATTTATGGTTACTATCTTAGTTGTATTAGTATATCTATTAACTATATTTTTATTATTGCAATTTAAAATTTAGTTTGTTTTGAGGTATGTTGCTATAATAAGAATTTAAGTTGAATATTACCATTGTGTCATACTATTTAAAATTACGAAAAAATCGAAAAAACTGAGAATGACTACGATGGCAGATATGTATAAATTTAGGATTCCTACTAAGAAATCTTTATTTTTCACCCTATTATATGTTTCTGTGTCATTCTCAAATCATGGAGAACGCGGCAATAGGCGTCCTGTTCATCATGTTCCCTGAGCTTCATATCCACCTGAACCCGTTTTTAGACTTTATATATATACGGTAGATGTCAGTTCCATTTTTATTTCTTCTTTTGTAAAGATTTTGCTGCTCCCCTGACTTACCCACTCTTCAACCTCGCTGCACCTTATATTGCTATCCCGCTATATATGACCCATCCTTTTCCACCTCCATACGCAATAGCAGCAGCAGCTCCCATGGCTCTATCAGCTTCACCACCGCAGTAGATCCTCTCGGTCTCATTGTCTGAGGAGGATCCGTCAGAGGCGGTGAGCTCGTCTTCCTCATCCTCTGCCCCGAGCGTGGACTACACCCTAGCTAACGCTGACATGGTGAATAGATTCCTTTCCTCGGAGTCCATCTAGGGTGCCTGTGCAGTGCTGCAGTAGAAAATGTATAGCGTGGCCCTCTTTTAGCAGTATTGGGTCATAGGCAGTAGTTTAGTGTATGCTGTATGTGGATGGGTAGCATATGAAACGTCCCTTGGGGACTAGTTAAGGTACTATTCATAAAGACAGGCCGATTCATTTTGTATTAGCAGCCTCATTTTATTACCCTATATTGTTTTATGTATCTTTTGACAAACTTTAAAAATAGACGTCTATGTATAGATGTATATGATGTCGTTTCAATAGTTCCATCTATTCTGTATTTTTATTTATTTTACTTTATTTCTGTTATAACAATTATCTATTACTTATTTCGCAGTCAAACGGAAATTTATTAAGTGAACTGTTAACTCTGTATGGGTAATTAACATTAAATTAGAAAATGGAAGTTAATTAGACAGGCATATGTAATAACTTATCAGGTAACATATTATGACTTAAGCATAGTAGTTTGCTTGGTAAGGTGTTACATTATTGATTATGCTTTGTGGACTTTCTTAATAAGTCAATTATGGTTAATTTGTGGGGACTTCTTATTAATCTAATATGGTTATAAGTTGTTGAATGTAGATTTTTTACATAATTTATTACTTTGATGTGATTGATTTATATTATATTATAAATCTATTGTATTTGAATTTGCATGTAAATTATGTAATTTAAGATCTTGTATAAGTTTATAGATATTATCTCATTGTATTTAAGTAAAAATTTTGTCAATTTATATTTTTAAAATTTTAAAATTTTTAATTGATTTAACTTAGTAAAACATGTTTATTTTATTCTATTTTTTATTTTTTTAACAAGTCAATCTACAAACTTGCCAATCCGCCACAAAATGGGGTGGATTGCGTAACACCCCAACCTGAGTGTAGTTACCTGTCGAAATCGGAACCTGAAAAATTCTGAGTCTGAACCCTATGCCTCCTTGGAGAGCTATAGGTTTGAGATATTTTCTTAAGATCAAAAGTCCCGGTAATGGTTCTCTAGGCATCAATGAGTTAAAGAAAGATTTTTAACGAATTTTAGGGAATGGATAACCACTTCGTTTTCAACCCTCAACTTTATAAAAACGCAAGTTTTTTGAGAATTGTACTAAAACCCAAAAGTTGGATTCTAATTCCTAAGGATTTTGAATTTTTAGATATTTTTATTGAATCCAAATGGGGGGTATTCCCTTATTTACATTTATGTTTTAAAGTTAATGGAGAGTAAAGTTAAAGAGGACATTAACTTAAAATAAGTCTGTGCAGTATTCTGGACCTGGGAAAGGACTACAGAAGGAGGGAACCAAGTTTTTGGAGTTGGTAATCGATTACAGAGGATCTGTAATCGATTACAGTCCTCTCTGTATGCCCACGGGTTGAAATTTTTCGCATGATAATCGATTACCATCTTTGGTAATCGATTACCAGTTCTGGGTTGGTGGTAATCGATTACCAAAATTGGTAATCGATTACCAGTTCTTCATGGTAATCGATTACCAGCCCTTGGTAATCGATTACCACAGGCCAATATATAGGCCCGGACACGTCCCACGCCTCATTTTTCGAAATTCCTCTCTCTCTAAAACCCAAACTCTCTCCCTTCTCTCTAGAATTCTTTCTCCCACCCTCCCCTATATCTATCAACTCCATTCCACCATTTTCAACTAAATCAACAACAACAACACAATCTTCACTCCCTTCAAACACAAATCACCCATTTAATCTGTTTCTCCTTTTCTCCTACTTGCTTGGGCAGATTTGATGTTGGAGGACATATCTTTTATCCACTTCCTCTTCACTTCAATTCTAACGGTAATTCTCATGCCTCATTTCTTCTTCTTCTTAAAAATTAATTTCAACTCCCTAATTGTTATTAGAATTCTTGGAACCCTAGGGTAGAAAGATTAGGGATTTATTATATGGAGGTTGTTAGTGAACCATAAATAATTAATTTACTGTATTGTGGTGTTAGATTATTCCAAGGAATTTCCCTCCAGCTTCATGGCTCCAAAGAATTAAGATTTCCTTGTGACCGGTGATCTGTAAGTAGATAGTTTATCTCTATCTTAGTTTTAACGTATTATTGTCTATATATATTCATATGCAAATGATTTAGTATGTCTTAGCAATATAATTTAAGTTTTGGTGGCTTATCTATTTTTACTGGTTCACATGAGACAATGACTTGATTTCAGAAAGAAAAATGTGGCAAATGTTTATTACATTGGTTCTCTATTAAACTTTGGAAAATTCTCTTTGTTTTGGAAGGTTTTTGGATAAAAGCTTCGGACTTTTACTCGTTTTTGATTTATTAAAATGTTAAAGCTTTACTTTTCTTTAAAGTTACAATTTTATCGTTTTATATAAGGTATATTGGTATGTCTTATAAGAATCTTTATTAAATATTCTGTATAATGGAAGAGAAAGACTTGGGAAAGTCTAGACCAGGATCTGTAGGCTAACGGCTGTAGGCGTTAGCCCTTTAAATAATCAAATAAAGAATTAAGTAAATAATGATTTTAAAACAGCTATAGACACATTATCACTCACAGTACTAAGCCAAGAAGAAGAGGTCCAATTTTCTTGTGCCATGGAATTAACAATTGATCCTCTTGGTATCTAACGCTACAAATAACATGATGTTATGTAAAAAAGGAAGTTTATTAAAAGGAAAAGAAACAAAATAAAAAGATAACAAGTAAATGTTGAGTTTGAGCTTTTAAATCTTCTTATCACACATCAAGCAACAATAACAATGGCGAGACATATGAAGTCTGTAATAGAAATCATGAAAACACATGCACAATTGCTAGATTTGCTTAAGTAGCATTTATGAACAAAGAAAGCAAACAAGGAAACATATTGTTTAAGCCAATGAGTGGTTTATAAAACTATATTATTTTATTTTTCACGTATTCAGTTCCTAGTTGTATAAGTCCTTAAGCACAAACCTAGTGTTAGCACTTAGCAACCGTAATTTCAACTGAAAAAAATTGCAATAGCCAAAAAGAGATTTAAAAATAACATATACTTATTACTTGACTCATCAGAATTTCAAGTGTTAAATCAATTCTAATCCAAGCATTTTATAAAAAGGATAATCAGAACACAAATTTCAACTTTTTCTTTGCATCAACAAAGGAAATTAAAAGCCATATTTTCATCTAAAATAATTGACATCAACCGGAAAATCCATCAGAAGCTATTTGCTTAAGTTGACACACATCCTAGATATTCCATTCCCTAGCCACCTTATCCATTAAACTACTCACCTAAATTTCAATTTCTTAGCTCTAAAATCAACTCTTTACACTCAAGAATTTTAAACAAAAATTGATCAAGAATATGAGAATCAAACCAACCAAATAATATAGTCAATAATCAAGTAATCACTGCTATCATCCATTAACTAAATTTATGAATCAGAGGGAAATTAAAACAAGCAAATAGGAAGGTGTTCAAACTTGATTCTACAACAACTAAATAAAAAGGCAAGAATAACTTACCCAAGGGTTATGGATATAGAGCAAGCCAAGCAACTTCTAGTAGTGGAAGGAAAACGAAATTGAAACGCCACGAAGAGAGGAAGACACGATGAAGGGAGAGGCAGACCACGGCGGAGTGAGGAACTGGTCCACGATGGTGAGAGGGGCAAAATTAGACAAAGGAAGAAGCAGAACTCGCAGCAGAGAAAGATACAGAACGGTGGTAGAAAGGAGCAAAACCGAGGGGAGGGCGAGCTGAGCGAAGCCGCAATAGGGCGGTGTATGGCGAAGCTCAACACGGCGGTGAAGGGGGAAAAGGGGGCGCTGATGGTGGCAAATGTGGTTGAGAGAGACAGATCAAGAGGGTGAGAGCGGGGAGAGTGAGAATGAGAGATCAAGAGAGAACAGAGAGTATTTGAGAAGAAAGGAGAAGAAAAGGACGGGGGGCTTAAAGTGCATCCTATCACTTAAAGTCTTGGTGGTTCTTCCTTCTTTTATTCCACTTTTAGAACAATATTCTCCTAATTTGAGTTAAATTCATCTATCCCCATATAATTTAAAATGAATAGAGATATATTCCAATGACTTAAGCCATGTAAAATAAAAAAAAAATTCTGTTACTAATATTTCATTTTTAACCAATGTTTTATTTTAAACTAGGATATTACACTTCAAAACATAGCCTTGAAGCTCCTTTCACAACCTTGTTCTTCATCTTGTTTTGAAAGGAATTGAAGCACATATTCCTTTATTCACTCTTGAAGAGAAATATTTTTAATCCCAAAAGAGCTGAAGATTTAGTGTTCATACACAGAAATTTTTGTTTCCTCTCAAGAAAGAGTAAGAGCTATCACGACATTGAGACAAGAATGTGGGATATTGGCGGAGATGAATGGGATATGTTTGAAAGAGTTAGAATTCTTGAAATAGCTAGTCTTTCACTTGATGAGCCTGATTTAGAGACTGTTCTTCTCACTGATGATGGGAAAAGAAATGATGAGGTTGAAACTATTAGAGTTTGATTGTTAATTGTTAATTGTGCTTAAATGATCGTTGTATGCTTATTTTGAGAGACAGTTCAAGTACTGTAATTTTTTATTTTGAGATATAATATTGAATAATTTAGGCTTGTTTTATGTTAAAGCTGGTATGTTTTCTTATTATCATGTGAAATTTAGTTTTTATTATATGAAATTGGTGAAATTTTTATATTTATATATATTTATGTATATTGATATACTCTAGTTTTTACAAAATTTTCATATTTCATACTCGTTTTCATACTCGGTACGGGTATCATACCTGTAACACCCTCCTAAGTATGGTACTATGCTTAAGTCATAATATCTCCTCTGGGAGTTGTTACTATCACTTGATCCGACCTTGTCTGGCCACAACCTTCGGCCACCTTCAATCTTACTAGTCGACTCCGCCTCGAAAGGCTTTCTTTGGAACTTCTGAGCTATCTGGAGATAACACGAAAATAGATATAGGAGTGAGAATTATGAAATTCTCAGTAGGGTTCTGTCACTGTCATACATAATGTCATCGTTGTTATCTCCAGTTGCTTCGGTTTATTATGAAAAAGGGTAAACATATTATACAAGCTGTTTGATTTCACAGTTCGAAAACATACTTTCCGAAGCAAAGTTCATTTTATTCATACACTTGTAATTTAGGCAAGCCAATACAAGATCAATTCATGAATTATGCTACGAGTAATAACTGGAACATGTTAACCTATAATAACACCGATATACTAGAAACTTAAAATCTGCACATGCCCTTACTTGCACTTGTCATATATATTCCAAAGTATGATCGCCATGTTATGCTCCATCGAGGTGTGATCGCCATGTCACACTCCTTAGAGATAGGTCCATCCTGCCATGTCCCAGAGTATGATCGCCATGTCATACTCCATTGGGATGTGATTGCCATGTCACATTCCTTAGGGTGTGGAATCATCATGCCACATTCCAGAGTATGATCACCATGTCATACCCCATCAGAGCGTGATCGCCATGTCACAATCCTTAGGAAAATGAGACCTTCATCATATCCTTTTCGGTACCTACACTAGCTGGGTCGATGCCATGCCTCATGTGAGTAGGATGCTTGCATATGCTTCATCATTTACTTTCATATATCCTTGCGTATAGAATTTCATATTCATACCCTTTGTTATGTTGTGATTTGGTTTGATCTTAGAACTTGGATGAGCAAAACGTGATTTGGCTTGATGGTTGGCTAGAGTTATGTGAGTGAAGAAGAGAAGAAGAGGGCTGAAAGGAGAGGAGGAGAAGGCGCAATCTAAATGAGTGAAAAAGGGGGAGAAAAATCTGATTGAAGTAGTATATGTAGGTGGACTTCTTGACTTGTGATTGGTGGCTTCTTGTATGGCTGAAATTCAGCCAAGTCTCTTCCCTTTTGTATGGCTTTGTTTGTGCCATTTTGGGGGATTAAGTGGCTGAGTTCTCAACCACTTAAAGTAGGGTTAATGGGTTGAAATTCTATTAGTTCGGTTCCGACAATTTAAAATACCATAATCTTACCGATTTCCTTCAAATCGGTAAAACGGTTTTGAAGAAATTTGTGAAGTTTTGTATGTTTCTATTCTAATTATTTCAAAGTCTAATATCTCTAATCTAACATCTAATTAACTCTTAATCAACCTTTAATTAAGTTCTAATTAATCTTAAGGATTCAATAAAATCGAATAAATCGATTAACAGTGTAAATTAAACGTTTTGCAAGTTGGGGGCCTTTCTGGTTTTTGTTGTTAATAGCTAATGGCATTTTCGTAATTATGGGTAAGTCTAGGGGCATCCCATGTCATTACACATATGGATACCTCCATGGCTCAATCGGCCGAGGTTTAGGTTTCTACGTTTTCGTTACGTGATTCTGCTTCGTTTAAAACCTTATTTTACTAATCCGGTTGATATCGGGACCTAAATGTCATTTTCTAAAATGTTCAGGGACAAGGCTGTAAATAATATATAAGGATCTAAAGGTCATTTTCTTAAAATTTCAGGGGCAAAGTTGTAAATAATGAAATTTTGCCCAATGATGTTTTCATTATTTCCTATAACGTTATATGGGGATATTACAATACCCATAGCCGTACCCAATATAGGTACCACGCTTGTAACCATGTAAAATAGCAACCGATTGATCTAGTCTAGCTATTGTTTTCATATTTGTTACAAATAATTGAATAAATTCTTTTGCAGTGTTGAGTTTCTCTTTTCCTTTTCTCCTTTTTCTGGTGCTAGAATTCTGTACAAAATCTATACCAAGGATTTATGTAACAATTATAGCTTTGAGTGTTTTTGTTTTTGTGCTCTCATCTTTAATCTCCATAACTTTCTTTCTACTAGTAGGTTATTCATTTTCTGTTTGGCTAGAAAGGTTAAAATTTCGAGATTATTCTCTTTAATTTTCTATTACAACTTATCCAAATGATATCAATTGTCATGCTTGTTTATTCAGTGAAAGTACTTCTGGTTTCTTACTGCCGCTTTGATAGTAAGAGAATGCAGTACACCAATTCATTTCAAATATTCTGTAAACATTACTGCTTCATTTCTGTAAAGAATGACGATATAGGTAGTCTTCGATACAGAAAATGTGACTTTGAACGGCGTCCACGTCAGACAACCATGCATATTGTAACATCCCGATTTCCGAGTTCGCCTTCGGATTCCACATAATGTCCGACTTCACGACCTGTCCGATTTCCGATTTCTTCCATTACCGATTTCCGGTTTCAAGTTAAGGTACATTGGGCATAATCTCCGACCTCAAGTGGCATAATTTACTACTTCACGACTTCCGACTTAAACTTCAAGTTAGACAATATGAACGTGATTCACCGGTATCCGACTTCATGTCTCAAAGGCATTTATACACGGTTTCCGATATCATCAAATGTAAGATACCGACTTCTGAGTTTAAGTACTTGGGTTTGGAAATGTGACTCGAATTCCTGAGTTCCGACCTTAGTGTTGAACTCAATTGGGGTGGACACGAGTTCGGATCCTCAAGCTGATTTCCACAACACACACGAGTTCCGATATACGATCTTATTACAAGGAGTCCCGACTTTGAACTGGGAGTTCCGAGATAAGTTGATACCTCCGACCTTGATTCCAAGTCTCAACATAAACAAGATTTCCTCAAGTCACAAACAACATGATACGAGTTCCGACATCCGGCTTCAACTTCAAGCAATGTAAAAGGGACGAGTTTCGATATTCGGCTTCAGCTACGAGCTCAATTAAATATGGCATGAGTTCCGACTTCAAGCAGAATACAGGCGAGTTCTGATTTTAAATAGTATGGCGGTGAGTTCCACTAAAAGGGAGACGTAGCTAAATTTTTGTCCACAAATAATTCAGCCAATCAAAGCCCTCCAAGTTAACTACCGCCTCAAGCTTATATATATAACTCATTCTTTCTCTCCTTCAGCCCCATTTCTACGCTACTTTCTCCCTTGTTCAGCTCTCTTTTCTCTTCTCCAACTCCATTACTCCCTCAAGCTTAGCAGGGTTCTAACACTCCAAGTTTCAGCACTTAGCTCCAATCATACTCCAAAGAGGTAGGATTCTGCTTCTTTTCTTGAATTTCTTGCACTATGGTTGCATGAGATTGTGTTCTTCCTTATGTATCTGATGAATTATTGGATGTATTATGATGAATTATGATTGAATCGATAGAAGATTTTGAGTTAGAAGTAGAATTAGAAGAAGAAAACTAAGAGAAATGAATGGATGAGGGTGCTATCTTGGTGGAGATTCCACGGCAGTTCATACGGCGGAGCGTATGGCGCCACCTACAATTCGTCAAATCCGATGAAACCACTTTTAGATGAAAATAGACATTCAGGGCTTTCCATAGATATATCATATAAGGTTATTGGATTAGTATTGACGGAGATACAAATTTTTGAAGTTTAACCTAGGGTTCAGGATTTTCATCCGGGCAGGGTGACATGAGGAGATTATAACTCACCCTATACAACTCCAAATTGAGTGAAACCAATTTTGTTAGAAAGCCTACACATAGGGGAACATCCCAGTATGAAATTCCGAGTTTGTTATGGTCCCAATTGTTCCCAGTGATTCGAGGAAGTTGTCCTATGTCTAATCCAGACCAAAACAGGGTAGTTCAGGAAGGTCGACTTTCAGGACTTATAACTCGAGGTGTACTTATGCAAATGGAGTGAAACTTATGGCAAATGAAAGGTTGTCCTGTTAGCTTTGATATAAGACCAATTTCGTAAGATTTGAGGTTAGTTTCGATTTTTAGTGAATTTATATTCCCAGGAGTGTAATTTGGGCTAGTGGCTAAACAGGCTGAGGTAAAAGTTGAATATCTTGATTTATATAAATTAGAATGACATGGGACCAAAGAGGTTATGACATATCCAAATTTCAGATTTAAATGAGTTGAATAGAGATAAAGGTGGATTATACAAGATTCGGGCAGAACCGAATAGAATTGGCAGGATGGCCAAAATGATAATTTTACAAGTGTTAGTGAAAAATATAAGGTTTGAGTTGAGGATTGCCAGTTTTATGTTGATCCATATATATGAATAGATTGATTATATTACTATGACTGAACTATCTATGTGAACTAGCACTATTCATGGGGAGGCGAAGCTGGTCCGTCATGCTGCCGGATTTACGGCAGAAGTCTAAGAAGCTAGGAATGTCTAGATGTAAGGATGAATTAAAGTATGAATGGGGGTATAGAAACCCTATATTCAAGAATGACATAAGTATGAGATGAGATATATGAAAGTAAAGGACAAAGCATATGTATGAGTATATTAAATGTGAATCCCTTCACTTGGAGGCAGTTAATTGAATCCCTCCTTGTGAAGGCAGTTAAATGATAAAGATATGAATCCCTTCACTCAGAGGCAGTTAATTAAATCCCTCCCTGTGAAGGCAGCTACCCCCTACCTTGGAGGCACGTGGTCAGATGAGATCCCTCTATGTTGAAAGCACGTGGTCAGATGAGATCCCTCAATTTTGAGGCACGTGACCAGAAGAGATCCCTTCAACTAGAGGCACGTGACCAGAATAAGATCCCTCCAAGACTAGAGGCATGTGAATCCCCTTGTGGGTGAGTCGGTGTGACAACGGTCATGGGTGAAGCTGACGAGCTCACTCCAAGGCCAGGCTACCCAAGGGCAGTAAAAGCACCCTAGGGACGGCGATACGTAACGCCTAGGTGTGCCAAGTAAAAGACTAAAGACTAAAGATTAAAGTATATGCAAGTACCCCAATCACATGAGGCATGACATCGACCCAGCTAGTGTGAGTACAGGGGACAGAACTTACATGAGGCATGGCATGACCCAACTAGTGTAAGTACCGAATGAAAGAGAAGTAAATCTATGTATATATATAAATTCAAGTACAAGTAAAGTTATGAGTAGAGGCTATGTTTCCAGGAAATTGATGCTATTATACTCTATTTATGTTCCAGTTATCATTCATACTATAATTCATGAGTTGACAAGTGTATGAATAAAATGTACTTTGCTTCGGATAATGTATTTTTCAAACTGTGGAATCAAACAGTTTACATGACATGTTCATTTTTTTTATAATAAACTGAAGCAAACTGGAGATGACCATGATGACACTATGTATGAAAATTAGAGAATCCTACTGAGAATTTTATAATTCTCACTCCTATTTCCATGTTGTCTCCAGATGATTTTAGAAGTTTCCGAAGGCAGTGAAGATTCTTTGTCAGATGCGGTCCGCTTAGGTAACAGTAACATCTCCAGGGTGTGGTACTATGACTTAAGCATAGTACTGTGCTTGGGAGGACGTTACACATATTCATCCACTCACTCAACAAACTCCAAAATAAAACAACGTCTCCATTTCAAATAATCATATATCAGATGAAATTGTATAAGTTTTTCTTATTGTTGTTATGTAATATTGGGTTGTGTGTTTTTCTTCGCATGACAAATATATCGTTAGTTAAAAAGTCATAACCATGTATAAAACTGGTAACTCAGGCAAGTGATGGCATCAATTGTTGATATAAAGAAGAGGTTGAGAGATTGATTTGGTCCACTCTAGAGGGATGAGATTGGTATTTGAAGAGTGTACTAATAACTCATAAAGGGTGTCAAACATGAATGGTAGATTACAAAGCCTTACTCCTGTAAACAGAGACACTGATTATAAGATTTGAACCCATGACTTCTATATCACAAAATAGCAACCTTACTGTTGTGTTAAGACTTGTCTCTTTATTAATAACTCATAGATGGAACAAATTTTACTTGTTCAAGTTGAATTCCTTATCTTAATTGTTTAACCCTGTCACCAACACTTTTCATCAAATACCTAGTAATTGCCTGCAAAACAAACTTGAATATCTAACTATCTTCAATTTTGGTTTTAGTTTCCGCATATAAGACTACCAAGTTTTGATAAACTTGAAGGTCATGGGATGAAGAAGATGATGAGTGAAGTTGCTTGTTGCCTAACCTTAGGGGATTTTGAGGAATTTTCTCTCTTTGTGATCTAAAGATTGTCCTAAGTAAGTTGTTTGAAAATGGATCTGTGTTGTTTCAGACTGTGAGACATGCAAGTATAGGTGGGTATACAGGCTAGCTTGATTTGCAATGGTATCATATCTAAACAGATTGGATCAGGCTAGTTAGTGAAGCTAATGGGTTGTTATCATACTGCTCCCATGTCCGCATAGTATAGATCCGTAAGTCCTCGGGCCGGTCTGCACCGTAGGTGATTTTTTTTTTCTTTTTTTGGTTGCTTTTTCTCTTTTTATTTTTGCCTTGTAAAGTTGAGCTTATAAAAGTGTAAATGCTAGGATTGGAGCCTAGGTCCTGGCAGCTATAGAGTGTTAGTCTTACTTCTAAACCCACAAACCCACGGACTTAGTCTGTTTAGGCTGTGAGTTAAGCAGAATGGACCAGAAATCCATGAATAAATGGTTTGGAGAATACTTAGTCCTAACCCAAGTGGATTGCGAGTCAAACAGACCAACCTGCAGATCGCGACCTCTATACGCAGCTCTACATGCAAGGAGGGTGTGTGAGTTCAAACTCCCCACAATGCACTCTTCCCCCCTTTCCCATCCCCTCTCTCCTCCGGGCTATTCAGGAATTTGCCCTTCAGAAATCTGATCAATCATCGTACCATCATTTGCCCATTTTAGGTTGTGATAGACATTTCTCTTCTCTTGCTTTCAAAATTCTATGTGAAGTCTTCACATATAGCAGTTTTCAAAAAGAGGACCTGCCCAAAGTGGGTTCAAATTGTTCTTCAAACGTTAAACTATTATACTATAATGATGAAAATGGTGCCAAAGTTTCTGTGCTTTATGTTCTGCTGATGATATGAACATGATTCGATGACAAGCCACTATGTGAGTTGCGTATTTCGCATTCCTACCATTTAATACAGATGACGGACCTAGCAAAGATGGAGGACCTGACAGCACTCCTATGGAGGATCCTGCAAAAGAAGCTAGAAAAATAATGGAATAAAAATATAAGTAATGGCACCAACGTAAGTTATTTTGAACTGTTCCATTTCTGCATTATACAGTTGTATAATTTGAGCAAATGACATTTCCATTGCTTAGAAGTTGGAAAACTATCATAATCTAAGTAAATATATTCCTCTTAATCTTTTACTTAAAATTACTGTCTGTTAAAGGATCATGCGCCTGCAAATAATTTCTGGTTAAAACTGAAGCATTATGCTCTTATTAGAGAGCTAGAAACTTTCTATTGATGAAAGCTGGGAAGGAAGATTGAAGCTTAGGTAGGGCTATTATTGGGAAGTGCTCTTGTTCATACAAAACCATGTTACCTCTTTGATCGGTCCTCTTAAAGCATATTTTCCCGTTTTTTGGCCCCCTAGTGTCTAATAATAAATATATATTTGAGATATATTCCTTAATGCAATTATGAAACGCTAATTAGTAGAACATGTAACATTCAAATGGCGCTTCTAGGGTAAAACGTGTGAGATTCAAATGAAATATCTGTGAAGTGAGGGAGGGGACAGCAAGGAGTAGCCAGGTGGAAAAGTCCAGTTGCATGCTACCTCACTAAGAATTTTGACTTTGACTCCTCTACTGTTTCAGTTGTTCTCATTGTTAGGAAAATGGAACACACCATATAAGACAGTGAATATTTCTTCCATTATATATCTGTCTCAAAAGAACTACCCCAGAATTTTTTTTCAGTTGCAGTTCCAAAAATAGTTGAAAAGATTTTGGAGGTGAAGCCTACTCATTATCATTTTTAGGGATGATAATAAAACATTTATTACATCATATATAGTTGAGACACCATTCATGTGTCCCAATCATTTTCCCAAATTCTAGTCTTCCATGCTAATGATACACCTTAGTCCCTCTCCTTTCAACATTAAATCAAATGCCTTGTTGATGTCAGAGAATGGAACTCTATGGGTTATAAACTTGTCCAATTCCAATGTCTGCAAGTAATCAAGGAAAAGAAAGGGCGTCAGGGTGCTTTTAATATGACCAAATATCTTATCATAAGGTTTTGCAAGAGTTATAAAATCATAATCACCTTGTTCATATACATATCAACGACAGATGGGAGGTCAGTCCTAGGCTTGTAATTTCCAAAGAAAGTTCCCTTTAGTGTTCTTTCATTGAGTAAGTTAATGGGCTTAGTCATGAAAACTGCATCCTTAGTTGGTACACCAACAAGCACAGCAACACCCCAACCCTACATGATTCATCAAAATAATCAGGAACATATTCACATTCAAGCCAAAGTGTTCTTATCACAAACTTCATGTATGCATAAACAAGAAGGAAAATCTTGAGATTCATAGATGTAATGATTCATTTACTCAAGATAACATTATTTTTCTGGAATTTTCAGAACAAGATATAAATTCATTAAAAGGAGCCAAACGTGTGTTTCTACCAAACTAAAGGTGCATTTGTTTCATCTTCATTCGACAAAAAAAGTGATAGAAGCTACCCATCTCAACTTCTACTCAAAAGCTTTTTAAGCTTTTAAACAGAAGTTAAGATGAGTAACTTCTATGAAAAGTGATTTTTTTTTCTGAAAAAAATGGCTAAAACAAACACAGAGTAAGTTTTGCTATGACTAGTTGGCACTAATTGCTTACATCATGAACACATTCAAAAGCGGATATCATGGCATTAATGTTTCCAGTGCACTCTATACTCCTGTCCACTCCTCCACCGGTCATATCTGCAATCACCTGACATTTATCACTATAACATTAGAAAATCAGGATCATGAAGTCAATATATACTGCACAGATGATGAATTATGTACCTGTTGAACTGGCCTATCATGGTCCTTTGGATTCACAAACTCGGTTATTCCAAATTTTTTGGCTAGCATCCAAAAAGATAGACAAACACAAGTAGTTAAGTTATATTTGTCGTCATGATCTACTCGACTATAGCTTGGTAACGTCAATATGAGTGTTTACTGAAGTGATAAGGCTAGATGCTACCTTCCTCAAACCTGTTTGGGTTCAAATCAACCCCAATAATCCTAGATGCACCAGCAATTCTGGCACCCTCAGCAGCCTAATAGAAAAGAGTAGCATATACAAATAAATACATCAGAAGTTAAGTATAATAATAAGACAAGAATTTAAGTGGTCGAATCAACTTGACAGTTTGAGAGAAAAGAGCAAGGGTAAATTTTCAAACATACAGCAAGGCCAACAGCTCCAAGACCGAAGATTGCTACTGTAGAACCTTTCTTTGGTTTTGCTACATTCAAAGTAGCTCCTAATCCTGCAATTTGAAATTTATTGTTCTGCATAATCTGTCACTGAGAAACTAAGCCTGGAATAGAGATGGCTAAAATTGACATAAGAGTAGGATTAAACCTGTTGAGATACCACAACTGAGGACACATACTTTATCCATTGGTGCTTGTGGATTGATCTTTGCCAAGCAGCCAGAATGTATCACAGTGTATTCACTAAAAGTGGATGTGCCAATAAAGTGGTTTATTGGGGTACCATTAACTGAAAACCTGCTTTTACCATCACTATGCATGACTCCTCTCTCTGTATCTATTCTCAAAAGGTCACACATGTTGCTTTCCTCAGATTTGCAATGTGCACATTCACCACATTCACCGGTGAATACTGGGAGCACATGATCCCCAACCTGAAGGTGTGTGACTCCTTCTCCAATACTCTCCACAATTCTGTTGAAATAAGTAAACTCAGCAATGAGTAATGGCTCCTTGGCTAAATCACACAGCAGATACAGGGCTTGTAGAATTGCTGCCACATTCAATATTTAAGTGACACTAAGACATTTAAAAGGAAATAGTTATCACTTGTCATCTAATTCCTGGTAAGAAGTGGTTATTACTGTGCAGGTTAAAAATCTCTGAGCAACAGTTTGTTTTGTAAGTCCTGACTGATACGATTTTCAACATTTTAACGAGTGCTTTCAAGGGTCCATTTGTTTAGTTTTTACATGCATGTACCCTCCATTGCAAAATGACATTGTGGCTTGGAAGCAATATACAAATCACAGTAGATGCATTTTTTTGTTTTCAATTGTAATGTATTGATGAGACACTTAACTATTGCACAACTTTTCAAACACCTTATTCTTTAATCATCAAGTAACTGAAATTTAAAAATAGCGTAAGTTTTTACATTAGCTCCATAGTGACAGAATTATTGAAATGACATACCCAGCTGCCTCGTGGCCGAAAATTCGGGGAAAGAGTGGAGTTTGTCCCTAAAAGACCAAAGGATAAAGAGGAATGAAAAATGTCAGAACTCATGTTCAAATTCTTCAAGGATAATATCTTCCACCCATCGATACTTTACCCACAGAGAAGAGGAAGTATAACATCACTTATTGGCAAACCCTAGGTAAATTCATCAACTAGTAATTAGAATTTGGAAATGGCATCAACATCTTGAGGACAATATGCATGAAAGCATGCTACTTCATATCGTTTTAAATTGTGTGGTCCCTGAAACCACGTCATATCAGGAATTATAGCTATATCAGCCACATTTTCCGACAATTTTGCGCAATTGCAACCGTAATTTAAAATCATTATATGTGGAACAAGTGATTATGGAACACAAACGAAATAATCTAGCTTGATAATTAAGCAGATAAATCTAAAACAAACCTTGGCCTCCCAGAAGTAGAGATCAGTATGGCAAAGTGAGGTATATTTGACCTTGATCCTCACTTCCATGGCCTGTGGTGGAGCCACCTCCACTCTTTCTATCACCAAAGGTTTACCTGCTTCCCACGCAACAGCAGCTACAAATGTACAAAAAATTTAAAAACAAATGAATAAAAAGCATAACAAAAAGCATTTCAGAAATTAAAGAAGCCCAATAATGAACGAAAACATAGATGAAAGATCAGAACATAGAAAATAAAACCCTTGGACAAAAAGACTTTTAAATAAGAAATGAATATAGAAGACACAGAAACTCAAACTTCTGCAACAATTGATGTTTGGAAAGTGGGTGGAGAACTGAAAAACATAGCAAAAGGAAATAACTTTGCTTTCTCTCTTCGATCTTGCATAGTAGCAATGAAAGTATGATTTCGTACCTTTGCAGGGAATCACAAGGCCAGCAGTGCTCGACATGTTGTTACTCGCGAGCGGAGATGAATGAGGAGATGTACAAGACAACTTTGAGAAAAATCTTTGTGAAAGAGAAGTCCTTAACCGTTGTCTCAGATATTGATACATCTGTTATATATACAATGGCAGTGGTCCCACGTGACAATGTGACATTAACATACATGCATGTATATATATAACTTTTTGTCAATGTCAATAAGCTGTTAACAAGAGCCCACCTCTTTTGAAAAATATTGTGGCTCCTAGGTTCAAGGCTTGAAATCAGAGATGATCAAGAAATCACTGGGGCACAGCCATCAGCTCTCGCAACTCATAGGATTTAGCTATTCTAGGTGTGGGTTACATTTTAAAAAGAAATGTGTAACGGCTAAGGGCATATTCGTGAGTTTGGCTTAGTAGGGGAAGGGATAGAAGGAAAAGATTTATGGAGATTCTACTTTGTTTATGAGTTTTACTTATTAGGAGAAAAAGTTTTAATTAACCTCTCAAAATTATTTAAAATTGCCATTTCAAGATTTTCCTAAATTAGGGGGGTTTTATTGAGAGTTGAATTTAATTTATTATCCCATCCTTATTGAAATATAAAATACCATTTTTACCAATCTATTATAATTTTATTTCAACTTTTCATATAAATTATATTTCTCTCCTAATTTTGTATCAACTTCCATTTAAATTTACTCACTCCTAAAAAATATTTAAAAAGGAAATATTTTTAAATTTATAAACATTATAATATTTGCTAAATTTTTTTAAAATTATTATTACTATAAAATATATTAATTATACTCAATTATTTTAGTACAGGGTAAAATTATAAAAATACATTATATACCCCCCATTTTATTTCCCTTATCAATTTTAAACTCATGAATAAGATTAACAGAAACCTTCTAACTCCTTTCCTTCCCTTCCCCTTTCTTTCTCTTTGATATTTTTCCTTTCCTTTCTCTCATAATTCATGAACACGCCTCAAAGCATTGAAGAATATATGAAAGCATAAATTATTGAATTTAATTTAAATACACTGACAGCCATGAATTCTCACTTTCCCCTATTTCTATTGGTTGACAGTGTAAAACTATTTTACACTGTCAGTGCATACCAATTAAACTCTAAATTATTTTACTTGTATGTATAATCTATCATATAAATATTTATAGTAATATTTTATAAAAGGATTAGAATCCTCTGAAGTAAATTTTCTTCTGAAGTAACAATGTAGAGATTATCGACCATTAAGTTAATGAAATGCATAAGGTACAACTATTATGGACTTTACTCTCTAAATATATGCTATTCATTATAGATGCCAAATCCAAGTTTGCAAGCACGTACAAGAGATACAAAACAAGATCAAACCAGCGGCAACGATAGCCCATAGGTTGATCTCTCACTTGGAAACGCAAAGAATAATTGCTGGTCCCTTTCTATGTGCTGCCAATAAGCAACTTGTCTAAGATGAAGATATACAGTTACGGCATATCTTAGATCAAGTGGCTTTCGAATTCTGTGGACCAGAATTATTCCATTGATTGTTAAAAAGCATAAGATAAAACGTAATCTATTTATGCTATAGAGAAAACTGAATTTCATTCTTCTTTTTGGGTACAGTGGAAAAGTAGGCAAAATAGTTAAAGAACCAAACACAAGGAATGAGACTTTTTGTGTGCGAATGCTAAAAACAAGATTGTGTCTTTCAGTATTGAGGGTGTGGTCTTTGATTGTGTCCACTGCTTAAGTTGATTTTCAAGGGGTTTTGTTTGGTCAACGGTTGCAAAGAATTTTTACTCGGTTTTCATCCGTATTAATTGAGTGATATAATTTAATTGTTGGAGCTTGAGCAATTTGTTTTGAGGTGCTCCATGCTTCCGATAAGCGAGAGCATTTTGAGTCTTTTTGGCAAGAAAATTAGAGACAGAAATCACATGTTCCTAAGCCGTAAGAAATTATATATATATATATATATATATATATACACACACATTTATGTGGAGATTAACAATTTCTACGTTTTATTTTGGACATAAGACTCCCTTCTCTCTCTTTCGTAAATCAATTTAACATAAGATAACTTTATAATTTTATTATACTCACATTAATTACTACTCTATCTTGTCTCATAAATCACCTAATTAATATTCATTTTTTACTATTTATCTCTATATCCATACTATTCTATTTTTTTTGTATTTTTCATTTTTTTTATATCATGCAATTACAAATTTATGTAATATTATTATATAAAAATGTATTGTTGCACTACTAGAATATTGGTTGATTGCGACTAATTTTTCGGTCGCAAAATGAGTGAATTCAGTTGCAAGGGCCATTTGCGACCGATTTTTTCAGTCGCATTTAGGCAAGTTGCAAATATATTTATGATCGATTTAGAGCAATCATGTACTATGTCTGATTTGGTCGTTTGTTGACTATTTTGCGACAGAAAAAATTTGCCACCGAAAAATCGGTCGCAAATTTGCCACCGAAAAATCAGATGCAAATTCAAGATTTTGCGATCGATTTTTCAGTTTCAAATACGAAATTTGATATCAATCACAAACATTAATCAGTCACAAAATCGGTTGCAAAGTTACAAACAGAAAAAAAAAAAATTTAAATCACTAGAATATTATAAATCCAAATTAAATACACCTAAATTTGAATTCAACAACAATCCAGAAAACAATATTCAATAATCCATAATGCATCTTTTTGTCTAAATAATATTCAACAATAACAAGTTTTTCAACATACACAATCTAGTCAATACTACTATCAACTACACATATTCTAAACACAATATACATAAACTAAAAAGTATAACAACATATACTGTTAACCAAACTACAAGGTTCTTCTTAATAAAACTTTGGAAAATAAATTTTTAGCATACTTCTAACTAGTTCTCATTTTCATGGTTCTTCAATTCTTTCCATTGAGTCTTCAACTTTCATTGATTTCTCATCAACTTCTATTGTATCTTCAACATTCTCCATTGAATCTTCAATAATTTCTATTGAGTCTTCCATTTTATCTAATGAGTTTTCAACTATTGAGTCTTTAACTTTCTCTATTGAGTCTTCAACTATTAAGTCTTCCACCAGCCGATCGGTAAATTTATACAAAACAAATAGTATTTGCTACGTAATATCACCTATATATATATATATATATTGATAATTGTATGGATAGCTCCAACAATCAAAGGAAGCTATCCTAAAGATAAACTACAAACATTAAATACAGCAACCAGAAACATTTGCAGTATCGAAAGTCACTGCTACAACAACAAACCAGAAAGGCAAACACACCAATAAAGCTAAAATGAAGAAAAATAGGATAATAAGGAAACTATCACCTATGTTGCTTTAACCACCGCCTGATAACATCCACTTCTGAAATCATCGAGTAAGGGGAGAAAGGAAAACTTGGGCGCCAACCTTTCAACCAATAGTCAACCTTGATTTCAATCAGAATAGATTCTAGCCTCCAATTAGGAACATGATCATTGAAGATAATCTTATTTCTAAGATTCCAAATTGCCCAGGCAGTAGCATAATACAATGATATCCAAAAATTTTTCTCAAGGCCATAGCATGGAACACCTATCCATGAGTCAAAGAAGTCTGAAGCATTTTGCAGAGAACACCAAGAAAAGGCCCACCGATCTAAGGAATCACTTCACAATCTCCAAGATAAAGGGCATGAGAAAAACAAGTGATTTATTGTTTCCAATTCTGAGTGGCAAAAGGGGCAAATAACTTGAACAGGACAAATGATATTTAGCATACACAACTTGTCCCTTGGTATTTAATCTTCCAATATGAACTACCCAGACCAGAATTTCTACTCTTGGAGGAGCAACTCCCCTCCAAATCTTTGATACATAAGACAATTCCTGGTCATTGCTTAGAACCTTAGGGCACTATATAATTACAATGCGTTGTAATTTTATTAACATAAATTTTCAAAAGCTTTAAAGCTATATAATTACATTGCTTTTCTAGTTTTACGTAAAGTTATACAGAAGAAATGTAAACTTATTACAAACCATACAATTTAAATGTATCATGTTCAATGCTCGTAATAAATTTTTGAATTATTTACTTTTTTTAAAAAAAATTGATTACTTCATTTAAATATATTAAAAAATTTTTAATGATAATTATTTATTAATTTTATGAAGAAATATTTTGCTGAATTAATATTAAAATATATTTATCCATCATAAAATGATGTTATATAAATTTGAAATTATAAAACATTTAGTCATCTTAGTATAAGAGAAAAATAGAAAAAAGAGAATAATATCATATGAAGATAAATAGTGAAGAATGCATATTAATTAGGTGCGAAATAAGATAGAGTAGTAATTAATGAGAGTATAATAAAATTACAAAGTTGTTCTCTATTAAATTGATTTAGGAAAGAGAAAGAAGGGAGTCCTATATCCAAAATAAAAAGTGGAGGTCACTAACACTACTAAAAAATAGCAAAAAATCGATGAAAATTACCGACAGACAAAATCTGTCGGAAAAAAGTAAAACCTTTCACATGATGTGGTATTTTACCAACAGACAAAGAATCTATCGGTAAAAATGTCGATAAATGTTCATGCGTAATGGCGTGACAATTTTATCAACGGAAAATCTATCGATAAATTTTTGAATTTCTATTTTATATTTGGTTTAAATATGCATATTTACTAACAGAATATCCGTTAGTGAATTCAAAAATTATCGATGAAAATTTCGTCAGTATAAAATTATTTATTCAACATATAATTTTAAAAAATGAATAAGCAACTGACGGATTTTTCCGTTTGGTATTTGAAAATTGGATTAACCGCCACCGCCTTTTCGGTTTCCACATTACCCATGGATTATCTGTCAATAATATTGAATTAATAAAATGAATCGCTTCATTACCTTAACATTGAACGTTAAAAGGTGAGTTCCTTTCTTCTTCTTCTTCATTTGCACTTTCTCGCTCTCTCTCTCTTGCCCTTCCACATAGCCACTGACCATTTCACCATCGCTAGAGACTGGCATTGTGTTCTTGGTATATTTTTGAGCATTTTAATCGGTCTATTTTTTTTTATTTAGCCTTTTTTAATTTTATTTCTTTACTCAAAGTTTTTAGTTTCTTAGTTAGTTAATTAACTTATTGTGTTTTCTTGATTGTTAAAGATCTCAATTAAAGCATTTGGAGCGCTTCTGTTGTGGTGCATTCGTTGATTTTAAGTATTGTGGCATATTAGATACGTACATTGTACTCCATTCTTAACTCTATGATTTCAAAAATATTAGAGATTTAAATTTTCTAAGACAGAGTTATAGGATAGAAGAAGGATGATAGGATTGCATGACTAAGGAAAGGCTTAGAGTTTCTTTCCATCATTTGAATTGTATGCTGTGGTGTTGTGTGCTTGCATGATGTAACGTAAAGGGATGCGTTCTAAAATAGTTTTTAGGACTAATTGATTGATTTGCATGAGTACATGTGTTTATTATTTGTGTTATGAATTAATTTTTATGGAGGCTCCTAAATTAAGGGGAGATTCGGTCCAAATATTTTTGATCATTTAGAATATTCTTTGAATTAAATAATTATTGTTATGTAATAAATAATTATTATTTGTGTTGAAGTACTGAATAAAATTTCGTGGAGGTTTTTAATTTAAAGGGAAGCTCTGCCTAAATTATTTTAATTATTTTCAATTTTGTGCATATCTATTTTAGTGCTATAGTTTAATTCTTTGCATTTATATTTATATACATATTATGTTTGTTGCATATATTTACTGATTTACACACATATTATACAAGTCATCTATGGCAAGATGAGGATCTAGTTTTAGACGAGGTAGAGATAAACTAAGGAAGCATAGTCTACCCCATGCATTCATGCTCCAGCCACCACTTCCACTATGTTGGCATCCACCACTCCCTCTACTGCTACTGCATCCAGCCCTCCTGGTCGTCCTCCATATGGCTAAGAGTTTGTTATGATACCCAACTCTAAGTACATGGAGTCAGGATCTCAGCCTTCACTCCCTTCTTAGTGTAACACCCTCCCGAGTACGGTATTATGCTTAAGTCATAATACCTCACCTAGGAGTTGTTACTGTCACTTAATCGGACCTTGTCTGACAGCAACCTTCGGCCACCCTTGATCTTATTAGTCAACTCCGCCTTGGAGGACCTTCTTCGAGACTTTTGAACTATCTGGAGATAACACGGAAATAAACATACGGGTGAGAATTATAAATTCTCAGTAGGATTCATTAAACTAACATATGTTGTGTCATCGTTGTCATCTCCAGTTTGCTTCGGTTTATTATGAAAAAGGTGAACATGCTATACAAACTGTTAAATTTTATAGTTCAAAAATATACTTTCCGAAGCAAAGTTCATTTTACTCATACACTTGGCAATTTGGGAGAGCCCATATGAAACAAATTTCATGAATTATATTAGAAATAGTAACTGAAACATAATAAAATACAATAGCATCAATATACTGGGGACATAACATCTGCACATAACTTTACTCGTACTTAAATTCATGCATATATATAAAGTTTACTTTTCTTTCTTTTGCTTCCTTTCCATTATAAAATCTTTACATACCATATCCCAGAGTATGATCACCGTGTCATACCCCATCAGAGCGTGATTGCCATGTCACGTTCCTTAGAAATATGGGAACTTCATTCGGTACTTACACTAGCTGGGTCATGCCATGCCTCATGTAAGTCTTAGCCCCTATACTCACACTAGCTGGGTCGATGCCATGCCTCATGTGAGCGAGGTGCTTGCATATGCTTTAATCTTTAGTCTTGAGTCTTTAGTCTTTAGCCTTTACTGCCCTTGGGTAGCCTGGCCTTGGAGTGAGCTTGTCAGCTCGACTCGTGACCGTCGTCACACCGACTCACCCACAAGGGGACCCACGTGCCTCTAGGTCAGAGGGACTCAGTTGGCTATCTGCCTCCAACATAGAGAGACCCAAAAGTTTTAGCTGCCTTCATATGGAGGGACTCAAAGTGCAACTGCCTCCAAGTGAAGGGACCCACATCTTATCTTATTTAACTGCCTTCACAAAGAGGGACCTCGTAACTGTCTCCATGGCCCAATCGGCAGAGATTCAAACTTCTACGGTTTCGCCACGTGATTCTGCTATGTCTAAAATCTCATTTTACTAATCCTGTTGATATAGGGACTTAAATGTCATTTTCTAAAATATTTAGGGGCAAGGCTGTAAATAATATATAAGGACCTAAAGGTCATTTTCTAAAAAGTTTAGGGGCAAGATTGTGAATAATAAGAATTTATTTTTATTACTTCCTATTACGTTATATGGGGATGTTACACTCAGCCCATCCTTTAGCCCACTCCATCTCCACCCCCACCTCTAGGAGGTGAGGATCACACCTCAACTGTACTTGGCTCCACTTCTTCTCCTACCCCAGCTAGCCTGGTTCGTAGGTTGCCCAGGCCTCATCGTCCGCCCCCCTTATCGGACTCCATGAACCAGCGCATGGAGCTCAGATATGATGACAAATCTTGGTAAGTATTTTTAATTTTAAATTTATTATAAATTTTTAATTGTGATATTAAATTTAATTAATAGATACTTGACTTAATCCATTGTTTTTGATACAGTTGGATTCCACCAGCTCCAAGCCTATATAGGATTATCAATATGTTTCAGGAGAACTTCTGCAACCCATATAAGAGCTTTTTAAAGGCACCTGAGGCTATATAACAAATGTGGCGAAGAGAATGGAGGCTAAAATTATTTTTTATTATTAATTTTGTGTTTTTATTTTGATGTATGGTTATTTATTACAAGGGAGCTGACAGTTGTGTTACTTGTGTACAGCGCTCGTTCACTATTGATACAAGGAAGGAGGCCTCAATCTACAAGGTATAGAGGACTATGGCAGCAAGCAACTCCGTGATATGTTTCATGACATTCGCGAGAATAATGCTAGTACCCGTTAGCTTACTGAGAACATCCTCCGGGCACTCAGCGCATATTGGGACTCGCCCGAGTACAAGTCGAAGTAGGTGAAGGCTTGGGCAAGCAAAGGATCAGCTTGAGGTAGCTCACTACACACTGGAGGCTCCACCATCGTTGAGATCACGTGTCTGAGGATGGTAAATATCATCTTTAACACTTATTTAGTTATTTAATTTTTGTATTAAATATTATGTTATCATGTGAAAATTGTTTGAAACGTGAGAGAAGACGATAAACAAGCCACTAACTTAGGGGGAACTGCTCTAGGAAACCTACACCTAGAAGTAGGACAAGTCCCAATGGGTCAATATTCGGTCAGAGACCACATATGCAAGTACTTATAATTTTAATTGCCAATACTTTTAATTTATTATAATTTCTATTATTTAAATCTAATTTAATTTGTTTTATTTATTCCAATTGTAACATGAGCTCATCTAGCGACTGACCAAGGCCCAGTTGTAACAGTAGCAGCAGGGGGATGAAAGCACTCCTGCTAGCCCACCTATGAGTGACAACGATATATGGGCCCAAATGGTTGGCGGCGGTTACAAGGGGCGCATTTATGGTATGGGTACCACATATAATAGGTCTTATTCTCCAGCCTCTATATTTGGAGCTGGACCTGCTAGTTTGGATGTGGAGGACATCCGCGATCAGGTGCATGCATTGAATGAACTAGCAGCTGCAGTCCATAGAGCAGAGGATGACGGCTATGTACACACATACTTTGAGCAATTGTGGAGTAGTTTGTCGTCTGGTACATAGCCTTCACCATCTCAAATCCGCCGCCTCCATATTCTCTACATGACCATACTCCAAATGGCTCCAAGGACATTTCGGATACTGACGCTAATCAGTATTCGTAGTTTTTAGGGATTTTTATGCATTTAGAATTGTACATTGACATTTTTTTTGGTTATTGACAATTTTTATTTTATTAGACAGTTTATATTATTTTATATTTCATTATATTTTATTATAGTTCTAATTATATGAATTTATGGATAATTAAAACAATAATTTGAAATATTTAATTATTAATTTCAATTTTTAATAATACAAAACTGCAAAAAAAAAAAATTACCTTACAAAAAAAAAATTTTCGTCGGTAATAGTTAAAATAAAAATTATCATGCTCCATATTTTGCAACAGATTTTGTCGGTATATATATATATATATATATATTAAAATATCATTTTTAATTTACCGAAGAATGTTCTATTGGTAATTATCAGTAATTCATTAATATAAATATTTTTTTAATGTTTTCTGATGTTCATTTACCGACTTTTTTAAATATTTTTGACAACAATTTACATCAGTATAATTATCAATATTACCGACGATAAATATATCCATCAGTAATATTTAATTCTTTTTTCGATGCACTATTTACCGACAGTTTATTTTCATCAGTGAAATTGTTACCGATGGTTATGATTGATTGTCAGAAATTCCGTCGATTTTTTGCATGTTTCTAGCAGTGTAACCTCCACATCAACATATGGAGATTATCATATATATATATAGAATTTCTTTAATAACAAATCATAATGATGGAATATAGAACAAGGTAGACTTTCTCTAATTTAGAGATAGATAATTTCTATTCTAAAAATAATAGTATTTACTAATGAATCTTCATATATATGTAATAATCGATATAGAAGTAAGACACTTACACATACAATAACCTTACTAATTAATATTAAAGCTAAATAGCATAAAACACATAAAAGCTAGTTATAGTTGAAGAGTAATCAAAACTCTTAAATATATAAATAAATTATTAAAGAAAAAAATCCTTAAAGATAAAAAAATAAATAAATAATTTTGATACATTGTCAATCTTAAAGAGTTTTACATTATCATCCAATCACAATTTCTTACTTATAAGACTTTCAAGATAATAAGTGATTAAATCAAACATTTTTACTAATATGATAATATATTATTAGATATCTATGTAAAGCTTTTTTATACTAACAATGTATCTAAATTAAATCATAAAAAATTATTATATCCAAATTACATAATTATCATAAATAATTACACTGATCCATTTTTATTGATGTATGATGTCCTTTTTAGTCACCTTAGAGTAAGGCTCCCATTTATCGACTCTTAGATGAAAATAATTTTGGCAATTTGAGCTACCCCCCTCAGCTTCAACATAGCAACTGGGCAATGATTTGAGGAGTTGAGATTGTATATAATATTCTTGGCATTCCCTTATTCATCTCGGTCTTCTTCTTCTTGATTAACTTGACTCATCCCAGGGGCAGGTGGAACACTCTAATAAACCCATACTACATTTAAGTCGTATTATGGCATTTTATTAGTTATTATTTTTGCTTGCAGAGAACTTAAACTTCACCTTTAAATTAAGTTACGTGGAAAATGGGATAAATTTTTTTTGAAATAAAACTCGTGTTTTGAAATCATGAGAGCTATAAGCGTCACAATAGATAACCGTAAACCATAAGCATAAATATATATATCATTGCTGTGACATCCTCCTAAGCACAGTACTATGTTTAAGTCATAGTACTATACCCTAGAGCTGTTACTATTACCTGAGTGGACCTCGTCTAACAGCAACTTCAGCCGTCTTTGGAAACTCCTAAAATCATCTGGAGACAACATGGAAATAGGAGTGAGAATTATAAAATTCTCAGTAGGATTCTCTAATTTTCATACATAGTGTCATCATGGTCGTCTCCAGTTTGCTTCGGTTTATTTTGAAAAAGATGAACATACAGCATAAACTGTTTAATTTAAATTTCGAAAAATGTCTTGTCCGAAGTAAAGTTCATGTTTACTCATATACTGGTCCCTTTGGGGGAGTGTACACAAGATTAATTCATGAATAATACCATGGATAATAACTTCAACATATAAACCGCACATAGCATTAATCTACTGGAAACATAACATCTGTACCTAACTTAACTTGCACTTGAATTCATACATATACATAAAATTTGCTTCTCTTTCATTCGGTACTTACATTAGCTGGGTCATGCCATGCCTCATGCAAGTTCTGTCTCCGATACATACACTAGCTGGGTCGGTGCTAGGCCTTATGTGATTGGGGTGTTTGCATATACTTTAATCTTTAGTCTTTAATCTTTTACTTGGCACACCTAGGCGTTACGTATCGTCGTCCCTAGGGTGCATTTACTGCCCTTGGGTAGCCTGGCCTTGGAGTGAGCTCGTCAGCTTCACCCGTGACCGTCGTCACACCGACTCACCCGCAAGGGGACTCACGTGCCTCTAGTCTTGGAGGGATCTCATTCTGGTCACGTGTCTCTAGTTGAAGGGATCTCTTCTAGTCACGTGCCTCAAAATTGAGGGATCTCATCTGACCACGTGCCTTCAACATAGAGGGATCTCATCTGACCACGTGCCTCCAAGGTAGAGGGATCTCATTGTCTTAGCTGCCTTCACAGGGAGGGATTCAAGTGCAACTGCCTCCAAGTGAAGGGATTTCATATCTTTATCATTTAACTGCCTTCTCAGGGAGGGATTTCAAATAACTGCCTCCAAGTGAAGGGATTCACATTCAATATATTCACATTCTTTCATTCTCCAACATATTCAAGCATAGTTATACATATGCTACATCACTTACCCTCACATACCTCATAACATAATTATGTCATTCTTGAATATAGGGTTTCTATATACCCATTTATATTTCAATTCATCCTTACATCTAAACATTCATAGCTTCTTAGACTTCTGCCGTAAATCCGGCAGTATAACGGATCAGGTCCGTTTCCCCATGAATAGTGCCAGCTTTCACGGACAAATCAGTCGTAGCAACAAAATCAACTTAACACATATATATCAATGTCAACCTGGCAATCCTCAACTCAAACCTTATGTGTTCCACTAATACTTGTAAAATTATTATTTTGGCCATTCTGCCAATTCTATTCGGCTCTGCCCGAATCTTGTATAATCCACCTTTATCTTTATTCAACTCATTTAAATCTGAAATTTGGATATGTCATAGCTCTATATGTCTACTTTCTAACCTCTTTGGTCCCATGTCATTCTGATTTATATAAATCAAGATATTCAACTTTTACTTCAGCCTGTTCAGTCACTAGCCCGAGTTACACTCCTGGGAATATAAATTCACTAAAAATCGAGACTAAGCTCAATTCTTACGAAATTGGTCTCATATCAAAGCTAACAGGATAAAATTTCATTTGCCACCAGTTTCACTCCATTTGCTTAAGTATACTTTGAGTTATAAGTCCTGAAAGTCTACCTTCCTGAACTACTCCGTTTTGGCCTAGATTGGACATAGGACAACTTCCTCGAATCACTGGGAACAATTGGGACCATAACAAACTCGGAATCTTATATTGGGGTGTTCCCTTGTGTGTAAGCTTTCTAACAAAACTGGTTTCACTCAATTTGGAGTTGTATAGGGTGAGTTATACCCTCCTCAAGTCACCCTGCTCGGATGAAGATCCTGAACCCTAGTTCAAACTTCAAAAATTCGTATCTCCCTCAATACTAATCCATTAACCTTATATGATATATCTATGGAAATCTCTAAATGTCTACTTTTATCTAAAAATGGTTTCATCGGATTTGACCGATTGTAGGCGGCGCCGTACGCTCCGTTGTACGGACTGCCGTGGAGTTCCTCAACTAGACAGTATTCCGACTTTCACTTCTCCTAGTTTTCTTCCTCTAAACTTAATCCCAACTCAATATTTCACATTAACTCAATCATGATCCATCATAATATATCTATTAACTCATCAAATACATGAAGAAGAATACAAGTTCATGCAGCCATCGGGCAAATAATTCAAGAATAAAATTAGAATCCTACCTCTTTGGAGTATGATTTGAGCTAGGTGCTGAAACTTGGAGTGTTAGAGCCTTACTAAGCTTGAAGGAGTAATGGAGTTGGAGAAGAGAAAAGAGAGCTGAACAAGGGAGAAAGTGGCGTAGAAATGGGGCTGAAGGAGAGGAAGAGATGAGTTTATAAGCTTGAGGTGATAGTTAACTTGGAGGGCTTTGATTGGCTGAATTTTCTTGTGGACAAAATTTAGCTATGTCTCCCTTTCCGTGGAACTTGCCGCCATACTGTTTGAAATCGGAACTCGCATTTACTCTATTTCAAGTCGGAACTCATCCCTATTATACTTGAGGTCGGAACTTGTGTCGTTTTTACTTGAGCTGGGAGCTGAAGCCTAATGTCGAAACTCGTACTAGCTTGTTTGTGACTTTGGGGAAATCTTGAATCAAGGTCGGAGGCCGTAAGTCGAAAGCTCACAATCACATAATCTCGGAACTTCCTATTTGAACAAGGGAATGCCAACGCTGGATGTAAAATCGGATATCGGAACTCCTAGTTCAAACTCGGGACTTCTTGTAATAAACTCATATATCGGAACTCGGGTGATTCGAATCTCATTTCCAAACCCAAGTACTTAAACTCGGAAATCAGGAATTATAACACAGTGTGGTTGGTGACATCGGAAGCCGGGTATATTTTCCTTGAGACATGAAGTCGGATCTCATAGAATTACGTTCATGTGTTCGGACTTCAAGGTTAAACTCGGAAGTCGTGGAATATAATCCAGACGAATTCGGAAGTCGTACAGGACATGAAGTCGAGAATTCAACAAGACTAACTCGGAACTCGGGAATAATCCTCTTATCTGTGTTTCAGAGATGAAGTCGGAAATCGGAATGGATCAATCCTGAGGGCGAAGCCGATCTCGAAAATCGGGATGTTACAATTGTAGATAGTAAAAGCAAATAATAATAATCATCCACACATGGTTACCCTTAGATATTATAGCAGAAGCATAAATCATACCATACATGTAGACAAATAAAGAACTAGAGATGGATCACTAAAGGACCCAACCTAGTTACTATATGTCAGGATATACAATAACCATAGAGAATAAAAACATAACATAAATTAACTGTTCAACATTGATACGTCTATAAACTCTAGCACTACATCTCCATGATAGTAGCAAAAGATGATCCTTGTCAACCTCTACCTATGCGTTTGAGCACATCGACAACCTTCACTAGCTATGGCAAGAGCTAGAGTGGCCACGCCCATGCCTGCCACGTCCACTATGGACAATCAGCGTGATAATTAAGTGTGATCCCTCCGGGCGCCCTTCACTTAGCTGAAGGCTGTGGATGACTCCTCCGAAGAATCTATCTCGAGGGTGTGAGATACAAGATGGTAGATGGGTAATGGTGGCAACGCAAGAAGTGAAGCCAAGGTGCCGGTGGAACTAAGGTCGATCATAGGCACCTTCGAGCCCACAGGCCCTGGAGGAAGGAGACCAAGTGACATCGACTCAAATTCGGGCAGTGCAAGAGATGGCAGCGGATGCACAAGACTTGTTGAGGATGCAACATGTATGGCAAGAACAAAAGGAGTACCAAAGGCATCAACATCACCGAAACGACCAAGATATACATAGACACGGGTAGTAGTGGTGGTTAAAGCCACTACTGTGTCGCGCTCCTTGTCATAGAACCAATCATGCACCTGAGGTTCCATGAGGAACTCTACCTCCATTGGTGTTTAGAGGTGACATAGAAAAACAACGTGAGAAATAATATTTCTTGGTAAGATTCTACCTCAACATGCAAATGTCATTGTTATTGTCCTAGCTACTTTGGGATTATAAACAAAATAATGAGCACATATATAGTTCAGTTATTAGGTTTTCGAAGACGTAATTAGCCGACGTGAATTCCTTTTAAACATGCGCTTTTATCATGGCATAAACAATAATGATCGGCATAGAGTGGGAAACATGGATGGATGCATCATCATACATGAATATCTTGTAATTTCCTTTCTTTCTTATTCCTTTGCATTTTCTTATGTGCTTCTGCATGAGAACTTTGGTCATGCATCCATACTCTTCTTTGCTTTACTTAAGTGTATATTACGGCATGAAAACTCCGATCATGCGTTCACATACTCACCACCCTAGACATGAAGTGGTAATGAACTTATATCGTAAGCCGTCACCACATTTCAATCCCTAAACTTCAGTGGGAGAGGGGGCTAATGTGGGTTATACCTTTAATTCTTTCTTTTCCTTATTGATGTAGTTATGTAATATATATTCTTTTACTTAGCAAATAAACCTCTATGAATCATGCATAGTAACCATTCTAAGGCCATGATTTTGACGGAAATCTGACAGCATAACATTTGCCAAGCAGCAAAGCACATAGCAACATCATCATTTTTAATTATTCAATCATCCACAATCAACTAGTTTCCCTAATTTCAGGGGACTCGGGCCATAACCATCCAATCACATCACCTTAAGCATATGTCTAGGGTTTCATATATTCTTTGGTGTAAAGTCTTATGAATGTTTACAAGATATCTCATGATTCCTCATAAGAAAATCTCTTCTTCTCAATTGGGTTTATTTCAAGTCTTTTAAGCTTTTCTTCCTCTATTTCTTTGATTAACCTTTTTAACACTAGCATTTGCCACATTATCCTTAGACAAGCATGTGTTCTTACCTTTATGACCAGGTCAATAGCCCTAACTTTCACTCAAATAGGCTATAAGGACTTCACATTACTCCCTTGGATTATGACAGTTCATGGCTAGATCATAAAGCTTGTAAGCAACACTTGTTTTTCTTTCAAGCACCATTTTTTATTTTCTTTTTCACCTTTAGCTTGTAGATTTAACTTTTTAATGGTTTTAGATCTAAGTGTAGCCAAAATTATAGACCTTTATTCTCCAAGTTGAAATCTTTTTTATTAATCTTTTCAAAGTTTCCTTCTTTGACCAAAAAGCTCAAAAAACAACACACCAAGAAGCAAGAAAAACAAAACCATGTATTCATGCATGTCATACCATGGCTGAAACATCAAACAAGAAAAAGAGAGCATTTTCATAAAACAAATGAATGGATATATGGTATTCAACACTTTTCAAGTTAAAGACAAAGAAGATGGTCATGAGACCTCAAGATTAAGAATCAAATAACCTAAACATGGAGAAAGCTTAGGTGTTCTAGTTCTCGAAACAAGAAAAAGGATGAGTTAGAGGTCACTAGCACTAGAAGTATGCAAGTGCTTGGAAAGTTGAAATGGTGAAAATGGCCTTCCTCCTTGGAGCTTTAAGGCCACAACTTTGAAGAAGAAAAAAGGAGAGCATTTGTGTTGTCTTGATCAAATGGAGCTAGTGTGTGTTGAGTATTTTTCTCCAAGAACCAAAAGAGGTGGTTCTTGGAAGATGGTGGTGGTGGTGGTGGTTATGGAAGGGTGAAGGTAAAGATACGAGGAAAGTGTTATTGAGACTTAGGGAGAGTGTTTGAGTTTTTGAGAGTGAAATGAAAAATGAAAGTGAGGAGTGTGTGCTAGTGTTGTGGGCGTGGGGGTGCATGGGTCTTGGGGGAGTGGTTTTTGCTTTTTGGGTGTTTAGGGGACAACCAAAGGGTTTAGGGTGTGTGTTTTGTTCTTTGGTTAAAGGTTTAGTCCAAAACAAATTTGGTTAAAGGTGCATTAGGGATTTATACTACAAATGGAAGTTGCTTCCATAGAAGACATTTAAGTGTTTAAACTATTTTTACCATATATGCATAAAGAAGGATACTTTTCAAGTTCCTACTTGATCCTTATGAATTTTGATTAAGTCCACATAAATCATGCTTCTACTCACGTATGATTAGCCACTAATTATATGAGCATTCACTTATGGATTAATAGTAATAATCTCATGATTCTTTAATTAGTTTTATTTTAAACGTGTACTTTTCTTAATCATGTTTCCAAATTCTAATTAGTAAGGGTCATTTAGTGATTAAACTTTAATTACTTTCTCTAATGTCTTTTATTTTGAATTTTTAAAGTTTTAAACATTTTGTGTTGACTATTGACTTTTTCTTGGCATCATGTTGACTTTTGACTTTTAACTTTTAGTTGACTTGTTGACTTTTTATTGAATTTTTGTTGACCTTTGGCTTTTTAGTTGATATTTTGACTTTTATTTGACTTTTTGTCATTAGTGATTAGGACTTAGTTAGCCATCCATTAATCCAATCTCTGAGGTTAATAAGCTAATTAAACTAAACGAATTTAGGGATGTTACAACATTGGAGCTACCCAAGGATGGTTGTCCTTCTCAACCCCACTACAACATTTTTTGGCTAAGGCAACACTTATTTTGAGCAACATGTGAAAAGTGTTGCCTATAATGTATAAAGGCAATGCTTTTCCACGGTTGCCACTTAAACAAGGTTTTGGCAACGGATTTTTAGGCAACACTTGTTAAATGTACTCTTTGACAACAAAGAGCACGCCTGCAAAATGTTACTTTATCTTCTATACATAAATTACGCTTATTTGAATGATAGTTACATTTTATTTGTGTTGCCTTTTAAATTATACTCACCTACACTTAATAAATGTTGCCTAAAATTATTAGGCGCCAATTTAAAGCATTTTTCCCACTAAAAGTTTTACTTCTTCCCACCATTAACATAAACTACCTAAAACACTCAATTTCATTTTCTCTTCTAATTTCATATATCCCTAATTTCTAACCCCAATAAACACATTTTCTTGCTAGAGCCCCTTAATTTCATTTTTTTCTCAATCCCTAATTCCCCCGCTCTCTGGTGCCCTCTCTTTGGATTTTGAGCCTTTGTTGCAAGGACCTTTCAACGCCATGACTGCAACCACCGCGCGAGGCATACGCCACTGCAAGCACCGTTCGAATGCCGCGTTACTGCAGTGGCCAAGCATTCTAGTTTGAATGCTGGTGGCTCCCTCTTCTCCGTCCAACGTCAACTTGGCTGTGGCTCCATCTCCTCTACACGACGCGACCTGCACGTGGCTCCCTCTACACGGCTTTGAAGATAAGGAAAGAATTGGTCACGGCACTCACATCTCACTCATCTGACCTTCACTTTTTCATTTGCAGCAACTCAAATCACATAGATAAAGCAGTGAGTTCAGTGTTCCAAACATCTTTAGTTTCTTGTCATTTGATTCAGTTTTGGCTAATCAGTTCCCTATCCTCAAGGTGTGGTTTCATCTTATTAAACCCAAGTTGCTTGAAGATGCTTAGCAATGATCTTGAGTGGGTGTTTCTTGTCCAACTAATTATGTTCCCACTTCCCATTAGCTCGCTATTTAGACTTGGCTGACTTCTAATTTATGCTGGTATAATCTTTTCTCTACCTCGCAATGTTGTCAGATTGATTTTAAATGACAATTGTTGATTGCTTTGAATGGATTGACTCTCTTGGATTGAGTTTGATTTAAAAGTATCTATCTATTTAATTTCCTAAATTTTATGACCTGCTTGAAGAAAGTTTCATGTTCATATTTAATTTAGTTCAATTTTTTTTGTGTGTCTTATACATATATCTTTAAGATAAGAAGATGATTCCAAGTTTGATATCTGTATTTTTAATCATTAGATATGTTAAAATTAATCACTAATAACACTCTTAATTAGATAAACATGTTAAACCTAAAAAGAAATATCATATAATTTTCCTTAAAGCACTGCACCAGTAGAAACGAGAGATGAGATTTGTAGGAAAGGTCAAATACTGGTCACATTGGTTTTCATACTCTGCAGGTTTTTTATTGCATTGGTTTATGCCAGAGACAATTTCAAAGTCCCCTGCACCTGCAAAATGGATGTTCTGTTCAAGTTAAACTTGCACTAATGTTGACCACTTTTCTCATTGGTAAGCTTTCAAATTCCTGCTTCTAAAGGAATTCCGCCTCTATCAAATTTGTCTCTAATTTAGGCTTATTTCAGCTTTATATTCATGTCTTTGTTAAAAATGTTGTATTAAACGAGGGGCCTATTTTTCTATAAAATGGGGTAGGAATTGTGAGTGACTTATATTGCGTAGAGGATCTCAATACTTGTTAGTTGTAATAATCTTCAATTATGATGATTAATAGGAAAACATGTGTTTATATGGTTGTATAGTTGAGGTTTTTATATCATGTCGACACTTTTCTACTTCTATGTTGTTCTATGCTGCCAATCATGCTTTGCTCTGGCACAAGATTAATCATCTTGGTCTTGTCAATTGTGTTATACCTCTTTGCTAAAAACTTTGATTTCTTAGTTTCTGTACTAAACCTTGCTAATTAAGGATATTTTCTTTTCCTACTCTATAGTTCCCTTTGTACTTTATGCGAGTTGAGTTAAATGACTGCTTCAATCAACTAGTTCAAGAGGTATGTTTACAACTTATGTTTTTGCTTTTTATTTTTTTTTTTGAACAGAATAATAAAATATGAAAATATTGTAAGTATGATTGTGGTGTAAGTTATAGATATCACGTAAACTTGGTTGGAAACAATGGAAGTCTTTTTCCTTAGATGGTTTATTGTGGCTTAGTTCTTTAGCAAGATATTTTATTCACAAGTGAATTTGTCCACACGCAATGCATACAGACAGCTTTCATGTTTCTTTCATCTGTCCAAACATAGCATTCTTCATTTCAAAGCGAATTTTGACTTATAAGATAAGATTGTAAGATGGGGACATCTGAAATAATTTATAGCTACTATCATCGTCAGGGTATTCTTGGTAGCGGAGCAATAAATGGTAAAGTAATTAGTATATATCCTCATACACATGGAGTGTGAATGAAAAGTAAAAATATTCTAATAGTATAGTATAGCATATTGTTTGGAATGACAATGACTTCCACGTTGTGCTTTGTGAAATGGGATATGACATACAATCTAGTACTAAAGAACAAAGGAACAAATAGAGGCAAAGGCAATGCACAGCAATATCTCAATATAAAAGCAACATCGTTATAGAATATCTATAATTAAAAATAGCTTCTGATTTATGCTGTATATTTTTGTTACTTTTATGTTTCTTGTCAGAATAATTTCAAGCTTCTCTTTTTCTCTTGTCTGATTTACAAGTTCAATTGATTTATAACCTAGTCCATGGAGGTGCATTATGTAGATTGATCACTACCTGTTGCCCCCAATTATCTCAGCTTGATATGATAGCTAAGAGTTCTTTTTGTTGTTATATCTTAATCCATCAATCTTGGCAGGAAGTGTTACTCCCCCTTGTCGTCTTTCTTTCACAGTATTTTGCTTGTTTTGGTTTTCAAGTTTTGCTTATCTAAATTACTTACGTTTTGATTTTCAATTTGTTGGCAAATTGTTTAAATGATTTTATTTTATTATTTTTTTGGGTAACTCAATGATTTAATTTTGAACTTGACTCTTGTTAAATCATTTGTGTTCATGTCTAGCATGTTGGAATAACTATTGTGGAAGATAGAAGAATTGTTCATTTCCACTATATAATGTAAATGCAGAATGATGGCAATGAAAGTGTATGAAAAGAAGCAAAAGAGAGGTGCACATTTGAAACTCACTTCTCTTCATTGGCAATGATCAATTTTCTTTCTATTTTACTAACTTTTATTGCTGCTAATAGGAAGTGCATATGTGGTAAGAGCTTAATTTTGATACATAATCATTCTTTTTAAAAGTTGTCTCAAGAAGCTTCTAATTATAAGCTATTTTTAACCCAAAAGTAGATTATCCAAACAAACCTGAAACTTATAATAATGTACTTGATTGGAAATTTTTAATGAGGTTACACATGATTTACACATCATCTAGTTTATAACAATGTTTGTGTCCACCAAGTTAATGAATTGCCCAATTGCCCTACATTGTAAATCCTTGTTTTCCCTTTTGTTTCTCTCTGTATAAACCACAGCATAAAATATCGATTGAAAAAGCCTCCATTAATTGTACCTACATAGCAATTTAAAGGGTTTTCTTGAGGACAAAGAACCATGTTTACACTACTTTTTTTCTTCCTTTAAAGCAAAAGATGGTAACTTGATGAGGTTTAATGTCTTTGATTGGAGTCAAGTTAACTTACTATTATTATTTCTTGAAAAATACAAGCAAAACTAGTCATCATTATTTTATAAAACTTCCATAGCCATCTATCTATCTATCTTTTCTTGAAACGCATGTTTGTAATTAGTGTGGTCATCTAGGCTTGCTTAGTGCTTCTAGTTTTTACTTGTTCTTTTTGCTATGTTTGTATTGAACTTTTCTGATTTTGTCCTCTTTGTTTAGGCTCTTCTTAATTTGAGAGTGCATAGAGTCATGATACATTTATCCAAAAAAAAAAAAAAAGCAGAGTACACACTTTCACTTGCACCACATTAGTGACACTACTAGCACCTCCACCTATACACTTATAGGGTCCAAACACTGGTTCCCATTCGATCTCATTCCAGCGTTAAGTTTGGCTGAGCAAGTTCATCATCTTATAGTGGTATCACGTTATGTGTTATCTTTTGGTGCGATATACATTGGCTCTTGGCAAACTGAAGGAACTAGATAGTCTAGTAAAGCTGCTAATTTGATCTTGATTATGACAATATAGCAGATATGATTTTTTTTTTTATATCTTCAATGTTGGAATTTTTTTTGTATTGCTTTTGTTTTCAAACTTTGTAAGCAACTTACTCTCTTGAAAGTCCCAAGCCTTATCATCAATAAATCTATCGGAAAAAAAGGAAATTTTAATGTTATTGGATAGTTATTTTTAACAATCATGTAAATTCTTAAAAGTATATACACAATGTGCTTACTTTAGCTATGTTTACATTTATCTCATCATTGGATATATTACATGTTGCAGATTGAGCTAATATTACACTGCAATTCAGAAAGGCTAGGAGAAGAATTATGCAAGACAAAACTTGCAATGGATATGATTAGATGTATTTTGTTTAACTTCATGACTAAATGTATTTTGTTTAAGTTCATACTAGATGTATTTTGTTTACTTATGTACATTTTGGTTTGAATTAATGCTTGATAATATATATTTGGAACTAAGCATATTAATCATGATATACATGAGAAGACCTATTTACTTAATTGATTAATAGTAATTTATTTTATTTTATTTACAAAGTGGAGTTAATTAAATATAAAATTAAATAAAAAAATAAATTTGCATATAAATAAGGTTGATTTATCTTTAGAAAGGTTGCTTTTATAGTTAATAAAAGGTGACAACTTTAATACGACCATGCTCAAATTAGCAAATGTCCACGTTTTCACAAAAAAAGCAATGCTGGTAGTTTGTTACTGTAATCAGAAAAAAGACTACGCTTATATATTGTCACCTATATTGAAAGAAAAATAGCGCTTATCATATGTTGCTTTTATTAGGAGAAAAGGCAACGTGTGTTTGGTGTTACCTATATTGATAGAATAGACAACGGTTGGATACTGTTGTCATAGAGGCGGGCAACAAGCGTTGCCTTTTGTCATGAATAGGCAACGCTTGGAAAGGGTTGCAATAATTAGTGTTGTCTTTTCTTTCAAAAAGCGTTGCCTTAAAGAAAAGGTAACGGTTCTTTAGGCCACCCCCCAGAAAGCGTTTCTTTAGGTGCGAAAGCGTGGCCTTTGATCAAAGGCAACAATTTTTCGATGTTTAGGCAACACTTGACAAGCGTTGCCTTAGACCAAAAATGTTGTAGTGCCCACACCTTCTAAAAAGCGTTTGAACTCTTCAAGTAATCATATCATGAGTTCAAACTCTTCTACTTCAAGATTTACTCTTTCCCTGGCATTCACCCCTTTTTCATGACACTGGACCATTTATTGGAACAAAGAGAATGTCAGAATTAAAGTGGAGAAAAAGGATTTGAGTCCATTGGAAGAGGCTATAGTTGACTTCTTTCTAGAGAGAGGGGAAGAAGAAAATCTCAACCTAAGAACCATCTTAGAAGTAGATAAAGACAGGAGAGGCTATAGTTGACTTCTTCTTATTGGAAATTTTATTTTTGGTCATTATAAATATTTTAATAATACTCTTTTGATCCTTATAAATATTATGACTTAATCACTATGCTAAGTAGAGACAAAAAAAAAAAAACAACTAATATTGGAACTAAGAGGGACTAAAAGTCAAGAAAAAATTTTAGAGGGACTAAAATTAAAACAACCTATATTTATAACGACTAAATATACATTTAAGTTTAAAAAGAAATTATAAGCAAAATCATTAAAAGTGACTTAATTTTTAGGAGAAATATTGAGGGAACTCACTTTTTGTGAAACAGCATGTTGACTCACCACTCATCCACCATTGAGATGGGGTTTGGATCCCACTTAGATTGGGTTCACATCCCATCCCAATGGTGGATGAGTTGTAAGTCGGTACAGTGTCCTACAAGAAGTGAACCCCCTATCATTACTCAATTTTTAATGACTTATCTATAGACATAGTTTATGATATAAGACACAATGCCATCAATTTGATTCATGTAGTCAATGCTGCTTAATGAGCAAAAGCTTAAGTGCTGGTGTATCATATACAAAAGAATATTTTAAGGGCTAGATGCCCTATACCTTCAGAAAAGTTATAGAGGATCTTGATCAGAGGTTTTTAACATGGTCCTTATAATTTAACATTCTAATGGATGAAATATAATGGTGTATTGATACACCAATCACTTGTGATATATCGTAGTAATTCTCTAATTTTAGTTAGCTTCATAATTGTAATTAAATGTATTTTAAAAGTAACAAAAAATTATCTATATGATCCTAAAATATTTTCAAAAAATATTAATTTTTAATTTCAAGATTGCATAAATAACTTTTATTTAATTTTAGAATTACGTGGATAAATTTTAATACTACAATACATCACAGATGATTAGTGTATTGATACACTATTGGATATCATTCATACGTACCATTATAGGTGGGTGCACGGACCAACCCGGTTCACTTAGCCTAGTCCATATCAGACCATATATAAATAAACCGCATCGGGTTGGTCCACAATGCATATGGTTTGTTATTATATAAGGTCCACATCTACACCGCAAGTTTTATTATTTTATTATTATTTTGCCTTATTTTGTCAAAAGTGTATATTCTGGGACTTGAACTTTGGTCCTTGTGGTTGCAAAACACAAATCTTAATACTATGCTAAAGGTATATATTGTATTATAATACTCAATCAAATTATACATATTGTATTATACTATTCTAAAATAATATTTACACGAGTCAGCAAACCAACCCAATAACCCGTGGTCTTAGCCCATTTAGCCCGTAGGTTAAGCGGAGTAAGCCAAAAAAGTCGGTAAATTAATAGGTTAGAAAAATACTTGTCTGCCATGCAATTGTGGGTTAAATGGGCCGGCCATGACTGCGACTTGTATACCTCGCTCTGGGTACCATGATGGTCCACCAAACGTCATGTTAAAAGCCTCCGATCCTGATAAAGACTTCGACGCCTCTACAAATTTACTTTCCCAGCCGCTGATGGACCTTGCTCTTCGAATGCATTGATTGATTGCCACCTGATGACGGAATAGGTTAGTCAAATAGGCACAGGTCGTTTTATAATTGCGGATGTTGTGTATCCTTCATTTTAATAAGAAACTAGAGGTAATTCCGCACAGGTTTGTTTATATTTTTTTAATAAATTCTTTTAATAAAAATATTCTTCTTAAAAATTTATGATGGTAATTAAAAGTAAGACATGGTATGGTACGAATATATTAAAAAAATTTTAATTGTTGTAAACAATAAAATAGATCAAAAGTAATTACATTCTGGAAACTCATTGAACACTTTATTGTAGGTAAAAAATTTTATGTAGTTTGTGTACTTTTCACAACTCTTTTATTGAGGTCATTTTTAATGATGCAACATATAATTGTTTAGAATAAAATACTAATTTTGGCAAATATAACCTCATATAATTCAATATAATTGGTCTTAACTTTCGATTATTATCATTATGTATCATACTGTTATCGTAAATTATTTTCTTCTCAAAACAAAAGGTCATTTCAAGTCTCTTTCAGCAAAATTATTGGAGGGATAAGAACTTTTGCAGCAACATTGTTTTATATAATTATTTCTACTTATATTATCTATAGAGATAGATCTAGAAAATTTAGGTAGGATAGCAAAAATAGTATATAATGATAACAAAATGTTCACATAATTTGTATCTTAGCATGGAATCAAATTTAATAAATTAAGGGGGGCAATATATATACATATAGGGTTTAGGATCTAGGAACTAAAATGAAGTATGCATACAATTTAAGAAATCAAATGAGTGTTTATTTAATAGTGAAGTTCAAAACGAAGATGTGACATTAACATCATAAAAAGATAGCTTTATGTAAGATTTTATTTAGTTGCACATACATATTGATCTTTTATCTTTTAACTTTATAATTTTTAAAATTGAAATAATTATACTAAAATAAGTTAACATCCCAAACCGTTGCTGGCTACTAAAAAAATGTCAATTATGCTCCTTAGAAACTAAATTTGGCATTAGGAATTTATGCACTTAGGAGAATAGATAATCAAGGTTGGATCTATGTTCATAGGCTTAGGTGTATATGCCCCCACTAAATTTGAATCACTTTTTGAATCACTTTTTGCAATCTCACGAATTAAATCGTTAATTTCTTAATTGTATGGAGTAAAGTGAAGCATATATACGACTTTAAGAGATAAAATGAATATTCACTCATTAAATAATTCAAAAGTAAAAATATCTTTAAAATTAAATCAATTTAAACATTTGAAATGTTAAAAAAATTAATTTTGAAGATTAAAAATCATAAAAGTTAGGTTATAATGAGCTAATAATATTAAATTTTAATGTAAATAAATTTAAACATAAAAGATTAATATATGCGACGCAATGTTTAGTTATTACATATTGCAATGAATTTTAATTATAAATTATACTACTACTTGAATTATGTAAGAAGTGCAAGCTAGGGTATTTTAATTACAAGAAAAAAATACTAATGCTGCATGGGATGAAAAGAAAATGTTTTCTGATTATAATAGTTATAAAAAAAATAATTTGTTTAAATAATAAGATAATGGAAGTGTAATTCGTTTATTACATGTCATGGTTCAATCCAAACTATAACCGGTCCATAGGATGTCTTAGCCCCTTGGCAAGCTTAGCTAAGGTTTCTTATGAGAAATGGATAGAATTTCCCTTAAAAGTGGGGCATTTCCCATAAATACAGAATTCCTATCACAGATCGAATTATGCAATCCAACACTATAATCACGAATTAACTATAATCAAAAAATAATCTCAGAATTATCATATATTGATGATTTTACACTCTTAACTAGCTAAGGAGTTTGCTCGCGGATCCATACTTAAATCTGAGACATGGAAAGAATAAAGAGTGAGTCAAATAGATTTAGTGAGAGATAATATATTTATAACAAGAGTGGAACAAGCTTAAGTACTAGCTTTTCATAAACATATATATTTACTAAGAAAATACATTCAAAATAAAACTTCATTGTAATACTTGATTTACAAAATCCAACTGGCATTTCTACAATATCATTATAGTTGCATATGACATGTTTCAAATCTCTTTTCAAATATGAACACACATGTATATAGAAAAAAAACCTTAGACAAAGAAAATGTAAAAGTTTCGATAAAACATACCTTGTATACATTAAATCCTTGAAACATCCGTAGGTTATTAAATCATATTTTGAGATCAGGTTCGAATAAAGTTCGATATACTAAGAACACTTGAAACATTCTCAATAAACCATAATAACATGGAAGTATCATAACTATAAAGCTTAAGAGAGGTCTCTAAGTCTAGAATTCTAAAACCATGACTAGGCAAACCCAATAATCCATCCCCAACATGTCCATAGTTCGATTCACAATTAGGCAGCCTTGATAGCCTATCCCTAGTGTGAACATAAGTTTGGACATGTTGGCCATACATGCAAGGCTAGCGCCATGCTATGCTAGTTGGGTTAACTTCGAGGTACACTAAGAGCTAATGTTTCCTGTTGTTAGCTTACAATTCTATCAAAGATCCCTCTAATAAAAACCAATTCAAATATCAAAATTCCAATATCAACTCCTAATGTTTCAATTTTCTCTAACATTCATGTCACAAAATATCCAAACTCATAATCCACATTTGAAACTATCAAATATCTCCAATTGTTTCTCACCCTAATACATACGTAAAAGAGCTAGAATTTACTCATCAAGTCACCAAGTATAAAGCGGCAAAGCTTTTCATATTAATATAAATCTTTGATCCATGTTCTTTCTAACTAATTTAAATCAAGTGTCCAAGGAAAAAGCAACATTTAACATAGCTTGTCCCACATACTTACACAACATATATATATATATATATATATAGAGAGAGAGAGAGAGAGAGAGAGAGAGAATAACATATTTGTTTCTCGAAGATTCTATAAGATAATCCAACAAAGTACTATTTCCACTAGACATTTAAACAAAGCAAATCATAAACATGATATTTCTAGAATCATTCACAATCTTAAAATAAGATATAGGTATATTATCAAATGATTGAGGAAGCTAAGAGGAGGAAGTCCATGCTTATTGTAACATAGAGCCAATGGTTGCTATCCAAAGGTACCTATATCCATAAACATTGTCAACCAAGTCTAAATTAGCTCTTAGGACCAAGAATTATCCCCAATTTCTCCCAAACATAACAATCCCAATTTTGAACCCTAGGCTTCCAACTCAAACCACAAACTCAAACTTCATGGAAATTCTCTTTAAATCCTTGAAATAAGAAGTAGATAGTGTAGATTTACCTTTGGAAGCCAAAGAAGGAGAGGAGGGAGTAGGCCACCTATGAAAGCTCCAAAATCACAACCCTAAGCTTCTTCCTCCATGAAATTGTACCTCTCTCTCTCTCAAGATGGGCTTAGATGGAGAAACAACATGTGGGAGTGCCATTATGTTAAGGAGATGGAGGTTAGATGTGGGGAATCAAGGCTTAGGACCTGGGGAGAGATGGAAGAGAAAGAAACCAGAGAAAAAGGAAGAGGAGTCGGTTCCTTTGAGAAGAATCGCGAACCAATATTTTATAGTTGTTGCCACCCCTAGGCAATGGAAATTGGGCGCCTGGGTACTCATAGTCCAGAATGGACATGCACTCAGATTTCTCCTTTTTGTCATGCAATTGCAATGTGCATACCAAAGGCCCTCCAAAGACATTCCTAATCATATTTTCTTTTTAATAATACCCAACAAGTAAGAGAATGACTTCCAAAAGAAATTTTCTAAGGCCAAAACCCATGCTAGAGTTATGGATTATCTTATGAACATTTGTTTTTCCTTCTCAGCATACAATGCAATATGCTTTCATGAGGTCCAAACAGTATTGTTATTAATATTCTAGCTCTAATAACAACGAGACAAACAAGGAAAAGGAGTTCTGAAGACTTTTTCCCAAGGCTCAAGTCAAATGAACTTGAAATTTGCGTCATTGACGTCTTATCTTAGAACCAGGGTATTACATTACATTTCCTTTAGAGGAAATAATTTGTTCATTACCTTTCATTTTCCTTTATTCAAAATGTAATTCATTTTATAAAAAATATTCATTCCAATTTTTTAAGTGAGAATATAAAAACTAAAAAATGATCCATTCCATTTCTTGTCCCTCCCCCTTTATTATGAAACTTATTTCATTTCCCTCTCTTACCCTTTTATTCAGTGAACTACTAAATGATTTATTAAAACAAAATTGAAAAGAATACATCTTAATCATAAAATATAAAATTTCAGCTAGAATATATTCTTTCATTGCATAGGTGTGAGCTATATGTAATACATATAATATGATTCGATGCAGCAATAGATTGGAAAGAATTTATTATACTAATATGAGTATAATAAAAAATTATAACTTTATATTAAGAAAAGGTTATATTGGATAACTTAAAAATAATTAAAATTTAAAAAAATGTGGAGTACAATTATTGTAGAAATGAAAAGTGTAATTTTACCATTTTTATTTTGGGAAAATAAATAATTTTAAAAAATGTATAAATTTATCTATAAAACAACTTATTGTCAGCAGTGCAACTCGTTTGATTAGAATTTCTAATTTTCAATTTTTAAGTGAGTCAAAATCATTCTATTCCTTTCTGCCTTCCCTTTGTGCTTCTTCTTAGTCAAGTAATTTTAAAGGAAAAGTTTTATAGAAACATGTCATATAACAAATCAATATTAAAAGCATAAGTCATTTTAAAACGATATATGCATCTAATTTTAAAATGAAGAACAAACAATTGAAAAAGTCATTCAATTTTTCTCAACTTCACATTTTTTCAACCTTCTAATAAATTAAATTTAAAGAAAATATAAAACAATTCTATATAACATATCTTTATTGAAGTATAATTCATTTTATAAGGATACATATTTTAATTTTCAGGTGAGGAATGATTAACAAAAAAAAAAAAATCATTTCATTTCTCTCTGCTTCCATGTTATTCTCTTCAGTCTCTTAGTAAAGTAATTTTAAAGAAAAAGAATTATATATGACCTCTTTACATAGCTATTCATTACTAAAAGTGTAATTCATTTTATAAAAATATGTACTTTTAATTTTTAAGTGAAGACTGAACAACTAGAAATATAATAAATTGTTTCATTTCTTTCTCCCTTCTTTTTTCAGTTTTTTATCACAATTTTTTTTAAAAAAAATTATAGAACCATTCTATATAACAACTTATTAATAAAGCGAAATTTGTATTATAAGACTGCTATTTTTAATTTTGAAGAGATAATTGACCAACTAAAAAAAAATTGATTCATTTTTCTTCTTCTTTCTTTTTCTTCAACCTCGAAATAAAATAGTTTTATAGAGAATGTTATATACCATTACTCCATACAGCAACTTAGTATTAAAAGTGTAATTCATTTATAAGAATACTTACTTTCAATTATTAAGTGAAGATGGAATAATCAGTCTTCTATCACATTATATACAGTTACTTCATGTATGCAACACAATGTTTAATTATCACGTATTACAATGAATTTTAATTATAAATTATAAATTATATTATTAGTTGAATTATGTAGGAAGTGCAAGTTAGAGTATTTTAATTACAAAAAAAATTTGATAGTTATTAATTGTAAAATAGAGTGAATTTGTGAGTTACTAACTACAAGATTAAGTGAATTTTACTATATATATATATATATATATATATATATATATATATATATATTGAGACATTTATTTTTTAAAAAAATATAAATCTCTACTCATCTCAGTGACCTACGGAAACGCGATTCAATCGTCTGCAAAACAAAGTATGTAAAATATATGGAATTAGATTCTAGTCTTCCAATTCAATAGGAAAATTAAAAAAATCTAGTTTTCCATGTCTATGATGGTCCGCAGGCTCTGTCCCTTGATCATGTAATCAAAGGCTTTATTGATTTCAGAAAGAGGAACTCTATGAGTTATAAACTTGTCCAGCTCCAACTTCTGCAAGGAAACAACTGTGTAATTCAATTGCCTCTGCCCTCTTGGAATTCAATTGCAAGAGAGAGAGAGAGAGAGAGAGAGAGAGAGAGAGGCAGATTGTACTTACATTGTTCATGAACATATCAACCACCGTTGGAAGGCCTGTCTTAGGCTTATAGTTCCCAAAGGTGGTACCTGTAATTGTCTTTTCATCAAGGAAATTGTAGGGATTAGTCTTGAAAACTGCATCACTACGAGGTACTCCAACAAGAACAGCAACACCCCACCCCTGCATAATTCAATTTTTGAAAGAGTGGGTGATTAGAAAGGAGCATAATTTATTTCCTCCCCTGACACCACAACACATATGCAGAATACCAGCAAAAATTATCGAAGGATTACAACTATTTTTGACAAAAATAAAATTCCATTCATTCCATGCATTATGGTAACTGACTAATTGGAAAACGTACATCATGAACAGCTTCCACGGCAGACATTAATGCATTAGTGTTTCCTGTGCATTCTATACTCCTATCAACTCCACCATTTGTCATCTCTTTGAGGACCTGTTTGATTGTAAGTTTGTAATAAAGGTTTAGCAAGCATGAGACAATATTGTGAATTGTCTAAATTGAAAAATGTCTATAAGATATTTTCTACCTCATGAACTGGTTTTTCATGTTCTTCTGGATTTACAAAGTCAGTTAGTCCAAATTTCTTGGCTGGCGTTGAGAGACAAGGAAAATAATAATAATAATCAGGTCACAGATTTCATGTCCTTCTAATTGCCAACAGATGAAGGGAATATGACATTCTGGTGAAGCAGAATAAGCAATCCTTACCATGCTCAAGTTTGTTGGGATTCTTGTCAATCCCAATAATCCTAGATGCCCCAGCAATTCTTGCACCTTCAGCTGCCTGATTATATAACCATAGGAAGTATTACTTAAGAAAGCATTACTTGTAATTAAACTTGAAAAAACAAAAAGTTTCTAAAGAATTTAGATAGATATTACAGCCAGCCCAACTGCTCCAAGCCCAAAGATTGCTATTGAAGCATCCTTCTTTGGTTTGGCAACATTCAGAATTGCTCCTATTCCTGAAATATAAAATTTCTTGTATTAAATAAACAAATGAATTTAATTGATTTGCACTAATAGTATGAAACAGTTTTATACTATCAACCAATAGAAATAGGAAAAAGTGAAAAATTATAATAGATCCCTCATTATAATGGGTAGTTATTTGTATGAGTTGGTACTTACTACTATTTTTATTGGTTAACAGTGTAAAATTATTTTATACTATCAATGCATTTAAATTAAATTTTAAACAAATTAGTAAGATACTACATCTATTATTCAGAGATATACTTATGCTGGCACATTTGAGTGGTGTAAAACCTGTTGAGATGCCACAACTGAGGATGCAAGCTTTGTCTAAAGGAGCCATGGGATTGACCTTTACAACGCTGCCTGAATGAACAACAGTGTACTGGCTAAAAGTAGATGTGCCAAGAAAGTGACTTATAGGCTTGCCTTTAATAGAGAACCTTGACTTGCCATCACTGATCATGACCTTTCTTGCTGGATTTATTCTCAACAAATCACACATATTGCTCTCCTCAGACTTGCAATGTGGGCAATCCCCACACTCCCCGGTAAATACTGGAAGCACATGATCCCCAGGCTTTAGTTTTGATACACCATCGCCAACACTCTCCACAACCCTGCTTAATACGGAAAACTTAGCAATGTGTTCCTGATACCATATCTGGATATATGATACAACTCGCGCGTTCATTTATTACAATGTGAAATGACTTTAGTTGTAGGGATGTATTTCAGCACCTTAGGCATAGCCAAGCATTTAACGACAAGAGCAGTGCTTCAAATTGCAACTTACCCAGATGCTTCGTGGCCAAATATGCGTGGAAACATTGATGGCAAACCCTGAATACATAGATTAACAAGGGAAATTATTGAAACAGTTAATTGAAGGGCAAGGTGTTAACTGACAATTTTATGAGCAAAATGTGTTCTACATTATCAATTAAGCTATAATTTTGGACCAAAAGCCATAACATGGATAACAAAATATTGCTGTCTGAAGGTTAAATTTATCTGCAAGCCTCTATAATTTTAACTTATTTTTAGATAAGCCTTTTTATTTTAAAAGTTTTTAATTCGGTTCTTGTATTTTAAAAATTTTGAAATTGGGTCTCTATTGTCAATGATCATCCAATCTCTGTAACACTATTCACTGTTAGCTTTCCTTAGATGTTAATAGTTTAGTGAGTTAGATGGGGAAAAAAAAGGAAAGAAAGAACATAATTTGCATAGAAATTAAATATCATGAGTTTAATTTGAATACACTAATAGTGTAAAAATATTTTGTATTATCATCCAATTATATATTTGAATTTGTTAGACTTTTAATATAATGGGTAATTGAATTAAATACTTTGACTGATGTAATAATATATAATTAAATATTTATATAAAAAATTTTTATATTGGCAATGTATATAAATTAAATTCATACCATAATTTTTAATTACATTCAGAACATGTATGAGAAGACAAAGAGGAGGAATAGTTGTTTTGACCAAAAATTAGATAAAAGCATTGGCGTAAGCAAATTTAATTGAAAGTCTATCTAATATGTGTGGTATAACGGAATATGGTTAACGGCCACATATATACGGTGTAACAGAATATGATTAACAGTCATAGATGTCCTGTATAACCGAAAATATATTATAAATTGATAGTATGAACCTAATTGCAATTTTTTTGAAGTATAAGAACCTAAACAAAAGCTTTTTAAATATAAAGGTCTATTTAAAACATGTTGAAACTATAATTACTTGCAAATTAATTAATATAACCTTAACTGAATCATGAGGTCAAATAGTGAAAATGGATTTGACAAGTTTCCAGGATGATGAAGCATATAAATTTTCTTGAATTGCCAACCTTAGATTCCCAGAAATGGAGATCAGTGTGGCACAGTGAGGAGTATTTGATCTTGACCCTTACTTCCTTCTCCTGTGGGGGAGCAACCTCCACATCCTCTATCACCAATGGTTTCCCTGCTTCCCATGCAACTGCAGCTGCAGAATCATAGAGAGGAATGCCATTACTTATGGAATTTCTGGAATGGAAGAAACCCCAAGATCAACCTTTTTTCTTTTTCTTTTTCTTTTTCTTTATTTTGACGAAACCTTTTTTCTTTTTCGTTGGAATGGAAAGTAGTGAAGAAGAAATGAATACGACATTACACCATTTTCACCTATTCTTTACTTACCATACATCCAGTAGCATTAAATGTGGACCACTAACCTAATAACATGATCCCGTTGAGAAGCACATGGCACAAACAAGAGCAGATGAAATTATTCAGGAGAGATAAAAAAGAGAGAGCAAGGGCAAATAAAATTACTTCTTCTCATACCTTTGCAAGGAATCACCTTGCCGGCAGTGGAAGATATGTTAGAGGCTAATGCAGAAGATGTAAGCAATGCATTGTTTTGTGAGCGCAGGTACTGAAAAGAACTACGTAGCTTCTGAAGACTATACATTTTCTCGTGATATGTGCAAATTCTTAGTATGACAAATTTCCTATCCTTCTTTCTGTAAGAATTTTAAAATTTTTTCAAATACTAGGAATTTAGAATACCAATCATAATAGGAATTCAAATTAATAATGCGTACCTGTGAAATCCATATTATCGGGAATATCATCTACGAATCCTGTTGCCAAGTGAAAAACATATGCACATGCATATGCCAGGTACAGGAGAACCCACTCCTTCTCCTTCTCCGTACAGAGAGCCACACCGATGGAGCAGTAGCTGTCAAGAGATAATAGAGTGGAGTGGGGATCCTGCCCATAATATTAATATATATAGTAACCTAGTTCCGTCCATCAAAGACCTAGGTCATCTAGGGCCCTTTACATCTTTCAGCACACTCACTATTGTGCCCAAGCCCAATAACACATGGTGAATCCCTAACCCATAATGGATCACATAACATCATGGGTCTCCAGGGAAAATATCAGGCTATCCATTCAACCCGTTTTAATAAAACAAAAGCCCACCAATCAATAGAAGCCCATTATTCAGAAAAAATTCTAACATTCTCCCACTTGGGCAAAATTGATTGGGTTTTATTTAGTTTCAAAACATTTTAAAAAATGACTCTCGGGTTGAACAACTGTGGCCACAAAACATAGCCTGAAAATAGTCACCATAAAATCAGATCACTCCAGTCAACAAAGCTACTAGCTAAGAGCCATAAATGAATGATAAACTATAAAGAGTCTAGTTCATCCATGACCACATAACTAAATAACCCTACCAACAATGATCCATAAACATGAGTGCGCAAGGTGTAATATACAGATTATAGCAAAATACGTGATCCTTTTCATGCTACTGCATATGGATCCTCATTGTGTCTTCCCAAGAAAACACAACCAATCTCCCATAAGGAGATTATAACATGTTTCTTACAAAACACCATTTCCATAAGGGAACAACATCTATATCTCGAGATATAATAATGGTACCAAAATAAAATATCATAACATGCATACGAGTTCATCAACTAGATTACATAAATTCAATGCAATCAAATGAATATAACAACTCCCACTAATCAAGTACATTAAAAGACCTTACAAGACCCATATTCTCAACATATTTCATAAACATTATGGGTCTAAGTCCTTTAGTTAAGGAGTCAGCAAGCACTTCCACAATGCTAGTATAGTCATTACAACTTTGACTGTCGTCAAGGACTTCAGAAATCATATATAATATGAAAACAGAATCAAACAACTGGCTCCCACCAACCTTATGCAATTATCTAATTGCATAAATACAAGAATATGATTAAAAATAATAATTAATTGGGCATATTCATATCTTTCGTGGGAGGCTAAATATATGATTGTATAATCACTTGTGGGCAGAATGCACAACACATATTATAGCTCCCACTCATTAAAATAATCAATATTTTCTTCAAGAAGAAAATCTACTTAAATACAAATTCAAGCATAATTTCATGGATAAATTTATATATGCACACGCCCAAATATCATTACTATGTACAATTTTCATCCTTTTAAGAACCTAGTCAAAGATTGCAATATTGTAGTCTAATTACTTTATTGAAGGAAAATACGATATGAAGTTGAAAAATAAATACAATCAACCTTCAGTTAATCCAATGGACAACATCAGTGACAATTGTCACCATAATAGGGATTTTAAAACATGAATATAAACTCATCTGTAGATGGAGAATATACCATACACAACAGTCTCAGAAAATTCAACACCTGTGGGCAGAAAAATTTTCACTGTCAACTAATCCCAAATTTTCATTACCCTTTTGAACCTACTCATACAGGAGACCACCTGTGGGTAGATCAATGCACTAATTGGTCTGAGCAACAAAACTATTCCCAAATTAACAAGTCGCTCTACTAACTTCATGAATGAGTCACCGTAGTGATAAACATCCATATCCATAAGTGGGCTCCAAATTGGGAATGATAATCCAGTCCATTAAACGATTTTCAACTGCCATATATAAATTTTCTTAAAACATGTTTCTCAAGAAACACACCATGAAACACTTCATAAGGTTACATCACTCAAGCAGTGAATAACAATTTGTACAAAATGAACTTTCACATACATTGTACAAATTAGAATAATCAACATTAGACTATAATCTTGGCCAATATAAAAGAGCTAACAGGTTAGTTAAACCTAGGTTGAGAGCACATAAATTTTCATGAATTATTTCATTAACTTAGTAAACAGACTAACTTGCAAGGCATCATTTACTATGCTAACTAATTCACCGGTCATAATAATTAGTTATTCATGCTCTTTGAAATTTCATTATGACAATAATACAGTTCTCATTCTCCATGCACTTAACAAAAACTAAGTACAATAAAAACAATGATAATTAATAATTACCATAACATTTATCATAAAAGAATTTTATCAAGAGAAATAAAACATTATACCGTGCAGCGGAAACTATGGTATAAATAAAATTTCATTCAACTAAGTTGAATATTGGGTATAGTTGCCCTTTAATTCATGCATAAACTAATGCAAATCAACTTTGACTATTATAACTCTCCCCCTCGACTATTACATAGTCGCTAATAGTAATAGTCATGTCCTTCCTTTTTTTTTTTTTTAAGGAAATATTCAGTCACAATACCCACTTTAAATATTATGTGCGTTCATTAGAATCTTCCTCTCAAACACCTTTTTGCACTAATAGGCTTAAAACCATCAACAGCTTCTATAAACCTCCATATCCCATTGTAACTCATGTAGAGTATTATTACCTTCAATCATTTACCAAATAAAGATTTCAAAATTATCAACATTCTACTCGAGAACTCGATAATCCTTGGTTCAACTATTTTCATTCCATGGTTATGATAACAAGATTTGTAACCTTTGGCATTTATGGGATAACAGGCGGCCTTAAAGTTCTTCTTGATATAGTGGGATCAATTCAATGACTTCACTCCATATACAAAGCATGGTTGAGGCTAAATTTGTAATCCTTAAACAGTTTAAATAATATTTTAGGAGAGTATTTTATTTAAGATATAAACAACTGTTCTAAGATTTCTTTTCAGTGAGATTCAGATAAGTTAATGTAACTTAACACAAAATAAATTTATTTACTCGACCATCCCATTTTATTCAGAGTCATTAACATACTAAATTTGGGAAAATAATCCTTCTAACCCAGAAGGTATTCAGTAAACAACTCCATAAATTGTCTATTATTATCATACCTATTTTAGAGAAAATTTATCATCCCAACCTAACAATTTTGATTTTTCTAACCTATTGACTTTTTTCACCTGTCTTAAAAATTTTAAAATTTTTTCAAGGACAGAAACATATTTATTTTTAAATATAAACAAATCACAGCTTACAAAATCAAAATCAAAACAAGAAGAATGTTTTATTTTCTCACAAGGTTGGTTCCACAAAATAATATCAACAATTACCAAAAGGTAATCACATATTTGTCTTGGTAAATTTCCTTGTACAACAATTTCAATTAAGAGCTCAATTTGGTTGTCAGTGCTATTCATGGAAAAATTCACAGGAATTGAAAAATTACAAAGAATTTGATTATTTACATGAGCAATGAACGATAATATACATTACCATAATTAGGGACTTAACATATAATATTAATTCACCTGTGAGTGGAAAAAATATCATATAAACAACAGTTACAAAAATCCATCACCTTTGGGCAGAAGGATTTTACTGTCAAAGTCATCCCAAAAGCCATGCCACACCAAATTAATCGATAAATTAACTACCTGCAGGTGAGTTAATCCACAACTAACTAGGTGACAAAATATATCACATCAGGATCGATTAATGAGCTAACTACCTGTGGGTGAGCCAACTCATAACTAACCCAAATGACAAAGCATCCCAAATAGATAAACAAGTAATTTTGTCAATTTTGCAAGTAACCCACTGTGGTGCAGAGACTTGCTCAACCAACACGACTCTCAATAGGGATAAATAATTGCCCAAATAACAAATTTTTTTTTTTTTTAACTCAGCTCCAACTTTCCAAACACCTTTAACAACACAATAATGAGACTCAATAACTATAAATAGGCATTTTCAATTCTATAACTTTGTAGAATTCAATTCAATTTTATTCATAACAAAATATCTCAAATTCTGTGATTCTCAGAATTTTAAACCGATAATTTATTATTATTGAATTTTTAAATTTTTTTTTTTAATATATCTCTCATTCCCACTTCTGGTTAGCTTCCAGCCCCCTTAATTAATTAATTAATTAATTAATCATTATCCGCGTGCGTGCATTTCACGCGAGGAGGCAATGGCGTGCTCGCAAAGGGCACATCCCTTTCACCCTTCTTCCTCATGTTAACTGCGCGATAGCCATGGCGAAATAGGCGAGATTCATAGCGACAGACTTTTATCAAGTCTAGCGACCAACCACCTCCACCTTCTACCCCGAGGCAGCAGCCGTAGCGATGCTCCTCAGTCGCAAGGCGGTGTAAGGGCATCGCCCTCCTCCTCCACACGGTCTGCAGCAGCAGCGGCACACAGTAGCCAGATCTGTCCTTCCTTCGCAGCGTGAATGCCATGAGTGGTGCAATGGCGTAAGATCCAGCGCGGTGTTTTCGTCTCTCTCAAGCAGCAAGCAAGGTCCGCCTTCAACTTCTTGCATGCGACAGCCATGGAAACAGCACCTGCATCAGGGGCGGACGGTGGCACCGCGGCAGAGCAGTGATGTGACAGGAGTGGCTATGCAAAATGAGGCAATCACTAGAGCGGCGAAAGGTAAAGCGACGACCCACGGCTGTAGGAAGAATGGCGGTGGGTGGCACAATCCAACAATGATTAACGGTGGTCCATGAGCGATACACTCTCACTCTCGCAATCAAGATGTGGTTCAGGGTGAAGGGAAAGCCATAAGAAAAGCAAAAATACCCTTCCTCGCTCGAACAAATCAGATTCAATGACAAGGAATAAAAATATATATTTGTCAACCATTACTCGATCCTCTCTCAAGTACAGATTCATTCAAAAACCAAGGTTAAACCACTTTCAAAGCAAACAAAAATAAATCAAATATACAGGTGATTATAAAACTCAAATCCCCGACCTTTTGTTGCTTGTAAAAGAAAACATCGTTTCTGGTCCTCATTCCTACGAATCGAGTTTTAACCCAGAACCAATAATCATAATCTTGGTAACACAAATCCAATGCATCAAAACCAAGATCCAAATTCAATTCAGAATTATTCAACGCAAAAATACATTCAATCTAACAAAGAGACATATATTAGATCGAAAAGCAATTTGTAAATCCTAAATTCCTATTCCAAATCAATTTAGAAATTATTCCAATTGATTTCAAGGAAATCCTCAATTTAAAAACAATTTCAGAGTTTTCTCGTATTGGATTCTAATTCTAGTATAACCCGCTCTGATACTACATGTAAGAATTTTAAAATTTTTTCAAATACTAGGAATTTAGAATACCAATCATAATAGGAATTCAAATTAATAATGCGTACCTGTGAAATCCATATTATCGGGAATATCATCTACGAATCCTGTTGCCAAGTGAAAAATATATGCACATGCATATGCCAGGTACAGGAGAACCCACTCCTTCTCCTTCTCCGTACAGAGAGCCACACCGATGGAGCAGTAGCTGTCAAGAGATAATAGAGTGGAGTGGGGATCCTGCCCATAATATTAATATATATAGTAACCTAGTTCCATCCATCAAAGACTTAGGTCATCTAGGACCCTTTACATCTTTCAGCACACTCACTATTGTGCCCAAGCCCAATAACACATGGTGAATCCCAAACCCATAATGGATCACATAACATCATGGGTCTCCAGGAAAAATATCAGGCTATCCATTCAACCCATTTTAATAAAACAAAAGCCCATCAATCAATAGAAACCCATTATTCTGAAAAAAATTCTAACACTTTCCTGCCAAAATGGTAGTGAACTTGAGGTTCAGTCCTGCACAGCGTAGTTGATTGACGTCTTTCCCTTCCTCTTTTCACCTATATTTGTTAAAATTGAAGCCACTAAGTGGAAAATTCAAAGTAGCAAGGTCCTACATATTTATAGCGTTATTAAAGGCAAAATTCAATTACAATAGTTATGGACTTCAATTAATTAAAGGCGGTGGTATTGAATATTGACGGTAGGGGAGGTGAGATAACTGCAAGGGATTGGCGGCAAAAATTTCTTATCATAGATAATATTTATTTAAATAAATTTAAATTATTATATTATTTTAATTAATATTTAACAATTAAAAAGATTTGATATTGATCCATACACTACTGTAAACACTTTCTGCCAAATTGGAGCATGTTGAGTAGTTGACTTCCTAACTCGTGACATAGAAGCTTATCGAAACACCTGAATTTTAAATTGAATAGTGGAGCAGTCCACTAGTCGCCACTGCCGCAAATAAATGCACTTGTCAGATTTAGGCCCATGGCCCATGGTCCGCAGCTTTACTAGTGTGTTTATTTTAATTTAAAAGAGTTATGATATACATGAATGCATAGAATAAATGAATTTTGGATGCGTTATTATTTTTTTTAGTTATTAATTTTTTAAATTAAAATTATTAATTTATTCAATTAAGTTATTAATTAGTTACAGGATAAAATTATATAATATTTTATATATACCAATTGATTGGTATATATACTTTAACTAATTAATAACTTAATTGAATAAATTAATAATTAAAAAAAATTTGATAATATATCTGAAATGCACCTATTTTATATGTATAAATAATATTTTTTTTTAAAATTATGAAATTTAAATTTTATATATAATTAAAAAATTAAAAATTAATTTTTTTAAATTATTCTTTCTAACTTCTAAAGAAAGTTAAAAATTGACTTTTTTAAGAATTTGATTTTTTTTAAAAAAATTATCTAACTATACAAAAATTAATTTTTAATAAAAATATTTTTTAGAAAAAAATCACAAAAAACACAACCTTAATTATTTTATTTTAGCAAATTTATTACTTCAACACACTGATTTAGTATTAGTTTAGTTTACAGTTTAGGGGATTAAAAGACTTTTTATTACTCTGAGAGTAAAAATATATAGTAATTAGTATATTTAGATATATAAAGTATAACGACCGAAAAATTTACCGTTAACAATTGAATTATTTGATTTTAAATCAAATAAGTGAGTTTAATCAGAACTTAATTAAACATTTACTTAAGGCCAATCAAGTGTAACTTAAAAGGGTTAGGCTAGATAGAATTAGGTTAGGAGCATAGAAAACTTCATAGAACAATTTTCAAACCGATTTACCAATTTAAAGGAAATCGGTAGGATTTCGGTATTTCCATTGTTTAAGCAGGACCAGTAGAAATTAAACCATGAGAGCCCTAGAATCAATGGCCAAGCTTCAGCCAAATGCTCCCCTAAGTGGCGCCTAGATAGCCATTAGATGAGGAGGATTGAATCAGATTTTATGACCATTTTAGGTCCACCAATGAAAATCAAGCTAACTTCCAAATATCTCACTTCCTTTTCTCTTTCTCCATCAGCAAAATTTCGACCCCTCCATCAGCTGAAACTCCCTTCTTTCTCTTCTCCTTGCTCTCATTTTCTACTCCATTCTCATCCATCTTCAAGCTTCATCCCAAGCCACCACCATCCAAGAACACAAAATCAGCCAAACTACTCAAGACAAGGTAGGAAATCCTACTTCTCATCTTATTTCTCTGATTTGGGGCTGTATGTGGGGTTTGTCTAATCTGAGATTTGGATGTTTTATAGAGTGATGATGATGTTTTATGATTGATTTTGCATGAGTGTTGTGATTAAAATTGGATTTGGGGGCAAATAACTTGAAGGGAGGAGACAAACCTAGAAGCAGCAGGATAGGATTTCTCTCGGTGGTCCGTACGGCGGAGTGTACGGCTCCGCCTACCGCCGTTTAAATTTGATGAAACCATTTTTATATGAAACTAGACATCTAGGGCTTTCCATACATATATCATAATAGACATTGAATTAGTATAGAATTAGTTATGAATTTTTGAAGTTAGACCTAGAAATCTGGGTTCTTACCCGGACAGTATGAGTTGAGAAGGGTATAAATCACCCTATACAACTCCAAATTAAGTGCAACCAACGGTATTTGAAAGCTAACACATAGGAGAATGCCCCATAAAAATTTGCGATTTTGATAAGGTCCCATTCATTCCCTAGCAAGTCGAGAAAGTTATTCTATGTCCAATCCGAGTTAGAGCAGGATAAACCAGTAGGGTCAAGTTCTAAAGCCCATATCTACAATTATACTCATCCTAATGACATGAAACTTAATTCATTCGAAAGCATGTTCTGTTAAATTTACATGGATATAAATTTTGCATGATTTCACCCATATTTATATTTTTAGTGAATTTTTCCCTTTAATAGTGCATTTCTGATTAGAAGCAGAATAAGCCTCAAAGGAATTTGAGTTAATGTCGGAAGTCGGGAGATAGTGGATGAGAAGCCAGGTCGGTGATCTTGGAATTGAATTCTAAACTCGGTAAAACAGAAAGCTAGGTTAGGAGCGTGTAAGGACGAACCCGGAAATGCATGCTTAAGGTTAGACTTGGAGGGATTTACTTAAGTGATTGAACTCGGATATAGTAAATAGAAGTCCCTATCGGGTATATTGATGTCGAACTCGGGATTTAGTAGTTGGGAAGCTCGAGAATTACGAAATATACCTATCAGAGTCTCAAACGACTAATGGTGGAGTAAGGTCGGAAGTCAAGCAACTCGGAAATCGGAAAAGAGACGTAACCTCGGGAGACCGAACGTAGTGTAGGGAAATCGGAACAAAGATAAAATCGGAACTCGGATAACGTTGAGTATTGATGTCGAGCTCGGAAACCTTAACAAAAATTAAAAAGCCTACAAGTTAGATTGATGATTGAGACTTTGAATCTCGTACTTACCAATATTGTTATATTCTTGATACGAATATGATGTACTGTACGAAATTTACAAGTTGTATGAATGTGCATTCATTTCATGATATGATAAAGAATTCCATATCACTTGGGCCAGCCCCGGAATAAGTTAAGGGGAATAGATCAGTGGGAAGGTCGGGGAAAGTAAACCCAGCCATCCTGTATAGGAGCGAGCTCGGTCCTGAAAAGCGGACGATTACCCAAGAGTATATGGCCAATGACTCCCAGGGGACCAAGGATGGAAATGAGTTTTAACGGGCGAAAGCCTCCAAGAATAAGATGCATCTTCTCATTGCACATGCATATGTACAGTGTAACACTTTTCTATTGATTGTTCTATATCTCTGTTTATTATTCAGAACCTGCTATTGTTCCGCTGTGATTATTATTTGAGTACCTTAGTATATTAGTTAATTAAAATTGAACTTGTTTCGGTGTATGCTTTAGAAATGAGTATTTAAGTTAAATTTTTATTATTTTACCATACTATTTGAAAATTATTGCCCGACCGAAACAACTGGGAATGACAGCGATGACACATGTTTAGAACTAGGAATTCCTACTGAGAAATTTCTATTTCTCACCCTACTGTATATTACCGCGTCATTCTCAGACTATGGAGCACGCCGCGACAGGAGTCCTCTTCATTGAGTTCCCCGAGCTTCACACACACATCGATCCATTTTTGGACTCTGTATATATATCTGGCATGTGCCAGTTTCGTTTATATTTCTTCTTCCAAAGAGATTTTGCCGTACCCCTGATGCATCCCCTGTTTGGTCCCGCTGTCCCATACATCGCCATTCCACTTCATGTGGCCCAGCCATTCCCACCTCCTCCCGAAGACCGGCCGCACCAGCAGCCCCCGCTCCTATGGCCCCTCCTGTTTCACCACCACAGCCGATGCTCTCCACCTCGATGTCAGAGGAGGACCCATCGGAGGCAGCGAGTTCTTCCTCTTCCTCTGCTCCCAGTACGAGCCACCCTTCCGCAGATGCACCCATGGCGAATGGGTTTCTCTCTTCGGATTCTGCTTAGATAGTCGGTGTACTATAGTGGTAGTAGATGTATAGAATGACCCTCTTTTGATAATCTGGGTCATGAATAGATGAGTACGGATTAGGGGTAGTATATAAAATATCCCATGGGGACCACTCAGGGTAGAGTTCTTAGGGACCGGCCGTTTTATTTTGTGCTAGCGGCCTCATATTTTTTTTTACCCTGTATCGTTTTGTCAAACAGATAAAGCAGATGTTTATGTATATATATATGTTGCAGAAATTCCGTCCTTATCACACTCTTATTTATGTTATGTTACTTACAGTATACCGATTAATCAGAATTTATTCCGCCGTCATGCAGGAATTTTTATTATGCGATTAAGTATTCTTATGCGAGTAATTAGTACTAATACAGAAAGTATAATTAAACCAGTAGTACACGTAATCACTTATCGGATAATTTTATTATGACTTAAGTATAATACTTTGTCTGGTAAGGTGTTACATAAAGACCTTTTTTAAACTTATTTTTAGAACTCCATAAGGCCTCTTGACAAAAGTATTATTGAAATTATTTTTCATTTTAAAAAAAATACCTTTTCAAAAGAAATCTTACTATTATTCTCACATTAACAACCAAAAGTAATTTTACTTTATCATATCCAAATAAAAATCAATCTCTTGAACTTACTTTTGATATATTCAAACTAAGCACAAATTAATTATTTTAAAAATAATTTCTCTAAAAATAATTCTTTTAAAAAACTTTCTTTCGAAGGTAATTCTTCTAAAATTTAAACCAAATATATCCTTAAATATTAAAATTGACATATAATGAATTGTGCATAAATAATTATGAATTTTATTTTAATTATGTAAATATTAAATTAATATATTATTTTTAATAATTTTTTCATTCATTATTACTTAAATATCATATTTAATATTTATATAATTAAAATTTATATTTATTTTTATATAATTTATTAAATACACATTTATGTCTCTAAAAGTTATGTTAAAAAAATCTTTTTATTTGATATCTCTACATGACGAATCCACCTACATGATGATGCAATAAATGTTGCTTGTTATAATTTGGTGAGCTTGGACTCCACATGTTCCTTCAACAACATGCAAATTTTTACTCATTATTAATCTTGTAATCTAGCTGAAGAGGATTTTCTTACATAAAAATTTTATATAACTTAATCATGTGTATACTCATACAATTAATTAGGTCATGTTAAAAATAAGAAAAACTAAAAAGGTGAAAACTCAATATATATATATATATATATATATATATATATATATATATATATATATATATATTACTCTTTTCATTTTAATATATCTGTCAGTTTGATTATTTTCAAATGTATCATTTTAATCAAACTGATAAATATATTAAAATAGAGGAACTATATGACCGAGTCATGAAAAAGATATTTTTAGAATACTCTAGACATTTGAAGTTCTTGTTTTCGTCCTTTTTGTTATAATGTTAAATATATCAATCTCGAAAACTCCAAAATAAATCTAATGGTTATATATATATATATATATATATATATATATATATATATATATATATATATATATATATATATATATATATATATATATGTCCGAATGACAATTTAAGTGACAAATTGATTGAGCATTAATGGAGATGATAATAGAAAATCAATTGCGTAAAATATTTAGGATTTTCCTTTAGATTTAATTTACCTTTACAAAACTGAAAACTAAATGAAATGTACAAATAGAGACCATGTGAGTGAGCGAGGGGGAAAGCCAGGTTGGGGGAGACAATGAGAGATTGTTGTTGGTGTGGGGCAAAGAGGAAGTACGCTTGGTCAGGGGGCTTAAAAAGCTATTGCAAGTGTTGAGGTTGCATTAAGTAAAGGAGAGGTGTCTTTAGGTGGAGTGAGTGTGAGGTTATCTTATAAAGGACCTAGTGTAAGATGTTCCATTAAAGATAAGAACTATAAAAATTTGGCCATTTGTAGCAGACTTTGCTGTTGCAAATGAGCTAAAATAGGCCACAAAACACTTATTTGTGGCGGATTTGTAGCTGACATCAAGCCGCCCCATAATCAAGGGCTACTAACCATTTGCGACGGCAAATGCCACTGCAAATCTTAGTGGCAGCCTTGGCCCCCTCCAATTTGAGGCGAACATGGCCCCTGCAAATAGGTCACGGCTAGTATGTGTTTTTTTTCAGCAATAAGGCGGAAATTTTTGCCGCTAATGGTTTCCTTTTTTTTCCCCTTTTCTTTCTAGTTTTCATTTCCTTCAATTGTGCCAAATGCTCTAAGTTCCAATCAATACTCTAATTGTACTCTCTATTCAACAAAATAAACACAATATCATTATCATTTAACACATTCTTATGTATTACAAAACATAATGTTACCAAACCCACTAACCAGCACCTAATATACTTCACAATTCTACCAATAAACCATATAAACAACATACATTGTTAAAAAATATACACAATATGTAAAAGGATTAACCAAACACGTGTAAAATGCAAAACATACAAATGCCAAAAGTTTACAATAGTTTCACCCAAAAAAAAAAAAACTTAAAAATCCTAAATGCCTATGTAAAATGTGAATGGAATATGCTCACAACAAGGAAAGAAAGGGTGGCCACCAGCGGCGAGCTTCTGGTAGCAATGGTGCTGGTGGGCTGAAAAGAACTAGCAGTAGTGGTTTCTCCACCATGCGTTGCCGATGGCGAGCTCCTTGGGTGGCGTAGCGTAGTCTCTAACTATCACTACCCGTGGCTGCTAGGAGTGGTGGCTAGTTGTTGCTTCTTGGTAGGAGGATGCTGGTTGGTGGTGAGATAGGGTGGGTGGAGAGAAGCTTCAAAGAAGAAAATGAAAGAATAAAGAGTGTTGTGGTTAGATATGAAGCCTAATTAATATTTTAATTTATGAGGGATTTTAAATCAAAAGCCACTGCAAATTCATTCCTTTATTAGCTATGGCAATTCATTCCTATGTTAGCAGCAGCACTAAATCGCTTTGAAAATTAGTGGTTTCAATTGCTATTACAAAGTCCCAAATCATGTTAATAATTAGCAATGGCAACTGCCACCACAAACTCACCAAACATTTTTCACAATTAGTGGCAGCAATTATTGTCGGAAAGTCCTAAACAAATTTTCACAATTAGTGGTGGCAATTGCCACCGCAAACTCATTAAACCTTTGTGACAATTAGCGGCGACAATCAAAATGTTTTCACAATTACCGGTGGTAATTACCATTGGAAAGTCTCATACCGTGTTAAGTTGCCACCGCAAACTCACAAAATGTTTTTCAATGGCCGTCGCAAACTCATTAAACTGTTTTGACAATTAGCTTAAACCTTTGTGACAATTAGCAGCAGCAAAGTCCTTAAACCTTTTAAACAATTAGCAATGGCAATTGCTGCCACAAACCTCAAAACAATTACTGGCGGCAATTACCACCACAAATGGCTTCCATAACATACATTTGAGATCTAATTTAGCAGGGACATTTGCTGCAAGTAATGTCCTTATTGATTAGAGGTGGCATATGCCACTGCAAGCATGGTTACAATGCCGCCACAAATTGTCTCACTAAAATTAAAAATTTTCCACTTAGTGATAGGATTAGCCGCTGCAAATTAATGTTGCCGAGAAAAATAATTTTTTTTTTTTTACAAACGCCATCGCAAATATCCTTTTTTTCGTGCCTTTTTCGCCCGTATTGCATCTGTTTACATCGCTAATTTGCTCTAAATTTGCGGTGGATACCACTAGTAATACAAAATTTTTTGTAATGAATGTTCTTGAGGGTACAATAGCTACATTGGTGAGGGTGTTGAAGGTTTTGCATAAACAAAGTCTGGTGCAAGTTATGCTACAAGATGGTGATTGTCTCTTGCCCAAGCCATCTTTTGATGAGTATATTATTCATCAATTATTTGAGCCTTTGGAGCATCCTCCTATAGTAAAGCTTTTAGGAGAGAATATGTGTTTCTTGGTGATAAAGTAGCATCTTCACATGGTTCAAAAATTGGAGGCAGGTTTTGAAGTTTTGGATGTAGGGAATGATTATTTTATGGTTTAGTTTAATTCTTCCATGAATCAAAAAAAGGGTATAAAGAGGGATTTTTGGATAATTTATTATCATTATTTACCAATGAAGTAGTAGTCTCTTCTTTGTAATCTATGTAAGAGCTGCTTTAGACAAAAAATGGTGAGGATCCATTTTTCGAGTTTAAATTTAATGCATTATGAGAAGTTTGCAATAATGGCTATTGCATCAATGGTAGGAGAGCCAATTAGGATGGACTTAACAATGCAGCAAGTTAACAAAGGCAAGAATATGTGAAGTGAAGGATCTTGTCAAAGGATTAAAAATGGATATTTTTATGTGTTAAAGACTCATTGTGCTTTTCATAAAGTGAGAAAATTTTGGAATTCCCTTGATTATATACTTGTAGTTATATCTGAAGCTCAAGGGCACTTTGGAAGGAATTTGGGTGTTAGCGCTTAACAGTGGTTTTTTGGTGGGGAAGCTGTATATTTTTCATAAAGTGTTTTCAATTAGAATGTCTCTTGCTAATCAATCTTGTGTTTGTGATGTAGTGCATGGGAGTCGAATTCCATCTATTAGGGATGCTCTGTAGGACCACTTAGTCGGGTTGAGGAATTTTGCTACTTGGCTTTGATTATCGATTAGGGATCATAATAAAATTCTTTTATGTAGTACGGTCAAGAAAGGTGGTTTTTCTATGGCTTAAACTAGGCATTTTGCGAGTGTTTTGGAGTCTTACATCATCTTGATATTAGATTTGTAAAAATAAATATATTTGGTTTAGAAATGTTAATGTATATGAGAAGTTGGGAAGAAGCTTGATTGAGATTTGGTGGACAAGGCTTGGCATGATTTTTTTTTTTTTTTTGAATGCTCATCTTGAGATTTTATTTCATTTATATTGTGAGCGTCACTATCTTCTCCCCTATTGTACAATTTAGGCTTCTTTTCATGGTCCAAAGCCTTTCTAATTTGCTATATCATGGTCTTTGCATGAGGGTTTTGGGACAGTTATAAAGCATGAATGGTGGAGTTGTGATGATTGCATTACTAGCAAACTCTGCAATGTTAAGGAAGAGGCTTTGACTTTTGTTCACTTCTAGAAACATATTTCAAAGGAAATGTTATGTGGAGGCTAGACTTCATGGAGTGCAAGAAAAACTTGAGAGAGTGGGTTTAATCTCTCTTGCCATGCTTGAGTGTGATCTTTAGGGTGAATATTCTATCATTGTGAGACAAGAAGAAATTTACTAGCTCTAGAGTTCTAATGAGAAGTGGGTTCAGTATTGTGATTGAAATACATCATTTTTCATGCATAAACTATCATTGATAGGAAAAGAAATAAGATTTGGATTTATTTTGATAAAATGGAACTTGGAATACTAATGATTAAGCCTTTCTATTTAATCCCATTGATTTTCATCATAGTCTTTTTTGCTCTATGAAGGATATGGATTTTTTGGTGTTAGCTTAGCAAGAGTGTCGCGGGTTGATGCTAAACCTTGTGATAAGTTTTTATTGCCAATGTTAAAATTAGATATTTTTCAAGCTTTGCAGAGTATTAAACCCTTCCAATCTATGAGGATGGATAGATATCAACCTTTTTTCTTTAGAAATATAAGTATTTGGTGGGAGATGATGTATGCAGATTAGTGCATAGGGCTTTACAACTAGATCAGGAGCTAGTAGAGACCACTGATTGTTCCCATACCTAAGAGGAGAATTTTGTGTAGATAAAGGATGCTATGGGTTAGATTTTGCTTGGGTGATGCTAGAAATATTTGGTGTTAATGTGCTGAATCTGATTGTCAAGCAAATTTGCTATATTGGTTTGATTAGTGCATTAGGGTATTATTCTTTCATTTGGATGAATGTTAGGAAGGGGCCTTTGGATGTTACAGTTGCTTGGTGTGAAGAAAAGGTGCATATAAATGGAGTTTAATACCCTATTTAAAAACAAAATGCCTATTTAGAATAAAACATTAGTAACTGGGAAATTGAAAAATTTTACATAGCTTGCGCTTTGGGTATTTCTCTATCTACCCTTAAGAATATAGTGATAGAGGAATTAAAATTGTTTAAATAGAATTTTTAGAAGTGTTGAAAAAAATAAAGAAATTAAAGAACGGAGGGACTATGCAACACCTTGAGTGGTGTTGTGCACCGTAGATCCCCTATTATTCTTATTCTTCTTCTTCTAGAACATCCTATTCCCTGATCTTTTTCTTTTACTCACTGCCTTCACTCTCTATCTCTCCCTCTTGGTCTCTCTTTCACTCTCTTGCCTCTTTCTCCCTTACCCCAATCAACCACCATCACATCTCTTTCTCTCCACCATATTCACCACCACAGAACCTTTCCCCTTTTGTGTTTTCTCTCATTCTGCATCTCTTTCTCACATCAATTCCTCTATCCTTCTCGAGTCACTCTCACGCCGCCACGGGTGCTTCCTTCAATAGGGGACTCTAGTCTTTGCCCCCCAAACCGCCCATTACTCTAGTGGTGAGCTATTCCCTCTCTTTGTGCCTTATTTCTCATTTTTTTTTTCGGAAAGTTAATCGATATGGGTTGTTCCTCCATTGGTGCTGGAAAAATTAGATAACCAATGTGAAATTAAGCCTTAATTAGTAATGTTAATTTTGGGTTAGAGTAGTGAGTGAATAAGTATTTGGAATTTTAACTCTTTGAAATTATGGTTAGAATTATTTAAGTGTCTCAGCCACTAAAGGAGTAATAGGAAAGTATTGTTATCTACTAGATCCTTACATTGGTTAATTTAAATTCTTATGTTATATAGTTGATATTCGATAAAGTTTATTATAGCATACAGGAAATAGCTTTTAATTAAATTTCATTTGTAAGGTTAAATAAAGATGGTCTAGATTATATTCTTTTTTGTTTTTATACATCAAAGAAAGAAAGAAAAAGAGAGAAAAGAAATAGGCCTTCAAGAACAACATCCCTATATAGTTAGCCTGAAGCAAAGGAAGAATGCCCTCCGGAGGATCCTACAACATGCACAAAAATGCTCCTTCCTTTACACCTTCCTTAGCTAAAAAATTAGCACAAGTATAGGCCTCCCTGAGCACATGAGATATTGAGACTCTCCATTCCTTATGAAGCCATCCTTGGATCTCCTTAATAACAGCCTTATAATGATGGTTATCCTCACCTACTTGAATAATTCTTACTGCTTCTAAAGAGTCAGACTCACATGACACAAATTTGAATCCCTTTTCCCAAGCAAGCCTCAAACCCATGTAGATGGCCATCAACTCAAGGAGGAGATTATCTGCAAATCCCATTGAGCCCTTAAAACCAAAGAGCCACTTGCCATCATCCCCCCTTAAAACAATATCATAACCAGCTTGACTAGGATTCCTCAAAGAACTTCTATCAACATTCAGTTTAGTGCTACCTGCATTAGGCCAACACCATCAAACTAGTCTTGGAGTCATCACACTTTGAGCAATGCGCTCATTAGAAAAATAAGCATCAGATTCTCCACATTAGTCCAGACCTCTTCCATACTAATAGTACAGTTAGCTAGCACTTCTTCATTTTGAGCCCTCCAAATCCACCAAAGAATAGCACAGAAAAAGACATCCTACGAAGAAGCTATTAAGTGCTTAATCTAGCCCTGAAAATCTAAAATATCTAATCCAATATAAGCATCACTGCTTACCATGTTCCACACTTGTCTTGCTTTCATGCAGTCTCTCAAACAGTGAAGAAGAGTTTCATCGTGTAATAAGCAACGAAGGTAAATGGCCTTAGTAGCCAGACCGCACCTAAATTGAAAAGCATTAGTTGGCAATGCATTGTGCAAGGCCAGCCATATCATAAATTTGCATTTTTCTGTTGCTGGCAATTTCCATATCCACTTCTAATTTCTCGGGAAAACATCATCCAAAATAGCATCTAAAGTGTTCTTCATCAACCAAGTATAGCCTGCTATAGGAAAGTAACAACCTGACATCCCATTTCCCTAAATTAATATGTCATCAACATCCTCATGCAACCAAAGCAAACAAGCTTGAACTCGAGTTACTACCTTATCAAATAAAGGAGTTGAAAGGGAATTCAAATTCCAGGCCCCATCATTCCACACATCACACACCCTCAACATGGAATTCGAGATGTGCACATATGGAACAAGATTCCAAAGAGGTCCCTTTATTAGCCAGTGAGCAAACCAGAAGGAGACAGCTCCACGCCCGAAGCAAGGCCTATAACTAGCTTTTATTACTTGCCAAACTCTAACATTAGCATTCCAAACTTGAGATCCCCTCCCCTTAAACTTTGGGTTTAAAACACTTTAATATGCTTTATATTTTTGTCTCAAAAACACTGTCCATAACTTTGGGGTTGGTTTTGTAAGCTCCCAAATTAACTTTCCCCAAAGAGCTACATTAGTCATCCTAGCTTGTCTAATCCCAAGACCACTAATAGTCTTGGTCTTATAACCTTCTTCCAACTAACTAAATTAAGACATCCATTCCACCTTTAATACCAAATAAACTGTCTAGTGATCCGATCCATCTTATCACAAACCTGTTTGGGCACCCCAACTTGTTTGCATGTTGTAAACTGGTATAGCATTAAGAACTAATTTAGCCAAAGTAACTCGACCAGCTCTATTAAGCAATTTGGCTTTCCAACCACCAAGTTTTGATTTCAATTTATCCACCAGAAAATTAAAATCTTCCTTCTTCACCCTTCCTTAAGTCAATGGAGTTCCCAAATACTTCACAAGACTTCCAAAAGAGATAGAAGATATAGATTCTAGGTGATCTCGAGAAATTCTACCAACTCCCTTAGACACCATAGCTTTGATTTATCAAGAGTCATAGTCAAGCCCAATATCCTCTCAAAATCATTCAAAACATCCATAATCACCCTCATTTGAGAGGGTTTAGCTTCTGCAAAAAGCACAATATCATCTGCAAATAATAGATGTGAAATTCCCATACTATGTCTAGTAACCTTGACTAGCTCCACTCACCCTTGTCCACTCTTTCTGAGATTAATAGATATAGTCTCTCCATACAAAGTACTAAAAGGTAGGGTGACATCGGATCCCATTGATGCAACGCTTTATTAGGGGCAAAGCTTTCAAGCTTTCCCCTATTCCAAACTATGGAGAGATCAGAAGAGGAAACACAAAACATAATCAAGTGCCAGATATCATCAGGAAAGCCAAAATCCATCAAGGTTCTATTTAGGAAACTCCAATCAACATTGTCATAGGCCTTGTGGAGGTCAATCTTAATAGCCATACTACCTTTCTTGCTTGTAGACTTATGCATATGATGAAGGATCTCTTGAGCAATAATCACATTATTTGTTGTACTTCTCCCTAGATTAAAGCTATTCTGAAGTGAGCCAATCAAATCCTTGAGGAAAGATCGAAGTCTATTAACTAAAAATTTTGTAATTAATTTATAGACCATATTACATAAATTGATTGGGCGAAATTGAGCATCCTCAAGGGAAACTCCACCTTAGGAATCAAAATAATAAGTGTCTCAGATAATCTTTTATCAAATTCCCCCGAAGTGAAAGCTTCCCGAACCACTCGTCAAACATCATCACCTAAAATATGCTAGAAATGTTTAAAGAAAATAGGATAAAATCCATCTAGTCCTAGAGCTTTAAATGCTTTCATGAACTTCAAAACTTGCCAAATCTCGTCTTTCATAACTTCCTTCTAAAGATCCTCCTTAACTTCCTCACTAAGCTCAATAATCGTAGAAAATGGCCCTTGATAATAAAAGGTTCTATCAGTAACAAAAAGCTATTTAAAGAAAGTCAATGCTTCTTATTTAAGAAGATCCCCATCCATACACTACACATTCCCTGCTATATGAAGACCTTCAATCTTATTCCGCTTCCTTCTAGTAATTCTTTGTGCATGAAAAAAGGATGTGTTCTTATCCCTAAACCTGATCCATTGCTCCCTGGATTTTTGAAACCAAAGCATTTCTTCGTGCTGAAGTGTTTGATGATACTCAACCTGTAAGTCGCTTTCCAACCTCACCAGCTCAGCAAAATCCACATTCTCCAAAGTCGTCTAAATACTAGCAATTCTAGTTTTTAGAAGCCTTTTTCTTCCAAAAATATTTCCAAACACTTCTTTATTAAATAGTGTAGAATCCTCCTGCACCAACATAAGAGAATTTACCGTATCAGGAGAGCCCCTCCTCCAAGCCTCTAGTACTATCGGAGCATACTCCTTGTGAGAAACCCACATTGCTTCAAATCGAAAAGGCTTTGACTCATTATTCATTGAAAAATTTTCACAATGCAATAAGAGGGGGTTATGATCTAAGTAAATTCGCGGAAAGACCTCCACGAAAGCATCAGGAAACAAAAGCTTCCAATCAATATCACCTACTGCTCTATCCAAGCATTTCATAATGGAAGGCTGACCATTCACACTCCTTTGCCAAGTAAACATACTCCTTACTACCTTCAAATCTGCAAACCCACAAAAATCCAATAATCACGAAATATGTTGGCTCTGCTAAAAACAAATGAACCACCTCTAGTCTCAGAAGCTAATATGATTTCATTGAAATCACCAATAACAAGCCATGATCCTTCCACACTCCTCCTTAGCTCTGCCAAATAAGACTAGAGGGAAGACCGAATACTAGAGACCAGATTAGGATAAAGGGTTGAACAAAACCACTTCCTTCTAGCCATCGACACAGAAAATGTGATGACTTGAGGCATAGAGTCAATCACTTAAAAGGCCAAACTATGATCATTTACTAGAACCCAAATCCCACCTACATGACCTTGCGTGTCCTTAACCGCCACATCAAAATAACCCAAACCTTTCCAAAAACTTTCCATTTGTGAATAAGAAGAGTGAGTCTCAACCAGAGTAATGAGAGCTCGTTTATGCTTCTTCACTATCTCCTTCATCCTTCTCTTCCAGTTGACATTAACTACCCCCTTAATATTCCACATAATAATTGATAATGCCATAAAAAAACACATTCAAGAAAAGGGTGCACTTCCTCTTCATGTCTGCATCTCTACCCCTGATATTCTCAATTCCTTTGTACCATCCTCTATCTCTCTGCACACTTCGTTACCCCTATTCTTCAAAGTTTGAGTTTGGTATGGACTACTTCTCCTAGCATCCTTTGCATGCTTTTTTACCCCTTGAAAAAATATGAATGACCACCTCCATGACTTGCATCTTGCTGGTTTCTGAGTACTCATAATTTGGCCCCCTTTGGTAATGGTAGCGGGTCCTACCGCACTAAACAATGGAGGGTTTTGTTGAATACCTGCAGCCTTTTCTACTAGAAGAGGGTTTTCATGCAGCTCTGAGACATCCCCCTCCTCATGTGACTTTGCTCTCCATACATTAGTCTTTTGCATGGGTGTGTTAGTAAGTGGGCCCCATGGTACATGCAGATATCTATCTTATTTTTTCCCTTCAATTCCGTATTCATCATCGTAACTCCTTTTGATTTCTTTTTATTTTCAACTAGGATCCATTATGTTTTTTTCGCACTTCCCTCAAATATGGATTTTGAATATAAAATCATAACCTCCAACTATTTCTGATTCTCATCCTGTAAATGACGTTGATCCTCAACACCCAGCTCCCTGCTCTTCGTCGCCATCATACCGGCTAAGCCCTCCGATAACCTGCTTAGCAGCGGGCATTCTTTAGTAAGATGACCATAATGATTATAGCTCCCATAGATCGAATGCAATATCTCAAAATCAGCTGTAAACAGTTGATCCTCCAGCTACACTTTCTTGTAACCAGAGCTGAAAGATCAAGCTCTATACAAGCCCTGGCAAATCTGCCCCTCTCTGTAGTCTTGGTAGTAATGTCAATTTTAATTGGATGCCCAATAGTAGATGTTATTATTTTAATTACACTTTCATCATAGAACATGACATTCAAACCTGTAAATCTCATCCACACTAATGATCTTCTGAAAGATTGTTCATAGGCATGCAAATCTGGTGACCATTGCTTTATAGCTAAATATTGGTTTTGTATCATCCACTATCCTCCTATCACCACTTTCTCTCTATCTTTTGTTAAGTCAAATTTCACCAGGAAGTAGCCAAAACCTGTGGACATCACATCATAGCCCCCCTTCAAATGCCATAATGACTTTAACTTTTCCTTTGTAAAGTGATAACTCAATAGCTTAATGACCAATACATCCTTCTAGGGCAAAGCTAATTTTTCTAATACAGTTTTGTCAAACTTCACCATACTAACTTTACCATCATCTTCAAGACAAAGTACCTATGCTAGGTTACTCCTAACAAGATCATCTAGGAGGTCTCTAGGTGGCAAGGATGTTCCTTGTAGGACCTTATCTCTGAAAGAGACTTGCACTTGATCCTTCTTCTGTCCTCCATGCTTTGGTGGCTCACTCTTCTTAGCCTCACTCTTCATTGTTTAGTCGAGATTATATTTTAAACCAAATTTGTGTTTAAATTAAAAAGAATTGCTTATCTATGATTTCAGATCCCCTAGGAGATCAACCCGCAAGTTTAGTAGCCCCCAGGACGTAGATTGGGCGTTCCCTGACATTTAGTGACTGGACAATGTTTCTACGGCATATGCAAATTATGCCATTAGTTTTGGTTTGGTTCCATAATATATTGGAAGCTTATTTTCTATATATATTTGGTCAATTACAAATACTTTGCTTAGTTAGCATTACTGCTATGTAATTTGACATGTTCAAAATTTATGGATAATTATCTTAATTTGGCTTTGAAAAATAAATTAGTATGAACTCATTGAAGATTTGAAAGATTTTTGGAAACAAACTATAGATTTTATAAATGAAAGGACAAACTCTGATCCTTTGTTGGATTACTAAACTAATTTGTTGAGTAAATTATATTTTGGGAATTTTGAACTTTGATGAATACTTTTTCTCTTTGGGAATTTGATTTAATATTGGTTACCTTAACATTTTATTAACATCTATTACTTTAGTTTTTATATACTTTGTGGGAGGACTATCAGTTAATTGGTAGCTAGCGGTTGTTGACGTTAGCCTTGGTGCACTTTGGTTTTAACCCAGCTAGCAGGGGTGTTGATAGCTTAGGGTGTGTGTGTGTGTGTATGTGTGTGTGTGTGTATGTGTCTGGCCTATGCATACCACCGACTTGATCAAATCTGAAGAGGCTAACCCTTGTTTGGAAGTTTCTTAGAATTGGAAGCCTGCCTACCTTGATATTTGTGTTTGAGAAATATGTTTTGTGCTTCTATAATAAGGTTAATTCTATGTATATATGTATAGTTTATAATGTTGATTCTTTATTTATACTTTATTTAAAATGATGATTCTTGATTATACTTAGTTCATAATATTAATTCTTTATTCATGCTAGTTTGCTTTATTGCTAGAGCTTATTTTCATATGTTATAGGTTCATTGCCCCTCACTAAGTTGATTGGCTCACTCTACTCTAGCGTAGTACTTGACTTAATTCCTCCAACTTCTTAGAGGCTACATCATCAACAAGCATAATCTTATGACTTGATGATTTATTTTATAAGATATGTATATGTAGGCCTTATGGGTTTTTGGGAATTTAACTTATTTAGTGAATAGGATGTAAATAATGAGTATAAATAGATGTTATATATATATATATATATATATTGGTTATTGGTCTAGAATAAGTTTAGCTAATACTGGAAAGCTAGAAAAATAGGGGGAGTTCTACTTGTTTTCTGTAAGAATAGTCATAGTAGGCTTGCTAGAGGTTTGCTGAGTGCCAGTCATGACTCCGGAGTGGGTTGTGACAAAGGTGGTATCAGAGCTTGGTGTCCTTGTGGTTAATGAAGCAAGTGTCTTCTGATAAGGTCACAATTATGTAAATGGAAATGCGCCTATTTTCACAAATTCTGGTACTGTGATAGGTCTTAGGAATGTCACCCCCATCTATATGCCTTCTAGTTGTTATCTATACTTTCCATGATTCTGAAACCCTCTTTGTATTGCGATTTCTTTGTTTGTTTACTCGGTAGGTAAATAGGGATTTACTTTTAAAACTTTTTAGGCTTTATGTGAGTCCTATTCTTGCTTTGTCTTGTCTTAGTTGTAATGTCCAAAATTTTTTTTATCATTTTTAACCAAGTTGTTCAATTTTTATCGAATAATTGAGATTAATTAGAATTCGATTAACTATTTAGTTAAAATCAATTAAGTATCATTTAGAGAGATTAGCTTTGAGGAAATTAGATTAGAAACATAAGAGACCTCATAGGATTTTTCCAAAATCGTTTTACCTATTTAAAGGAAATCAGTAAGATTTCGGTATTTTAAATTGTCAGAACTGAAGCAATGGAAATTACACTGTGAGAACCCTAGACTGAATGGCCAAGATTCAGCCAACCCACCCCTATAAGTGGTGCAAGATCAGCCTCAGAAAAGAGCAGCCACATCAAATTGGAAGGAAGAGAGAAATCCACCAATCAAATGCAAACTTCCTTCAAAAGTTTTCAGGAATTTCTTTCCCACTCCCTTGGATATTTCTGCCATATTAGGCAGCTGAATCCTCATCATTTTCCTTCTTTCTCATCTCATCTTCACTTCATCTCCATCAAACCTTCAAGCCTCAGCAAGATTTCTTCAATCCAAGGCACAAATCTAGCAAGACTACACCTAGAAGAGGAAGGAATTCAACTTATCTTCTTGTTTTCTTTGGATTGGGGCTGCCTGTGGCTCCTTTTTCTTTCATGATTCTAATACTATATTGTGTAGAGATGATGAGATAGGGTTGGTTTTGTATGTATGTTTGGTTTAGAATTAAATGTGGAGTGGAAGAATTTGAGAATAGAAAGAAGCAAGATACTGTTTGGGTGAAAACCCTACGGCATCCATACATTCATCTTGTATTGACCAAAATCTAGCTATCAAAACCTAATAAATCTATTTTTATATGAAACTAGACATTTAAGGCTTTCCCATCATATAAAATATAAGGCCATTGGATTAGTATTGAGTAAGTTATGAATTTTTGAAATTTAACCTGAGATTTTGGGTCCTCTTCTGGACAGTGTGAGTTGAGAATGGTGTAACTAACCCTACAAAACTCTAAATTGGATGCAATGAACTTTATTTGATCTAACATATAGGGAAATATCCCATAAAAATTTTAAAGTTAGATTCATTTCCATTTATTCCCAATAATTCGATGAAGTTGCCTTAAGTCCAAACCAGACTAGAATAGGACAGTCTAGCAGGGTCAACTTACAGGGCTTATGTCTCAAGATATAATTATGCAAATGAGGTAAAACCTCTTTCAAATAAAATTTTCTTTTGTTAACTTTAATTTGATATAAGTTTCATATGATTTTATCTAGTTTCCTATTTTTAGTGAATTTTTACTTATAAGGGTGCAATTTTGGCTAGTTGTAGGGCAGACCGAAATAAACTTTGAATAACTTGAGCTACACAATTCAAAATGAGATGAGACCAAAAGGGTTATAAAATAGATACATAGCACTATAAGTTATCAAAATGTAGGGCTAAATGAATAGAATAGAAATTTTGGTGAATTTTAAAAAATCGGGCAGAATTGAGTAGAATGAGTAGAAACTTTATTGATGTTGGCATACTATGTGATTGATATTTTGATTATAAAATTGATGCTCTATGTTGATTTTATTGCTTGCTTGATTTTGTTGGTCACCTAGCACTATTCATGGGAAAACGGACTTGATCCGTTATGGTGCCAAAATTTTGGCAGAAAATTTCTCAAACTAAGCCAGACATTTAAATGTGCATGAAACATTCATGATAGGTTAGTTATGCATGTTAACTTATGAAGATTATTAAAGGATTCCATATTACTTGGGCCAGCCCCTGAATAAGTTTAAGGGAAATAGATTAGTGGGAAAGTCCGGGAAAGTAAACCCGGCAATCCTGTATAGGAGCGAGCTCGGTCCTGAAAAGTAGACTATTACCCAGGAGTATATGACCAAACACTCCTAGGGGACCAAGAGCGGAAAATATAAGTTACATGAGTTGAAAGCTCCCAAAGACTAAATCCATTTTCCATTTTACATATATATGTTCTATTTTTTAATTTCTAAGCTAATTTCATGGTTATCTGTATATTCCTCATGTTGTATTACTATTTACCTATGGTTACTATTTTAGCTATGTTAGCATGCCTGTTTAGATATACTGTTATCGCTCAAATTTAAAATTAAGTTTTGTTTCGGGTTATATTTTCCACAATATGAAATAAGTTGATTATTATTGTTATGTTGTACTATTTAAATTTAAGTAAAACAAAAATCGAAACAATTAAGAATGGCAGCAATGACAGATATGCGTAGAATTAGGATTCCTACTGAGAATTTCTTTAAATTCTCACCCTATTGTGTATTTTCGCGTCATTCTCAGATCATGGCGAACACAGCGATAGACATCCTTTTTATTGAGTTTCTCGACCTGCATATCCATCTTGATCCATTTCTAGACTCATATATATATATATATATATATATATATATATATATATATATATATATATATATTAGTAGCTGCCGATTTCGCTTTTATTTCTTTTTCCATAGAGATTTTGCCATCCCACTTACTCACCCACTATTTGACCCTTCCACACCCCATATCACCATCCCACTCTACATGGCACATCCATTTCCACCTATAGTAGCAGTAGCTCCAACTATACCTCCCGCTTCACCACCTCAGCAGACCCCTTCCATCTCATTTTCTGAGGAGGAGGACACATCGGAGGTAGTGAGCTCATCCTCTTCATCTTCTGCACCCAGTGGTGGCTTATGCCCCAGCAAATGCCGGCATGGCAAATGGATTCCTTTCCTCGGAATCCATCTAGAGGACTTATGTAGCACAGTAGGAGGAAATGTATAGAGTGGCCCTTTTCTGGCATTCTGGGTCATAGGCAATAACCTAGTGGATGGTATGCATGCATGTTTAGTATATGAAATGTCCTGTGGGGGATCAATTAGGGTGTTTTTTTGTAGAGACATGCTGGTTTATTTTGTTTTAGCGGCCTCATTTCCCATACCCTGTACTATTTATGGTTGTTTTTTTGTAAACTCTGAAAACAAACATATATATATATATATATATATATATATATATATATATATATATATATATATATATATATATATATATATATATATATATATAGCAGTAGTTCTGTTTATTTCACAGATTTCTTTTTCTGTTATGACATTAAGTCCATTGTTTATTCTACAACAAAAATAAATAAACAATTAAACAGCTAGTTACTCTATGGGTAATTAACATAGAAACTTAATGGAAATTAATTAGACAACACGAGTAATAACTTATCGGCAATATATTATGACTTAAACATAATATTTTGTCCAGTAAGTTGTTACATTAGTCACATTCTTAATTGTTTAAGTATTGATTAAAATGTTTTAAATTACTTATTTAAATGTTGTAACATATTTGTTTGATGTTTAGATTGACTATTCTGTTGCATGGTTTGTTAAGGATTTTCTTGACTTAAGAAGAATGGAACAATTTAAGTTAGAATTTTCAATTTATTGGATATGCAAGAATAATATTAAACTAAATATCCATGAGGGCTATGCCATTTCAATTTATTTAGGTGATGAATTTATCGTTGTGTTTAATACTCTAATAATGGTTTAATGTTGGTAACTTTATATTTTATTGCCTTCCTCCTTTCTACTTGGAAGCTCTCATGTGTTTTTCAATGAATATGTAGTATAGTAATCTTTAGATGCGAATCTTATACCTTTTCATGATTATTTTAAAGACTGAGTTATACAAGTTATTAGTTATATTAGATAAAATATGTATTTCATAAAATTTAGTGCTATTAGTATTTATTGTTGCTGTGAGGGGGTCTTCGACTCTAATAAAATAAAGAGGTAGTTGTGTTAATTTAACTAATTTCCTACAAGGCTAATAAGTTAGGCCTGAGAAAACTTTCTTATAAGCCACACCATTAGTAAGTTCTTAGGATTTTTAAAAAAAAAAATTGTTAAGAATATGTTCAAGAGTGCAAAATAACATGAATAGGGGGTACAAATTTTGCTATCTGTCATAATGACAAGTCTGAAATTTAGGAGAAGTATTGCTATAAATTGCTTCATAACTTTAAAATTGTGATTAGGATGTGATCCGTGCATATTATATGCTTTAGAGAAACTGATGTGAAATACCAATAGTAGATTCAGTTAAGAGATATAAAATTGTTAACAACGGGGTAAGCATTAAATCCTACATCACTAGCGAACCTACATAGCATTTTTTTTGAAATTCTAGTAGGAGTAAATCTATGATGTTGGGGCGGATTTGTTGCATATTTGGAGGATTAATAATTGCTTGACGTTGATCTTGGCTTGAGTTTTGAAATAAGTGACTTGAACATGGCACTCACATGTATTAAATGTGGTGAATTATGCATTCATTTGAATAGCAGCCCTTGACCTTTATTGTAACCTATAAAGTTGTTTATGGTTTTCTAAAGATGTTAAAATGGCAAGTAGGTAAGGTAGAAAGCAAATTGACTTGGTGTGACACCATGGATAACTAAACAACGCACTTATGAACAATTTTAGCAAGACAAGCCACTATGTCAACTGATTAAATTCTTTGAATGGATGACTTGAAATTACTCTGATCATTTGGGGTGTGACACTAATTTGCTTCAGTAACTTGCTGCTAGAACAACATATTTGGTCATTTATGATTGTCTTTTTCGTATTTTTTTTTTTCATTATTTGAATTTGATAGCTAGGATGTTATTAAGGGTATTATTAGGAACTTAACATAGCACTTGTGGTGTATTTCTGCTCCCTTTTGTGTCCTTTTTAATTTGGATAAATTTGAAGTAAAAGTTTGGGTTCTTAAAAAAATTCATGAGAAGCAAGGGCAGGGAAAAACAAACCCATGAGACAATATATGTACTCAAAATGTCTTTCTCTTGGTGGGATTTGAGGAACACTGAAATTAACCAATCAAGGTAAATCTAATAAGTGTTCCAGTAATTAATCTTAGGGTAAACATCAATACCGAAGGAATCTTCAAATATATGTTCTGGTAAGCTATCTGCTGCTTTTAATTCTGGACAAGATATCATCTTTTGCTACTGCTAGGCTTTATATCCTATATTCTAGTTTTGTATTTTTCTTTGACTAATAACAATATTTTTCTGCTTATTTGTCCTGTTTATCCTTTTATCTGAATGAGGGACAAGAAAAAGTTACCTTTGGGTGAACTAGTTCAAAATGGTAATGAGAACATTTTTATAAAAAATATTTACTTCCTTTACTCCTTGTTTTTTTTTTTTTTTCCCCTTTCTACATCAATTTTGCATGCTAAAGATTATTAACAGTAAGAAGTAAGCTGGTTGCTTGCATTTGCTTTATATCTTTTCGTAGTTTGACCAATTTGAGTCTAATTTATTTTTGACATGAACACATGGGGACTAGTGTTGCGATGGTTGTTGAGGATTGAACAACTTCATGGCAACACTGAGTTAGGCATTAAGGCAGTATACTTAGATAGAGAAAACCTTGAAACATAAGAACATTTGAAATGACCAAGTAGGTTCTGTCTTGTTGTAGTTTTCAAATTAAACTAACAGTTGCACCTTGATTAACATCACATTCTTAAATGAATGCTTGTGCTTGTGCCCTAGATATATTTCAGTTGCTTTGTTGTGTTCATTTGTTATTGTTTGTCTTTCTGATTGAAAATGTGACATTTGTATGATTACATATATTGTTGCAGTAATTTATTTTGCAGTAAGAAAAAAAAAAGATGTTTTGTCATGTAAAAAAAAAAAAAAAAGAGAGAGAAGACTTTTAATCCATTAAGTGATTTCCATCGTCCATCATTTTTGTTTGTTATATGTAAATTAAGGATGATGTACAATGTTTTGTTGAAGGTCTATTGGGCATATTTGGGTTAGTATGTATTAATAATATCAAAGGCAGTGAATGGTGCAAAACTGTGATTCTAACTTCTTGAAGAATGTACTTTCTTACATTTGATCTACAATATTTTGAAAGAATATCCTTGTTTTGTTGCAAATCATTGTGTATGGAGGATTGTCTGTGACTAGGTAAGGTATGCAATTTAATTCTAGTTACAAAGCTTTTACAAAATTGAAGTGTGATTTAGAGTACCAAGATTGAATGTATCAGTAAAGAAAAGAGTGACAAAGTGAAGATGACTATTTCTCTTCATACTTCCTTATAATCTTATATCTTGATGCTCCTTATATTAAGGTTAGAAAAATGATGGAAGTATTATATGAGCAAGTTAGATGAATTAGTACCTTTTCTAAAATTTGGCAACTGAATTTCTTAAGACGGGAGAATGTAATACCTTGTTTAAAAATAAAATGCCTATTTAGAATAAAATATTAGTAACTAAGAAATTGAAAAATTTTACATGGCTTGCACTTTGGGCATTTCTCTATCTACCCTTAAGAATATAGCAATAGAGAAATTAAAATTGTTTAAATAGAATTTTTAAAAGTGTTGACAAAAAAATAGAAGGAGATTAAAGAGGAGAGAGACTACGCAACACCTTAAGTGGTGTTGCACACCCTAGACCCCCCTTCTTCTTCTTTTTCTAGAATGTTCCCTTCCCCGTTCTTTTTCATTTACTCACAGCCTTCACTCTCTATCTCTCCCTTTTGGTCTTTCTTTCACTCTTTTGCATCTCTCTCCCTCACCCCAATCAACCACTGTCACATCTCTTTCTCTCCACCATCTTCACCACTGTGGAACCTTTCCCCTTCTGCATTTTCTCTCCTTCTGCATCTCTCTCTCACGTTAGCTCCTCTCTTCCTCTCAGTTCACTCTCCTTTTGCCGTGGGTGCTTTTTCTGCAGGGGACTTTGGTCTTTGCCCCCCAAACCTCCCATCACTCTAGTGGTGAGCCATTCCCTCTCTTTACGTCTTGTTTCTTAATTTTTTTTGGGAAGTTAATGGATATGGGTTGTTCCTCTGCTAGTGCTAGAAAAATTAGATAACCAATGTAAAATTAAGCCTTAATTGGTAATGTTAATTTTGCGGTAGAGTAGTGAATGGATAAGTATTTGGAATTTTAATTCTTTCAAATTATGGATAGAATTATTTAAGTGTCTCAGCCAGTAAAAGAGTAATAGCAAAATAGTGTTAGCTACTGGATCCTCACATAGGTAAATTTAAATTCTTATGTTATATAGCTAATATTCAATAAAGTATATTATGACACACATGATAATATCTTTTAATTAAATTTCATTTGTAAGGTTAAACAATGAGGGTCAAGATTATATTCTGAACCAATTTGTGTTTAAATTGAAAATAATCACTTATCTATGATTTAGATCCTCCAAGATATCAACCCACAAGTTCAGTAGCCCCCAAGATGTAGATTGGGTGTTCCCTAACATTTAGTGAGTGTGCAGTACTTCTATGGCACATGTGATTTATGCCATTAGTTTTGTTTTGGTTTCATAATATATATTGGAAGCTTATTTTCTACATATATTTGGTCAATTACAAATACTTTGCTTAGTTATTATAACTGCTATGCAATTCGACATGTTCAATCCTTTTATGGATAATTGTCTTAATTGGGTTTTGAAAAATACATCGGTATGAACTCATTATAGATTTGAAAGATTTCAACAAACAAATAAAGATTTTATAAACCAAAGGACAAGCTCTGATCCTTTGTTGGATTACTAAACTAATTTGTTGGGTAAATTATATTTTGGGATTTTCAAACTTTGATTAATACTTTGTCTTTTTGGGAATTTGATTTAATATTTGTTACCTTAACATTTTATTAACATCTATTACTTTAGTTTTTATATACTTTGTGGGGTTAATCAGTAGCTAGTGATAGCTGACACTAGCCTTGGTGCATCTTGGTTCAAACCTAATTAGCAGGGGTGTTACTAGCTCGATTTGTGTGTGTGAAGCCTACACACACCGTCAACTTAGTCAAATCTGGAGGGGCTAACCCTTGTTTGGAAGTTTCTTAGAATTGAAAGCCTCCTTGCCTTGATATTTGTGTTTGAGAAATATGTTCTGTGTTTCTGAAATAAGGTTAACTCTAGGAATATATTTGTAGTTTATAATGTTGATTCTTTATTTATACTTTATCTAAAATGATGATTCTTAGTTATCCTTAGTTCATAATATTAATTCTTTATTTATGCTAGTTTGCTTTATTGCTAGATCTTGTCCTCATATCTTATAGTTTCATTGTCCCTCATTGAGTTGGTTGGACTCACTCTCCCCTTTTATTTCCTTTCCTTTCCTATTTCAGACTCTAGCGCAACATTTGACTTGGTTCTTCCAACTTCTTAGAGTGCTCCATGATCCACAACCAGGATCTTGCGACTTGATGATTTATTATATATATATATATATATATATATATAGGCCTTATGGGTTTTTGGGAATTTGTTTTATTTAGTGAATATGATGTAAATAACAAGTATAAATGGGTGTTAAATGTATATAAATATGAACTACTAAAGAGTGCTCTGAGAGCCTCAACTTGTATTTGTTGGTTGGTGGTCTGGAATAGGCGCAACTAATATGGCAAAATTAGGAAAATAGGGGGAGTTCTGTTCGTTTTCCTCAAGAATAGCCATAGTAGGTTTGTTAAAGGTTTGCTACCTCTAAGCACTGGTTATGACTTCGGGGTGGGTCGTGACATGAAGGATCCTAGTTTATGACACATTGAGCATATAGTAGGTGAAATTCGCATTAGTTTTGCTTTCCCATGAGCTGTTGCTATCATTTGGGTTGAATAGGACGTTGGGTGATACATAAGACAGGTGCTTTTTAAGTCTTTTTATATTTTGTTCTTTTTTTTTTTCAAATCTTTGTTTGGTGATGTACCTTGGCTCCTTTCTTAATTGAGAGTACTTTGAGCCTACTTCAATTATTTAAAAAAAGAAATCATTACAAAAATCCTAGTTAATAAGCTTTATCCCTATATGCAAAATCCTGGTCGTATGCAAATTGGCTTTATTCTTGGGTGGGGTACCTAAGAAAACTCCATTATAGCTCAAGAGGTGTTTCATTATCTGAGGAAATCCAACTATACGAAAGGTACTATTTATTATCATATTTTGAAATATTTAAACCATTGGAGTGGATTAGTGATAAAGGTTTCGGATAGTTTGCATAAATTTATAGGTTCAAACCTTATTGCCATCAATATATCAAAAAAATATTTTGAAAAGATTTGAATTGATAAATGGCAGGGGAGCAAGGTGTGAGGAGTATAATATCCATCGGAATTTTTATCATTTTTCGCCTAATTATTTGGTTTTTATCGAATAATTGAAGTTAATTAAAATTTGACTAAATATTTATTTAGAATCAATTAATTAGCAATTAATTGAGTTTATATATAAGAAAATTGAATTAGAAGTATGAGAGATTTCATAGGAATTTTCTTAAAACCGATTTATCGATTCAAAGGAAATCGGTAAGATTACGGTATTTTAAACTATCGGAACCGAACCAATAGAATTATGTGCCTAAAACCCTATGATCCAAGGCTAAATACTCAGCCATTCAAGTCCCTATGGGTGGCGCCACGAAGGCCATAAAGGGAAGGAAGCATGGCTGAAGATGGACCACAAAATTTCAGCCAATCAAAACTCACAACTCCAACTACCCTCTTTATATTTAAATTAGATTTTTCTCTCTTCCTTCTCATGTTGATTGTGCCACTTTCTCTCCTTGCTTCAATCTTCTTCTTCTCTTCTCCTCTCAACTAACTCCATTAAAACTCCAAGCTTTATAAGGTTTCATCACTCCAAACTCCAAAATCTAGCCAAAATCACATACAAGAAGGTAGAGATTCAATCTTATTCTTGATATTCTGATTGTGAGTGGCTGATTGTAGTTTTATTTTCTTATTTCTTGATGTATTAATTGAATGAATATGATGATCTTTGGCTAATTTATTGGTTGTTTTTTATGTTAAAATCGATTAAGTAAGAAAGGGTGAAAGTAGGAAGATGTGAGAGGCTGGAAAACCAAAACTCCTTGGCAGTCCATATGGTAGAGTGTACGGCTCCGCCTACAGCTATTTAAAATCGATGAAACTATTTTTAAATGAAAGTAGACATTTAAGGCTTTCCATACATATATAATATAAGGCCATTGGATTAGTATTAAGAGAGATATGAATTTTGGAAATTTGATCCTAGTTTCTAAGTTTGATTCTAGGCAAACTAAGTTATTCAGGGCAAAACTTGCCCTATATGACTTAGAATTGAATGAAACAAACCTTTTTAGAAAGCTTACACATAGAAGAACATCCCATAAAAATTTCAGAGATAGATTTAGTCCCGTTTGCTCCCAGTAGTTCAAAGCATTTGCCCTATGTCTAAACTGGGTCAAAATAGGGCAGTTCAGGAAGGTCAAGTTTCGGGGCTTGTATCTCGAATTATGCTTATTCAAATGATATGAAACTTATTTCATTTCAAAGTTTGCTCTGTTAGCTTTACATGGATATAAAATTCGTATGATTTCACCTAACTTTCTATTTTTGTTAATTTTTTCTTATAAGAGTGCAATTCTAGCTAGATATAGAATAGTCTGGAATAAAACCCCAACAACTTGAGTTAATATTGGGACTCGGAACTCGGAACTTAGCAAACAGAGAGCTAGATCGAGTATATATGATATTGAACTCGGAACTTGGAACTTAGGAAACATATTCATAAAAGTCTTGGAAGGACAATTATGGATTAATGTCGAAAATCTGAATTTCACAGCACATAGAACAATCTCGGAGGTCGAGAACTAAGGTGCTTTGACACTTTATACCCGTAATTCCTAAACTCGGTATCTTAGTAAGCATATAGCCTCAGAACTCAATCCAGAATTAATCTCAGAGATCGAACATAACCTCGGAGGTTGGGACTTATATAATCTCGGAACTCAGAACCAATGTAATATTGAAAGTCGATCCTAAGCTCGAACTAGGGAACATCTATAAAAGTTAAAAGCTTGCAAGGTAAATTAAGACTTAAGATTTTAAAGCTTGCACTTAACTATCTAAGCTTTACTCATAAGACTTTGTTGTGCGTGACAACTAATAGAGATATGATGTGCTATATTGAGTTTGCTGTATGATTAAAATTTCCTGGTTCTCTAGCACTATTCATGGGAAAGCGGACACATTCCATTATGCTACCAAAAATCTGGTAAAGCTTATGCATGAGTTATGAGATGCATACCCATACATGAGCATTTTTCAAGAGATTCACCAAGGTTATGTTATGATAAAGTTCCATGATACTTGGGCTAGCCCCTGATTAAAGTTAAGGGGAACAGATCAGTGGGGAGGTTAGGGAATATCAATCTAGCATTCTTATATAGAAATGAGTGTAACATCCTCCTCTGTATAGTACTATGCTTGAATCATAATGCCATACTTTGGAGTGGTTACTGTTACTTGAGCAGACCTTATCTGACAGCAACTTCAGCCATCTTGGCAACTTTTCAAACTATCTGGAGATAACATGGAAACAGAAGTGAGAATTTTAAATTCTTAGTAGGAGTCTTTAACTGTAATACATAATGTCGTCGTTGTCATCTCCAGTTGCTTCGGTTTATTATGAAAAAGGTGAACATGTTATACAAACTATTTGGTTTTATAGTTCGAAAACATATTGTCCGAAGCAAGGTTTATTTTGTTCACACACTTATCATTTGGGTGAGCTAATACAGAATCTAATCAAAAATTACACTATGAATAATATCTGAAACGTATTAAAATGTAAAATCACGAATACATTGAACATATAAAATCTACAGATGCTTTTACTTGTCACACATATTCCAGAATATGATTATCGTGTCATACTCCATCGGGATGTGATCACCATATCACACTCCTTAAGAATATATCCTTCCTACCACGTCCCAGAGTATGATCGCATGTCATACTCCATTAGGATGTGGGATCATTATGCCACATTTTAGAGTATGATCTCCATGTCATACTCCGATCAGAGTGTAATCGCCATATCACGTTCCTTAGGAATATGGACCCATCATCATATCTCTTAACTGCTTTCATAGGGAGGGACCTAATTAACTGCCTCCGAGTGAAGGGACCCATATTTAATATGTTCATACCCTTGCATATGAAATTTCTACATACGTATTCTACTATTCTACCGAAAATTCGGCAGCATAGCGGATCATGTCCGCTTCCCATGAATAGTGCCAATAATCAAGAAACTTTGATCAAACAGCAACCTCAATCTATAACATTATATTCATACCAAGAGTATAACAATAACAATAAGTGCAAGTTTTAAACTCTTGAGTCTTAATCTATCTTGCAAGCTTTTAACTTCCAAGGATATTCCCGAGTTTGATGCTTATTAACCGACTTTCGAGTTCCGATATCATCTAAGTTATGTATATCAGGTCAATGACTTGATTCCTAACTTTCGGGAATATGTTCAACCTTCCAAGATTATATGATTCATGACTTCCAGGGTTATGTTTAATCTCCCGAGATTGGTTTTGGGTCGAGTCTCAGAATTACATGTATAAGCGTTTTGTGTACCTATGATCCCGACCTCCGACTTGAACCCACAATTTGGTCTTTCAAGACTTTTGAGTGTTTCCTAAATTCTAAGTTCACGACCTAGACTACGTTCGATGTCATTTCCTATTCGCTAAGTTCCGAGCTCAGCCTTAAGCATACCTTCCGAGTTCAATCTTAAGTATGACCCCCGAGTTGAACCTTAAGTGTATCTTCCGAGTTCAATCCTAAGTAACCTCTCCCGAGTTCAACCTTAAGTATACTCTCCCAAGTGCAACCTTAATTACACTCTCCCGAGTTCAACCTAGCTCTCTGTTTACTAAGTCCCGACTTCCGACATTAACTCAAGTTGTTATGTCTTGTCCAAGACTCATCCTATTTCTAGCTAGAATTGTACTCTTGTAAGGAAAAATTCATTACAAATAGAAATCTGGGTGAAATCATGTGAAATTCATATCCACATAAAGTGAACAGAACAAAATTTCAAATGAAATAAGTTTCATATCATTTGAATAAGTATAATTCGAGATATAAGCTTTGAAACTTGACCTACTAGACTACCCTGTTCTAGCCTGGATTGGACATAGGGCAATTTTCTTCACTCACTGGAGACAAATGGGACCTTATCTAACTTGGAACTTTTTATGGCATATTCTCCTATGTGTAATCTTTCTAAAAAAGTTAGTTTCACTCAATTTGGAGTTGTATAGGATGAGTTACACCCTTCTCAACTCATACTGCCTGGTTGAAGGTCCTGATTTCTAGGTTAAATTTCAAAAATTCATATCTACCTCTATACTGATCCAATGGCCATATATTATATATGTATAAAAACCCCTGAATGTCTAGTTTCACATCAAAATAATTTCATCAGGTTTTGATGGCCGTAGGCAGAGCCGTACACTCTGCCAGTACGGATGCCATAAGATTTTCAAGGTTCCAGCTCCAATTTTGCAGCCCTTTTTGAATTTCCACCAAAGTTCTCATCCAAACTCAACGTTTATACATTTATCCAACCATAATAATCCATATAAATGCCATGTATCATCAAACTAATGGAAAAAGAATTCTACTTAGCCACAATAACATGAATAATAGAGGAAGTTGAAGAATCCTACCTTGTCTAGTTGAAACTTGGTTGATATGGTGTCTTAGATGGAAGCAACTCTTGATGAGACTTGAAAAGAGGTTGGAGATGGAGTAGAAAGGAGTATAAATGGAAGAGAAGTGAAGGGGAGTCAGCCCCTTATCTTGATCGAACTCTACAAGGGCAAGGAAAGGATTGCACACAACTTGTGGAGCAAGGAGTTCTGTGATTGGTGGATTTCATCTTGCCTTCAAATTTGGTTTGGCTTCCCATCTTCATGGCTAATCAAGGTGCCACATAAGGGGGTGGTTTGGCTAAATCTTAGCCATCCATCCTAGGGCACTCATAGCATAAGTTCTATTGATCCAGTTCCGACAGTTTAAAATACCAAAATCTTACCTATTTCTCTTAAATTGGTAAACCAGTCTTAGAGAAATTTTATGAGGTTTCCTATATTCTTAATCTAATTTCATCAAGCCTAATCACTTCTAAATCGCACTTAATTGGCTTTAATTAAGTGCTTAATTGAATTCTAATTAATCCCAATTATTTACTAAAAATCAAACAACTTGGTTAAAAATGATTAAAATTTTTCGGGCGTTACAATGAGCTCGATCCTGAAAACAGACTATTACCTAGGAGTTTAAATGGCCAAAAACTCCTAGGGGACCAAGTAATGGAAAAAGTTTATAAGGATAAATTCAAGAATGAGTTTTGCATGATCACATTGAATAGTCATTATAAGTTGTGACCGTTTGTCTATTATGTTTACTTACTACTGAATGTTCATTTATTCTGCTCACTATTCTATGTAGTACTATTTAGCAGTCATTCTGTTTATTATGCTGCCTTAAGTAAAGTTGAATATTGCCTTAGATCAGACATTTCTCTTAAACTTATTAAATGTGGATAGTTCGATTTGATGCACTATTTTTATAATTACGTAAAAACTGAGGCAACTGAGAATGAATGTGACGTCAATTTAAATGCTGTACATGAATCCTACTGAGAATTTCTTTAAATTCTCACCTCACTTTGTATTTCTGCATCATTCTCAATTGCCGGTGATGGACTCGACTGCCATTGTATTTATTAAGATTCCCGACCTGCAACTCCACTATGATCCCATAGCGGATTCGCTATACATAGCCGGCTCCTACAATTTCCGTCTCTACCTTTTTAGCAATAGGAATTTTGCTGTTCCCCTATTCCACCTTACTTTTGACCTTGCCACTTCATATTTTGCGGTGTCATTGCATGTGACACACCTTCTTCTAGCGCCTCCAGCGCCTGCAGCACCTGCCGCACGTACCAGTCCTCCACCTGAGCTACCTCCACAAATAGTTCCATATATTTCGCTCGGTTCTGAGAATGATCCTTCGGAGGCTATCGACTCATCATCTTCCTCCTCGGGACCTAGTATGGACTACTTCCCAGCCGGGCCTGGTGTGGCCAACAGCTACCTGACTGAGTAGGTCCCGATCGAGAGTTCTATTGTACAACATGGCCCTCTTTTGGCAGTGTGCAGCATTGGGTCATAGACTTAGCCGTATGTATATCGATTAGTTTGAAATGTCCTTTGAGGACTCCATAGGATTAATTTGATTGACACGGGCCTTCTTTTTGGTACACCGGCCCCACTTATGTATTCTATTTTACATCTGTACATAAACTGAAGCGTTGGCTTCTAACTTATACATATTGATGATGCATTACCTGCTTGTATCTTTTCTGTTGTGTTTTATTAAACTTTGTTACATTTTGCGATGTTGAGCATGTTCATTATATACAGCACGCCATTTTGCCCATTTACAACAAAAAAAAAATGATATGATAGATAGATAGTAAGCAAAATATCAACACAATAACACAATCTACTTAATTTCATACTATGACTTAAGCATAACATTAAATGGGTAGGGTGTTACATTTTTGGTATCAGAGAAGTTTATCCTAGCTAAGGCCTGAGGTTTGGACTGACTATACTTTGCACATATTCTGTATTTTTAGATGATGGTATGCACTAAATCTTATCTGGAAATTGAGATATAGGTGTGCATGTATATGAAGTGCCTGACCGTGTGAGTTGTTAGTTACTAGCACATTAGACTTAGTATTGAGCCTAATCAACTCAATAACTTTTGTTTTGTGTGCTCTGAACTTAATGGCTTTCGGAAGGTGAGGTAGACCACGCACAGAACCTGCTCAAGAGTACCCGGCCGACTTCATGGACACAATACGAGAGATGGCTCATGCGATGTGGGAATAGGTCGTAGCAGCTCACCAGATGATGGATCAATTGGGTAGGCGACCTGAGGCAAGCGGTAGAGGAAATCCACATGGCCTTACAGCTGACCTGGACTATCTTAAATTTGCTGAGTTCAAGATGGCAAACCTGCCCAGCTTTCGAGGAGCTTACGATCCAAATAAGACTGATGAATGGATCAAGGCTATGGAAAAGATTTTTTCTGTCCTAGATTGTTTGGATCATCAGAAGGTGACCTTTGCCACCTACATGCTTGAAGTAGATGCAGAGTTTTGGTGGAATGGCATACGAAGATTATTCAAGGAATCTCAAACAGTGGTTACCTAGACGGTGTCTAGAGATGTTTTCTACCAAAAATACTTCCTTGCCTCAGTTCGAAATGCTAAGGAGCTAGAATTTACGCAGCTCCATCAAGGAAACCGGACGGTATCCGAGTATATTGCCAGGTTTGAAGAGCTGTGTAAATTTTCTATGATTTATCAAAGGAATCCTGATAAAGTTTAGAAGTGCGTCAAATTCAAAGGAGGACTTCGAGAAGACATTCTTGCAGCAATAGGGCCAATGGAGATTAGAGACCTCCTCGCATTGGTAAGTAAATGCCGATTGGTGGAAGACTGTAACCTGAAGCTGATTGCAGCCAAGGTATCTAATGGAAACTTTAAGAAGAGGTTGGCACCATAGGACCCAAGATTCAAGCCCAATTTTCAACAGCAAAGAAGATTTCAACCAGTGGGCAATAGAGGCAAGCAGCCCTAGAAGCTTTTCTTGAATTCGACTTGCACAAAATGTGCTAAGAACCATAGTGATTGGCCATGTTTGGCGGGCCAAAACGTCTGCCATGGTTGTGGCAAACCAGGCCACAAAATTTACGAGTGTCCAACCAGGAATCCGCCACAACCTTCTAGACCTCAACGTCAAGGACGAGTCTTTACAATGAATGTAGAAGAAGTTGACAAGTCTGAAGGACTAATTCAAGGTACCTGTGAAGTGAATGGTGAGACTCTAACTGTACTCTATGATTCGGGTGCCTTACAGTTGTTTATTTCTCATAATTGTGTAGTTGTTTTGCAATTATCAATTTCTGAGTTGCCTTATGATCTACTGGTTTCTACTCCTATAAATGAACCTGTTAAAACTAGTCAACTTTGCATCAATGTTCCTCTTCGAATTGAGGGTAGGACCTTTACAGCCAATTTGATTTGTCTCCCTCTGTCTGGACTTGATATAATTCTGGGTATGGATTGGCTTCCAGCCAATCGGTTCATGCTTAATTGTTCTAATAAGACGGTGGTATTCTCCTCTATCTCGTCTTCTGAACCTCAAGCCTCGACACACTTTATCTGAACTCTTTATTAGTAAACTGTAGTGGGTCGAAGAGTCAAGGATACATCCTCTTATTAGCTAATGTGACGGAAGTTGAATAGAAACTAGAGGAGATCCTAGTTGTTGAAGAATATTCCAATGTTTTTCCAGAAGATATTCTTGAATTCCCTCCTGAGAGAGAAATCGAGTTCACCATCAAGTTAGTTCCAGGTGCGAGGCCAATATCTATAGCTCCATATCGAATGTCACATCTGGAGCTGACAGAACTAAAGAAACAGATTGAAGAACTTTTGGAAAAAAGATTCATACGGCGAAGTGCATCGCCACGGGGAGCTCGAGTCTTGTTGGTTAAGAAGAAAGATGGGAGCATGCGCTTATGCATGGTTTATAGATAGCTGAATAAAGTGATGATTAAGAATAAATACCCACTGCCAAGGATTGATGACCTCATGGATCAACTACAAGGTGCAACGGTATTTTCCAAGATCGATTTACATTCCAGATATCATCAAATTCGAGTTTAGGAACAAGATATCCCTGAGACAACCTTTCGAACTTGTTACGGGCACTACGAGTATACCGTGATGTTGTTTGGACTGACAAACGCACCAACAATATTCATGGATTATATAAATCAAATATTCTGCCCATATTTGGACAAGTTTGTAGTGGTTTTCATCGACAATATACTTGTCTATTCAATAACAGAGTGAGAGCACATGGAACACTTGTGGCTGGTTCTGCAAGTCTTAAGAGAAAAGAAATTTTATACTAAGTTATCCAAATGTGAATTTTGGATGAAAGAAGTAAAATTTCTCGGCCATGTAGTATCCCATGGGGGGATCTCTGTAGACCCCAGCAAAGTAGAAGTAGTACTAAATTGGGAGAGGCTGACCATAGTAATTGAAGTTAGGAGTTTTCTGGGCTTAGCTGGATACTACAAATGATTCGTTAAGGATTTTTCTCGAATAGCTTTGCCCTTGACCAAGCTAACGAGGAAGAATGTTCCATTTAAATGGACACCGGAGTGTGAGCAAAGTTTTCAAGATTTGAAAAGAAGATTAACCACGACACCATTGTTAGCTTTGCCAGACCCTCATGGACCATTTGAGGTCTATTGTGATGCTTCTAAGTAAGGATTAGGATACGTATTGATGCAAGTTGAAAACGTGGTCGCTTATGCCTCTAGACAATTAAAGCCACATGAAAGGAATTATCTTACATACGATCTCGAGTTAGCAGCCGTAGTATTTGCTTTGAAGATATGGAGACATCACCTTTATGGTGGGAGGTTCGAGGTCTTTTCTAATTATAAGAGTTTAAAGTATCTCTTTGATTAGAAAGAATTAAATATGAGGCAACGGAGGTGGATGGAACTCCTTAAAGACTACGAATTCGAATTGAAGTACCACCCAGGCAAGGCAAATGTTGTGGCAGATGCTTTGAGCAGGAAATCTCTGAGTGTAGCCTGGATGAAAATTAAAGAGATAGAGCTTATTGAGAGCTTCCGAGATCTTAATTTGGGAATCTTTATGACACCCAAGACCCTTCAGTTACACCAAATGAAGGTAGCTAGTGGCTTTAAGGAGCTGATTCGACAGGCACAACAACATGATACTAATCTTCAACATACGATCAATCTCGTGCAATCAGGGAAATTAATGGGTTTTGCTCAAGATAAAGAGGGCATATGGCGGTGTCATGACAGGATGTGCGTACCCAAGGGAAATGATCTCTGAAGGAGAATCTTAGAGGAAGCACATAAAGGTGAATTTGCCATACATCCTGGCATTATTAAAATGTATCAAGACCTCAAGAAAATATTTTGGTGGCCAGGCATGAAGTCAGACGTGGCGAGTTTCGTGAGCAAGTGCTTGAGTTGTCAGAAGGTGAAAGCAAAACATCAAAAGCCCTCCAGGATGCTACAACCTTCAAAAATCCCTAAGTGGAAGTGGGAGAGTATCTTCATAGATTTTGTAATGGAATTTCCAAGAACGCCAGTAGGATATGATGCCATATGGGTTATCGTGGATAGATTAACCAAATCTGCTCACTTTCAACCCATTCGAGCAAATTATCCATTGAAAAAGTTAATGCAATTGTATATCCAAGAAATTATAAGACTGTATGGGACCCCATCAACCATTATCTCTAATCGAGATCCAAGATTCACTTCGCGATTCTAGGGAGCCTTACAGAAAGTATTTGATACTAAGCTGTGTCTAAGCACTGCATATCACCCGCAAACAGATGGTCAAACGGAGAGGACAATTCAAACCTTAGAAGATATGCTACGAGCCTATATAATGGAGCAACATGGGAATTGGGATCGATACTTACCGCTAGCCGAATTTGCATACAACAATAGTTATCACGCTAGCATTAGCATGGCTCCTTACGAAGCATTGTATGGACGGAAGTGCCAATCCTCACTGTGTTGGTATAAAATAGGAGAATCAAGTCTATTGGGGCCTGATTTAGTTGAACAAACCACTGAGCAGATCAAGAAGATTCGAAGTAAGATGCTTGCCGCTCAAAGCCGTCAGAAGAGTTATGCGGATACTTGGAGGAAACCTCTGGAATTTCAAAAAGGAGATCACGTATTTTTGAAGGTTACACACACAACAGGGATGGGCAGAGCCATTAAGGTCAAGAAGCTAAGTCCTCACTTTATCGGCCCTTTCCAAATCTTGAAGCGAATCGGATCAGTTGTATACCAAATCATTATACCTCCACATTTGTCAAACGTTCACGATGTTTTCCATGTTTCTCAACTCAGAAGGTATCAACCTGACCTACATACTTCCTAAAACCCGAGTCAATACAGTTGAAAGAGGACCTAACTTTCCACGTATTACCGGCATGGATCGTAGACAAAAGCAGCAGGCAACTTGAAAACAAAATTGTGCAGTTAGTAAAGGTAGCATGGGGAAAAGAAGATGCTGAAGACTACATTTGGGAATTAGAATCAAACATGAAGAAAGAGTATCCTGAACTACTCTCAGATACTAAATTTTGAGGAGAAAATATATTTTAGGAGGGTGGTAATATAACATCCACTGGAATTTTTATCATTTTTTGCCTAATTATTCGATTTTTATCGAATAATTGAAGTTAATTAAATTTGACTAAATATCTATTTAGATTCAATTAATTAGCAATTAATTGGGTTTCAATATAAGGAAATTGAATTAGAAGTATGAGGGATTTCATAGGAATTTTCTTAAAACTAATTTACCGATTCAAACGAAATCAGTAAGATTACGGTATTTTAAACTATCGGAATCAAACCAATAGAATTATGTGCCCAAAACCATATGATCCAAAGTTGAATACTCAACCATTCAAGTCCCTATGGGTGGCGCCACCAAGGCCATAAAGGGAAGGAAGGATGGCTGAAGATGGACCACAAAATTTCAGCCAATCAAAACTCACAACTCCAACTACCCTCTTTATGTTTAAATTAGATTTTTCTCTCTTCCTTCTCATGCTGATTGCGCCACTTTCTCTCCTTGCTTCAGTCTTCTTCTTCTCTTCTTTTCTCAACCAACTCCATCAAAACTCCAAGCTTGATAAGGTTCCATCACTCCAAACTCCAAAATCTAGCCAAAATCACATACAAGAAGGTAGAGATTCAATCTTGTTCTTAATATTCTGGTTATGGGTAGCTGATTGTGGTTTTATTTTCTCATTTCTTGATGTGATAATTGAATGAATATGATGATCTTTGGCTGATTTGTTAGTTATTTTTTATGTTAAAAACAATTAAAAGTAAGAAAGGGTGAAAGTAGGAAAATGTCAGAGGTTGGAAAACCAAAACTCTTTGACAGTCCATATAGCAGAGTGCATGGCTCCGCCTACAGCTGTTTAAAATCAATGAAACCATTTTTAAATGAAAGTAGACGTCCAGGCTTTCCATACATATATAATATAAGGCAATTAGATTAGTATTGAGAGAGATATAATTTTGAAATTTTAACCTAGGTTTTTGAGTTTAATTCTGGGTAGACTAGGTTATTCAAGGCAAAACTTGCCCTATACGACTTGGAATTAAATGAAACGAACTTTTTTCGAAAGCTTACACATAGCAGAACATTCCATAAAAATTTTAGAGTTAGATTCAGTCCCGTTTGCTCTTAATGGTTTGACGAATTTGTCCTATGTCCAAATTGGGTCAAAACAAGGTAGTTCAGGAAGGTCAAGTTTCGGGGCTTATATATCAAATTATATCTATTCAAATGATATGCAACTTTTTTCATTTGAAAGCTTGCTCTGTTAGCTTTACATTAATATAAAATGTGCATGATTTTATCCAAATTTCTATTTTTGGTGAATTTTCTCGTATAAGAGTGCAATTCTGGCTAGATATAGAGTAGTCTGGAATAAAACCCCAACAACTTCGGTTAATATCGGGACTTGAAACTTAGAACTTAGCAAACAGAGAGCTAGATCGAGTATATATGATATTAAACTCGGGACTAAATGAATAAAAAGCTAGATTGGTAAAAATTAATACTGGAACTTGGAACTTAGGAAACACATTCATAAAAGTCTTGGAAGGACAATTATGGATTAATGTCAGAAATCGGAATTTCATAGCACATAGAACAATCTCAAAAGTCGAGAACTAGGACGCTTTAACACTTTTATACCCGTAATTCCTAAACTCGGTATCTTAGTAAGCATATAACCTTGGAACTTGATCCAAAATTAATCTCAAAGATCGAACATAACCCCGGAGGTTGGGACTTATATAATCTCGAAACTCGGAACCAATGTAATATCGGTAGTTGGTCCTAAGCTCGAACTCGGGAATATATATAAAAGTTAAAAGCTTGCAACGTAGATTTAGACTTAAGATTTTAAAGCTTGCACCTAACTACCTAAGCTTTGCTCATAAGACTTTGTTGTGCGTGACAACTAATGGAGATATGATGTGCTATATTGAGTTTGCTGTATGATTAAAATTTCCTGGTTGTCTGGCACTATTCATGGGAAAGCGGATATGTTCCGTTATGCTGCCGAAAATCCAGTAAAGCCTATGCATGAGTTATGAGATGCATATCCATACATGAGCATTTTTCAAGAGATTCACCAAGGTTATGTTATGATAAAGTTCCGTAATACTTGGGTTAGCCCGGATTAAAGTTAAGGGGAATAAATCCATAGGGAGGTTGGGAAAAGTCAACCTAGCATTTCTGTATAGGAATGAACTCGATCCTAAAAAACAGACTATTACCCAGGAGTCTAAACGGCCAAGAACTCCTAGGAGACCAAGTAATGAAAAAAGTTTATGAGGATAAGTTTAAGAATAAGTTTTGCATGATCACATTGAATAGTCATTATAAGTTGTGACTGTTTGTCTATCATGTTTACTTACTGCTAAATGTTCATTTATTCTGCTCACTATTCTATGTATTACTATTTAGCAGTCATTCTATTTATTATACTGCCTTAAGTAAAATTGAACATTACCTCGGATCAAATATTTCTCTTAAAATTATTAAATGTGGATAGTTCGATTTGATGCACTATTTTTATAATTACGTAAAAACTGAGGTAACTGAGAATGAATATGACGTCAGTTTAAATGCCGTACGTGAATCCTCCTGAGAATTTCTTTAAATTCTTACCTCGTTTTGTATTTTCGCATCATTCTCAGATACTGGTGATGGACTCGACTGCCACCCTATTTATTGAGATTCCCAACCTGTAGCTCCACCATGATCCCATAGTGGATTTGCTGTACATAGCCGGCTCTTGCAATTTCCATCTCTACCGATTTTAGCAATAGGAATTTTGCTGTCTCCCTATTCTACCCTGCTTTCGACCCTGCCGCTCCATATTTTGCGGTCTCGTTGCATGTGGCACACCCTCCTCCAACGCCCGCAGCACCTGCCACACTTGCCAGTCCTCCACCTGAGTCACCTCTGCAGATGGTTCTAGACATTCTACTCAGTTCTGAGAGCGATCCTTCGGAGGCTACCGGCTCATCCTCCTCCTCCTCGAGACCTAGTATGGACTACTCCCCAGCCGGGCCTAGTGTGGCTAACGGCTACCTGACGCAGTAGGTCCCGACCGAGAGTTCTATTATACAGCATGGCCCTTTTTTGGCAGTGTGCAGCATCGGGTTATAGACTTAGCCGCATGTATATCGGTTAGTTTGAAATGTCCTCTAAGGACCCCATAAGATCGATTTGACTGACATGGGCCTTCTTTTTGATATACCGGCTCCACTTATGTATCTTATTTTACATCTGTACATAAACTAAAACGTTGGCTTCTAATATATATATATGATATGATATGATAAATAGATAGTAAGCAAAATATCAACATGGTAATACTATTTACTTAATTTCATGCTATGACTTAAGCATAACATTAAATGGGTAGGGCGTTACAAGAAGAGAGAAGATGTAAGAAGATTGATACGTACTTTTAGTGCAAACAATATACTAATTTCATCTTAAAATGATTGTTCATTTTTTAAATTTTACTTTTCTACAAATAATTGTCGTTTTAGAAAATCTAGACAATGGACTATTTCAACTTTTAGAAAATTTGATTATGAAACATAAATTTTATATATAACTCAAAAAGTTTAAATTAATTTTTTTTCAGAAGCTATTCTTTTCAATTTTTCTGAAAAAGCTTAAAATAGATTTCTTTTGGGAATTTAATTATTTTAAAAAAATTATCCAAATATATGAAAATATATTTTTTAGTGAAAAAAATATTTTTTGCCAAAAAAATTGTAAACAAACAAATCTACAATTAATTACTTTTTCTAATTATGTCCCTATTAAATAGAAGAGAGAGTAAGTAGAAAGAGATAATTAAGGAAGAGAAAGGAATAAATAAGGATAATTTTGTAAAATATACCTAAATTTTTTTAATTTTAATATTTTTCCATCATTTTTTTTAATTTGTATGTATATTTAAAATTAGATAGTTATTTTCAAATAGAGATAGTAGTATTTATCTATTAATCATATTTACTTATTGATTAATTACATTTTATAAATGTGACTAAATGTAATATACTATGGACCCAAATTTACGGTTCCATAGGAAAAACAACCCGAATTCACAAGTAACGATTTCTCAAATGAAAAGGAGAAATATTTTTTTTATCACTAGATTGGTAAATATCTTTGGACATCAAAAAAAAAATTGTTAAAAAAAATAAATAAAATAATTGATAAATAGATAAAAAACAGAAAGAAAATGTTAGGGGTGTGTACCGAAGGTATTGGGAATGTTCCCCTTTTCTAGTATACAAATAATATTCCTCAATGAAAAAAGGGCGCTGAAGTACTAAACCCTTCCGGCCTGCGACTGCGACAAAGTCACATAGAAACACCAATACACTTGATACGAACGCCCCGATTGATTTTGTTCAGTCGTTCATTTTCAGTTTCACAGTTGTGGAAGACAACCACATGGCACTTCGCAAAGCCCCGGCAGCGCAGAGCTATGCCTTCTTCCTCTCCCAGCAACTCTTCCCCGCCGTTCCTCCCCGCTTCTCTTCAACTCCTCTCTCACCACACTCACACCAAAACGACGCCGCAGCATCAGCAATCCCTACTCTACAGCCCTCAAACGACGCCGATTCACTCGCCAAGATCCTCCTGAACCACCACAACCCTTTCCACGCAACGGAAGCCTCCCTCCAACTCCACGGCATAACCCTCACCCCTCACCTGCTCTCCCAGACCCTCCTCCGCCTCAGGCACCACTCCAAGATCGCACTCTCACTCTTCAACTACTCCAAAACCCTCCCTGACCCTCCCCTAACAACCTCGTCCTACAGCCTCCTCGTCGACATCATGGGCAAGGTCCGACAGTTCGACGTTGCCTGGCAGCTCATCGTAGAAATGGACCAGCGGAACCTCACCCCGACGCCATCCACCTTCTTGATCCTCATCCGCAGGCTCGTCACCGCCGGGCTCACGCGCCAGGTGATAGAACTTTCTATTCGAGTCAGGAAGAAAGACTCCAACAATTTTTTCACGAACAAACTTATTTCTTTAGTGTGCCAATCGATACTGGGATTGCGCGTGTAAGCAGTGGAGATTTCACGTTGATGAGTGAGGAATCGGTGGATTGAGTCGACGAGACTGTAAGTGATAATGTTGCCAATTCGCAGTCATCAACGTGAGATCCTCACTATTTTTGCCAATGTCGATTGACACATTAAATAAGTGTGTACAAATAACAGAATTCTTTCTCCGTTCAATTTCCACTATGAGTTATAAATGAGATTATTCACCTATTTATATTATTGTATCACCAGGCGATTCGTGCTTTTAATGACATTGATGCCTTCGCCGAGAAGAAAGTTAGTTGCGAGGATTTTTGCCTTCTTCTCGACACGCTCTGTAAGTATGGCCATGTGAAAGTCGCTATTGAGGTTTTCAATAGAAGTATACACAGGTTTAGACCTGATGTGAAAATGTACACGGTTTTGATATACGGGTGGTGTAAAGTAGGGAGAATTAGAATGGCACAAAGGTTGTTGAGTGAGATGGTGGAGCGAGGGGTTGAGCCGAATGTTGTTGCTTATAATGTTTTGTTGAATGGGATTTGTAGGAAGGCGAGTCTTCACCCTGAAGAGAGGTTTGAGAGGACGATAAGGAACGCAGAGGAGGTGTTCGATGAAATGCGCAGCAGAGGGATTGAGCCGGATGTGACAAGTTTCTCAATCGTGCTTCATGTGTATAGCAGGGCACACAAGCCACAATTGTCCCTTGATAAACTGAGGTTGATGAAGGAGAAAGGGATCTGTCCGACAGTGGCGACGTATACTTCGGTTGTTAAGTGTCTGTGTTCGTGTGGGAGGCTTGAAGATGCTGAGGCTTTGATTGTTGAGATGGTAGAGAATGGAATTAGTCCATGTGCTACAACATTCAACTGCTTCTTTAAGGAATATCGAGGGAGAAGGGATGCAGACAGTGCTTTGAACCTGTTTAAGAAGATGAAGAGTGATGGTTTATGCTCACCGAATTTGCACACATATGGCATTTTGATTAGGATGTTTTTGCAGTTGAATAAAATTGGGGTTGTGGAAGAAATATGGAATGATATGAAGGAGACTGGGGTAGGACCTGATTTGGATATGTATACGGTTTTAATACATGGGCTATGTGAGAAACATCGATGGAGAGAGGCTTGCCATCTTTTTGTTGAGATGATAGAGAATGGGTTTCTTCCTCAGAAAGTTACTTTTGAGACCCTTTACAGAGGCCTAATACAGGCTGATATGTTGAGAACTTGGAGGAGATTGAAGAAGAAGCTTGATGAAGAGTCCATAACATTTGGTTCGGAGTTTAAAGATTATCAATTAAAGCCGTATAGGAGATGACCCTGACACATAAAGTTACTTTGAGACTTCCATCGTAACTTAGGTGCTGGTCGATTTTTCTGCTTTTTCCCTCAATTTAAATATATATTTTTTTGAAAAAAAAAAATCTTCTTTCACCCCGTTTAATGTTAAATGGGTGATTTAAATTATATATTTGAAGTTTCAAATTGAACACCATCGGATGGTACTATTAACTGATGTCTGTACTAGAAGATATACGAAACATTAGAGTCTATTTGCTGTGTCCTATAGGATAACACATGATAGTATACGACTTGATACTATATAAAAAACAATTCGGGATTTTATCAAGACTAATGGAATCTACAAATGCCTAATTAAATTATCTGTTATTTTAATGTATAAAGAGATTTTAATGAATACACAAATACAATACATTGTTTGCACTAAAGAATTGCTAATATTATAATATATTATATCGTCTTATCTTATCAGGTCTAATACAACATTCAAACATGCTAAAAGTGCACTATACTAATTTTTTTCATTGATTACACTTGAAAACTTAAATTTAAGGGAATGAAAAATGTTGTAATTGCACATTATTATGATAACCAAACTTCGAAAATAAAGGATAGGATACTCAAACTTCATTAATGACTTTATCAATGCTTAATTGATTTGAAAAAAAAAAAAAATTTCCTTACCAAAATGAAAACACCATCTATGCTTTATTGAAAGCCACTTGATGTCTTTATTATCGAAGGAACAAGGCATTGCATTTGTAAATTTGGAGGCCAAAATGCGTCTCCGCTCTTCGTTTTACTAAGAAATAATGTGACACATCACTCTTTCTTTCGTTTTGTTTTTAACATATATCGCAACACATCTGAATCCCAAATAAATTTTGGACAACATACTGTATATTGTATATTAGAATAGCTACAATTATACTCTATTCTATCGTATATCTAGTTTTCCATTTCTATGATGGTCCTTAAACTCTGCCCCTAGATCATGTAATCAAAGGCATTATTGATTTCAGAGAGAGGAACTCTATGAGTTATAAACTTGTCTAGCTCCAATTTCTGCAAGAAAACAAGTAAAGCAAAGGGATATGAACGGTTTACTTTTCTTATGTTATTTCACTCATAAAATTCAGTTGCAGGTGTGGAAGGCAGATTTTACTTACATTGTTCATGAACATATCTACAACTAATGGAGGGCCTGTCTTAGGCTTGTAGTTCCCAAAGGTGGTGCCTGTAATTGTCTCTTCGTCAAGGAATTTATAGGGAGTAGTCTTGAAAACTGCATCCGTGCTGGGTACTTTAACAAGAACAGCAACACCCCATCCCTGCATAACTCAAATAGAGAAAGAGCAGGTGATAAGCAAGGAACATACTTTGTTTCTTTCATGAACTGAGCAAACGCCAACTTGAGTATGAATTATGAAATCATTAATCATGGTAACTGACTAACAAGAAACCATACATCATGAACAGTTTCTAAAGCAGACATCAAGGAGCTGCTATTTCCAGTGCATTCTATACTCCTATCAACCCCACCATTGGTCGTCTCTTTGAGGACCTGTTGATTGTAAACAAGGTTTAGCAAGCATGTGACAATATTGTCAGTGGGTCTAAATTAAAAAAATTGAATAGGATGGAGTACTCTACCTCATGAACTGGTTTTTCATGTTCTTTTGGATTTACAAAGTCAGTTACTCCAAATTTCATGGCTGGAAAAAAAAAGGTTAATTAATCAGTCACTGGATTCTTGTCCTTCTAATTGTCAATAATATGATGAATGGATTTTGATAATATGGTGAACTAGAAGAATCAATGAGTACCTCGCCCAAATCTGTCAGGATTCAAGTCGATCCCTATAATCATATGGATGCCCCAGCAATTCTTGCACCTTCAGCTCCCTGATCATATAACCATAGGAAGTTTTGTTATAATAAATGGCATTACCTGGATGGAAACTTTTAAAAGGAAAACATTTCGAAAGAAATTAGACACTTCTTACAGCCAGTCCTACGGCTCCAAGACCAAAGATTGCTATTGAGGCACCCTTCTTTGGTTTGGCAACATTCAGAATTGCTCATAGTCCTGGAATTTGAAAATTTTCCCCTTAAATAAATAAATCAGTAAGAAATTTCATCTATTATTCAGAGATATATTGATGGTTACACAACCTATTGAGATGCCACAACTGAGGATGCAAGCTTTGTCTAAGGGAGCTGTGGGATTGATCTTTACAACGCTGCCTGAATGAACGACAGTGTACTGGCTAAAAGTAGACGTGCCAAGAAAGTGACTTGTAGGCTTGCCATTAATAGAGAACCTAGACTTGCCATCACTGATCATGACATCTCTTGCTGGATTTATTCTCAACAAATCACACATATTGCTCTCCTCAGACTTGCAATGTGGGCACTCCCCGCACTCCCCTGTAAATACCGGAAGCACATGATCCCCAGGCTTTAGGTCTGATACACAATCACCTACACTCTCCACAACCCTGCTAAATAAAGAATCTTAGCAACGTGTCTTTGATAACGTTGCACGAGTGTGATACCTGTAACACCCTACTAATTTTATGTTATGCTTAAGTCATAGCATGAAACTAGTCAGGTCGTGTTACCGTGTTGATACTCTATTTACCTTTCCTGCTTTAATTTCTCTTTAAATCGTCTCTATTGACGAAACGGCGCGCTGCTATATTAAAAGCGAAACGAATCGAACAAAACATTACCAAGATAAGTATAGTACAATAGTGTTACTGCATACGTGTAAATATATATATATATATATATATCAGAAGCCACTGTTTCATTTTATGTACAAAGTTTAAAGTAGAACTCCTACGGGGGCTGGTATATCAAAAAGATTATAAAACCCTCATCTGCCAAAATACCCTATGGTCCTCAAAGGACATTTCGTAACCTACTGCTAACCCTACAGTCAAGTCCATGACCCAAAGATACATGCTGTTCAAAAGAGGGTCATGCTGTACAACATCTCCTACCACTAAGCTACTCCGTCAGGTAGCCGTTAGCCATGCCAGGCTTGGCCGGTGTATAGTCTGCGCTGGGTCCCGAGGAGGAAGAGGGCGACGAGCCGGTGGCCTCGGAGGGGTCACTCTCTGAACTCAACGGGATGTCGGGACCGCTGCGGTGGTGACTTCGAGGCGGTCGTGGTGCTGCGGGTGCAGGAGGTGCAGGATATGGGTGTGCCATGTGTAAAGGGACGGCAATATAAGGGGTAGCAGGGTCGAAGAGGGGATGGTGTAAAGGAACATCAAAGTTCTTGTCGCTGAAGAGGTATAAACGGAAGTTGCACGAACCAGCTATGTACAAAGAGTCCAACTCCGGATCATGATGGAACTGTAACACAGGAATCTCAATAAAAGGTGTGGTGTGGAGTCCATCGCGATGTCCGAGAATGATGCGGGAGATACAAAGGGTGAGAATTTCAAGAAATTCTCGGCAGGTTTAGTTATCTTTGATGCGGCGTCACATACATTCTCAGTTGCCTCGGGTTTTATCTAATTATAAAAATATGTGTTCAAACTGAAAAGTCCATTTTCATGAGTTTAAGAAAATGTCTGGTCCGAGGCAAGGTTCAGTTTTACTTTAATTGGCATAAGAAACAAAATAGATTACTAATACTGATACATAGAATGATAAACGAAATAAATAAATAAATAGCAATGAGCAATTATAACAGACAATTGTAAACATATTAACATAATTGTCTCATATAATCATGCAGTCATGTGATCAACTGTAAGCATCTTGATGTAATTATTCCATGTACTCATGCATTCATGTAATCATGTAAACTCGTTCTTGAACTTTCCTTCATAAATTCTTTCATTACTTTCTATCATTTTCCATCTCTTGGTCCCCTGGGAGTTCTTGGCCATTTTAGACTCCTGGGTAATAGTCTGCTTATCAGGATCGAGCTCGTTCCTATATAGGAATGCCGGGTTTACTTTCCCCGACCTTCCCACCGATCTATTCCCATTAACTTTCTATCCGGGGCTGGCCCAAGTAGTATGGAACTTGCAATATAACGCAATTCTTTTCATAACTTTCATGGCTTTCTTAAGAATACATATGCATTAACATGTAATTCATAACTTGTACATGGGTTCTACCGAAAATTTGGCGGCATAACGGAACTTGTCCGCTTCCCCATGAATAGTGCCAGCCAATCAATACATCAATTTATCATAAGGAACACAACTTCACATTTATATTCCAGCATAGAACTCAAATCCATACCAAATTCATTAAGGCAGAAATCCTGCCTCAGTATATTCAACCAACCCGGTTTTTCGTAATTCAAGCCACAATTTCATTTTAACTCATTTGGACCTCAAGTTTGAGTATGTTAAAGTGTTATGTGTCTATTTTCTAACCTCTTTGGTCCCATCTAATTTTGGTATCTACAACTCAAGATATCTAAATTTTATCTCGGCCTGCCCATTGGCTAGCCAGAATCAAGCAACTAAAAGTAAAAATCTACTAAAAATCGAAAACAGACTCATTTCATATGAAATTGGCCTCATGTTAAAGCTAACAGAGCAAAGTTTCATTTAGAAAAAGTCCCACTCAATTTGGCTTAGAGGGGCTCGAGTTACAAGCCCCGAATTCGGACCTTTCTACACTGCCCTGTATTGGCCTGGTTTAGACATAGGGTAATTTCTTCAAATCACTGGGAACAACTAGGTTGGTAACCAACTCAGAATCTTATATTGGGGTGTTCCCCTGTGTATAAGCTCTCTAACAAAATTGGTTTCACTCGATTTGGAGTTGTATAGGGTGAGTTACACCCTTCTCAACCCATACTGCCCGGGTGGATGTCCTAATTCCTAGGTCGAACTTCAAAAATTCATATCTCCCTCAATAATACTCCAATGGTCTCATATGATATATGTGTAGAAAGCCTTAGATGTCTAGTTTCATCTAAAAATAATTTCCTCGGATTTGACCGATTGTAGGCGGCGCCGTATGCTCCGCCATACGGACTGCCGTGGACTCTCCACCAAGACAGCACCCTCATCCATTCACTTCTCTTAGTTTTTCTTCTTCTAATTCTACTTCTAACTCAAAATCTTCTATTAATTCAAGCATAATTATTTAATTCACACATCAAATAAGGTGAAAATAATTCAGCCCCGTCAGCCAAGTGCATGGATTTGATGCAAGAAATCAGAACTCCTACCTTTGATTTAAGTGTTTTGTGCTGAATTCTTGGAGTTTGGGATGAACAAGGCTGGAACTTGGCTTGAGTTTTGGGTGTGTGAGCAAGAGAGAAAGAGAGCTGAAGGAGAAGAGGAAAGCAACGTGAATGAGGGTCTGAATCAAAGGAGGAGGGTGTGTTATATAGGCATGAGTGGGAGTTAACTTGGAAGGTTGTGATTGGCCTCTAAACATAAGGCCAAGTTTCAGCCAACCTTGCTCTCCACGTTGCCCTCTTTGAGTGGTAGAATCGCTCTCCACGTCGCCTAAAGTGGGACTAGTTTCCAGTATATTCTGGAAACGAAATCGGAACTCGTACGCCTTATAAAGTCGGAACTCGTGAACCTCCTGTATATGAAGTCGGAACTCAGAAAACATCCAGTTTAGTCGAAACTTGAAGGCAGAGCCTGGTGTGAGGCCAAGCACTTAAAGTCAGAACTCGGGAATTATAAAATTTCTATCCTGGAACTCGAAAGATATGGAAATGAGAGCTACTAATATTGGACTCGAGATCGGATCTCGTACATTTATGAATCATAATGTCGAAATTCGTAATATAGCCAGTTCATTTGAGCCTTAGAGACGAAGTCGGAAATCGAATATTTTGCTCTTTAATCGATAAGGTCGGAAGTCCTAAATTGTGCTGAAGTCGAAGACGAACTCGTAAGTTGGAAGCATCAGTCACTTCATTTTAGCTCCTGAAATCGGAAATCGGAATTCATACTGATGAGGTCAAAATTTATACACGCTTACACAAGGTCGGAAATCGTAAGCTACATGCATTAAGTCGGAAATCGTTGGCTGCATGCACAAGGTCGGAAATAGGAAGAAATCCCTTGTAAGCCTTGGAACGAAGTCGGAAGTCGAAGCTAATATTGAGATCGGAAGCGGAATTATAAGACGAACTCGGAAATCGTAAATCCTTGTCTGTCCAGCCTTGAAGATGAATATGGAGGTTGGGAATACTATGAGCTCGGAAGTCGAAAGTCGTGGATGTTACAATACCATTCCCCTTAAAAAATTTTGTCCTCAAAATTTAGTGCTGGAGAATAGTCCAGGATACTCTTTCCTCATGTCCGATTCCAGTTCCCAAGTATAGTCCTCAGCACTTTCTTTTCCCCATGCTACTTTTACTAGTTGTACAGATTTATTTCGGAGTTGTTTGCTGCTTCTGTCTACAATCCTTACTGGCTGAACATGGAAGGTCAGGTCCTCCTTCAACTTTATTGATTCGGGTTCAAGGGAGTGCGTAGGGTCAGGTTGATACTTTATGAGTTGGGAGACATGAAAAACATCATGGAGGTTTGATAAATGCGGAGGCAAAGCGACTCGGTATGCCACTGACCCGATTCGCTTTGGGATTTGGAAGGGACCAATAAAACGAGGATTTAGCTTCTTGACTTTGATTGCTCTACCTATCCCCGTGGTAGGAGTAACCTTCAGAAATACATGGTCTCCTTCTTGAAATTCCAGAGGTTTCCTCTTGGTATCCACGTAACTCTTCGGCGGCTTTGAGCGACAAGCATCTTGTTCCGTATTTTCTTGATCTGCTGGGTAGTCTGCTCGACTAAATCGGGCCCCAATAGAGCTGATTCTCCTGTCTCATACCAGCACAGGGGAGACTGGCACTTCCGTCCGTACAATGCTTCGTAAGGAGCCATGCCAATGCTAGCGTGATAGCTATTGTTGTATGTGAATTCGGCCAATGGCAAATATCGATCCCAATTTTCGCGTTGCTCCAGTATATAAGCTCGTAACATATCCTCTAAGGTTTGAATTGTCCTTTCTGTTTGGCCGTCTGTTTGCGGGTGGTATGCAGTGCTTAGGCATAACTTAGCACCGAATGCCTTTTGTAAGGCTCCCCAAAACCTTGAAGTAAACCTTGGGTCTCAATCGGAGATAATGGTTGCAGGGGTCCCATGCAGCCTTATAATCTCTTGAATATACAATTGTGCTAATTTTTCCAACGGATAATTCGCTCGGATGGGGAGAAAGTGGGCAGACTTGGTCAATCTATCTACGATAACCCATATGGCATCGTATCCTATTGGTGTTCTTGGCTATCCCATCACAAAATCCATGGAAATACTTTCCCACTTCCACTCAGGGACTTCCAAGGGTTGTAGCATCCCAGAAGGCTTCTGATGTTCCACTTTCACTTTTTGACAAATCAAGCATTTGCCAACAAAGTTTGCTACATCTGACTTCATGCCTGGCCACCAAAACATCTTTTTGAGGTCTTGATACATCTTAGTTATGCCAGGATGTACGGCAAACTCGCCTCTATGCGCTTCTTCTAAGATTCTCCTTCGGAGATCGTCCCTTTCAGGGACACATACTCTGTCGTGGTACCGCCAAATGCCCTTTTTATCTTGGGCAAAACTTGCTAGTTTCCCTGATCGCACGAGACTAAGCGTATGTTGAAAGTTAGCATCTTGCTGCTGTGCTTGCCGAATCTGGTCCTTGAAGATACTGGTTATCTGAATTTGGTGTAGCTGAAAAGTCTTGGGAGTTATAAGAATTCCCAAATTAAGATTTCGGAAACTTTCAATAAGTTCCGTCTCTTTAATCATCATCCACGCGACAGTTAATGATTTCCTGCTTAACGCATCTGCCACGATATTTGCCTTACCTGGGTGGTATTTCAATTCAAATTCGTAGTCTTTAAGGAGTTCCATCCATCTCCGCTGCCTCATATTCAATTCCTTCTGATCGAAACGGTACTTCAAACTCTTATGATCAGAAAAGACCTCAAACTTTACTCCATACAGGTGATGTCTCCATATTTTCAAAGCAAACACTACTGCTGCTAATTCAAGGTCATGAGTTGGGTAATTCCTTTCGTGTGGCTTCAATTGCCTGGAGGCATACGCGACCACCTTTCCTGTTTGCATCAACACGCACCCTAACCCTTGTTGGGAAGCATCGCAATAGACTTCAAATGGTCCATGAGGGTCTGGTAAAGCTAGCACTGGTGTCGTGGTCAACCTTCTCTTCAAATTCTGAAAACTCTGTTCGCACTCCGGCGTCCACTCGAAAGGGACATTCTTTCTGGTTAGCTTGGTCAAAGGCAAGGCTATTCGAGAAAAATCCTTAACGAATCGCCTATAATATCCAGCTAAGCCCAGAAAACTTCTGACTTCAGAGACTGTAGTTGGCCTCTCCCGATTGAATCGCTTCTACTTTGCTGGGGTCTACAGAGATTCCTCCAGATGACACTACGTGGCCGAGAAATTTTACCTCCTTCATCCAAAATTCACATTTGGATAACTTGGCATAGAGCTTCTTTCCTCTTAAAATTTGCAGAACTAGCCGTAAGTGTTCCACATGTTCTTGTTCCGTCTTCGAGTAGACAAGTATATCATCGATGAAGACCACTACAAATTTGTCCAGATATGGGCGGAATATTCGATTCATGTAATCCATGAATACCACTGGCGCATTCGTCAGCCCAAACGACATCACGGTGTATTCATAGTGCCCGTAACGAGTTCGAAAAGTTGTCTTAGGGATATCTTGTTCCCGAACTCGAATTTGGTGATATCCAGAACGCAAGTCGATCTTGGAGAATACCGTTGCACCCTGTAGTTGGTCCATGAGATCATCAATCCTTGGCAGCGGATACTTATTCTTAATCGTTACTTTGTTTAACTGCCTATAATCCACGCATAGGCGCATGCTTCCATCCTTCTTCTTGACCAACAAAATCGGAGCTCCCCATGGCGACGCACTTGGTCGTATGAATCTCTTTTCTAAAAGTTCTTCGATCTGTCTTTTTAATTCCGTCAACTCCATAGGTGACATTCGGTACGGAGCTATGGATATTGGTCCTGCACCTGGAACTAACTCGATGGTAAACTCAATCTCTCTCTCTGGAGGGAATTCAGGAATATCCTCTGGGAAAACATCCGGATATTCCCTGACAATCGGAATCTTCTCCAGTTCCTGTTCAGCTTCTACCGCATTAGCTGACAAGAGGATATACCCTTGATCCTTTAGCCTGAAAGAGTTCAGATAGAAGAGTATTACGGTTTGGGATTCAGAAAGTGAGACAGAGGGAAGTACCACCGTTTTATCAGAGCAATTGAGTACAACATGATTGGCAGAAAGCCAATCCATGCCCAGAATTATGTCGAGACCAGATAGAGGGAGGCAAATCAAATTAGCGGCAAAGGTCCTGCCCTCAATTCGAAAAGGAACATTGATGCACATTTGACTAGTTCTAACAGGCCCATTGGTAGGAGTAGAAACCAATAGATCATAAGGTAATTCAGAAATTGGCAATTGCAAAGCAGCTACACAATTATGAGAAATAAATGAATGTGAGGCACCCGAATCATAGAGTACAGTTAGAATCTCACCGTTCACATCACAAATGCCTTGGATTAGTCCTTCTGACTTATTAGCTTCTTCTGCATTCATAGTAAAAACCCGTCCTTGTCGCTGGGGTCGAGGCGGCTGTGATGAGATCCTGGTCGGACACTCGTAAATTTTGTGGCCTGGCTTGCCACATCCATAGCAGACATTCTGGCCTACCAAGCACGGCCTATCACCATGATTCTTGCCGTATTTTGTGCAAGTTGGATTTGGAAAAGGCCTTTGGGGCTGCTTGCCTTTGTTGCCTCCTGGCGGAAATCTCCGCCGTTGTTGTACATTGGGCTTGAATCTTAGGTCTTGCGGGGCTAACCCTATTTTGAAATTCCCACCAAATGCCCTGGCTGCAGCTAATTTCGAGTGGCAATCCTCCACAAGTCGGCATTTGTTCACTAATGTAGGGAAATCCCTGATCTCCATTGGGCTGATTGCGGTGAGAATGTCCTCTCGTAACCCACCTTCAAATTTAATGCACTTCCAGGCTTCATCTGGGTTCCTTTGGTAAATTGTGGAGAATTTGCATAGCTCCTCAAATCGGGCAATATATTCGGATACTGTCCGATTCCCTTAGCGCAGCTGCATGAACTCGAGTTCCTTGGCATTTCAAACTGAAGCGGGGAAGTACTTCTGGTAAAATACATCCTTGAACATTGTCCAGGTGACTACTGTCTGAGATTCTTCAATTAATCTTCGTGACCGTTCCACGAACTTCGGCGTGCAGCTAAGCGTGTAAGTGGCAAAATTCACTTTCTGATGATCCGAGCAATCCAGGACGGAGAAAATCTTCTCCATGGCTTTGATCCACTTGTCAGCTTTGTCCGGGTCATATACCCCTCGGAAACTTGGCGGATTTGCCTTCCTAAACTCTGCAAACCTGAGGTAGTCCAGGTTAGCCTCTGGGCCTTGTGGGTTCCTTTCACAGCCTGCTGCAGGCCGCCTGCCTAGCTGCTCCATCATTTGGTGAGCTGCCATGGCTTGTTCCCGCATTGCGTGAGCCATTTCCCGCATTGTGGCCATCACGTCAGTCGGGTTCTCTGGAGCAGGTTCTGCACGTGGTCTTCCTCGCCTTCCGGAAGCCATTAAGTTCTGAACACACAAAACAAAAGTTATTGAGTTGATCAGGCTCAATACTAAGTTTAATGTGCTAGTAAATAACAGCCCACACGGTCAGGCACATCATACACATGCACAACTATATCTCAACCATACAGGTAAGATCTAGTGCACATTATCAACTAAAAGTACAGAATATGTGCGGAGTATAGTCAGTCCAATCCTCAGGCCTTAGCTAGGATGAACTGCTCTGATACCAAAATGTAACACCCTACTAATTTTATGTTATGCTTAAGTCACAGCATGAAACTAGTCAGGTCGTGTTACCGTGTTGATACTCTATTTACCTTTCCTGCTTTAATTTCTCTTTAAATCGTCTCTATTGACGAAACGGCGCGCAGCTATATTAAAAGCGAAATGAATCGAACAAAACATTACCAAGATAAGTATAGTACAATAGTGTTACTGCATACGTGTAAACATATATATATATATCATAAGCTACTGTTTCAGTTTATGTACAAAGTTTAAAGTAGAACTCCTACGGGGGCTGGTATATCAAAAAGATTATAAAACCCTCATCTGCCAAAATACCCTATGGTCCTTAAAGGACATTTCGTAACCTACTGCTAACCCTACAGTCAAGTCCATGACCCAAAGCTACATGCTGTTCAAAAGAGGGTCATGCTGTACAACATCTCCTACCACTAAGCTACTCCGTCAGGTAGCCGTTAGCCATGCCAGGCTCGGCCGGTGTATAGTCTGCGCTGGGTCCCGAGGAGGAAGAGGGCGACGAGCCGATGGCCTCGGAAGGGTCACTCTCTGAACTCAACGGGATGTCGGGGACTACCTGCGGTGGTGACTCAGGGGCAGGGTCAGCGGGTGCAGGAGGTGCAGGATGTGGGTGTGCCATGTGTAAAGGGACAGCAATATAAGGGGTAGCAGGGTCAAAGAGGGGATGGTGTAAAGGAACATCAAAGTTCCTGTCGCTGAAGAGGTATAAACGGAAGTTGCACGAACCAGCTATGTACAAAGAGTCCAACTCCGGATCATGATGGAACTGTAACGCAGGAATCTCAATAAAAAGGGTGGCTGTGGAGTCCATCGCCAATGTCTGAGAATGATTCGGGAGATACAAAAAGGGGTGAGAATTTCAGGAAATTCTCAGCAGGGTTTGGTTATACTGGTACTGACATCACATACATTCTCAGTTGCCTCGGGTTTTATCTAATTATAAAAATATGTGTTCAAACTGAAATGTCCATTTTCATGAGTTTAAGAAAATGTCTGGTCCGAGGCAAGGTTCAGTTTTACTTTAATTGGCATAAGAAACAAAATAGATTACTAATACTGATACATAGAATGATAAACGAAATAAATAAATAAATAGCAATGAGCAATTATAACAGACAATTGTAAACATATTAACATAATTGTCTCATATAATCATCCAGTCATGTGATCAACTGTAAGCATCTTGATGTAATTATTCCATGTACTCATGCATTCATGTAATCATGTAAACTCGTTCTTGAACTTTCCTTCATAAATTCTTTCATTACTTTCTATCATTTTCCATCTCTTGGTCCCCTGGGAGTTCTTGGTCATTTTAGACTCCTGGGTAATAGTCTGCTTATCAGGATCGAGCTCGTTCCTATATAGGAATGCCGGGTTTACTTTCCCCGACCTTCCCACCGATCTATTCCCATTAACTTTTTATCCGGGGCTGGCCCAAGTAGTATGGAACTTGCAATATAACGCAATTCTTTTCATAACTTTCATGGCTTTCTTAAGAATACATATGCATTAACATGTAATTCATAACTTGTACATGGGTTCTACCGAAAATTTGGCGGCATAACGGAACGTGTCCGCTTCCCCATGAATAGTGCCAGCTAATCAATACATCAATTTATCATAAGGAACACAACTTCACATTTATATTCCAGAATAGAACTCAAATCCATATCAAATTCATTAAGGCAGAAATCCTGCCTCAGTATATTCAACCAACCCGATTTTTTGTAATTCAAGCCACAATTTCATTTTAACTCATTTGGACCTCAAATTTGAGTATGTTAAAGTGTTATGTGTCTATTTTCTAACCTCTTTGGTCCCATGTAATTTTGGTATCTACAACTCAAGATATCTAAATTTTATCTCGGCCTACCCATTGGCTAGCCAGAATCAAGCAACTAAAAGTAAAAATCCACTAAAAATCGAAAACAGACTCATTTCATACGAAATTGGCCTCATGTTAAAGCTAACAGAGCAAAGTTTCATTTAGAAAAAGTCCCACTCAATTTGGCTTAGAGGGGCTCGAGTTACAAGCCCCGAATTCGGACCTTTCTACACTGCCCTGTATTGGCCTGGTTTAGACATAGGGTAATTTCTTCAAATCACTGGGAACAACTAAGTTGGTAACCAACTCAGAATCTTATATTGGGGTGTTCCCCTGTGTATAAGCTCTCTAACAAAATTTGTTTCACTCGATTTGGAGTTGTATAGGGTGAGTTACACCCTTCTCAACCCATACTGCCAGGGTGGATGTCCTGATTCCTAGGTCGAACTTCAAAAATTCATATCTCCCTCAATAATACTCCAATGGTCTCATATGATATATGTGTAGAAAGCCCTAGATGTCTAGTTTCATCTAAAAATAATTTCCTCGGATTTGACCAATTGTAGGCGACGCCGTACGCTCCGCCATACGGACTGCCGTGGACTCTCCACCAAGACAGCACCCTCATCCATTCACTTCTCTTAGTTTTTCTTCTTCTAATTCTACTTCTAACTCAAAATCTTCTATTAATTCAAGCATAATTATTTAATTCACACATCAAATAAGGTGAAAATAATTCAGCCCCGTCAGCCAAGTGCATGGATTTGATGCAAGAAATCAGAACTCCTACCTTTGATTTAAGTGTTTTGTGCTGAATTCTTGGAGTTTGGGATGAACAAGGCTGGAACTTGGCTTGAGTTTTGGGTGTGTGAGCAAGAAAGAAAGAGAGCTGAAGGAGAAGAGGAAAGCAACGTGAATGAGGGTCTGAATCAAAGGAGGAGGGTGTGTTATATAGGCATGAGTGGGAGTTAACTTGGAAGGTTGTGATTGGCCTCTAAACATAAGGCCAAATTTCAGCCAACCTTGCTCTCCACGTTGCCCTCTTTGAGTGGTAGAATCGCTCTCCACGTCGCCTAAAGTGGGACTAGTTTCCAGTATATTCTGGAAACGAAATCAGAACTCGTACGCCTTATAAAGTCGGAACTCGTGAACCTCCTGTATATGAAGTCGGAACTCAGAAAACATCCAGTTTAGTCGAAACTTGAAGGCAGAGCCTGGTGTGAGGCCAAGCACTTAAAGTCGGAACTCGGGAATTATAAAATTTCTATCCCGGAACTCGAAAGATATAGAAATGAGAGCTACTAATATTGGACTCGAGATCGGATCTCGTACATTTATGAATCATAATGTCGAAATTCGTAATATAGCCAGTTCATTTGAGCCTTAGAGACGAAGTCGGAAATCGAACATTTTGCTCTTTAATCAATAAGGTCGGAAGTCGTAAATTGTGCTGAAGTCGAAGACGAACTCGTAAGTTGGAAGCATCAGTCACTTCATTTTAGCTCCTGAAATCGGAAATCGGAATTCATACTGATGAGGTCAAAATTTATACACGCTTACACAAAGGTCGGAAATCGTAAGCTACATGCATTAAGTTGGAAATCGTTGGCTGCATGCACAAGGTCGGAAATAGGAAGAAATCCCTTGTAAGCCTTGGAACGAAGTCGGAAGTCGAAGCTAATATTGAGATCGGAAGCGGAATTATAAGACGAACTCGGAAATCGTAAATCCTTGTCTGTCCAGCCTTGAAGATGAATATGGAGGTTGGGAATACTATGAGCTCGGAAGTCGAAAGTCGTGGATGTTACAATACCAGTATTGAATACGATATATATGTAAACATGACAATTTTATAAAAGTGTAAAATATAAATACAAGAACATATATTAAATAAACAATTATATTAGTATATAATATTGAATATTGAATATTTATATTAATCTTAATCAAATATTTATATTGATTATCCTAAATATGACAATTTATCCTAGATAATATATAGGATAATAGATAAGATGACTAACCTTATCTTTAATTTTAAAATATTAGTCACACACAAAAGAAGTCTAAGATAATAGTATTTAAAGCATATATGCATACAATACGCTTACAATATACATATGTGACCAAAATTCAAGTATATGTGCATTATAGCTATATACATATAGGGGAGTGCTAACCTTCACATTTTACTTTGGACATAAAATCCAATCATTTCTTTCCTTAATCATTTTATACTTTTGAGCAACTTTGCAATTTTATCTTACATACGTTAATTACTATTTTAAGTTTCCTCTCACCTAATCAATATCTACTCTTTCCAATATTTCTCTCTCCATGAATACTATTCCCCTTTTTTTATTTTTCTCTTACTTTAAGTTTATATTAATATTGATAAAAAAAAAAGAAAAATAAGAGAAAATTCTACTTTGTAAAATTTACAAAGAGAATGTAGCAATTATGTGAGAGAAAAATATTAATACAAAATTTTAGTGATTACCGCTATCCGAGGGAGACGAGTTTGGATTTGTAGTTTTCTCGTTAGCAAATAGGTAACTAATTAATTAACCTAATGCATTGATGCTATTTGAGTGAGAATATTGGGTTTGCTTTCAATTATAAAATTTTCTTGTAAGCAAGATTGGGGTGCTTGTGCTTGAGCTCAACAAGCTGCTCATAATTGTTGTATTGTCAATGGTATTAACCCGATTTTTGAATGAAGCTGGAAGAAAGGCTACTAGTTTTATTGAAGACAAATCTGAATTAAGTATACTAGCAATAAATTTCATAATAGATATATCAATATTAATATAAAATTGAACTAAGAGAGAGAGAGAGAGAGAGATTAGGGGGAGAAAAGTTAGAATAATAATTAATGTATGTAAAATAAAATTACAAAGTTGACCAAAAGTATAAATTGATTAAGGAAAAAGATGATTAGATTTTATGTCCAAAGTAAAATACAGAGGTTGCTAACTTCCACAGTGTGAAAGTTGGCAATCCTAACACTTTGTTAAATTGCTTTAGTTGCAGAGGGGATGTCTTTAGTCTTGGCCATTTTTCAGTAACTTGGGGATCTTAACTTAGCATCTAATTACAACGGCCGTGAGTCAGCTTTCAAATTACAACTTACCCTAATGCTTCATGGCCAAAGATCTGTGGAAACATTGGCGGCAAACCCTAAACATAGATTAACAAGGGAAGATTGTTAAAAATTCAAAATACTCAATTGAAGGGCAAGGCCTTTACTGCCCATGGTATGAGCAAGAAGTGTTTTCCATTCTCGTGTAAGCAACATTTTGGACCAAAAGGCACAAAATGAGTAGCAAAATATTATTAACTGAATCTTTTGGTGAAATACTGAAAATGGCTTTGGTTAGTTAGAAGGCTGAAGAAGCATATAAATTTTGATGCATTATCAACCTTAGATTCCCAGAAATGGATATCAGTGTGGCAAAGTGAGGAGTATTTTATCTTGATCCTGACTTCGTTCTCCTTTGGCAGAGCAACCTCCACATCCTATATCACCAATGGCTTCCCCGCTTCCCATGCAGCTGCAGCTGCAGATTCATAGAGAGAAAATGCCATTAATGATGGAATTTTGGAATTTAAGGAACCCAATTAATAACTTTATTTGAGAAATTCTTAGGTGCAAAGTAGTCAATTTTTACCACCAAAGGGTTGTTGTATATATATGGGTCTTACTGTGTTTCAAACTTAGTTTGTCTATGTGTATTTAGCTACAGAAGAAGTCTCATATTGCTCATGAAAATGTTTTAATAAGCATTTATATATGATGGTACTTAATTAGTAAATACTTTATGATATTAAGGTAGCATTGTGGACTTGGGCCTTAATTAAATATACGCGCATGCGGAACCCGTACAAATTTTATTTTTAATTTAGCCAAATTTCCTTTTTACTGTTGCAGCTCTTTAATGCTCCAACGGCTCTTCTTCTTACTGTTATCCAACGGCTAGTTTGCAACAACTCTTTTACAATAGCTATTTCTTTTCCCTATATAAAGCCTGCTTCATGGCACAACACAATATACAGAACAACAATCATCTCCTCATTCTCTCTCTTTTGCACAATAAAAGCTGCCCCCACTGCTTCTACTGCATTTTCTACTTCTTGCAAGATCTACTGCTCAATGTATCGGGACCATCGTGTGGATGAATTCCCGTGGAGACCCACTTCTAATCCTGGAGGGTTAACCGTCAACACCATTCCACCGAGCATAGCTTTGGGTAAGGCAGAATTAAACCTTAAGGACAATGCTTTGCATGATTCGTGGTACCTTTGTTCTACTACTTCTTATTGTTACTGTCATTTTATTCTTATTATTTAAAGCTAAAATACTAGTGTTTAAAATAATTTTTTTACAACATTCTTAAGGATTTAAGATGGATCCTAGTATTTTAGTTGCTGCTAATGTCATTCCTAATGCTTCAAGGATTGAATCATTTGATGGAAATAATTTTAAACGATGGCAACACAGAATTTTAGAAGTTTTAGACTTTTCTCAAATTAGTTTTGTTTTGCAAGATCCTAAACCGGAACATGATTTTGAAAATTCTCAACAAGCCTTGAAGGATTGGGAATTGGCTGATAAATTGTGCAAACATAATATTTTACGAGCTTTATCAAATGATTTATATGATATTTACTGTCATTATGTTCATGGAAAGGATATTTTGGATGTATTGGTTCAAAAATATATTTATGAAGAAGAAGGTAGTAAAAAGTTCTTGGTTCATAATTATAATGTATTTCACATGGATGAAAATAAATCTGTTGCTTCTCAAATTAATGAATTTACTAAGCTTGTAGATGAATTAGCTAAGGAACGAGATATTTTGCCTGAAAGGTTTGTATCTCATACTCTTGTTGATAAACTACCTAAATCTTGGAAAGATTATAAAATGAATTTCATGCAAAAGAGAAAAGCGATGACATTGCGAGAAACCATTGTGCATATTAAGATTGAGGAGAAAAATAGGCTAATGGTTATTGAAAAAAATGATAAGGAAATGCATGGTAGAGCTAACATTGCTAAGGATATCTAGTCTAAAAATTCATCTTATGGCTCTAAAAATCATAACATTAGAGGTCATAAACCATATTTCAAACATGATTCCAACCAACAACAAAAGAAGAAGGGTGCTTGTTTTATTTGTGGCAAAACAGGTCATTTTGCATCCACTTGTAGACTGAGAAGGAACAATCAAGGAGGTGGAAATAAAGGAGGAGGATCATCATCAAAGACAAGAGCAAACGTGGTGGAATATCAAGATGATATTATAGTGGCAGTGGTGTCTGAATGCTTTTTAGTGAAGGAAGCCAAGAGATGGATTGTGGACTCTGATGCCACAAAGCACATTTATGCTAAGAAGGAGATGTTGTCTGAGTTTGCTCCCATAGAGGATGGGAAGGATTATGTTTACCTTGAAGATTCAAGCAAAATCTTAGTCTTAGGTAAAGGAAAGGTGCCATTAAAAATGACATCTGGGAAAACCCTTGTGCTGTCTGAAGTACTCTTTGTACTTACCATTAAACATTATCTGGTGTCAGTCCATCTCCTTAACAATGCCAATGTGAAGGTAACCTTTGATAGTAACATAGTTACCTTATCCAAGAATGACATATATGTTGGTAAAGATTATCTTAATGATGGTCTGTATGTTTTAAATGTAGTTACTAATAACAATGAAGGAAGTTCTTCTTTTGCTTACTTGGTTGATTCTCTTGATGTTTGGCATGGTAGATTAGGACATGTAAATATTCCTTATATCTTAAAATTAAAAGAAATGGGACTAATTGACAGATTGGATAATACTAGCTTAGATAAATGTGAAATTTGTGTAGAAACTAAAATAACTAAGAAGCCATCCAAACAAATAACAAGACAAAAAGCCATCCAAAAAAATAACAAGACAAAGTAAATTATTAGAGCTAGTACATAGCGATTTAGGAGATTTAAAGCACACAATGACAAGAGGTGGTAAAAGATTTTACATAATCTTTGTTGATGTTATTCTAGATATACTAAATTATATTTGTTGAGAACTAAGGATGAGGCTGGTGAAATGTTTATTAAATATAAAAATGAAGTAGAAAATCAACTTGGTAAGAAAATTAAAAAATAAAGAACAGATAGAGGAGGTGAATATGAGTCAAACTCCTTTAATGAGCTTTGTAAACAACATTGTATAATATATGAAATAACTCCACCTTATTCACCTGAATCTAATAGTATAGCCAAAAAGAAAAATAGAACTCTTAAAGAAATGATTAATGCCTTGCTTGTTAGTTCAGAATTACCTAACTATATGTGGGGGGAAGCTATCCTCTCGGCTTGCTATATACAAAATAGGATACCATATAAGAAACTTAGTAAAATACCTTATGAACTCTAGTTTAATAAACAATCTAATTTAGGACACCTAAAAGTGTGGGGGTATTTAGCTAAGGTAATGTTGCCAGACCCTAAGAAAAGGAAACTTGGTTCCAGAACATGTGATTGTGTGTTTATTGGATATGCTCAAAATAGTAGTTCATATAAATTTCTTGTTGTAAAAAGTGATGTGTTAGAAAATAATTTCATAATTGAATCCTATAATGCATCATTCTTTGAGCATGTGTTTCCTATGAAAACTAAAGAGAACCATATTAGTAACTCACATGAGAATATATTTGAGGATATAGTTGTTCAAAATGATAATGAATTGAGAAGGAGTAAAAGAATTAGGAAAGAAAAGGATTTTAGTGATGACTTTTATGCTTTTCTTATTTCTGATTATCCTTTAACTTATAATGATGCTATTACATCTATTGATCCTCCTTTTTGGAAAGATGCTATACATGCTGAGATTAAATCTATTATGGCCAATCATACTTGGGAATTAGTAGATTTACCACCTAAGACAAAACCTATTGGATGTAAATGGGTATTTAAGAAGAAACTAAAACCGGATGATAGTGTAGATAAATATAAGGCCAGGTTGGTAGCTAAGGGATACAAGCAACAAAAAGAATCTTGATTACTTTGATACTTATTCTCCTGTTACTAGAATTGCATCTATTAGAATTTTGTTTGCCATTGCATCTATCTATAAACTTGTTGTGCATCAAATGGATGTGAAAATCACATTTCTCAATGGTGATCTTGAAGAAGAGATCTACGTGGAACAACCTAAGGGATGTGTGGTTAAGGGCAAGAAGAGCAAGGCATGCAAACTTGTTAAATCTCTTTATGGTTTAAAGCAAGCTCCAAAACAATGGCATGAAAAATTTGATCATGTTATGATTTCCAATGGGTATGTGACAAATGAATCTTATAAATGTATATATAGCAAGTTTAATGATGGTGTTGGTGTTATCATCTGCCTATATGTTGATGATTTACTAATCTTTAGTACATGTTTAGATACTATAACTAAAACTAAGAGATTTTTGTCTTCTCAATTTGATATGAAAGATATGGGTGTTGCTAATGTTATACTTGGAATAACATTGATTAAGGAAAATGATAGATTCATTTTTGTATCCACTCCTTATAATTCTATTTTGCATCTAGTTAAAAATAGAGGTGATAGTGTGTCACAAATTGAATATGCATATATAATTGGTAGTTTGATGTATTTAATGAACTGCACTAGACCAGATATTGCATATGCTGTGAATAGACTAAGTAGATATACTCATAATCCTAGTGATATCCATTAGAATGCCTTAATTAGACTTTTAAGATATTTAAAAGGTACTAAAGATTTTCGTTTAGTGTATTCTGGTTATCCCTTAGTATTAGAGGGATATAGTGATGCAAACTGGATTTTTGACTCTAATGAATTAAAATTTACAAGTGGTTATATTTTTATGCTGGCAGGTGGGGTTATTTTTTGGAAGTCCACCAAACAGACTTGTATTGCCAGGTCCACTATGAAGTCAAAATTTATAGCTTTAGAAAAGATAGAAACAGAAGCTGAATGGTTGAGAAACCTATTGGTGGACATACCATTATGGGATAGAACACAGACATCTGTGTCTATTCATTATGATTGTCAAGCTGCCATTGCTCGAGCAAAGAACAAAATATATAATGGAAAGAGCCGGCATATCAGATTGAGACATAATATTGTAAGGCAGCTGATTGAGAATAATGTGATATCCATGGATTTTGTAAGGTCACTTGGCTGACCCTTTGACGAAGCCACTTACTAGGATGCTAGTAAGTGAAACATCGAGGGGGATGGGACTGATGCCCATTACTTGAGGCGGTATGACGGAAACCCAACCACTATGATTGGACATCCCATGAAGGTGGTTCAACGTGGTAAACGAAGTCATATGAGTCTCACAAAGTGTATTGTCGCTTCTTACTGATTTCTGCCATTCATATGAGATTCTTGGTGAAGAGTCTCTCTCTATGATGTATGACAGTACCGCTATAGTGGTGTTTGAGGATGAGCAATGCTCTTAATGCATCCATAGTCCTCAATGTAGGGATGGGATATCTGCTATAGCATACTCCTGATGACTGCCACCTAAGTGAGAGTGGAGATGAGGCCGTCTCCCATGAGTATGAGCATAAAACTCTAGAGCTCTCATGATTCCAGGATAGCACACGGCCTTAATGCGCAAAATGGCTAAGAGCAGCCTATCTTATGGGATGTTGTATGGTTGGTGGATGTGGTCCAACCGTTATCTTAAAAGTTTGATTCAAAGAGATTTCTCTACCAAATTTTCTTAGGGTTGTCACCCACCTGTACCTAAGGTGAAGTTCAAATCCTTTGGATACTACATTAAAGCATAACATTCCTGTTTATTCCTCTAAGTTTGAAACATGTAGGGGATTGTTGTATATATATGGGTCTTAGTGTGTTTCAAACTTAGTTTGTCTATGTGTATTTAGCTACGGAAAAAGTCCCACATTGTTCATGAAAATATTTTAATAAGCATTTATATATGATGGTACTTAATTAGTAAATACCTTATGGTATTGAGATAGCATTGTAAATTTGGGCCTTACTTAAATACACACATGCACACTCAGCCCCACCCTACCCTATCGCATCCGTGCGTGTGTGGGCCTGCCAAGCTTTTACTACCCATACAAATTCTATTCTTAATTTTAGCCAAATTTCTTTTTTACCGTAGCAGCTCTTTAATGCTCCAACGGCTCTTTTTTTTATTGTTATCCAATGGCTAGTTTGCAATGGCTCTTTTACAACAGCTATTTCTTTTCCTATATAAAGCCAGCTACATGACACAACACAATATACAGAACAACAATCATCTCCTCATTCTCTCTCTTCTGCGCAATAGAACCTGTCCCCACTGCTTCTACTGCGTTTTCTATTTCTTGCAAGATCTGTTGCTCAACATATCGTGACCATCATGTGGATGAGTTCCCGTGGAGACCCATATCTAATCTTGGAGGGTTAACCGTCAACGCCATTCCACCGAGTATAGCTTTGGGTAGGGTGGAATTAAACCCTTAAGGACAGTGCTTTACATGATTTGTGGTAACTTTGTTCTACTATTTCTTATTGTTGATGTCATTTTATTCTTATTATTTAAAGCTAAAATACTAGTGCTCAAAATATTTTTTTTACAACAAGGGTGTGTTTGATTAAAGAGTCATGGATGATCTCTATATATAATTTTATACATGGATCTCATCCATGGAATTTTCACATTTGTTTTTACCACCCAACCAAACACACCTTTAGCAATAGCATTAAAAATATGGTAAATTACAACAACCTCCTTGAGATAAAGTGATATTACATATGATACCTCTCAATTTATTATATCTACATTGACACCCCTTAAGAGGTACTCGGTGTTATGTTTATAAATGTGCTCAATGTCACATTCCATAAAATATAAGAATATTAGATGCAATATCACCTATACTCAAGAGTAGTATATATTTCTGCAATTTCTGCAAATTGAGGGATGACGTTTGTAAAATTGCCTAACCTCATGGGAGATCAATATAATTTACCCTTAAAAATATAATTAAAGCATAAGATAGAAATGACTCATATAGCTGAGGAGATGCACAAAGAATGATACGAAGTAAGAGAAATCTCATGTTCCATTAGCACATAAAAATTTCTCACCTTTTTTGGTTTGTTATTTATAAATAAAAGTAGAGATGAAGAAGGTGAATATCAGATTAAAAATTACAAGTTATACACTTCTAACCTTCATCTTATTGTCAATTATATCGGCCATACCATTTTCACGCATTTTTAAAATACTATCAGTAGCACTAAATGTGCGCCACTTACTTAATATACATGGTCTCATAAAGAAGCACATGGCAATGACAAGAGCAAATGACATTGGTGAGAAGTGGAAAAGAAAGTTAAAATAAAAGAGAAAAGGCAAAGAAAATGATTTCTGCTCTCTTACCTTTGCAAGGAATCACCTTGTCAGCAGTAGAAGACATGTTACTGGCAAATGCAAAAGATCGAACCGGTGCATTGTTTTGTGATTGCAAGTATTGAAAAGCACTGCGTAGCTTCTGAAGACTATACATTTTCTTGTGATATCTGTAAGTTCTTGTTACAACAATTCAATGATTCGTCTTTACAAAATGCTAATTACCAAGTCTCTCTTAAAAATTTCAGGTTAAGACCTGCACTGTGTAGTTGGGATTGGCTTCTTTCCCTTCTTCCCTTTTTCTATAATTGAAAACAAAGCCTGAGTGCATTGGAGAGGAAACACAACAGGTGAAGGTTATCTTATATACTCTAGCGAAATCCGACATATTTATAGCCTTATTATATACAAAATTCAACTAGTTTGTAGAAGACGCGTAGTTGGTTTATTATCTCTTGACCACCTTCCCATGGCCTAATATCGTAAGCTGGTCCAGATTGTGCCCGGTGTGCAGCTTGGCCAGAAACCCGTTCTTTGACCACTTCAATGGTTTGTTCAGAAATTAAATGCTTCAGGCTACAACTGGCTTAATCTAATTAACTTGGACGAATCGGGATAGCCACGACAAATGAACAATTATGAATTTTATGACAATTGCATGTCTGGTTCGCGAGAAATGCTTAGGTATTCTTCGCGAGAAATGCTTAGGTATTCTTGGAGCGAAATATGGATTGCACTCATAATTAATAATAAAATAATATTTTAAATTAAAATATAAATTAATGATAATTTTTAAAATTTAATTTAAATATATTGATAGCATCAAATAATTTTATATTATCAGTTAATAGAAAGAATGAAAAATAATCATCTATTATAATAAAAGATTTATTATGATTTTTTATTTTTTTTTTATTTTTATTGATTGATAATATAAAATTATTTTATACTGTCAATATATATTAATTAAATTTTAATTTTTATTTTAAAATATTATTCTATTATTAATTATGAATATATTCATATAGTGCTTCACAAGCAGGTAAGAATTTCACCTTGCTCGCTGTTAGCTCGTTGCGAAAGGAAAAAGAACCTGAAAAAGTTGCCTTACTCTCATATATTATCCCGGTTTTCCATATATACTTTGGTCCTATAGTCTTGAGAGTGACAACTATAATGGATATAAGCAATGGTCTCTTAACCAGAGCAATTTTTGGATATTTCTAAAGTGCCACATTGATTATACTTATAACTAATAATAAAATAATATTTTAGTTAAATATATAAGTTAATTATAAATTTTATTTTAAAATATTATTTTATAATTAATTATGAATACATTTATATGGTGCCATCCAAAAAATTTTTTGGATAAGAAATTCTTTAAATACTCATAAAAAATCAGGCAAATATGCTGACATGCAATAATAATATAATGACATTGGTGGTACTGTATGAGAATTCAAGGATTTCTTCTGTTACCGGTAATGGCTATTAAGTGAAAGGATCACATCGATTTTAGGCACATGCTCCTAGGTAGAGCGTCCAAACAAGTTTTTGTCTCACTAAATAAGATTGATTATACGAAAGGCGGGTTTGATTTAGTTTTTAAAAAAAAAGTAGTTATCAAACTTAAAATTTATATATTTTTAAAAAAATTAAAAATTAATTTTTTTTAAAGTTAATTTTTTTAATTTTTATAAAAAGGTTAAAAATACTTTTTTTAATATTTTTAATAAAAAATAAATTTTTTAACCAAAAAATTACAACCAAACACACCCTAACTTGGCCGATTGACGACATTGATCTCCATATCTCACATGTTATGTCTCTTAATTTTTAACTCTGCTCATGTTGTAGTTCCTTTTACTAAACTTTATATAACCAAATCCCAGCACTCTAAAAAGATGGGCATGGTTAAATAGTTGATTACCTAACTCCCAATAGATTTTATCGAATAGTCACGGATCGTAGCTGTAACCGTTGCCATTGATGCAAAGTAAATACACTTGCCAAATTTGGGTGTGGTTTTTGAAGCATGGTCTAGAGTTTTACTCCCTAGAACATTCAAGTTGAGAGCATATTTAGTGGGGAGTCCCACTTTTGGCCTCACTACATTCCACATCAATGCTTCTAGGCCAACGCATCATAAAAAACAAAAAGATCTCAAAAGTGGGACTCTTTTCTTCAGTGGCAAAGTCTCAACTTTGATCCCACATATTTTTCAAATTAAAAATAAATATCAACATAATTATCAAAGAATTTATTATAAATATTATTTAAGGTAAATTACACTTATTCCTCTTGAGGTTTCACGATATTGTAGATACCTACCAAATTTCTATAAATATTGCACTCTGCCCCACAGCCCATGGACTTCCGAGTTCCAACTTTAAGATTCCGACTTTTGATTTTATTATGATACGATTGTCCCTCATTCAGCGGTGTAAAAAATGAAATCGAAAGTTAGGATCTTGAAGTCGGAACTCGGAAAGCATACACCTACTCCTTGAACCCACCAAACGCCCCCACGTGTCACTTTTCCTTATCCCACGCTTTCCGAGTTCTGACGTTAGCGTCCATTGGGAGTAAGGCGGAGTGCAATAATTGTAGAAGTTTGAGGGGTATCTACAATATCATGAAATCTCAAGAGGGTAAGTGCAATTTATTCTATTTTTTAATATACAAATTTATTGTTGGATTGAACAAAAATATAAAATTAAAATTTTCTAAAAAATGATAGCTAACAATTTATTTTTTAAAAATTAAGTTGTGAATAAAAATTTCATTCATTTAATTTTTTAAAGTTAAAATATAAAAATTTGAAGGAAATTTATTTAGAAACTAAAACAAGTATTCAAAATATCGAGATAATATAATTACGGTGAACCATGGCTATATTTTGAACATTAAACTATAAAATTCAAACTAAAATTATTAAAGAATTAAAAAAAATCTTAAAAATATCGAAGAAATATCACATGATCAATAACAACACAATTGCATAATTTTAAAAATTACATTATAAAATACATTACAAATCTAACAATATTGCATAATTAAATATTAAATAACTAAAAAGTGTTCCTTAACGGGCATTATGGAATTGGCATATGATGACACCCGTTATAATTAGTGGATTGAGTATAACTACTGAGAATCTCATATTGCACTACCTATTTGTTTGTTTTTCGTGTATATATATATATATATATATATATATATATATATATATATATATATATATATATATATATATATATTTTGAGTCTACAACAGAAGTTTTGAGATAATCACAAATCTCAAGACCTGGGCTTAATGTCCAATTCGAAAGACTAAAGTGGTCAGCCGATAATTACCAAAAGACAATTGCAAATCGAAGAAGAGTCTGTATGTCATATTATCTTAGATTCTCTTAAAATTATAATTATTTTATTCTATATATATCGGATATTTGGAAATTTTAAATCCTGATTCAAGAGCTATGAAATTTAAGGGTTATATATTATATTTTCCTTATATAAAATGTCTTTTTTAGCATCTGTAGCAACCTCTAGATATAATTCTATAACTCAAGTATGGTATGTACGTTTGGAGGATGTTACAGTTTGCACCTTTGAAAGGAATTGAAATACTACAAAAGAGAAAAAAAAATGGGAACAATAAAAAAAAAAAGAAAAAAAAAAGAGCATAAAACAAAAACAAGTGAAGAAGAAAGAGATAGATCTAGCGAATAGGGATTGTATTGTACACTAAAAGTATGAAGGAGTGGATAATGTTCGTGTTTATCTCCTCCACTATACTGAGGCCCTGTTTCCTTTCCTTTTGTTTGCAAGAGGGTTACCTAAATACAAGAAATTTTCCAGTTTCTGGCATTAAATTCATAAATTCCTCAATGATCATGCTCATAAGCAATTAGGCACGGCTCAGGAACTTGAGTTGAGATCAACACTAATAATGTTCCTCTTTTCTCAATTTTGCTGCCAAACGAGAAAAACCACAGTAATATCTTGGTGGAGGTTAAAGGGAGAAGGTGGTGGTTAACAGAGTGGGTTGGGGGCCCCAAAGGTGGCAGTGGATGTGGGGCTGGCGGTGGCAAAGTGGTGAAATGAAAAAGAAAAAGAAAAAGAAAAAAGAATTTAAATAGTTGGATTTAAGATCAAATGGTTGAAATTTTGTCACCATATATAGTGATAAACTCATTGTCACCATATAAGAAGTTGGCTTACAAGACATGCCTAGAATTGACAATATAAGTTTTGTTTGGGAATACTTTTAATCTTTAGAGGGGAGATATTTGAATCCCAAAAAAGAGATATCCCATCAACTCAACTTTTATCCACCATCAAAATACACTTTTTTCTATTTCAAGTTTTTTTTTTTTTTTTTAATAAATCCCAAAATTGTGTCCGTGAGAATGAGTCCATTTAACAAGTACAGAAAATATTTCTTAACTTTTAAAGCGTATGTTTGAAACTCGAGAAAAGTATTTTATAACCATAATCAAGTTGATACCAACCAAAAATTATACCTTTCATTTTTCAGTTTTCTATTTTAAATAAGTTTTTTTTAAAAATATGATAGATTTATTTAAATATTTTTGTTTATGCTTGGATGAAATAAAAAAGAAATTAAAATGTATTTAATTATCGTTTATTTTAGAAGCTAATGATTCGCAACTTCTAAAACGAAAGAAAAGGATAATTTATTTTTAGTACAAATGATTTTTTGTATAAATATTTTTTAAGTATTGTATCAAAATATAAAATATTTTTTCCAAAGATTCCTTTAAAAAAATATTATTTTCAAAAAACAAATATTAAAAAAACTTAAAACGAATTATATATATATATATATATATATATGTTTATCTATGAATAACCTTAGTTTAGATTTTTTTATTAATGCAATGTTGGATTAAAATAAATAGGGATAAACTTAAAGGGGAAAAAAAACCACATGACTGGAATAAAACTGTCTTTTTTCTTATTTTAGAACATTAAAAAGGAAACAAAATGAAACTCTATTATCTCATTTATGAGTTAAATAATACAAAAAAGTAGTAAAATACAAAAGTTTTATTCTAAATTCTAATCTATGAAAGTAATAGATTTTTTCTCCTTAAATTTCTTTCGTACTGTATTTTTAAGCTCGCGAAAAAAAACTTTTTCTTATTTTTTATTTTTCTCACGTTCGAACATAATATATTCAAAAAGTAATATAATGAAATGTCTCAGCATTTCATAACATGTTCATCCTGGGTGTAGCGGCCCAAATAAGAAATTGGCTGCAGAATCTTTGGGATGTCAGAGTTGTGCATATTTATACAGACCCGAAAAAAAAAAAATAGTTGTGCATATTTATACAGACCCGAAAACATAACAAAAAACAAGTTGTGCATGTTTATTGTGAAGAATGTAGCGGATTTCTTGGCAGGGTTGGCACTCTTGTTGGATACAGTTCTTCCTAATGTGTTCCCATCCCCTCCCATCGGATGAGATAGGATTCGGCTTGAGGACCTAACAGAAACAGGGGAGTTGTTGTTGTTGTGATACAGTGGAGTCGTTGATGCATATGATCTTGGCTAGCTTCGGGTTTCAGCCCCTCCAGCGGCCCCCCCCCCCCCCCAACAAAACACCCAAAAAAATAAAATAAATTAGATTTTATCATTGTATTTCTTCTATTTTAGAATATCTGTTCAATTTTAATATTTTAGGGTTTTAAATATCTATCTATTTTAATATCAAGATAGTATTAATTTTTTTTTCAATTATATCCTTAATTTAATTATCATCGATTATCATCGTAATTAGAGTTGAAGAATATGCTAAACTAACCTACTATCTTTAAATAAGGATAATTTCGTTTATTTATACAATTTTATGCCACTACCAAAATTAATTTTTTTTTAATCTTTGTATTTTTTGATTTTGGATAAATATTCTAAAACAGAGGGAGTATACTTTTAAAATAAATGTTGAAAAATAAAATATAAATTAATACATAAAAATGATATTTACTATTTTAAAATATAAAAAATTATTATTTTCCAAACAAATAAGTAATTAATAAAGCCAATAAATTATTTTAATTCTTTATCTCTTACCTTCATGCATCAACAAAAGTAATGGATAGTTCCATGATTTTATCAATTAATTGAATAAAATGTGAAATATGGATCAAATCATATCCGAGCTAGCAAGGCCCCCATCCTCAATATGCCTTTTCTCTCTTTAAGATTTAGTCAAAGGGTTTGTGGATCGGACCATATTCAAATATATGAATCTTCCCTACACCCAACTTTCCTTACTTTGCCCCCTTGTCCCCTTCATCTTTAGCCTTAGATCTCCCCCATCTCTGAGGATTCTCTCTCCATCGCCTTAACTCACACACCCAATGAAGATACTCCCCGAATCCTAGTCTAAGACTCCTCCATATCCCGTAATTTAGGGGCACGAATACTGCACACACCTTAATAGTAGATACCTCTCGTCACCTATAAATGCTATAGTGTGGTTGAGGGTTAGGGCAAGTTTGTCATCTACCCCTTATATTACCCGTACCACTCGCATCTTAAGGGTGGCAATTACAATCCGATTCGTAGGTATCCACTCTGCCCCAATCCAATTGGGTCGGATTCAAGACAAACTCGCTCCGCACCCCACACACACACACACACACACACACACACACACACACATATATATATATATATATATATATATATATATATATATGTATATATCTATATATAGTGAATTTTAATATATATTTAGTATATATAATTTATATATGTGATATTTGTTTTTAATATTTCTATCACGCTAAGGGTCTATTTTGTATGGGAATAGAGATAGATATAAAAATTTAATAAATTAGCTTAATATGTAAGTTTTTATATAAAGTTAATTTATGAAAGTTTCTATCCAATTTTTACCCTCATACCAAAATTACTTTAAGTATGAATTAAAATTTAAAAATAATTTTCATCTCAAAAAATTTTAAAATAACATTTTAGGTATTTATAAAAAGCAGCAAATAGGGTACATATTAGAGTGGGCTTTCTACGGATAGGTTTGGGTTCTGAGTGTTAAAACCCGTAAGTAGGGTGGTAAAGATAATTCAATAAGCTGTGGGATAGATTCGAGTTGAGGTAAAACCTATCCCAACTTAGTCTATTGCCACCCTATCATACCTTTTGAGTTCATTGAGCAACAATTTTTTTTTTAAGAATTCATTTCTTCATATACGTAGTTTGAGTATTGTAAATAGAAAATATTAGTATGGAGCAAGATTAGTGAGAATTTAATATATATGCAATCCAGATATATATTATTATTTAATTATTCTTTTGTTAATTTTATAATTTTTATGCACTAATTATATTTTACTTTATATATAAAATTTAAGTATATATTATTAACGATTCTACATTATAGATAATGTATAAAACTAAATATGTTTATAATGAATATTATTTTTTTAAATAAATAGAATATTAGTTAATAGAATATTTTACTATTATAAATAATAAATAATAAATATATATTTATTATACATCACATTAAAATAATTACAAATTTAAAATTATAAATTTATACAATTGAACCTTACATAAATTAGCAAACAACTTCTCGTGCAGCACCAAAAACAACTTCTCGTGTAGTAGTTGTGTAGTGTGTGTGTTTTTTAGTTTTTATTTTTTAAGGTATTTTCACCTTCGAATATTATTGCAAGTAAGAATCTCTCTCAATTATTATCGTCTTTGGAATTTGGACTTTGATTGTTTTTCAGAGTGCAACATCACTTATATTGCACCCAACGTATAACTATTCGGGAGCGGATCCTCTCCATTTGGTTCAAAACATGACAAGGTCATGTGTCAAATCTAGACCGTTTATGAAAAATAAAATAGATCAACGGTTTAGAAATGAAAAGGAAATTTTACCCCTTCCAAAAGCATTTCCCGTTTCCCACAACATCCTTTATCCCTTCGAAAAACATTTTCTGGCATCCTACACCATTCTTCTTCTCCCTTCTGCTTCCCTCTCCCTTCCATTGATGAAACTTGTCCTCGATCACCTGATGCGAAGTGCTAGCATCGTGTCGTTCTAGGGGGCGCACAAGGATGGCAATGCTATGCACCTCGTCATAAAGCTTCGCGAGGAGATGAGCTCTTCAAACGGACTGTCGCCATTCACCAGGAGGAGGTACATGGCAATCATCAAGGTCGTGTTACTTTGCCATAAGCACGGGTTGATTCACAAGGGTATTGATTTGCCACTCAAGGCTATTGATTTTGGGCTCTCTATATTCTTCAAGCCAAGTATGGGGTTAATTTTTTTTTTTTTTTGGGTTTTGTGATTTGTAAGAAGCATAAGTTTTTTGGTGTGGGAAGGTAGGGAAGATGAAATATTCTTAGCTCTAATGCTTCCGCTATGAAAAAGTGGAGGTGCTTTGCCAATCTTTATAAAATGCTGTTTATGTGGTGGCTAATGTTTGTTGTTTGAATTTGTGCCTGGAAGGTGCTCATGTAATTGACTTGATGTTGCCTTTCGATGAGAGTCTTAGGCCTAGCTTTGTTTTTCATTGTGTGTTTCCTTTTCTATTACATACTAGTAGATGGTCGACTTTCATATTAGATAGCTGTATGAGGTGTTTGTTTGCTTCCCTCAATGGTTTGAGCTTAGTTTCATCTATTGAAAAAAAGGGAAGATGAAATTGTGAAAACAATGCTCAAAAATTATAAACTCATATATGTTTATTTGTACTGCAGGCAATCTCTTTATTCTTTTTGGGTTCATATTACATTTTCTTGGATGATGTAGCAGAACCTCTCCTCAATGTTTTCAAATTAAACTTGATGTTGTGACAAGCCATGTGCCCATAGAGAGCTTTTAATGATGGGAAGCCTTCTCTACATTCTTTGCAGAACCTCTCCTCCTTTGCCAAATTGGCATCATCAATATACACATATAAACAAGCAAAAACTACTGTAGCATGATCTTGAAAGTCATTGTGGAGGAATATGCATGGAAACTTGCAATTGGAAAATAAAGAATTGGTTGTAGTGTTGCAAGATCAAATGATTGGTTTATTGTACAATATATTTTTTGGCAAAATACGTATGTCATTTTTATTGGTTAGCATAGGATGTTTATCAATGTAAAATGTACATGAGACAAATTTCTAACAAAGTACAATGTCGCAAATCTCTTTTCTTGTTTTGGGAAAAGAACGCTGTACTGTATACAAATCCCCTTTGGTAATGGATATAAATTAGTTGTCTGATACTCATTGTATATGGCTCCTTTTATCTCTTTCTAATCTATATGCCTTTTGTTTTAGATTACTTCAAAAATTGCTTAACTTTTCCCACAAAATGGCAGATTTGACAAATCTTAGTCTTTTTACAATTTTAGTTCACTTTTTGTGCTAAGGAGATAACACATTGTAAGCTAGTTGAGATAATGACTTGTTTAACATCAAATCTACCAGTTCATGTGTATTTCAACTCAATAAGTTTGAGGCAACATGTAACAATAAAAATAAAGATAAAATAATATCAAAAAGGACTTTCAACTACAATTTTTTTGCTATTTTGTTTTCTTAGTATCTTCAAAATCAATAGCCATCCCAGTATGAAGTCCAGCATGAAACAAATCTTGGTAGCTAGCTTGGCATATTTTATAAGTGAAATATGAGACTTTGGCTTCCAGTGTCCAAACAAAATTTTGTACAAAACCTGAAAAAGAAAAGAATAAAATTAGACTGTGATAGAGAATATAGAAGTAAAAAAATATTGTAGTGACTTCTAGAACAAAAAAGTAATATTGCAAGTATATTAATGGTAAATTTAAAACCTTGTGCTGGCTTTATCATTTCAGGTAGAGATATGAAAACTTTGGAAACAAGAAGCACTAGCCACTCACAAAATTGCAAAAGTTGAAAATTGACAATAAACTATGAATCAAAATATATAGGAGATAGCTAACTTGCTCTAAGTTATAGATGACAAAACCAATAACATGTGAATAAAAATAGTGTCGATTGAAAAATTACCTAAAAATTTAGAAACCAGTCTGGTTGATCATTAAGTTTGACACATCAGTCAAAGGAATAGAAGCTTGACTCAACTCAGTGCATAATGGTTGGAAAAATGTATCATTGAGTGGCTCCTATTTTATACAAATAGTCATGCAAGTAGTTAAATAAATAAAAAAGCTCACCATACTAAATAAAAAATAGGATTAAAACGATATATAATTATTAACCTTTAAGTGCATCAAAAGGCTTACCATTAGAAGTCTGTTAAAACCATGATCATTTTCCTGAACAGTCAAACTATGCTGCCTGATGTCCTATAACATGAATAATAACAAGCAACTTATTGAAACATTGTTTTTAAATGCAAAAGCATCAAAACCAATTCTAGAGAAGAAAATATTAAATTTGCAAGTTAAAAAATTTAAACATACATTATTCAATAAATTCATGTTGCAAATGAAATTACCTTGAATCCCTTATGTTGTGAAGTATTGACAATTTGATCCTTCTTTTTCTTCTTGGATTGGTTCTCAACCCAACTCTTTGGACGCTTTTTACTATTCTTCATACCATTTCTTCTTTTCAAGCCTTTGATTTGAAAGAATTGAAGGTTTGAATTTGGGACAAAGGAAGAAGAATTGAGATTATTATTTTCTAATCCCAAATTTTTCTTACAAATATTATCAATTTGCTTACTTAATTCCTCTACAGCCTTTTCCATAAAAATACGTGCTTCTTTACAATCAGAGGCTTGTGCAGCTGTTCTTACTAGTTTAGGACAAATTCCTCTATACCATTGTGTGTTATCAAGGCTGGTATCTTCCTGAACATTTCTCCCATGTATATCTTTGACTAATCCACTCTTTGCTTCTCTTGTCCACCTTTTCAAAATGTACTGATTGGGTATTGCTTTAATATCCTTCATGTCAAGAACCTTGATTGCATGACACACAAAATGCCATAGGTCTCAAATTTCCTGCAACTACATGAAATTGTGCTAATCGAAGGATTAAATGAGACCTTAAACTCTCCATCCTCATTGCATAAAACAACCAAGTACTCATGATTTGATTCACCTTCATTTCCTTGTTTTATATATGCTGCAGAGTATTTATCATACTCTTTTTGAAAAAGATCAAAAAGAGGTAAAGTATATAATTTTGAAACTTGTTGCAATAAAGGTGAATTTTCCATCTTCAACCTTGGTAATTTTTGTCTAGATTCATATTCACATTGCAACTCATTATACCTCTTATCACTAACCACCCTATGAAAGTGATTGAAAAATTGGAATATGTCCAAGTTTGGTTTCAAACAAGTTTTCAAATCTGCATTCAAGTTTTCACTCAGTTGTGTACTTCGCATGCCAATGGTAAAAGCATTTTTCATATAACATTTTGCCCACTTCTCCTTTTTTTGTACAAACCCATTAACCACTTGTTTTCTTTAACATTATAATCATCCAATAATTTATCCCATGCTCCTTGAAAATCAACTTCCTCTAAGTATTGGTACATGCATGTATTAAACTCTCTCAAAAAATTAGAACCATTCTTCATCAAATTACCAAGATGCTTTATGACATTTTGCATCAAATGCCAAGAACATAAACCATGATATGTTTCAGGCATCACCTCAACTAAAGCTTTAGCCATTGCATGATCTTGATCTGTGAAAATGGTTTGAGGCTTCTTGCTTTTATGTGCCTTCAAAAATTCTCTAAACAGCCACCCAAATGAATCTGTAGTCTCATCATAAAGAAGCGCAGCTCCAAAAATTACCACCCTTCTAAAGTGATTAAATCCTGCAAACACAGCTAGAGGTCTACATGCATTATTGGTACTATATGTAGTGTCAAGAGTGACAACATCACCAAAGTATTCATAATCCATTATCATTCTTGCATCAGCCCAAAAAATATTTGTTATCTGTTCTTCAACATCTAATTGGATTGCATGATAGAATGAAGGGTTTTCTATTGATTCTTGTTGAAAGTACAATAATAAGTTGCCTGCCTCCCCGTATGCCATATTTCTTAATCTTTTACTACGAAGATAATTCTTTTGATCCAAACGTGTATAACCAAGGTTTACTCTTCCACCAACTTGCCTACTCATTAGTTCAAATGAGGCTCGTTGCCTAATGCCTGAATCATCTGCTAATTCAATTTCACGAGTTTGAACTTGAGATACTTTTCGCTGAGATGTAAGCATGTGAGTTGTCTGTGGAAGATGCAAAATATGATTATGCTTATCAACAAAATCATGAATTTGATACTTCCCACTTTCTTTAATGTATTTGAGTCCAAGTCTGACAGGACAATTAGTTCTCGTCTCAAGTCGAGGATTAATAGTTAAATAATCTCTTTTGTCAACTCTACGGACACCCTCTTTGCTACAAACATATCTAATGCTCAAAATCTTTCCATCCTTATTTTTGTTAAAATATTGCTTTCGAACATTAAATCCAATTTTTCCACCATAATCACTCCAAAATTTCCATGCCTCTTATACAGTATTGAATGTCTTGCTTATTCTAGGTTGCCAATCAAGTTCTATATCCATACATGGAACATTTGGTGTAGCAACAGAGTCATCTACCATCCTAACATTAAAAAAATTGAGATAAAAAGTTAATTAAAAAATCAACTTTAGATTAATTAATTTTAAAATGTATTATAGTTAAAAATTATAAAACTATGAGTGACTTTGTATTTTCTTTTCATGATTAAAGTAAACATAGAAAACCAAGTTTTTCTTAGGCATATTCTCAAAAACCTTGTGGGAACTATCCACAAGTGTTCATTTCCTATATAACAATCAGCGCATCTTCCAAAAAATGTAAAGGAGAGAAGTAAACCTTGAGGGGACTATCCACAAGTTTTCACTTCCTATATATAACAATCAATGCATCTACCAAAAATGCACTAAAGGAAAGACGTAATTTCAATAATCTGCAAAACTACCAAGTCTCAAATTTTTAACCAAGCTATTGATTTTACTGCTATTGATAACTCATACAAAATGCATAAACACAATGAGTAAAATAGAAAGGAGAGAAGCAAAACCTCAATGGCAACATTACAGGTGCATTGGTGTCAAGTGGTGGTAGTGGTGGTGGCGGCGTCTCGTGCGTGTCACATGGTGGCATGGGTAACATCAAAGGCAGTGGTATATTGATGGGTTGATCATCCATGATGAAAAGAAGAAAAGAGCAGGAATAGACTGGTGAAGAAGAAAGAAGAGGAGAGCATTGCAGGATGTGGAAGCAAGATGTAGAAGAAGGATTAAATATTCCTTTGAAGTAGTGGTAATGATAGCGCCATGTTGGTCCGACGATGGGTTTCATCAATGGAAAGGGAGAGGTGAGTGGGAAGGAGAAGAAGGATGTTGTGGGAAACGGGAAATGCTTTTGGAAGGGGTAAAATTTCCTTTTCATTTCTAAACTGTTGATCTATTTTATTTTTCATGAACGGTCTAGATTTGACACATGACCCCGTCATGTTTTGAACCAAATGGAGAGGATCTGCTCCCATAACTATTCTATTTGATCAAACTTTCGTAAATCATTAAACAAATAAACTGTTTAAAGACTATGGGTTTACTGACAGACAAGACACAATAGTCGAACATTGTCAGCTTTCCCAAAAAAGATAAGGGACACTCTTTCTTTGGAGAAAAAAAAAAAACTACTCCCCACACCACCGCCTTTTCGCTTCTCTCTATACTATTATAGTCCATGACTTTGATGAACAACCCTTTCTCTTTCTACATTTTTTCTTTCAATAATTAGATAAGAGGCTCCAAATTTTCTGAGAAGGGAGGAGCATTACAAGGTATCTTAGAAATTCAACACAAAGTCTTATGAGATACCACGAAAACTAGGCCAAACAACCTCAAAACACCCACTAAATAGCACCACGAAAATAAACTCTAAAAACCCACTACTAGAAACATATACCAAAACAAGATATCGAAAAAGCATCATCACATTGCTTCCACAGATTTGAGAGACTCCCTGATTCAAAAACCCACTAGCATCAATAGCCTCATGCCTTCCTTCCATGAATCTTCACCACGACTAACTTCAGCCCATTGGACGCAAAGAAAAGGGGAAGCATCAAGCACAAAAATGAAAACATGAACATGAGAAACACTAAAACAAACTCAAACACAAAACAAATATGAAACCATCATTGAAACTCATTCATGAACAGTCCCACTGTAATATCCTACTAAGTATAATATTATGGTTAAGTCATAATATCACACTTAGGGGTTGCTACTAAAAATTGATGGACATTGTTTGATTATTTGCTTTAGTTCCGAGAAAATAACACAATATCCATTATCATAGTATGGAGTAGATGTATAAATAAGCGAATAAGGATAATAGAAATTCTCTTATATGACAATAGTAATGATTAGGTTACATAATCAAACCACTAGATTGGCATAACAACCCTTCAAATACATAAATAGCTCTACAAAAAGCTCCAACTAGCGAAATAGACATCCAGTCTCGATTTGATCTTGCCAGCATGGTTCTCATCAATATCTCTTGAGCTGTCTGGAGATGATACAAAAACACATATAGGAGTGAGAATTTTACATTCTCAATAGGCATCCTAGACCACCAGACAATCAATATCATCTTCGTCATCCCAGCTACTTTGATTTATTAAGAAAACTATGATTTCATACATGAGGATAAAGGTTCATTCGTTAAGTTTTGGAAAATGTGTCTTTCCGAAGCAGGTTAATTTTAACTCATACACTTTGTTCTAGTATGGCAAGAATCATACGACAAAAAGAGACTCATGGTTCTAACAATTAACTATCAAATAAAGGCAAATACATTACATGCTTATCAATGCATGACTTGATGCACTTTCTCATTTACTTTCTTACTTAACATGTGCCTTTAATCTTTACTACCATTGGATAGCGTAACCTGGGAAATAAGGTCATTTCATAATTTTCGTCACATAATATTAATCGACAAAGGGATCAACGTGCCTTTAAACTTGGAGGATCTCATTTTGGCCACGTGCCTCTAAATTGGAAAGGATCTCATGTTGGCCATGTGCCTCTAAATTGAAGGGATCTTATATGGCCATATGCCTCCAAGGTAAAGGGATCTCATCTGGCTACATGCTTCCAAAGTAAAGAGATCTCATATTCTTCATATATTTGCCTTCAAGTAGAGGGACCTCATAACTACCTCAAAGTGAAGTGATCTCATAATTGTAATATAATTGCCTTCAAGTGGAGGGATCTCATAACTACCTCTAAATAAAGGAATCTCATAAATGTAATATAACTTAATTGGAAACATAATGTACCTAATACCTAGAATTTGTCCCTAATTTAGAACATTCACCACATCCAATTTTAGGTCATTTTTGGTTCGAGCAAGGAACTCGAAACTTGGAGACATGGGTAATTCAGTTTAGGGCCGAGCTTGGAACTCAAAAATCGAAAGCTGGGAGTGGTAAGTCAAGATAAGTTCGAGCTAGAGACTTGAAACTCAAAGCCAAGATGAGCCCGGAACTTGCGTCAATTCTAGTTTTAGCTTCCTTATCTTTTACCACGTGAACTCAAAACTTGGGAGGTGCAAGCATCCCTAATCATGGTAGGGTAGAACCTGGACCTTAGATCTCACCTTACGGTCCCATCACACAACCTTAAACCTTGGATCTAGGGCCCTTGATCCTGAACCTTTGATCTCGGACCTTGGAACTGGGTCACGTCAGGTAAAAATAGGTTGACCTTATCATTCACTTTTCTAATGTGAGTATTCTAATCTCACTCAAATTGTCCCTCCCTATGAACTCGAAATTTGGAATTGTAACACCCTAATAAATCCATACTACACTTAAGTTGTATTACAGTATTTTATTAGTTATTACTTATGCTCTTGGAAAAACTAAACTTTGCTTTGAAATTAAGTTATGTGAAAAATACGGTAAGATTTTTTTTTTTTTTGAAATATATACGTCGTCACTTTGCAGCGTTTTGGAAAGTAAAGCCTTGAGCGAGAAGATAGATATAAACGAGCGTGACATACGAGAGTCCGAATCATAAGTGGAATAAAAACAATACAAGATATATAATACATAGAAATTCTTACATACCCATACCATATAAATATAATTCATAATATCCATCATTACATAAAGGTACTCATAATTAAGTCATCATTACATATAGCATGCAATTTAACACAGCAAGCTTTAAAGCAAAAGAGATACATGAGGAAGCAAGAATCTCAAAAATCTACGCACCTTGGCTCCACACCAAATCCTAAGATCAGTCTCCAACAATGCACCCTCTGATCTAATGATGTCACAGTCCAGAGGCGCAGCTCCTCCTAGCTCCTCGCCCTCGGGGGACATGAGGCGTGCATATGACGAGGGGGTGCCTACGAATCACCTCAATTCGATGCATGCGGTGACACGGGCTGGCCTAATTTGGGTCACAGCTGGGCGCTGAGGACTGCTCCTTGGAAAGATCTTCCTCCAAAGTATTCGGATGATACTTAGAGTATGGTGGCAAGGCGGCTGCGGCCCTAGGGGTGGCCGTGGAGCTCAACTCAATCATAGGTATCGCTAGCGGAGGCGGGGGCTTGATTGCAGGTAGCTCCAGAGACATCGGCTCCATCTCAATATCCGCCAACAGCTCGGGCGGAAAGTCCCAAGGACCCAGCAGTTGTCCACGGTAGGTGGTAGAAATGTTAGCTGGGGCAGGCGGAACATCAGGCCCCATATCCTCAGGTATACGGTCAAGGTAAAAGCAGGTGCGCACCATCGTGGTGGTCATCGCCACGATGCCCTGAGCATCGTCGTCGAAAGTCCACTCATGATGGGGCGGATCCATGCTCCACTCCACAGGGTATGCTATCGAGATCTGGTAACGATGCGGAAGAGTAACTAGGGCGATAAATAAGATTTCTTAGTAGGACTCGAACCTGATACTGAAGTGTCATCATCATCATCCTAGCCACTTGAGTTTTATAAATGAAAATAGTGAGCATGCATAAGGTCCAATTCTTAGATTTTCGAAAACATAGCTATCCAAAGTGGATTCAATTTTAACATATCCTCTAATCATTTATATCATAACAAGCATAGGAACAACTATAATTACATAAAATATGCATGGCTATGCTGTAAGCTCCTCTTAACTTCTTCCCTTCAAGGGTTTGGATCGAAGTCCCTTTTCTTTGCTTAGCTTGACTTATCTTAAGCCCTTTTCTTTTGACCCACTAAACATAAGTGGTAATGAGCTCATACCATGGCCGTCACCACCATAAATTTTCGGTACCTACAATAGTTGGGTCATGCCATGCCTTACGTAAGCCCTATTCCCTATACTCATACTAGCTAGGTCGATGCCATACGTCATGTGAGCCATGGATGAGGGGAGCTTAATGTAGGTCACCTTGCCTTTTGAAGAATCACACCCTTAGTTCAATTTTTTCTTATTAAGGCTTATGATGCAAAATTATTCTAAGTCCACAATTTTTGCGGAATTTCGGCAGCATAACAAATAAATCGAAGCTTCCCAAAATTTTGCCAAACAGAGAATTCTAATATCACATATCATTAGGCATCATATCATTAACATATCATATTCATGTCATCATCATTCATTATCATATCATCATCATATCATTATCATCATCATGATCACATCATGAAAGAGTTATTAATCACGTAAAACAGATTGCTAGAATTTCCAGCTTTAATAATTTTGGTTTCAATGAGTTTTCTTCTAAAAACATTAAGTCTTTTCCTCAAGTGACCAATTTTCTCTTCTAAACCACTTTTAATCTTTGAGATATTGGTGAAAATCAATATTTTGAGTTCTAAAAAGTTTGGATCAAAATAAGAATAAATGCACAACAAAGTCATTTTCCAAGAGAAGAGCAAAAATCACAAACAACTTCTTATAATAAGAGCATGACTATGAGGCCTTTAGAGTAAGTTCTAAAACCACCTAGCTATGGAGAGTTTAGGAGTTCTAGAGCTTGAAAACATAGAAGAAAGAGGGGTTAGACTCATTACCAAAGAGAGCTTCTTGAAGAATTTGGAGTGTGGAGAAGGTTAGAGAGAGTCTCCCTCTTTGAAAGCTTGGAAATGGAGCTTGTGTATAGGTTGTCTTGTTTCTCCAAAGTCTAAAAAAGGTGGTCCTTGAAGGGGTTGTGAGGGTGGTGATGGAAATGAGATAGAAGGTAGTAAGGAGATTAGAAGAAGAACAAAGAGAGTTGGAAGAACAAGAGAGTGGGGATGAGACTTGAAGAGAGGAGAGAGCTTTGTGTCTTGAGAGAGGAAATTAAAAATGAAATGAGGGGGAAGAGAAAGAGGGGCTGATGGCACACAAATAAGGGGGAGAGTGATGTGATTTTGCTTCTTCCAACAAGCAAAAGAATGGGGGGAAACTTTGGGGTAAAAGAAGGAGTTATGTTTCCCTTGAGTCTTGGCACTTGGGTAAAGACCATTTAGTGTTTTTCAAGTGGTTAAAGGCATGACCACTCTTGGGATTGGCTTAGGTGAATATGATCACTGCAAGTGGCACAATCTTGATGGAGGGAAGTACATATCTTGTCTTGACTCAAGGAATATTACTAACATAGACTCTTCATCTAAGGGTGCATGATGAGAAGGCAAATGGATGGTTGGATATGGCTCTTGCCTTGACCAAACTTTCAAACAGTAATTAAAGGGAAGCTTCTAAATTTTCACAATTGTTAAAATTATCTAAATGCTAATTAATTCAATTGGTTTAATTATACTTTAACACATTTTCATTAAAAAGAATTTTCCTCATTAATTATGTATAGAGGGTGTGAAGGTTAATTTGTCATGTGTGATTAAGATGTAATGCTTGTCATGCCCTTAGTTAATAAGGTTAGATCATCTTGATTATATGTTCTAAATCATAAATTAACAACAATTGGGCAATTAGGCTTTTAATTATAACCTTTAGTGCATTATGCTCCAATTGTTGAATTTTCTTATTAATCATTGACTTTCAATTATCTTGTTGACTTACCTCTAATATACTAAGCCCTTGCTCTCGAGGTTAGTGGATTAGTTCTCAATTAATTGCTAACCCCTTTAATTAGCCAGAGATACTGAGCTAATTAGTTTAGATAAAAATGGGGATGTTACAGGAACACTAGTTTCTACTTCATGAAAATGGAACCCGCGATACCAAACTTGAGCCTGAGACAACAGTCCTATTTTGGGGCAAATTTGGATCTCAAAATGGAAAAAATTACCAAAAATCCAATTCTTATCCTTTTGATCTAAAATTTTATATGCTTGTTCTCACTTAAACCCCTTTTCAAACAAACTAAGTCCCACTCAATTTAGTTAATTAGAGCTTAGGATATAAGCTCTACATTAGGGCTATCCTATTTTAGGACTCACAAAGCATAGGGTAACTTTGTGGAATTACTAGAAGCACCTGACAAGGAGTTTAACTCTCAAAATTTACAGGCTTGTTCTCCTATTTTCTAGAAAAATTGGTTGCACTTAAAAATGATTTGTATAATTTAAGATATTGAGTGTTGAACCTAAATTGCTCAGTGATGCTCTTTATAGAATAAGGCCAACTTTTAAAAATCATAACTTTCTCTCTTGAACTCCTATAGACTTATATCTTATATGGATAACTTCTTTTTGAGTTAACTTTCATAGAAAATTAGCTTCAGTCTATTTTGGATTTCCTGGCTTCACATAAAAGGGTTAAAGTACTAACTATCCAAATTTTTCACTGTAAATAAATTTGGCTTCTAACTTTCTTTTAGTTGCTATATCAACAACTCATCAATAGTTGAACCAAAAACTTTAAGATATACAAATGCAAGGTGAAATACCATCAAATCCTAACTTAAATATTCATGCCAAGAGAGCTAATAAGACCTCACTTCAATTATTTATAAACATATACTCAAGTCTTAGGATTGGCTACCTCACTTGTAATATTTGAAATTTCTTAGCTTGGTTCCTTGAAGGTCCATTCACCTTCAATCTACCCAAAGTATGTTCAGTCCTTCTAACCTTTGTCTTGGCTGAAAATTGTGTTTAGGCAAAGGGAAGAGTTTTTGGATTTGATCTCATGTTTTATGAGAGTAGTGATAGTTAGATGGGCGTATATGTTTATAAGAGGCGAAGAAAAAGAAGAAGAAGCTACTGCGGCTGAGGGTAGGAGAATGAAAGGTTTGTGTTAATTTTTGTGTTATTTTATAATTATTTTAGAGTAAAGATGTTAGGTTTATTTCATGGTTTACATTTTTCCATGGTTGCTAACCATTGTGGTTTGATTCTAACCACTTAACTCACCAACCAACTAGGTGGTCACCTTCCTGACCAAACCAAATTGAATATCACAAATGTAAAAATTTCATTTAACATGTATAGAAATCATATGACATGACATAGAATCCACATGACTTACATAATTAACATATTTCTCACACAATTTTTCTTTAAATTTTTGCCCCCTTTTCGCATATATATATATATATATATATATATATATATATATATATATATTTGGTTTTCTTTTCTTTTCTTATTACTAATAATCTTTGATAGTATTATTTACAATCACAATTAAATCATGATGTTACATTATTATCCACCTTTTAAAAGAATTTTGCCCACAAAATTCATACTCAAAAGTCACTATTTATAAATAGAAGAGTTTATATACAAGCACACGGAGCTTCGATAGGTATGGTCAAAGAAAACATAGTAGACTTGTTTGGACAATTTAATATAACACGATTGGCCGAAAGCCAATCCATGCCCTAGAGTATATCTAATCCTTGGAATTTGTAGTCTTTTAAGTACTCAGGATGAAAACCCATCCTTGATATTGCTGCTTAGGGGTAGGTGATTGGTGCCTATGTAGGCATTCTCTGATTATATGCCCTAGTTTCTTACATCTGAAACATACATTCTGTCTGGCCAAGCAAGGTCTACTTCTATGGTCTTTTCCATATTTCAGGCATCGTTACTTCTTAATTGGCCTATACGATTGCTTACCCTCATACCCACTAGGTGGAAGCTACTTCTTGGGTGGTGGGGTGTGCTCGAATTCTTAGCTCTCGAGTGCTAGCCTTTTCCTATCGACATCAGACTTGGCAATTCTCAACTTCTCATTATACTTTTCCACAAGCCTACACTTGTTCACAAGTATGGCATAGTCTCTAATCTCCATAGGTTTGAGTGCTGCCAAGACTTCCTTTCTTAAGCCGCCCTCGAACTTAACATACTTCCAAGCTTCATCTGGGTTACGTTGATAAATCATGGAGAACTTGCAGAGCTTTTCAAATTTCATAGTGTATTCTACACTCATGCTTCCTTGCTTGAGTTTTGTGAACTCCAACTCCTTGGTGTTTCTCATAGAAGCAGGGAAATACTTCTGATAAAACACATCCTTGAACATTTCCCAGATGATGACAATCTGGGAGCTCTCAATCAGTCTCCTCGTGCTGATTCGACAAAACTCCACATTTGCTTTTAACATGTAGGTAGCAAATGCCATTTTCTTGTACTCAATACATACTATCACTAAAAGGATCTTTTCCATAGCTTTAATCCATTCTTTAACCTTTTTTGGGTCGAAGGTTCCCCAAAAACTAGGTGGGTTGGCCTTTTTGAACTCTATGAACTTCAGATCCTCAAAGTCAATTTCTATTCTATTTGGATTTCCCCTTTCACCTTGCCTATCCAAGCGTTCCATTATTTGATTGGTAGGTGTAGCTTGTTCTCTCATAATGAAAGCCATCATTCGAAATATGCCCATAATTTCCTCGGGGTCTTCGTGGGCAAGTTTTCTTCATGACCTACTATACCTGCTGGAAGCCATTACTTCCTAGTCGCACAAAACAAAAACATTAAGTTAATCAGACTCAATACTAAGCTAAGTGTGACAGAAACTAATTACATTCCCAGCTAAGCAGTCATGCATCTCTAATTCCTATATCCTATCTGAATAGAAAAAATTCATCATATGACATTAACTAAGAATTCTAGACCATGCTGAAAGCATAGTCAGTCCAATTCTCAAGTCTAGTTAGGACAAGTTGCTTTGATACCAAAATGTGACATCCTCCTAAGTACAATATTATGCTCAAGTCATAATATCACACTTAGGGATTGCTACTAAAAATTAATAGACCTTGTATGCTTATTAGTTTTAGTTCCGAGAAAATAACACAATATCCATTATTGTAATACAGAGTAGATGTATAAACAAGCGAATAGGGACAACAGAAATTCTCTTATATCACAATAGTAACTAATAGGTTACGTAATCAAGCTGTTAAACTTGCATCACAATCCTTCAAAAACATAAACAGCTCTACAAAAAGCTCCAACTATCGAAATAGCCATCCAGTCTCGATTCGAACATCCCAATATGGTTCTCATTAATATCTTTTGAGCTGTCTGGAGGCAACATGGGATCACATATAAGAGTGAAAATTTTCTCATTAGGCATCGTACTAGACAATCAATGTTATTGTCATTGTTCTAACTACCTTAGTTTATTAAGAAAAGTGTGATCTCATACATAAGGATAAATGTTCATTCATCAAGTTTTAGAAAACATGTCCTTCTGAAGTAGGTTAATTTTAATTCATACAGTTTGATCTAGCATGAAATAATCATATGACAAATAGAGATACATGGTTTTGACAGATTAACTATCTAATAAAGGTAGATGCATTACATGCTCATGAATGATGACTTGATGCACTTTCTCATTTGCTTTCTTACTTGCCACATGCCTTTAATTTTTACTACCCTTGGATACCTTGATTTGGTAAATGAGCTCATTTCATGACCGTTGTCACACAATACTAATTAACAAGGGGATCCACGTGCCTCTAAATTAGGAGGGATCTCATTTTGGCCATTCCTTTAAATTGAAGGGATCTCACCTAGCCATATGCCTTCAAGATAGAGGGATCTTATCTGGCTATGTGTCTTTAAGGTAAAGGGATCTCATCTAGCCATATGCCTCTAAGGCAGAGGGATGTCATCTGGCCACATGCCTTCAAAGTAGAGGGATCTCATAGTCTTCATATAATTGCCTTGAAGTGGAGGGATCTCATAACTGCCTCTAAGTGAAATGATTTTATAATTGTTTGCCTTTAAATGGATGGATCCCATAACAGCCTCAAAATGAAGTGATCTCATAAATATAATATAACTTGATTGTAAACATGATGTACCTAATACATAAAACCTATCCCGGATTTAGAACATTCACCAAATTTAGTTTTAGATCATTTTAGGTTCAAGTAAGAAACTCAAAACCTGGAGACATGGGTAAGTCAATTTAGGGCTGAGCTTGGAACTCGGAACTTGGAAGCCTCAAGTGGTAAGTCAAGTTAGGTTTTGGTTAGGGAATCGAGACTTGAAGCCAAGATGAACTTGGAACTTGCATCAATTCTAATTTCAGCTTCCTTATCTTTTGCCACGTAAACTCAGAACCTGAGACATGCAGGCATCCTTATTCATGGTAGGGTGGAACCTAGACCTCGAATCTTAACTTGCAATCCTAGTACACAACCCTGAACCCCCGACCTCGTAACCAGGTCATGATAAGTAAAAGCCAATGTACCTTATCATTCACTTTTCTAGGGTGAGTATTCTAATCTCACTTAAATTGTCTCTTCCTATGAACTCGAAATTCGAAACACTGGTTTCTACTTCATGAAAATGGAACCCGAGATGCCAACCCTGAGCCTGGGATAATAGTCTTATTTTGGGGCTGATTTGGATCTCAAAATAGGAAAAATTACTAAAATTCCAATTCTTATCCCTTTGCTCTAGAATTTTATATGCTTATTCTTACTTAAACTTCCTTTCAAACAAACAAAGTCCCATTGAATTTAGTTAAGCATAGCTTAAGATGTAATCTCCACATTGGGGCTATTCTGTTTTAAGACTCATAAAGCATGGGATAAGTTCGTGGAATTACTGGGAGTAACTTGCTAGGAGTTTAGCTCTCAAAATTACATAGTTGTTTTCCTATGTGTTAACTTTCTAGCAAAATTGGTTGCACTCTAAAATGATTTATAGAACTTCAGATATTGAGTGTTGAACCTAGATTGCTCAGTGATGCTCTTTTTAGAATAGGCCAAATTTTAAAAATCATAACTTTCTCTTCTGAATTCCTATAGAATTATATCTTATATGGAGAAACTTCTCTCTGAGTTAGCCTTTCACGAAAAATTAGATTCAATCTATTTTGGATTTCCTAGCTTCGGATAAAAGGGTCAAAGTACTAACTACCTAGATTTTTCACTATAGATCAACTCTGCTTTTAACTTACTTTCAGTCAATATATCAACAACTCATCAATAGCTGAACCAAAAATTTTAAGATATACAAATGCATGGCTAAATACCATCAAATCCTAACTTAAATATTCATACTAAGAGAGCTAATAAGACTTGACTTCAATTTTTCATACACACATATATAAGAGTACTCAAGTGCTAGGATTACCTACCTTACTTCCAATGTTTGAAATTTCTTAGCCTGGTTCCTTGAAGCTTGTTTCACCTTCAATCTACCTAAAGTATGGTCACTCTTTCTAACTCTTGTCTTGGCCAAAAATTGTATTTAGGCAAAAGGAAGAGATTTTGGATTTAATCTTGTGTTTTAGGAGAGTAGTGATAGTTAGGATGGGTATAGGTTTATGAGAGAAGTAGCAAGGTGCATGTATGGATGAGTTAGGAAGAAAAATAGAGGATGAAGGAAAAAAAAAGCTGCTACGGTTGAGGATGGACAGAATGAAAGGTTTGTTTTGTTAATTCTTATTTAATTTTATAATTATTTTAGAGTAAAGGTGTTAGGTTTATTTCGTGGTTTATATTTTTCTTTGCTTGCTAATCCTTGTGGTTAGATTCTAACCACTTAACTCGCCAACCAACTAGGTGGTCACCTTCATAGCCATACAATATTAAATGTCACATAATGTAAAAATTTCTTTTAACATTTATAGAAATCACATGGCATAACATAAAATCCACATAACTTATAGAATTAACATATTTCTTACATAATTTTTCTCTAAATTTTCACCCCCTCTCTTATATATGTTTGTTTTTCTTTTGATTTCTTTTTACTAATAATCATTAATAGTATTATTTATAGTTACAGTTAAATCAGGATGTTACATCCACTTTTTCAGGTCATGCTACTATCTTTTCTACATCATGCCGCCACCATAGTGTCGCCGCTCACCTCCACCGTGCTTCGCTCCATTGCTAGTACTGTGGACTGCCATGTGGCCTCCAACCATGCCAACATGAACCACTGCTCCTGTATATCATGCTTGTAGTATTCATCCATTCTTTCCTTGATCCTCATTAAAGGCAATGACAAACTGAAAACGAGCATGATGCTAAAGCGGAGCACCTAGTAAGACACCTAAAAAGGTCTTGTAGCCACATCATCGTTGAAACTAGCAAACCATCAGGGTCCATACTTCACACTCAGACAGAAAGTTGCCATCTTATAGATCTCTAACCAATACCGGGAAAGAGCACCCAAAGCGACACCAAAAGGAACTTGTGGCCAAATCATTGACAATCAAAGTGGTAACAACAAAGGACCACAATAGTAGCCATTGCATCCTTGTCGAGCATGCTTGGAAAGGAGCTTCAAGGGCTAGCCAACACCATTGAACATGAAGCAATCTTCTACCAAAAATGATAAGGGAATAATGAAGCATGGAGATATGTGGCTCACTGCAAGCCTAAAGAGGTCTGGTGGTAGGCCCTTGTGAAGCTTCTAAGGTTTTTGTTTTTGTTTGTTTCCCTAAGTGTCTTTTTGGTGTGAGAGAGAGAGAAAGAGAGAAAGCTATAAGAGGTGATATTTTATCTCTTTCTACATTTTCTTCTCCTCTATCTTTATCTTCGTATTCTTCTTCTTGTCTTTTAACAAAGCCCTTAGCTTCACCTGCTAACATTTGTCTTTACTTGCCTCTTCTTTTGATGCTAAGCTTCTCTTAGAAATAATCATAGCTGTGTTGCAAGGTAATATTGAGAACCTTGTGTTGTCTTCATGGAACTCTTTTATACCACTATGCTGGTGGTGGGGCATCAATTGGGTGTTCTCCAATGGCTTGCTTCTACTATGTAATGAATTTTTCACACCACAATCGACCAAATTCTCACTTTACAATGACCTTTCTGTCAACTTGCTCTTTCGTTATCTTTTATCTACCAATCTCTTTGATTCACTCCCTAGAGAGCTTGGACAGGTCCCTTTGCTTTAAAGCCTTTACTTTGACTTCAATTCCTCGAAAGGAACTATCCTTGAGCTAGACTACATTTCCTCCCTCTTTACCATTGATTTGACCGACAATTTGCTTAGTGGGGTTGTGCACGCATTAATTTGTGTGATAGGGTTGTTTTACTTAGACTCCATGGAAATTTACTATTTGAGTCTCTTCATGAACTTGCATTGTCAAACTCTTCTTGCAAGAGTTTGTAATTTCTTGACTTTGGTAGCTACAAGTTTTTTGGGAGTTTCCCTAAATTCATTACTAGGTTTTGTTAATTGAAATAACTTGACTTGGGGAATAATATGATGATGGGCTCAATACATACCTCAAAGCTTAGCTAGGCTAAGGAATGCAAGACTAAAGCTTTCACAAAATAATTTTAGTGGGTTTTGCCTTTTTTTGGAAAATCCAAATTTGGAGTGTGGGGTTCTAAAGGGAGTAGCCTTAGCTTGCATGGACCACCTTTGGCAAGTTGTGGTGGGGCTTCTAGACTAAGTTTTGATGCAATTATTGTAACAATTTGATTATAGGAGTCATTGTACTCTACTAATTTGATGTTATGCTTAAGTCATAGCATTAAATTAGGTAGTCTGTGTTACTATGTTAACGTTCTGCTTAAATCTCGTGATTAGTATCACTAAACCGTTGAAACGGCGCCCTGTTACATAATAGACGTGAATAGCGTTATAAAACGTAATAAAGTTTAATATAATATAACAGAAAGATACGAATAAGTGATATATTATCAACTGTATACATACATATGTAGATTGGAAGCCAAAGCTTCAGTCTATACATATATATGTTAAAAGCAGACGAAATAAAGGAATAGCAAAATTCCTATTACTAAAAAGTAGAGATAGACTAGCAAGAGCTGGCTGTGTCCAACGAGTCCAACTCGGAGTCATGGCGAAGCTACAGGACTGGGATCTCAGTGTAAAGAGCGGTCGTTGAGCCCTTCGCTTGCGTTTGAGAATGGCGCGGAAATACAACATGGGGTGACAATTTCAAGAAATTCTCAGTAGGGTCTATGTATAACATTCTTCTGACGTCACATACATTCTTAGTTGCCTCGGTTTTTATATAATTATAAAAACATGTGTACAAATTAGGCTATTCGCTTTAATGAGTTCAAGGAAAAGTTTGGTCCGAGACAAGGTTCAGTTTTACTTTAGTTAACATAAGAAACAGAACAGATTATAATGAATAGTATAAATGAATAAATGGCAGTAAATAAACATGATAAATAACTGTAAACATCTTAATATAACCATTCCATGTAATCATGCATTCATGTAATCATGCATGCTCATTCTTGATTCTTCCTTGATAAGCTTTTTCCATTACTTTTCATCATTTTCCATCTCTTGGTCCCCTGAGAGTTCTTAGCTATTTAGACTCCTGGGTAATAGTCTGCTTATCAGGATCGAGCTCGTTCCTATATAGGAATGCCGGGTTTACTTTCCTCGACCTTCCTACTGATCTATTCCCCTTAACTTCTTATCCGGGGCTGGCCCAAGTAGCATGGAACTTTCATAGAGACATAATCCTTTTCATAACTTTCATAACTTTCTTGAAAATGCACATGCATTAACATGTAATTCATAATTTGTGCATGGGTTCTACCGAAATTTTGGCAGCATAACAGAACATGTCTGCTTCCCCGTGAATAGTGCCAGCCAACCAGTACATCAATTTATCTCAAAGAACACAACATCACATTTATATTCCAACATTAAACTCATATCAACATCAAATTCATTAAGGCAGAATTCCTGCCTCAGCATATTCAACCAACCCGGTTTTTATAATTCAAGCCATAATTTCCATTTAACTCATTTGGACCTCAAATTTGATTATGTTAAAGTGTTGTGTGTCTATTTTCTAACCTCTTTGGTCCCATCTAATTTTGATATCTATAGCTTAAGATATTTAGGTTTTATCACGGCCTGCCCAGTGGCTAGCCAGAATCAAGCACCTAAAAGTAAAAATCTACCATAAATCGAAAACTGACTCAAATTATACGAAATTGGACTCATATTAAAGCTAACAGGGTACCATTTCATTTTCAAAAAGTTACATTCCATTTGACTTAGTAGGGCTCGAGTTACAAGCCCCAGATTCTGACCTTCCTAAACTGCCCTGTTCTGGCATGGTTTGGACATAGGGCAACTTTCTTGGATCACTGGGAGTAACTGGGACCTTATCAAATTTTGAAATTTTTATGGGACATTCTCCTATGTGTAAGCTTTTTAAAAAAGTTAGTTCCACTCATTTTCAAGTAGTATAGGGCAAGTTCTTCCCTGAATAACCCAGTCTGCCCAGAACTAGAGTCAAAACCCTAGGTCGAAATTCAAAAATTCATATCTCCCTCAATTCTAATCCAAAAGCAGTATATGATTTGTGTATGGAAATTACTAGATGTCTAGTTTTATATAAAAATAGTTTCACCCAATTTAAATGGTTGTCAACGGAGCCGTACACTCCGCCGTACGGACTATCGAGGGTTTTTGGTTCTTCAGCCCCTTAGCTCTTCTTATTTCTATTCTTTCTTGCTTCAAATTCGATTTTAACCAAACAAACAGCCCAAAACCAATCACATTCCATCATAATCATTCATTTAACACATCAACAATCATGAAGATAATCCAAGCTCAGCCAGCCAAGACCACAGAACTGAAGCAAGAATCAAAACTCCTACCTTTATTTCATGTGATTTTGCTAGAATTTGAAGGCTTGGATGAGCAAGGCTTGAATTGGCTTGATGTTGGCTGGAGTTTGGTTTATGAAGAAGAGAGAAAGAGAGCTGAATGAGAGGAGAGAAAAGGGCACTGGAATGTGGCCTGAAGTGGGTGATAAAAGGGTGAAAAATCTGATTGCATTTGAGTGGTTTATCTTGAATTTGATTGGTCCAAAATGCTTGGCTGAAATTCAGCCAAGCTTCTCCATGAAGTGTGGCCTTTGTTGCGCCACTTTTGGGTGGTAAGTGGCTGAGTTATCAGCCACTAAAAATAGGGTTTAAAGCTTGCAATTCTATTGGTTCGGTGCTGACAATTTAAAATACCGTAATGTTACCGATTTCCTTTAAATCGGTAAATCGGTTTTCAATAAAATTTTCAATAAAATCGCACGCAGAAAGTCAGGTCCTCCTTTAACTGTATTGATTCAGGTTCTAGGGAGTGGGTAGGGTCAGGTAGATACTTTCAGAGTTGGGGGACATGAAAAACATCATGGAGGTTTGATAGATGTGGAGGCAAAGCGACTCGGTATGCAACTGATTCGATTTACTTTAGGATTTGAAAGGGACCAATGAAGTGAGGATTTAGTTTCCTAGCTTTGATTGCTCAACCAATCCCTGTGGTAGGAGTAACCTTCAAAAATACGTGATCTCCTTCCTGAAATTCCAGAGGTTTCCTCCTGGTATCCGCGTAACTCTTTTGGCGGCTCTAAGCGACAAGCATCTTGCTCCGTATTTTCTTGATCTGCTCGGTAGTCTACTTGACTAAATCAAGCCCCAATAGAGCTGATTCTCCTATCTCATACCAGCATAAGGGAGATTGGCGCTTTCGTTCGTATAATGCTTTGTAAGGAGCCATGCCGATGCTAGCGTGATAGCTATTATTGTATGCGAACTCGGCCAATAGTAAGTATCGATCCCAATTTCCGCGTTGCTCCAGCATATAAGCTCATAGCATATCCTCCAAGGTTTGAATCGTCTTTTCGGTTTGGCCATCTGTTTGTGGGTGATATGCAGTGCTTAGACACAGTTTCGCACCGAACGCCTTCTGTAAAGCTCCCCAAAATCGTGAGGTAAACCTCGGGTCTCGATCAGAGATGACAGTTGAAGGGGTCCCATGCAACCGTATAATCTCTTGAATATACAGTTGAGCTAGTTTTTCTAGCGGATAATTTGCTCGAATGGGCAAAAAATGAGCAGACTTGGTTAATCTGTCCACAATGACCCATATAGCATCATATCCTGTTGATGTCCTTGGTAACCCCATTATAAAATCCATGGAGATACTCTCCCACTTCCACTCAGGGATTTCCAAGGGTTGTAACATCCCAGAAGGCTTCTGATATTCCGCTTTCACCTTCTGACAAATCAAGCACTTGCCTACGAAGCTTGCCACATCTAACTTCATGCCCGGCCATTAAAACATTTTCTTGAGGTCTTGATACATCTTGGTTATGCCAGGATGTACGGTGAATTCGCCTCTATGTGCTTCTTCTAAGATTCTTCTTCGGAGATCGTCCCTTTCAGGAACACACACTCTGTCGTGGCACCGCCAGATGCCTTCTTTATCTTGGGCAAAACCCGTTAATTTCCCTGATTGCACGAGACTAAGCGTATGTTGAAAGTTAGCTTCCTGCTGCTGTGCTTGCCGAATCTGGTCCTTAAAGCTACTGGTTATCTTAATTTGGTGTAACTGAAGAGTCTTGGGTGTTGTAAGAATCCCCAAATTAAGATTTCGAAAACTTTCAATAAGTTCCGTCTCTTTAATCATCATCCAAGCGACAGTCAATGATTTCCTGCTCAATGCATCTGCCATGACGTTTGCCTTACTTGGGTGGTATTTCAACTCAAATTCGTAGTCTTTAAGGAGTTCCATCCATCTCCGCTGCCTCATATTCAATTCCTTCTGATCGAAGAGGTACTTCAAACTCTTATGATCAAAAAAGACCTCGAACTTCACTCCGTACAGGTGATGTCTCCATATCTTCAGAGAAAATACTACTGTTGCTAATTCGAGGTCGTGAGTCGGGTAGTTCCTTTCATGTGGCTTCAATTGCCTGGAGGCATACGCGACCACCTTTCTGGTTTGCATCAACACGCACCCTAACCCTTGTTGGGAAGCATCGCAATAGACCTCAAATGGTCCATAAGGGTCTGGTAATGCTAATACTGGCGTCGTGGTCAATTTCCTCTTCAAATCCTGAAAACTCTACTCGCACTCCGGCATCCACTCGAATGGGACATTCTTTCTGGTTAACTTGGTCAAGGGTAAGGCTATTCGAGAAAAATCCTTAACGAATCGCCTGTAATATCCAGCTAAGCCTAGAAAACTTCTGACTTCTGAGACTGTGGTTGGCCACTCCTAGTTCATAACTGCTTCTATTTTGCTGGGGTCGACAAAGATTCCTCCAGATAACACTACGTGGCCGAGAAATTTTACCTCCTTCATCCAAAATTCAATTTGGATAATTTAGCGTAGAGTTTCTTTTCCCTGAAAATTTGTAGAACTAACTGTAAGTGTTCCGCATGCTCTTGCTCTGTCTTCGAGCAGACCAGTATGTCATCGATGAACACCACTACAAATTTATCCAGATATGGGCGAAATGTTCGATTCATGTAATCCATGAATACTGCTAGTGCGTTTGTCAGCCCAAACGACATCACAGTATACTCATAGTGCCCGTAAGGAGTTCGAAAAGTTGTCTTAGGGATATCTTGTTCTCGAACTTAGATTTGGTGATATCCAGAACATAAGTTGATCATGGAAAATATTGTTGCACCCTGTAGTTGGTCCATGAAATCATCAATCCTTGGCAGTGGATATTTATTCCTAATTGTCACTTTGTTCAGCTGCCTATAATCCACGCATAAGTGCATGCTTCCATCTTTCTTCTTGACCAACAAGACCAAAGCTCCACATGGCGATGCACTTGGATGTATGAATCCTTTTTCTAAAAGCTCTTTGATTTATCTTTTTAGTTCCGCCAGTTCTATAGGTGACATTCGATACGGAGCTATAAATATTGGTCCCGCACCTGGAACCAACTCGATGGTAAACTCAATCTCTTTCTCCGGAGGGAATTCAGGAATATCCTCTAGAAAAACATCTGGATACTCCCTGACAACCGGAATCTCCCCTAGTTCCTGCTCAGCTTTTACCGCATTAGCTGACAAGAGGATATACCCTTGATTCTTTGGCACGAAAGAGTTCAGGTAGAAGAGTGTTGCAGTTTGGGATTCAGAGAGTGAGACAGAGGGGAGTACCACTATCTTATCAAAGCAATTGAGTACAAGCCGATTAGCAGAAAGCTAATCCATGCCTAGAATTACATCAAGACCAGATAGAGGGAGGCAAATCAAATTGGCAGCAAAGGTCCTGTCCTCAATTCGAAGAGAAACATTGATGCATATTTGAGTAGTTCTAACAGGCGCATTCGTAGGAGTAGAAACCAATAGATCATAAGGTAATTTAAAAATTGGCAATTGCAAAGCAGCTACACAGTTATGAGAAATAAATGAATGTGAGGCACCCGAATCATAGAGTATAGTTAGAGTCTCACCGTCCACATCACAAGTGCCTTAGATTAATCCTTCTGACTTATCAGCTTCTTCTGTGCTCATAGTAAAGACCCGTCCTTGTCGCTGGGGTTGAGGCGGCTGTGATGTATTCGTAGTCAGACTTTCATAAATCTTGTGGCATGGCTTGACACATCCATAGCAGACATTGTGGCCTGCCAAACACGGCCGATCGCCATCATTCTTCCCGCATTTTGTACACGTTGGATTTGGAAAAGGCCTTTGGGGCTGCTTGCCTTTGTTACTGGCGTGAAATCTCATTGTTGTTGTACGTTGGGCTTGAATCTTGGGCCTTGCGGGGCCAACTGCCTCTTGGAATTCCCACCAGATGCCCTGGCTGCAGCTAATTTCGAATTGCAATTCTCCACAAGTCGGCATTTGTTCACCAATGTAGGGAAATCGCTAATCTCCATTGGCTCGATTGCGGTGAGAATGACCTCTTGTAACCCTCCTTCAAACTTGATGCACTTCCAAACTTTGTCTGGATTCCTCTGATAAATTATGGAGAATTTGCATAGCTCTATAAATCGGGCAATATATTCGGGTACTGTCCGATTTCCTTGACGCAACTGCATAAACTCGAGTTCCTTAGCATTTCGAATCGAAGCAGGAAAGTACTTCTGGTAGAATACATCCTTGAACATCATCCAGGTGATTGTCATCTGAGATTCTTCAAATAGTCTTCGTACGCCGTTCCACCAGAACTCGGCATCTGCCTCAAGCATATAGGTGGCGAAAGTCACCTTCTGATGATCTGAGCAATCTAGGACCGAGAAAATCTTCTCCATGGCTTTGATCCACTCGTCAGCTTTATTAGGGTCATACGCCCCTTGGAAGCTGGGCGGATTCGCCTTTCTGAATTCAGCAAATTTGAGATAATCTAGGTTAGCCTTTGGGCCTTGTGGGTTCCCTTCACATCCTGCTGTAGGTCGCCTGCCTAGCTGTTCTATCATCTGGTGAGCTGCTGCGGCTTGCTCCCTCATTGCGTGGACCATTTCTCGCATTGTGGCCATAAAATCAGTCGAGTTCTCTGGGGCAGGCTCTGCACGTGTTCTTCCTCGCCTTTCGGAAGCCATTAAGTTTTGAGCACACAAAACAAAAGTTATTGAGTTGATCACGCTCAACACTGAGTCTAATGTGCTAGTAAATAACAGCCCACACGGTCAGGCTCTTCATACACATGCACAACTATATCTCAACCACACAGGCAAGATTTGGTGCACATTATCAGCTAAAAATGCAGGATATGCACGAAGCATAGTCAGTCCAATCCTCAGGCCTTAGCAAGGACGAACTGCTCTGATACCAAAAATGTAACACCCTACTAATTTGATGTTATGCTTAAGTCATAGCATTAAATTAGGCAATCTGTGTTACTGTGTTAACGTTCTGCTTAAATCTCGTGATTAGTATCACTAAACCATTGAAACGGCGCGCTATTACATAATAGATGTGAATAGCGTTATAAAACGTAATAAAGTTTAATATAATATAACAGAAAGATACGAATAAGTGATATATTATCAACTGTATACGTACATATGTAGATTGGAAGCCAAAGCTTCAGTCTATACATATATATGTTAAAAGCAGACGAAATAAAGGAACAGCAAAATTCCTATTACTAAAAAGTAGAGATAGACTAGCAGGAGCCGGCTGTGTCCAACGAGTCCAACTCGAAGTCATGGCGAAGCTGCAGGACTGGGATCTCAGTGTAAAGAGCGGTCGTTGAGCCCTTCGCCTGCGTCCGAGAATGGTGTGGAAATACAACACGGGGTGAGAATTTCAAGAAATTCTCAGTAAGGTCTATGTATATCGTTCTTTTGACGTCACATACATTCTTAGTTGCCTCGGTTTTTATATAATTATAAAAACATGTGTACAAATTAGGCTATCCGCTTTAATGAGTTCAAGGAAAAGTCTGGTCCGAGGCAAGATTCAGTTTTACTTTAGTTAACATAAGAAACAGAACAGATTATAATGAATAGTATAAATGAATAAATGGCAGTAAATAAACATGATAAATAACTGTAAACATCTTAACATAACCATTCCATGTTATCATGTGTTCATGTAATCATGCATGCTCATTCTTGATTCTTCCTTCATAAGCTTTTTCCATTACTTTTTATCATTTTCCATCTCTTGGTCCTCTGGGAGTTCTTGGCCATTTAGACTCCTGGGTAATAATCTGCTTATCAGGATCGAGCTCGTTTCTATGGAATGCCGGGTTTACTTTCCCCGACCTTCCCATTGATCTATTCCCCTTAACTTCTTATCCGGGGCTGGCCCATGTAGTAGGGAACTTTCATAGAGACATAATCCTTTTCATAACTTTCATAACTTTCTTGAAAATGCACATGGATTAACATGTAATTCATAATTTGTGCATAGGTTCTACTGAAATTTCGGCAGCATAACAGAACATGTCTGCTTCCCCGTGAATAGTGCCAGCCAACCAGTACATCAATTTATCTCAAAGAACACAACATCACATTTATATTCTAACATTAAACTCATATCAACATCAAATTCATTAAGGCAGAATTCCTGCCTCAGCATATTCAACCAACCCAATTTTTATAATTCAAGCCATAATTTCCATTTAACTCATTTGGACCTCAAATTTGATTATATTAAAGTGTTGTGTGTCTATTTTCTAACCTCTTTGGTCCCATCTAATTTTGATATCTATAACTTAAGATATTTAGGTTTTATCACGGCACATGATGGCTAGCCAGAATCAAGCACCTAAAAGTAAAAATCTACCATAAATCGAAAACTGACTCAAATTATACGAAATTGGACTCATATTAAAGCTAACAGGGTAAAGTTTCATTTGCAAAAAGTTACACTCATTTGATATAGTAGGGCTCAAGTTACAGGCCCCGAATTCTGACCTTCCTAAACTGCCCTGTTCTGGTATGGTTTGGACATAGGGCAACTTTCTTGGATCATTGGAAGCAACTGGGACCTTATCAAATTCTGAAATTTTTTTGGGACATTCTCCTATGTGTAAGCTTTCTGACAAAGTTAGTTCCACTCATTTTCAAGTAGTATAGGGCGAGTTCTACCTTGAACAACCCAGTCTGCCCAGAACTAGAGTCAAAACCCTAGGTCGAAATTCAAAAATTCATATCTCCTTCAATTCTAATCCAAAAGCCTTATATGATATGTCTATGGATATAAAAATGGTTCCACCCAATCTAATCGGCTGTAGGCGGAGTTGTACACTCCGCCGTACGGACTGTCGAGGGTTTTTGGTTCTTCAGCCCCTCAGCTTTTTTATTTCTATTCTTTCTTACTTCAAATTCGATTTTAACCAAACAAACAGCCCAAAACCAATCACATACCATCATAATCATTCATTTAACACATCAAAGATCATGAAAATAATCCAAGCTCAGCCAGCCACGACTACAGAACTGAAGCAAGAATCAAAACTCCTCCTTTGTTCTAAGTGATTTTGCTAGAATTTAAAGGCTTGGATGAGCAAGGCTTGAATTGGCTTGATGTTGGCTGGAGTTTGGTGTATGAAGAAGAGAGAAAGAGAGCTGAATGAGAGGATAGAAAAAGGCACTGGAATATGGTCTGAAGTGGGTGATAAAAGGGTGAAAAATCTGATTACATTTGAGTGGTTTATCTTGAATTTGATTGGTCTAAAATGCTTGGCTAAAATTCAGCCAAGCTTCTCCATGAAGTGTGGCCTTTGTTGTGCCACTTTTGGGTGGTAAGTGGCTGAGTTATCAGCCACTAAAAATAGGCTTTAAAGCTTGCAATTCCATTGGTCTGGTTCCGATAGTTTAAAATACCGTAATGTTACTGATTTCCTTTAAATCGGTAAATCGATTTTCAATAAAATTTTTATGAACTCTCTTATACTCTAACTTAATTCTCTCTTATCTAAACTCAAGTAATTGCTAATCAATTGGTTCTAAATAATTATGTAACCGTATTTTGATTATTCTCAATTATTCGATAGAACCGAATAATCAGGCGAAAAACAGTGGATGTTACATTACCACCCTCCTTAAAAAAAATTTTGTCCTCAAAATTTAGTACCTAAGAATAGTTCAGGATACTCTCTTCTCATATCAGATTCCAGCTCCCAAGTGTAGTCCTCGGCACCTCCTTCTCCCTATGCTGCTTCTACTAATTGCACGGTCTTGTTCCGAAGTTGTCTGCTACTTCTATCTACGATCCGTGCTGGTCGTACGCAGAAGGTCAGGTCCTCCTTTAACTGTATTGATTCGAGTTCTAGGGAGTGGATAGGGTCAGGTTGATACTTTCGGAGTTGGGAGAGATGAAAAACATCATGGAGGTTTGATAGATGTGGAGGCAAAGCAACTCGGTATGCAACTGATCCGATTTGCTTCAGGATTTGAAAGGGACCAATGAAGCGAGGATTTAGTTTCCTGGCTTTGATTGCTCTACCAATCCCCGTGGTAGGAGTAACCTTCAAAAATACATGGTCTCCTTCCTGAAATTCCAGAGATTTCCTCCTGGTATCCGCGTAACTCTTCTGGCGGCTCTGAGCGACAAGCATCTTACTCCGTATTTTCTTGATCTGCTCGGTAGTCTGCTCGACTAAATCAGGCCCCAATAGAGCTGATTCTTCTGTCTCATACCAGCATAAGGGAGATTGGCACTTTCATCCGTACAATGCTTCGTAAGGAGCTATGCCGATGCTAGCATGATAGCTATTGTTGTATGCAAACTCTGCCAATGGTAAGTATCGATCCCAATTTCCACCTTGCTCCAGTATATAAGCTCGTAGCATATCCTCCAAGGTTTGAATCGTCCTTTCGGTTTGGCCATCTATTTGTGGGTGATATGCAGTACTTAGATATAGTTTCGCACCGAATGCCTTCTGTAAAGCTCCCCAAAATTGTGAAGTAAACCTCGAGTCTCGATCACAGATGATAGTTGAAGGGATCCCATGCAATCGTATAATCTCTGGAATATACAGTTGAGCTAGTTTTTCCAGCGAATAATTTGCTCGAACGGGCAGGAAATGAGCAGACTTGGTTAATCTGCCCACAATGACCCATATAGCATCATATCCTGTTGATGTCCTTGGTAACCCCATTATAAAATCCATGGAGATACTCTCCCACTTCCACTCAGGGATTTCCAAGGGTTGTAACATCCCAGAAGGCTTCTGATGTTCGGCTTTCACCTTCTGACAAATCAAGCACTTGCCCACGAAGCTTGCCACATCTGACTTCATGCCCGGCCATTAAAACATTTTCTTGAGGTCTTGATACATCTTGGTTATGCCAGGATGTACGGTGAATTCGCCTCTATGTGCTTCTTCTAAGATTCTTCTTCGGAGATCGTCCCTTTCAGGAACACACACTCTGTCGTGGCACCGCCAAATGCCCTCTTTATCTTGGGCAAAACCCGTTAATTTCCCTGATTACACGAGACTAAGCGTATGTTGAAAGTTAGCATCCTGCTGCTGTGCTTGCCAAATCTGGTCCTTAAAGCTACTGGTTATCTTAATTTGGTACAACTGAAGAGTCTTGGGAGTTGTAAGAATCCCCAAATTAAGATTTCAAAAACTTTCAATAAGTTTCGTCTCTTTAATCATCATCCAAGCGACAATCAATGATTTCCTGCTCAACGCATCTGCCACGACGTATGCCTTACTCGGGTGGTATTTCAACTCAAATTCGTAGTCTTTAAGGAGTTCCATCCATCTCCGCTGCCTCATATTCAATTCCTTCTGATCGAAGAGGTACTTCAAACTCTTATGATCAGAAAAGACCTCGAACTTCACTCCATACAGGTGATGTCTCCATATCTTCAGAGCAAATACTATTGCTGCTAATTCGAGGTCGTGAGTCGGGTAGTTCCTTTCATGTGGCTTCAATTGCCTGGAGGCATACGTGACCACCTTTCTGGTTTGCATCAACACGCACCCTAACCCTTCTTGGGAAGCATCGCAATAGACCTCAAATGGTCCATAAGGGTCTGGTAACGCTAATACTGGCGTCGTGGTCAATTTCCTCTTCAAATCCTGAAAACTCGCACTCCGGCATACACTCGAACGAGACATTCTTTCTGGTTAACTTGGTCAAGGGCAAGGCTATTCGAGAAAAATCCTTAACGAATCGCCTGTAATATCCAGCTAAGCCTAGAAAACTTTTGACTTCTGAGACTGTGGTTGGCCACTCCTAGTTCATAACTGCTTCTATTTTGCTGGGGTCGACAGAGATTTCTCCAGATGACACTACATGGCCGAGAAATTTTACCTCCTTCATCCAAAATTCACATTTGGATAATTTAGCGTAGAGTTTCTTTTCCCTTAAAATTTGTAGAACTAACTGTAAGTGTTCCGCATGCTCTTGCTCTGTCTTTGAGCAGACCAGTATGTCATCAATGAACACCACTACAAATTTATCAGATATGGGCGAAATGTTCGATTCATGTAATCCATGAATACTGTTGGTGTGTTTGTTAGCCCAAACGACATCACAGTATACTCATAGTGCCCGTAACGAGTTCGAAAAGCTGTCTTAGGGATATCTTGTTCTCGAACTTGGATTTGGTGATATCCAGAACGTAAGTCGATCTTGGAGAATACTGTTGCACCCTGTAGTTGGTCCATGAGATCATCAATCCTTGGCAGTGGATATTTATTCTTAATTGTCACTTTGTTCAGCTGCCTATAATCCATGCATAAGCGCATGCTTCCATCTTTCTTCTTGACCAACAAGACTGGAGCTCCCCATGGCGATGCGCTTGGCCGTATGAATCTTTTTTCTAAAAGCTCTTTGATTTATCTTTTTAGTTCCGTCAATTCCATAGGTGACATTCGATACGGAGCTATAGATATTGATCCCGCACCTCGAACCAACTCGATGGTAAACTCAATCTCTCTCTTCGGAGGGAATTGAGGAATATCCTCTGGAAAAACATCCGGATACTCCCTGACAACCGGAGTCTCCTCTAGTTCCTGCTTAGCTTCTACCGCATTAGCTGACAAGAGGATATACCCTTGATTATTTGGCACGAAAGAGTTCAGGTAGAAGACTGTTACGGTTTGGGATTGAGAGAGTGAGACAGAGGGGAGTACCACCATCTTATCAAAGCAATTGAGTACAAGACGATTGGCAGAAAGCCAATCCATGCCCAGAATTACATCAAGACCAAATAGAGGGAGGCAAATCAAATTGGCGGTAAAGGTCCTGCCCTCAATTCGAAGAGAAACATTGATGTATATTTGAGTAGTTCTAACAGGCCCATAGGTAGGAGTAGAAACTAATAGATCATAAGGTAATTCAGAATTTGGCAATTGCAAAGCAGCTACACAGTTATGAGAAATAAATGAATATGAGGCACCCGAATCATAGAGTACAGTTAGAGTCTCACCGTCCATATCACAAGTGCCTTAGATTAATCCTTCTGACTTATCAGCTTTTTCTGCGCTCATAGTAAAGACCCGTCCTTGTCGCTGGGGTCGAGGCGGCTGTGATGGATTCTTAGTCGGACACTCATAAATCTTGTGGCCTGGCTTGCCACATCCATAGTAGACATTCTGGCCTGCCAAACACGGCTGATCGCCATCATTCTTCCCGCATTTTGTACACGTTGGATTTGGAAAAGGCCTTTGGGGCTGCTTGCCTTTGTTGCCTACTGGCGGAAATCTCCGCTGTTGTTGTACGTTGGGCTTGAATCTTGGGCCTTGCGGGGCCAACCGCCTCTTGGAATTTCCACCAGATGCCCTGGCTGCAGCTAATTTCAAATTGCAATTCTCTACAAGTTGGCATTTGTTCACCAATGTAGGGAAATCGCTAATCTCCATTGGCCCGATTGCGGTGAGAATGTCCTCTTGTAACCCTCCTTCAAACTTGATGCACTTCCAAGCTTCGTTTGGATTCCTCTGATAAATTGTGGACAATTTGCATAGCTCTACAAATCGGGCAATATATTCGGATACTGTCCGATTTCCTTGACGCAGCTGCATAAACTCGAGTTCCTTAGCATTTTGAACCGAAGTAGGAATGTACTTTTGGTAGAATACATTCTTGACCATGGTCCAGGTGACTATGGTCTGAGGTTCTTCAAAAAGTCTTCGTACGCCGTTCCACCAGAACTCGGCGCCTGCCTCAAGCATATAGGTGGCGAAAGTCACCTTCTGATGATCTGAGCAATCTAGGACTGAGAAAATCTTCTCCATGGCTTTGATCCACTCGTCACCTTTATCAGGGTCATACGCCCATCGGAAGCTGGGCGGATTCGCCTTTCTGAATTCAGCAAATTTGAGATAATCTAGGTTAGCCTCTAGGCCATGTGGGTTCCCTTTACATCCTACTGCAGGTCGCCTGCCTAGCTGTTCTATCATCTGGTGAGCTGCCGCGGCTTGCTCCCTCATTGCGTGGGCCATTTCTCGCATTGTGGTCATAAAATCAGTCGAGTTCTCTGGGGCAGGCTCTACACGTGGTCTTCCTCGCCTTCCGGAAGCCATTAAGTTTTGAACACACAAAACAAAAGTTATTGAGTTAATCAGGCTCAACATTGAGTCTAATGTGCTAGTAAATAACAGCCCACATGGTCAGGCTCTTCATACACATGCCCAACTATATCTGAACCATCAAGGCAAGATTTGGTGCACATTATGAACTAAAAATACAAGATATGCGCGAAGCATAGTCAGTTCAATCCTCAGGCCTTAGCTAAGATGAACTGCTTTGATACCAAAAATGTAACACCCTACTAATTTGATGTTATGCTTAAGTCATAGCATTAAATTAGGTAGTCTGTGTTACTGTGTTAACGTTCTGCTTAAATCTCATGATTAGTATCACCAAACCGTTGAAACGGCGCGCTGTTACATAATAGACGTGAATAGCGTTATAAAACGTAATAAAGTTTAATATAATATAATAGAAAGATACAAATAAGTGATATATTATCAACTGTATACATACATATGTAGATTGGAAGCCAAAGCTTCAGTCTATACATATATATGTTAAAAGCAGACGAAATAAAGGAACAGCAAAATTCCTATTACTAAAAAGCAGAGATAGACTAGTAAGAGCTGGCTGTGTCCAACGAGTCCAACTCGGAGTCATGGCGAAGCTACAGGACTGGGATCTCAGTGTAAAGAGCGGTCGTTGAGCCCTTCGCCTGCGTCTAAGAATGGTGCAGAAATACAACACGGGGGGTGAGAATTTCAAGAAATTCTCAGTAGGGTCTATGTATAACTCTCTTCTGACGTCACATACATTCTCAATTGCCTCGATTTTTATATAATTATAAAAACATGTGTACAAATTAGGCTATCCGCTTTAATGAGTTCAAGGAAAAGTCTAGTCTGAGGCAAGGTTCAGTTTTACTTTAGTTAACATAAGAAATAGAACAGATTATAATGAACAGTATAAATGAATAAATGGCAGTAAATAAACATGATAAATAACTGTAAACATCTTAGCATAACCATTCCATGTAATCATGCATGCTCATTCTTGATTCTTCCTTCATAAGCTTTTTCCATTACTTTTCATCATTTTCCATCTCTTGGTCCCCTTGGAGTTCTTGGCCATTTAGACTCCTGGGTAATAGTCTGCTTATCAGGATCGAGTTCGTTCCTATACAGGAATGCCAGGATTACTTTCTCCGACCTTCCCACCGATCTATTCCCCTTAACTTCTTATCTGGGGCTGGCCTAAGTAGCATGGAACTTTCATAGAGACATAATCCTTTTCATAACTTTCATAAATTTCTTGAAAATGCACATGCATTAACATGTAATTCATAATTTGTGCTTAGGTTCTACCAAAATTTCGGCAGCATAACAGAATGTGTTCGCTTCCCCATGAATAGTGCCAGCCAACCAGTACATCAATTTATCTCAAAGAACACAACATCACATTTATATTCCAACATCAAACTCATATCAACATCAAATTCATTAAGGCAGAATTCCTGCCTCAGCATATTCAACCAACCCAGTTTTTATAATTCAAGCCATAGTTTCTATTTAACTCATTTGGACCTCAAATTTGAGTATGTTAAAGTGTTATGTGTCTATTTTCTAACCTTTTTAGTCCCATCTAATTTTGATATCTATAGCTTAAGATATTTAGGTTTTATCACGGCCTGCCCAGTGGCTAGCCAGAATCAAGCACCTAAAAGTAAAAATCTACCATAAATCGAAAACTGACTCAAATTATACGAAATTGGACTCATATTAAACCTAACAGGCTAAAGTTTTATTTGCAAAAAGTTACATTCCATTTGACTTAGTAGGGCTCGAGTTACAAGCCCTGAATTCTGACCTTCCTAAACTGCCCTGTTCTGGCCTGGTTTGGACATAGGGCAACTTTCTTGGATCACTGGGAGCAACTGGGACCTTATCAAATTCTGAAATTTTTATGGGACATTCTCCTATGTGTAAGCTTTCTAACAAAGTTAGTTCCACTCATTTTCAAGTAGTATAGAGTGAATTCTACCCTGAACAACCCAGTCTGCCCAGAACCAGAGTCAAAACCCTAGGTCGAAATTCAAAAATTCATATCTCCCTAATTTCTAATCCAAAAGCCTTGTATGATATGTCTATGGATATAAAAATGGTTCCACCCAATTTAATCGGCTGTAGGCGGAGCCGTACACTCCGCCGTACAGACTGTCGAGGGTTTTTGGTTCTTCAGCCCCTCAGCTCTTCTTATTTCTATTCTTTCTTGCTTCAAATTCGATTTTAACCAAACAAACAGCCCAAAACCAATCACATACCATCATAATCATTCATTTAACACATCAAAGATCATGAAAATAATCCAAGCTCAGCCAGCCAAGACCACAGAATTGAAGCAAGAATCAAAACTCCTACCTTTGTTCCAAGTGATTTTGCTGGAATTTGAAGGCTTGGATGAGCAAGGCTTGAATTGGCTTGATGTTGGCTGGAGTTTGGTGTATGAAGAAGAGAGAAAGAGAGGTGAATGAGATGAGAGAAAAGGGCACTGGAATGTGGTCTGAAGTGGGTGATAAAAGGGTGAAAAATCTGATTGCATTTGAGTGGTTTATCTTGAATTTGATTGGTCTAAAATGCTTGGCTGAAATTTAGCCAAGCTTCTCCATGAAGTGTGGCCTTTGTTGTGCCACTTTTGGGTGGTAAGTGGCTGAGTTATCAGCCACTAAAAGTAGGGTTTAAAGCTTACAATTCTATTGGTCCGGTTCCGATAGTTTAAAATACCGTAATGTTACCGATTTCCTTGAAATCGGTAAATCGGTTTTCAATAAAATTTTTATGAACTCTCCTATACTCTAACTTAATTCTCTCTTATCTAAACTCAAGTAATTGCTAATCAATTGGTTCTAAATAATTATGTAACTGTATTTTGATTATTCTTAATTATTCGATAGAACCGAATAATCAGGCGAAAAACGGTGGATGTTACAGTCATTCTTTTAGCTTCTTTGCTAATTGGCTATATGGAAAACAAGAAGAGGAAGGGGAAAAAGAAAAGATGAAATGAAAGCCATATTTTGTTTAGGATCCATCATAAAATGTTCTGCATTTTAATACTGAGAATATCTGCCAAAGAATTAATAGTGTGCCTAATGCACTGAAAAAAAATTAATAAACAGTAGCTCATGAAAGCATGTTCTAGAAGGTATGCCATTATTTGAAAAGTAGTTTTAAAATAAGGCTTGCATTTGTGAAGTGGCAATGTGAACTCTTGACTCTTATGCCACTGAATTATTCCGTTATAGTTGGTTTTTCTTCCACACTTTGTCAAAAAATAGACCTGATGAATATTAACTTACTTGTATGGTGAATAATTAGATTTTGGGTTGTGTATATGACTACATACATGCATGTAAATACAATATCACTATTAGCCCTATTTTTTTTTAGCAATTGAATGGATTACTTTTATAACATGGTGTCCCATTCATGTTTATTAGTTGAGAAAATGCTAATCTTTTTATCACCAATATACTTAATGGCTTAAGTATATGTTGTACGTCCATACACAATAGGCTAACTGCCCTATGAGTTATTAAAGCTTATGCGATTAACTACATACTTTGCTAGGGGTTGAACTTTAACCTAAGAAATCTTATTGTGAAAGTAAGATCAAGGTCATTATGGTCGTCCTTTTTGTCCATGAGTCATTTGCCTTGTTATCTAATAAAACCATTAATTGTCCTTGATTTGTGTCCACTCTTAGCCTTTATAATAAAAAGAGAAGAAAGGACACCTTCTAAGTATAGCTTAAATATGTAATTTCCAATTGCATTGACATGCCAACAATTGCCTAGTCTTTATTATTCTTAGACATGAGTTGGCCAAAATATTTACATAGTATTGCATATTTGTCAATTCTAAGAAGTCACCTTATTCTTTACTAGTACAACCATACAAATATTAAGTCAATTCTAGCTAGTTATTATCTCTATGAATAATCATGGTATATCAGATTAGGCATCAAAGGAAATAGGGTTGTTTCCTTATCTCCCATTTGCGCAGTATTCTTCACATGTAATTCTTGATCACTTTTATTTATGAGTAATAAATCAAAAACACTATATGATAGCAAGAATTGCAAAATGCCCTAGGAATGGAGGCTACAACATAGTAAGTCTAATTTAGCAACAATTTCTTTTCAAAGCCATGAAATATTGATTGCCAAGCCCCCAATTGTTGATTCCTTCTTGTTATCTATAATCTTGAATGCAATCTTGAATGTTTAAGAAGCCTATCAATGAGATCACTATTCTTTGACAATTATTGGTGATATTAGTTAGCAGGTTTTCATCTCTAAAGGTTATATTGTTGATGTGCGGTTCACTTTCTTGAAGTTCAAGATAAAGGATATGCGAAACATTGTACAATTAAATTTAAATAGTTGTTACGCTTTAGTTATTTGAGAACTTGGCCCATCATTGACCATTATGTTGCAACTCTAATTTTCTACAAAAACTAAAGTAGGAAAATAGGGGTTACACTGGCCTAGGTGACACAAGATTACATTGGGTATAGCAAGACGGTTAGCATATCTCCATATAGGACTTGGTGTCCCAATTATTCATGGACATGTAAGATCCAAGAATATGCTACTAGATGAATTTTTATTACCACACACACTGAGTTCGATCTCAACAAATAATGATTCCTACCATTGTTGATGAAATTGTAGCATTTGCTAGCTAGATTGATGGCTACAAGGCTATTGAGCTTCAGAGAATGAAGAAATATAATTCAAGGACTGATGTTTATGCATTTGGTATATTATTGTTGGAAATCTTGATTGGTAAGAAATTTGGAAAAAAATGTAACTTGGTCAATTTTCTCTTTCTTAAGCCTATATGTTGTTTTGGTGAAATGGCATTAATATACTCGTTGTACTTCCTCTTATATGAAGAAATATTCCTCATCAAATAACATCTTATGCCCTTAGCCATTGTCAATATTGGTTCTTACTATACTTCAGTATTTTTGCAAGAATCACTTCACAGCACTTGTTGCACAAGTTGTTTGTAACATCTCGATTTAATTATGATCATAAATAACACTATTAGAGGTGGAAATGTCCCTCAAACTCGAAAATCAAGTAATAGAAGTCAAGCTTCAAGGCATCATATAACCATAAGTAGGGGTCTTCGCCCTCCGAGTTGGAAATGAACGGAAACAATGACTTCATGCGATGAAGTCAGAAACTGGGGTGGCAGAGGTGGACCCCTTCTCTGTCGAGTGATAGGGTAAGCTCGGAGACCTAGGAAGGGAGTGTCGAGGTCAGAGCTCGGAGACCTAGGAAGGGAGTGTCGAGGTCAGAACTCAGAGACCTAGGAGGGAAGTACTGAAAATCAAAACTGACTAGTAACTGATACATTGTGGACATTCAAACTGGGCAGTTGAAAACGAGACTTATAACCTAGACTTAGCTCAAGAACTTAAGTGGGGTTACTTTATAGACATTGAGAATTAGGGAGATAAAAGTAAACACCTCCAATAACTGAAAAAGTAAACCTTTTCTCTTGAACTCGGAAAGTTGTGAGAACAAGAAAGAAATGGACCCTGTCTCTCTTTAAGTGGCAGGTTAAATCCAGAGTCCGGAACTTGAGATGAAGTGTGAAATGCAAAACTCGAAACTTGGTATGGGGAGTAAGAGTGAAATGTTTCTTGAAGTCCAGAAACCTAGGAGGAGTAGTGAAATGCTAAACTCAGAATCCAAAAACTTGGAAGGAAAGACTGGGAAGTCAAACTTGAAACTCGTAACTTGGGGTAAGGAAGATGTGACTTTTCTTACACTAAGTAACAAGTTAAATTCGAAATTCCATACTCAAGACCCGACATCAAAAAGTGAACAAAGAAAAAGAAGGGGCCAAGAACTTTGAAAGGCTAAGGGGTTAAAATAACTACACTACAAACTTTATATTCATGTGATATAATATAATGTGTGGTTGAAAAATTGGCCACTTAGTCAGTTGGTAGAAACAATGGCCAAATATTTAGCCACATACCTAGGTAAGTAAGGTTAAATATTAACCACATTTTAAACCAACTACCTTTACTATTACTTGATCATAAGATTACACTAAGCATAACAGAAAGACATTTCCATCCTCCTTCCTCATCAGTCGTAGCTCCCATTCCCCTTGTCACCATCCATTTCTCTTCCTTGCTTATCCACCTTTTTGTCCTTTTACCTTCAAAGAAAAACTACATCAATCCTAGCCACTATTCCTTTCATAAGAACACAAGAATAAACCAAAAACTCTTATCCTTAGCCAAACACAATTTTAGCCAAGGCAACGGCTAAAGGGAGTGACCATGTTTTGGGTAGGCTGACGGAGAACAAAGTTTCAAGGAAGTCAAGCTAGAAGGTTACAAGCCATAGAAGTGAAGTACGAAATCCTAAGACTTGAGTTGTTTAGCGTATTTGTTTTTTTTATCTCATTATTTTCTTAATAGAATGTTCAAATAGGGATTAGAGATATTTTTTTTGGTGCTTTCAATGCTCTGAAGTGGTTGGATTTTAGTTATTGATAAGTGGTGGTTGTTGTGTGTGATTAAAAAGGAATTAAGAACTGAATCGAAATGAGAGGAAAACTAGAAGTAAGCAATTCAACCCCATAACTGAAGCTAGGAAAATCAAGATGGATTCAAACTAATTTTACGTGAAAGTTAACTTAGAGTTGAATTTATTCATATACAATATAAGTCCACATGAGCTATGTTGAGAAAGTTATGATTTTTGGAAATAGACCCTACTTGATCGAGGACATCACCAAACAACTTAGGGTTGAGACTTAATTCAATGTAAATATGCATTATTTCTTATTTGATTGAGAAAAAACAAAGTTAGTGTCGTGCTTGGGTTGGAAAGAGTGAATCTGATCAAGTTAGAGAGAGTGAATTTGACACCCTTGAATTAAGTCAGGGAGAGTGAACCTGACGTGGCTATGTCAGAGAGAGATAATCTTGTAATATCCAAAAAAATCTTGTCATTTTTTTTAATTAATTTGTTTGGTTTTATTGAATAAGTGAGATTAATTGGAAATCAATTAAATACTTAATTAGATGCCAATTGAAGGATAATAGAAATTTATTAGATATTAATTAGAGAGATTAGATTTGAGGAAATTAGGATAGACATGTAGAAAGCCTCACAAAATTTTCCCAAACCGTTTTGCCGAATTGAAGGAAAACGACAAAAATTCGGTATTTTGAATGGCCCGAATCGAACTAATAGAATTATTCAACTGAAAGCCCTAGATCTTATGGTCATTAACCTATCCACCTTAACCCCTAGAGGTGGCACCATTTTGGGCCACAACACAAGGAAGAGTGTTGGTTTAATTTGAACCACAAATGCCCAGGACCAATAAAATCACATAAGCCAACCACCACCATTATTAATTCCAAAAATCCCCCTTTGATCCTTAAAAATTTCGGCCTTCTCTCTCTTGCCTCTCCTCCTCCAATTTCTTCTTCTTCTTCTTCTCTTCCTTCATTTCACATCCTCTCAAGCCTTTATCTACTACATTGTACAAAAACCTCAAGTTTTCTCAAGAGATTCACTTGTTAGAGGTAGGATTCCTTAGTTATTGTTGTATTTCTTGAATTAGTGTTTCATGTCAATTCTTTCTTTGTCCATGAAACTACTGTAATATATGGTGTATGGGGTGATTAAGGGTGGATTTAATAGGGTTTTGATGGGTTTAACTCAAAGCTTAGGATGGAAAGCACTAAAATCCCCAAAATAGAATTAGAAAATCTTCGAAAAACCCTAAGCTATCTGTACAAACGTGATGTACGGACCATTATCAAGCCATAAAAATTGAATGAAACTATATGAAACTAGGTTTCTAGGGCTTTCCATACATATAAATTATAAGGCCATTGGATTAGTATTGAGGGAGATACGAATTTTTGAAGTTTGCCCTAAGTTTCTGGCTTTGATTTTGGGCAGGGAAGGATTTTTAGGGCATAACTCGCCCTATATAACTTGGATTTGAGTGAAATAAAATTTTTTAGAAAGCTAAGATGTAGAAGAACTTACCATCAAAATTTTATAGCCAAATTCTTTTTCTATAATTTCTAGTAATTCCTTAAAGTCACCCTTTTTCTGTTAGAATAGAGATAGGGCAACCCAAATCTATCCATTTTGCAAGCTCATAACTGGAGCTCTCCTTAGTCAAATGAAGTGAGCCTTTTTGGATATGAAAATTAATAAGATTTAAAATGACATAGGTTTGATAGGCTTCCACTCAGATTTCAATTTTTGGTTTTATTTTTACTCTTGGGTGTGGAATTTTGGCCAGCTACAAGGTAGGCCAAGATAAAACCCTAATAACTTGAGCTACATTTATTAAATTCAAATGAGACCAAAGAGGTTAGAAAATTGATACATAACACTTCAACATATCCAAATTTCAAGTCCAAAGGAGCTAAATAGAAATTACGGCTTATTTTCAAAAATTGGGCAGAAATGAATAACATTAGCAGAAACTTATACTTAGGTGTAAGTGTTGTGTCTTTGACAATGTTATTGAATGATATTGAAAAATGAATGTGCTATTGTGATTTCTCTGAATAATTGGCTGTTTGAGTACTGGTACTATTTATGGAAAAGCGAACATAATCCGTCATGTTGCCGAAATTTTGGCAAGGATTATGCATAAGTTATGAGATACACTTTGATACATGTGCATACTTGCATGAAACTTATAAGAGTTATGTTATAAGAAAAGTTCCATAATATTTGGACCAGCCCCGAATTAAAGTTAAGGGAAATAAATCGGTGGAAAGGTCAGGGAAATAAATTCGACATTCCTGTATAGGAACGAGCTCGATCCTGAGAAGCAGACTATTACCTAGGACTCATATGGCCAAGAACTCTCAGGGGACCAAGTAACAGAAAAGTTTATGATACCAAGTTTAAGAACTAATAAGAATAAGAGAACTCATGAGTACCTGCACGATTGCATTACATAGTTATGTTAGCTATTTAAAAGTTGAATATTATGTTCTTTTATTGCTACTTGCTTATTCATTCTGCTCTTTTCACTATATGTTGTCATATAATTGCTTATTCTATTTTTACTGTCTTAAGTAAAATTTAATCTTTCTTCGGATTAAGTATTTCTTAAACTTAATAAATGAGGGTAGTTTACTTTGTTATTCACCTTTTTATAATCAAATAAAAATTGAAGCAACTGAGAATGACTATGTTAATCAGTATCTTATAGATATAGGAATCCTACTGAGAATTTTTCGAAATTCTCACCCTATTGTGTATGTCCACATTATTCTCAGACTACAGGGATGGAAGCAACAACTATACTTTTCATTGAGCTTCTAAAGATGCAATTTCACTACAATCTGATGTTTGACTCATTGTATATTGTCAGCTCTTGCCGCTTCCGACTTTATCTCTTTAGTCATAAGGACTTTGCCATTACCCTCTTTCCTCTTGTATTCGACCCTTCTGTACCTTAATTTGCCATGCCACTGCACGTGGCACATGCCGCACCTCCTCCACCACCCGTAGCACCTGCAGCCTTTCTACCGATTTCACCTCGAAAGGTGGTACGGACATCCCGCTTAGCTTTGAGAGTGACCCATCCAAGGCTACTGATTCACAATCCTCCTCTTCTGGACTTAACATAAACTACACTCTACCTGGTATGGCCAACGGCTACCTGACGGAGTAGACACTGGTTAGCATGCCTTTCTTTTAATAGCATATGACATTGGGCCATGAGAGTAGTAGTTTAGTAGGGACACTGACACTGGTTTGAAGCATCCCTTGGGGACTAGATAGGATTGCACTCTACTGACACAGGCCGCATGTCTTTTTTTGTATACTGGCCCAAAATATGTATCCATCTTTTGTACTTGTACAAAAACTGAAGCTTTAGCTTTTGATATATATGTATAAAGTAGATGTTATACTACTTTAACTCATCTTCTCTGTTGTGTTATTTATTTACTTCTAATGCTTTGCGATGTCGATTATGTTTCTTATGTATAAAGCACTGCGTCATCTGCCTAGATACTTCCTACGTCCAACAATATGAACGCAACTACTAAATTTCATTTTATGACTTAAACATAACATTATATTAGTAGGGTGTTACAAATCTGACCTTCATATGATATATCAGGGAAAGTGAACCTAATTAAGGATAAATCCATGTGAGGGCTAGAGAGAGTGAATCTGGCAATCATATATAGGAATGAGCTCAATCTTGTAGAACAGACAATCACCCACATTACTTGAATGCCACTCAAAGCCAAGGGACTAGCAAGCTATGCACATATGTTGACTTGAAGATAAATTAACATATATGATTCATATAATGCATACTCTATTTTACTTATTATGATATTAATACTGCTTAGTATATTTATCATCATTGCCTAATTCAAATGAATCTAATTCAAAATTTTTTTATTATTTAAGAGTAAATCTCTTCTACTTATCTATTGAGAATATATTTTTACCATATTAACTCGAAGTAGCTGGAGATGATCATGATGACACCACATATAGCACTCTAGGATTTCCTACTGGGAATTTAAATTCTCATACCAATTTTTCCATTTCATCCTCAGACACTACCAATGGCATCCGTAGTGATTTTCCTTGAGACACCTAACTGGACCTAGCCCCATGATGAAGACGTGATGGCTACCTTAGGACACTTTTGATGATAGCTCATTGACCATTCATGTATGCTCTGTGGTTTCTTTTGAAATAGTTTTGAGCCATAGATATAGATGAGGGCCATAGATATAGATGAGGGCCTTTAGATATATAGTCCATATGGAATGTATCGGTATCCTGAGTTAATACAAGTAGGTCTATAATGACTATAGATATACTATTATAAAACCATTTCCAGTACTGTGGTCTTATGTCATGCTATATGAATTTATGCTATATTAACCTACCAACAATATGATATCCTGATTACTCTACATATAGGCAATGAGTAGTAACTTCTAATTATAATATTATGACCTAGGCATGGTATTGTAATTAGAAGGATGTTACTTTTGGTATCAAAGTAGCTCGATCTTAGCAAAGCCTGGGGATTAGACTCATTATGCTTCTAACATACTCTAAAACTCCTTAGTTAACACCATGCATGAGGTTTCAAATAGAGTTAAATGTGCATGGTTATCTAATTGTGAAGGTAATTAGTTGCTATCACACTTACTCAATATTAAGTCTAATCAACTTAGTATCTTTGTTTATGTGATTGGGAACTGATGAATTCTAGTGAATGTAGGAGTCTAATCCATGGATCTGCTCCAAAACAACATGGAGAATATTATGGATACCTTTTGCATGATGGCATATGCTATGTAGGATTAAGCCACTGCCATTAATCGTTTAATGGAAAGAGTTAACTGACGAGCTGGAGAAAATCCTAGCAAGAATCCCGGAGTAGAGAGCGTGGATTCGGAATATCAGAAGTTTGCTTGTAAAGCAAATCCACCAAATTTTTGGGACACCTTCAATCCGGATAAAGCTGAAAAGTGGATTAAAGCAATGGAGCAAATTTTCTCCATGTTGCCATGTGCTGAGTAGCAGGAGGTGGCTTTTGCTACATACATATTAGAAGCTGATGTAAAGTATTGGTAGGTTGGCACAAGGAGGTCATTTGAACATGTGCAGACTCTGATTGCTTAGAAAGTATTCAAAAATGTGTTTTATGAACAGTACTTCCCTACACCTGTAAGGGATGCTAAGGAAATATGAGCATATATGAATATGCAGCTAAATTTGAAGGACTCTACGAGTTTTCTATTATTTATCAACGTAATCCGGATGAAGTATGGAAATGTATTAAGTTTGAAGGTGACTTGCGAGAGGATAGTTTGGCATCAGTCGGACTGATGGAGATTTGAGATTACATAGCCCCTATAAACAAGTGTAGACTAGTGGGAGAGTACAATAAGTTAATGGTTGTCCGGTCCACTAAAGACAATTTTAGAAAGAAACTAGTACCCAAAGGACAAAAGTTTAGGCCCATACAACCAAATAGAAATTTCTAAACTAGTAAAAGTAAGAGCAAGCAGCCATAGAAGTTGCCTGAGATGCAAGAATGTTTGAAATATGGGAAGCATCATGGGAATAAACTGTGTTTGACTAGGCAAAATGTATGTTTTAGCTATGAAAAACCCAAACACAAAATCTAGAAATACCTAAACAAGAACCAATCCCCTACTGCTAAACCATAGAATTTAGGATGGGTCTTTACCTTGAATGCGGAGGAAGTTGCTCGATCTAAAGATTTGATGCAAGGTGAGTACCAGATGAATAGTAATATTTTAACTATGTTATATGATTTAGGTGCTACATATTACTTCATTTTCCTTGAGTGTGTAGATAACCTATATTTGAGTTACCTTGTGACCAGTCTATTTGCATGCCTATTGGTAAACATGATAGGACAAGCTAAGTCTGTATGAGGTGCTCTTTTCGAATTGATGAAAGAACTTTATAACTCACTTGATTTGTCTTCCCTTTTTGGCTTGGATTTAATCGGGGGTATGGATTGGCTCTCAACCAATCATGTTATGCTAAATAGTCCTGATGAATCTGTCATATTTCTTTTCACTTCATCCTCTAAGCCTGTGACCTCTATGTGTCTACATTTAAGATCCCTTGAGATAACTAGAGGTCAGAGATATATCCTTTTTTTGGCAAGTGTACTTGAGAAAGAGTAAGGATTAAGTAAGATTCCTGTGGTTAGGGAATACCCAGATGTCTTTCCCGAAGACATCCTAGAAATTTTCCCTAGAAAGAGAGAATGAGTTTTCTATCGAATTAGTATCGGGAATGGGACCAATATTGGTGGCACCCTATCGAATGTCACCCTTGGAGTTGGTTGAGTTGAAAAAAAAAAAGGATGGGGGTATAAAGTTGTGTATTGGTTATAGGCTATTGAATAAAGTAACCATTGAGAATAAGTATTCTTTGCCTAGAATAGATGACCACATGGACTAGTTATAAGGGGCCATAGTGTTCTCGAAGGTTAACCTAAGGCCCGAATACTACTAGAGTAGGGTTCGAGATGAAGATATTCCTAAAACAACCTACAGAACCTGCTATGGGCATTATAAGTATACTGCAATGTCATTTGGTCTAACTAATACCCCAGCATATGTTTATGGACTATATGAATTGCATTTTCAAACCTTACCCAGAAATGTTCATGGTTGTTTTCATAGATTACATACTCATCTATTCAGGAACAGAAAAACCGCATGAGGAGCATCTTAGGATAGTGTCACAAATCCTATGAGGACAGAAATCTTATGCGAAGTTATCTAAGTGCGAGTTTTGGATGAAGGAATTCAAGCACTTGGGCCATGTAGTATCACAAAGGGGAATTTTAATTGATCTTAGAAAAGTTGAAGTGGTATTAAATTAGGAAAGCTTAACTGTAGTGCCAAAGGTTAGGAGTTTTCTAGAGCTAGTCAAGTACTATAGGAGATTCATTAACAGTTTCTCCAAATAGCTCAACCCTTAATCTAACTAAATAAGAAGAACATTCCGTTTGAGTAGACGACAAAATATGAGAAGAGTCTTCAAGAGCTTAAGCAGAAGTTGACCACAGCATCAGTATTGGTGCTTCCTGACCTTCATGAACCATTTGAAGTCTATCATGATGCCCTATAGAAAGGATTAGGGTGTGTGCTAATACAGAATTGAAACATGATCGTGTATGCTTTTACATAATTAAAATCTCATGAGATCAACTACGCAACTCAAGATTTAATGCTCGCAGTAATAGTGTTGCCTTAAAGATTTGGAGACATTGCCTTTATAGAGTTAAATTTGAGGTATTTTCTGATTGTAAGAGCTTGAAGTATCTCTTTGATTAAAAAAAAATGACGGTGAAGGTGGATGAAGTTTCTCAAGGATTATAAGTTCGACTCGAATTATCATCCAAACAAAGCAAATGTCGTGATTGATGCTTTAAGTAGAAAATCCTTAAGTGTATCATGGATGATGATTAAAGAAACAGAGCTAATAGAGAGTTTTCGAAGTCTCAACCTGGGGATCATTGTAGCCTCCCAAAGCATTTAGTTGAACCAAATAAAAGTAGCAAGCAACATCAAAAGTCAAATCCTAGGCCCCCCAAAACTATACTCTTGGTTCAAGTGAGAAGGCTGAAGGGGTTTGTTCAGGATGACAATGGCTATGGAAGTATCTGGGAAGATTGCATGTCCCTGCAAGTGATGATTGTAGAATTAAGATTCAAGAAGAAGCCCATTAGAGTAACCTCACTTTACACTTAGGGATAAGCAAAATGTATCAACATCTTAAAAGGATGTTTTGGCAGGTAAGAATGAAATTAAACACAATAGAGTTTATAAATAAATGTTTGGTTTGCCAGCAAGTGAAGATAGAACATCAGAAACCATCTAGCATGTTGCAACTTTTGGAGACCCCCGAATGGAAAGGGGGAAGCATCTCAATGGATTTCGTCATGGCGTTAACCAGGGTACAACGCCGTATGGGTTATAGTAGACTGATTAACCAATCTACCCACTTCTTACCCATTAAAGCTAACTTCTCTCTAGAAAGAATAGCAAACCTATACATTCAAGAAATAGTAAGGCTACATGGGATTCTTTTTACCAAAAATCTTGGATCAAGACTCCAGATTTGCCTCTAGATTTTGGAGAACCTTATAAAAGATGTTTACAACCAATCCTTGTTTGAGTACAAACTACCATTCCCATATTAATGAGCAACCAAAGAAAACTATTCAAATATGAAGAGGGGTTATCTTGAATTATCCTTGAGTAATGAATTTTGTAGGCAAAATTCTTTGTAAAAGGTGGATAATAATGTAACATCCTAATTTAATTGTGATCATAAATAACACTATTAAAGGTGGAAACGTCCTTTAAACTCAGAAATTAGGTAATGGAGGTCGGACTTCAAGGCATCATATAACCATAACTAGTGATGTTCGCCCTCTGAGTTGAAAATGAACAGAAACCAAGACTTTTTGTCGTTAGGTCGGAAAACAGGGTGGAAGAGTTGGACCCCCTATCTATCAAGTGATAGGGTAAGCTCGAAGACCTAGGAAGGGAGTGTTGAGGTCGAAACTCAGCGACCTTGGAAGAAAGTACTGAAAATCGAAACTCATCAGTAACTACTGCATTATGGACACCAAAACTAGATAGCTAAAAATGGGACTTATAACCCAAACTTAGCTGAGGAGTTTAAGTGGGGTTACTTTATAAACCTAGAGCTCGGACCTCAAAAACTAGGGAGATAAAAGTGAACACCTCTAGTAATTAACAAAGTAAATCTTTTCTCTTGAACTTGAATCTCAGAACTTGGGATCTTGGGAAGGTTAAGATTGGAGCTTGGAAAGCTATGAGAACAAGAAAAAAATGGACCATGTCTCTTGTTAAGTGGCAGGTTAAACTTAGAACCCGGAACTTAAGAGGAAGACTGAAATACAAAGCTCAGAACCTAGCATTAGGGTGTAAGAGTGAAATATTACTTGAAGTCTGTAAACTTGGGAGGAAGAGTGAAATACTAAACTTGAAACCCGAAAACTTGGAAGGAAGGAGTAGAATGTCAAACTTGGAACTCATAACTTAAGGCAAGGAAGACATGACTTTTTTTACGTTAAGTAACATGTGAAACCTAGAACTTGGAACTCGGTACCCTGGTGTTAGGAAGTGAACAAAGAAAAAAGGAGGCCGAGAACTTTGAAAGGCCAAGGAGCTAAAATAACTACACTACAAACTTTATATTCATGTGATATAATATAATGTGTAGTTGAAAAATTGGCTACTTAGTTATTTGGTAGAAACAATGGCCAAATATTTAGCCACATACCTAGGTAAGTAAGGTTAAATATTAACCACGTGATAAACAAACCACTTTTATTATTACTTCATCATAAAATTACACTAAGCATAACACAAAGATACTTCCATCCTCCTTCTCCATCAGCCGCATCTCCTACTCCCTTTTTCACTATCCATTTCTCTTCCTTACTTATCGAACCTTTTATCCTTTTACCTCCAACAAAAATCTACATCCATCCTAGCCACTATTCCTTTCAAAAGAACACAAGACTTAAATTAAAAACTTTTCTCCTTAGCCATACACAATTTTGGCCAAGGAAAAAGCTAAAAGGAGTGACCATGTTTTGGGTAGGCTGAAGGTAAGCAGAGTTTCAAAGAAACCAAGCTAGGAGGTTACAAGCCATAGAAGTGAGATAGGAAATCCCAAGACTTGAGTTGTTTTGCATATGTGTTTTTGTTATCTTATTATTTTCTTGATGGAAAGTTGGAGTAGGGATTAGAGATATTTATTTGTGCTATTAATGCTCTAAAGTGATTGGATTTAAGTTATTGATATATGTAACATCCGAAAATTTTTAACATTGTTATTTGAATTATTCGATTTTATTTCATAAGTGATATTAATTAGAAATTAATTGAGAATTTATTTAGGGATAATTAGGTGTTAATTAGGGAGATTAGGATTAGAAGCAATTAGAATAGAAACATAGAAACCTCACAAAATTCTTTTAAACCGTTTTGCCAATTTTAAACTGTCGAAACTAAATCAATGAAATTACACCTTGAAAATCCTAGAAAAAGTGAACAAGAAATTAGCCACCTCACTCCCTTAAGTGGCATACCAGCAACAAGAAAATAAGAGATAGTTGGCTCACTTGAGAGCCATTCAAGCCAAGAGCCAATAAGAACTCAAATAGCAAACTACTTTCTTGATTTAAGCTCTAATTTATCTCTTCCTTTCCCTTCATTTTTAATCCCCAATCGGCAGCTTTTCTTCCTTCTCCTTTCTTCTATATCCTCTCCATTTCACTCCATCTTTAAGCTCTAATCACTCCCATCCCTCAAGATTTCCACTTCTTGCCACTAGTTTCACTAAATTAAGGTAGGATTCAAGCTCTTATTTGATTTTTAGTCAATTTGTGATTATTGAGAAAGTTTGCTCTACTCATCCAATTGAATACATATGATGTGATTATGATGACTTATGGCTGGTTTAGCAAATATTTGATTGAATTGGAATTGAATCTTGCATGAAAAACAAGAAAGATATCAAATCAGAATTTGAGGACCTAGAAAACTTCATGACATCCATACTTGCAGAGTATACCGCTCGGCCTACAGCTGTCAAAACTTAATGAACTTATTTTTATGTGAAACTAGACATTTAGAGTTTTCCAACCATATAAATTATAAGACTTAGATTAGTATTGAGGGAGATATGATTTTTTGAAATTTATCCTAGGTTTCTGTTTCTGAATATGACTAGAGTGAGTTGAGCAGGGAATAGCTCACCCTATACTCCTTCAAATTGAGTGCAACCAATTTTTTTAGAAAGTAGACATAGAATTACATATCATAAAAATTTCAGAACCAAATTCAATCCTTGTTGTTCCAAGTAATTCATGAAAATTGCTCCAAGCTCTAACTAAGCTGGAACAGTGCAGTTCAAGTTAGCCAACTTCAAGAGCTCATAACTTAAGTTCTGCTTTTGCTGGAAATGAAAATTTGTTCAGCTAGCTTTAAAATTATATATGTTTCATATAGTTTTATGTAGTTTTCCATTTTTATTGAATTTTTATTTTTCAGAGCTTAAATCCGCCTAATATAGGACATGCCTAAGTAAATCTTCAATAACATGAGTTATATATGCCAAAACTTAATGAGACCAAAGAGGTTTAAAACTAGACAAATAACAATTTAACATAACCAAAAGTTTGGTCTAAATGAGTTAAAAAATATTTATGGCTTAATTTACAAAATTGGGTAGAACTAAATGAAAGTGGCAGAAACCTAATTCAAGATCAAGGTTGTAAACTTTGTTTGATCATTGAAAGATAGATACCTTGTATTGATTTTTTTTGTATGAATGACTACCTAGCTGATTGATACTATTCACGGGGAAGTGGACTCGATCTGTTATGCTGCCAAAATTCTAGCAAAACCTATGCATAACTTGTGATGTACTTGCACATGCATGACATATCCAGGTCAAGTTATTATTCATTATGAAACTTATTAGGATTATGAGAAGTTCCATATTACTTGGGCTAGCCTCGGAATAAAGTTAAGGGAAATAGATCGGTGGGAAGGTTGGGAAAAGCAAATCTGGCATTCCTGTATAAGAACGAACTCGGTCCTGAAAAGTAGACTATTACCTATGAGTCATATGGCCAAAAAATCCGAGGGAACCAAGTAAGGAAAAAGTCTATGATATATGATTTAAGGATCAATGAAGTAAAGTGAGTCCTATGCACATGCATTATTGCATTACATAGACATGTTATTTACTTGTGATTTGAATTTTATGCTCTCTTATATTTATTTTCCCTGTTTATTCTGCATCTTATGCCATTATATGATGCTATATTGATGCCTATTTTGTTTTTACTATCTTAAGTAAAATTGAACCTTGCTTTGGGTTATGCTTTCTTAAATCTAATGAATAACGATAGTGTATTCTATCATTCACCTTTTTCATAATTAAATAAAAACTGAAGCAATTGGGAATGAACATGACATCATTATATTATAGTTATAAGAATTCTATTGAGAATTTCTTTAACTTCTCACCCTACTTTATGTACCTGCGTCATTCTCTAACCGTGATGATGGACTCAACAGCCATGCTCTTCATTGAATTTTTGGATCTGCAACTCCACTTTGACCCTATGTTTAGTTCCTTGTATGTTACTGGCACTTGCCATTTCCACTTCTACTTCTTTTTTCTTAGAGACTTTGCAATTCCTTTATTCCACCCATAGTTCAACCCATCTGCACCCTAAATAGCCACTGCCCTTCACATGGCATACCCTACTCTTGCTCCTACAGCACTTGTAGCCATACCATTAGCTTCACCACCCCAAGTGGTTCCCTCCCTCTCCCTCAGTGATGATAGCGACCCGTCTGAGGTAGCAGACTTATCCCCTTTCTCATCCTTTGGTTCCTGTGTTGACTACACTTCTACAGAACTTGGCATGGCGAATAGGTTTTTATCTCCAAAACCCATGTAGAGGAGTACACCACCCAGCCGATAGTAGTGTATAGTGTAGCCCTTTTTTGATGTTTTGGGCCATAGGTTTATTTATGTTTGTGCATCTTAGAGAGAGTTAGTACATGAAATGTTCTGTAAAGACCACATAAGGTTATGCTTCATGTAGATAGGCCAATTTATTTTGTTTTGATGGCCCCACTTTTGTACCTTTTTGTTATATATGTACTCATGCTATATCAAACTTTGATGATATATATATATAGTTAAATATATACACGATGTAGTTCTTGTTTGTTTTACTGGTCTTTTTGTTATGATGCCAAACAATTTCCTATGTTCCAGGTTAATAGTTTACACGTGATAAATTATTGAGTGAAATATTATGACTTAAGCATAGTATTACATTTGGTAGAGTATTACAATAAGTGGCGATTGTTGTGTGTGATTAAGAAGGAATTAAGAATCGAATTTGATATGAGAGGAAAACTAGGTAGTTAGCAATTTAACCTTCATAACTAAAGCTAGGAAACTCAAGATGGATTGAATCCAAATTAAATGAAGTTAACTTAGAGTCATAGCCATATACAATATAAGTCCATATGGGCTATGTACAAAAAGTTATGATTTTTGGAAATAAACCTTAATTGACAAAGGACACCAATGAATAGCTTAAGGTTAAGACTTAATATCTTGAGCTATATATATAGTTTTTAAGTGAAACTAATTTTGTTAGAGACATAGAAGAAGAAATTTGTGAAACATTGCAACCAAATTCCTTTTGTACCAATCCCAATAATTAAACGAATTAACTATTGCCATATTAGCACCCAAACCAAAATAGTGCACTGCAAGACTTAGAGCTTAACCTTGGCTTAGAATTTTCAAGTACGGTTTCTCTTACCTTAAAAGGGGTTCATCAAGATATAAGTCCATAGATTTCAGGGCAGAATAACAATAAATGAAATTTTGGTGATTTTTCTAAATTAGGTAACTGAATTTGTCCTGTAACAGGGCAGCTAGTAGAAAAACATGCACACTTTGATTCACACTAACTCAAATTGAGTGGGACTAAAAAGATTTGAAATTGGAGTGATAAGGAATATTTCTTGTAAAAGTTTGACCAAAATTGACTTAAAATAATATTTTAGAGAAATTTTCTAAATCTTGGGCAGATTCTAGATATTATGTAATTTATATTTCCAATTGACATCGTTTGTACTCCCGTATTTTCTACTTGGAACATGAAGTATAAAAGTTTAATATGCATGTCAATATGGCTATGCTCTTTTAATAATGAGATACATGCATGAAAATGTAAATGTGCATTATTTCTTATTTGATGAGAAAAAACAAAGTTAGTGCTGTGCTTGGGTCGGAGAGAGTGAATGTGGCTAAGTTAGAGAGATTGCATTTGAGACCCTTGAACTAAGCTAGGGAGAGTGAACTTGATGTGGCTATGTCTGAGGGAGCGAATCCGACCTTTATATGATATGTAAGGAAGAGTGAACCCGATTAAGAATAGATCCGCATGAGGGTCAGATAGAGTAAATTTGACAATCAAATACAGGAATGAGCTCAATCATGAAGAATGGACTATGACCTACATTACTTGAATGCCACTTAAAGTCAAAGGACTACCAAGCCAAGCATGTACGTTGACTTGAAAATAAAGAGAAGGATCTGAGCAACAATACATTTCATGCATGTCTAAATTTACATATATGATTCATATAATGCATGTTCTATTTTCCTTATTATGATATTAATACTATTTAGAATATTTATCATGATTGCATAATTCAAATAAATTTGCTTCGAAAAGGTTTTATTATTTAAGAGTAAATCTTTGCTACTTATCTGTTGAGAATATGTTGTTACCATATTAACCCAAAGCAGTTGGAGATGATCACGATGACACCGAATATAGTAGTCTAGGGTTTCCTATTGGAATTTAAATTCTCACACCTATTTTGTCGTATCATCCTCAGACATTACCAATGGCATCTATAATAATTCTCCTCAAGACACCTAATTGGACCTGGCACCATGATGGAGACATGATGGCTACCTTACGACACTTTTGCTAACAGTTCATTGACCATTCATGTATGCTCTGTGGTTTCTTCTGAAATAGTTTTGAGCCACCGATATAGATGAGGACCTTTAGATATATATTTCGTATGGAATGTAATGGTATCTTGGGTTAATACAAGTGGTTCTATAATGACTATGGATACACTATTCTACATATTTACTATAAAAGCATCTCTAGTAATGTGGTCTTACATCATGTTATATGAATTTATGCTATATTAACCCACCAATGATATGATACCCTGATTACTCTACATATAGGCAATGAGTTGCAACTTCTAATTATGATATTATGACCTAGGCTTGATATTGTGATTAGATGGATGTTATATTGTCCACCTTGGGGAATTCACTAAAATGTGCCTCGGTCTAAGCTCCAAGTGGTTACTACTTAAGGTATGACCATGCCTCCTCATTGACTTGAGTGCTGAGCTCGGTCAAATTGTAAAAACCAAATTACAAAAGTTTGCAGTGAAAGGTGCAACTTAAGTTGTCTCCCAATGATGACAATGCTATATGATCAAAACCTTGGGGGGTTTTTGTTTTTATAAAATAAAACAAAATGAGCATAATATCAAATAAAACTATGAATAGAATTTGTAACATCTAATCCAAGAATCAAAGTAAATGACAATAGACACTCAATTCTTGAATTCTAAAAATAATTCAGCACATCAAATCAATGATTAACATTGAGTTTGAATGAAACTTCAATTCAAACTCAACATTCACATGAAAACCTTAATGTACTCAATTAACACGTAATCAGTTAATGTTCAGAGACCTTTAGAACCTAATTGATTTGTGTTAATTTCGGGTACCAATGTAGTTAATTTTAGAATTCAGACCTAAAATTCTCATTCACACTCTTTCAATGATTAGATTACATACATCAACCGAATAATATGCAGCTAATCAAATTTTCAATCAGCAATTTAGAATGAAAAACTTCAACTAAAATTGAGATTAAAAATAAGAGAAAGAGTAGATGAAACCGAAATTGTATGTTGAGTCTGATCAAACCAATTCTCAAGAGTGTTGTTGCTTTCTTGATCCTTGAATCAGATAGAAAACTACTCCTCCATAGATAGAGGAACAAGAAAACTCAAAGTTGAGGGGGGCATAAAGTGAAAGAAGGAAAAGAAAATCGAAAATGCTATTCCAAATTATGTTTGCTTGTTACAATGTTTTGGCCTTCTTTTTACTCGACCAATTATAGTAAAAAAATGTCTAAACTAAATCAATAATGGTCTATTACATTAATCCCCTGTCTTTTAAATCAATCTGGACATCTTATCTGCTTAATTGCAAATTATAGAAAGAAAGTTACACTAAAAATATGTAATTAAGTTCCATGGATAAATTAGCAACATTCTTCTATAGTTTTGGCAAATAAGATGCATCTATTTGGATTTGCATTCTAAAGGTAAGTTGTAGCCTTGAATGTCAGCTTTAAATTGCCACTAGAATGGGCTTAATTGGGTTTTGTAGACTGAGATATGGCCTAAATACTACTCCCTGCTCAGAATCTGCAACTACACCTCTTCAGCTTACTTCTAGGTCTAATTTTCAGCTCCTTAACATGAAAATTAGCCTTTGATCTCTCATAGGACTTGTAGGCCTATTTCTCAACTTTGCTATAAACTAAAGATCATGATCAAATGAGCTTTATAACTCAAAATATGGCCCAAAAACCAAAGCAGTGTAATGCTAGAAAACTTAAATCAAGCCTAACCAAAAATCCAATCAACATAAAATGGTCCAAATCCATGCAATTAAGCATAAAAGAGGATTAATGAACTAAGTATGAGAGAATATATATATATCCAATTCATCACTCATTCAATCTCTTAATCTTTTCCATAACATTATTGAATTAAGATAGTGTCGTGCATCTTGCATATTCCGACACCAAATTTCTCAACTCCTTATCCTTCCAGGCTTCCATTGCTTGGTGAGGTTTTTCCATAGATGCACCATGCAAAACCTATGATTAGCACCGGGCATCACATATTGCAATACATATCAGACAAAGACAATCATATTAGTCTCCATTAGTTATGTAAATCATTCATACTAGTCCATAAACATATGATTACATAATTCATATTGGTCCTTGGATAATATACCATAATTCTATAGAAAAGATGATGGATGCAAGGTCATACCTTTTTGTTGATCTGAAACAAAACTCCAACCATATTCTCTTACTAACCCAAATCTTTTTGCAGCCAAGTTAGAGACCATTTCCAATTGTTTTTGGTCTCATTACCTACTATGGAATATGCAATCACATGTTTGTGATTGTTTGCATCTTGTGCAAATGTTGCCAACAACTATCCTCCATAATAACATTTTAGGATGCAGCCATCAAGCCTAATTAGTAGCTTGCACCCTAGCTTAAAACTCTTCTTGCATGCATCAAGGCATACATAAACTTTATGGAATTGATGTGGTCTGATTGGTACAAGGATGATATCCATTTCCACACAAGACTTATGATCACTCCCAACTCATTCTACATAGTAGTCCCACAAGGAAGTATACTATTTTCCTTAAAACCCTAAATAAGTTTTTTAGCCTTTTTTAAACTTTTGTAAATTTTAGTGTCATCTAAACGGACATCAAACTCTTCTTTCATGTAGCAAGATGCTTCACTTTGTGTAAGGGTTGGTTAGGTTGTTAATCTTGCATGTAGCTTTATAACCCACTCTAAATCTGCCTACTTATTTTTGAAGCCCATAAAACGCATGTTTAGTGTATAAGGTCTTAATTTATTTGTGACACACTGTGCATAATAAATCTGCCACCTGCAATTCTCAATTGCACACTTAGTCAAACACCTCATCTTATCATTCTTAATCCATCCCACTATTATGCTTCTATAAACTTCTGTAAATTTTAATATCATTAAAATGGACATTAAACTCCTCTTTTATATAGTAAAATGCTTCACTATGTGTGAGAGTTGGTTAGGTTCTTAGTCTTGCATGTAGCTTTATGACCTACTCTATAATTGCCTGCTTATTTTTGAAGCCCATAAAATACATGTGTTCGGTGTATAAGGTCTAAATTTATTTGCAATGCATTGTGCATAATAAATCTGCCATCTATAATTCTTATTTGAATACTTAGTTAGACACCTCACATTATCATTCTTAACCCAACTCAATATTATACCAACATAAATGTTGAAGTCCTTAACTGCTACCTCAAATTTATTAAGTGTAGAAAATTTTATCCTTAACTCCAAATTCACATGACCAAATCTAACTTCTTCATTGAATTGAGGGAACACAGGCTTCTTGACAAATCCTACATCATCATCTGAAAAAATAGGGTTATGTAGTTCTTCCAGTTTATACCAATGTTTTTCATGTTGTACATATCTTCATCTTCTTTATTATTACCCCTTTCCTATCCAATAGTATTCTCCATGTTTAAAAGCATCTCCATTTGATCTTCTTTTGTCTATCCTCCTTATCTTCCTCACTCAATATACTTCTTCTGTATGCCTTCCTTTTTTGCATAACCTTTCCTTTTCCTTTTTTCTTTCTTGTGACACCCTTTCATATTCTTTTTTTCATCCTTTAATTTGAGGTTAGCTTCTTCCTCATCCTTAGATACAGCTACTAGGGGGTCTATATAGACTATCCACAAGTCTCATAGTCATTACTTGATGAATTTGAACCCTATCTTGTTTTGTTTCCTTATCATACCAACATCATTGGTGGCTTAGGGTTAAGAATACAAGTCATCTTGGGGTTGAGGTTCAATGTCATCTTGGGGCTAAGTTTGTGTAATAAATTATAGCTAAGGTTAACTGTCAAATTGGAACTGAGGTTGGGTGCTAGGCTGGGGCTAGTGTTGCTAATATTGGTTAGCTCAAGTTCCTCATCACCATTTTGGCCTTCTGGTTGCTTAGGTTGTTCATCAAATTTTTGGCCCTTAGCCTCAATGGGTTGCTTGGCAAATTGATGTTCAGGTTCTTCCTTAATTAGTGACCCAATAAATATATTAGGTACATCATTGGGTGTTCAAATTAAATGTGCATCCCATAGTCATCATGCCATGCAATGATGCACATGTCAAGCAAATTTGACATAGTATTAAGTGCCCTTAAGACTTAATCAAGCCCCAACTTAGCCACATGCCAGTAAATCTTGACAAACCTTACATACCCATGTGCCTTGCATAGGTCTTCCATTATACAAGTTATCAAGAAATCAAGATCAAAGTCTTCCTATACATTAATTTCACCTCCATTATACTATAGTCTTCCATCTTCTTCTCTTACAAAATATCCCTTATCATACTATATAAAGGTTGGTTGTAGGTCCATCTAATCAAACAACATAAGATCATCAACACCATTTAATAGAATACACAACAAATCAATAGATAAACAATCTTTTCTCTATCTAGCACAACAAACAATAAAAATGTGGCAAAATGGGTCACACACCAGCATAAACGTATTTAACAATACCATAAATTAAACAAAATATGAAAAATGAGACAATCAATGTCCAAAGAACATGGACCACACTATATTTACTTATTTATGTAAATACAACATTTATGGATTTGCATGTACCTATGTTAACCACTATCCTCCTTCCTAGTGATCCAAATTCTTCAACACATCATCATACCACTCTTCATTGGTTGAAACAAACTTCAATGAGACAAACTCAATGTGGTTGCAATGGTGGTTACAAAATGGGATTTGAGAGAAGGGAAGGATTATGTTTTTAAAGAGAAGTACAAGATGTAACAAGGAAAATGTAGGAGATGTAGAGGAGGAAAAATGGGGGAGGACGCTTATTTTTCTATGAAAATATTGTCATTTGTGATGAATTTTGAGAAAGTAATTCTTAATTAATTAAGGATTAGTTGGTTAATTAATGTTTAAGGTATTAATTATGGATTAGTGATTAGGGAAAATTTTGAGAATTTTGGGGTTTAGAAATTTGGAGTTTGGTGTTCAATTATTAGCACAAAGATCGACTAATTTGATTAATTTTGCATTCTTTAAGGACTTATTTGAATGTTATGCTATGTTAGACACCAATGTGGCACATAATGTGCTAAATCAGCATGCAATCACCAAACACTAATGCCCGCTAATGATAAGGACTAACATGACCAACTTTTAGCAACTTTAGGAACCTTGGGAGAGTTTCTCAAACTTTAGGGATGAATTTAAAGTCGATTGCCAACTTCAGAAAGTAATTTGATGGTTTTACATAAATTCACACTTGTCCCACCTTGTAACAAAGGGTGAGTTATTAGAGCTACTCATTTAGGGTGTTGTTGGTTATCTGTAGGAAAAGATAAAAAACACTTTTTTACTTGAGTTTAATTGGTATGCATTGATAGTGTAAAATAGTTTTGTACTGTCAACCAATAAAAATAGGGGAAAGTAAGAAATCATAGTGGGTCTCTCATGATAATGGGTAGTTATTTGTATGAGTTGGCACTTTTCACTATTTTTATTGGCTGACAGTGTAAAACTATTTTACATTGTCGCATTTAAATTAAATTCTTTTTACCTAGTTAAGTCACTTAGTTTCCATATTTAAGCTAAATCATTATAATTAGTGTAGTATCATAATTTTCATTAGTTAAGGTAGTAGAATCATGACTATAAACTATATTTTTTTTATTCTCTTCTTAAGAGATTAAATGGACACAAAAGAAAATGTTTGAAAATAAATTAAAAAATTTAGAGAATCAAAATATTTTTGGTCAATGAATATATAAGAGTAGCTATTGTCACTCTTTGCAGTCAATTGCCACTCCCATTCAATAAATTTATTTACTAATTTGTCTAAATTGTCATTATTTTTCTTTCATAGTTAAATTAAGAAAAGTATGGAACTTCATAGTTTTTTATGAAATATATTATGTTAAATAGGAAAGAAAGAAAGAAGGCAGTGAGCAAAGCAAGAACTGGAGTGTTTGAGAGGGTATACTAATCCTTAGGCACTAAAGAAGGGGAAAAAGGCATTTACAAGCTAGCAAAAGGTAAGGAAAGAAAGATGAGAGATCTAGACTAGGTGAGATGCATTAATGATGAAGAGGGTAAGGTGTTGGTCATGAAACAAGATATTACGAAAAAATAGAGGAGTTACTTTCACGAGTTGTTTAATGAAGGACATGGAACACTTTTTCAATGTGATAGACTAAAGACAAGAGAGGAAGACTAACTTTTATCGTAGAATTCGAGAGTTTGAGATAAACAAGGCTTTGAAGCGAATGGAAAATCATAAAGCAGTGGGTTTGAATAACATACCTATTAAGGTATGGAAGTGTCTAGGAGAGGAAGGCATAAGTTGGCTCACAAAGCTACTTAACGAGATTCCAAGGTCAAAGAAGATATTGGATGAGTGGAGAAAGAGTATCTTTGTCCTTATTTACAAAAACAAGAGGGATATACAAAATTGTGAAAATTATAGAGGGATTACAGTCATAAGCCATACGATGAAGCTATGCAATGGAGTAATGGGCCGGAGATTGAAACCTATCATGGAGAATTAGTTGGTTTTATGCATAAGAGTTTCACCATGGATTGATGAAGAGAAATTGAAGAAACCAAAGGGATTTGCATATGGTCTTTATTGATTTGGAAAAGACATATGATAAGGTAGCAAGGGAAGATCTATGGAAGGTCTTGGCAAAGAAAAGGGTTTAGATGGCCTATACTGGAGCAATCAAAGATATGTACGATAGGGTCACAACTAGCATAAGAACACAAGATAGGGTAACAGAAGATTTTTCTATAAGTATAGGACTACACCAAGGGTCAACTTTGAGTCCTTATCTTTTCACCCCAGTCTTCGATGTGCTTAATGAACATATTCAAGACTCGGTGCTATGGTGCATGCTTTTTGTAGACGATATAGTCTGAGTAGGAGAATAAAGAGAAGAAATAAATGATAAGTTAGAGTTGTGAAGAGAGGTGATGAAAGGACATAGTTTTCCTATAAGTAGAAATAAGACGGAGTATATGGAGTGTAAGTTTGGCATAAGATGCATAAATTCTAATGTAGAAGTGAAAATTGGGGATGATACCATACCACAAGTCACAAGTCACAAGATTTAAGTATCTTGGTTCCATTATCGAAAATGATGGAGAAATAAAGAGAGACATAATTCATAGGATTCAAGTTGGGCGGTCAAGTGGAGGAGTGCTTTGGGCATTATTTGTGATAAAAAGTACTACTGGAACTTAAGGGTAAATTTTATCGCATAGCTGTCAGACCAGCAATGTTGTATGGAACTGAATATTGGGCGGTAAAAAGTTGACAAAAAAATAAGTTAAATGTTGCATAGATGAGGATATTGCGATGGATGAGTGGACACACTAAACATGATAGGATTAGGAATAAGTGCATTGGAAAGAGAGTTGGGATAGCACCTATTGTAGAAAAGATGGCAGAATCTTATCTTAGGTAGTTTGGACATGTATGGAGTAGAGCTATATATAAAGACCCTAATAAGGAATATCAGATGGAGGGTGGTCTTATAACTAAAGATAAAGGGAGATATAGAAAAGCTATAGGTGAAACAATTAAAAGAGATATAAATATTAATGGTCTAAACAAAAATATAATATATGATAGAGCACTATGGCATTGTTTGATCCATGCAGCTGACCCCACCTAGTAGGACAAGATATAATTGTTGTTGTTGTTGTTGTTGTTGTTGTTGTATATTACATTAAATTTTTTATGTAACAAATAAAAACTAAAATAAATTAATTTAGATGGAAGCTATATTTGTTATCATGATAATGAAAATAGTTTTGAGATTGAATTAAATATTTTCACATGATTATTTGGTATATAATATTTTTATATTGTAATAATTTGAAAAAAAATGAGAAGAAAATTGGATAAATTTTTATTAATATGCCAATTTTTGAATTCAAAAGAATCGTTTTAATAACGTTAACACATGAATTTATATACTTTTTAAGAATTCCTTAAAAAGACTTGAAATCACCTTGATTTGACACTTAAGGTTTAAATTTAAGTAAATTTATGAATTCATAAAATACATATTTGTCACATAGTAAAGTTAAAAATTAAGCCTGACAATAAAAAAAACTTTTAAGAACTTAAATAAAATTAGGAGTTTCAATGAAAAAAAAAAAATGAGCTTTAACAATTGAGTTGATTAAAGAATGAAGGATAGTATTAGAGAAGAGAAGTATGTAATACCCTAGCCTAAGTTGCAGTTACCTGTCGAAATCGAAACCTGAAAAATTCTGAGTCTGAAACCTATGCCTCATTGGAGGGTTATAGGTTTGAGGCATTTTCTTAAGATCAAAAATCTCAGTAATAGTTCTCTAGGCATCAATGAGTTGAAGAGGGATTTTTAACGAATTTTAGGGAATGGATAACCCCTTCGTTTTTAACCCTCAAGTTCATAAAAATGTAAGTTTTTGGAGAATTGCACTAAAACCAAAAAGTTGGATTCTGATTCCTAAGGATTTTGAATTTTTAGATATTTTTATTGAATTCAAATGGGGGGTATTCCCTTATTTACATTTATGTTTTAAAGTTAATGGAGAGTAAAGTTAAAGAGGACATTAATCCTGGACCTGGGAAAGGACTACAGGAGGAAGGAACCAAGTTTTTGAAGTTGGTAATCGATTACAGAGGACATGTAATCGATTACAATCCTCTATGTATGCCACAAGTTAAAAAATTTTCCGTGTGGTAATCGATTACCACCATTGGTAATTGATTACCAGTTCTGGGTTTGCGGTAATCGATTACTACCATTGGTAATGGATTACCAACTCTTTGGCTGTGGTAATTGATTACCATAATTGGTAATCGATTATAAGTTCTTCGTGGTAATCGATTACCAGACCTTGGTAATCTATTACTAGAGGCGAATATATAGGTCCGGACGTATCCCACGCCCTCATTTTCGAAATTCTCCTTCTCTCTCTAACCCAAACTCTCTCCCTTCTCTCTAAAACATCTCTTCCTTCATTCCTAAACATAATCCTTCACATCTTTCCATCAAATTACACCATTCCCATTCATTTAAACTCAATTTCTTCCTTTAATCTCAAATCAAATCTTCAACAAGAAATCAACACATTTGGTCTTGGAGTTTGGAGGAGGTGACACCAAGGCTCTCAAATCTTTCTTCTTCCTTTCCCCTTCTAAAAGGTAATCCTTCAACTCCTTTCCTCCTCCTTTCCTATGAAATTACGAATTATTTCCCCTATAGTGAGTTTCTAGAGAACCCTAGGTTAGAAGAATTAGGAATTTTCATATCTGGGAGTAAAGTAGATTAATCCGTAGTTTAAGGGACTGACCTTGAATCAAATCATCATATTATTGATAGTATATGCCACTGGAGGACTGGCTTTGACTCTCTGAGTTCATGGGATTAGGATTCCGTGATTGGTGCTAAGTCTGTGAGTAGATAGTTTATCCCTATCTTAGTTTAATGCATTTTGTCTATATGTATATATCTGCAAATGATTTGGTATGTCTTAGCAATATAATTTAAATTTGGTAGCTTATCTATTTCTACTGGTTCACATGAGACAATGACTTGATTTTCAAAAGGAAAAATGTGGCAAATGTTTATTACCTTGGTTTCCTATTAAACTTTGGAAAATCTTCTTTGTTTGAAAGGTTTTTGGATAAAAGCTTTGAACTTTTGTTCATTTTTTTTTATTAAAGTATTAAAGCTTTATTTTCTTTGAAGTTACAAATTTATTGTTTTATATAAGGTATATTGGTATGTTTTATAAGAATCTTGATTAAATGTTTTGTATAATGGAAAAGAAAGAGTTGGGAAAGTCTAGACCAGGATCTGTAGGCTAATGGCAGTAGGCGTTAGCCCTGGGTGCACCTAGTATGTTGGATTTAATGGCCACTCAAGGGAGTGGTGCGTGCCTGTTATTCACGGCCATACATATAGTGTGGTGCGTGCCTGATATTCATGACCACAGAAAGGGTGGTGCGTGCTTGATTACGGGTTTCACACGAAGGAAAGGCCACCTAAGTGTGATTCCTGACGGATTATCCTGGAATAAATGGACTCTATTTTTGGAAAAGAAAAGTTGGATAGTATTTGATTAAGATTTCTATTTTTGGTTTTATTATACATATTATTGCATTATCTTAATACCTATTTAATAATTACGGTTTGTACATTGTCTCATGTGGGTTTAGGACATTCTATCTCTCACTGAGTTTCATAAATTCACCCTGTTATTTCTTTCTCTTTTTCAGATACAGATGTTCAAGTAGAATCTATCCTTCGTTCCCCCATAGTGGGATTCCGAGTTTTGGTGGTTGAACCTTTTCTATTCAAGGGTATTTTGTAAATATTTATATTTGAGAATTCTTAGATTTTGTAACTCTATAGTACTACAGGCAGGGTCCGACCCTTACTAATGTATTGTATGTTTGATTCTGAATTGAATATGAAAATATTCTATAACCTTCTGTATTGACTTATGAATATATATGTATTATGAGATTGATGTGCTTGTAAATAATTTTGTTGTGTACTGAGGGATGCATTCTAAGAACGCCTGGATCCCCGATGGAAGAGTGTGTTTGTTAATGTTGCAGGTGACCTTTTGTAATTAGGAAATATCCTAATTACAAAGGGGACTCTGTCGAAATTTTTATAAAATTCTATGGTGGAAAGGCTTGCGTAGGGACTTGTCCCTATGCACCAGTCACGGCCCGGGTTTGGGTCATGACAAAGTACTTGGGTGGTCCTGGAGTATCATGTGGCTATATTCACAGCCAATAATATCACAACATTTTTAAATGGGATCCACCACTAACTTGTGGGTCCCACCCTCAATACTGTGATATTATTGGCTATGAGCATAGTTACGTGGTGCTCCAAGACCACCCAAATATTTCTCTTTAGAGAAGTTAAATAAAACCAATAAAGAAGTTAGCATAGTGATAAAGACACACTACAATCCTAAAAGAGACTTTATTTTGATTTCTACATAGAATACCAATTGGGAAGGTAAGCTGGACTATACTCGAAAGGTTAGTCTCCTTTTCTAGTAATAAGGAGAGAGGATATACCCTTGGAAAAAAAAAGGGAAGTTAAATAAAATTTAAGGATTTAATTTTGATACAATACTAGCGTAAAATTTTTTTACACAATAATCTAATTATATATTATCATATCATTTAAAGTATTTTACTTTTATAATAATTGGGTGATTTTTTTGTATGAGTTTTTGAGAGTGATATTGGGAATATATGATATGTTTAACAAAATTGGAAAAATATGGAGTTTTGAAAGGACTCTATTAAAAATATAGACGAATTTCAACAAAAAGTAAAAAGTGAATCCGCTTCCATATTGTTGGATTACCAAAAAAAAGAAAAGGAATTCACTTTGCTCTCAATCGAATTCTATTAGTTTAACAAAAAGTGAAAAGTGAATTTGCTATTTGTACTATCATATTACCAAAAAAAAAAAGGAATTTAACTTACTATTAGTTGAATTTTATTATTTTAATTATTTTCCTTGTGTGGTGTGTGATAGCGTGTGTAGTGTGTGTGATTGAAGGAGACAGCGACAAGGGAAGAGAAGAAAGGATGAGAGAGGAGAGAGAAAAAATAAAGAAAGATAAAGGAAGAAAAAGAAAGAGAGAAAAAAGATTACATTTCTTAAATATTGTCAAAAATATCATATTTTTCATTTTTTTTCACAAAATCTCCGTATAAAAAATGAATTCCCATAATAATCACCACAAAAGTTATATGTGTGTATATAATTAATTGACAGTATAAAAATTGACATTGTATTGAAATTAGACTCAAAATTCAATTAGATAAAAGTGACAATAAACGCTTCCTGAAAGCATAAAAAATAATATATCATAAAAAAATTACCTAAAGTAAAGATAGAAGGATGAAAGTATAAAAAATAATATATCATAAAATAATTACCTAAAGTAAAGATAGAAGGATATTAGAGAGGGCAAGTGGGGTAACGGTTTTAAAATTGTTGGCAGATATGCTATTATATTTTTGCCTAAAATATTACAATTTTTTTATTTATTTTGTGCTAAAGATCTATAATCAAAATCATAGAATAAATTTGATCACTTACTATTTTATAAAATACTATGAATTTAAATTTGAATATATAAATTTAGAGTTTGGAGCATTGAAATCCCTGCATATTAAGTGCGTGCAAGCTAACTTGATAATACTAAGTATAATTTATAATTAAATCAAAATTATTTCACATAATTTTTAATAATTTAATACAAAAAATTCATATTACATCCATTTTGTCGTAAATGCTATTGAAATTTCAAAAAATTTACATGATTTTAAAAATATGTGAAATAAATAATCTAATAAGATATTAATGACAAGTATATAAACGCAATTTTGCTAATAAAATTATACATTGATTTAAGAAATATGAGATTAAAAGTATATATAATTATTTTAAAATTTTTATTTTATTATTTACTTTTTTTCTTTGAAAATTATTTTCTGGATTCATTTCTGAGTAACAATTCAATTCAAACTTCAAATTATTTGTATTATCAGGATAATTAATATAGTTCACATTTAGATTATTTTATTTTATTTTATTTTATTTATTCTTTATTGCTTCAAATATTTAATCTAATGTATTTTTTTGAAAAAACATATTGTTAAAAATTTTTCTTAAATTAATTATGAATAAAAAGAATGAATATTTTAGAGAAATTAATTAGAAAGCTTATTGAGCAAAAGTGACAATATACTCAAAGGTCGCCGCTCTCTATCTGAAGTCTCCCTGCAAGAAATTTATAAATCACTGGTTTAAATATGCAAAACTAACATTTTTGCGTTGTGTGTGACATATAACAATACATAATTCCCATAAATACATCTTGGCGTTGAGTGGAAACTTAAAAATTTTATAAGTACCTTTTTTTTATTTTTTGAAAAAAGTAATTCTTTATGTGCCATATCACTTAAGAAAATGAAAATTTCTTCCGGACAAGAAAATTTTAATTGATTCTAATAGCCTGAATTCAATGGTATATTAACAGTGTGGACATGTCATTTTTTTCACTCCTAATTTTTCTTTTTTAGATTTTTTTAACGGTATCACCTTTCTATTATTAAGAAAAAAGATTAATCTCCTTCAATCATGGTCAGGCTTGTCCTCCCCCACTATATTTTTGCAAATATTTTTGTTGTGTATTAGTGTTATAATAAAACGGAGTTAAACAATACTCTTCAATTCAGAGGGGATGGGGAATGTAATGATCCAAAAATGGGGAACATGTGTGAGACACGGTCCCCTGTGTTTGAAAATCTTTTTATATATAACATTCAATTGTGGTCTCTTTTTTAGTGAAAGAAAATATTTTATTATCTCTTACCTTTTTATTTTACTTCCAAAAGGTAAGTCTCCTTTGTGCGAAAAAAGTCAAAAAGCAAATAATGAAGTAATATAGAATAAGTAAAAAGTGAAAAGGTAAACATTTTAAGAAGTTCTTTAATATCTTGTTTTTGAATAAGTCAGGAGTACCTTTTTTCTTTTTTAATTTTTCCTCTTCTTGAGTTTGAGAAAATAAGTTACCGAATACTATATATTATATGGAGTCTTGAGTCACTTTCATTTTCTCACAACTTACTGGCGATGCATCAAACAGAATCTGCACAAAGTTATTACTAAATGTGTATTTTCAGTCATGAAAATTATTGAAACAAAGTTGAAACAAGATAAAGATAAATTTCTTTCAGATTAAATGATTGTTTATATTAAGAAATGAGTTTAATTTAGGTGTACTAATAGTATAAAATTATTTTATACTGTCATCCAAGCAAAACCTTCCATTTGCATGATCATTCAAGTAATAAGTGGTTATATCAAAGAATTTTGTTGATGTGATAATTTATAATTAAATATCTGTATAAAAAATTTTTATACTAATAATATGTTTAAATTAAATTCTTAAAAAATTATTCAAAATTTTAACACAGACATAATAATAAATGACTTTTATTCTATAAAACAACTTCCTGCACAATTTAAAATGATAAAAAGGGTTTTTTGGTCTTTTAATTTTATTATTTTAATTTGATCTCTTAGGGCCCGTTTGGCATGCCTGATAATATAAGACTTGATAGGATAAAGGTTAATAGTATAAAGCTTGATTATATAAAGCCTGATAAAATTTAATATTATACAGTATTTGGTATGTCATCATATAAGATATTGTATTAAATACAATATAACCAGAAAAAGAGATTATAATAAATGCAATTTTCAAATATTAAATTTAAAATTTAAAAATTAATATAATTATTTAAATATTTATTACAATTATTTTAGCTATTTTTATTATATATAAATATAATTTTATGTTAAAAATTCTTTATTTATTTTTAATTTTTTTCATAATATAAAAAATATGAGTGTGAGAGATAGAGAGAGAGAGAAATAATAAGGAAGTTTTTATAAATCAAAATCTAAGTAAATCTAATATCATATTCTTATATTTGGTTGTATTTTTTATTATATATAATTAAATTTATATTAAATATTATTTATTTATTTTATAAATAAATTTTTATTCTTATATTTTTATATTAATTTGAATAGTTATTTTATAATTATTATTTTTTAAAAATATTTATTTATTATTAAATTTTTTATCAAATAATATTACTTTTGTTTATATGGTTTTTATTTTTTATTATTTATTTAATAATTATTTTTATTTTAATAAATTATATTAAAAAATAAAAATGTGATAGAACCCTTCTACATCAAAAGCCAATCAGATCTAATACAGCCTCCCTAAACTGAATTAAGTTATCCATCATTTTGACATATAAAGAAGGTTTGATAGATAAACTTATACAATAAGTTGACTGCACCAAACAACGGATAAGATCATAACGTATTGTATTTCCTTATCCTATCATGCTTAATACGGTATGCCAAACACACCCTTATATTTTGAATCATCTTTAATTTTGTCTCTAATCACTTTCCCTTCACATGATTAACAGAAAATATTAACATCGCACAAATAGTACTAACATGATACACATGTAAATTTGACATGAATTATATCACGTTAGCATTTTCCAGTAGTTATATGACAAAAAAGATGGCGATCCAAAGCCTGCTTTTGAAAAAAACCTATCTGAAAACAGATTTTGTGATTCACAGTGTTGAATGCAATTTAGAATGACTTGATAAAAGTTTGATCGTCGATGGAGAATATATGAATGTTGCTTCTTTCTTCGGGTTCACTACGGTAGCATGGGAGGATGTTTACAATATACAAGAGCTGAGTAACATGTAGTTCTTGGTGATTTTTCATACCTATGAAGCCATGATATACACCCTGTCCAGTGAGATGCAGCCTGTGTCATCTTTTTGCACTGGTTTAAGGCAATGGAACATGGAAGCTTGGACTTATTCAAGGGTAGTGTGGATCGAAGTTTCTAGGCTTCCACCATCAGCTTGGTCTGTTAATAATATGATAAAGATTGGGAACCTTTGGGATCATGTTAGGGGGTTTGATGAAAGAATAGTGAAAGGTAAATCCTTTGGTGTTGCAAGGATTCTTCTTAATACATATGTAAAGGACTTTATTGCTAGACATATAACCTTAGTTCTTGGCCATGATCATTGTGCTCTGGGTGTAAGGGAGGTTTTGGTTTGTCCCTCCGCTCCTTGCTCGCTAGCAAGTTCGGTGGAGGCGGCGGTTATGGTGGAGTTCTCGTCCTTTGGCGGCAATGATGAACTGTGCAAGAAGTCAAACCAATAGCCACATAAGGAATCTGGAAGGGCAATCATGAGGAGTCATTCACAAGGTGCCATCATTAATGATTAAGGGCTGTTAGGTATCAGAAGCTAAGCGATGAAGGAAATTGAAGCAAAGGTTCTAGAGAGAAAGAAGAAGACATAAAGGTGAAGGAGAGAGAGCTGTGATGAAGAATTTCATTATTCTGAACTTGATTGATCACATGCTCTGAATGGTATATTTATACATTGACAGTGTAGTGACTTGTGTGAGAAGCAATCTAGCTAACTAACTAACAAAAACCAACTAATTCCTAACTGACTAATAGAAGCCAACTAACTACATACTGGCTTATCTCCAATATCCCCCCTCAAACTCAGTGGTGGGGTGTCCACAACTCTAAGTTTGGGTCGAAACTTAAGGAAGGCAGATACGGAGAGTGCCTTGGTGAGTATGTCTGGAATCTGATCATGAGAGGGTATATGTTGGACATGAATCTGCTACTGCACAAGCTTATCTCGTACAAAGTGAAGATCCAACTCGAAGTGTTTGGACTTACTATACGGCACTGGATTGGTTGCAAGTAGAACTACCCCTTGATTGTCACAGAAAATTGATGGCTTGGAGGAGCAAGTGATGTGCATTTCGGAAAGAAGGGATTGAAGCCACAGGATTTCTACAAGAGCTAAGGCCATGCTACGATACTCTGCCGCTGTGCTGGACCTGGATACTGCATGTTGTTTTCTACTGGACCAAGAAACCAGGTTGGAACCTAAGTAGATGCAAAAACCACTGGTAGACTCTCAATCATCAGTGTCAAAACCCCAGTCAGAGTCACAGAACGCTAGTAACCGAAAGTCATTGGCCTTGCGGAATTTAAGCCCATGATAAAGTGTGCCACCGAGATACCTGAGTATTCTTTTGACAGCCTTCCAATGAGACTCAAGGGGGGTGTGCATGAATTGTGCCACTTTGTTTACTACATAGGCTACATCAAGCCTAGTGATGGTGGCTAATTGAAGGCCCCCCACCACTAATCTATGTAGGGAAGGGTCAGAGAATGCAAAGTCTCCATGGGTTGAGAGCTTTAGTGAGGAGATCATTGGTGTGGGCATGGGCTTTGCATCACTCATTGTAGCTTTCTTAAGCAGATCTTTAACATATTTGGTTTGAACTAGCTACATTTCACCAGACACTGCCTTGACAACTTCAATACTAAGGAAGTAGTTCATCTCACCTAGATCTTTCAGAGAAAATATGGAATTTAACTAAGCAATCAGATCAGAGATTTCTTTTGGACTGCTACTAGTGATGAGGATGTCATCGACATATACAAGGATATAGATTGTTGAGGACTTTGTGAATCTGACAAAAAGAGAGGTATCAGATTTTGCGTTGCAAAAACCAAAATTTTGCAGGGTGGAGCTGAGCTTGGAACACCATGCTCGAGGGGCTTGTTTGGGGCCATTGAGAACTCTCCGTAGCTTGCATACCAGATTCGGTTTGGATGATAGAAATCCCTCAAGTTGCACCATATAGACATCCTCTTGCAAGTCCCCACTGAGAAATGCATTATTAAAGTCAAACTGCGGGATACACTACCCCTTGGAGAGAGCCAAAGAGATCATGACTTTGACAGTTGTAGGTTTCACTACTGGACTGAAAACTTGATCATAGTCCAACCCCTCCTTTTGATGGAAGCCTTTTGCAGCTAGCCTGGCTTTGTACTTCTGTACTGAACCATCAGGATGCCTCTTAATTCTGAAGACCCATTTACACCCAATTGAGGTTACATTGGGTGGGGGCTCCACTAAGATCCAAGTCTGATTCCTCATAAGTGCTTCAAATTCTTCATTCATAGCAAGTCGCCACTGAGCAAAAGAGAAAGTCTGAGAGACAGTGGTTGGTTCACACTGTTGTAGGTCACATGAATCACCAGCGACCACAGCTGCATAGGTTTTTGGCTTAAAGATACTAGACTTGCTTCTAGTTTGCATGGAGTGACCATTTAAGGGGACAACACCTTTTGGTTTGGAAAGCACTGAGGAACCAGGATTTGATGCAACGACGAATGAGGAAGCTGAATAGCAATGCCAATTGTCTCATAGGACCCTACAGATTGAGTGCTAGACACAGAGGGTGAGTTCTCAACAGGTAATGCAGAAGTAGGTGGGGTAGAGCATGACACATCATTGGCATTAGACACTAGTGATATTGGGTGAGGTTCATGGGTTACTAGAGCTAGAGTTGGGTTCTATTTGACCATTGTGGCACGAGGTGATTTGGTTGAGGTAGGAGCAAGTGAGAGAGAGTGATCTTGATGAGAAGATTGTGTAAAAAGGATGTGGGGCATATGACTAGGAACTGACAATGTAGTGGGCTTGTGTTTAGAGACAAATTCAAGGATAGGAAATAGTTGAGAATAAGGAAATTCAGACTCATTGAAGAAAACACTTCTGGATATGTATACTTGACCGATTGGAGATAGGCATTTGTAGCCTTTTTGGTTGTTTGCATAACCTATAAAGACACATTTGTGTGACTTGAAGTCAAGTTTATGATGGTTATAAGGTCAGAGGAGGGGGTAGCAAGTGCAGCCAAAGCATTTGAGGAAGGTGTAATTTGGTTTGTGGTGATTTAGGATTTCATGTGGTGTTTTAAGCTGAGTCACAGGAGAAGGTAATCTGTTTATAAGGTATGTGGCTGTGAGGAATGCTTCATCCCAGAAGTGTAAAGGGAGTGAGGCCTAAGCAAGGAGGGCTAGGCCTATTTCTGTGATGTGTCGATGCTTTCTTTCTACACTGCCATTCTGTTGGTGAGTATAGGGACAAGTGAGTCTATGGTTAATGCCACTGGTTCTTAGGAATTCTGTGAAGCTAGTGGAAAGGTATTCTTTTCCATTATCTGTTTGAAGGGCTCGAATTTTTCGACCAGTTTTGGTTTCAATCATGGACTTGTATTGTAAGAATGCATGAAAGGCTTGGGACTTGTTGACTAGTAGATAAATGCATGTATACTTGGAATGTGCATCTATAAAGCATATATAGTATCTACTGCCTGATCTACCACCCATTGGTGCTGGACCCCAAAGATTAGAGTAGATAAGGTCAAGAGGAGCATCATAGTGTATTGTTGAGTCAGAAAATGGTAACTGGTGTATCTTTCCCATACAACAAGCATCACACAGGAACTTGAAATTAGAATTGCAAATTTTATTTTCCGAACTTTGTGTATTAGATTGAGACAGTACATGAGTTACAATTTTGGAAGAAGGATGACCTAATCTTTTGTGCCACAAGTCAAAAACAGAGCTAGCATTTTTACACAAGACATGACAGACACGAGGAGCAAAAGGCTCTTGTAAAACCTTTACATCACTGAATTGATAGAGACCTTCTTTAAAGGTGGATTTAACAAAGCACTTATCAGGGCGGAATTCAAAAAAGACATTGTTGTCATTAGCAAACTTTGAAACACTGATGAGATTTTTGGTTATGGAAGGTACATGTAGCAGATTGTGTAGTTTGAATGTAGAATTGGATACATTTGAATGTAACAAGGACTTGCCAAGATGTGAAATTTTCATACCTGACCTATTACCTGCATAAACTTGCTCAGAGCCTTCATATTCTAAACTAGCAATCATGTTTCTTTGATCAAAAGTGATGTGGTGGGATGCCCCGGAGTCAGGATACCAAGCTATATCAGATAAGGTTGCAGGAGTAGCTAGGTAGGCCTTTGCATTCTGAAGTACATTTTCATTTGAAGGAGCACCACCAGGATTATGAAAGGTGATAGGAGGAAGAGAAGGAGGAAAGTTGAATGCAGTTCTCTGAGGGTTAGGAAAGTCTTGATCAAACCGATGGTAGTATTGCCACACAGTGTGACCAAGTTTCCCACAGAGTTGACATGAAGGTCGATTGCCATTGAACCAGGATTTGCTACCTCTAAAACCTCTTCCCCTACCCTTTCGGCCTCCTTGGCCTCTGCCACTTCTTGCTTGCATAAAAATCCCACTGTTCTGACCTTGAATATCACCGCCTTGAGCTTGAGCTTGAGCCACATTCGCTTGTATGGATCCGATTTCAGCCTTGTGGAATCGTTCAATTAGATCATCTTGAGCTAAGAGCAAGGATTCCATTTCACTCATGGTCAAGGTTTCTGCTTTGGACATAGCCACAGTGATGAATGCACTATAATCCTCATTCAAGCCATCTAATACAGCTTCTACGAACTCCTCTCTAGAGATAGGAGCTCCAAGTACAGCAAGTGAATCTGTTACCTTCTTGATCTTTGTCAGGTATTCTGAGGCAGTGCTTCCTTGTTTCTTGATCACTTTGAGTTGAGTTTTCAACTGCTTAACCTTGGGTTTTGCTTGGGTGGCGAAATATTCCTCCAACTTGCTCCATATCTCATGTGCAAATTCACATGCCACCATGCGATTCGTGAAGCTTGGATCCATTGATGCTAACAACCATGTAACCAGATGTTGATCTTGTTGCTCCTAATCCAAGTATTCTTGAGTTTCTACTTCAGCCATGCGATCTTCTATTGAACCATATCTTTCTGGGATCTTCTTCTTATTAAGGTGATCCTTCAACTTATTGGCTTTGATGTAGGCCAATGCTTGATGTTTCCATGGCATAAAGTTGTCTTCATCAAGCTTGAACGAAACAGGGCTTGTGAAGGTTTTTGGTGTGAAACTTGACATGCTCGTTTGAGCTTCGATTGCGGAAGACAGTGATGTGTTTGAGGTCTCCATGGATCACGATAGCTCTGATACCATGTCAGGTATCAGAAGTTAAGCGATGAAGGAAATTGAAGCAAAGGTTCTAGAGAGAAAGAAGAAGAGATAAAGGTGAAGGAGAGAGAGCTGTGATGAAGAATTTCATTATTCTGAACTTGATTAATTACATGCTCTAAATGGTATATTTATACATTGACATTGTCGTGACTTGTGTGAGAAGCAATCTAGCTAACTAACTAACAGAAACCAACTGATTCCAAACGGACTACTAGAAGCCAACTAACTACATACTAGCTTATCTCCAATAAGGGCAATCCCATGATAGTGGAGTGATGGCTATTGATTTGTTTAATGAGCACATGCTTGTTACAATTAGTGTCCTGAGGAAAATTCGTCATAATGAGCAAGAGCTAGTGCTGGAAGTATGCAAGGATTTGGGGCAACTTGTTGATGGGTCTCTGTTCATTAGGTTGCATGAGTTAGGCCGGTGCTCAGCCAATTCAAGCCTATCACCAACATGCCATCTAGGGTTCACACCGTCTTGTTGTGGCTCTGGGCTACACAATCCTGGGCTGGCAAATGACAGAGTTAAGGATATTGGCATCATGTCTAATGGGGCTATTGACATTATGTGTGACCCTTCCAGAGATGTATTGGAGGAAGATATGGCCTTTGCTGATATTGCCTTGGAATGCAAAAAAAAGAAAAAGAATGCTAATGACTTGAAGAAAAGGAATAAGGATAAAGAAAAGTTTAAAACAAAAGCTAAGATGTGTGACACCAATAAGTCTATAAGAGAAGAAACTCCAAATCAGACTTTTGTGGATTCCAATCCCGTGGATTTTATTGACAAGGTTGGTAGCGACCAAGTAGAGGAAGCTAAATACATGTAGAGTATTGGTAAAAGTTTGGGCTATTACGCTAGTAATGATGATGATGTTATTAACACATTGACGATTCTACATATGGTAAAAGAAGATGGAACAAAGTGGCCTTGTGCAAAAGGCAGGACAGGAAGGAAGTGATGAGGCAATCCACAAGTTCCCTTGATGTATTTGTGTGTCCCTGGCTTTAGCTTTGTTCTTTGATCTTTCTTTTTCCTTGCATCTTGTAATGTAATATCTTTACATGGTTTTAGCTTCGAATCTTTTGACTGTAATTGCTCTACCCTTTCGAGTGTTCAAAGCTTTATCTCAATTATTAAAAAAAAATGATAAAAAAAAGTGACTACAAACCTAATTGGAGATAATTTGAAATATAAGGGACCAAATTGAAAGAATAAATAAAGATAAAGAACAAAAAAAAAAAAAACCTAACTTTGCCATTTAAAATGTGAAGATAGGTTTTTTAATTATTTTATGTTTAATTATCTTTAATATAAGTTGGGTAAAAATATACTTTAACTTCTTAAACTTTACTTCATATGCAATTTATCCCCTAAGATTATAAAGATGGAATTGATCCTTTAAAATTAAAGAGTGGTTCTTTATCCTTTAAAATTAAAGTGTGGTTCTTAAAACCCCTCTTCACGTAAACATCTTTTACATAACTAACGGAGGTATGTGAATTACAAAACAATTGCGTTACATAAAATTTCTAAAACTCAATATCTGGAATCTCGTCATATGCTTCAGTATATTTCTCCTACACACCCAAAACTATTACAGCAAACATTGGCAAGCAAGAGGGAAACAAGATTAACATTGTCCGTATGAGCATTCATTCTCTAGCGGTATCTCACATGATGTCACGTACGAGCAGGCTAGAGCTTATTTCTTGGCTTTTTTTTTTTTTTTGCTTTGTTAATTTGGTCTTTAATGGACATTTTTGGTGCTCCCAATACTCCTTTAGGACACAACTTTTTCTTGCCTCTTTGAGGTAAAGATGGCATTCAAGAACTCAAGAGGAGGTGAATTGAGTTCTAAAAATTTTCACAATCTTTTTACAAAATTCCTTTTTTTTTTTTTTTCAATTCTTTGTTGGAGTAAAATGTTGAAGGAATGCCTAAGTGATTGTGAGTATGAGTAAATCAATGCAAGTTATTGAAGTGAAAGATTAATATAGATAAACAAAACAGTGAATTTAACTTTACAATAATGTAAAGAGTTAAGAGAAGAGATAATTAAACATGGATTTATCTTGGTTCCATCATCCCCTATGACCTATGTCTAGTCCCCAAGCAACTGCTCAAGATTTTTCACTATTCTTTAGCCCTTCAAGGCATTTCGAAATCTTTACAATGCTTTGAGCACTCACACTTTTGAGAATCCTCACTCTAGTGCTTGAGTCACTCAAGACTAAAGGGATGCCTCACCCTTTAATCCTTTGAGGGATACCTTACCCTCTTACAAGTTTTTAGAATGAAAAATAGAAAAATTCACTCTCTGCTTGGAGTTAATGATGCAAATTGAAGCACTAAGAAGTTTTCAAGAAATAAAGCTTTTTGGCCACAAAACTTGATAAAAGAATCAAGGGAAAAGAAAGATGATTAAAAGAAACTAATACTTGGTTTTTCTTGCCTGAAAATCTATCATTCAATAAGTATTTATAAGCCTTAGAAACGTGCTTGCCGTTAGGAAATTTTGTCCTCAAAAGGCATGACTTTTCAAAACTAGCCGTTGTGGGCGTTCAACCGCTTTTTAATCGATTACCAGAATTATAGTTCGCAAATTGTGCTAAGAAAACCAATTGTAATCAATTACAAAGCAATTATAATCGATTACCAGAATGTCATTTCACAAGTTGTGCTGAGAGAACCAATTGTAATCGATTACAAATGTTAAAAATGCTTGTAATCGTGACTTGAATATTTTCCCTTTTAAGTGAACTCTATTGTGCCTTGTTTTCAACCCAATTTCTTCAAGAAACACTATTTTAGTATAGTTTCCTTTCAAATCAAAGTTTATTGTTAAGATTCAAAGAAAAACTTGTTTAAACTAGTTTTAAGAATAATTTGAACCTTCATCAAGATAGTGGCCAATAAGCTTATAAAAGAAAACTTTTAACAAAAAAAACCTAAGTCCTAAGAATCTAACCGTGTGAACTTTGGACTCGTTCTTCATCAAGTAGGTTTGTGCCATTTTGATTGCAACCATTGATATCCATGTTGGCATCATCAAAACCTACAATATAATCAATTACACATAGCATAGTCCTTTTTTCCCTCTTCCTTGTCAATGTTTATTATGATAGTCTTTGTAACAACCTCTATCACATAAGCCATGCTCGAGTCATGGAGTTATATTAAAAGGTTGTCACTATGCTAAGAAATCTTTAAAATATAGAAAATATAATGCATGGCCCTTTAACTACACTTTATTACTGACTAATAATCTTTGATACATAGAGAATAAAATAATTACACTTTTAAAGAAATTGTAACTGACATAGTACACAACGTCTACATCTGACTAGTCGTTAGCTAGCTTCAATAGTTTCTTGGTCTGGCTTATGCCCGATCCTCGCTCAATGAAAGGCCCAGTATTCCACTTCACACTTGATTTCCAACTTGGGTGCTAGAATGTTTACGGAAAAGAAAAACATACAAGCAGGCAGTGAGAACCTAAGGTTCTCAGTAAGTAAACTCAAACCAATCTTACAACGTCATCATAAACATTCTAGCCGCTTCGGTTTATTATGAAAATATGAGTACATATAAACAAATAGTGGTTCAATTTTAGGTTGAAAACACCGTACTCGAAGTAGGATATATTTTAACAGCCACTTGCCATTTCATATGACAGACATATAAATATGAATAGTATACTATGCTTCAACAAGAATCATAAAAGTATTATGACTTAATAGGATAATTGAAGATGCACATAAAGATGCTTATACTTGTATGTATGCAAGTTTACTTGACTTAATTCATATCTTTCTTTAACTTGCAACTTGATCTTACTCTTCTGTACTTGGTCCCTCGGAGGTGAATGGCCTCTCTCACCCCTGGGTAATAGCCTGCTTTTTAGGTCCGAGCTCATAACTATACATGAGTGACGGGCTTACTTTCCCTGACCCTCACACCGGTCTATTCCCCTTAAATCTGGTCGAGGGCCAGCCTAAGTCTTAGACAATACCGCTCTGGCCCATGCTAGCTGGGTCTATGCCATGCATCACGTGATAACTTGGTACGTCTTTCTTGCAAGTTCTTATTATCTTTTCCTTTTCATATCTTGTCATGCATGCGGACGCTTGGTGCATTCATGAATATGTCTCATACCTTATTTTTCATATCATATTCTAATTATGCTTGCATGCATGATGTACATGAACATGACATGTAAATGTAAATATGTTCAAAGCATAATCACCCATAGCATAAGTTCTCATAAATTCCTGCCGAAAATTTGGCAGCATAACGGATCGAGTCCGCTTTCCCATAAATAGTGCCAAACAACCAGTACAATCTTTCAAACTTGCAATTCAATATGATCAGCAATTATATAGATATTCATAGCATCATTCATCAAGTTCAATTCAAGCATCTATGGGGTTTTCAGTTTACTCCCTCCTATTCTGCCCAATTTTGGTATAATCCACCCTTTGCTCAATTCAACTCATCTAAGTCTAAATTTTGGATATGTCATAGCCTTATGTGTCTAGTTTTCAACCGTTTTAGTCCCATCTCATTTTGATTTGTATAACTCAAGTTATTAGTAATTTACTTTAGACTGCCCTGTTCTTAGCCAGAATTGTACCCTTTTAAGTGAAAATTCACTAAAAATAGAAATCTAAGTGAAATCCTATGAAATTTATATGAAATTAAAGCTAACAGAATAAGATTTCAAATGAAATAAGTTTCATACCATTTGCATGAGTATATTTTGAGTTACAAGTCCCGAAACTTGACCATACTAGACTATCCTGTTCCAGCCCGGTTTAAACTTAAGTCAACTTCATTGGTGTGCTGGGAATAAATGGCAACAAATCTGGTTCTGAAATTTTTACGGGATATTCCCTTACATGTTATCTTTCAAATAACCTTAGGTTCACTTAATTTGGAGTTCTGTAGGGTGAGTTATACCCTTCTCAACTCATACTGCCCAGATAAGAATCTAGATTTCTGGGTTAAACTTCAAAAATTCATAACTAATTCTATACTAATCCAATGGCCTTATATTTTATATTTATGGAAAGCCCTGAATGTCTAGTTTCATATAAAAATGGATTCATCAAATTTAAATGACTGTAGGCAGAGCCGTACACTCCGCCGTACGGACCATCGAGGGGAAAACCCTAACAGCTTCTTGAATTCTTCTTAAATTCATGTTTTCCTTAAATCAATCCACCCAATCTTCAATTCAAACTCACATATACAACTTAAACCAGCCTTAATTCATCATCATCACTCAAGATAACATCAGAATTATACAAGAAGGAGGGAAGAAGGTGGAGTCCCAATCAGCCCAATTCAAAGAAAACAAGAAAAGAAGTTGGAATTCCTACCTTGGTGGTGTGAAATCTTGGTGGAACTTGATCTTGGAGTGAAGTTGATGGTTGGAGCTTGAGTTTGGGGATGAGAGGAAGTGGAAGAAGATGAAGGAAAGCGGGAAAATGAGGCTGGTTATGGGGAGGCCGAAAATGATGAGAAGGGAAGGAAGGAAAAGGTAGAGATATTTTGGAGGCACTTTGCTTTGATTAGTGGATGTAACCTTGTCATAAATTTTGGTTTAGCTTCCCCTCTCAATGGCTGATCAAGGCGCCACATGAGGGGGTGGTTTGGCTAAATCCTAGCCATTCATCCTAAGGTTTTCATAGTATAATTTCTATTGATTCGGTTTCGACAATTCAAAGTACCGAAATCTTACCGATTTCCTTTGAATCGGTAAATCGGTTTTGGAAAAATCCTATGAAGTTTCCTATGCTTTCAATCTAATTCTCTCATATCTAATTTCTCTAAATGATACTTAATTGGCTCTAAGTAAAAATTTAATCGAATGCTAATTAATCTTAAGTAGTTGACAAAATCGAACAGCTAGGCAAAAACGTTAAAAATCTGATGAAGGTAAGGCCAAGTTTTTCCACTATCTTGAGCAACACTTGGCGCCACTCATATGTGGTAGGGGAGGCTGAATTTCAGCCACTTAGGTGAAGGATTCCAGTAGAAAATTCTACTGGTTCGGTTCTAGCGGTTTAAAATACCGAATCTTCGCTGATTTTCTTCAAATCAGCAAAACATTACTAAATGACTCTGAGAGAAATTCTATATCTCTATTCTAATTGTTCCTAAGCCTAATCCCCCTAATTAACATCTAATTAACTCCTAATTAACCTTACTTAGTCAATAAGATCGAATAAATTGCTTGTTAACGTGAAATAATCATTTTCTGTAAATTCGAAGCTTTTATATTTTCTATTTTCCATAGCTAATGGCATTTCTGTAATTTTGAGTAAGTCTAAGGGCACCCCACATCATTTTACACCAAACTGCCTCCATGGCACAATCGGCAGAGATTTAAATTTTTACGGTTTCATTACGTGATTCTGCTTCGTTTAAAACCCCATTCTGCTGATTCTACCGATGTGGGGACATAAATATCATTTTATGAAAAGTTATAGGGTTATTGTGGAAATATTCACTTGGGGTCAAAATACAATTTCTAAAACTTTTGGGCAAGATTATAATTAACAAAAGTTGATAGGGGCACTTTTGTCATTTCTTAATTCTTAACATATGGCAGTGACATATTTTTAACGGCAGTGTTACACTACCCTATAATTCCAAGTGTGAGGATCGTCATGGCATAGCGCTGCCTGAGAAATTCTCACACTGCCTAAGAGAAATAATTCAAAGTTTCCATTACATTTTATTTACTAAGGTAGGGATGTCACAGTCTTAAGCTTGTAGGAAGAAATATACTAAAGTATTTGATAGAGTTCAAGAAATTTGGTTTTGAAATTTTATTATAAAGATATTGTTTTGTAATTTCTATATCTTCACTGACGGTGTTTACATAATAGGACTTTAAGAACCACTCTTTAACTATAATGGGTTAATTACACCTTTTTAAATTTTAGGGGATAACTCGCATCTAAAATAAATCTTAAGGGCATAAACTATATTTTAATTACCTTGAAATAATTGTGGATAGCATATGTAAATACCCACTTCACACTTCAATGGTTGCTTCACTTAGTTACTACAACAGGTTGTCATTCTACAATCCACCTTGTAAAGCATGGTGTGTGATGCACCTACTGGTGCAGCTACACTTTTTTTTTTTTTTTACCTGCTTTAAGAAAATGCTGCTAATGGAAGTTAAGAATGTAGCTAAGCTGCTCTTTGCCTATCGCCACCCTTGCTACCACCAATGGCGACCGCATGCTCCCATTGGAGAAGCTGCGCTACTCCCTTGAGTATGCCAGTTGTGACTTGAAGCTCGTGAAGATGGTTGTGCCTCTCGAGGACACCAAGAAAAGGGGCTTGCTCTATTACCTTGATATCTGTATCGACTTCATCAATTGCAGCAAGAAGGAAGGTTTGGTTTTGGTTCACTATTTTGCTGGAGTTTCAAGAAGGTTCCACACTCTTCTTCTATTATCAATTAATCTTCATGTTCTTTGGGTTCATTTCTTTATTCAATATTGAAGAGAATAACTAAGAAAATTAGTGTGAAGCTAGCAAAATTTCAAAGGTTTTTAATTCCATCTAAGACAATTGTAATACCTGATACAAAGATTAAATGTTAGAGAGGTAAATTTCGAGTTTGTATGAATTATGCACTTTGGTATGATCTTTTAAATTGGTATTATTGAATATTGAAAATTTTTGAAGTGGAAATATGCTTACAAGTGTAAGTGAGGTTTAAAATTTGCTTTTAAAAAAAGGAAAAAAAGAAGAGGGGGTGCTCGAGCGCTAGCTTTGGGTGCTTGAGCACCCACACTGGGATGGAATTGTGGGACTTTTGGGCCGTTGGGCGCTCAAGTGCCAAGTATTGCCTGCTTGAGTGCTAGATGCCAGGAATTAAAGTCGGGAGCTTCAAGCTACTAGGCGCTTGAGCGCCAGGAAATGACCGCTTAGGTGCCTACAGTTCGATTTTAAAATGGGGATTTCGACCCCTTATCCTCATTTGCCCCAAATCTCTCTCACTTGGTCTCTCTCCTTAGGGTTCTTCAACCCTTGTATCCTCCATATATTCAACACATTTTCCTTCTAGATTTTCTCACAAAAATCCATCCTTTCACTCCTTCACCATCACTCTTACCATCATCTTCTTCCTTAAGCTTTCTCTCTCCTTTTGATGTGAAAGAAAGTGAAGGATGGAGAAGACCCACCACTTCTCTTTTGTTTCAATCTTTTTTCCAAGGTTTGAGGTAAATTCTTTATGCTTTCTTTCTCCTTATGACTATGGGTTAATTATCTATTCCATAGGTTAGATTTGAGTTGTTGAGAAAAAGGGTTTAGGTTTTAAATTGGGGATTTTGAGTTTAGGAGTGGCTTGAAGTTAAGTTTTGCTCCTAGAAGTTAATTTATGTTAGTGTGGTATGTTTTGTAGCTTTAAACTCTTCCCAGCAGCTTCTAGTTGGCTCAGAGGCACACCTATTTAAGCTCTTGACTTCGAATCTTAGTTGTGAATGATAGTTAACTTGATGCTTGTCACAAATTTTCTATATACATGTTTAAAATGAGCTTTAATAGATTATGGTGAAATGTTGGCTAATTGTTTACTCCGTATTTATTGAAATCTTGAAGCAATTATGTTGGCCAAGTATATATTTATATGTATATATGTATTTGTGTGTAGTTGTGGGACAAGCTACCTTGAAGTTGATTTTCGGTATTTGAGTAAGTTGATAGAAAAGATGAAGTTTCATGTTTTTAGAAATTGTGATGCTTTAGAACTAGTTTAAAGTTAGAAATATTTGAAAGAAAGGAAATGTCTTTCAAAAGAGTTTAAGTCAAGGGCTCACATGAGGCATGGTGAAGACCCAGCAAGTATGAATGTCCTCCTAACGGGAGGAAATTATAACAAAGACTATTTGCTAATAGCAGCAACATTAGCCTTAGTGCACCTCGAATAACGCAGCTAGCAGAGTGATTGCTAGTCAGGAATGGTTGGCCGACATGTCCGAAAGACATAGACACGCGCAGGCATGAGATCGGTCATTTATTGCTGGGGTTAGGTTGTTAGAATCGCCCAGTTAGGCAGTTATTTTCTAAAATAGGATCCTGCTTTAAGTTTTATTATAATAATGAAATAAGTTTTTATTCCCTATGTTTTGAGAAAGTATTTTGCTCTTGTGCATTTATGTTTAGTAGTTGAAACTTATATTTTGTTGATGTTGAATATCATGAGACAAGATTTGATAACTATACTTATGGAAAGGACATAACGTCCTTGGATTTTATTATGTTTTTTGAATTTATGAGCTAGAATGCATATGATTTGATATGAAGGAGTTTATACTCAATTGATTTAAAAAGGGTGCTTCAATGAGCGATGGGGCTTTTAAAGATAGATCATATATCATATATGTTTGACTGGAAGTGTTTATGGCATTTTAATTTATGGACAAAGTATTTTACTCAAGAAATTATGTATGAGGTTTTATAAAGTTGTATTTTTGCTAAAAGCTTATGTTCAAGCTTGTCCTACTCCTATTATAGGCATACTATCTCTCACTGAGTCTATATAATTCACTCATTCTTCCTTTCCATGTTTTAGATAGGTGCAAGGTCGTGCTCAAACATCCACAACTAGCTACAAATGTTAGATTTCTATTAGCTCATGCTCTTGTTGTATGGCTTTAATGGTTTTCAGCATTTGCTTCCATCTTGTAAATTCTCTAATGATGCTTCAATAACCTACAAGCAAGGTCTTTCCTATTTAGTTCAATTGTTGTAGTAAAAGCATATTTGTTTATATTTATGACCAGTTGTAATCTAATGATTATGTATTATGTCTCATGTATAGGCATATATATATATATTCATAAGTATGAATATGTTTTAAATCATTATGATGTGTGCTATTGGGTACATTTTGAGAATGCCTGAATCCCCAATAGTTTTGTGTGTTTGTATTGTCTGTGCAGGTAGAGAATCCTTATTTAGAAATAGTCCTAAATACAGAGGAGACTCTACCTGATTTTCTTTCGAAGGGTCTAGTGTAGGCTTGCTAGGAACGTGTCCCTATGCATCGGTCATGTACTGGGTTGGCTTGTGACAAAGTTAGTATCAGAGCATTAGGTTTCCTATGGTTTATAGAGCAAGTGTCCTCCAGTAAGATCACAACTGTGCAAACGGAAGCGCGCCTATTTTCACAGATTATGATGTTATGAGAGGCCTTTAATATTTATCTTATTGTCAAATGTCCTTTGTTCTCCCTCTACTCTCAGATTTTGGGTTCATTTTCATTCCGCACATGCTTTTCGCCATGTAGGGAAGTAGATTATGCTTCCTAATGGAAGTAACCATCATTAGTACAAGTAGATTTCAAGACAATAGTTAAGGAAGCAATATGGATGTTGCACTAGTCAAAAGGACGTTAGGAGTTAAGAATATGGTTTACTCAATGCTCAATACCTAAAGGTAGAGCCTAACAAATGCATCAGGTAAGAACTAGTGCTAAGATTAATGGTTATGTCAGAATATTCCCAAAAACCTGATAGTGATTTCTCTAAGTTTAAGATGGTAGTGGTATGAAGGAAAGCAAAAAAGAATTATGAAAAGATTGAATTGCAAGTGCCGAGATTTCTAAGGAGACAAGAGAATGCCATAATTTAGATAAGTAGTGACTAGATCTTGGAGATAAAGTTGATAAAGGTTTTAGTGGAGGGAAGAGCCTAAGGAAATTGGCTTATATTGCCAACTTTAGGGTAGTATTACACGAGGTGTTATGATAAGGTTCTTGTAACTACTACTTTGGCATCAAGAGGTGCATAGATCTTGAGAAAAAGTTAATGGTAGTACCCTTTCTTGAAAATAAGAGAGAAGAACTGATGAAGGAGCAAATCCTACGAGTTATGGTAGGAACAATTGAGCAAGTTAGTGAGACCAATCTCATAAAGAATGTGAGTCCGTCTTCTAAATCTTAAGGTGAAAAGGTGATGATAGCAATTGTCGATTGAGTTTAGCCGGTTAAGCTATTGAGAACCCAAGGGTGGCATGGTAAAGCATTAGGAAGAAGATAGGAGAAGATTAATTATAAGGAGCTAAGTGAACCCCTTTTAAGGTATCTCAAGGTCATCTTTAGCTTGTTCAGTTTTGATATCCCACCTTACCTATGATAGTGAATGGATGTTTATGGCCAAAAAGGAAATGAACTAGGTGTATATGGCCTATCCTTGGAATGAAGTTGTAGTGAAAACACACAGGATAAAGGTATGATATGCATTAAAGGAAACAACTATCTTCAATTTGAACTAAGTTCTAAGGTAGTAATTAGGAGATAGTAATGATGCTACGCTAGTGAGGGGAATGCCAATGCTTAAGATTAAGGGGTATTACAAAAGTTCAAGGATCTTGAGGAAATGTTTATGAGTAGCATTTGATGATAAAGCTTGGCAATTGACAATTAAACTACAATATTCATAGAGATCCGATAATGGCTTGTTTGAGATGATTTGCATGGTAGATAGGATAAAGTTGCAAAAAAAAGGTAGTCTGCCTAGTTAAGTTGGTTTAGATATTATCTAGATGGTAGATAAGATAGATTATTCCAAGCAGTGTTTTGAAGGTGAAGAGATGGGTCATTCCTTAAGGGAGTACCTAAAGCTTTTCGGAGAAAAAAATAATAAAATAAAATTGATCTAATAGCTTCGAAACAATCAAACATGATGGATTAGGAGTAAGTAACATATCTTAGATTAAGTTAAATCATCAGCTCGGATGCTAGGGAGAAGCCTTTTATGTGTTATGAATTTCAGGTGAGACATCTCATAGCATAAGATAGAGAAAATTGGGGTGAGATTAGCTATGATTATGCATCGGGAAGTTTGTACAGCATCCACTAGTTGATGTTGAGCTCATAGCTTGAGCTATTGCTTCAAGCATGCCGCCATAGTCATGATAGTAAAGTGAAGTCGAAGTGAAGCTAGATTTGTTTAAGCTATTTGGAAGTGAAGATTAAGATTCAGCTTCAAGCCATAGTTTGCAACACATGATTATCCTCATGTTGATAGTATGCTACTACACAAGTTTTTATTGAAGTGTGGCAGCAAGTGTCGCAGCCTGCTCCAAATTACAATTTTAAAATACTTAATTACACTAAATTTGAAGTATAGTGCAACCAAGATTGTCTCTCAAGGATTTTGCTGCTATCTAGTTAAGTAACAAAGGGGTATGTGCAAACATGCAGTAAATAAGCTATAAAAGAAAATTAGATGAAAATAAAAACACTAGTTCAAAGAGTTCCTTTGGCATAAGGTAAATCAATCATTAACGCACAATATATCAAACACATAGAGTGCCGCTAATTTGAGCTATTAGAGAGACCTCTACTAACAACCCCACAAGTCTACCTAGAGAACTCTAGGAATTTAACGAATACATAATTGATTAGATAATTGAGACCTCAACTTTAATTAACCTATGTTGATTTCTAGCCCCAAATGTATTAGCCTAGGTTTGAACCCAAACCCAATTCCTAATTCTTTAACTAATCAAGTTCACACCAATTGACCAATTAACAATCACCCAACTAGTTCCTCATTCATAAACCCACATATCAATATCATTCAATGCAAGTTTGCAAATAAAAGAGGGTAAAGAATCAAGAAAACAAACATGATTGAAATTCGAGTATAGGGTTTCAAGATTACAACCATAATACCCTTGGAGTCTCCTTGAACTAGCTTGAAGTCCTACTCCTCCATAGCAATGAAGGTTACAAACTAGAACCCAAAACAAGTATCTTACAAAATGAAAGAAAAAGAAAAGAAAAGAAGAGGAGAGGAGAAGAGAAGAGGAGAGAAAAATAAAAAAAATAAGTTGGAGATGAGACTCCTCTTTCACGTCTCGGTTTTCTCTCCTCTTATCAGACCCCAAATGTCAAAATTCAAAAATACCCTTAAGCCCAACTTAATCCTCTGCCTCTTACCTTTAAATGGACACCCAATTTGCTTAATTTGGACTTAAAATGAGAGAGTTATGGCCCAATCTTTATAGCATGTCTTGGTTGTATCTCTATTCGCGTTAGTTAAATTCAACAGTCAATAAGTCTATCAAGATGTCATTATTTGGGAGAGTGCTCTTCATATGAATTAAAGCTTTATATCTTAGTTTTCAAATGGCACCCGTTTCACCTCAATCCAATGTCTACAACTCACGTTATGGCCCAATTAGTGCACACTGATTAGGTTCCAGCGTGACAGCCCTGTTCTGAATTCGTAGCCCAATTCGTCCTAATAAACATCTGAATTAATTTTTGACTTCTTCATCAAAGTTGTAGATCTTTCTCTCAGCTTTCCTACAATATAAAATTTGTGATTTTTAGATATCTACAACTCAAGATACAGCCATAATACAAAAACAGTATAAATCTGTAATAATGCTAAAAAATACACTTAAGCCCAATTAGAGTCTAAACTTATAAAATATGTCCAATATTATTCAATTAAGCACAAAAGAGGTTTAATAAAGTAAATATGAGCGTTAATCAATGTATCAAAATGTTGCTTATCAAATTCCCCCACACTTATCTTTTTGCATGTCCTCATGCAAAATCCAAAATATACTCAAGGGTGCCGAAAATGAACCATCTGAATCTAAAATAAACACACAAGTTCTAAAAGCAAAAAATGACCAAATACTATGAAAAACAAATTTCCAATGGATCCTCAAGAGTGTCAAGCATATAGGCAAAAAGCATATCCAAGGCATCAAGAAATTCAACAATCAAGACACATCTCTACATAGGTGCAAGCAAGGAAAAAATCACTCCAAAAAGTATGGATCAAGCATCATGGATCTCGCAAGATAATGTGTTTAGCACTCTTACTCTCAAGTGTTTAAGGCTCAATCATACCACTCAAATCACCTCAAAAGGAAAAGCACTACCATAAGCTTGCTTATCATCTAATTCTCCACGACTCATACATATGCACACACAAATCAAGAGGACTTTATTCAAGGTTGTAACGGGGCCAAGGTAAGGGTAAGGAAATAGTAAGGATATGCAAGGTAAAAATCAAAGAGAATAGAAGAACATTGGCAAAGACATGAGGTCACAAATGTGAGGGCCATTCTCAAATCCAAGCAATGCAACAAACAACTCTTTTTTATTCTACTTCTTTACTTTCTTTTTTTCATCAAAATTGCCTCAATTTATTGACTTTTCTTTTTTTTATTTGCTTTTTTTTTTTACATTTTCTTTGCTTCTTCTTCTTCTTCTTTTTTTTTAATCTTTTCATTTCTTTCCTTTTTTTTTCTTTTCACCACTTTGCACCCCCACACTTAAAGTCTTGCATGTCCTCATGCAAACCCCTACAATTATGTAAACGCACATCGCTAATGGCAACCAATGGTCTCCTAATCCCTAAGGCTAGGTAGAATCATAATTTTTTACTTTAGGCTTGTAATGTGCTAAAAACAAAGAATAGGTAGAAAGGCTCAACGGGGCTAAGCAAGGGTAAAAATACAAGGTTGGCTATTTGGCTAAGTGGCTAATCACAAAATAAATGCCTCAATCATGTTCATGTATGCAAATGAATGGTGTAGCCTCAAAAAGAATTAAAGCAAGTTCTAGAGTGACAAATCATATGAGGGAATACAACACATAAGAAAGAAAAGAATGGCATGCAATATAGCCATCCAAATATGGCTCAAAAGCTCACATGGGTCATGTCCAACATACTCAATCCAAGCAATTGAAGATCAATCCACCAAGCATGCAAGATAAAAAGAATGAGATGAAAAGTCAAGTATGTTGTAATCTCAAGCCATGAATCTCTAATGCCTAAAGTTAACAACTCAAGAATCACCATAAGGAAACATCCAACTAAACAACATAACTAGCATATGAAAACTAACACTCAACATATTTTATTTTAAAAGTAAAATGCAAAATAGAAAATTAAAAAAAAAAAGAAAAAGTGGTAAGAACTCCCTCATGGTGGTTTATGCTTGAACTGGTCCAGGAATTCCCACCAATGTTTGCATCTTTTGCCTCCTCCAGGATCCCATAAGGTGATCTTGAATTCATTGCCATCCTTGCTATTGATGCCGTGATAGATTAGTGTTGATGGCCTCGGCATCCTCCCAAGTAGCACCTCTACAATGATGAAACAGGTAGCTTGGGGGCAAGTTTTGTTTTTCATGGAGGGATAATCCAACCACCCTCGTGCACCCAGATGAAGTAAGCCAGTTGTCATGTCACAAATGGTTTGTAGTTGGGCATCATTCTCCAAGTAGGCATATTCAAACTGCCCCAAGAAAGTTAAAGGTGCACACTCTAAACCATTTGAGTATGTCTCAATTGCAGGTAGAAGGACAATGGAGGGGAAAGGCTGGGTGGTTTCTTCAACTTGTTCCTCCAACATCTCAACTCTTTGAATATCAACTACAATCTTGCCATCTTCTGGCATCGGAGGATCTCTCCTTAGACATGCCTCAATCTCTGCACATATAGGGCAGATATACTCACCCTCACAGTCAACACATGTGAATCCAGCAAAAATGTCAATAGTAGTTAGCATGGGGAATTCTGTTGAAAGGTCATTCATGGGGTCTTCTAAAGAAGCGGAAATATCCATGCATGTAGTCATGTTCATTTCCTTAGCACCAACAAGATCATGAGATATCTCCTCAACCAATGTCTCCTGTGGTATCTCATCTAGTGGCCCAACTACATCTTGACTCTTGCCAATCCCCTCAGCTAGCTCATGTGATTGCACATCTGGCATATTCCCTTCATTAGCTTGCAATTTACTCAATGTAGAAGTTAACTGGCTCAATTGTGTTTGCAAGTCTTGAATGGTTTCATCAGCCCTTTGCTACCATTGGAGATTACTCTCCATCAACTGGTTCACAAGATCTTCTAGAGAGGGCTCAAGTGAGGTGGCTAGTGAATCAGCCTGATGATATACATGTGATAACTCAAGATGTGGTTGCTCATGTGGCTCCTGGAGTAGATGCAAGTGCTGTTGAATGAAGGGGAGTGAAGGTTGGAACTGCTGCTGAAAATATGGGGGTTGTTGTGACAAAACACCCCCATATCCCTGATCAACTCCATCATACCGGTCAGATTGGTATATACTGGAACTTGGGTCATATCCCTGTTGCAGTTGCTGGATGTGATTCCTCATGGCATATTGCTCTATTAAGTACTTTATCTCATCCAGTTGGTGTTCCATTCTTTGGTAAGAATCCTCATCAACCGCTCCAATTCCTACAACATTCCAACAACCATATGTCTGGGAACTAAAAGGTGGGTTAGTGAACATGTTAGAAAAGTAGAAATGAGTAAACTAAATGGAAGAAGAAACTAAAAACTACTCTAAAATGGCTTAAAACAACTAAGAAAATACTGCAAAAGATGTTTTGGGTTATATACACAAGAAACAAAAAAGGAAGACATAAAAGAAAATATTAAAAATTGTAAGAAAAATCAAAATAAATAAAAAAGTGGTCAAAACGATTGAATTTGGCAAAAATAGGGTAGGGCTCACTACATAGAGTGAGTCTTGCTTAGAATACCAAAAACCTTTGGAATAAAAAGTTTCATGGTAATCTGAATATGAACAGAACAGGACAGCACCCAAAATTAGCCTAAAACTACCGAAAATGACCAAAATATGCAAAACACCAATAAAAGCAAGTAAACACATATATTTACAAACTAAATAGCATCAATATCCCCGGCAACGGCGCCAAAATTTGGCAGCAAGTGTCGCAGCCTGCTCCAAATTACAATTTTAAAATACTTAATTATACTAAATTTGAAGTATAGTGCAACCAAGGTCGTCTCCCAAGGATGTTGCTGCTATCTAGTTAAGTAACAAGGGGGTATGTGCAAACATGTAGTAAATAAGTTATAAAAGAAAATTAGATGAAAATAAAAACACTAGTTCAAAGAGTTCCTTTGGCATAAGGTGAATCAATCATTAACGCACAATATATCAAACACATGGAGTGTGACTAATTTGAGCTATTAGAGAAATCTCTACTAACAACCCCACAAGTCTATCTAGAGAACTCTAGGAATTTAACCAACACATAATTGATTAGATAATTGAGACCTCAACTCTAATTAACCTATGTTAATTTCTTGCCCCAAATGTATTAGCCTAAGTTTGAACCCAAACCCAATTCCTAATTCTTTAACTAATCAAGTTCACACCAATTGACCAATTAACAATCACCCAACTAGTTCCTCATTCATAAACCCACATATCAATATCATTCAATGCAAGTTTGCAAATAAAAGAGGGCAAAGAATCAAGAAAACAAACATGATTGAAATTCGACTATAGGGTTTCAAGATTACAACCATAATACCCTTGGAGTCTCTTTGAACTAGCTTGAAGTCCTACTCCTCCATAGCAATGAAGGTTACAAACTAGAACCCAAACAAGTATCTTACAAAATGAAAGGAAAAGAAAAGAAAAGAAGCGGAGAGGAGAAGAGAAGAGGAGAGAAAAATAAAAAAAATAAGTTGGAGATGAGACTCCTCTTTCGCGTCTCGGTTTTCTCTCCTCTTATCAGACCCCAAATGTCAAAATTCAAAAAGACCCTTGAGCCCAACTTAATCCTCTGCCTCTTACCTTTAAGTGGACACCCAATTTGCTTAATTTGGACTTAAAATGAGAGAGTTATGGCCCAATCTTTATAGCATGTCTTGGTTGTATCTCTATCCGCGTCAATCAAATTCAATAGCCAATAAGTCTATCAAGATATCATTATTTGGGAGAGTGCTCTTCATATGAATTGAAGCTTTATATCTTAGCTTTCAAATGGCACCAGTTTCACCTCAATCCAATGTCTACAACTCACGTTATGGCCCAATTAGTGCACACTGATCAGGTTCCAGCGTGACAGCCCTGTTCTGACTTCGTGGCCCAATTCGTCCTAATAAACATCTGAATTAGTTTTTGACTTCTTCATCAAAGTTGTAGATCTTTCTCTCAGCTTTCCTACAATATAAAATTTGTGATTTTTAGATGTCTACAACTCAAGATACAGCCATAATACAAAAATAGTATAAATCTGTAATAATGCTGAAAAATACACTTAAGCCTAATTAGAGTCCAAACTTATAAAATATGTCCAATATTATTCAATTAAGCACAAAAGAGGTTTAATACACTAAATATGAGGGTTAATCAATGTATCAAAATGTTTCTTATCAAAGTGTTAAACCGATAAATGGGGCTTGCTAATTAGTGCTAAGAGTACCTTAGTCTAAGATGTGCGGTGGCTTTAAAGCCTTACGGAAATATGGCTATTATTATGAGAATACTCATATTCAAGCTTTGCTTCTTTGTAAGGTAATGGAAATTATCAAGAAAATTTCTCTACAAAGATCAAAAGAAGGCAAAGGAAGGCTTGCTAGAAAATGATATTTCCTGCAGAATAGATATGTTTGAAGTATCTTCCTATACCCTAAACTAATTGTCCATACTTTTTAGATGGTATCAGTTTCATGTTTCCAGATTATTCCATTACAATCATTAACTAAAAAGGGGAAAGCATTAGAAGTCCTAGTTGGGGTAGCTTAGAACTTTGAGTCTTATCCGATGGAAGTAATTAACTTGTGGTTAATGGTTGATCAATGTCTTCAATTAAGGGTACTTCTAATCCATCGCATGAAATTGACACTCATCTTGGTGTCAATAGAGATCTCACCGATCTTTTTATAAAGGCGTGAATTATGGAATGAATTGTTAATTATAAGAACAGAGTTTAAGTTTTCTTCACACTGTATGATGACGAAGGATGGTTATAAAAGAATAAGTGAAGTAGGGACTCCGCTTGAAGTTGCACAAGCAGTAACTATCAAGGAAAGAGTTAATATTAATATCATGAGCTACTTATTAGAGAACATTGCTTAAAACAAGTATGCTAGAATTTGTAGCTCTGACGATCAGAAGAAACTAATTAAGAGCAATTGTAAGAGGGTGTGATGTTCCTCTTATGCCAAGATGTTTTTGGTTGGATAGTAGTGCAGTTTGATAGATGGTGGCTTTTCTTTAGTGGAGAATTGTGTTTTACAAGCTTCAAGGCTACAATTTGGAAATGTCAAGAATTGAACTCAAGGAATAATCTAAAGTAATGGTGATGGTATATTGCAATCAAGAATGGACAAGTGTGGATGTGTCAAAGGTGAAAGGATATATTTTCATGTCCAAAATAACTCGCAATGAGACTTGCAATGGCGAATGTAATAAGGGCACATTTAGGGAAAGAAATCAACAAGTAAGAATGTATAGGCATTTGCATTGGTAGGATTCAAGATGAGAAAGCTCTTTTAAAAATTCGAAAGGCTGAATTTTTTAAGAGTGGAGAATGTAATACCCGATACAAAGATAAATGTTAGAGAGGTAAATTTCGAGTTTATCTAAATTATGCACTTTGGTATGATCTTTTAAATTAGTATTATTGAATATTAGAAATTTTTGAAGTGGGAATATAATTACAAGTGTAAGTGAGGTTTAAAATTTGCTTTAAAAAAAAAGGAAGAAAAGAAAGGAGGTGCCAGCACTCAAGCGCCTACCGTAGGATGGAATTGTGGGACTTTCAGGCCATTGGGTACTCAAGCACCAAGTATTGGCCTCTAGAGCACCAGATGCCAGGAATTGAAGTTGGGAACTTTAGGCTGCTAGGCACTTGAGCTCCACAAAATGGCCGCTCAGGCGCCCATTGTCTAATTTTAAAATAAGGATTTCAACCCCCATCCTCATTTACCCCAAATCTCTCCCACTTGGTCTTTTCTCTAAGGTTCTTCAACCTTTGTATCCTCCATATATTCACCACATTTTCCCTGTAGATTTTCTCACAAAAATCCATCCTTTCACTCCTTCACCATCATCTTCTTCCTCAAGCTCTCTCTCTTCTCTTGATGTGAGAGAAAGTGAAGGGTGGAGAAAACCCACCACTTCTCTTTTGTTTCAATCTTTCTTACAAGGTTTGAGATAAATTCTTGATGCTTTCTATCTCCTTATGACTATGGGTTAATCATCTATTCCATAGATTAGATTTCAGTTGTTGAGAAGAGGGGTTTAGGTTTTAAATTGAGGATTTTGAGTTTAGGAGTGGCTTGAAGTTAAGTTTTGCTCCTAGAAGTTAATTTGGTATGTTTTTTAGCTTTAAACTCTTCCCAGCAGCTTCCAGTTCACTTAGAGGCACCACCTACTTAAGCTCTTAACTTGAAATCTTGGTTGTGAGCGATAGTTTACCTGTAACTTGATTCTTGTCACAAATTTTCTAGATACATGTTTAAAATGAGCTTTAATAGATTATGATGAAATGTTGGCTAATTGTTTACTCCATATTTATTGACATCTTGAAGTAATTATGTTGATCAAGTATATATTTATATGTATGTATTTATTTGTGTGTAGTTGTGGGACAAGCTACCTTAAAAGTTGATTTTCGGTATTTGAGTAAGTTGATAGAAAAGATGACATTTCATGTTTTTAGAAATTGTGATGCTTCAGAACTAGTTTAAAGTTAGAAATGTTCGAAAGAAAGGAAATATGTTTCAAAGGAGTTTAAGCCAAGGGCTCACATAAGGCATGGCGAACACCCAACAAGTATGAATGCCTTCCTAAGGGGAGGAAACTATAACAAAGACTATTTGTTAATGGCAGCAACATTAGCTTTAGTGCACCTCAAATAACCCAGCTATCAAGGTGATTGCTAGCCCGGCATGTTTGGCTAACATGTCCAAAAGACATAGACATGCACAGGCGTGAGATTAGTCATTTACTGTTGGGGTCAGGCTATCATAGTCACCCAGTCGGCAGTTATTCTCTGAAATAGGATCCTCTCTTAGGTTTTATTATAATTTTGAAATATGTATTTATTCTCTATATTTTGAGAAAGTATTTCCCTCTTATGCATTTATGTTTAGTAGTTGAAACTTATATTTTGTTGATGTTGAATACCATGAGACAGGATTTGATAACTATACTTGTGGAAAGTACGAAACCTTCTTGGATTTTATTATGTGTTTGAAGTTATGAGCTAGAATGCATATGATTTGATATGAAGGAGTTTAGATTCAGTTGATTTAAAAATGGTGCTTCAATGAGCTATGGGGCTTTTAAAGATAGATCATATATCATATATGTTTGACTGGAAGTTTTTATGGTATTTTAATTTATAGAAATATTTTACTTGAGAAATGATGTATGAGGTTTTATAAAGTTGTATTTTTGCTAAAAGCTTGTGTTCAAGCTTTTCCCACTTTTGTTATAGGCATACTATCTCTTACTAAGTCTGTATAACTCACTTTTTCTTCCTTTCCATGTTTTAGACAGGTGCAAGGTCGTGCTCAAACTTCTACAACTAGCTACAGATGTCGAATTTCTAGTAGCTCATGCTCTTGTTGTATGGCTTTAGAGCTTTTTAGCATTTGATTACATTTTGTGAAGTCTCTAGTGATACTCCAATAACCTATAGGCAGGGTCCTTCCTGTGTAGTTCAATTTTTGTAGTAAAAGCATATTTGTTTGTATTTATAACCAATTTGAATCTAATGATTATGTATTATGTCTCATGTATGGGCATATACATATACATACATACATACATACATATATATATATATATATATATATATATATATATATATATATATATATATATATATATATATATATATATATATATATATGTATATGATGTATGCTGTGGGATGTGTAACGTTCAAAAAATTTTGTCGTTAATAATCGAGTTGTTCGGTTTTTATCAAATAAATGGGTTTAATTAAGATTCAATTAAACATTTACTTAAAATCAATTGCATATGATTTAGAAGTAATTAGGCTTGATGGCATTAGATTAGGAACATAGGAAACCTCACAGAATTTTTCTAAAGACCTGTTTGCCGATTTAAGAGAAATCAGTAAGCTTTCGGTATTTTAAACTGTTAAAACCAGATCAATAGAACTTATAGGATGAGTGCTCTAAGATGAATGGCTAGGATTTAGCCAAATTACCCCCTCATGTGGCGCCACTTTCAGCCATGGATGGCAGCCCAAAAATAAAATTGAAATGGGAAGCAAGAATCCACCAATCAACTTCAACTTGCATGAGAAGTTTTCCTTCTTTTCCTTTTCTACCATCACAAGTTCAGTCCTTTATGTATGCTGAGTGCTCTCCATTCTTCTCTTCTTCATCTCATCTCATCTCACCTCATTTCCCCTAAACCTTCAAGCCATGACAAGATTTCTTCAACTCAAGCTTAAATCTAGCAAGAAATCACACCTACAAAAGGTAGGATTCTTCAACTTCTTTTATTATTGATGTTATTATGGCTAAGTATAATTTCTATTCTTTCCATTAGTTTGATAATATATAGTGTTTATATGAATTCTTATGGCTGGATAAATGCATAAACGTTGAGTTTGGATGAGAACTTGGGTGAGAATTCAAAAAGGGATGCAAAACAGAAGCTGGAACCTTGAAAATCTTACGATGTCCATACTGGCGGAGTGTATGGCTCCACCTACGGCCACCGAAACTTGATGAAACTATTTTTATATAAAAGTAAACATTCAGGGTTTTCCATACAAATATAATATAAGGCCATTGGATTAGTATTGAGAAAGATGTGAATTTTTGAAGTTTGACCTAGGTTTTTGAGTTGATTCTGGGCAAACTAGGTTGTTTAGAGCAAAACTTGCCCTATATGACATGGAATTGAATGAAACTAACTTTGTTAGAAAGCTTACACGTAGGAGAACATCCCAAAAAGATTTCTGAGTTAGATCCATTGTCGATTATTCCCAGCACATTAATGAAGTTGACTTAAGTTTAACCTAGGCTGGAACAGGGTAGTTCGGGAAGGCCAAGTTTCGGAGCTTATATCTCGAGTTATATTCATTCAAATGATGTGCAACTTATTTCACAAGAAAGCTAGTTTTGATTTGATACAAATTTCGCATGATTTCGTTCAGATTTCTATTTTTAGTAAATTTTCTCTTAGAAGAGTGCAATTCTGGCTAGAGACATGTATGAAAACTAGATCAAGTTTAGTTAATGTCAGAACCCGGGACTTAGCAAACAGAGAGTTAAATAAGGTATACTTAAGGTTGAACTCGGAAGGGTACACTTAATGTTGAACTCAGACATGGTGAAATAAAAGAACTAGATCAAGTATTATTAAGGTCGGAACTTGGAACTTAGGAAACACGTTTCATAAAAGTGTTGGAAGACTAATTGAGGCTTAATGTCAGAGATCGGAGGTCGGTACCAGGATATGAAACCTTATACCCGAATATCGAAGGCCAGGAACTAGATGCTTTAAACTATTATACATGTAGTTCCAAGGCTCGGTTCATGATCAATATCGGAGATCGATTCTAAACATGATCTCGTAAGTCGGGAACCAAGATATTCATGATCCTGGAAATCGGGAATCAAGACATTCATAATCCTAGAAATCGGGAATCGAGACATGGACCTTATGTACATAACCTACATGATCTCAGAACTCGGAAGTCAGATCTAAGCTCGAACTCGGGAACCTCATTAGAAGTTAAAAGCTTGCAAGATAGATTAAGACTTAAGAGAGTTTAAACTCGTACCTATTAATATTATTATGTTCTTAGTATGATTATAATGTTCTATAATGAGGTTGCTATTTGATTAATGTTTCTTGATTACTGGCACTATTCATGGGGGAAGTGGACATGATCTGCTATGCAGTCAAATTTTCGGTAGAATAGTAAGGAAATTATGAACATTTATATGTTATAAATATGTATGTGGAAATTCCATATGCAAGGATATATGAAAGCAAATGATGAAGCATATGTAAGAGTGCATTCAGCATGTCTATGCATGATTATGTATGAGAATGAAAGGATATGAATATATTAAAGGTGGATCCCTTCACCTGAAGGCAGTTATGAGATCCCTCCTTGTGAAGACAATTAATAGATAAAGATGTGGGTCCCTTCACTCAGAGGCAGTTGCACATTAGGTTGCTCCCTGTGAAGGCAGCTCAAAATTTTGGGTCCCTCTATGTTGGAGGCAGATGGCCAACTGAGTCCCTCTGACCTAGAGGAACGTGGGTCCCCTTGCGGGTCAGTACTGTGTGACGACAATCATGGGTTGAGCTGGCGAGCTCACTCCTAAATCAGACTAACCAAGGGTAGTAAAGAGTAAAGATTAAAGATTAAATCATATGCAAGCACCCTAGGGACGGCGATATGTAATGCCTAGGTGTGCCAAGAAAAGGAAGTAAAGAAAGTTAAAGAAAGATGCCAGTGCAATTGCATGAATTCAAGTATAAGTATTTGCATAATTATATCTCATGTTTTATTAATATTAAACTTGTTCTATCTGTGCTATGACTTTTATTCTAAATATGAAATATTGTCAATGTAACCCAAGTATGTGAATAAAAAAAACTCTGCTTCAGAAAATATATTTTCAAACTATAAAACTGAACAATTATTTGGCATGATCACCTTCTTTATAATAAACCAAAGCAGCTGGAGATAATAACGATGGCACGGCATGAAGTTTCTTAATGAATCCTACTGAGAATTTAAAAATTCTCACTCCTATTTCCGTATTATCTCTAGATAGTTTAAAAGTTCCACAGAAGGTCCTCCGAGGCGAAGTTGACTAGTAAGATTGAAGGTGGCTGAGGGTTGCTGCCAAACAAGATCCGAGTAAGTGACAATAACAACTTCTAGGTGAGGTATTATGACTTAAGCATAGTACTATACTTGGGAGGATGTTACAGGATGCATTCTGAGAATGTCTGGATCCCTAATAATTTTGTGTTTTTGTATTATTTGTATAGGTAGAAGATCCTTATTTGGAAATAGTCCTAAATACAGAGAAGACTCTGCCCAATTTTCTTTAGAAAGGTCTAGTGTAGGCTTGTTAAGGATATGTCCCTATGCGTCGGTCATGTCCTGGGTTAGGTCATGACAACAATGGAAGGCAAGGACTTTGAGGATGAACAATCTTATGACACCACCATGGCTATGACTAGCATTTCTCGAATTGTTTCGGTGATGACTCAGGAAGCCGAAGCTTCTGCATCTCCATCATTGATGTCTTCCACTTCCCAACCAACATTCCACCGAAAAAAAGAGGCACTAGAAGGCCCTGAATTTGAAAACTAACAAATACTCTATGTTATTCCCATGCCTTCAACGCAGAACATGAAGGAGGAATATGGCCTATTCATGTGGCCTCAAAGCATAGTTCTCCCTAAGTATGTTTGGCAACAAAAGTAGCAATGTGGTAGTGAGGTGCAACAGGGTGGTGTGGGCAAGCGATTGTGGCAGTGAGATGATGATGTAGTGGTGTTTGGTCGCTAAATGGCTAATGGGGGTTGCAGGTTGGCGATTGCACAGATGATGGTGGTGGTGGAGGGGAACAAAGCCGAAAAAAGGATCACTTAGCCACATTCACAATTTAATTTAGCTGCATTCATAGTTTCATTTAGCCATATTTTTTGAACGCGGGTAAAAAAAAAAAAAAAAAAGGTTCAGCAGCACCAATCAATGCATCACACACCATACTTCGCGAGGTGTATTATAAAACAACTCATTACAGCATCATTCAAATTTAGTAACATTTGAAAAATGTTACTAAATTATAAAAGAAAAAGTTGTTAAAACTCTTTGCCATATGTAACATTTGTAAAAATGTTAACTAAGAAATTTAACAAAACATTTTATATTTTTAACAACATTTTTTAAATGTTACTAAAGAGTTTTAACTAGGGACGTAAATAGATTAGTTTATAGATTTGAGGAGGAAATAAATTCGAACCGATCAAATTTGAATAGAATGGGTTGGTTTGGATTTTAAGATTTTCTTTCAACAAATTCGAACCAAACTGATCCAATCAAAATCGGGTTCATTTGGTTTATATTATTAGGTTGAGAGAAAAATAAATTTCTTTTAAAATTTTTATCCTTGTAACAGTCGGTAATAGTATAAGATTTGATTAAGAGATAGTTAATAATGTTGTGAATAGATAAATTTGTTGAACAAATGCCAAAAAAGAAAAAGAAGTAATTTTATTACTAAAAGTTTAAGTGCAAGGCTTTGAAAGATTAGAAGTAAATAAAAAAATATATATAATTGATCGAGTGATCAGGGAGAATATTCACGTGATCAGTTTGAAAAATTATAAATCCAAAACCAAACCAATAATAATTTGTTTGATCTTTCCTAGGGATGCCAACGGGATGGGACGGGGACGGAGGATAGGCCCCCATCCCCCGCCTCGCGGATAAGTATCCGCTACCATCTCCTGCCCCATATTCGCACAGATACTCATTTTTTACTTCTTCGTGGGTTTACGGGTACCCGTGGATATCTGTAGATACCCATCAGAATATTAAAAATTTAAAAATTCTAAATTAAATATAAAGATTCTAATATCATAACATACTTAAAATAAGCATCAATAATAATCCAATTCCAAAATTCAAATTCTAAAAACTTAATATACTTAAAACAAAGATAAATACATAAAATAAACACAAAATAAGTATAAAAATCCAATTTCACAATCTAAATTCTAACAACTTAAAATATTTGAAATAAAAATAAACACATAATAGTAATCCAACTATTAGTCTAACACATAATAAGTACAAATAAATCCAACTTCTAATTTTAAACCTTTGTCCAATAAATTTGAATAACAACAATATTAGCTTAACTAAGTTAATAACTTAAGGGTAAAATGGTAATTTCATATCGAGTACCCGCGGGTACGAGGATGGTGATCCCTGCCCCCACCCCATTTAACTTGCAGGTATCCGCACGGGCGGGTTTTTTTGACATCCCTAATCTTTTTCTAAAAAATCAATTGTCCTAACTAACCTAAACCAATTTTCATTGGTTTGATTTGGAGTTTCGAGCTCATTGGGTTAATCCAATCTAAATAACACCCCCTTAAACAATGCTTTTGGTTAATAAATTTTGTTAAAAACTAAATACGTATAACACTTGTCAAAAATCCTTAGTCTGATTTGGATCTATATTAGGATTTAGAGCACCAATTTACAAACATGAAATTAATAACATCATTGCATCTTGAAGATCTCCTATTTAGAATTGGCGTTCCATCATGGCATCTTGAGTTGCAATAGACTTCAATCTCATAGTGATAGATGCACAACAAAAACATACATGGACTCTTCCAGTCTATAGTGATTTACTTCAAATAGAATAGGGTACTGTTTAACAATGTATAGACCAAGGATTCTGTACTTTATTCATAGAGTCAAATTATGCCGACCAAAAAAACTGACAGTTATCTTTCAGAGAGAATATCTCCACTACCTTAACTGCCCCTATCTTATCTCTTCTGAATAACGAACTAATTGGGTTGGTTGAAAGATAATCGCAAATCATGTGTGAGGAAAATGTAGGACCATATCATATGATTTAATCTTATAATTCAAATTTAAAAATTAAATCTAACAAAAGTGAGTAGTTGTAGCTAAAATTAATTTCATTCGACATCATAACGCGTTTGTCAAAAGTGAAATGCCAGCTAGACATGAAGAAGACCAGGGGCAGATACAAGATTTTGATCATAGGGGCTAAGAATAAGGATTAAATATTTGTCTTCAATGTTTTTTCTAAGTTAATGGAAAAAATTAGTATTGAAAGTGTTGAAGATAGATTAATTCAAGTTCATTAAACTTTAATTACTAGTGGCCTAGATTTAAAAAGTTTTATTTTGTCTAAATAAAAGAAAAATTAATTAATTATCACAGAAAATCAACATAAAATTTTAATAAATTCAATTTATAATCAAATGCTAAAGATTTTTTTTTAACTGGGCAAATGCTAAAGAATTAAAAATATTTATATGGAAAAAATATAATTTACTCCCTTAAACTTTATTTCATGCACGACATATCCACCAAAACTTGAGGTGCAATTGACCCTTGAACTCACGCTACCCACCATTATTTTATATCATAGCAGTTTTAGGAATTTCATGTCTAAAAGTGAGTTTACTTTACGCACCCATACGAGTTGAAAGTTAATCATTGCCATTCAATTATATATGATTTAAATATATTAGTTAATAGTCTAAAATATTTTGCACTAATTAATAAAAAATATTTTATACTAATGACATATTAAAATTAATATCCTAAATAATGGAGTAAGCCCTCGTTATGACCAAATGACATTTTTAAAAATAGAAAAAAAATTTACTTGAGCTTGGTTTGCTATTATTGTGGCTTTTTTAGAGTTATTGAGTTTTTTGAACTCTTTAAAAGCTATTTTTAAGAAGTCATAGTAGTATTATTTAATAAAATAATATAAAAATATTCTCAATAAATAGAAATTATAAAAATAATATTTAATAAAATTATTTTTAAAATTTAAAATGATTATAATAAATATAAATATTAAAAAATAACTTCTACTTTTAATATTACTGAAAAGAATAAAATTATATTAATTTTTAAAATTTTAAAAAATATAAGTCAACTCTAAAAAGTATCCTATGAAAACTTTTTAAGAGCACCCCTTGATTTTTTTTTTTTTTTTCAATATGTCTTATTGAAAGGCTCAACTTACCCAAAATGGATGAGAAGCAAAACACGCGAAACAAAGGAACAAAGTTTTGAAGATATGAACAACATAGAACCCTTCCTAGTATATAATGATTACAAGCGCCCGAAGCCGAATTCTTGCCCACCGAAACACTGTAGATTAGCTAAGGATAGAGCTTCTATGCCACAACAAAAGATAAAGCCTCCACCAGTATAATGTGTTGAAAATATGAGAAGGATAAATCTGCATGGATAACACCGCCAAAAAAAACAAGAACAACCCCACAGGAACTTGGTAGCACAGGAATAACCCCACGGCAACTGCTGATTTGTAAAGAAATAAAAACACCACAATTATTTTATTTACCAAAAACAAAAAATTAACTCATACTTTTAGAAAATAAAACACTTTTTTTAGATAGTATTGTCAAATCAGCCCCAATCCTCAAGCTTCGTGAACGAAAGTACTATTATTTCTTCCTACGAAATATGCATTCACTATTCCAATTCATGCTCTGTCACTGTCTCTCACTATTAATTGAGATAGACGGCATATAAACAATACGTCGTTTCCCAAATTATTCATTCATTTTAAGGCAAGTGGACATAAAGAAACAGCCATAACAAAGTGGTTAGAAAAGATCCTAAAGGGCGCATATATTGATCAACAAGTAGCATCTTATCGAAAACGATTCATGTCAGAGGTACTACACCATGCCCCCTATTATGAAGAGATGTTTAGGACCAAATAGATCTTTAGCAATTGACACTCACACTTATTTGCTACCTTTAGTGCTCTGATATATAATTATTCATGTATTTATATTCAATAATTTAAACATTTAGCAAAAAAAATTTATAGCATAGTATTAGAGTTTCTATTAAAGATAAGTGATTTAAAGTTTGATCTTTGTTTGCATGAATTCTTTTAAATAAAAACTTAAATTTTAGTACAAGTATGAGTGAACATGTACATTGTTCACACTTCAAGTCCAAATGGCTTTTGTACGAGGGGCATGTTAAGATAAAAAAATCATTCATATACTTCTATCCAACAATTTAAACTCTTAGAAGAGATAATTCATAACACTACTATAGAGAGTTAATTAATACAAAACATTCATACTTCTAGCATACTTGGATTCCATTTTCCTTGGGGAATAATTGCTTAATTTAAAAAATTCTCCTAAAAAGCTTATTATAAATTGTTGTAAATCCTTAGTTATAAGGTAATTTAAAATGAAAAAGAAGAGTGTGGATCTTTTCGTCCAAAATAAAATGTAGAGCTTTTATATCTATATATATGTAAAAGGTGAGATGAGCACATCCTGACTGTATAACCATACACTGGATAGTCAAGAATAAAAGTAATTTCAAGATCATATGACATAGGATTATATTTTAATCTTGATCATTTATGTAAAATCCAATGGTTAATATTTATTTCTTTTACTTTCACAATTAACCACTCCTTCCACTTGATCCTTACTTATATATATATATACATATATATATATATTATTTGAATGTAGATATCCTTATTTTTAATTTGATTCGGTTAAGATTTGATTAAATAGACTATATCATTATCTTCAATTAATCTTATCTTGTATCTCTCACCCTTTAGCTATAAATAGAGCTTTTGGTGCTTAATGTATGATACCTTTAAATATTAATAATAGAATCTCTTTCTCTCTCTCTCTTTCTCTCTCTTTTCATTCTCTTTTCTTCTACTCTATTTACTATTATTTTTACAACACGTTATCAACACAAGATTCTACCATCGATGTGAAAGCTTGAGCTAAGATGCTTTAACAAAGTAAAGGCTTGAGGTAAGACACTTTAACTATATCAAGCTTTTTCAATTTTGAATTTGTGGTCCTTGATATTGTGAGGAAGAAGCATTTGTCTTGAATTATAGATGCCAAAATTCATATTGACTCAATGGATCTTAAAGACACCATTAAACAATGAAACATTGCACCTTGGCAAGATCCCGCAAAAACCATCTTGATTCAATAGATCTTGGAGACACCACTAAAAAAGGAAATATCGCATTCCAACATAATCGAGCAAAATCTATTTCGATTCAATGGCTCTTGGAGACACCTTTAAATAAGAAAATGACATCATATTCCAATAGCATTACACAAAATCTATCTTGATTCCATGAATCTTGAAGATATCATTAAATAAGGAAACATCGTATTCTAAATGAATTGTGCAAAAGCATTAATTTTCCTTCATTGTCACTTTCATGAAAGATTAATATTTGAATATTTTACTCTAAAAGATCCTGACGATCTTTAGAGCTACTTGAAGCAGATATATGAAATAGATTTATTTGTGGTTGTAAGATTTTAAATCAACAAGTGAATATAACTCCATAATATTATAGACATCCTAATTTAAATTATGGGGGGAAGTATCACTAATAGAAATATTTATGAAAAAGACATTCTCGACCTTTCATGCCTTGAATGTGCTCTTGCAGTAGTAATATCAAGTAAAGGGTTTTACAAAATATTTTGAATGAATTTCATGCCTTATTATGGCTAAACAAAATTATAATACCCTATTGTAGGTTGCAGCTGTCTGTCAATATCAAATCCTGAAATTCTACGTTTGAACCCTATGCCTCCTTGGAGGGCCATAGGCTTGAGGCATTTTATTAAAATTAAAAGTTCCGGTAACAGTTCCTTAAACATCAATGAGTTGAAGAGGGATTTTTAACAAATTTTGGAAAATAAGGAAACCCTTTGTTTTTAACACAAGAGTTTATTAGAATGCAAGTTTTTGAAAAATTGTACTAAAATCCAAAAGTGGAATTCTGATTCCTAAGGGTTTTGAATTTTTGGATATTTTTGTTGAATCCAAATGAGGGGTATTCTCTTATTTACATTTATGTTTTAAAGTTAATAGAGAGTAAAATTAAAGAGGACATTAATTTAAAATTGTAAATAAGTATGTGTGATATCCTAGCCTTGGATGAGTTCTGGAGTAAGGAAACTAAGTTTGGAAGTTAGGAATCGATTCCTAAATTGTGGGAATTGATTACCCACTCTTTGTCCAACCACAAGAGGAGAAAAATTTTGAAGGTGGGAATCGATTCCTATGGTTGGTGATCGATTCCCAAAGGTCTATATAAGGCCATGGACGTGTCTCCCCCTTCATTTTCTCGAGTTTCACTCTCTCTCTCTCTCTCTCTACACCCTCAAAACTCTATCCCTCCTCTCTAAAACAGCTTTCTTCTTCATTCCTTACTTAAATCCTTCAATCTCTCATTCAAAACCTCATCAAATTTCATTCCTTTCACTCTCATAACAACAATTTCATCTTTTGATCCTTATTCTTCTTCTAATCCCCAACCACACCCTTGGTAGGTCTTGAAGCTTGGAGAAGGTGCCACCAAGACTCCCAAATATCTCCTCTTCATTTTACTATCTCCAAAGGTACTTTCTAACTCTTTTTCTCTTTCTTGTCTTAGGATTATCGATTCTTTCGCTACTAATGAGTTCATAGAGAGCCCTAGGTTAAAAGAATTGAGGATTTTGATATCTGAGAAGAAATCAGGTTAATTCTTAGTCTTAATGACTAATATTGAACTAAACTACCACATTTGTGATAGTAGATTCTGCTGGAGGTCTAGTTCTTAGTTTTGGGATGTCATGGGATTAGGACCTCATTATTTGGATCAAATTTGTGAGTAGATAGAACATCCTTAACTTGTTTTCTCCTTTAATTATTTTACAATAATGAATTTCCGATAAATTTTGGATGTATAAGCATTTATTTACTGACATTGGTTTCCAAACCTTACACATGAGTCAACGATTAGTATTATGAGAATTTATGCAAATGTTGGAAACAGATTTATTGTTTTAAATTGATATTATGAACTGGGACAATAGAAAATGCAGATTTGAATATAGTAAGTTTTGGAATTGAATTCCGTAAAAATTATTTTAGCTTACTATTATTGCCATGATTGAAAAGGATTGGAATTGGTATTATAGATTTTAAATTTTGAGAATGATAGATAAGGAAAAGATTCAAGAAAGTCTATAACAGGATCTGTTTGTTAATGGCAGCAGATGTTAGCCCTGGTGCACCTTGGATTATTATTACATAGCCACATGCAATATGGTGCGTGACGGATATTACACAGCCACTCTAGGAGTGGTGCGTGACAGATTACAGGATTTACACGAAGGAAAGGCCACCTAAGTGTGATCCTAACAGATTATCCCGTGTTAGATAGTTCCTATGGATTTTAATGAGTTTAATTTCATTTTATATTGAAATTTATTTATTACTTTTGCACATTGACTCATGTGAGTTAAGGGTGTCATCTCTCTCACAGAGTTGCAAAACTCACCCCATTGTCTTTCTTTCTTTTTCAGATACAAGCGTTCAAGTAAGATTTGATCCTCCTACCCTCGATTGTAAATTTCTAATTCTTGGGTGAGCCTTTCTCGATTCAAGGGCACTATGTAATTTAAAGTCTTTGTGAAACTCCTAGAATATTATAGCTCCATAGTACCACAAGCAAGTTCCGACTTGTACTAGTTTAGTAGTTGATTGGAATATGTTTGTTTTGTGTAAATGATGTATTAAAGATGATTTAACTTGAAAACTTATATGAATTTTGCTACAATACTTAAACTTTAACAATTATGGATGGAAGTCTTCTTGAATGGATATGTACATATTTTCATAAGAATGATTATAATTTAAACTTGTATGTTGTGTTCTGTGGGGTGCATTCTGAGAACGCCTAGATCCTCAATGGTTTTGTGTGTTTGCTTTTTGTGCAAGGTGAGGATCCATATTTAGGGATAGTCCTGAATACAAAGAAGACTTTGCCTAATTTTAAGGAAAGTGTCTTATGTTAGGCTTGCTAGGAGATGTGTCCCCTATGCGCCAATCATGCCCTAGGTTGGGTCATGACAGAAATAATGAGTTGCTCATGAAAAATCATAAAACCCGCTCAGTTGTCTTTGCTCCATTCCCTGAAGTGAATGTAATGAGTTATAACCCCAGAAGTGTCAAAGGTCGATGTTCCAATCAAAATCACGATTGAGGTAGAAGAAAATAAATGGTATTATTATGCCATCAAAATACATTGGTCACATACCTTTCATATGTTGAAACATTTGTTTGATTTATATCAAGCACACTAAAAGAATTCAGCCAACTAACTTTGCTTTATTACTATAAATTTCAAGTCATTGATATGCTTTTAAATTCAAGTTTACGATTTTATGAATTTTAATTCATTGCTTTGCTTTTAAATCCAAGTTGTTGATATGCTTTACTACTATATTTGGATATAACTTGAGATTTGAATTTTAATTGATATGTACGTATATTGATATGTGTATATACTATACCAAAATAATTGATTACATTCATTCACATGTATATATGGTGTTATTATTCACTATTAGGGTCCATCATATATATTTTTTTTGGAAATACACTTGAACATTCATGTATTAGTGCACTCAATATTTATTTATTCTTCTTATCATGTACAAATTTTCATATCGATATATTTTCTTTGAAGAAAATGATCAAGATATATAGTGCAAATATTTGTCTTGTGGATAGTGCAACTACTCACACTATTCTTAAATCCAAGATATATTTTACCATATGGTAATGGAAGAAGCAAGTGTAAATATCATTATTGGTAGCACGAAGATGATTGAAAGCTTTGGAAGAGCTACTATTTTGTTTCCTAAAGAAACCTATTAAGTACTAGGATGATTGAAAGCTCCAAAAGAGCTACTATTTTGTTTCCTAAAGAAACTTATTGAGTTTTGAAAATATTCACCAAAATGAATATAATGTTGGGATGATGAGTGAGAAAAATAGTGAATACCTCCATATTATAACTTGTTCTCCAAGATAGAAAGTTGCCTTAGTGAAATTACTTGCACTTTCTTTCAATCTATATTACAGTAATATTAGTACAATTGAATCATATGCTATAGTAAACCACAAGTTTACTAACCCAAATGATTTAATTTATCATTTGGCATGATGAGTTGGGACATCTTGGACTAATAATGATGTGAAAAATTATTGAAAGCTCATGTGAGCACTCATTAAAGAATCCGAAGATTTGTCAATCTGTGATTTGTCTTGTACTATATGTTCTTCAGTTAAACTAATTATAAGGCCATCACTAGTAAAGATTGGATCTGAATCTCTTGAATTCTTAGACAGAATTTAAAGTGATACGTGTGGACTAATTCATCCACTAGGTGGACCTTTTGCATATTTTATGATTTTAATATATGCATCTACAAGATGGTCATATGTGTGCTTATTATCATCTCGCAACCTGCAATTTGTAAGATTACTTGCGAAAGTTGCACAATTTCCAGATAATCCAATCGAAATAATTCATCTTGATGAATCTAGTGAATTTACTTTTCAAGTTTTTAATACTTATTGTATGGCCTATGATATAAATATTGAACATTTAGTTGCTTTTATTCATACAAATAATGAGCTACTAAGAATCATTTATGACATGCCTCCAATTGGTTGCTAGATCATTGCTTATGAGAACGAATCTCCCAAATTTTACTTGAGTGCATGTTATTTTACATGTTTTAGCACTTATTTATATAAGGCGAACAAGCTGCCATCAATTCTTTTCCCTATAATTAGCTTTTGGCTAGCAAACAAATATTTTCCATTTAAGAATTTTTGGACGTGCGATATATGTCCTAATTGCCCTACCTTATTACACCAAAATGGGACCCAAAAAAAATTGGGAATATATGTTGGATACAACTTTGTCTTTACAATCAAGTATCTTGAAATACAAGTGAAAGATGTCTTTAAGAGTCAATTTATAGAATGCCAATTTGATGAAATAATGTTTCTAACATTAAGGGGGAGAATAGACAGCTAGAAAAGGTAGTAAATTATAATGCATCATTCTTACTATTTAGATCCTTGAATAAGACAATGTGAACCAGAACTTCAAAATATTATACATTTGCAAAGAATAGCAAATGAGTTGCCAAATGTATTTCCTTAAATGTAAAGGATAACGACATCCTATATGCCAATTGAAAATGCCCTAATTCAATTAATGTCCATGTTGGACAACCATACGCTAGAAGTGTGGCAAACTACTCGGTTCCAAAAATGAAAATCCTCGAAAAAGAAGAAGGGTGAATGATTTTATGGAGGCAAATGATTCTAATGGTGATACTCTTCTTGATGAAAAGTATAAGGACATAGTAAGTATTTTTGTTGTGGTCCAAAATGTTTGACATAACTAAAATGCTAAAAGATATTCAAGTACCTAAAAACAGTTGGAAACGATAAGATCTCAATAAACTATGCTTATACAAGAAAAAGATGGAATTGGCAAGAAATTACTGTTGACAACATATTTGCATATAATGTAGTACTAAATATTATGCATGCAAATGAGGATCTTAAACTAAGAACCATCAAACAATGTCAACTTAAAAATGATGGGGCAAAATGGAAAGAAACCTTGCAGGCTAAATTAGACTCACTTGAAAAATGTGAAATATTTGGACCTATAGTCCAAACACTCAAATGATGTAAATCTTATAAGATACAAATGGGTTGTTATGAGAAAGTAAAATAAGAAAAATGGAGTAGTGAGTTGATAGTTTATCTATGATATGTTTTAAGTTTCTATATTCCTGAATATATATTATACATGTTTCTGTTTAGTTAAATGTCAAAGGTTTTGATCCATTATGTTATTTTACATTGTAAAATTTACATATAGATTTATTATAATTGCTGTGTCATTGATGACTTGAATATTATCGGAACTCCTAAAGAGATCCCCATAGTCACAGAATATCTAAAGGAAGAGTTTGAGATAAAAAGTCCTATAAGGACAAAATTTTGCCTCAGCTTGTAGATTAAGCATTTAACAACTGAAATGTTTGTTCATTAATCAACTTACATAAAGAAAATCTTTAAGACATTTTATATGGACAAATTATGTCCATTAAGTACCCCAGTCATTGTAAGATCGTTGGATGTGAAAAGGGGCTCATTTCATCCTTGGGAAGGTAATGAAGAAGTTTTGGTCCATAGGGAAGACTTGTCGAGAGGACTAGCCTTCTTCCTAATACATCCATCAGCTCAAATAAGCCTACCGGATTGAGTGGAGATTCAAAAGGAAAAGTGAATGGCACTACTACTGTTTTCTAGTGTAACATCCACTGAATTTTTCTTATCGTTTTTGCCTAGCTATTCGATTTTTATCGAATAATAGAGATTAATTAGAATTCGACTAAATACTTATTTAAGATCAATTAACTAGCGATTACTTGAGTTTAGATATGAAGGGATTAGGTTAGAAGTATAAGAGGTTTCATAGGAATCTTTCTTAAACCAATTTACCGATTTAAAGGAAATCGGTAAGATTACGGTATTTTAAACTGTTGGAACTAAACCAATAGGATTTTACACTCAATAACCCTACATCAAGTGGTTGAGGACTCAGCCACTTAGCCCATAATAGTGGCACAAGCAAAGCCAAAAAGAGAAGAAAGCATGGCTGGAAATCAGCCACAAAATTTCAACCAATCACAACCTTGGAAGCCAACTACCCCCTTTTATGTTTGAATCAGAATTTTCTCTTCATTTGTATGCTGACTTGTACCTCCTTCTCCCCTTGTTTTAGGCTTCTTTTTCTCTTCTTGTCACGACCCAACCCGGGCCATGACCGGCGCATAGGGACAAGTCCCTACGCAAGCCTTTCGCCACAAAAATTTTATAAAAATTTTGACAGAATTCCCTTTGTAATCCGGATATTTCCCAATTACAAACGGATACACTGCAAGATAAACAACCACAATATTTCATCGGGGATCCAAGTATTCTTATAATACACCCCTCAACACACAATATGACAGTAAAATAGATAAATACAATCGTATATCCAAAATACATAGTTCAAGTTCTTCAGAAAATAAACATTTTTACAACTTTAATTCCAACAAGTTGAAGTATATATATATATATATAAATGAATATATAATAATAACAAAAACATAACAAGGCCGGACCTTGCCTGTAGTACTATGGAGCTACCACTATCTAAGAGTTTCTCAAAAATAGAATATTTACAAAGTACCCTTAAGCAGAAAAGGATCTGTCCATAAAATTCGGAGTTTAGTCATGAAGGCTGAAGGATTAGATCCTACCAGAATACCTGCGACTGAAAAGGAGAAGAAACAACAGGATGAGTTTATGAACTCAGTGAGAGATAGAGTATCCCTAACCCACATGAGACAATGTACAACTTATAATTATTAAGGTAATACTATAATATGTATAACGAAACCAAAAGTAGAAATCTTAATCAATATTATTCAAATTTCCTTTTTCACAAACAGAGTCCATCTATTCCAGGATAAATCCGTCAGGAATCACACTTAGGTGGCCTTTCCTTCGTGTGAAACCCGTAATCAGGCACGCACCACCCCTCCTGTGGCCGTGAATAACAGGCACGCACCACACTATATGTGTGGCCATGAATAACAGGCACGCACCACTCCCTTGAGTGGCCATGAAATCCAACATCCTAGGTGCACTCAGGGCTAACGCCTACTGCCGTTAGCCTACAGATCCTGGTCTAGACTTTTTCAAGTCTTTCCTTTCCATTATACAGAATATTTAATAAAAATTCTTATAAGACATACCAATATACTTTATATAAAACGATAAAATTGTAACTTTAAAGAAATGTAAAGCTTTAACATTTTAATAAATCAAAAACGAGTAAAAGTCCGAAGCTTTTATTCAAAACCTTTCAAAACAAAAAGAATTTTCTAAAGTTTAATAGAGAACCAAGATAATAAACATTTGTCACATTTTTCTTTTTGAAATCAAGTCATTATCTCATGTGAACCAGTAAAAATAGATAAGCCACCAAAACTTAAATTATATTGTTAAGACATACTAAATCGTTTGCATATGAATATATATAGACAAAAATATGTTAAAACTAAGATAGGGATAAACTATCTACTCATAGACTTAGCGCCAATCGCGGAATCCTAATCCCATGAACTTAGAGAGCCAAAGCCAGTCCTCCAGTGGCAAATACTATCAATAATACGGAAATTTAATTCAAGGTTAGTCACTTAGACTGAGGATTAATCTACTATACTCCCAGATATGAAAATTCCTAAATCTTCTAACCTAGGGTTCTCTAGAAACTCACTATAGGGGAAATAATCTATAATTCATAGGAAAGGAGTTTGAGGATTACCTTTGAAGATAGAGAAAGGAAGAAGAAATCTTTAGGAGCCTTGGTGTCACCTCCTCCAAGCTCCAAGACCAAATGTGTTGATTTTTGGATGAGGGTATGATTTGCGATTAAAGAAAGAAATTGAGTTTAAGTGAATGGGAATGGTGTAATTTGATGGAAATGTGAGAAGGTTTGGGTTTAAGAAGGAAGGGAGATATGTTTTAGAGAGAAGGGAGAGAGTTTGGGTTAGAGAGAGAAGGAGAATTTCGAAAATGAGGGCGTGGGACGCGTCCGGACCTATATATTGGCCTTTGGTAATCGATTACCAAGGGCTGGTAATCGATTACCACAGCCAAAGAGCTGGTAATCGATTACCAATGGTGGTAATCGATTACCGCAAACCCAGAACTAGTAATCGATTACCAACTATGGTAATCGATTACCACACGGAAAATTTTTAACCCGTGGCGTACAAAGAGCATTGTAATCGATTACAGGTCCTCTGTAATCGATTACCAAATCCAAAAACTTGGTTCCCTCCTTTTGCAGTCCATTCCCAGGTTCAGGATACTGCACAGACTTATTTACATTTCTTAATTTTAAGTTAATGTCCTCGTTAACTTTACTCTCCATTAACTTTAAAACATAAATGTAAATAAGAGAATACCCCCCATTTGGATTCAATAAAAATATCTAAAAATTCAAAATCCTTAGGAATTAGAATCCAACTTTTGGGTTTTAGTACAATTCTCCGAAAACTTACGTTTTTATAAAGTTGAGGGTTGAAAACGAAGGGGTTATCCATTCCCTAAAATTCGTTAAAAATCCCTCTTCAATTCATTGATGCCTAGAGAACCATTATCGGGACTTTTGATCTTAAGAAAATACCTCAAACCTATAGCCCTCCAAGGAGGCATAGGGTTCAGACTCAGAATTTTTCAGGTTCCGGTTTCGACAAGTAACTACACTCAGGCTGGGGTGTTACACTTCTCCTCAACCTACTCCATCAAACCTTCAAGCTTTGTCAAGGTTCTATCAATCCAAACTCAACTTCAGCAAGATCACGCCTAAAGGAGGAAGGATTCAATTTCTATTCTTAATTTCTCTGAACTGTGGCTGCATGAAATTTCACTCTTCTTCAGTTATTTGATAACATATTGATGCATTTGATGGTTTATGGTTGGATTAACATGAAATTCTAAGTTGGAATAAAAGTTAGAAGGAGAAAACTAGAAGAAGTGGAGAATTAGGATGCTGTCTAGGTGAGAAACTCCTCGATAGTCCGTATGGCGGAGTGTACGGCCCTACCTACAGCCGTTCAAAGTTCATGAAACTATTTTTATATGAAAGTAGACATTCAGGGCTTTCCATACATTATAATATAAGGCCACTGGATTAGTACTAAGAGAGATATGAATTTTTGAAATTTGACCTAGAAATCAAAAACTTTATCCGGGCAGTGTGGAAGGGTGTAACTTATCCTACACAACTTCAATTTGAGTAAATTCAACATTATTTGAAAGTTAACATATGAGAGAGCATCCCATAAAATTTTCGAGTTAGATACATTGTCGATTATTCCCAGCACATCAATGAAGTTGACTTAAGTTCAACCTGGGCTAGAATAGGGTAGTTTAGGAAGATCAAGTTTTGGGGCTTATATCTCGAATTATACTCATGCAAATGATATGCAACTTCTTTCATTTGAAAGCTTGTTCTGTTAGCTTTAGATTGATATAAATTTCACATGATTTCATTTAGATTTCTATTTTTGGTGAATTTTCTCTTATAAGAGTGCAATTCTGGCTAGAAGTATGGCAGCCTGGGATAAATCCCAAATAATTTGAGTTAATCTCGGAAATCGGAAGATTTTACTTAAGGTTGAACTCGGGAACTTGATAGATAGAGAGCTAGATCGAGTATACCTAATGTTGAACTTGGAACTTAGTGAATAGAAATCAGATTGAGTATGGTTTATGTCAGAAATCAGAGCTTAGAATAGAAAACTAGATCGGGTATGATTAATGTCAGAACTCAAAACCCAGAATTAGAAACTAGATCGGATATGATTAATGTCGAAACTTGGAAACTTAGGAAACACATTTCATAAAAGTGTTGGAAGACCGATTGAGGCTTAATGTCGGAGATAGGAAGTCAGTATCAGGGTATGGAAACTTATACCCGTATCTCATAAGTCGGGAAATAGATGCTTTAAACTTATACACGTAGTTCCTAAGCTCGGTCCAGAGTCAATCTCGGAGGTCGATTCTAAACATGATCCCGTAAGTCGGGAATCAAGACATTCATGATCCCGGAAGTTGGGAATCAAGATATTCCTAATCCCGAAAGTCGGGAATCAAGTCATTGACGTTATGTATATAACTTTACATGATCTTGGAACTCGGAAGTCGGTACTAAGCTCGAACCTAGGAACAACATTAGAAGTTAAAACTTGCAAGATAGATTAAGACTTAAGAGTTTAAAACTTGCACATATTGATATTGTTATGTTCTTGGTATGATTATAATGTTCTACGTTGAGGTTTTTGTTTGATTGAAATTTCTTGGTTACTGGCACTATTCATGGGGAAGCGGACATGATCCGTTGTGCTGCCGAATCTTCGGTAGGATAGTAAGGAAGTTATGAGCGTTTATATGTTATGAATATATATGTAGAAATTCCATATGTAAGGATATAGGAAAGCAAATGATGAAGCATATGTATAAGTGCATTTAACATGTCTATGCATGATTATGTATGAGAATGAATGGATATGCATATATTAAATATGAATCCCTTCACCTGGAGGCAGTTATGAGATCCCTCCTTGTGAAAGCAGTTAAATAAGATAAGAGTGGGTCCCTTCACTTGGGGGCGGTTGCACATTGAATCCCTCCCTGTGAAGGGAGCATAATACTATGAGATCCCTCTACCTTGGAGGCACGTGGTTAGATGAGATCTCTCTACATTGAAAGCAAGTGGTCAGCTGAGATCCCTCTATTCTTGAGGCACGTGACCAGAAGAGATCCCTTCAATTTAGAGACACGTGGCCAAAATGAGATCCCTCCAAGACTAGGGGCACATGAATCCCCTTGTAGGTTAGTCTATGTGACGACGGTCACGAGTTGAGCTGACGAGCTCACTCCTAAATCAGGCTACCCAAGGGTAGTAAAGACTAAAGATTAAAACATATACAAGCACCCTAGGGGCGGTGATACGTAACGCCTAGGTGTGCCAAGAAAAGAAAGTTAAAGAAGAACACCAGTGCATTTGTATAAATTCAAGTATGAGTGTTTGCATAATTATCTCCCATATTTTATTGATGCTAAGCCTATTCTAGTTATTTATGCCATGATGAGTCCATATTCCTCAGGAACGTGATATGGCAATCACACTCAAACGGGGTATGAAATGGCGATCATACTCTGGAATGTAGCATGATGATCCCACACCCTAAGGAATATGACATGGCAATCACATTCTGATGGAGTATGACATGGCGATCATACTCTGGCACATGGTAGAAAGAACTTATTCCTAAAGAATGTGACATAGTGATCACATTCCGATGGAGTATGACATGGCAATCATACTTTGGGACATGGTATAAAGAACATATTCCTAAAGAATGTGACATGGTGATCACATCCCGATGGAGTACAACATGGCGATCGTACTCTGGAATATGTGTAACAAGTAAAGGAAGATAAAGGAAGATAAAGGAAGAAAAGAAAATTATGTGTATCTGCATAAGTTCAAGTACAGGTAAATGCATGTGCAGATTTTATGTTTTTAGTATAGTGGCGCTATTGTATCTTAATACGTTTTAGTTATTATTGATAGTGTAATTCATGAGTTGATGTTTTGGATTGGTTCACCCAAATGACAAGCGTATGAATAAAATGAACTTTGCTTCGGACTATAAACTAAACAGTTTGTATAACATGTTCACTTTTTTTTATAATGAACCGAAACAACGGGAGATGACCACAATGACATTATGTATGACAGTTATAGAATCCTACTAAGAATTTAAAAATTCTCACTCCTGTTTCTATGTTATCTCCAGATAGTTCAGAAGTTCCAGAGGAGGTCCTCTGAGGCGGAGTTGACTAGTAAAACTGAAGGTGGTCGAAGGTTGCTACCAGATAAGATCCGAGTAAGTGACAGTAATAACTCCTAGTTGACGTATTATGACTTGAGCATAGTACCATATTTGGGAGGGTGTTACATCTAGCCTCATGGTTTTCTTTGATTGTTGATTAGTAGAACGTAAGATTCTTGATCCGAGAATTAAGCATTCTCTTCTAGGGCACAAGAGGATTATCATTAGTCATATAACAGGACTAAGTGGTTTAGGAAGCCAAAGAAGTACCATATCTTAGAGCCATAGTAGCATTTATGTATCTTGCTAATAATATATGACTTAATATAATATTCATTATACATAATGTATTAGCATGTATATTTCCTCTCTAAACTATAAGGCATTGGAATGGAATTAAACATATACCCCATGGAATGGTTAATATACGATTATTCATATGAATCCATATCATAATTAGTTAGTTATGCAAATACAGGATATTTGTCTGATCTAAATAAATGCAAGTCTCAAACAAGTTATCTACATGTGGAGGGCAATGGATCAATATGTTCAGATGTCATGTGGATTATCCTATAAGGAACAAACTACCACAATTTTAAACAAGAACAATGTGGCGTGCACAACTCAGCTAAAGGGAGAATATATTTCTCCAGAAGTTTTTTTTTCACACATGATCTTCCAAAAAAAAAAGAGTGATTGATGTCCATCAAATTCATTTAAGTGATAACCTAGCAAATTTATTTACAAAGTTACTACCCATTTTTTTTGGGAAACTAGTGCACAAAATCGAAATGCATCGATTCCAAGACATTAAATGATGCTCCTAAGAGGAGGAGAAACACTGTACTCTTTTTTCCTTAATCAAGGTTTTTGTCCCACTAGATTTTCTTTAATAAGGTTTTTGTAACATCCGCAAAATTTTAACATTGTAAAATCAACTTACTTGGTTTTAATCGCATAATACAGATTAATTAGGAATTGATTAAGCATTTATTTAGAGCCAATTAGCTATTAATTAGAGAGATTAGAATTAGAAATACTTAGAATAGAAACATTGAAAACCTTACAAAATTCTTCGAAAACTGTTTAGTTGGTTTTGCCGATTTGAAGGAAATCAGTAGAATTTCGGTATTTTGAAATGCCAAAACCAAATTAACCAACTTTAACTCTACAAAACCCTTAGTCTAATGGCTAAGATTTCAGGCACTCCACTTACTATAAGTGGCACCCCTCAGCCACAAAAAAATAAGTGTAGTTGGCTCACTTACAAGCCATATAGATGACCAACCAATGAGGGAGCTTCATTCCAACTACCACCCACATAACACATCAAAACAAAAATCCACTTCCACTCCTCCAATTCTTATCGCCATTCTACTTTAGCTTCCTCTCCTCATTCTCCTTCTATTTTGCTTTCTCTTTTATCTATCTTCAAGCTTCCATCACTTTCTATCAACAGGAGCTCAAAACTAGTTAGTCTTACATCAAAAATTGAAGGTAGGATTCAATAATCCTCATAGTTTTCTTGTGTGTGGCTGATGAGGGTTGGGATTTCCACCGTTTACTAGATGATATATCACATATATATGATGATTCATGATTGATTTGGCATGGAATTCTTGGGTTTTGTTTGAAACTTGCATGAAAATTCATGAAAGAGAATAAATAGAATGGATTTAGTTGAGAAACCCTATAGTGTCCATACTTGCGAAGTGTACGGACGCTCACATAGCCATCAAAACTTCACGAACCTATTTTTATATGAAACTAGACTTCTAGGGTTTTCCAAGCATATAAATTATAAGTCCAGTGGATTAGTATTGAGAAGATATGATTTTTTAAAGTTTACCTTGGAATCCTGCATTCTGTTCTGGGTAGTATGGCTTGTGAAGGATATAACTCACCCTACATAACTTGAAAATGAGTGCAACCAATTTTTTTGGAATAAGACATAGGGTAACATATCATAAAAATTTAAAATTTAATTCAATCCCAGTTGTTCCCAGTAATTTATGAAATTTGCTCTAAATTCCATTCGGGGTAGGTAGAATAGGGCAGTACATGTAACGTCCGAAAAATTTTATCGTTAACAATTGAGTTGTTCGATTTTATCGAATAAGTGAGTTTAATCAGAATTTGATTAAACATTTATTTAAAGCCAAATAAGTGTGATTTAAAAGGATTAGGCTTGATGGAATTAAATTAGGAGCATAGAAAACCCCACAAAAAATTTTCAAGCCAGTTTACTGATTTAAGGGAAATCGGTAAGATTTCGGTATTTCAAACTATCAGAACCAGACCAATAGAAATTTTTCTATGAGTTCCTAGAATCAATGGCTAAGATTTAGCCAAATAACTCCCTCAAGTGGAGCCTTGGCAGCCCTTGATGATGGGAAGCTCAACCAAAATTGAGATCATGATGAAGTCCACCAATCATCATGCACCTTGGCTCCAAATATCTCCACTTTTTCTTCCCTTTTTCTCCTCATCAATTTCGGCCACTCCTTTGCTGAAGCTCTCTTCATTTCTCTTCTCCTCACTCTCATCTCCACTCCATTTCCATCTCTTCTTCAAGTCTCAACACAAGTTGCTTCCATCAAAGGCACAAAATCAACACAAATTAAATTAAACAAGGTAGGAAATCCTACTTCTCTTCTTATTTTCTCTGATTTGGGGCTGCATGGTGAGCATGTGTAATCTAAAATATTGATGTTATATAGAGTGATAATGATGGTTTATGACTAGTTTTGGATGTATGTTGTGATTAAAATTGGAACTGAGAGCGAATAGCTTGAAGGAGGGAGACAAATCTAGAAGCTAGTAGGGTTTTCCTCGGCGGTCCGTACGGCGGAGTGTATGGCTCCGCCTATCGTCATTTAAATTGGATGAAACCATTTTTATATAAAATTAGACATCTAGAGCTTTCCATACATATATCATATAAGGCTATTGGATTAGTATAGAATTAGTTATGAATTTTTGAATTTTAACCTAGAAATCTGGATCCTTATTTGGGCAGTATGAGTTGAGAAGGGTATAACTCACCCTATACAACTCCAAATTGAGTGAACCTAAGTTTGTTTAAAATTTAACATGTAAAGGAATATTCCATAAACATTTCAGAACCAAATTTATAGCCATTTGCTCCCAGTGCACCAAGGAAATTGGCTTAAGTCTAAACCGGGCTGAACTAGGATAGTTTAGTAGGGCCAAGTTTCGGGACTCATAAGTCAAAATATACTTATGCAAATGACATGAAACTTAATTCATTTGAAAGTTTGTTCTAATAGATTTAATTTGATATAGATTTCGTATGAATTCACCTAATTTTCTATTTTTAGTGAATTTTTACTTATAAGAACCCAATTCTAGCTAAGAACATGGTAGTCTAAAGTAAATTGTTTATATCTAGAGTTATACACATCAAAATGAGATGGGACCAAAAGGATTAGAAACTAGACATATGAGGCTATGACATATCCAAAAATTAGATTTAAATGAGCTGACTTTAATGAGAAGTGGGGCATACGAAATTCGGGCAGAACAGGGGAAGATAAACTGAAACCCTATTAATGCTTGACTTGAAATTTTTGAATGATGCTATGAATGTATATATCTATTTGCTGGTCCATGCTAAATTTACAAGTTGTACAATTGTACTGGATGTCTGGCACTATTCATGGGAAAGCGAACTCGATCCGTTATACTGCCGAAATTTCGGTAAGAAATTCATATGTTGTGGAATTTATAATAGCATGAATGCATGATATTTGAAGAATCAAATTAGATGTGCATCCATTTCATGATATTATAAAGGATTCCATATCACTTGGGCCAGCCTCAGAATAAATTAAGGGGAATAGATCAGTGGGAAGGTCAGGGAAAGTAAACCCGGCCATCCTGTATAGAAACGAGCTCGGTCCTGAAAAGCGGACTATTACCCAGGAGTATATGGCCAATGACTCCCAAGGGACCAAGGATGGAAATGAAATCTAATAGGCGAAAGCTTTCAAGGATAAGATGCATTTTCTATTTGCACATTCATATATACAGTGTAATGCTTCTTAATTAATTGTTTTAGATCTCTGTTTATTATTCTTAATATGCTATTACTCCACTATGATTACTGTTTGAGTGCATTAGTGTATCTGTTAACTAAAATTGAATTTGTTTCGGTGTATGCTCTACAAACGAGTATTTGAGTTAAATATTATCATTGTACCGTACTATTTGAAAACTATTGCACGACCGAAACAACTGGGAGTGACAACGATAACAAATGCATAGAAGCTAGGAATTCCTACTGAGAAATATTTATTTCTCACCGTATTGTATGTTCCGCATCATTCTCAGACCATGGAGCACGGAGCGACCGAAGTGCTATTCATTGAGTTCCCTGAGCTACATATATACCTTGATCCGTTCTTGGATTCTGTATATATATCCGGGCGATGTCAGTTCCGCCTCTACTTCTTTTTCTAGAGAGATTTCGCTGTCCCACTTATGCACCCTCTTTTTGATCCTGCTATCCCCTACATTGCCATATCTCTTCACATGGCCCATCCATTTCCATCACCACCAGCAGCAGCACTAGTAACACCAGCAGCTCCCATTCCTATTGTAACATCCCTACTTTAGTAAATAGAACGTAATGGAAACTTTGAATTATTCCCCTTAGGCAGCGTGAGAATTTCTCAGACAGCACTATGCCATGACGATCCTCACACTTGGAATTATAGGGTAGTGTAACACCGCCGTTGAAAATACGGCACTGCCATATGTTAAAAATTAAGAAATGACAAAAGTGCCCCTATCAACTTTTGTTAATTTCACTCTTGTTCAAAATTTTTATAAATTGTACTTTAACCCCAAGTGGATATTTCCACAATAACCCTCGAACTTTTCATAAAATAACATTTATGTCCCCACGTTGGTAGAATTAGCAGAATGGGGTTTTAAACGAAGCAGAATTACGTGATGAAACCGTAAGAGTTTAAATCTCTACTGTTTGGGCCATGGAGGTAGTCTGGTGTGAAATGACGCGGGGTGCCCCTAGATTTACTCAAAATTACAGATATGCCATTAGCCACGGAAAATAGGAAATAGAAAAGCTCTAAATTTGCAAGAACAATTATTTCATATTAACAAACAATTTATCTGATCTTATTGACTAAGTAAGGTTAATTAGGAGTTAATTAGATGTTAATTAAGGGAGACTAGGCTTAGAAACAATTAGAATAGAGATATAAAATTTCTCTCAGAATCATTTAGTAAAGTTTCGTTGATTTGAAGAAGATCAGCGAAGATTTGATATTTTAAACCACTAGAACTGAACCAGTAGAATTTTCTATTGGAATCCCTCACTTAAGTAGCTGAAATTCAGCCACCCTTACCACATATGAGTGGCACCAAGTGTTGCTCAAGATAATGGAAAAACTTGGCCTTACCTTCATCAGATTTTTATCGTTTTCGCCTAGTTGTTCGATTTTATCAACTACTTAAGATTAATTAGCATTCGATTAAATTTTTACTTAGAGCCAATTAAGTATCATTTAGAGAAATTAGATATGAAAGAATTAGATTGAAAGCATAGGAAACTTCATAGCATTTTTCCAAAACCAATTTACCGATTTAAAGGAAATCGATAAGATTTCGGTACTTTGAACTATCGGAATCAAACCAATAGAAATTATACTGTGAGAACCCTAAGATGGATGGCCAAGATTCAGCCAACACACCCTACAAGTGGCGCCATAATCAGCCTTCAAGAAGGCAACCAAATCAGATTGGAGAAGGAAAACACATCCACCAATCACAATCTAACTTCCTTCAAAAGTCTTGAAATAATTCCCTTCTCCTCCCCTTCAATTTTCGTCCATATAAGCTGCTGAACTCTCATCCTTTTCCTTCTATTCACAGTCCCCTTCACTCCATCTTCAACCCCTCTTCAAGTCTCATTAAGAGTTTCTTCAATCTAGAACATCAAACCAACAACATTTCAACTAGACAAGATAGGAATTCCAACTTCTTTTCTTGTTTTCCTTGAATTAGGCTGATTGGAACTCCACTTTCTTCCCTCTTTCTTGTATGAATCTGATGTTATCTTGAGTGATGATGATGAATTAAGACCGATTTAATTTGTATATGTGAGTTTGAATTGAAGATTGGATGGATTGATTTAAGGAAAACATGAATTCAAGAAGAATTCAAGAAGCTGTTAGGGGTTTTCCCTTCGATGGTCCGTACGGCGGAGTGTACGGCTCTATCTACAGCAGTTTGAAGTTAATGAATCTATTTTGATATGAAACTAGACATTCGGGAATTTCCATACATATAAAAATAAGGCCATTGGATTAGTATAGAATTAGTTATGAATTTTTGAAGTTTAACCTAGAAATCTAGATTCTTATCCGGGCAGTATGAGTTGAGAAGGGTATAACTCACCCTACACAACTTCAAATTGAGTGAACCCAAGGTTGTTTGAAAGATAACATGTAAGGGAACACCCCATAAAAATTTCAGAACCAGATTCATTTCCATTTGTTCCCAGCACAACAATGAAGTTGACTTAAGTTCAAATCGGGCTGAAGTAGGGTAATCTAGTAGGGTTAAGTTTTGGGACTCATAACTCAAAATATACTCATGCAAATGATATGCAACTTGTTGGAAATAAAATCTTGTCCTGTTATCTTTAATTTTGTATAGAATTTGTATGGTTTCACTTAGATTCCTATTTTTAGTGAATTTTTACTTCCAGGAGTGTTATTCTGGCTAGTGACCGAATAGGCTGAGGCAAAATTTAAATATCTTAAGCTACACATATCAAAATGGGATGGGACTAAAAGGGTTGGAAACTAGACACATAAGGCTATGATATATTGAAAATTTAGACTTAGATGAGTTGAATTGAGCAAAGGGTGGATTATACCAAAATCGGGCAGAATAGGAGGGAGTAAACCGAAAACCCTATAGATGCTTGAATTGAACTTGATGAATGATGTTATGAATATCTATATAATTGCTGATCCATATTGAATTGCAAGTTTGAAAGATTGTACTTGTTGTCTGGCACTATTCATCGAGAAGTAGACTCGATCCGTTATGCTACCGAATTTTCGGCAAGAATTTATGAGAATGGGTGATTATGCTCTGAATATATTTACATTTACATGTCATGTTCATGTACATCATGCATGCAAGCATAATTAGAATATAATATGAGAAATAAGGTATGAGACATATTCATGAATGCACCAAGCATCCGCATGCATGACAAGATACGCAAAGGAAAAGATAATAAGAACTTGCAAGAAAGACGTACCAAGCTACCATGTGAGGCATGGCATTGACCCAGCTAGCATGGGCCAGAGCGGTACTGTCTAAGACTTAGGCCAGCCCTCGACCAAATTTAAGGGGAATAGACCGGTGTGAGGGTCGGGGAAAGTAAACCCATCGCTCATGTATAGGTACGAGCTCGGACCTGAAAAGCAGGCTATTACCCAAGGATGAGAGAGGTCATTCACCTTCGGGGGACCAAGTATAGAGAAGCAAGATCAAGTTGCAAGTTAAAGAAAGATATGAATTAAGTCAAGTGCACTTGCATACAGAAAAGTGCAAACATCTTTATGTGCATCTTCAATTATCGCATTAAGTCATAATGCTTTTATGGTTCTTGTTGAAGCATATTATACTATTCATATTTATATGTTTATCATATGAAATGGCAAGTGGCTGTTAAAAGATATCTCGCTTCGAGTAAGATGTTTTCAACCTAAAATTGAACCACTATTTGTTTATATGTACTCATATTTTCATAATAAACTGAAGCGGCTGGAATATTTATGATGACGCTGTAAGATTAGTTTGAGTTTACCTACTGAGAACCTTAGGTTCTCACTACCTGCTTGTATATTTTTCTTTTCCATAAGCATTTCAGCACCCAAGTTAGCAATCAAGTGCGAGGTGGAGTACTGAGCCTTTCATTGAGCAAGGATCGGACGTAAATCGGGTCAAGAAACTATTGAAGCAACTAATGACTAGTCGGATATAAACGCTATGTACTATGTCAGTTACAGTTTTTTTTTTTTAAAAGTGTAGTTATTTTATTATCTATGTATCAAAGATTATTAGTCAGCAATAAAATGAGTAGTTCAAGGGCCATGTATTATATTCTCCATATTTTAAAAATTTTTCTTAGCACAATGACAACCTTTTAATATAACTCCATGACTCGAGCATGGCTTATATGATAGAGGTTGTTACACCTATGGCCCCTCCTGCTTTACCACCATAGCCGATGTTATCAGCCTCGATCTCGGAGGAGGATCCGTCCGAGGCGGTGAGTTCTTCTTCCTTGTCCTCTGCTCCTAGTGTGGGTCACCTCCAACAGACGCCGCCATGGCGAACGGTTTCCTTTTTTCAGACTCCGTTTAGATAGCGTGCATGCTGCAGCAGTAGTAGATGTACAGAATGGCCCTTGTTTGGCAGTTTGGGTCATGGGTAGATGGGTAGATGTTAGGAGATGTACATGAAATATCCCATGGGGATCATTCAGGGTACTATTCATAGAGACTCACCGTTTTGTTTTGTATTAGCGGCCTCATTTTGTTACCCTGTATCATTTTGACAAATTTTAAAATCAGATGTCTATATATATATTTATGATGCCTTTTGCAGTAGTTCTGTCCTTATTGGATTTTTAGTTATATTACGTTATTTACAATATACTGATTAACTAACATTTATCCCGCCGTCACACAGAAAATTTTGTTACGCGATTGAGCATTATTATGTGGGTAACTAATAATAATACAGAAAATAGAATTTAACCAGTACTACACGTAATCACTTATCAAATAATTTATTATGACTTAAGCATAGTACTTTGTCTGGTAAGGTGTTACAGTACAGATTACCTAGATTCAAGAGCTCATAACTTGAGTTCTACTTACTCAAATGAGGTGAAACTTTTGAAAATAAAATTTGGGTCAGTTAGATTTAAAAATACATAGGTTTTGTAGGAATCTAAATATATTTCGATTTTTAGTAAATTTTTACTTTTCGATGTGCAAATCTACCTACTAACAGGACAAACCTAGGTAATATGTAAATAACTTGAGTTATATATATCAAAACTTGATGGGACCAAAGATCTTAGAAACTAGACAAATAACACTTTAACATATCCAAAGTTTAGGTCTAAATGAATTAAACAGAATTTATGGCTGAATTTACAAAATCGGGTAGAATTGAAAGGAAGTGGCAGAAACCTAATTCAAGATTAAGGTTATGAAACTTGTTTGATTATTGTGAGGATGATACATTGCATTGATTGTTTGCATGACTGATTGCCTAGTTGAATGGCACTATTCACAAGGAAGTGGACTCAATCCGTTATGCTGCCGAAAATTCGGCAAAAGCTGTACATAACATATGATATACTTGTACATGCATGCAACATTCAAATTAAGTATCCATTATTATGAGACTCACAAGAATGTTTGAAGATAAGTGTATTAAAAATGCATATAGACATTGTGTGATGATATGATCATGATCCTCTTTATGAAAGTTTGCATATTTGCATGCAAATGAAGAAAATATATGATTATGTAAGATTGGTTCCCTTCACATGAAGGCAGTTTATTTGAATCCCTCCTTGTAAAGACAGTTAAAGTTATAAGATCCCTCCAAGACTAAAGGCACTTGGATCCCCTTGTAGGTTAGTTCTGTGTGACGACAGTCACGAATTGAACTCACTCCTAGGTCGGACTACCCAAGGGCAGTAAAGATTAAAACAAAGATATATGCATGTATGCATGTAGACACCCTAGCAATGGTGATACATAATACCTAGGCGTGTCAAGTAAAAGAAGAAAAGAAAGTATAAGTGCATTCATATGAATTCATGATGAGTCATTGCACATGCACAATCTGCTATTGTTATTATTACGAAATCACTTACAATCTGCTAAGTTTATGCTTTAATTCTTACTCTGTTTATCAAATGTATGACTAAAATGAACTCTACTTCGAACATTATGATTTCAAACTATAAAAATGAAAATATTTATATAATATGCTCACCTTTTTATAATAAATCGAAGTAACTGAAATAATAACGATGACACGGCATGTAATTTCTTAGTGAATCCTATTGAGAATTTATAATTCTCATTCCTATATACATTTCCGTGTTATCTCTAAATTGCTCAAGAAATACCAAAGGCGACCACCACAAACAAAGTTGACTAGAGATATTGAAGAGAGTCGAAGAGTGCTGTTGTACAAGCTCCATTAAAGCAACAAGAGCAACTTCCGAGTGTGGTACTATGACTTAAGCATAGTATTATGCTTGGGAGGATGTTACAGTTTTAACGAGGTTTTCCTTAATCAAGGTTTTTGTCCTACTAGGTTGTCTCCTAACGGACATCCAAGGGGGAGTATTATAAAATATTATTTGAATATAGATGTCCTTATCTTTAGCCTAACTCGATTTAGATTTGATTAGATAGACTATATCATTATCTTCAAAATCTGTTATTTGATTTTGTCTTGTATCTCTCATCCTTTGGATATAAATAGCCCTTTAAAAGCTCAATGTATGACACCTTTGAGAATATCAAAAATAAGGAAAAGATCCTCTAAAGTGAGGGTGGTTGGAAAGTGAGAAAGTAAGAAAGCATCCAACCTTAGATCAATAACTTCCATTATTTGTGGGTCCCACAAAAATAATCCAAGGTTGAATAGTTCCTTACTTGTCACTTTACAACTACCTTCACTTTAGAGGATATAAATCCCAATATAATAGAATCCTCTCTCTCTCTCTCTCTCTCTCTCTCTCTCTCTCTCTCTCTCTCTCTCTCTCTCTCTCTCTCTCTCTGTTCTCTTTTCTTCTATTCTATTATTTATATATTGACATACTTACACTTTTAATAACTTTTTATAGCATATATTTCTTATCAATCCAACTGTTAACTTATAACTATATATATCATATAGATCATTTGTGATAAATTTAAAAAAAAATTGAATATTATTAAGAATGTGATCAAATAGTTCTTTTTTAGATACAATTAAGAAGTATTTATTATGTTCATTTAAATATATATAAAAAATGTATTTAATGACTTCGGATCAACATGAAATTTTATAAACATGATTTAAAACATATAAATTTTCAATCCAAAGGTTAATTTTCTAAAAGAAAAAATCCTCAATAAAAAATTATTCAATGGTATAAAAAGTGAATTTAACTTACATTGATAGAAGTTGATCATCTCCCTAATATTGGGTCAACTTACTTATTAGTGCAGCGTATTTTTTTTTTTTTCTTTTACTCAAGCTCAAATGAATCAAATAAGAATGATTAATAAATAAATACCATATATATTAAAAGTATATTATTACTATTATTATATTTAAAAATGAGCATATATATTTGACCGTCGCTATTACTATTATTACACAAATGGTATTACTGAAATTGCGAAGAGACTTTTACTTTAGGTGTTGAGTTAGTATGGACGGTGGTATTCCTGGTTGAGTGAGGGGATTTAAATTAATGAGTATTCTATTTTTGAAGAATGATTTTGAGATGCTAGTCAAATGTCGTTAAAGAGTAGAAGATAAATTTCTCTTTTGAGGTTTGTATTCCCAAGCGATTTATATAGTGACATAGAAAATTTGTGATAATAGCTGTTATTTTAGGTTTTTCCCAATGATTTGTTAATTTGTGAAGCACTAAAACTATTAAGATGAGATTAGAGTGCAAGAGGTAATCAACGTCATATTTAACAACAGTTTTGGAGAAGTGCACTCCAGTTTTTGTGAATGAAAATTATAATTTTAAATTTGTCCCTAAATTTTTTTTCTAATTTAATTAATCCTTAAAGTTTAATTTTTGTTTCAATGTTTTGCAAATGTTTTAATTTTCTGATATGATATCGACATCAACACCAATACGTCATAAAAAAGGACATTAGCAATTACTACCGTTAATAATTTAGACAGAGTTAGATGGAAAAACGTAATTGAAACAAATTAACAATCTTCGTAAATATACATTAAAAAATGGGATAAAATCAAAACTTTCTAAAAACTTAAGAATTTAAACAGTGTTTTGCTCTTCAATATTTAATTAATTTAATTGATTTAAATGATTTAATATTTATTTCCTTTAAATAAGGTCTCAAATTCAATTTTTTTTTTTTAATAGTTCATACTCGACCCACATAATTTAAGGCGTATAGAGTGCATGAGACAAGAGATAAAAAACAAACATGATCACTTAAATCAAGAAACACTAAAATAGTAAACTCGAAAAAGACATCTCTGCTTGACTGACTCGGCAGCACCAATTGGGTTGAAGTGGAGAGTACATTTTATTCTTATAGTATAATTGGCTTAATTTAAGTCAAATTAGTTTGGAGTTTAGTGAGATCCAGATGCAAGTGGTGTAGATATTATTATTATTATAATAATAATAATAATAGAGTTTTGCCCTATCATGTTTTGAAACTTTTTTCAATATTGCTGTTTTTACTACAACATCACTATTTTAGTATTTTTGGCTAAACCATGTGGTCACCGCACATCAATTTTATACAATGTACGTGGAATACGCAAGTTGCATCAACTCGTGGAACATATGAGTTGTGTCAACACGAGTGGTGCAATTCACATTATATGGGTGCCTAAAAGGAATGGATTTGGTAATAAATAATTCATCCGTGAAATAATGATAAAGTTCGAATTTTTAAAAGTTCAATTTTATGAAAATGTACGTAATTCTTATACTTTTAGAATAAAATAAACGTTAATTTTGTGAACGATTCAAAATAAATGAACTTGTATATAAGGATACATCATGGTTTTAACAAAAAAAATTTGGAAGTTCAGAAAAAAATTCTAGGCATGTAACAATTTTTATATAATTATTCTTAATAAAGTTCCTTATTTATGACTTCCTTAGCATTAATTAGTGAGCTATAATCTAATTATCTTTTTATTTTAATAATTGTTCACACAATTTTTTTTCTCCATATTTATCGTTGCTCGTTTATACCTCTTTATCTCATAATTCTCATATTGCCAACAGGTCAATATTGTTCGCATTTTGGTCTTTATAAAATCAACCTTATTTTAACATTATTAACAATGAACGTTAAATTTTACCTTCTTTTAACATTTTCATTTTTTTCCCTCACAATTAAATCAATTTATTTTTTCTTGAAAGAGTTGAAGTAAAAAAATATTTCATTGAAGCACTCTCATAAAGTGTTCTCTTTTGATATTAACATGTTCTAGTTTTATTGTTTTAACATTCTATAATGTCAATTAATATATATTTTTAAATTTATAACGCTTAAATGTGCAAGCTTTTGGATTTGGTTAATCGAAAGTCAACAAAATCAGAAGAATTGAGATTTTAATAAATCTAAAAGGCAAGCTCTTGATAAATCTTATCTAAGATTACACATGAATTCTCTTTATTCTTAATTAGAAAAGAAATTTTAGAATAAATTTATTATGAAATTCTTTGTTTATTTTATACAGTAAAATTGCCTTTCAAGGTAATTAGTACAACGAAATATCAAATGTGCAATTACTTTTTACAAATAATAACTTATCATTTTTTGGATGAATAACATATTTTTGATAATAATGATCTAAATCTGCTATCAATAAAAGTGAAAAAAAATTAAAAAAGGAGCGAAATTATATATTTTTCATGTGATAAAATATGCCTTTTACTCGTCTAAATCAAACTCTATTTACACAGTTAAACATAAATAAAATAAAGTCAATTCATATAAGTGATTAAATATATAAAAATACCTAAATAAAATAACAAAAAGTTATAATTGAATAAAATTTTTAGGCAAAATGTTCATCTGAAATATTTTGATTATAAATTTTTTCTAATAGCAAAACAGGCATAGAAAACTTGGGACTAATTAATTAATTTCTACATATAGATTATGTTATTAGTGTAAGGGGCGTATTAAAAAAATATGGTGTAGAAGATGATCAAGAATATGAATCACTTCGCTATCTTTAAAGAGATATTCGCCCCCACATAAAATTGTTGTTGGGTTAATGACGATACTCCTTCAAAATTAATGAAACCTTTATAAATTTCTTGATTAACAATAACAAAAAAAATTTCTTCTTTCTCTTTGAACTTAAAAAATTAATATAAAACTTACAAAATTTTATAACATTCAAACTCATACAATCACAAAGTATAAGTGCCGGAAATATGTGACAATGAGGGCTATTTATAGTTGGACATGACACGTTCACGGACATTCACGTCCAGTGACAACCACAATCAAAATGACATATTGCCTCTAAAGTGTTGTGTCTCTTCATCAAATGACACATGGCTTCAATTTAATATTTAATTACTATGTAAACAACTTCACGGTTGCAGTAGTTAGAAACCGTGTGTTGAAGCCTTGTGTCCTTTCATATTTCAGCGTGCATATATTGAGTAAGAATGGTTGCAATTGTTCATGAAGCACTATGTCTCTTTGACAATAACTGCACAAGTGCTTACCGCTCTCATATCCAACGATAATTTCCAAATTAAATTGTAAAATATTTTTCAATCCCCCACTATTTTACAAGTTTAAAATCAAACAAATTTATGCATGAGGAATATATCACTAAGATTAAACATTCCTTTAATGTAAACTTTCAAGGTTCTAACAAAGTCAAAGGTGTCTAGTTGATTAAACCCGTACTCCTTGTGCTAGTACCAAAAAATCACACACATAAATTATACCTCTTCACAAGTTCAAGAGATTTATGAATTTTAAGCACTTTTATAGTTATGTGCTCATCTTGATTTTATAAATATTTATGAGAATAAAAACTCAAAAATTCTCGATCAGAGCAACACCACTCCTATATTTACATAGGTGAAATCCTTATGATAAATTATATTATCAATCCATTAAGCATTTTAACTCACCCTCCTAGTTATATATACAACACTAAATCCTATATCTTAATGCTCCACTGGTTAAATAACTTGTTATTACCCTTTAAACCTTGAAACTAGTGTTCTACTAGAATAAGGTTGGGTTCCCATCATTTAACAACTACAGATTTTAATATCATTTTAGCAGTAATCTCTTTGGCTTTATCCCTTGACAAATCTTTAGTCAATGGGTCTGCTAAATTCCCTTTAGATTTTACATATGTGATAGTAATTATATCATCTCCTATCAATTGCCTCATGAACTCATGTCTTAGGCTTATGTGTCTAGACTTTCCATTATAAACCTTATTATATGCTCGAGACATGGTTGATTCACTATCACAAAAGATTGAAATGGCAATCATTGACTGTGGCCACAGCTTATATCATATAACAAATTCCTAAACTATTATGCTTCTTTACCTGCGGCTAATAAAGCTATAAACTCAGCCTCCACAGTAGATTGTGAAATACATGTTTATTTCTTTGAGGTCCAACTTATTGCTCCATCACCTATGGTGAAAATCCATATTGAAATGGATTTATTATCACTTGGATTTGTAATTCAACTAGCATCAGGATAACCCTCTAGTACTACAGGATAATTACTATAGTGTAATTCCAAGTTTATGGTTTTCTTAAGATAACCAAGAGCTCTTGCTATAGCTTTCCAATATTGATTACTAGGTTTTCCTATAAACCTTCATAGTTTGCATGCAGCAAATGTTATATCAGGCCTAGTACAATGCATTGTATACATTAGACTTCCTACCGCACGTGCATATTCTAATTGTGCTATAGGTCTCTCTATGTTTTCTTATAATTTGAAATTAGGATCATAGGGTGTATTGGACTCCTTGATTTTAAGATGCTCAAACTTTTCCAATACCTTCTTAATAAAATGAGATTGACTTAAAGCAAAGCTAATTTCATGTTTATGCACCTTTATACCCAATATTGTATCTACTTCATTGAAATCCTTCATCTTGAATTTAGAAGTTAGATACTCCTTTGTTTGACGAAGCCCTTCTAAATTCATCCCGATGATCAACATATCATCAACATACAGACAAATTATTACTCGATAGTCCTTAGTAAATTTGGAGTATATACATCTATCCGCACTATTGTGTGAGAAGCCATTTGATAATACCACGGAATCAAACTTCTGATGCCATTGTTTAGGCGCCTATTTTAAGTCATATAAACACTTAATTAGTTTACAAACTTTCTTTTCATTTCCGGGTAGCACATAGCCTTCCGGTTGTTCCATATAAACTTCTTCATTAATATCTCCATTGAGAAAAGCAGTTTTAACATCTATTTGATGTATGTGAAGCTTAGTAATGGATGCTAATACTATAAGAGTCCTAATAGAGGTCATTCTTGCCACAGGTGCCTAGGTATCAAAATAGTCTAGACTTTCTTTTTGTCTAAACCCTTTAGCTAAAAACCTCGCCTTAAAAGTTAGTAGTGAACCATCTGTATTATACTTTCTTCTAAATACCCACTTGCATCCTATAGGCTTTAATTCTAGAGGCAAATCAACTAAGACCCAAGTCTTATTAGATAATATTGAGTCCATTTCATCATCCGCTGCTTCTTTCCAAAAAGCAAAGTCTCTAGATGCCATAGCCTCTTTGAATGTTTGAGGGTCACCCTCTATGTTTAACACAATAGGGATCTTGTCTATTACAAAATCCATAGTTCCTTCAACCAAAAAAAGTTATATCCTGAGAAGAGATAAAATCTAAACCCATATCCTTATTTTTTCTCATTCTTTGGCTCCTTTTTGGTTCAACCATTTCATTCTCACATAGAGGTTTATTACTTTGATCTACAATAGTTTCTTGAAAAACTTGACCTATATCCTTTTGGGAATATTCCAAATTGGGGGTTGACTCAATAATGAATTTATTTTCAATAAATTCCACCTCTCTTGATTCAACAACTATATTAGACACTGAGTCCCAAATTCTATATGCCTTAGAATTTTGAGCATATCCTATAAAGATGCCTTTTGTGGCTCTTAGCCCTAATTTAGTTCTCTTTTAATCGGGAACACGATAAAAGGCTAAACACCCCCACATTTTCAAATAATTTAAGTTTGGTTTTCTTCCTTTCCATATTTCATAACCTTTCTATTTCTTGATGGTGTCCTATTATGAATATGGCATGCTATCAATAATGCCTCACCCCAAAGATTGTAGGGTAACTTGGCATTTAGCAACATTGAATTAACCATATCCACTAAGGTACAATTCTTTCTCTCTACTAAACCATTTTGTTGCAAAGTATATGGAGCAGAAGATTCATGCACAATACCATGTAATTCACAAAAATAATCAAATTCACTAGAAAAATATTCTCCACCTCTATCACTACAAAGAACTTTTATTTTCTTATCATGCATATTTTCTACTTCAACTTATACTTCTTAAACATTTCAAATGCTTCATCTTTATTTCTTACCAAATACACATAAGTAAATCTAGAACAATCATCAATATAGGTTATAAAATACCTTTTACCTCCTCTAGTAATATTACCATTTAATTCACAAATATCACTATGTATTTATTATGTATTTCTTTCAACTTTAGGAAATGGTTTCTTAGTAATTTTGGATTGTATGCAAATCTCACATTTCTTATTAAAATCCTTATTACTAAGATTAATGTAGTTATGTTTATGCATATATTCAATTGACTTGTAATTTAAATGTGCTAATCTACTATGCCATAAATCACAAGAATCAACAACATACACAGAATCATTCACTTCATTAATATTAAGTTTGAACATGACTTTTGTACAATATCCTTTTCTTACATACATGTCATTCTTAAGCAAGACAATTTTATCGGATTTCATTATAATTTTAAATCCTCTCTTACACTAGAGACTAGTAGAAACTAAATTCTTCCTTAGATCTGGAACATGAAGTACATTCACTAAGCTTAACTTTTTTCCAAATGTAAAGTTCAATTCTATTGTTCCTTTACCACATACTTTAGTCAAGTTGTCATTTCCCATCAACATATCTCGATTGTTCCCTTCTTCGTATATCTTGAATTGATCACGATCATTGCATACATGAACGGTAGCACCAGAGTCTAACCACCACTCAAGTGATCTTCCTTGTGTTGCCATATTAAGTTCTATGATCATACTAATATGCATGTATTGAACTCCTTCAGTGACCATAGCAACCAAGTCTTTTTCTCCACTAAGTTGGCCTTGGAACTTAACGCTTCTTTTAAGTTATTACCCTTTTTCAGAAGTCGACAATCCTTGATATAATGCCCTTTCTTGTTGCTATCAAAATATGATCTTTGTCTCTTTTATCTTGCTTATAATTCAAGAAGGATTTCTTTCTTTTATCTTTGTTGGCTTTCTCTTCACCAACATGATTCACCTTTGAATTTTGAGAAAGATACACAACATCACGTTTTCGAGTCTCCTCCTCTATATGTAGATGCCTTGGTAATTTCTCAACAGTGAAGCCTTCACCAAGATGTAGGAGTTTCTTCCTATAATCATTCCAAGTTGAAGGCAATTTTGAAATAATTGCTCCAACTTGTAATGCTTCAAGAATAACCACTTGTAGATCATGAAGTCTACTAACAAGGATTTGTAACTCATGAACTTCATCCATGATAGGCATATCATCAACCATACTAAATTCAAAACATTTTAACATGATAAACTTATCCGTACCTTGTCGCTTATTGGTGTATTTCTCTTCCAAAGATTTCAAAATCTCTAACAGCGATTGAATTGACATGTAAAGATCATAAAGTCTGTCTGATAAAGTATTGAGAATATGACCTCAGCATGCAAAAGTATCTTCATCACACTTTTTCTTTAATTATGTAACTCTTTCCTTTCTTCCTTGGAAGTATCTTTAGTGGCATTAGAAATTGGAGTAGTATTCAGATCAAGCACATAAGCAAGATTGAGCACCAAGAGAAGAAATATCATCTTGTCCTTCCAATGACTAAATTTGTTCCATCAAACCGATCCAATTCGACAAACTCTTGATTCATGACCTTGAATGTAGTATTCTGATCTTGAGCGATCTTCAAGTAATATCTCTCTAAAATTGTTAAGAAAATATGGTGTAAAAGATGATTAAGAACTTGAATATTGTTAAGGTTTCAAGGCATGAATCACTTCCCTATCTTTAGAGAGATATTCACCCCCACATATAATTGTTATTGGGTTGATGATGATACTCCCCCAGGATATAATGAAACCTTTATAAATTTCTTGATTAGCAATAACAAGAAGTTTTTCCTCATTCTCTTTGAACTTGAGAAATTAATATAAGACTTGAAAAATTTCATAACACTCAAACTCACACAAACACAAAGTATAAGTGCCAAAAATATGTGACAATGAGGGCTATTTATAGTTGGACATGACATGTTCACGGATGTTCATGTCCAGTGATAACCACAATCAAAAAGACATATTGCTTCTAAATTGTTGTGTCTCTTCATCAAATGACACATGGCTTCAATTTAATATTTAATTGCTATGTAAACAACTTCATGGCTGCAGTAGTTAGACACCGTGTGTTGAAGCCTTGTGTCCTTTCATATTGCAACATGCATATATTGAGTAAGAATGGTTACAATTGTTCATGAAGCACTATGTCTCTTTGACAATAACTGCGCAAGTGCTTATCGCTGTCATATCCAACAATGAGTTCCAAATTAAATTGTAAAATATCTTTTAGGGCATACCGTTGATATTACTTGAGTTTGACACATGTAAGTGTCAATTATAACACCATAATAAGACCACACTACGCTTAAGTTATATTGTAGTATTTATTAGTCATTACAGATGAACTAGTGAAATGTTTGTAGTTATAAAATAAGTCGACTAATGAAAATAGTGTATAATTTTTTTTTGAAAGTAATTATTTCAAAACTAAGCCTTCTAGGGCATATAATCGACATTATTGTTATGATGTACAATACTAGAATCCGTAATTTAATTCACATCATAATAATATAAAATAGAAGGACAATATAATTTACTTAGATAACTGTGCATTCATATACTTATAGAAGTAAGTACTGGGCAATACCAATTTATATATCATCATCACAAAAGTACCGAAACAAGTCAAATTAGCAAGGCCCTAGGCGAAGCTAAACAACATATATGTACAATCATCCCAAAAGAGTGAGTCTACCACGGTCAACTCCTACAGATATGCCAAATGGACTGCTAGGGAAAATATAAAGTCTAGAACTACTGCAGGCTACCAAAACCAGTAAGTCTAAGGTAGGATCACAGTGCCTAGTCCATTCAGGTACCTCCAGGAAGATCACCGCGAACACCATCACGTTTGTTTGAGGACGACACGGGAATACACATAAGGATGAAAAATAAAGTATTTCTTAATAGGGATTCCAAACTAAACATACAATTGACATCGTCATCGCCTTAGCTAGTTCGATTTATTTAATAAAATTAGTGAACATGGTTGGGAAGAATAAAGATTCCTTTTAGTAATTTTGATCGAAATCATAAACTCTAAAGTGGGTTCATTTTATTCAATCACTTAAATCAGGACTCTAAAATGTAATAGCATTGATAACACATTAAATATCACTTCATTATCATCATGCAATAAATGCTATGCAAATCTTGTGGATGAATGCTTATGTACTTTATTCTTTGTCATTAAGACTTCCTTTAGCACATGTGCTTATTATTACATGCCTTTGGATAGACTATCCTGGGAAGTGAACTCATTCCGTGACTGTCGTCACACAGTACTATCTAAATCAAACTCTGACCGATAAAGGAATCTACCTCTACAATTGAAGGGATCTATTCGCCCGCTGTCTCCAAAGTAGAGGAGTATCTTGGTAGGTCACCTTTCCTTATCGAAAGATTATTCCCGATTATCTTATCTTTGTGGATTACCTTCCCTTACTGGAGGATCATTTCTGAGTTCCCTTACCGAATGGTCATTTCCAAGTCTTGATTAGAGAAATTGGTGCGTTACATTAACATGTAATATTCTCTAAAATAGAGTTCGTGATTCATGGCACAATATTCTCTAATTTCATGCACTTATGCATTATGATGCAACTCAAAAATTTCTTGGCAAAAATCCAACAAAATAATAGATGTATCAGGAGAAATCCAAAACTTGAAAACACTAACTAACAGCCAGAAAAGTTTCTAGTCAAAGCATAAATCAATAAATACTTACCAATCCATCATTCCAATACATTTCTTATGTCAAATAAATCTATCATCATCATAAGTCATGATAAGGCAATTGAAGGTAAATCATCAATGTCTTCAAGGATCAGGAATAAAACATATACCTTGGCTTCTATCATTGGCCTTAATAGGCATAAGAAATCATCCAATAATTCCATTCCAAATAGTTTCCCACTATCATACTTACTTCACATATTAAATATATGCTTAGAAAACACTAGAATGGATTCACAACACTTTCTATTAAGAAGCACTTGGCTTTCAACTAGAATTTTCATTAAAGGAGGTCATTTTCACTTAATTAGTACTTTTGACATAACTAAGTTTAAGTTCCAAATCTTTAACTCATACCAAAGGAATAGTCTAGCACTTTCATTATCCCAGTCATTGTCACGTGCCCTTTTCTTGACATAAACACCTTGAACCAACTCCAAACCTTCTTAACCTTACCCAGTTTATCCTATATGGTCCAATGCACTTAAATTTACTGTAATAACTCTAAATACTTAATTAAAACATGGTTTTCATTATCCTTTAAGTATACTGCTGAAAATAGCTCTAATATTGACGAAACTTGACTAGTTAACACCCAATTCTCCAATAATTCAGCTTAAACCAATTCCAACCATTCAAGGATATTTGTAAGGTCTATATGACTCAAATAATCAAGCCTAGAAACAGTCTTGTTATCCATTGAGGGATATGAACCAAAATTCATCCTTCTAGTGGCTTAACGGAATTAGTTTAGGTCCAAAATTGTTTCTACTTATTCTTTTACAAAACCAACTACTCAAGGACAACTTTAGACTCCATACATCATGTATTTTAACGGGTGAAATCAGTTTGCCTTTATTCCATTGGTAAGATAATTAATTCTCCATCTTTCTAGGTTGATAGAGTAGGAATTTAACTACCCTTTTATGACAAAACTCAAGATAGTGATCCTAACAAGTTTGTATCCACAATTTCACTTATTTTTAAGGTCAACTAAGTTATTTAAATCTATAAGAACCTCAATCTCACATTAATTCTTAGGGTCTCAAGCCTTGACCCCAAAATCCTACTATAGCTAGTTTATGATATAACTCAATTAATTATTCTCCTAAGAGTTTCACCTCACAAAAACTATTTTAGAACACTCACATAGGCTAACATAAGCTAGATCTAAGCTTTAAACACACCACTATGTTTAACATTTGGAGCCCTAGAATAGTAACCTCAAGCATAAACCACACTTTTTCTTAAGATTCACAACAAAGAAGTGTTAGAGATCTCTACCTCTACTTCCAAGCTTGGAAACCCCTTCAAGATCCACCAAGCAAGAGAAGAATCTCTTCCTTCCTCTAGGTGAGACAGCCGCAGCCTTTCGACGGAAGAACGAGAGGAGTCTTGCTTCTTGATTGATGAGGAAGAGAGGAAATGAGAAGAAGAAGAAGAAGAAGAAGAAGAAGAAGAGGTTTGAGATTTGAGGGAGATATGTGAGGTTTGCGAAGCTTTAAGAGAGAAAATGGAGAGGGTTTTGGGAGGTAGGAGCTGCCATGAATAGTGAAGAGAAAGTGAGGGAGAGTGTGTTGTGTTTTGAGTAGTGTTTAGAGAGAGTTTAAGTGTTTAACTAATAATGGGTGTTTGAAATCTAGTCTTTAGATTAAAGACAAGACTTATAACTTGATCCAACGTTTTGATTAAAATATTGTAAGTTATAGTTGTCACTTTATGTAACTCATTGGTACTTTATGACATGACACGGGTACTCTATTATACCCGGAATCCTTAAATTAAATAGTTCTGGAAGCTCTAAGAGGTTCTAGTAGAAATTCCGAACTGTTTCTAAATGTTTTACCATAAAATATAATTCACTAAATTTTTATCCTTGATAGAATCTTTAACTATGTAATTTAATATGTTATTATCTTTTCTTATTCCTCCATTTAATTTTTATTAACTGCATTTTGGTAAATAATTCTTCTGCTAGCTTTTTATTTAAAATTCATGGTCTTTAAATAATGTTAATCTTAATCTAAATATATCTTGTTCCTTAATAATTTTACATAGTATTATTTATTTGATTTGTAATACAGAGTTACAAATGCAGCAAAATTGGAGATGTTACATCAATTGCAATGTTAACTAAGAATACATTTATATGGTTAACGTAGGTAAAATGTCAATTCGATATTTACATAATAAAAATTCACATTTAATTGAATTATGATCTATACATATCGATTAGTATGTCGAAATTTAATATATAATACTTTGATTATAAGAACTTTGATCTTCTTTTCCTTTTTTATCAAAATAACAAATTCATTGAGATATGATAGGATTAAGATCCTTTCATATTTGTTGCGAGCATGATCGTATCATGTTATAGAGTAGATATTCACTGTAGTCCCTAAAATTGCACTCGTGAGTCACTTTGATCCTTAAAATTTAGAAAATAACTTTTTAATCTTTGAAATTACAAAATATGAGTCATGTTAATCCCTGACTTCATTCTGTTACTGTATTATCATATTTTTACTAATGTATCACTTTAAGTGACATGATGGCATCCCACATGGTCATTAAAGTGGCATCGATTAAGAGCAAGTTCAATTTAGTCCACTGAAGTATTACACTTAATTCTTGTGACCTTTTTAACATTTTTTTCAGATATTTCATGAACTAATTTGAACATATTCTTCATTTATACCACTTCAGAGGCCACGTGGAAAGTTACTATGTCACCACATAGAATGTCCCTATGTCACTTAATGTGATACATTAGCGAAAACATGATTGCACAGTAATAAAAATGAAATCAATGACTAATGTGACTCAAGTTTTATAACTTTAAAGACTAAAACGTTAATTTTAAAATTTTGGGGACTAAAATAACCCACATACAATTTGACGGATTAAAGCAAACATTTATTTCATGGTTGAAGAGAGAGATAGACATAATCACCTTTTTTTTGGTCAGGGGAGTGGAGGTTGGAGGAAGGGGAGGGTTCCTAACCACTGTCAACTCTCCAGACTCAAATCCAAATACACTTCTTTGGAGATGGACATATCTTTCACTGGATCAATGCGTTAAATATAGACACAACTACTTAAAATAAGTGAAACCTTATTAAATTTATAAAGCGTTATTTAAATTTTTATATCTATCTTGATATGATATGACAACGATTACAAAAAGTGAGAAGATGCAGATACAATTTGATATTTAGGGTCGATAGAGGTGGACCCACCAAGATTCTATAGGCTTTATCCCAAACACAGTCCTTGGTGGGCCGCGGCTATATGGAAACCGGCCGAGTGGTTTCTAATTTCTGAACAAATCTTTACCATTACCTTTAATTAATTGCACATTTTGACGTTAGTTATTCATTGAATCAAGAGGGCGGTGAAGACTTAAGACCCCTTAAGGGGTGTGTCGCAAAGTGGAAAGGCAGTTATGCCCCACCTTGAATATTTTTTCTAGGGGAAATGATTTTTGAGCATACATAGCACGTAGACATAGTGTGATACATTTTATATGGATGTGAGTGTGAATAAATATTAAAATATATGTATATTAAAATAAAATAATAGTATACTATATATTCTTACGAGAGGATGTTAGATTTTGATATCTCAAAATTTAGGTATAAATAATAAAACTTTTTTTGTAATAAAGGGCGTCCCAATCACAGGGCAGTCGCATGACATAACCCTTCCAGTCGTCCAATATTGAAAAGCCACGTTAGTACCGTTATGGTTTTGTCCTCCTCACCAAAAATATATTTTACAAGCTGCTACCGCAAAGTTAGGGGCCAAATTAAAGGTCGAGTAAAATGACTCCAGAGATCTAATTATTGGCTTTGTCTTATGCCATAATTAAAAACCACAGTTACCCTGACTCACCTAGCAGCACCTTTTCCTCTTTGTCGCCTTCGTACACATGTATGTGTAGTTTTAGTCATTCATCTTGTTGTGCATGGCTCGTCACATCAAGCTAAGCAAGCTCTGAAAATGAAAAAGGAAAAAGGGAAAAAGGAAAAAAAAAAAAAAAAAGACAGGAAGAAGAAGCATCATTTTTGGTTAGTACAGACAAGATTGTGTAGTAGAATTAAAGTTTCTAGCCGGTCCGTTGAAGTTTGGCTTACATAATGGGATAAGGGCAACCCATTAATTAGGTCCAGGGTAATTAGTGATTAATGACTTGGGTGTCTCCACGGGAACAACATTAAAATGTAGCGATATGTAGCAGAAACAGATACATGTGAACAGTGTAACAATTAAATCAAGTTTCTAAGTGATTGGAGCAAGTTTTCATAAAGCATGATGCTAATTAAGGAACGATTAAGTGGTGACTGGTGTAACACTCGCGCTTTTATATCCTTTAGAGTTTGGATGAATTGCTTTTTATTTAGAAATTTGTGATTATTTAAAGTAACTGAACAGTATGAGTGGTCGAGTGTTTAATTCACAGCACAGTCCTTTCTTAAATTTGAGAGGTGCGAACTAGTGAACCACCAATACAAAAAGGAAAATGTTTTTTGGACATTATAAAGTTCAACACCCCCAAAGACACTCCACTAGGATTTTAGAAAAAATTAAAAAAATAAATTAAAATATGAAATTAAATAGATTGAATGGTTGGATATGAAAGGGTGTTGATGGGACACCCACTTTTAAATGTTCAAATAACACACCTCATACAAAAAGAAAAAGAAAGACATTATTCGTACAGCCAAGTTAGTTAAAAGAAAGGTGGCATCCGTCATGCTCCGTGTTAATTTTGGTGCATTATGCACCGAGTGAGGTGACAGTAGAATCTTTGCCAGAGTATACCTACGCCAAACAGCACCGATGCACCATAGAAGCTTTGCCCTTTTTGGCCTTGCGGGCAGATCTAACCTTTTCTTATGCGACAGACGAAGAAGCTCCCGCCATTTTTGATTTTGCAAGCAGGCTTGACCTTCGAGTTGAAACCCGAGTTTCAATCTTATGCGATCAACAAAGTAGCCCCCGCCCCTTTTGATCTTGCGGTAGACTTGATCGCCAAGTTCCTATTTTGATGTGACCCACGACCTCCGAGTTGGAATTCAAATTCCGATCTTATGTGATCGACGAAGAACCGTAAAAAAGGGCCTTAGTATGGTGTATAATAATAAATTAAAATATTAATACACTCTCAATCTTTTTCATTGGATAGCCCAGATAAACTATGCACCAAACTTAACACGGAGTGTAGCATGCGTCACTTTCAAAGAGGTGAAAACAACTAAGTAGATCATTATACTAAATTATTTTCAATGTATAGGGTACTTGTCCTTTGCCTAGGTAGCTGTTCAGTTCGAATTGTCTTTTCTATTTCCACCAATGCTGAACTTGAGATTGTATCAAAACTAGCTAACAAGTGACTTCAATATTGGAAATAAGGCCAAAATTAATCAAGTATTATAAGCTAAAGATGAAAAGGTTCTAGTTCCAATTTTAATTGACACAGCAAACATAGGCCATTTATTCTTTTATCATTCTTCAATTTCAATCCCCAATTGTCTAAAAATTCATAATTAACTTTTAGATTGGAGTCAGATTTCGTTGTCTCGGCCAAAAAACGCTCCACAATTATACATAGGTAGAGTGAAGAGTGAGCCAACGGACAAGACTTCTTTGAAGGAAAATTAAGCTAGCAATCATCAAGTAGGAAAGGCATGTACACTCCCAGAATCTTAATTTTCTCAGAAAACAAACAAGAATTTGCCTTCTGTGCTCTCTTTGCATATGTAATTTTAAATGTTCAATGTTTAAGTCACGTCCGACATTGAAACGTTATATGGTTTTGGTTAACCAATAGCTGTAATCGTGGGCCATGCAGCGATGAAATATGTGATCATGGGGCCCTGATTCAATTCAAACAATTCTAATTATCAATCTTTGTCAGAATTTGTCTTGTTTTAGCAAATCAGTAGCGTCAGGAAACTTAAGTGGAGGAACACTCTGAAATTGTTCTTTTTCGAAGATAATTTTCAGATAAATATATTTATGAGAATTAAAAAATTATCAATATAGTTCTTAAGGATTAAAAATTTGATTAAATTAGTTTTTTTTAGTTGGATTAGATGCTTACTATTAGGACAATTTTATTTTATTTTTTTTTTGACATGACTATTATATCAAAAGTTATAGCTAATGAAAAGGGTGTAATTTTATTTTTTTTTAAAATATTTTAAAATTGTATCTAATATAAAGGGCTACACTAATTATAATTATCATAGGTCAGGATGTAAAGAGAATTTTAAGGGTTATGCTAGTTAAATAAGATCAATAATCACCTCTAATGCCACGTCACCTGCAAGATTCAAACCTATAACCATGATTTGATATAACTTGTAAGATAAAGCACTTATCAAGGGTGCAACTTTTGGCATGGGCATTAAGATTCCATGGCAATGGTGCAACTTTATTAGCTTAAAGCTTTTAAGAATCACATCTAGTATAAAGAGCCGAACTTATTACAGACTTTTGAATTTTAAGAGTGGCACTAGCCAAATAAAACTAGCAGTTTTTGAGAACTAATTATCCTGTAAAAAGCATTTCTTTAGAACAAATCTGTCCATTAAAAGGACTAACTTAATTCACATATTTAATTCTCAGTGACTATATTTTAGAATTTTCGTTTCTTTGAGACAAATTTGTCGAGTAATATTTTCATTGGGAAGAGTCTAGTCAAAATGAAAATAGTCTCTTATCTCTCGCCTTCGCCTTCTATTTAAGTGGCTTCAAAGGTGCAACATCCCACAACACACTCGAAGCGAAAGGCCAAAGTGAGCACGAGCAAGTAATTAAGCACTAGTAGAACTTTAGTTATGTCGGGCCAAAGAAGCTCCAGAGCCTCGAAGTTCACAGAAAATGAGATCAATGATCTTGTTTCAAGGTTGCAAGTACTCCTCCCACAACTTAACCAAAGAAGCAACTCAAGGGTATGAGGCTGCTAAGACAGGCATTTAGATATATATTATCCTTCTGCATACTCTTTTCATCATCATAATTACGCGGTTTTGTATATGTATGTTTGGCCATTCTACTGTCCTACTTTCATTCATAGAGATCCATAAAAATTATCAATAAAATTACATGTCTAGCTTTATATTAAAACATGATATACAAATTTATAGATCGGTGATATACAAATCCATAGCTGATGAAGAAATTTGTGATGAAGGTATCAGTGTTGAAAATCTTGAAGGAAACTTGCTGTCACATCAAGAGGCTACAGAAAGAGGTGGAAGACCTTAGTGAAAGGCTGAAAGAGCTCGTCGGTTCTATGGACATTAGTGATATTGACGTGCGAGTTTTACAAGATCTTTTGCAACAATAATATATATGTGTCCTTTTTCAGGGTGTTTTTTTTTTTTTTTTAATATGGCATTCGAGTTGTGTATGCACTAGAATATGAGAATTGAGAGTAATTTACATTAATATGAAATCTAATAAAATCGGAATTTTCGATTTCTAGTTTGCTAAAATTGGAATTTTCAAATTTATTATAGATAAAAAATAAATTATTTTTTAATTGAATTTCAAATTTCCGAATTTAGCTTTGCTGAAATCAAAAATTTCGATTTTATTAGATCCCATATCTGTATAAATTTTTTCCAATTCCCATATTCAAATACATTTTTCACCAAGCCATATAAAAAATAAAAATTCCTCCTTTTTTTTCAACCATCTAGGCCTACAATCTCATGCCCTGACTTTTGCTTTTTCTCCCTTATGTTGTGTTCAGACTGTCCTGGGGGCACCGACCAGCCTTGTATGTATACACACACACACATATATATATATATATATATATATATATATATATATATATATATATATATATATATATATGTAATAATACAATATAGTATCTTTTTGTTGAAAAGCTCCCTTTGCTATGGGAGACCAAAACTGCTGTTGTTTTAATGGTATTATCATGCATGAAATATTGAAAAGCTTGCAGCTATTGATGAAAAATCTATCGCTTTTTCTTTTGGTTTATATGGAAAATATCTGGAACTGGAACTTACACGCAGCTGCTTTCCACGAAAGTAGTGTTTGGTACCCATTAAAATGTCACGAAGATGAAATTATTAGTAATAACTGAAGAAATAAAACTTTGCCCGTAAATCTTAACTCAAGTAGTGAAGGCAATATGTTGTTAAACTTGCAATATGAAACCAAGAGTTAAGTACAGTTGTGAACAATTGCATTCAGGTGTAGAGAACCAAGATTCAAATCATAAAAATGGTAATTGTTAGGAGAATTTTGAGAATCGCTTAGTCAAAATAATGACAAAGGGATTATTCTCATACCAATGACTGAATAGATATCCTGAAAAAAAAAAAAAAAAGTGTGGTAGGTTCATCCCTAATTACGTGGGAAGTGTGTTTCTGTCACCAATTGTGTAACACTAATTTTGTAATGATTAGCAATGTATAAATTTTTTTTGGCAAAATAAGCTTTTTGGTCCTTTATGTCTATCCTATTTTTCAATTTGATCGCCTACTTTTTATTTTTCTCAATTTAGTCTCATATATTTCATCACATATCTAATGAAAAATACTAATATGGCACAATCCACATTAGATCCACATGTGTGCCACGTTAGCATTGTTCGTGCTATATCAGCATTTTCTATTAGTTATGTGTCAGACAGTGATTTGAGACCAAAATGAAAATAATTTGAAATATAAAATCAAATTGAGAAAAATAAAAGATAAAGGACTAAATTGAAAAATCAGGTAAAGATAAGGGATTAAAAAGTCTATTTTATAAAAAAAAAAATTAATAACAGTCTATATTTTGTGTTTTATTCAATAATGTTAGATTATCATGATATAGATTATTAACAAGATACAAATTTCTAGTTAATGGCATATATTTTGTGGTTAATATGATAATAATTTAAATTATCATATTACCGCAAAATATAGATAATTAACTAGAAATTTATTCATCAATAATCGAATATGAAATCAGTGTAAGATTTTACGGTAAGAATATAAAAGCTATAATGTTTTTCCTTTTTCCTTACCTTTCCCCATTGGGCCTCTTTGGTATCATGAAAGGAAAAGAAAGGAAAAGACTGTAAAAGAGGTATTACTCCCCTTATTTAGTGCCACCCAATGTAAAAGAGGTGTTTCCTTTCCTTTGTTTTCTATTAGTAAGAAAAAGAATGGAAATGCCTTTAATGAATGTTAATTATTCTTTATTTAATTAAATTAATTTACTTGAATGATTTAGATAATAGGTAAGGTAAAAAGAAAAATAAAAGTGTGAGAACCACAAAAGTACTCTCACATTCCTTTCCTTCCATTCAAAAGGAAGGTGAATAAGAAAATTGTAAGACACATGGAACTTCATCTTTTCAAATCCTTTCCTTTCTCTTGGTAAGATGTTACCATTCTACAAAGGAAGGAATGTGTGTTTCCCTTCTGTTGGATGAAAATATAATCAGCTAAATCTCTCTAAGAAACTTACCCAAAACATAAACTCCCAAATATTACCAATATTCAAATGATTCATGCTAGGGAGGGTATTCTGCTTCTTAGCAAATGAGCTCCTCAATTAACTCATGCAAGTAAATATGGAGCAAGATCAATCGATGAAAGATTGCATAGAAATTTAACTTGAATTGAAGTATTAAGAATTCATACAAGCAGAAGTTTTAATATTAAAACAAAGGAATGACAAAAAGCCAAAACATAATGCTAATAAAAGTAAAAATGAAAGAAGATAAAAGCTAATAGTCAAGCTAACATGATGTGTATTTGTGTGTTGAATTCTCTATGTATGGGCTTTTATATTCTCCCTAAATTCTCATCATTTCTTCATTGAACATACATGATGGTCCTCAATTGAGTCCCCATGCACCTATGTTCATTTGTTAGTGATAATTGTCACTTAACTTTGGTGCTAGTCTCTAACTAACTCTCCTTTCAAAAATTGGGCCTAATCACACCTCTTAGTCCAACACTCCTTTTGGCTAATGTGCTACATTTAGGCTCAAAAATCACTTTTTAGCTAATGATCATTTTCTTGGGCCCAAATACTTGGCCCATTTCAACTTTCAACCAAACTCAATTTGGGTCATTTATTAGCCCACAATTAATTACACTTTGCTGACTAATTATTTTCCCTTAGAAATTAATTGTGGTGCCAACATGCTCCATGTTACCTAGCTAACAACTATTTACTCATAGATAGGTAATGTATTCAATCCGTATTACTGTTACTATTCATTCATCTTCACCAAGTGAATTTACCTTGCTTTTTTCTCACATGCTCAGTTTCTTCTTCCTTATCCTTCAATGAATTTCAAAATCCAACTCTCTAGCTCCAAAACTCTTTAACTCCTTTCACAAAGACCTTCATTTCCATCCCTTACAATGTCTTCCAAGCACTCAGGCTCTCAAAACCTTATTAGCTCAGCTGCACAAGACCCATCAAAAAGCTCTTTTTCACCAAGCTCCAAAAGTTCCTTGATTGACTTGTTAGCCGATTCCCCTCAATGATCAGCTCACAAAATCAAACAATCAGCTCAAGCTCTGAAAACTCTTGTTAGCAAATTGAAATTGACCTAAAGGGCTTCTTTGTGTCGCCCAACAAAAAGCTCTTCTTAAGAAGATAAACTTGGAGTTGAAAGTTTGATTCCTTATGACCAAGCTTGTAACACCCTCCCAAGTATGGTACTATGCTTAAGTCATAATACCTCACTTAGGAGTTGTTACTGTCACTTACTTGGACCTTATCTGGTAGCAACCTTTGGCTACCTTCAATCTTACTAGTCAACTCTGCCTCGAAGGGGTCTTCTGTGGAACTTCTGAACTATATGGAGATAACACGGAAATAGGAGTGAGAATTTTTAATTCTCAGTAGGATTCATTAAATTACCATATGTTGTGTCACTGTTATTATCTCCAGCTGCTTTGATTTATTGTGAAAATGTGAGCATGTGAACAGACTGTTCAGTGTTATAGATTGAAAATATATTGTCCGAAGTAGAGTTTATTTTATTCAAGCACTTGGGTCACATTGACAATATTTCATATTTAGAATAAAAGTCACCGCACATATAGAACAGGTTCAACATCAATAAAACATGGGATATAATTATGCAAATACTCATACTTGAATTCATGTAATTGCACTGGCGTCTTTCTTTAACTTTTTTTACTTTCTTTTCTTGGCACACCTAGGCATTATGTATCGCCGTCCCTAGGGTTCTTGCATATGGTTTAATATTTAATCTTTACTCTTTATTGCTCTTAGGTAGTTTGATCTAGGAATGAGCTCGTCAACTCAACCCATGACTGTCGTCACATAGTACTGACCCACAAGAGGACCCACATGCCTCTAATCTTGAAGGGATCTCATTTTGGCCATGGGCCTCTAAATTGAACGGATCTCTTCTGGTCACGTGCCTCAAGGATAAAGGGATCTCAACTGACCACTTGCCTTCAATATAGAGGGATCTCATCTAACCACGTGCCTCCAAGGTAGAGGGATTTCATAGTTTTATACTACCTTCACAGGGAGGGATTCAATGTGCAACTGTCTCCAAGTGAAGGGACCCAATCTTATTTTATTTAACTGCCTTCACAAGGAGGGATCTCATAACTGCCTCTAGGTGAAGGGATTCACATTTAATATATTCATATCCTTTCACTCTCATACATAATCATGCATAGACATGCTAAATGCACTCTTACATACGCTTTGTCATTTGCTTTCATATATCCTTACATATGGAATTTCTACATATATATTCATAACATGTAAATGCTCATAACTTCCTTACTATTCTACCGAAAATTCAACAGCGTAGCGGATCATGTCTGCTTCCCCCATAAATAGTGCCAATAATCAAGAAACATTAATCAAACAGCAACCTCATTGTAGAACATTATAATCATACCAAGAACATAACAATATTAATAGGTGCAAGTTTTAAACTCTTCAGTCTTAATCTATCTTGCGATTTTAAACTCTTAAGTCTTAATCTATCTTGCAAGTTTTTAACTTCTAATGAGGTTCCCGAGTTCGAGCTTAGATCCAACTTCCGAGTTCCGAGATCATGTAGGTTATGTACATAAGGTCCATGTCTCGATTCCCGATTTCTAGAATTATGAATGTCTTGATTCCTAAATTCTGGGATCATGAATGTCTTGGTTCCCGACTTATGGGATCATGTTTAGAATCGACCTTTGAGATTGATCATGAACCGAGCTTTGGAACTACGTGTATAATAGTTTAAAGCATCTAGCTCCCGACTTCCGATATGCAGGTATAAGTTTCATATCCTGATACCAACTTCTGACTTCCGACATTATGCCACAATTAGTCTTCCAAGACCTTCATGAAGGTATTTCCTATGTTCCGAGTTTTGATATTAACCTTACCCAATCTAGTTCTCTTATTTCACCATGTCCGAGTTCAACATTAAGTACACCCTTCCAAATTCAATCTTAAGTATACTCTTCCGAGTTCAACCTTAATTATACCCTTCCGAGTTCAAGCCTTGAGTATAACCTTCCAAGTTCAACCTTAAGTATACTTGATTTAGCTCTCTGTTTGCTAAGTCCAGAGTTCCGACATTAACTAAACTTGATCTAGTTTTCATATATGTCTTTAACCAGAATTGCACTCTTCTAAGAGAAAATTCACTAAAAATAGAAATCTAAACAAAATCATGCAAAATTTATATCAATTTAAAGCTAACAGAACCAGCTTTCTAGTGAAATAAGTTGCATATCATTTGAATGAATATAACTCGAGATATAAGCCCCGAAACTTGACCTTCCTGAACTACCTTGCTCCAGCTTGGGTTAAACTTAAGTCAATTTCATTGATGTGCTAGGAATGATCGACAATGGATCTAACTCGGAAATTTTTATGGGATGTTCTCCTATGTGTAAGCTTTCTAACAAACTTAGTTTCATTCAATTCCATGTTATATAGGGAAAGTTTTGCTCTAAACAACCTAGTCTACCCAGAATCAAACTCAAAAACCTAGGTCAAATTTCCAAAATTCATATGTCTCTCAGTACTAATCCAATGACCTTATATGATATATGCGTGGAAAGCCCTGAATGTCTAGTTTCACATAAAAATAATTTCATCAAGTTTTGGTGGCTGTAGGCAGTGCTGTACACTCCACCAGTACGAACACCATAAGGTTTTCAAGGTTACAGCTTCTATTTTGCATCCTTTTTTGAATTCTCACCCAAGTTCTCATCCAAACTCAACATTTATACATTTATCCAGCTATAAGAATCCATATAAACACCATTTGTCATCAAACTAATGGAAAGAATAGGAATATTACTCAGCCACAATAACATCAATAATAGAAGAAGTTGAAGAATCCTACCTGTATCTTGAAGTGACTAGCTAGTCTTAAGTTTTAGTGAAGGATATGGATGCAAGAGGCTTGATAGAGGCTGAAAGTGGAAGAAGGAGATGAAGAGGATGAAGAAAAGAAGAAAAGGAGGCTGCTGGAGGGAGGTCAAATTCTGCTTGTGCAGAAAAAGAAATAAGGTAGCAAAATATTTGGGGTAGTTAAGAAGGAAGCACCCTATTGGTTGAAGGATTTTGTGGCTCCATTTCAGCCAACTTTCCCCCATTCTTTGTGGCTGTCTTGCACCACTTTGTATGGGTTAACTGGATGAGTTTTTATCCACTTGATGTAGGGTTATTAAGTGTAATATCCTATTGGTTCGGTTCCGACAGTTTAAAATACCGTAATCTTACCGATTTCCTTTAAATCGGTAAATCGGTTTAAGAAAATTTTTATTAAATCTTCTATACTTCTAACCTGATTCCCTCATATTTAACTCAATTAATTGCTAATTAATTGATCCTGAATAAATATTTAGTCGAATTCTAATAAATCTTAATTATTCAATAAAAATCGAATAACTAGGCGAAAATGATAAGAAAAAATCCAGGTGGATGTTACAAAGCTCATCGTACCTTCATCTTGGGTCCCCTATGAACAGAACGTCCCTTGTTTTCCTATATCACAAAAAACTTCATTCTCCTTAACTAGTTCAAATTTCCAATATATAGCCGAAGATTAGTTCTTTATTTCTCAACTCCCAAAAGAGCTTCGTGGTTGGCCAAAGCCAAATGAAGATGATCTTAAATGGCTAGATGAAGTAGCTAACCAATAGGGAGAAGAATGGAAAAACAAGGGCGTATATGATTTGATCATGCTCTAAAAGATTATCTTCTATCCCAACACCAAGATGTTTCTCATTTTCCTCGGCTTCTAGAATTTTGGTATCAACGCTTTCGTGTTTCTATTTAGGATGACGTCACCTACGTTGTTTGACATTACTACCATGCTGGGTTTGCTGATCAATAGAGAAGACATCCCCCCCTCTCTACGATGAAGGCTTTGAAGATCTCGGCTGCCCTGTCTCTAAGAAAAATGTCGTTGATAGAAAATATATGAATGAACATAGGCACAAGCAAGGAGCTGAGGGCAAAACCAAACACTATGCTTTTGTTTTCTATTGGCTATGTAAGTTCTTTATCTACAGAAAATCATTAGCCATGGTCAATGAATTTTCCTCGTATGTCGCAACCATAATCTCTGGTAGGTCGATGAACCTAGGAGCCCTGTTCTTGTCTTCATTCTATGAAGAATTGAAACTGTGGGATGATCAGCTAGAAGCCAAACAAAATAAACCTATTACTGGTCCAATATGGTTCCTTTTCTTGTGGATAAAAAAGTATTTTCCAAAATTGTATCGAGTGTAGGCTTGCGGCTGAATCGACTTGGGATGCTTCAACCTATAGCCTTCGCTACAAAATTGTTCCTATGTCCACCTTCTCAACATTCCAAATAGCTGATCGGCTATTCAAGATGCAACCAAGGGTAGATATAGAGATTTGCCCTTTCTTATATTGTTCTTATGGCCTGGGTTGGGTTCAGCTAGATTTGCTTAGAACTTCCGATAAAGAATTAGCCAAGGTATCTCCATATTGGAGTAGTGCTCTCACTAGCAGAGATTTTTTGAATGGAGTTTGCCCTAATGCTTACTTTAACAAAATCTTAACCGAACCTTACTACCCAAATTGGTTTGTCAACAATTTAGTCTGATACACGGAGTCCTACACCCTACTAGTCTGTGGCAGATTTCGAGGATATGCCTTCTTTTCTTCCTTTTGAAATGGCTCAACCTATGACTATGAACAACACCAAACTTGCTCAATTCCAATTTCAACCCTTTGGGTCAATCTTGGGACCACTCCATATTATGGGCAATGGTGGAAAATTCGTGCTTGCAAGGGCCTTCACTTCTCCCCTAGAACAATAACTATCCAAGCTGATTGGTGGCAGCTATTGTAAGTTTTTCCAACCTTCTCGACTAATCATTAGCAAGGACACTGCATCAACTGGTAGCAAACCAGCATCTAAATCTAAGGCCACCACCAACAAAGGTAATGCTTTACACATGCTAGTCAACGAATAATTATGATAATCTAATTTTGTTTATCGATGTATAGAGTCTCAAATTGTCGATGTGGAGGCTCATATTCCTTCTCAGCCAAAGTCAAAGCCTGCTATGAGGAGGAGTTCAAGAAACCTTATCTCACCTACTCCTTTCAGGGTGGAAGCTCTAGCCGAGACCTTTGAATAAGATAGCTCTCTTATAAGAGTAAGCTTTTTTAACCTTTTCGCATCTATTAACAATTTTCACTCCCTCACCCACTTGTCTTTAATTTTGCAAAAAGAAAAGAGAAGCAAAAGGAAAGCTAAGCTTCAATCTCCTTCACCTTCTTCACCAACTAAGACCAAGTCCCAAAAAACGGAAGGCTATAATCTTAGAGTCCAAGGAAGATGAAGAAGAAGAAAAATCCCCTCTCAAAAGGTGGCCTAGGAGCATTTTGCTGCCAGTATCTTCATCTAACCCTTTTTCAGTTGATGTGGTGGATCAACCATTCAATCATGAGCTTGATTCAAGGGTTGTGGCTAAACCTATTACTCAAAATCTTCCAAATACTACTACAACACAAGTGACTCCTCTGGCTCATGAAACTTAATCTGATGACCAACCAGTGACTTAGCTAAGAGAGTTTACAATATTTTAAAATGCTCAGCTAAGTCAAGTTTTCGAAAGAAATAACACCACCTTTCCTCAAATCCTACTACTCCTCCTGCTACTCTAACCCTAGTACCTGATAAGGAGTGAGGGAGATACTGCAATGCAACTCTTACTCATCCATCTTCTGAGGCTTCATCACCAATTCATTAGCATCTTGCACTAATCGAAGAGGAGCTTCAAAAGTCATTTCCTTCTAATCCTACTATCTTGGCCAAGCTGGAAAGATCCTTGCTCAAAGTGGTCGAATTTGCAGATGCTGAGATTCCAACTTCATTATGGCAAGCCTATACTGATATTGCTTTATCTTTATCTAATGCAATACTAGACCGTCAGATGTATAAGGCTTGCTAGAATAACAGCATGAAGGCCTTGGAGGAATTAGCTTCATTAAAGACCCAAAAGAGTAATTTCTTCGCTTAATTCTAGCAATTACCTCCAGTCGAAGCCTTCATCAACAACGGCAATCTCACCTCACTACCTGTATCGGCTTAATCCATGAGGAGATTGCTAAGCTGCAATCTGAGTTGGGAATTTTAGAGCCAGAACTGGCTTCAATCTCGACTGATATCAAAGCTGAAAATGAGCAGAGGCGCTAACTCTATGCACAAGCCAAGGCCTTAGATGGCAAAATTGTGCCTTTGGCTGAAAAGCAAAAACCCTTAGAACGAACCTTAGCTGTAGAGTAGAAATGAATGGCTAACACCGAGGCCACTTGGTGCTCCCTGTTCACCAAATTCAATGAAGCTCAACTGCCACCTTCTTCACGTAGCCACATCCTTTTTCTTTCTATTTTCACACACCTCTTATTGCTTCATTATTTTTCTAACTTTCTAAGTATTTTGTGTACAAACCGTTCACACTCCTTGTCTAGCCCTTATTCCTTTTGTGGTGAATCTTCTGCTCCTCTAATCCCTGAGCTCTATAACATCCCCAATTTTGCTGCATTTGTAACTCTATGTTACAAATAAAATAAATGATACTGTGTAACATTATTAAAGAATAAAATATATTTAAATTAAAATTAAATTATTTAGAGACAATAAATTTTAAATAAAAAGCTAGCAGAATAATTTATTTACTAAAATGCAGTTAATAAAAAATAAATGGAGAAATAAAATGAGATAATAGCAGGATAATTTCACAATTAAAAATACTGTCAAAGATGAAAATTAAATAAATTATATTTTGATACAGTTCTGGCAAGTATACCGCGTCATTCAAGTAATAAATTGATGAGAAAGTTATCATCCCACAAGAATAGATCAAATACCGAATAACTAATAGAAATGACTATTTGGACCAGAGGAATGGAATGAGTAGAGAAAACTAAAAACCAATTAGAGAAAGAGAACAAAATAGCACTTAAATATGACTTAGATCATTGGGATGGATATTAGAGTTAGCTGACTTCACCTAACTATGGACTCAATTACCATGGATCTCAATTATATAGTTTTTATCTTAATTGATTAATGGTTAGATTTCCTAAACCAATTCCAAGTCTTTTTCAAGGTCAAGAAACTCTATTTATCCTAAATTGATTGCTTAATCTCTTAGTTATAAACTAATTTAGGAAAATATTGAAGCTCTATGGACTCCTAAAATGACCACATGAGTCACGTTTGTCTATCTTTAGTTTTCGGTCAACTCACAATGTTTGCAATAAGAAATTTTGTTTACAAACCCTATCTCTAGTTATTGCAAACCAATAACTCAATTGAATAGTGGCCAATCACTCAAAAGCATTAAGAACAATATAAACACTTAATAATTAAGATAAAAACATAAACAAATTCAATCCATAAGTAATATCATCATATAGCTGGATCCATCAATGCCCAAGAATAGGGTTCAGTTCATGATGGAATCACAAACAATAGAAAAAGTAAAAGAAAGAATATAAGAAAGAATAGTCATGAAGAAGAACAAGGATTCCAAGGTCTTGAAAGTGAAGGATATCACCAACTCTTCACAAAACTCTCCACAAAGCCCCTTAAATCTCCAAGCCTCTCCTCTGGGGTTGCCTTCAGTGTCTAGATTGTCAAAAGTTTTTTTTCAGACTTTAAGTGTTGCCTTTTGTAGTCTGCAAGTCCCTATTTTGAATTCAGCCTAAACCCATTAATTCTGCAGTTGGGGTCACGCGATAGTGCAACCAAAATCTCCTGGGGCCAAATAGTATCTACACTATAAGGTGCTTACTTGATAGGGCTAAACTCTTTTACACATTTCCCAGCTCCGTAGCTGTCAAAATAGTTGGAATTTGCTCTGAGGGTAAAAATAGCAATTATAGATCTTTAAGGCAAAGTAACAAGAACCACCTCAATGGGAGTTCTGTAGCTCAAGATATGGGCAAAATACTGTTGAAATGTCAAACTTGATAGTATCAGAGATAAGATGAAGCTTCAATCTTTTCTGCCTTTTTCTCCTATAAGACTTACGAACTGGAAATAATGTCCAACATCAAAGTTGGCTTCTATTCTTTCTAAAGAATCTTAAGTCATCATTATCTGACTTCTAAAGAGCTAGATATTAAATTTTCAATGCTGAAAGATCCTAATTTCATGCAAGATAAGCTCTCTTATGGTTGCAAATTGCAACTTGAGTACTTGTACCTAATGACAATTATACTAGAAAAGACCCTAAATCAAAATAACCAACTAAAGACAACTAAAACATTAAATAAATTCAAGGAACTAAAATCTAAATCTAAAGAAAATAAAACAACAATAGCTCACTATAGGGAGTTCACAACCCCCAACTTAAGAACTTGCTTGTCCCTAGGCAAAAGTTGAAACAAAAGCTAAAACCAAGAATAAAGAAAAACAAGAGACAAACAAATCAATAACACAAAAAACTCAATATACAAAATGTCTAACCAAAAGTTATTGCCTATGGAAATCCTCATCATTGCTCCATAACTTAACTCAAAAGTATCCAAGAATCAAAATATAATTATCAAGACCATTTAATTGTGCAACCACATTGTCAAGGGAATGGATCAAGTGTGTGTATGTGTATGTATAAAGGGAGCAGCAAAGAGTTGCTAACTTTTATCAAAGTGCAAGAATATGATCTTCCTAATTCAATATTAGATGCACAAGAAGATTTTCAAGACTCAAATAAGGATCCAAAGTTACTTAAGAGTTAACAAATAAAGTAATATTTCATATCATAGGCCCAGGCTAACAAGAATCAATTGGCCGACAAAATTAGAAAAAAGGACTAAAAACAAAAAATCCTTTTGGGTTTTTTTTTTCAAATAAAAGCAAGAATACTAACTGCTAATAAAACTAACAATCTAATGAACTAAATCAACAAAAGGAAATAAGAAAAAATAAAAAAGTACAATAATGGACTTTCCCAACCCCCTAACTTAAAATTACGCATTGTCCCCAATGCATAAAATTAAAATCAAAAGAAGGAAAGAAAAGTTACTCCCTAGTGCTAATCGTCATCATTGTTGGAGATCTCAGTGTCCTCCACACATGAAAAGCCCAAAATTCATACTTTGTAGGAAACGGGCTTGTGCTATGGCACAAGTCAGCATGCTATTGCTGCTACTAGTTCTACATCTTTTTTCTTGCATGCCCATGGTGGCTTCCTCCTTGACTTATGCACTTCCTAACTACTATAATAAACCTGCAAAATAAAACAAACAAAATTAAATGAATTAAAATTAACCAAAATTAAAATTTTTCCTAATATTAGAAGGAAAATTAGAAAAAAGAAAAATTAAAAACCAAAGAAAAGTTAGAGAAATTAGGTTGTCTCCCAACAAATACTTTGGTTTAATGTCCCTAAGTTGGACATAGTCCTTGCAACTCATCCCAGAGAGTGAGGAAAGACCAAGGCCTTGTATTCTTGTTGTCATTTTATTGATTCTCCTATGTTATGCTTTAGCTCAGGCCAGTTTCTAACTTTTAGGGCTTGATGATGGAATACTTGAATTGTACCTCCCCAAATGATATTACCTGGATCCCATATATCAATGATTTCCTCATATGCTACTTTTGTAACACTCTACTAATTTGATGTTATGCTTAATTTATAGCATGAAATCAAGTAGATTGTGTTACCGTAATAACGCTCTGCTTACCTTTCATGATTCGTGTTTCCTCTCCTCATCATATATATATATATATATATATATCTAACAGACAAAACGGCGCGCTGCTATACTAAAAGCAAAACAATTTAACAAAATATCACAAAAGATAAGAATAGTACAATAACATTAACTATATACGTCCATATATGTATATATCAGAAGCCACTGCTTCAATTTATATACAAAGTTTCAAAGTATAATACATAAGTGGGCCGACGTACCAAAAAGACAATAAGGCCCGTATTAGTCAAAAGATCCTATGGTCCTCAGAGGACATTTCATAACCTACTGCTAATCCTACTGTCAAGTCTATGACCCAGAGCTACATGCTATCCAACAGAGGGTCATGCTATACAACATCTCCTACTGGCTGAGCTACTCTGTCAGATAGCCGTTAGCCATGTCAGGCCTGGCTGGAGAATACTCTGCGCTGGGTCCCGAGGAGGAAGAGGGTGACAAGCCGGTGGCCTCGGAGGGGTCACTCTCTAAACTAAGCGGCACATCGAGAACTGCCTGCGAAGGTGACTCCGGTGCAGGGTTAGCAGGAGCTGCCTGTGCTGCAGGTGTAGGAGGAGCTAGAGATGGGTGCGCCATGTGTAGTGGGACAGCAATGTTAGGAGTCACAGGGTCAAAAATAGGATGATGTAAAGGGACAGCAAAGTTCCTGTTGCTAAAGAGATCAAGGCAGAAGTTACAAGAACTGACTATATACAAGGAATCCAATACTGGATCATGGTGAAGCTGCAAATCTGGGATCTCAATGAAGAGGGTAGCCATGAAGTCCATTGCCAGCGTCTGAGAATGATACGGGAAATACAGAATGAGGTGAGAATTTAAAGAAATTCTCAGTAGGGTTCATGTATAATGGTTAGCTGACGTCACATACATTCTCAGTTGCCTCGGTTTTTATTTAATTCTAAAAGCATGTGTTTAAACTAGTTATCCGTTTTAATGAGTTTAAGGAAAAGTTCAGTCCGAGGCAAGATTTAGTTTTACTTTGGTTGGCATAAGAAACAGAATAGATCACTAATAATACTTCACAGAATAGTAAACAGAATAAATAAATAAATAAAAGGTAGTAAATAAACTTAATAGACACTGCATCCATCTTGACATAATTATTTCATGTAACCATGCATTCATGTAATCATATAGACTTAATCATGAACCTTTCTTCACAAGCTTTTCTATTACTTTTCATCATTTTCCATCTCTTGGTCCCCTGGGAGTTCTTGGCCATTTAGACTCCTGGGTAATAGTCTGCTTTTCAGGATCGAACTCGTTCCTATACAGGAATGCCGGGTTTACTTTCCCCGACCTTCCCATTGATCTATTCCCCTTAACTTCTTATCTGGGGCTGGCCCAAGGAGCATGGAACTTTCATAGTAACATAATTCTTATCATAACTTTCATAGCTTTCTTGAAAATGCACATGCATTAACATGTAATTCATAACTGATGCATGGATTCTACCGAAATTTCGGCAGTATAACAGAACATGTCGGCTTCCCCATGAATAGTGCCAGTACACCAGAACGTCAATTTATCACAAAGATCACAACATTACATACATATTTCAATATGGAACTCATAATAATAATAATCTCATTAAAGCAAAGTTTCTGCCTCAGCATAGTTAGCTAACCCGGTTCTTCTAAATCAAGCCATAATTTCTATTTAACTCATTTGGACCTCAATTTTGGATATGTTAAATTGTTATGTGTCTAATTTCTAACCTCTTTGGTCCCATCTAATTTTGATATCTATAACTCGAGATATTTAGGTTTTATCCTAGCCTGCCTAGTAGCTAGCCAGAATCAGACACCTAAAAGTAAAAATTCACCAAAAATCGAAAAGCAACTCAAATTACACGAAATTAGACTCATATTAAAGCTAACAGGGTAAAGTTTCATTTACAAAAAGTTCCATTTACAAAAAGTTCCATTCCATTTGACTTAGTAAGGTTCGAGTTATAAGCCCCGAATTCTGACCTTCCTAAACTGCCCTGTTCTAGCCTGATTTGGACATAGGGCAAATTTCTTGGATCACTGGGAACAACTAGGACCTTATCTAATTTTGAAATTTTTATGGGACATTTTCCTATGTGTAATATTTCTAACAAAGTTAGTTTCACTCATTTTCAAATAGTATAGGGCGAGTTCTACCCTACATAACCCAGTCTACCCAGAACCAGAGTCAAAACCCTAGGTCGAAATTCAAAAATTCGTATCTCTCTCAATACTAACCCAAAAGCCTTATATGATATATGTATGGAGCCCTAGATGTCTAGTTTCATATAAAAATGGTTTCATTAGATTTGATCGGCTATAGGCGGAGCCGTACACTCTGCCGTACAGACTGCCAAGGGTTTTTGGTTATCTAACCCATTAGCTCTTCCTATTTTCATTCTTTCTTGCTTCCAATTCGGTTTTAACCAAACAAACAGCCCAAAACCAGTCACATACCATCATAATCATTCATTTAACACATCAAAGATTGTGAAAATAATCCAATCTTAGCCAACCAAGACCACAGGATTGATGCAAGAATTAAACCTCTACCTTAGCTATAAGTGATTTTGCTTGATTTTTAAGGGCTTGGATGAGCAAAGCTTGATTAGGCTTGATGGTTGGCTGGAGTTATGTGAGTGAAGAAGAGAAGAAGGGAGCTGAAAGGAGAGGAGAAAGTGGCACAAAAAAAAAGGGGTCTGAATGGGTGATAAAGGGTGGAAAAAATTTGATTACATGAGTGGTTGTAGTTGACTTTCTTTGGCATTTAATTGGTTGAGATTCTATGGCTGAGTTTCAACCAAATTTCCTTGCTTTTGTGGCCAAAGTGGCGCCACATTTGGTGTTAATTGGCTAAGTTATCAGCCACTCGAGGTAGGGTAAAAGAATTAAAATTCTATTGGTTCGGTTCCGACAGTTTAAAATACCGTAATTGTACCGATTTCCTTTAAATCGGTAAATCGGTTTTCAATAAAATTTTATGAAATCTCCTATACTTCTAACTTAATTCTCTCATATCTAAACTCAAGTAATTGCTAATCAATTGATTCTAAATAATTATTTAACCGAATTTTGATTATTCTCAATTATTTGATAAAACCGAATAATTAGGCGAAAAACGGTGGATGTTACAACTTTCTTGCAAATCCCCTTCTTTAAAGTTTAAATTGAATGATTAACTGGAATGTCTAGCTATGATTCCTCTTTTAGCAGGGGGTCATCCATTCTATAGCATTAACCTATCTTTGTGGGAAAGTCCATTGCTTGGAAGACTTCGAACTTCACCTTTTTGTTCTAAAATCTCAGAGTTAGCTTCCTTTCTGCCATCTCAATCAAGGCTCTAACTATGGCCAAAAAGGTCACCTAAGAATTAGAGGAACATTAGCATCCTCCTCCATATCAAGAATCAGAAAATCAGTGGGAGCAAAGAAATGATCCACCTTCACCAAAACATCTTCAATAATATCATAGGGAAGTTTGATAGATTTATCAGCCAACTGTAAAGATACCCTTGTAAGCTTCACTTCAGTAATGCCCGATTTATGCACAAGTGATAAAGGTATTAGATTAATACTTGCTCCAAGATCATAAAGCGCCTTGTCAATCCTCAAATCACTAATGGTGTATGGAATAGTAAAGCTCCCAGGGTCCTTCAATTTAGGTGGCAAGTTTCTCTGAATGATTGCCGAACACCCCTCAATGAGTGGCACAGTCTTATCAACATCCAATTTCCTTTTCGTAGAAAGTAGCTCGTTCATGAACTTGACATTGTTTGGCATTCACTCCAATGCCTCAACAAATGAAATATTGATGTAAAGCTTCTTAAACATATCAAGAACCTTTTGGAATTGTTGCCCATCTGGTTCCCTCTTTTGTTACTTCACCCTTTGAGGATAAGGAATTGGCGGGTCATAAGCAAGAGGTGCCACATATCTTTTCTCCTTAGGTGCTGCCATATTGGAATCTTTAGCAGGCTTTTCTTTTATCCTTACTTCTTCCTTTTTAGATTTAGCTAATTCTTTCCCACTTCTCAATATGATTGCATTCACTTACTCTCTTTAATTCTCAGTGGTGTTGCGAGGTAAGGAACCTAGTGGCTTCTCAGGTATTTGCTTAAAAATTTGCCCCACTTGATGTTCTAGGTTTTTGCTTGCGGCATCGTGAGAGCTAAATTAAGCCTCTATCCTTTCCATAAAAGCTTTAATCTTCTCCACAGAAGACATATGGCTCCCCATAAACTGCTAAAACATGTTTTCTAGGTTGCGCTTCGTCTCTTCTAGAAGTTAATTGAACTGTTGCCCAGGAACATAGTGTTGGAGTGGAAACTGTGCCTCTGAGCATTCATGTAATCAACATGCTCATCAAAAGAAGGAGTTGTAGTGCACTTTTTACTCAGATGGTTCCCATGGCAGAAATCACAATGCATGATGTGTGTAGGTGAAGTATTCAAAAGCACATCTAGTTTCTTCTGAATGGTTGCATTCTAAATAGAAAGGGCTTACAGCTAGGCATTAGAGGCTAGTGGTGGTATCCACTTCTAGATCTTCCTTCCTCTAGGTTCTCTTACTAGGTCTCTAATAGTTTTTGCTAGCCATCACTTCAAAGAGCTCCCGGGATTGCTTTGGTATCTTGTTATTTAGAGAACCACCTGCTGCTACGTCAACTATGATCGCAGTAGATATTAGGAGACCATTGTAGAATGTTTGAATTTGCATCCAAAGAGGGATGTCATGACATAGGCACTTAGCCAACAGCTCCCTGTACCTCTCCCAAGACTAATAAAAAGATTCTTCCTCTGCATCTTAGTTGATTTGGTTAGAGAGAAGTACTTGTCCAAGAATTTTCTAGCCACTATCTCCTAATTAGTAAGTATTTCTTGAGGTAAAGACTTCAACCAAGCTCTAGTTTTGTCCCTTAATGAAAATTGAAACAATCTCAACCGAATAACATCATTTGAAGCGCCATTATGTTTTATGGTGTCACAAGAAAAGTGCTGGACTACTGATTGGGATCCTCACTAGGCAGTCTAGCAATTGACAATTTTGTTGCACAAACTGAATCAATGACATATTTAGCTCAAAGTTATTTGACTAAACTAGCAGCCCCATAATGCTTGATGAACACCCTTGAAAAATGGGTATCAAGTAGGCCTTCATGGCTCTAACATTCTGCTCATTCTCATTGGCTATGGTAGCTTCTAGAAATTCTTCAACTGCTCTTCGTTCTCTCCTAAGTTGTCGCAAAGTATGCTTGATCTTTGGATCAAATAGTAAATCTCTCATAGATTAGCTCCTTAGCATAAACTACAAAATAGAACACAATAACAAATGAAGACACAAAATAAACAAAAAAGAAAAAGAATAAAATTAAATTAAAGAAAATAAAATAAATAAAACAAACTAAAATCAAGTTAACTAAAATAAGATAAAATTAAACCAAAGCAAATAAAATAAAAATAAAAAATAAAATAAAATAGAAGTCCGATCTAGTATCCTATTAGTTAGAAGTGATATTAATACAATCCCTGGCAATGGTGCCAAAAAGTTAATGCAGTCCTGGCAAGTATACCGGGTCATACAAGTAATAAATCAATGAGAGAGTTATTATCCCACGAGATTAGATCAAATACTGAGTAACTAACAAGAATGACTATTTGGACAAAATGAATGGAATGAGTAGAGAAAACTAAAAATCAAATGGAGCAAGAGAACAAAATACACTTGTATATGAGTTAGATCATTGGGATGAACATTAGAACTAATTGACTTCACCTAGCTATAGACTCAATTACCATGGATCTCAATTAACTAGTTTTAACATTAATTGATTAATGGTTGGATTCCCTAAACTAAGTCCAAGCCTTTCTCAAGGTCAAGAAATTCCTTTTATCCTAAATTGATTGCCTAATATCTTAGTTATAAACTAATTTAAGAAAAGGTTGAAGCTCTATAGATTCCTAAGATGACCACATGAGTCATGTTTGTCTATTTTTAGTTTTTGCTCAACTCACAGTGTTTATGATGAGAAGCTTGTTAACAAACCCAATCTCTAGTTATTGCAAACCAACTAATCAATTGAAAAGCGGCCAATCACTCAAAAGCATTAAGAACAATCATAAACACTTACTAATTAAGAAAAAAACATAAATAAATTCAATCCATAAATAATATCATCACATAGCTAGATCCATCAATACCCTAGAAAAGGGTTTAGTTCATGATGGAATCACAAACAACATAAAAAATAGAAGAAACAATATAAGAAAAAGTAGCCATGAAGAAGAACAAGGGTTCCAATGTCTTGAAGGTGAAGGATATCTCTAACTCTTTACAAAACTCTCCACAAAGGCCCTTAAATCTCCAAGCCTCTGCTCAAGGGTTATCTCCAGTGTCTAGTGTGTTAAAAGGTTTTTTTTTTTGGCACCTTAAGTGTTGCCTTTTATAGTTCGCAAGTCCTTATTTTTGAAATTTGGCCCAAGCCCATTAATTCTATAGTTGGGGTCATGCTATAGCGCAACTAAAATCTCCTACGGCCAAATAGTATGAGCTATAGCATAGCTTGATAGTGATAACTGCTTTTACACATTTCCAAGCTCTGCAATTGTAGATCTCTAAGTAAGCTTTTCAAAGCAACAAGAACCACCTCAATTGGAGTTATATAGCTCAAGATATGGGCAAAATACTGATGAAAGATCAGACTTGACAGCATTAGAGGCAAGATAAAGCTTCGATCTTTTTTTGCCTTATTCTCCTAGAACTCAAGAACGGGAAAATGTGTCCACCATCAAAGTTGGAGATCTTCTTCTCTTCTTTCCAAAGAATATTGAATCATCATTATCTGACTTCTAAAGAGCTAGATATTGAATTCCAATGTTAAAAGGTCCTGATTTCATGCAAGATAAGCTCTCTTATGGCTCCAAATTGTAACTTAAGTGCTTGTACCTAATGACAATTTAACAAAAGCATAAATAGGTATCTAAAATCATACTGGAATGACAATTATATTAGAAAAGACCCTAAATCAAAATAACCAACTAAAAATAAATAAAATATTGAATAAATTCAAGTAACTAAATCTTAAATCTAAATAAAATAAAATAAAAATAACTTACTACAGGGAGTTATCATATTCTCTGGTAAAATATTTAGAAAATAGTTTAGAATTTCCGCTAAAACTTCTTAGAGCTTTGGTGACTATTTAGTTTAAGGATTTTAAGTACAACAGTGTACCCCTATCATGTCACTAACATAAAGTGATAACTATCACTTCAAACCTTTTAATCAAAGGCTTAGATCAAGTCACAAGTCTTGTCCTTTGATCTAAAGGTTAAAAAGTCTGATGCCCAATAAAACTAACACCACAGGTACTCTAAATCTCACTCTCTTTAAACATAACAAAACACCCCACCACCCCTCTCACCCTCTCAAAACTCACAGTTAGCCCCCCCAAAACCTTCATCATTCTTCTCTCCAAAACCTCCATTAACGCCTTCAAACCCTAAGCTCTCTTCTTTTTCTTCTTCTTCTCATTTCCCATCCTTTTCATTAACTCAAGAAGCAAAAACCTCCTCTCCCTTCTCCTTGCAGCTGCAGTTTGGAAGCCAAGGAAGGGCAAGGGATTTCTCTCTTGTGGTGGTGATTTTAGAGGAGGTAGAGCTTGGAACTAGAAGGGATTTTCAAGATAGGAAGAAGACATAGGAATCTCTAACATCTCTTGGTTTTGTTCCTTGAAGAAATGCGTGTTCTATGATTAAGGGTTATTATTCCAGGGTTTAAAAGGTTAAACACAGTGATGTGTTTAAAGCTTAGATTTAGCTTATGTTAGCCTAGATGAGTGTTCTAAAATGGTTTTTGTGAGGTGAAACTCTTAGGAAGGTAATTATTCAAGTTATGGCAAAAATTAGCTAGAATAAGATCCTAGGTTCAAGGCTTGAGACCCTAAGAATCAATATGAGATTGAGGTTGCTATAGGTTGGAATAACTTAGTTGACCTTAAATATAAGTGTGATTATGGATATAAACTTGTTAGAATCCTTATCTTGGGTTTTGTCGTAAAATGAGTAGTAAAAATCCTACACTTGCAACTTAGAAAAATGGAAAATTAATTATCATGCCAAAGGAATAAATACAAACTGATTTTACCCAATAAAATAAATAATATATGGAGGCTAAAATTGTCCTTGGGTGGTTGGTTTGGTGAAAAATAAGTAGAAACAATTTTGGACCTAAACTTGTTCCGTTAAGTCACTAGAAGGGTGAATTTTGATTCTTATCCCTCAATGGATACCAAAACTATTTTTAGGCTTGATTATTTAGGTTATATAGGCCATAGATATGTCCATGAATTATTGGAATTGGTTTAAGGTGAATTATTGAATATTTTGGTGTTAACTAGTCAAGTTTCCTAGTTACTAGAGCTATTTTCGGCCATATACGTAGAGGGTAACAAAAACCATGTTTTAGTTGAGTATTTGCAGTTATTATGGTGAATTAAAGCGCCTTGGACTGTATATAATAAGGTGGGGTAAGTTTAAGAAGGTTTAGAATTGGTTTCAAGGTATTTATGCTAAGAAAAAGGCAAGTTACTATGACTAGGATAATGAGGGCGTTAAACTATCCCCTTAGCTCAGACCAAAGATTTGGAGTCAAAATTTAGTTATGGTAATAGTGCTAATTAAGTTGATTAACCTCCTTTAAATAAAACTCTAGCTTGAAGCTAAGAGTTCTTAAGAAAAATTGTTATGATTACATTCTAGTATTTCTATCTATATTTTTTACTTAGTGTGAAGTGAGTATGATGGTGGGGAACCACATGGAACTGAAATATTTGGATGATTGTTTACGGCCATTAAGGCCAAGGATAGAAACCAAGGTATGTGTCCTATTCTTGATTCTTGGAACCATGATGGTCTATGCTGACTTGCCTTATTTATCCCTTATGATGATGGTGAATTTATTTGTGGTAAAGAATATATTGGAATTATGGATTGATAACTGGGAATATTCTGGCTATCTATTAGTGTTTTCGAATTTTTGGACTTCCCTGGTACAACCATTATGCTATTGGATTTTTTGCTGGAAAGTTTTCATGAAGTTGCATCATAATGCATAAGAATATGAGATTAAAGAAAACCATGCCATAAATAAAAGAATGTTATAGGACAAGAAATGCACAATTCTCTAATTAAGAATTTGAAGTGACCTTTCAATAAGGGAAGGTGATCCTATCCTAATTTAAGACTTGGAAGTTGTAACACCCTCCTAAGCACAATACTATGCTTAAGTCATAGTACTATACCCTGAGTCATTATCGCTACTGAGTGGACCTCGCCTGACAAAGAACTTCAGCCGTCTTTGGAAACTTCTAAAATCATCTGGAGACAACATGGAAATAGGAGTGAGAATTATAAAATTCTCAGTAGGATTCTCTAATTTTTCATACATAGTGTCATCATGGTCGTCTCCAGTTTGCTTCGGTTTATTTTAAAAAAGGTGAACATGCTGCACAAACTGTTTAATTTTACATTTCGAAAAATGTCTCATCCGAAGCAAAGTTCATTTTAATTATACACTTAGCATTTGGGAGAACCCATAAAATTCATTCAATTATAACACCATGAATAATAACTGTCGCATATTAAAACACAGATAACATCAATATGCTGGGAATATAACATCTGCACATAAAATTACTCGTACTTACATTCATGCCTATACATGAAACTTTCTTTTCTTTCTTCATCTTCCTTTTCGCCATAAAGTCTTTAGTCTTTAGTCTTTTACTTGGCACACCTAGCCGTATCGCCGTCCCTAGGGTGCATTTACTGCCCTTGGGTAGCCTGGCCGTGGAGTGAGCTCGTCAGCATCGCCCGTGACCGTCGTCACACCGACTCACCCGCAAGGGGATTCACGTGCCTCTAGTCTTGGAGGAATCTCATTCTGGTCACGTGCCTCTAGTTGAAGGGATCGATTCTGGTCACGTGCCTCAAAATTGAGGGATCTAATCTGACCACGTGCCTTCAACATAGAGGGATCTCATCTGACCACGTGCCTTCAACATAGAGGGATCTCATCTGACCACGTGCCTCCAAGGTAGAGGGATCTCATTGTCTTAACTGCCTTCACAGGGAGGGATTCAAGTGCAACTGCCTCCAAGTGAAGGGATTTCATATCTTTATCATTTAACTGCCTTCACAGGGAGGGATTTCAAATAACTGCCTCCAAGTGAAGGGATTCACATTCAATATATTCACATTCTTTCCTTCTCAAACACATTCAAGCATAGTTATACATATGCTACATCACTTACCCTCACATACCTCATAACATAATTATGTCATTCTTAGATATAGGGTTTCTATATACCCATTCATATTTCAATTCATCCTTACATTTAAACGTTCATAACTTCTTAGACTTTTGCCGTAAATCCGGCAGTATAACGGATCAGGGCCGTTTCCCCATGAATAGTGCCAGCTTTCACGGACAAATCAGTCATAGCAACATAATTAACTTAACACATATATATCAATGTTAGGCTGGAAATCCTCAACTCAAACCTTATATGTTTCATTGACACTGGTAAACTTATCATTTAGGCCATCCTGCCAATTCTATTCGGTTCTGCCCGAATCTTGTATAATCCACCTTTATCTCTATTCAACTCATTTAAATCTGAAATTTGGATATGTCATAGCCCTATATGTCTACTTTCTAACTTCTTTAGTCCCATGTCATTCTGATTCATATAAATCAAGATATTCACCTTTTAGCTCAGCCTGTTCAGTCACTAGCCCGAATTACACTCCTGGGAATATAAATTCACTAAAAATCGAAACTAAGCTCAAATCTTACGAAATTGGTCTCATATCAAAGCTAACAGGACAACCTTTCATTTGCCACAAGTTTCACTCCATTTGCTTAAGTATACCTCGAGTTATAAGTCCTGAAAGTCTACCTTCCTGAACTACTCCGTTTTGGCCTAGATTGGACATAGGACAACTTCCTCGAATCACTGGGAACAATTGGGATCATAACAAACTCGGAATCTTATATTGGGGTGTTTCCCTGTGTGTAAGCTTTCTAACAAAACTGGTTTCACTCAATTCGGAGTTGTATAGGGTGAGTTATACCCTCCTCAAGTCACCCTGCTCGGATGAAGATCCTGAACCCTAGGTCAAACTTCAAAAATTCGTATCTCTCTCAATATTAATCCAATAACCTTATATGATATATCTATGGAAAGCCCTGAATGTCTACTTTCATCTAAAAATAGTTTCATCGGATTTGACCGATTGTAGGCGGCGCCGTACACTCCGTCGTAAGGACTGCCGTGGACTTCCTCACCAAGACAGCATCTCACTTCTCCACTCCTTCTAATCTTCTCCTTCTAATCATAATTCTGACTCAAAGTCTTATATTAATCCAATCATAATTCATCCAATACATCCAATATATCATCAAATAATCATAAAAAGTAATCTTTCATGCATCCTTAGTTTAGAGAAATTAAGATTAGAGATTGAATCCTACCTCTTTGGAGTGCGATCTTGAGTTAATTGTTGAAACTTGAATTATTAGGACCTGGCTAAGCTTGAAGGAGTGATGGGGTTGGGTGAGTGGAGAAGGGGAAAGAGAGCTGCAGTGAGGGAGAAGAGAGGGCGCAGAAATGGGTCTGAAGGAGCAGAGAAGAAGGTGTTATAAAGGCATGAGTGGTAGTTAACTTGGAGGGTTTTGATTGGCTGAATTTTCTTGTGGACAAAATTTAGCTACGTCTCTCTTTCAGTGTAATTTGCCGCCATACTGTTTGAAATCGGAACTCGCATTTAATCTATTTCAAGTCGGAACTCGTCCATATTACGTTTAAGGTCGGAACTCGTGTCGCTTTTACTTGAGCTTGGAGCTGAATCCTAACGTCGGAACTCGTACCAGCATGTTTTGTGACTTGGGGAATCTTGAATCAAGGTCGTAGGTCGGAAGCCATGCAGCTGATAAACATATAATCTCGGAACTCCCCATTTGAACTTGGGAATGTCAATGCTGGATATCAAATCGGAGGTCGGATCTAGTGTATGACTGAAATCAACCCAAAGATTTGAAATCATATCCATTGAGTTCGACTATAAGGACGGAACTCGTAACATTCAACTCGGAGTCCGGTATTTGTACCATTGTGTTAAACTATAACTTATGAAGTCGGAAACCGCGCACACTATTTTGAAGCATGAAGTATGAGGTCGGAACTCGTGAATTCGAGTCACATTTCCAAACCCAAGTACTTAAACTTGGAAACCGTGTATAAATACCTTTAAGACATGAAGTCGGCAGTCGTGAAGTAGCAAATTATGCCACTTGAAGTCGGATATCGGAAAGTATGCGCAATATACCTCTAAGTCGGAAACCGGCCATAATTAAAATTGAAGCTTAAATCGGAAGTCGTGTACATTTCCCTTGAGACGTGAAGTCGGATCTCCTGGAATTACGTTTATGTGTTCGGACTTGAGGGTTAAACTCGAAAGTCATGGAAAATGATCCAGACGAATTCGGAAGTCGTACCAGACATGAAGTCGAGAATTCAGCAAGACTAGCTCAGAACTCGGGAATAATATCTTATCTATGTTTCACGGATGAAGTTGGAAATCGGGATGGATCAATCCTGAGAGCGAAGCCGAGCTCGGAAATCGGGATGTTACAGAAGTGAACTTTCAGTTAGGGAAGATAATCCTATTAATTAAGGCTTGGAAGTGACCTTTCAGTAAATGAAGGCGATCCAAATTAAGATTTCGAAGTGACTCTTCGATAAGGAAAGATGATTTACAAAGACAAGATAATCAGGTATGATCCTTTGGTAAGGGAAGGTGACTCACCAAGATATCCCTCTACTGTGGAGGCATGCGACTAAGATAGATTCCTCCAATTGTAGAGGTATGAGATCCTTTTGTCAACTAAAGTCTAATTTAGATAATATTGTATGACAACGGTCATGGAATGAACTTATATCCTAGACAATTTATCCAAGGGAATGTAATAATAATAAGGGCACATGCTAAAAAAAGGCCTTAATGATAAAGAGTAAAGTGCATAAGCATTCATCCACAAGATTCGCATGGCATTCATTGCATGATGATGATAAACTGATGATTTATTGTGTTATTAATGTTATTGTGTTTTAGAGTCTTGATGTAAGTGATTAAATAAAATGAACCCCCCTCAAAGTCTATGATTTGGAAATTACTAAAAGAAATCTTTATTCTTCTTAAGTATGTTCATTGATTTTATTAAATAAATAGAAGTGGCTGAGGCGATGACAACGTCAGTTGTATGCTTAGTTAGAAGTCCCTACTGAGAAATACTTTATTTCCCATCCTTGTGTGTGTTCCCGTGTTATCCTTAGACGAAGCTAATGGCATCCGCAGTGATCTTCCTGGAGGTACCTAAGTGGACCTAACGCTATAATCCTACCTTGGACTCACTATTTTTGGTAACCTACAATAGTTTCAGATCTCATACTTTCCCCAACGACCCGTTTAGATTTCTCATCCTTGTGTGTGTTCCCGTGTTATCCTTAGATGAAGCTGATGGCATCCGCAGTGATCTTCCTGGAGGTACCTAAGTGGACCTAGCACTATAATCCTACCTTGGACTCACTATTTTTGGTAACCTACAATAGTTTCAGATCTCATATTTTCCCCAACGACCCGTTTAGCATATTGTAAGAACTCTTATGTTAAGTTGATTTTGTTTTGGGATGACTGTACATATATTTTGCTTAGCATGGTCTAGGACCTTGCTAATTTGACTTACTTGGGTACAATCTAGATACTAATATGTAAATGTGTATGCCCAATATTTATATATCTAAATATATGAATTGCTCAATTTTCCATGTAAATTATATTGCCTCTTTATTTTATATTATTATGATATGAATTAAATACGAACTCTAATACTATATGCCACAACGCTATTATTGATTATATGCGCTAAAAGGCTCAATTTTAGAAATTATTTTTTTTTAAATTATACATTATTTTCATGAACCAACTACTTTGAAGCTAAAATTGTTCTGCTTATTCAGTTGTAACAACTAGTAATTACCGCAATACGACTTAAGCGTAGTGTTCTCTTATTAGGGTATTACAAGCTCACCCCTAAAGATCTCCAAGACAATATTTTGGCTACTATTGGGGATAAGTTGACAATAGTTTTAGAAGTAGAAATGGCTACAAGATCAGCTGCCAACCAAAAAAAATCCAAATCAGCTACTACCCAAGGTCAAGCTCATTCAGCTGATACACAAGGCAAAGCCGAAGATGCAGCTCCCTTGAACCCCATGGCTTAGGTTAGGATTTTATTTTCTATTCTTGCACTCAAAATATTACAAAGCTAATTAGCGAGCTTGTGTCTATTACTTTTGGTACTATCATCAGAAATAGTTTCTCAAATGGAAGGATAATATTTCTTTAAAAAATTTTCATCAATGCTCTTAGACGATTCTTTTCCTTGCATGTCAACCAATCTATATGTTTCTCCATATATAACTTGGCTCACAATATAAGAAGCTTCCCAATTAGGAGACCATTTACTAAACCTAGAATCTTTAGTCCCAATAAGTAAAATTGGTTTCTACGCAATATCACCCTCGGCAAATTATTTCCTTTTTACTTTCTTACTATAGGTTTTGTAACCTTTCTTTATTTAACTTGATATTTTCTAAGGTCATGATTCTATCATCATCAGCTGATTCCAATTCTTGGAACATGGCCTAAGGTTATTCCTTAGGTTGCAAACCAACTTGTTTTGCCACTCTTAGATGTAATATTTATTTTCATAGACAAAACTGCATCCTAGCCATAGGTTAATCTAAAACAAGTCAAACCTATGGCCTTGTTTTTCAAATTCCTATATGCCCAAAGAACCTCAGACAATGCTTCATGCCACTTCCTGGACTGATCATCGTTGGTTCTTTTAATTAAATTAATTAAAACTTTATTTGTAGCCTCAGCATGACCATTGGATTGAGCATAATAAGGTGATGAGTGAAATAACCTAATTCCATATTCTTTTACAAATGATTTCACCTTATCTCTTGTGAACATAATGCCTTAGTCAGCCATTAAGTTTTTGGGATACCAAACTGATGTATAATTTGTCTTTCAATAAATCTTATCACATTAACTTGTGACACACTTGTCATCAATTAGGCTTTTACCCACTTAGTGAAGTAGTCCGTAGCCACTATAACAAAAGTATGCCTCTTGGAGGATGGAGGATAGATTTTGCCAGTGACATCCATTGTCCAACTCTAAATGGCCAAGGCTTAACAATGTCATGCAATTCCTTAGCTGGCATTTTTTGAATTGGTCCATGCAATTGACAGGCTGCACAACTCTTAGCATAAGCAAAGTAATTTATGGTAATAGTTGGCCAATAGTATCCATATTGACAAATTAGCTATTTCATATTAAAGCCAGATATAAGCTCCACAAACCCCCTCATGGATTTTTCCTATTACCTTCATTATCTCTTCTTTTCTTAGACATTTAAACAACACTCCTTCTTGGCTTCTTTTGAATAATTCATGATCAATCAACACATATTTCAATGGTTTATGTTTAAGCTTGAAATCAACCTATGCTGATGGATCAGCTAGATATTGGATCAACTCTTGTCTCTAATTAGTTGATGCACTCAGCTCATGATTAATGGTTGTTATTATACTATCTTCTAAATTGTTAATGTCAAGACCCATAAGATTGTATCCAGAAGCATGTTGTGTTAAATCATTTGCTGCTTTATTAGATGTTCTAGGGATATATTATATCATAACATCAGCAAAATGTTCCAATAAACCCTTAGCCTTTTCCAGGTATTCTTCCAATATCAAACTATTACACTTATACTCTTCGAATAATTGGCTTATCACTAATTGAGAATCTCTCATAATTTGCATAATTTTAACAAGCAAGGATTTCAACAATTCTAAGCCGATTATAAAAGCCTCATATTCTGCTTGGTTGTTGGAACATTGGATATCCAATCAATACATAAACTTTTTTATCTACTCCCTCAAGATGAGGATTAGGGATTACTACTCCTATCCCAACCCCTTTTTGATGCTTTGATCCATTAAAAACCAAAGCCCACAATTTAATTTGCACATAACCTTGGCACTTGGCAATGGATTCTGCACTTCTATAAACGGGTGTTGTGCTAGGAAATTGACCCATACTTGTCCCTTCATGGCTTTTAATGGCACATACTTCAAGGTAAATGCATTTAGTTTGATGGCCTATTTCATCAATCTTCCTTAAAGTACTAGCCAATTTAACAACTATTTGGCTATATCAATTTTGAAAAACAACAAACACCTCCCTAGGCAAAAGATACTACTCTAATTTTGTACATGCATAGAATAATGATAAGCACAATTTTTCTATTGGAATATACTTGTTTCAGTATCATTTAATAACCTACTCAAATAATATATTGCTCGCTCAGTCGCATCTTATGAGTCTTAAGCCAACAAACTCCAAATAGAATTCTTAGTGGCTGATGTATATATATAATTTGAGAGGTGTACCAAGAGCTAGTGGTACTAGCACTGGAGATGTTACAAAGCATTGCTTAATTTGGTCAAATGCTTTGTTGTTCAATACCCCAAATGAATTGCTCAGGTTGCTTTTTGGCAAAGGTGAAAAAGCCTTCTGCTTGCCAATTGAGTTGGCAATAAACATCCTTATGAAGTTTATTTTGCCTATCAGACTCTACAACTCCTTTTTATTGACTAGAAGTCTTGCTTCCAACGTAGCTTTCACCTTATTCTTATCCACTTCAATTTCTTTTTGATTGACTAAGAATCTAAGGTAGTTTCCAACTGAGACCCCAAAAGCACATTTGACAGGGTTCATGTTTGAGAATGTTTACTCTAAATTAGCCAAATGGTTTTGGAAATTGTCCAATTTCACAACCACATCATCAATATAGATCTCCATATATTATCCAATCAAATCATGAAAAATGAAATTCATTACCCTTTGATACGTAGCCCCGGCATTGTTGAGACCAAATGGCATAACCACCCACTCAAAAATACAAATGGCTCCAGGGGAACGAGTTGCAATTTTACATACATAATCCTCAACTAAATAGATTTGGTTATATCTAGAATAACTATCCATAAATGATAAAATTCCATTATTAGCTACGACATCGACTAACATATTCACAATGGGCATAACATATTCATCATTAAAGGAAGCTAAATTCAAATTATGAAAATCTATACATATCCTAACTTGGCCATTCCTTTTTATTATAGGAACAATATTTGAAAGCCAATGTACATATCTAGTTGTTCTAATAAACTTGCTTTTAATGGTCTCTCAATCTCCTATTTTATCTTTGGCATCAAGTCTGGATTAAATCTTCTAGGTGATTGCTTGAATGGCCTGAATCCCTCTTTAATAGGCCATCGATGTTCAATTACCTCTCTAGAAAATCCTAGCATTTCATGAACTTGGTTATCAGTCAAACTAGTTGATCTCGTTCACCTTAGCTAAGTAAGCCACTAATTTTAGTCTACCTTGACTCATTACTTGTCCCAAGGTTGACTTCAATTAGAAGGTCTTGAGCTTTAAAACTCAGAACTTCCCTTCTAATAGGTGGCATCACCAAATCTGTTACTTGATCTTTCCCATCTCCTTTTCCTGTTAGCTAATCATTGCCCTTTATCAATCTTATCAAATCTTTGTCCCTTTTGGCTAATTCCTACTAAAACAAGCACTTCTCAAGTCTTGCCTTAGCCAAATCTAAGACTAGCCATTGTAGGATATCTTTTGCCATTATCTCATGGCTATTCATTGATAATTCCTTGTTCAGGTCATGTCTCAACCTCTACCTTAACCTTAATCCTTGATTGGTAAAATTCACAACTTGAATAGCATCCTGAAGGAACTCTATAGGCCATGTTATTGGCTAAACTTCAAGGGTATAGTACGTAGCTTTAACAACCTTGACATCAGCTGAAAAAGGTTTCTAATCAGCTAACACAACTTCTACTTCACCATCATTCCAAAACATCAACTGCTAATGTAATATATATGGAACACATCTTGGAATGGATCCAGTCTATCCATAAAAGTAGAGAATACTTTGGTTTTGCATCCACAACAAAAAACACAATGCTGGATGTTTCGGTTCCGACTGTCACATCAGCAATGTAGAATCCAAAAGTATTTATGCTTTCTCCTATAAAGTTGGTCATTTTTATATTTGTCTCTTTAAGGTCCTTCTAAGTTTGCCTAACTTCCTCAAGATTCCCAAAAGCATGACATTCATGACGATGCCACCATCTATCAGCACTCGGCTGATTAGCCTACCATCAATATAAGTCTTTATATAGAGCGGCCTTAAATGTCTTGCCAGATAGGGCTTTTCAAACCTAGTGACTTCCTCTTTGTTATTTGATTTCTCCTTTTCCAAATCTTTTCTTGTCATATATGTATCCTCGGCTAAAGTAGCCTATATAGCTTCCTCAGCTTGGACATCACCCTCTAATTATATCAGTTGATCTACTTTCATAGCAAACTTAGAAGGTAAAACCCCTATGGTAGCTACTAAATTCACATCATCTTAAAGATCGTAGGTTAAAAATAAGCAGATTATCATTATTGAGAATTTGATCAATCAATTTTTTTGACAACTCAACCTCTATAACTTAGACTCTCTTAGTTGATGTCTCATTCTGTGAGCCTGATCTTGGATTTGGATCTGCTCCTAGATTTCCTGTAAGACTATTGCCGTTGAGTTGGAGACTTCTTCTCTTTCTACATGGTGGGTTTGATCTAGCATAACCACCATGTTTCTCATTTTTTGGATGGACCTTTTCCTCTAGATTCTTCTCTTCTAAGTCCTAATCAATTAGACTGGTTGGGGTTCTACTTGTTCTCTTTTGCAATACTTGTTCAAGAACCATTCTCCTTTGTTGGACTCTACCTTTGGTTTAATAATCCTGGCACCTCTTGACACTTTCTCATTCCTCATAGTAATTCTGAGAGCAGATTTTCCCTGGTTGTAATTAACTTCCATTGCTTGCTTAGAATCTTCAGGCATTGGGTGGTCTGAGACTTGTGGAACCTGTGTTTGATCAAACCTTCCTTCCCTCAACTGATCCTTCTATTAAGGAAAATGTAACCTCTGAAAGACACTTTATCAAGGTGGATTGGATTGCCCAATGCCTTATTTTCCTTTCTAGCTTAGGTCTCTATTCCTTCCTCTCAGTTTTTCTTGAGTAATCATAGCTTAAGGCTCTAGTATGTTCCTTAACTATTATCAACTTTGGTCTCCATACGTGCTTAGATTATTGAACAAGCTAGCAGGATAAGGCCTCCTTTCTAACATGTTTACTCTTAACTGATATGGAACCATGTTGATAGTAGTAGAAGGAAATGTATTCATATTTATGATCATACTAGCCTTTTTTTTATCTACAAGTTTGAATGTTCCTTCTTTTAAGGCCTTCTAAACAACGTTACGAAAAATGTACAAATATTTGTAAAGTGATTATGAATTGTCCCACTTGTAGTATTTCATATTTTGAATTTGATCCGTTGCAGGTAGCTTATGTCCTTCAGAAGCTTAATCTATTTGTCTTTAACTAGGAAGTCAAAGATCTGATCTATTTTTGAAATATTGAATAGGTATGTCTCCTTCTCCTCAGTTTTAATCTTTTCTTTACCTTTAGCCAAGGTGAATACAAGACAAGTATATGGCTCATCCCCAATTATTTAGCTACCATAATTTCCCCTCGCACAGTTCTCTCCTCATCTCATACTTCTTCCTCGACCTAATCACAATCCACTACAACTACTAGTTGAGCACCTCTAGGCACTACTCTATTAGCTCTCCTTTATTCTCTTTTCACAATGAACAACTCTACTTGAGAGGCCTTCCAAGAGAGTTGGGCCAAGTCGTAATACTCTAAGACTCTCAACTTTTCTTTTAGCTGAGGATTCATATTCATAATAATAGAGGCACACTTAGCCTCAAGTAATTGCACACTATATTTCCTTCAACTCTTCTAAATCTTTCCAAAAATTATGTCATAGATTCATTAGCTTGTTGTTTAATACCCAACAAGTCTACAATAGAAACCTCTGGCTTCGGCTTGTAGAATCTGCCATGGAATAGTCGCTCCATATCGGTCTAGCTTTGTACAAAATTTGGAGATAATGATGAGTAGCATGTGAATGCTACCCCAATTAGAGATAAAAGGAATAGTTGTAGCCTCAGGAAATCATTTTAGCTTGCCTCAGCACATTGAGCTATAAGTCGACTGATGTGCTCCATTGTAGACTTGCAATTTTCTCTAGAAATGGTGCTAAAATCTAGAGTTTTGAAACCTCCTAGGAATTGAACCCTATCCACCCATTCTGGATATGTTTTCTAGTATACTAGCCTCTCCAGGGGTCTCAATTGTATACCAAAATGCCTTATCATAGCCTCGGCTATCATATTTGGGTCAATCAGCTAAGGAGTTGCCTTTCTCGGCTCAACATACGGTTGAGGCTGAATTGGTACTGCCGGTAGATTGGTCCCTTATTCGATTCCATGAGGCACCCTATTCTGGGGTTGCATATAGGGTGGAGGATAAATTGGCTATTGGGGTACATTCATCAGTTCTGAGACATAAACTTGTGCTGAATAGAAATTGCACTTGAATTGAAGTATTAAGAATTCATACAAGCTAAAGTCTTAATATTAAAACAAAGGAATGACAAAAAGCCTAAACATAATGCTAAAAGTAAAAATGAAAGAAGATAAAAGCTAACAGTCAAGTTGACAAGATGTGTATTCGTGTTTTGAATGCTCCATGTATGAGCTTTTATATTCTTCCTAAATTCTCACCATTTCTTCATTACATGTACATGATGGTCCTTAGCTGAGTCCCTATGTACCCACATTCATTATTAGTGGTAACTGTCACTTAACTTTGGAGCAAGTCTCTAACTAACTCTCTTCTCAATAATTGGGCCTAATCTCACCTTAGTCCAATACTCCTTCCGGCTAATGCGCTCCATTAAGGCCCAAAAACCACTTTTTAGCTTATGATCATTTCCTTGGGCCCAAATACTTGGCGCATTTCAACTTTCAACCAAACTCAATTTGGGGCACTTGTTAGCCTACGATTAATTACCTTTGCTCATAATTATTTTCACCTGGAAATTAATTATGGTGCTAACACCTTCTTTTCATTTTCACTCTTTTTAAGCATGCTAAACAAAGCCTTAATATTGAGGTTCCAAGGCATCCCTCATGTGTACTAGGATTCATGTGTGAGTGAACAAATAAAGTCTCACGTAAAGAAAGAATTGAAAAAGTAAAGATTATATGAGTAGATGAATCCATGAACTTAATCTTTTGATGTTTTGGGCTAAGATGTAAAATTAATTCCATGAAAAAAAATGTAACTCCTAGAGTCATAAAAGTTAAGCCTAGATAAAATATGTCCTTAATATTTTAGCCTTTCAACTTGAAGAACGGGTATTAGAGACATGTTTGATGTATATTTTGGGCTTTGATCTAGTAGAGAAAATCTTTCCCCTCTTTCCCACACACTATCCACTCACTTATCTATGCTTGCCACTTTCCTAACTTTCAACATCATTTTAATAGTATATGATTCATGTGGAAGAAGAAAAATTCTTCCTTCAAAGGCATACAATTTTGATCTAATACTTAGTTTCTTTCTTAGATGGAAGCTTCTTTTAACAAAAAAAAGGTGAGAAAAAGAAAGAAAAAAATAAATAAATTTCAAGAAAATAAACACTTCATCCCATATATTCAAACTTATTTGGATATCATCTAGAAATCTACATATTGAGATCTTGGGTTCGAGCCCTCGGAATACAATTACATTAAAAACTTGGAAGAAAGAGCTTTATCGCCCAAGTGGTCCTACCAGGCTCAAGCAAGATTGCCTTCGATAGAAAGATACCTGTAGTTTTGACCCCAAAAAAATTCATCTAAAAGATTGGAACATAAAAGAGATTCTTCCTTAGGCATAAACCTAATACATCACTTTAACACACATCCAACTAGAAAATGCCAACATAACAAAGTGAGCCCTTTTAAATTACTTCTCTTCAAAGCTTAAACACATCACTAACTCTTCATTCTATGGCTTGAAAATATTGGAAGTGAGCTAACCAACACAACAGGTTTAGCCATTATAATATATTTTACTTGGCTTAAAGAGAACTTTGTCTTCACCTTTAGTTTTTAATAGCAAGAAACTTCCAAGTCTCCATAAAAGCACTAAGGGCAAGAAGGACAAAACCCAGGCAAACCTATTCATTGCAAACAAGATATAGACATGGATCTATGATACAACTTTACCATTAGAATAATTCAGAGTCTAAAAATAAAGACAACAAAGTCCTATTGGAGAGAAACTTCAAATTACAAACCTATAGATCACAATGAGGCAATAAAGGTAAAGGGGGAGTTAGTGGTTGCTTCTCAAAGACCTTTCTTTGACTGGAGAAATAATCTCATGCATGATATCTACCAAGTCCAATGGGAGCGACCTATCAAACTTATTTTTCCTTTTGTATGCATCTTAAACATAATCCATCCACTACTTGTGCAGATGAAGATTTAGATTTGGTTTAGTATTATGGTGGCTTTTTTAGAGCTGTTAGACTCTCTAGGCTTTCTAAAAGTTGCTTTCAAAAAGTCATAGTAATACCATTTGATAAATAATGTAAAAATTGTTGTTAATAAGCAGAAGCCACAAAAGTACTATTTCGTAAAATTACTGTTAAAATCCAAAATGACTATAATCCCAAAGAGAATAATTTCTAATTTTATTGTCATTAAAGAAAGTAAGGTTATATTAGTCTTTTAAATTTTAGAGAGCACAAGTCAACTCTGGAAAGCATCCCATGAGGGCTCTTGAGAGCACCTCCTAGCTTTTAAAAGCTAGGAGAAAAAGTACCACAGCTTTTTAATTTACCAAACAAAAAAAATTGGCTCATACTTTTTATAAACCAGAGCACCCCTTCAAAAAGTACTACCAAACTAGGTCTTATGCTCTTCCTAAATAGTTGTCATAATAGCCCACCTTGCAAAGTTAAGATTATGACATCTGCAACATAGAAAAGCTAAGTAAGATCAAGAATTAGCAACTACATTTACAATTACAATCCAAACGTGCCATTTAGTTTTAATGAAGAATAATATAGTGTGAAGAATATGGCCTATCTTCATACATGAGTGGATAATCAAGCTATCCAATTTGACCTTAAAAGGCATAAGTGTTCAAATTATAGCCCAAATCTATCATTTTGATTTTAATGAAGTAGATGATGCCAGAATTTTTGTATTGCTCAATATTATTATTATCAATAAAAAATTGTTGCTAGCCGAGGATGGATATCAACTGAGGAGAAATAGCTGGATAAGCTAATATTCAGTCAAGTTTAGCCGATAACTAAGAATAGTTAGCTGAAGAATAGGTGATGACTAACGGTCGACATGAAATGTGTTGCTCAGTTTAAATTGATTGAAAGAGACCAAAATGCTCAGTCAAACTTCAATTAGCCACTAGCTAAAATCCGGTTGTTAGAATAATCATTATTGCATATCTATGGAAAGTCCAAAATGCAAGCATCGACATGGAAACTAAGGTAGCCTAGTTGAGGACATTTTACTCCTAAAAATGGTTGTTTTGATATCGTTTCAGCCACTTTTCTATTTTGCCTCAGTTGATTTGCTTTATCTTTTGTGATTAGGATTCTAACTAGGCATAGTCGCCAATAGAAACTCTTATTCACATATTTTGAAGCTTGATAGCTGATATAGATTTCAACTGATGGCCAACAACTAACAGTTGAATGGTGACATTAGCCATTCACCGAGGGCATGAATTTCCTATTACACTTTGAGCCTTTCTGATAGCATGTAATCCACAAACATGCTTTAGTAGCTAAGGATAAGAGTTTGACCAAGTTTATGACCACTCTATAGAAAGTAAGAGTGCCAAGGAATGCAGTTTGTAGTTCAAAAAGTGGGAAGATCAGATGAAATGCAATGAGTGTTTTAAGCAGTTACCACTATGCTAAAAAGAATGCACTTAAGGAAGATATGGAAGATGGTTACGTAGTAGTTACCAAAGAATAGTTATGGAAGAAGTCTTACTAATAAATAGAGCAAGACTGAGCCATTGAGAAACCCCTCGATATCCACAACTCAAATGCATCTATTTATTTTACTTTACTCTACTTTGTTTTACTTGTACTTTTGCCTATTCCATGCCAATTTAGTTCCAATCTTTTTAGCCTTTTTGGCTTATCACTTTTATTCATTCCTTTCATTAAGCTTTCCACATGGATTGGCCATGGAAGCTTAAGAAGGATGCTCATTGTAATTGGTTAGATATTTAATGCAAATTATGCCAATTGTATCATTTCTACTCTTACTTTTTACTTGTGATTTTGGTTACACTCATGCTTAATCTTAGCTAAGTTCTTTCTTTGAGTAACGTAGGAACCCATATCAAGGAGCAGATTTCCCTCCTTGGAGTAATTGTTTGACTCTTGGAATCAAAGGGCTTTGGCTAGCCGATTTCCAAGTCTAGCATACTTAGCACATTAATTCACCTGCCAAAAAATAGCCTAAACAATTATAATATATTCTACTTGCAAAAAAGTGTTAAAGAAGGAAGCCACAGAGTAGGAATATATTTATTACCCCAGGAAGCCAAGCCCATCACCATTATTGCCAACAAACCATGCTAGCCACCATCACTACCAAGAAGTCACACTCGTCGTCGAGCTCTCTGTCAACGAAAAAGACCCACCTTCACCACTAACTATGGTGACCTTCATGCTATAAGCTACAAGCAAAGACTGTGCAATGTTGCTAACTAATAATCATGGTGGTGGCAGTTGATTTGTAGCATGGAGTGACTAGAGGTGACGTCTTGGCAAGATGAAAGAAGAGTGAGAAAGGGAATAGATTTTTCAGATTTAACATTTTGCTTTTCAAAAATAAAGCAAGAGTGTTGGCTGGATTAAGCTCTAACTTTCCTAAGGATAAGCCATAGATAACAATTTTAGGTAGGGCCATTTTTGTTATGTTGTCATCTTACTTTTAGTTGTGTGTAAGTCCTACATGTTAGGTCAATGCATGTGTAGGAATCACTCAAAATGATAAAAAGTAGGCAGATTCTCTAGTGAAGTGTGTTAAGAAAGTTCACCATGAAATGCATATGTGTATCAAATAGGTAAAGGATATGTGTCTCTTATGCGATCCATATGAAATGAGGTTAAATTTGAGATTAACATGTAAGACAATCTTAATAAATCTTATTAATATTAACAATAATAATATTAAAAAATATGTTGTTTTATTTCAATTAAGGCCTTATTCATCCCAAGCTCATCCCCACCAGCTTTGTATCAAATCAGAGCATGCACTTGCTAAGCAACTGTCCCCACTATCCATAAACCCCAACCTAGTGTAACATCCTAAAATACGGTGTACTTGGCTAGCGTCGTTTATTGATTTATTTTGTTACGTTTCAAAGATATACTTAATTAGGATCGCAATATGGATGTTAGGATTTAGAATATTTAGTTTCACAATATAGAAAATTTTATATAAAACTATTAGCAATGTCATACTAATTTAGGAGAAATCAATTTGATTTCGGTATTTTGTAGCACAAAAACCAAGTTAATAGAAACGTATGTTGTAAGATCACTTAAATACCAATTAAATCACTAATTTGAGTGCCTAGAATTTACCCACAAACCCCTAAAAGTGGCACCCTAGCAGCGACAAATAGGAAGCTTAAGCAAAATGTATACAAGCCAAACATCCACGAATTAGGAAATATAGAGTCATCTTGCAACATGACTCGTAACAACTCCAAAATTTCCATATTTACCCTTAAATTTTTGGCCAAGAGAAGCTAACCATTCCCCCTCATTTTCTTCTTCATTTCCTTCTATCATCTTTACTTCTTTATCTTACACAAATCTCTTGTACTCAAGACTTGCACTTTCTAGCTCAAACCTAAGTTTAAGATAGGATTTTTTGTGTTTGCTTGATTTTAGAACTTTGTGGCTAAGTAGAGTTTTTATGTCTCTCTTTTTTATGATGTAGTATGATGATTATAATGATTATATGACTGGCTATGGTTGATTGAACATGGGAATTTCTTTTTTGGGTTGGAAAATTGATCAAAAACTCAAAAGGAGATTCAAATAGAATTGCTGGAATTGAAACCCTAGGACCTATCCGTATGGTGAACAGTATGGCTTCGCCTATAAGCATTGAAATATGATAAAACCATTTTTAGATTAAACTAGACATTCAGAGCTTTCCAATCATAAAAATTATAAGACGTTGGCATCGTAATGAGAGAGTTGTGAATTTTTGAAGAAACCCTTGAATTCTATCCCCAATTCTGACCAGTGTAAGTTATGAAGGGTATAATTCACTCTATACAATTTCAAATTGAGTGCATTTGTTAGAAAATATATATGTTCATGCCATAAAAATTTTAGAGTCATATCTTAAGTACATTGTTGTCAAAAATTCTTCAAAGTTGCCCTATGTCCTATCTAGACTGAAACAGGGCAAGCCCTTTTAGCCAAATTTGAGAGCTCATCACTTGAGCTCTACATACCTTCATGAAATGAAACTTATGGCAAATGAAAAATGATTCCATGAACTTTAAGTAGATATAAATTTTGGATAAAATTAATAAGTATTTTATTTTTGGTGAATTTTTACATTTAAGTATTCAATTCTGCCCAATAGTAGGGCAGTCTTGGGTCAAATCTCAATAACTCAATTTATACTTGTCAAAACTTAGTAGGACTAAAGAGAACAAAGAATAGAGAAATAATGCCATACCATATCCAAATTTTAATTTAAATAAGTTAAGATGAAATTATGACATAATTTCTAAAATAGGGAAAAAATTAGGAAATTGAAGTGCAAGTGCCAAGTTTAGGTGGTTGAACACTCTTAGACCATGAGTAGCTAAAGGTTGAGATTTGTTGATGAAATTCCTCTATTTTGTTACTAAAATGTTGATATATTATCATGTTAATTCTGGTACCTTGATTGATTGGCTGGAAATGTGCCTATTGCATTTTGGGGAAACAGATTTTAAGCCATTATACTGCCAAAATTCTAGCATAATCTATGTGAATGATGCATTATAAGTGTAATATCCCTCAATTTTAATTAGTTACGATTACATAAGTCATGAGAAATATTTCATATCCCTTTGGCCAGCCCCAAAATAAAACTAAGGGGAATCGATCAGTGGAAAGTCGGGGAAAGTAAACCCAGCTATCCTGTATAGAAAGGAGCTCAATCCTGAGAAGCAAACTATAACCCAAGAGTTATATGGCCTGAAACTCTCAAAGGACCAAGTATGGGAAATTATGATATGAGCAAAAAAAGATGAGAAGTCAAGTGCATATGCATTATATTTTACTTTGCACTTAATTATGCATGTCATATGGTTAATTACAGTTTAGTTAAATTTACGAATTGTTCCCAATGATTTTTGCCTTTATAACATATGTGTGCTTTTCTGTTTATTAATTTTATGAGTAAAATAGAACTTGACTTCGGACCACATTTTTAACGCTTATAAATTGAGGCATTTACTTTACTAGTCACACTTTTACTTAATTAAACTAAACCGAAGCAACTGAGAATAATTACGATGTCAGTATATACTAGATAGAGAATCCTACTGAGAAATTTCTAAATTCTCACCCTATTGTATGTCCATGTCATTTTCAGACAGTGACAATGGTGGCAATAGTCTTCTTTACTGAGGTGCTCGAGTGCTGCTGGCATTACAACCCGTTTATGGATTCCCTATACTTGACTGCTGCCTCTCGAGTCCGTCTATACATATTCTTCCAACGGGCTTTTGTTGCATCTGTCCATAGCCCCCTTTTTGATCCAACAGCTTCATTTCTAGGAGTACCCTTGTACATGGCTCACTCAATCTAGTACCACTGCACTAGGCGCCACAACCTGTCGTACCACCCTACCCTACAAACCCGACATCTTCTGAGAGCAATCTATCAAAGTGGATGGAATCTTCCTCTTCCTACTCATTAGCACCTAGTGACGGTCGTGCTACCCCGACCCTGGATCCGCAGGTGTTATATCGAATGGATTCCTTTCTTTAGAGTCTAGTTAGGGTAGATATCTGTGTTGGTAGGCTGTAGTTATATAAAGTGGCCCTCTTTTAGTGTCTAGTATGAGGCCATAAGCAGAGTTTCTTTTGTTTCTAGTGCTCTCTCATGTACTCATGTTAGTTGAAATGTCCTTTTGAAGACTACTATAGAAATGCTTTTCACATATATGGACCTACTTCTTTTATTTATAGTCCAACATGATGTACCTAGCACTTTTATATATATGAATACATGAGATAATGTTTATATATATTAGATGTATTGTGATAAATATATCATTTATGTTATTATCCTTTACTTTCTTTTATACCATGACACGCCTAAGCGGTACATATCATGTAAATGAAATAGAACCGATTATCTGCAGTCAGTTAAAAATAAACTCTGCTCAGTTAATAATCCAAAAGTAAAGTTAAGATAAACTTTGTATTACATAACAAACTACCTAGTATAATATTATGACTTAAGCATAGTATTATATTTGTTAGGGTGTTACACCTAGCACCATTACTGTAGTTCGCCAATGCCAACCTGAACTGCTATGAGCCACTATTTTTATTGTCCTCTCTTTCAAACCTGCAAAGTTGTAATCGTCGCTTCCATTGGGATGCACAGTGATTGACCGTCTATGGTTAAGGTTTGAGCGAGAAGAATGGCTGGCCAAGAGAGCAACTTCACGATGTGGTAATGGTCAAGGTTGGAGTAGCTGGCTAGTAAAGGATGATACTAGTGTTCATTGGGGAATGTTTGGGGTTTATAAATAGTTAGATTTTCTAGATTTGTATCATTCTTGTGTAAAAATCTAGCCTTTATACTTCAACTTGTTGGGTCGGTTTAAATTTTATGTAAAGTTTCAAGCTTTATATAAAGATAGGATCTTGATATGCTTACTGGTGGTTTATCTCTATGTAGTTTGATATTCAGATTTTAAATGAAGGAATCTATTTTTTATGCAAATATATGCAAAGCTAGAAACTTTCTTCTCCTTGTTGCATGCTCGGCTTCTCAAGTTTTGATTTAGATTTTTGTGCTTAAAAAATTTTACACCTTTTTTTTTATTATGCAAAAAAAAAAAAAGCATAGCATTGAAGGTTCTGTTATGGTTGTCAAGTGTTTTGAGTTTGAAGAGGAAACCTAATGCATAGTTTCTATGAGACTTTCTAAGTAGTTTAAACCATGGAGGCAAGTGACAATTTTAGTGGTGGCATTATGGTGGTGGTGGGTTTGGATGCTCTGTCGAATAGAGCACCTTCATGAGAGTACTTTCTTGAAATGGACACTCATGTTCATTGAAGAAGACAATCGGCCTTCATAGGGGTTTGTCTCAGATGATTAAGAATGAAAGTAAACTAGTCGTTGTTGCTTTTTTTGGAGGAAAAAAAAAGTTAAAGCAGAGCACTTAAGTAACACACTTTAACCTCTTCACTAAGCCACGTAATAAAATGGCCCATTCTCCATATGTGTAAGATTATTAAATGGCCATGTAAAGACTTCATGGTGAAGTACAATACCATGAAGTCAATATAAACGCTTCATTAGAGCATGCACCTCAAAAATGATAATACATCCAAACAGAAGTGGTTTTTCACATGGTCACTCTAAGTTAGTGAGCAAAATGGACCTTGTTGATATTATAATTAAAAATAAAATAAAATTACTTTGCTATCCTTTACATTTTGTTTTCTCCCAACTCTCTTCTTTCTCCTTATTTCAAAACCCCTAGATTGTGTTTGTCCTCCTTCTTCTCAACAACCACCTGGTTAGTCCTCCAGCCAATGACCACCTTACTACACAGGTGGCTATTTTGGGTGAGAAATTTACCTATCTTCTTCAATCAATCCATACCCAAAAAATATATCAGATTTGCTTGTCAAACTCAATTTGGAGACTGAGCAAAGTATCCATCACATAAGTGTCACAGGAAGAAATTGTCACATCCCAACCCAGCGCATGACCGGCGCATAAGGACAAGTCTGTACACAAGCCTTCCACCACATAATTTCCTTAAAAAATTTGGGCAGAGTCTCCTCTATATTCAAGACTATTCCGCAAATGCAAAGCCTCTTCCTGCACAAAGAAACACAAACACCTATCCATTGGAGATCTAAGTATTCTCAGAATGCACCCCACAGCACGCAGTATAAAAGTAAAATATATAATTACAAATATCCAGCCAAAATACATAACTTTAATTCTTTAGAAAAACTAAATCCATTAGAAAATCCAACAATCTTGATATACATAAATAAATATAACGCTAACAACAACAACAACAACAACAACAATCAAAACAAGGCCGGACCCTACCTGTAGTACCATGGAGCTACAACAATCTAAGAATTTCTCAAACTTAAAAATTTACAAAATGGCCCTTGAATAGAGAAAGGCTCACCAAGATTACAGAAATACTCTATTGACGAACAAATGCTCAAATCAATAGAACACCTGCAACTGAAAAGAAGAAGAAACAACGGAGTGAGTTTATGAAACTCAATGAGAGATAGAGTGTCCCTAACCTATATAAGACAAAGTGCAAACTTATAGATTTTAAGGTAATACAATAATATATATAATAACACCAAATTAGAAATCTTAATCAAACATTATCCAAATTTCCTTTTCCAAAAACATAGAGTCCATCTGTTCCAAGATAATCAGGCTAGAATCACACTTAAGTAGCCCTTCCTTCATGTGAATCCCAAAATTAGGCATGCACCACTATTAGAGTGGCTGTGAATACCAGGCACATACCATTCCCTTGAATGGCTATAAAATCCATAATCCAAGGTGCACCAAGACTAACGTCTACTGCTGTTAGCAGGCAGATTCCCAAGTCTTTCTTTTTCATTATACATAACATATAATAATGATTCTCATAAAATATACCAATATATCATAAATAAAACATAGAATTGCATCCTTAGAGAAAATAAAGATTTATTCAGAAAACCTTTCATTTCATCTCTTACTCAGTCATTCACAATTCAAATGCGAAGCAAATCCATACCAAGCTATAAACCATTAAGTATATCAAATCGTTTTAAAATAAGATTCATTTTCCTAAGTTTAATAGGAAACCAATATAACAACAATTACTATACTTTTGTGAAAATCCAGTCATTGTCTCAGTGGTAAATTTTGAATAAAGAGACTACCAGGTTTAAATCAAGATTCTAAGATGTACCAAATCATTTGCACACACGCACACATACACACACAGATATATATATATATTGAAAACTAAGATAGGGATAAACTATCTACTCACAGTTCACCAGCCCAAAGGTGGAATTTGATCCTATGGAGCTCTAAGGCTCATAGAGTAGACATTGGAGTCATCTATCATCACAAATATGATAAATTAATCGAATATTAGTTACTAATACAAAGGGTTATCTCCAAACCCTTAAACTCCAAAATTCCCAATTCTCTAACCTAAGGTTCATGAGGAACACCCCTAACTATGCTAGGTTCAGAAATCTTAGGAAAAGAAAAGGAAAAAGTGTTAAGAATTACCTTTAGGAAGCAAATGAGGATGAAGGTGGGGGTAGGTTTTGTGATTTCTCCTCCCCCAAGCTCCAAGCTCAACAATGGAGGAGGTAGAGATAGAAGGGGCGGATTAGAGGATGATTTGAGGTAGATTAAAGTGTTTAATCGGTGTTTATGAGTGGTTTAAGTGAAAGAAGTTGATAAGGAAGGACTAGGATGAAGTTTGGGTGAGTTTTGGAGGAGAGGGAGACGAGTTCGGGGGAGAGGAGAGAGAAAATGTCGAGAAAATAAGAGAGAGAGAGAGAGAGAGAGAGAGAGAAAGAGTGTCGCAGGTGGTTATATAGACGCCTAATAATCGATTACAATTTTTTATAATTGATTACCTGGCACCCAAAATTGCTAATCGATCACAAGCCTGTGTAATCGATTACCACAGAGCGTGTGGAACCTTGGGAACCCATTCAGCCTTATGTAATTGATTACGTAATCGATTACTTAAAGAAAAACGTGATCTTCGTATCATGGTCCCTGGTACAACAGGGAAAATGCAACACCAGATCACCTCAAAACAGACTCACAGCTTGGAGACATGGGTATCATACACTTATTTACATTTCTTAACTTTAAGTTAATAACTTTAAAATATAAATATAAATATAAATAAGGAAATACCCCCTATTTGGATTCAATAAAAATATCCAAAAATTCAAAATCCTTAAGATTCAGAATCCAACTTTTGGATTTTAGTTCAATTCTGCAAAAACTTGCGTTTTTATAAACCGGTGGGTTGAAATTGAAGGGTTTACTCGTTCCCTCAAATTCATTAAAAAGTCCTTTTTCAACTTATTGATGCCCAAGGAACCATTACCGAGACTTTTGATCTTAAGAAAATGCCTCAGTACTATAACTCTCCAAGGAGGCATGGGGTTCAAATTCAGAACTTTCAAGACTCGATATCGACAGATCGCTGCAACTCATACTGGGGTATTACATAAATGAATGCAAAGGGCATGAAAAGTTTGTTCCATTTTTTTGTAGCAATTAAGCTAGGATGTTGACAATGGACAAGAACATGAGGTCTAGAAACAGAGTGTGAGAGGGAAGGAAGAAGGAAGTCATTGTTGTAAATCATGGGATGCCATAGGTAGAGAACAAATTGGAAAAAAGAGAGGAAAGTAAATTATTAATAAAGAAAATTAGCATATCATTGATCTGGTTGCTGGTGACGATAATGGCAGGGCACTCCAATGTTTGTAAGATATCGGCTTGTCATTCATAGGTGGGCAGGGGTAACAGGAATGGTGTTGGGCAGTGGGGAAAGGGTGGTTGTAGTGGAGGATAATATAGGTAAATCACTTAGATATAAATATTAAAATATAAGTATAAATTATTATAAATTTATTTTTTATAATAACATGTTTTAATCTCAAATGTTCATTAAAGTTTTAATGGCTAGGATTCAGTGACCACCATGGTCACAAACTCAACCATCCCATGCAAGAAGCTGCCTCCAAACAAAATCAAGATTCAAAAACTAGGGCAACTTGTAAAGGACTACATGTCCTGCATTACAATATTTGCATATTCCCAGGTGCTTAAGCCATCTGATAGCATTTAACTACCAAAACACATAATGTAGCTTGCTTCCATCACTGCAGATGCCATACTCTCGGCATCACATACAGCTCAACATACCTAATAACTCACCTTTACTAGTTCATTCCACCATAAACACCAACAATCTAGCTCACACCTAAATACACCATACCCCCCCAAAGTTCATAGTTGAATTTACACATACACATAGGAAACGTGCCAAATTCATAAAAAATCAGTTCATGCTGCAAATCGAAGAGGATTCTACAACTGAGCATCAATGTGATTAGTGAAACAAAGATTCCCAATTCCCACTAACGTCATCAATAATGCATAATGTTCTCAAGGCGAAACACAATGCTATCCCAGGGACATATGAAATGATACCAGTGTATGGAAACAACTGGATTTGTTTCAAAACATATTAGAGAAAGGAACATACTAGCATTACTATGAAAACATCTCTAAGATCATGACCCCATTTAGATTGTATACTACCATGTTAGGGGGTAAGGAAAATTGATACACCATCCTATGATCCAAAATATTAGTCGAAACTTGATAAGAAAGATGAGATAGTTCCAATCCGGGTCTTTATTATAAAAGATTTTATGGTTCCTCTCATGTCAAATCGACCATATTACCACAAAGAAGAGAGTATACCACATTTTCTTTTTAATGCGGCTCCGGCAAGTATATCGAATTGTACGAGTAATAAAGTGATAAGTGAAGTATCGTTCCCACGAGGATAGATCAAATACTGAATAGTCTAAGGGATGACTATTTAGACAGAATAAATTCACAGATGCAGAAAATTAAAATAAAATTTAAAATAAAATAAATAAACAAAAGAGTAATGTAAACTGATGCTGATGGGGTAGACAAATGCAATGCAATGGAATGGATACTAGAGCTAATTAATTTCACCTATCATAGACGTATTTACTATGAATTTCCGTTAATCGATTTCTATCCTAATTAACTCACGATTGGTTCCCCTTAATTTATTTCTAGCCTCTCTCGAGGTCAAGCAATACTCTTTATCCTAAATTGATTGCCTAATCTCTTAGCACAAACTAAGCTAGGAAAAGGTTGAAGCTCTATACATTCCTATGTCGACCACATGAATCGCGTTTGTCTATCGCTAGTTTTCGCTCAGCTCACGGTGTCTATGTTAAGAGGCTCTATTCACAAACCTTCTCTCAAGCTATTATAAATCCCCAAATCAATTAATTGGTGATCAAGCAATTAAAAGCATAAAACACAAACAAAAACACTAAGCAATAGAAATAAAAAACAAGATTAACATTAATCCATAAGTAAAATTATCATACAAAAAGGGTCCATTAACGCCTAGCAAGAGAAACTTAGATCATGACTGAAGAGAAGAAAACAACGAAAGAATATAAAGATGAGAAGATAGAAGAAACAAAAGCTATAAAGTATTGAAGCTAGAGACAAGAGATTCAGAAGGTGTGGATCTCTCCGTGTTGAAGTTAAGCTTGGAAATCCTTGACTCTTACCTTCAATTTCTCTTGAGGAAGTCTTCTATCTTGGGAAGGGTGTATGAGTGTCCAAGGATCTTTTTTCTGACCTGCCTTTTATAGTCTACGAATCCCTTTTCTTGAATTTTGGCCAGAACCAGCAAATTGTTGCAGATGAGGTCGTGCTATAGCATAACTAAAATACCTGGAGGCAAATGCCGTCGTGCTATAGGGCAAGGCAGTACGCTATAGCGCACTCGCCTAACATCGCTAACCTCTTTTACACACTTCCAAGCTCTGTAGTGGTTAGAATAGTTGGAATTTGGCCTCGAAAGTAGAAATAGTGATTGTAGATCTTTAAGTAAGCTTTTAACACAACAAGAATCACCTCAATCGGAGTTCTGTAGCTCAACATACAAGTGAAAGAGTGATGAAAGGTCAGACTTGACAGCATCAGAAACAAGATAAGGCTTCAATATTGTTTCACCTTTTTCTCCAAGGAGACTCGAGAACTAGAAAAAGTGTTCAACATCAAAGCTGGAGATCTTCTTCTCTTCTTTTCAAAGAATCTTGAATCATCATAATCTGAGTTCTAGAGAGTTAGATATCAAATTTTCAATGCTGAAAGGTTTTGATTTCATACAAGCTAAACTCTCTCATAGCTCTAAATTCCAACTTAAGCGCTTGTATCTGATGACAATCAAAATAAGCCCAAAATAAGTATCCAAAATATAAGAAAATAACAGAAAATAAAAATACCACCTAATCTCAACTACTTAACTAAAATAAAATAAAATAGTAACTAAACTAAACAACTACATCCTAAATTAAATGAAAACTAACTAAAAATACAACTCACCAATAGGAGTTATCACTTTTGAAAGCCATGTAGTCTAACTCCCATCCAAGTTTCAAAAGAGGACCGAGGGCAGCCGGGGCAATACCATGAAAAACCTTACTAGTTAATTACAGCAAACCTACTAGATAACTTGGCAGAATAAGTGACTGATAAACTCTATTTCTTGGTCACAAATAGGACAACCACAACTTCCATCATCAAATAAAATTGAATTTTCTAAGATGGTCTTTAGTATTTAGTCTATCAAAAAGAACTAATTAGGACAGAAGTTCAGCATTTTTTTGTTGGGGCATAGATATAGTTCTTTGACTTACTAGAACTTATCTCTACCTCAAAGAGGAAGATAATTAAGAGATAGAGTTTCAACATAATTTGAGGTGTTAAAAGTTTCAAACCATGGTTGAACTTGTTTGTCATTATTAAAAAATTGCTTTTTTAAGAAAAACTTTTAACTATAAAATATTTTAAATATAAAACAAACTAACGGACCATACACTCAATGACAGTATCTTATAGGTGTTGCTAATAGGAGTTTCAATGCTAGTACCTTGGATCCAAACATGTTGACGATTTTTTTTAAAGTAAATTAACCCCTCAAAGTGGTCCTTATCGATTTTTATATTAGACAAATTAGTCTCTAATAAAAATAAATTGACAAATTGGCCCCTAACGTTTTAAAACGTTGGACAAATTAGTTGCTATAAAAAATAAACTGACAAATTAGTCCCAATCTTTTAAAATCTCAGACATTTTAGTCCTTCCATCAAATCTCTTCGTTAAATGCTATGATGTGAACCATTAAATAGTTGACGTGATATCGTTATCTCTCACCCTATCTTCCTAATCACTTCTATTTATTAAAATGACATCGTTTTGGCAAAATTCCTCTCATTTGCATATCAAATTAGAACATACAATTTAGCATATTAACTTAAAACTCTATCAAAACGACGTCATTTTAATAAGTGAGAGTGACTAGGATGATAGGATGGGAGATAACAACATCATATCAATTACTTAATGGAACTAATTTGGTCCAATATTATCTCTAGATCATTACATGGTCCAACACTATAAGCTGTTGGATTCGGTTTACCGACAATTTTATGGCTAAGATCAAAGGTATGCCTATATAGACCTTATTGATCATGAAACATATGAAGTTCTGCAAATGTATACCCCATCTCCCTCCTCTCTGCCCATTGTTTTGCAAATCAAACACCACCCTATGATTACTCTTTCTTCCATTTGCAGCACCCGGTAGGCCTCTCAACTTCAACATTCAACAACTCCCTCTTCTTTTTTGGTGGTTAAAAAAAGAAAGAAAGAAAAAATCTGGTTTAAAAAAAACTGATATAACAAAAATATTGAGGTGAAATGGATTAAAGCATAAATTGGTTATGGCTTTATATCAGGACTATAGATCAGATATAATAGAAATATTGAGGATGTATGGCTGATGACAAATTCTTGTGTTTTAAAATGTTCTTACAATATCACATTTATTTGGTTGGTTCAAATCGTGGATCATGTTTTCCTATTATGTTCATGTTGTGTAACCCAGATTGGTTACTTTAGCATCCAAGGGATGAAAATCAGCGAGACTATTTCTATTGACAAGCTAATGGCAAATATTACTCGAAGGTTAGATTCAAAAAACAGGGATAAGTTTATTCACAACCTAACCATATTTCCTTGAAGATTCCAACCTTCTTTTTTCAAAAAAAAAAAAAAAAAAAAACTACTCCTTCTTCCTTTACTCCTATTCCTTGATCTCCCCCATAATAGGTTCTACAAGCCCATCCCCACACAGATCATTAGATCAATGACCTCAAGGATGTCATCCACCTTAACTTCTCCTTCAGGCCTCAACGACTTCAAGGGTTACAGATTTGCACTTTAACAAACTCTGGGATGACATCTCCGACATCCTCTCTGAGCTACGCAGCGTCAATTATGTCATTGGTTCACTGCTCGAATGAGTCCCGCCATTGCTGATAGAGAAGGCCACAATATTTGGGGTAACACTTGAATGCTCCCATTTAATTAAAGTCTATATTCGCATAAATGTTATCTCAGTCATAGGATTGTTATTGGACTAATCTAACGGTTCACAATGTTGGACCATGTAATGGTCCAAAATAGTACTGGACCAAATTAGATAGCACCCATTATTTATGCATTGGTATTAGTATTTGAGGCATTGTTTCACTTAAATACAAGTCTGCAAAGTCTCCCCCAACCCCTTCTTTTTTGCAAAGTTGGCAAAGATTTTGAAAAACAAATGGATCTTCTAGTTCATGGCCTTACAACTTTTCCTTATTTGTCCTTGCTACTCGATAAGCACACCCACATGGCCCATTTTCTCCATGGACACCGCAAAGTCTCTAAAAAATAGAGCAGGCCACTTGTTATAATTGTTGATTAGTGAAGCAATCATGTTGTCACCCAAGAATGTGTTGATGGTAGCTAAGAAAGTGTGAATTGAGATTGAGGCATGAGAGGATGGATTTGTAATAGGTGGAGATGATAATGTTATAATTAGGGAAGTGGCAGTGGAATAATAGTAGAGAAAATTATTAAGGGCATAAAGTTATTTTATATATTTTTTAAATTTATAAGGGATGTTATTATAATGACTTATAAACAATTAAAAGAAGCAGTTGTATTTTAAAATTTAAAAAGAGGCAAATATACTTTCAATAGAAGGCTAGTATAATTTGTCCTAAATATTTTATATTTTTCAATATAAAAGTGTGAATCAATAAGCATTTGTGGTCTAAATTTCGGTTGAGTAGAGACTACTCTTATTCCAAGATGAACATAATTATATATCTTCTCTAAGAATTCGAATAGAAGTCATAAAATTACTCTGGGCAAAAATCAATTATATGAGTAACACCTGTTTGAAGTCCCTAAAAATGTTTGAATTTACATTTCAATTTTTGTTTTAAACCACCAATATCTATAGTTCATAAAACTTCAACTATGTGACTAAAGTCAGTGGATTCACTATAAAGATGAAACTCTCCCAGCATTATTTTTAACAAAACTCAAAACTAAGACAGTAAGACCTTATTTAAAGAGAATAAATACCAAATCATTTGAATCAATCAAACGTTAATACGTATCTAAAATATTGATTCCCTCATGTTCAAATTAAAATTCACCTAAAATTATAGTCTATTTTTAGCTTATTAATATTTAATAATTATTTTATTTTAAACCATTTTTACTGATGAATTCAAATTGCTTATATAACCAATTTTCATTTGCTTATAAGAGTTGTTTCTTAAAATTTGAAGTTAGCTGTTATTTTAAAAAGATTAAAATTACTTTCAATCTTAATTCCTTCTTTTTAGGTGAGTGTTTTAGTTGATGGTAAAAATATATTTTTTATCAATCATTAATGCTAATTTATTGTCTGAGAAACTCCGGTGCTTCGAAAAAGTGCAATTTAAGGCAAAGCGTGACTATTAGAAATCAGTGTATAAAGGGATAAAATTCTGATTTAAACAAATGCACAACCAACCGCTGTAATAATACAATCTTTTTCCCCTTTTTGGCCCATTCAGTATGGGACCAATCATGAAGAGCATACAAACAAGTTCAAACAGGGTGCCGGTAGACAAAGGTCGAAATATATGACTCTATATGGGATAAGTGAGAAGAAGAAAAGCTACAGGAAAGAGAGCACAATAGGATTTGCTCCCCTTGGAAAATTAAGGGGAAGAACTCAAACGGCTTCTTCTAAGCAATCACTGTTATCAATTTGATAACGGTTGACATATGTGACAACATGTACAGATTCTTCGAATATACCTAACTGGGGACAAGACACAATATACGCTGTGAACGACAATTGCTGCAAACTCACTGAATACATCCTATAAGACTCTGACAATGGAATAATGATGGGGAGAAAGACAGAAAACTTCTCTTTCTACCCTTTGCTTTATGCTATTCTCTCTTTCATTTTGCATTCTTTGGTTTGCTTTGGGTTTATCCTGGTTTTTTTGTTTTGGTTGTTGCTGATTGGGTTTGGTATTTAACACATGTAGCCCCTGCGGCAGCTAAGAACACCAGCACCAGAGGTAATGGTTCCAACCAAAGAAGAGGATTTGGCAGCAAGACTTGAGGCTCTGGCATAGCTTGATGCAGCTCCAGCTCCTGATAAAGTGAAAAAGGCTCCATTCAGAAGAAGGTCTCCCTCTGACCTCCAATTCCACTGTTTCCACACATTTTCCCCTGTATCCACCCTCTTTGTAACCTGCACACATCAATTTACACCCCATTTTATTAAGAGTAGAAATGAGAGAAATGAATGAGTTCAAATATTAGATGATAATGAAGCGCTAAATAAAATTGCGCTGTTTACTTATAGAATGACAATTCAAATAAATAAGCTGAAATATCACTCTATAAGTTTGAAAAGTATAGTCACACTGGATGCTTTACAAGCATCTAGTGCTAATAATTTCTAACGATCAACGGATTGTGACTACAAGCATTTACACACTTTAAAAGATGTTACCTCCTTAGCAAAAGGGTTCTGAGGGGCAAGGTATCGGTTGCCCTGGCTGTTAATTGTGGGATCAGCACTGCCACCAATTGCATACATCTCCCAGTGGGTGTAGTCATTGTTTACCACGTGGAAATACCCATGTCTGCACCTGCAATATCAATAATCCGTCTCCACTAGTTGATAGCCAATAGAAGTTTTGTGGCATCTATGTACTCATGATCAGAAGTGACTCCAAAATCCAGATACATGTGCTGGACAAGGTATAGACCATTTTTTTGGCCAACAGTAATGGACCAATTATGACATGTTTTTTCCCCCAATAATGGGCCTCGTATATCAGATAGAAATCCTGAAGCATGGCATGACGCGTAGCTCAAGTTGTCATTTCTTAGTTGACCTTAAAAGGCCCAACATAAATGATTATATATAATAAGGTCTAAGGCCCAAACCCATTGACAAAAAAAAGGCCTAAACCCAACATAAATCATCATATATATACCAAAAAAAGGGCCTAAGGAACTTGCCAGATCAATTGAAATGACCAAGAACATTAATAACATTGGCATTTTAGATGTTACCTTGGCATTCTTTGGATAAGACCCTCTCCAAAATGGTTGTAGGCAATAGTTACTTGCATCTGCTTGTCTCGGACATAGGAGTCACTGTGACCAAGTAGCATAACCTGTATAATTTTTCAAATCAATGAACTTGATCAGTCAGCTCTTTTATTTATTTTAAACCATCTTAATTACCCAAGACCTTGGAGCATGGGGGGTATGCATTACCTCATTATGGTGGGTAAAGTAGTTGTTGGAAATGGTAATGGCAGTCGAGCCCATAATGGCATCAATGAGGCCATCCGCGCAATTAGATAGCGAGTTGTGGTCAATCCAAATGTGACTCGAACCAAAAATTGAGATCCCATCCCCATCAGCCATGGTCCTCCATCCATAATGCGTGGGCGAGCTGCGAACCATTGCATTACCGGTTGACTTGCAATCATGGATATGCAAGCCATGGATGATGACATTGGTGATGAACTGGAGGGTAAGGCAAGCACCATAAGCAATGTGCACATTAACACCGCGGCCATCAATGGTCTTGAAGCTGTTCATTATTAGCTCTTGTTTCAGAGTGATGACCATGTCCCTCTTGAAGACAATCCACAAGGGCCTGTCTTGGATGACGGCGTGGCGGAGAGTGCCTGGTTTGGGGTTGACAGGGTCATCGTCACCTGGGTCGGTAACAACATAGTACCTTCCGTCACGGCCACCGATGGCGTTGCGTCCGAAACCAATGCCGCAATCGGCCAAGCGCTTTCGGCGAGCGTACCAGCGGCGGTCGCAGCGCCAGCAGTCGTCGATTGGGTTCCCAGTCCCGCACGAGAAGAAATTCAGATTCCTCCTTGCTGTGTGATTGCGAATGCTCCTGCATTCAAATTCATGGAAGTAATGTTGTCAAAAGAAATGTTACTCATCCGGGATAATATCGTCAAAGATTTTGACAGATATTATGGGAGGTGTTGGGTAAAATAAAATAGTAGGACCCACTTATTTATTTAATAGTTAATAGTATGTAACGTTATTCTCACAACTTGATTATGGCAAAAAATTCTAACTCTAGCTGTTTTCTATTGTTAATACCAGCAAAATCTTTCACTACTGCATTTATTATAGCTGGCGTTTGAAGAATAAGCTTCATTTTGCTATGCAATTACATTATTAATCCATTCATACTTCATTAGAATTTGATGGGGAAAATGACAATTTCAGAGCTTAAACTATAGCAGCGCATAATTAGGTGATAATAAAATAAAAATTTTATATTATTAAGTTCTGAAATGAATATCCTATAAACATATGAATAGATAGTTAATGGTTTAATATGGAAGTTATAAACAAAGCATGTGGGACTATTTGTGCTTTTGATTATAAATTTCCGACCGTAGCTGAACTAGTGGGTCATGTGGGTCTGCAATTATGCATACGGATAGGATGATACGATCCATACGGAAAATGGGGATTGACATCTTCCCCTCAGCTTCTCTTCAGGAAATAATTTCTGCCTAGAACTTGGGCTGTCGGTGTTAATGGCCTAAAGTTCATGGAGGTTACATTGAGTAACATATAATTGTGTCAGATATCAGTTGCTAGATCAGCCAAAACATGACTGTGTAGAAGATGTTATGGTTAAACTAGATCTAATGTGCAGTTTGGAGCTTGTGATTGTAGGTACAGGCTGGAGAGGGTAGCTCATTCATGTGGCATACCCCACCTTGTTGGATAAGGTGGAAATCGCATAAGTTCCAAAGAGTGATTCGATTATTGTACATTAGATTTGGTTCTGTAGGGGAAAGGCAACAAATGACACACGAGAGTTTTCACCACTGATTAATAAACTTGGTAGGACCAAATAAATCATGTGCAACAGATGATACAATTATTATATCCATTGGTATTGAAGACTTCGAAGTACATCACTGATTCGCATCATCAATCTTTGAATTCCCTGCCAATTGGGCAATTTGATATGCATGTTTCTGTTCTATTGCGTTACCACCTACTGAATTCCCTACAACTTTTTGCATTTTCTTAGCTGTTATTAGGCCTAGAAGAAAGAAACTTTCACCTACTGTCGACCAATGAATGTGAGTAGGGAAGAAACTAAGGGACCACTGAAATACAAATGTAAGGAGAAAATTAGATCATTAGTATGCATAAGAAAATGATGATTTAAACAAAGCTAGAAAACGCGGACTTAGGTATGAAAGGGTATTTATACTTGGAAACAAAATTTGGATAAGGGAAAGAAAAAGAATCAAAATATATTATAAGGAACATGGCCGGATCTGGCGACATGAGCATGTGGTGAAGCTGGCAAATAGAATATAGGGACTCCGGCTTTTAAAATAGATATATCGTCTACAAAGAAGGAACATGGTGGTTGATTTATTAGAACCATTAAAGGGAGCTTGATAAGGTGAACGACTAATTAAAGCAAGAATTACATTTCACAGGAGGGAGTAAAACCAAAAAAAAAAGAAAAAAAAATGGAGATAGTGAGAATTTGGAAGATTTATGGTGCCGTGGGTGAAAAGGAACAGTAGTCATATGTCTGAAGGTCATTTAATAATAGGGAATCAATTAAAATACTTTTACTTTATGCACAACTTATAAACTTTTAATTAAATGGTCCTGCCCACACAATTCGAATTTCCAACAAGGTGATATTTGCTGAAATGAACAATTTTGTCTAATTTTCCTAGTTTTAATGATGTATGTGATTTACGGGTGGTATCTTAATTATGCTAACGAGGCATGAATTTTGGGTTAAGCCCAAGAAGAAATGAAAAAGTCACGTAGCTAGCGTCATGACAAAGCAATAGGTTGAACCAAACATACAAAGCATAGCAGCTTTCAGTTACCATTTAAACACTAGCAGTGACCGTCTTAACTGGGCTTTCAATTCACTAGGCAAATGACCGCAGGAAAGGGATGAGAGGGACATCTATTTTCTCTCTATATTCTATGAAAGGATTCGAGATAAGTTATCAAGGGTATTTTCCTTATTTTCTGCTGGACTTCAGTTACTGTTAATAATTAAAACCAGCAACCAAGTCGGTTTGCTGTGCTGAATACGCTGATAGCGAACACTGGTCATGTGAGTCCTTTTCCCTATGCCCAAGACAAAAATAAACTAAGACACTAAGCACATGGCATATGCTGTGAAAGATAGGTACCAATAATATAACTGGAAAAGTAAGGAAATATAACATGCTTATAGTTTTATATACAGAGAGGATTAAATGAGAGAAATAATTAATTATAAAAGTAAAATGAATAAATATTGATTATTAAATCTTACATAAATAATTAAAATTAAAATATAAAATTATATGATATTTTTTAAATAATTATATAATTTTTAAATAATTTTAAATCTTCACTATCTATATATAATTATATGGTCAGATTAACTCTTCTTAATTTTATAATAAATTACTCCTATCATATATTACACCTCACCTCTTCTATACATGCACATATATTTATAAATATTATAAATGTTGAGAGAGAGAGAGAGAGAGAGAGAGAGAGAGAAATATTACATATCAACCATAGAAGCTATCTCCTCTGGGTTACCAACAGCGTGCTCATTCAAAGTGTCATCTGACCTGAAAAATCGTAACAAATATATCAGCTGCTTGAATCAGGAAACAAAGGTACAATATTGAAACTCCCCATCGCAAAAACGACACCATTTAGTTTCTGAAATGACATAATTAACCTCCTTGCGTGCAGAAACTTCAGATACAAGCAAAATTTCGCGTAAAATGCCGCTGAATTCGAAGTTCGAGCTTAAAGCACATAATTACCCAAAAATTAAAACGAAAAATAAATAAAGAAGGTGAGAATAAAAGTGGGTGATCTCAAGGTGAACGCTTTCCTCGTGAGACGAAGGAAGGAAACATGGAATGAATAAACTAACGTAACAGAATTAACGGTTCGGATTTTTCAAGATCCGATCTCAAGGGCTCAGAATGTTCCTACACCCGCTGCTCCAACATATCCCAATCCATGTTCTCATTACAAGTCCATCGAAGTCGTTGAACGTGTAATAAACCGCGAAAGCTGAAAAAAGCAGCTCAAAACGGTAGTAACTAGTATAAACGACACTAACCTCTCCCCCACTGACGAGTTCTTCAAGCTCTGCAAGCTCCCTGTTCCCACATTGCCCCTGTTTTCACCGAAATTCAGAGACACCAAAAGTCACAAAAAAAAAAAACACTCCCATTTTCTATACCAAAATTGGTTAAACACCCCAAAAAAATAGAAAATTATTAAAAACAAAAAAAGAAGGAAATTTCACGGACTCGTTAATTGAGGTGGCGCAAGCTGAGAGCATCGCCATGAGCAAAAGACAAAGCGTGAAGCATTTCATGGAAACCTCCATTTATGCTTGTTTCTACCCTCTCTCTCTCTCTCTCTCTCTCTTCTTTGTGTTTTTGTGATCACTGATCAGCGTGTGTTTAGTGGAGTTAGGGGCAGAATGGAGGGGGAGTGGGGAGGTTTATATAGCGAATGGAATGAGAGAATTAAGAAGAGAAGGAAAACGAGAGGGAAGGAACGTGGCGCAGTGTGGGGCAAAAGTCTGCGCTGCCCAAACACACTTGTATATTGGTATCTAACCATGAGACCCTTAACCATGGTTAAGTTACTAAGCCATTTTCAAACAACCCGGTTTAACCATGTTATCACCCATCGCCTAACCGTCATCAACTGCTTTTGCTTCCTCTCTCTCCGATGTGGCATGCGCAGCGTCGGTCACTCACGTGCCATGCCCCTCTCGGACACACTGGCTTTGCACCTTCTCCCTTCCCTCGGAGAGCCACTTATTATTCCAGGGAGGCCTTTATGGCTTTTATTTTTATTTTTATTTTCATTTTTTTTGGTAGATTGTAAATTAACATCTTTAATTGATTCCTCCCTCGTTTATGGGTGAGTTTGTTTGAGATTTTTTTAACAAAAAATTATTTTTTTATTGAAAAAATTAATTTTTGTATATTTGGTAATTTTTAAAAAATAATTATATTTTTTAAAAAATTTATTTTCAATTTTTTATAAAAATTGAAAGAATAATTTTTAAAAAAATTAATTTTTAATTTTTTTAATTATATATAAAATTTAAGTTTTAAAATTTGAAACAAATGCACCCTATATCGATGCATCCATTTTATTTTTTAAAAAAAATAATTGTTTAAATACTAAAAAGAATCATTTTTTATACAAGTTGCTTATTTTAATTTTTACTCAAAACTTAAAAATAAATTTTTTTAAAATTTTAAGTAAAAAATGAGATAAATAATTTCTATAAATATAAATTTTTTTAGCTAAAAAATCATTTTTGGGTAAAAAAATGACTTAAACAAATGCACTTTTTTTCTTATGTTCTAAGAGTCAATTCCATGTCAACAAAGGTTTGATGCAGAAATAAATAAGTTATACTCTCAAGAAGAGGATTAATGTCCAAAGTCTAGAAAAAAATAATGACTGAGAGAGTTTCTTATCATAATAATACTACTCAAGAATGGAAACATCTTGAAGAGAAAAATATTCAATTCCATTAAAAAGAAGGTGAATTTAGAATTTAGTGGAATGGAATCAAATTGTTTATATAATATAAATTTGGACATTGGGATTGAAATTATAATAATATTTTCTTTTAATTTTAATAGTTAAAAATTGGAATTAAATTATAAGCATAAATTTAATTACCATTTTATTATTTAATAGTGTGATTCAAAATTTAAAATTTGTAAAAATATTAATATAATAATTTTTTTAATACTATGGCAATATTTTATTATAAATATATTTTTAAAAATTATTTATATGTAAAATAATAAATTAGAATTTATGAAACTTCTTGTATTATAGTTAATAATAATATTAAATTTTAATAAATATGATTGTAATCAAATAAATGAGAAAGAGAGAAAATTATAAAAACTTTAATAAGGATAAAGAAATTTAATTTTTCAATAATGCTACAAAATAACAATAATATAAACCAACAAGCATTGAAAGTAATGATAAACAAACTGCACTTTTAAGGAGTGGACCAAGATTCTATCCTTAAAGAAGATAATTATTGAAAAAATCTCTTAATCTCCACATTAGCAAGGGTAGAGATACTTAAAATCCAAGAAAAAAAAAAACAAAATAGTGTAGCTAGAATTTTCGACAGAATAGCAGTGGTAGTAGAGTCCATTTTTTCATTCAAAAGTCACTAATTATGTTATATTAATTTAGCACTTAATATTTAGAAAAAGATTATGGCTGTCTAGCAATTTTCTTAATTTTTAAATTTTGGAGTTGCTAATTCTTAAGATATATGTTAGAAATTAAAAAATGCTCATCTTAATTGTTTTCTAATTCTATAGAATTGGCTTTTTGAATTATAGTTATATATTATTCTAAATATAAAAATTGGTGATTCTGTTATGGTAAAGATCATTTCACCATAACTTATCCCAATCCTTCTTCTTTTCTTTTCTCTCTTTATTTTAATCTTCCCTTTTATGAGTGTCATTGAGAGGGCTATTATTCTTCTTTTTTAGTGCATGGTAGCCCCATTATTTTCTTTTTTGTTCCTTTGGATTTTCTTATCTAATTACTAGCTCAAATATACTAGATCTTAAACATAATTGACCTTATCTTCTACTTTTCTCAATGGCAAATCTTGTTTCTTTTCTTTTATTTTTGTTATCCCCTTTGTGGTTGTTTTAGCTCTCCTTTGTAGGTATTTCTATTTTGATAATTTTTGCATATATATAACAAAAATATTCAAATATATTTAAAAAAGATATGTAATATATTCTTCAAGTTGTAATATTTTTTTTATTTAGATTTCTAATATGAAATATGCTTATATATCAATAATCTTCATCAAATAAGGAGCAAAGTCATGGATTAAAAATAAATAATTTTTATTTAAAAATTATTAAAATTTAAATACTAAATAAAAATTATTAAAAAAACCTTTAATCATGATTACATTTAAGAATTAATTTTACAGTAATTCATCTAAAGATATTGAATGATCCAAAATACAAAATAATGTAAATGTTCATGGCACATTAAAAGTGTATATAGATGAAATACTACAACTAAAAATATGCTATATGTCAAAATTTTTGGTAAAAATTGAAGCCAATGCTTGGTAACTTAGCTTCACCTTTTTTTAAGTATAATTTTAATATATTGTCAGTATAAAATATTTTTATACTATTATCCAATTAAAACCTTTTATTTGTATGACTATTTAAGTAGTAAATAGTCATACTAAATGTTTTTACTAATGTGATAATATTTGATTGGATATTTATATAAAAATTATTTATATAGATAATACATATAAATTAAAATTTTTTTAATAGATTTATTTAATTTTATTTAATATTTTCTTGGTGTGGATGCGGTTTCTGTACTATTTATGAGGATACACGCGGTGCGATGCTACTCCGCTGTTTGTGAGACACGTGGAGGAAGAGTGTGGCGTTGAGATATCTGTACGAATCGTCTTATTTTTTATAACAACCTGTCATGTTCTTTTTTTATACCAAAAAAATAAACAAAGACAAAAGACAAATAATTAAGCCACTGACAGGTGTCCTTCCGGGAAGCATGGTGGTTTAGTTTGAAATTTGTTGGATCACCGCTTCATCCGGTAGCTGTCTATAATCTAAAAACAATTGAAGTAAAAAATAATTTGTAATGTACTTTTACTTTTGACAAAAATAAATAATTAAAAATATGGATGAGAAAAGTGTTATGATTTTTGCCTATCGTGTTCTGAAAATTTTCGTCAAGGAATCAATAAAATAAAAGAAAAGGTATCAAACCATCCTAAACTTTTACTCTTTTTGTAAATTACTACCACAAACTTTAAAACTTTCTTAATTAATTCCTAAATTTTGACTAATACTTCAATAAACCCTTCCATTTTAAATTTGTTGATGCAATAATGGTAATATTACACGAAAGCACATTAACCATTGCATTAAATTTAGACAATTGGTTAATTTATTTATTATTCAAATCTTAAATATTATTGAATAGCTAAATTAATAAATAAAATTTTCAAAAATTAAAAAATAAAATAAATTGTATTTTAATAAAAATTACTAATTCGATACAATTTGATAAATAATATTATAAATTAATCAATCGTATATATTAATGAATGGAAAAGAGCTTACAATTTATAATAATTATTAATTTAGCAAATTTTTTGCAGAAGAATATATTGGATTACATGTTAAAGTTCAAGGACAAATTAAGAGGACTATAAAGTTTATGGTGGTAGTTCGCAAAAGGGTATAAGTTCAAAATGTTTGAATGTTTTTTTTTTCCCATAAAATAAAATTAGACTAAAAGTAATTTTTTATGTTTTAAATACATTAAAAGCTTTAAAAATTTTTAAACTTTAAATTTTTAATATCTTAACTAACTTCCGTTAAATTTATAATAAAACAAATTTGTAAAGTTATGGAATTTTTTAAAATTTATTTTCTGAATTTACTTATTACAATTACTTAGTAGTAACTGAGTTGCACTTTCAAATAGAACATTAATATTTAAATTAAAAAAAAGATGATTATTGAAAAGATCTTTTAGTCATAACAATAGTTAAGAGTTTAATCTCGCAATTACCATTGTCCAAGGTTTATTAAATTTTAATTAATTTGATTTGAGAACTTTTATGGTATTATTTATTTCTCTTTCACAAAGCTTGAACTCAAAGTCTTCTTAGAGGGAACAAATTAAAGTGTTGGCTCCAAACATGTAATACTAAGTCAATGAAGAAGTTTGATTACTGAAATTATTATTAACAAAGTTTGTCATCACATTGGGTGAAAATAATAATTAGGGAAAAAAAGGAATTTTACCCACTAAATTATAAATTATGTATACTTTAATTTTTATATTTTAAAAAAGTATAAATCGACTTCAAAATTTTTCTAAATATACATTTTAACCAAAATAAATATATTTTATCCCTCTAAATTTAGGGTTATATGCAAATCAATCTCTTAAACTTTTTAATTGTACAACCTAATACTCTAGATTTTTTTGCATGTACACTATTTTTTTTGACAATTAATGAAAAAACTAACAAAAAGATTAATTTATATATTCAGAAAAATTCAATGAATCGATTATAGTTAGGAGATAAAGCAGATTTTTCCTAATGATTATACTTCAGGAAAGAAATTAGAATAAAATATAATTTTTATTTTTTAATTCCTAGAATGGAATGGCCATTCCCTATTTCAGTTTGTCAACTTTGGAAATGAAATGGCTTTCTAAGCTATTTAATTGTTTGATATGTGGAATTTATGGGAATTGAAATCAAATTTGATCTGGATAGCATAAATACCGCTTATGATAAAAAACAATAAAATGATTAGCTTTTCTCATGTATAATCTTATGATTCACTTTTTTTTTTATATAATTTAATAATAAAATATATTCTTTTTTGAAAAAAGGCAGGCACAAGTTTATTTATGAGAAAAATTAACATGCACAGCTTTTTTTTTTTTTGAAATAATCCATTTATGGTATTTTTTTTTGTAATACTTTGAATGATGATTATGTTTACAATATGTTATTTCTTTTTTTAGTTATTCTTTTGTTCATTTACATAATAATTATGACCTTTATTAAAATTTTATCTGAATTTTCAAAATGCATTACCGCAAGACAAAAATCTAAGTAAAAAATTAAAATTTAAAAAGGCTCATAATCATAATTTTATAAAATAAATGTAAATTTAAATTTGATACACTATTAGTGTGAAAAAATTTTAATTGCCATTAATGTTTACTCTTTGCTTAAATGAGAAGAGAAAATAAAAAAAAATGAAAAGGACAAAATGGAGAGTAGGGAAAATAAAAAAAAAAAATATTTTTTTTCCTATTGCTTGAATGAAAAAAAAATGAAGACAAAGAAAATAAGAAAATTATATTTCTATTACCTGATTAAAGAGAAATATGATAAGAAGGAAAATATAATTATAATAAATTATTTGTTTACCGTTAATTTAATATATTGAAGAGATTTATATAAGAATAAAATTGATATTTTAAATAAATTCTCTTTTCTCCACTAGTTTTCTCGCCACTTTTGCAGAGAAAAGTTTTTGATAGGACTACATCATCTTTATTCTTTCTTTCCTATTTTATTTTCATATCCAATTTAGAGAACACATTAAATTCATTCCATTTTCTTTCCACTCTTTCTTTTTTTCCCTCTCCATTTTGGTTTCATCCAACAAAAGGTTAATGTCTAGCTATGCCTTGAATAGGATTGCCTCTAGAAAAGAATAAATGAGTAAAACCAAAAATAAATAAATTAAGGAGTCTTTGAGAACGTGAAATATATATAGTAATAGTAACGGTACTGGAAACTACGAAAATCTTTCATAATAAAATGGTTTGAATATATGCTTTCGCAGTTACTTAAAATGCCTTAAAATTAATAATCTTAACATTGTGTTAATTGACATCACGTTAAGGAAATTGTAGTCAATTAACTGATATTAAACAGGATTCGTTTGCGTAAGAAACACATGAATATGCCCTTTTTCTTGATTTCCTGTTTAATTTTATGCACTTCTGGAATCTCCTGTATGTATTGGAATCAAACTTGAAAAAGAGTTTGGTGATAGAAAATATAATCAGATATACACAAAGAAATTCTTTTGAATCAAACCTTTATTGCGACAGAAGCTGCTAAAAAGAGTATGATCAACTCAATCACTCCGAGCTCACTTTCATAAAGGAATGAGTAGTGAGTAGCGACAGCTAGCCAGACGTATGAGCAGACACATGCAGGGGCCAAAGTGATACTATAATGAGGACCAATGCTTATAAATCTAAAATATTTTGTCCAATTTACTCTGATCACTTCCAGTCTGAAATTATTCTTCACTCGTTCCTAATAAGTTGCAACTTTTTTATTTATAACTTCTTAGTTATCAATAGGAGTTGGCAACGTGCTAATATATAGTAAATTACTAATATCAATAAAGTATTGTAAATTAATAATTAATTAACTGCTTCCACGAATCCAACTTAAAAATGCTGGCCATTCTTCTTTGTGTGACACAAATTGTGTGTGGGTTTTTATTTATTTATTTTTGATACATTGGTAATAATAGAATTTGAACTTACTATTTAATGCATTCTATTTAAACCTCTTACTACTGGATGACTCCTAAAGGGTTAATTGTATGTTTTTGTATGTCACAAGAAGTTTAACAATTAAAGAAAAAATTAGACATTCGATGTTTGTTGAAAGATTATATTGAGGTACCAATTATGACACATTTGATTTTCTTTTAAGATTAAAAAGAAAAGGGAAAGAAATCAAAGAACAAAAGAGTACTGTCCATCTTTACTGCTAAAATGCAAGATATCAATTGTCATCGAGATAAGCATGGTGATGTCTTTGAGCTTTTGTGTTAGATAACAAGGAACCCTCTCATTTAAGCGTACTTTAATAGCAGCAAGAAAAGCATCAAATTAGAAAGTCACATGAACACTCCTCCGTAGTCACATCATTACAACTTAGCAAAAATTTCAGTGTTTTTTCTTAAAATATAGCTAGCAACAAGTTTTCACAATCTGAAATATGTCTAAGCCAACCTCAGAAACAGAGAAATGTTTTTCTCCCACTTGCTGATGCCAAAACTTTTCATCTTTAGACTCTAGTGTCTTTGTTGCTTTTAATTTTGCCATCAATTCATATCATGAAAGCGAAGGGTGTAGGCCATCCATCTACTAGTATCAGATTTTCCCACAAAAAAGGAGGATGCAAATTACCTTGCATTAGTCCGAAAGAAGGAAGAAGTAATTAAGTACAAGCAGCATATATGTTTGAAATTAAAGTCACTACAAGTCTGTAAGAGTAAACATTGTGTCTCTGCAAAAATAAAATAGCCTCCTCCAATAATTGAGACCGTGAAAAAAAAAAAATTGAAAGGATGAGTAGAGGAGGGAACACCTTTCATTTATTTATTTTTGCAATAGTAATATTGAAATTAATTTGAATTTTTGACCTTATACAATTTTTTTGCTTTGATTAACAAAGTTCAAGTTGAGAAAAGTTTCATCTCAGTCTACAGTCATATGTCTATGGATTTATATAGCATTTATAGAGATACTTATAGTTTATCTATCAATAGAAATAGTGAATTCAAGTCATACCGCAGCATAAGTTGAAGACCAACCATGAGCCAACCTCCATTGGCAACCTCATACAAACTAATCAATTTCCTATAACTTTTTCTTTTTCTTTTTTTCTTTCAAGTAATAAATACTTAGTACTGAAATATTTTTTATATGCTTGCTATATATCTCTCATTTGGTTTCTCTGCGAGTGCTTAAAATTCAAAATCTGTTGTCAACGGATACAAATTCCAGTAGTGTAGTTTAAGAAATTCACTGAGAGGGTAACTTTTCAAATTTATTAAACATATAGAAATTGAATTGTACCAGGAAAATATTGACATATAATGTTCGATTCAGGTCATATCCAATTTCTGAACTTTGAAGCCTTTTTTTTTCGCCTAATCTAGAAATATTTTGCTGGTTGTTGTCTGAGTGAACCGCATAATCTCATCGAATGTGTAGCTTCGATTTGACCCAAAATTTTAGTTCATTTCTTATTTTCAACAACCATCTCATGGCGCATGCATTGTATTTGTTCTCACAGGTCTACAGTTGCTTCCCATTTCCTATAGTATTATAGAACGTGGCTTCACTAATGAGACCGAGAACCGTTAAGATTTTTTCTGATGCTGTTCGGTCTTTTTTTTTAATGTTTTTGGATGCTGCGAGAACGGTTAGGATTAAGATACATTCAGTTTATTCCAAAATAAAGAATGAAATGTATACTCCTAAAAATTGATAGTGTAGGCCTTCAATGTCATATCCGAATTCTGAAATTTAAAGCTATTTTTGCCTACAATATATATATATATATATATATAAGCATGGTTATAGGACGATTGCACTATCTCCTCAGGAATCTGATTCCAATTTTTGACCCAAGAGTCTAGGTCATTTCTTAATTCTTATATATAGTTTCAACGACCTTATCATAGCGCATGCATTGTTTTTGTTACTTTATTCTCACAGGCCTACTTCGTCGCTTCCCATTACCCGTGCCATTCACAAATGAAACCGTGAACAATGATACTATAGACAGTAGTGACTAATTAAGATGCTTCCAATTTATTCCAAATTCTAGCACGGTTTCAGGATTGCACAAAATTCATGTATCATGCACCCAGAGACCAAAAAGAATCATTTTGGAACACGTTGACTATTGATGAACTATAGACGTGACTATAGTTGCCGCCCAGTCAAAGAGCACCACCTTATATATCATAATCAAGAACCCACTTAATACAATGCCAAATGGCTATAAGAAGCTGACTTGAATTAAAGAAGAAGAAAATTTGAGAAACATATAAATGTAAATCAGAATATGCAAGTAGATAATATATTGAATTCGTTGTAGAAGGAGGACTGGGATTCAACCCAAAAAAAAAAAAAAAAAAAAAAAAAAAAAAAACAAAGAAGAAGAAGAAGGAGGAGGACTGCTATGATAGTAAAAAGTATTCTAATTTTGTTTCTAACTTAAAGCACTTAATTAACAGGATAAATGAGAGATGCAAATCTCACACATAAGTAAAGAAAAATGTTATTTATACAATTTTTTATATTTATTATAATTTATAAACAGACAATGAAAAAGAAAAACACAAACTATGGTGTCTGTTGAAAAAGAGGGGAAAAAACAAAGTGATGAAAGATTCATGTATTTTGCTTACTCAATTGTACATGTTAACTTTTAAGCTACAAGGATCTGGTCAATGACGAAAGAGTCAAGTATTTTGCAAATTATAAGATTATATATGGATGAAAATCATATCTCGTGCACAGGGATAAGATTTCCTTCAATTTCTGTCTTAGTTTGTTTGATTCTAGTTTGGCGAGAACTGAGACCTTTTCTTGTCCCATATGACTCTAAGTATACAGCCAAACAAAAGATGCATTTTAAATTGGCCTTAATTGTATCTTTTCTTTTATCTCTTTTTTCTTTTTAGCTGCATTGGGCTTAATTTTTTCGTAGATTAACATTAAAAAAAGAAAAATTTGCTGTACTGTGACATTATGAAAATAGAATGTACCCTGGGACATCATTTTGTTTTAAAGTTATAAGGACTAAATTAAAATCAGGACAAAATCATAAAAACAAAAAGAGTAATCAATCTTTATAGGTTACTCAACTATTTTGTTAAATCAATATTTTATCAAATTCAAAAGTGTATATGGAAACTCCTATTAAAGGTGTATTTATTTCAGTTTTTGAAAAAAATATTATAAAATAAATTTTTTTAAAAATTATTCTTTTCAGCTTCTATTAAAAAGATAAAAACATATTTTTTTTAGAATTTTAATTATTTTTAAAAATTTATTCAAATATGCCAAAAATTATTTTTTAATAAAAAAATAATTTTTTAATCAAAAAAATCTTATCCAAATACACCCTAATTAGATAGATACATTGTTTCCGAGATCTTTTTTCAATAGTTTCTAATACTGGTTTCACATGCATTTCTCTTTTTTCTTTTTTCTAAATGACTACACCCGAGATCAAATGATTTCGATTGATTCTTCGTTTTCTTTATTTTAGATTGAGCAGCCACTTTAGTAATTGAGCACAATTGGGCCTCTCAAATGTTCTGTAACTCGTCTGCCAGTTAAACTTTTGCTCAAACAATTTCAATAGGACATTTATAATCAGATATATGAATGTAAATTCTAGCTAAGATAAGGCAGCACACATGAGTAGCTAGGCTTGATAAAGCACTCCCTTTCTTGGGGATACAGTTCATCGTTCCAACTCCTGCATGTTTGCTTGTTTCAAAAATTTTGAAAATCTTCCTGTACATCGAAAGCTTTTCCAGATTCTTCAAAAACATTTCCAAAAGGAACGCTGCAGCCTAATGTTGTTGGGGATTTTGTATTTGAGTGAGACATGACAAAATTGATTAGAACCAAACGAATTGACTCGCTAGCAAACTATTGTCCCCAGAGGGATGCCATGTGCACATGCAATTATATATAGAACTCAAAGTATGATAATGTTTATGATTTTATCTATGCACTTTTTGGGGGAGGACCTTCCAGGGAAAGATGTCTAGATGTAAGTTACACGATTATTTGTTTTAAAGAATGATGTAAATAATTTATACGAGATTGAACCTTAGGTCCATATAACTAGGAAAGTTAATTATCCTAAATGACAAGTAAGCCGCTGATTTTGTGAAACATCATTCAAATTTTTCATTCCAAATGATGTGGAAGTTGAAATTAGCAGCGTCAACTTACCTTTAACTGTGAATTCATTTGAGATTTTGTGATAATTTGCAACTTTTTAAGAATTGTTATGATATACTATATTTGCCACATGTTTGGCTTAAACAGCTTTATTTCTCCAAGTCGGTGAACTAATTAACTGCGCTCAAATAATCTTCACTTGATCAACACTTGTCAATTACAAAAAGAGAAACGAAAAAGAAAAAACGTTTAATTTTAAAATACTATTATTAGTGCCAAAAAAAAATATAAACTTAAATATATTTCTAATCCCTATAAGTATTTTAGATATATAAGTATTTTAGAATACATATTTAGTTCTTACAAATATTGAAATTTTTATTTTTGGTTTTTATAAATATTTTAAAAGACTTCTGTTGGTTCTTATAAAGATTATCATCTAACAATGATATCTAAAGATAGGGACTAAAACCATAATATTAGAAAAGTAAGGGACCAAAAGCCAAAAAAAAAAATTTAGAGACTAAAAGCAAAATAATCTATATTTAGATAGAATAAAAATATATTTAAACTAATTTTATACTATCATCTGATTTTGTACTTGATTATTTTTTAATAAATTAATAATTATATAATGTATCAAATTTATTAAATAATATGATAATATATTAATATTAATTGAATGAAAATATAGCACTTTTCGATTTTGGACTCCAAAAAATTGTTTGGTTTAGGTCCTATACTTTCTTAAAAATGAACTTAAATGACCCTTGAAAAATTTATAAAAATTATGTCTTTAGTTCTTGTGATAGTGATTATTTGTGTTTATTTTTTAAAAAAATAATGACTAAAATTAATATTTTTTTTAAATGACCAAAAATAAAAATAGCTATATTTATTGAAATGAAAAACATATTTACACGAAACTTATTTACTCTAATAATCATTAAATAAATTCAAAAGAAAAATGCAATGCCACAATTCAAGAAACGTTTACATTAATTTTGGAGACAGAGGGTACCCTCTCTGCGTCAGCAAGGGCATATTATAACCTATAAGAAAAATTTACGGTAATATTTGTCGATAATTCAGTGAAAAGAAAAACCAGCTAAAACACCTGGGGGCCATACTAGTATAATTTTTAAGTGTTAAATAAAAATATGTTCGGTAAAATAAATACAAAAACTACTATATTAGTCAAGATTTAGTGAACTTCAGATAAAAAGTAAACAAATACTACCTCTGGTCTATTTTATTTATCACTTTAGTTATATATATAAGAATTAAAGAATTAATAATCAAGATTTTTTTTTTTAAAAGTATCCTCCCTCCTTATTATTGAGGAAGGAGAATGATTTTCTTTGGACGTAGTAAGACTTGCCTCCTAATTAATGTTCTCTTCAAAAATCAAATTGTGCTCATTTTTGAAATTGTAATGTATCTATACCACTATGTCAATATATTTATTGATACTCAAAATCAAATTTTAATTATAATACTTAATTTTTAATATTTAATTGATTATTTGACTCATTAAAAATATATTATGTTTAGAAGTATATAAAAGATGAAATTAAAAAAACTAATAATAAATTCTACATTAATATATACAAATATCGTATAAAATAAATTAAGAATTTTTAATCAAAGTGACATATAAAACTTCAGTCACTCTCAAATTTTCTAAAGCTTTGGGGTTGCCGTCCCCGAACTTAGCTCTGCTCAGAGTTAACCCTATTGACCAAAGACTACTCGCTGGGGGGAAAAAATTTAGGACTCTTAGTTGACATTATTTATTTTATATCAATTAAGCCAACAATCATTGGTTTCAGCCTTCCAACAAGCATTTCTACTACTTTTGTGTTTGTTTGTCTTATTGCTTTTTTATTTTTCTTTCTCCACATAGGTCTTCTTTCGAATTCACCTGGCGGAGCTTGACATTTCACTGAAATAATTAGGATTAAATTATTCTCAGCCATTGTAATTGAAGCAGTTAATGTTAAATAACGATAACTTGACCATTCTTGACTAAATCATTGTTGTACCACGCAGTAACGGGGCTCATAGCCTTCTTCCTCCTTAAGACGTGGCTAATTAATAGCTATTCGATTATAACCTAGTGCAGATTAATACTTTAATTGAAGCATAGAATGAGTCGTTCCACATAAAAATTAAATGATTTCCGTAATTAAAATTGACGCGGAGAATTTTGAGAATCAGTTTAGGTGAGATTCCAACCTTATGACAAAGAAAAATCACATGGGGATGCTCAAACGCTAATCAAGGAAAAAAAGAACAGGTGATTCCCTTACGTAACCTCTGTTTCTGCGTTCCCATGATTGACGTTTACGTCTTTGTGAACTAAACTTCAGGAATAAATATTAATCACTTTTTTTTTCAAATATTTTATATTTTTATCTTTATTTTTGTCTTAATTATTAATATTTAGAGTCTACTAAACTCAAATTAATTTAATTTGAGATAAATTGACTTATTATAGGATAAAATTCTCTTGCCGCATTTCTTTTATTTACAAAACTCAAATCTAAAAGTATTGTTTAAAAAAATAAGTGTCCAATTGTTTGAGAAAAAAAAAAGTTAGTGTATTTTTATTTTTATATGATATATGTCCGAACATGCCTTCCTACCTTATAAGCCAATCAATACGTAGATAACACACAATCACACAATGACATAAAGATGGCGTCTTCAATATGCAATTAATATAATGTGGAAAATTGGACAATGTGATCTTATTGTGGTAGTAGTTGTAGTTGTAAGTAAGTGGAGGCATTCCTAGTAAATGGTGTTAATGAAATTGGCAAAGTTAGCCATTTTTAGCGTACCAGGGGAGAGGAAGAAGCATTATCAAGTAGGTGATGAAGTTTGTGGTTTCTTATTTGTCAAAGCAATTCCATTTAAGAAGTATGGATGGAACACTTCGAAAAAGCAATAAAAACTCATGTCAAGTTTCTGCATCCCACTAAATAATATTATTTCTTGTCCATTTTACTTGTCACTTTTGGCTATATGCACAAGAATTAAAAAATTTAAAATCGAGACTTAATTATAAAATATGTTTATTAAAATATTTTTATTTAATTTATAATATATAATTAATTTATTTTATTAATTTCATGCAATAAATTTCAATTAATGATATAGTTAGAATTATATGAAGGATAAAATTATAAAATTAATAATAAATATTTTATTAATATATAATAATAATAGAGCTACTGAATATTAGCTAGCATATAGATTAGCTGATAATAAATTATTCTAACTAGTTTAACCAGAAATCTTAAATTTAAATTTGAGTATGCAATTATATTAAAATTCAAAAAGAAGAATTTTATCATTTAAATAATCTTATCTATTTCGAGAAAAATTATCTCCAATAATAGAATATATGAAGTTTTGACCAAAAAAAAAAAACAGAAAAACGCGACTGAATGCACGTGTGATTCAAATAAAGGGAGCAAATTAAATGAATTGTGGAAAATTAAGGCTGAGGAAGTGACTTGGTTATTGCCATCTTGACTTTGACACAGTTCGCAATGGGTTAATTTCATCTTCTCAATCCCATTGTTCCACTTCGCATCCCTAAATATCAAAGAACAACAAATGGGTGAAGGTGAAGACATCGAGATTAGCGTTTGACAAAATTATTAATAACATATTGATGGTGATTAGAGCTCACAGTCGAGGAAAGGGACCCTAGAATATGCCCTGTTACAATCATAGCCTCCTTGAGCAGGAATTGACTACAGGCAGTACTGTGGCAGCATGCCCGTAATTTCACGGTTTGGTTACAACCGCACTCAAGTTTGTGCTTAATTTGTCCAATAAAATATCCCTATACTGTTAGACAAATTAAGGGCACGTTGGGTTTTAGAACCTTTTTTTTTCATTTTCTATTTTTTTACTTTTTTAAAATAGTTTTTACTTTTAGATTATCTAGTTTTAGGAAGCATATTTGTCTTGATTGTGTTTTTTGTTTTCAAAAAATAAATACTTCTACATTTTTTATTAATGAACATACTTTATGAAAAAAGATTATGTATATTTATTGACAGTCTTTGTTTTTTTGGTAAATTATTGACAGTCTTTGTTGAGTCACAGTTAGGCTTAAATATATTTTTTATCTTTGTAAATTATTATAAATTTTGATTTTGATCCTTATAATTTTTTTTTTTAGTTTAAGTTCAAATATTTTTAAAAATATTTAGTTTTGGTCCCTATAAAAATTTCATTTTGATGTATATCCAAAAATTTTCAAAAATATTTGATTTTAGTCTCTGAAAAATTATGATATTTTGATTTTCAGGAAGTTTAAACTAATATTCTAAAAGACTTAAATCAAATTATCATAATTTTTTAAAAATTTAAAATAAATATATTATTTTAATATAGGGATAAAAAGCTAAATAAAATAATAATAAAGACTTAAACAAAATATTTTTAAAAATATTTGAATCTAAATCAAAATTTATTTTTTATAAAAACCAAAATTAAAATTTACAATATTTTCAAAGACAAAAAATATAGTTAAGCTTTCACAATTGATATTTTAAGAATACGTAATAATTTATATTCAAATAAATTACATCAATCTCTTCCAAAATTTAGTAGAATTACACGCAATCACCTTTTGATTTGCAAAGTAGACCCTAGAAGTCCAAAACTTGACTAATTATTATCCCCATCGACCCTTGGGGTTGACAGTCTGCCAGCTTTGTTAACGTAAAGATGACCATATGCATGGCACAAGATCGTTTAATGGCATTTTGTAATATTTTGAGAATATTTGACATATCAATTCAGTACAATATCCCTTTTCTCTTGAGTTAAAAGTCAAAGACATAGGATGTTTTTGTTTAAGAAAGGATTTTCTGTTTTTATTTTTATTTTTATTTTTTAAAAATAATTTTCATTTTCAAATTTTTGAATTTTAGAAAATTTATTTAATTTATAAAAATAAATTCTATTTTCAAATAAAAAAATAGTAAAAATATATTTGATGTGTCTTTTCAAAATAAAGAGTAAATCTCCAACTAAATCCCTGACAATTTTAGGGGGGAATAACTTGGCCTCTAACAAAAATAAATTACTTCGTTGGTCCCTGACAATGTCATCCGTCAGACATCCATTGGTCCCTGCTGTCTCACTCCGCCATGGCTTTAAACGATGTCGTTTTGTGCCTTTTAAACGACATCGGAGCTCAAACTTGAGGAGGTTAAGGGCGATGCGGCTCTTCTGCTTCAAGGTGAAAGGGGTGGTGGTGAAAGTGATGAAGAAGAAGAAGAAAGGTGTGGTGTTGGTTGAGTAGAGCGGTGGTGGCGGTGGCAGTGGCGGTGGCAACGAAGAAGAAGAAGAAGAAGAAAGGTGTGGTATTGGTGGAGTAATGATGGTGGGTGGTGGACAAGAAGACGGAGAAAGGTGTGGTATTGGTGGAGTTGTGTGGGAGTGGTGGTGGTGGACTAATGGAGACAAAGTTAAACGGTATGTTTTGGATGTTTGAGAAGGATCCAAGCACCATGTATGCAGCTCCGTTAGGGAAGATGGTAGGGACTAACAGATGTCTAATAAATGACATTATCAGGGATTAATAAAATAATTTATTTTTGTTGGGGACTAAATTGTCTAACCCTGAAATTGTCAAAGACTTAATTGAGAGTTTACTCCAAAATAAAATTTTCAAGTACTAACAAGCAGGCATCACGTTGTGCAGTGATATGATGCTTGGTTGCATGTCTATGATCCCGAGTTTGAATTACGTAGCATGCATCTTGTCTATTTTTCGTTTAAATTTTGCAAAGCAATGAACACGTGAGAGATTGATTAAAAAATATTCATTTTAGCAGTATCAAGATTGGAACCAAGATCAGTGGAGTAAAAGAAAGAATATCTCCTTATATTACCATCTTGCCACCGCGTTTGAAAATTTGAAAATGCTTCCCACAAATGACAAAGAAAACACTGAAAACGTGAAATCATTGTTTTCAAATTTTCACAGCTTTTAGAAAATATTTCCATAGAAATGTTTCCTTCAAAATCTAACCAAACATGTTTTTATATATATTTTTTGATTTTATTGAAAATGAAAATAAAAAATGAGCAAACCAAACTCATCGTTAGTTTTTACTTTTACTATTCGAGGTATTTGATGTCATACGGGTTTGAGATTCTACCAAGGTGGAGCAGTGGAGCAGCATTTTAGTTTTATTTTATGTTATCATTTATCATTATTGTTTGGGCCAAGATAGATTATGGGACTTGGACCGAAGAGCTTGGGCCTACTATTATTATTTTTTCTTCTTATATTTTTATTTTTTTACCTTTTTAACTTTTGATAATTAATGGATATAGAGAAAAATTCCTACGATGCTCACATAGCCCTTTTCTTATAAGTGATGATTGATTTTGATACTAGTTGAGCACTTATGAAAATATTTCTATATGATTCACTAGATTAATTATTTAATAAAAATATAAAATTAAAGTACAAATACTGTATACTCTCACAAAAAATAACAATTAAATTTTAATATTTCATTTTGCTTCCCTTTTTATCATTAAAATTACAGTACAATTTATTTTTTTTTGTCTTCTCACTTTTCATTTTGCCTTAAGTCGAAATTTATTTTAAAATAAATAATAAATAACATTATATTTAATATAAAATAAATAATCTAAAACATAAATCAATAAGGTTGGGTTCAAGAGAGAAGGCTTCCTAATACACGGTTTGGACAAATTTCAGGACTCATTATGCCCTTGTAGAGGGTACGTATATATTTACATATGATTATCTTATTATTATTTAGTTAATAAGACTTTTATGGATATTTTTTTTCTTTGCTTACATATAACTTAAATGCATCCAAATATTGAAAAAATATTTTAAAAAATAGATATCAATATAATAAAAAAATACTAGTTATATTATCCAGCGTGTTGAATAGATGATATAAATTAAATATTTATAATCATAATTTTGATTTAATAAATAAACATGTAATATACATTTCAATTTTTTTTTTTTTACTTTTAGAGGGATTTACAATTAATTTAAATAAAAATAATTATTTTATAAAATATATTTTTTACTCAGTCTTAATTATATTTTGATAATCTTTTTTTCTTAAAGTCGCGATAGATTTTAATATTTAAACTTTTGATTTTGTTTAATTAAAACTAACTCTCTCTTTTGTGTGGGGTGCGATATAGCGAGGGGGTTTAGTGTAAAGTGAAAAATTTCGGGCAATTTAGACAAATGACATAGACTTCAAACGACGTCCATCTCCATTGTTCATAATGCCACATTGTAGCTTCGACAATTAAGAGATGTCGAGTATAATTTTACTATTCTTTAGAGAAGATCATTGTAATTTATTTTTTATGTTTCTATTTATTATTTTCAAAATTTAAAGAATGCATTATTAATTATACTTTTAACTCATTTTTCCATTTCATATACCATTAACGATACCTTTAATTTATGTTTCTATTTTTTTATTTTCAGACTTCTCGCATAAAACAGTGAGAAGAACGATTTTATATTCTTGCCTTTTCACTTATTTAAAAAAATATTTTTCTAACAAAATTTAACCAAATACATATTCATCCCTGTACATTTCCCATTTTTAATGAATGAAAATAGAAAACACTCAAAATAAATCGGCCCTATGTTATCCATTAAAATCAGCTTAACATTGAATTTCCTTATTTATAATCACAGCCTTGATCAATTAGAATAATATATTATGTAGGTTATCCTTTTCATTCAAACAGTTACAGAGACTAACCCAATTTTGTACGACATTTCATATATTATAGTAAACACCTTATCTTGTTTTTCAATGATACAACCAATATCATTTTAGTTTTAGAAAAAAAAAACAAATTGACATCAGTTCAATCTTTCAGTTTCTGTTACGTTCATTTCTGTATAAGATGACCAAAAATATAATTTAATGACATTTTACATAGACTAAATTAATAAGTATTTTGATTATTGTGAGATTATATTGATATAAATTTTCTTAAAGAACAATAATAATACTTTAGATTATTGAAAGATTAAATTAAGAATTTAATTTTGATGAAATATTATTATAAATATAATAATAATTTACACAGTCACTCAATTGTTTATTATTACATTAACAAAATTATTTAATTTGTATAACTACTATCTTAAAAGTCATGCATATAGTAATATATAATTGAATCACATGTAAAACTTTTTTTTTATTGATAATACATTAAATTAAAGATTTAATTTTAATACATTGACAACATAAATAAAATTTTACATTGTCATGCATTTTTGTATTGTCATGTTAGTAAGTATAGTTGAATCTTACACCTATTATACTTGACTGGTCATACAAATAGAAAGTTTTAATTGGATGATAGTATAAAAGTTTTTTACATTGTTAATACATTGAAATTAAAGTTTCAAATTAAATATCTAATTATCTAGAATTAAAGACGAGAATGTTTGAAGAATCAAAATAATATTGTCACTTATATTATTTTAGAGGACGAGAATACAGAGATTTACTCTATTATCTTTTCCCCTCTTTTAAATAGACAATAGTGCAAGTAAAGCAAGAATTTGAAATAAATGAATTGCATAATTTTGATCCATGTACCAATAGAAATACGAAAACATTTCGTTAATTAAGTAATTAACTACTAAATTAATTTAGATCATACACTCTTAAACAATTCGTATTTGGCAAAATCGTTTTTAATGAGTGTTGGCACCCAAAAATTGTGGATAACCAAGGATGGGTAATAGCGAGGAGAAATAGTAAAATAAAAAGGAAATAGTTTATAGTCAAGAAATAAATTTAGATGACAATTGAGAGTAGTTAGCCAAAACTGACTTCAGTTGATTGTTGACAGACCATAGCTAATGGTTGTCAACTGATAGCTGATAGGTGATATTCAATGACTAAAGTGCTCAAGAATATTTGGCTTGAATTAATCGAAAAAATCCAAATTCTTGGTTCAACTTTAATTGGTCATAAATTTTGATCTAAGTGTCTTAATAACTATTGTTATGTAACAACAGAAAGTTCAAGACAAGAGCATCGGCATAACAACCAAACTTTACTTGGCTGGGGTTGTTTTAATCTTAAAAAAAGGGCATCTTAAAACTATTTCAGTCACTTTTCATTTTTATCTTATTTTTTATGTTGTTTTTGTAATTAGGACTCTATTTAGGGTTAGGCACCTATATAAATCCTTATTTACAGGCTTTGAAGCTTGACGGCTAATAGCTGATAGTTGATAGCTAACAATTGATTAATGAATTTAGCTGTTAGCCAAGGGAGTGGTCTCCTATTGAGTATTGGGCTATATGATGGTTTGCAACTTACGAACCAATTAATTTTGGGCATTGGTTGAATGAGAAACATATTTCAGCAGTTGAACAGAATAGTTTGACCAGGTTCACAACCACTTCCAAGAAAATACACTTAGTTGAGGAAGACCGTTTTTGGTTTAGGAAGTTAGGGAAATAGTTGAAATGTAGTAGGAAGTTGCAACAAGGAGTTGGACATGATCATTACATACTAGGATGCATAGTTAAGCCATCAACTAATAGGTAAGTTGAATCCAGATATAATAGTAAACCAAGTTAGCTAAGATAGTGTAGTCAGTATGATATGCTATTTGCCACTAAGCTAAACGTGTGCTTAGGTGTATGAATGTGGTTAGTGGGATTTAGTGCTAATTAACTATTTTTGTATCTATAAATAACTTTGTACATTGCTTGTAAAAGACATATCCAAAACATCAATCAAACAAGTCTATTTTACATTTATATTTGCATTTTCTACACTTTATTTTTGAGACTTTAGATTCTAGTTTTTACTGTTCAACATTTACTTTTCTACCTTATACAATCCTTGCCTTTTCCTTTTAGCAATTTACAACCTTTTTTTACCGCATTTCTTTTACATTCTGTCATTTACTTTTAGCATTTATAATTCGCAACCCATTTTATTTGCCTTCAACGGTTTGTCAATATCCTTTTTGATTACCTAATTAACTGATTAAATTATAACTGAGTCAGGTTTAAGTGATCTGCCTACTAAGTGCTTTCTTTTGTAACTCGGGAACACAATTGAGAAATAGATTCCCTTTCCAAGTTTAATCATCTAAAACTTTGAGATGGATCAACCATGTTTTGTGTAGCAAAATAGCTTTGCTATTAAGCTAACTTGAGTTTGGCTAATTCTTGAAATAATTTTCTGGTACACCCATATTCAACTAAAGCCCCAGTAGCCCCTCTCTCCCAAAAAAAAAAAAAAAAGAGGCAAAGCAATAACATGAGGTCAAAATTTTATCCTAATAATCACACTAGTTAGGAAATTATGGATTTTTTTTTCTTTTATGTCATTATTTGGTCCGTTTGTAGAATTAGAAGTCACATGTTTTATCTAACATTCACCTTTATTTTCTATCAAAAGTTCTAGCAAATTTTTTTTTGGTTATGTAGCATTGCTCAATTAAAAAATAATATTATTTTGACTAATTGAAATTGATTAATTTATATATGTGATGTTATATTTTAACATTATTAAAAAGAAAGTTGTAAAATTAATGCTGTTAAACTGGAATATATGGAGATAAAAACATTAAGAATTTAAAATTTTTGGAGATTAAATTAATGAAACTTATGGATAACAGACTAAATTAATAACGAATGTCTTATAAGACTAAAATCAATGATCAATCTTTTATATGAAAGAAAAGCGAATAAAAACGGAAGAATGCCAGTGGCGTAAGAACATTGAAGTCTTATCTGTATTATGCACAACACAACCATGCATAGCCGACAATCAAAAGCAAAATGCATGGCGAAGATAACTTTAGTTCTGTTCAATTCCATCATATACACAATCGTGCGGATAATAAAACTGCCACGTGCCAGTTGCTTTCTCTCCTTCTCTCATCATAATATCGTCATATATATCAAAACAGAAATACACTATGGCGTTAATGTCAATTACATAATTGTTTTTTATTACCCAACCAGGGAAGGCTCTTTTAGGTACTAACATGTGAAAAGGAATCCCATTTGTAACAACACAAGAATTAACATTTTCACATGGGAGTCAAGTCAGGTGAACACAAATCTAGGGCCTAATTCCATGAGCTGCTAGTTTTATTTATGATAATCCTGAGCGCAGCTTTTCAGAGAGATCAACTGATCGAGAATTTATATGACAGTGTTACAATTATCATATCAATTAATATATAATATATAAAGCCTACGGGTATAAATGGGTTAGTTCGATACAAGTTTGAAGAAAAAAATCAGATTCAATTGGGTTGGTTTTGGAGTCGGTTTTTGAATTTTTTTTTCAACAAATTAAATCCAAACCAAATTAACTAGTCAGACCAAGATCGCGTTACTATAGTTTGTGCCATCAGTTCGAAGTAAAAAATAAAACTTTGTAGTCCTTTTTTGAAGTTTTTATTCTTATAACAACTAATAATAGCATAAGATTTGGTTATGAGGTGCTTAATAATAGTTTAAATAAATGAATATCTTAAATAAAGTGCAAATAAAGAAGATAAAAAATAATTTTTATTACTAAAAAAACTTAATTGCAAACTTTGAATGTTTAGATGATTTGGTTTAATTGTCTTGAAATGAATTGATTACCTGAACTAATTCGAATCAATTTTATTAGTTTGATATGGATTTTTGAGTTCATCTTATCAATCCAATCTAATAAACATCCTTAATAAAAAGAAGGTAGAAGTTATGCCCTTTAATTTTTCATGTAGCAGCTAATTAACTTGGTTATCTAGACTTCCCATAGCCATGAATTCTAAGGTATGGCACTCAACTATCTTAAAATTAAGTTATGTGTTAAAAGTTAGGCAATTCATACTAGGAAAAATTAAATGGCAAGAACTATTAAGAACAAATATTTAATCTTAATTAAGGCACATAAAATGTTTAAATTATTAAGAAGGATCATATCAAATTTATTTAGAGAAAATTATTATTGCTTGGTTTTAAATGATTATTGCTTGTTAATGAGTGGTTACTTTTTTTTTGGGGGTCTAAATCACTTGTATTCTGAGCCCATTGGACTCTAATTAATCTGGTTATGTCGGGTCGATCGACTATAGAGGTAAAGTTCTCCTAGCATTATTTTTTTTTTCTATCCACAAAGTTTGAATCTAAAATTTGGTTTAAGAAGAACAAATATTGAACCACTTGAACTAATAAGCATTGATAGTGATTATTTACCTTTATTGAATGGTTACAATTACAATTACGGTTAATTCTAACTTTAAAATTACAAGTAATATCAAATTTAGAAAATTTAATTTAATTTATTATATTTTATGTTTCTTAATTTGTTAGAAACGCAAATCAAATTTTCATGTCATTTTTGTCCTTAATGTACTTTCTGTTTAAAGAGTTTTGTGGATCAACACACACACACACACACACACACACATATTCTACCCCAAGATACTGTCGCAACTAAGAGATGTTGGATAAAATTTTTATATTCTAATTATACCCGGGATTAAGACATATGAATTTAGAACACTAAAATATAAGGCAAGAATAGGTATTTTTTTAAGACATTTGATATGAAGAAGAATCCACTTTAAGAATATGGAAGGTATACATACACATGTGTGTATGCCAAGAATATATAGGATTGTCCCCATTATCCCCCTTAAAAATTTAATGGGGTAATATGAGGCAATAGTAAACAAAAAAACTGGTGTCCAATCTCATAAGAGGCACATATATATCTAGAGAGGGAATAGTGAAGGGACCTACCTTCCGTGGAAGGTTGTCTTGTTACACCCATCATGGACCAAGCAACCAAATCAACACATACACAAGTACATTAACTTATTTGGGTTCAAAGCCTAATATGTGACTTTCAAAAATTCATTCTATCACAAATAATTATATAGTAATTGATCTCATCATGATCTATCAGGTTACTATTCAACCTGTTTTACAAATAAATCAATGGAAGTCCAATAATTTCCAACAAGAGATCCTTCCAACAATTACTTTCTCCAAGATTAAAACCTTATCCTCTTTCTAGAATTGCAACTTATTGATCATTGCATCTAATTCTTATTGGTAAATATGAATCAATAACCTATAATAAGTCAATCAACTATTAATCAATTAATCAATATTAATATTATGAATATAATAAATAATATATAAGAAAGAAAATCTATGCCTTTCTCTTTCGACGTGTGCCATTTTTTTCCCATAAGTATCGTCCACTGAAAGAAATACCCTATTCGAGACACTGTCACATACTAAATGTAGGCACATCTTTCAACAAAAAATTCAATCCGTAAATCACCACTTATAGAAGACTAACATCTTCCACTAAACCCAACTTCTATTAATATACTTAAATAATTATTAGAAATATTATTTTACTTTTTAATATTATTCCGTGCATTGCATCTGAGACCAATGCTGGTTTGCTAAAAAGCTAGACGGCTTCATATTGAATTGAATAATAATTATGATCTTAAACTAATGTAGAACGTTCTTACGAAAAAAAAAATAGCGATAATAGTATATAAACTAATCCTTAAAGGCAACCCATGTTATCATACGATTTTTAAACATTTAGAAACAAAATATAATTCAGAGTTATTCGTACGCATGATATCCTTGTCTAGCTCGGGCATAAAATATTTTTAAAGCAAAAACATAAAATCTTTGCGTTGATAGTTGATGAATATACCTGCGTGCTTCACTCCGAAAACTGTGGTCTGGTCGCATAAACAAATGACAGATAATTATAGTTGTATAAGTTACAATACAACATCAAGTATCTCAGAGCAGATGTATAAAATAAATTATCTTTGACAATCTATTATTCACCAGAGCGACTCCTACTGTTTGTCCAAACGTGAAGCAGTTTCTGCACAAAAAGGTCCAGGATTCCCTCCTTTAATTTCTTTTCTTCCTAAGAAGAATTTGAATTTGTAGTATGATGATATATCAAAACAATGAGAATATATTATTCTCTATAAAGACATGCAATGTACCACTTAATGAACTCAACCAACACTTTAGAATTTGAATTGAAAAGCATTTCTTATTATTATGTAATTGGTGAAACAACAGAAAAGTAATCCACTAGCTAGATCTGCACAACAACATATGATTCCGTGTTTATATATATATTTAATCATTATTTTCATCTTTACTACTTTTAATATTATATTTTGCAAGGATTGATCAATTATTTAGGTTGAAATGCAAATCAGGAAAAATATATGTTGTATAAAAATATAGTAATATTTGTAATAAAAACTATATATTGTTAACCATAATAAGTTTTATAAGGTAAGACAATAATTAATTAATGCATCAAATAATGAAAAAATGAAAAAAGAAAGGTGGTTTAATTCGTAAACAACAATGTTGTGGCTTGATCTTGTCTATTGAGTGTAGATATCACCTCCAAATTGTAATGGGTAATCTGCTGATCTCATTAGAATGAGAACCACTAACGAAGTCTCGGTACAGCTATAATTGAATTGCACTTCTCTCTACATCTCTCTCATGGTGCAGAATAATATTGAAGGAGTATAAGACCCACCTTATTGCCAGCAGATCATGTGTATACGTGTGCTTGCTTGCAATGGCCAACAAGATTGTGTTATCCATTTACCAAAAAGTTCTTCTTTGATTGAATGCAATAACATGCAATTTTAGGAAGAGAAAAACATATAACAACTTGTATTTTATAAAAACTTTTTATCGATAACATAACCTCCCATGTGGCTCAACAAAGGGTCTGCTGACTTGTGCTTGTATTCTACCAGGCTACAGAAACCTAACCGACTACAGGTACACAATTGGCTCAATTGTTGATCCTACCTACTAGTACATTATCTCATTAAAGAAAAAGACTGAGCATAACTACGTAACCAAAGTTCAAAGTCCACTGGATAATATGGATTTGAAGGTTTGATTTCAAGGATTCACTGTAGCTAGTGAACAATGTAACTTTCATAATATCGAGGACTATAATTGGCTATAAATAGTTATGTATATATCATGGATTCAAGTTCAAAAAAAGCCAAATTCAAAAGATTAACCAATTTAGTGAGAGAGCCCCTAAATTTAAGTACTATACCTTGATAGCATGACTCCTTGATGTAGGACTTGCAATATTACCACCCTATTTAAAGGCTGATGACCATGATGACCCATTTTACCCCCCACTTCGAGCGGTTTTATTATAGTCTTTTCGAGGTAGGCCACCCTTTCCTAGATCACTCCTTTCCTAAGGCATTCCCTCTGTGACCATAGCAATCCACTTTAGGCAGCTTCACTTCTAGCCTTTTAGGTAGCCGTTTCCTAGGTTGCTCTCTTCGTAAGTTGGTCCTTCAATGAAAACACAAATATTATGGACTCAAATTCAAGGAAGAACTCAATCAAATAGACTAGTCCATTGGGTGTGAGAGCTCCTAGACTTAAGTACCATACTTTGATTTCAATGAAAACAAAAAAAAAAGTAGCATAACTTAATGATATGATTTCTCGATGTGGGACTCATAATAGTATATAACTGTATATAGTGTTGGTGATTCTTGATGAATAATGGGGAAGCGCCTAATTTGTAGGCAATCAACAAATTTAGATAGAGTTATATGTGGGGAGGTTGTTTTTGGTAAAGTGGTCTCATTATATCTATTTGGCAAGTCTGGTGTGAATATTTCCTTATATCTCTGTTTGGGGCAGTAAATAATGGGAGAAGATTGAATTGATGTGACTTATTTTTTGAAAGATTTTGCTAGGATTAGTTTTGATGTAAGCTGTCAAGGAGTCTGCAATGTTTTATTACTTAGTGTTCTCTATGTTTAGTTGTTTTGGTGTATTTTGATACGTTGTTCCTCTCTTTTTTGGAGAGTTGTAAACTTTTTTCAATAACGACAAAAAAAATCTGTATATAATGAAATAATTGATAAACTATTTTCTTATCAAATTAAGGGTGTGTTTGTTTCATATTATAAAAAAATGTTTTTATAACTTGAATTTTTTATATAGTTAAAAAGGTTTAAAATAATTCTTCTAAGAAGTACTAGTTTCATCTTCTAAAAAAAATTAAAAATAGATTTTTTTTAAATTTTGATTATTTTAAAAAATTTATACAAATATGTGGGAAGTAATTTATTTTAGTTAAAAAAATGATTATTCTTTTACCCAGAAAAATTGAAACAAATGTACTCTCAATCTATTGTTGTTTAGACCAAAACAAAAGTTATGGAGCAAGATTTCCTCGCTTTTTTGTTTTTTTTGAGATTAGGTGAAGAGAGAATTGGGGAGGAGAAGGGAAAAGATTTCTCGATAGTCAAAAGATTTAATTATTTCACAGAACTTTATACTTTATATATACAGTTTATAATTGGATCTTTCTTATAAAAAAATTGGATTTCTGTAATTTTTAAAATTTTTAATTTGGTCTTGTTTAAATTCGATAAAGAGGGAACTATTTAAACATTCTTTAAAAAATGTAGGCTCAAATAGAAAATTTTATACACAGATTTATTCAAATAATTCCTTATACATTTTAATGACATGCAAATAGTTTTCTTCTTTAATAGTGAATTAATGAAATTTTAACTGTAAGAACCCGGATAAAACATTTTAAAACTACAAGAACTTAATTACAAATTTTTAAAATATAAAAATGTATTAAATTTTCCCAAAATACATAAGAAGCTTTAGAGTAATTAAACCTAATTGAGACAGAGTTTTGTTTCACTAATTGTTAATTGGATTAGAGCAAGTTATGACACACAGGGAGCGTATCATATGAGATGAGTGTTTTATTATGAGAGTGAGAGGAGCACATCTAGATCGTATAATTATATATGGATGATCAAAGTTTAAAGTTACTTAAAAATCATATAATTACTTAAAAAAGTCATGTGACTTTATATTTTAATCTTGATTATTTATGTAAGATTCAATAGTCAGGATTTACTTCTCTCACTCTCATAATGAACCAATCTTCTCATATGATATGCTCCCATGACACACATTGTACAAATATACATTATATGCATCAACGGATATGTAACTCATTTCCTCCGTCTCCATCGTTTTTTTTTTTAATTTTTTTTAGCATCATTGGGGTTTGTTTTTTGGTACCCACATCGTTGGGCATAAAACTTGCAAAACAATTAGTGTCGATTTTGAATTGGTTCTAATATGGGTCCAATTTTGAAGCCTGTCTCCTATTTACAGATTAGAAAAAGTGGAACTGAAGTGGGACGCACATTAGGATCGGCTGGGCGTACCAATATCCACAATGGCTTGTTCCTTTTTTGCCTTTTTTTATTTTGGGGGCAACACCAACTAGTTTTGGCGTACTCCTGGCTGAAGAGCCTTTTATATTTTTCTTTTTGGTGGGGTCTGAAGCTTTTTGAATTTTGAAGTTGAATAGCCTTCGGGTAACCTTACACATGGGATATTTTCCTGTATTTTTACTTCTAAACAAACATACCTTTAGGATCACCGTGATGTCCAGATGAGATTTAGGCCGAAACAACACAATTAGAAAGAAATTGGTTATGAGCAAAAAGGAAAAAGAAATTGGTTTGGGCTCTAAAACGCCAACATTTACCCAAAAACTAATTTGGGCTAAAGAAATTTTGTTTAAAACATTGATATTTGGTGGCTGAGGCCGAGGCATTAGCGGCAAATCCACAGCCTCGAAGCAGCCCCACCTGGGTTCAACTCCTGGAGCACTCCCCCACACCCCCCAAAACAAAAAGCCCCCCTCCCCGACCAAAACAGTTTTTTAACCTGGTTGAAAATCTATTTGTTGTTTGACCAAAAAAAAAAAAAATTGAAAAGAAATAGGTCATCTGCCGAAATTTGTTTTTCTTTTAGACAAAGAAAAAAGGAAAAATAAATTTGGACATGTTTTCATATGCTGTCATATGTGTTAATTAATTTATAGTGATTCATATATAAATAATTATATAATTACAAAATTGATAAGTGCAGTGATTAATAATTATATTGTCATATAATTTTTTTAATTATATATATAAATTTTTTATTTATTTTCATATGAATCATTGTAAATTAATTGATACCCAGGCCAAAACATTTTTCTTTAAAAAATAAGTAACATTTTTGTATTGAAGTGATGATTTACTAAAATATTATTATGATATAATCAAACAGGTTTGAGTAAAAGATAAAAATAGATTATAATAAAAAATTTATTAATTTTAAATTAAAAATAATTTATAATTATAAATAATATTTTAAAACTTATAATTACAAATAAAAGTTGATATTTCATAATTATTATATTTTTATCAAATTTATCTTAAGTATCAAATATTATATAATATAAATAATTATTTCATAAATTTTTTATATAATTTAAATAAATTAAATTATTTTAAAATTACTTTTCAATTGAAATATTTAAATATAAATTAATTCTCACATAATTAATTATATTAAAAAAATTATACAAATAAATAATTATTAAAATAATTTTAACTTTACAATTGTCCTGAACACACATTATATCTGAAAACGATGTCGTTGGAGGTTGCTTCTGATCTGAGAAACATTCGCATTTCAGTATTCACATGCCGCCCCGACTGAAAGTAAACGAAAGAAGATGATTCTTGAAAGAAAGCTCTCGACCCCTCCCCCTTATTTATCAAGCATGTAAGCGTAAACTTCGTTCTCACTTTCTATCCCGGCCACCGAAAATCGCTTTTTTTCCACTTTCTGCGCGTCCAAACAAGCCCCTAGCCGCGAAGCGCTTCGCAGCTTCAAGTGAAAAATGGTGGTGATAGAACAACAGCAAGAGACTGAGGAGGAGAAGGTAGATCACAACGCGATTCCTCCCAACGCCGCCACCGCGAAATCGTCCGTCGCCGACGCCAACTCCTGCAAGGACGTTTCCGACGGCTTCGAAACCGCCAGCGACACCGAGCCCGGCGACGGCGCCGGCGGAGGGGATGCGCAAGAAGAACAGCCACGTCAGCAAGAGCAAGAGCATGAGAAGGATCGCGGTTCTTCCAACGATACGTCGAACAGTGAGGAATTGGAACAGGTTCTGTTTTGATGTTCATGATTTTGTTGATCCATTTTTTTTTTTCGCTTTTACGTGTTTGTGTTTGCTTCAAGTTGTGTTTTTGTTAATTCTTTGTTGTTGTTGGTGCTGAAAAGATTTTAATGAAATGTTGCACAAAAATTGATGTGTGAATTAATTGAATTCATTAGTTAATATGATGATTCCGAACAAGTTCCCTGCAAGAATTTGCTTAATTTATTAAAGCAGCTTGAGTATAATTTATTTATTTGAAAAATCAATGCTCAGATATATGTAGCTACTGTTGAAATTGTGTTAAAAAAATTTCAGAATTGTATGGCAAATTTGCAGCAATTGTTGTGTATGAAAGCTTTCTGTCGGTGATAAGCATTGGCTTGATTTCTGCTTTTAAAAGAGAAAAGAGGTGTCTTTCTGAGGAGAAGAAAGTGATTGAGTGCTATTGGTTTCTGTAACAGAAAGCGTTAGCTCAGGCAAATGAAGCTAAGTTAGAAGGGAATAAACTTTTTGGAGATGGGAAGTATGAGCAGGCACTGTCGCAGTATGAACTTGCTTTGCAGGTTGCGCCAGACATGCTTTCGTCTGTGGAAATACGTTCGATATGCCACGCAAACCGTGGTGTGTGCTTCCTGAAACTGGTATGCTCTTCTTTTATCCTATTAATGAGAAAGAAATTGTCAGCACATTCGTGTATGCTCTTTTGAACGTGTTAATCAAACATAGTTATCTCAATTTTAGTGCTAGACAGCTTATGCCTAGTGGTGTATGTTTGTCTTTGACTTTGCTATGCTTGAGTTCACTCTAGAGCTCAGAACTATAGGTTGAAGTTCAAAGTTGGTTTTGTTCTGTGGTCATCTAGATTTTTCTGTGCATACAGTCTAAGGGTAGAAATTAAGTAATATTTGGTTGATTGAATTATAATTATTTTGATTATAACTTTTTTTGTTGAGATATACAGACTTCATTAGAGAGAAAAGAGGGAAATACAACTGGCCATAAAAATCAATAGATACAACTTAGAACACTAAACTTTTAAAAATGCAGCAAAACTACTTGCATATGAGTAATGGCAACTCCCTAGAAAAAGCCATGGACAGAACAGGAAAGATAAGCTGCAAACTTAATCATATGTAGTTGAACTTCAAGGGCAAAGGGAACACACCTTTGAAGATGCAAGCATTATGATCCAACCATCAGCAAATTTATGTCTTAAGCAAGGAGATTGCTTAGTTACCCTTTATTTTTAAGTTATACTGGCACCTTTAACAACTAGTGGCTAATATTTAGCTGCATGTCTATATATATATTTGCCCCTATTCATATGTTAAGTAAGTAAAAGACATGTGGTGAAATGTTAGCTAAGCTCCAGATAAACGCATTGATTGGCAAACATTGACTGAATTTGTTTTAAACTTCTAATTTAAGCATAATTACTAGAAGGTAGATTGGGTATTTGCATAGTTATTAATACTTAACCTAATAAGTCTGAATAGAATAAAATTAGATCCCAATTTTACTTAAGTCAAGGTATCTGTTCTAGAAGGTTTTTGTGTAAGACAGTAAGAATGGAGACTAAATAACTTATGCATCATATAGAAATTTTTTTTTTGTCGCTTCTCTCTCAAGGCCCGGTGGGGGGCCAGAGGGGGGGTGGGTGTTGGGAGAACTAGAGAGGATAGGTTCAACTGTGATCTCCTTTGTATTCTCTGTGTTGTTCCCTATGCTTCAACTTTTTAATCCTATATTGTAGGCTAGGCTTTTTATGTAACATTTTTCATTCCAGATAAAGCTGCCTTGGGATCTAACTGCATCTTTGTGTCCCTGTTGTTTAGTTGTAATTGATTGAGTTGATTTTCCTATAAATATTTCATGAGGATTTTAATTTAACATTTGCCAAATATACCTCAGGGCAAATATGAAAACACAATCAAAGAATGCACAAAAGCATTAGAATTGAATCCTGTGTATGTTAAAGCTTTGTTACGAAGAGGAGAGGCTCATGAAAAGCTTGAACATTTTGAAGAGGCCATTGCTGGTGAGCTCAAATTTTACATACCTGTCTTTGATTGGATAGTGTTGTGCTTAGTCACATATTTCATCTTTGGCTGTCAGTGTGTGTGTTTTGCACATTCTTTGGAATTTCTTGTGCACTCATATCCTGCTTTTGTCGTTTCAACATATTTTTGAAAAAAAAAAAAAATGGCAGATATGAAGAAGATCTTAGAGATTGATACGTTAAATGATCAAGCTAGGAAAACCATTCGCCGACTGGAGCCCCTTGCTGCAGAAAAGCGGGAAAAGACAAAGGAAGAAATGATTGGTCAGTCTTCTTCCTCCCCCCTTTCTCCTGTTATCTTGGGTATCTCGTTGTTTCTATTTTCTTTTATTTATTTGTTTATTATCATTATAATAATTATTACTCACTACTGCTACTCCTTTTGCACTGTGGGGTGTGAGCATGTAGTCACTGCATTACCTCTGTCCTTCATGTATGGCTTTTCTAATTTATTCTCTAAATAGTTTCCTTTAATCTGTCCTTTTTCTTTCACTCTTACTGCCCCCAAAACGGACACAGCATGATGCTTAAGATCACTGGGTAAAGGGGAAGAAATCCTATCTCAGTTGCTCTGGTTTACTGCCTTAATTGTATAAGTTAATCCAACAAGTTGTCAACAAGTAATGTGAAGATTTGTCTATTTCTGAATAGTGGGTACATGTTTTGTGTTTATTAATAAGATTAACTTGTTCTCAAATGCTCAGAATGGTATAATGTTTGTTTTCTTTGTAATGAACATGGGGTTGGCTGTTTTTTACTGGGGATTCTGGGAGAGAAACTTACTGGATGATCTGATTATAAATACTTGTTTTAGGGAAAGGTTAATGGCGCATTGCTTTGTGGCATAAACTAGGCAGAACTGATGAGTTGGGTAGGTTTATTTTTTTTGAAATTGGGGTGATGAACCATTGCATAAACATCATGGCCTATTATCTGTTTTATAAAAAGCAAAGTATTTTCTTGAATTGTGAATATTATATAATAGTGTTTCCTATATGCGCTTACTGATATTTTTGAATGATTCTAAGTAAATTGTTCCCTATCCTCTCTTGCTTATGTAAGATTATTTCTTGTTACATTTTTTGAGTGTTGGTGTTGTTGTTGTTGCAGCAAAACTGAAAGAAATGGGCAATTCAGTATTGGGTCGTTTTGGGATGAGCGTGGACAATTTTAAAGCTGTCAAAGATCCAAACACTGGCTCCTATTCTATCTCTTTCCAACGCTAAGTTTCGTGGTGCAAAGTCATATGATATCATTTAGCAGAGAAAGAGACGGTCTAGAGTGACACAGGTTTGAGGTTTCATTGTGCATGGTCGAGTTCATCAGGAAAATGCAAATGTTGGCAAAGGAAGTGAAGTTGGGCCAACCGGCCAACAGTTTTATTTTCTTCCATAGGGCATTTTTTGCATTATTCTTCGTGTAAAGGGGATTTCAATGGTTAAAGCCTCTAGTATCTAATAATCTCTATCTGCATTGAATCTCTGAAGCTTTAAGAGCGCATAACGATTGTTCCGATCTATTAGAAAAATTATCATTTCAACAGTTTAAATGATTCCATTAGCTTTTATCAAGCTACTCTCATTTTAGTGGCTTTTGTGTATTCTTTAAAATGCCTTTTTTTTTCCTATGTTAATCAAAATAATAAATTTAACATTAATTTATATTATCACTTATAACTTTATCTAATTTTTTTATTTTTATTTAGTTAACATTTATTTAAAAATTTTTAAAATCTTTATTACTAATTATTTTTTTTTAATGGACGTACCTTATAATTAACTTATTTAATATAAATATTTAAATTTATCTATTAAATTATTTTATTTAAAAAGTTTTCTTAATACATAGTCAAATAAAATAATATAAGAGTGAATGATTTAGAGAAACAAAATTAAGTAAAAATGAATAGCAATGAAAATATTTATTAAATTTTAATGTAAACACTCAGATTGGTGTTTTACCATTCGTTGTATATAATTTTTGGTACTGTATATTATAATTTATTATATGCCTTTATTGCGAGGGCTACTCATTTTTAGTTTTTTTTTTTTAAATAGCGATTGTTATATTATTTTGATAATTATTGTATCACGAAAATTAAAAAAAAAAATTCAAGTTTTTTTTATGCTTAAACAATTCAAGATTTTGATGTAAACAATTATCTTAAACAAATTAATTATCTTGTAACATTCTTTGACCATGTATAAAATGAAGAATGTGATTAATATTAAAGATTTTTAATTAAACTAATAATAAGAAATTAAGATGAAATTATGATTGATAATGAATAATTGATCTTTTTTCTTTCCTTTTGATAGTTGATATAGAATGCTCAAAAACTCTCAAATGTGAGAGGAGCACTAAATACAGGTCATAGTCATAGCATAGCAAAACAAAGAAAAAGAACTGTTTACAGTGCTAAACGACATAGATTCTTACACCTAACAAAATAATCAAGACTGCTATAGAACATAACTGCTGCTGATAACCCAACCCAAGCAGGGATGGGAAAAAAATTTGCCAAAACAGATATTTGCAGGGATTGCTTATGATAGAGGTAGATATGGGCATTGGTTTAGTTCCCACCAAAATGGATATAAAGTCTCCATTTATTAAATAGGGTGGAGGGGTGGAGGATGAGGTTCCTCCTATCTTATGGAGACCCATTAAATATATATATATATATATATATATATATATATATATATATATATATATATATATATATATATATATATATATATATATATATAACACACAATAAAATCAAGTTGATTTAAAATATAGTCAATATATGGTAGATTAAACTTTTAACCAAAATCAAATTTACAATAATTGACTAACTTTTATCAAAATAAAATTTATAATAACTTGGATTTGCATAATGTATTATTATTCTTAATTTGGATTATGTTGTGTTACTAATATTACAATAAATTATAAATATTTATAAATACTTTATTCAAATTTAAGATTTTTTTTATATATAATTTTTCTCTTTTTTAATTTTTTTTGCAGGATTCGTAGGGATTTAAATCCTCAAAGGGGAACTTGAAATAGGGATCTATGATGAAGATAAAGACTAGAGATAACTTTTTAAATAGGGACTAGGGCAAGGGACATTTCCCCACCTCATAGGTACCATTTTTGTCCCTAAACTGAAGTTATGTAGTGTTTTCCATTAGCTCATTCAAAGTGCAGCAAGAAACTATAAAAGTTATGTGTTGTATCACTTGGTCAGTGCCTTATTGATGTTATACTATTATAGAAATAACTGATGTTGTAATATTATTTTGACTAAAATAGAAGAAGAAGAGTATTTTAGAAATGCGAATTAAAAGCAACCAAAATAAAAGTGGCAATTAACCTATAGGAATGACAATAGACACACTAACTTTTAATGCATTTAACGGTGCGTTTTAGGTTGGGGATCATAAGTTTGGGCGCATCATGGGCCGGGTAGTTTTGATCGATTGTTTTTGTTACTTTTTCGTTCGGCCCTTTGCTTTAGTAATATTGTGTTTTAACCCTATATATATGGATGACATTGAATAGCCTTGAAATGGTTATGGCTGCCGCTCGATCTGTTACGTCTATTTGAAGGTCGATCTGTAGGAGGGAGGGAAAATTGAAGTCAAAGTCATTACTATCAGTGCTACATACCAATATATATGTGAAGCTCGATCTTGCAGCTGCCTATTCCATTCAACACGTACTGCTTCAAGTGCAGAGGCATGTCCAACCACCTCACCAAGCCTCTGTTGCTCGCCATTAATGTCCCTGCGCACAGCAAACAAATAACTTCAAGCTAAACATTTATGTTAATATTTAATTCTTCATAAATGAGTTAATAGTGTAAGGCACTAACCCAGTCATCACACTAGTACGAGAGTTGTTGGTGTGCAGGTCACCTTGCATGGAAGCCATTGAATGCAATGGGTTTGATGGGATTAATAGGGAATCAAACAACCTCATTCCTAGGAGTCCCAAGATGGGTATGAAGTAGAGGATTGGGGGTTCCATTTGCTCAAATTTATGGACCTCCACACAAACCCTTTGTTGGATGGTTTGATTATTGCATTAATTGCATGCAAAAAAATGATTCCTCGGGTCATGGATTAGCTTGAATGCTGCAAGAGGTCACTGCTGGGGGGTTGATATACAATTTATAAATACTTTTAGCTAACCGGCCTCTCCCGATTTCTAGTTGAAGCCACTGACACACCTCGCATCTAGAGCCAATCCGATGGTGTGCAGTAGGGGGCGTGCAATGGGCCTCTAATTTACGGCCCAGGCTAAACGTGGCCTGCATTTAACTATTCCTTTTTTATAACTTTTAAGCTGAAGGGTGCGCTTGTCTGACGACGCGAAAAGTTAAAAATAAACTTCACACCCAAAGTGGTACAATAAAAATGTTGGAAACTGGAAAGTAGTGCTCCTTACTGCTTGAAAGTTGATACAAATAATTGAGAAAATTACACTTATCTTCCTAAAATTTTTAAAAAATACAGCAAGTTCTAAAGTTTTATTTTTTAATTAACACTCCATTCGAGAACATTCTCTAAAATTAACATTCCACTTTTTGAGCTTAACTAAATTTGAAAACTTTTCTAAAATAAACATTTCACTCTAAAACTTTCTTTAAAAATGACGCTTTACTATTTGAGCTTAAGGATAGATACTTCTTTAACGAATTATTTGATGACATATTTTATTTTAGAAATTTAAATTAAATTAAAAGAAAAAAATATAAAATATATAACAAAAGATTTGTCCTTTACTGTAATTTTTTTTTTAAAATTCTTTTACTATTACTTCTGTCTATTCTTTGTGTGAAGAATTCTTTTAGGATTATCATAAAATTGTTCAACAAAGAAATTTTTTTGAATTATTGAGGAATTATTTTTGTAATTGAATGTGCTAAGCGAGTAAAATAAATAAGAATTTTGATTGGGAAGAATTCAAAAACAGTAGATTACTTATATGAATGAGACAGTAAAATTCACAAAGTTATCTATTTAGTAATGCCAACAAATAGTTTATATCAATACTTCCAAAATGAAATTTGTTGTTAATAAGTATGCTCTATCATGCTAAGTGGAAAAAGAAATTATATATACTTATTTAATTTTCAATCAATATATATAATATCTATCTACAAGGTTTAAAATATAGGGAAAATTTGTGTAAAGAACCACGAAATATTTAATTTTAAAGAACATAAATGATTATTTTTTAGGATATAAGGAGGAAGAAGATGATAATGAGGGTTTAGCTTTTTGTTTCAATGAAGAAGAGAAAGGTAAGATTTAGGTTTTAGGATTTGAAAGGAAGAAGATGATAATGGGAAATAATTTGAACTCTTTATAATTTGTTAAGAACTAATTTGTTATGTCATTTGCTAGCATTGCACAAAATGGGACACAACACACATTTATCGTTACACGTGTGCATTTCTGCTAAGTTTAACAAGAGAGGGACTGTATTGTGTCCTATATTGGAGGCTTACTCTTTTTTTTTTTTTTTGTTTATTAATCTATAGGTCTCTATAATTTAAAAGTTTTTAATCAAATCTCTATATTAAATAAATTTTGATAATCAAGTTTATAAAGTAGTCTATTATAACAAAATTTTCAATTAGATTGAATAAATTTTTATGTTTGGGCTTATGAAATTGGATAAGAACCTATTAAACTATATGAAATTTTAAAAAGTTTTGTAATATTAGATTACTCTAAAGATTTGATTACAAAAATTTATCCGATGGAAAGACCTAATTAAAAACTTTTGAACTATATAAACCTAATTGAAAATTTGATGACTAAAAGGATCAAGTGATTAATTAAACTTTTTTTAATTATTATATAACTCTCCCTGCAGTACTAGTACCGTTGAAAACTGAAACAAGAAATAAAATACAAAACTAGGACCATAATAAGAAAAAAAAATTGAGGGTTTACAATTTTATAAAATACAACCAATTGCATAAAAATTCATAGATATGTGATAATTCAATCCATTGATTTTTTATATAGCACTTTACTCCGAAGATATTGCATCCCTTATGAATGAATATAGATATTAGATTAATCTCCTTAAAAAGATTTAGTCTTTGAAACTATCATTTTGTTAATCAAACTTTGTTAGTCCACTATGGGATAAAGCTATTCTAGTGCTAGATTTTTCAATACACAAAACTCGAACCTAAGACCTTGCTTTAAGAGAAACAAGTGTCGAATCACTTGAATTAACTAAGCGTTGGTATTTTCATAAGATATATATTCATGATTAGATGATATTATTGAAATTGCATCAAAGTGAAATCTTATAATCAACTGATTTTAGAAGTTTACTTCTTTGTATTTCACCAAAGATTTAAAAACAAAACACATACATACACACACACAATCCTTGTAATGTAATACAGAATCTCACCTTGTAAGGGTGTATTTGTTTGTGATTATTTTGGTAAATAATCACTTTTTTCACCAAAAAAAATCAATTTTCATATATTTGAATAATTTTTTTAAAATTAACAGAATTTCAAAAAAATCTGTTTTCAGCTTTTTGGGAGAAGCTGAAAAGAGTAGTTTCTAAAAAAAATCAATTTTCAGCTTTTTCAACTAAATATAAAATTTATACTTCAAGATCACTTTTTTTAAAAGTTTAATCAAACGCACCTATAACCCTATTCATAAACTCATGTAATAGAACCAAAGTCAGCTTTTGCTTTGGAAGGCAGAGTGCAAATATTAATCCCAAAAATGAAATTATAACTCCAAACCAAGTCAGACACGAAAATACCAATCCAGCAACTCCCTAGCTCTCTGAAAGGCATCTTCTCATAACAAATTCTATACAACAAAATCTACAAATGAAGAGACAAATCAAGCATTTGTTCCTTCTCTCTCCTAATTCCAAGATTTTGATTGTTACTCATCAATGGTAAATGTTGAGATGTGTCAACCCTGCTGAAGTTACTGCTTCTTATGCTCCTTTGCCCGTTAGCATAGCCTTTCTCATCATCATCATCACCTAATCGATTGCTTGAAAATCTTCCCTCAAAAAATGGATAGCTTCCGAATCTAGGTGCACCATTTGATCCAAATTGTTCTGATATTTGGTGGTTTTGAAAATAATGAAGGTTTGCAGCATGGGAAGTGATGAACATTGAAGGGTTCAAAATACTAAGTTGATGGGTTGGAGCAAAAACCATAGGGGAAGCAAAGGAAACAGATGAGTATTCAGAAGACTTCTGAGCCTTTCTTGCAGCTGTTCTCTCTTTCTTGTGAGCATTTTGGTGTCCTCCCAAAGCTTGAGAACTGTAAAACGTTCTTGAACAGAATAGGCATGGAAAAACTCTTGATGTTGCATCTTCCCTTTGGCTCTTTCCAAACTTGGTTGCTTTTCTCTTATCTTCCATCTCTATATTCTAAAACCCAGAAAGGAACTAGAATGAAACAAAAAGGTTACAGAAGAATTTATAAAATTTTAAAAGGAAAACCATATATAAGACTATGACCATGATGGAGATTACCTGAGGAATATCAGAACAAATTAACATGATTGGAGGAGAGAAAAGAATGGGTGGAAGATAATTTTCAAAAAATGGAACAGTTTATATGGTTTTTGGATCTTGGCTTTTGATCTGATCCAAGAGTTACATAAAAAGAGTTCAGAAGCCAAGTTATAAAAGAGTTGGAAATTGTGAAGAGTCAGTTTCTGAGCAGAATAATTAAATATAGTGCACATTGCATGATAACAGCATGAAAAAGAGAGGTGTATGGGGCTGGGAACAGAAGAGATAAGAGGAAGATATTCCATTTTCCAACTCAAAACATTTCCTCCAACCAATCACTGCCTTCATCTTAACATGCAGAAGCCTCTTTGTCTTTGAAGATAGTTCCCACTTGTCTCTGACAATTTAGTCGTTTCGTGTGCACTCTGTGCTCCCTATTTGTGTTTTTGCAGTACTATGTTTGGATTTTCATTTCTTGGGTTTACCAAAATAAATTGGATTCTATCTCCAACGATCTAGCCATATAAATGCCCCTAAATCTGTGTTGTTATTTATTTATTTATTTTAGTGTGCATTGTTGTTCATTTTTGGAATTGCTTTGGTGCGGGATTTTTTTTTTTTTTTTTAGGAATTTGCTTCTCTAAGCTCCAGCATGAAAACCCTCGAGCAATGTCACTATTTGATCAGAAATAAGAGCAAAAAGATATCTGATGTAATTTTTTCATTTTTTTGAGAAGCATAGAAACATATGATGATATTTCATTGTTAATTTTATGATATTTAAATTCTAAAATATTCAATAATTTATCATGTAATTAACATCTCAATAAATTTTGATACTAAAGTAACCGGCCCTTTATCAAATCATTTGAGTAACTTAAGCGATCAATAAAGATTGGCTAAGCTTAACTCTTGTTGATTTTTCATTGGAATTTTGGTATATTTTCCTAAAACATTCTCTTTATAGTCTTCTTAATACGTAACAAAGAAAACATTAAATAAAAAATAAATACATTTAATGCCTTATATTATTCAAAAGATGTTTTTAGAGGATTTAATATTTCTATTTCATAATATTAGTAAATTCATTATAAATTTTTGTAAGACTTATGAAATGCATGAAATTGAATAATTTATTTTTTTTGGTACATCTGAAATAAAAATAACTTGCTCTTTCCATAAACTTCTTTGTTACTAAATAAATATATAAATAATTTATTCCTCCAAGAATGTGATTGGGAGGGTAGTTCGAATGTCCATGATAATCTGTTATCAAAATTAATGAAAACGAAGAACGGCAGCATTGGCCAATCGCAATTGAGAGAGAAGTCAGAGTGTCAGGGTAAGGCGCAATTAGCTGACCAGTTTCGTGTTCTCCAATGGCCATTATGGAAGGACTGGGGACACTCATTAAAAGCTAGTGAGTTTAGCATATAGTCTTTTCGTTTCAATTTATATGATAATTCGGATAATTTAGTATATTTTTAAATTAATTAATGTATCTAAATATTAATTTAAAAATATATTAAATTATTTAAATTAATAAATAAATTAAAATGAAAGAAGTACTATCTAGGGTGGTGCATAATGCTAGGTGTCTCAACGTTAGGTTGTTTCTCTGCGGCTTGGTTGCATTATGAAGCTGATCCATTTCGTGCAGTATCCACTGCCCAAGTTGCCAACACCATTCAAACGTTACCTTTCCCCCAATCCTTGCATTCTCTGAGCCTTCCAGTCGTTTGCCAATAAGAAAATGCGGCACTTCTTGTCTTTATCCCAATTCATAGGTAGATCCACACCGGCATTTCTACGTTGAATGAGATTTTATTAACGTATGTAAAGTAATAAAAATACTATTTTTATTTTATTTACACCCAAAAGATGTGCAAGAGCCGAATCAGTATGATAGCCAAAAACATCATGTTGTCAAAAAGACTTAGCTTGGCGATGCGCAGGACTGTTTTTGGGGTTTTTTGGCTGAGCCTTTCATGCAGCTGAGAGACATTTAGTCGAGAATAAAATTGGCCAAACAATTTTTTGGGCTTGGGCTAAAATCAATCAAATGTAGGGTGTAAAAGAGGTCCGCTCGCTGTTGAAGAAGATTCGACAAAGAAATGCCCAGACGACTACAAGAAATATTTATATGGTCCGATAGCACCATGTGGCTGTACTCTCAGATAAATCATATAAGTATATTTTACATGACACCTATCACTAACATACAATCCCATGAAAATACATTTACATGATTGGACGGGGCTTGATCGCGTGAAGACTTCAACTATGTAAGAATTTCTCCTACTTCCTATGGTCTCCAGGACACGAATTTAAAATAATGATTGTGGCTCGACAACTAATTATAGGGCAATTAAAGGCCACAAAGTCGATTGTGCTTAAGCAACATTAGGTAGTTCTGGAAAAATCAATGCCATTTTAAATTATATAAGAACATAGGAACTAGTTGAGTAACAATTATTTATGTATAATGTTGCTGACCATTAATGGAAACGTGGAATATGGTTATAGAACACAGTATGTGAGGTTATGTTTTTAGTAACTATTTCTAAATGTAATAGCCTTGTAGAGAACTTGTAATGACATAAAATTATCGTCAATACAACAACCGAATTACAAATTTTTTAATTCTCTTGCAACCTTTACTTCAACCTTTATCACGTTTCATTTTACAATTCTTTACTCGTTTTATGCTATTTCTTTCTTAAATGTTTCCTTTAGCTTTCAGTCTAATTTCTACTTAGGTAATCTAGTTGATAAGCATTTAAATGTTCTCTGGAAGAGTTTGGAAACGCTTAGTTAGAAGGAAGAGTTACCCTTTCTAGCATAATTACCTAATACTAGGAACGGCTACTCTTTTGCAATACTTAATTTTAAAATAGTTTTTTGGCACGTCCTTCGTTCATGAATTAGCCGGTCAGCCAAATTAAGCAAAACAAATATTTAAAAAAGAAAATATTAAATGTATTTTAATTTAATTTTGTTATATAATAAATATTTATATTTTTATTCGACATTCACTATTTTGAATTTTTTAACATGTGCCCTGGAAGCAAGAAATAACAAAACTTCAAAAGTAATTATAATTTATCTATTAACTAAGAATTTTGCTGACAAGGAACGTTTATATAAAAAAATAACAAAATTTTTAGTTGAAGTATTTTTTTTCCTTCCATTTTTATTGAAAAACATGAAATAAAGATAAAAATGTCATTAGTTTAATTTTAATAAAAACATTTTTAAAAATATTTCCTACAACAAGTGAAAACAGGAATAATAATGAAAACATGGTGACAATCTTATTATTATTTTGTAAGTTTAAAATGTGGTTACAATTTTATTATTATTTTGAGAGTTTCAAATGTGGTCATATCTCACATAGAAGCTACGCTTATTAAAGTGGCCAGCTTGGTCCATTCAGGCACATGAGTTAAATAGGTTTAGTCAATCCTATAATTGGTGTTAATGGGTCAACATAATGCCAGTTTGGCTCGTTTGAGATTGACATATAGGGCTAAACAGGTCAAATCTTTCTTTTACTCAATTTTTTCAAGTCAAAATTCCTAAATACTATTACAATTCAATATAATAAAAAGTAGGGCAAATTACAATAATCTCTCTTGAGATCTATTGAAAATACACTTACCTCTTCCTGAATTTCAAAATTGCACCCGACTTCGTTAAAACAAATGGTATTAACATAATCTAAAAAACTTCCAATTTACCCTTAATAATAAAAAATCCCATAAAAAAACCCTAAGTGCGACAAAATCAAGGGAAAGGCGAGAAGTTGGTTTTGTAACTATGAGTAGAGATGGAATGGTGGCTGTGGGCTCATCAATGGCAGTGATTCGTAGTGGTAGGGCAGCAACACAGCTAGAGGGCATTGAGGGCAATGGTAACAAGTGGTTCTTCAACTATGGTAGCTAAGTCGCGAACAGGATGGAGGCAGGTCCGATGGTGTGGAGGTCTGGCACGATGGTGATGAGGCATGATAGCTGCAAGTTGGCAATGTTTGTGGTGGTGTTTGTGTTGCCTGCAATGGAGGTCAATTGTACTTGGATAAGTTTGTGTGGTGAAGGATAGTGGTAGTGGTTAAGGATCGGGCATGATGCAAAGGTGGTGAAGGGTGAAAGAGGTTGTGATTGAGGATTGAGGCATTAGTTGTAGTGAATTTGTTATAATTTAGTTTGAATTGTTCTATATTTTTTGGTTTGAGCTTGGTTTGGTTTAGTTTGATTGATTGACTTTGGGTGTAACTTTTGCAGTTGAGGATTTGTTCTATTGTAGGCTCTGAAGCATGGGCACGCCGATTTTGGAAAAGTATTTGTATCTGGTACGTTTTAGATATGGGTATGCCTTGGGTATGCCTGGATACGTACCTATTTTTTTTAAAAAAAAAAATTGGGTATGACGAAGTACGGCTTGGGTATATTGATTATACAAAATTACGTCATTTTTGCTTCTTTCAGTTTTTTTTTCTCCTTTTTATTTCCCAAAAGCAGAGCTATAACACCTCCCTTTGTCTTCTTTCTTCGGCATTTTCTTTCCCAAAAGGGAGCCTTAACTCTCGTGTCTTCTTTCTTCCTAAATCGCACAAGACACCCCACCCACTTCTACCAACCACCACCGCTCAATTGATCCACCACTGGCAGCAGCCCTCATCCTAGTAGCACATTCCCCAATCCCCACCACATGCGGCACCATCACAGAAAAGCACGTGGCGCTCCCCAATCCACACTCTCTAGACTTGTGACACTTGACAATGAATCCTTCGTTCCTTCTTCTTCTACTTGATTTTTTTTTTGTTTTGTATTGTTGATAATTGTTTTTTACTGGACATAATTTGAGATATAAGATTTGTTGATATCTTAGGTGTTTGTTTTGTACTACTAATTTTGCTTAAATGATTGTTATGTATCTATTTTGAATAATATTTTAAATATTGTACTTTTTTTTGTGATATGATGTTGAACAATTTAAACTTATTTTATGTCAAAATTGATATGTTTACTTATTTACAATATGAAATTTTAGTTCTCATCTTATGAACATAGATTATAGGAGATGAGGCTTTGGTGTTTTTGGTATGGATTTGAGAGAGTTATGTCATGGTACTGGTGAGTTAGTGACCAATTGGGTCATTGAATCTCAAACATTGAAAATTGAATTCAATGATTACATTGGTTGAAATTAAAATTAAAATTTATATTTATATTTTAATAATTATAAAAAAATGTTCTTCATAATGATTTATCGATTTATCCTTTTATTTCTCTCCCTTCTCTCGGCAAACCGCTACCCTTTTACCTTCCGTTTCTATCCGATCTCACACTAACCACTGCCTTCAACTACATCTTGTGGGGGCTTTTTGGTTAAAGTTAAGAAAAAAAAGGGAGAATAGAGGGAATGGAACGATTGTATATCAAAGTTAGGTTAGGTTCATTGTCGCCAAACAAAGCTTGAAAGGAACATGGAGATATCGATTTGTTTATTGCTTAGTCATTATGAATCACAATGTTGATGAGAGATGCCTATTGGCCGCACATGGCACCTTTTTCTAATTTTTGCTTCTATCCCACGAATGTTTTCTGTTTTAGCGAAATGTAAAACGAGTCCATGTATTATTGTATCATAAAAATAAAATTCAAGCTTAATCTCGCAATTCTAAGAAAAGCAAACATTGCGGAGCATAGCCAACAGTCATTTGTGCATTTGCAACATTGAAGAAAGTGGAGAGATGAAGGAGAAAGAAGGAGGATGACCTGACTCGGGCTTAAAATAGACATTTTATAATTGTGGATTATTAGTGCCCATGATGGTCACTAATTGAGCACGGTCCACTGTAGAAGGTGCCATGGGTTTGACGTATAGAAGGTGATTTTGTGGTGTTTGGGAATGACAAATATCTATTGATGAATGTTATATGCGAGTTGGTTTTAGATTTGGGCTGTTAAGACAATGGAAAGGATGGAAGGCGTTTTAATTTGGTTGAAAATAATGAACTTTTAAATTTGTTTGAAGTGAAGAGACGGGAGCGGTGACATTCAATAAAAAATTGAACAAATAATCAATAGAAAAATAGTCATTTTATGTGGCTTATTTTTTTATTTTTAAAATTTATAATTACATGTAAATCATGGGTAAAGAAAGTTACTGTATATTATTTTGATTAATGAAGGGAGTAATTTTAAATTTTAGAAGGGTACAAGTATACTTTTAATGGGGCGCATTTTATAGTGCATTGCTTCAAAAATGATGCACCACGCATTATTTAGATCCGATGGTGAAGATTGATGGCACATGCATACAACCAATCACCACCAATGCACTGTAGTATTTTCCACACTCTCTCTCACGCTACTCTCCTCCACCCTGCCTCTCTTCCCAGTTGGACAAGTGCTCCCATCTTCTGTTTCCGATGGAGCCACCGGCGACCCACTTGGGAGTGGGACGCCAGTGGTGTCGTAGACTGAGTGTCGCACGCCATCAGCCGCTGATCTGGGGCTTCAAGGCGAAGTCTCCTCACTTTGGCTTCAAGGCGTGCCGCGAACAACTTCCCGCGTCTTGAAAAAACAATCACACAATTCATGGCTTTTTTTTTCTTTTTCCTCCACTGCAACAACTGCTTGCAGCATGATAATCCACAGATCAAGAATGAAAAGGACAAGATTTACGGGCGCTCACGTTGTTTCTTTTGTTTGAAAACAAGCAACAAGAATCACATTCGTGGCTTTCTCCCTTTACTGGCTCTGCAACTATTTGGAGCTTAACAAGCCATAGATCCAGGAAAAAGAGAGAGAGAGAGAGAGAGAGAGAGAGAGAGAGAAGCGACGTTTATGGGTTTGTGAACCAAATCCATTTTTGGGTATTATAAACTTACGAGTTACGGCGAACGTTATATATAGAAATATCTCAACCAATTAAAGTATAATTTAAAATTATAAATATATAAATATTATATAAGCAAATATATTATTCCATATAAGATTTATCATCAAGTTAAGTTTATATTAAGAATTTTTTTATCACATTCGCAATCCAAAAACAAAGTTGCAAACTTTTGAAAGAAAAAATGGAATCTTTTCGGTGATTAAACTGTCTCAAATGAAGACTATGCCCTTATTTTTTTGTGCATGTGAGAATTGATTTTAGAAAGTCAAAATTAATTTTAATCTTATTTAGCTTTTTTAATTAAAATTAACTATGGTTTCAAAATTAATTTTAGATAGGAATAAAAAATTTTTACTTTTCAATTCTATCATAAATAATTTTGGAGTTTTTTTTGTAAATAATATATCTAAACTTAATTTTAACCAATACTATTCAGATATAAATTTTTTTATATTAAATTACTAAATATAAATTATTTTATCTTAAAATTAATTTTAATTAAATCAATTTCAATAAAATTAATTTTATTTAAAATCAATTTTATAAAAATATAATCAAATACGCTATCAATGAGATTGCATCTGCAGTACCAAGAGAGGTGGCTAGCGCACGGCTTTAGTGAATGGACCAGGGAAGATTGGTGGGGTGAGGAAAGTGGGATGGCAAGTGGTGTTATGGTGTATCATAAGTAAATGTTGCATCAATACACCATGCCATCTTTACCATTAGATTATAAGATACATAATATAGCATTCTTTATAAGGTGCATTGGGGACAACACTTTCAATAAACATTAATGCATTGTTTGGATAAGAAAAGAAAATGAAAGGAAAGAAGATGAAAGTAAAGAAAATAAAGAGAAAAGTGTAATTTCTCTTTATATATTTGGATGAAAAGAAAATGAAAGGAAAGAAGATGAAAGTAAAGAAAATAAAGAGAAAAGTGTAATTTCTCTTTATATATTTGGATAAAAAGAAAATAGAAGGAAAGAAAATAGGATTTATATTAAAATATGGAAGAAATAAATTGTAATAAAATAAAATGAAGTATATGCCCTTATTGTATAAACATGCTATTTTTATTTATTTTCTAAAAATTATATATTACATAGATAAATAAATTTATAATAAATATTAATTAAAAAATTAATTTATTCATATCAAAATTATAAATTATTTTAAATTATTTGTTTGTATAAAAATAAATTCAATATAAACTTAATCTATGATATTTTCACATATAAAAACAATCTAAATTTTAATATTCAACTTGTTTTTTCTTTTCACTAAAAACAGTTTCATATTTTTATACCAAATATTAAAATTTATTTTCTATAAATTTTTCTTGTGTTTGATGCCACGTATCTTAAAACTTTTTTGTTTATTTTCAAAGGGTATAAATGTTATTTTAGCATTTTCTTTCCGATGGTTCCATTTTCTTTGCTAGTTTGAAGAAAAAATTTCAAACATGGACCTCACATGCTTTTTATCTTTTCTCTTCATTTTTTGCTTTATGCCAAAGAAGAGAAAACTAGCTTTTCACCTCATTTTCTCCTCCTACATATTCTATCCCCCCATTTTCTACCGATCCAGAGGGTAAAGGAGATCATTACAATCAATGACGGATTTTAAAAATTTAGGTAATGAGCATAAAAATAATATATATATATATATATATCAAAAAAATTATATAATTTTTATCTTGATATGAGGTCAAACTCAATAAGATAATGGAAGCAAAATATATATAGTATCTATATATTTTGAAAAAATTCTTAAATATTAGTAGGGGCATGTGCCCTCAAACTCTAAAAATTGGATCTGTCCCTTATTATAATTTAGTCTAAAAATTAAGTCCAAACTTTAATTTCAACACTATACATAGTAAATTAATAAATTCAAGACAAATTGAACATCATAATTCAAATTTAAACTTGCAAGTATCAAAGTTCAACATATTATATGATCAAATTTAAGTTTAAACTTTTAGGGTTCAAGTTCCAACACATTGCAAATCACATTTTCTTTTAGTTTTGAATTATGGGTCTAAAATAAACCATGGAAAGGAATTTTGACTTACTAAGTAATCAAGTGATCTAGAATATATATTATATAGGATCATTATGTATGTATTTGGATTAGAGTTTGCAAATTAGGATTTACATCAACTTGATTCTACAAAATTGATTTTGATCAAATTGAGTTGATATTAATGTGATTTATATTAGAAAATTTTAATATTAAAAATAATTATGATAGAATAAATATTATTTGGATGTTATTAATTAAAATTATTTTTAGATGTGTAATTACTAAAAAGTGTATAAAATAAAATACAAGAAAAAAAATAAGAAAAGACATCATTTGATATTTCAAAGGAAAATAGTAACGAGTCTTGCATGAGTATTGAATGTTGAGCCCCCCAATAGAGAAGCAACAAATTCTTGCTTATGATTGAACTGGGGTTTGAAGTGAAAATCTGGTTGAAGCAAAACAACTATCAAGTATCCAAACAAAAAATCACCGCTTTCAATGAGCTTCTAATTGGCATTTGATGCTTAAATGGAAATACAAACACACATTATATGCATTGAAAATGGAGAAATATTTTTTAAACATATTATGTATAGATATAATATGAAATATAGTATATTTATGTGAATAAGAGTGAATATCAAAATGTACATATATTGAAATAAAGACAATAGATTATATATTTATGTGAGAGGATATTATATTTAGATACCCCACTGTTATATATAAATAACATAACTCTTAAAAATGTCTACAAATGTCATAATAACAGTTTTGCAAACAGCGCTTCCAGGACTTCTGAGGGACTTAGCCAAACTAATGTAACAATGTACATTCCACGATCTTAGATATCAAATGTAGGGAATATTTGCACAGGCAATTGACAAATAGTCTAGTCCTACGCACTGCCGCCCTAGTGACATCAATGGAATAACTTGTCTTATGTGTACACAAAAATTTCCCAATAAACACCCCCCCAACCAAAAACAAAGGTGCTTAACCTCTTTAACTTAATGCATTATCCATTTGAAATAATTTAACAATATTTAAAAACGCATTATTATTATTATTATTATTATTATTATTATTTGAACTGTAACAACGCATTTAATAAGTTAAATTGAATGACAATTGCACAGTGTCAACTATCGCTACTTAATTATATTAGCTTACAATAACTCCCATTCAATAATGGATGCAGGCCAGACATACGGTGGTCACTGGTCTTGATCACAAAAGAATGTACCGTCTTAACGAATACCAATTAAACACCACGGAAAATTTACAAATTGTGAAGGAGACGCTCATTAATTGCATGCATCGAAGCTGATGTTGAATTATATGAACAGAAGCATGCACAGAAAAATGCTATATGGGGCAGGGTGACAAGTCAAGCGCACATCATAGATGCAGTAACACAATATTGTGATTTACGCTATAGATTAACAAAAGGTGGGGTTTGACCTAACTTGCATTGAATCAGGAACAACCAAAACATCTACTTATAGAGAAAATACTAGATGGCAGCGGCTCTGAATCAGACTCTGGTTTCTTCCGAGGAAGCTGCTTAAAAAATGCTTTCACAGCTCCGGTCACACCATCCTCATTTTCCATGGCCTTAGCAAGTTCAACTGCACGCTCCTTTACCTGGCATTACGTTACGAGATTAAATGTAGTGGTTATCTTCCGCTAGAATGCACCAAACAAAACTATCAAAGAATTCCACCACCATTAGATTGCTGTGCACCACATATAAAAATTAGCAACAAAGTTAACCTCATGGGGACTAGCTCTTGACAGGAAAAGTATACACATATGATAGAATATTGTTCATTATAACCAAAAACACTTTGCCCAACAGTCAGTTAACCCCTTCTAAACATGTTTTTCAGGTGTAAACATTACTCAAGTTTATTTAAGAAAAGATTTTCATAAGCTTAGCTTTAGCGAGCAATCAACATATCCAATAAAATGCAATAATAATTTTCAGTTTTGCAAACCATATTGACAATGCATTAAGAATCTAGCCTCAGCATTAACTTCCCAAAGAAGCAGGCTACTATAAGCTAGCTTTTACATGATAACAGAATATGTATATCAGGAAAATTATGGTTACCTTGGGATCTAGCATAAAATTTATTGCATCAATCAACTTGGAAAGTGAAAACTCATCAACTGGGATAGGTGGAGGACCAACTCCTCTAGCATGTACTCTCTCACCCCAAAATGGTTGATCACCAAAAAATGGAACAATGGTCGTTGGACACTGAAAAATACTGATTATTAAAAGCAGAACCAGATATGATAATTATTAAGGATTTAAAAAGCTATTAATTCCTTACAGCAGCTTTCAGCCCAGCAGCTGTTGTTCCTGCACCTCCATGATGCACCTGAAAACAACGGCAATAAAAATTTGCAAATGATAGATAATCGAACCTCAAAATTCAAACACCAAGACTAAAAGAAGGTGGTACTTGAAATATTGATCCCATTATCCTAAAATCACAAGACCACTAATGGAATCCTAAACAAACCACTTGTTCAATAGAAGACACTCTCCCACTAGACACCTTCCACCGTGTCTCTTAGCTGCAATCGAGCGGCGCGGGTGGTGATGCTGGCCTTGCAGTGTTCGCCTGGGACTAGTCAAAGGGGGCTGGTGCACAGCCAGCCCATGGCGGCGCAGGGGCTGCGGAGCATAGTGGGATGTTAGGACCCAATTGCAATGTATGGGACTTGAGTCCCACATCGGAAGTATGGGATTCTAATGGGGGGTTTATAAGGCATTGAGCTCTCCCATCACAATAGCTAGCTTTTGTAATGTGGTTTTCCCAAGATTCTTATCACATACATTGTTCAAAACCATTCCATACCTGAAGGCCTAGGAGTACCCAAAGGCATTAAGTGTGGAAAAAAGTCTCACCATCCAGTATTAAGCGATTAAGAAATAAACTTATTGTTTGCCACTACAAACTTTATGAAATCTTTAAATAACATTAACTTTGACCCATTTAACTTCATCAACTCAAATCTAACCTATTTTATTGGAAATGTTGCGATTCAAAACTCACAAAATCTTCAAAAATCAACTAATGCATGTTACCAGCTCCCAACAAACAGTTTTATCTTATACATAATTTCAATATCAAGAATAAAAAGGTAGCAATCACATTCCCAATTCTGAAGACAATAGAATAATCATATAGTTCATGTCAAACTCAACAACCACATTCTCTATTTCTGATTACTGCTTTCAAGTCATCATTTACTAGCATATATGAATTCGTGCAAATTATGCAAAAGATGTCAGTAGGAGCATGGTAGTTAAACTAGCATTTTGGCTTGAAAACCAAATGAGTTTACTTTTGAACTAAAACTTTTAACTCAGACTCTAATGTGTACATGTCAATCTCGGAGTAAACCCAGCAAAAACCCATGGAATTATGCAAATTGTGAGGTTATGGAATGTGAACCGTTGAACCCAGTCGCAACGTATGGAATGTGAGTATGGCTAAGGGCTCTCCCAAAACTATGACTAGATTTTGTCATGTGATTCTGCCAATTGGTATCTAAGTCTTTCCCAATGTCTCTCAGTTGCAAAGGAGCAATGCAAGTGGTGATCGAGGCATTGCAGTATTTGGGACTAGCCAAAGGTCTGATGCATAGCCAGCCAGCATGAGAATTAGGGCCATAGAGCATGGTGGAACATTAGGACACAATTGAAAGGTGTGGGCCTTGAGTCTCACATTGGAAGTAAACATTCACATGTGAGGTTTATGTGGCTCTGGGTTTTCCCACCACAAGGTTAGCTTTTGAGATGGGGTTCTCTCCCAAGTTTTTGTATCATTTAGGCTGAGTTTGTGAAAATGCTGATTAGCATGTCAAAGAATTTCAACAAATGCAAAAACTTGACTAGGCCAGCTGCAAAGAATGTATATGGAAACCGAAGGTATATTAAGCATATAAATGACTCTCCAACAACATGGAAGCATGACGTTAGCCCATTATATATTCCAGCAACAGCAAGGTTGTTTGAGCCACATGCCCAATATCCTCTGCCATGTCTGAAGCAGCAAGCAATAGCAGGCTGGCATACAAGGCCACAAATTCAACATACATACAGCATTTAAAAATTTTACAGAAATGCGACCGTTTATAGTATTTTCCAATGCCATGGCTATTTTTAAAACTGCTGAACTAAGAGTATTAAACTAGATGATCTCACCACAGCCTTGCAATGTAAGAACAGCCAGTCATGAGGGATATTATCCAATAGGTATATAGATTCCCTTGGTTCTGGCACTGGGAAGAAACATGTTGAGTTAAAAAAAAAATAATCATAATAAAATAATAAATTATTACAATAGGAAAGCAAAAATAATTCTTACAATTTCCAAGACCTCCCCATCCTTTATTGATGATACCCCTCTGTCCAGTTTTCTCTAGTGCTTCTACAATTATTTGTGTCATCTTTTTTGGTTCTTGAACAGGCTGGAATAGGAATACAAGAGAGAGAGAGAGAGAGAGAGAGAGAGAGAGAGAGAGAGAGAGAGAGAACAAGCAATAAGATTAAAGGGTAAAGGCAATCAATTATTTACTACCCAGCTAACAAAAAACTTTTCTTTTTAATATTATTAAGTATGGCGTGAAACTTCAGATTACTATCCATTATTTGCTTGACAAGTTCACAACAACCATACAATCATCATACTTCGCAAGAATCCATACAAGAAATACAAAAAAGCAACAAAATGGTATTTAAAAATTTAAACAATGCACTTAATTAGATAGTTTCCCTAATCAAGCAATAACCACACTAAGAAATTTATTTTGAAGATGTTAAATTTTTAGGGAACTCCATGACAATAGAAGGTGGCAAACAAAAACAAACGAAAAAAAATCACCATTTTGCAAGATATAATAACCCAAAAAACACTATTAGCTGTCAAGAATATGAATTGATGGTTAGTATCTATTAAGATAGAAAGGCTATTCGTGTGCCTCTTCCTAATAGCTTAAGCTTTCGGTAGAGATGATTCATGTATGCTATCGAAACTTATATGACCAAGTGATCTAGAGTTTGATTTTTGCTACCAACATTCTTCAAAATGTTGAATTTCAGCACAAGGTAGGTTAGGGATGTGCATTGTTCACGCTTCAAGACCAAAGGCTCTTGCATAAGCGGGCGTGTTACGATATAAAAATCATTCATGTGACTCTACCAATAGCTAAAACTTTTGGAAGAAATGGTTCATGATAGTATCACAATGAGATGTAAACATAACCTCCTTTGTTTTTTTGCTTTACCCACTTTGAAAAATGATAGTCTAAGAGAACAAATACAAAGATAGAGTATCAGCAATCCTGCTTGTTAAAATATCTAGAATATATCTCATAATTTATCTATTATACCTTAGAATATTTTAGAGGATCTTAGATGATCTCTTAAGAGTTAATCCCTATTTATTATATTTCCTGGTTTGTTCCCTTATTTAATTAGAATTACGAGTACAGTATTAGTATAAATGGGATTATTGGGTTGCCATTTTGCATTGCATCATAACACACCACATCAATCTAATAGAATAATGTTGAGGGCTTCTGATCTTTCCCATCCTCCATCGCTACCAAAATCCTATAATTTCAACACTCCTAAAGGAGAACAATTTGACATTAACTCTTAAGGGCAAACCAATCCCTTTGAATTAAAGCTAAAAGAACTCCCTGAATAAAGCCATGAGCTGAAGCCCAGAGAAGCTACATAAAAATTCTAGCATTTTGCGCCATTAAAATGAGCTACACATCATCAAAAGGAAGAGAGAAGAAGAAGAAAGAGAGAGGGGGGGGGGGGAGGAGAATTGCGAGGCACTTTCTTTTCACTCCCAACATCTTGGTATCAGCTAAAAGACATGATATATCAAATGCTCCGCAAACAGCCCAAACAATTTCGGCCCCAATTGCCTTCCTACCTCACAACCCAAGAAGACATGGCTATTGATTTTAGAGAATTGACAACACTTAACATGAATGTCAGGCAAAGGAGCCTTATGAGGCCTAATTACCTGCAACCAATCATTAGATTAAATCCTATTAAGTATCACATTCCAAACAAAGGCCTTAATCTTGGAGGGAGCTTTCGACTTATGAAACAGAGCTGAGACAGCTGGACTTTGCTGAGAAGGAATAAAGGATTAACAATAAGAAGACGTAAACAAGGATGATTTGTAAAAGAACCTGAAAGATCTTCAGTCATAATGTGAGCATAAGAGAGTTATGAACGAAGTTAGAAATGCCCAAATAAGATGCCAAATAAGAGATATCGGGATTTTTAAAGGTTCTGAAAGATGAGAAATTTCCAAGAGATATGGAATCTTGTATTGAAACAATTAAACAAATCAAGAAAGAAAGACATCATGTAAGGTAGACAGGCAATAACAGCATGACAAAGAAAGCAAAGAAAGAGAAGGGTTCTAGTTTACTTTTATAATTCCCAGGCTTTCCTTGTAGCATAAACCCTGAGCTTTAGAGGGTTTCCGGTAGCATAAAACCCAACATCCCAACAATTATGGTGAAAACCATATTTACTCTCTATAACCCTGAGACATAGAATGATGTTCCGAGGGAAATTGCCACCATGCAGTGTTTACTAACATGATTTCCCAAAGCATAATCATACCTCCATCTTGCCACATGCCTCCAAACAAATGAAATCATCCGTCCTAGTACTCCCCACTCCAGAGCACAAAAGGCCCGTCAGGATCCTCTCAATCTTTTGAGCCAACCCCAAAGGAATGCTGAGAAGCGCCACATAATAAATGGCAATACTAACAGACAAGGCTCAACCAAAGTAGTATGCTTCCATTAGCCCTATGATCATGGTCTCAGAAGAGTTGCTCATGGAACAGCAAAGAAATATAATTATGAACTAACTAGATCACTTGATTCTCATTTACATTATGATTTAGAAGTCTTTCAGATTTTTGCAAATGGGAAAGGCAAATCTTGTAGAACCTCCATATAAACCATAAAATATGGTAGTTAGATAACACATGCTTCATGCAGCAGGTACCTTGTCATCAACAATTATTAAGTTACCCACTGTAAAATTGGTAGCCCAAAGAGTCACTCCTACAGCTAGCTTAGCACAAAGAAATCATGCACAAACAAAATAAAAATATATGGAAATAAATACACTCACCAGGCTACCAAATCCAATGTAAATAGGCTTGTCACCCTTTTCGAGCCATTTTACAAGGGACTCGGGAGGTTCGTAGTTTGATGCAAGATCAAGGAAGCAAAACCCTACTACATCAATTTTTGGTCCCCAATCTGCAAAGCAAAACATAACAGATTGGATCCTTCAACCAAGAATCAAGTAATAGATCTGATAGGTGGTTATTTTAAGCACTAAATGTGGATTTATCTATAACAGTTAACAATCCCAAAAGAATTTGAGAAAAGAGAACTTAAGCTTGTACCAAGAGCATATGTAATTACCAATTGATTAAACTACTACCAACCAAGAGAGTTTAGAACATTTATTCCTTTTTTTGTCAAAGAGAACCTTTATTGTACTGAATGAAAAGGAGAAACTTGTTCCAGAACTGATAATATTTTTCCGAAAACTTTTATCTTCTTCACTGTATGATTTATTTCATTAGCCACAGAGCATAATGTAAAATAATGAGTATAGATAACAGTTGATAGCTCCTAACGAAAAAGACATGCACAATGGCACAAATTATAAAGGAACAGTAATCCTAGTCCACTATATTGTGAAGACAGCACTATCTGAACTGCATGCAACGATGACTACAAATACAAAATGTTAACATTGGGATCTAAAGCAAAAACCTTTCGGTTTAGGAACAAGGTGAGGACTCCATATATATGCATGTGGAACATCAGTATCAGAGCCTTGTGAACCACTTAAATATGTGACTGGCCGTAGCTTCAACTTTTTCTTTCTAAGATCATTAATCATGTCTCGTATTCCCAGCCAAATCAATGAGTCAACTATTTGATATGAAAGCTGAAGAGTTACAAATAATCAATATTTAGTTAAACATGGAGGCAGCAAAATTCACAGGGATAATAAGAACCAGCACTAATTAATTAATGAACTCACCCTATAACCAGCTTGTTGCTTTACACGAGACAAAGGATGAGGAAATTCACTAGTTGAACTGGAGGAAAAAGACAAAGTACATAAAAATGCAGATTTCAATCCCCAGAAAAACTAAGATTAACACAACTGATTGTTAAAGAACTAAAAGGAAAAAGAATAAATGAGAATGAGAAAGGGGAAACAATGAACACAAATTTTAATCTCCAAAAGATATCGGTGACATTATCTTGGTCCTCCTAAGAAAGTTGACATCAATTTAGTACCTCAATATAAAGGTAACACAAATTTGGTCCTCAAAAAAAAAAAAAAAAAATGACAACAACTTAGCCTGCAATCATAGAAAATGACATCGACTTCGCCCCTCAATCACCAAAAGTTGACATCAACTCAGTCCCTTAATCATATAAAACAATATCAATTTAATCCCTCAATCTTGCAGTTCCTACATGAAAGGACAACCTTGATGTCACATCCTAAATTGATGTCAAAATTCTTGAGAATCAAAGTGATGACACTCGTATCTTCATCCTTTAAAAGACTAAACTTCTAAAGTGCAGGTTTACTCTAAGGAAATATGAAGCAGTGAGATTACATTACCAAGATGAAACTTACGTCCAAGGCATTGTGAAAAAAATATGAACTGGAATTTTCAGTGCCTCTGCCACATGTGTATGCCCTAAAGATGTATATTACAATGTCATCGGCAAAATATATCAAAAGAAATACACCAAACAGTAGTATGTGCTTATCTCATAAGAAAGAAAAGAAAAGGAAGGATTGAATAGCAATAAAAGTGAAAAAAAGATAGTAGTATCAGAAACAATAATCCAAAATTAAAATAGTGAAAGCAAAAATATTCTGTGAAACGTGAAAAACTAGCATTCCCTTCTTGTCATCATCTATTAGGAGGAGGACTAAGAATAGTTTTATATCTCTTGCACACCCACTTATGCAAGGACCCTTTGGGCTTGAAGCGTGGATGTGACCAAGAATGAACGTGTGCAGGATTGAACTCAAAATCATTTTATAATAAAACCTTTGATACTTTTTTGATTTTGATAAAGAAGAAATATATTGAGAAGAAGAAAGAAATTTATGAGAAGACAGGAGAACAAGAGATCCTCTATACAAGAACAAAAATTAGCTAGAGGAAAAACAAACAATGAAGCATAGCTTTCCAATCTCTCAACATATCTAAGTGGGAATTCTTCTAAAAAGACTTTGCTTTACAACAAATAGAAACCACACCCCTAATTCTATCCCACAAAACTTGCTTCTCTGAAAATTTGTCATTAAAGGTGTGAGAATTATGTTCCAGCCAACTACTCCAAACAGTGGCATATATACAACATTGCCACAACAATTTTGCCTCTTTTTACAAAGTGCAAGACTTTGTGCCTTGCAGTAAATAGAGGCAAACGCCTAATCCTATCCCACAAAGATTTTTCCTCCTTCTTTCAATCTACTATATGATGAGTTCTAGCCATCATCAGGAGGGTAAATTGGTTAAATTAAGCTTTTATCTTGTCAAAAACTATCTGTGGTATAATGCATGACATAATTGTGAGAGTTTACTATTGATTTAAGAACGGTGATTAAGAATGGTGAGGACAACAAAATATCATATTAAATCAAAGGGGTGCGCATAGTTTAGTAATGGGAATGGCTACACCTAAGCAACATAGGAATTTTGATTTCATAAACCAGGATACAATTTGCAATTGAATGAATAAATTACACTGGAAAATGCAATTAACCAACTTTTTTAAAGTAACTTTTTCAGTACAAGTACGTAACTTTAGGTTTAATTCAAAATGCAAAGATTAGCAATTTGTGTTATATAAATATTGAAAGTTGCCATTTTCACGAAAATGACAAAGGTCACATAGTTTCAATAGAAAGTTAAAAGGATTTTAAAACACACACAAAAAAAAAAAAAAAGGAATGATTTATAGCCAATGTTGTAAATGCCCTATACATGCACATCTTCTTCTTCTTCTTCTTCTTTTTTTTTCTTACAAGAACAAAAGAAAAAACTATCAATGAAGCATAATTTTCGAATCTTTCAACATGTTGGAAAGGGAAATTCCTCTAAAATGGTTATATGCATTACATCAAATAGAGGCCAACGCCTAATCTATCTCACAAAACTTGCTTGTCTAAAAATCTGTCATTGAAGGTGTGAAAATTATACCACACGAAAGCGTTGAGACAGTCTGCAGTGTTCCACTATTTTCTCATGCATCTCAGGCAAACTATGAGGTGTTTATGGGGGAGGAATAATCTAAAAGATCTAAAGCAGAGTCTCTTGATGATCATGCAACTCAAGCAAACTACCAAAGTGACGGGGTGGTCGGAAGGGTGAAAGGGATCACAGGGATAATGAAGAGGAGAGGAGGCAGACTCCTACTTACATACTATACACAATGCAAGGCAATAAAACAAATTACAGAAAATAAAAGAAAGTCAGAGCGCGGTAATCCGTCGAGATTGGCTGGGAGAGGAAGAGATATGTAGAAATAAAGGATAAAATTTTATTTCATAAAGAAAGCTTACAGAAATATTTCAGAGCACTCCTAGAAACTCTCTTCTAAATGTTTGAGAAGGATTCTAAAAAGGATGCCTTACAATGAGAGTGAGCAATCCTTAAATAGAAGCTTAGTTATACTATTATAACAGTTCTGATTACAATACTTAAACAGTACAGGTTACAAATCGAGACTATTATAACAGTAAAAGTTTGAACCGACACCTACAGTGACATAAAGAGACCTCAGATACAGAATCTTTTGTCTGCTTTCATCGAAAGTAGATTCCTTCTGCTTTTACTGTAGCCGGAAACAGAGTTGTTTGTCATTTTCTACCGGCAGTGTCTTTTGATGATTTCTGCCGACTAAATAATATTCACCTAAATCAATTTTAAAGCAGTCATTTTTATTCTGGTAAAAACTTGACGATGATGTTGATGAAGAAAATGAAGAAGGTAAGTCTTGTTTGACTGATGACTCAGCTTTTTCTGTTTGAAGTAGCTTAAAGATATCCTTCAAATTTTGAACAAAAAATTCTTTACTTGTGAATGCTCCTAAAACTACCATAATTTGGGACCTCTAATTCAAAAACTTACAATTTTCCTGATTAAAGGTCGATAGAAGTTTGGGATTCTTCTTGAACCAATCTTTAATTTTTTGAGGACTGATTCAGAAAGCATCAAATTCTGCCCACTATTTGACATAAGCCTATTTTGTAGAAAGGGCATCAAATTTTGATTTTCATGTTTTCCAAAATTATATTGCTAAGAAAAAATTCAAGTTAACAAAAGTTTGAAATAAAAATGGAGATCTACTGGGAATAAATTTTCTGAAAGATTAATCATTTTTGAAAAAGTTTGAAATCTTTCTAAAGCACTATTAGGAAGGATTTGATCAATTGGTTCAAAGAAATTCCACCACTGAGAAAATAAATGAGGAAATTTGTATAAAGCATTTATTTTAAAATAAATGAGCCATGAATAGCAAAAAATTTTATCTTGGAGCCAAAATACGTTCATCCAGACTTGAACATAATCCTAGGAATTATATCCAATTGGATCAAAATTTTGAAAAAAATTTTTAATATTGTTTACATTTTTTCCAAAATCAAATGACGTTAAAACCTTAAGAATTTGAAAGGTTGAATGAGTAACGTTTGGAGGACTGGCTTTGTCTTTGTAATATTTGATAGACACAGAATCAGAATCTATCAAGATAAATCATAATATTTTTGTATCCTGTTTGAAAAAAAGGGTTTAAGATAAAAAATTTTCAAAAAGATTTTTAAAGGTATTTTGTTGGAATTTTTGTCCCAAAATTTTGGTTCAATTTAGATTACTGGCATAAATTTTTCTTTTACCAGATATTAGGTTTGGGATTTTTTGATGGAGGTTTGCATGGTCGTCAATTATTTGGACTACTCTTGTTTGGTAATCTATTTACTCAGGTTTTGGATCATGAGGGATAATACGTAATCCTCATCATCTTCGTCAGAGGCAATTTCTGTCCAAGATTTTTTCGAAAGTTTGGTTAAGTCTTAGTCTTGAAAGGCTAACAGTATTTAGATTGGGAAGACATAATCATCTTTGGTTTGTTTGTGTTTGCCGGATAGATGACCCAAGTAGATCGAGTTCTTGGGTTGATGACCCAGTTTAATTTTTTGCTTACCCAGTTAGAACAATATCTTTTCCTTTTCCTTTTTTTTTTTTTGTTCTTTTATTTTTCCTCCTCTAGAGGAGGATGATGACTTTGGCATTCTTTTTTCTATAAAAATTTACTAGTGAGGCAATCAGCGAGAGAGTTTGAAGTGCCTTTAAGATACTCAATATCAAAATCAAATACATTTAAAATGGCTTATCATTTTGTAAAAATTTGTTTTGATGTAAAGTTTTTAACATCTTTTTGTAAAATGTATTTTATTGATTTACAATTTACGCGAACCAAAAATCTTTGATTCAGTAAATCAGATTAAAATTTTGAAATGCAGAGAACAATTGTTAAATTTTTTTTTTTAAATGTAGAATACTTTTGTTGGGCAGTACTCTAATATTTTGAAGTGTATACAATAACATGCTCTTTATCATTTATTTTTTGTTTTAAAATACCATCAAAATCTAAATCAAAGGCATTAGTTTCAATAATTTTGAAGGTTTAAGAGTTTGGTAGATAAAGACAAGGAAGGATTTTAACCTAATCTTTAACCTGTTTGACAATGTTTGTATGAACATTTGTTTAAAGAGGAAGAACCTTTTTAAGACGATCATGGAGTGACTTGATAAAATTATTAAGCTGAGGAAAGAAGTCAAAGACATAGTTCAGACAGCCCAAAAACCTTTGTAATTGAGTTTTGTCAATAATGTGATTGGGAAAATTATCCGTAAAACGGATTGCCCTATCAACTGAGACGATGATACCTTGAAAGATATTATGCCTAAGAAATCTAATTTTTATTTAAAAAAGATCAATTTTTATTTTAGAAATTATCCATTATCCCTCATGATTCAAAATCTGAGTAAACAGATTACCAAACAAGAGTCATCCAAACAATCAACGACCACATAAACCTCCACCAAAAAATCCCAAACCCAATATCTGGCAAAAGAAAAATTTATGCCAGAAATCCAAATTGAACCAAAATTTTGGAATAAAAATCCCAACAAAATACCTTCAAAAATCTTCCCGAATGATTTTTATTTCAAACCTTTTTTTTTTCAAATAAGACACAAAAATATTATGAATTTTTCTTGATAAATTCTGATTCTATGTCCATCAAACATTATAAGGACAAAGCCAGTCCTTCAAACATTACTCATTCAACCTTCCAAATTCTTAAGGTTTTAACGCCATCTGATTTTGGAAAAAATCCAAATAATATTAAAAAAATTTTCTTAAAACTTTGATCCGATTAAACATAATTACTGGAATTATGTTCAAGTCTAGACCAACATATTTTGGCTCCAAAATAAAACTTTTTGCCATTCATGGCTCATTTATTTTAAAATGAATGCTTTATATAAATTCCCTCATTAATTTTCTTAGTGTTAGAATTTCTTTGAACCAATTGATCAAATCATTCCTAACAGTGCCTTAGAAAAATTTCAAACTTTTTCAAAATTGATTAATCTTTCAAGAGATCCATTCCCAGTAGATCTCCATTTTTATTCCAAATTTTTATTAGCCTGGACTTTTTTCTTGGTGATATATTTTTAAAAAACATGAAAACCAAAATTTGATGTCCTTTCTACAAAAATAGGCTTATGTCAAATAATGGACAGAATTTAATACTTTCTAAATCAGTCCTCAAAAAGTTAAAGACTGGTCCAAGAGGAATCTCAAACTTCTCTCGGCCTTTAATCCGGAAAATTATAAATTTTTGAATCAGAGGCCCTAAATTATGACAGCTTTAAGAGCATCTGCAAGCAAAGAATTCTTTGCCCAAAATTTGAAGGATATCCTTAATCCACTCCAAACAGAAGAAGCTGAATCATCAGTCAAACAAGACTTACCTTCGTCGTCCTCTTCATCAGCATCATCATCATCAAGTTTTTACTAGAATGAAGATTACTTTGGAATTGATTTAGGTGAAAACTGTTGAGTCGGCAAAAATCGTCAAAAGACACTGTCAGCAGAAAATAACAAACAACCCTGCTACCGGCTAAAGCAAAAGCAGAAAGAATCCGCTTTCGGCAAAAGTAGACAAAAGATTCTGTCACCGAAATCTCTTTATGTCACTGTAGGTGTCAGTCCAAACTTTCACTGTTGTAATAATCTCGGTTTGTAACCTATACTGTTTAAGTATTATAACTGGAACTGTTGTAATAATATAACTAAGCTTTTATTTAAGAATTGCTCACTCTTATTGTAAGACATCTTTTTTAGAATCCTTTTCAAACACTTAGAAGAGAGTTTGTAAAAGTGCTCTAAGATATTTCTGTAAACTTTCTTTATGAAATAAAATTTTATCCTTTATTTTTGCATTTTTATTTCTGCATATCTCTTCCTCTCCCAGCCAGTCCCAACGGACTATCGCACTCTAACTTTTTTTTATTTTGTATAATTTATTTTATTGCCTTGCATTCTGCATAACATGTAAATAGGAGTCCACCTCCTCCCCTCTTCACTGCCCCTGTGATTCCTTCCACCCTTCCAGCCACCCCATCGCTCTAGTATCAGAGCTTGAGGGGGAAGTAGGAGATTATGATTTAAATTAATTAATGTTTTATCTGAATGAACTTTATACTGATATTCTTTATGCTGATTCACTCCCTATTTTGGTTGGAAAAGAAACTTTAATAGTTTTTGATAATCTAAAAGCATGCAGTAAGTCTCATATTGGTTAAGGGCAGTAAGTCAGTGGCTAGGATTAAAAAAAACTATTTGAAAATTGTTTTAAAATAGGATTAAATAAATTATCAACAGAAAGAGAATATTAATATTTAATTCAACAAATAAAATATTAATTAATTCAAATTATAATCCCTTATTTTTTTATTTTTTGCAAAAATAAAGGATAAAATTTTATTTCATAAAAAAGGCTTATAGAAATATCTCAGAGCACTCTTACAAACTCTCTTCTAAGTGTTTGAAAAGGATTCTAAAAAGGATACCTTATAACGAGAGTGAGCAATCCTTAAATAGAGGCCTAGTTATACTATTATAACAGTTTCGGTTACAATACTTAAACAGTACATGTTACAAACCGAGACTATTACAACAGTAAAAATTTGGCCTGACATATATATATATATATATATATATATATATATATGTGTGTGTGTGTGTGTGTGTGTGTGTGTGTGTGTGTGTGTGTATCTAGAGTTCAACCATATTACAGTGTTGGCACATGCCAGGATGAGGGCTGTCCTCCATGAAAATTATGCATATATGGTGCCACAATGATGCCGCAACCTGGGGAACAGCGTGTACAACACTGCAAATGGAAAAAAATTCTCTCCTCTCATCCTCTGTCCCCATACTTCTTACCTATAACGACGGTGCTGGGAAGGCTTTTATTGTTCTGAACTGGGGCTGCAGCATCTGGCCCTTCTTCAGGATCAAAACTGCTACAACTTGTCACCAACCAAACCAAAATTTGTATGTTCCTTGAATTTTTTCTGCAACCAGTATCATGGATACTATTTTCTGTTCTATTCCTCCCAATGATTGTATACTCTTCTTCTGTTCACTTCTTTAGTTCCTCTTTCTCTGCTCTCTTTTTGTCACACTTTAATCTTTTTTCTGGAATTTTGCATTTATTTAAGAATTAAGACATAGTGTGGAAGGAGGATTCATTGCTTAAACAAATGAAAGCAATGGAAGGATATAGGATGGAAGATGCGTAACCAGCCTCTTAAACCAGGGGATAATAATTCATTAAGTAGAAACTGATTTTGAAGAAACAGAAGCAGAGTGTTTTCATAGTTATTGATGATATGACGATGACGACTAAAGCAATGATAGGGCTGATGATTTTGAGGATGATGATAATGGGAGGAGGATTTCTAGGCTTCTAGCTTACATAGTTCTTCAATTCTATGGCTCATTATGATCTTCCTAATTGATGGCTGTTAGCCAAATAAACCATGTAATGGCCTTTTTGAGCTTTGCTAGCATGCCAGACAATACTGATCCAACAATATTGCATAATTGAGAAAATTGTCAAATCGACTTGAAAAGCAAATAGTAATGCACAAATTCAACCAAACGTATCCTCTAAATATAACTGAAAAGAAAGCATACCATATGCTGGGGGATTGGCAATGATTGCATCGGCTTTAAAGGGGACAGCAGTATCCATATCAGGATCTCTACAAGCTGGAAGCAGAGAGTTAATAATTTCTTTCAACTGATTTCGCTGCACGGGTATCTCAGAAGGTCCTGATGGCAGAAAGCCCTTATTTTTAACCATATCTGCCCCAAAAAAAAATTAAAATTATAAAGTAATAAAATAATAGAAGAATGCAACTATAAAGAGAACATTCATAAAATTTCATGATCCAAAGCTGGTACTACTTTATTCAAGACACACATCAAACCAGCATGCCATATTTTTAGGATGAAGTTACGAGAACAAGCTTAATCATAGTTTCAAATTTCACTGGATAATAACCATTCATCAAAGCAATGACTGGGAGCAACATAATTTTTACTGAGAACTCTTTTTCACTAACTTGCCCAAACAAAAAACAAATTGGAAGATATTATGGGACTAAAGAAATTAAGAAAACCATGTATAAAGCCACTCAGACAATAGAAGAAATTTGTACATGGATAATAGTACTTACAACCAGCAAGGACTTTTGGATCGCCTCCTAATGGATAAAACTCCAAACCAGCTGTCAAAACAAACTCCTTAAAATTTGAATGAGTTGCTAATCTAACACGATGGCCATAGTCCTGCCCATAAATTTATATAAAAAAAGTCCTCAATTTTGTATTCAATAATAATTTAAACACAAATTGTCAACATAATAAGAATTTCAGTTCATAAATTCCTACTCCTAAGAAAACCAATCTGAACAATCTATTATTCAATGTTTTTTTCAACAGAAGTTAGAACAGTGCCACAAGTAGGGACTTGTCTGAATGAAATGGGGAGTTTGTAATATCTCCTTTCTCTTCACTTGTTCAATTGTTCTTTTGAGAATATTTGTTTATGAGGGAAAAAGGGGACACACACACACACACACACACACACACACACACACAAAACTGGAAAATCGTGGCAAAAGAAAATGTCCCCATACCTAGAACCATTTGCATATTTTAATAAATGACTGCACATCTGTTCATGCTTTATCGATAAGCATCATATGTAAGTTTTGGATAAAAGAAGAATTTTATTATAAGCATCGTATATATTATAATATATGAATAAGCATCATGTATATATCATAAAGCATGGAAAGAGAAAATTGAGATATAAGAAAATGTCTCAAAACCTGCAAGCGTTTTCCTATTGCAACAAAAGGTTGCACATCTCCTCGTGTACCAACAATAAGCATCACAATATTTAATGGTGGGATGTACTGAAGATCCATTGCATCAAGTGAATCATCAACAACATCATCTACATGTTTGCATCGTGCATCGAGAGCTTCAGGCTCAACATCTACTGGAACATCAAATTCTACAGTTCCGTCATCTTTTACAGTAGCTATTCTCTTCAACAATTTAAGCTGCACAGTTGTAAAAACTAACTGAAGTTCCAGTGACATATGATTAGCAAAGAAGAAGAAGATAAAAAGAGGACAATGATGGCGAGACGAAAACAAAGGAAGAAAATAAGGCATGGATGAACATAGTACAAGAGCCATGATCTAATCCTATTTAATGCAGCAACACAAATTAGGTGGCTGGTGAACCCTACCTCCAACTGTACACATTGGTCTTGTCCTTCTTTTAGAAACAATGAAGAATAAAAAACTTAGTAGACACTCATTGAAGGAGATTATTTCTTAGTTTTCCTAACATATGCTAACAAAATATTCCATACACGCAACCAATTATACAAGCACTTAAATTAACATAGATCAATAAATCCACCACAACATATAACCACCAAATCTCCCACAAAATCTCAGAACACTTGCCTAGGAGCAATGCCAGTCATAACAGGAAGCGCAGTTAATAGGAGAGAATAAGATATAGAACAAAAATAACAAAGGAAAAGAACCAATATTATTCCTATGAGCAATAAATGGCATTGTTGAACTTTCACATGACAAAAGCCTTTGTATCACTAATTCCCTGACACAGGATGGAAATGATGACAAGTAATCTAAAGTTCAAAACTTGCTGAACTTTTCTATTAATTACCTAAAATTTCATGACAATGCGATGCAAATTACATCTGTGCTGTATGTACATTTAAGTCGCATGTATGAGGTCAGAGTTATAGAAGAAAGAATTCTTTCCTTTGGGGTACAGGACACAGACGTTTTGTTTTACCCACACACATTAAAATGTTAATTGACTTCTGGGGAACCAGTGCCACCACATAGATATGCTGTCATAGGGGGAGAGAGGAAAGGACAAAACGAAAAAAAAAAAAAAAAAAAAAAATCATAGATCAGAATAGCATACCTTCTCCTGGACAGGAACTTTGTTATCAAAAATTTGAGCTGCATCTTCAGGCCTGAGATGTTTCTGCCTCTCTGTTTTTGACCTCTCCAACTTAAACTTACTTGAACTTGACCCCAATTTATCTCCATGTGATATGTCTACTGGCAGTGTCGTCACTTTAGACAACCCCCTGCCAGCAACACCTGAATAAGGGAAGAAAACAAGACTATCTTAGAGCTCATAAATGAGCAATAAAATTGAACATATTAAGGCATAAAATAGAATGTTCAGATAAAAGAAATGTACTATATAAAAAATGCTAAGAGATCCTTTCACAGTTAACATTGAAGCTAAGAGATCCTTGCATATTTGGCATTATCTTTTGCTATGCAATACCAGTAAAATTATAGTATCTTCAGTTGACTTAAATTATTCCAATATCTTTTTCTTCAGTATCGAGGGAGCCCCTAAGCCCCAGCAAGGGGATGGAGAATGGTGGATTAAGTATGAGCAAGACTCACTGAGGGATCAAACCAGGCAAAAGCTTCTAAAGGAAGCTGGATGCCACTGCGCTAAAAGGCCACTGGCAAACCCGATGTCTTTAATTAGCCATAGGACAACATATTCAATCATCCTACCTTACAGACATTTGTTATCAAGCTGCTCATGCCCTAGGCAAAGTGAGTATGCTTCCCTTGCATATGTCAGGAAGACTAATGTCTTGGCTGCAGCACTGAAGCAATGAACACACTGACATGCATACTGGCTTTAAAAACAAGATTTTTCATTTGGCACAACTAAACTGTATGGCCCCATCACTGAAACAATATCAAGTCACTTTCAGGCAAGTAAGAAGTTGTATTTCCATACAAGATAGCAGATTTCTTTGAGATGCATCCCAGAAACATAGATATCTCTATATGCCACTACTGGTTACTAAGTTAAGATAGTGATAAATTTGAGTGTTTCCACTTAATCACAAGCCCTATGCATGGAACAAGGAGTTAGTACTTTGCCCTTCTCCTAGGAAGTTAGATACCAGAAGCACACCAAGACCAGATATCATGAATTTAAGACAAGCTCAAGATATCCAGCAAGGTTAACAAAAGTAAATTTGTTGGCAACTGTTGGGAATAGATCACGAAGGCATATAACCCATGTGATGGATTCCTTAAGTTTCATATAACATTTCCTTTGAACAATGCCTCAGCCAAGCATCACCCTCATTGGCATTAAGTCTTGAAATCAAAGGAAGAATATCATAAAGGGAGGTAACAGATACACACAAGAAATAAATTTCCGCTGTTAAAAGTTTCTTTAGAATTTCATGTAGCAAATAGAGGTCAGTTCTTGATGGAAAGCACTAACAAACAGTTCCCATCTAGTGTTGAAAGAAGATTTGTCTAAATAGACTACCTGCTTATCAATACAAGTGGAAGATAAGCTGACATAGATATACAACAAAAATTAAGCCTTTTCCCAGTAGGTGGAGTCGGCTACATGAACCAAATGACACTATAGTATTCTGTCATAAACCATGTCGTTAGACAAACTATTTAAATCTAATTCTTTTTTAATGGTTTCGCATATAGTTTTTCTTGGTCTACCTCTACTTCTAAATATTGGGCAACCCTCCATTCATTCCACTCTTTTTACAAGAGATTTTGCAAGCCTTCTTCACACATGACAAATCCACATAAGACGAAATTATACCATCTTGATCTCAAGAAATAATAGTAAAAAAGCCATATAACGTGTTATCTATTTGTTTATTATGTGCTTTAGCAATGGCTTTCTATGCATTGCTCAATCTACTTGTACAGATGGAATAGATTTGCATCTTTCCTAAGTATTGAGTCTTTCAACCTCTTTCCACTGATGAGCTTGCAGAATTGGATAACTGCAGCAGAACGTCCTTGACTTGTATGAATGTTTTGACTTGATAAGGTTGGTCAAGCAAACATTGGACAGCCTGGAAATAAGTGACTCATTGCCTCATGTCATGAGTAGAACAGAAACTTATACAAGAGTGTTTTTTTTTTTTTTTTTTTTTTTAACCTTTTTTTTTTCACTCTCCTTTTACACAAGGGGGCAGGTTGATTGTTGGAGGTGCAAGCACCTAGGAAGGTAGGAAAGGAGAATTATATGGCCTAGAGAATGATTGAAGCTTCCATGTCATCAATCATTTATACCCTCAAAGGCAAAAGTGTTAACAGAGTTATCCTAGGACTTTCTATTAGTACGCTTCATGTAACAGTGTTCAAATCTAGGTCACGGCCTCACATATGATACAACATACAAATCAAATAGGAAATTATCAGCATAGATTCTGTAGCATTCCTTAGTTTTTGCAGTCATTTGGTGTATTTGGTTGGAAAGGAATTCTAGAATTTTTAATAATTCCTTTTTGACTACTTATTTTATCTAGGACAGGATTACTTATTTGGCATCCCTTGGGCGCTCAGCACATGGTCTGTTTAATGGTGTTCTTCTAGCTGATATTCAAAGGAATTGGCATGCATAGTTACATGACTTATCCCTCTAGGTCTTAGGTGTTTTATTTGTATCTATTGGATATCTTATCCTCTTTTGTATATTCTCTTCTCCTCTAATAAAATTTCTTTTTCTATCCAAAAAAAAAAAAAAGAAAATATATTAGGTAAAGGATACCATAAGATCAAGAATCTCTAGCAGAAAATAATGACAAATATGAGCGTAGCTTAAGAAATTCAGAAAAGCTTGCCTTAGGGTTGGCATCACGAACAGGAAGATGATCTTTTCAGCAAGTAGAGAGAGAGAGAGAGAGAAATGAAGTATTGAGTGAAGATTTTTTTCCATTTTGATAAAATGATTGAAGATTACACGCACCCCCACTGTAAAAGTTACTCATTATAGAATCGAAAGACAATTAGCCGATACCTTGCCACTAAGAACTAGTATCATTTTACGGAATGAACCTACATTTTTCCCCCTATAATTCACACCTCCAAATAGCATAATTTCGCTTATCCACCACCTTCCCTAAACTAAGCCCCAACTATTAGCCACATCATGTCAAATTATCGCATCTTCTATTGCATAACTTACACGCTACGGTGTCATACGCGACTTTATGCGTTCAAATTTACATTATTAGCTAAACTCCAATTTCCAATTATTTGTTTTTCGCTCCCATATTTTCAGCTCACTCTATTTCCCATAAACCAAAATAAATAAATCAAACAAACAGTTAAATGCGATCAAGAACCAAAACCAGTTCAATCATCAAAGAGAAGAACAATCTTCACAATAATTAAAATTCCACAACTTAATTTTCGCCTTTCTACATTTTTTTTTTCAATTTTTGTTTATTCAACTTCTCTTCCTCAATTTCGATTAACGATTGCTTAACCTAAAAGAAAAAAAAGAGAAAAAAAAAAAAAAAACAAGCAAGCTAAACAGAAGAAGAAAAGAGGAAGAATCAATCGATCGATCGCGACAGAGAATTGTGCTAACCTGAGGCTGAAGAGCTGCTACTACCGTTACCGTTACCGTTACCGACGGAACCACCATTGGTAACAACGTCTCCACTATCCTCCACTTCCTTGCCGGTGCTTCCGTTTCCGTTTTCGGCGCGTATTTCGCCCTCCACTCCGACCGAGAGATCGCTCGAGCTGGACGAACTTGAAGACGAGCGCCGGCGATTCTCCGGCAAGTCCGCCATTGCTGCCGCCGCTGCCGAGATGTTCCGCCGGCGGTGAGCTAGATCCGCCGCACGGTTTGAAAAGAGATAGAAAGAAAAGTAATTGAATTGAAATTAAAATTGAAGAGACAAGAATCTAGAGAGAAAGAGAGCGTAGGGATAGAATCGGGGCGAAGTAGATGCCAAATGGCATTATAAAGTGTGAGAGATAGTGGGGTTTGTTGTTGTTGTAGCAATGTTGCAATAAAAATCAGATCGCACCAGGCAGCGAAAAGAAAAGAAAAGAAATAGAAAAGAAAAAGGTAAAAAAATTCTGATAGCGCCGCTCGATTGAACCGGCTGAGAAGGTGGGGTTTGATTCGGAGGGACACGTGGACATTAGTGCGGGCGTGATGCGATGGGAGCAAATTTTTTTATTTTTTATTCAAAAAATATTATTTGTACTCAAAATTTTTCTGGATCTGCGCTGATTTATTTTCATAGTATATGGACCTAATTTAATTTAAATCCCTCATTTTATTTTGAGTACAAATAATATAATTCTTTTGATTTTGCATATGGATATTATTAATTTATTATACTTTAGGAAATAGGAATATTCTTTTTTTATTAATATAGGAGTATTCTGTTAAGCAATGCAAGAAAAATATTACATGAAAATATAATTTTGTACTTATTAAGAATATAATTTTATTTTTATTTAAAAAAGAATATATTTTTTATTTTTTTTAAAATACTCCTATGATATTTCTTTAAAAATTTATTTTTTAACTTGTTAAATAGTTATTTGTATATGCATATTATTAATTTTAGCATTCAAAAATTATCAAATAATTTTAGAAATTATATTTACATATCTCAATAAAAAAATATGTTTCAAAATAATTCAAATAAATAAATATTTAAATTTTTTTTGAACTAAAAAGAAATTTTATTAATCAACCAAAAGCATCAAACAATAGTACATGAACTAAGAAACTAAGTAGTTGATCCAACCAAGTCTCTAACTAGAAGTCCTTTGCGGCATTTTTCTAAAGTATCTGCCACTATATTATATTGTCTAGGCATAAAATTACACTCAAAGCTGAAAAAACTAGAGCTATATACAAAGATAACTCTCAAAATATTTTCACCATAAGATCTACTGTGTTCATCCTCTAAATACTCTTCCAAACATTTCTAACATCCACTTCTATCCTTTGCATGCCCAACTCTCAAAACTTGTAAGATACCACATTTTGCGGCCGTCAATTATGCCAAATAAGGTCCTACAAAGCCTACAAATTTTTATCCATGAGCTACCTTAAACTGCTCAAACTCATCTCTAATTTTAACACTGATGCCATAACAATTCAATAATGTAAACACTACAAAATATATTTGTTATTTTTAAAACTCTATTTTTATCTAATTTTTAATGAAAATCCAATGCACTAGTAAAAATATATTTTTTACCAAAAAACAAAACAAAAATATGAGACTTACTTCAATAATCATTCTTTTGAAGGACTATTGTGCATGTCTTTAAAAAGTTATACTTTGAAATAAAAAAGATATACGGTTGGAGGACGATCGTGAAAGTTGTTTTATTAAAAATTACCAAGTTAAAATAATTTTTTATTTTATGATTTTTTGTGATATGGTCACTGCTTAAATGGATATATTTTCTAATGGTATTTTTTCGTAAAAATAAAGTATATAATCAAATTTACGACCTTATACTTAACGGATTAGAGATTTTTTTTATTTGGAACCAACAATTTATTGATGTTGAAGATACTTATTAATTCTTAAACAACATAAACGAAAAATATGTAATGTAATAATATCACATCTAGAATGTAACATTCGTAATATAATATTTTTTTTATTCGACAAATATAAATTTTTGTCTCTTACTAGTTTTTTAATACATTTTATCTCATAATTTAAACTTTAAGAATGTGGTACGGTATTCTATATAAAAGATAGAGTACGGAAATGACAGTCTAAAAATATTTACACATTATATACTAATTAAATAATAAAAAAGGGGCTGAAACCAGACCGTGATCGTAACAAAATATGAAAAAGAAATAAAAATCTGTGGTTTTTTTTTTCTGTCCGAATAAAATATCTGTTCGAAAGAACCAACCCCAGGTAGCCACCATTCTTTAGTTTTCAGAAGCCGACTTTACAGGCTGCGGGCCTGCGGCATTCGATTCTGTCGCTCTGTCAGGATATTTTTGGGACAAATTGTTGAAAGAAAGGGAAAATAGTCCGCGTCGAGCGGAAAAAGAATCTAGATATTGCCTTTGTTGAATTCTAGCATATTGCTATATCATTTTTAGCTGTTATAAGAATTAATAGTTCAGTTTTTTTTGCTAGTTTCCAAAGAAAACCAAAACAACAGTTTTTATACAACAGTATTAGAAGGGCGAAGTAGAAAAATTGTTCATAGTAGAGAAAATTAGCATTTTATTAGTTAATAGTTACTAAGGAGTCGTCAATTGCGAGTTCTATTTTTAAACTTTTGGCATGTTTCACTTTCGCTATGTAATTTTATCGGAAAATCTGACATAATTAAAATATTTTTAATTTCTTGTTGAATAAGTTAGCATCTTGATTACTTTTTGCATGGCACTGCTTAACTTTGGTTTTAATTACCAATTTCATATGATTCCTTGTTTGGATGATAAGCAAGGAAAGGAAAGGAAAAGAATAAATGGGGCAGTGCATTATATTTGGTGTATGATGCACTTTGTAGGTGTGTTTAAGTTGATAGCATATTATGTACCTAAATTATAGTAATGTACTGCAGTAGTCCCTTAAAGTTCCCAAACTTATTTGTCGAGGACAAGATCTTTCGCAAGCTCGATGACAGTGCTGTCGGCACTGCCAAGCTTCTTTAAGATGTCGCGGAGGTCAAACCATGTTGGGGTGGCGGCATCAATGACTGAGAGAATGATGTCAATGATGAAGAGAATAGCATCATCCCCATTACCCTCACTTGCCTCACTATCGTGGAAGTCAACAAGGTCGCGATCGACTCATGTTCTTTGTATGCAATAGAAAGAGGAGAGAGAAGGAAGTTGCGATTTCGCTCTATGCTCTTTGCTACTTTCTCGACAATTGGCGAATGGCAATGGAGTGCGGCGCAATGCCATTATTATTGTGCTTCTTGAAGACATTGTTGGAGTGTTCATAGTGGTCATGGCATTGTTTTTTCATTGGCGCCGCCAACCACAACGGTAGCTTTTCACCAGAGACTACTGGAGAGAGGAAGATCGAGAATCCGAGCTTACCATGGGATGATGTTTGTGGCTAGGCGAATAGCGGTGGCTACTGGTTCACAGCCGCAATGAAGGGCGAGGTCATGGGGCAATGAAAGCTAAAAGAATGCGAAATCTTGAGTGAAAAGAGAAAGTAATTGCTTATCAAAAACGGAAGAATATACATGCCAGTTAATCATCTTATATACAGGGTGATGTGTAACCAACTCTAGCTGACATAACCGTAACTAACTCTAACCAACATAACTAACTCTAACCAATATAACTAACAAGAGTGAACTCATAAATATACAATAGTCTCTAATAGCCCCCTCTCAAGCTGGAGCATGAATATCAATCATGCCCAGCTTGGGAGTCAAATGAAAGAAAGCCTTGGGTGGTAAGGCCTTTGTGCAGAGATCGGCTATTTGAGATGGAGAACAGATTGGAAGAAGATGAATGAGACCAGTCTTGACTTTCTCCCTGACAACATGACAATCCAACTCTATGTGCTTCGTTCGTTCGTGAAAGGTGGGGTTGGCTGCCAGGTGCATTGCAGATTGATTGTCGCAGTAGAGTAAGGCTGGTGAGGTAAATGGAACTTGAAGGTCTTGGAGCAAGTAAGTAATCCACTGCACCTCACAAGTAACAGCGGCTAGTGCTCGATATTTTGCTTCTGAAGAACTTCTGGAAACCGTGTGTTGTTTCTTGGATTTCCATGAGATGAGGGAATTCCCAAGAAACACACAATACCCAGTGATAGGCCTCCGTGTTTCAGGATAAGCTGCCCAATTTGAGTCACTAAAAGCCTTGAGTTGAGACGCAGAATCAGATGGGAAAAACAAGCCTCGGCCAGGAGAATTTTTCAGATACCTCAGGATTCTATGTGCAGCCTGAAGATGGGACTGCATGGGATTAGAGAGGAATTGGCTGAGGTGTGTGACTGCATAGCATATGTCTGGTCTAGTATGAATGAGATAGAGTAATTGCCCCACCAACCGCCTATAGGGAGCAGCATCCTCAAGGGGTTTACCATCATCTTTCACCAGCTTGGTGGAATTGCTCATTGGTGTCGGAGCAGGTTTGCATGCTAGAAGACCTGCATTCTGCAATAATTCTAGTGCATACTTCCTTTGACACAAAGAGATCCCCTTGGAACTTCGAGCAACTTCCAAACCCAAAAAAAAATTGAGTGGACCAAGATCTTGGATCAGAAATAGATCATTAAGTTTCTGTTTCACAGCAGCTATCTCAGTAGGATCATTGCCCGCCAAAATCATGTCATCGACATAAATCAAGAGGGCAGTAAAAGAGGAAGGAGAGGCAGCCTTAATAAAAAGGGAGTGATCAGCCTGTGATCGTGTATAGCCAATGGAAAGGAGAACCTCTATTAACTTGGCATTCCATTGGCGACTAGCTTGTCTAAGGCCATAAAGAGACTTCTTCAATCTGCACACCTGGCCAGGTTTCGAGGGGCTGACACCTGGAGGAAGGTCCATATAGACTTCCTCATACAAATCCCCATGCAAGAAGGCATTGTTGACATCAAGTTGTTCAAGCAGCCAATTGTGTTTTGCAGCCAGAGCTAGCAGCAATCTAACTGTGGTGAGCGTAGCTACTGGTGAGAATGTTTCCAAGAAGTCTACACCTTCTGTTTGGGTGAAACCCTTAGCTACCAGCCTAGCCTTGTATCTCTCAATGCTTCCATCTGCCTTGTGTTTAACCTTATATACCCACCTACAACCCACTGTTTGCTTGCCAGGCAGGAGGTCAACAAGTTCCCAGGTGCCAGTTTGAACAAGAGCTGAAATCTCAGCTTCCATAGCTTTCCTCCAGTCCTCAGATAACACTGCTTGGCTATAGGAATTTGGTTCTTCAATGAGGGAAAGGCTTAGAGTGTAGTTTCGGTGTTGAGGTGAAAGTTTGTCATATGATAAGTGTTTATTTATAGGATACAGCACCTTGGAGGAAGGTTGAAATGTTGAAGAAGTAGAGGCCAATGTGCAGTGATAGTCCATGAGATATGATGGGGTTTTCCTATTTCTAGTAGATTTTCTGATTGCTGCTGGGGACATTGATTGGCTTACAAGAGGTTGAGGGTTATCAAGACTGTTTATCGGTGGATCAGCATGGGTCAAAGGGAAATCAGGATGCGCAGAAGCAGGGGCAGTAGCAGTGTGTGGTGAATCAAGGCTAACAAGTGTGGGATAGTAGGGAAAGTTATCACAGAAATCTAGAGCTGGTTCAGAAGCACTGACAAATTGATCATGTTGGGGTGTGATATGGGAAGTAGTTTTGTCACAATCAATCTTAAAAGGAAAAATTTGCTCATGGAAAATAATATTTCTGGTAACAATAATGCTTCTGTCCTGTAAATCATATACTAAGTACCCTTTAACTCCATTCCTATGGCCTAGGTATACTCCTTTCTTGGCCTTAGGGTCCAACTTTTTACGGTTGGCAAGTAGAGTGGAAATGAAACATTGGCAACCAAAGGTTTTCAAAAAACTCAGATCAGGCAGTTTGCCATGTAGTCTTTTCAAAGGGAATCTGCCCATCAAGGGCTTTACTAGGTAATCTATTGATCAGGAAAACTGCATGAGCCACTGCATAGGTCCAAAGCTGCTTAGGCAAACCAGATTGGAATAGCAAGGCCCTAGCTGCGTTGATGATGTGTTGGTGCTTGCGTTCCACCACCCCATTTTGTTGGGGTGTCTCAACACAAGACTTTTGGTGAAGAATGCCTTTTGAAAGGAAGAATGAGGTCAAATTAAATTCAGGCCCATTGTCTGATCTGACAGATTTGATTTTAGTATGAAACTGGTTTTCAACCATTGTGATGAAAGAAGTTAAGCAGCTTGCTGCATCAGATTTGTGTTTTAAGAAGAATATCCAAGTGTGTCTAGTAAAATCATCAACTATAGTAAGATAGTATCTGTGACCATTAATGGAAACAATTGAATTTGGCCCCCAAATGTCAATATGCAGTAAAGCAAATGCAGCAGTAGATTTAATGCGACTACTTGGGAAGGAAAGTTTTTTCTGTTTGGCAAGAGGACAAATCTCACAGCTATTATTACATTTCGGAATTACAATGTATGGAAATAGTTTGTGCAACAAAGTAAGCTTGTCACGGGACAAGTGTCCTAACCTAACATGCCAACTAGTGGCAGCAGCATTTGTAAGGGAATTGATGATAGGGGGAGTGGAACTATCTAGCACATATAGGCCATCTCTTGCTTCAGCATATCCAATCTTCTTCAATGTGCTGGAATCCTGAATGACACAAGCAGCAGTGGTGAAGGTGAGAGAGCAGTTTAATGAGGCAGTTAATTTTGTAACTGAAACAAGGTTAAAAGAGAAACCAGGAAGATAAAGAACATTTGTTAGAGAAAGGCTAGGTGAAAAAATGATAGTTCCTGAATATTGTGCAGTGACTTGTGAACCATCCGGTAACTGAATAGAGATTGAAGAAATGGACTTGTAATCATGAAATAGAGAAAAATCATTACATATGTGATCAGTTGCTGCTGAATCTAAAATCCAAGAGCAAGTAGTGGATTTTAGATTCAGTGCCACTTTTGTACCTGTGGGTTGGGTGGTTGAGGGTAAGGAAGAGATTTGGTTAATGGCGTGGGGTTGGGGAGAGTGGCTTGGGGTAGCAGCAGAGATTTGAGACTATTGGAGGAGAGCCAGCAAACCGTGATATTGCTCTTTGGTCAGATTGAACCTAGAAATTGATTGAGCCTCCTCATTGGGCAGATCCTCATCATTTTCATCAACTGAGGAAACATAATTGGCAGCCACACCATGTCCCTTCTTGAAATTTGGTGGGAATCCATGCTTCTTGAAGCATGTATCAACTGTGTGACCAGATTTCCCACAGAAACTACACATCTTGGAACCACCCTTGCCTGAATTCTTATTCTTGGTGAACTTCTTCTGGGGCCCTGAAACAGATCCAGTGTTGGAGCCTAAGGAGCCTCCACCAATAGCTAAGACCTTTGGTTCCTCCACATTCTCACTGGTTAATTGTCTTTCTTGCTGAACTATAAGACTAAACACTCTGCTGATGTCAAGTAAGGGATCCATTAACAATATTTGGGATCATACATTAGAGTACCTATCAGTCAAACCCTTCAGGAATCTCATAATGAAATCCTGTTCTCGATAAACTTTGCACATACACTGCAGACCGCAAGCACAGGGATTGATAGGCCTAAAGTTTTCAATTTCGCCCCACAACTTCTTTAACTAAGTATAGAAAGCAGTCATAGTGAATGTACCTTGTTTGAGCGAATACAGTTCTTCGTTGAGATCAGCCAATCTCACATGATTCCCTTGAGAGAAACGTTGTCTTAACTCGACCCAAAGATCTGCAGCTTTCTTGACGAATAACACGCTCTGAGCGATTTCGATGCTCAGGCTTCGAATAATCCAGCTTCTTACGAAGGTGTTGTTCCTTTCCCAGACTGGCCTCATGAGATCACCGAGTGGAGGTTCTGGGACAGAACCATCAACGAAGCCCATTTTGTTCTTGGAGTCTAATGCCATGATCATGGCTTGAGACCAGTAATGGTAATTACCCTCGGTGAGTGGTGTGGAAACCAGTGCTAACCCTGGATTCTTGCTGGGATGTAGGAAGAAAGGACTCACTGGATCACCCATGGCATTTGTGCTTTGAAGCCGAACATTGCTCAGTGCTGCCATGGCTGCTCGCAACTGCTCTTCGTTCACCATGGGAATGGAGGAATCTTGTGGAACTTGACCTCCATTTGTCGAAAGGACTGTGGCTTCTGGAACGCTTTGCGCCATAGCGCCTTCTTCTTGTGCAAGAAACCTAGAATCAAGATCAGAGACGCAGCAGAGCACTCCTCTTACACAGAGTGCTCTGATACCATAAAAGAATGCGAAATCTTGAGTGAAAAGAGAAAGTAATTGCTTATAAAAAACGGAAGAATATACATGCCAGTTAATCATCTTATATACAGGGTGATATGTAACCAACTCTAGCTGACATAACCGTAACTAACTCTAACCAACATAACTAACTCTAACCAATATAACTAACAAGAGTGAACTCATAAATATACAATAGTCTCTAATAAAAGCGGCTAGTTGCGGACTTGGGTTGTGCCTGGAAAGTTGGCTCTACCGGCGACGGAGTCATTGCCGAAATGTCGACATTCATGGTGCCGGCGATGGCAGGCGCTGAGGGCAGAGTAGTGATGCCAAGTGAAGAATGTGAGAGAAGGGGAAATGAGAATTTTTATAGTGTACCACATATTATTGGTGCATAGTTATACTTTAGATTTGCACCTTTGGGTAAAACGGTGCATCAAGCACCAAGTTTATCAAGTGGCATGTAGAATGTCTCCATAAGCAAAAGCTGCCTAAATTTGAATGTTTAAGTATAAAAGGAGGAAACTTTTTTCCTATTATTACAATTAAAAGTAAAAGAAATTAACTCTCATGTTTTTTAATTTAATTTTCAACAAATCATTTTTTATTTATAATTACATATATGCTTAGTACTTAAAACTTCTAAAATGAATTAAACAAACAATAAAAAAAATATATGAAAATAATTATTTTTTATTTGAAATTGTGTAATGTACTCGAGCTGGCTAAAAATAATAAACATAATTATACAAGACTAAGGATACATTTATTTCAACTTTTGGAAAAAGTGAGTCTAAAACTTAAATTTTATATATAACTGAAAATTTTGAAAACTGATTTTTTTCAAAAATTGATTTTTTTACCTTTTGCAAAAAATGTTGAAAATAAGTTTTTTTGAAAATATGATTATTTTAAAATATTATTCAAATATATAAAAACTGATTTTTTCAGTGAATTTAATTTTTTTACCAAAAAATTACAAGCAAACACACTCTAATTATATATAACTAACTTTAATATATTATCAATATAAACTATTTTATACCGTCAAATAATTATATGAGTTTTTTAATACAATTTTGAGATAACTAATGCAATAACTTGTTATTGCATGATTTATTATCTTAATTTGAAAATATAAATTAATTTAAAGAAGAGTATTGGATGGATCATTTATAGGAGATAATATATTTATTTAAGGAATTTAAAATTCTTTATCACAAAATGCTTTGTTTGAAGAGAGATTTTTGCATGAATACAATTCTAATACTCCACATTTAGGAACATTCACAATGAAAGTGGATCTAATTAACTTTAGCTAAGACTAGTGGAATTTTTTTAATATAAATTTTAAAAGGTATTTTTTAAAAAATTAATCTTAAATTAAAATATATAAGTAATAATTTTATAATTACTTTATTTAATTTTTTTATTATACATATGTTATTTTTAAATTAAAATTTCAAAATTTAAAAGTGTTTAATTTCAAGTAATAACTTCTTGCAAGTTACCAAAGAGTGAATAAGTAACAAACAAAGAAAATAATTGTACTTTAGGAATAAAAAATTTGGACACCAAAGAGTTAGTTACCAAAGGGAATCCCTTTTATATATGTAAGAGCTACACTCATTTGTTTCTAGGTCCAACAAACTTTATTGTTAGTGTACCTGAATATGAAATATTTAACTCGTCTATCCAAGAATTTTTCTTATTTTAGGTTCAAAAAAAAAATTTCTTGTTCGAGTACTAGATAAAAGAATTTTTAAAATACTTAACATTTTTATGAAGTATTTTGTTCCACCTAAAGTAATGGATTTGAAATTACATTATGTTAGAAAGAATCCTTAAAATTCCTTCATAATCTCCTCTATTGCAAACTCTACTCATTACTAAGGTAAAATAGGGCTTTTTTTTTTGTAAGGGTGTTCAAATTCAATTTAACCCAATTAAAATTGCTAAATGATTGAAAAAATCGAAAATCGATCAAATCACAAAAGTTTAGATTGGATTTGTTCTTATTTATTAAAAATTGCAAGATTGGATCGAATTTTAAATTTAATTCTTAAATCCAATTCAATCTAATCTGAACTGAATAATATTATATAATATAAATTTTTTATTGTTAAGTTCATACATTTACTCATAATTACAATTTTTTATTTATATATCATTCTCATTTAAATATCTTTTGATACATGTTACTTTTTTTATTTTTATTTATTCATTTTATTGGGTTAGGTTACTTTTAGTTTATAATATTATAAACTCAAATTTTTCTTTTGTCGAAAATCGATCCAATTCGAACCATATTTATTAAACTCGGACCGATGATCAACCTGATCAAGGCACTGGGTCATCAGGTCACTAGATCAACAAATGAGTCACTGGTTAAATTGGATTTAATTAAATAAATATATAAAAATATATAATATAATTCAAATAGATATATAATATATATTATTATTGGTATATTATAATAGAACAGATTACACGGCTTAGTGATAGGGGAGCACAGCCTACATTGTCAATGGACAAGGTTTAAATCCCATAGCCACAATTTTTGAGCTCAAAATATTTCTATATCAAAACTGATTTATAGCCGGTTCATACTTGATTTGACCGATTCAAATGTAGATCTAGTCTAAATAAAAAACTGAACTGGAGAAGTGACCGGTTCACTGGTTTCCAATCCGAACTGGCTAATCCTTTTCGGTTTTAATAATTATGACTCAAACTGTTAAAATTTAGATAAGAGTCGATTGGATTCAAAATATAAATTAAATTGATCCAATTGAAACCACTATATATTATAGTATTTGGATCAGTTTGGTTTGTTATTCATAATTGATTCAAACTGCAATGCAAACACCCTAGTTTTTCGTCCCTTAACTTTATTTGTTTTTCAATGAGGTTCATTGTCTTTACTTCCTTTTTTTTTTCACAATTTGGTTTCTTGCATTACCAATCGTCTACCAATGTGGACCCTAGTCACTTTTTCATCATATAACTAATGGAAAATGCAAATGCGGTACAATTCATGTCGCATCCATACAAAACTATGTTAACACTATTTGTGTCATGTCAACAAATGATAGAGGATTTGTAATATAAGGGACTAAATTGGAAAAAAATTATAGAGAAGAGACCACATTAGAAAAATAAAGATAAAGGACGAAAAATCACTTTTTTGCCTATTACTAATATACCATAACTTTTCGCTTCCTCCATATGCTCTGCATCAACAACATCACTATTGTCATGTTAACAATCAAAAAGCTATCATAACGGACCTCATTGTCCTAATTAGAAATTTTGATGACTATAAGAATAGCAAGCTGCTCCCACCTAAGTAGCTCACCAAACCAACTTTGACTTCTCACTAGCATCAATGCACAAATTTTAGCTGTGTATGGTGTACTAGGGTGTCCTTAATGCATACTCTTAGGTTGTGCACACTCTAAGGAAATTGTCTAACAAGGCATATCCTAACTGTGACGCCATCCTGTGTGACCAATTTGAGGTGGCATTCTAGGCAAAGAAGCTTTAGATTGTCGATTAGGCCATTCTTCTGATGTAGAACTCCCTCGATGGCTTGATTTAGCAAATCTTGTAGGATTCTTGAGTGAATGTGTCAAATTTGAGGATACATCGAGCTCATACCCACTCTAGGAATCGAGCACTTTATCAAAACAATAAATGTACCAAGTCATCGATTGTCAAATGTCCTACTACATGATATTTGAGCAAACATCTTTGAATACTTTTCAAGCTGTTGTGTCTATTCATCTAGCACTCAAATTTTGCACCTCAACAATAGAAATTGGAGTGTTGTTAACACTAGAAAGTTTCTAGGTAGCAAAATAGGGTTCATAGTCGAGTTGAGGTTACTGATTGATTCGGAATCAGTCGATGCCACTTCAGTCAAAGTAAACTGAGGGTAAGTTGATTTAAAAGCTGTTAAGATTATGGAAGTCTAAGAAGCTGCTAAAGAGAGATGGGTTGGACTTGATATAACATCCTAATAACTCGATACTACTCTTAAGTCACATTACCGTAATTATTAGTTATTACTTTTACTTTTACGGAAACTTAACTCATTTATTTAAAATACTTTATGTAGAAAATATGGGATTTTTTTTAATCTCTTACTGAAATTAACTTTTGAAAACATGAGCCATAAGTGCGTAATAATTGTTGTGTTATCAATGCGTCTCATACATAGATATTCACGTCGCGGTAAATAAATATAAACATAAACAAACATTCATATTCCATTAGCATACATAACTAGTACCATAAACATCATAATATATATAAAGTAACAATAGTAGTAGCAATAGGACTGGTAAACAATATTCGGCCATACAAATATCCATAGTCACTACAAAGGTTCAAACATGATACTATTATACTAAGAGTAATGGAAATACAAATATCCAACCACCATTATCCATAAATAACATGCATACAAAAGAACTGCAGCCTAAAAACAACTAAGTAACAAAAGGAAGCTGCACTAGTAATCCAAAGCATTTGCATGGGCCATAACATACCCTCTCCATCAATGGCTAATAGGGAACAACGCCGTTCCCTAGTCCTCTAGCCACATCACCACATCCTTAGGGCTTGCCCGAGTGCGTATGGAATCACGTCCTCGCTTTGGGTCGAACTTCTAGCTCTCAATAGAAGAAGATGACTCCGAGGTCAAATGAATCACCGATGGGAATGAAGGCTTTGTCAGATTGGACTCTATGGTGTAAGTTGGCGTCAGGCATGTGTTTGAATTTGTCTCAATATCCAACAAACATAGGAGGGTGGAAAGGAGGACATACTGCATCCAGGGTGATATCATCATACATATCATGAAGGTGAAAGAAAGGGCTCATAACAGAAGAAGTAAATTGACGGTCGTGAAAGATATAGACCCTTATCGCTGTCCACACCATCATCATGGTGGTGTTGAGCATTGGGTTGTAGTGCTAGTACCAAGTAAGGAACTTAATATAGATGACCACACTGCCCATCACCTTCTTCCTCTGAAGATAACGTGGAAACATAAGAGTGAGAAATATAATTTCTTAGGAGGACTTTGACTAGATAGTTAAGTGTTATCATTATCATCCCAACCACTTTGAGTTTCTTATAAAAAGGTGAACATCATAAGTTTAGCTTTAAATAAGTTTGAAACTATTCATTCCTAAAGTGAATTACTTTTAGTTTTTCTCTTATAAGCATATCATAATAAATAATGACATCGTAAAACACACATGTATGTGCATAGACATTGATATAAGACATTCATAACAATGAATGTAGAAGAAGTATAGATGCATAAGCATTTTATGCGCTTCCATTAACTTTGACATTTCTTTAACTTTAGCTTATTTTGACTTTGACTTGATTAGAGTCTTTCTTTAACTTTACTTTTTTACTTTCATACTTATCCTATGCATAACATTCTTCATTTTCCCTTGGACAGACTGTTATAGGACATGAACTCATTCCATGAGCGTCATCACATAGTTCTAATTTAAAATTAGACTCAACTGACAAGTCACTTTCCCTTACCAAAGTAACCAAAGGATCATATCCAATTATCTTGTCTTTGTGGATCACCTTCCGTCATTGAAGTGATTGAAGGATCGTATTCAACTATCTCTTTTCTTTTCTTATCATAAAATTTGGTGTTAAGTCTTATGTCATGAGTGCCTTAGGTTAAAGGACTTGAATCTTTTTTATCTTAACACAAGATACATATATGCAGTGACAAATATTTATAAATCCACAATTTTGGTGAAAATTCGCAACATAACGGCTAGACTAGGAGATTCCCCAAAATTGCAAACCTACACATAACAAACATGCAGCGTATTCATATTATATTTAGTCATTCATAAACAATCCATTACATGCATAGATCATGACTCTTGTGGATTTCTCCTTAAGAATCCCAACACTCAATCCCAATACAATTATAATACATGGATCAATATTCTCATCAACAAGCAACTTCATCATTTTGCACATGATTAGAGAAAAAACGCACACCAATGCACACAATAGTCTTATGGACATAGTTGGGTGATTAGGTGCAATCTTTTAAATTACCATTTTACCTTAGGTCTTAATTTAATTCTTGAAGAGAGATTTTAATTTCTTTCCTTTTCTTGTTGATCATTAAAGCTTGCATTTTTATTTAATACAATCTTTTAACTTTTAGACTTACTCTTCAAGCTAAATTCCACAAGAAAATTATTAACTTTATTTAATTAGATTTTTAGGGCTTAAAGTTCATATCTTTATTAAATTAAACATTTCTCTCTTTAATTAAGATATAAGGCCGAAACCCTTTCTATATATGGTCTTAAGCTCTTTTAATTTCTTTTCTTCTTGGAATCTTGATTTATCATTTAGATTAATCAAGTTTTGCCCTTAACTTAATTAAAAATATTTCCTTTCTCTTTTATCCTTTCATGGTTGAACCTACACCACCATTTTACCCCAAGCTTTAATTTTTTGCTTTCTTTGTTATAAGGTGTGTTAATATTATGTGTAGATCAAAGATCGACCCTTAAAGTTTTCATATTCCTTTCCTCTTCATTCTTCCTTAGCATGGCTGAAATAACCATCAAGCCAAGCATTAATTTTTATTTTGTTTTACTTCTTGATTTCACTTGTTTAAGACTTGTTAAATCTTATGGAACATAAATCTAAGCTTAAAGAGTTTGGATCTCATGATATAATTAATAAAGTTTGAAACTTTTTTATGTTTATGTCTTAGAACCACTTTCTCATGGTCACTTTTCCAACAATCAACCAAATAACTTAGGAAAGCAACTTTATTAAAGATTTGATCATAAAAATGAGAAACAAGCCAACGAATCAAACATATACTCAAAAAGGTGGCAACTTTAGACTTTTTCAAGAGGTAAAGCAAAGGATAACTGAAAAACATCATAGCCATGGCTAGGACAAAGTGTTCATAACTAAAAGTGAGTAGAGATCGAACTTTACACACTTTCTCAAAGGAAGAGCACACTAGAAACTCAAAAGAAGTGGTAGAAACACAAAAGATAACACTTTTCTTAACAATCAAAAAGCTAGAAACCTGGAGACAAAGCTTGAAACTCAAAGTTATAGTCAAGCTTGAGCATTCATGGTTTGTCAAAAAAGAAAAAAGTCTAGAAAGAGGTTCCTACCAACTTGAGATGGTGAACAAAGTAAGAAACTTGTAGTTTGAAGCAAAATTCTTACTCCCTGCTCCAAGGGAAACTCATGGTTTTGGCTTTGGGTGAGGCTTGTTGTGTCTTTTGCTTGGATGAGAGTGTGTATGAGTGTATTTGCAAGAGCTAAAAGTTGTAGCTCTTACAAGGCTTGTGAAGGGTGGTTATAGAGGTTTGAGATTTGGAAGAAAAAGAATAAGGAAGATGAAGCAGAGAGAGAATTAGGCTCTGTTAGAGATGAGAGATTATGAATGAGTCATGGAGAGGAAGGAGTGTGTTTTATAAAAATGTGAATGTGTGGATGTGTGTGTGTGTGTGTGTGTGTGGTGCATTGTTATGGGGTTCAGATAGGGGGAGGATAAGATATTTTTACTTTTATTATAATTAAGTAGACAAATTGGATTATTAAGGTGACTACTTTGGACAAACCCTTGTACTTGTCTTACAAAAATCATTTTGTATCTCACTTTTTCACTTTGATGATGTCATACTTATTTTATTATTTGGTTGATTTTAATTTAAATTTGATAATAAGATTAAGTGTTTTACTACTTATATGACTTAATTAATTAAGGATCAATGATTAACTCATGTTTCTATGATTAGTGAAATTAAAATCTTAATTAAGCTTATTAAGCTTAATTAACCTTGATTAAGATAATTATGGATAATTAATGCTTAATTAGTCTCTTAGGGATTTGATTCACTTGATTAACAAGTTTCTAATCTTAAATAAGTGTTCTTTTAATCTTTCTCTCCTTAATTACCCTTCTTATCCCTAGATTAAGCTTTTATTCTTTAATTTTTCATTAAGTGCCTAATTATTCAGGATTACTGAGGCAATTTAACATAAGGGAAATTAGGAATGTTACACTTAAACAAATGGGCCTAGACATGAAGTCTTTATTGAGTAGGCAGGAATTCAGTTGAAAAGGATGATTGCTTAGCTAACAAAGGCCAAAACTAATACAGAACAGGGTGAAAAGTTGAAGGGCAGCCATTAAGAACGGTATGAAATAGTTTATGAGAAGTTACGTTTGGACAAAGGAGCTATTTCTAGGAGCAATTATCGAGTAGTTTATTGTCGACTCATAATATGGTTAATAGGATTCTATTGATAACCGCTTAAGTTTGAATTTGTGTATATGTATATATAGTGATATGGGACAATGTACAAACACATGACCTTGAATACAACAACGAGCAATTCTATGATGCCCAAGATAATTAGCTGGTGTTGACGCCCAAGTGAAATGGCTCAATAAAGTTTTAACATGTGGCAAGAACTTATAATAAAAAAGTGGATTGTAAAAATCCAATTGCCAAATTAGCCTCCATAGCTTCCCATCTTTCCCACCATTTCTTTTGCATCCATCGAGATCACCATCCACAGAATCGTCAAGCTTTACACTCCGGGGCATCATCAAGTTCCTCCAGATGACTAACCAGTATTATGACAATAACCTTATCGGAAGGATTAAAGATGCAGTTATCATCGACATTATGAGCATTTTTTTTTCATCTGCTTTTTTTTTTTTTTTCATTTCCATTTGTCAGCATCACTGTCACTAAAGCTGTCATTATTGCCGCCAAGCTTACCATTCCTTCCCCATTTCTTTTCTTCTCATCAACTCTAGTTTAGACAAACCCATTTCACTGTTTGTCTTTGCCACACCCATTGGAATTCTTCTTTTTAACATATTAACTATTATCTTTTTCAAGTTTCCTTAGCAACTTAATTTGTTTCCTTTTAAGCCCTGAAGCCTATTTTTCAAGCAAAGCTTATCATTTTCAATCATTGAAGTTGAATCCCATTTTGGAACTATACTTCTCCTTTGTTTTTTTTTCTTTTTTACCTTTTTGGAATGGTTATTTTCTAATCTTAGCCTCACTTTTGAGACTAATGTGTGATGTAACACCTTACCGAATGAAATACTATGCTTAAGTCATAATATATTACCCGATAAGTTGTTACGCATGGGTGTTTGATTAAATTTCATTCCGATCCAATGTTAAGTACCCATAGAAGAATTAGCTATTTATTTGTTTATTTATTTTGATCGTAGAATAAACAATGAATTTAACGTCATATTAGAAAAAGAAAATCTGCGAAATAGACAGAACTACAGAAGCTATGTCATATGTGTGTGTGTGTGTGTGTGTGTGTGTGTGTGTGTGTAGATATCCATTTTCAGAGTTTGCAAAAAGAAATATAAACAATACAGGGTATAAAGATGAGGCTGTCAAAAACAAAATAAATCAACCTATTGGTAAGTAACAGAACCCTATCTTGTCCCCATGGGACATTTCATGCACTTCCCATATATGAACAATAACCACTAAGCTAAGCATATGGCCCAAAAATGTCAAAAGGGGGCCATTCTATACATCACCACCTACTGTACTATATGACTCCCCTAAATGGATTTCGAAGAAAGGAATCCATTCGCCATGCTGGCATCTACCGGGGTATAATCAGCACTTGGTGCAGAGGATGAAGAAGATGAGCTTGTTGCCCATAATGGATCCTCCTCCTCAGAAAGTGAGATAGAAGGGACTTGTTGAGGTGATGCTGCTGGTGGTGCGGCTAGAGCTATGGCTGCTAGAGGTGGGAAGGGGTGTGCCACATATATCGGGATAGCAATATAGGGTGCAGTAGGATCAAATAGTGGGTGAGTGAGTAGAACAGCATAGTCTCTGCTAAAGAAGAAGTAAAAATGGAAACGGCAACTACCAGCAATATATACAGAATCCAGAACAAGGTCTAAGTGAAAGTGCATATTGGGGAACTTAAGGAATAGAACGCCTATCACCTCATTCTCCATAATCTAAGAATGATGCGGTAATACATAGTAGGGTGAGAATTTAAAGAAATTCTCAGTAGAAAATCTAATTCTACGCAAGTCTGACATCGTCATCATTCCCAGTTGTTTCGATTTTTCTTGATTTAAAATGGTATAACATAACTATAATATTCAAGTTAATTACTGTTATGGAAAACATAACCCGAAACAAAACTTAATTTAAATTAGTGTAACAAGAAGTATAACCAGACATGTATGTTAACATAGTTAAAGCAATAATCATAACGCTAACAGTGTATATATATATATATATATATATATATATATATATATATATATATATATATATATATATATATATACGCACCTATGTAATTGGCTTAAAATTTAGTAAACAAAGCATATATATGCATAAATGAAAATGCACTTAACTTTAGGGATCTTTCAACTCATGTGACTTATTTATCCATGCTTGGTCTCCAGAGAGTTTTTTTGTTAGCCATATACTCTTGGGTAATAGTTTGCTTCTCAAAAACGAGCTCATTCGTATACAGGATTGCCAGGTTTACTTTCTCCGACTTTCCCACTAATCTACTCCCCTTAACCTTATTCAGGGGTTGGCCTAAATAATATTGAATCATTATAATCCACATAGATTACATGCACAACTAATATTATTTTTCTTAAATATCACATGTACATACAAATATTTCACATAGTATATGAATTCTCTGCCAGAATTTCGATAGGATAACAGATCAAGTCTGTTTCCCCATGAATAGTGCCAAGCTACCAAAAAGATCAATCAAACAATAAAACCAATATAGAGCATCAAGTCCATAACAATGATACAACAAAATAACGTGTCAACATAAATTGGGTTTTCTGCTCACTCTACTCAATTCTGCCTAATTTTGTAAATTCCACCAAAATTCTTATTTAATTCATTTAGGTCTACATTTTGAATATTTAGAGTGCTATTTGTCTAGTTTCTAACTTTTTTGTTCCCATCTCATTTTGATATATATAGGTCAAGATATTTGAATTTTACCTCAGTCTGTCTTACAACTAACCAGAATTGCACTCCTAAAAGTAAAAATTTACTAAAAATAAGAATCTAAGTGAAATCATACGAAACCTATAAATGCAAAGATAATAGGACAAATTTTGATTTCCAATAAATTTCATCTCATTTGCATAAGTAAAGCTTGAGTTATAAGCTCTGTAAGTTGACCCTTCTAGACTGCCCTATTCTAGTCCGGTTTGGACTTAAGACAACTTCATCAAATTATGGGAATAAATGGGATCAAATCTAATTCTAAAATTTCTATGGGATGTTTCCATATATGTTGTCTTTTAAAGAGAGTTAGTTTCACTTAATTTTGAGTTTTGTGGGGTGAGTTACACCCCTCAAAACTCATACTATCTAGAAGAGAATCTAGAATTTTAGGTTAAACTTTAAAAATTCATAACTCACTCAACACTAATCCAATGGCATAATATTTTATATGGTTGGAAAGTATTAAATGTCTAGTTTCATATAAAAATATTTTTATCAAGTTTTGATGGCTATATTTTTGTCTGTACAAGACAAACGTACAGATGCCATAGGGTTTCACCTCAATTAGCTTCTTGCTACTTCTCAAATCTTTCCACTTCAACTTCAATTCAAACCCAAAGATACATATTAAACCAACCAATAATCATCATCTATACCCAATATAATATCAAGAAGTGAATAAAAAAAAATGAAACCCCAAGCAGCTCCATTTCAAAGAAAATAAGAATAGAAGTTGAATTCCTACCTCTTCTAGGTGTAAACTTGCTAGATTTTGTTCTTGGGTTGAAGGTTTCTTGTTAGGGCTTGGGTGTATGATGGAGAGGAGGTGAAAAGGGGATGAAGAGAATGAAAAAAAATGAAGCGGGGCCTACTATTCTTGAAGAGGGCCAAAAATTACAAGGAGTGAGGAGGAATTTTGCTGGTTTGTTGGAAAAAGCTTGGAAGGTGATTTATGGAAATTTGTGGTTGTTGAAGAGCCAAGCCTCTCCATTCCCTCTTGGCGTAAGTGGTGCCACTAATTGGAGGTAGAGTGGTTGAGTTTTTAGCCTTTCAATTTGGGTTTTGATTTGTGAAATGCTACTATTTCGGTTCTGCCAGTTTAAAATACTGAAATCTTACCGATTTCCTTTAAATCACAAAACAGTTTTGGAAAAATTCTATGAAGTCTTCTATGCTTCTAATCTAATTCCCTCATACCTAATTTTTCTAAATGATACTTAATTGCCCTTAAATAAATACTTAATCAATTTCTTATTAGTCTCGCTTATTCAGTAAAATCAAACAAATTGATTAAAAATGATAAAATTTTCTAGACGTTACATGTGATCCCAAAGAAAACTCTGTTGTTGGGTTTGTGTCTTGATAAACTTTAGATAAAACTAGTCCTTTGTTCAACTCCAATAGTCTCACAGCAACTTCGAGCCCATTATTATTATCATGAGCAAGTTTAGCTAGATGCTTGACAGTTCTGAAGGGGTCGCCATTCTTCGTGCTCACCATTGTCGTGTTTTGGGTTCAATGGTGCCCAATGCATTTTACTCTAGGTGCTATCCTTCACCACCAATTAATCTTAAGGTAACCGCTAGAGTGCTTCTTTGAGGCCGGTATAGAAGCACCGATAAGAGATAGTAGTTGAAGAAGGGGCAAAGTTGGCATCTCAATATTTTGTATAACCCACTTTAGTTTTGTAGAGTACCACATGGCTCTTTTTCATTGAACCAGCCAGATAGGGCATTATACCCATCCAAGCTAATGGGCACCATAGAATACACCTACAACAACTCATTTTACAATTCCTTTGCACTCAACTATTTACGTTCAGCCATTTATATTTTTTAGCACCTTATAAAGTCCTTTACTTTTCTGAACTTTACTTACATTCTTTCCCTTTAACTTTTAGTCATTTACCCTTTAGTACTTTAGGATATCTCCTCGACCTACTTTCAAATACTCTTTGGAGTAGTTTAAGGACCTATTTATTGAGAGATATAGAGTCCTTCTTTCAACATTATCGGATGAATACGGGAATAGATAGTGTTTTGCTTTAACTAAGACCATCTATTAATCTTGAAATTGCTTCCTAGCACAACTTAACTAATTCATATTTGACTAGCCAAAATTTATAATGAAACAATTGTATATTCTGATCAAAAGGAAGCTCACCTCTGTCATAATGAATGTTTAAAATAGAGCATTTTGTGATAAAGACCATGGAAGGAAAAATGTGCATTTAGGGTTCAAGGTGGAAAATTCATGGGATTCATGTTAACTTATTGGGGAATTGAGGCTAACCCAAAAAAATATAGAGCTACCCTAGAAATGTTGAGTCCACAAAATATCAAAGAAGTACAATAACTCACTAAACATTGTCCATATTCTTATCCATGTTGATAGAGGAAACATTCTTGTTTTTTAAGTGTTTGAAGAAGCATAACACCTTTCACTAGATCGAAGAATGCGATACTACATTATAAGAGCTAAAAAAATTCTTGGAACCTTGCTTCATTTTGTGCAATCCAAATATAGGTAAAGAGTTGTATGTCTACCTATCAGTAACCAAGAAAGCTACAAGCTCGATCCTAGTACTAGAAGAAGGAAAAGATCAAAAGCCTATTTATTTTGTCATCAAGGTGTTGCAAGGACTAATACTAGAAAATATTGAAGCTTACCTATGCATAGTGATCACAATGACAAGGCTCCGACCTTATTTTCAAAGCCATCATTGTCATGAGGATCCAGTACTCGATCAAACAAGTTTGAAGAAGCCAGAATTGGCTAGACAAATGATAGTATGGTTAGTCAAGCTCTCAAAATTCAGCATCAAATACAAGCCTAGAGGACCAATAAAGGCCTAGGTTGTAATACCCCATTTAATTATAAGGACTTCAAAAAAACATTAGGAATAGGAAAAGTTTGTTGTATTCATGCTCTAGGATGTTTTCAAAATGAACATGACTATGTGAGCACGTGAATAATATGTCTCTAGTTGATTTCTAATTGATATCGCTTTAGGTTTTCCTTAAACGCTTGATTTTGGATGAATTGATCTTTTATAATGAGAATTAATTGTTTTACTTTGAACTATGTTGAATGTTCATTCACTTTTACCTGTTGTGGCCGGGTTCCAAGGTCCGGGATCGAAGGTTCGAGTTCAAGGTGTTAGCTCTAATGCCCTTCAGAAACTATTCTATGGTTGTGAACCAGAATAAGCTTTAAGGTTTTGATGAACACCAAATCAGAGTTTAAACTAATCTTGTTATATATGAACGATTTGTTTCTAGAAATGATTTCTGTCATGATAAAAGATCTTAATTTTGTGCATTAACTGCTTGAGAAACAACGAAGCTTCATTTTCCATTGTTACTTTATTTTTATACTTGATATGGAATATATGTTTTGTGTACTTCTTGAGCTATCATGTAAGAAATAGAAAGACAAGTTCAGAAGGATGATGCTACAGCATTAGAAGGGAAAACGTGCCTCAAGAACAAATACTGTTCATTCAGAAAGATGACTTTGTGCAGAAGGGATATCTCTAGAAACATATTTCACATGAAGTACTATACCTTCAAAGCTTTATCTACACACTTCATAGACATATTCAAAATAGTTAAAAAGGTGATTTGACAAGATGCAAAAGAAGCACTGACAAGTTTGAATAGTTGGTAAACCAACAAACAGCTATTTTTCCACTTTTGTGTAAGCTTTGAAGAATGAGAAAAAGGAACATTATTTCTTCTCTATCCAATCATAGAGCAGCAGATCAAAAGAATCACAAGGATCAAGGCCTGCGAGCATCAGTGGTTATATTTCAAAGTCTATATAAGGCTAGAAGTCGAAGAAAGAATAGTTAGACAGATTGAATATCTTTTATGTAAAAATAGATTCCTTTTTCCATTCTTCTCAACGTTTGTAACACCAAAAAGTTACTCATTGTAACTTCACTCTAAAAGAAAATCTTCTCTTCTATTTTGTATTAGATAATATTCTCTCTTTGAGAATTTAGAAAAGTTATACACACAGAGCTTTATTTATAATCTGTCAAGATAGCTAGTGTGAGTATTCAAACAAAAAACATATTGTTTATATAAATTGTATCTAGACCTAGCAGTGGTTAGTGTGAGCTTGGAGAGGCTAGGAAAACACTAATCATTTGTAAAGCTTGGAAAGGCTTGGGAAAAGACCATTTGCTTGTAAGAAGCTTGGAGAAGCTTAGACAAAGAATACTTATAGTTTATAAAATCTCAACAAAGTGTTGGAGACTGGAAGTAGGTAAGTGGTTTGGCTGAGCTAGTATAAAAATCTCTTGTGTGATTTTTCTATCTCTTATCTTATTATTTGATTTTATCACTTAAGCTCTTTTCTATTGAAACTTCATATGAAATAAAACTTATTTTTGTTCTATATAAAACTAAACAGTTTTATCAACTAACAAATCGCTTCCGCAATCAAGTCTTGAACTTGAGATAAATTATTTTGTTAAAGTTTTTCAAATTATAAAGATTCTTGAAAGCACAATTCAACCCCCCTTCTCGTGCTATTCTATACAACAATTGGCATAAGAGCCTAACTCTGGGGTTGAGCTTCTTAATAATTGCAGAGGTCAAAGATCCTATCAAATGGCTCAACAGGTAAATCGCATTGCAGAAGGTCACTCTATAAATCGCCCTCCTTACTTTAATGGTGAAGATTATCTATATTAGAAGGATAGAATGAGACTTTTCATCGAGTCTACAAGTTTGGATATGTGGGAGATAATAGAAAATGGTGACTATATACCTATAGTTGAGCAACTAGCACCTCAAGTAGTTGTTGATCGAGAGCAACCTCCACCTATTGTAATCAGAACCATCCCTAGAAATGAATGGACTAATCAACATAAAATCAAGGTTCAAATGAATGCCAAGACAAAGTACCTTCTCATATGTGCCTTGAGCAAAAGTGAATATAACAAGATCATATCCTGTGATTCAGCTAAGGAAATCTGGGATAGACTTCAAGTGCTGCATAAAGGAATAGACCAGGTTAAAGAAACCAAGATCAACATGTTAGTTCATTAATATTTAATGTTCAAAATGATAGAGCATAAGAATATTGATGAAATGACAACTAGATTTATGCATATCACAAATCAGTTGAAGGCCTTAGGCAAAAGGTACACCAATACAGAGATGATGAGAAAGATTCTAAGGAGTTTTCCAAAGGCTTAGCATCCAAAAGTCATGGCTATTCAAGAAGCTAAGGACTTAAATATGCTTAGCTTAGATGCTTTCATTAGGTTATTAAAGACTCACGAGATTGAGCCAAATAAAGCCACTCAGAAAAGGACTCAATCTTCCAAAGTCTTGAAAACCTCAAAAGAATCTAAAGAAGAAGAAGAGGATTCCTCTAATGATAATGATGATATGATGAAATTGCTTACTTAGTGAGGAAGATCTCAAAAGCATGGATTAAGAGGAAGAAGAAGAACCTTGCTCCCAAGAAAGACCAAAATGGCAAGGCCAAGCAAGATGAGATCATTTGCTTTGAGTATAAGGAACCTAAATATATCAGATCTGAATGTCCCAGATTGAAGAAAGCCTCGAGAGAGAAGACTACAAAGAAGAAAGCTATAACGGCTACATGGGAGGATCTAGACGAAGAATGAGAAAATGCAAAATCACAAAGTGGAGAAGAAATTGTAGCAAATCTCTACTTCATGGTTGACATTGTTTCAGATGAAGAAATTGAGGTACATGATTTTGAACCTAACCTCACTTTTGAAAATCTTCAAAAAGCCTATGATGAACTCTTAGATGATTCCAAGTCTCTTGCTTCTCATTATGCCTCCTTGAAAAAAGGATTTTTGAAAACTATCTTTGGAGTTTGAAAAACTCAAGATTGAAAAAGAGAAGGTTAGGCATGACAAGGACAGACTACAAAATGACAGTGTTTGTCTTTAGAAGGATGTAACAGCCCTGAAAACCAAAGTTTCTGAAACTCGCTCAAAGTCATCTTCTGATATTTCTAAGCTTCAGAAACTGTAAAACTTCTCAAATCAGATCTTGAGAAAATGGTTAATGGGTCCAAAAACCTAGACTTGATACTCGGTGGCCAAAAACCTTTTTTTTGACAATACTAGCTTATGTTTGAGAAGGGAGATGATGAATAATGATCCAAAGATTCTTCAAATCAAATTCCTGCATGTATATATTGTTTCAAAAAGGGATACTCTTCTGAAAGATGTTTAACCAAAAGGAAAGCAAAATAGAAAGTGAAAAAGCCCAAAAACATTATTAATACAAAAGAATCCAAGAATATATGGATACCTGAAGTTAAAATTGCTTTTGATGTAGGTGTGTCTTAAATCACTACATCAGAGGGAAAAAAAGTGGTATCTGGATAGTGGATGCTGCAGACACATGACTAGAAATAAATTCTGATTCAGAAACCTCAGACCCAAGGATGGTGGAATAGTGAAATTTGCCAACAAAATCAAATCCAAAGTTATTGTTATAGGTAATGTTGGTAAGAACAATTCCAATTTAATAATTGATGTTATATAGTAGAAGGGTTAACTTGCAACCTTATTGACCACATATGTAAATACTTATAATTTTAGTATTCAATACTTTTAATTTATTATAGTTGTTATTTTTTAAATTTAATTTGTTTTGTTTCTTCCAATTGTAGCATGAGTTCACCTAGCGGCTGACCAAGGTTAAATTGCAGTAGTCGCAATCGGGGGATAGGAGCACTCTTGCTAGTTCACCTATTAGCAACGACGGGATATGGGCCCAAATGGTCGGCAAACGCTACAAAGGGTGGATTTATGGGAAGGGGATTGCCAGCACCCAATTTTTAACTGAGTTTCAAAAAAATTCTCTTTATTTTATTGTTATTATTATTTAGCTTTCATTGTAAATACCATGATAAAAAAAATCCTTTTTTTGCAATTTAAATTTGAATCTTCCAATTTTTTATTCATCTCTTCTCTTAATCCGCTTCTTCTTATTTCATACTCTATTTATTTTTCGTCCTCTTTTGTTATTGTATTTTTTTATAAAATTATAAAAAATAAAAAAATAAATGAAAATTTCCTTAACACAAAAAAAAGGAAAAAAAAACTCAATCAGCTCAAAACCATAATTTTGCCCAAAAAAAATTGTGTTTCGGCCCCATCCAAGCTTCAATAATCCAAGTCCATAGCTAAAGATAAAATAACAAAATAAAATGAAAAAATCATCATCATCAGCAAGTTGTGCAACTTGCATAGTTTGAGCGGTGCAAGAACATTATAAAATGAGGCACACAGAGGCTGAAGAGGAGGAAAAAAACATACAAAAAGAGAGGCTTCATTAGAGAAACTGGAAACAAGGAGGGGAGGCAACAAATAGATATAGAGTGGTGAGAAAAAGTGCAAATACAAGATCTATTCTGCTCCAAGAAAGCTACTAACACACATCCGAAAAAAAATGTATAATAAAGGCATAAAGGCACAAAGCAAGGAATCTGATGAGTGATTTAGTGAACTAACAATCACTCTCAATCTCTCACACATAACATAAGTGCATTTTCATGCGCATCATACCTCAATTTTCTGATTTCTCATCTACAAAATATAAAAGGAAATTTAAATAAATAACAAAGAAGGAAGAACCAAAGCTAGAACAGAGCAATATATTGTCCACCAAACGCCACCCACAAGCCAGAATTTTAAACAAAATCACTGAGCAAATTGTTGCAAACCAAACACCCATGGTGGAACCTCCAAACCCACATAAAAAGAAACATAAAAACAAAACAAAGCTTGAACTCAAACATAGTTGCAGATCCACCATAGCCAAGACCAGACACACAAGCCACCGCCATCTTCGCCTACATCCCCACCTACAGCACCGCACACCACCACCACTATGCTGCCAACTCTGTTGCTCTATCATTGTCACTACTCCGCACCTGTAGACACCACCATGAGCCACCTCGGACCTGCACCCATGCCACTATGTCACCATCTAGATGCGCCACTGGAACCGCCACCTCTACTCTACCATGGTTGCTGACCCACGTTCCTCAAACCCAAGTTGTCGTTTTGCAAAACCAACTAACCAAGCCCTAATTTATTCTCCTTCCTCTTTTCTTTTGATACACCACTCTTGTTCCTCTTTTATGCTTCCTTTTGTTCATTCATTTTTTTTAATTTAATTTATTTGCATTTTGATTTTGAAGGTGTTAAGCTTATGGGTCATGGTCTTTAGTGCTTGTGTTTCTTTTTGGGCCCTCAACCTTTCAGTTTTCTTTAAGGCGCATGCTTTGGTGAAGCTACTTCTTTGTAATTTATGGTGAAGTCCTGATGTGGTTGAATAAGATAGTTACACATGAAGAGTGGGCCATCGCAAGGGTAGGATTGATAAAGATGTTAATTATTGTATTAGTGCTCTATTATAATTTAAATTTGAAACTAAAAAATAAAAAATAAAAATAACCACCACCCTCGTCTTAGCATTTGAAGTTGCTAATCTCTCCCTACCGACTTCTCCCATTTAGCAGCCCCAACTGCCAACAGCAATCACTGCGCAGCCTGGTGGAAGCCACAATGGGAACCTCAATGCAAAGAGGTAGCCAAGGAGAAGGAAATGCAATGACCAACAACCTCAACGCATAGAGGTAGCCATGGCTACTGACGGCAACCTCGTCTCATGTGCAACCCCATCAGTGGTTCATACTCTGGGATCCCCTTTCTTTGAGCTTCAACATGCAAAATTACTACGAAAGAACTTTTTTTTCCTTATTATTTGATTTTTGTTTGATGGAAACAGAAAGGTGTGTTATTTATTTGTTTATTTTTTACGTTTTGTTAAGCAATTTGTGGATGTCGCATAATTGCAGTAAAGGGGGTTTACAAATAAGCTCTTTGATGGAGAAGTGGGTTGTGGATGCTGCATAGTTGTGGATGCGCACAGTTTTCCTTGTTGCATATCTCTGCTTATGTTTCACAATGGCGAATCATAGAGAGAAAATGGGTATACAACCATGGTGGAGCTTAGCAGGCAACGACTGTTTGAGTGGAGATGGGGGGAGCCCCAATTGGCAAGTGGAGTAGGAGAAGAACAAGAATCGCACCGGCCATTTGAGTGGCTACAAAACGGACAGCAATGGTGGTCAACATTGGGAGTCGGAGACCAAGTTGTCAGCGATGGAGAGGAAACAATGGTGGCCAGGCAGGTGATTAAAGGGAATGGCTAAAGAACAGGGAAGAACAAGGCCGCAATCTAAAGTTTGTATTAAGTCTTAATGAAAAATATAAGTCTCTCTTCGTATAGACCCCACTAAATACGCATGTCCTCCTCCAATTTGTAACACCTTAGAACTTCATAGTGAAGCATCGTTTGCCCACTTCACCAGAGAATGGACCTTTCTTTAATTGTTGGCAGCCTATTAATCAATTGATCCACTTTTATTTTTATTCATTTTTATTTTACGTTGATTTTTTTGTCTTTCAATTAGCGTAACCTTGCTTATACACTTATTTACTCATTTGTTCATACTTGTTTATTTATGTTGACATACTTATTTATTTATCATTTCAATTTGTTTTTCTTTATTTTTCTATATAATTAATCTTTTAGTAGTTTTTTTCTTTTCTTGGGCTTACTTTTTGGTTCCATTTCATAAAAGAAATAATAATAAAGTAAATAGATAAATAAAATAAAAATAATTTCTTTTAATTTTTTACTTGAAATTTTGTATCAGTAACATAATTTGAAATTGGTCAACGACAAAAAATCAAGAGAGAATCAGAGTACCGATTAACTAAACTCTTTCTAATATTCTTGAGGTTTTATATTGGATTTTATCAGGAGTGCTGAGAGGATCTGACTTTAACAATATAATAAAATAAAAATACATTTTCATTTATACAAAATAAATGATAATAGTAAACAAATTCATTAAATCAAATGTAAAGGATTACTAATTTAAGGAAATGACTATAATAATTCATTCTAATTTATCATTCCATTAACAATTTTGAAGCTGGTTGATGGCAGAAATATCTGGAGAGGATCAGAGTACCAATCAATTAGGCTCTTCCTGGAACTCTTGAGGCCTCAATAGGATCTGCTAAGGGTGCTGGTAGGATTCAACATTAATAAAAAAATAAAAATAAAAATATATACTTTTCTCTTCATTTTGACAAAAAATATTGTTATAAATTTACATAAAAAAGAATGCATCTTTATAAATAAAATCAACCAACACACAATTATTTGTAAAAACTACGTGGCTTTAAGCTTCTCATTGCACCAAAGGATACATGGGAATGTAAGTCAAACCAAAATTAATTTTTCTCAATTTCTTTATTCCATTTGTTAATAACTATTATATCCTTATTTGTCCTGAAAATAAAATAAAATAGTTTTTTGAATTAAAAAGTATCTTTTTTCTTTAAAAAAATCTTTAAAAAATAAATTTTTTTTCATTTTTTATGAATAATTACTTACTATCAATCTTGTGTTTAGAGGGTAAAATAAACATTATTAGAGCAATTAGTTTACACAACTTACTTAAGGTAATCGTCTAAAGGACGAATGTATCATAGTGCAATAGGATTAAGTTCCAAACCTTCCCTGTATATAATCGACTCTTGAACTCAAATCTGGTTCTTGTAGGCCATCTATTCTTTTTTTTTTAAATAACAAAAAGGTTTTTCCAATTTTTTTCTATTAAAAAATAAATATTAGTGGCGACTCTATTGAATTATTTCTTATTGACTTAATCCCCATATCATATCATTTCCCACATCACATCATTTTCCATCTATCATTTTTCACTTGCATTAATGTTTTTTCCCTCTTTATTGTTTCGCTATCCTGTCGCAACAGGGATCTCTTACAACAAGTCATATTCTCCCAGCTTGTGTCCAGAGCCGGGCCTACTAGGATCGATGCAGAGGACATCTATGATTAGATCCATGTATTAAACGAATCGGTGCAAAGGCAACTCTAGGAGGCCTATAGGAGGTACATAGAGTTGTATCAGCGCTACAAGAGGGATAAGGAATAGTGCATGTAGCAGACATAATCCATGAAGCAGAGGATGACAACTACATACAACCACTTCGAGCAGATGCGGAGTGGCGATTCTTCATCTAGTGCACAGCCTTGCCTACTTCTGCCTCCATCTCCACCACCTCAGCCTATTTCACAACACCACACATCCTGAGATGACGACAACAACATTTTGGATACTGATGATAATCAGTATTTGTAATTTTTAGGATTTTTCTATTTTTAGAATTATACTGTGACATTTTTTTTCTTTTCTTTCATTATTAATAGTTTTTATTGTAAGTAACAATGTATATATATTTTATTCAATTAAAATTTTTTTTATTTCTTCTATTTTTATGTTTTTAGAATTATCAATATTTTTTATACTCATTTAAATATTAATTTCAAATTTTAACAATTTAAACCCAAAAAAATAAATAATCTTTATTTAATGACAAATTTTTCGTCGGTAATTTTATATAATTGAATATTATCTACATGCTATCAACAGATTATCCATTTGTAATTATTAATAATTTGTCAATTTAATTCCATCAGTTATGATTTCTGTTGTTATTATTATCAACATATTTTTATTTTACTAATGGACTTTTTCCGTCGCTATAATTGAATAAATTACTGACGGATAAGGTTTTCCATCGGTAATGTTAACTTCTTTCATTATCGATGTGTTTCTTACCAACAGACACAATCTGTGAGTAATACCATTGGTAAAATTCTTACTGAAGGTTTTTTAAATTCTGAAACAATGAAATTTTAAAAGAATTTATTTTTTCTATGCTATTATTGTAAATTTGTTTTTGATAAAATTATTTAATTATATGTTGCCGCATTTTGTAAAAGTCTTTAGCTCTTATAGTCATTTTCTCATAAGTCATATATGTAATCTATATTTATTTTTATTATAACTGAGGGTTTTGGTGGGACCCACTTTTTTGGAAGAAATTTCCTGCTCATTTCTTTTCAAAATGTTTTCAGATTTTTTGCCCTATAGATACACTTTTTTTTTCTATTGTTTGTATTATATGAAAAAATTATAATTCTACCATATGATTTAAATGGACCACAAGTACTAGGCTATTAGATTGAGAATTCAATTCATGATTTAAATCATACATACTTTTTTGAATCCTTTTTTTTTATCTTTCCTTTTTTTGTTGTATTGAGATGGTCGGGTTAAATATATTTTAACTTTTATTCACTTATTATTTGGTTAATATTTTGTCAACTTTATTATATGAATCTAATCTTGGTGAAAAGTAATTTTTTGTGATTTGGGTGATTTCTTACAAATTTAATCTTTGTTTACTATTATTATTACTATAATTGAGGATTTTCTACCTACTCATTCAAGGATATGTGGGCGGGAAATCCTATCCATTTTCCGGGTGAAAATATTTCTTGCCTATTATTTTCAAAGTATTTTCAATTTTTTTGCCATATACTTTATTTTTGAAAAAAAAAACCATCAACATTGATTTTTTCTATTGTTTATATTATCTCAAATGATATTCTAAATGATAGATTTTTTTAAAAAATTATTTTTATTTTTTATTTTTTGCATTGTGGGGGTTAGATTAATGTTCATCAAACTTGAAAACAAGCATTTAATTTTTTATTTTTACTTTTTTACGTTTTTGTACTTTGTGGAATAGTGATAGTGATATTTCTAAAAGGTATATTACTTTTGTATTTTGTTAAGTTAAAGCTGAAGTGAGTTTATTTTACAAATTTGATTTTGATAAAAGCAATTTTTTGCAATTTTGGGTGTTTTTTGTAGAAAGGGTTTTCAGGGAAAGAAATTTGGGAGGAAATGTTTCCGCTTATTTTTTTTGGAGGGGTTAAGGTTTTCTCACCTACTCATTAGGGATATTTCTCGGCCATATTATGTTCTATTACATACTATTTTATTTATTTATATATTTATAAGATTTTAATATCATCAAATTAAAATAATAAACCTAATTAATTTATATAAAAATAATTTACAAATGATCTCATACATAGTACAGGAACTAATCTAGTAACATATAATCAAATGAAAGTGTAAATTCTATAGGGTTTGTTTGCGAGTTATGAATGAAAGAAAAAGGAAGACATCAAAAGGAATAAGGGTAAAGAAAGGAAATGGTTTAGAGGATATACCTTGCTCTCGTTTAGGCGTGTAAAATAGATAAGGGGAAGACAGTTGAGGATTTATAATGTATTTTCATAAGTTTATCATTTATAATTTTTTTAAAAATACTTATTTAATAGATTTTAAAAATATTTGCTTTCTAAAAAATATTTTATCTCTCTAATTTTGGTCTAAATTTTTCTCTAAAAAATAATCTCTCATCAAAATTTTATTTGTTAATTTTTTATCTCTAAAAGTATTTTTCACTTCACTTTATTTTTTTAAAAAAATCTCTCAATTTTTTTCTATAAAAATAACGTCTCTCAAATTTTCACTTTATCTTATTTTAAAATGTATTGTTTGTGCGTGCGTTGGTGTGTGTGTGTGTAAATTGAAATAAGACCGATAAGGCTCAACTCAAAACCCATGTGGAAAGGGAACCACACGCTCATAACATGAGGCCGTGTATCTTGGACACCTCATGACATGCAAATTGATGCACAATAGTTGTTATTGGATCTCAAGGATGTTCCTCCAAATCGTGAGATGTAACCACTTATTCTCATCCCTTCATGTCTATAAATAACTCATAAACCTCATAACTCAGGTACATAATCACACCTATTTCACTCTTGTGTCTGTTGCACTCCCTGACTTGAGCATCGGAGTCCTTGCAGATACCCTCACCAACTTGGAGCTTGGATTACTCAGCAAAGCACGAGATTAGCAACTTGGTCTTTCCGAACTTGTTTAGAGTATCTTAAGCTTTCAACTTCCGATGACCTACCTCCGAACATTGGCACTGTGTAACATCCCGATTTCCGAGTTCGGCTTCGCCCTCAGGATTGATCAATTCCAATTTCCGACTTCATCTTTGGATTTCAATAGGATGACTATTTCCGAGTTCCGAGTTCATTTTGGCCAATTTCCGACGTCACCTTTGAAACTCAGACAGAAGGAATTAATTCAGAGTTCCGAGTTAGTCTTGACTTCAGGTCCTTCCCGATTTCCGATTTCATCTTCAATTTTGATTATTCCGGATTTCCGACTTCATATTCTAATTTCGAGGGATTCCGAATTCCAATATCTGAATTCGAGTTCAAGTATATTGGGTATAATTTCCGACCTCCGATTTAAACTATCATAATTTCATCATTTCCCGACTTCCGACTTGGCCCTCTCATCCGAACACATGAACGTAATTCCACGAGATCCGATTTCATGTCGCAAGGAAAATATACCCGGCTTCCGAGGTCACCAACCACACCGTATATAAGTCACGACTTCCGAATTTAAGTATTTGGGTTTGGAAATGTGACTCGAATTCCCGAGTTCCGACCCTTGAGCCAATTTCCAGTTACACGATTTTCGATATCCGATTTTACGTCCAGCATTGGCATTCCCAAGTTCAAATAGGGAGTTTCGAGATTATAGGATTGCCAGCTGCATGACTTCCGACCTACGACCTTGATACAAGATTTCCTCAAGTCACAACGAGATGGGACGAGTTACGACATACGACTTCAGTTCCAGTCTCAACTTGGATAACACGAGTTCCGACTTAAGGTGTAATAGATACGAGCTCCGATTTCAAATAGAACCGAAGCGTATCCCAGTTTTTGGAACGACGTGGAGAGTAACACAGCCGCAAAAACAGGCGACATGGCCAAAATTCAATCACAAAACTTCAACCAATCAACACCCACAATTCCAACTACCCCCATCTATTTAAGTCAGACTTCTCTCTTCATTGCCAGCTGAATTACGTCTCCCTCTCCTCCTTGCTCCAGCCTTCATTTTCCTTTCCTCTCCCAAATCCAACTGCATCAAATCTTCAGGCTTTGGCAAGTTCCATCAATCCAAACTCCAATTCAGCAAGATCACACTCCGAAAAGGTAGGATTCTGCTTCTATTCTTGAATTCCTTGCACTAGGGCTGTATGAGATTTTGTTCTTCCTCATGTATTTGATGAATTATTGGATGTATTATGATGGATTATGATTGAATTAATAGAAGACTTTGAGTTAGAATTATGATTAGAAGGAGAAGATTAGAAGGAGTGGAGAAGTGTGATGTTGTCTGGATAAGGAATTCCGCGGCAGTCCGTACGACGGAGTGTACGGCTCGGCCTACAATCGGTCGAATCTGATGAAACTATTTTTAGATGAAAGTAGACATTCAGGGCTTTCCATAGATATATCATATAAGGTTATTGGACTAGTATTGAGGGAGATACAAATTTTTGAAGTTTGACCTAGGGTTTAGAATGTTCATCCGGGCAGGGTGACATGAGGAGGGTATAACTCACCCTATACAACTCCAAATTGAGTGAAACCAGTTTTGTTAGAAAGCTTATACACAGAGGAATACCCCAATATAAGATTCCGAGTTTGTTATGGTTCCAATTATTCCCATTGATTCGAGGAAGTTGTCCTATGTCTAATTCAGACCAACACAGGGTAGTTCAGGAAGGTCGACTTTCAGGACTTATATCTCGAGATGTACTTGAGCAAATGGAGTGAAACTTGTGGCAAATGAAAGGTTGTCCTGTTAGCTTTGATATGAGACCAATTTCATAAGATTTGAACTTAGTTTCGATTTTTAGTGAATTTATATTCCCAAGAGTGTAATTCGGGCTAGTGACTGAACAAGCTGAAGAAAAAGTTGAATATCTTGGTTTATATAAATCAGAATGACATGGGACCAAAGAGGTTAGAAAGTAGACACATAGAGCTATGACATATCCAAATTTCAGATTTAAATGAGTTGAATAGAGATAAAGGTGGATTATACAAGATTCGGGCAGAACCGAATAGAATTGGCAGAATGGCCAAGATGATAATTTTATAAGTGTTAGTGGAACACATAAAGTTTGAGTTGAGGATTGCCAGCCTGAGATTGACATATATGTGTTAAGTTGATTGTGTTGCTATGACTGTTTTGTCCGTGAAAGCTGGCACTATTCATGGGGAAACGAACCTGATCCGTTATACTGCCGGATTTACGGCAGGAGTCTAAGAATGTTATGAATGTTTAGATGTATGGATGAATTGAAATATAAAGGGGTATATAGAAACCCTATATTCAAGAATGACCTAATTATGTTATGAGGCATGTGAGAGTGAGTGATGTAGCATATGTATCACTATGCTTGAATATGTTTGAGAATGAAAGAATGTGAAAATGATGAATGTGAATCCCTTCACTTGGAGGCAGTTATTTGAAATCCCTCCCTGTGAAGGCAGTTAAATGATAAAGATATGAGATCCCTTCACTTGGAGGCAGTTGCACTGGAATCCCTCCCTGTGAAGGCAGCTAAGACAATGAGATCCCTCTACCTTGGAGGCACGTGGTCAGATGAGATCCCTCTATGTTGAAGGCACGTGGTCAGATGAGATCCCTCAATTTTGAGGCACGTGACCAGAATCGATCTCTTCAACTAAAGGCACATGACCAGAATCGATCCCTTCAACTAGAGGCACGTAACCAGAATCGATCCCTTCAGCTAGACGCACGTGACCAGAATGAGATCCCTCCAAGACTAGAGGCACGTGAATCCCCTTGCGGGTGAGTCGGTGTGACGACGGTCACGGGTGATGCTGACGAGCTCACTCCAAGGCCAGGCTACCCAAGGGCAGTAAATGCACCCTAGGGACGGCGATGCGGCTAGGTGTGCCAAGTAAAAGACTAAAGACTAAAGATTTTATGACGAAAAGGAAGATGAAGAAAGAAAAGCAAGTTTCATGTATAGGCATGAATTTAAGTACGAGTAATTTTATATGTAGATGTTATATTCCCAGCATATTGATGTTATCTGTGTTTTAATATGCGACAGTTATTATTCATGGTGTGATAATTGAATGAATTGTATGGGTTCTCCCAAATGCTAAGTGTATAATTAAAATGACCTTTGCTTCGGACAAGACGTTTTTCGAAATTATAAAATTAAATAGTTTGTGCCGCATGTTCATCTTTTTCAAAATAAACCGAAGCAAACTGGAGACGACCATGATGACATTATGTATGAAGATCAGAGAATCCTACTGAGAATTTTATAATTCTCACTCCTATTTCCATGTTGTCTCCAGATGATTTGAGAAGTTTCCAAAGACGGCTGAAGTTGCTGTCAGACAAGGTCCACTCAGGTAACAGTAACAGCTCCAGGGTATAGTACTATGACTTAAGCATAGTACTGTGCTTAGGAGGGTGTTACACACTGTCTGTTGGAGCACATTGTTGTTGTGTTGTTGTTTTCTTCAGAAGCAACCGACGATGTCAACCCTTGGGAGGCAAGAGCCCTTGGTGGCTTAGCCTCACATGGCGAATGATTGGCCACCACTGTTGGAACAAGTAGATGGGAGGATGATTTTTGACACTGCCTCCCGTGTTGAGAGCCAAAACAACCTAGTCCCCTGGTTCAAGTTCCAAACAACTGCTTAGCAACGAGGGTGGAGGACCCATTAAGGAATCAAGCCCTATACAAGGATATGTTCCTCGTAATTTTGGATACAGCCACCTAGATCCAAGAACTGGAGTAAAATATGAACCGCATGTGTGGTTCCAAAGAAGATCGACGTCACTACCATAGACGAGATCATGATAGCAAGAATATGGCCAGGTTAGTTCACGACACTGTGACCTTGGGCGACAGTACCATAATGAAGAATCGTGACAAGATGCCGAAGATGGGTATCGAGAATCGAAATGTGGACGTTGTTGGGATCCTTATACCGAGTCCTCGCAATGACCAGAAGATGATGCCTAGTTGCGACACTCTGGTATGAGATACCGAGGTCACAATTCTCAACTTGAATCATATCAGGACCAGGTTCATGAAGATGAAGATGAGTTATCGTTCGCTGCCTACATCATGAGTATTACACTTCCTAAAGGTTTCAAATCACCCCCTGACATGGAGGCTTATGAAGGAAGTACCGACCCCCAAGAACACCTAGACGTCTCTTAGTCCAAAAAGGCCCTAGCGGGGGCCTTGGATCTTGCTAAGTGCAAGGCTCTTCTGATTACATTGAAGAAGGTAGCTCTTAAATGATCAATTTCCTACCACTGAAGTCGATTAACAAGTTCCCAGATATCTTATCTTGGTTCTTAACTTATTTCACGACACGGAAGTTGAAGCTAAACCAGTTCTAGCCTATTAGGAATCTTCTAGTGCCAGGGAGAGTCACTCTGAGATTATCTCGAGCACTTCAACACGGAGACACTATTGGTAGAAGACCTGCAAACCCAAGCAATAGTACTAGCCTTGCTCAACAGGCTCCAACCTGGGTCCTTTAAGGATTCATTAGCCAAGTGGCTAGCAAAGTCCATGGATGAAATCCAGATAAGGGCTGAAAAGTACATTTATCCAGAAGAAGCTCAAAAAGCCACTTCGAATATTGGAAAAAACCAGGGTATCCCAAAGACAAACCTCTAGCGGGAGGAGCGACTGAGAAAAGAATCCCAGATACCAAGGGTCGAAAAGTGCCACAACTATACTCCCCTTAACATGTCCCTAACGAATTTGTACAAGGAAATGGGGCAGACGGTAAGGTTCCTAGGTGCAAGGCATTTTGAGTAAGGGCCAACACCAACATGTCCTTATTTTGTGAATATCATAATAGTTTTGGAAACAAGACAGAGGACTGTTATGACCTTTGAGATGCAGTAGAACAGTTGATTTGAAAAAGGGAGGTTGGCAAGATACGTTACCTCCTACAGAAGTCTGAGGAAGCAAAAAGCCTCTCCGACTAGAGATGAAGATAGAAGAAACCCAAGAAGCCAATGATCCCTAGACTTGAATCGCAATTAGGAAACTTAGCAAGGAGGAGATGTTATCACTTGAACCATCAATGTCATTGTTGGAGGATTTGTAGGAGGCAGCACCACTAAATCGGCCAGTAAAAAGCACCTTTAGGAAGCTTGAACCTATCTTTAGGACAAATAAAAAAAATGGCTAAGGTTTCATCAATGCTAGAGATAATTTTCTCAAGCTCCAACTTAGAGGGGGTCTTCCCAGGAGATGATGACCCCGTGATCATTTTGCCAATTATGGTAAGCACTAAGTAAAAAAGGTCTTTGTCGACCAAGGAAGCTCAGTATATATCATTTTCCAAGATGTTTTGGACAAACTTGGGCAAAAGAATTTCAACTTCTAGGCATATAAGCAGGAGGTTATCAGCTTCTCAAGGGAAAAGGTGCAACTTGGATGACAATGTTACTTTGCACCTCACCTTGGATACTTGACCTTGTACGCAAACGATAACGGTGGACTTTTTAGTTATAGACTACCCTTCTGCTTACATTGTGATACTAGGGAGGCCAACTCTGAACAAGATTGGAGCAATTATCTTGATGGCTTGTTTGACCATGAATTTCTTCACAGATAATGGAGAAATTGCGATAGTAAGAACTAACTAGGTAGTAGCTCACAGATGTTATAATGCAAGTTTAGAAATATAGAGAACAACAAGGGCAGAATCAAAATGTTGTTCCTGGACTCTAAGTTTGTCAAAGGTCATGATGGTACACCTTGATGTTTGGGGATGCCTAGAAGCAAAAAGGCTTGAGCTTAATTGAGAGCTTGAAATTGTTCAAATCGGCTCAAAGGCAAAACAAACAACTCGAACCAACAAAAGCCTTCCGACTTCATTGAAGCAGGAACTCTTAACATTATTAAAAAAGAATATAGATTTATTCACTTGGACAACCATCGATATGCTCGGGATTGACCCGAAATTCATGTGCCACTGCCTTGCAGTTTTCCTAGGGGCTCGACTAATAGCACAAAAGAGAAGGACGATGAGCCTGAATAGAGCCCTTGCCATTCACAAATAGGTTTAGAATCTTTTAGACGTCGGGTTCATCTATGAGATTATGTATTTGACCTAGTTGCCCAAAGGATTCCTACCCCTTGCCAAGTATAGATGGTCTTATTGATGTAGCATCCAATTCTAGATTTTGTCTTTTATGGATGCATACTCAGGGTATAATTAAATTCCGATGCACCCTTGCAACTAGAAAAAAAAATAGCGTTCATCATTCAACGGCAAACTACTGCTATAAAGTCATGCCATTTTTGGATAAAAGAACATGGGGACCACATATTAGATGATGAATAAAATCTTTTATGATCATGTCAGAAGCCTAATGGAGATTTACATTGATGACATGCTAGTGAAAATGATGGAAGACTGCAAGCTAATTTTTGACTTGGAAATTGTATTCAACTGCCTGCATAAGCATAGTATGAGGTTGAATCCACAGAAGTGTGCCTTCACCATCAAAGCTGGAAAGTTCCTAGGATTCATACTCACATATCGGGGAATTGAAGCTAACCTCGATAAGTGTCGAGCAATGTTGGAAATGAAGAGTTTGACTTTCGTGAATGAGGTTCAATGCTTGATGAGAAGGATAGCATCCCTTTCCCGGTCCTTAGCGGCATCAGCTTGAAAGGCACTTCCCTTATTTGCACTACTCAGGAAAGAAAATGTATTTGAATGCATGTTAGAATGTGAAACAGTGTTCTAAGAGTTCAAGGAATGTCTCTTTAGCCACCAGATCTTGAGTAAACTAGAGACCGATCAAGCACTTTTTCTATACTTGTCCATAAGTGATGCAACAGTAGCCAGGGCATTGGTTTGAGAAGACACCTTACTACAATATCCGGTGTCTATGTAAGTAAAGTGCCCCATGGACCAAGACTTTGATATTAAAGGTTGGAAAATATGGCTTTTGCTTTACTAGTAACCACACAACGTCTCCACCAATATTTTTAGGGTCACCCAATAATCGTCAAAACCAGCAAGCCAATCTGGCAAATACTTCAGAAGTCGGACCTTGTTAGGAGAATAGTGGCTGGGCCTGTTGAGCTATCGGAATACGAGATCGAATATGATCTAGAATGGCCATAAAGGCACAAGTATTAGCAGACTTAGTCAAAATGGTTGACGATGCTCTAGAAGAAGAGGCTTCGAGATGGATGCTCTATGTAAACAGAACCTCTAGTCTTAAGGGCAGTTGTGCCAAGATTATACTAAAGAAAGGAAGTGAGATCATAACAAAATTATCAATGAAGTTTGATTTGCCGGTATCAAATAATTAGGCCAAATATGAAGCACTGATCGTAGGATTTTTACTAGCTCTGATGTTGCAATGGCCTGACATACAATCTGCGATGACTTCAAAATTTTAACATCACAAGTCACAGGGACCTATCAGGCCAAGGACACACTATTGTAGAAGTATTTAACTAGGGTGAAAGAACTAATGAATAAATTCGAGTCCTGTGAGGTCTAACATGTCCCAAGGGAAGAAAGCACCCAGGTTGACATCTTTTCCAAGCTGGCTAGCACTAAGTCGGGAGAAAACAACAAGAGCTTGATTCAGGAAACGTTGAAAACACCCTTTATAGCTAAAGGGGTCCTGGTCTTGCACATTGAAGAATCTCTAGGCTAGATGACTCTGATTCTCCAACATTTGCAGAATGGAACTCTTCCAAGCAACCCTATTAAGGCAAGGAGGATAACATGGGAAGCATTGTATTACACCATAATTGGAGGATAGCTATACAAAAGGGGGTTTACCTCAGCCACTATTGAAGTGTTTACACCCAAGTCAAATCTCCTTTGTCTTAGAAGAGATTCATAAAAGGTCTTGTGGCTACCACCTCGGAGGAAAAGCATTCGTGTTGAAGGTCTTGCAAGTCGGATATTAGTGGCCCACTATGAAAGATTCAATAAATTTTGTGAAGAAATGCTTGAAGTGCCAACAACATGCCCATTTTGACATCGCCCTCACAAAAGAGATCAAAACAATCATGTCCCATTAGCCATTCAATAAGTGGGGAATCGATTTTTTAGGTCCTTTCCAACTTGCCTCAGGACAAGTAAAGTACTTGATTGTAGCTATCAATTACTTTATGAAGTAGGTGGAGTCAGAACCCTTGTCCACCATTACAGCCACTCAAGCTTAGAAGTTTGTTTGGACATGCATCTTCACCAACTTTGAAATCCCAGAATTCGTAGTCACCTACAACAAAATGAATTCATAGATCAAAAGTTCTGAGGTATTCTCGCTAGTTACAAAGCGAAGCACCACTTTATCTCTGTTGAGCATCCATAGGCTAAGGCCAAGTCGAAGCCACCAATAAGGTCATGCCCCGAGGATTGAAGAAGAGACTAGATAAAGCTAAGGGGGCATGGGCTGATGAGCTCGAAAGCGTCCTATGGTCATATCGAACGACCCCCCGTTCAACCATTGGTTAGATCTCCTTCAAATTAACTTACAGGGTAGACATCACGATCCCAATGGAAGTAGAAGAACCTAGCCTAAGCGTTATTTTCTAAGCTACAAACTCCATGGCTTTCATTGAAGAAGCAAATCTATCTAATGAAGCTTGAGAGATGGTCCACATCTAGGAAAAGGCTTTAAAGCAAAGGATTGCCAAGAGATATGACTCCACAATAATTCCTCGCATTCAACTTTGAATAAAGAGATTTAGTATTTTGACATGCCGACATCGGACGCCTTTCGGACATAGGAAGCTTGCCACTAATTGGGAAGACCCATATAGGGTTATTGAAGTCTTAGGTAAAGGCACCTACAAGCTATCTACATTAGCGAGATCTGAGGTTCTGTGGTCGTGAAATGTCTCGAACCTTAGGAAGTTTTATGTGTAACAACCATGAATAGCCAACGTACTCTTTTTCCTACCTCGGGTTTTGTCCCACTAGGTTTCCTGAGGAGGTTTTAACAAGACGAGACTTTCATGAGCTAAGTATTATTCAGACAATGGCTCTTGGCCTTTTCACTCCATTTAGTTTCTAAGTTGTAAACATTGATTCGTTATGAATAAAATATTTTTTTCTATTTTAGTCATTTCGTATTAAATCTTAAGAGACTGATCATCCCTTACTCAAAATTCATGAAACCTAGGTAAATGAAATTCGGATTTTGTCCATAACCTTGGATATTGTTTTAACCTTCAACCGATCAGTTTGTGGAAACTAACCCAAGTCCAATGCGACCTCGGGGCCAAATTATTGCAGTATGAAATGCTTCGACAGGCATTATGTAAAGTCTCTTAAGTCATTTAACTTGAGCACGAAACAAAAAGTGGTAGAAAAATACGAAGAACCATTCAAGCTTACATAACAAAGGTTACTAATATTAAATCCCAGAAACTGGGTATTCTATTCATTACAAAAAGCCCTTTAAAGGGCATATACAAAATACATAAAAATAGGAAAAGCCTAAGCAGGAGGGTCAGCCTCCAGATTGGCATGGTTGGACTCTGGATCAACATCATCGTAGACCTTATGTTTTTGTTTATTATCATTGTATACGTCAAGAATTGTTTTCCTCTAAAAATAAAAGAGTCATTTCAAGTCTTCTACTATCAAAACCATTCAAAACCATTCGTGGGATAAAAATATTTATACTAACATTTATGTTCCTATAAGGAGCATAGTTGGCATTTCTTTTTTTTTTTTTAATTGCAAGCAATGATTTGAGAATCCAATCAAATTTAAACAATTCTACTAGATACATAAATTAAATCTTGCTCGATTATATTATCAGTTACTTTATCAATCTTATTTAAATTTATGCACTGTTTTGATGGACCTTTAATAATGTGAAATATATAATAATTAATTTCATCAATATGTGTTATTGTAAATTTGATATGTGGTATCAACAATTTCTTTGACTGTATCACCGGTTGGCATAAGTAGATACGGCCTTGCTACTCTAATCACTTGGAATGTCTTAAAATGATGACATATAAATAATTCAAATTTCAATTTAATATTTTTAATCACTCACGATTTGAAGATACGTACATGAAATACTAATCCAATAAAATTAGTTCTGTTGGAATGTACCCAAAGAAAAAAAAAGAAAGAACTCTGATGGTAACTACTTATATTAGACTAAATTATATCACGATGAAATTATCACAAACCGCAGTAGGTTTATTTTTTCTAGCACATTTTCACATTTACTTGAAGCACATATTATTATTCAATATTTTTATGATATTTTTTAAATCCGCCACTGATTTTATGCATTTTCATTATTTCAACGTATATTAATGCTTTATTGATTGTATTTTATGAAAATATTGTAGGCAGTAGCATAACACTACACTTTTTTTTTTTTTTCAAAAGAAAAAATCTCATGATCGATCATAATATTTTATGTTTGGGTTGTCTGGTATTGGATGATACTTTATATAAATCCTCTCCCTTTAGAGAGTGTTGAGCCTTCTTCAATAATTATTGCATAAAAATATTCATGAGTTAAAAATTTTTAAATATATATATATATATATATATATATATATATATATATATATATATATATCTTCTCACTCTCACAATTAACTGCTCCTCTCATGTGATACGTTCTCTCTCTCTATATATATATATATACCTCTTATTTAATTTATTGACCAGCTTGGAGCCAAGTATTTGGAGTTTCAATTCCTCTCGAATGCGTCTCCATTACTTTCTAAGCTCGGACAGGGGCAGACTGACCAATGCCTCAGCTGTCATTCCCTAGTCGTCCACTGGACCCCCTCTACCCTTAATTCAAACCCCCCAGCAACAACTGAGCAACAGGAGTTCCCCCATCCCCTCAATCTAAGCCCCTCGTGACAATTCTGGAATCGTAGTCCAGGATTCTTTCCGTATCCCTCAACTAGGGGGCCTAACCACCTTCATGACTAAATATTCTTTGCAAATATCATGGCACGGCAGGAGAGGAGGTAGATTTATCTTCTAATCTAAATAATACTTACTAGTCGTTATCCTCTACTTTGAGTTTAGACAAGAGCAATGTACTATATAAAAGAGTTATCTATAATCTATAACAACGAAAAAACAAGGTCCATAATTTGGAAAGCTTTTCCACGTGCCACTCAATTAAATATTCTCAACTCCACTACCTTCAAAATCTTTCCACTAATGGAAAGTATTAAATGAGTACTATAATAATTAAATATAAAATAAAATTATTTTCTATTGGGTTTACTGATACAGACTTAAATCAATGAACCAATTGCCATTATTCTTTGAATACTAAATGTTGACAAGTATTAGTTTCAGATTTAGTACATCGTAATTTGATTTTTAGTTGTTTAGTCTTTATTAAAAATTATAAGTCTATATTCTTATAAAGTAAATTATATTTTTAATAGTTAACTATGAGATTAATTTCTATATACTAATAATATAAAATAATTTTATATTATCAATTGTTACTTAAAATTGAAAGTAGATATCCTTATAAATGAATTAAATTTTTAATAATATGTTGTTATATCAATTTTTTTTCAAAATTACTTTATTAGAGACCATAGAACAGGTGGATGACCATTAAATGATTTTTTTTAGTTTTTCTAATCTCACTAAAAAATTGTAAGATAGTATCTTTATTAAAGAAATTATATTTTCAATAATAAGTTACATGAAATACTTTCATGAAATTTTTTCTTTAAAATTATTAAAGTGAAAGAAATTAGCTTTTTGTTTTGTTATTTATTCTTCATTTTAAAGCTTTTTTTTTTTGGTGGTTTTCTCATTTAAGGGTTGAAAGTCTATATTCTTAGATAACAAATTACTTTTTAAATAAATAGTTGTTATGCGCAACGGTTTTATACAATTTTTTTCTTTGAGTATTATTTACTGGAAGAAACGAGAGGATAAAGAAATTGATCAATTCTTTTCTAATTGGTCAATCTTTATTTAAAAATTAAAAGTAAATATTCTTATAAATGAATTATATTTTTAATAAAGAGTTGTTATATGAAATAATTTTTTTATAATATTATTTTAGAGATGGGAATAGTGTGCACGAAAGTTAAATTTTTCTTTTTTTGAGTTTTTTTATCCTCACTTAAACAATTAGACATAAATATCTCTATAAATTGAATTACACTTTGAAGAATGGCTAGTTAAATAGAATACTTATTTGAATTTTTTTAAGTCACTTTACTACAAGGCTAAAGAAAGAGAAGGATGAAGAAGAAGCAAAATTATACTAGATATTAAATCAATTAAGACACTGATGTAGAGATTTATTTATTCAACTAATTTAATCGGGATTCAACTGGTATATATATACCAGTTGAATCCCGATTAAATTAGTTGAATAAATAAATATTATTAAAAATTAAAATTAAAATATAATAAAATTCTAACATAATAAAATAATTTATAGAATAATTTAAAAATATAAAAACCCTACATTAAGTCTATATAATCATATAAATAATATAATAACCCAAAACACTCGTGTAGAAGTTAAGACTTAAATAAAAGTGTATAAACAGTGTAGTGTGTGTATGTGTCCAAGAGTTCCCCTTTTCACCTTTTGTCGGAACTTTTCATTTTTCAAAATGCTCAGCCTTGTGAGTGCTACGCTGCCATGTTTTTTAGGTGGTGTTTGGTTTACCTATTTTCTGTTTTTATTTTCAATGAAAATGTAAAGAAGACCTGAAAATGTGTTTGGTTAGATATTAATGAAAACATTTTTATGGAAATGTTTCTTGAATCTTGCACAATTTTGAAAACGCGGATTTCATGTTTTCAATGTTTTCACGAAAACATTTTCATTTAATGAAAACGTAATGAAAACGCGGTGGCATAGATGTAATTATAACAAAATCTCATATTTTTTTTGATCGCTTGTGAACACTCTGCCTTCACTATCCTTCCTCCAAAGAAGAAGACATCGTAGCATTGCCACTGTGCATCTTTACTCCTCCTTGCTAGTTGCTGGTTGCTGGTTGCCCTTTTCCTCGTTCCCTTTCTATTCTGTTTTTTCCTCCATTATTAGATCCTCTCTCTCCCTTTTTGTCGATTTGTTACTGCTCTCTATTTTTTTTCTTTGTCTTCAGGTTTATTTCACATGATTTTTGTCAAGTTTTTGAATGACTAGTGTTATTTGATTAATTAGTGTGGAGCTTGTTAAATGGTATGGGGAATGTACTGGGATTGGATTCGGACAACGAAAAATGGAGAAGATGATTTTGGTTAGGATGAGAGAGAGAGAGAGAGAGAGAGAAGATGGGTATTACCAAGAATTTGTTTAGAGAGTTTTTACCCCTTTTGCCATGGCTGAATTGGATTTTCTTGATAAATCTTTCTTTCTTATGTTGTGCCACACTAGAAGTAAACGAAGCCTTTACGAATTGTTCCATCTCACAATGGCTATAGAGCGTCACTTCAATAAACACAATATATTTGATATGAGTTTTATTTTATTTTGTATGGAACTTTTACAATTACGTATTATTCCATATCATATTATTATATGTTTATATGATATTGTAAATAATTTAACTCATTTATTTTGGGAGTCAAATTACTCAAAAAGCAAATCATATATCTTATTTTATAAAAATATTTATTACTTTAATAAATTTTTTGGTGGATAATCATGTATAGAAATTAATTTGTATGCATTGATAATATAAAATAATTTTATATTATCAGTTAATAAAAATACAAGAAAGTGTCAAATTATGATGGTCACTTATCACAATGAGTAGGTACCTAGTATGATTTGGCACTTCTTTACATTTCTATTGATCAATAGTATAAAATTATATATATACAATTTTATTATTTAAAACAAATATAATGCTATTATTTTAAATTTAATGTGAAAATTTTCATCTTAAAAATAAACAAACCAAATATATTTTCATATTTTCACTATTTGAAATCAGGATATATTTTTATAAACCAAACGCATATTCTAAAGTTTGAAAATTTGAAAATGAAAATCATTTTCAGAAAAGAAACAAAAAATAAAAGCAGAAAATATTTTCGCAAACCAAACGCACCCTTAACTTTTTATTTTTAAACTTTTGACTTGTACTTTACGTTGCTCCCATCTCTCTATCTCAGTCTTTGTTCTTGTTTATTGCTGTTGCCATGGCTGTATTTGTGAAAGAACTGTGCCTGTGAAAGAAGGTAGCAGCAATTCTAGTGTGAAAGTAGTGCTCTGTTCAGTTGCGATTAGTGATGATGGCGGCGGACTTCAGCGCATGGCGCGACAGAGGAGAGAGTGTAGGATGGCTCGGCGATGGGCGAAGCTCCCTTCATCCCTCTCTATTCCAAGTAAAAAGGACTGATGTGAATATGTTTCTTTTCTTCTCCTTCAATCAAAGTGTTAGGCTAGTGGCTATGCACCTTTTTTTTCTTTTTTTTTTTTTCCAAAAGGAAAAGCCTTCTTTCAGAAAAAATTCAGTCGACCGGATAAATTGGTCTGGTTTGTCCAGTTCAGCAGTTTTTAATTGGTTCGAATGATTTGAGACTGATTTTTAAAATACCTATTTTTAACCATGACTAGATTAGCCATTTGGCCTGTATTCAGTTCAACTGATCAAACAAGTCGGTCCGATCCGATTTTTAGAATTATGGAAAAAAGACATTAATTTTTTAGTTGTTAATGGTCACTTAAAAATTGATTGTAGATATTTTTATAAAATGAATTATATTTTTAATAATGAATGAATATAGGGGACGATTGTGTACAAATTTTTTTTAAAAAAAGTTCACTATTAAGAGGATGAAATAACGGGAGGAAAACGTAAATAGATGTCATATAAAATGAATTATACTTTCAATCATGAGTTGTTAACTTTCAATTACTTTACTATAAGGCTAAAGAAATAGAAAGAAGAGGATTTTTTTTTCTTATTAAAAATTAGAAGTGCATATTTTTATGAAAAGTTACACTTTAAATAATAAGTTATTATATGAAATGAATGTATGCAAATATTACTTGAAATAATTTATTTAATAAAAATTTTATAATTATATTTTTTATTTATATAATTATTTCATTCCACACAATTTTAATTTTTTTTATTGATAAAATACATAAATTTAATTTTATAACATTTTAAATTAATTTATATTACCACATTTCAATTCAAAATTTGTAACTCTTTGTTAAATTTATAGAATAAAGTAAAATTTCAACAATAAATTATTACACTTAATTATATATATATATATATATATATATATATATATATATAATTCATATCCACGCATTGTACGGGTCAAATACGCTAATAGTTATAAATTTTTTACAAGTTAAGATAAATTATATTGGCCTCCCCTAAGATTTAATAAAATTGACCGTGACTCTTCTCAATTTACAAAAATATACATTGACCTCTATTAAATTTTAGGTAATATTATATTTAATATCCTTATATTTTGTAAAATATAATATTTAACACCTCTACAAATATAACACTAACTATCTTTAACCTCTCCCTAAAGAAAGGTCAGTTTAGACTGGAAAAATACAGAAGGATTGTGATAAATTTCACCAAACCTCGTGGAGTCATTGTAATTTGCCCTTAGAGTTAAAGTATGATGAGGCCTTCGTTCTCTTTTACTGGGCTTAACTCTAGGCTAGATATCTAATTGGTAGCGTTGATAGGCGTCCAACTTTTCAAAACTACCGAATTCAATTAAGTTTGAGATGCATGTGAGGCGTTGCTCAACTGGCTGATTGCGTGGCCTTTGCACAGTGCACCCAGGACCTGGTGAGGAGTCGCGTGTTCGACTCTGTCCTTAAAGAGCGTTATCCCTCCCCCCCAAACCGACCAAAAAAAAAAAAAAATTAAATTTGAGATGTTGTCCAAAAACATTAAATTTAACATGTATATGAATTAATTCTGGAAAGGAAAAACTCAAGTTAAAAAGATATTGATATATGCATACTAAATAATCATTTATTATAGATATTTACAATCAGTACTAAATTTATCCTTTTTGTATCACAAAATATATTCACAAACTTAGATCATTTAAATCATCTATGATATTAATTTGTGTTTGACCGTGACAATAAAAGAGTCATTTAATCCTGTCACAAGAATTAGTTTCTTAAAATTTAAGCTTGTGTTTTATTAATAAAAATTAAGAAGTCAATATTGCTTTCTACTTGTTAATTTTATAGTTTTTTAACCATTATAAAAGACCAAATAAACAATGAAAAAGAAAAACAGAAGAAAAAAGCATAGCAGAATTGTAAGTCTCCATTCAAACTTAAGGCATGCTTTTCCAATTGAGCAAACCTTTATTATGTTCTAAAATTTTTGCTACCACAAGAAAACAAACTAGAAAAGGATTTTAAAAACGTTTATTATATTTTCTCACAATTTATGTCTTTATTAGAATACAATGATCATGTGTGTGCGTGTGTGTGAGTGTATATGTGTGTGTGTTTTTTTTTTTTTTTTTTTCCTTCTATTAAACTAAAAGGCTGCTTGAGCTGTAACGTAGAAAACTTCTTTACGGCAACTTCTGTTCCCATGTGGTTGTTCTCAATTATAACCTTAAATTAAGGATTGGAAAATGAAAGGAAGTTAATATATAAGGCGAAAAATATACAAAGGGCAGGAGCCAAAGCATCTAATAAAAGCGATAGCTTTGTGCACAATTTATTGGATTGAATAAGTGTAAAAGCATAGGCAACTTGAACCACAATTCATGCATATATGCTTTGAATCTTAAAGGAATAGTTTTTCTTGTTTTTTCGGTACATAGCTTTTAAAAATCTTACTATGCCGTTGTGATAGCATTTGGCACCTTCACCCCTCAATTTTGTTTCGTGTGCTATATTTTATATTTTGATTTTGATTTCAAGCCTAAAGTACCCTACCTACCTCTGCTCAATGCTCTCCTGTGATCACAAGAATTGATCCTCTAAGCCACATGTTTATAATCATATTACCAAAATGAAATTATGTACCAGGGTATGGCCTCTTGTCATAAGCCTCACTGCTAACAGCTGGAACCTTTCTTTATACGGAAGTACCATACAAGGATTTTTGTCTTGGTGTTTGGTAATCAGTTACCAAACTTCCATCCCTTTGCCTGCAAATGTTTGAACATCTATCTTATTATTAGCTTTTTTCCCCTGCTTTTTTAATACACAATTTCAATACAAAACCTTTTGATGGATTATGCAAATTAGGCTTTGGTTATTTTCTTAATGAAAGTTACAGAGAATATGTGATGTATATTATATATGAGTTAATAGAGATATATACGATACGTTTTACCTAACAAGAAGTGTTTTTTTGTCGTTTTAAAATATTTCATTTTTAATTATTTATACTATCTAATACACCATCTATATACTTAAATCACCGATGCCAATTAATTTTTCTAATTAAGCTAAAAGTTCGCTCGGCAATCATTTATAAATCTTTTACTATTTACTTTTTGAACTGGGACATATTTTCATTTGCCTTTTCACCCTAAAAACGAAAGGAATAAGCAGATAAAAAATATTGTCTCTCATCTCATCTCTAAATTGTCATGCATCCAAATTGAAGACGAGGTGAAATAAAACTTCTACCATTGTGTAAAAATGTTTTATTATGAAAGTATATTAAAATTATGTTATATATAAAATATATAATATATAATATAAGTATATATTATCACCAAAAGTTATATACCATAACTCATTACGGATGACATGGTCATGAAAAAAAAGAATCATTTCTGAACTAACGTGAAGCAAATAAAAATTAAGAATAAAAAAGAGCAACTCACCGAACAAATTCGTGTACCTTTTGTGGATTTGGATTTCATAACATTTAGCATATTCTCTACAACAATTTAGAGGTGGAAGAAATAAAGTTTTGAAGTTCGACTCGTTTCTTGAGAAGTTATAGGCCCTTCTTTCTTGGAATGTGATGTACTAAACGTGCAGTACTTACTGTAATTAATATTAGTTAATAAGTACATTATTGAGGACAAATAAATTATGTAATCCTTGCACTGGCTATCAAGTTTCTTTGTGGCCGCGAGATATGTTAGCTAAAAGAAAAAAAAAAAAAAAAGGTACAAGAACCACTTCTGAACCTTAATTGCTAATTCAAAAGGAACGGTTGTAGGGGAACAATGCATATACTAAATTGAACAAAGGCTTCGAAAGGGGACCCCCAACAGAAGACTCCTTGGCGAGTTTCACGACTAAATATATGAATGAAGCTTCCTTCTTTTGTGCCAATGACTAATAATGAATTTCCCAGTCATTGAAAAGGGACATAGCCAAATAGGTCCCCTATTGTATTGTCTGTTCAGTGTTTAGGCTAGATCATATTTGAGCCGTTGAATTTTTCTTCTATTAACAAATCTTGAACATCGCGTGTTCTAGCTGTACTTGAATTTAACACATCAACCAAACAATGGCATTAATTTTATTTCCCTTAATACCCCGTAAATTATTTAATGAGTTTGATTTTTATTGTTGAAACGAATAGTAATGGAATGCATAGGAGCGTTTGTTGGGTCCATTTGAATGCAACACCCAATTGACTTCATGAATCATATACCTTTTGCAGCACTTAATCATCATTAGAAAAAAAAATTATCAAAAATTAAAAAAAAGGTAAAAAGAAGAGAAAGAAACAACACTATATAATGCTCCTACCTTCATCTTCCGTTTTCTCACATTGGGTTTTCTTTTCTTCTGCGAGGTCTAGCTAGCCTCGCAGAAACAAGAAACCCACCACTACATTGAAAAAAGCTCTTCAACTTTGTTCTCTTTCTCTCTTTCTTTTCCACATTAATAGCACTTCTTTTGTCCTAAGGGACTTGAACACTATACAGATTCGTCTTCCACTTCATTATTTGCTATATTGCTATTTCTTCATATAGTTACAATTACCATATTGAAAAAATGGAGGTACATTCTCCTGTTATAACCAAGAGGCTATGGAATGTGTTGAGGATCACGTTCTTCATGATCAGGAAGGGCTTGATTTCAAAGAGGAAGATGATCTTGGACATGAATTTGATGATGAAGAAAGGGAAGCTGCTCAGAAAATCTCTGAGCAATCTCATGTCATTCCATCATCATAATCATAATCATCACGATTCTAAGAGCATGGCACGTGTTGGCGTACAGGATCACTATGAGTTCTCATGTAGCAACAGCCCAAATCCTGTTTTTTTCCACATGCCAAAGCGCAATAAGCACCATTTCAACTTCCCTTGCATCCATGCCCCTGAAGTTTTGGAAGATGGAACTCAATTTTCAGCACTTGAAGTTGAAGGTGATGAGCTGCATAAGGCTGTGGTTTTGGTCCCCAGGACCCCGGAATACACGTTCAACTTTAGGTTAGATGCATCTGATTTTGCTCCTGGTGAGAGGAAGAGCCCACTTCTCTCACCATTTTCTGTGAGGATATCCAATTACTCAGCAATTGATGAAAATGAAGTTGCTGCAAACGGTCAAGTTGATGATCAGGCTGAGGATTTCATCAGAAGATTCTATGAACAGCTAAGGTCTCAAAGCCGCATGCAGTTATTAAATTACCAAGATTTGTAAAGACAAGGCATATAGATACAACAATCCCCTCATCAAAATGTTCTACAACTGGAATGTGACACTGTTGATCAACTAGCTAGCTCTTGCTGAGCATTAATTAGTGGGAATATATGTGGTCTGAAGTTTTCAATTTTGTTGTCTGTGTTATGATCCATAGTCGTTTATGATAATTGAACATTTGTCCACCCTGTAATTTGCTTTTCATAATGTAAAATTCAATCTTTATATGCTTTCCAAGGATAGTATTATATGGCATATTCATGTTGTGTTCTGTAATAAAGGATATTCAGAACGTTTGCCATAGCACATTTCGCTTTATGCTTACCTGCTATAGTTTTACATCATTGTGGTTATGTTGGTGGACCTTTAGCCCATACTTTCTTCTGTTTATACCTTTTTCATGATACAGTGTTGGCTTTTGAGACCCCACCCACCAGCACCCACATTTTCAAATGCCATTGGCATTTTACATGTTTACAAGTTTACAGCCATATATAAGACTCCATTACCCATCTGACATTCCTCCTATTCATAGCTGTAGCTATTTTCAAAGTTCAAATTGTTACACATAGGATAATATCTGTATCAACATGTGAAATATGCTAAACAGCAAGTTGAACAAGACTGTAGCTAGTGGGTCAAACCAAAAGCTCCCATGCGTTATTTGGATTCCATTCCTCATAGATTATAGATAGAAAATAAGAAATGGGTTTTCGTTCAAACATGGTTTTACGTTATTGGTTTCATCGACTGTCATTTTTTATTTATTTATTTATGTTTTTGGGTTGTTGTCTGGTTGCTCTGGTTTTTGAATCGAAGCTATTAAGGGAAATGACAATGCTAGTGTTAACTGGTGTTTTGTTCTGTGTAATTTTGATTATTCCTAAAGATTTGATCTTTAACTAGTATCTGCACCAATGTTTTTCTTTTGGTTGGTTTAAGTTTCTGCTATATTTTTAGGATGCTTTCCGTTGCTATTGATATTTTTTGCATTCTTTGCTTTTCCAAAAATTTCCAAAATATATATACTTTCTTCTATTTTAAATATTTAAATCTTATAATTTACTGTATGACATATATTTATAGAGCATGGAAAGATTTAAAAATATGGGAGACACAACCGAGTGACTGTATAGATTGTTTGGAATTTCTTTTGAAAGCAAAGGAATCTTAAATTGTTGTGATGATATTTGGTGCCGTCCTGATATAATTTGGTTTTGTTATTTATCATGTTTGCTCTTGAAAGCTACCAATACCAAATTTTAGAAGAGGTTGGTCATCTCTAGGCTTTAGTAGTCTGTCATGAAAAAGTGTATTTCTCTTGTGCACCGGAGCCCTTAACCTTATTTTTATAGGTTTTTTGCCTTAATTTTTTGTTTTGTCCTTTTTGTTTTGTGATTTTCTGACTTTCAAGACATTTGTTTAGGGATTCATCTGCTGGAATAGTTTGTCAATAGTTGTCATGAAATTGGGGTAATAGTTCTTTGCGTTCTACATGTTCCTGCTTCTCTTTCTACCTTCATTCTTATTAAATATGTAGTGAAATTGGTTTCAAAAGTTTCTTTTCCACCACCCTAATAATCTTTTCTTCACGGACTAAATATTGATATATGTCTAGGTGGCCTGTCAAGTATGGATAAAGATTAGTCTATGGAAATGTTCAATGTAGGAACATGAGCGGGACCTCGAACTTTTTTGTACTGCCTTGAACTTTTACCTTTTATCTTCACTCTGTAGTTTGAATTGTGTTGATTTCTTTAAATGTACAAAGCTATCTGCTTGTGGTATTTGTAATTATGAACCTGATGGATGAACTGAAGACAACTAATCTCATTATCTTTGTGAAATTCATAAGCGCCTATTTAGTTTAACTTTTACAAGAATTATTTTTAAATTAAGAGAATTATTTTTATAAAAATTACTTTTAGAGGTAGTGATTTATGTTGGGTTTGAGTATTTCAAAAATAAGTTTAAAAAAGTAATTTTTATTTATATAAAATAAAGTAAAATTATTTTTAAAGACATAATTATCAAAAAAGATATAATATAATTTATATGAATGGTTGAGAGAGTAATGCAAGTGTTTAATGAGGATAGGGTGGTCAATTTGTATTTTTCTATCATTCTCTTGAAATGAGTAGTATGAGAAGACCCCTTTTTGCTTGAAGTCATTCTTTTGGCAGCAAAATGAGGTTTAAATTTTACAAAAGTGAATGGAACATACATCACCACTGTGCAATGTCATTTTAATGCCGGAAGAAGCTCGTTTAAACCTGTTCAACGATAAACCAAATGGATTCTAAGTCATTTCATGACATAAACTGACAAATATAAAAGGAAGATAACTAAGTATGAAATTAGTATCCTAGTTCGAGAACAAACGAAAAAAAGTACATTTAAGCATATCCTATCAACTCGGTAGCTAATTTTTCTTTTGGAAGATGTGAAGCTCTTAACATGACTGTCGGAGAGAAAATATCTTTGAACATTTTCACTGCAAATATATATTCAAGCTAACATGCTAAAGGGGCCTTATTCTAGCAAACAATGCTTTCTTCACAATCTGATGATGACAGGCCATCGTTGGAGTCAATCCCATCATCAAGATTCATTTTCAATGCAGGAATTCCAGACACAGGTTGTTTTTGTTTCTGGAAACAAACTTCTCCAAGAGAAGTCACTGGCATTTGTCTTGTGCTTCATCTCTTTCCCTTATGACTTTGTTATTCATTTCCTTGAGGTTATGCAGTTGATCATCCCTCTTTCTTAGTTCCTCTTGCACTGCAGCTCTTGTTTGTTCATGGTCCTGAGTAGTGTATGAGAGAGACTACCTCAGCTTCTCCATTGACTGTATCATCAAAAGTTACAGGATACCAATGAAGAATTAGTTCTCGTTCCAAATATTTTTATCAGCTTTATTAGGACCATTACACATTTTCATGCCTAAAACATGCAATTAAGTAGCATCAATCAGTGTAATTAACGGAAACAATGATTTGTAAACAGAAAAATTTACTGACCGAGTTAGGAAGAATTCAGAATTTAAGGAATCAGGCATAACTTATTAACTTGATATAGAGAAACATGTTAACAACTATTTCTCTTTTGTTTTACTAATAACCACCATATTGCACTATCTCACAAAGTTTCGCCTTTTGTAAATATACTATCAGCAAATCCAAGTAAAAGAATTCATTTCAGAATTGTTGATGACTTCCTTGCGTCTTCCAAAAGTACTCAGAATAAAAAAACCAATTAACGCTGGCATACCCATTTCCCTTAATAGCTTCAATTCAAAAACCAGAGCATCTTTGTTGTGAGGCAGTGAGGGTGTGGTTCTCAGTCCAGATAGAGGGTTAGGATAAGTTAACCATGGTTAGTTCTTTGTAAAAAATAAGTTTAAAATCTGAAGAAATAAAACTGGCCCACAGTACTAAATTGGGGGATAAATTAATGGTACAGAGCAAGAGGGAGTTTTACTCTCAGAGCATGTAAGAATATTCCTCATATGACTTGGGTTCAATTTTCAAATTCTTTCACTGGTGGATTATTTTTAAATGCTTCTATAAATATTCATTGAACTCATATTACCATAGATTGTGATAAACTTTTCCCTCAACCTAAATTTCTAAGTAAAAGAAGAAAAACATATAATTTTATAATTTGTTTGCCTTCCATCCTTAGGTTTCTATTGTTTTATTTCTTTCTTCCTCTGCCGGATGGGTGTATGTTATAGCATTTGATTGGTTCTATTTGATATTTCAATAAATTTTAACACTTTCTAAATTTCGTTTGAAAGTTATTAGTGACAAAAATATGTGAAGTTTTGAAATCTCACATTAATTGAATTAAAATTCAATATACAAAAATATAAAATACTTGTTAATAGGACAAGAATATATAAGTAGATGATTCTATGCTTGCATGTACTTGAGGAATTAATAATGTTTTGGCTGTTTTGTTCTGTAGGAAACGTGCCTATTACTTATAAACTTCACCTGGTTTTTTTTTTTGCAACTTTTTTTTTGATATAGTATTTCAACTACATTACTAGTTATAGAATGTCAAATTTCTTTCACTTTCTCCCTTTCCATAGGATAAGGATTGAAGAGACAAGTTCTCCAATTTTGTGCCTCTTCCTTCCATTATTTCTATTTTATTTTCTTGGGAATCTTGTGAGCTATCATAGATAGGAATTATAGCTCCATTTTGAATAATAAAGTAAGGTATTGAGACTAGAAGACAAATCCTCCTAGTTTGTCATGGTAGCAAAAGTGATTCCTTTTGGTTTTGGCAAGGGCAACACTGGACAATATGTTGCATTATTAATTGACCCAATTTTTCCATTTTGGAGCCAAGGTTGATATGCGTTAAACCCTGTGCTGATTGGTACATCAATCTGTTAGTCTGGCCACTATCCACTCTATCCCCAAACTTCAAAGAAAGCCAATAATTGGGATGCTCTAATCACAATTTGACTTTATCACATATTTTATGGTGATTTGCACAAGGTTAGTCTTTGAAGAAGGTTACATCCATGAATGGTAAAATTTGTTGGTGGATGGAGAATAGCACTTGTATCCCTTGTGCTTAGCTGAGTAGCCCAAGAAAATACACGGAATGGAGGTAGGATCAAATTTGCTGCGGTTGGGATGGTGGTTATGGATAAAGGCAGTGCATCCAAAGATTCTAAGTGGGAGAGATATAAGTATTTGAGTGAATGGGAAGAAGGTTTAAAGGGTAGAATATGGGGCGTTATGGTTGAGTACTTTGGAGGGCATTCAGTTGATTGTATAGGTTGCTATGTGGGACATCGGCTGCCAATGGTAGTGATCTTGCAACCTTTAAAAGGTTCCGATTCTTTCGTTTAGCCACCCTATTCTGTTGTGGGGTGTTGACATAGGAAGTTTGATGAACAATCCCATGTCTTTGAAGATAGGAACCCAATTCAGACTTATAGTGTTCTCGTCCGTTGTTTAATCTAAGAACTTGAATATTGGTTTGAAATTGTGTTTTCACTATGTTATGGAAGCATTCAAATAGCTATCCTACCTCTAATTTTTCTTTCATGAGGAATACCCATGCTAATCTTGTGTGATCATCAATGAAAATGACAAACCACCTAGAGCTTATAATGTTTCTAACTCTAGAAAGTCCCACGCCCCACCACATCACTGTGAATTAAGGAAAAGGGTTGAGATGGTTTGTATGGTTTGGAAGGATAATTGTTTTGAGTATGTTTGGACAATTGACACATTTCACAATGGTAAAATTTGGGATCTTTATTAAATATTGTAGGGAATATTTTATTCAGGTACATGAAATTTGGATGGCCAAGGTGATAATGCCATAACATAATAGATTTGGTTTTAGGTAAGGTTACTACAAAAGCAAATTTTGACCTCTCTTGATTTCTTCTAGAGTCTTCAACCCAGAGGATGTGGAGTCCTGCATACTCTTTAGCATTGTTGATCTTCTTCCCTGAATCCAAAGTTTGAAATTCACATGAAGAAGGATGAAATTTAGTGATATGATTTAAGTCTCTTATCAATTTACTTATGGACAAAAAATTACAATTAGGTTTTGTGACATAAAGGACATTCTTTAGGATAATATCCCTTGAGATAATCATTGAACCTTTACCAACAACCTTCGAATGAGTGTTATTAGCAATGCGGACTGTGGAGTTCTCATGACAAAGGAAATACTTGCTGAATGTGGCAATATCCCTTGTCATGTGATCAGATGCTCCCGAATCCACAATCTAAGATGATGATTTCCTTCCTTTACGGTAGGTAAAGAACTTAAACAATTACCTCTTTTGACCATAGATGCAGATCCACTACAGTTCTTGGGTCTTGTGGTTGGTTGAAGGATTTTCTACAACATCTCTATCTGCTCCTTATTGAAGGGTTGGTTTTGAGAACACCATCTTTTAAGTTGGTTTCTACAATATAAAAGGAGGTGGAGCTGCCTCAATTTTCTCTACCTTTGGAGTGTTTTGTATTGGCTGGTTTTCCATGAAGGAACCAGCATGTGTCCTTAGTGTAGCCTTGCTTCCTGCAATGTTCACACCATGGGCTAGACTTGTTTTGGTAGGAGTAGGTGCGTGATCCTTTCACAACCAAGGCTGAACCCTCAATAACTTATGTTGTGCTTGAGTTTCCCAGCATTAATATTCTTCTACTCTCCTCCCTTCTCACCGCAAAGAACACTTCTCAAAATTTCGGAGGAGATTCGACTTTGAGTATCCTTCCTCTCACTTTATCTAAATCTTTATTAAGTCGAAGAAGGAACTTATATAGTCAATCTTTTTTCACCAGAGTTTTATATTGCTTGCTATCCTCTGTACAACTCCATCGGATCTCCTCATAGATATCTAGTTGCTACTAGTGTCAGGTCAAAGTATTGAAGTACTTAGTGATAGAACAATTACCTTGTCTAAGGTCATGGGCTTGGCTTTTAATTTCAAAGATGGCAAAGGTATTGTCAACATCATAATAAGTTTCCTTTGTTGCATCTCATATCTCATGAGTAGTGCTGAAATACATGAAATCCTTTCCAATTTTGTTGGTCATGGTGTTTAATAGCCATGACATCACCAAGCTGTACTCGAGCTTCCACTTTTGGAGTTCGGTTTCCTTCTCTTCTGGTAGTTTATTAGCCTCACCAGTGATATATTCTTCATTCCCTTTGCCTTGGAGGAAGATTTAGATCAATCTAGCCATTGGGTATAATTCTGACCATTGAGTTTGTGACCAGTAATTGGGAATGTGGTTCTTTCAACATGATTGGCTAGGGACATGCTCCTAATCTCCTGTTGAGTCCCTCCCATTGTTTTTCCACTCACTTCTGCCATGCAACAAGAGGGTATTCACTAATGGTTTAGATCATGCTTTGATATTATGCAGAAAATGTGTTTCTATATATCTCATAAAAGGGTTACAAAGGCTAAATAAATAGGCCTAGAAATATAGCTATATAATAACTATATCCCTAAAATCAAGGAAAGAATATTCCCCTCATAAATATAAACAAAATAGGAAATTTGATCTCTACTAAAAGGGAAATAAGATTTGTCCTAATCTGTACAAGTAACTGAAATAACACTAGGATATTCATCTTAAAATTAAGCTCCAATCTTGAACAGAATCTTTAGGAGCTACCAACATGTCCCTCTAGTAAAGTCTTCCTCCCTTCAATTGGAAATCTTCTAAGACCTCACCTCCATGTAACAATGCATACATGATCCCTCTTAGCTTTCTATCCCTTTGAACCTCTTCTTCCAGCCCTTCTTAATCTTGAAAAGTGACCAAAGAGATACCCCATAATAGAGCTTACGAGACAATGCATCTATTGCCCCAATGTTCTTATCTGCTTTGAATTTGATCTAAAAATCATATCCAAGCAATTTAGGGTGTGTTTGGTTTAACTTTTAAGAGAATGTCTTTTAAAAAAAATTTTGTTAAAGGAATTATTTTAAAAAAATGATTTTTATTTTAGTTTGAATATATCAAAAGTAAGTTTATGAGAATGATTTTTGTTTGGATAAGATAAAATAAAATTATTTTTGATTGTTGATGTAAAAGTAATAGTAAAATTCCTTTTTAAAAAACTTTTTTTAGAATGAAAAGTAACCTTAAAAATACTTCTCCCAAAACATCTTTTAGAATTTCAAAAAGCCTTCTAAAAAAAACATTTACACACCCAAACAAATTATTTAATGTGTATTTTCATTCTTATTCTAATGAAAAGCCTTCTGAGCCCTCCAAAAGTATAACCAAATGGAGCCTTAGCCATCCATTGTTGCTGCTCTTACCTCATCATCTGCTATTTAACCCAAAACTTAAGGCTTTTTCTAGTTGATGTGCATAATAAATTTCCTCCCAAGCAAATAGTGTATGGATACACCAAAAGCAATGGATGTAGAGAATGCCTACGATGATGTTAAAATGCTAAAAGTATAAGAATGAAGAAAGAGGAGGTATTTATAATGACAATCACCCTTTAAAAGAGCAAATGAAGAGGTGCTAAACTCGGAAAATGAATTTGCCAATTACCAACCTAGCACTGGAAATCATCGACCTCTCTCTAGATGGAACTCGACATAAGGGCTACATCCTCTAGCCCAAGTTGGAGGCACTATTATGGACTAAAGCCTTGAATCCAACGACCAGGCCTTGGCCCAACATACCATCCAGGCCGGAGCTCGACCCAATAAGTAAATCATCCCCCCTCTCACATGGCAACATTTTGAAGGAGCCTTAGCCTAGAAAGTGGTTACTCATGCCCTTCAACATAGGGGATCAAATAGCTGCCAAATCCCTTGAAAGTTGGAACCACCGCCTTCAAACGTATGGTATAAAAAACAAGTTAAGGAGCTCAGGTATGCTATCTATCCTAACACTCTAGTACCTCTTGACCCTTGCTAACTCAAGCATCGGGAGTCCTTGCAGGTACACCCACCATAGCTTTGGAGTTGGAATAGGTGATTGGCATTGGAGTTTCTTTGGTCGCTTTCTACTAGCCCATTCACATTGATTCAGTACCTCTCCTCATCTTGAGCTACCTCAAAACAATTATCAACAAGTTTGCCCAAAAAATCAATCATTGGGCACAAAAGTGGTTTGGGAAAGTCATTGACTAGTTTTTCTTGTTGTTCTGTTTTGGCACATTTAGAAAAATTCAAAAAATCCATTGATATGCTAACTTGATAATGACTCCATTAGGCTTTTTAATCCAAAAAGAAACAAGCTTTATTTTATAAAGTAGGTATATTAATATTAACATTTGTTTGAGTCAAGTAATTTGAATCAAATTAGTTGAAGTTTTAGGCACAATAGGCTAAATGTGTTTCATGTTAAACACTTAAGTAGTGCCATCTTCTCAGTATGCACATATGATGTGGACCATCACAAATTCACACGACTTTGGGGCTTTGCATAACTAAGAGAGGATAGATTTAATAAAATTTAATCATTTATTGTGAGGTCCATTGGAAGGTGCATCGAGTAGATGGAATCGAGCCTAGATAGGCATGTTGACCAAAAAAAAAAAATAGTCTAGATAGAAATTATCCTTTGATGTCCTGTTTTGCTAATTGTATTTATATCATTGGACTTGGAAATGCAGGAAGATAGTCGGATTGTTTTGTTTATTGTTTATTTTCCTTCACTTATTGGCGTTTCCATTTTGACTGTCATGAATGTATGTTTACAAACTCATTTAAATTCCATAGTTATGTGTAGTCTGCTTGCGATAATTCGCTTTATGTCTACACGCTCATCCTGATTCCACATTATTTTTTTTTTTCTTTCGCTATTTTCCCCCTTTGTAATGTATGATCTTGTATTTGTGTTCAATTTTTGTAAGTAGACTAACTCATAAAAGGGAGTCGGACTAAACCATTTAATAAGTGTGGTTAAACTTGAGTTTTTTAGTAGGGGATAGCCCATAGAATGAGCAAAGTCCAGCTCGTTTAATAGGTTGGATTAAATTTATGAACACTTTGTTGTGCATCTAAAGGCTAGCAAAGATGGTCTAGGTTCCAGCCTCTTAAGTAGGTGCATCCTCGAGGGCCCAACTTTGAGTCACAATGGCAAAGCCCCATTGCCTCCCTCTAAGCGACAAAAAAAAAAAAAACGGTTTGTTGCTGAGTTTCTTTTTGTTTGAAAAAGAAAACTCATTTAATTAAATAATATGATAAATTACATCAAACACTTGATGAAGTTAGGCAAAATCACAAATGATGCCCTTCCATTCGTTATGCTTACATTGACCCCGATACAAGGGTATTCAGAGTAATGATTATAGAGATGTTCGATATTATATTCCATCAAAAGATAATATTATTTGGTGTTGTTTCTATATCTCACATGGGTTGATGTATGTCTCTGCAAATGGAATGGTATCATATGCAATATTGTCTAATATTTGAAGAAGTCAGTATAACTTACCTTAAATAATATATATACAAAAATAAATCTTACATAAATAGAGTCTTGATATGTGTTTAGAAAATTAGTAACATTAAAATTATTTCAGTAATCGATTATATAAAAATTAATTTATATCTAGATGCATTAATTTAAAAGTAGTTTATATTTGGATATATTAACTTAATTTTTTTTATGTGGTGTGCTCTAAAATAATTTTAAAATAATATATTTTATTTATATTAAAAATTTTAAAAAATTATTTATAATTATAGGCTATTTTTAAACTTAAAATTATAATTTTTATTTAGAATTCATTTGTTTCTCTTTATCCAACTATAACAACTTATTTTAAATAACTTAAAAAAGAAGAAGCTGATACTAGCTTATAATCTCAAATTCCAAACTTGTACTGATCCTTGAATAGCATTTTTTTCTTCACGGTTCATAGTTTTTATGGCTTTTTATTTCTTTCCGGTTCATCATTTTTAACGTTTTTTTTTACCCCATATGCATAATTTTTGACGACTTTACTTTACAATATTAAGAAGGTATCAAAACGGTTAAGATAGGGATTTAAAGGTTCAGAGGTCCAACTGGTTCAATCGGAGATTCAACTAGAATATGATAAAATATATGTATTTAGTTATTTATACATATAAATATATATATATATATATATATATATATATAATTAAAATACAAAATTTTAATTATTTATACATATAAATATCTATATAATTAATTAAAATATAAAAAATTATAACATAATTAATACAAAAGAATATATATAATTTATTTATTTATTATTTTTTTAAAAAAAGCATTTTATCAAAAAAAAAAAAAAACCAGTGAACCATTAAAATTGGTTTGGTTCACACCGATTTTAGCGGTTCAACCCGGTTCAATCCGGTTTGCCATCGATTTTTGAAACCACCAGTTTAAGGATAATGATCGGATTGCCTAATGACTAATTCCTAATCCAACTGATCCAACCGGCCTAGTGACCGGCTTCCGGTCTAACCAGCCGATCCGGTTTTCTCTTCACTGTACTTTACACAACACTCGCTCAAGCTGTCGCTATCTCCCACTCAAATCACGTTTGAGGCACTTTCTTATAATTTTGGCGCCAATGCAATGCATTATTAGCGGCAAAACAGTTCGAGTCCCTGACCCACGAAACTGAACACCACTACTACGTTCCCAGCCAAAAAAAAAAAAAAAACTGGTTTTTTGGTTGTGAGAATATTGATCAATTCGATGGCTTCTTCAAGCATCGACGGAGGAGGAGGAGGAGGATCAACGCTGCCCATGGACGACTACGAGACACTGATCTCAACCACCGACGTCGAGCTCCTCAAGAGAGCCTGGCGCAACGAGAAGGCAGCCCCCGAGATTCTTCAATACGAAACCGATCTGATTAGCCGTGTCACGGAACAGATTCAATTGATGGTAAACTTTTTCAACACCATTGAACCCTAACTTTTTTGTTTGGTTTCTTCGGGGACACTGCAAACTGAAATGAATTTCAATTTTTGGGTTCTTTTTTTTTTTTCGGTTTTCGAAAATTAGCTAGACATTAATGTTTTAGTGGGTGGGTTTTATTTATTTATTTATTTTTAAGTTTAATTTCGTTGGGATTATGGAGACTTTTTTTCTTTTTGGTTTTCTTGTGTGCATAAGTTGATTGAAAATTTTAAACTTTGTGTCTGGACTCTGGAGTGTTGTTGTCAGGGATTCAATTAATTGTAACCCCCCCTCTCTTTTTTTGTTTAATTTCTTCGGCAGACTAAAGTGAGTTTCAATTTTGGGTTTCAAAACCTGTGAATAAAGTTAATTTTTATTTTATTTTATTTGTGGGAATAACAGAGAGAAACGAGATTAAACTGGTTTTTTTTCGGTTTTTGGGGTTTTTCGAGTATCAGATGCCTCGGAATAATGTTTTAGTGTTCTTGTTTTAATTATTGCTGGTTAATTGCAATGGAATAAAGGATTTTTTCTTGTGTAAATAATTTTTCTTCTCTGAAGTAGGTAGAAGTTTTGAAATTTTGTGCCTGGTGCGTTGCTGTCACTGATGTAACCCTGGCAGAATGTGTTCTTGGAGGTTTTTTTTTTTTTTGGTTCCCCCCCCCCCCCCCCCCTCTTTTTCCTGTCTTTGATGTCTTAAACTTAGTGTCATATTTTTGCAGGAAGAAACTGTGGAGGAGAAACTTACTGGTGGTACTGACCCACTTTCAGTGTCTCTATATCAGATGGATTTGGATAGGACCCTCTTTCTCTTAAGATCATATCTTCGGATCCGCATCCAGAAGGTAAACATGTGCTATTAGTCAGTCCTACACAGAAATCAGTAAGATTATTATGGGTGTTATATCAAAATTAGTTCATTTGGTAGGACACAAAATGTATGAACCAACGAAATTTATTTTGGAATTAACCTCAAGTATATGCTAATGCAGTGGCTGCATCAATCTTCAACTAGATTTATATTAAATTTCCTGTATGGTCTCTGTTTTACCATATATTTCTCCCTTAATAGTAAATACTATATTTCCCCTAATATTTTGAGAGTTTAATTTTGATGCACTAACGGTGTAAAACTTTATTACGCTATTATCCAATCATATATTGTCACATCAACAGATAAGTTTAATTTTTCACATCCACTACTTTCAAAGTCATGCACATAGGAGGATTTGATTGGATGATAATATAAAAAAAATTTACACTGTTAGTACATTAAAATTAAATTCATATTTTTATAACAGTCATTTCTACCTACATGATAGGTGTTAAAATAATTAGGGTACATATTAATTGTTAAAATATTTGAAGACTGGTTAAGCAGTGAATATAGACTTGACAACTTGCTGTATTCATAAGTTGCATTTTGTTTAACTTTCTAACCATGTTTTCATTGCAGATTGAAAAATACATGTTCCACATCCGAAAAACTGATGAGCTTTGGAAGAGGCTATCTAAAGAGGAGAGAAATTTCACTATAAGGAAAGGCTATCTTTTATGTTTACATATATGCTCACTGATATTTATGCTTATTGTGGTTCTTGAATCTAATTTTCTGGTTGCAGGTGTACAGATGACCTAAAACAACATCTAGAGGAAAGTGTTCTTTCAAAATTGCCTGAAAATTATCAGTCTGTTGAGAAGCAATCTGTAATAAGTGAGGAGGATGACATGGGTAATTTACCATCCTTAGTAGTTAATTTGTTTTATTATTTCATCTCTTTTGAACCATTTTGGGCCTGTCTGGGTATTCAAATTGCCTTCCCTGAAAATTATCAGTGTGTTATGAGATAAAGTTTCTTACCTTGTTAGTATTTTGGTAAGTAATATGAAAGAACTGACATTTATTGTATTGAAGGCGTCAAACTCAAGTCCGAGAACCCGTTCTGTAGTACTTTTTCTATTAATTGTGGCCATCGTGCTTGTAGCTTTTCTGCTAATTACTAGCTTTCTAATGAGATTTTGGCTGCTTATTTTCACTTATTTGACTGGATGTTGTGATATGCATTGACCCCTTGCCCTGTGGCCTCTGGATAGGGTATCCTTCCATTATCAAATCAGATCCTAAATAACTTGCCGCAATACTTTGTGCTGATGGCTGTAGGGATATTTTTGAAACCCATCTAAGTACATCATAAGTTCATAACCTTGTGGCTGCTTTTGATTCAAATATTCCTATAGCAAATCCCTGAAGGCACCTTAACCTTGTTCAAATCTTGTGCTCTCATTTACCTCTGATGCAAAGTTTGGTCTCCGTGGTCTAATTATATAGGTCCATGTTTGGCTTCTTCACAATTTCACGTATATTGTCAAAGATGCACTACAAAGTTGCCAACAGAACAGTTTTTTCTTTTGTTTTTTTTTTGGGGACCCCGGGGGGGGGGGGGGTTGTAAATTTCCATTAATTTGTTTTGTTTTTTCCTTTTTGCATGTCTCATATTATTGTTCAGCTGGTTAGACTTTGATTACTGCTTTTGAATAGCTACTAGATCTTAAACCTTATTGCTGGACATATAATTGTAATTATTCTTTCTCTGGATAGAAATCATGGACTCTTGTTTGTAGTTTCTTTCTTTCTTCTTCCTTTTTTTTTTCTAAAAGAAAATATATATATATATATATATATATATATATATATATATTTCGGCATTCTAGAAAAATCCTTGGGTGCATCTCAGTTATTACGGATTCTTTTCCACGAATCATATAGAGGCTTCTCCTTCATTTTCCCCCTTTGTATTTCTTCTTTTGCCAATTGAAGTCTTTCATTGGAAAGGCTTGGCTTTACTTCAAATCATGCTTTGGCTTTTAGTATTTATACGATATTGCCATATAACCTGGATGTCTCCCGATATAAATGTACCACTTACTGGAGTTTTAATTTTGTTTGTATCCTTCAGTCCCGGAACCGCGACTAGACACATTTGTCTTATGTAGAAGTAAAGAGTATCTCACTGGCATTCAACTTGAAGATGGACCTGTTGATGACAGGCAATTCTCTTACCCTTGCATAAATTTATTCTTCTCTGCTTAGGAAAAAGTAAGAAAATTGTTTAATTGACTGATCTGGCAGGTCGAAGCTCTTTGAGATGGAGCCCGGGATCCTTTACTTCATATGTTACAAATCAATAAAGGCACTTGTGGAGAGTGGAAAAATTGATTTGCTCTGATGAGTTAACAATTTGGATTTTTAATGCTCATGAGGTGCCCTGTTGTTGATCAATTGTCTCCTTCCAAGACTCAGATATAATACTTGAGAATGACCTTTTGATTAATACTGGGGTATGGAGTTGATCCATGACACCGTCCAGGAAGGAATATGGAGACTTTCATTGTAGATGGTTAGCCCCTGGATGAACAAGGCTATAGAGGGAAGCGTGGGGATTGATTGTGTAGATGTCTACCTTGTTCGAGTGTTTGTCTTCACTCTCTGTTATTGTGTTTGTCTGCCATGTTCGGTTAAAGGAATCTACGCATTTCTTTATGTTTTGATGCATATTAATATATTATATTCGCCAGGTTAGTGTTAATTTTTATGAAAGAAAATTTGAAATATATGGTCTGATCTTTAAAACTTGTCACCAGTTCAAGTGATTCATGTCAAATTTGAAAGGAGATTGTATAATAGGCTAGCACTTTGTATAATAGCCTAACATTCTTTGACCAGTAACTTTTAGGCTTTTATTTTACCATAAGGTTCAATTTTGTAGCCATTAAACTTGGTATATCAACTAAAATGTTTAGTTTTGATGAGATAGTTTGTGCGTATTTAATTTTACGAATTACCAGTTTTGTCCTAAATAAAATACTGTCATCGTTCTGCAGTTAACTGCATCTCAAAACAAAAAATTATCTTCTCGTGCAAATTTTAGTTCTTGTTCTGCTCAAGTTCCAATTTGTCTTTCGTGCTGCAACTATTTTCACGAAAGTAAGTTCTGAATAAAAATATTATAACATTGGGGGTCTTGTTTTGGAATATATATATATGTTTGAAAGGAGTTTATTTTTCTTTGTGCTGTTGGATCATCTTTATTCAGATTTGTCTTTATAATATACAATTTTATTTTTTATTTTTGTTTTGTATAGCAATAGGGTGGTATTGAAAGATATTAAGAGATTTTCTTTCGTCAAATGTATTCAATATAAGTCGTGATCACTTGATAAGTTGAGAGATGTGCTATGGTTAGAACTAGTCTGCTAAATTCACAACCCAGTCAATAATTGTTTAATTAACCGAACAATAAACTCGTGTGCTTCAAATAAATTACTTCTGACCAAATACCGAGCCCATTAACCAAATTGCTCGCCATAACATAAGTAAAGTACAAAAAAAAAAAAAAAAGAAGTTCATCTTGCATTTGACAATTTCCTTTCCTTTCAAGAAATGATGAAAACCATTTAATCCGCACATTCTAAACATTATACGACATGACACTCAAAATGTTGAAAAATATGGCCAGAGCCAAAATTAAAAGAAAAATAGAGAATAGAAATTTGCTAAAAGATGAAGATTATTCTCATTGATAAGTTTTGTGGATTACAACTTATATACATAGATGATGTGTTATATTCAGCAAATAAAGGTTCGTAAAAGAAAAAAAATAAAATGGTGAAAAAAGAAGACTTCATTTCCCGACATAACACTGAAAATCCCAAGAATCATGCAACATGAAGGTTTGATTGATTTTGATGAGCTGGAATATGTTAACAGCTATTTTTCTAGAATCTTTGCATTTACTAATGTAGATGCTGGTGTAGGATCTTCTCATAAGGATCCATGATCTCTAATAACCCCCAGCAAGCTGAGGGTTGGTATAGTCCAATATGCTTAGCTTGAGAAGGAATGAATATCAACAATATCAAGAGCTTAACCACTAGGAGCATAAGCTAAATTAATGCTTAACCACTCAAAGTAGAGTGAAAAACATCAAAGCAATAGGGCTATATTAAGAATCCCAATTTAGGGAATATCAATCTTTAATACCAAATTAAGGCAAATGCTTAATCATCAAGGACAGAAGCTAACTCTATACTTAACTATCCAAGACAGAAGCAAAATTCAAAGCTTAACCACCATGAACAAAAATAATCTTTAAGTTTAACCATCTAAAACAGAAGTGAATCAAAGTCATTTAAAGTTAAACATACTGAAGAGGAATGTACTTTTTCTTCCTTTTTTTTTTTTTGTTTTTAGAGATTGGTCAAGGAACCCACATTGCTACTTCCTACAATTCTAAAGGATGCTTAACTATGTGTGAGAATTTCAAAAACAAGATTGGAAACAAGAAGATGATGATTTCCATTTTTGTTCTTTTTCACATAGGGAGAGTTATGAATTAGGCAAAAGCAACTGATCTAAAAAAGGGGAATAGGAAGGGAAGGTAGAAGATAATACAAGGCATTGACTCATATTACCTTTTTTTTTTTACACTTGTTTGAGCAAGATGAAGGAGGAAGGATATGAACATTAGGGAGAAAAAATGATATAACCGAGGAAGCAAAAAAAGCAAAAAAATGTTGAAGAAATAAATTTGAGTTCAATAAGAACTCACTACTTTAGCGGAAGGAGAACCTCTCATGGTGAATACCATGAGCGCTCTGATACCATGTTGAAAAACATGGCTAGAGTCAAACTTAAAAGAAAAATGTAGAGAATAGAGAATTTACTAAAAGATGAAATGTATACATGTTGTGCTACGTTCAGCATATAAAGGTTGATAAAAGGAAACTAATAAAATGCTAAAAATAGAAGATTTCATATCCCAACATAATACTAAAAATCAATAATCAAGCCATCACAACTATTTACATATATTCCCAGCAAAATAAATTTTGTGACACAACAAAATATAAGTATATCTACATCCAACCTATTACATAATATGCTAACATGATGGTCATCATTTCAGCACAATCAATACTACCATTTGCTACCACGGCAATATAAATGTGTTATTCTAGAGTTTGATCACTCTTTTAGAGAGACCTTTTAACCAGAGCAAGCTTCTCGAGGCAACTCTCATCCAATGATCCCAAGCAAACCACATCACCAGTAAGATAAACAGGAAACTTTGATAGTGCGTTTGGATTTCCATTTAAAGATTTCCAAACCATGGTTTGGGAAAAGGTTACTCTCTTGTAGCTTATGTCCAAATCATGATTTGGGAGTTCTAAATAGAAATTTGAACACACCCGAAGTAAAAAATCATCGACCAAATAATATTAACATCTATAAATATGAGAAAAAAAAACCTCTACAATCATCATAGTTCAACATCACAACCTCAATATCAATGGAACAACCACACTTTCATAACTAACATAAATTAGCTTAGAAAATAGGGGTGGAAAAATAGACTGCAAAACAAAATGCACTCATCCTTCAATCAACTTCACTTTATAATAATAAAAACATTACTTTTTACATGGGAAAAGAGATGATAATTTTTATTGAAATGGACTCAAAATGTCCAGAAAAGTAAGAGATAAGATATTGTTTAGTGCACCTTCTAACAACATTCAGTTTGGATTAGTAAGGGTAGTTTTTGCAAGCTCATGAGCTAGTTTCTTGGCATCTCTTTCCACATGTGATACATTCAAAGATCTAAAAATGTCTAATAAGTGAAACTCAGAATAATGAGGCCAAAATAATTATCATGGTACCTATGGCTTGTAATTGCTTGGGTCACTTCCACATTGTCACATTCCAAAGTAATGTCCAAATGGCAACAATTAATAACAAACTTAAGGCTTAAGAAGCAAGCCAAAGCCTTCGCCTCATGGGTCTCGATGTTTGGGGGAGCGACCCAAGTTGCAATAGCTAGTATGATCCCATCGAAGTCTTTGACAATCCCATACCTCTATGCTTCCTTAAATGAATTGCAGCATTTACATTTAATTCGAGGGTTCCACTAGCTGGGTGTATCCATCGTGTAAGGCTCAAGCTTCTAGCAGGGGTGAGTGCATGAACAGCACTCATGGATTAAAGGAGGTGAAACTCTTCCATTAACTTAGTTATTCTTTCTAATAGTTCCTACTTATGTTCTTGTCTTAAAAAAATAACTTATTCCTACCATATCATATACTATGCAAACAAGTGGTGAAAAAGCCTAGATGTTTCACTTCAATATTTTTCCAAAGGAGCCTGATCCATTGTTGCAAAGACACGGTGGTCGTTATCTCAATCTTTAGAGTGAAAGGGGATATAAAAACTGAAATTGTTGTACCCATTTGCAATCTTTAAAAAGGTGCTTAGTTGATTCTTCTTTCTTCCAACATTTAGGGCATAATGCTAACCAATTTATACCTCTTGGGAACACATTGTTTAGATCTCAACACAAATGATTTAGCACTCTCAATGGGGATTTGGCTCTCCAAATAGCTTTCCAAGGCATCTCAGTGTGTGGATCTAGAGTGATCATCCCAATCTAGCCAATAGGGTTACTTCTAATTAAGTGGTAGGTTGATTTAATTTGACTTTGTATCTTCCATCTCTAGTTGGTTTCCAATAAAAGACATCCTGCTAGTTTGATATTGAAAATGGTAGCTTTAGGATTTGTTTTGCTTCAAAGGGGAAGAAATCTTCCTTTATGAGGTTTTCCTTCTATCATAGGTCTTCTTGATTTATTAGTTCACTAATTGTAGTAGTTGGGTCCAGGATAGTGCATGGGCCCATACCTTGAACCCATTCTAATTGGGAAGCCAGTTATTGCCCCAAATCTTAATAAATTTCCCATCTCCTACTCTCCATAATTCTTCTATTGTAGTACCCATTTTGCTAACCAAATATTTTACCAGGTTCGAAGCAAGACCTATCCCCGCATCTAGAAAACTCTTTCTATTTAATTATTTTGCCCTAATTGTATAGGCTACTAGAGATTTTGGATTTTTTATAAAATGTGATCCCTATTTAGCTTGTAAGGAGAGGTTGAAATATTTGAAGTTCCTGAAACCAAAGCCACCCTTTTGTTTTGGTGCACACAACTTATCCCATTTGATACAATGTATCTTTCCTTCCCCATTCTCGCTCCCCTAATAAAATCTATTGATCATAGATTTTAGGTGCAGGTATAGTGATTTTGGTATAAGAAAGTAACCCATGATGTAAGTTAATATTGACTATGCTATGGACTTTATAAGAACTTTTTTCTCCACCTTTGATAGAAACTTCTCTTTCCAAACTTCTAGTTTCCTCCACACTTTCTTTTGGAGAAAATCGAATACTTGTTTCTTGGATTTTCCCACAAAAGTAGGAAGACCAAGTACTTCGAATGACCCTCCGCTACTATAATTCCAAACCAATCTTGAAGAAGAATTTGTCTAGAAGTAGGTACGTTTTAGTTGAAAGATAGTTCTGATTTTTGCAAGTTGATACATTGACCTGAAGCTAGTTGGCAAGATTGGAGAATGTCTTTTATTGCCTGCATATCTTGATTCAATGCTCTAATAAATAATATACTGCCATTTGCAAAGAAAAGATGGGTTATTTAAGGGGCATTCAATGTTAATTCCATATATTACTTTCCTGTTCTATGCATGGATAAGAAGATCAGAAAAAACCTCATCACAGAATAAAAAGGCATGGGGAGAGTAGATTACCTTGTCTTAGTCCCCCAAATGGTTTGAATTGTTTACATGGGATACCATTTAAGAGAATTGAGAAAGATAAAGTGCTAATAATTCTCTTCACCAATTTTGTCCATTTAGTTAGGAAACCCAAAGAGTTTAGCATCTCTAACTAGAAAATTTACTCCACTCTATCATATGCCTTAGTCATATCTAGCTTCATTCCTACATAACCTTCATGGCCTGATGTTGACAAGTTATTAGTTTGTATTTGCACTTGTATCAGAATTGTTAGTAATTTTCTAGAAAAGTAATATTTAATATAATCTTCCTAAAACATTAAGGGAAATTTTTTAAACAAAATCAAGTTCAATGAAATGTAAAGAGAAGAAAGAAGAAGATAACACCACATATTTTTATACTAATTTGATCTCCAATTTGGAGTCTATATCCAGTCTCTACCAAATGTGGCATTTTTCACTAGACTTGAGTATTCATTTTACACCAGCTTCTCCAAACTCTCAACATTACATCTTCAAGAGTTCTAAACTTTATCGAGATATACTATGTCGCTCACCGCTTTTACTAAACACTCTTGTATACTAGAGTTACTTATTAGTTTCATTCACTAGCCTTTTCACCCCACACACAAAACACTTTCATAGTGTTTATAGACCAAAGAAATGAGAAAAGAGTTTTTCACACTATGATGGGGCTCGAATATAAAAGTGCAAGAGGATAGGAAATTGTAATATCTTTTCTGAGGATTGATATATAGCCAAGACTGTCATACGCAGGCCCATGAAAGAGACATTGCAGGGTGAAAGAGGAATTGTCCTCTTGCTATTTTCATGAGTTGTCCTTGTTGTCCTTTTTGCACAATTTGAAGTGTCTTTTTGCCTTTTATCCTTTGTATCTTATACTGCCCAATTCTTCCTTTATCTAATTGTCGTTTGTGCATTTTCAAATATTATTTCTATGTTTACTTTTTCTTCATCCTTCCAACACATACCATTTTTGTTATAAGGAACTTTCCAATTCTTCTTTTATATTGTTTTGCTCTAGGTTGACCAATATTCACACTTTTATTTATTCTTATTTTACTCCCTACAACATGTCATAAGAGCACATCAGTAGCCTTAATATTTATCATCATCAAAATATTTTGTTCAACAGTAACTCACCTATAATTTGGCTAAGGATTAGTTTCAATCTCTTTGCCATTTTCTTGGTAATGATTTTAAAATCACATTGCACAATGAGATAGGTTGAAAATCCTTAGTATGCTTTGGAATTTTGAATTTTGGTATTAGCCAAAGGAAGATCGAGTTTAGTTTACTTGGATCAGCTCTATTGTGTTAGAACATCTAGAGCTATTTTCACTACATCTTCCCTAATTAAGCTCCACATTTTTTGGTAAAGTAAGGCCGACATGCCATCGGGCCCTAGCGCCTTTGTAGGATACATCTGTAAAGTTTGATATACTTATTCCTCTGTAAACTCCCCATTCAGAATATTCGGCATCTCATTTATTATTCTTCCCCTCACTACTTCTACTATTTATCCCACATTCTTAGTATTTTCCAAGGAAATGAGCTAGGCAAAAAATTGAATTCATAACCTTTTCAATTTCCTCTTCTTCATGGATCACCTCTGCATCATTTGTTATTAATATTAAGTTAACCCAATTTCTTTGCTTTCTTTGAGATGCCTTTTGGTGAAAAAATTTAGTATTTCAATCCCATGTTTAATCCAATTATCCCTAGATCCTTGTGCCCACCATATTTCCTCTTCTTTTAAGAGTTCATTTAGCTCATTTTCTTCTTCTTTTGTCTTTTGAATTATATTATCAGATTGTGCTTCCATGTTAAGGTAGGATATGAGCTGTTGTTGTTTGGAGATTTTCTTTGGTATATGGCCAAAGATTTTTTCACCTCGTGTATCTAAACTCATACTACACTTTGCTATCTTTTCATGTAGAGGTGCTAGTAACCACAACTAACTTCGTTCTACTACTGCTATACATTCTTCATTGCACAACCACACTTCTAAATGTGGGTTTTCTTATGTCTCTTACTTTCTTCTCCTAGAATATTCACCAAAATGCTACAATGGTCAGATTTGTACCTTTGAAGGTGTTGAACAACCACTTATGGGAAGGTATCTTTCCAATCAATCTAGCCAAAGCCTTATCTAAAAAATCTTGTAAGTTGTTATTTCCAGATTGGCCATTTGTCCAAGTAAAATCATGCCTAATAAAACCCAAATCTAAAAGCATATTAACTTGAACTGCTTCTTGGAAACCTTGAATTTGTGTGTATGTGACAGGATTTCCACCTTGTTTCTTAGTTTGCCCCAAAATCTGGTTAAATTCTCCAAAGACCATCCATCATATATCGAAAGCTCTACTGAGAGAATTCGGTAACTCTTAGCTCTTATGTTTATTTACTACATCTAAACATCCATAGAAACTAGTGGCCTCCATACCTAGCCTCCATCCCCACTTCTTACATGCATATTTATGTGATTAGGCAAAATGGAGACAACATCAATCTGAACTAAATCATCTGACAAGCAAGCTGAACAACTTACCCTGCCTTTTCCTTCTCCCTTACAGTCTACTCGCACAACATTGCTCAAACCTCCTATAAATCTTAATCTCATCATTTCACTGGCTTTTTTCTCCTTGTTTCCATTTGAAAAATAAGGCTGGGTCTTTTTTGTTAAATGATCTTATTTAAAGCTCTAAGTACCTGTGGGCTCCTAAGCCCATGGCGGTTCTAGCTTATTAGCTTCATTATTTTCAGTGAGACTGTGTAGTAGATTCTACCGCTTGCTCTAAGTTTTCAAGCTCCCTCCTCTTAACAACACTATGCTTTCCTCAATTTCCATCATATCCTCTATGTTTAGCTTTCTTTTCATTAGGATCTCCTCCTTACACCCTTCATTCCCATCCTTCTTCATTGTTTCCTTGCACAATCTCTTCCACTTTTTGGGTTCCTTTGATGCTAAGGAAAGAATAGAATTTGTAATATATCTCAATATCGTTGATATACTATTTGTGGGTAGGGAAATATGGTTTTTGTTTTCTTTTTAGTTATCCTGTTCTTTCTTAAGACCCCCACTTTTCCTTGTTTCTTGCTCATGCACCATATTATTATTGGTGTTCCCTTTTTTGGGAATAGTCTCAAGGTTGTTCTTCTCATTTGATGGGTTTGAAATTGTCATCACTTGGGTCTGGACATTTCTTTTTTTAGTAACAAACACCTAGGGGTCCATAATTGTTCGATTTGCCAGTTTTTCCATGAGCTTTCCATTAGCTTTGCATTAGGGGTTCCTTTCTTTTTGTGCTCCTTTTCCCTTTTTCCTATCTTCTCTTATGAGCCTGTTGCTATTTTTGATCCTAGCTAGTTTGGCCTCAACCAAGGGCTCTGCCCTTTAGATCTCTTCTTTCCTATTTCCTTTTTCCGGTTTGCCTATTCACAAGACTCTTCATCATGCTTCACTACCATAGTAGTAGTAGAATATAGGTAACTCTCATATTTAAAATCTATCCATGACAAACCATCTTGTCTGCTGACCGTGTCAATTGCCTTCCTGATTAGGGTATTAAACTTCATCTATATTAAAGCTTTAATAATTCGACTTTGACCAACCCTAAAGTCATACAGGCCATATTCCAACACTTCTCCCAAGCAAGAAGTAATTTTCCTCCCCAACTTTTATTGTCTTACAATGGTCTGGCATTCCCCAAAGTTGGATCCATACATTGACATTAACAAAAACTACCTCTACAGATTCTGTGTTGCGCTCCCATCTTTTTGGGATTAGCCCTACGTTTCTGAAAAGCCAGGGATTCCCTTTGAAGGCACCTAATCCCTTTGATCTTCTCCAAATATTCTGTATAGCAGATTAGATCTAAGTAATGTTAATTGATTTCTCTATGATTAGCTTCCTAATCATACTATTTTGACATCCCTATCTGGACTCATATTCTTTTTTCTCCTCTTCTATACTCTCCTTCTCTTTATTGGATGAATATATCGTTGATTTGCTATATCAGAACCAAGACAAAGCCAATGAGATCATGCACTTTCTAATGGTTGACTCGATGTAACGAAAAGGTCAAAGCACTACAATCTTTTAGCTCCCCTAGAGAAAACCCTAGCAGTGCTTAGAGAAGAGAGGAGAACAAATATAAATAATTAGAATTTATAACAATCAAAACATTATAACAAAGAAAAAAAAAACAAATATACAAAAAATAAATCTTGAATAGAAAAAATGAGCACCTATTTAGCCAAATATATTACCAAACCTTCTTAGGAGTAATGCTAAATGTCTCTAACTAGTAGCAACTAAGAATAGTCTCATCTTCACATGCATGCCTCACCTTATATGAATCACTATCATAAAGTCCATCACCAAATTCATTTCTACTCAGAGTAGCATCTTCCTCCCAACAACATCAATAACACAATCAGGATAATAATATATGTTCCCTCCCTGTAAAAAGCCAATTAAAATATAACCAATTGACATACACATAATTCAATAATAGACAAATAAAGTAAAAGACTTTAAAAATAATTAAGGATGTTCAAAACTAATCCAAATCGAATTAAAACCAAAAACTCATTAAAAAATAAAAAAATAGATGAAAATTGAAATAAATTAATTTGGAGTAGTTCTTATTTTATGAAAACCAATAGTTATTTTCAATTTTCGATATTAATTTTGAAAATCAATCCAAATCAAACCAAATTAATGATATATTACACATATATAGTTATATATATTTATAAGATATATTACATATTTCATATTATTTATCCATATCTATTCATATAAATGTACATATAAGTGATTATATATATTTTAATACTAAAATTATGCTAATATTCTTATTATCTTAACTCAATATTTTAAATTTGTGATATTCTATAATTCTTTTAATTTACTCAATAGTTTTGAGTCTATATATAATTTTTGTTCAAATGTTTTATTATTTACTTAGCTTGTTAGTGTTATACATTAGTATAGCCTAATTTATTGTATATAAACCCTTTCCTCTCCCCCGTGAAAGTCTGCATGTGTTGACCCAAAAAAAAAAAAAAAACAACTGACCAATAAAAAAATATTAAAAATCAAGCGAAATTAATCCATTTGTACGTTTTCCGTTTTTTCTATCGCTAACATTTGCCATTTGTCGTAATCAACTAGAGTACTAAAATGATGTAGTAATATTTTAAAATAATAGCCAGTACATAGTCAATTGGAATAGAAGATGCTCCTCCTTAATTAGTGGTCTCGAGTTTGAGTTTTGGATATAGAGTAATTAGTGTTAGGAGAGTCATATTATCTGCTGAATCTCAAATTCTCGAACAAGATTATTTTCAGTAAAAGAATATATGTGGTTTTCGAACAAAACCTTTTTAAAATAACGAAGTGAAAATACAAAAAAAAATTGTGAAAAAGAATCTAATATGTCTTTTCGACTATCATGACACTTAATTCTAGTAATAAGATTCCAACAAAATCATGCTAGCTGAAAAACAAATTTCTTATAACAATGCATTTGAGAATGCAAGTAAATCATGTTGGAAACCTATTTTAAAATAATCTGACATGTTTGGTTAATAAGTTTAAGATGATTATAAGCTAAAAAAATTGTACTTTTAGTGTAAAAATTGATTATAAGTGAAATTTGAGCATTACGTGATTATGTGCCCGTTTGTTTGTGCTTCTATTAGTCAAAAAGGTACATTTTTTAAATTTTTTTTGAAAAATGGTACTTTTGAAAAAAAAAATGGGTTCTTTGTTTGTGATTATATATAAAAAAAAAAGGTAGAAGCAGAAAATAATTAGCTTTTTACTTTTTCAAGAAGCAGATAGAGACCTATTTCGCTTATAAGCAGAATCAGTAGAAGAGAGAAGTAATTACTCCTAGAAATTCTGACTCGCTTCTTTCTCTATTCATTTGCCATTCTATCCTTAAAGTTTTACAAAGATAATTTACATCTTCCATCGTTCTCACTGTCTTCTCTATCCCCTCTTCCCTCTTGCATGCACAATGAGCTGCTAGCCATCTTACTGCCGGTCATGCTATTGTCTACCAGCTTTCTACTCCTCTCTACCATAGCTGGTTTCTCAATATTCATGCTCTAGCTCAACGCCCCTCTCTATAGCTCTATACAGATGTGTTTTCTTAATTTTTTTGTTATCTTAAACTTTTTCTTTTTTGGTTTTGAATCTATGTAGCTTTTTGATTGACCAAGCCCGTTTGGTTTTTCAACTGATCACCCATTGTAGCAAAGTTGGCATTTTGGGGTTTTGGGTAATTGCTTTTGCACAAATTGAAGAGAGGAGAAGATTGAAGAATAGGGGAAAGAGGGAGTGGAGATGGGTTTTCTATTGTATTGCATTGTGGAATCAAAAGCCGATACAATTATGCTTTAACAAATTTTAAGACAAAATATATATTGAATTCTTAAACTAATGGGAGCAAACATATTCCTTGAAAAGTGATTTTCTATGTCCTTAATTATAATTTTATAAGAAAAAAGTATTTTTCTATTTTTCACATCCAAACACTTTAATTACTTTTGATTATGATAAAAAGTACTTTTATAATTATATCTAAATACAAAATATTTTTTTACTTTTGCTTGTAAAGAAGTATTTCTCTCAACATCTTAAATAAATGGACCCTATAATTTTTTTGATGATTTTAAAGCCAATGGCTATTTTTCAGTTTTATCCTAAAACACAATGTATAATCTATCAGTTATACATCTCTCTAACCTTTTTATAATTTACTATGTTAAAATGGTTTTTATAAATAATCTAAACATAGCAAATTATGTCCTTTTTTTTTTCTAAAATAAAGCAGGCTCAGAAAATAGTTCCTATTGGAGGAGCCGAGCAGAGTATAAATACAGTAGTTTAAATGTAGATTAGATACTCCGACCCCCCAAAAAAAAAAAGTAGATACCATGGAAGTGAAACTACAGACAAAAGCTAAGACAAAAGCATAACAGAATCTAAGGGTGCATTTGTTTGGGATTATTTTGGCAAATAATCACTTTTTTTACTCAAAAAAATCAGTTTTTGTATCTTTGAATAATTTTTTAAAAGTCAATAGAATTTCAAAAAAATCTATTTTCATTTTTTTTTGGAGAAATTGAAAAGAGTAGTTTATAAAAAAATTCAATTTTCAGCTTTTTTAACTAAATATAAAATTTAAATTTTAAAATCACTTTTTTAAAAAATTTAAACAAACGCACCCTAAATCACGGTATTGCAGAGAAAGCTGGGCTTTGGTCTGCTTCACCTTCTTGCTTCTCTTAAGTTGGAAATCATAGTATTGACCCAAAAAAAATTGGAAATCATAGTGCACCAAAAAAAATTTGGAAATTATAGATTCAGGGGAGAATAGAAAATCCTTGCAACAATAAGAAAGTGCAGTAGCCAAGCCTTAATTTTATCTGCTGCAACTCCCCATTTTAGATATTAAAATATAAATTGATTTTATTATAATTAATTATAAATAATATGAGATTAATTTTAATATATTATCAATATAAAATTTTTTATATTATTATTTAATTATGTATTATTATGTTAGTAAAAGTGATTAACTCTCATATTTACAACTTCAAAAGTTTTATACATAATAATATATAATTAAATAATATTATATTTTTATATTGATAATATATCAAAATTAAATTGTAAAAAATATTTATACAAATAATCGATTAGCAAAATAATCTTAGGATGTATTTGTTTATAATTTTTTTGGATAAACAATTATTTTTATTAAAAAATTAATTTTTATATATTTAGATAATTTTTAAAAATAATTAGAATATCAAAAAAAATTATTTTTATCTTTTTTATAGAAATTAAAAAGAATAATTTCTAAAAAAATTAATTTTTAATTTTTTAATTATATATAAAATTTAAATTTTATAATATTTTTTTAAAAAATTTAAAACAAACTCACCCTTAATTTGATAATTAATGCAAACACCCACCTAGCATCTTCCAAAATGTTAGTTAGGCGGAAAGCGCTTGAGGCCGCCATAGGTCAACTGCAAGACTCTTACGACACTGGTCAAGAAAGAGACCGAAGGGAAGTCCCAACTTCCGAGTTTCACATCCACATACCATCTCTATTATTGCTGCACCGGCCACTCGCGAGTGGTAACCATCGGGTTTAATTAATTTATGATTTACATAAATACTAAATTTGATAAAGACATAAAGTTTTTAAATTTAAATAATAAAATCAGATAACATTTATTAAATGAAATTATTTTAATTTAATTTTTTTTTTTTAAACAAAGATAGTTAATTTCATTCCAGCACAAACAAAATAAAGTTTGGTCCATGAAGACTACAGCTTACAATAAAGATGGGTTTCTCAATTATCTATTGTTATATTAATAAAATTATTTGACTCAATAATTATTATCTTAAAAATCTTATAAACATAATTATTTGATTAGATGACGATATAAAATATTTTCATATTATTAATGTATAGTAATTAAACTCATATTTAATTCATAAATCGATCTTTTGTTTTTTAATTTTTCTAAATACACTTGAAGTGTCCTTTTAAAAATCATATAGGGAGTGAATTAATCTGTTTTTGTTTTTTTTAATATTCTGTCTTTTACTAGGTGATCAAAGATAAATTGATATTTTTTAAAAAAATGATAAGTTGATATGAAAGTTGACTTCAAAATGCATCGCACAAATAAAGATAGTGACATATTAGGCCCATCAAAATTCATTATTGTCCACGAACTTAAAATTTTTGCCGCCATTCCATAAATTGAATTAGTAAATTATTCCATAAGAAAATCTCTCAAACAAATTTGCTTGCGTTGCGTTCAATATCCCTTCGTTAAATTTAATCTACCAAATCACTTCTTGTTTTTTTCTCTATAAACCTCGCTGATTCTTTGACTCTTTACTTTGGTTGGTGGGAACATGCCAGTCCTTGGTACCCATTAGTGACACTTTCGTGCAAAACGTGCGTTGTTTTTATTTTTCCGCAAAAAATGTGAATCAGACAACATATAGTGCATGTTTTGTTTTATTATTATTATTATTATTATTATTTTATTTTTTCGTACATGTTTTATTTATCTTATTTACTTTATTTTTGTTGTTTTGGAATTTGGACATGTTGGTGGAGGGAAGAAATTTCCTAGTGCATTTCCTTAATTTCTCCAAGTCAATTTCCTTCTTTTGTTATTTGTTATATATAACAGTTTCTTTACCAAATTCTCTTTGCTGAATCTCATCAAAACAGAACTCAGGTAAAGGAAGAAGCATAAGCACAAGTGCTCAAATATGGAGAAAGCAATTCAAAGGCAGAAAGTGCTGCTTGAACATCTGCAACCCAGTTCTTCAAATTCATCATTTTCAACTCAAGCCAATCAATCTACAGATCTCACAGTAAGTTTATATATTTTTTTCAGTTCAATCTTTTGTTAATTAGTGTTACTAAAATGCCCCTGTATAAGTGTTTATGTTTTTCTTGTTTTCTGTTATCTTTTTGTATGTTTTGTCTTAAGGAGCAATTTTTGTTTTTATCAATCAAGTGGATGCTTAATTTTCATGTTCAGATTACTGCTTCTGCTTTTCCTAATTTGAGTATTTCTGCATGTGATGATTGTCAAAGTTTTGGTTATTATGTGATTTAATCTTCAAGACCTTACTTTGTGTCGGTCATGTGGGTGTATAAATCTCATCCTGTGTTAACTAGATCCTATTCTATGACGGGGGACTATAAAGGTGGAGCAAAAAATGTAACTGAATATTCTGTGTATTGATATTCTTCAGAATCTTTTGAACCTTCACCTTTCAAAGCATTTGTAGCTAGAAATGTTATACTTGTTTTACACAGCAATTGTTTTCTTAATTTCTTCATCAGATATACTCATTCATTTACTCAATTTTCCATTTCTTGTTAGGCCTCATTCTGTGCTGCTGGGAAATCTGCATATGGGCAAACAGGTGCATCTGAAGATGATGATGTGGTGATTGTAGCGTAAGTTCGTTATAATATGGCTATACGAATGCTAAGCTATTGTGTGTTTTCTAGTTTACCATTCTGTTGATGGTACTATTAAACATTTGACTTTAATTTCACTTCAATAAACAGTGCATACCGAACTGCTATTTGCAAAGCGAAGCGTGGGGGCTTCAAGGATACCCTTCCAGATGACCTACTTGCCTCAGTTTTGAAGGTGAATTCCATGTTCAACTAATTAGTTGGTTAACAAGAAAAAGATTGATAAGAAAACTGTCAAGTAAGAAAAACAATTTAGTGAACATTTATAATGGTTAATGACTTGATATTATCTACCTCAAAATGGTTTGGTTCAAAATTACTTCTTGATACCCCTTTTTTGTGTCTTTTTAAGTTCTTATTTATGAGTTTCACGTAGGCTGTAATAGAGAAAACAAATGTTGACCCAAGTGAAGTTGGAGATATAGTTGTTGGCACAGTACTGGGACCAGGATCAGAGAGAGTAATTGAGTGCAGAATGGCAGCCTTTTATGCGGGTTTCCCCGGTATGTCTCCAAGCATTAATTGTGCATGTACACCCTCAGCAAATTGAAGTGAACATACTGTTGAGTTTTAACTTAGCCATAAGAACTGATTTAAAACATGATTCATATGAAAATGCTGACTGACTTTACTGAGCGTAGAATTCAGCAGGCGACTCCATTATGATTTAATGCTTAAAGTTAGTAAATATTTCAGATCAATTTCCAATATATGATTGATCCCCCTCAATTTTCAACCAGAGACTGTGCCTCTTCGAACGGTCAATAGACAATGTTCATCTGGACTTCAGGCAGTTGCTGATGTTGCTACCTATATAAAAGCTGGGGTCTATGATATTGGTAAGAATGAATCTAGGTTATGTGTGTAATGCCATGGTTTTGTTATTTTTTGGCCTAATCTTCCTATTCTTTGATAACAGGAATTGGGGCTGGATTGGAGTGTATGTCACAAGATAATATTTCAAGGCTTCGCAAAATTAACCCAAAGGTACATTGGAGGTGCATATTGTAAGTCCACATTTTGTTTGAACTTTGAAACATGGTTTATTCAGCTCTGCTTTTCATTATTCTTACAGTTAGATACCTTTGCACAAGCCCGGGATTGTCTTCTTCCGATGGGAATTACTTCTGAGAATGTTGCGCAGCGTTATGGTGTGACAAGGCAGGAGCAAGACCAGGCTGCTGTGAGTATGACAAATGTAGTTAATATGCTGAGAATCTGTGAGAAGAATATCAGGATGCATAAACTGTTTTAATTTGCGTAATTAGGTTGAGTCTCACAAGCGTGCTGCAGCTGCAACAGCAGCTGGTAAATTCAAAGAAGAAATTATTCCAGTTTCTACTAAAGTAAGTGCCAACTGCCAAGATGAATTTCCTTGCAGCTTTTGCTATGTTATACTAATAATGATTTATTTCCAAAGATTGTTGACCCGAAAACTGGGGAGGAGAAGCGAATTATAGTTTCAGTTGATGATGGTATCCGGCAAAACACAAATTTGATGGATCTAGCAAAGCTGAAGCCTGCATTCCAGAAAAATGGTTCCACAACAGCAGGTGCTCAAGAAATCTGTTAATGTTAATTTTGTTTCTCTGCGAAAAGTCTTTCATGTATCGAATCTGTTTGCATTCTGTTTCAATATTATTTTTAATTTCAGGGAATGCTAGCCAAGTTAGTGATGGTGCTGCAGCAGTGCTTCTCATGAAGAGAAGAGTAGCAGTGCAAAAGGGCCTTCCGATTCTTGGAATCTTCAGGTACGCAATAACGATGGAAAAACAAGTAATTTTTTTTGTTTATTATTATTGCACATCAAATCTGATGTTGATTTTGAAACGGTCCTCCACATGTATCGTTCTATGTGCACACCATTTGCATGTAGTAGCCCTGTAATGCAGGTTTTATTGTATCTGAACTCGACATTAATATATACAGGCATCATTTTAAGCTCTTAATTTGATTATGCTCATTTAGGAGCAAACTACAAAGAAGTCTTACAGTATAGGCCTTTGAATACAAAACTGGCATGTAGGGCTACTACTTCTAAATATTAGTTACCTACATATGGCATCTGGTAGGACAAGCTTATTAACTTGGGAAATATTGCTAGTTACAAACACAAGTGATATTTATTTGGTATTTTGCATATAAAAAGTTTCTGTATTTTTAAAGCTTGAGACCTGGTGCTTCACAGCTTTGATATTAGAATAATCTGGGCTCAATGAAGATTCCAAGTCACTAACTCGTGATAACACTGAAATCTATTCAAACATGAACTAAAGCGAAGTACAACCTTATTTTTTCTTATTGTTTCTATTTCCAAAATAAAAATTTGAATTCGTTCGATAAGTGAGTAAAGAGTTTAATTTTGATATACAGTCTTAGCATCCTATATTCGATTTTTGTAGGAGTTTTGCTGCTGTTGGAGTAGATCCTGCAGTCATGGGAGTTGGCCCTGCTTATGCTATTCCTGCTGCAGTGAAATCTGCTGGTCTTGAACTTGGTGACATTGGCTTGTTTGAAATCAATGAGGTAATGATTTTGTCAGTTGAAATGGTAACATAGATCAACTTGTTATTTTACATCTATACAATGAAGTGCAACTTCAATAAATCTTTTACTGAACAATATAATGGTATGCAGGCATTTGCATCTCAGTTTGTTTATTCCTGCAAGAAATTGGGACTTGATCCTAGAAAGGTCAATGTAAATGGTGGTGCTATTGCACTTGGGCATCCTTTGGGCGCTACAGGTAACGTCAAGATATTTTCAGAGTAGTTTGTTCTTTTTATTTGTTTTTCGTTTGTTTTCTTAATAGACACAAGAGGTTAAGCTAAAATGCAAAGAGAGGCACCTGGGGACATGAATATCTTTGTATTATTGTAACATGTGAACTCATGTATATATTTGATCTTATGTTGACGATAAGCCATCTTAAACTTACAGTTGAATATGTTAATTTTGTTCACCATTCATGAAGCAATGCTGACTTTGAAATTGTTGCACTTGTTGAATTCACATGCTGCCATTTTGTGTCAGGTGCACGCTGCGTTGCAACTCTATTGAATGAGATGAAGCGCCGTGGCGAGGATTGCCGCTTCGGTGTAATCTCAATGTGCATAGGTGATTTCTTCTTTTGGCCTCTCTTCAATTTAAATGCTAGAAAGAAAAAATATTGAGCACTAGAGGAATAAGCACTTGGGGAATAATATAGATAACATGTAAAGCATATATATAATCGTTTTAATTTACCTGAAGTCAAAAATAGTTTTTGGTGAAAAGTGCATATGTCGTGAAAGCTGGGAGGTTAATTGCTAGGAATTCACTCAAGGTTCATGTGGCATAATGGTCAATTTGACTGTGGCTATTCTTTTACATTGGCACACTTTGTTAGTCTAGCTGAGGTATAGTTGCTACACAGAAGGCTCACACCTTACCTTCGTGCCAAAGAGAGACAGTCTAGTAAATTAGTGAGCATATTTATTTATTTCCTCAAAAAGAGTTGTTTTGGATTGGGAAAGGTAAGAAGGACAAGGAATTTATGTGAGTGAACTTTGAATGTGTTTGTGGAAGTTTATTGCATTTCATCCATTTGTTTCTGACCGTGAGCACCTTGCTCCTTATTAAGATTTATTAGATACGCATTAGAAGAAAAATTAACAGGTTACTAGCGTATGCATATGAGAGCTTAAGATGTTATCATTTCCTTGCTTAGTAACGTTATTGAAATGTGCATCATTGCAGGGTCTGGTATGGGAGCTGCTGCTGTATTTGAGAGGGGAGACTGTTGAAGATTTGCGCAAGTTTAGTCATTAGGTGCTTGATATATACATGATTTGAAGTCTTGCAATTTTGAATTCTGTAATGTTTGGAAGGTTAAAACACAAAAAATTGACATTGAAATTGATGATAATGGGAAAATAAATAAATAAATAAATAAATAAATATATCCTAGCAAGATTTATGAAAGCCATTGCTTAGATTGTGATATGAATTCCACGACACCAATAAGACATATGCAGCTGAATGGCGCTTGTAATTCTTATTCAAACTGTCGAGGCTATATTGTGTTTGGAAGTTATGTAACACCCTCCTAAGTACAGTACTATGCTTAAGTCATAGTACCATACCTGAGTATTCTTTATCTGCAGCGGACCTCGCCTGACAACTTGATCGTCTTTGGAAACTTCTATAATCATCTGGAGACAACATGGAAATAGGAGTGAGAATTATAAAATTCTCAGTAGGATTCTCTAATTTTCATACAGAGTGTCATCATGGTTGTCTCCAGTTTGCTTCGGTTTACTTTGAAAAATGTGAACATGCTGAACAAATTGTTAAATTTTACATTTCGAAAAATGTCTTATCCGAAGCAAAGTTCATTTTTATTCATATACTAGTCTTTTAGGAAAGTATACACAAGATCAATTCATGAATAATACCATGGATAATAACTCCAACATATAAAACGCACATAGCATTAATCGACTGGAAACATAACATCTGTACCTAACTTAACTTGCACTTGAATTTATACATATACATAAATTTTACTTCTCTTTCATTCGGTACTTACACTAGTTGGGTCATACCATGTCTCATGTAAGTTCTGTCCCCTGTACTCACACTAGCTGGGTCGATGTCATGCCTCATGTGATTAGGGTGCTTGCATATACTTTAATCTTTATTCTTTAGTCTTTTACTTGGCACACCTAGCTGTTACGTATTGCCGTCCCTAGGGTGCATTTACTGCCCTTGGGTAGTCTGGCCTTGGAGTGAGCTCGTCAGCTTCACCCGTGACCGTCATCACACCGACTCACCTGCAAGGGGATTCACATGCCTCTAGTCTTGGAGGGATCTCATTTTGGTCACGTGCCTCTAGTTGAAGGGATCTCTTCTGGTCACGTGCCTCAAAATTAAGGGATCTCATCTGACCACGTGCCTTCAACATAGAGGGATCTCATCTGACCACGTGCCTCCAAGGTAGAAGGATCTCATTGTCTTAGCTGCCTTCACAGGGATGGATTTCAAATAACTGCCTCCAAGTGAAGGGACTCACATTCAATATATTCACATTCTTTCGTTCTCATACATATTCAAGCATAGTTATACATATGCTACATCACTTACCCTCACATGCCTCATAACATAATTATGTCATTCTTGAATATAGGGTTTCTATATACCCATTTATACTTTAATTCATCCTTACATCTAAACATTCATAGCTTGTTAGACTTCTGCCGTAAATCCGGTAGCATAACGGATCAGGTCCGTTTCCCCATGAATAGTGCCAGCTTTCACGGACAAATCAGTCATAGTAACATAATCAACTTAACACATATATATCAATGTCAAGCTGGCAATCCTCAACTCAAACTTTATGTGTTTCACTAACACTTGTAAAATTATCATTTTGGCCATTCTGCCAATTCTATTCGGTTCTGCCCGAATTTCATATGAACCACCTTTATCTCTATTCAACTCATTTAAATCTGAAATTTGGATATGTCATAGCTCTATATGTCTACTTTCTAACTTCTTTGGTCCCATGTCATTCTGATTTATATAAATCAAGATATTCAACTTTTACTTCAGCCTATTCAGTCACTAGCCCGAATTACACTCCTGGAAGTATAAATTCACTAAAAATTGAAACTAAGCTCAATTCTTACGAAATTGGTCTCATATCAAAGCTAACAGGATAACCTTTCATTTGCCATAAGTTTCACTCCATTTGCTTAAGTACACCTCGAGTTATAAGTCCTGAAAATCGACCTTCCTGAACTACTCTGTTTTGGTCTGGATTGGACATAGGACAACTTCCTCGAACCACTGGGATCAACTAGGGACATAACAAACTCGGAATCTTATATTGGGGTGTTCCCCTGTGTGTAAGCTTTCTAACAAAATTAGTTTCACTCGATTTGGAGTTGTATAGGGTGAGTTATACCCTCCTCATGTCACCCTGCTCGGATGAAAATCCTGAACCCTAGGTCAAGCTTCAGAAATTCGTATCTCTCTCAATACTAATCCAATAACCTTATATGATATATCTATGGAAAGCCCTGAATGTCTACTTTCATCTAAAAATAGTTTCATCGGATCTTACCGATTGTAGGCGGCGCCGTACACTCCGCCGTACGGACTGCCGTGGACTCCCTTACCAAGACAGCATCTCACTTCTCCACTCTTTCAAATCTTCTCCTTCTAATCATAATTCTAACTCAAGTCTTCTATTAATTCAATCATAATTCATCATAATTCATCCAATAGTTCATCAAATACATAAAGAAGAGTACAATCTCATGCAATCATAGTGCAAGGAATCCAAGAATAGAAGTAGAATCCTACCTCTTTGGAGTGTGATCTTGAGTTAATTGTTGAAACTTGAATTATTAGGACCTGGCTAAGCTTGAAGGAGTGATGGGGTTGGGTGAGTGGAGAAGGGGAAAGAGAGCTGCAGTGAGGGAGAAGAGAGGGCGCAGAAAAATGGGTCTGAATGAGCAGAGAAGAAGGTATTATATAGGCATGAGTGGTAGTTAACTTGGAGGGTTCTGATTGGCTGAATTTTCTTGTGGACAGAATTTAGCTACGTCTCCCTTTCAGTGTAACTTGCCGCCATACTGGTTGAAATCGGAACTCGCATTTACTCTATTTCAAGTCGGAACTCATCCTTATTATACTTGAGGTCGGAACTCGTGTCGTTTTACTTGAGCTGGGAGCTGAAGCCTAATGTCGGAACTCGTACCAGCTTGTTTGTGACTTTGGGGAAATCTTGAATCAAGGTCGGAGGCCGTAAGTCGAAAGCTTACAATCACATAATCTCGGAACTTCCTATTTGAACTCGGGAATGCCAATGCTGGATGTAAAATCGGAACTCGTGTGACTGAAGATTTGCTCAAGGGTCCGAACTCGTGTCCATTCCAATTGAGTTCAACACTAAGGTCAGAACTCGGGAATTCGAGTCACATTTCCAAAGCACAAGTTCTTAAACTCGGAAGTCGGTATCTTACATTTGATGATATCGGAAACCGTATATAAATGCCCTTGAGACATGAAGTCGGATACCGGTGAATCACGTTCATATTGTTCGGACTCGAATGCTCAACTAGGAAGTTGTAGAAGTAATGAAGTCGGAAGTCGTAGATATTAGGTGAGACGAACTCGGAAATGGGAAAATATCATAAGATGAAGTCGGAAATTGTGCAAGATTAACTCGGAATCCGGAAATAATCCTTCTATCTGAGCTGCAAAGATGAAATCGGAAATCGGGTTGATCAATCCTGAGGGCGAAGTCGAAACTCGGAAATCGGGATGTTACAAGTTACATTGTAAATTTGTAATTATGAACTTTCTAAATAACCTTTTTTAATAGCTCTATGTTATTATTATGTATTTACAAAAACTAAACATTCAATTAATAAGTCAAAAAGATATTATTTAAAACCTTAAAATAAACTTAAGAATAACCATAAAATAATTTTTTATATAATTATTCAATATATATAATAAGTTTCAATTAAAAATATCGATAAGAAAATTTAAATCCTTTAGGGAATATAATGTAATTTATAAAAAAAAAAATTGCAAACATTTTCTTCGAAACATCATAGACTCTTTTAATTGCATTTTGTAAGGATGCATGTGAAAATTGAATAACTTATTTGAATTTCTTAAATATTCCTTCAAATAGTATCACACAAGACAAAGTTTTCCTAGAGAATTAATGAAAGTTGGTGTGTTATTAGTCAACTCCCTTATAAGTTGATAAATTCTTACTAATTACTATTAAATCATATGTTACCTTCTGGAATTTCCAGTGTATGTTTATGTATCAATGCATTTTTTAAAAGTCAAGTTAAAAGTTGATCCGTCTCAATCAAATAAGACATAAGTAAACTTCAAATCAAAGGAGCCTATCGCTAAAATATTTTGGATTAGAAAATCCTTTCTACCATGATATTTATGGGCTTATTTAACAGAAAACTTTTATACGCACATGTCTCTTATCAATTGCTATTACACAATTCTGAGTTTCAAAAATTTAATAAAAATTTATATCATTTTAAATTTTAAATTTTTATTAGCTAAATTTACAATACAATAAGATTATGTTTACTTTGAAATATGGCCAAAACCTATTGTTGTTGAGTATTTCTTTAGGAGCTTTTACTCCATTGGATTGCTATAAAAAATTTCTTCCAACTCTATTATAAATATTCAATATTATATTTAACTATAATTTTTTATTTAATATATACTGTCATATTTTTATTTTATTTTTACAAAATTTTTGTATTTATGTATCGTATTATATCATATTCAATACTTATACTCATATTTGTGTAACATGGGACTTTATAAATATAATGAAGGACAAAAATATAACACTTATTTTTAGTCTAAAAAGATTTTCTATTTCTCTCATTCCATCCCATATTTTTGGGGGGGGGGGGGGAAGAGAAAATGGGCTTTTGACATAAATTTGAGGGTCCCCTGATCTTGAGTTCCTTTCCCTTTCCAACTCTTATTAGACTCCCAAACAAGGGAACATGTTCCCTTTCCTATCATTCTCCTTTCCTTCCCTCTCATTACCTATTATCCAAATACAATGCGAAGGGATTTGATCTTATCTAAAAATATTTGATCATATATAAAAGTTTTGATTTTGTCTGTCAAAGATTTGTTCTTAACTAAAAAAATTTAATCTACTCTCAATTACAAATCCTAATCAAAATCCAAATAATAAAATTAAAACCCAAAATATTATAATTATTAAATTCTAATTAATAAGCCAAAATGCTAATAATAGCAATGTCTTCAATATAACTCAAATAATATCATAGCGCTCCGAGTTAATTCATCTCTTTAATTGTGATCAAATTCAACCAATTTGGATCCTTATAACCCGATTGATTGGATCTTTTGTGCTGGCCATCACTTACACTATGGCGCTATTAACTATTGAAAAAATTTTGTATTCCATAATAATTGAGACTAGAGGAAAACATTGGAGTTGAATTTCATTTCACTGGGCTATCATATTATCTTTATTTTTATATTATATTTTGGAGTTAGAGATGGGTGACAAATTGAAGAAATCTAATTATAACGGGGAATTGTAATGTGGACCCTAGTTTTATTTGATGCTTTTATACCTTTTAGGAGTTTAATTAGAGACCTTGATAAAACAATTTATTTATAGAATTTAATTTAAATGCACTGACAGTGTAAAGTAGTTTTACATTGTCAGCTAATAAAAATAATGGAAAGTGTCAACTCATAAATATAACTACCCATTATAATGAGGGATCCATCATAATTTATTACTTTCACCTATTTCTATTAGTTGTTAGTATAAAACTATTTTACACTGTCAGTGCATACCAATTAAACTCTTATTCATAATCAGATTAGATTATAAAATTTTAAAGTAATTAAATAAATTCAAGATAAATTTATATATATCTTCTCAATTAAATATCAACTTAAAATTTTATCAAATAATACAATTTTAAAGTAATTCATAATTCCTAATAGTTACAATTGAGAATCACCCTTGGGAAAGTTTCTTACATGTGTCACACTCTCATGCAATGGCTTCTCCTACAATCTTTTTCTAGTTACTATATTTTGTAAAATCCAACCAGATTTTAAAACCTTCAAATCTCAAATTTAAAAAGATTTGGATTATCATGTTTATACAGTTCTTACCTCTACATCTAATAACATTAATTACGATATTTCTAAGCACTAACCATTAAATTCATTGTCTTATCTTTTTCTACTTTTGGTTTTATTTAACACATGTTTTTATAAGAGGAGTGATTTTCCTTAATCTTTTTAATTCTCATTTTTATTGCATATTTTCCTTTACCCGGATACAATTAATGGTGAAAAATTGAATTAGTCAATCAATTTTATTGCTTTGTATCATCAGTCATATTTTGTCAATATCAATAAAAATAAATTTATTTTATTTATAAATAAATATCTTACCTAACAATAAATTTTAGCTTATCTCCTTAGTTTAACATAACTATTCAATCCTTTTATGCAAACATATGAGAGAAACATTTTTTTTTATTGTTGTTAAATCATCATTCATTATCACTCATCCTCTCTATCTTATTTTCGTTCTAATTTCTCTGCCTCTTAAGTCTTACCCTTTATTCTTCTTCCGTTTGCTTTTCAGCTATTATGCACTGCTTCATAACGCGATTTATTCTGATGAGTTCTTATCATTTTTTAGTTGACACAATTTCACTTCAGTAATTACTATTAGTTAATTTTAAGATATTAGTTATTCAACTAAAATAATATTTTTAGTTTTAGCAAAGTATGTTAACGAAATGAAAAATGCACGACTCTTGTATGTTAATGAAATAATATTTCAAGTAATTGATTTCATTTTTTCTAAATATGTAATTATCCCTAATTATTACTAATAGATACAATTGAGAACCATACTTAATAAAGTTACACGTGTTACATTCTCATGCAATAGCTTCTCTTTCAAATCTCTCTTTCTTTTTTCTTTGATGGTCTCAATGGAACCACTGATATTCGAACTCTATTACTAGGAATCTGGTTAATCGGCTGACCCGATTGAGGTCCCTAAAGAGGGTAGGAATCTCCCAATAAGAATTTTTTTCATTCCCAAAGCTCGAATACAAAATCTCTAATTGAGGGGCGAAGGCACATACTACTTTGATCAAACATATTGGTCTCTTTCAAATTTCTTTCTACTTACCATGTTTAATAAAATCCAATTAAATATTGAAACCTTGAATTTTCAGATTTAAAAAGATTTGGAATATTATATCTATACAATAGTTATCTCTACATCCAATAACAATAATCGAGTATGATAGTTTCGATTACAACCACAAATCTTATGTCTTGTATCTTCGTAATTTAAATTTTATTTTATTTCATTTTTTTAATCAAAATAACATTCTTATTTGCATATCTTCGTTTTCTATATATAACTAGTGGTGAGAATTTGAATTATGCAATTAATTTTAATCGCTTTATAAAATCAATCGGATTTTGTCAATGCCTTTCAAGAAGCAGAGGGAGGAGGAAGCGGGAGATAATGGATTTTCTTTTGTTCATAAATTATGACCAAAGCCTTTCCATGATATCTCATTCGATTGAATTATAGAGATTAACTATGTTTATATTGTATAGGATTTGAATTTTTTCACTTTATATGAGTTTAATTATTTACATGAAAAATATTTATATCTATAGGCACAAACGTAAAATAATCTTAGCAAAAGTAGATATAGTTGATTTAAATATGTAATAATTAAAAAATGAAGTGTCATCTTAAATATTTTGGAAGATCATGTCTCAATTATTTGTTATCTTTTTTTAAAAAAAATTATTACATTTTGTGAGATTTAAAATTTTTCATGCAATATAATTAAATTTAATAACAATATGTATGAGGAGAGAATCAACCTTTTTATTCTATTGGGAAGATGGAGTTTGAGTTCCAATGAAATAATTTGTATCAATATATCTTTTTTAGATTAGGTCTACAATCCTTATACAAAGAACAAGAGAAGAGGAGTGACAGATTTTTTAGTTGGTAAATTCACACTAAAATTTTTTGAGCATGTCTCACTAAAGTTAATTATGCTTATGAATTCATATATTTCTTATTCTGAATTTTTTTTTATTTTAGCAAATTTTAGCCACTTTTTCCTTGCTTAAGAAGAAAGGGGGAGAGCAAGAAAAGAGGGTGGTCAATTTTCTTTTTAATTTTGCTTGTTTTGTTCATAAATTATCACAAAAACCTTTTAAGAATATCACGCACAAATGAATTATGCTTATGTATCCATATATCTCTTTATCTTTTTTTTTTCATTTTATTTAATACAAATTTTCAGTTATTTTTCTTTATTCAAGAAGAAGGGATAGAGGAAAAAGTTTGGATGATTGATTTTTTTTTTATTCTCACTGAAATCTTTCAACGATATATCATTCGAGTGAACTATACTTATAATCTTTACTCTGATTTTTTGTTTTTGTACAATAAAAGCTTTTTTCGGTCACTTTCTTTACAAACTTATAATAATAATTAACTTTTAATATATTAAAATCTCCTTTTCTTATTTTAAGATGCTTAAATTTGATAATTTTATACATTTAACAATATAATAACAACACTACCGTTGCAAATATCAAGCTAATGGGATTAAGCTGTCAGACCATTATATAAGTATACTGCTTCTTCAAATTGTATGTAAATAGGTTTTTTTTTTGGTAAACAAAAATTTAGGTGGGGACAACGAGATCTTGACATCCGTCAGTGGTATTTGAATCCACACCCCTATAGGATATGAGTCAAATCTTAACCACCTGCGCCCACCGTCATTGGCATATAAGTAGGTTGTTGTCTCTTTATTAAAATAATTTTATAGTTTCTCATTGTCCATTTTTACATAATTTGCTAATGCTATACTTTTCTTTTCTTTTTCCCTGTAGTTACGACATATTGCAGTTTAATCTCAAGCATGATCAACGCTTTCACCTTAATGTATATAAGGTTCTTACAATTCCTTTGAACATCATAAAAGATCTGGAATACCAAATTAATATCTTTATTTGTATAATTATGATTTGCGATTTTGAATTTCTAAATGAGTTTAAAACTTCAATTGATTGATTTATCTTTAAAAGTTACTTTGTAAAAATAAAATTTATATTGAAAACACTTATATCTTTTATTTATTTATTTTTATCAAATTACGCTATGCAATATGTTTATGAAACTAATTTAAATGAAAATACTGACTTATTCTGCCTTATTCTTTAACGTTCTTATTAATTTTAATTTTTGTTCATTTATTATGTTCTTTTAACAACTTTTCTCAAAGCTACTAAAATTAATCTAATAATGAGAAATTTGGGTAGATTATATAAGATCATAGGTTCAAATGTTATTACAGATAATATAAAAAAATAAAAAATAACTTTTCTCATTTTACTTGCTCATGATGTAGAGGAGTATTATTTGTATCACTCATTTTTGTAGACATTTAGATACTTAGAGACAAGATTAAAAAGATTATAAAAAAGAAAAATGAAAAATAAAAAAACAAATAGAGAGAAAAAAATAAATATAAAATATTAAAATATGTCAATTGGTGAATTGTATAAAAAATATTTTTATATGATGTATACTTTATAATGGACTGACGTCACTATTTATGGCATCGCAATCAATATGCATTTCTAATCTTAATTAATTTTTTAATTATTTATATATTTATATGAAAATATAATACACTCTGCAGCACACGGTTCCGCCCTAGTTTGAATACAAGAGAGGAACACGCCTTAACTGCTACTCAAATCCTGTAGACAAAGAAGGGAAATGAAATTTGGATTCTTGGAAAAGGATATCCATAGATATTCTTAAAAATAAAAAATGAAGAGGAGTGAAGAGAGAAAAAAAAAAGAATAAATAATGATAATAAAATTTATATTTTTTTATTTTTTAATATTAGATATTTTATAATAAAAAATGGTTCAAATAACGAATATGTACAAAGAAATGTCATGCCATGTCTGAATGACCCAATTTTCCAATGATATGTGAAGGCAATGATACGCGACTCACATGGTCAACACACACGCCACTGCTGTTCAACTTTATATATATTTGTTTTAAAATTTTTGAAAACACCTTTTTTATCCATCAAATAGTTCTTGGGATGTGTCTCGCAACATACAGGATGTATATACAAATACAAATTCTGTTACAGTTATGTTTTCCGTAATAAAACAATACCAGAACCACCGAACCAGAGCTTCACTTGCATGAAAAGCCTCTTTCTTCTTTTCTCGTTCACGCAAACTGTTAAACACACTCCCTCGTTCCCCTATTTTTTTTTTTCTCCCCTTTTTGTTCAGTGTTTGTTCTATGGCCAATGCTACGAAAAGTGCTTCCTAGCAAAGGCTTGATGATGAGGATTCCCGTCAAACAACTCTTCGATGCAAGTCTCTAAATCATCAACCTGGTACTTTACATACTTCTCCGTTTGTCTCCCTGGGTACAAATACTGCGAAAACCTCCCCAAGAATGACCGGTACGCCGGGATCACGAGCGCCGATATGGAAACCCTGAGCTCAGACCGAAGCTGCTCGTCGCTCACCACCCACGAGCTCTGCGTCTTGTGTATCTCCTCGAACAAGACGTTGAAGCCCTTCAACCTCTCCTTCAACACCGGCTTCTGCACCTTGCCGTTTTCGTTCAACCCTTTTGGGCTGAGGCAACCCAGTATCTTGCTCCACGTCTCGATCTGGTAGTTCTTGTGGTATGTCCTCAGCTCCGTCGACCTCTTCCGGCACCTCTTCTCCCCCATCACCTCATAGATCCCCATCGACCCCTTGATCTTCTGAACTATGTACCTCCCGTTGTTCATCATGAAGATGTAGCTCAAAGCCACCTCCTTGTAGAGCTTGCCCTTCCCTTCGAGGTTCGAGTCCAACAACTCCATCGCCCTCATCAACTGTGCCGCAAAGGGCGACGCCGACGCGTTCTCCTTCTCCCCATTAATCCCTCCATGACACTCGTTCTTAGTCGAGTCAGCACGCTCGATCTTCGAATGCTCCCTGAACACCTCCTCCAACGTATCCTTGTACTCGCTCGCCAAGCTCAGGTAGTTCATGACGTAGCGGGTCAGCGGGTGAACCGCTCCACCGGCGACCGGGGTTCTCCCGGTGTCGGACTTGATGGAATTTTCCAGATCGCAGAATATGAGTATGGCCGCCTCGCCGAGCCTGCACTTGGCTGACGTCATCTCGGCCCTGACTTCACCGACGTGGCCCTCCGGGAACATGTTGTCCAGTTCAGGGATGGCGTCCCTCAAGGTCTCGTACATGTCCAGGATCCTGAAGAGCTTCTCCGGCGCGCGCTTTGTCGTCGCCACACTCTCCGGGAAGTTGAGGATCTGTACGACCACGCCGCGGGAGAGGCTTCCGTAGAGGCTGGCGGCCAACGACGGCGGCTGCTCAGCGAAGACCGTCTCCGCCAGCTCCCGCTCGGTCGGGAAGTAAACGGCGGCGAACTCCATGAAGGCGTTAATCCACGTGGGGATGATCTCCTTCTCCAGGGGCTCCCAATGCATCTTGTGAATCTCGTCGATGCTGAATTTCTCCGACGCCATTAGCTTGTGCAACCTGTCCTCCAACGCGTGCCTCCTGGCGATGGTGTAAACGTGGCAGCACTCTGATTGGTAACCGCCGGATATCATCTCCCTCCCGATCTTGCTCAAACTGGCAACGGCCTCGTCCGCTAAACCCGGGAACTCCGTAACCGAACCTGCAGGCTCGGAATTGCTTCGGTTCCGAGGATCTTCGATTAGCAGCAACCGGAACTCCTCCTCCAAATACGACATCGCTCGCTGTTGAACGATGCCTATACGGTTGACCAGCCAGTCCTTCCAGCCATTTGCCTCTCCTTCCGGCGAACAAGGTTGCGACGATGAATCGGAGCTCGACCATTTCATCAGATTCGAAATTCGATTCACGGATTCCAGCAACGAGGAATCTTCCTCTGCGGCCTCCCCCCACTTGGCTTCCCCTGTGTCGTACCTCGCCAGCGTCTCTTCAACGAGATCCAAGAACCTGTCGATGGAATCAGAGATCTCCAATGAGACATCCATGGCACCAGCGTTATTATTATTATTATTATTGTCATCATTATTCTGTTGCAGACTCACGAGCAAACGGTCGATGTCTCTTGAAACATTCTCCAGGCTGGGAGGAGGAGTTTCTGGCGTAATCTCAACGGCTTCTTTTTCTTTTTCTTCTTCTTCTTCTCCTTCTTCGTTCTCCTCCCCCTTCGGCTTTCCTTCATGAATATCTGCATCATCCGCAGCCTTTTCGGTTTCGCCGTTCGGTTTAGCGTCGATGTCATCTGTGGCTGGTTCCGCCAACGGTGAATGAGGGGTGTTGCCAACATTTGTGGTCTCGTCTTTGCGATCGAAATAGCCGGAATCCTCATCAGGATTCTTCTCCATTATGGTCGTTGTGACGATGGTTATGGTTTCCTTCTTTGAGAAAACAAAAAGCAAAAAAAGCGTTTTCCAATGATAAATGCCAAGGCATCGGAGAATTATCCGCTTTTTTTTTTTTTTTTTTAAATTTAATTTAAGTTCCATGCGCTTTTTTAGATTTTACGGTTATATATTAATGTATTAATTTAACCTTTTTTTTTTTTCATGTAACACCTCCAAAAAAAGAAAATATTATCGTGAAAAAATTGCTTTGTTTCCCAACTATTTTGTTGTACCTTTTGTCTTCTCAAATTTTCAGGGACCGGTGTTTTGCGTTGCAGGGGTTAAAAAGTTAATAAATTATAAAAATTGATACCTTTGATGAAAAAAAATGTCAACATAATTAATATATATAAAATGGTAGAATACTAATTGATTGCACCTTTAATCAATTTAATAATAAAGTATACTACAAAAGGGAATAAACAACAGGGCTAAAGTTGAATAATAATAAGAATTTAAGTTGAATAATAATAAGGATTTAATTTAAATATACTGACTGTCAGACAATAGAAATAGTGGAAAATGACAATTTATACAAATAACTACCTATTATAATGAGGGACCCACCATGATTTTTCACTTTCTCCGTTTTCTATTGGTTTTAGACTGTCAATACATACCAATTAAACTCTAATAATAATAATAATAAAACTTTTATCTTTAACATTGCATTGAAAATGTAATCTTCATGTAAGACATTGTATCGAAATAAGAATAAATATCAATAAAACAATGAATTCAATAAAAATAAAATAAATAAATATAATGCATCTTGAATTGAAAACATATAAAATTAAAATTAAAAATGTCTTAAATATTTTAGTTGATGGCAACTATTAGCACACTAAAACATTTTAAAAATCTTGTTAATTAAACACTAAAAATAAAATAAAATTTCATATTTATAAAAATTATCAAATTACAGTAAAGCATATATATATATACACAACAGCTTACGGTTGAAATTTGTTTATATTTAATAAAAAAGGACAAAATTTAATTAAAATAAAAATAAATATATTGAAGTTTTTGAAGAAAAAACCCCACCTAGTAACGAAACTTGTCAAGAACTTTAATAAGGTAGATTTATTGTAAAGATTACTTTATTCAATATACTTACGTTGTGCAATTTAAAGAATTAATTATTAATGTACGTGACAATAAAATAGTGTAATGTGAAAATAATGCATTGCTACTTTTCTGTTTAAGTTTCCCGTACCTCTCCCTATTTGTTGAATCTCCAACAGAAGTTATTTCTTATATGTGGTTTTCCTTTAGCCTCCTAACGAATTGACAGGTACATATTTTTTAAAATTTTTTTTGGTTATTGATATAAAATTATTATTTATATTATATTATTTTTTGATGGAATATTTATATTATATCATTATTTATATCAATATGCATTTTTATTATTTAAAATTATTATTGTATTATTTTTATTTTATTAATTTTTATATAATCATTATTATTACATAAACACAATAAAAAGGAAATATACATAATAATATACTAATATGTATTCGTGCAGTAAGTGTAAACGGTAAAAAAAAAAAAATTCAATATTAAGAGTTTTAAATAAATAAATTTATACGTTTTATACAGTTTTATTTAATTTGACAATGACAAGAGTGGATGTGGATCTAACAACTCAAGTTCTGAATGAAGCTTATTTAGGATTACCAACCCGAGTGAGAAGATCAAAGAAAGACTCTTTCAAGAGCATAAAATGCAGAGTTTGGAAAATAATTTAGGTTGGAAGGAAAGACTTCTTTTTAGAACAGGGAAAGAAGTTCTTTTGAAGGCTGTGGTACAATTGGTCCCTATGGTCCAAGAGTGTTTTCGAGTTCCTTGTAGCTTATGTCATGATTTGGCTGTGATGATGTGCAGATTTTTATGGACTTCTGATACATATCAAACAACTATGGAGAGGAACCAAAGGTTAAAAAGCGCATCTAGCTGGGCTACTGATTTTGTAAGTAAGATGTAATATAATTTGTTAATAATGATATGATGTAGTAATAGGGATTGGATAGTAGTAGCCTACTTTTAATAGAATAAACCAGTAACTTTATATAAGGTATGGTACTTAGGTGGTAGTTACTTGAGTACGAATTGTAATTAGAGAAACCCTGGTAGTATAAAAGTGACATAGAGAAACTGATTGTTCGTGTTGTTTTTTCGCTGTGAAGAAAATTCTAAGACAGTACCGCCTCTCTTTCTTGGAATTCTGCGTCTGACTCACAAGACTCAGCATTTGGTGCTTTCGCTGAGTTTGTTTCTTCCAATGCCAATCATGGCGGAAGATACAAGATTGGCACGTCTGTAGTCTGAGCTTAAAGCAGAAATTAAAGAAGTGTGCGAATAACGCTTGACCTTTCAAGTGGATATCATAGATCATTTGGCAAAGATCTTGGACTTCATGGAGATTCATGGCAGCAAACATCAAGATCCTGAGATGAGTTCGAATTGCCCAAATGGCAGGGGACCTACGGAGGACTCAGCGAATGGTTCTTTTGGCTACAATTCATATAGGAATTCAAAGCACGATCTACTGAATTTTAATGGTGAGGATGTGGTGGATGATTGGCTATTTCGTTTGGATTAATATTTTAATCTTGCAAATGGGAAGTGATAAGAGAACTTATTCTTGTAGGATACTGTGCTGCCTCACCACTCATTTACCATTTGATGGGGTATGGACCCAACTAAGTGAGGTTCATATGGGGTCCACATCCAATTCAATGGTGGCTGAATAGTGAGTCGGCACGATATCCCAAAAAAAGTGAGTCCTCTCAATATTCCTTCTTGCAAATATACCATTTAATTTGATCAAAGGATCAAGATAACTTCTTTTCATATGGTCGGCCTTACCTATTCATAGTGTAAGGGGATGGTAAGAAATAAATACACCAATGATTGGCTAGTCTTTATTGATGCCTTGCAGAAATGTTTTGAGTCTGATTTGTATGAAAACCCTCAAGAATCCTTAAAAGAATTAAAGCAAGAAGGTACAGTGGTCGAGTATTAAGCCTAAGTTTGAAACACTATCTACTAAGGTCCACGGCTTGTCCGAACAATGGTTGATCAGTTTTTTTGTTGGGAGATTAGCGGATTATTTGAAGTGTCAACTTTGATTAGCAAAATCAACTTCCTATAAGCTGTTTCTTTTGCACAATTGCAAGAAAAAAACCATGCAGCCTTGAAAAATTCCTTCAAGAATCAGGCTGATTCTTGGTCCATTATGATTAGCCTATGTCTTGGTCCATTATGAATCAATCTCGCCCTCCCAATTTCACCACCTATCCATCTTCGGGACAACATTCTTTGTCTTCTACAAATCCTCAGATTCTTGACACTTGTCTTTCATAGAAATCCAAAACCCCTCTTGTTCCCAATTTGGATGACAACCCCCAACTTTCAGCCATCTCATAAGAGAGCGTCAAAGGCAAGGTTTGTGCTACTACTGCAACGAAAAATATAGCCCTTCTCATAATTGTTGTTATCAATACCTTATCTTATTTTATAAAGATCATTTAGATGATATTTTGCCATCCTCGCCTAAAGAACAGCTTTGGGAGGAATCTACTAAACCAGTACTGAAAGTAAATTTTAATGCTTTTTCTAGAGAATACCATCCTCCACTTTAAGAATGAAAGGAACATATAAGAATTGAGTGGTGAATGTTTGGTTGATAGTGGTAGCTCTTACAGCTTTATTAGACCACATATTGCTGAGAGTTTGGATTTACCTGTGACTAGTATTACTCCTTTTAAAGTTTTTGTGGGGAGTAGTGACTTTATATGGTGAAATGCTTTTAGTCTTGGTGTTCCTATTGCTATTCAAGGCATTTTTTTTTCAAGTTGACCTCTATCATTTGGATATTGCTAGTGCCAATTTAGTATTTAGTCTTTCCTGGATGAGGAGTTTGGGAATAATGACACATTACAACAATTTGACCCTTGAGTTTGTTTATGAGGAAGAACACAGCATATTGTACGTTGAAAACTTACTAAGGGCTGACCCTATTAAAGGAAGAGATATGAAGAAATTGATTGAAAGTTCCAGCATTTCTTCCATGTGCCAGTTCCAATTGATTTCGGTTCAAGAACAACCCCCTCTTGCCGAGCTTCCTTCAACGATAGACAACTTATTAGAACAATTTTATTCAATATTTCAAGAAACTCAGGATTTACTTCCTTCTCGAGAGATGGCACATCATATTGAGTTATAGCCTAGATCAAAACTAGTTCATTTTAAACCATACAAGTGCCCCCACCTTCAAAAGGCTAAAATTGAGCGGCTAGTAGCTAAAATGCTTCACAATGGCATTATTCGTGATAATAAGAGCTCATTCTATTTACTCGTTTTATTGAATAAAAAAAAAGATGGTTCATGGCATTTTTGCATGGACTATAGTGCTTTGAACGCCATTATAGTTCGAGTTGTTTTTCTAATGTCGGTAATTGAAGAAATTTTGGACGAATTTCATGGTGGTGCCACCACTATACTCTCTAAGATTGATTTACATTCTAGTTATTACCAGATTAAGATACCTATTGAGGATATTCATAATATAGCTTTTAGAGCACATAATGGCCATTTTGAATTTTTGGTAATGCCATTTGGCCTAACTGTCGCAACATCGACTTTCTAGGCTACTATGAATAAGGTGTTCTCACCTTTCTTTCAAAATTTTGTGGCAATTTTATTTAATGATATTTGGATCTATAGTCAACCAACGGAAGCTCATTATCAACATCTTAAGGCAGTGCTCGAAAACTGGCACGTACACACACACAGAGACGCTTTTTGCTAAATTTTCAAAGTGTGAATTTTGCAAAACATTAGTGAATTATCTTGGCCATGTTGTATCAACACTAGGAGTACAAGTTGATGGATAGAAAATAGAAGCTATTTCTAATTGGCTTATTCGTACTAATATTCGACAACTTAGGGAATTTCTAGGACTAACTGAGTATTACAGATGATTTGTAAAAGGATATGCTTGTTGGTTTGGCCTTTAATAGAATTACTAAAGCTTTGATGCTTTTAAGTAGGATTCGGCTACTAGTACAACTTTTAAGGCACTCACAACCATTCCTATTATAGCTTTGCCCAATTTTTCAGAGTTGTTTGTCGTGGAAACTGATGCAAGCAACCAAGGTGTCGTATTATCTCTGAAAGGGCATCCTAGAGCAGATTTCAATAAGAAATTATCACCTAAAATGTCAAAAGCATTAGCCTATGTACGAGAACTCTATGCCATTACACAAGCTATAGCCCGATGGAGACATTAGTTATTGGGGAAGCAGTTTCTGATTAAAATAAATCACGAAAGCTCAATTGAGAATGAAGAAATATGCAGACCCAAAAATGGTGGACAAGGAATGTGAAGTGGGGCAATGGGTATGGGCAAAATTCCACTATTATAAACAACAGTCCATCACCAAGAAGCCGAATTTTAAGTTGTGCAAGCGATATTATAGACATTTTCTCATCATAGAACAAGTTGGACAGGTGGCTTATAAATTGGCATTACCTCTAGAGAGATCCATCCAGCCCTTATGTGTCATTGCTAAAGCCATACCATGGACCTACCCCTCTTGCCACTGCTGCTTTTGACACTGCAAGATACATATCAGTCCTTCAACCTCAAGCAATTGTAGCAGAAAGGATAATTATGACACCCAATGGCCTCAACCGTAGGTATTGGTTGAATGGAAGAATGCAACTCGTTAAAATGCTACTTGGGAGGCTTGGGATACATTGGAGAGGAATCAGATCACTCGTTAAAATGATACACATCAAATAGCTATGGAGAGGAATCAAAGGTTAAACAGTGCTCCCTGTGGGGCTACTAATTTTGTAATTAAGATGTAATATAATTTGTTAATAATAATATAGTGTAGTAATAGGCATTGAATAGTAGTAGTGTACTTGTAACAGAATAAATTAGTAACTTTTATATAAGGCATGTTACTTTGGTGGTAATTACTTACGTAGGAGTTGTAATTAGAAAAACCATGCTAGTATAAAAGGGACTTGGAGAAACTGATTATATCATATTATTTTTTTGGTGTGAATAAAATTCTCAGAGAGTACCGTCTCTTTTTCTTATAGTTTTGAGTCTGACCCGAACAAGATTCAACAACTTCGAATATAAATGGAAGGAAAATCCATTGGCGCATAGGGAAAAATGTGCAAAGCAAATTTAGAAGGTGGCCTCGGGTTCAAGGATTTGGAGGCTTCTAGCTTGACATTGCTAGCAAAATAAGGGTGGAGAACCATCAAAAAACCCTTTCTCCTCATGCTATAAGATACTAAAAGCAATACATTTTTTTGACAACTCATTTCTAGAAGCAAATTTGGGGAACAATCTCTCCTTTACATGGAGAATCATTTTAGAAGGGACGAAAATCAAGCTGAGGCCCGAGATTAAAGGTAGGGAATGACTTAAAGATAGGAAAGTCCAATGGCTTCCAAGATAATGGACATTTAAGCTCAAGAACCCGATGAATGAAGATTTAGAGAATCTGGCTGAAGGTTGCAGCAGTGATCAATTGGCAAATCTAAAGCTGGAATTTGGAGGTTTTGCATCAACTATTCCTCCCGCAAGATGTAGAGGTACCTATAGCAATCTCCCATTAAGCTTGAGAAATATAGAAGATTCACTAGTGTGGCATTTCACTCCTAAGACGGAATTTGTTGTTATTGACGTATATAAAGTTGAGATGGATTAGAGAAGACAGGTTGTTAATGAAGGGTTTAAGAAGCAACTCAGATGAGGCTTAGCATTTACTATGGAAGCAATTTTGGAAAGTAATTAACGAACTATTTGGTTTCTATTTTTATTTCCTTGGATTTTGGAAAGAAAATTTTAAAATAATAAAATCCTAATTCTTGCATTTCCCATTTTTACTATTTATTCCACAAAATCTTGGAAAATAGAAAATGAAAATAGATACCAAACGGCCTGATTGTGCCAAATCAAATTAAATCACTCCTCACCTATAGTAAGGATACCAGTTACCACCCTTATTTTTTTCATTTCTTTGATTAGCTTCATGGTTTTATTCATAACCATAGTCATATCTATAGCCGTAGTCGTAGGAGTTTGTCTTACTCGCTCAAAAAAAATGGAAAAAATTGAACTTGTAGTTTAAGTGTATATTTTAAGTTATTACCAATTCCAATTGTTAATTTATTTTTCAACTATTGGTTTTTGTGATATTTGATACATGCTTTGCACACTTTTATTTATTTCGAATATCACGTATGTTTAGTATCTCTGGCATGAATGAAATTTAGCAATTAGAAATGTAGAATAATGCATGTGAAAGATAAGTGGTAAAATTTCAAATTAAATACTTCAGAAGTTTAATATCTTTCCACTCAGCAAAAAAATAAAAAAGTTCGTTTTTTTGGCAGATTGTAGGACACGCCTCATTCTCTATTTAGGATATGTTTGATATAGGAATAGAAATAGGGGAAAAAAATTTATGAACATAAATGAGATCCATGAAATTTTCTTCTTTATTTTTACTCTCATATCAAATATACCCTTATGGACAGTAATAGCCTGATCTATGTTAGATTTGATGTGCACTAATCTATTTAATAAATATGCTAGGTCAAGATTTTCAAAAATCTACTTAGTTAAAAGGACTAGATTAAAAACATAACAAGCCGAGTTATATAACTAAATAATACATATATTATTATTAATAATAAATTTATACGTAATATTATATTATTATTTTATTTTATTTAAAAGTTAAATGCATAAATTATTAGCTTGTTTAAAAAGTTTAAACGTCTTTTAACTTATGGCCTATTAGAGTTGGTTTGATGAGCTTCTAAAATCTTTTCTTAAAAGATTTTTCAAAAAAGTAAAAATTATTTTATGTTTGAATATAAAATTAATATTTAAATATAATATTAAAAAGATATTCTTTTAGTCTTAAACATCTGTTTTATGTTATCAGAAAGATAATTTTTTAGATGACGAAAAAATCTCTTTATGTTTTTACTAATGATACTACATTGTCAAAAAAAAAAAACCCAAATATATAAAAAATAAAATGTTTTTTGAAAAAAATAGATTTTTTTTTCTATCAGAACAATAGTGCCTAAATGTGCTCTTAACCAATTAATGGTAGGGTTAATAACCTATTTAAAGGTTTATTGCTAAATAACTTTTTGGATTATGCCAAACTTTTAAAAACATCAGTTTAAATGCTCAAAAAAGGTCTAATATTAGGTAAATAATAAACGTATGTCAGACTCAAGCCATTTATCGGGGAACAAATCTAATAACGAGAAAGTCTAGTGTAACCTAACTTATTTCCATTTTTGTTTTCTATTGGTCGATTTTGTCAAAAAAAAAAATTGTCCAAAAAAACTAATATAACAAAAATGCCATTATCAAGTACAATAATAGGAATAACGAACTCGAATGCAAAATATAAATGCCCACTTCATATTGGGTCCACATACTACCAAGCTCCTGCTTCATAGACGAAAGTATAATTATTTTTCAAATTATCAGTATCTAAAATTCATTTAATTTTAACTAATTTGATTAAAAATAGATTGACCATATTGTGAAAGTAAAACTTGATAATGTTAATTTTTTTTATTATTATTATATATAAGACTTGAATTTTAGATTTTACTTAAAATAAATAAGTGTCGAATTATTTAAATTAATTAAGTATTGGTAGATCAAAGTATATATGTGAAGCATGTGATTTAAATTAAAATAGTGAAAAAAATGTTTGAGAAGGAATCAGATCCTAGCTAAAAGCTAACTTCAAGATAATTCTTTGATCAACCTAACTACTTTCCTTCTTCTCTAAATACATTTTCATTTTTTTTTTTTTGGAGGGGCGGTAATGGGAACCTTTAACGAGAAATTATTAAATATTCCTAGAGCATATATAAGGTTGTGCTTACTTCATTCTCAAAGTGATATTTTAGCTTTGGTTGATAGTAGGACTTATCATTCACTTATATATTTTATTTTTTATTAATTTAAAATTTAAAAACATGATTAAATGTATAAAGTAACGGTATAACCTGTCACCAAATGGAGCTAAAATGTCACCTTGGAGTGAGTGACCAAGATTCTATGTGATGTTTTAGTTACCCCATAATTTCTTGCCTCATTAATCTTAGATTCACATCCGTGCTGGTTGGTTGAAATAGTTTGATATTTGTTTTGTTTAAACAATGTTTTGAATCCAAATCTAGTAAATGAAAAAAATTAACACTAAAAAAAACTTTATTTATATATATTAGACTAACCCAAGTCAAATGGAATTAGTCACAGTCTCTTAAACTTTGCATAACATTTATTTAGACAAAACAATAAAATAATCACCTGTCCAACTCATGTACAAAACGTACAATGTTTTTCTTTCTACGCATAGATCTTAATCGTTCTGGCTTTTTCTGGTTGTTAGTTTTGTTTTATTTTATTTATTTTGTATTTTTTATTACATGTTGGAGGAACATTGCTATTGTATTTCCCTAAGTCAAACCTCGTTTCTATTATTTGTTATATATAACTGTTTCCTTCCAATTCTCTTCCACTAAAAGTCAGCAACCCGGAGGAATAGGTATTGGTGCTCAAATATGGAGAAAGCAATTCATAGACAGAGAGTTTTGCTTGAACATCTACAACCGAATTCTTCAAATTCATCTTTTCAGCCTAAATCCAGCGATCTCTCAGTAAGTTAATATATCTATCTATCTATACAAATTTTATCTTTTGAGTTTATGTCTTAGCGTTTACAAAATGTGTTTGGCATCTATATGTTTTCAATTTAAGTATGAGAAGTGATAAGGAAACTTATTTTTTATAAGATATTATGCTGATTTACACCCCATCCAATAATGGATGAAGTGTAAGTCGGCACGATATTCCAAAAAAAATGAATCCTCTAAACATTTCTCTTTAAATATATGTTTTAAGCTTTGATAAAGTTGAGATACATGCAGCCTTTCCTAGCCATTTTGGTTGGCCTTTCTGTGTTTGCTTAGGCCCTGTTCAATTAGCAAAAAAACAAAGTTAAGATACGGCACAGATGTGGTTTAAATTAATATTTTTTCGAGAAAAAACAAGCAAAGATTAGTTTTATTTACACATTTAAGTAATTTCCAAAAATAGACAAGAAAATAAAGGCAGCTGCACCTCTATCACGTACTAATTTCACTTTGAGAAATATTATTTTTGCCATTTTTAAAAACATCTTTTGAGAAATATTCTGAAATATATATCCCTTAAATATTGATTGAAAATAAATCCTAATTTTTTTCTCAACTAATATTTAAAAGACACTTCATAATTTCTCTTAAAAGATATCCCTAGAAAATAGTACAAATAACATTACTCTTCCATTTTCTCTCAACTTTTTCATTTATGTTTCCTATTTTCTCTCAACTTTTTCATTTATGTTTCCCATGAAGTGCTTTACAACCCCAACAAATGGAAAATCCCATCAAAGAGTGTTCGCATCCAAACTTTGTACACATACCAATATCAAGATATTATAGATCTTGATCCATTGATATGTGTGTGTGTTGTTTTTCAGGATCGATTTTTCTTTTCCATTTTAGATTACAAATTCTGCATTTTCTTATTTTTGAGTTGGAAAACTAATCTCTAAAATAAAAGAGCTTACATGTATTTCTGCACGTGGTGACTTTCAACGTTTTGCTTATCTGATGCCTACTTTGTTTTCTAATCTTCAAGAGCTTACTTTGAGTGCGTTTGTTTCGTCTTTTAAAAAAAATAATTTTAAAATTTAAATTTTATATATAATTAAAAAGGTTGAAAATTAATTTTTTGCAGAAACTACTCATTTTAACTTCTATATAAATGATTAAAATAAATTTTTTTGAGAATCTGATTATTTTTAAAAAATTATTCAAACATATCAAAACTGATTTTTTTTGAACAAAAAAGTTATTTTTTTGTCAAAATAATCCCAAACAAACACACCCTTTATCTCAATTTGATGGTGAATTAATTATAAAGGTGGAACACAAATGTAACAGGAGATTATGTGCATTCATATGTTCTCTTTAACTTTCACCTCTTCACTCGTTTTAGGCACAACTTTATTTTCTTTCTATATAATCAATTTACTTCCTTTCCCATTATTTCTTGTTAGGCCTCATTCTGTGCTGCTGGGAATTCTTCAAATTTGCAAACAGATGCATCTGAAGATGATGATGTGGTGATTGTAGCGTAAGTTCATTATAATATGGCAATATGAATGTCAACCTATTGTGTGTTTTCTAGTTTACTATTTTTTTAATGACATTATATTAAACCTTTGACTTTAATTTCACTTCAATAACCAGTGCATACCGTACTGCCATTTGCAAAGCTAAGCGTGGGGGCTTCAAGGATACCCTTCCAGATGACCTACTTGCCTCAGTTTTGAAGGTGAATTCCATGATGATAACTAATTAATTGGTTAATGAGAACAAGATCGGAAATTAGCGGCCTCGAAATTGTTTGGGTCAAAATGATCTCAAGCTTCAACCTTTTTTTTATTTTTCCCTTTTTTTTATCAACTTTCTCACTTACAATGTTTTGAAAACCAAATTAGTTGTTAATAATTTTAACATGTAGAACAAACATAATTTAATATGTACAATAGTATTTTAAACAATTATAAATTTATTCTATTATAATTATTCTATGATGTAATATATTGATAAATGAACTCAACATAATATAATAATGCAAATCACCCATTTGATCTAGTGTTCGGTGGGTTTACGTCCCACTTGATGAAGTTGACTTTAAATAGGCTCTACAAAATTTTTGTCTTTTTAGCCCAATTTATTTAACACGTTGAGTTATTTGGTCGATTATATTTTGAAACAGTATTTAATAATTAGCCTAATTACGCAATTGAAAATTTAACTTTAATAACATTAGTTCATTCAAATAAGGTAGTTTAGAAAATTTAAGTTATAACCTAATAATAGAGAATGTGAATAGGCAAAATGGAATGCTAATAGTCCCATCCCATGTTTTGTTATATAAGATAATATTATCTTTTCACTATCACATATAATTCTAATCAAAAGTAAATATATAAAAAAATTAAATTATAATAAAATATTAATTTTTAGTAATTGTTTAGTTATGAGGTTAAAAATTAATATTGAAATATTTATTTTTTATTATAATTATCTTTTATTTTTATATAAATATAATTTATGTTACAAATCATTTATAATTTATTTTATATATTTTAATATTTATGTTTTTAATTTCATAAATATAACATGAGAGGGATGAAAAAAGAAAGAAAGAATCCTTATACATCAAAGTCCAAAGTCTAATCTCACATTTAAATGTTTAACTGAGTTATACATCATTTTGATGTACAAAGGGGCTTTAATAAATATGGTAATAATATATTGGCTGCATCAAACAATTAATTGTCACAACGTAGTATATTAGTTTATACAATCAAGTCTTATACAGTGTTCTAAATAAGCCCTTAAACTTAGGGTTCAGCTGGTTAATAACATTTTTTTATGTTATGATTTTTAGAACTTAATTAGATTAGTTAGGTATGGACTTCTATAGCAACGAATTCATTTTGATATTTAAAATTAGAGTGAATATGTAATTTAGTTCCTAAGACATTTGTGTGATATCAATTTAGTCCCTAAAAGATTTTTGATAGCAACTAAGTCATTGAAAGTTAACATTCAACATCATATTAGTCTTTGAAAGTTGTTTGATATCAAATAGGTTTCTAAAAATTAAAAGGTAATATTACTTTGACCCTTAAAAAATGTATGTGACATAAAATAGATTTCTAAAAATTTCTTTTGAAAAGACTAATATGATGTCATATTTTAATCTTTAGGAACCTATTTGATATCACATTTTAATTTTCAAGGGTCTATTTGATATAAAAAACTTTCGGGGGCCAATATGACATTATATTTGATCTTTTCGAAACTAAGTTGATGTTAGTGAATCTTTTAGGAACTAAATTGCATATTCACTTTTAAAATTAAGAGTGTTAAAAACCAAACAAATGTAATTAAACTCTAGCCGAGTAACAAAAAATCAGAAAATAAAAAAGGCATTGGATTGATTTTTAATCTTAATTTGAAATTTGATCCAATTCAACCGAATTGAAATTTATATACTAAATTTTATAAATAGCATTCTACCTAAGAAATTCTTTAATTACTCATACTTATTTAGTAACTTTCTTATTATATCCAAGCCAAACTTAATTCCCCCTCTTAGATTTGAACATATATTTTATTTTGGTATACATTTTGATAAATTTGTTTGAACTTATATTTATTTTATTTTAATGAAGGATTTAATTTGTATGCATTGTCAGTGTAAAAAAATTTTACAAAAATATCCAATCATGTATTGTCGCGTCAACAAAAATATTTGACTCAACCGCCCATTATCTTAAAAGTTTTATAAACACAAGTATTTGATTAAATGATAATGTAAAACTTTTTTATACTGTAAGTATATGGCAATTAAACTCTTTAATAAATTAGTTTTAATTTATATTTTATATATTTTGATGAAATTAAAGCTTCTTATTTTGATGAATTGTTATATTTAAAATGTCCAAAAAAATAAATAAATAAAATAATCCAAGCCAAGAGTAATTTAAATTAATGGATTAGACTAATTGGATTGATATTAAGCCAGAATCTAATTATATTAAAAATTGATTAACTTTTTTTCTTGAAAATCATTCAATCCCATCAGGGAACACTTCTAATCAGAACCACGCTCATTTACGAGATCTCATACAGGCGGTAATAAAGAAAACAAATGTGGACCCAAGTGAAGTAGGAGACATAGTTATTGGAACAGTACTGGCTCCAGGAGCAGACAGAACAATCGAATGTAGATTGGCAGCCTTCTATGCTGGTTTCCCTGGTAAGTTTCCTTGTGTCTATTTTGCATTTTCACCCTCAAAGTAAATTGAAGTTAACGTCCTCTTAACTGCATGATTGTTGAAAGTTTCCACGAGCAATTATTTCCTAGTCTTTTCTTGCGCATGTTCACCCTAAATCAAGAAAAATACTTATATGGTCCGGGAACACCACATGGTCGTACTCTTGGGCCAATCATGTAAGTATATTTTACATAGGACTTATTACTAACATACAATCTCATACAAAATGCACTTATATGATTAATTAGAAGTACAGTCACATGATACTCTCGAACTATGTAAGTATTTCTCCTAAATCAAAGAGTGAATCGAAGTGTACATTGAACTGTGCATAAGCACTGAGTCAAAACATGATTCATATGAAACTGCTGACTAATTAGATGTAGAACTCACATACTACGTTCTTGGCAACTGTGATGTTCATTACATTCGATGCTTAAAGTTACTATGGATTGTAGCTCAATTTCGAATATATTATTAATACCTTGAAATTTTCATCCAGAGACTGTGCCCCTCCGAACTATCAATAGGATATGTTCATCTGGACTTCAGGCCGTTGCTGATGTTGCTGCTCATATAAAAGCTGGGTTCTATAACATTGGTAAGACCGTGGATTGTTGTTAGCACCAAATGTAGTTCAACTGAAAAATAAATATAATAACAAAATAAAAAATATAGTTTCTTCCATTTTTAAAAGCTGAAAATAAAAGATAGCTACATTTTTTAGTTGGGTAAAGTAAAAGAAATTGTATATGTACATAAAAAGATTAGATATAGTGAGATATGGTAAGAGAAAGAAATAAAGTAGTGCATATTGAGAGAAAAAGTAGGGTGGATTCTACTATCTTTGTATCTCATATAAATATATATCCACACTTTAAGAATTGTGCCATGTATAAATAATATATCTTCGTAATAATAATCACAGCATTAGGGAAAAAGAAAAAGACCTAAAAGCCCTTTTTTTTTTAATTTAGATAAGAGAAACAGCCACACTCACTAACCCCGCCACCTAAAAACCCGAAGGCAACAAATCGAAACTTCCTATTAGAAACTTAAAGGCCCAAATTCATGCACGCCACACTTACGTGGTTCCACCAATAGTCAATAGAGACACTATCCACATACACCAAACTAATTCTAGTGGGGATCCTCTCTGAAGTCGCTGCGTCAATGATTCATTGGTATATTGACAAATTGGGTACGAGAGCGCTTTGACGCATCTATATATAATCCTCTCTAACCCTTTTCTAGACCAAAAGAAAAATGAAGTAAAAAAACACTGATTATAATCCATCAACCACCCACCTATAATTACTAAAATTATTTTATATTATTTTTATTGAATGTCGTGATGGAATAGATTAATTTGTAAATGATTAGTCCACAATAAATTTGTGATAGAAAGTATATTGTGCTTTGTGTCTTATAGTTGGACGACTAACTGTGGACCCAATATTATTGAAAACTGTGACAAAAGAGTTTAGTAACTTAATTATATTATTATCCAAAGGTACCATATCCCTTCTCCAACCCTAACTTAATATATTCAAAAATTGAAGAGACATCGTCATTAAATGTGTTATTCCATTTTTTTTATTGCCCTGTCGATTATGCCAAAAGAAAGAAGGTATAAGAGAAAGATCATGCTCAAGATTGAACACTATCAACCACGACACAAACAACTACGTCTTCATTCATCGCTATTTGTGGATTAGTGTTCTGATATCATGCATAAAGATCTAAGGAATGAAGCTTATGGATATAATATTCTTCGACATTTGTTACAAAGCCTAGATACATGATCTGTAATCTATTTAAATCCATAAATTTTGAAATACATGTATGTATGCCATTACCATGTTTGAAGTTATTATTTCTTGTGAAAATATGCTAAAAGTTGCTCTTTTATGGGAAAACCTTTCTTATTTGGACATGAGAATGCTACAACTTTACTCTGCTATACATGAGTAATACTAATTGTATAAGCCTTTGTTGAGAAAAATTCCCCCAACTTTGCAAATCAAACAAATAAATAAAGTAAAGGAACACCAGAAGATTATCATGGTTCAGCCTGTACATTTTACATTCATGACTTTACAAATTAATCCACTAAATTCAATCAACATTACAATCTTCAATTTTGAAAATCTCTCAAATCCTCCACCAATACAACAATTATTGACAAAGTTGCAAACCTTTCAGCAGCATAATTTTTATGGACAAAGCTGAAAATCTTTCACCAAAGGGCAAAGTTGCAAATCCTTTATCAATGCAACTTTTGAAGACAAAATTGTAAACTCTCTATCAATACAATTTGATCACACCAATCCAATAGCCTAAAGCTATTCTTTTAGAAGGTATCTAAACCAAAAAACCAAAGGCCTTATTTATAGGCCACACCAATTTACATGGCAACCAACTAATTCCACACTCAATCCTAATCATAAATAACTTCCTAATTTTCTATTTTTATCTAGCAAACATTTTTCTCTTTCAAATCTTCTCCAAATATTTTTCAAATTTGATCTTCCTTTCAAATCTTCCTCAAATTTTTTCCTTTTTCTTCAAATCTCCAAATCTCTCTCTCTCTCTCTCTCTCTCTCTCTCTCTCTCTCTCTCTCTCTCTCTCTTCAGATCTGCCAAAAATATAAAACAATCAATAGCAATCTTTAATTATGAATTTGGGTCAAATCCAATAGCCCCCTCTTTGCATTTTGTGTTCAACTTCATGCTATTGCGTTGCATTTATTCACACATTTTCCTTTTGACTAGTGATGGCTACAAAAATTTTGTTTAATTTTTAATTTGATTGCCAACTCTATACGTATGTTTACCTTTCCACGACACTTGCGACAATTTTGCTTGCAGGTACGTGTGTGTTTATGAGTGGCCTTGTTACTTACTAGCTAATCTTCCTACTCTTTGATGCAGGCATTGGGGCCGGATTGGAGTATATGACTCAAGATAGTATCATTACAAGGCTCCGTAATAATAACCCAAAAGTACATATTGAAGTTGTATTTTTCGATGTTCACAAATAATTTCAGACATGGTTTAGTCATCTTGAATTTTTATCATTTTAACAGTTAACGACCGTGGCACAAGCCCGGGATTGTCTTCTTCCTATGGGAATTACTTCTGAGAATCTCGCACAACGTTATGGTGTGACAAGGCAGGAGCAAGACCAGGCTGCTGTAAGTATGACGAATGTATATTTCTGAGAGAAAGATCGTACTGAAACCTTAACGTGGGTGAATGAGTCAGTAAAGATAAACTCTCCTCTATTGTTCTATTTATGTTACTTAGTAATATGATAGTACAATATTACAGTAATTAATTTCATAAAAAAGAAAATAATAAAATTTATTACTCTTATACATATCTCTACACTTGTATTTAAGTTGGAGTATGAAAGTCAAACTATCAAACTTATTATAAATAATAACTAATTAATAAAACTAATAATTAGTTGGTTTAAATAATTCGATACTTATCTTCCTTATATAAAATTTTTGAAGTCATGTCTTGTAAATTGAAAAAAAAAAAAATTACCGTTAGAAGAACTTTATTTTTATAATGGACCGACTTGATTTGAGTCAAATTAATTAAGGTCTAATCAATTTAGACTCTTGAGACACTTAATTAATACTTCTCCAAATTGATAATTTGAATTAATGTACAAAGCTACTAGCAATGCATTCAGGCGAAATCTTTTCCTGGATAATAAAAAGTAGATAGTAATAAAAGGAACCAAGGAATTTGATTTTGTAGAATTAATAGAGTAAGGCATGTGATTATAACCATATAGGCATATGCCTACAGAGCAAAGTGTGTGCTGTTTCAATCATATGACAATTCCACTTAGCAGCAACATTTTGTTAAGGTGTGTGGGCCAGAAAAGATTGCTGAAAGATACTTTGTGAAGACATAAACGTGGCAAAAGGAGAGAATATTCACGTACAATGTCAATGGCTACGGTTACAATAGTCCAAGCAAAAATCTGGATATCGATGATCCAGGAAATAGGCGGTGACCCCCCAAGTCATCAACAGCGGAAGGACGAAATTAGGTAAGGTTGAGTGGATGCTATGGTGCATCTTAGGATTAAAGGTGCACCACGTACCTTGCCATCTTGTGGTGAGGATATAAGGGTTTATCAGTGAAACCAATCATAGCATGGTGCACCATAGTTTTTTCTCATTCTTTCTTTCCTACCGGGAGTCCTACTGCAAGTCGGCAACCACTCAACCACTCTATATTATATTGATAGATAGTATAAAATTATATTAATAGAGTAAAATTATATTGATAAAATTTTTATAATTTTTAAAAAGAGTTTAATTTGTATGCATTGACAGTGTAAAATTTTACACTGTCAACCAATAGAAATAGGGGAAAATGAGAAATCATGGTGGTCTCTCATTATAATAGGTAGTTATTTGTGTGAGTTGGCACTTTCCAGTATTTCTATTGGTTGAGAGTGTAAAACTATTTTACACTGTCAGTGTATTTAAATTAAATTTTTTTAAAAATTAATTTTTATATATTAATAGTATAAAATTATACTAATAGTATAAAATAATTTTATAATATCGATATAATCAAAAAATTTTATCAATATAATTTTACTCTTTCAGTATAAAATTACACTGATAGAGTAAAATTACACTGATAAAATTTTTTTGATTACATTGACAGTATAAAATTATTTTATATTATTAGTATAATTTTATCTTTGTCAGATATAATAATTAATTTTTAAAATATATTTAATTATATTTTTAAATTTTTTTAAAATTAGATATTATATTGACAGAGTATAATTATACTGAAATTTTTTTTATAATTTTTAGAAATTAATTTTTATATACTAATAGTGTAAAATTATACTGGTAGTGTAAAATAATTTTACATTATTAGTGTAATAAAAAAATTTTATCAGTGTAATTTTATTCTATCAGTGTAATTTTACACTGATAGAATAAAATTACACTGATAAAATTTTTTTATTATACTGATAATATAAAATTATTTTATACTGCCAGTATAATTTTACACCATAGACATTTCGTCCAACAAGCCAAAAACTGGCGCATAACAAACTAATCATTGCTTGTCCCTTTTGGACATTTCAACAAGCTAAAAATATTATTTTTTAAATCAAAAATAACAAAACCGGATATCTATCCATGCTCTTATAGTGCACCATACCACATTATATTTGTCCTCTAAATCTCAACCATTCCTTTTATAATATTATTATTTGTACGGCTATAATTCACTGGATCATTGGTGTCCAAATTTTGGTTTGGACCATTGTAAATGCAGCCTGCGTAATATTTGAATAAAAGTACTAAAGACCATATCCATCAAGAAAGCGAAACGTTAGTCCATAATATTTATATATCCATAGACATATGTTGATTGGTGCATAAATACATGAGAAAAGTAATTTATACATACTTACTATTGACATATTTTGACATCTTCTCTCTATCTCTCTCCTCTTCTCTCTTGCTTTTTCATAATTTTTTTTTAAAGCTTTGTGAAAGGGTGTCTACTTGGACATACTTTTAAGTATGTACAAATAACACCCCTCTAAATACATATGGGTTTTAATTACGTAAGTGCTGCACATGATCTTAATTGATAATAGATATATATTAGTCCTGAAATTAATATGTTATTTTGGCATTTACATAACTGAAGTACATATTTATTCGAAGTGCAATAACCATATGTTTGTTACTATATGTAATATATCAATTTAATACTTACATAATTAAAATATATATTTGTTTAAACTATAATCACTAAATGTTAATTAAGGTATCTAAATCACTATGTTCAAATACACAACCCATCGAAAAAAAAACATCAATAAAATTCACATAATAATGATATTCCAAAGTTGTAGGGATTAGGACCTTAGACATCTGTGTGTACTAAATCAAATAGGGATGGAAGTGCAACTTAATTAATGATGTGCTTGGAAATGAACTATGACATGCTTACGAAGCCTAAGGTGACAAAACCCAAAATCTAAATACGAACAACTTGCATAAATATGATAACCTATGAAGTTTAACATAGTAGTATAAGGTAAACTACATAAAATGTACTTTTTTCGTTTACCAAAATAAACTAGGTTTACTTAGTATGAAGTAAACTAGCACAACAGTACCATGATTAATGTACATAAAAATGGAAATAAGGGAACTATTTTACTCCTATACATAGCTCTACATATTTAATATGCTTAGAATCTATGAAAAGATTATCACAATACATAAACTCTTTTAATTTGTGTGATTAGGTTGAGTCTCACAAGCGTGCTGCAGCTGCAACAGTAGCTGGTAAATTCAAAGAAGAAATCGTTCCAGTTTCTACTAAGGTAAGTCCCAACTGCCAATATGAATTCCTTGAAGTTTTCACAGTGTTATTACTACTAATGATCAATTTCCAAAGGTTGTGGACCCTAAAACTGGAGAGGAGAAGCAAATTATAGTATGCGTTGATGATGGTATCCGGCCAAACACAACTTTGATGGATCTAGCAAAGCTGAAGCCTGCATTCCGGAAGGATGGATCCACAACAGCAGGTGCTCAAGAATTTTGTTCATGATAATTTTGTTACTTTGGGAAAACTATTCTTCATAGTAATCTCTTTGCCACTACAACATATTTGAAATTTGGTAACATTTAAAAAATGTTGCTAAATTACAAAAAGTGTTATTATTTACTTTTGCAATATTTTTACTAGTGTTGTATTTAGACCATATTTCTAAAGAGTTTTAACATCACTTTATTATATTTTTAGCAACATTTAAAAATGTTGTAATTTAAATAAATATTTGCCAAAAATTAAATATGTAGTAGTGTGCTTTCTATCTCACTTCTATTTCAACTTTCAGGGAACTCTAGCCAAGTTAGTGATGGAGCTGCAGCAGTGCTCCTCATGAAGAGAAGAGTGGCTCTGCAAAAGGGGCTTCCCGTTCTTGGAATCTTCAGGTACACGATAATGAAGCCAAAAGAAAGAAATTCTGTTTAAGTCACATTAGATGAGGATCTAGACACGGTCCTGAATGTATCATGTAATGTTTACAACACTTGAATGTAGCCATATTCATAGACGCAGGATTTTAAACTCTGTTTATGCTTATTTAGCAGAAAACTACAAAGGAAGTCTTAGGAGCTACACCCCTGAAAGAACATTTTATGTATAAACTTATAAAACAGGCATGTAGGGCAACTATACCATACCTATTTTAATTATGAGATACATATATACGACATCTTGTAGGAAAAGTTAATTAATACAGACAAACATTCATATTTATATACAGGCAATACTTATTTAGTACTTTGTTTGAAATAGCAGATGTCATAAACGATAGATCTTCACAGTTTTGATATAATGAACGCTTGGACTGCAAAAAATTTTCCAAATCTGTATGACTCATGATTACATGGAAATCCATTCAAACATGACCTAAATCGAAGTCATGTCTCTAGTACAACCTCATCATTTGTTTATATTATTAATATAACAATTGGAAATCATTGCACAAATGAGTCCAATTTTGCTTCACAATCTTTGCATCATGCATTCAATTTTGTAGGAGTTTTGCTGCTGTTGGAGTTGATCCTGCTGTCAAGGGTGTTGGCCCCGTTTATGCTATTCCAACAGCACTGAAATCTGCTGGTCTTGAACTTGGTAACATTGACTTGTTTGAAATCAATGAGGTAACAATTTTAGCAGTTTCCAAAATAACTGAAACAACCTGTTTTCTTCTTCTTTTTTTTTTATTTACACAAAGAAGTATAATGAATATTTTATTGAGCAATAAAATGGTGTTGTGCAGGCATTTGCGTCTCAGTTTGTTTATTGCTGCAAGAAATTGGCACTTGATCCCAGAAAGGTCAATGTCAATGGTGGCGCCATTGCTCTTGGGCATCCCTTGGGAGCTACAGGTAAAATTGAGATGTTTTCAGCTAAAAATTTATTGTTTTCTTATTCAACGCAATAGGTTATGCTAGATTGATAAGAGAGGCACCTTGGAAAGATGCATGTGTTTGTAATATTGTAACTTTTATATATAGTCATATATATTTGATCTTGTGTCTAGGACAAGCCACCTCACAGTTGAACAAGTTAATTAATTCTGTTCATGTTTCATGAACCTAATGCTGACTTTTGAGATGGTTACAATTATTGAATTTACGGGCTTCAATTTTGTGTTAGGTGCACGGTGTGTTGCAACTTTATTGTATGAGATGAAGCGCCGTGGCAAGGATTGTCGCTTTGGTGTAATCTCGATGTGCATAGGTGATTTCTTCTTCTGGCCTCATTCACATCTATCGCCGGAAAAACTATTGAGTATTTGTGGGAGATGATAGATTAAGGATACATTTGTTTAAACTTTAAAAAAGGTTATTTTAAAGTTTAAATTTTATATATTTAATAAAAAAGAAGTTGAAAATTGATTTTTTTTTTCCAGAAATCACTCTTGTCAGTTTCTCTAAAAAAATTAAAAACAGATTTTTTTTGATATTCTGTTGATTTTTAAAAAATTATCCAAATATACGAAAACTAATTTTTTGAATAAAAAAAGTAATTATTTGCTAAAATAATCCCAAGCAAATACATCCTAATATATAAAACATACATATAATCACTTTTATTTGACTGAATTCAAAATTAATTCTCGGTGAAAAATGCATATCACGTGAAAGCTGGGAGATTATTAATTGTTAAAAATTCTTTCAAGGTTAATAGGGAAAAATGGTCACTTTGATTGCAGCTGTTATTTTAAGTGAACACTCATAGTCCGGCAGGCGCTTACACGAGAAAGCCTGGTACTTAGAGGGGGCTTGCTAAATAAGTTAGCATATTTATTTATTTATTCGCAGAAAATTAATTGTTTTAGAATAGCAAAAAGAAAAGAACCACAAGGGAAGATTTCGTCACCTATAAAATTAATAGCAAAATAGCAGAGACAGGTGGTCATCTGAAGTAAATATGCGACTGTGCACGTTTATTGCATTTTTCTCCATTTCTTTCTGATCATGAACCACCTTGCATCCCTTTAAGAAATTAGATTAGGCACACATTAGGAGAAAAATAAACAGCTTACTAGTATATGCATGTGAAAGTTTGTAAAGTTACTTATTTCCTTGCTTAATAACATTATTGAAATGCGCATCATTTCAGGGTCTGGTATGGGAGCTGCTGCTGTATTTGAAAGGGGAGACAGTTGAAGAAGCAAGCCTAAAATGGCTAGTAATAATAAGGGTTTATTTACTCAGTGCTTTAAGATAAAATTTTTAAGTTTTTAATATATTAAATGCATTAAAAATTTTAAAAATTTTATTTCCTTGATTTCTTAACCAGTGCTCTTAAAGACACTGGTTGGCAAAACTCTAATAATAATATTTAAAAAAATGCCAAAGGAAGTTTGGCATATATGTCATTTGGAATTTTCTAGTTTGAATTCAGTTTCAATTGAAAGTTTTTAAAAAAAAAATGACATGTAACGGCTTTTGTAATAATGGAAAACAATAAATGTATCCCAGCAAGACTAATTATACTCAACTTGAGTTAAATTAACTGTGTATGTTAGCGCCAGGACATCTTCTGTCTCCTGTGAACGGACCTTAAAATTTATTCGAGCCATCAATTTGTACGTTTAAGGTAAAAGGTTATATCAATTTTACCCTTTTTTTGGGGAAAAAAATCAATTTAATTCTAAAACAACTAAAAAAGTCAATTATCAAGTTAATCCTTCAATCATAAAAATAGTAACGGTTTAATTTCTCCAAAAAAAAAAAAAAATCAGTTTTTTGCTATCATATTAAAAATAAAAACGTATAGTTTTTGCTCAAATAATCATTCCATCCGGGAAGTTTTGCTCAAAAGAATAATTTCAATATCACTTTTTATAATTAATGAACTAAATATCACCTATTTTTCATCAAACAGTAAAATTGTGCGAATTAATTCATTATTTTGATATTTCATTGTTTATTATGCTTAAAATTGTGTAAAAGATAAAATAAGAAAATTTGCAATAAATATTCCATTAAACTATGAGAGTGATAGATAATATAATTAAAAAAATTTTACTTAAGTGATAAATAATTTAAACCGGAGCAAATACTACTTGATTTTTCTTTTATATTCAAATAATGTCATAAACTTCATCAAACGCATTTCCTTCCCTTATTTTGTTTACTTAAGTAGCCACTCAAACACGAAAAAGAAAGGCACAAAGCCATCATAAACTTCTACACTTTAAAAAATCATATTGAATTCTAAAGTTATCATAATTAATCTTAAACTTCTATTAATGTTTCAATAAGTCCTTCCGTCAAGAAACAATTATGTTTTAACATTCATTTCCCATTAGAAAGCTAATATCCACTCGACGAAAGAACTCATCAGAAGATTCGGGATAGTTTAGGGACAACCTTAGAATTTAGTGTGACTATTTGCATAAAAAGCCTAATGTTAAGCAGTTAGTGTGTGACTATTTGCCTAAAAAGCCTAATGTTAAGCACGACTTCATGCACTTTCAGGGAATACAAAATCGTGCATTAAGACATGTAAAGGAATCCAATGATCAATGAACATTTTTCCTCTCCATTCTTTTTGGGTCAAAAGCTAAAAACTCAATACTCATATGCATCCGTGTTCAAGGTAATATGACATTTGCTATCACTTAAGCAATAAGCGGTTAACCAGAAAGCAAAAGGCAAAATGTGAAACGATAAAACCGTTACTACTATTCTCAATTTGTTACCTGATTTTCAATTGGGTTCTCCTTTATGACACTAGTTGATTATGTTCTACCTGGACGCATGAATAAACTTCAACTCTGATGTATAAAATCATATTCACAAATACAAAGGACATGCTTAATAAGTTGTAATTTATGTTTTCCCTATTAAAACCTTCACAATTTCCCGTCTATAGGTCCCCGATTAAATTATATTAATTAAGACTCAAGTTACTGCATCTGAAAGAAATGAAATGATGAATAAAGCAGCAAGTACTGCAATATCATCATAGCAGATTTCATGAGCAACTCCATTGTTGTGATCACCACATCAGATACCAAAATATACCAAATGCTGCTAACTCACCAGGGACACATCTAATGCTTGCTTTCACAGAAGGTAGCTTATAGATGCTGTGCTACAATTGGAAATTCATGAATGGCAAAATGTGAGCTCAATACCCTGAAATTTTAATGCAACTGTGAACCAATCAGTTCAAGCAACAAAATTCTACTATGATGCAATTGCCATCAAAACAACCTATACATTCATATATAGCTTAAAATTTACCTGCATTACAGTTAATCCATCTCAATCAGATCTCTCTAGCTCCCGAAATTTTTTATCCCATTCACGAGACTCATACTCTTGCTCAAGTAAATCCTTGTCAGTGCTATACACAATTTGATCCTGTCCTATGACTGTCTTTTGGGCCATGTCCCGGGCACTGAAAAGCTGAAAGCCAAAAAGAATTGTCTGAGAGATCCTTCAACAATCTTACAGCAGCAAACATCATTTAACAATCTCCTATTCCAAACTTCCTCCCATCCCCCAAACTAGACAAAGGTATAGCCAGAAAGTGCATAAAAATATCAATAATGTTATTTGTAAATGTATTTGGGATGCATTTCCGACGCATTACCAACCTTTTCTTTCGGTTACCAACTTTTTGAACTAAAGTTACCAAATTTTTCAACCGAGTTACCAACTAGTTGCAGCGTATAAATACCAATTTTTTTTCTTAGTTATCAACCTTTTAAACTAAAGTTACCAACTTATTTGACTGAGTTACCAACTAGTTGAATGCAAAATGTAATGCAAAATGTCTTGTAATGTTATACTAGTCGAATAAGTTGGTAACTTTAGTTTAAAAAATTGGTAACTTAAAACAAAAAAGGTTGGTAATGCATCGAATGTGTCCTTTTTGTGCGTTAAAATAACACAACTCTAAACATATAGCAGAACAGAGCATATGGTAGTGATTCACTTATTAGATGTGATCAAATAACCAGCAACTTACACAATAACATTGAAATGAGATGGAATGCACTAAAATAATAATGGACATTTCATTCAAGAAATCATTTCCAAAATCCATCTGTATCTTCACATGGTCAATCAAGTTATAAGAAATACAATATAATACAATGGTAATGTTTTCATAAATTATAGCCAATAGTTATGGAAGTATAAAAACAAGAAGAGAAGTAAGATCTAAAACAGGTGACTAGTCTAATGTTTCCCTTCTAGTTATTCATCTTCCACTAACAGCTACACTCTTTAACTTCAAAGGAACATTTCAATTTTAGAGTAAAGAAGTTTACAGTGAAAATGCTGCATATACTATTGGGACAAGAGGACACTTTCATATATCATACTCAGAATTTTGTAATTTACATGGATGCAAAATGGAAAAGCATACCTTCTGTCTCAGTGAAGGGTCAGGCAATTCAAGTACTCCTGCACACTGCTGCCTAACTTTATTTCTCTTTTCAATGTCAGCATTCCTTTTCCGAATAAAAAACCATCGAACAAAAGGAATTGCAAAGAAGGAACCAGCATAAATCTGCAAATATTAGCATTCAATGTATGAAGACAACAAAGCTAAACCAGTGCTAATAGATATAAAAACAATGATGCACCCTCATTATCAAGAAAATATTTAATGTTAGTGCAAGAAAAGTGCAAAACAGTTGTCAAACTATCAACATGTTTTATTGATAATTTCAAATTTTTCAATACTTTCATTTTATCGCATATTTAATGGCCATAGAAAGGCAAGAGAAGCATTAATTAATGTTCAACAATCAATGTTACCCAGCCACACCAATTTGCTCCACAGTCCAGACCTAAAACTATTTATTTTAATGTTTCAACCCTCAAAACTCAAATTTAAAGTCTAAAATCATGTTTCTCTAAGCAACATCATCATATCATGAAATTATAACTTAAATACACAGCAACACATTACCATCAAATTCTCAAAATTAGTGACATCATAAATAAAAACATTCCTTCAAAAAGATAACATGCAATTACTTTTCTGAAGTTGAAGAACTTATTTGTTTCGAAATGGAATTAGTCATACCTGAAGAAGAGGAAATATGTCAGCCACAAATTTAATGAAGCTACTAGGTGCAACTGCCATATCTCTTTGGATCAATGAAAAACAGAAGTTAGGGCACTGAAACAACATAAGAGAAAAACTAACTAATGCATCATGTGGGGAGCATACTTCAACATGGTTCCAAGAATAATAACTCCAAACAGATTAAAGCCACCCAAGCCAATAACCATTGCTCTCTCCGATGTGCTAGTTTTACTGCAATAGAATAGAACATTCATGCATGTTATGATTTACTAATAAGAGATGGATACCTATAGGTCAAATAAATAAATAAATAACCTGAATTGCCATTTTTTCTCCTTGAAAAACTTCTCAACTCCTCCAACCCAATCTGCCCATCTTCTTCCAACATATTCTTTCCGCTTACTCTTTTGAGAAGCTGTCCTCTGCAGAGATGGAAACCTATATAGGATATTTCCCTGCATAACAAGTAATCTGCAAGTAAGCATACAAAGAAAACAAGAACATAGTACACAATAGTAAATCATTCCCAGCAGAAATCAAGAAATATATTGTATTTTATAGATGAGTGGCAAAAGGAATTATTATCTAAGCAAGAACTGACTGCTTTATGTAAAACAAAATGAATAGTAATATTCGTATGATGCATCCTTATCTAAAGAAATTTTTGAAGTTGTAACAACTGGAGGGTGACAAGAAGGTGCACTTTTACGGACAAAAGTCGAAAGGATAATCATGAAAACACCATTGCAGAGGAAAATGAGGAAGAAGGGCAGAAGTAATTGTGTTTCATTCCACTACATTGTCTCAAAATACCTCCTCATCAACTTTGGGCTGCCCATCGAAGCGTAAAAGCACAGGTAAGATATAGGATTCATCATCCTGGAACCAACCAAAGATACAATGTCAAAGAGTAGGATACTCAAATAAGCATAGAATAACATTATATCATAAAAGATGAGTGAAGCATTCAGCAAACAATAAAAACAGCAATACAATGAATAAGAAAATACACTAGATCACAAGGTCAACCATTTGAGCCTTCATTTAAATTCATTTACTCAAAACACAATTGGGAATCTTGCCACCCTCATGCAAACTAAGGAAAGTTGATCAACTAGGGATAATTACGCGCAGTTTACAGACAAAATTAGCCAACTCAAAAACAAATAACATGCTTTACTGTTTAAAAGTCTCAAAGGAGGGTCATGAATTTGGACCAAATGTGTTGCAAATAAGAAGGTTGGACAAATACATGTGCAGAACAAGCTAACTAATGATAATGCAAATTCAATTTTTTTTTATTTTTCAAGATATCATGTTTGATAGGCCCATCTCGCAAGTTTATTGAAGGAGAGAGATGTATAGTGAGCTGAGTCAAAATGGGCTATGAAAGGAGCTGCAGGTTTTACGAAAGGAGAAATAAGTGAAGAGATGGAGAAATGACACTGAATAAGGAGATATTGACAACAGAGGTGTTTGTTACTGCATGGGACGGCTGGCACAATGCCAATGGAGAAGGAAATTTTGGCATCACACCAGAAAGTGTAGGATGTGATTAAGAATGTGGGAAAGATGAGAAAGAGAGAGGAAAAGATAAATATCATTCTCTAGTTTTGAGGTCTGGTCTAGGAAGAGAAAGTTGGCGCATATTCTCTCTGGGTTTTTCTCTATTATTGCTTTGTATTTTCTGGTTTCAGCAGTTTTTCTCATGTAATACAGAGGACTACCTCTGCAGTCAAGGAGCTATTCTCTATCTTGTGTCTAGTAAACAATCAGTTCTTATCACTGTTAAAAATATAAATTACCTTAAGTTCCTGCATAGAATCTATATCAAGATATGGAGCAAGTTCTTCAGCTGCAATAACACCACCATTAGATGCTATGTACTGCCCAATCTGCACATGAAATGAAGTGGAACAACAATCAGATGAAATAAACATGGTTAGGTGGATGACAAAAAGATAATGGAATAATAAAAGAGAATATATATTTAAAAATACTGAAACAGGGTAGCTTTTATATATATATATATATATATAAGCCTGGACCTTGAATATATATATAAGCCTGGACCTTGACAAGGGACAGAACCAACATATATATTGGAAAAAGTAACCAAAAAAAGAAACAAAGAAATTTCAATAATCAAAGGCAACGGACCACTGACTTTAGTCCTCAATTATTACCAACTTCCATCTCTCTTCTTCAATTCCTTGATTGGGATCACCATCTCCAAATACAAAGGAGAAGACCTATCGAAAAACAATATCAGAATCCTTGTTCTTTGTTAGAAAAGGGAAACAGTTACCAGAAGAGGAAAAACAAAAGTCACTCATTTGCATCACTCACCGATTCGATGAAGTTCATCTTCTCATCATCAGCTTGTAACCTTCGCCTCCTATAATAATATGGATCCCAGTACCTTCAATGGTAAAAAATAGATAATATGTCAATGCCACTGCATTCTCCCAAAGCAACTGGGTTTCTAGTTGCATGAAACTAGATAAGCATGCTACAAATTGATATTAAAACTGAAGAGGAGCAAAAATTTATCTAATTCACTTTAAAGTTTAAACAGTAGTAATTCAACTTACCAAAAATTTTCAAATCAATACACATAGGCTAAGAAAAATGTGGTTCTTATAATGCAAACAAATTTACTAATACAGCTTTCCTGTAATGTATCAAAATTCAAATCTCAAGAGTAAATCAAAAGTTTTGTGGGAGAAAATAAAGGGGAAAAGGGAACCCAATTAAAATTCAAGTAGAGTGCATTACAAACATCAGATATGCATACGCTGACCAAACCAATTTCTTTAAACCTCTCTTCCATCCTCATTATCTGCTTCTCTCTTGTCTTCCTTTCTTTTTACTTTTTCTCTCAGGCTCATGTACAATTCTAAGAAGAAGAATCAAAACTTTCTCGGAAACAAGAAACATACAAGTTTGCAAAACTTTGATTTCCAAAAAATACATGATGCAGGAAGAAAGATATTCAAGCTATTTCGTATAAAATGCAATTCCTACACCATAAGAGAGGGGACAAACTCTTGCACAAAAACCCAAAAATAAAGACAAAAATAATGTAAATAATTACCAAAATAAGTCAACTGGATTAAAGTAGAAAGTGAATCCTGAATCATATGATCTTCCTCCACGTCTTCCACGATTGTCCTCTTCACTGTAATTAAAAAACATTGCTATTGCATTGACATCACAAAAGTTTTCAGGATAAACTATATTTGAAGCAATTTCACATGACATAGATCAACAAGCATTTGGGTGAGTTCATATCAAATTTATCAAGTACCTTCTGCTGCTAGTAACAAGAGCAATTATTGTAGTGTAAACAATAACAATCGATGCAATAAGTGCAGTCCCAAAAGAAACCCTTATCAAGTATTCTCCTGCAGCCTGTAAAAGTCAAAGGTCATACAACAACCATAACCAAGTAACACAATATCATCAACAACTACTAGCAGAGTATATGATGATCTTCAGTACCTTAGCCTTTTCAAAAAAGGGTTCAGCTTTAATCCTAAATGACTTGGCACTGAGCTTTGACCGATAATCTCTCGGAAACACATACAGAATGTCACCTTCCTCAGAAACCTGCAGAGACCATCTTGGCACAATTGTACTACCATAATCAAAAACTTACAAAAAAAAAATAAAAATGCCAAAAGGTAACAAACAAGAGTTTTGTTACGGCACACTCAGGTTCACGGCAACTCTATGCATGTCAACATATTACATATCAATAGACTGACTTTTATAACATCCATTTAGTCATATTTTCTAGCGACAATACCAAAAAGTAGTTGGTCGCATCATAAATGAACTGAAAACTTTACCAGCAAAGTTAGGGTTGGAATTCTAGAACAACCATTTTGTAGAGGGCTTTACCACTATTACTGCCCGAAATCACATAAGCAATTACAAAGAACAAAAATTAATTTCTAGTAAAAATCATAGTCCACGACGCATTACCACATGCCAAATTTAGAGCGAACCCAAGTCTATAATGACACCACTCAACTAACAAATGGCAAAATCATAGTCTACATTACCACGTGCAATATTCACCATGAACTTGAATCTATAATAACACCACTGAACTAAGAAATGTCAATCTCACGCGTCACCACATGCCAAATTCACCGTGAACCCGAATCTCTAATAAAACCACTCATAATTCAACTGACAAATGCCCAGGCAAAACAAATTAACCCCTAATGCCAAACGCCATCTACCACCATCACAATCTCAAACACATGGAACTTCTACATAAATAAACCCCATCTCTTCAAAATTCACAATTCCATTACTCAAACCAACAAAAAACTAAAACAAAGGGAGAAAAATTAAAAAGAAAAGAAAAGAAAAGAAAAGAAAGAAAAACTACCTCTAAGAACCCATCAGTGTCAGCAGCAAGAGCTTGCAGAGCCTTCTGAGCTTCATTCAACTTGAGGCCAGCCTTGCTGGCCACATCCCCAACTGTCACCCTCCCTCCACAGGCATCCACGGCCTCCATCGTCCGCTTCCTCACATCGGACGGAAGCTTATCAGTCTCGACGGCACCGCCGGGCCGGATAACCCGGCCCACGTCGATGCCCGCCCTCACGGCGGGCACCAAAACCCTAGAGTCCCAAACCCTTCTGCTGGGAATGGCTCGGAGGAAGCCCGGGCTTTGCGGGAAGGGGGACGGGCTTCCCGGTGGACTGGAGGAGAGCGGGCGGGAGTGGGAGAAGAGGCGAGAATTGGGTGTGACAGTGAGGCACGTGGAGATGGTCGCCATTTTTTTGGGGATAATAAGGTTTTTCAGTTTTGGGGCATTGAAGAAGAAGGTTTTGGGTAAGTGCGTGGTACAAGAGATGGAAGTTTTTTTTTCTTCCTTTTTTTTTTTTTTAAAGGGAGTTGTCGTGAGATATTTTATGTCATTTTGAAGGAAAATGTGTTATGGGTAATGCGAGGACTCTGGAGATTCTGGTTGCTGTGTGTGGGGCTGTGGGAGAAAAGAAGGAAGGCGGGAGGATGAGGCTTGTGTATTGACACATTTGCCCTTTTGAAGAAGGAAGTTACAGACGTTTGCTTTATTTTTGGGTGCGTTTGTGAGTTCGATTTTAAAGAAGATGTGAGGACTGAGAAGCGACTTGCAAGAGTAAAATCCATTCATAGCTATTTCTCAAATTTCTTCATTTTTATTTCTTCACTTTCAAAATAAAATTTACAAATAGACCCTTAATTGTAAGATGAAGATGGGTTTTACCTTAAGAAGATCAAAACAACTTTTTTTAAACACTGTTTTGATGCCTCCGCCAAACTACGAGAATAAATCTTCTAATGTTTATTCACATGATTATGGAGTGCGACGATAATATAAATAAATTGAAGGATGCAAATAAGCACTTGAAGCAAGATTATGCGTACTGTGCAATTGGCAGTTAGTATTTCCGTCACAATACAGAACTTGCAGATGGATGCCAATTATGTGCAGTTTCAAAAGGAACCATCTTTTTAAAACTGTGACTTCTGCACTTGATAATACACTAGGTAGTGTTTCCTAGTTTTAATATTGTATAACTAGAAGAACTAACCTATGTTTGATAATAGACTAAAAAGAGAGAAATTTTAAAGTACTAAAACTTTTAAAAAAATCAGGTATGTTTGATTTTAACTAGACATACATAACCATCATCACCGCTATCACAACTACAACCACCACTACCATCATCATCATGTATGTTTGATGGCTCATGTTATGTTGGTCCCGAGCTAGTTTGAGAGTTGGTTACTCCCTATTTTAAAATATTTCAATTCACTCTAGAAAGTTATTGCAAAATGGGTGTCGAAAGTTTTAGTTTGCATATGAAGCCTTTTGTAGGGCTGTCCATTAAATCCTATATTATAATAGTGGGCGAAGGCCATTTTCGTGGTGGTACTTCATTTAGGATTTCATTACGATTTGGTTTGTCATCGTCTAGCCATCGTGGCGTCGTCGACGTAGTGATCATTGATCGCCGACCTGTAGCTGATGTCGTCAACGATAGATCAGAGCTCGTGTTAAGGACTTTCGCGAGGGTAGTGTGGAAGGGTGCAATCAGGTTTGCCCTAGTACAAGCTGCACCTTGCATGCTTCTGTTGATAAATGTGCACCATTGATATGTCTATTTGATATTTGGTTGTGGTTAATGTGTTATTGATACTTGGGGGGTTATGGATTTAGGTTTTATTGATATTGTGTTTATGGATTTGATGGTGTCTTACTGCTCGTCTTTTCTGCATTGTGTGTGGTCGTAGAAATAATTTAATGTTCGAATCATTTTGACTGATTGACGTAAGAGATGAATTGATGTATTGTGAAGTTATAGTAAAGAATTAGGCATTGATTGTAGTGGAGTGATAGCATGCAATATTTGATGGGACATTTTTTTTTCCCCCTAATTGTTGCCTTTAATTTATTCTGGTTGGAGAAATTCGAGTTGAAGTTCATAAAATTAACAAAGTTATGTTGTTGCTACAGAAGTGGAGTTCATTGTTCCTCCAGCTGCAAGTGTAGAAGCAGGGTTATTCTACGTAAAGGTTGTTGGAATTTATAGCAAGTGTGAAGATTGATTGCAAAGCTTATTCGAATTTAAATGACAGAGGTAGTACAATAAATACATAGATATTTTTTTGAAGGATAGCATTGATTTATTTAATATTTCTTGCATTGAATTTTCGTCCATTATTTTGTTGCAGACTGTAGTGTTGGATGAGGAGTTGGAGTATGAGGATGGGAATGCCGAGGAGGAGGAGGAGAATCTAGAGAAGGTAGGGGAGAATCTGGACCACGATAATGAGAATGTGGAGGAGGAGGAAGAGGAGGAGATAGGGGAGAATCTGGACCAGGAGGATGATAATGTAGAGGAGGAAGAGGAGGAGTTGGTGGATGAGGAAGACAAGAAGAATAACAGCATTGGTGAACATAGGGGGATTCCACATGACTTAGATGATGGATATTGTGTGGATTCATTTGAAGATATTGTGAGGATAGAGTTTTGGAATTTAGGTGTTGACCAAATTTACAGATTTCATTTTGGTAATCTGGAAATAGCATTTGAATTTTACAACACATATGCAAAGGTTAGGGGATTCAATGCAAGGAAGAGTTAGACCAGGAAGAATAGCAAGGGCCAAGTTGTGAAGAAAATATTTGTTTGTTTTTGTGAAGAATACCACCCAGAAAAATATTTCTCCCAGAAAAATAGAAAGAGTGAGCCAAGAGCAGTGACAAGGTGTGGCTGCAATGCTTGTTTTGAAGTGCGGTTTGTACCAGAATCTGGTAGATGGCATGTTGCATATTTTTTAGAAGATCACAATCATGAATGTCTTGAGCCACGATTTTTTGGAATGTTACCAACTCATAGGAAAATGTCAGAAGCTGATATTCGCCAAATGAATACTATGTTGAAGGTTGGGATTAGCACTAGCCACATTTATCGGTTGTTAGCAAATCACTCTAGTGGGTATGAACATGTTGGGTTTGTGTCAAGGGATATGTGCAATCAAATTGCCAAACGAAGGTGTTGTTTAGCGGGTGATGCAAAATCAGCCTTGAGATACTTGGAATGTGAGTGAGCGAAAATAGTCTTTTGTATTTCAACTATGAGGAATATCCTGATGGAATGCTGCGGCATTTATTTCGGTGTGATGGGAGAAGCCAGGTGGACTACAAATTGTTTGGGGATGTGATTGCCTTTGATGCCGCGTACAAGAACAAATATGAATGCCTGATAGTCGTGTTCTTTGGTGTTAATCACCACAACCAAACAATTGTGTTTGCTTCTGCCCTTGTATGTGATGAGAGAGATGAGACTTATATATCGTTGTTGGAGCAATTTTTGACTGCCATGAAAGGAAAAGTGCCAGTTCTGTGATAATAAATGGTGACCGGGCAATGAGGAAAGCAATATGTACAATGTGGCTTAACACCTACCATAGACTGTATGCTTGGCATCTGATTCGAAATGCCAGAAGCAATATCAGCAATCCAAGGTTCACTGCAAAATTCAAGAATATCATGTTAGGAGACTATGAGGTTAGTGTGTTTTGTCGAAAGTGGTTCGAGTTAGTTGAGGAGTTTAGGGTACAGGATAAGGCTTGGATTATTGACATGTATGAGAACAGGCACCTATGGGCTACTTCACACATTCGGAGGAAGCTTTTTGCTGGTTTTAGGACTACTTCGAGGTGTGAGGGTTTCCACTCAGTTATTGCAAGGTATGTTAAATCGAAGTACAATTTGTCAGAGTTCTTAGACAATTTTCAGTCATGTGTGGTGTATATGCGATTTAAGGAGATAGGGGTTGACTTTGATTCTGTGCGTGGTGTCCCGGTGATGCAAACATGCCTGGAGCCATTGGAGAGGTTTTCAGTCAATGTGTATACATGAATTGTATTTGGTTTATTTCGCCCAATTCTTGTTAGGGCTGGAACAATGAAGGTGTTGGACTCAAAGGAAGCTAGATCTTATATTATGTATGTAGTTTCTAAGTACACGAAACCAAATAATGAATGGTATGTTGACTTTTGTGAGGAAGAAATGATGTTCAACTATTCTTGCTTAAGGATGGAGTCTTTTGGCATTCCTTATGAACATATAGTTGCTGTGCTAATTTACCGGGACATATGCAAGCTCCCAAAATCGTTGGTGTTGCATAGACAGACCAAGCAGGCAAAGGCAGCAATTCATGATGGCGGTGGCTTCTCGTGGGATTCTTTGGTTAATTGCCAATATGCTGCTTTGATGGAGTGCTGTAAGCAAATGGATGTAGTTGCTGCTCCCAAAATTGAGAGATTTCATGAGTCATGGGACCTTGTGCTGAGTTTGTTTGCAGCTTATATTGTCGAGGATGAAGCGGAGCAATGAATGGTTGGGGAAGTGGCTGGCCGTTGTGAAACTGGTCCAAGCAATCCGAGAACTGGTCGGACAAAGGGGCGTTCGGGGTAGGCATCTAAGCGAAAGCCACAATGTTGCAGCATTTGCCGTATGGTTGGTCACAACAAGACATCATGTGCACTCCGGAGGGACATAGCCAACTGTGCAAATAGCGTAAACAGAAGTGGTTTATCCATTGAGGCAGAAGTACAAGAAGATGTATATAGTGAAGATATTTATGGTGAAATGGTAAGTTGTTAGTGATATTATGAGTAAATGTTATTGAAGTTGTCTTCCAAGCTGGCTTGCTAGGTGGTAGCATGTAATAGGTAGGATTTTGTTGGATGAATTACGTTGTGCAGACTTTGTTTACTGTTGGACTATGATATTTGTTTTTAGTATGTTTTGCTATGGGTCTGTTTTGTGTTAGTTTCTTGTTTTGTCATGTTGGATTTATGGCTGGTGAATGTAATCCTAGAGTTGTAGTACTAACTTGTTTTTTAGATTTACTTGCCACTTACTTTCACATGCACTAGAAACTGGTTATAAGGTGAGGTGTTTGTGTGTTTGGTTCAGAAGTTAGAGGTTAATGAATGCTTATAATTTGAGACCAATGAATGTAATAGAGTGGCGAGTGAAATTGCAGCCGAAGTTGGAGGGGGGAGCAGAGTTAGAGAGTTTGGAAAATCTCATTTGATTTGTTTATAAGTTACATATTCTAAATAGTTGTACGTGTCCAATTGGTCTAAAGACCATTTTGTGTTGTATATGAGGAAAAATTCAAAAACACTGGGCAAGTTGGAGACCATGGTTATTGGGAAGCAAAAAGATTAAGAAGTTTATACTTAAGGAGCATATTAGTCGTTTATGTAGATTAGTGGACATTTGGATTACTGTTTTACAAAAAAGCATGTTTGATATTGTGGAAATCATACTATATTTAATATGTGTAATGTTTAAAGGTCCTTATGGCGGTCGAATGCATGACGAACTATGGCACAACCAATATCTGAAGTAGATTCAAGTAAAATTTGAGTAAGCGTAACAAGGACATATGAGTGGATAATATAAAAAACGTATGGCCCGAAAAGGGGTGAGCAAGTCGTGAAAAACACTTGGGCTGAATACATGGACCACAAACCCACAAAGTTGTAAAAGGACTTCCGTCCTGCAAAAAATGCCTGTGCCGACAACATGATTGAAAAACCAACCCACTGGTCACGTCCAAATCAAAGTCCAAAAAGAAAGCAAGGTGGTTTGGAATGAGCTTTAAAAACCAACGAAGTTTTTATTCAGGCGTCTCTTGTATTGTGCATCCTCCAAAATTCTTAAGTCCTCTCCATAACAATTTTTCTATACTGATTGCAGTCCCCTAGCAGCAGCTGCATGGCAACATGTATGTGTGTTTGCTGGTCTAGCAGCTGCACACAACAATGCTCTTTAGTGCACAAATTGGAGTACGTTTTTAGTATTCTATATAGTGTGGGGTTCGTCGTGTTTACCACGCCGGGGACCTTGGGATCGAAATCATGCTCCATACCCATCCATTGCATTACCCAGGCAGCAGAATCTCGACTAATTACATGCATCTAGAAAGTACGTTTACCAGTGTTAGTGAGGCAATCTATCGAAATATGCATGCCAATTTATGGGGCCATGGTTTTAGAGTTTATTACGATCACCTCTGTCCACAATTGGGTATTCCCCTGGGCTCTAGTACACCCCAGTTCATGAAATCCTTTGGTTTAGGTAGGCCATCATTTTTTTAGTAATCTGTTTGCATCATTTGGGACAGCATCTCTCCCTGCGTGCATAAGTTATGGGTTCAATGATTATGTCATATTGTATAGAGTAAAGTAAATGGGATGACATTGTCACGTTAAATTACCAAATGTTGATTGTTTGCCGCCTAGGCTCTATTTGTTCAATTTGTAAGTGAGAGTCAAAATGGTACATAACTTGATCGTCCAAGCAAACAACCATAAGATACCAGTGGCCATTCTTGTTGATGGGGATATATATCTACATAACAAATAATGGCATGAAATAATTATAATAGAATTGTTCGAGTTTTGTCCTACGAGAATTGGATACTGTGAATCGAATGTAAGTCATGCAAAAACGGCAAGTGTGAAAATGTAATTACGACATACATTTGTTGAATAGTGATTTAAGTGTTAGAAAACCTCGTGGCCAGGAATTACTAGAGGCTAATATTACATCGACCCTCTGCTAATAGGCTAATATGAACACAATTAACAATCAAATGGATTACAAGTAAAACACTCACGAAGCTGAGATGAGGAGTGGGCTGCATGTAATGGCTGTCGTAATGGAAAAGCATTTCGTCAAGCGTGTGTCCTTCCAATACATTATTCTACATGGACAAAAGCAAAGGGAAAATTTGTCACCTTTGATTATGAATATTTATGGAAGTGGTTAGTTTAAATTTTTATTTGCTTTTGAGCTTACCGCGAAGCCTGGTGGGGTTGTCCTTATCGTTGTGTGTTGTTGAGTCCATGTGCATTTCAAAGCCATGAATTATAGTAATTACGAAAAATGTTAAGTAGTTAGTAGTTGTTTGAAGATTTGGGTGGAATAGGGTAAAGGAGGTCAATAGCCATATAATTACCTTCTGGGTAACCGGTTTCCCAGGGCAAAGGTGGTGAATATCTTTTCTAGTTGCCGTGGTCTCCCCAATCTTGACAAGGACCTCTCTGTTGGCAATGTAGTTAAGAGGGTAATTTGATTTAGCTGAATAGTAATCAATTTTGAAATTTTTCGTTCGATCAACCATTTACAACCCGGTTTATAGAAAATTGGTTTTTTCACGCAAAATTTAACTTACAAACAAAACATGTTACTGAGAAAACAATTTCATTTATAATTTTACCAAAATAAAAGGATAACGTATTTAATAGGGTAATGGACAACAAGAGCAGTGTATGTGAATTTAAGTGTTTAGGCCAGTTTCTTTAAGTGGGGTCATGGCCTAATAGCCATGGGGAAGTGGGCCTGATGGGCCATCAACTGTGGACAAAAATAGAAAAAAGATTTAACTAAAAAAATTTACATGGGTCCAAGTCGACAGCAAAGACATAGGCACATGCTTGTATTTGGTCTGATCTAAGTCGCATTTTAGGAGTGGGCTTGAATTTGCATTTCATGGCCTGGTGAATTTGAAAATAGGGTACACCAGTAAATACTCATATTGAATCTGGCATAAAAAATTACTAAATAAAATCAATACAAATTATGTGGCTTCATTTTGTTCATTTCGTAATATACCTTCATTATTGAGAAATGGAAAACCATTCTCTCCAATTCATCGCTCTGGTGGACCGCTTCATATGTCGGCGGGGTTTCTTCGACTGTGTGAGTTTTTCCCATCAAAGGTGTATCTTCATGCTTCGAAATCTTTGCCGGCGGCATTGCAGCAGTAGGTGTATAAAAATAATTTCCGTCCAACTGCTGACACAGGTGCCGACGGTCCAGTTGGCTGTAGAAAGGGGGAGTGAATTTTGAGACCAGTTATAGTTAGTTACGTGAAGGTGGGTGATATTTGGGATAAGGTCATAAGCAGCAATTTTTCATGAATTGCCAGTAAGCCAAATTAATTGATTCGATAAAAGGAGTTGCAAATTTTTTTGTTACCTAACGTCCCATTGTGTTAACAATACTGGACTGATTAAAATTGTTCATTCATGGGTCAAGGATCAGCCCAAATATCGATTTGCTCGTCCTAGTCCATTTGTTTTTTCGAGTAAAAATACCAACAATTTCAAAATCGACATTCCTGCTGGGTTAGAATTTATGCACAACATAGACCCCAATAGGCCAAAAGCCGGCATTTTGGACCAACCATCGACGGTGGTCAAATGGGTATGACCAACCCAAAAAACTTTAGGACCAATCCAGAACGACCTTCCCTCATACGGCCGGAAAACTTGGACCTATCCGATATCCCCAAGATAACGGACGTCCAGGGTTATCCCCTACAAAGGTGGGATCAAATCCCCCTTTCTTCTCAACTATTCATCAATATAAAATGGGTCCAATTTCAAGCTATAGGTATCTTTTTCTGACCTCCTCTCACATATTCCTGCATTCACTGACTTGAGCGTCGGAGTCCTTGCAGGTACACCCTTCACCGCCATGGAAACACTTTTTCAAGCAGCTTGAGATCCCATTCTTTGTTCGGAGACTACCTAGGTAACCCACCTCTGAACATTGGCGCCGTCTGTGGGGACTCATGCTGCTTGCCACCATACCACGGCTATGATTGCAACAATGTCTTTGCTCCCAAGAAGAGAACGCATGAGGGCACGCCCCTATGAGCAACAACCAACCATTAATGGAAGGGCGAACAGCCTCTGACTCGGCTTCGCATGCCGGAGAACGCCAGCACGAGCAGAACTCAGCAGCCACCCGCACCATCATCTAGGCTGCGGGAAATGTCGTCGCCTCTAGGGTCGAAATTCGCCCTCAGGCCAACACCGACCCGCTCACCGAAATGTTAACCCTGATGCGGGAGCAGGCCACCCGCATTCAAAGGCTGGAAGAAAACCTGGACCACATGAATGATCAGAACAAAGGCGATGTCAGGAACGACATAGGCGCCACCACGATAGGAGTCTAGATTATCATAGAGGCCGGAGTCCAAGAGAATGAAGTCGCAGCTTGAAACGTCGTCACCATGGAGACTCGCTGCGTGGGAGTGCATCCCACAGCCGTAAAGAGCCTCGGGTGGGAAGTACTCGCCACCATGATGAACATTTCGACATACGACTTCTCCCTCGATACAATGACGAACAAGATAGATGCGGTTCCGAGTGATACGAGGACCCCGAAGACAGCGACAACACACCATTCTCCGACTTCATTATGAGAACGCTGCCTCCCAAGGGGTTCAAGCCCCCACCGACATAGAACCATGCGATGGGAGCACTGACCCCCAGGAACATATGGACGTCTTCAAATCCAGAATGGCACTAGCTGGAGTTTCAGATCCTATCAAATGCCGAGCCTTCCCAATAAATCTGAAGAAAGCTGCGTTGAAGTGGTTCAACTCTTTTCCTCCTAGGTCGATCAATCAATTTTTCGAATTTGCTTCAACTTTCTTGGCCCACTTCACTACCAAGAAGTTCAAGCCCAAGCCAGTCTCCAGCCTCCTCGAAATTCACTAGCGGCAAAATGAGTCACTCTGAGACTTTCTCGAGCGATACAACGCCAAATCTTTGCTTGTCAATGAGGTGCAGACTCAAGCGGCCATTCTGACCCTGCTAAACGGATTACGGCCAAGACCGTTTAAAACTTCGTTGTCCAAAAGACCGCCAGAGTCCCCAGAAGAAATACAAACAGGGGTCGAGAAGTATATCTTTCTCGAAGAAACTGAGAAGGCCACAGCCAACCCCGCAAGGAACCAATCCGATAGGAAAATCGGCAGTCAAGATGAACACCCGAGAAAGGACGTACGCTCCACGGCTGGTAAGTACAATGACTATACCCCCCTCAACATATCAATATCCGAGCTGTTCCAAGAGGTTGGCCAAGTCGAGCGGTTCCCAAAGCCAAAGATCCTTAACATGAGGGCCAACACTAACAAGTCCTTATTTTGTGAATATCACAACGGTTTTGGACACAAAACTGAAGACTACTACGACCTCCGAGATGCCATGGAATAGTTGATAAGGGAAAGCAAATTGGCAAAGTACGTGGCTTCCCAAAGAAGTCCACGAAGAAGGCGGGCTCCCAATCACGGGGACGAGAAAAGAAGGAATCCGAGGAGCCAGAGAACCTCGGAGCCGGAAGGAAATCAAGGCAATGACAGGGAACATATCACAAGGACTATCAACGTCATTGCTAGAGGCTTTGCAAGTGGCGGAACAACAAAGTCAGCCCGGAAGAAGCATTTGCAAGAAGTTCTCAACATTTCCTCTGGGAAGATGAAAAAGCCAGTGCCGACATCTCGGCCGATACTAGATATCGTCTTCTCAAGCTCTGACTTTGACGGCGTGATCTCTGAACACGACGATCCAATGGTGATATCCACAGCCATGGTCAACGCCGAGGTAAAAAGGGTGTTCATCGGTTAAGGAAGCTCGGTCGATATTCTATTCCGAGATGCGTTTGATAAGCTCGGATGAAGTAACGCCGACCTACAAATACACGCGGAGGAGCTGATCGGGTTCTCCAGGGAAAAAGTCCACCCCAGGGTTACGTCACCCTCCACCTAACCTTGGGGGCTCAACCTAAAACCCGGACGATCAAAGTCAACTTCCTAGTTGTCAACTGCCTCTTGGCCTACAACGCCATACTTGGAAGACCACGTTGAACAAGATAAGCGCCATCATATCAACGGCATCCTTGACCATGAAATTCCTTACCGACTAAGGGGAAATTGCTACAATAAAAGTCGACCCGGCCTTGGTTCGGCGATGCTATAACACTAGCCTGGAAATACAAAAGCAACAAAATGCATTATCCCAGGCCGATGCCAGACTCCCTAATTCTTCGAATGTCATGATAATAAACTTGGACGCAAGGAAAGTTGAATGAGAGAGATCCGAGCCGGATGGCGGGTTAGAAGAAATCCAAATCGGGAAGGAAAACTGGAAAGTAGACCTGTTCGCTTAGTCCACTGCCGACATGCCGGGAATCAACCTAGAATTTGTCTCCCATCGACTCTCCGTCTTTCCCGGCTCAAAACCACTTACCCAGAAGAGGAGAAGAATGAGCCCAAATAGAGCCCTAGCAGTCCAAGAGCAAATCCAGAGCCTCCTGGAGGCCGGTTTCATACACGAAATCGAGTATCCGACATGGTTGTCCAACATCGTGATGGTAAAAAAGTCCAATGGGAAATAGCGAATGTGCGTTGACTACATCGACTTGAACAAAGCCTGCCCAAAGGACCCGTATCCCCTGCCAAGCATTGATGGATTCGTGGACACTGCTTCCGGTTTCAGACTACTCATCTTCATGGACGCTTACTCGGGATATAACCAGATTCCGATGTTCGAGCTCAATGAAGAAAAAACGGCATTCATAACCCCAACGGCCAATTATTGCTACAAGGTCATGCCTTTCGGATTGAAGAATGCGGGAACAACATACCAGAGGCTTATGGATAAGGTGCTCGCAGAGTTGGTCGGAGATCTGATGGAAGTATACATCGGTGACATGTTGGTCAAGTCTAAAATTTGACTCGCGCGTCGTAACACGAGCAAATTAAACCGAATAGCGACTATAGTATAGTAGCCAACTCGGATCGTTTCCCAAAGATGAACACACTATTTGATCAGAAAATTCAAGGGGGTTTTTATAACAAACACTTAAAATGCAATACTGAATTCCAAAGCAAATAGAAAACAAAAAGGCTAAACCGAATTAAAATTCTAATCCAAGACACACAAGAAGATAGCAATCAACACTCAATCATTGGATTCAAATGTACATGCACACTCCAATTTGATGATTTATTTTAGATTCAATTGAAACCTCAAATCAAACCTAGCATTCACATGAAAATCTCCATGCATTCAACTAATCACTCAAGCCATTCAGTTTAGAGACCTCTAAAACCGAATTGATTTTGGATTAGCTTCCAAACCAATGCTCTCATCTCATATTCAGAATCGAAATATGAATCACACTCTTGAACAATCGAATCACATATATCAACCGAATTATACATGATTTGATTGACTCTCAATCAACATGCATGAATGAAAACCTCCAATTCAATTACGAGATTAAGAAGAAGAGAAGAGGAGTGAAACCGAAATTGGAATTTCCATGTCTTGATGCACCAATCCTCAAGAGCTTGAGTGCTTCTCTTGATGCCTTGGATCAGAGGAGGATCACCCCTCCATTAATGGAGGAAAACGCAAAAGAGAGGAAGAGAGAAAAAGAGAAAGAGTTTTCTATTTCCAAAGAAGGTCCAATTTACAAAAATGAGAAAAAGAAGGTCAAAAGTCCCTGAAGCATAATCAGAATTTCTATATATACCTCTAATTAAAAGTCACTAATTACTTAATTAAAATAATCCTCTTTTCCTAAGCTAAATTTGGATAGCTCAATTGCCCAATTTGGATGCTTAGAGAGAAAGTTGTGCCCAAAACAAGTTGAGTGGGCTCTCTTAGACTCAGCAGCGACTTCCAACACGTTTTTGGGCCTCATAACGGTTCTTCTTGGCTTAGTGTTCTGAACATAAAATGAAGCCCTGGATGTTAGCTTTCCAATGCCACCGGAATGGGCCCAATTGAGTCCCTGTAGCCCAAGATATGGTCCAATCATTGAAGGCTGCTCAGAAACCGCGCCCAAACGCTTCAGTTCAGTTCCGAGCCCAATTTCGGCTTTAAGATCTCAGAGTTAGCCCTTGCCCTCTTCATAGAAATTGTAGCTCTATCTCTTAGCTTTCCTACAAATCAAGAAGCATAATAAAATGAGGTATAGAGCTCAAGATATGATCTAAACACTGAAGCAGGTCAAACTAACCGAAATGTTGCAAAAATTAACTAAGTCTCACTAAGATCCAAAGAAAGGAAAATGATCTAAACTCAACCAATTAAGTGCAAAGGAGGATTAATGAGACAAGTATGAAGGATAAAAATAGTATAAAAATCCAATTCATCAAATTCCCCCACACTTAGCTCTTGCATGTCCTCATGCAAGACTCAACCTAAAGGAAACTAAACAAGGAAAATACCAAAATCAACTACAAACCAAAGTAGAAAAAAAACTTATTCTCCAATGAATCATCAAAAGTGCTAAGTTTAGGGACAAAGTAGTATGTGAGGCATCAAGAATTTTCCAACAATCAAATCAAATGATCCCCACCTCTCTAAAGTATAAACCAAGCAACATCACTCAAAGTGCAAAGATCAAGTATGAAGAATCTCACAAGATGGTGGGTGAGTGTATGAAACTCACTAACTCTCAAGTGTGTGGGTAGAAATGTTTCACTCAATTCACCTCAATGGATCATGCATTACCATAGGCTTGCTAATCTTCTACTTCTCCACTACTTGCAATCATATGCAACACAAATCAAGAGGGCTTCACTAATGGTTGTAATGGGGTTAAGGTAAGGGTAAGAAAAATAGGGAAATGACAAGGTAGAACCTAAGGCAATAGGAGAAATATTGGTCAAGATATAAGCCAAGTTCACAAATGTGGGGGGTTTCCCAAAGTCATTCCATAACATATTCATTCCCTTCATGAACACTCCCATTTTGTTTGCCCTTTCTTTTTTTTTTTTTTTTTTTTTTTTTTTGCACACTTGCAATTTATGCTTTATTTGTAACCATCCACACTTGCAATTGATGCATATATGACTTTCATTTTGCACCCCCCCACACTTGATCTCTAACACAATAGTGATAATGAAACCAATGTCTCCTATTCCTAAGGTTGGGTAGAATCATGGTTTTCCAAATGGTTTTAGGCTTGTAATGTGCTAGAATCAAAGAAAGAAAGGTCAACAAGGCTCAAAGGGGTTAACAAGGGAATTAATGCAAGGTGGGCTATATGGCCAAGTGGTTAAAAATGAAAAGAAATGCCTCTATCATGTCCATGAATGCATATGAAAATGTAGCCTCAAAGAAGAATTAAAGCAAGTTCTAGAATGACATAAACTATGAGGGTTGACACACAAGAAAGAAAGGAATGGTATGAAATGCAACCATCCAAAACATAGCTCAAAAGCTCACAAGGATAGTATTCATCATACTCAATCCAAGCAAATCAAGATCAATCACTCAATTCACACATTGCAAGAGGAAAAGAAAAAATGAAATCATGTTGGAATTCCATCCACCTCAATATTTAATGTCCTAACTCAACAACCATCAATTCATCAAAGAAGAACAAGAGCAAAGATTATTTCAAGAACAAAAACAAAACCCAAAATGCAAGACTAGTCGGAAAAAATGCACGAGATAAACTAAAACTAATCATCCTCCCCCCACACTTCAACCCAACATTGCCCCCAATGTCATGCAACAGAATAGAATGCAAGGCAATTAGAAAGAAGTAGGAGAGGGAAGAAGAAAACATCCCTATCAAGTATAGGTGGCCGCTAACAAGCGAACCTCCTCAATGGTGTCCACGGATAGCTCCTCATGAAACAGCTTCAGCGGTGGCCATTCACAAGAAAAAACTCTGCCCGTCCCAGGCTCCACAATCTGCACAAAGACCATAGGAAAATCTGAGTAACAATATAAGGACCAAGCCACCAGGAACTGCTTACTGCAGAAAAAGCTTGAGGCGGAGTTGTAGAGAGCACTTTCTGGCCGACTGAGAACTCCTTCCGCAACAACATCCTATCATGGATGAGTTTGGCCTTCTCCTTATACATGCGGGCATTCTCATAGGCCTCTAAACGGATCTCCTCCACCTGAAGTTGGAGCTTTCTATGAAGCCCTGATCGTCCAGATCAAGTTGCTGCAGTGTTTAACCGCCCAATAAGCCTGCGGTCGATCTCATCTGGAAGGTGGCATGCCTTACCAAAGACAATCCTATAGGGGACATCCCCAAAGGTGTCTTGTAGGCGCGGCGATAAAGGCCCATAAAGCATCCTCAAGTCTCTTTGCTCCAGCCCTTCCTCGTCTAATCAACGCTTTCCAAGATCCGCTTCAACTCTCTGGTTGGAAACCTCCGCTTGGCCATTTGTCTACTTGGTATGGGGTTGAGACCTTATGGGTGACACCATATTTCTTCAAAGAAGGTAGCTATGTTCGCTGGGCAGAAATGGCTTCCCTGGTCACCGATGATAGCTTTCAGGCACCTTAACACGCAAAAATATCGTGATCTCGACAAAATCTATGACGACATGAGAATCATCGGTCCGGTGGCCTTGGCCTCCACCCATTTAGAGACATAATCAACGGCCCGCATTATGTAAACAAAACCAAAAAGAAACAGAAAAGGCCCCATAAAGTCAATAATTCTAAACATCAAATATCTCACAAACAATAAGGGTCACGAGGCATCTCATTCTACGGAAATACTACTGCTCTTTCTGGCATTGTTCACAATTCCTACAATATGTGTAGGCATCGCTAAACAAAGTGGCCAAGAAAAACCTGCATCTAAAATCTTCCTAGCAAGGTCTTGTGGACCAAAGTGGCCACCGCAGAAGAGTGTGACAAACTGTAGAAAATAGATGGCATCTCAGGACTCATGCACACAACGCCGAATGACTGATCACTACACATCCTCCACAAGTATGGATCATCCCAAATATAGTATTTAGCCTCACTCCTAAGTTTATCTATCCGATGCTTTTAAAATAAGGTGTAACTCAAAGAAGAACCGTGATAATTAACTAGATCAAAGATACCATAGGTCCTTACCTTGCACCATTTGTAGAAGCCGCTCATATGGAAAGGTCTCACCGGATAGGAAGAGGCTCTAGGGTTCTGGCGCGGGATTGGCCAGGTGATCCGCTACTAGATTCTCGGCTCCACTTTTGTCCTTGATCTCTATATCAAACTCCTCGCAACAAAGAATATCCACCTAATGAGCCTAGGCTTAGCATCTCAAGCTTCTTCAAGCAGGAACTTTATACGATGATCGTAAAAAAACACTTTAGTTCCCAAAAGGTAAGCACGGAATTTATCTAAAGCAAAGACAATGGCTGTAAAGCTCCTTCTCTGGTGGTATAGTTGGTCTGCCAGAGTCCAAGGTCCAGGAAGCATAGGCTATAACATGGGGTATCTTCCGACCCTTCTCTGCGGAAAGAACCGCTCCAATCGCAGTTGGAAGCGCCACACATCGCCAAATGCATACTCCCAGTTCGGTTGAAGCAGGTAGATGAGGTGCCGCCTCAAATGGGTCAAATGCTCTCCTACACTATCATCTAATCGGAAGTCAACCTCCTTCGCAATAGTCTAGATAATGGGAGTGCTATTTTGTGAAACTCGGATGAATCGCTTATAGAAACCTGCATGGCCAAGAAAAGATCGCACTTCCCGACGCATCTGGGGTAAGGCAAGAAGCAATGACATCTATCTTGGATTTATCCATGACAAATACCTCCCCAGAGATAATATGACATAAGACCACACCCTGCCTAACCATAAAATGACACTTCTCAAAATTTAAGACAAGGTGTGATTCAACACATCTACCCAAAACTCTAGCCAGGCTATCCAGACATGCATCAAAAGAAGTGCCGTAGAACAAGAAAAATCATCCATGAAAACTTCCATACGCCCTTCTAGAAAGTCGAGAATATACTCACCATGCACCTAAATGTACCAGGGCGTGCATAAGCCAAAGGGCATCCTCCGGTATGCAAATGTGAATGGACAGTGAAAGTGGTCTTCTCTTGATCTTCCTGGTGCAATATGAATCTGAAAATAGCCAGAAACCATCAAGAAAACAGTAGTTAGACTGACCTGCCAATCTCTCTAGCATCTGATCGATGAAGGGTAGAGGGAAGTGGTCTTTTCTGGTGGCTTGGTTCAGCCTCCATAGTCAATGCAGATTTCTCCACTGCTCGCACTCGTGGGTACCAGCTCACCATCTCAATTCTTCACTACCGTAATACCCAGGTCTTCTTGGGACAACTTGCAATCGCTCACCCACTTGCTGTCTGAAATTGATAAATGATGCCAAAGCAGCCTAGAAGCTTGTCGACTTCTTTCTTGACCACATCCAAGATCGAGGATCTCGCCTCCTCCTGGGTTGCTATTTACCAGTTTCACACCTCTTCTAATCAATTCAGGCATGCACGCAGTAGAGGGCTAATCCCGTATGTCCGCCAATGTCCACCAAAGCCTTCATGTTCCGCCTTAGAATGTTTAACAACTTCTCTCTTGTTCCGCAAAGCAAATCCTTGGCTATGATGAGTGGCACTTCTCATTGGGTGCCAGGAATGCATACTTCAAGTTTTCGCAGGCTTCGACTCCAAGGTAGGTGGCTCTTGTTGAGGTGCTAATCTTGGAATTTGTTCATGCTTTGTTTAATTTCAAAGACTGCAACACATGAAGAATCTTGCACAATGGCATTAGAATCAAGAAAACAAAGGATTCATCCATACATATCGTAAACCGGATCCACAAAATCGATCCGCACCGCACAAATAGAGTCAATAGAGTCACTATATGCGTAATTTAAAACGTAAAGGAATAGCAACTAAACCGTAATTTTCTACAAAGCAGAAAATGCGTAATTTGCACTCTCAATAGCAAGGTTAACAACTTTGAAACCTAGAAACTAAATCACACCGCAGTAGTTCAAGTCTACAAAACTGCACAATCGGGAGTTGAATTAATGTAAATGTAACTAGAAATTTCAGCATGTAAATTAGCATAATCAAATGGTTCAGAATCAATTATGGAGGCATGCATCAATCTCAAGACAAACAACACATTTATCATGAATTCCATCACAATCGTGAATACATTGAAATTCATCTTGAAAGCCTACAATTTACGAAAATCATCCAACAAATGTTCATGCACATTATCAACCAATGAATCAATAATATCTAAGTGAAAACGTATCGCTCTTCCTATGGGAATTTCATGGCATCACACAAGTTAAAATTCACTTTGCTATCTCCAAATTCCATTGACAAGGAAAATGCACGCACATCAATCTTGGTTTTTAGTTTTTAGAAATGGCCTACCTAAGATCAATGTTGGTTGATTAATATGCATGTCATCCTCCATATTCAACACATAAAAATCAAAGTGGGAATATCAATTCATTTACTCTCACCAAGACATCTTCTAAAACTCCTTCGGGTGGGTTGTGCTCGCTGGCTAGTTGAATGACCACTCCCGTTGGCTTGAGCTCTCCCATGTGCAAGGACTTGTAAACCGATGTTACATGACATTGATTGAAGCACCAAGGTTCTAGCATGGCTTGATTGAATTGCTTTGCTCCCTATGGTGCATGGGATGGTAAAGTGCCCTGATCCTTGCATTTAGGTGGAATGCTCTGGCTGGATGATGGCGATACATTCGCCCATGTCACTTTTTTCATTTCCCTTCAGCCTCCTTCTATGAGTGCATAAGTCTTTGAGGAACTTTATGCGATTTGGGAATTTGCTTGATTGCATCCAGAGTGGAATATTAACTTCAACTTTTGAATGTCTCCATGATCTCCTTGTCCAGTTCCGCTTCGCCGCTTCTTGTTTTGTGTCACTCTATCGGGAAGTGGCGCGGGTAATTTCTCACTTTGTTCAACTTGTTTGCTATTGCTTGGTTCCACATAATTTTCTCTTCCGATCTCAGAATCAGATTTTTCTTGTATCATCTTGGTTGTTCGCATAGTCCCAGAATCGTTGTTCAACATCAGAACCTTAAGTTGCTTGCCACTTCTCGAGTGATGGAACGACATTCCTTGGATTGCTCACGATCGGGGAGGAGGTTTCTTTAACCTTGGGATTTCAGCTCACTCACCGCTGTAGCCAACTCAGTGAACTGCGGTTTGCGTACTGGATGCCGCTTCGTTTCTTGGTCAAATCAACACCGCTGCCGTTAAGACCGCCTCACAAGTTCTCGCCAAACTTGGTTCTCGAAAGCTACCGCTTGCGGTCGTCTGGTTTAGCTTGTCATGATATCGCCGCCTCATGTTTGGTCCTGCAAAGATTGTGCTTGAACTGATATTGAAGGCTCTGGCCGCCGTTGGAATTGATTAGTATTACCATACCTCAGGTTTGGGTGGTCTCTCTCCATCCGGATTGTATGAATTGTAGGGGGTCATAATTCCTCCTGCCGCCGTTCTATGGTCGCTGATAAGGCCTCCCAGGAAATATTCCAAAGAATCGCTTGCCTTTCTTTCGCCAGTTTACATTGGTCCTGCTTGCATGACCTGGTATACAAAGAAATTCCACAAAGGCTTGCTGTGGTGGTATGGATTGCCGAGGTCTGCTGTATCGTTACCGCGCCATTTGCCTCACTAAAGTTGTCAACTCATCTATTCCCGTTTCTCCATCCTCCGCCGTTCTGGATTATAGGTATTCACTTCATTCACTCCTCTTGCAGGCACTATGGCTCGGTACCAAATTGTTGAGCATTTTCAGCCATGTTAGCAATCAAGTCCTGGCCGCATGTTAGGGTTTTATCTACCGTGAGCTCCTCCGTAAGCAGCATCAACCATACTTCTATCCATTGGCATCGACCTTCATAAAATAATGAATGAGGAGTCGGTCACTAATCTGGTGGTGACACTGCACACAATTTCTTGAATCTCCTCCCAATATTCATGTAAGGTCTCACCATGGATCCGCCTTATGCCACATATATTCTTTTTCTCGACAAAAGAGCTCTTGAAGCAGAAAGAATTTCTCTAGAAACAACCTATTCATGTCTTGCCAAGATGTAATGGAACCGAGATGAGATAGTAAAGCCAATCCTTTGCACTCCATCAAGTGAGAAAGGAAAAAGCTCTCAATTTAATGTGATCTTCATCAACTCCCCTGGCCTCATGTAGGAGCACACCACATGGAATTCTTGAGATGCTTGTGTGGATCTTCTCACCCACCATGGAACTTAGGAAGCAAGTGTATCAATCCCGATTTGAGCTCAAAAACCGCATGCACTGGGTATTGGATGGCAAGAGCTTAGAAGTTGACATCCGGTGCCGCCACTTTTCAAAGTCCTATCATGATTGTTAGCCATGTTTTCTCGAAGCAACCGGTCGGCCTCGTAACTCAAACGCTGAATTCAGATGCAGACTCACTAAAACTATCACTATGCAAGCTACTACTATGCAAATGACTAGTATGAAGACTATGCACACTACCCCGACTCTAATGAGCCTATGGAATGTTCTATCTATCTCGGAGATCAATATCACACAAATTTTGAGGATTGGACCTGGTCATGCATGATCAGACAGAATTACTTACAATGCAAGAAAAGCACAAAAAATGCAAGAACACAAGAAAGATGTAAAACACTCAAACTAGGTAGAGGAGGGTGGATCGGATCGCTTTAGGATGCAAATGAAGCACAAGAAAGCTCAGGATCAAAATAAGTTGTTTGCTACCTGAAAATTGAATTAGAAAATCGTAAAATCCTAAAAATGAAGAAAAAGTGGCTCATAATGAGGTCTTTTTGAGAAATTAGGTACTAAACCGCCTCCTACTAGCTAGATCTCAAAAAGTTATATGAAATGGACATATCATTTGCATCAATCGGAATTATATGCAAAAAGTTATGCCCTTTCAAAGTTTTGGTCTACTTTTTGTGAAAAGTCACAGCAAATGATGGAAATTGCCAAAATATGTCACCTGACCCTATGGGTCACTTTTGCTCAAGGATGGTGAAACTTTGGACAGCAATCCTTGGTTCCAAACTCCCACTTAGGATCCACTTCGCACCTCCTATTAGTTCTCATGCTCCCCTTTGGTGAATTCTCAGAAAAGCAGTGGTCAAGACTACAACCAAAAGTTAGCAACAATCCTAATATGATTAATGTGGTCTATAGAAGCAAGGAGAGCAACTGCTCTATTGGTTGATGCGTAAAGTGCTATGACAGTACTGAAAATGCTATGCAAGGTGAGGCTAAAGATGCTACCGATATGGATGCACCAAGGCCTATATGAATGACTATTCTATGATGCGAACTCCTATTAATGTCCGCAGGACTCAGAAAATGTAGAATGGAGAGGTTATGTACTAACTAGTCTATGAGCTAGTTATGCAGATGAGAATTTGCCTATAGCTTATGAAGGTTCCTACATTAATGCGAACGCAATGCAGAATGCAGTGCAAGGATAGAAGCTAAATATGCAGAGTGTAGACCACACACAAAGAACATAGAATTGACACTAACACTAAAACTAACAACTCGTAACCATCAAACAAGACAAAATAGAAAACTGCAACAGAGAATTTGGGGAGTTGTATGGATGCAAAACCACAACATAAAACAGATTAAACACTAAAGACTCGTAAATACTACTAATGCAGATTACTCTCAATGCAGTAAACTCAAATGCGTAATATGCACAAACACAAAGAACTCATGAACACAGACACACGTAATCACACATGCAATCGACTCGACACAAGCACAAACAGGGAGTTAGCATGATATTCACAGTATGAACATGATCAAACATAATGTATCATCCCCTGACGTGTAAAATTTGACTCTGGCGTAACACGAGAGCAAATTAAACCGAATAGCGACTATAGTATAGTAGCCAACTCGGATCGCTTTCCTCAAAGATGAACACACACTATTTGATCGTAAAATTCAAGGGGTTTTATAACAAACACTTAAAACGCAATACTCAATTCCAAAGCAAACAGAAACAAAAGGCTAAACCGAATTAAAATTCTAATCCAAGACACACAAGAAGATAGCATTCAACACTCAATCATTGATTCAAATGTACATGCACACTCAATTCGATGATTTATTTTAGATTCAATTGAAACCTCAAATCAAACCTAGCATTCACATGAAAATCTCCATGCATTCAACTAATCACTCAAGCTATCTCGGTTTAGAGACCTCTAAAACCTAATTGATTTTGGATTAGCTTCCAAACCAATGCTCTCATCTCATATTCAGAATCTAAATATGAATCACACTCTTGAACAATCAATCACATATATCAACCGAATTATACATGATTTGATTGACTCTCAATCAACATGCATGAATGAAAACCTCCAATTCAATTGAGATTAAGAAGAAGAGAAGAGAGTGAAACCAAATTGAATTTCCATGTCTTGATGCACCAATCCTCAAGAGCTTGAGTGCTTCTCTTGATGCCTTGGATCAGAGGAGATCACCCTCCATTAATGGAGGAAAACTAAAGAGAGGAAGAAGAAAGAGAAAGAGTTTTCTATTTCCAAAGAAGGTCCAATTTACAAAAATGAGAAAGAAGGTCAAAAAGTCCCTGAAGCATAATCAGAATTTCTATATATAACTTCTAATTAAAAGTCACTAATTACTTAATTAAAATAATCCTCTTTTCCTAAGCTAAATTTGGATAGCTCAATTGCCCAATTTGGATGCTTAGAGAGAAAGTTGTGCCCAAAACAAGTTGAGTGGGCTCTCTTAGACTCAGCAGCGACTTCCAACACGTCTTTGGGCCTCATAACGGGTCTTCTGGCTTAGTGTTCTGAACATAAAAATGAAGCCCTGGCTGTTAGCTTTCCAATGCCACCGGAATGGGCCCAATTGAGTCCCTGTAGCCCAAGATATGGTCCAATCATTGAAGGCTGCTCAGAAACCGCGCCCAAACGCTTCAGTTCAGTTCCGAGCCCAATTTCGGCTTTAAGATCTCAGAGTTAGCCCTTGCCCTCTTCATAGAAATTGTAGCTCTATCTCTTAGCTTTCCTACAAATCAAGAAGCATAATAAAATGAGGTATAGAGCTCAAGATATGATCTAAACACTGAAGCAGGTCCAACCAACTAAATGTTGCAAAAATTAACTAAGTCTCACTAAGATCCAAAGAAAGGAAAATGATCTAAACTCAACCAATTAAGTGCAAAGGAGGATTAATGAGACAAGTATGAAGGATAAAAATAGTATAAAAATCCAATTCATCAGTCCCGCCAAGAAGAAAATCTTTTACCCGACCTAAAAGTCGTATTTGATCGAGTCTGACAGCACAACATGAGACTTAACTCGCATAAGTGTGCTTTTGCAGTAGAAGCCGGCAAATTTCTGGGATTCATGCTTACGCATCGGGGGATCGAGGCAAACCCCAACAAATGCTGAGCAATACTCAAAATGAAAAGTCTGACTACAATAAAAGAAGTATAATGCCTCACGGGAAGGATTGCCTTTCTTTCGAGGTTCATGACTACATCGACCAAGAAAGCTATCCCCCTCTTTTCCCTCCTGAAAAAGGGCAATACTTTCGAGTGGACGACAGAATGTGAAGCTACCTTCACCAACTTCAAAGACTATCTATCCCGCCCGCCAATACTAAGTAAGCCGGAAGTCGGAAAACCCCTATTCCTATCTCTATCTATTAGTGACACTACCGTTGCCGGGGCGCTGGTTCAAGAGGATTTCCGACAACAGCACCCGGTATACTTTATTAGCAAAGTGCTTCAGGGACCAAAGACTAGATATCGAAAGATTGAAAAGGTCGCCTTGGCCTTAGTCATTGCAGCATGAAAGCTTCGCCAGTATTTCCAAGCCGACACCATCATCGTTCGAACTGAAAATCCTACAAAAATCAGATTTGGCAGGAAAGATGGTATCATGGTCTATGGAGCTTTCGGAGTTCGACATCCAATATGAACCAAGGATCGCCATTAAATCTCAAGCATTGCCAGACTTCTTAATTGAAATGGTGGACGAGGCGGATGCCCGGAATCCGGTTGGACACTGCATGTGGACGGAGTCTCCAGCTCGAAGAGAAGCGGAGCTGAGGTTATTCTCAAAAAAGAAGGTGAAATAATCCTCGAGCTCTCCATTAAATTCGACTTCTCGATTTCCAACAACCAGGTCGAGTATGAAGCCATCATCGCAGGCCTCAAGCTAGCAAAGGATGTCGGCGCATCCCAACTTCAGGTATGCAGTGACTCTCAAGTCGTGACTTCCCAAGTCACTAGAGCATACCAAGCCAAAGATGTTCTACTACAGAAGTACCTAACAAAAAGTGAAAGAACTCGTGGAAAAATTCCCTTAGATAGAGTTCCGACATGTTCCAAGGGAAGAGAATGTCAGGGCCGACATCCTTTCCAAGCTGGCAAGCACTAAGCCCGGAGGGAACAATCAGAGTTTGATCCAAGAGACCTTAAAGCTTCCCTCGATATCAGATACCCTCTCGAGATTGTCCGTTGACGGAGTTCCGAACTGAATGACTCCGATCATTCAGTACTTGAGGAATGGAACCAGACCAAAAAATCCTGTCAATGCCAAGAGGCTAGCCAGAGAAGCCTCCTATTACACTCTCATCAATGATCAACTATTCAGAAGGGGGTTATCCCAGCCATTGCTAAAGTGCGTGGGACCGGATCAGGTTCCTCTTATTCTTGAGGAAGTCTACGAAAGATCTTGCGGCCATCACCTCGGAGGAAAGTCGCTTGCATTAAAAGTTTTACGAGCTAGATTCTATTGGCCGTCGATGATGAAGGATTCAATAGAGTATGCACGAAAGTACTCTAGTTGCCAAAAATACGCCACTTTCCACCTCGCTCCTTCCGATGAACTAACGTCGATCATGTCCCCCTAGTCCTTCAGCAAGTGGGGACTCGACCTCCTAGGTCCCTTCCCACTCGCCTCGGGACAAGTAAAATATTTAATTGTAGCAAATGATTACTTCACGAAGTGGATAGAAGCGGAGCTGCTTTCCACCATCATTGCTGCCCAAGCTTGGAAATTCATATGGAGGAATATCTTCACCCGTTTTGGACTACCTGACTCGATCGTTACAGATAACAGAACCCAGTTTATAGATCAGAAGTTCCAATGATTTCTTTCCAGCCACAAGATCAAGCACCACTTTACCTCAGTCGAGCACCCCCAAGCAAACGGCTAAGCTAAAGCTGCCAACAAAGTCATCCTTCGAGGACTGAAGAAGAGACTCGACAAGGCAAAGGGGGCATGGGCCAATGAACTCGGGAGCGTTCTATGGTCCTACAGAACTACCCCGCACTCAACAATGGGGAAACTCCTTTCAAGCTGACTTACGGGATGGACGCGATAATACCAATTGAAGTCAAGGAGATAAGCTTGCGCATCACGTTTCGACCTACAGACCACCACGCACTTCGGGAGGAGTCCGATATGGCAAACGAAGCAAGGGAAATGGCTCATCTAAGGGTGAAGGTGCTAAAACATTGAATCTCTCAAAGGTACAACGCTAAAGTAGTACCCCGGACTTTCGACAAAAGAGAATTGGTTCTCCGACGAGCTAACATCGGAAAACCTCCCGTAGACCATGGGAAATTAGCTGCAAACTAGGAAGGCCCGTACAGAGTTATTGACGTCTTAGGAAAAGGGGTATACAAACTCTCCACATTGTCGGGCACAGAGATTCCGAGGTCGTGGAACTCTTTCAACCTCCGAAAATTTTTTATCTGATGTATATACCACGTGAGATAGTCGTACTCTTTTCTCTACCTCGAATTTTGTCCCACTGAGTTTTCCCGAGGAGGTTCTAACGAGGCAGGGCTTCGTGGGCCGAGCAGTAGCCAGTAAATCCTTCTCGATATTTGCCTTTAGTATTTGCTTTTATATGTTACTTTTATTTTGTTTGATCTAACGTTACTTCATTATTTTTATGTTATTGGCTCTTTCTTTCACTTCCATTACTTCCATTATTTTGCTTCCATTATCTTTATTACACATCACGGTTGATGATTTCAACCCGCCTTAATTCTCCTAAGGGATTGATCACCCCCCAGTCGAGAAAAAAGGACCCCAGTACGTTAACTCGAACACGTAATCTCGAATACGATTAAAGTTTGGAATCAAACCTTGGGTCAATTTACACCGCGCTAAGTTGAGCAAACAAAACCTTAAGTTCTAGCTAAATCCAACTCGGACAAAGTCTAGTTCGGTAAAGCAATAAAGATGCCGCCAATATTCCCTTCAAGGTTTAACTTAGGCGAATAACCGGCGCATTAATTAAACAATGCAGGCAACAAACAAAATAACAACATCGCAACAAATTTCATTACAAAAGGTTTCGACATCGGACAAATATTTGAACAGTCCCTAAACCTAATAGGATAATACAACACAAAAACATCTAAGGTCGAAAGTCTAGTCCTTCGGATCAGCTTCAGGGTCATCGACGCCGTCGTCCTCTTTGGGAGCGACCATGATACGACCATCAACTACAATTTTGTCTAGACAAGCCTCACTGAAATCAGCGTCAGGACAAATAACCTGGCACTGCTCCAGGAGGGACACCTTAATCTCTCCGGCTGACCTAGCCCATAGCTGTTCCACCCGAGCCACCTCGTCCTCCGCTCTCGCAGCAGCCCTCGAAAAATTGGCGTACTCCTTTTGGAGTTCCAACACCCGAGAACGGGAGTCTTCCAATTTCTGGTCCCTCAACTCAAGCGCCCCCTTCAACCTGTTGATCTCATCTTCCTTGGACTTCTCCAAAGCCGACTTCTCAGCTTGAAGAACGGAAAGCTGCAACTTCAAGACCTTTACCTCCTCCACAGCTCAGACACCTAAGGTTATGACCGATTCTGAGTACCTGAGTAAGGCCGCCGACTTTAGCATTGCACGCCCCACCCATTGGAATTTTGCAGCCAAGTTCTCATCGTCACCCTATAAGCGCTCGAGAAGGGGGGGAACCATCAACTCCTTATCCATGAAGTCGGGATAAGAAAAATCCTTATCCATCACGTGGACGTCGGACCGATCCTTCGGTGAACCAAGGGTCTCGGGGTCGACAACCACGGACTTCCCTTTGGCCGCTTTCTTCGACTTTGGTTTCTTGGAAGGCTGGGCCTCTGGAGCCGCCTTATCAAGAACAGAGGTGAACACCGGTTCTCCGGACCCCACTGACCTCAGACTGTTACTCCCATCCCTCTCGTGTGACCTCTTCAATATCCTCCGGCAAAACTCGGCAAGGGCAGACTTCGGAGCCATCTCGTCTGCAAAAGAAACATCAACAGTAAGCATCCGATAGGGAAGGCATAAGATATGCAACAATGACAGAAAAATGACAACCTAAATACTGCCTGGCCTCCCTAGGATCTACACCGAATATGTTCTTTAAGTTCAGATGATTCTTCCCAAAGCATTCGAAAAGGAAGTCGACAACAGCTCTCTCCTCGGGCTTAAGGGAATTCTCCTCTATTTGAGGAGCGCTAAAATGCTTACACCAAAAGACGTTAGATCAAAGCTCCCTCTCCAAGGTCTCCCAAAAGGGAATCGAGTTCGGACACCCGAAAACCTTAAAGAAAACAGGCTTGAAATTATGGAAGTATTCATCATATGGAAGGAATATCTTCTGATTGGCGTGAGCTCAGAAGGATAGCCATCCCAAGGTTAATCCTCCACCGGCAGGTCGAGTTAGAGTGAACAGGAAAAAGAAGGCGTTTAGAGATGGCGTCAATCCGAGATACTCACAAATGATCTCGAAACCCCGAATCATCGCCCAACTATTCAGATGTAGTTGAGAAGGAGCGGCCTCAGTCTGACATAGAATCTCTATTTGAAAGTCGGTAAATGAAATCCGAACTCCTAACTTGGAGATAAGGACATCGTAACACCACATCCACCGAAGCCCCCCTTCAAGGTTAAAGTCACTCACCCTTTCGCTTGGACCCGGAGCCTTCAAATAATACTCCTCCTCATACTCGCCTTTCGGCGAGATAAGGTTCTCCGCTCTGAAATGAGTTAGGAATTCCGGGGTTACGACTGAGGGAGTCCCCAGGATCTCAGGATTGACCCACCGGTAGATAAAGTTGATTTTGGAAGGAAAGGTTAAAGCTCTCTTTTTGGCCATTTTTCGCGATCCCAAACAATCTACACAGGAGATCACTACTATGTTACAAACTCGGAAAAAGCTTAAGTCAAAAACCCCTAAAGACAAAATAGAAACTGAAAAGACAAGCTCCCTACGATGGTTTCCCTCTACGAAAAGCCGCCGATGGGCGGCAAAAGCAAAAACTAAGCAAGCAAAGTAAACACTGAAACCTTCCCAAAGTACGAATCAAAAAGGGATCAGTGGAAGCCAAACTGCCACTGATACACCATCCAACGAAACTATACAAGTTACAGAAGCAGCAAACAAAAGGGGTAAAGCATACCTGTCACTAGCAAGGCAATAGTGGCACGAACGATTGCTTTTCTGTGTCGCTCCTTCGTTTCTCCTTCAAGGTGAGTTTCTTTTGGGCAAGGCGAGAGAAGTGGGTTGCGAAGACATGAAACCCCTCTTATAGGAACGAAAACGCCCTTTGCTGCGCATCTCAAACGTCGCCAAGGGTGCGACCCGTCTTTTCGCGTAAAAGGAATGGGGGCAGAAATGGAAAAAATGCCCCAGTTCAAATGATGAGGCGCTCTGAACGAAGCGCCAAAATAGCACGTGTCCGCTCGGGGTTATCAGATGAGACGAAAGGATGTCACCAGTTTGCGAAGACTCAGGACATAGCCACAGGTAAATGTCAAATCATCTAAATGGCAATCCAAGGTCGGAACGCAGCATGTTAACTCGGAAGTTCAGAAGAACTCGGCATCTGAAGAAGCCACCTTGGACACCGAGTTGGGGGCATTATTCTGGACTATAACGTAGGAGCCCAACTGGCCCCAATGGCTGGGCCCAAATAGATAACGGATTTATAATCCGAGACTATCCCTGACTGTTCATCCGAGTTGGGGCCCAAACTTGGGCTAAACCCTTTGTGCCTGGCGTCGTGGAACGACCTTCCCTCATACGGCCGGAAAACTCGGACCCATCCGATATCCCCAAGATAACGGACGTCCAGGGTTATCCTCTACAAAGGCGAGATCAAATCCCCCTTTCTTCTCAACTACTCATCAGTATAAAAATGGGTCCAATTTCGAGCTATAGGTATCTTTTTCTGACCTACCTCTCACATATTCCTGCATTCACTGACTTGAGCATCGGAATCCTTGTAGGTACACCTTTCATCACCGTGGAAACGCTCTTTCAAGCAGCTTGAGATCGCATTCTTAGTTCGAAGACTACCCAGGTGACCCACCTATGAACAATTAGTTTAAATAATACATAGTATTATTATGAATAAGTAATATAAGATGTTGTAATTAATATTAGTTTTAATTTTTATTATTTATTAACGATTCAGTATTACTATACTTAATAAGATAATGTAATAGTCATTATAATAACTATGGATAATTAAGCATGATATTAGTAATAACTATAATTAGTATTTAATAAGTCATAATAACAATTAAATTAATAATTAATTAATATTATTAGAAATTTTAAGAATACTAAATAATAATTGATAACAATTATTATTTATTGGTAATAATTATTGTATTATTAAATTAGATTAATTTACATTACTTTTAGGGAAAAAGATTATAGCATGAATAATGCAACATGCATAGCATAATTGCTGAAGGGCTTATGAAGACATGGAAGCCTTCTCACACATCCAGCCTTACCACATGTCAGTATTTTGTACGATTGATTGACAACGGTACAGAATGACGTGACAACTCGTGGTGGGGAGAGTGAACCGTATTGAACCTCTGTCCATCTTTTTGTCTCTTTTCGACATTTAGTATGAAAAAGTGGGTCGTAACATGGGTGTGGGTGTCAAATGATGCAGTCATTCATGAGCACTACTCCTCGAAATCGATGCAAAGCAGACAACCTTGAAAGTGGGACACTGTTTCTATTAGATGGAGGGGGTGCGATTTAGGGAGTTAGACAAATGGATCAGCAAATGGCTTTTTTTTTTTTTTAAGAAGACAGTATATATTATAAAAAACCTTCTCGTGGCCCGCATGGACAGGAATAGTAATATTCTTTAGGGCTTAGGTTAACATCTGAAGATGCTTAGCCATGTCAGTGGAAGGTGATAGAAGATAAGCAAGCACAGTATCTTGGCAGAATGAGGATGGAGGTCTGGCCTGCCAAAAGATATGAAGAAGATCTAACATTTGTCCTGTAGTGGTTGCCTGTTGACCCTTCCAAAGGCATGCAGTTATCTCAAGTTTCCCACGACCTCTTTCCATGGCGCGCCAAATAAATATAAATAAGGTAGGCAATAAAAGTTCTATGGTTTGAGATAAATTGCAGCGTTTGGGATCTTACATCGAGGGGGTGATCATGAACAGGGGAAAATACCCATTCTATGTTGTGTTGGTGGGTAGGCAGCCTGGAATATACTTCTCTTGGGATGATTGTGAGAAACAAGTGAAGTGTTACAACAATGCAAAGTTCAGGGGTTTTCGAACATGGGAAATGGCATTGGCACACTGGTGTATGTACGGAATGAAGCTGCCAACACCAGCCCAACCAAGTAATGTGCCTGTATGTCGGAATGAACCTAGCCACGCAAATGAGGCAAGTTCAAGTTCAAGCTCCGAGACCCTCAATCTAGTGCACCAAGTTGGGAACATAAACCTCAGCACCAAGTGCGTTTCTCATGCCGTTGACAATTCATTTATTGCTACAGTTGACATAGGTAAATGTGCATACGTTATATGCTTTTCCGACATTTTCTTAGGCGAAAGCATGCATCACATATTGCTTTTGATTCCCTTACTTGTCATGTGTTTGGGTGAGTGGTGCAGATGTGGAGGTGGTGCCCGAGGGCCATCCCCATCAATTTATCCTAGTGAAGAGCATGGACAAGTGGCTAGCGAGAGTTTGTTACCGGTTGGGCATCCCTAGCCCGGCATATTATTGCGAGGATTACACGTCACCTGGTGGTATCCTTCTCCACAGGTTCATTATGATCTTGGCAAACAACTCGAAGGGGGAGAAGCTGGTTGCATTTGGTAATATGCTGAAGATACCAAGGTCGCACGTGAGGATGCAGCATTTGTAATGCTGGGGGAATTGTTGATTACCAAGCATTTGCGGATTTTGGATTTCAATTACGGAAAGCTTGCAAACTTTGGGGATCGTCTCCTTGAAATGCAGGAAGAGATCTCATCGTTGGCATTGAAAATCAAAAAGCTGAAGGAACAGGTGTTGCGGCTGAAAGGTCGTCGTCATTATCGTGGGTAGTATACGCGACTACAATAATGGATTCATATTGGGCATGTGTTTTGTCTATCGTTATCCGGATATGTTATTTACGTGGTTGTGTTCATTTTGTCCCATGTTTTAAACCCTTAACCTTTGTTCACCGCGTTTGGCATGCTACTATAATCTTGTGTTTAAGAAAGTATATATCCGCTTTGTTCATCAATGCGTGGTTTTAGCTTTTGATAATATATACTGCCTGCAGTGGCACAAGCAAATATTTTTGTATGTCTTCATCAGGCCATATTGACACATAAGGTAAACTAGAGGAGCAGGTAAGTTAAATTCCTTTTTCTTTTACCTCATATTAATTAATTTTGAAATAAATTAAAACAAAATTTTGCTTGTTACATGTGCATCATAGTTTTCACAATTCGTTGGTTGTGCTTCAACATAAAGATTGACAATCAAACTTGTCTTAGGTACTTGTTCGTCTTTGGATGGAAAAAGATTGTGGGCACTTATCACTGAAATTCAATTAAATCATATATGAATTTTTACTATTGTAGTTGCAAATTGAAAATATTGAAATAAATTGTTAACTTTTGTGTAATGTGTCAAATAATGTAATTATGAAAAAATAAATTTATTTCATAAAGCAGCGAACTGATCAAAGCAACACATATTTATGATAGTAATTTGATTTGATTTTATACAAATTTAAACATTTAAAAAGTGATATATTGTCACAACATGTTCAGAGGGAAGCGCGACCCAAAGGCAACAAAAAATATTTTAAAAAATAATCAATCTAGTCGCGACTAATTGTTATTTAATGAAAAAAATCAGAAAAACCTCTTTATTTTGAGAAAGTTTGCTTGTTGAAAATGATATTAGATTCGGAGTCTAATTATGTATAGGAAATGATGAAAATTTAATTCCACTGCACTCCCATTACATCTGTCTTTCAACTCTTACATAGAGCTTTTTATGCAAATTAATCCATAACTCTAAGGATAGTCAGGATGACTCTAAGGCCACTGTATGCTTCTGCATTGCTAGTACTTCATCTCTTTCTTATTTTTTTTTAAATGTTTATAATTATATTATCATTTGTAATTACCATTATTTACTACTATCTCCTATTATTAATAGTTACTTTTATTTCTTATCTTCAACAAAAAGGATAATATATTTTGAAATTGTTGTTACTAACTATAGTAATATATTTTTTAAGTTATTGTTACTAGTTATGCTTTTACTTTGTGTCTATGTTTTAATCATTTAATCAATCAACTAAAGCACATCAACGTAGATATTTTAAACAGGTATATTAACCAGGTTATTCTACACATAATGGTGAAGGTCTATATTAATAGTTGTGTTATATTTAATTGCATTTAATATGAATGTTTTTAAAATACAAGAAGAGATAAACTTATATCGAAATCATAGTTTTAGAGGTTCAGAAACTACAACAAATATGGTATAATTCGTAATTTCATCACTTTCCAATTAATTATTAAATTACCTAAATAAGTTCTACAATTTTATGAGTTATGTTATTTGGACACCTAAAAGGGTGAACACTCCCAACACTTTTTCTCTGTACTTTCTATCTCTATCAATTATATAACTCATTTTACTTTCTTTTATAATTTTTTCTCTCTTTTCTCTGTACATATGCAAGGGTGTCTACGAACCCAGTAATACAAAAAATATTTATCTATTTATATATGATTTTATAAAAATTAGCTCAAAAATATTTTTTACAAAATTTGTAAAATACCTAAAGCCAAAAATAAAAATGGAAATCTCTAACTCCTTTTAATTCCAACTAAATTTATTAACTAGAACGACGTCAATTTATGTTATAAAATTACCATTGTTTCCGTGTTGTATTTTTTTCCATACAACATTATTGCTATAAAAGTATTTTTAATATAAACATTGAGATAATCCGGATCTCGATTACAATGGTGGTAATGTCTCCATAATGCAAGTCCGATCTAATTTAAGATTCTAATGCTTAGCGGGTACAATTTCGTTTCGTGTGAAGATACAGCTACAGCTCGGCACCTTGTGGGGGAAGGCAATATGGTGTAATAATTTCATGCAAATAACAAACAGTTGAGATCAAACCATACTAGTTCGCAAAGCTCTTTATGAGCCCTTGTGAAAGGTAAAGCTGAAAAATTATATGGTCACTGGTTTACCAATCCGATTTAGTTGGGACCGAAAAAGGTGAAGCCATAAAGTAAGTATCATCAAAAAAATTAGATTTGCATTTCAAAACACCACTTTCCCGAGCAATTAGAGTATCAGGTTGACCTCACAACTTGTTATGTATCCATAACCAATGGTTAATAACCTTGTACTTCTATTTCGAACCCTTGCCCCACCTTCATGTATCGACTCCCACTAACTCTTGTCAAACAAACCTCCTCCATTCAGCTTGCATGGTCGACATAATTTTCTTCATGAAAGGTAACAAGTCCTCTACTCCTGCTTCTTCAGTTGGGTTACCCAAATCAATGAAGAAGCAAAACTTTGCTAAAGATTCTATGAGTGCAAGCCCCGGAGATGTCAACAGGTTACGGATCCTCACTCCATGCATGGATTCCAGATTATGTCATGATGCCATTTGTCATTGTTCTCACCATGTGTGCTCTTTCCGTTATGTAGGGTATTACATGAAGACATCCACACATTTATGAGTGAAATAGCGAAGGCTCCTTCCTACGGAGTGGATAATATGAAGGTATGACCATGCATGAACGGACTGGCCTTCAACCTATGTCTTGTTAGAGTTTTTTTCTTAACATAGGCTTTAATCTATGAGGTTTGCTGACTCTATGACATACTCGTCAGGGGATTGTAAGCTGCGAGGGGCGAAAGGCGAATGAGCTCGAAGTGGCCACTGAAGTCATTTAAATGCCGATTCTTGCTGTCGAGGTAAGAGTTTTACATGGTAAAAAAATTATGTCTTTCACTTTGAATGAACCATTTTTGATTTTGTCGGTTGCTTTCTTTCGGTTCTTGTTCCAACAATCGTATTGACTGCATTACCAATTTTTAGCCCTTTATGAGAGACTTCTTTGCTTTCTCAAAGACAAGGTCACTAATTTTTGAAAACCCATAGTCGTTGACAATAGTCAATGGTGCTATGATGCTCTGCCCATAACGTTTGGAAAGGAAAGAAAATGTTTCACTGTTTAAGTTTTCTTCTTCTTCATGGACCACAACTAACTTCAGCTTCTTCGATGTCAGGCAGAGCATGGAAGTCAAACTAGCTGGCGTCCAAACTGCTTGCATGAACTTACAGGCTACAGTTGCATCCCTCCAACTAGAACTAAAGAAGTGAACATTGGGAGAGAAAGAGCCTGTCGCCCCAGTTTCTCTATCAGATCATCCGTGTGAAGCATTGACGACTCATAACCAAGCTGAAAAGGGGAAGCAAGTGGTTGATGTGTAGGCATGTGAGGAGGACCACAAGACAAACATAATGTTAGGGGGAAGTGATCATGAAAACAATGAACGTGGCCATGTTGATGACTCCCCTGCCACCAAAAACATTTGGGACCATTCCAACGTCAACATAATAGGCTTGGACAAGGAAATCCTTCGCCAGGGTGGTGTGGCCAACTACCGAAAGTCAAGTCGATCGAAGGTATGCCAATGGATCAATCATTCCGGTACTCCATAAACATGCATGATTACATATGGTTTATAAAGCTAATAATATGGCCATGTTGTCTTTAGGTAAGGCGGAAGCTATCAGCTACAACAGTGGGTGTCAGAAAGAAGTTATTTGCTTCACCCCCTCCACCGTCACCAAGGCCTCCAAAGATGAGACGAGTTGATAACACTCCACCTTCGGAAAGACCAGAGAGCCAACCATGCAAAGGACGCAAAGCAAACCCCGGTCCAGTTGGAGGAAGTCGGCAACTATCAAAGCAACGAACTGGGGAGGTTATCCCAAAGGTAACGCTGTGAAGCACATGATTAGGTTTTAGGTTGAACTTTGTTTGTTGCCTACGTATTGTAAGTGATCCTTGCCATGTTTGTGTTGGCCTGTTAACGGACCTCAACTACAGGTTTCATCCAACTCCTCATATGTGCCTATCTAAAGAAGAGTGCCAAGTTTGTCTATATGTATTTGGTTACGAGCTCGACACAAGGCCAGGGTTATATGGCATATTAATTCATTTATGTTGTTCCACTATGTCCTTGTAGTTAGATAATGAATTTAACATCCTAACCATCTACCCTAAACATATATAGCAAAATGCTATTCAAGCATGAGGATATGAAGATCACAAGGGAAGCATTCCAGTGCCTGCGTCCCGGAGAGGAAGTCGATCAGCAGGTATAAAAAATAATCACATGACTAAGATTCCTCAACAGCTACTATTCTTCGCCACTTGCCATTTTTAATTTGGAAGTCTTCTAGTAACACTTTACTGGTTGGTTACAGATGATCATGCTTCATGCCCTAGCAACTACCTGTTCACAGAAAAAGAAAGGCAACATAAATACATGGGCAATAACACTAGAGTTTGGGGTGAGTTATGGCTGAACTCACAACCTCACACACACACTGACCACCTCTATTACACCCCTAATAGGAAGCCATTCATATTTTCAATCTGTTGTGTCATGTATAGGAAGATGTGTTGGGTGAGCTAGGTACTAAGCAAACAGTCAAAAAATATGCTGCAAAATGGATGCCACCCACTTCGGACCTTAAATATGTAACTATCACACCCTAAACTGAAATGGCTTTTGCTTTTACGTGTGCCACATTAGTTTAGAATAATTTACTGATACACTGACATACACAAGTTGTCTTCTAAATACACATATATGTGCCACTAGGAGATGATATTTTTCATTGGTTTTTAATGGTGGTCTCAATTGATGAGTGCAAGGTCTACCACCTGGACTCCTATCCTAATCCAGGCAGGTCACGCTCAAAAAATTTTGCTATAAGTGTTATGGTGAGTAATTACTTGAGCTTTTACTTTTCATATATTTTAATTAATGTTTTCATTCATACGATTAATAGAAATTAAAGACATTGGTAATAAAATATATATATCTCGCTCACTGTATCATTAAACCCTAAGTTAAACACATTTTTTTAAATGTTAAACATAGTATATAGTATATATTCTACTTTCTTTTATTTTAGTTTTACATAATTATTATATTTGTCATTCCTTGTTCTCAATGTACGTTGAAAATAAAAGATACTATCCAAAAAAGAAAAATATTACTAACAATTAAGAATTCATCCAACCCATTATCTTTACTTTGACACTATTAAACTGACTTGCTTTCTTCTCAACTTCAACTATTAAGTATATCCAACAAAGCAAGTCGGCCCATTTTTATTTAATTTGTTTTGTTCCCTCCTCGTTGGCCCATTTTTTTCTTCCCATCCATAAACTAAATGACTTTGTCCCCACCTATCTCTCCATCCAGCTAAGATAAGCAAATATATTTCTTGCATAACGATAAAATACTGAACACGTGCCACTATCATGTACATCTAATAGCACGTTCATATATCCCACTGAAACTTATTCTATCCCTTTTTGTGCTACATTGAAGGTAGATGTCATATCCCAATTCTTGTCAACCCAATACAAACACATTGTCATAATGGACAACGAGCGTCCAATTGACAAATGGCCAATCTGTTTGGCAAAAAATGTCCCCAGCTATGGAACTAGGTAACATTTCCTCTCTACTCAACGATACACTTGTTTATCCCACATCAAACTCTTCAATTTTTTAAGACAATCAGATAGTCTCCATCTTTGCTAATCCATTTATTCTTCGTCACCAAAGTAATAGGTCCCAAGTTTGGGTTCTTGACTGGTTAGATATGGAATTTGCATTTCAGCCCAATATATGAGGCCAGGTGAGGATAAATCTTGCATTTTTTCAACTACAGTCATTTATATGTTCAAATTTCCTCCTTGTCTATTTTATATTGTTTTAATTGGTTTTGTATTTCGATACATGGTTGCAAGCTGGAGGAGCTGCTAGTGAGAATGAGGACTATGCTAACATCTATACTAGGCGAACATAATGAAGTGCGAAATATGGTTTTCACAAGGGCTGCAGCACGGTGGAATGCCCTTTTACCATGCTAGCTCATCATGCAAGGCATTGTTATTGGCCCCATCTGCTAATCCTTTATAGGCTGTTCTTTTTGCCAGCTTAAACCCACGCTCAATTGTCAATAACAAAGACTATTTTGTGTTTTAATTCTGCGCCTGCTTTTCATATTTCTTTTATACTTTTGACTGCATTCACTGTATTTTGATGCCTGTTAGGCTAACAAACATCCTCACTATTATCAAAGTTTGTTAGACAAACATCCATTGGTTGCTTGTAACACACCTTGGAAATTCGCATGGCATAGTAATCAGACTATCCAAATACTAGTTATGCAAGAGTATATCCAAATACTAGTTATGCAAGTGAATACTCTTGTGAGGTTTGGGTTGATTTATTATCATTTTTTTTATTTGGTCAAAATTTATTATGATTTCTGCTCCTACTTGTTGTAAATTGGGCTTTTTGCTCATAAACCCAGCATCCGTAAAGGGCTGATTACCTAAAGCTCCAATGTCACTACAAAGTGATTTGCCACAACTATGGGCCATAAGCACCAACTAAGTATGCAATAATATTTTATTTGTCAAAAATCTTAATTTGGGCAAAAAAGGCCGTGAACCCAATGGCCTATTCCATGCCTAAAATGAAATTTACCCTTTCAACCTTCAAAAAAATGAGTACCTGAAGCAGACGCATATCGTTCTGGTTTCTCAAGGAAACCTAACTCTTCAATCCCAAAACTCTATGAAAATCTAATTTCGTAACTCACTTTCGAAACGGGTTACTTGGACAACTTCTGAAACATTTAAAGAAAACCTTTAGATGTAAAAGTTCCTACCTATCGCATGGTCACTGCAACTGTAGAACCACAAGTTGCAAATACTACTGTTAGTTCTTTTCAATTATTGAATTGTAAAGTTAATCCCATCACCAACGTATTAGTTCCATATCTTGTTATCAATAAAATAAAGGAAAATAACCTACACTAAATCTCCTAACTAGAATAACTAGAAACTAAATTTCATTTGCATCACTAGATCCTAAAATGTGGTTTGTGATTGCCTTTTGATCTACCTAAATCAATTTCAACTTCAGCTATTTGTGTAGAAAATAGTAACCTGTGTAGAAAATAGCCAACTTTACACCACTGCACACAATTACTTCTAAATCATAACAACATTTAAGTTAGCCACATTACTGCAAATTTTACATATAAAAAATACACAACAATAAAAGTCCAACATAGCAAATCCCTCCATTCAATTGCGATACCACTAAGTCTAAAATTACACCTTAATAAATACAAATTAAAAAAAGGAACAAAGCCACAAAAGATATGTCATATGCACTAATCTCAGCCTTTTAGTACTAATCGCTGCCCTGACTATGCAAAAAACACGCCAACACATTCCAACTGCCTGGCTCCTTTACATTTGAGCTATACAAGACACAAACACATGATCAAAATTACTCCAAAGTCACTTAATTTAACTGCAAGAATATTGCAAAATCACATCTTCCATACCTTGTGCAACTCATGCATCGCCAGCACCATCACCTAACACCACATGACAATCCTGATAACAAGTACCAATCACATAACATCAACAAATCAACTATCAATCAGTAACCAATGCAACAACACATTCACAACAAGACTTTTCAGTCTCAGCATATGCAAAAAGCAAACAAAAGTATAGACACTTTTATATTGACTTATCATGTCATAGTTGTCAAATTCATTAGCTTCATCAACCTCATCCTCATGCTCATCAGCATCAGCCCCACCACCAACTTGGTTCCCATCATTGTCACAAGTTCCTTGGTTTGAAGTGTTTCGGCCCTCCATACAATTCCTTTGATTATGACCTTCTCCCCTACATAGGCTACATCGGACTATGTGCTTTTTCCTTCCACTCTTTTTTAATGGGATTACTCCACATCCTTTAGCCCTAACAATTATGGGGTCTTTAACAAAGCATTGCGAACTCTATCCTCCCAATTGTGATGATAAAATTTGCTCTTTATACTTTGCAAAAAGCTAGGCTTTTCTATTCGCACACCAATCCATGACATCATTGTAGTCATCCAGACCTCGACATGCTACATTGGTTAGCTCTTGAAAACTATCATTCATGGAAACTACACGTGCCACATAGCAACTATCACTGAATGAAGATCTTTCTACATTTGGCACAACAACTCCTTCCTTTGCTTTCATAGTCCATCTTTTCAATACCAAGCATTCTGGCAGCTCTTCAAAATCAAGATATACCAGAATATTAATTATATGAACACATGGAACACCAAATGAGTCCATACGTTGGCAAGAACATCTAAAGTTGGTGCTGCTAGGCCGATAGGAGACTGGCATGTCTTACTAGGGTCACAGTATTTACTAAGAATAAAAATAACTGCTAATGCTGTTTCTCTCCATGACACTATCTTAACAGTCAAAGCCTTCAACAATAAAGATCGAAATCTGTAGCACACCTCCCTACTATACACTGACGCAGCTGACCGCTTCAATGCTTACAACTGTGTTTGCATAACAGGAAAGCCCTCTAAAGGCTTGCAGTCTGCTTCAACTTCATTATTACGCATGCCATCCAACCAACGGTCATAATGCTACACGAATTCCATCAAGCTATACCTAGCTTCCACATACCTACCAACTTGTGAATGTAGTGCCTCATACCTTGACATTGTCCTCAACTCGACAAAAAAATTCCCTCTCATGTGTGCAGTGGCCCACATAGCTCTCTTCTCATACATTTCTTCAACCCAACTATTTTCTTCGACTCCAAAGTTTTTCACCAGTGCAGCCCACCTATCTTCAAATTCATCAACCTCGTAGTCCCCTAACATACACTTCCTAAACTCTTGAGTGAACTTCGGCTTAGACACATGCACTATTGCATTCCTTAGCAAGTGCCAGCCACACAAACGATGATGTGCATCTGGTAGAACTCTTCTAATAACATTCCTCATTGCCTTGTGTCCATTAGTAATTATCGACTTCGGCTGTTTTCCTTTCATCACATCCATTAACTTCTCCAGTACCCATACATAAGTTTCTTCAATTTCATCAGACACAATTGCACTACCAAAAACAAAGTTTGAATGTGGTGATTCACCCCTGAGAAAACAACCAAAAGACACTTATATTTATTCTGCCTATATGTGGCATCGAAAGCCAACACATCGCCAAACACTTGATAGTCTACTTGACCTCTCCCATCAGCCCAAAACCAGTGCTGCAATATATGTTTCTCATCCACCTCATGCCTTGAATACATTATTGGATCTTTCAATGACAACTTCTCGAGGTGTTTTATAGCACTTGTGGCATCTCCTTCTACCATTTGTCGCCGTTTTTTGATTTGGTTATACATCCCCCTTCTTCAGAATCTAACCTTCTCATACCTAGCGGATTGAGTTGCAAAATAACCATAGATTTTTGGAGTACTAATACCGGCATCTCTCATACTATTCATCTTCAACACAACACCCTCACCTATTTTTCTATGTGATCTAAGCAACCCACAAAACTTTGGACTCAATAACTCATGATTGTGATCATCAGCAAATAATGAAACATATCACCGTGTACTCAAACTGTTGATGTGTACACGCATCTCTGCTTGGCATCCACACCGAGTTAGTGGTTTAGGCTCCCTTTTCCACTCAATCCTCTCTAAGTGTTTTGCCTCTCGAAAACCTTGTCTTGAACAAACAAATGCTTGCCATAGTATACTATCATTCACACTTCTTCCCACTTTATGCCGCTGAATCCCAAAACCATTCATTTTTCCATAAACATTATAAAATGAATGTGCCACGTCCAAACTGCCAAATTCATATTTTTTAACCCTATCCCAACTCAACGATTGAAAGTCAACTCCACGAACACTATCAACACTTTCAACAAAGAACTTATCAACCTTCTCAACTGCATCGCCTTCACCACTAACTGCCAATCCTTCAATTCCCTTCAAGAAAGAGAAAAAAGAAATAAGAAAAAATCAAAGTTAGCCATCACTAAGAATGACCTAACATTACCTTTATCACGGTTAAAATTGATTATCCATTATTTACCTCCGTCAACATGTTGCTCAGCTAGTTCGAAGACGATCCTTTGACATCTTCAGCCATTTTTTCGTCTCCTAATTATTGCTTTTGCACTCCATATATCAAGCTACTGGATCTACTTTCTACATTGCAAAATTTTGCCATCAATTCCCTATCTAATCAAATTCAACTTATGCATAACTCGCACAACCACACACCACACAATTGCTCCTGATTATCCACTTAAACCCACACAAACATCATACCAAAAATTTTTTACATTTTCAATTTTAAGACTATCTACAACTAGACAAGTACCACCACTTTCTGTACTGAAAGAAGTTTACTGTAAAACCAGATCTTATCTCTAAGCACCAACCAAAATAGGCAAAAGACCTTTAGAAGCTCCTCCCAGTCACAATAGCGATGTTTGCGACCTTTGCCACCTCCTTTCTCACCTATCGACAGCAGATCAAGAAGCTTCCACCACACTGAGCTCTCTGCAATCATCTTGCTTGACTCCATCGCTACCAACAAATCAAATCGGGAAGCGTTTCTTCCCACCACGAACTCAGATGAGGTCCAATCTTTTTTTCCCCCCACTAAAATAGCCAACCAATACTGCTGTCACTGCCATCACCAATGATGTCCTCCCTCCGACGACAACGTCCACAGACGCCAAGTGCATACCTCACCACCATCGCTCACTACTGTTGCTAGTGAAACCTCATCTCAAATTCAAGGGTCCACAATCTTGCTTCTCTCTCTCTCTCCCTTCCTCTTTGTTTCTCCCTATCTCTCGCTTTCTCTATATTCCTAGTTAAGAAAACAAAATAAAAATAAAGGGAAATAAAATGCACATGGACTCCACTTTTACCGGCTACTTAACCAAAAACCTCCAACAACAGGTTATTTTACACGGTGCATAATGCACCATTTTTAAACAGGTGCATGGCAAAATGCGCCAATATCTTAAATCTTCATTTCTACATGTTTTAGTACATTAAGATCAAAATACTCTGATTCATTTATCAATTGAATTTTTTCTTTGAAATTTTATAGAGCAAAAATTTTAAACTATAATAGAATAAATATATCATCAATACCAATTACCATATGACTTAAAATAATTAGAATTATTATTGAGCTAAATATAAAAAGCTTTGTATTTATTAAATTTTTTTCTCAATTAATAATATATGGAAGTTGCAAGTATAACTATCCAATGCCCAGCAACGATGCTCTAGAATCAGATTACTCCTTTAGAAATCAAAATATATTATACCGAAAAACAAAATAATCATATCAAGCATATGAATATCGTAATTTAAATTTATAACATTTGTAAATTGTAGTTGCACCAAAAAAAATTTATAAATTGTAGATGATTCTTTCCAGGTTCAATAAATCAAAAAAATAAAATGATTCCCTTCTTTTCCAATAGAAAGTTCTCTTTTGCCTTTACTGTATTCATTAATTTTTCCAATTTTATTTGAGATTAATTTATATATATTGATAGTATAAAAAAACTTTACGCTACCAATCAATAGAAATGCAAAGAAGTGTCAAATTATGGTGAATTCCTCATCTTAGTAGGTAGTTACCTATTATAATTTGATATTTTCTTGCATTTCTATTGGTTGACAATGAATTCTTTTATATTGTCAGTGTATATAAATTAAACTCTATTTATTATTTAATTTTGTGAGTATGAACTTTTTAACTAATAATGATGAATTATTATTTATCTATATATACTATAAATGCTTATAATCATAATGTCATAAAAAAATGTTTATAATCATAAGTGTTTCTCCTAATATTTAAAACCAAATTTTATTATTAAACGAATCTACGAGTGAATTTATTTAAAATTTAAAAAATATACCTATGGATGATTTCCCTTAAGCATTAAGATATAAAGAAGATTTCTTTAATATACTTGATAATTTTAAAAATATAAATACTTTTTATTAATATTATATTGATATTAAACCATATATTTATGGATTTAATTTGTATATATTGTTAGTATAAATTTTTTTTACATAGATATTAGTCATGTATTACCACATTAGTAAAAATATTTGATTTAACTATCTACTATTTGAATGATCATACAAATGGAAGATTTTAATTAGATGATAGGGTAAAAAAATTTTATACTATCAGTATGCCAAAATTAAACTCTATATTTATATAAGAGCTTAATTTTGATGCACTGTCAAATGTCAATATTAGGAATGTCAAAAAAACCCGCCTCCATGGATACTCGCGGGTAATACCCACAATAGGGCGGGTATGGGGGGAAGATTTTACCCCTGCGGGTAATGGGGACAGGGATTTTAAAGACCTGCATGTTAAACATGGCGGGGGCGGGGATCATTATCCCTATACTTGCAGATACCCGCCATGAAATACTATTTTACTCTTAAATTATTAATTTAGTTAAACTAATATTATTAGTATTTAAATTGATTAGACCAAGGTTTAAATTTATAAGTTAGATTTATTTATACTTATTATATATTACACTAATGATTGAATTACTATTATATGTTTATTTTTATTTTAAATATTTTAAGTTGTTAGAATTTAGATTGTAGAATTGGATTATTGTACTTATTTTTTGTTTATTTTTATTTTAAGTCTATTAAATTGTTAAAATTTGAATTGTTAAATTAGATTATTATTTATGATTATTTTAAATATTTTATGATATTAGAATTTTTATATTTAATTTAAATTTTTAAAATTTTTAATATTCTAATAGGTATCTATGGATATCCTCGGGCACCCGTAAACCTGCGGATAAGTAAAAAACGGGTACCCGCACGAACATGGGATGGAGACGGGGGATGGGGGCCTATCCTCTGCCCACGCCCCGCCTCGTTGACATCCCTAATTAATATAAAAGAGTTTTACACTATTATCCAATCACATACTTTTATTTGTAAGACTCTTAAAATAGTAGGTGATTGAGTTAAACAATTATAAAAATATGACAATACATAATTAAAAGTTTAATTGGTATGCACTGACAGTGTAAAGTAGTTTTACACTGTTAATTAATAGAAATAGGGGAAAGTGAAAAATCAAGATGGATTTCTTATTATAATGGGTAGTTATTTGTATAAATTGGTATTTTTCATTATTTCTATTGGCTAACAGTGTAAAACTATTTTACATTATCAGTATATTTAAATTAAATTCCATAATTAAATATTTATGTAAAATATTTTTAGACTTTAATTAGTATGTTTTGCTAGTGTAAAATATTTTTACATTATCAACTAATAGAAATAGGAAAAAGTGAAAAATTATAGTAGGTCCCTCATTATAGTAGGTGATTGTTTGTATGAGTTGACACTTTCCACTATTTCTATTGACTGACAGTATAAAACTATTTTACATTGTCAGTGTATTTAAATTAAATTCATATTTTTATATTGACATTATATCAAAATTAAATTCTTTGTATATTTATTAACATAAAATATTTTTACATTTTTATTTTAAGATATTAATTTTTTACACTAATAATATATATAAATTAAATCCTTATTTTAAAAGATAAAAAATGTGAGTTAATATTAGTTATTAATTATTACAAGTTATCTGTACTTATACCATAAAAAATTCTAAAAATATAAAAATTTTATGAGTTTAATTTAAGTGTACTAACAATGTAAAATTTTTTTACATTGTCATCCAATCAAAACCTTTCATTTGTATGACCATTCAAGTAGTGGATAATTATATTAAAAAATTTTGCTAATATAGCAATTTATAATTGGATGTCTATGTAAAAATTTTTTACACTGATAGTGCATTTTAATTAAATCCAAATTTTATACTTTCAATATATTAAAATTAAATTCAATAATAAATACACTAAATATGTACGTACTGCAATTAAGGTTCTCTAAAATAAAATTAATTATAAAATAAGAAAATAAGAATGTAAAAATTATCCACCCTTAAATAAATAATTTTTTTTATTTATAGTTTTCATTAAAATAATTTAAGAATTTAATTTAAATATATTATCAGTATAAAATTTTTTTTACATAGATATCCAATAATAAATTATCATATCAGCGAAATTTTTTGACATAATTACCTATTATTTGAATAGTCATATAAATATAAAATTTTAATTAAATAATAATATAAAATTTTTTTACACCATCAATACACTTAAATTAAACTCATAATTTAAAGAGAAATAATCACTTACTTCTTCATTTTTCAATCTTCATTACTTTACAAGACCGAATCTGAATGCGCAAGTGCTGTACCTACATACCCGTATCCCGTATACGTATCAAATTCGTAAAAGGTTATCGTAACCATAATGGAAACCGGTTTATGAGGCGGTTGAGTGCGAACGATCCTTCGTTCATAAAGGTGTGACTCCGTTTTCCTCTTGCCCCACACTATAAATAGCCCCTTCTTTGTCTTGTTCTTTTGCTTTCACAATTTCATCTACCATTCCATTCCCCTTGTTTTCAACATCCACCTTTTGTGGGGAAATTTTACACGCAATCTTTGCAGGCAGAGAGAGCACCCGACCCAGGAGCAAAAAAGAAAGAAACAAAAAAAGAAAAGAACACAAAATTCAACTCATTCATTTTTTCCTTTTGTAAATCCCCACCTTAAATTCTGCTAAAGATTTGATTTTTATTTGTGCCTTTATCTATTCTGATTCTTCTGATTTCAATTATGTGCCTTCGATTTTGTTTATCGATGATCGAATTTTGTTCTTGGGTTGAATTGGGGTTAGGTTTAGGGTTTTCTTTGGATTGGTGTGGTGATTTGGATATTGATCTAAGATTTGATGCTGTGATTTTGTTGGGATATTAAAATTAAATGTCTTTCTGAAACTCAATTTATGCTTCCTTGCCAATTTTTAGTATTGTTGTTGATCACATAACATCTGTCCACATTTTTTGTGTTTGTTAGAAGATTGCATGGGGAGGAATTGGAATGTTCTCCATTGGATATCTCATCTAGTCTGCATATTGTTCTGTATGAATTTGTACTTTATGTCATGTTTTGGAAAATTAATGGACCCTTTTTTATTTTTTTTGGGAATATTGCTATATCTGTGTTATGGCCAAGAAATTAAACTGAATATGCTCTATGTTGTGATTCATTTCCAGTTTTATTGGTTATATAGCTCTAATAGTGGAGAAAGTGTTCATGCTTTTGGACTTTTGAAGTGATTCTTGGATAAGTTTCCAAATTGTGCGAATTAAGTGATCCGATGTTAGATGTTAATATGGACATTTATATGAACTTCTATAAACCAACGCAGCAACACCTTGATTGTTCTGGATAGGAAGAAGTCCACCTTAACTAACTGCCCTCCCTTTTTGTGGCGGCCATCACATCAGTCATTGGCTTAAATTGTCTGTAGACTTGTGAAAATCTCCAAGGCTCCTTGATAAAGCCATAGCAATGTACTGAATCTCTGTTTCACCAAACATAAGCATTGCTGTCACTTTGGAGAGCAATAGAAGTCTTGTTACCCAGCAATCTTAATATTGAATAGTTCCGGCTGTTAAAACTCTAGATTTTTAGCATATCACTGTAGCTACTTCTGTAGCAGTACTAATGTTGAAGTCCTCTTGTTTCTTATGAACTATGTTGCTTAATGATCATGTAAATTTGACTCAATTACCTAGACAAGATACTCATTCTCTGTCTATCACATTTCCAATTTTCATAGACGTTGGGTGGTTACTTGTTAGGTTTGTCAACTCCATTCATACCTTATTTTATTATTAATTACAATTACAAACGTTCGGGGCTTTCAGTGATTGCCTAGCTGCAAAGTAAAAATAATTTATTCGGATCTGTTTGCAACCTCAGATCAGCATCCATATGTCTTGGATCTGGGATTGGAAAAGATTCACCCTTGAACATTTAGAAAGGTTTGCTGAAATCAGTGTAGTTCAAGAGTAATGTTGAGTCGACTAGTCTGTGTGTTTGTACTGTCCTTGTTTAAGTTTCTATGATTCTTTTTCTGATTGCTGGTTTCTAGATTTTAAATTTTTTATATTGAAATTTATTAGATTGACATCTTATGTTGCTTAACATAGCTTTTTTTCTTCTTTTTTTTTTTTTTTTTTTGGTGGTATATCTGCAGATTTTGGGGCTTGTTGGTGATTCTGTCATTGGGACATGTTCGTTAATTGTGCATTTGTCCCAGATTTTACAATACAGTACTTCATAATTTATAACGTATTTTGGAGCATTGCATGAGTGATTATCCTGTCATTCTTTTGTGAAGCCAAGTACAGTTTCTGTAAATACAAATTGAGAATCAGAGGCCTCAAGTAGGAATATAGTTAGAGCTTATTTCTTGGTAAGTTAATTGAAGAGTACACGATGCTTCTATTCCTGTATTTTATTTCATCTTTACAAATTGCCTTTTGCTTTGCAAGCTATGCTTGAACTAATTAAGTTCTTCTGTTTGTGTCTCTCCCATGTTCACTGTTTCCCTTTGCTGACTTTTTAGTAATTATCACATTTACTTGTAAGACTGCATTCATGAAGATCATTTGATTTTAGAAGTCATTTTTTTTTTTTGGTTCTCTGCATGTTAAATTCTTTTGAATTTGCCTCACGAAAAAGATACCTAATAGCGACTATCGCAGAGTGGCATTGCATTAAAATGTTTGAGTGTGTTATGTTGAAAATTTGCTAGGATTAGGATACATAATCTAGTTTCACTGGATATGAAGATTGATTGTCATAACCATAGATAAATCAGATTTGTTTTGCTTAGGTGCTATGTAATGTCACTGCTGCTTTCATATTGGTCATGCAGTTTACAAGAAGCTTTTGAAGTTAGTGCGTCCATCTATATTGATATTGTACGGGCTGTGTTATATTTGGATGATGATGATAGGATTAGATGTCCTATTGATATATTAATTTTGAATATAAGATGACATTATACTAAATTGTGTTATTAGTATTTCAGATTATGCTGCTGTGGCAAGCTAAGATTATAGCTAGTGGTTTGATTTTTGTGTTATCTACACTGTCTGTTCAACTCACCAGCATATTATAGCCGTCCTATATATTGATTTCTTAGTTTCTTAATAGTAACAAAATGAAGATTAATGTTGGAATTTGTGTCAAGGATACTTGTTCATTTTGATTGATTAATGAATTGAAAGTGTTGAGACTGCACGAGGGAACACATTAGAGCCTAACTAAGGAGTATGCATTGGTGACCCCAGTGATCGGGGTTCTTTGATTTCTGATGTTATTATAGCCTGTGTAGAATTATGGTATATTTCAGCTCAAATTCACTCATATTACCAACGTCTACTTCCCTCTTGTTTTTGCAAATAGTGTGCAAAGGCTATTATGTAGATGTCGTTTGTGTTTGGAGGAAGGGATACCTAGTGTTATACAATAGAGTGATATACTCTCCGGTGACTGGAAAATGAATGGTTAATAATAATATATGTAACAAAGAACAGCCACCAGATATTGATTGAATGCGTGGTTAGTAAATTATTAATCTAGTTTATCAGGTGAATGGAAAACGAATGGTTAATAGGAATATATATAACAAAGAACAGCCACCAGATATTGATTGAATGCACGGTTAGTAAATTATTAGTCTAGTTTAGGCATTGAACAATTGGATTATGACACTTGGTTGTACATTTTTCTTAAGTTATAATTTTTAGGCCTGAAGAAAAATCAATCTCCCCCCCTTTCCATATCGTTGTTTTATTTTTGAGGGTAGGGAAAACAGAGTTAAGTTTTAGAGAAAATTAATATGTGGAAATTGGGGAAAGGGAAGTGACAAAGAGCCTGAGCAATAATGTCAATCAATTTCTTATTTTTCCTTCTTGTTGTTGATACATTCTCATGCCCACACGGATATACACAACACATTCCTAGAAAGGCAATGCTTAAGAGGTCAAAATTGAATAGTCTTTCAATTTTACCTTTTTTCTTGTTCCTAGAAACTGCTGACCTCACCTCATAGAAGTGGGCTTGGTTGCTGTTGTTGTTGTCATCATCGTCGTCATTGTCATCTTGTTCCCAGAAACCAAATGTACATATAAAATTGGTTTTGTCTTGTTGCTGGCATGTTGTCATGTTATGAATATGAAACTAATTTTTGGTCTAGTTACCTTCATTATTGGTGGTTCTAATGAGTTCAATATGTTGAGTAGTTACCACTGAGCGTGGAAGATGACTGGTGTTAGGCGAAGATTAAGTAAAGATTCAGATATCAGTGCTCTACACAAAGAATTGGATGAAGTTTCATGTCCTATCTGCATGGACCATCCGCATAATGCTGTTCTCCTCCTTTGCAGCTCTCATGAGAAGGGCTGCAGATCTTACATTTGTGATACAAGTTATAGACATTCAAATTGCCTGGACCGGTTTAAAAAAATGAGGACCAATTCTAATGACAATCATAATTTACCCAGTTCTTTAGTAAATACAAACAACTCTGGTAATGTTCTAATGTTGACCTTACTATGTCTTCTGACTTGAATGATAGTAATGAACTTCACCTAATTAAAATTGATACTGTATTGTCTGTTCAATTGCCACAAGGATCAAGACAGGGTGATGCCCAAGATCCTAGTAGAAGTTTAGACCCACATCAAGGCAATTTAGAAAATGTTGATTCTGAGACCTTGCAGGACAGGGCTGAGCTTGAAGAGTTAGATGCAGATAATTCATCTGAGTCAAAATTGAACTTGAAATGCCCTTTATGTCGAGGCACAGTATATAGCTGGGAAGTGATTGAGGAGGCTAGAGATTATCTAAATACAAAGAAGAGAAGTTGCTCCAGGGAATCATGCTCGTTTGTTGGTAACTATCTTGAACTACGTCTACATGCCAGGAGAGTTCACCCTACTACTTGTCCCTCTGTTGTCGATCCAATAAGAGAAAGAGCTTGGCGACATTTTGAACGGCAGAGAGAATATGGTGATATTGTTAGTGCCATTCGGTCTGCTATACCAGGTGCTGTTGTAGTCGGGGATTATGTTATCGAAAATGGAGATGGAAGGTCTTCAAGTGATCGAGAAGGCAGCGTGGGTGATGCTAATGGGCCCTGGCTGACTCTCTTGTTTCAGATGATTGATTCCATTGAAAGTGTTGAGGAACCAAGAGCTCGTGCAAGAGCATGGACAAGGCATCATCGCCGACCATCTAGAGCTGACCGCCGCTATGTTTGGGGTGAGAATTTGTTGGGTCTTCGGGATAATGAACGTGATGATGAAGATGCATCTCCAGTGCCAAGAAGGCGCCGGCGTTTGAATCGGACTAGGTTCTATGAAGATCAACCATGAGGATTGGCATCATTTATCTGGTAAAATTCATAGTCCACTTTCTTGACAGAATTATGTTACTGGAATTGTGTGTTGGACTAGCCATTAGCTCACCGGTTGGTTTCTTCCCTATAATTGTTCACCAGTGTGCTGAGCTTGATCCAAGCATCAGCTGGGAAACATGCTTTTAGCACTTTCATGAGCTTTGGACTTTGGACCCCATGGAGTGTGCTGAGAAGCAAGTTTGAATAAAACTAGCAGATCCTTGGGCACCATGTTCACTTAGACAAGCTTGTCTAAAAAGGATCACCTTGGAGCTCGCTTCAACAGCTTGCTTGGGAACATTGAACTTTCGCAGGGGTGATTTGGGGTCGTTGGATACTGCTATTATGTATTATTTATGCTTGTACGTCTGTAGTGTTCAACGTGTCTTTTTCACTAAATCATTGTTCATTCTAAGCTTGTGGATATTGTGATTTTTTTTGTCCTGTCTTTTTGCAGTATGATTGTGTGTGATCCTAATCCTAGAACTTCAACTGAAATATTGAGATGTGTAATCTTGTGCTTTCTAAAGAGTCGATATTTGGTAAGTCATCGAAAGAAAAGGAAAGGGGAGAAAACAAGAAACTGGTAGATATATAAAACAATTATGAAACTACTTCATGAGGTAGGGGAGCACTTGCAAATTTAATTTTCTCTTGGGTGAATGTAAAGAAACTTAAAACTGAATTGATAACTACACGATCATTTTGAAAGGATATCAATGCATACACGTTACGTTAAGATAAAGTGATGAATTAGTGGAGCACAATTTTGGCATTTTCTCATACTGCATTTTGGTATTATTAATTGCTTTCTGTATCATGAAGCAAATATTAAATACATGACAGTTGGAAGATCATTATGAAATGCCTTGTCTCAATAGATGTTTATAGAAGGGGAAGGCCATTACGGTTGGAAGATTTTCCTGTGAAGTTAATTATAGGCCATAGATTATATATATATATATACACGCGCAAATAAATACATTTTTTTTTGTCATTGACCGTATATTCCTACAAGCATTATGATGCTGTCACAATTAAATGATTTTTTAATGGTTATCTTTTTTAAAATTTGAACTTCAACGGCCTCTCTGATAGTATACTTCGTTTGTAATTATACTCAATTCTCGCTTATAGTTTTCTGAGATTATGAAAAAAATTGATTGTAAAGGTTAAAGGTTAAAAAAATTGTTTGCGAAATAGTTTTTTAAAACTTTTAAGTTTGTTTTAATACTGTAAAATAAACTTAATTTTGAAATGTAATTAGAAGATATACTCAAAAAATTATTGAGACTCGTGTTTAAATATTTACATAAAAGTAACATGCATCAGATCGTGAAGATATTCCTGTCACATGCAATTGGGGTGTTCACGTCAAATTCAATTGGAAGTAAAACACATTTTATAAGTTAAAACACTGCCACTGTGCTACCTAGATGGTGCTGAACACGTTGAAACCGTCTTCCAAAATTTTGTTTAATCGGATATAAATTTTTACTGTATACCAGATCTTACTACCAGGTATTATCGCATAGTTCGATACTTTGTATCTAGTATTTAATATTTGTAATTTGACTTACGTGTTATTTGTGTATGTGTAGCAACTGATGTGTAAACTTTATGTGGGTGCGCCTCGTGCTTCATACATTAAGGCGGTGTCTAGTCTTATATAATAATATTTGTGGGGTATTCACCATTACGTTTCAGCTTCATCACGTACTCTCGGTATCATTAATTCATGCCAATGTTATCAGGCTATCAGCCAAGAGGAAATATCAAGTAGAAGATGCCAAATTTAACAATTAACATCTTGCCTTACGCCATTGTTAATAATCCAGTCCGATACATAAGAACTTTAATGAATTAACGCCATGCGCATACCCGCAAACTAATATCTGCAACGTATAACTATAAACCAAATTACTTTTGGATGTAGCTATAATTTTTTTATTTAAACCATTAATATCTAAAGTTTATTGGATTTCAACTAATTTAACTTAATCTAGGTCAGCCTAGTATGGGTAAAAATCTTTTAGTGCTAATTTTTGTTCATCAACAAGACCCAAACCTAAAATCTTATTTAAGGAGAATAAGTGTTAAATCACTTAAACCAATTAAGTGATGGTAATATAGCTATGATTTTAATTTGGTATAATTATATCAATTTAGTGAAAAATTTATCACATGCATGCTTATTTTCCTTTACATGAGAATTTATAGTTTAACAGAAGTTAACTGTATTTGCTAATACATAACGGCTACTGAGTAATTGTGATATTATTCAGTATCACTATACAATTATACCAATTAAATGCTTACTAGACAAAGTTAGTTAAAAATTATATTATTTCTAACTAGGGCATGAACGGAATAAAATATGCTTGCTTGCCTAAATGTGTGACAGATAGAAACTTAAGCTTTAATGTGTTCATTAGTAGTTTAATACTCGAATAAGTTTGGTTGATTTCAGCGGATTGCGGAGTACAATACCATCAATGGTGTAGCGTGGACAGTTATCTGACCATGGGATGGAACCAAATCACATGATCACAGGTGTTATGACTAGAGTATTCTAGAAAACAATTGTACTAGCTTCTGCATTTTTTTTCCCTCTATAACTCTATTTATTCCATCAGTAAAAATAACATGTTAACTTGTTCTCTGCAAAACTTACTAAAAAGGTGAGTTTGATATCGAATAAAAATGGGGAAATTTTTTGTTGAATTAAATTTATTTGTCACATAAATTATATTTAAGAAAATTTCTTCTCGATTTTCATCCCATAACAAACTCATTCTTATCGGTAAGCCTCTCTCGAATTGAATTTAAGACTTTTACTTAATCTTTTTGCATGCATGATGCACCCCAGCCAACTAAGCTAAACCGATGAGGCACAATCCGCCATTCGGACACTATTCTAAGACTCTTAGTAAGGCTGTATTGGAAGACGGTACCGATTTTTATTTATTTATTTATTTACGTGTAATTTTGTTATATTTTGTCACTGCAAATAATTATCAATCAGCAGGTCATCATATATGCTCATTTGTAATAAATCAAATAGCATAAAAAAAGATATTTACATCACACATTTTTCAGAAATTAAATTATATTGATCGAGTAAATACATTTTCTTTTTCCTCTCTGCAGCTAAATGAAATCAACAAAATTTAATTAGATTCACGACAAACTTTACATTTTAACTGGAAATGTGAGCCATATTCTTTGCGACTCCTATAAAAGCATATGATAAGTAGTTCCCGATAATTGGTGTGATGAAAATTTCATCACATATGCTGATTCTAAAACCTGAAACACGAAAACATTCTGAAATTATGCCGCGTCATATTCTTAATAAGCAATGGTGTGCAGTGAGGCACATCATCGAGGGTCCTTGTCTTCATCAGATCCAATAAGGGGGGAACTGGGGAAGACCACGAACCTCAAAACACATAACAGCATGTAATAAAGTGGGGCTTCTTGAGCCTTAATAGAAGGGGGCATCAAATATAGAATGTATGTACCTATTCCCAAACATATTTTAAATTCTTTGTCTCTATCTCAGCCCCATGTGACGCTGATGCTTCCCCGATTCGTACCCACAAGAATTAGTTCTTGGTGAAAATATCTTATGCTTGTCCCCCACATGCTCAACTGCTATATTAAAATAACATTCGTGTTCGTGTTTGACTCAGTCTTAGCGGGTGGAGAAGCATCTCAATACATGAAGCATCAAACATTCAAAAATAACAAATTAAGTCTTGTTCTACCAAGTAGGTGATGTCTAATTTCATCGGCGCAATGTTTAGGACCGTCACATCGTCCACCTTTGAGGGCCACTAGATTCAATTTTATGGCCGAGATAAAAGATATGCATAAATAAACCTTAAATGATAGAAAATAAGTTAAATATTGCAAGTGTATCCCATCTCAATCTCTTCGATACTATAGCCTTACGTCTCTGGTCCATTAACAACAATATGACCATTGTCGTCCGGGCAATGAATATCTCTCCTGCACTTGCAGGTGGGAGCTTTTAGTTGTATGGTCCCTCCACCATTGAAAATTTTCACTCTCTACTCTTTCTTCTTTGCCCATTGTCCATTACTATAGAAAACACATATAACCAAGGTGGAAAAAAAAAAGCACACGAAAAAAGAAAAATTCAAAAAGAGAAACGTTGCATTTTTCTTACAGCTTCTTCAAAATTGTCATTGGAGGATTAATTCATGGTCTTTATATCCCTAACTTCAACTTTACTAGTTTCATATGGGAAACAAATGTGTGACCTTGTCTAATATTTTGAATATGACAATATGCTTGATTATTAAATTGCCAATTATCATATTTTTATCTTGAAATGGTAACATGATGTAGATCTTAGATTTTTAAAGCTCCATTAACAAAACCTAGTTCTGAATGTCAAGCACTTTTCTTGCTCAAAATATCAAGTCAATGCTTTTATTAGATGATATTCAAGGCATCTCAAAACCTTTCTTAAAATTTTGAGCAAGTAATCCTACAAGTGTGTTTTGGGTACAAGATATTTCATCCTTAGAAGATGTAATCTTTTCACTTGCTGCAAGTTGGACCACCCAACAGATGACAACGAGGGAGGATAGGAGGCTGTTGTCCTTGAGTTCTAGGACATGGTGCCAACAATGGCACAAGGGAGGAAGAAGGTGGCGATAGTGGTTGTAGTGGAGGGTTGGTGAAGTGATGCTGTTGGCACAATGAGAGCTAAGAAGCACAAGCTTCTAGAAGACGTTGAGATGTCTACAAAATTTAACATGTTCCTTGTCATTTAAGATCCATTTATGCACATCTTTTATCCTAGCCATAAAATCGAATCTAATGGCTCTCAAAGATAGACCATGTGATAATCTTAAATATGAGGTGGACCAAATTAGACACCACCTACTAAATAAGGTCAAGTATATGAATCAAATAATGCTATAATATCTTGTTATAAATTATGTTTACATTTAAATTATTAAAATCTAAATATTTTTTAATGGTTTCAATTTCATTTTTTTTAGATTTCCTTTTATCTCTAATTATTAGACTATACTCCATATTTGATTTATTATCTTGAATGGGCTTCTGTACTTTTTTTCATATATGACCAAACGACCTAAAATGATATTCACCACATTTTTTTATAATAGGCACTCTTTGAGATTTCTCTTTCATTTCTAATGCCTTCTTGTGTAGAAAAAATTCCTTTTTTTAAAGCAAAATTATATATCTTCTTTCAAGCATGTGTCCACCAAAATATTAGGGTGTGGGGAATTTCTATGTAATCCACTGAAGAATAACCAACACTTGATTAATTTAAGTAATTTGACACTTACTTCCTTTAAATAAAATCTTGAGTTTGATTCTTATGGGTGGAAAAAAATTAGTATTGAAAGAGCTTTATCTCGCTAAGAGAATTTTATCTTCATAATGAATTGACTAGACTTGAGTCAAATTAGGTGGAATTTAATAAATTTTGAACACTATTAGTTTAGATTAAAAAAAGAAAAAAACATAGAAGAATAAGATTATGCATTCGTATAAAAATGTATCTCTATCTGCCAGGGTAGCACACTGGTTCTTTTTCTTTTTTAAAATTATTATTAGGATTTTTTTAACCAATACCCAAGTAGTGGTTAAAGAATTAAAAGTGGAAAGTTTGTTAAGTTTTTAATGTATTCAATGCATTAAAATTTTAAAATCTTAGTTTTTAATAAAATATTTTTAGTTTTTTAACTAGTGCCCTACCAGAAAAACCTTTATTATTATTATTATTATTATTATTTTTACCTTTATGTTGGCGTGAATAACTTTCCATATAATTATAGTGTTGCCAGCATGTAATTGTGACACAAGTCCAAGTTTATTTTTCTTTCTTTCTTCTTTTTTTTTTTTCTTTTTTTTAATGTGAAAGGCCAGTTTTCGTTTATATACTATAATGTTGAGAAGGAGATATTTTGTCATTTAGTTAGCATTTAAACTGATAAAATATGGGAGTTCTGCCATAACTCTGCACTTCGATGAGCAGAGAAAATAGAAAGAAAGAAAAAAAATAGGGACAAGAGAAAATTAAAAAAAAATGTATTGTCTCTTTTATTACTTGAATGAAGAGCAAATAGAAAAAAATAAAAATAAAAAAATCATTCTCTTAATTGATTAGAGAGAAAAATGAGAGAAAAGAAAATATAATCATAGTAAATAATTTATTTATTTTTAATTTAATATAATATAAAGATATAAATTGGGATAAAATTAATATTTTAAAGAAAATTTCACTCATTTATTAATTTTCTCTCCACTTATAGAGGGAAAAGATTTTGGTGGGCTTTGCCCCCACCTTTTTGTTTTCTTATTTTTTTTTATATCTAATCGGGAGAAAATATCAAAATTATCTTTTTTTTTCTCTCATTTTTTTCTTTTAATTTTTTCTTCAACCAAGTAAAGGGTAAGAGACATAACTAGGATATGTTGATTCATGACGATTTCTTAAATGTCAATAATAGAATGATATTAAAAAAGAGTTCATTACATATAAACTAAAAATTATTAATTTGTAATACTTGCCCAATTATTTCCACCAAAAATGTTCTTATTATTGTTTGTTTGGGCTAATGTTGCCAATTTAAGATATGTGCTTGAGTTATGCCTAAATGATTGACTCAACATATTAAGTATTGACAGCATAAGACCTTAAGCGATTTCGTGTTTATTCCATTCATTTTCTATCGGGTAGGAGCTTTTCTTTAGAACAACAATTTTAACTTTGTCAAAATCTCTCCAAGTAACTCATTTGGTTAGTCTTCTAATCATGTATTATCACAACTTATATTTAATTCATAAATTCTCTTATCAGTAGGTCATTTATAAATATTTTTGTATATATTTTATAAATTTAGAACATTGTCCTCACCTTAGATTAGGAAGAATCTACCTTTAACTTGAAGTTTAGCTAAAAAAAAAAAAAAGAAGCGAAAATCACCTAAGCAATCTTCAAACACTTGGCTGAAATCCACACTACAAGTGGTGGGTACCTTTTTTTGACCTTTTCTATAGTTCTGGATCGACTTTCGAAACCCCTAATAAAGGTAATCTTTGGTCAAGTAAATCTCCAATTAACGGTTCATATAAGCTGGGGGTCCAAACACTTTACAAGCAAACAAGTGTATGGCTGAGAACTATGCGACATAGGCTGAAGCATCTCGTTTCTTATTTAAATCAAGTGCTTCGTCTTTATACCCGCCACTTGATCATGCTATATATAATAAGCTCCATGTTACTCAGAATCATAAGCCAGCCATTACCCCACTAATCTCTTAGTTGTCTCATCACCTTCCTCAAAATTACCGCAATTTTCTTTGTCTTCATCTCACTAAAGGCCACAAAGTAGACAGGAATCTCAGGCATCCGGAGACAGCTCAGATAGATCTGCAAAGTTGTTCATTTGACTAACACAGTCATCACAAAGACCTTGTCACATATAATAGTATATAAAGTGGCATAAAATATCCACAGTGTAGGCATGCAGGTATATATATGCTTCGTTATCTTTGATATTAGATGGGATAGTGGAATCTGGGGTATGCACTATTCACATGAAAGCTTATAGCTCTCTTTCTGGTCCATAATAACAGATTCTTCAATGGCTATTTAAAAGGGCCAATGAACAAGAAAGAGATTGCAGCACCTCTAGTTCTCCTACCAAAAGAGAAGCTATCAGTGGTAAGAGTAATTTCTTGCAGCTTTTATTTATATATGATTTAGCATTGTTGACCTGAGCACTTTTTTCAGCTTTCGGTGTACAATATGAATATTTTCAAAGCATATAGCAATATACCAATGTCTTTCTTTTATTTTGTTTCAGATAAAAATGATAAAGGGAATGATACAGTTGTACATAAGCGTCATAGGGCTTATCAAAGAACAAAGAGAATTAAAGGGACCAAGTTTGGCTGCAATAGTTTGAAGTTGTTTGCTTTTATATGTGGAAAAGACATTCCAAAGGCTTGCTTTTACAGAACCCTCAACTTAAGCAGACTAAGAAACTCGAATAGAAGAAGGGATTTTGTACACACTGTGAAGATGAAGAGAGAAGAATTATCCAGAGGAGTGGGAACTACTAAGGAGGCAGATTCTGCTGCTCATGTAGGGAAGAAGGTTTTGCCCATAACTGAGGCATCATTAACCACCTCAACTGAAAAGAATGACCAACGCGGCACCACAGATACTAAGGATCAAAACAAAGGTAACAAAAAGAAGGCTATTTCAAGAATGAAAGAACTACTTAGATGGGCTGCTGCTGCTACCAAAACAGAGAAAAGAGGAAAATTCAATGGACAAAAGGTAAAAAGACATCTCAACCTTTTCATTTGCCCTTAACAATTTTCAGCCCTATGATTGAGAGAGCCAAAAAGATAGTGGCTGGGAAGAAATTTCATTGTTTCTCTAGCTTATCATTAACTATGTCAAATAGCTAACCTGTTAATTAGCCAAAAGAAATTGAAAGATAGGAAGAAGCCACTGTTTTTGTATCCACAAAACAAGATTGAGAAATCTAGCGTATAAGACTTTGCTAACGATCATTCTTCAGGTAAGCAATTCCTCATGTGAATTGACACTCCAACAACAACAACAACATTAAAATCTTGTTCTATTAAGTGAGATTGGCCACATGAATCATATGATGCCATGTATTGTCTTGCCATAAATTATGTTTATATTTAAACTATTAAAATTTAGACCACTTTAAATACTTTAAGCTATGGTTATTCTAGGTTTATCTCTGCTTTTAGTTATTGAATTATCTCTCCAAATTAACTAAATTATGTTGGCAATAACTGGTCATTAAATTCTTGTCAGGTGTTACAGTTTAGAAGACATGGAACCATAAAAGCAGCTCCAGATGATGAACAACTTAGCAGTGAATCGCCCAAGATCAGCTTCGCGTGGGATGTGGAAAGCTGCTCCACCATTTCCTCTGTCTACTCATCAGCTATATCAACAGCAGCTTTCTTGTTTGAAATCGGACAACCCCAGATTGCACATTCGCCAATTCACATCCCTCCTCGAGAGAGTGGTCACACCGCTTGCAGAAACGGTAACTGGATCACCACGGACTCCGAATGTAAGCTACCAGCTAGTATCCCTAGAAAACTAATTTTCACATATTGATTTTTTACACCTTTTATTTTATTACGTTAATATCAGTATTTGGACTCTAATAGTTTCGGTTGATCGGACTCAAACCGACTCAGTCCACTTTTAGATAAAATTTTTTCCACACAATTTTTTTCCCTTCTCATAAAATTTAAATTCGAGATCTTCTTTTAAAAAAATAAATTTTAAATTATTCAAACTAATTAAGATAAATATATTAATTTTAAATTTTAAAATTTAAATTTTATTATTTAACTGAGCATATAAAATAATAAAATAATAAAATTATATATAGATATTATTATTATTGTCATTATTATAGTTATTAAAGGTGTGTTTGTTTTTTTCATAAAAAGTAATTTTTTTAACTAATAAAAAATTATTTTTTATAAAAATATTTATTTCAGTTCTTATTAAAAAATTAAAAATAAAAAATAAAATTTTTAAATAAAAATTAAATAAATTTTAAATTATTCAAACTAATTAAGATAAATATATTAATTTTAAATTTTAAAATTTAAATTTTATTATTTAACTGAGCATATAAAATAATAAAATAATAAAATTATATATAGATATTATTATTATTGTCATTATTATAGTTATTAAAGGTGTGTTTGTTTTTTTCATAAAAAGTAATTTTTTTAACTAATAAAAAATTATTTTTTATAAAAATATTTATTTCAGTTCTTATTAAAAAATTAAAAATAAAAAATAAAATTTTTAAATAAAAATTAAATAAATTTTAAATTATTCAAACTAATTAAGATAAATATATTAATTTTAAATTTTAAAATTTAAATTTTATTATTTAACTGAGCATATAAAATAATAAAATAATAAAATTATATATAGATATTATTATTATTGTCATTATTATAGTTATTAAAGGTGTGTTTGTTTTTTTTCATAAAAAGTAATTTTTTTAACTAATAAAAAATTATTTTTTATAAAAATATTTATTTCAGTTTTTATTAAAAAATTAAAAATAAAAAATAAAATTTTTAAATAAAAATTAAAATAAATATTTTCTATAAAATTAATTTTTTATTTAAAAAATTATTTTTTATTAAAATAAACTAAATAAAACACATTTTAAATAACCAACAAGAGTATTGACATGATGGTAGAGATGTACTACAATTATAGAGAGGATCCTGATTTGATTTATGAAGAAAACATCAATTGCAAAGTTAAGCTTGATTATGTCTAAAAGTAATTAGTCTCTTTCTCTAATAATAGATCGGAGAATACCCTCATTTAAAAATAATAAAAAAATAATAAATAAAAAAACACCGCACACATCCTGAGTCACATACGTGTAGCCCGGTAGGCCTTAACCAACTACTTGACTAACACTTGCTTTACGTTCTTGTTTGATGAGCAGTCGTGGTGCTGGAACTATGAAGAAATGCGAATAAGGAAGATATTCTGTCATTTCCATACTTCACAAGTTAATGCTGTACGAGTTTTGTATGAAAAACCTAATTTCACATCCGGGAAGATTTTATGTTGCTTCAAGAAGTAGGGAGATTGATTGACAAGGGAGACAAGTGTAACATCAATCCTTAATTATCCGAATGTACTAGATGGAGATATGTAAAATGAGAATGTCCGGCGTTTAGTTAAACAAAAACCCAAAAAAAAAAAAAAATGTCTGCCACCCACATTGCGACGTATATAAATGAATAATTTATTGATGATTTATACAAGATTTTGACCTTTAAGGTTTTTATTGATTTTTGTTTTTGTTCCATAATTTTATTTTTAAGTTCTAGTTTCATAATTTTATCTTATAGATTTTAATCTTTATAGTATTACATATTTGACTTTTGATCCCTACAATGAAGAATCGACTCTTATCATTTTTATTTTTTCTAAATTTTTTATGTTTCATTTTTCATACTTGTTTTTTTTATAAAAAATTAATTCATATTTTCTATAAAGAGTTAGAGCCCACAGTTTTCTTTTTTTTTTTTTTTCCTTCCTGAGTGCTGAAAACTTAAATGGCAAAAAATTATGGAGACTTGTACTAAAAAAATAAATATTATAGGGACTAAAACTAAAATTTGATGCAATTATAAAGAGTAAAATTATATTTAAATCTTTATTGATTGACCTAATTCAAATAGAAAAGTTTTCTAGTGTGTGGGAGCATTTCATGCAGTTCTCTTGTAATAAACATAGCTGAATTTTTCAATTAAGCATGGCCTATCGTATTGTATTTCACTTACTCAAATTATTATGTAATATGTTTAAAAATACTTTAATAATAAGTATATTTTTATTGTGGATCTTATAATTTTATACATGTTAAACAATTTTTTCATGTATTATGGGGAAAAAAAATTGTTAGGAGAATCTATTAGTTGTGATAATATTTGAGAGTTTAATTTAGCAGTAATGTTTATAGAGATATACTAAAGAAAAAATAATAATAATTTTAATGTCTATTAAATTATGCCTACATATCAACCAAAAAATAAATTATTCCAACATAAAAATTATCCTTGTATTGAGGATTCTTGAAATGAAGTTAAGATGAATGTCATTATCTAAGCTTTTAGATGTGATTTATAATCAACATTATATACTTGTTCACATAAAAAAAATTATATTTGTTTTAACTAATGTAACGAATAACATTAAAATTACTAGTGCGTTGAATTATAAATTCAAATTTTAATTTATAATTTAATAAATAATAGATAAACGAAAGGAATCAAAATTTTAAGAAATTAAGATATAATTTAAGATGCATTTGAACCTAGGGCGCTGATAGTTGGGTCCATCATGGACTCCTAGATGAATTTTCTATATTATATTACTAAGTTGTCCTTTATTTTCTCAAGAATTTCCCCCCTCTCTCTTTCTCGTACCTTCACTACCCTATCTTTTTCTTTCGATTACAAATGACTAAAAAGTCCATTTAAACGGGTATTAACGAGGATTACCCATGATGGGTGGGTATAAGGACAATTTTAGATCCATAGCAATAGAGGCCTAGAGAGATATTATTGGTAATTGATTGAAGAATATAAATCTCTCATTCTTATCTCATTTCTCTAATATCTAGTTATTCTTCTTTCTCTGTCTCCCCCCCCTTCTTTACCTATTATTTTATAGTAGTTTATTGGCATGACTTTGCTCTTAAAAATGAAGAGTAAGAAGTTGAAAGAATTATCTTTATAAAGAAATTTTTTGAGGTAATTTTTTTTCTATTGATATATGTTTTATTGTTATACTTATGTTTCTTTCTCATTGATGTTTTTCTGTATTATTACATTTCCTCCATTAATTTTTTTTATATATTATAGTTTATTGATATAAGTTTTTGATCACTTTTGATATCGATTTCTAAAACAAAATTCATCTTCTCATGTTTCATTAAGAATGATATTTTTATTGCTTTATGATTTATTTATTTTTTTTCATTTATATATTGTATAGGTTTGTTTTCTATCATGACTCAACATGGGCTATGACCGATGTATAGAGGACCTTTGCCCTTAGCAAGCCTAGCAAGCCCGTTACAGAAAATATATGGAGTTTCTTTTAAAAACATACTTTTTGCAAACAAAAAACCAGTCAGCGTCAGAAAACTCAACGTTTGTAACTCAGGAACCCAGGGGGCATCCTTGGAAAACATACAATTAGAAAACACTTTATAGATTAGATACACACAATGACAACAACCAAACTGCGGAAGCTATACCTTGCTTGTGAACTAACGAAGCATACTGCAAATAGACTTCATATCAGTTACATTACATAATCCAAATGAAATCCAAAATGACCCACATTAATGATGAGCCTGCCATGAGATACAATCCCACCAAGCCAAAGTGGCAACACTCTCATAAAACCTGAAAATTGAGATGGAAATGAAAAGTGAGTCCAACCAACTCAGTGAGAGAAAATAAGTTTATGGCAAGTATCAAACAAGTTCACAAAATAAATAGTGGTATTGTGATAAATGTTATATTTATATAAGTCCAAGTGAAAAATTTATTTTCCCAAATGAAGGGGTATATATCGAAAAAGTAATCAAGATAAGTTGCAAAATAATTTATCCATTGAATAACATCAATTTTTAACAAAACCAGAATGGGGATCCAATTTCAAGTAAAGTTTTGACCATAAAACTTAGCTTTATAATTCTTCCATTTAAAATAATAGCATTGTTGCAGAAATAATTTAAAAAGTTGACAAAATAAGTGGAAAGTTATCTAATCTATGATTTGCAAACAGGATAACACTTAAGTGGCCATTCCTTTATGTGACCTCAAACTAGACATGCACATCTCCTTGAGTGGCTTCACATGCACCACCTCTTAGGCGGCCATGAAAACAGAGTAGTCAAGGTGTAGTAAGGCTAATGTCAACTATTGCTAGCTGCAGATCCTATCAGAAACTTTCCCAAAACCATTATATATATATGTGTGTGTGTATGGATCTTATGAGAAGTGAGAAGTGAGAAAAACATTCTTACCCTTTGGATTAAACTCAATAGTTGAAATTAGAAGATAACTTTTAAAATACATGTGACCTTTTTCGTCCATAATTTCATTTCTCTCGTGTGCGACACATGCAACTACTAGTGGCCTTACAGGGTGGACTCTCCATCGGACTAACAACCAACGACTTCAGGATGGCAATAGCAAGGACAAGCAGTGTGCGAGATTCGATAATAGCAACACTCATGCAAGCAGGGGCAGTGCAGCCATCGCGATCCTAATGGCACCTTCTCATCAAAGAGTCCACCATTATGAGGCCACCAATTGTTATGTGTTATATGCAAGAAAGATGAAATTTTTTTTGGGGGGGTCACATGTGTTTTAAAAGTTATCTTCTAATCTCAATCATCGAATTTAATGTAAAGGCTAAAAAATGCTTTTATCATTTCTCACATAAAACAGCCATATATATATATGGCATATTACATGAGAAGAGTAGTTTATTATAAGAGTGAAAGAAGTAAATCTGGATCGTATAACTATACATAGATGATTAAGATTTAAAATTATTTAAAGGTCACATGATCATTTAAAAAAGTCACATAACTTTATATTTTAATCTTGATCATTTATGTAAAATCCAATAGTTAAGATTTGCTCCTCTCACTATATATATATATATATATATATATATATATATATATATATATATATATATATATATATATATATATATATATATAGGTGTTTCGGCTTCAACATGATAGCCTACTTATCCAACCCCAATTACTCATAAGGATCATATACTAAAAATAAATAGGACTGAAAAATTGGATCATTAGTTGGACACTTTTCTGATGCATAGGTTCCTCTAATAGGGGCAAGTGAGCATACTTCATATCTTCTATAGCCTCATTATTTCCTTTATTTTGTTTAAGAGCAAGAAGGGAAGAACTTTTAGGAAGAAAGAGAGAGGTTTACAGAAACACTCGTAATACTATTACTGAGGTTCGATGATTATACAACGGTTTAGCTTTTCCTTTTATAGATAGGGAAAGCATAAGACACTTGCCCTATTTCCTAGGGCTATATGCTCCGTCTACCTTTTTCTATAAGTCAATGAGTCTTGCCCATTCATTACAAGAGGATAGCAAGGACTTTCCTATTTTCTACAAAAAGGATGATTAGGACCTAACTATTTATTACAACATGATGAAGTCTTCACTACATTTATTATGAAAGGACTTGACTTAGACAAGGCTTTTGCTAGCTACGACTTGTTACACATTAAGTCTAGACATTTACAAACTCTTATTTATTACAAAATGACAAAACTCTACTAAGTCCAACATACTTTTGGATAGACAAGACTTTAAGACATCTAGATTCTTTGTCTTTGTAGTCTTACTTTGCTTTTGGTGTGGCTATGTTTCTGATGTCCTTGGATGTTGGACCTCTTGTATTGTTGACATCTCTACCATTTAAAGACAAGCTCGTGACTTGGTGACAGGTTGATTCTATCATCTTTACTTTCTCTTTTTTTGTACTCTCTCAATTTTCCTTTCAACAGTATTTCTTTAGGTTTTATCTCTTTCATATCTTCATCTGGATCTTGAGAATCTTGCATTGGATCCTTGTTAGTAGTTGTACTAGTTTGGCCTATTTCAATTTTTCCAACTGGAGCCTCTCTTGTATGAGTGATCTCAGATGGTAGATAGATAATATCTAATGGTCCGAGTTGAATACAGGTGGCATCATCATCTGTGCCATTTATTTCATACAAATGAGACATTAAATTTTTTTTATAGAATGGAGGCTCATTGTCTTGAACAATTGCCTTCAAGTTAGGGAAGAGTGTATGCACTCTGGCATGGTTCTGTGCCCAAAGGAGTTTTGTTTATGGATGTTGGAAGTGTGGACAATGGATAATAAAAATTGAGATGAAATTATTAACTTGAATTTCATCTAATTTCCAAATATTAAATCTAGATAATTCTCTATCAAGTTCTTTAATCCAACAAATAATGGATAAGAACCATTGAAAAGTCTTCCATAGAAGTGAAGAGCAGTTTTTTTGGTTTTGAGAGGAATTTTCTTAGTTTGAAAGCAGGACACAGGATATGGTAGGAGTATAGTATTGAGATACACCATAAATACCACATATCAGATTCTACAAATGGTGTTTCCATGAGGATGGTAAAGATGGTGAGATAAGGTGCAGCAGGATTTAGCCAGGTAGGTTGAAAAATAAGGTTATGTATTTGGATGGATGTGTTGAGGTAAAAGGACATGTGTGATTTTGCAAATTCCTGCAAGTATCTGGGACTAAGCGGAGTGCCAAGAGGAATTTTAGGTGGAAAAGTTCTTTAGACTTTGCTTTCTTCAAAGGGAGTGGATGGATAGGTGTACATCATGATTAGTGGAAAACAATGAGTAGAGGCAATTATAGTGATGGGTTTGGTTTGGGCTTATTTTGGTCTAGAGAGAAAATTTGGAATGAGGTTTTGGGTTCCCTTTACATGTTTTACAGAGAAGTCATATCTAGAAAACCATTCTTTTATTATGAGAATTTGATGACTTAGTGGGACTTTGTTTTTGAACTCGAGTATCTTTGGAAATGAAGAATTGTCAAGGTGAACTTCAAATTGATGCCAAAGTTTCCTTGTATGTAGTATGGTAGTGGAGTTTTGTAGGTTTAAATTGTCCATTGACATGTCCACAATAAAATTTCTGTTTTTCTATTTCTTCTCTGTGGACTACTTCACAGTATTGGTCACTAGCATTTGTTTATAAAATCTGTTTTCCTTCCCCTAGTATTTTTAGAGGAGATGGATTTTTTGCTGCCTATTTCAGATATTTTACAGTGTCAGTTTGTTCTAGTCCCCATGAAGGAGCATTTTTCTTGAGAAGTTTGAACAACTTTGTAGTGTATTTGAAAATATGAGGAATGAAATTCCGTATATAATTCAGGATTCCTAAAAACTACTGGATCTGCTTTGTAAACATATTTTCATTAGAAAATTCTTTAGCAATGTGTGGCTGAGGCTCATACTTTCCTTGAGTAAAGTACATTCCCAGAAAATCTACTTTAGTGTTTCCAATCTGGGACTTTTTTTTTTATGACAGCATTACTCCATTTGGTCACAATTTTCATAAAATTTTTCTAGGAGCTGTTTGTGACAATTTTCGTTTGGTGAAAAAAGGAGTATGTCATCACTGTAAATGAGAGTACTGTCAAGAAGTAGTTCAAAAACTCTGGTCATGACCTTTTGGAATAGTGATGAAGCGACTTTGAGTTCAAAAGGTAGAACGATCCATTGATAATGGGCATTAGGAATGCATAAGACAGTTTTTGGCTTGTCTTTCGGGTTAAGGCCAAATTACCAAAATCCTGACTTCAAATCAAATTTTGAAAAGATGTGGGCATTCTGGATGTAGGAATAAAGTAAATTTTTGGAAGAGAAAATTTATCATCTTTAAGAAGACTGATTTAACGGACAGTAATCAATGAAAAGTCTTTTCTTTCCTCAAACTTGTTCAGAGCTCTTATTCATATATAAAGCTTGGCATGCCTGTCACAACATGCCCGGAGGGCACTGCGACGAAAGGCAACAAAAAATATATTTTAAAAAATATTCAATAGAGCTGCCACTAATTTTTATTTAAGGAAAAAAAATCAAGAAAACCTTTTTGATTTGACAAAGTTGGTCCTTTGAAAATGAGATTGGGTTCGGGTATCTAATTGTACCTAGGGAAGGATAGAAACTTAATTCCATTGTACTCCTAATACATCCATCTCAAGATAGTTTCCCTAGAGCTTGTTATGCAAATTAATTAATAACTATAATATTTATTTTTTCCCTTTAAATTCTAACAATTATGTAGAAAAAACGAGAAAACAAAATTAATATAACAACTTTTTATAAGAAAATAAAACAAAAGCAGAAGCAAAATTTAAGAAAATTTAATTTTTGGCTTGACAGAGTTACCTGCTCCTACTATCCTCCGGTGCAATGAGGAACTCAAAGCTATCATCGTTCTTATAGAAAATAATTGTGTGTTAGGTTAATTTATTTACAAAAAGATTTTTAAAAACAAAGGAAAAAAAATACTTAATCCACTCTTACACAGGATTCAAGATATCACAAGCTATATAATAAACTCTTGCAATTCTCACAACTCTTGAGGATGGTCAAACCATAAATCAATGTCATAAATTTGTTGCATGGATTTCTAAAGATGTTTTGACCATTAAAAAAGGAAAACTTTTAGCTAAAGACAAGGTGATATTTCAAAATTTAAAAGAATTCAACCAATTAAAAAAAATGTCAAACAAGAAAAAAATCAAACACACAAAAAAAACCATAAAGTTGAGTGAAAATGCCAAAAAAAAAGTTCAAACATCAAATGAGGAAAAAAAGCTTACGATGGAAAAGAAAATGTTTGATAAAAAAAAAGAATTAGTGTAAATTTCTTTTTAAAAGAAAATAAAAGTAAAAGGCAAAAAATAAAAATGAAAATAAAAACACCCAACATGCATAGAGGAAGGAGATTAAACTATTATATAGAGGAGGCTTGAGGTATTAATGACAGTGATAATGGTAGAGCGGTCTGGTGGAGGCTGAACGGAAGTGGTGGCTATGCGACTTCACAAAAGTGCGACAACAATGATGGGGTGGAAAGGTGAAGATAGGCTATGGTTTGACTCAACTATAAGATTGGAATGAGAATGTGATTAAGTTTGTGGAAGATATTGGTGCTAGGAATAGTGTAATAATAATAAGATTCAAGACTTCATAAGAGAATGAGAATGAAAAATAGTGAAAGTGATTCTTGACTAACTGAATTCCTCCCCTTTTGAAGTGAAAGAGTTGGCTTTATATAGAGAAGAATGTGAGAGATCTTTGATAACAGTTTGACTAGAAATTTGAAAGCAGTTGAAAAACTAGAGATAGAATGAGATAAAAATTTGAAAAGTAGTTGAAAGCTTAAGATTATGATGAGATTCTAGAATCTAATAGGAAGGAAAATTTGTTTTATTATTTTCTTATTTTTATTAAAAGAAAGGATAAAATATGGTGTTCACAGTTGCCCTTACTTGTTTCTTACCAAAAAATATAAAATCGTAGGTCTTGATATTTTCGTAGTAACATACTAGTAAAGATCTGAATACATATTTTTGTCCGAACAAGGAAAGTGACAGGAGATGCTTTGCAAAAATGAAATGCAACCATGCAAATGGAATGCAGCCTGACAAATGTAGTGCGGCCTTGTAGCCATGTAAATGAATTGAAAATGAAATGCAGCCATACGAATGAAATGTAGTCTTGTAAAATTTTGAAGTTGAAATTGAATTTGAAGATGCAATTCTTAAAAAATTAAAATTGAAATTGAAAATGAATTCAAAATTGAATTTGAAGATGCAGCAGAATTGAATTTGAAAATAGAATTGAAATTGAACTAGATGATGCAACTTTGAAAAATTGAAATAGATTTGAATTTGAACTTGAATATGCGGCTTTGAAAAATTGAAATATGTTTAAAATTGAACTTGAAGTTGTAGCTTTGAAAAATTAAAATAGATTTGAATTTGAATTTGAAGATGCAGTTTTGAAAAATTAAAAATATAGCTTTGCAAAATTGAAATAGATTTGAAATTGAACTTGAAGATGTAGCTTTGAAAAATTGAAATAGATTTGAAATTGAACTTGAAGATGTAGCTTTGAAAATAGATTTGAAATTGAACTTGAAGTGCAGTTTTGAAAAATTGAAAATGTAATTTTGCAAGATTAAAATAGATTTGAACTTGAAGATGCAGCTTCGAAAAATTGAAATAGATTTGAAATTGAACTTGAAGATTTAGCTTTGAAAAATTACAATAGATTTGAGTTTGATTTTGAATATGTAGTTTTGAAAAATTGAAAATGTAACTTTGCAGAATTGAAATTGAACTTGAAGAGGCAGCTTTGAAAAATTGAAAATGATTTGAATTTGAATTTAAAGATGCAGTTTTGGAAAATTGAAAATACAGTTTTGCAAAATTGAAATAGGTTTGAAAATTCAGTTTTGCAGAATTGAAAGTGATTTGAAGATTGAAAATGCAGCTTTGCAAAATTGAAATTAGAATTGAAAATGTGGTCTTGAAGAATGGAAAATACTTATGGTGATAATGCAAAAGATGAATGATTGTTGAGGATTTATAAAAAGTTGCTCCAGTTTAAGGCATCCAAATATTGCTCTTGTAGGAAAAATGAATGATACGATATGATGATGGTGATATGAAGAATGGGTTAGTGTTAATGACATGTGCATTGGCCTAGATGTTTTGATGATGTAAAAGATGACTGATAAGAAAGCGAAAAGAAAAAATTTGCCCCAGTTTGCAGTTTTCAATATCGCACTCTTGGGAAAATCCTTGTTAGATCCAAATAAGTTGTTCCATTTAAAAAGTTGTCGCATTTGACCACTCTTTTGAACACTTTGTCCTAGCCTCACTTTGGCTTTTGGCTCATGGCTTTTTTTGAAGAAACTCTTAGTGAATTTATTACTTCTTGAATTTTTACCTTGACCTTCATTTTCAATTGACTTTTGGTCTTGCATGTTGAAGAGCTTTTCTTGTGAACTGTTTGCCTCTTGAATTTCTACCTTAACCTTCATTTTGAACTGATTCTTGGTCTTGTATGTAGAAGAGCCTCTCTTATGAACTGTTTGCTTCTTGATTTCTACCTTGACCATCTTTAACTTTTGACTCGTGGCCTAGAATAGCTATTATATTTGACTTCCTCCATGTTCAACTAATCCTTTTATTTTGTCATGCTTTGGATCTTTCTTCCTTTTTTATTTTGCTCTAACTTTTGCCTAGACCGCATCTCTGCTTTTCAATCTAGCGAGCCTTTTTATTTTTCTTTTATGCTCTAATTTTTGCCTAGATCACGCTTTTGGGTTTTCAATCTAGTGAAGTTTCCCTTTTTTTTTTTTGCCCTAACTTTTGCCTAGACTGCAATTTTGATTTTTGATCTAGCAAGCTCTCTCTCTCTCTCTCTCCCTGTCTCTCTCTCTCTCTTTCTCTCTGTTCTTTTTTTAAGAATCAATTGTATTGAATCTTATCTTGACTTCTTGAAAATGAGTCTTGTTAGATAATGCCCTTTTGCGCTTTATTCAAATATGATGTCTTAATTATGGATGATTTGAAAAAGGACAGATGATCCAAGCAAAATACAACTTTTGATGATGAAGGAGAGGGGGAGAAAGTGAGAGAGAGAGAGAGAGAGAGAGAGAGAGAAAGAAAGAATGAAGAATAAGGGGTAAGAGGGAAAGTAAAGGAACAAGACAAATTGATTACACTTAAAACCGAACAGTATTTACAAAACATGGATAAGTATACGGAAATGGATAGGGTACAAAAGAGTTAGAGAAACTTACAATAAAGATAATTTACCCATTTCATTGATTCTTTAGTTACTTAGACCTGAACTCATGACCAAGACTATAGTCCCTTGCTATGTGACAAATCAATCTACTTTTGACTATTGATTCCTTATCTTCTACGAATTGATCATCTGCAACAAAATTACCCCAATTTAGCATTTTTCTGGAGTCTTTGTTGATAAACCCTTGCGCTTGACTTCCCAAGTGATACACCTTTGCCTAGGTTGCCATTTCAGATTTTCAACCTAACGAATATTTTGTTGCTCTAATTTTTGTCTAGATTGCTCCTTAGGGTTTTCAATCTAGCGAGCTTTTTATTTTTTATTTTTAGCTCTAATTTTTGCCTAGATTGCTCTTTGGGGTTTTCAACCTAGCGAGTTTTTCTTTTCTTTTTTTTTTTGAATTTTTGGGCTCTAACTTTTGCCTAAACCAACGTTTTGAGTTCCCGATCTAGCAAGCCTTTTTTCCTTTTTTTTTTTGGTTCAAGAAGCATTTTTAATTTCACAAGAATCAACCAACCAGTCAAGTTATCGGTTCCTATTTACCTTGATTCTCTTCTTGATTTAGCAAGATCTTCTTAAAAGTATGACATTTGGCCACAATATTGGGTGCTAAGCACTTTTGTTAAATACTCTTGCCATCCTTCTTTTAGTTTGATTGCCCATAGTAGATTGATGCTACTTGCTTCTTCTTGATCACCTTTAACCCCTTGGGTGTTGCTGTCTTCATACCAACAAATAGAAAGACGCCCCTATTGATGATTACATAGATCGACAATTCGGTTTTTGGTTACCAACTACCTTGTCAATTTCTACTAGGTTCAACATCTAAGCAAATTGCCCACATAGTTTAGGAACTTCATCATGTTCATGATCATTCATGTCCTTTGTAACACAAGAATCAATTAATGGATTTTTCATGATTATCTGCATGGAAGGGGATCTCAAAAGGAAGGAATGGCTTTGTAAAGGGTGCAAAAGAAAGAAAGAAAGAGTGTATAGACAAGATATGAAAGATAATATGTTGATTTGAAAAAAGAAACCATGTATAATCATTTCATTATTTCAATAGATCTCAAACACAAGCAAAGGCAATAAAAGCCTCTTGTTCACTACTCAAGATACAACAAGTCAAATCAAGATTCATACTCTTAATCAATGCCTGCTCATTGCAATGAAGACGCCTTTTCCCATCTTCCAAAGCTTGGCTAGTCTCATCAAGACCGAAGGCCCAGTTTTTGTGAAGTCTAAGAGTCGCTTCCAAACATATAGGATCTTCTCTTCAATAGTTCCTTAAGTGATATCCTTTGCTTCTAGATCTCTTCCTTTAACTTTAACTTTAACTTTTCTTTTTCCTTTTCTTTCTTTCTTTCTTTTTCTCCTCTTTTTTCCTTTTTTTTTTTTTTTTGCTCATGGCTTTCAAACATAGCTACTTGGATCAAATAAAGTTTTCCTAGATAAGCAATGTTTAGAGATAGCATGGTGCATCCTCTTTTTGAGGTTATTTAAAAAAAAAATGTGTGTTAGGAATGAAAGAAGGTGTATGATATGCATAATGATGTGGAAATGATATGGAAAAGATGCAAAGGGAAGAAATAGAAATTATGATGTGGAAATGATATGGAAAAGATGCAAAGGGAAGAAATAGAAAGAAATGCATGTCAGATGAGTTCTTCCTAAATGCTTATTAATGCATGCATGTTATAATGCTACTTTGTTGAAAAAAAAAAACAAAAACTAAGAATGCATGTAATAATGTTTAAATGCATGAATAATGATAGATGAATAGAGAAAAGAAAGAAATGCATGTTAGATGAACTCTACCTTAAATGCTTATTGATGTGTTCTATTATATAAAAAAAAGGTAGTGCATGACATGAATTTTTGGGAATAGGAGAGAAAAATGCATATTTGAGAAATCCTTTTTTTATAACACATGTTAATGCGGGTTGTGATATGTGATGAAAAAAATGCATGTTGCATGATTTTTTTTTTTTTAATGCTCATTGATGCATGTAATGAGTGTAAGAAAAATACATGTTACAACCTAATGAATGTATGGAAGGGATAGGAAAAGGAAAAGAAATGCTTGTTTGAAGAGTTTTTGTTCTTTTTTTTTTAATTTTTTTATGCATGTTATCAATTCATGGAAGGATAAAGGAGAAAAAAAGATGCAATGTCATGAATAAATTTTTTTTTTTTTGGCTTTTCTATGTATGTCATGAATGTATGGAAAGGAGAGCGGGAAAAGGATGAGAAATGCATGTTTGAAGAGTTTTTTTTTTTTTTGGCTTATGTATGCTATCATGTATCACAGAAGTGAATGCTATGCATGTTGCAATGAGTGATGTAGAGGAAGGAAACTCATGAGAGCAAAAAAATAGAATATGCATGGTATGTTATTTAGATGCATGATTTGAAATTCATATTACAAGATAAGAAGAAAAAAATGCTCCTTTGTGTCCTAGTAAAGTGGGATCTAATGGTTGGGAATTTCTAATGTCAAGACCCTAATTTAGATAATCATTAAACTCAATTTATAAGTGCATGATTTTTGGGATGGATCTATACTCCTATAAATCAAGATCCCCAGATTGCCCCTATTTAGAAGATAAAGACCTAGTTTTGTGAGCATACCCATAGGGACATAGAAATCACAATATGGTAGTTCACAATTCTAGTAATAATCTGAGCAGAAGAATTAACGACTGTTAGGGAAGTATAAGCCTCACAATAACCTCGTCAAAGCCCCTTCTATTCTTGTGGATTTCCAAGGCTCGGGTATAGAGCTCAAATGGTGTGTGAGGTAAGTGAAAGTGAAGTATGTGTAAAGAGCATAAAAAACCTTAAAACCCTAAAAACTACACAATAAAGACCTAACAATATATATAAAAAGTTGACTATCCTAAGGTTTGAGATATATACAAAAAAAAAAAGGAAAAAAAGGTCTACTACCCTAAGATTTGAGTGACAAATAAATAAAATAATTATTTACAATTAAAAACAAAACACGCAAAAAAAATGAAAAGCAACAAGACGGGAAAAAAATCAACATTATTTTAGTTATATAATTTGCATAATTAACTCTAATAGGCTTGACTTTCCAACCATCCCTAGTGGAGTCGTCAAATTATCATAACATGCCCAGAGTACGCCGCGACGAGAGGCAACAAAAAAAATATTTTAAAAAATATTCAATGGAGCCGCCACTAATTTTTTTATTTTAAGGAAAAAATTAGAAAAATCTTTTTGATTTGACAAAGTTAGTCCTTTGAAAATGAGATTGGGTTCGGAAGTCTAATCATGCATAGGGAAGGCTGGAACCTTAATTTCGCTGTACTCCTAATACATCCACCTTAAGATGGTTATCCTAGAGTTTGTTATGTAATTTAATTAATAACTATAATAATATTTATTTTTTCCCTTTAAATTATAACAACTATTTACAAAATAAAAGAAAACAAAATTAATATAACAATTATTTATAAGAAAATAAAATAAAAGTAGAAGCAAAATTTAAGAAAATTTAATTTTTGGCTTGACAAGGTTACCCACTCCTACGTATCCTTTGGTGTAATGAGAAACTCAAAACTATCATCGTTCTTGTAGAAAATAATTGTGTGTTAGGTTAATTTTATTTACAAAAAGATTTTTAAAAACAAAGAAAAAAGAAAAACCTAATCTACTATTGCACAAGATTCAGGATAGCACAAGCTATGCAATAAACTTTTACAATTCTCATAACTCTTGAGGATGGCCAAGCCATACATTAATATTATAAGTTTGCTGCATGGATTTAAAAAGATGTTTTGACCATTAAAAAGGGAAACTTTTAGCTAAAGACAATGTGATATTTCAAAATTTAAAAGAATTCAACCAATTAAAACAAATGTCAAACAAGAAAAAATCAACACACAAAAAAAAAAACCATAAAGTTGAGTAAAAATGCCAAAAAAAAAAAATGAAACATCAAATAAGTAAAAAAAAGCTTATGATGGAAAAGAAAATGTTTGATAAAACAAAAGAATTAGTATAAATTTATTTTTAAAAGAAAATAAAAATAAAAGGCAAACTATAAAAATAAAAATAAAAACACCCAACATGCATAGAGAAAAGAGATTAAACTACTATATAGAAGAGGCTTTGTAACATCCTCTCGAAATGCATTATTATGCTTAAGTCATAATACCCTACTCAGGAATTGTTACTATTACATGAGCGGACCTTTTCTAACAGCAACTACAGCTGTCTTTGAAACTTCTCGAGCTATCTTGTTTAGTTGAATTGTTGTTGATTTGATATCTCAAATGGAAGCAACTCTTGATGAGACTCGAAGAGAGGTTGGAGATGGAGTGGAGATGAGTGTGTATGGAAGAGAAATGGAGAGTGGTCAGCTCCTAATGCTGGCCGAAATTACCAAGGGCAAGGAAGGAATTGAACACAAACTTGTGGAGTAAGGAGTTATATGATTGATGGATGTGTGTTGGTGTTTCAATTTGATTTGGTAGTCCATATTGAGGGTTGAGATGGTGCCACTTGCATGGGTAAGTTGGCTAAATCTTAGCCATCCATTCTAGGGTCCTTACAATATAATTTCTATTGATCTGGTTTCGACAGTTTAATTTATCAAAATTTTACCGATTTCTCTTAAAACAGTAAACCGGTCTTAAAGAAATTCTGTGAGGTTTCCTATGTTCCTAATCTAATTCTGTCAAACCTAATCACTTCTAAATCACATGCAAGTGACTTTAAGTAAATTTTAATTGAATTCTAATTAAACTCACTTATTCCATAAAAATTGAATAACTCAGTTATAAATGATAAAATTTTTTGGCTTGAGGTATTAATGACAGTGATAATGGTGAAGCGGTATGGTGGAGGCTAAGCGAAAATGGTGGCTGCGCAACTTCACAATAGTGCAGCAACAATGATTGGCGGAAAGATGAAAATGGGCTTGGTTTAGCTCAACTATAGGATTGGAATGAGAATGTGATTGAGTTTATGGAAGATGTTGGTGCTAGAAATGGTGCAATAGTGATAGGATTCAAGACTTGAGAAGAGAATGAGAATGAAAAATAGTTAAAGTGATTCTTAACTGATTAAATTCCTCCCCTTTTAAAGTGAAGGAGTTGGCTTTATATAAAGAAGAATGAGAGAGATCTTTGGTAACAAATTGACCAGAAATTTGAAAAGCAGTTGAAAAACTTGAGATAGAATGAGAAAAATATTTGAAAAGTGGTTAAAAGCTTAAGATTAGGATGAGATTCTAGAAGTTAAGAGGAAGGAAAATTTGTTTTATTATTTTCTTATTTTTATTAAAAGAAAGGATAAAATATGGTGTTCACAATGCCCAATCAGACTTAGTTAGTTCAATCAATCCTTGTCTCAACAATTGTTGACATTGTTCAAATACTGCTGCTTTATCAGATGGTGACATTCTGAGATGAACTACTTTTGGTGGATTTATGTTTTCATTCAATTTGAATGGCAATTTTACAAAGAATCTTTCATTCTTCTAAAGTGGTCAAGGATGTTCAAATAGATCATGGCTATCAGCACTCATCTTAAGAAGTTTGTCTCTCATTTCTTTATATTCCAATGATGCATCTGCAAGAGCAAATAATTTTGGGATAGTAAAATAAGGTTTAAATTCCCTTTTGAACTTGATTCCCTAAGAGAGGATGTGGAGTTCATGATTTTGAGTATAAACGTCCATGTCAATAACGAGATCTTTGTTGGGCAAATCTGTTCCAATGACTTTGGTCCAGATAACACATCATGGGAAGAACTTAATGCCAATCTTGTGTTTGGTAATTAGATCTGTCCGGAATACTTTTCCATCTATAGCTTTAAAGAAATGAACACCAAGTTCCTAGGCGGAAGATAGGAGGATTGCCGGATTCATCAAAGTTTTTTGTGCTCCTGTGTCCATGAAAGCAATGGCTTTGATTGGTATCTCATATTTGGAGGGAAAAATGTGGACCTCTATATTTGGTAATGGTAGAACTGGATTAAGTGAACTAATTTTTGGATTTGAGGGTCTTGAGATTTCTTCCGCTTGTAGGACAGGAAAATGTTCTTCAAAACTAGAGGAATTGGACTCGCTGCTATAATTGGAGTCTGTGTATTCAAGTTCGAAGATAGTGGAGGCATTTAGTTAATCTTATTCATCATACTAGGACTTAATGTCTTCATTTGCAGCTAAGTCAAGAGAATGGATTAGCTTAAAGGCCTTTTCTTTTTTATTTGGGTAATTTTTTGAAAAATGCCTTTTCTTGCCACAAATGAAACATCTTTTGCTATCTTTCCTTCATAAGGTTTTCTTTTGAAAAATTTGACTTTCTTCTTTTTCCCTTTCCTTTTCAGGAAGACTTAGTTTCGTTTTTTGATAGACGGTTTGCAGTGGCAGCTACAATCTTTCTCTTTGTACTTGATCTCCAAGTAATTCTTTTTGCAAGCCTTGGTATATTTCTTCTTATCCTTGAGGATGTTCTCAAAAAGGACTTCTTGACTGCATAATTTGTCCAATGCAGTAAGGCACATCTGGTGGATTTCTCCAAGAGTCATACTTATAATGTCTCTTTGTATAGTAGTGATCATTAGGTATATTTATGCTTGGAGTTCTTCAGGCGGAGAGCTGACATAAGTGTTCTTGAGGTTAGGATCATTATTGTAACATCCTCCCAAGTATGGTACTATGCTTGAGTCATAATACCTCACCTAGGAATTATTACTATCATTTAATCGGACCTTATCTAGCAGCAATCTTCGGCCACCTTTAATCTTACTAGTCAACTTCGCCTCGGAAGACCTTCTTTGGAATTTTTGAATTATATGGAGATAACACAGAAAATAGGAGTGAGAACTTTAAGTTCTCAGTAGGATTCAGTAAGCAATTTCATACCGTGTCATCGTTATTATCTCCAACTACTTCGGTTTATTATGAAAAAGTGAACATATTATACGAACTGTTCTGTTTTATAGTTTGAAAATATATAGTCCGAAACAGAATTTATTTTATTTCATGCACTTAAGTCACATTGGCAATATTTTATTAGAATAATAATCACCATGTAAGTATAGCATCAATAAAACATGAGATATAATCATGTAAATGCTCATATTTGAATTCATGCAAGTGTATCTGGTATTTTTCTTTAACTTTCTTTATTTTCTTTTCTTGGCACACTTAAGCTTTACGTATCGCCGTCCCTGGGGTGCTTGCGTATGTCTTAATCTTTAGTCTTTACTGTCTTTGGGTAGCCTGATCTAAGAGTAAGCTCAACTCGTGACTGTCGTCACACAGAACTAACCTACAAGGGGATTCACATGCCTCTAGTCTTGGAGGGATCTTATTTTGGTCATGTGCCTCTAAATTGAAGGGATCTCTCCTAGTCACATGCCTCAAGAATAGAGGGATCTCAACTGACCACTTGCCTTCATTGTAGAGAGATCTCATCTGACCATGTGCCTCCAAGGTAGAGGGATCTTATAGTTTTATTATACCACATTCCAGAATATGATCACTATGTTATACCCCATCAGATCGTGATCGCTGTGTCACGTTCCTTAGAAATATGTACTCATTATCATATCTTTCATTATAGAATCTTTATATGCCACATTCTAGAGTATGATCGTCATGTCATACCCCATCAGAGTGTGATTGCCATGTCACGTTCCTTAGGATATGCTCATCATGCTATATTCCAGAGTATGATCGCCATGTCATACCCCATCACGATGTGATCGCCATGTCACACTCCTTAGGAATATGAGACCTTTATCATATCTTTTAACTGCCTTCACAAAGAGGGACCTAATTAACTGCCTCCAAGTGAAGGGATCCAATCTTATCTTATTTAACTGTCTTCACGAGAAGGGATCTCATAATTGCCTCCAGGTGAAGGGATCCACATTTAATATGTTCATATTCTTTCATTCTCATACATAATCATGCATAGGCATGCTGAATGCACTTATACATATGCTTCATCATTTACTTTCATATATCTTTGCATATAGAATTTCATATTCATAACTTAAATCTTCACAACACAAGCTATTATAACTTCATATGCTTTTGCCAAAAATTCGGCAGCATAACGGATCGAGTCCGCTTCCCCGTGAATAGTGCCAAACAACCAAGAAATTTTAATCAAACAGCAACCCGATATAGAACATCATATCTCCATTAGTTGTCACGCACAACAAAGTCTTATGGGCAAAGCTTTAAAATCTTAAGTCTTAATTTACTTTGCAAGTTTTACACTTTGATTAATGTTCCCGAGTTTGAGCTTAGGACTGACTTCCAAGACTACATAGGTTCCGAGTTCCGATGTTATATAAGTTCCGACTTCCCGGTATATAAGGTTCATGTTTTGACTTCCGATTTCCAGGGTTATGTTTAGAATCGATCTCCGAGATTGATCCTAGACCATATTTTAGAATTACGTGTATAAGTGTCTTAAGGCATCCTAGTTCTCGACTTCCGAGATTCGGGTATAAGATTTCATGCTTTGGTACTAAGTTCCAAGTTTATGTTGAAGATCTTCGCTTCCGGGTTTAAGTATTTTAGGTTCTGTATTCTTATCTTTAACTTCCAATTTTAAGGTGATTTATGTGATGTGTGACTTTTGATCTCCGACTTTAAGCTACACTTTGCCTTCAAAAACTTTTAAGAATATGTTCCCGAAGTTCTAAGTTCCGACATTAACTATACCCGATCTAGTTTTCTATTCACTAAGTTCTGAGTTCAATATTAGGTATACCTGTTCCAATTTCCTATTCACTAAGTTCTAAGTTTAACATTAAGTATGCCTGATTTAGCTCTCTATTTGCTAAGTCCCGAGTTTTGATGTTAACTAAACTTGATCTAGTTTTCATACATGTCTTTAGCCATAATTACACTATTCTAAGAGAATATTCACCAAAAATAGAAATCTAGGTGAAATCATGCGAAATTTATATCAATGTAAAGCTAACAGAACAGGCTTTCCAATGAAACCAATTTCACATCATTTGAATGAGTATAATTCGAGATATAAGCTCTGAAACTTAACCTTCCTGAACTGCCCTGTTTTGGCCAGGTTTGGATATAAGGCAACTTCTTCGAACCACTGGGAGCAAATGGGATCGCATCTAACTCGAAAATTTTTATGGTATATTCTCCTATATTTAAGATTTCTAACAAAGTTAGTTTCATTCAATTCTGAATCGTATAAGGCAAGTTTTGCCCTGAACAACCTAGTCTGTCCAGAATCAAACTCAGAAACCTAGGTCGAACTTCCAAAATTCATATTTTTCTTAATACTAATCCAATGGCCTATATGATATATGTATGGAAAGCCCTGAATGTCTAGTTTTACATAAAAATAGTTTCATCAAGTTTCAATGGTCATAGGTAGAGCCGTACACTCTGCCAGTATAGATGCCATAAGGTTTCAAGGTTCCAGCTTCTGTTTTGCATCCTTTTGTTTGAATTCTCTCCTAAGTTCTCATCCAAACTCAACATTTATACATTAATCCAGCCATAAGAATTTATATAAACATCATATATCATCAATCTAATGGAAAGAATAGAAATCCTACTAAGCCACAATAGCACCAATAGTAGAAGAAGTTGAAGAATCCTACCTCAAATTGATGTAGAAACTAGTTAAATTTGAGTTTTTGGTGAAAGATATGGGTGGAGCTTCAAGATAGAAGCTAGATGAGGTGAAATAGGGGAAAAGAGAATGAAGAGGGGTCAGCTGCCAGAGGGAGGACAAAAATGAATGAGTGAGTAGGGATTAGAGAGAGTTATGATATTTTTAAAAGGTGAAAAATGGTTAAATTGAAGGCTTGCAATTGGAAGAAGGTTGAGTCGTTTGAAAGAAGCCAAATCCTTCCTCCTTTTGGGCAGCAGCTGGACACCCAAGTTTGAGTGAGAGTGGCTAAGTTTTAGCCACTCATTTTAAGGTTTAGGTGTACAATTTTGTTGATTTCGCTCCGGCAATTTAAAACACCGAATCTTTACCGATTTCTTTTAAATCAGTAAATCTGTTTTAAGAAAATTTCTATGAGATCCCGTATGCTTCTAACCTAATTACCTTATATCTAAATTCAATTAATTGCTAATTAATTGATCCTAAATAAGTATTTAGTCGAATTTTAATTAACTTCAATTATTCGATAAAAACCGAATAATTGGGCGAAAAACGATAAGAAAAATTTCGGTGGATGTTACAATTATAGCCATTCAACTGATAAAATCTTTGAGACATTCTTTTGAAATGGTATTCTAAGTCTAGATTCTTTAAGGAATAATACTTCATATCAAAGTATTCTTTTTGAATTTCCTTTTCAACAAGACTATGATCACCAAGGAATTCATTGCGGAGTGCTGCAACAACAGTATCAGTACTTTCTAGTCTATGCAGTTTATCTTGTTGTACGAGGCCAAGACTATAGTACCTTTCTTTGAGAACACCAGTCATATGTGCATAAAATTCTTCAATGACTTGGTATCGATCAGCATCTGGTGGTATCATCTTAGCATCCATTCAAGCCTTCAAATCTAAGAATATTTTTCTCCACTGAGATGGATGGATATCATCTATGGTAAACAATGGTCCTCTAGAAGGAAGTGGAGTGTTGATTTCCTAAGGGTTTAAGGATGATGATTGATTCTGACTGCTTTAATTTCTATTGATATTGTCATGAGAATCTTGGTGACATCAGCATATTCATCGTCATTAAAAACTTCTACAGAAGCTTTGACACTCTGGTCATCGCTGTCTGCTTGTTCTTGGTAAATGTGTGAGGTTATCAAGGCTTAAGACAGTGGTGCTATATTAGGATTAGCATACGATGTCTGAGTCTTTTTTGAAGATAGTTTAGGTTTAGGACATTTGGGATTTTGGAGATGTTGTTTTGGAGAAATAAAGGCAGACTCAACAACTTCTTTCCTCTTTGGGTTTTCTCTAGAGGATCAAGACCTTTCTCAAAAAAATGTGGTTTTTGGTGGTACGACTGGTGATAATAAGGGTGGAGATTTGTGTGGTTGTGAGGATGGCAGAAGGTTAGCAAATGTTTTTAGTGGTAGAGTAAAAATTGGGTCTGACTCTGGTTATTTTTGAAAGTTTTTTGTATATTCATAAAGTTTTTCAATGTGATGGCTAAGCTTCTAAAGTTCTCTTTCTCTTTAATCAAAAGCCTAGTCATGGATATTCCGAACAGGAAGTTGTTGGATTTCTATTTCCAAGACTTTAATTCTGGCTTTTGTCTCCGTATAATACTTTGGCAATTTTTCTGACAATATCCCTAGCCGTTGTTCTACGGCAATCATAAGACTGTCAACCTTTTGATTGATCCTTGTCAATAGGCTATTTTGGGCCAGAGAATTTTTTGTTTGCCAATTTAGAACTTCTTCAGCTTGAGTCAGAGGTTTTAGTTTTTCATTTGGTTGCACTTTAGTAGGCTGGACAAATGGCTTGGTGTATGCTTGGGTGGTAGGATTGGATTTTCTTTTCAGAGCTGGAAAGTCAGCTCCGTAAATGGCTGAAGAGGAGGCAAACATCATGCATAGGATTTCTAGTGTCAGAGGGACAGAAGGTATTGGTACTACATTTTTACAGGAAAAGGAGTTTGGAGAATTTTATGGCGATGGCTAGGTAGTAAGATTAGGATCTTCTGGTGGTGGTGGATACCCTTCTTGCCAAAGTATCTTAAAAGCTTCTTCATAGATCGGCAAAGACTCTCTTTTCTTTTGGATCCCTACCTAGGGACTATTATTTGATTCAAACTTTCTTTGTGATTTAGGAGGAGGCTTGCAAGGAGTAATAGAATACTTACAATCTCCTATGCATGCTTTTTACCATTCATCACTTCCTGGCATGTGATAAAACCACGAGTCACAATTGCAACCTAGTTCATACATTCTTAATCTAGGAATATCTCATAAGAAGTGGTCATCAATTTTGTCAGAATAAATGATTTATCCGTATGGCTCAATAGCATGGTTAGCAATTTCTTTTTGGCTACTTCGAGAGTAATCATCATTGTATGAAAAACTAGAGGATTTCCACCAGAGGGTTTTCCTGATCTAGTATTTTAAAGATAGTTCTGATAGTTCCATTAACAAATCTTTGAAAACTTGCTTCAGTATCTACAATAGGGGTGTTGTTCTTCTTAAAATTCTCATAATTGCTTATCCACTCAAGTGGCATAAGCTGTAAGAGTTCCTTTTTTGGAATCTGCTTCGGAATCTGAATGATGGAAGGTGTCTCATGATTAGAAGTGGCCAAAAGCATTAAAACATTTTCATTAAAGCCTTTTAGAGTAGGCAAATCAAAGCAATGATCTTTGAGCCTATAGATAAGCTGGTGTTGTAGTGAGGCGACTAAAGCAACTCCATCTTGTGGAGCCCCTATGAGATGGACTTGTACTTTGAATCTAGTGGATAAAGTAGGATATCTGAGATGGACATTAAAGGTGGAGAACATGGTTAAAACAACACTACCTGCATTTAGTGTTGTTAGAACAGTTCTGATGGTTGCATGTTCAAGATTCTGGAAGGTAGTGTCCAGTAGGCTTACTCTAGCATAAAGAGAGAGGACTAGCTTAATAGCTCCCAGGTGAAAGCTGACATACTGTTTAGCACTGGTAGCTTAAAGAGCATATTCATTCATCTCAATAGTCTGGATATACTCTTTTACACCAGTTCTAGGAATTAAGATGAGTTTTTTGTGGAGCCACCTAAATGGCCTTTTTTCTCTTCTGAAAACATTATAGGGACTAAGGAGAGAAAGGATAAAACTTTCTATCTGGGTATCTTCAGGGACATAAGAATATTCTATTTTCTATTTTAGAAGAAAGGGTTTTATATAGGATCATTTTAACATCCTCAATTTCGTGACGTAATAAATTACCTCAGTAACCCTGAGTAATTAGGCACTTAATAAGAAATTATGAGATTAAAGCTTAATTAAGGGGTTAACGAAGAGCTTATGAGTTAACTCGGATGAGAAAAATCAAAAGAATGCTTAATCGGGATTAGATAATCTCTAATTAAGCAAGTCAGAGCCTTTATAGTTTAATTGAGCACTAATCACCCTTAATTAGTTTAATCGAGTTTAATTAAGGTTAATTAAGCTTAATCGCAAGATTAATTTTTGTTAATCATATTTTTGTACGTTAATCACTAATCCTTGCTTAATTGTCTTAATTAAGTTACAAGAGCACTTAATCACATGATTAAATTCAAATTTAGTCAACTAGACAATAAAGTAAAGAGTGATGTCACTAAAGCATAAAGCATTAGACAAGAGTGCTTTATGTAAGAGTTAGTACTTGATTTGTTCCTCTATCATCCATTTTGTCCCCCTGATCCTTAATTAGCACAAAATTAAGAAAATATCTCCCTCCTTCCCTTTATGTTTGGATGCCACTTTCTCTCTCTTCCACCCCTATCTATTCTTATTTTCACTCATCTCATTCTCTCTCTTGAAACCAAATCCTCCAACTTCTCTCTAAACACTTCTTCATCTTCTTCATCTTCTTCTTCTTCCTTTTTTCACCACTCCCACCACCAAAACCTCTCATTTAGCCCTTCAAGGACCTTATCTTTGAGTCTTTGAAGATAAGATCTAAACACTACCAATATCATTTTCAAGAGGACTCAAGAGCTTATTCTTCCTTCTTGTAAAACCGCCATCATCATCATCAAGAGGAGCCATCATCTTATTCTTCCTTTTCTCTTGTTTTTGCGCCATATTCAAGAAGAGGTAGTGATCTTCGTCTTTTTATTTTGTTTACTCAAAAAAGCTTGAAGCTTGGTTCCTCTCATGACCAAGATCTTTAAATGAAAACTTGAGAAAATCTTTCATACTGTTCATGAGCAAAAGTTTCAATTTTTGGTTAAATATGTTCTTGTTCTGCTTCAAGTGTTATTGATGTTTCTACTTTTGGTAAAATGTGTTCTTGTTCTCCTTCAAGTGTTCTTGATGTTTCTACTTTTGGAAAAATATATTCTTGTTCTTCTTCAAGTATTCTTGATATTTCCACTTTTGGAAAAATATGTTTATGTTATTATTCTTGAATGTTCTTGATATTCTTGGTGATATTTTGCTTAAAGTTGTTCTTGTCTTATGATGAGTTTATGATTAGAAAAGTTTTATCCTTACATACTTTTTATGATTTGATAAGACTATAAACATCTTAAAAGCTTAAAACTTTAAAAAGTTTGCTTCTTGAGGCATAAAAGTGGCGCAAGTTTGGTGCCTTCATAAAAGTCTTATTTTGTTTTGTTTTGAAGACAAGACTATATATAAAAATCTAAGCTTTTTGAAAGATGAAGCCTTTTTAAGTTATAAAAATGATATCTTGTCATTTTATGTCTTAGATATCAAACCTTGAAGATAAGACCTTTCTTAAAGTTTCAAACCTTAGTCAAGAATGAATCTTTAAGTCATAAAAATGTTGTTGTGCAAATTTTAATTCACAAAGTTTAGATCTTAAATCAAAACAATGCTTAAAAGTGTCAACTTTCATAAATATTTAATCTTTAAGTCAAGAATATAATTTAGAGGCACTTACTTTCATAAAGAATAAAACTTTATGACTACTTTATAAAAAATGATAACTTTTATAATACTTAAGGTAAGACCTTGTTATATTACTCATAAAGGCTTAAAACTTTGTAACTTAAATAAGTTAAAAATCACCCTTAGTGTTTAGTGAACATGGTGTTATTGGGTTCATGATGTGGTTATGTGTTGTCATGACTCAAGGATTAGAGGGATCTCGAACTCCTTGGGAACAGAAGTATGATTAGGGCCTTTGAGCATATCATGAACCTAAGAATCACTAAGTGCACTATATCAAGGAAAGGAAACAATCACTTAACTTAATTAATTTGAACAAGTGTTCCATAAGATATGAACTCAAGTAAGGAATAATTTCATATGAGAACTAAGTAACTAAAAGACTGCATACATATATCTTAACTATGTGATTCTCTCATGAGTAACCACGAGAAATTATGTGATGATTCATAAAATTCTTCATAAAAAATAATACAACTATAAACCCTTTTAGGGTATGAATGTGTGATGCCATTCGGCATGATAAATGATGAGCTGATTGAGCTTTGTCTCATGATTGATTAATTATTGTGATATGATAAACTGTTGGTTGAAAGTTTATGATTGGCATTTTGGGGAAAACTCCGATTTAGCTGTTATACTGCCGAATTTCCGTGAAAATTATGGACTTAGTTATATTATTGCATGTGTCTAGTCAAATAAGTATTATACATGTAAAGTATAATGATAAGAAAAGAATTAATGGGACATGATCCTTCAATCACTTCGATAAGGGAAGTGAGAGATGGTGATCCACAAAGACTTAAGGAACCTTTATGAGGGAGGCAAGGGTGACATGGAGGACCTTCTAACTTAGGGGTAACCAATATTGACTTAGTCTGATTTGGTTTAGTACTGTATGATGACATTCACAGAATAAGCTCATGTCCAAAAGTAGTCTATTTTAAAGGAAAGTGAAGAATGTTAAGTACGTGCTAAAAACGAAAGTAAAGTCAAGTATACCCATGGTTAAGTAATGATGCATGTCTATGCATGTATTTATATGATCCATTTGCATTATGAATATTTATTCTATGCTTTAGTATATATGTTTAGTTACAATGATGTAATTATGATGTTAAGCTAAAAGCAACCCGTTTTGGCGTTTAAGTTTTCAAAATCATTAAAATTGAACTTATATTTGTCCACTATTTTTATAATTAAACCTGAAGTGGCTGGGATGATAATGATGACACAATGTTTGTCTAGTCGCGATCCTACTGAGAAATTTAGTATTTCTCACTCCTACATTTCCATGTCGTCTTCAGAGTATGTCGGCATTGGGCACGATGGTGATTTTCATTGAGTTTTCAGTGAGGCATTGGCACTTCGACCCGGTGCTGAATATATCTATGCTAACTGCTCAGGCAGTGATGCAGGTCTACATGTTCCATGGCCGCCAGTTCCGTGCACCTGTGATGAGTCCGTTTTTTCTGCTCTCACAAGCCGTTTAAGGACATTACTATGGATAATGTCCGCCCGCCTTTTTATTTTTCGAGGTACCCAACGGATGAGGACTCCGACTCTGACACTCGATTGATACTGACTGCTTCCGTAAAGATGGATCCTTTTGAGTCATCATACCTGACTGATTTATTTTGTGGGATCCTACTGCTCGGAGCCGTCTCAGCCTTCGGTGATTCGCCTATCCTCCGATTCTTCTACTTCGTTTGCTGGCCCAATTCCACCCCCGGTGTGCAGTCGTGGGTTTATCTATACCCGTGCTGTGCTTCATGGGCATGGGCATGCCTGAGGAGGAGGATGTAGTGATGTTACTCCTGGTGGATTTAGGAACGATTTCCTCCCGCTAGATGAGAGAGATGTTGGTTACATGCCGAGCGGAGCATAAGGATAACCCATTTTTGTTGTAGCTAAGGTTACCATTTTCTTTTGGCATGTATGGGTGGATGTGATTTCATATGTATTATCTTTTCGGATGTATTTGTTAGGTTTGCTCTGTAGGGCCGACAATAGATATCGAACCCATTATTATCTTAGTGAATGACTTTTGGTATTATTATCTTTATATTGACTATGAAATGGCTATGAAATAAATGTTATATTTATCTAAGATGGTTGTTATTCTTATTGGTTCTGTTTATTCTATTTGTACTGTATGTATGAGTTGTGATGTTCGTATTATGCATTCACGATGCACTTATGGCTCTCGATTATCAAAATAGTTTACTTGTTATTGTTCCAAAAAAAAAAATTTACCCCTATTTTCAGGTAAAGTAATTTCAAAAAAATAATTTTTGTTGCACGAGTAAAAGTAACAACTAGTAATTCCATAATATGACTTAAGTATAGAATGGAGCTATGAGGGTGTTACAATTATGGGATAGATAATTTTAAGGTTAAAGATATAGGCTTTTAGAAGTCAGTATCTGAGGAAGATGCTATTTCTGAGTTAGCTTCTTCTTTACTCATTCTCTGTACTGGTACCCATAATATGCTCCCTTGGCTTTGAGAAATAAAGAAAATAACTGTAATAACTAGGTATAGGAATACATAAATCATGATGCATTGCCTTGTCGGATCCCACGAAGTTCAAGTCTAGACCCTCGGCCTCCTTGGAGGGCTATATGATTGGGACATTTTCATAGAATCAAAAGTCCTGGTAATTGATTCTTAAGTATCCAAGAATCGAAGAGTGATTTTTAACAAATTTTTGGAAGTTATTAGTCATTTCGTTTTCAAGCTTAAAGTTTAAGAAAATGCAAGTTTTCGAAAGTTTATACTAAAATCCAAAAGTTGAATTTTGATTTTTCCAATATTTTTATTGGATTCAAATAGAGGTATTCTCTTATTTACATTTAAGTTTTAAAGTTAATGGAAAGTAAATAAATGAGGAGCCCAGGCGCCCAAGTGGGGCTGTTCTCAAAGGCAACTTGGCATCTTTGAGAAGCACAGATGAAGTAAAGAAAACTGAACAGGGAGCCTCCGCGCCCAAGGCCAATGCCCAAGTGCTGGCTGTGCTATGAGATTTGGCTGTTTCAAGTGAGCGGGCGCCCAAGCAGCCAAGCCACAATGTCTAGGCGCCCACTAGATGAGATTAAAAGAAGAATCTCGCCCCCTTCTCCCCTATTTCCACCATGTCTCTCTATCTCTTCCTTCTCTCTCATTTTTCTCTCCTCCAACATGATTTCTATTAATCTTTCATCAATATTTACCAAAATCCATCACCCAATCCATCTTATTCTCATTATCATCATCATTCTAATTGGGATTTTCTTTCTTGGAGCTTTCTCTCCCCTCCTCTAGTGAGAGAAAATCATGGAGGGAGGAGACCCATCACTTTCCTCGCATTCCACCACCTTCCTCCACTCGCTAAGGTAAATTTTGAGCTTAATCCTCGTTATTATACCATGGATTAGTTAGTTTATTTATGAAATCAAGATTTGAACTCATGAGGAAGGGGTTAGGTTCTATAATTAGGGGGTTTTGTCCTAGAAGGCTAATCCTAGTAAATCCTCATAATAGTTAAGTTGTGGGAGTCTAATTTATATATTTGTCATGATAGATACTCTCTAGACTCCCTTAGTGGCTCTAAGGTATCATAGAGCTTGAGCTTCTTCCTTCCTAAGCTTAGACTGTGAGTTGATAATATATTTATAGCATATTTTAAGTGTATGTATAATTTTGGAAATATTATGTTTATGATTGGAGCTGTTCAATGTTAAAAGTTGAGATAGTATGGTATTGAATACCCTATGAGACTTTTAAAAGGTAATGTGTAGTATTCTTATATGTATGTATATATGTTTATGTAAATCTTGAAAACAAGTATGTTAGTTAAGTATAAATATACATGTTTATGTGTAGTTGTGGGACAAACTACATTGAAAGTTGATTTCCGATATTTGAATGATTTGATCAAAAAAGAAGTTTTGAAGTTACTAGAGATTATAATATTCTTAAAGCTAATGTTTGAGTGACTTGATTTCAGGAGATAGTTTAAACTTGATATTTTATGGAAAAACTCTAGATGCTTAAAGGATTTGAAATTATTACACTTTGAACCTATGTTGATAGTATAGTTATTTTGAATATCTGGAAAGTCTAATAGTTATGTTTGCTAAGAATACAAAAAATTCTTGAATCTTATTATGCATTTTTAGTTGTGAGTAAGATATATATAGTTTAAGCTAAAGAAAAATTTTAGTGACAAGAATTTAGAAAGGAGCAAAGGTTTTCCTAAGGGAAGGAAACTAGAATAGAAACTATTTACTAGTGACAATAGCATTAGCCTTGGTATACCTCGAATAGCTCAGCTAGCAGGCTCACATGAGGTATTGCGAAGACCCAGTAGGTGTGAGTACCTTATAAGATAGAGACACGCCCAGGTGTAAGATCAGTTATTTATTGTTAGGGACAGATTGTCGGGGCCCTCCAGTCAGATAGCTATTTTCTAAAATAGGATCCTTCCTTAGGCTCATTTATAATATTGAAATAAGTATTTGCTTTCTATGTTATAAGAAAGTATTTCCAACCTTATGCATAGTAAATTTTAAATGTAGTACGCTTATATATATTTACAAGGAGTTTATATCCATTTGAATTTAAAAGGGTGATTTAACGAGTTATAAATGTTTTAAAGACAGATTATATATATCAATTATGTTTTACGGGAAATGTTTATAGTATTTCATATATAGACAATGCATTTTAACTATGAAATGAGGTATAAGGCTTTAAAGAGGGTTTGTAAAGTTATACTTTTGCTAAAAGTTAATATTAAAGCTTGTTCCACTCCTATTATAAATATATTATTTTTCACTGAATCTGTATGACTCACTCTTCTCTCTCTCTCTCTTTCACTTCATATTTTTAGATAGGTACAAAGTTACGCCTATGTGCCTTCAACCTGCTAAAGTCATTAGATTTTCAGAAATTCTACAACCTTGTTCGTGTGGTTTTCAAAGGGTATCCATGTTGCGAGTTATGTTTATTGTATACAAGTGTGTATATTATATTCCCAATAGTGCTCCACTAGTCCACAGGCAGAGCCCTCCCTGTGTCAGCTATAATTTGTAGTAAAAGTATGTTGCTTTTAGTTATATATATATATAAGTATGATTATGTTTTAATTCCTATATTGTGTACTATGATGTACATTCTGAGAATGCCTGGATCCTCAATGATTTTATGTGCTTGTATTGTTTTTGCAGGGCGAGGATTCTTATTGGGAATAGTCCTAAATACAAAGAAGACTCTGCCTGATTTTATTTAGAAAAATGGTCTAATGTAGGCTTACTAAGGACGTGTCCCTATACGCACAGTCACATCCTGGATTGGGTCATGACAATAACTTAGCTAGGCATATATATATAACAACAGTCACTTCATGAGGATTCCATGAGTTGATAAAGAGCATATGGGGAGTAATCTTGACCCATTTGTCTCATATGCTATTCAGGGGTTTTACCTAAAATCTCAATAAAATTAAGTGGGGATTAATCTCAACCTAACAATCGCATATATCAATTGGGGGCTTTGCTTCACCCAATGTCTTAACAACCGATGCCTCAATCATACCTGCAATTCGTGTATACTTTCACAATCAACTTAAAGATATTAAAACTTTGTTGAAATAATATACCGAACCATTCTCATAATTCATCGAAAATATGTACTTGTCTTGTATGTTAAGTTTTGATACGAACATAAGCTTAAAAATTGGGGTTCTATTAACATATACTTGCTACTACGATCTTGATCTGCATTATATTATTGCCTCCTATCTTAAGGGAGTGATTAGGATTAAGCCGCTTGGTGATATAACCATAGTCTCATAACAAATTAGAATATATCTCTCAATTCTTCTATTTCTTTCAAAAATCTCCTAGCAAAATAGTACATATCTTGTCAAAGTTTCATGATCCTTTCCAAAACTAGTAAAATACATCATTTCACCAAACTTGTCCTATCTATTAAATACAAAAGCCTCATCAAGATAAATTTTATTTGAAATTCTTTTACAATATATGTTCTCACTATGGGAAAAATAAGTAATGTAGCAATGGAATCAATAATTAAATTCTTGAATGATCATAGGAATACTAATATAATTTACATATGCAGATAATCAAGAAAAATGACTATAGATATACTGTTTACTCATAGACTTAGCCCAACAGGTAAAATTTCAACTCCATAGAGTTATGGATCCAAGAGAGTGTTCCATGAAGGAATCTACCACCATAAACATGACAACAAGAATATTTATGAGCTAACAAGGCTATGACTCAACACATTCAATCTCAAACACACAGAACCCCTAATTGAACCATAGTTTCTCTACATCAACTACTCATATCTAAGCAAAAACGAAGAGGTGGAAGACTTAGGAATACCTTCGAAAGCCAAAGGAAGAAGAAACTTGAAGTGGGTGTTGATGGTTCACCCTCAAATTGTAGTCCTTAAGCTTCCAAACTCCTTCAATGGAGTTTTCTAGAGAGAGAGAAAGAGATAATGGTGAAAAAGAAAGAGTGGGTCTTGGGTAGGGGAAGGGGAAAACCAAAAATGGAAGTGGAGGAGGAGGAGGAAGAAGAAGAAGAGAGAGAGAAAACCGTGATTCTAAGAAGCACGGAGGAAGGGCATCGAACATAAGGGGGAGAGAGAGAGAGAGAGAGAGAGAGAGAGAGAGAGAGAGAGTTAGGTTATATTATCTTATACAACTCTTATTAATTTTAAGTTAGTGTCCTCTTTAATTTACTCCCCATTACCTTTAAAACATATATGTAAATAAAGAAATACCTCTATTTGAATTTAAATAAAATATCTATAAATTAAAATTCTTAAGAATTAGAATCCAATTTTTGGATTTTAGTTCAAATTCTAGAAAATTTGCATTTTTATAAACTCCCATGTTAAAAACGAAGAGGTTAGTGACCTTATAAAATTCACTAAAAACCAGCCTTTAACTCTTTGATATATAGGAAGCAATTACTAGGATTTTTGATCTCTCAAAAGTGCTCATATCATATAGCCCTCCAAGGTAGTATAGGATTTTGACTTAGAAAATTTAGAGTTCGATATGACAGAAAACACAATTCACATTTAACTGCTTAAAAAGTTATTCTCAGTTATGAATGGATCCAAATGACTAACTTTGTGCCAAAAACATAGCTCACAAGGAAAATCCCAAAAGTACAATCCATGCAAAAATTATGTGTGTACTTATAGCATTTCATAAGAAACAGGGGTATTAATTACATTTTTTAGTTTTTATGAAGTGCTTTTGTCTTCTATTTATGTTTTCCATATATTATTTGACTTTATCAATGCATATTCTTTCTATATTATTCTATTTCTTCCTTTTCAATACCATTCCTTGAAGTGAGTGGTAATTGTACTTATAAGAAAAATAAATAAATAAAACCATATCTAAAAGTGAATGGTAATCATTCCCTTCACCTTAAGACTCATTTCGCCATGATTGCAATGTGGTCATCTCCCTTGAGATGTCCAAGATTGACGCGAGGAGGGACTATTGCTATTGCTTCGGGTAGCTACGACACTAGTAGGCCTCAATATGCTTGAGGTGGCCATTTGGTGCTTTGCTAAGTTGGCAAGTGAGAAGTAGCCAACAACGACCCACGATAGTGGCAGTGGAGGGTGCATCGAGCCACATTCCAATGACATCCATGGGTTCTCTAATTAGCAAGAACCAAGGGTAAGCACAAACTAGAAGCAATGCATTTCTTCTTTCTTACTTTAGGGGGCGCAAGCAATAAAGTCCATGGGTGTAGTGAAGAAGGTAAAAAAAGGGGATTTTGTGAATCCATTATGGTGTCAAACTTGATGATGAAGAAGTTGGCAATCGACACTAAGGGAGGGAAGGGGATGCTGGAATGGAAGTGGGTGGAAGTAGAGGCTCTACTAGGAATGAGGTTGGGGACAAAGGGTGGGTAGGGAGGCTGATGGATGGTGGTGGTGAGGAGTTTAAGAGTGGTGAGAATTTATGGACTTTTTTTTTAAATAATTTTTATGGTGGATTGCTAATGATCTTAGATAAGATAGGACCATCGTATAAACTAACCTAAAATATATAAAGTCATGTCAAATTGGGCTAACCTATACATTATAATATTGTTTGGAAATAAGAAATCGGAATATAGATTACTTGGTCTCTGGTATAGGTTAGGAAACACGAAGCTATTGCGATCCTTGCTCCAAGTTAGTGGGGGCGTACTTGCAAAGACTTTGATGCTCAAGTTAACAAGGGTCAAGAGGTAGTAGTATGTAAAGGATTAGATGTCATACTTGAATTCCTTGCTTGATATTTATAGCAAGTGGTTAGAGATGGTAGTTTGACTTTTTTGGAAATTTGGTAGTTACCTTTTCCCAAGCTAGAAGGGTTTGAGTAATCTCTTTTTAGGATGATTAAAATCCTTCTAGAACCGTTCCTTTAAAAAGCGGTTAAGTCATGTATTGGGCTGATTTTCGGCTTAGGCCTTTTTATTAGGGTCACTTGAGCCTTAAGATCATAGGCCTAGTCCATAACAAATATCATAAATCATCAAATAAATTTTAGGTTACTTAAATAATTGTTACAAGTGATGATTAAAAAATTATTAAAAATTGCTATATCATGTTGTTTCATCTATATGAATAATTAAAATAATACATAATTGACTTATTATATAAATTTTTTTTATATTAATAACATATCCATATTAAATTCATAATCAAATTGTGTCAATTTAGTTACAACAACCATCCGAAAGAGATAGTAAAACGAATTTGTATTGTGTCAATTTTATACATAAGAGAGAAGTAAAAGATTCCAATAATATCCAACGAATTTGTATTGTCAATACAGTATAAGAGTTTGGTGAAAATACCATTATTCGTTATTTATTTTTTTAATTTTTTTTATTGAAGACAATGAGACTAGAAATTATTTTTAGGAGATTTTTTTTGGGGGAAGGGGATAGGAATCATACATGGGATATCTTAAACTCAAATAAGCTATATAAGAGATAACTACTAGGATATGAGCTTAAGTGCTATTTATTTATTTATTTGTTTACTTTTGTCAATTGCTCATTCATTGTTAAAGTGACACTGCTTTGTAATCTTTTGTTTTTGGTCGGTCTAAATTAAACAAAGACATGCACTGTTTCTTGATTAGGCTGACTAGGGATGTCTACGGGCGGGGAATGATGTGGATAAATATTCGCCTATCCCCTGTCCCATATCCATATGGTACCTATTTTTGACATCTTTATGAATTTATAGTACCTGCGGATATTTATAGATATCTGTTAGAATGTTAATAATTTTAAAAAATTAAATTAAATAAAGTATTCTAATATCAAAAAATACTTAAAATCAACATAAATAATGATCCAATTCCACAATCCAAATTCTAACAACTTAAAATATTTAAGATAAAAATAAGCACAAAATAAACATAATAATTTAATTCCATAATTTAAATTCCAATAACTTAAACTATTTAAAATAAAAATAAATATATAATAGTGATCTAACTATTAGTCTAACACATAATAAGTACAAATAAATTTAACTTCCAAATTTATACTTTAGTCCAATTAATTTAAATAACAATAATAATTTAACCTAATTAAGTTAATAACTCATGGGTAAAATAATAATTTTATATTAGATACCTACGATTATAGGGACAATGATTCCTGCCCCCACCTCATTTATCATATAGATATTTAAAATCCTTATCCCCCATTTGAAGGGGCAAAATTTTCTTCTTATATCCACCACATTACATGTATTACGCACGGATGTATGTGGGAGCGGATGTTTTTGCCATTCCTTGGGCTGACTCTTCTTCAAAGATAGCCCCTGCCACTCGAAAGTGACATGGGCCTCCACACATAAAACTTTTTAACACAAAGTTTCAAGCCCAATCTATTTATATGTTACCGCAATCAGCTGAGCATTTCATTTTCACACTACGGTCAGTACCTCAGCGTCACCTACCAAAACGCAAAAACTCGATCTCTGTTACGTTCCGGGCAAAGACCAGGTGCACCGATCCTTTCTCCTTCGCCATACCCTCTTCTTTATTCACCTTCCAAGTTTTTTATCTTACCCTTAAACTCTAAAAATCTTTAATTATTTTTTCTGAATCGCTACTTTGTTATTCTATTAGTTTATTTATTTTAATTTTTGTGTCTCTGGAATTGGGAAAGTAGAGAAGGTTGTGGAAGAGAAAAGGACGGGTAAATGGCGTTTATGAAGGGAAAGCCACTGGTTACAAAAGTGGCGGCGTTGGCAAAGTATGGGGTGCTCCCAGGAGCAATGGTTTTTGCTCTCGTCTACTCTCCCCCTCACTCCTCCAACAACAAGCATGCACCCGCAACCTCCAACTAAGGTCGTCTAACTGTTGATTTTTAAAATTTTTTTTTTCTTTTTTTACATTTTTTATGTCATGGTTTTTATTTATTTATTTATTTATTCTTTGGGTTATGCATGCTTGATTTGTTTTTAACTTGAGATATTACTTGATTGACACACGTATATACAATTTACGGTTTGGCTTTTTTTCTTTTTTTCCTCATCTTGATTGCACTGGATAATTTATGTTGTTGTGTTGTGATCCAAAATAGTTTGTGCGTTTTCTTTTTTTTTTTTTGGGGGGGGGGGTGTTAATTTTAATTGCTCATTTTATTTACTTTTTTAGTTTCTTTTTGAGAAGTGGATGTGAACTGGAGAACTGAAGACACTGGAAAATTTAATCTTGTCTTGCGAGGGATGTGGCTTTTATGCTAAGTTGGATGTGTTGTGTAAATTCTGCTAACTAGATATTGGTGGTTGGGTAGTTGGTTATGGTACTTGGTTGGCTTATCTCCTTGATCCTTAATCTGTGAAGTTCTTGTTGGATTTAGATCATCTGAAGTGAGTATTCTTGTCAAGTGAACAATTGAGGAGTTAACCACCATTAGGTCAATAACTCCTATCGTGTGTGGGTCCCATCAAATGATCCGAAAATGGTTAACTCTTCACTTTCTCACTTTACAAGCATACTTACTATAGAGGATCCAAGTCCATTTAGAGTATACCACCATTTTGAACCTTAAAAAATCAACTCGCTGATATATTAGCCCTTGAAATACATCATCACATTATGTTTTGGTGCGCAAATGCTTACTTCCATTGGTCAAATCCATTCATTTGTCAAATGAGTTTCATTTCTTTTAATACATGTGCACATGTGGCACATTATTTGCTGAGTTGGTACTCTCGTTTGTCCACATGTGCACATTTGTCAAAAGAAACGGAAACTATTTGGTAGATGGATGGATTTGGCAAATGGAAATAGAAATTCAGGTACCACAGGCTAATATGATTTATTTTAGGGACTAATACGTCAGCAAGTTGATCTTCTAAGGGCCAAAATGATGGTTACTCTATTATTTATTCTTGATTCGTATACTCACCCCACCTCTTCCAAGTTGCAACTCATAGTTAGATTAGAGTTTCATGATTTCTGCAACTATGTCTGTGCAAATTTATGAGTTGTTTCTATCTTCCATGTCTACTGTGTTGTCTCATTTGATTACTTTAATGAATATCAGACTATCAGTAATGAGATATGTAATGGTGTGTGGGAAAATGTTGGGAATTCTTGACTGAAGAAAGAAAATAATAGGATTTTGAAACAGATCAACTCATATGTCATAAAAGACAATGCAACAAGGGCCTATAAAGAGTGTGTTGGGTTGTCTTCTGTCAATGAAAAATATAGTTGTATTTGATGTTTGCAAAAAAAATGTAAGGACTAAGGAAAGAATCATAGGGGTTCCTCAGGGTAATTCTGTTAGTGATGCAGCGGCAATACTGCAACTACAATGAAGTCAAGTATTACTAGGTTTTGCTAGATGGGATGCCACTATGCTTGATCAAAGCCTGGACCTTTTAGCAAAACCATGCAGAGTGAGGTCTTTTTTAATGGTTTCTTTCTCCTGATGTATTCTTAGGTCTACCTCCACCCTTTTAATCATACCATATTCACTTACATTTCTTATTGGAGCCTCCTTTGGCCTTCTTCTCATGTGAACAAACCACCAGTCTTAGGTGAGTTTCCATCATCTTCTTCTCAATAAGTACCATTCCAGATTTCTATCTGATAAAATTGTACCTAATCTTATATTTTGATGTACATCCACTCTTCTGCCTCGACAAAATAATCTCCTCTACAGCTCTACTCTCTCTCTCTCTCTCTCTCTCTCTCTCTCTCTCTCTCTGTTTTCCTCCGTCTTTTGCTCTTGATTGTCCAACATTCTCAAAACCAAATTCTACTCTTTGCCTTTGGAGTTTTGAAGGTATAGGATTGTATGGAATGGAGGTTGTTAAATTGATAAAATGGGCATTGAGATATTGGTTAACAGATGCTTGAATTTCTAAAAGTCTTCCCTGTGAATTAAGATTTGTATGGTTACTTTAGACGTAAGTATAGAAGCATCGAACTCCTAATAATCAATGATTTAAAATAAAACAAAGAAAAAAGAAAGAGTAAGGATTGGAGTTGATGGGAAGATATTTTTTAGGCCTAAATATATTTTTAGTCCATGTAAATATAGATCATTTTGGTTTTTGTCCCTTTATTTTATTTTATTTTATTTTATTTGGTTTTTGATCCCTCTTTTTTTCAATATTATGTTTTTGTCCCCGTCATTCAAAATTTTGATCCTAACAATTATTTTAAAATATGTATTTAGTCCTTACAAATATTGAAGATTTTGTTTTGGTGATTTTGCTTTGGTTTTTATAAATATTTTAAAAATCTTCTTTTGATCCTTGTAAACATCACCACTTAACAGTGTTAGCTAATAGTGGGTACTAGAAACATACTATTGGAAAAAAAGAGGGACCAAAGGCCAAAAAAATTTTTTAGAAGGACCAAAATCAAGATGACCTATACTTAGAGGGATCAAAAACATATTTAAGCCTGTTTTTTATAAACAAACTAACTAGACTGGACAGCAAATCATTGAGTCCTTCAATTTTCCAATGTAATCACACGTAATAAATGAGCATTCTAGAATCCGTGGTAAGACTAATGGCCCAAACAACCGTGAAACTAAATGGCACCTTCCTAATGCTATGGAATGCTTTAGTGAGTCCTCATAATAACCTACAGATCTCTTAGAAGAGTTCTAGCTGTTATTGCATCTAGACTCAGCATAATGCATGATTTTATTCCTAGGTTGTATGGTTGGGAATAATGATGACTTCTGAGGAAACCTTGTCATGATATCAATAGTCAAAAGTAGGATCGTGTCTATCATAGTTGCAGGTCTTCTCATATATGGTACCTAACTTCATGTTTTGATGCAGTGAACACAGTATCTTTCTAGTTATAAACTTATAGATGTGACATCCTGCATTCGTAGCGTGTGGTTGCCCATTATTGATAACAATTGCCTTTAAATTTCATTGATAACTTAGTGAGCATATCATCAATTATGTATCTTATGTTTGTACACTAGAGTGGATTTGATCTTTTCAACTATATCTTATCTACACAAGAATTTGAGATAACTAACTTTTTGTGTCCTAACATCATAGTTTTTCTATTGGAACAGGGGCGTTTGGGTTGCTTGTTGATACATGTCAGCAATATGTGAGTCCTCTAATGAAGAATGTTTCGTAATAAAGCGGGTGACAAGATTTTTTTTTTTTTTTTTTTTTTTTGAAATTTTTACATTGTAAGTGAGACAACTTGTGTCATCTGGATTTTGTGCAGTTAAATCTTTTATTTCTTGGGTATCTTGAAACTACAAACAATGCTCGTAGCCCCCTTTATTAGCAATTGTGGATGACTATTTTGAATAACGTGTGGCGTTGAGTTGATCGTTTTCCTATTTGAGGTGTCATCAAAAGCAATTTACCTGATTTGGTATGCTTCTCACCATCTATCTTATATGATGCGTCCAACTTTTGTTTTCTGCTTTATATATTGATTAATAATTAATAACAATATGGGTGGATTCTTGTATTTTTTCCTTGGTTGGTATAATAACGACATGGAGTTTTGAATCCAAACCCTCACTATGAGTTAACTCCTAGTGGCTGGGTGGATTCATTCAACAAAAGGAACAGGAACAATAATGTACACGTTATTAATTATAGTTGCTAATTATCAATCAACAATGGTAGTTAACCATTAATTGATAATAACTTGTTGGCTTAATGCATCTAATTTGAGTGCACAGGTTTCTCCCCTTTTTATTTATTTTTTTCCTCCCCTAGACCTTGAGCAACTAGTGCACAGGGTTTATGCAATTTCTGTGTACTAAAGATGGCTGATGGAATCTTTGAATGTTGGTGGAAAGTGTAGTGAATTGTACAAGCTGTGAGGTTTTGAATTCTAACTAAATATCTTCATCTTTCTTTCTGTTTATGGATCAATATCTACAAAATAATTGCCTTTGTGCTTTTAACTAAAAAAGTAGAGTGAGACTTTAGTTTTTACTTCTTTGAAAAAAAAAATAATTTGGAGTTGCGTGGAAAATCTTATATGTTGGCTTCTACCGTCAAAAAGTGGTTAGTTCTGGACTTGATGCAGGTCCTGATTGCTTAGTTGTATTGAACTTTACGTATTTATCGGGATAATTGAGGATTAGTAGCTAACAAAATGCTCAAAAACTATTTGGAGTAGAAAAAGTATCAGAGAAAAGAAAACTCGAGTATCATGGGGAGGTCCTTTTTTCTGCATCGTTTACCACTTGCGTAGCCCTTTTCCACATTAAGATCCTCTTCATAAATTGGGTTTTATATTGAAGATTGATTCACATGTGAGCTGTGAGTGCATGTACAGGGAACTAGATTGATCTCTGTGTAAGATCTAAAGTATTAGAGAAAAGAAAAGTCAAGAGTATCATGGGGAGGCCCTTTTTTCTGCACGTTTACCATTTGCATAGTCTTTTTCCACATTAAGATCTTCTTCATAAATTGGGGTTTTTTATTGAAGACTGGTTTACATGTGAGCCTGTTAGAGCCAGGTATATGGGTCGCGATTTGCTGGTTGATTCATTTAATCCGCAATCCACATCGCTTTATCCGTCCGTTAAGTGGTCCGTTAACCAGCACCGTTTAGCCCGCAGGCTAAATGGGATAAGTCCGAGGGTTCGCGGATTAACCCGTTAGCTCGCATGATTTTTTTTTTTTCTTGTTGAGTGCACATGGCCACAACCAACACTCACCCACTCCACTCCTCTCCTCCCTCTCACGTCTCTCATCCATGGTCCACTCACTCCTCAAGTAAGTCTCTCATCATTCGCAGCCCACATTCACAACCCACTTCTCATTTCAGTTTCAGATTTCAGTCCAATTTCACAAATTCTCTTCTAGCTTTTGGATCAAAGAACAAAAACCAATTGGACCAAAACACAAAAGCCAAAAAAACCTCTCTTCTGACCATATTTATTTTTGGTCAATTATATAACCATGTTTATCTTAGTAGGCCAATGGTGAGTTGCATAGTAGCTATTCAAGCCCAAGCCCTCTTTAACCCTTAGCATTAGTGGTTAGGATTGACAAGAAAAAAAAAACATGGGGCAAGAGCCAATAGGGCCCAAAAATTGTAAGCTAAAAAAAAAAAGTTGCAGTAGGTGCTGGCCCGCGGGCCAACAGGCTTATGCGTTGTGGACGTGGGCTAGCCATTTTGAAGTCCATTTATTATGCGGATCGGCTCAGTCAAGCCCGTTAAAAATTGGTCCGTCGCGGACCGGGTTAAATGGACCGGGCTGGTCCACTTACTCACCAGTAGAGCCTGTGAGTGCATGTGCGAAGAACTAGATTGATTCCTATGTAAGATGGGTAGTCAAAATATGCCAAATTCGTCAGGTCAACTTATTTTTTAGCCAAAAATAAGTGGGTTTAATTTAAAAAATAATGATCCGTTGAAACTAATCTATTTCAGTCCGGTCTGTCTATCCTAATTTTTTTTTTTTAGCAAAATTATATAAATTTAGAATATAAAAATATGATTTAATAATCAAATTTAGAAAATTCTTATTTTTTTAATAAAAAATAAATTTCAAAACATAAAATGCAAAAAAATAAAAATAAAAATAAACATGCCAGCCAATTTAAGATCTTAGATAGAATTTAAACGAGCCAAACTGGTAAAATTTGGCCCATGAGTTAAATAGACCAACTTGTTTATTTTACGAATCTAAATCGACTGGGTTTAAACGGGCCAACTCGGCCCGTTTGACAACCCTAATTAAGAGTGAAAGGGGTTTACGCTATCACATACTCTCAGATATATTTTGTGTTTCATGATAAATGGGGAGTTATATATAATTTTTTTAGAAATTTATTGTATTTAATGGAGGCGAAATTTTTTTCTCTCTACTTTTTTATGTTTTTGTGCATTTATTTACTAGAAAATCATGTATTAATCTTTGAGGAATTTAGTTTATTTTCTAAGAAATAAATAATTGTACTAAAATACAAATGTAGAGAGAAGTTTCACATCTCTAGCAAAGAACAAAATTTCCTGTATATCAACATATAGTTTTGTAGTAAAACAATCGTACAGAATACAAAAGAAGTTGGAGAGATAATAAGTTTCGCATCCATAATGAATATACTGCATTTTCCAAAATTACTTACGGTTCTGCATTTGCCAGAATCACTCTCTGCAACACTTGCGAGGATGGAATATTTATGTAAGAGTGAGTTAAAACTGATACAGATAAATATAATGAGAATAGTGGAGCAGTTGCACCATAAAAGGTGACGGTACGTGGCATGGGGCTGGCGATTGACTGATTGTAAACCTTTACCTTTTGGTTTTTTTCTCTTCAACCACTTTGAGCTTCCATTCTTGAGTTGTACCGTGCAAATGAAACTGACTTTAAGCGTCTTTGCTTTCACTGGTTCAACAATATGATGTCATATCAAAATTTGATAAGGAGGCCAAAGCTGAGAAGTCTTCACTCTTCACTGATCAAAGTAGAAGTAGTAAACCAAAGAAGCTTGTTGTTGTTGTAGCAAGAATTCAGAATTAACTTAGAAAAGTCTCATAACTTCAAAGAAGGTTAGAAGCACTATAAGTTAAAAAAAATTAATGATAGAATTAAAAAAATAAAAAATTTAAGATGGTCTCAGTGAGCTGGTCAGTAACCTTTGACGTGAAAGTAAGAATCAACGTCTGCATTCTTTTATCTTTTGGTCGGAGTATTTATGCAAAGCATTATTATATATAAAACAACTTCCGCAACATAGCCGCAACATTTGAATCAACTTATGGTTGATTGACAAAATTTTCTTTTGTGGTTGACTTAAATATGATGAATGATACAGTCAAAATGAAATGAATAAAAACCTTATGGAATCAAATCGGTGTCAACATACTATTCCAAGGATTAGAGTAAAAAACTTCTGAACCAGAAAAACAAAAAGAAAAAAAATAACAAAAATAAATAACAACGGCAGTTATGTACATGAAAATTTTATGCATTAAATGGTTGAGGCAAATGTTAGCCGAAAAAAAAATGGAAAAAGAGACAGATTTAGAGTATAGAATGGTTAGATTAAGTGAACACGCCAAATATGACAAATTTACTGGCATATAAAACATGTGTAGTTTAGTACTATCCCTGATTTTTGTGTGTGTAGCTTTACTCGTCTTCTAACTGGTCTTCGATGCCTTTCTATATGTAACACAACAGCTCTGGTTCAGTGGCTGTGGCAGCTAACCATCATTTATAAATCAATATTCTTAACTTCGTTTAAGACATTAACCAAAAAGTGATTCCAGAGCACAATCAAGACAATTTTTCACTATGGTTCAAGTTTAAGTAATAAAACTGTTCCAATTCATTTATCTGCAGGGTTTGAGATTCAATCATGTCCTGTAGCCTTAAATAAAAAGCAGTACTTGGTCCTGCTCAACTTTAATGCTGTCTTTCAATCACATGTACAACTATAACACAAGGGAAGTACACCTTATACTACTTCATGCAGTGAAAATTTGAAATATATGTAGCTCACTCATTGTCATTCATCTGCCTTGTAATAAAGTCATGGATATTTTATTGGATGACTCAAATTGCATTTGAGTTGATGGAGAATTTGCTTGCGATGTAACATCACCTAAGAAGAAACCAGGTTGTTTAGGCTCAGGAATTTCTATCTCACTTCCCAACATTAGAAGAACATTTGACATGTTTGGCCTGTCCTCTGGATGTTGTTGCACACACAAAAGACTGATATGGGTGCAACGCAAAACTTCTGGCACAATCCACGATTCTTGTATGTTTTTGTCTATCAATTCTAAAGCCCTTCCTTCCTTCCACATTATCCATGCCTGAAAAGCACAAAAATTGCATATTATTTTCCAGTCTGATATGAATTAAAGTTATGCTTCTCATGCACTTACATGACCAATAAGGTTGTGGTTGTGGTCTGAATGATAAAAGCCTCTACTTTTCTTCCCATATATAATCTCCAGCACCAAAACACCAAAACTAAATACATCAGATTTAACTGAAAATAGACCTTCAGCAATGTATTCTGGTGCCATGTAGCCACTGCAAGACATGATTATGAACAAATAAATAAAGTACAATTAGAAAAGAAGATTTTGTACATTGATAGATTCTAAGTAAACACTTACTATGTCCCCACTACTCTGTTCGTGTTTCCTTCAGTTTGCTCTCCTCCAAAAGTTCTAGCTATGCCAAAATCTGATATTTTTGGGTTCAATTTATTATCGAGTAAAACATTACTTGCTTTGAGATCTCTATGAATAATTCTCAGTCTGGAATCTTGATGAAGATATGTAAGGCCCCGAGCAATTCCAGAAATAATGTGGAAGCGCATAGGCCAATCTAACAACTTCCCTTTACTATGATCTGTTAATGAATTACCATCAAAAGTAAATCAAATTTGAATGTCCCAAATTCAAAGTTCAAGTGTCACAAGTCTATCCTAATTCAGGGTTTCTTTGATTCTTACCAAAAATGAAGGAGTCCAAGCTGCTGTTTGGCATGTATTCATAAATCAGCATTTGTTCCTGTTCTTGAATGCAACAGCCAAGAAGTTTAACAAGATTCCGGTGCTGAAGTTTTGCAATAACTTTTACCTCATTCTTGAACTCTGTCATTCCTTGCCCTGAGCTACTTGAAAGCCTCTTGACAGCAATATCTTTCCCATTTCTTAATCTTCCCTGCATATTCAAGTTTGTGACCATATTTGAGATGCCCATCATAGCATTAGCACTTCAATTGCTTTTATAATTGCTCAAATGTGAAATTACCCTATATACAGGTCCAAATCCACCTTCTCCAATTTTGTTCTCCTCTGAAAAATTACTTGTGGCACTAGATAACGTTGACAAGCTAAACAATGGGAGATCTAGATCATCCTCCTGTCCTCCATTCTCTTGAACTCCAAAGTTTGTCAATTTATCTGGAAAAGTGGAATCAAAGTCTTGAATCTTTTTTTTCTTTTCCTTTTCTTTTTTAGAGTTTGAATTTGCCAATATTAGGTGTTGTGAGTCTAGACTATGAAGCTAACAAGATTTTGATAGCATTTTATACAACAGTGTGGTTTAAATTATTCAACAGTTATATTATCTGAATTGTAATCAAATGGTATGTGATTCTGTGGATGTGCTTATTGGCATAAAGAAAAAGTCTTTCACTATTATACACAAAATTATTCAAGTCCAACTAAGATTTGCTAATGGCTTTAAGTGCCAAATATTAATAAACACAATAGACCTATTAATATGTATAGATTCCAGCTAATTTACCATCACTTACTAGTTATAAATGGTTCATCAATTCTAGCCACTAGATCAAGAAATATGAACATGATGGCACTGTGTGACGAAAATAACAATTGTATTCTCTTAGTGAGTTTCTTAATATTATCTATTCATGGTATGAGATTAATTTTTTTGTTAACCAATGAAGTTCCCTGCATGCAGAAAAACATTTGACAAGAATGCCTCATTCAAGTCTTGATGCAGCAAATGACAACCATCAACTAGAAGGTTCAAAATTTTGTATTTTACATTGTTATTAAGTGCATAAAACTAACTCTCTCTCTTTTTTACGGCATATTTTGCTGTCATGAATTGGATGATATGATGCCAAAGTTTATTTATGCAGAATTGTATGAACAATTCACATTGACATTAACACATTTGTTCAATGGCAGTTTTTGGAACATAAAACATAGAGGTCATGCGTTTCAATGAAAACAGGAGTAAGTTGTTTTACCGGCTATTTTTCTGCGGACTTTGTAGATAATACAGCAGCCAACTAAAAGTATCCCTGCAATCCCAGCAGTGGTGGAAGCAACTATTGTTGCCAACTTCTTTCTGTGCTTGTGTTCCACATCATCTAGGTTGAAATGAATTAAACAACACATATATATAAAAAAAGGGAACTTGATTTTTTTCAGAAATGAAAATCAATCCTTGACCAGAAGAGTCACCAAGGACCAATGCTATGCTTGTTTAAGTTCATGGAAGTGGTGTGGAAAAAAGTTAGGGGAAGAGAATGAAAAGGGGTTGGGACAAAGATGTTTTCATTTTCATATATTGTTGCTTGGTAGATGGTAGAAAATCACTTTTCATGATATAGACATGGATGAAATTTGTGGAATAGAGCCTGAATGAGCAGCACTCCACCTTCATCCATACCACACAGTTATGTTGTACAAAACAAACGTGAAAGTGACTTTTGTAACAAAATTTATTCATCTCATCATTTTTAATTAGTAACTACTCAAGAAAACATAGCTGAGGGGGAAGGATGAGTATCTACCTAATTCCGAAGCAGCCATTCGAACATATAAGTACTGCTCATCAGATTCCATCTGTCTAATATCAATTAGATCACCAAACCACGTGACACAGCCGCTCCCTTTTCCGCTGATATCTGAGTTTGTATAGGCCATACAAGAACAGTTATTCAAGCACTTGGCTCTGCACTCTTCTAGACCAATTGTCTCATCCAACCATGTATGTGTAGTATCTGGCACTTTCAATCCCACCATTTTCACAAACCCATCTGAGAGTTTGCCCTTGCAGCTCAACGGTTTATTGCGGACACATCCTTTAGACCATTCCATCGAGTTCCACACTTGTGGCGACTTAGGCCTGAATCCTTTTAAGCATTGGCAAATCGGTGTTTCAGTGATGACACAATTCCCATTTGCTCCGCACAGGCCATAATTATCACACTGGTCAGTAGGCAGTGATAAATAAACCTTCCAACTTTGTTCAGCTTCAACCCACACATAGCGATAAAGAGTGCAATCAGTTTGGTTCAATACCAATCTTGAGATTACAGAACTATTGTTGAGGTAGTATGTGTAGTAGAACTCATCCTCATTGTGTACAAAGTGCATATCATAGAAAGAATTGGATGTCAATCTTGGAGTACCACTTGACCGCAGGCCATTCATTGGTCCAAACCGGTAGATCTTTTCTGCTCCCCTCATCAAATAGGTTTCAGTATAGCTATTCATTGGAGTAACAAAAGTGCAGTCTCCTGGTGCAGGATCATTGGGAGTCTTCCAAGCAGTTAGAGTCCAATTCAGGCCTTTTCTCAGGTTCCATCCAAGTTTCATCCCTGCCAGCAGTGTATCAGAAGGATAGTTAAAGCTTTGCCACAAATAGTCCTCTTGATTTGCTTCTTTCTCATCCCATACCACAAGATTTCCAGAATCCAGGAGTCTAGCTGCTGGATTCTGTGCTTGTTTTTGAGAGGTTATTGTGCTATTCCAAACGATAGTTCCATTCTGGCTGAGCACAAGATTGCCAGTGATGTTCATTGTTAAGGTGCCAGATGAGTCATTGATTGGGTTGAGACGGTTTGCAACCCAAACAATAGTTTGAACTGGGATATTCTTGTACCAAATTCCCAAGTAACGGTTGTTGGAATTCTCAGGGCTGAAGAAACCAAGTTCAAAGGTTCCACCTGGGGAAACCAAAGTCATGCCATCACTTATGAACTGAGAATGAGCAATGGAATCAGCTGCCACAGAAACTTTGAGTGAAAGGGTAAGCATAAAAGCAATGATGATCACAAAAGAGCGAAAATCCATTGAGTGTAACGCTTTTGCATCACCCCCTTGTTTCTGTGGCTATGTTGGATCAGGATCATAGAATGATGAAAATGGCCAAGAACTTGATTTGTGTATCAGTTAGGTGTGAACCAGAAGCATCTGCTGCAATGGAATTATTGTATTTATTAGAAGTGGCTTCTGATTCTAGAAATTATTGCATGTTGTCAATGAGTTGGTAGCTTAAGCTTCATTTAAGCTTATTTAAAAGTGAATTTTGTTAGAAGTATACTATGTTGTGTGTTGGGATAGGAGTTTGCTAACTTAATTATAGATGAAGTTGAATTTCTAAAATTGATTTTGGTTGAAATTCACTATGGAGTAAAGTAATATATGTTTGGAAACTTTTATGTGATGAAAAGTAATTTTGACATAATGAGTATTGTTTGAATCGTAATGTGTAATTACCAAAAAGAAAAAAAATATAAACTAAGACATGAATTGCATTGAGAATTAAAAAAAAAAAATTGAAAAAGGAGGATAAAATAAGTATCTGATCACTATAATTATTTCATTCTGTCAAAAATCATGATAGACGAACATCGGAGTAACAAAGACATGATTAGTTTAGTTGTCATCACAGTTTAACCCCAAAATCAAGTTTGCAATATATGAATGCCAATTCAAAACTAAACTAAACAGGTCAAACAAGCAAACCCAGTTTGAAGGAGGCAAAAAGTCCATTTGCGCGGAGAAATAAGACAAGTGGTAAGGAATAAACAAAGAAAAATGAAATATCAAAAATTGAATCATTAAATTTTTAATATATTAAATGTTTTGTAAATAATTATTTATTATGTAATATTTGGTCTTTGAATTCTTGCACAATGATTGAATTACATTTATTAGTAAAACTCTTTAAAACTGCCTAATACAAATCTTTTTTGATCCAATAGCATCAAATAATATCTCTTGTTGATACAGTTATCTGTTGAAAACAAGTTTAGTCAATGCTTTCGCCCACTTTTCTGACAAATGTTTTCCAATATTTACAAGTCATACCTAATTTGTGATGGTCAAAAGTATGTAAAAGAGTTTACTGAAGAATAAAATTACTGAAATTATAGGAGTTGACGAAGTTAAATTTTGAATTTAGAAAATTAAGTTTGTAATTTTTTTAAATTATATTTTGTAAGTTAAATTCATTTTTTTTATCAATGCACACATGTCTTCGCTAGGAGGGGGGAGTGCTCGAATACCACTAATCGCCTAGAATCAAATCCAAATGCAGTTAGTGAGAGATGGATAGATCTACCATTAAGCCAATGTCTCAATTACAAGTTAAATTGATTTTTATGTTATCTTGTGTCAATTAAATCATAACATTTTGAAGAAAACCCAATTTAAGTAAATTAATGATCCGTAGTATATCTCAAAATTTCTTTCATAAACTTGAAGGCACACATAAAAACTTTTGGAATTATGATGAAAAATTAAGAATTGAAATAATATTATTTATGATATCTAAAATTGTTCCTCAATAACTTTGCATAACATTGGTTTTGCATTTTTTACCTTAGTCTATAAATGAGTAAGGGTTGGTTGGGTTCTTAGTTTTTTTTTTTTTTAGGTATTTTTTTTACACTAAAATTTGGACTAAGGAATAGATTCATCTTAATCCAAAATTAGGATATGTCTCTAAGTTTATTGAGTATTTATAATAATATAAAGCTTATATATGATTCTTAATATTTATGCAATGAATGGGACTTAGTGAGCTAGAAAGAACATAACTATAATTTCATTTTAGATATATAGAATTTTTTTCCTTTTAAGGATTAATTTAACTTAATTTTATATATTTTAATAACTAATTTGACTTAAACTTGTAATTCAAATACCTTGGACTTAATTTTTTTATTCTTTTAAGAGCTAATATGACAAACATAATGTCATAATGATAAGAGTAAAATACTGGTTTACTTTATTTAAAATGTTGATGCTTATAGATATTTTTCTTGTAATATTAAGTTTTTGTGGCTTTTCCTGCTTCTAAATTTGTATTTTCATAGACTGCTTTGGCTGTCTGAAATTTTCTAAGACAACGACATCACTTTAATAAATGAAAAATTATGTCAATAGTTGACATCTCTCAGCGAAAGCATCAATTGCAACTCTGGTCAGCCATATGAGTCGCAACAGGGGCGGCTTCCCCGTTTTTCACCGTCCACCTAAAGCATCCATGCTTATGTCATAAGAAGAGAATCTTGCCACAAGAATCAAATTTAGACTCTACATGAGGAAAAATAAAATACAATAAAAAGTTGTTAGATTTCTGTCTGACATCCGTAATAGCCGAAGTGCATTTGAATTCTTCCGCTTCTGTCTTTTGCCATCCATCATATATTAATTAGTGCATGCCAAATAACGGTACATGTTTCCTTTTGACTTCGGGGTCAGCAGCTTCACTTCCTTCCCTCTCTTTCTCTTTCGCTTTCCACGTGTTTTCCCCCTACAAATCGTAATTGCTTTTGTTGCATGAAGTTTTTAATAGAACAATAATTGTTGCGCATCCTCCTATTTCATTCTTCTCGCGTACGAAGTATACAATAGAATTAGAATGTAGGTACATAAAAAAGAAAAGAAAAGAAATTTATTTAATTAAATAATGTTAACCGTATAAAATGTAATATTATATTTTTACATATATATATATATATAGTAGGAATTTATTGAATTTATTCTAAAATTTAGGATATTGATATAGAAAAATAAATCAATAATAGTGCATACCTCTTGAACCTATATTGTTGGATGAGAAATGATTTTCGAACATGCGGTCGCGGTGCATACAGGATGCACACATTCAAAAATGATGATTATAGTGAACTATAACAATTTTAATTTAATATGGACTAGGCAATTTGTCATGTCTTTTTTAGCATACATATGAACATCGCTCGCACATATTTATATAATAGGGCTTTTGTTGGATGAAGTTTCATTTATGATCTTCATATTTTATAAAAATTTTGATTTAACTTCAAAATTTTTTTTTTTTTAGTTCTATTCACATTTATAATATTTTTAAAATATTTCGATTTTATTCTTTAGATAGATTACATCCAAATTATAAATTGAAAAAAATGATATGAAAAGCATGCTTTCAATGGGGAGAAGTGTTTTTGGTGGTTCCAAAGGATCTTAAGCAGTTTTTCGATTTTTGGATATGTATGCAAGTGAGAGGAATGAAGAAGGAAAAGTGGAGTATTTTGTTCTTTTCTGTGACTTGGTCATTATGGAAGTTCGGAAATGATGTTATTTTCAATAAGTTGTACATAAACTGGTTATCTTTAACCCAGAAAATTAAACATCATTGGCTCGAATGGGTTGAAGCTGCTTTGAGGAAGAATTCTGCTCACAGGGATTAATTAGAAAGCATAAAGAGAAAAGGCAACAGGAAGTAGAACAGGTCAGAGTGGAGGTGGTGAAGGACAACAGAGAAACCTTTGGTGGATTTGTACTAAATATGATAGTACTAATGATAAATATGCAATTGGTGGATATCTCACAATCAATGATTTTCATCCGAGATGTTTCTACTATGATTTTTGCCAAGCTTCTTCAATCGCTGAGGCTGAAATTTATACTGCGATTGAATCTCTTCACTTTGTCGTGGAATAACTCGGACTGAATCAACAAGAGGTACAATTTCAAACTCGTGATATACAAGCCAGCTGGGACATATGCTTTACAAGGAATACTGTTCTCAATAATAAGGTGTGGCTGGAACGTATGGATACAATATATTACACGGCAACAGAAGCAAATGAACACAGGAATGGATCAATGCAATTCCAACACAAATGGAGAGGAAGATAGTTTGGCAGGAATGAGGGAGTCAACATATCTACTGATGGCTGCTTTTTGCTGTGGAATTCAGTCGTACAGGGGCGTATGGCAATCTATTTGGGGGGCACTACAAGCATGCGAGTGGAACTCTTTTTCTGCTGGATCAGTTTCGTTGTGCTGCAAGGTTCTTGTTAAATTAAGCACTTATCATTAGATCAAAAATTATAACTGTTAGCAAGGGTGTAACTTTATTTCCTTATAGATTTTCAGAGCCGCATCAAGTATAAGCGGCTGCAGTCATTATAGGTGCTATAGGCTGGGATGTTATGCCCATCGAATTCTAAAGGTGATACTGACCAAATAAAGTCAACAATCTCCCCCTCAATGTCAGCAAGGGGAGTCAAACACATGATCTTGCTCTGATACCACTTGTTGGATCAAGCGCTTACCATTAAACCAAAAGCTATACTTGTTGGCAAGAGTATAATTTTATTTTCTTATAGTTTCTTAGAATCGCATTAAACATGAGATATTGCACCCATTATAAGTGCTATAGGCCGATATGTTAAGCCCACTGAATCCCAAGGGTGATGCTAGCCAAATATAGCCAACAACTCTTAAAGAATGCACTTGATCTTGCTAAGGGTGATACTGACCAAATAATTCAACAATCTCCCCCTCGATGTTAGCAAGGGGATTCAAATCCATAATCTTGCTCTGATACCATTCGTCGGATTAAGCGCTTACCAATAGACCAAAAGCTATACCTGTTGGTAGGAGTATAATTTTATTTTCTTATAGTTTCTCAGAATCGCATTAAACATAAGGGATTACACCCATTATAAGTGCTATAGGCTAATATATTAAGCCCACTGAATCCCAAGGATGATGCTAGCCAAATATAGCCAACAACTCTTAAAGTATGCATTTCAAGGCTACATGGTGCAGAAATTTCCTGTTTTGTATAACCGGTTGCTCAATGGGAGGTTGTTTCTGTCCTAGTTCTTCGACTAAGTGGATGGACCAAATTGCCAAGAAGTCAAAAGTTGATGACTAAGCACCCATATGGAATCTCTTTTTGCGGGTGTTGATATTTCTTGTTATGCTTCATAGGTTTTGTCTTAGTTTCATTTTCCATATGATCATGTTTTGTCACTTTTTCTCCCGACACTTAGTGAGTTGAGATTTATTTTGAATTATCAAAAAAAAGGTCAGATTACAACGCTAGTGATGTTGAAATATAACCCATGGAGATTGTCCATCTTTGATTCTCCAAGAAAAAGCTTTGGGTATATGTTTTAGTAGAAAAAAAAATAATTAAGCATTAAAGCAGATTTATATTAGAGGGAAAAATTTCTCATATCGTATAAAGATACGAGGGGGAAATGATGTGAATCGGAGGCCATCTATCAAAAGGAAAAATATAACCTAATCTCCACATAAGCTTTTCTCATTTATAATTTTAATATTATCTATTGAAAGGGTATGATTGAACAATTTTAAAAAATGTTAGAGATGTAAATAGAATAAAAAAATTTTGAGAAGTAAATTGAAATATTTAAAAAATATGAGAAACATAAATAAAGTTTTACACAAAAAACACAATCAATGAATCTTGTAGTGGAAGCACATACACTTGTATAGGTCAGAAGCAGAGTCTCCCACTCAAACTTTCTCTCTAATTAACTGTTACATCAGTGAAGCAGTGAACTACCAGAAATGCCAAGAGTAGAGTAGTGATCTTGCCTCCTCTATGTATATCAAGACCTAGGTCAACAGCCCCTTACACCATAATTTAGCATGCTCATTATTGGATATAAGCCCAATAATATGCGTTAATTTTCAAACCAATAGTAATGTATATATTTCGGTCAGAGGAAAAGGAGATAACATTTATATTAAAGGGAATTACAATAAAGAGTAGAAGCAAAAATTTTAGTAAATAAGCTCTTAGAATAAAAGGAAAAATGAAAAATTAGAAAATAAAGTAATAAAGTAAAAGACATGATAAATAAATAAATAAAGTTCAAGTAAAAAAATTCTAAGTATGGTCACCAATGGTGTAATTAGTGAAACAGGTTAAATGAATTAATGAGAAATCTAGATTTAGTCAAGAGCTAACTACAAGTACTGGTGGTCTAGGTGAATTTTTCCTTAAAGTTATCTGAGATAGTACATTCATTAATTATTAGAGGTATATTGGAAAAACAATATGCATTATCATAGACAAAAACTTAACAAAAGAACATAACGGGATGAATGGTATAAAGGAAGAACCATAGAAGGATTAACAGGAGAGTGAATTTCATAGAGTGTTTACGATATGTTTCGGAAATTATCTACAGCAGAGATATTTCCATTAAGACCATGGAAGGATCTAGTAGATTGAATATCATGGTAAGTTTATTATATGCATTATCAACAGTCGAACATTTCCATAATAGCCATCAAGGAGGGATTATTCACGGTAGAATAGTGTTTTGAAAATTATTCACAGCAGGGATATTTGCATCAAGGACCATGGAAGATCCATCGGATTGAATTCCATGAGAAGTATTACGCTATGTAACTATTTATAGTAGAGTTGCTTAGTCTGTTTTTAGAATTGGACTGTTCTATTAGAATTGGGCTGTTAGTTAGTTTGGTCCAATATATAGACCAGATTGTACGTATCCATCAGGGAGTGAATTACATTCTCAACAGTTCAGCCCAATTCTAATAACAGACTAACCAACTCTAGTATAAATAGTTATATAGCGTAATAAGAAGTTTATGATATGAAATTATCGATAGTAGGGATATTTCTATAAAGTCATGAAGCAGTCCATGTTAGAGTGAACTTCATGGTAAAGAAATGTTTTGCAAATTATATCCACAACAAAAATATTTCCATCAGGACCATGGAAGGATCCATGGCAGAGTAAATTCCATGGGAAGTTTTATGATATGGAAGTAATTGGCATTAGAGATATTTTCATGAGAGCCATGAAAGGATTCAGAGTAGAGTAAATTTCACACTGAGAAATGTTTGTAAATAATCCAGATTAGATATATTTCCAAAGTGCCTATGGAAGCTACAGTAGAGTGAATTCCATAAGAAGTCTTGTAGTGGTCGATTAGTGGTATACGAGATCCGCCATAGTGGAATGACCGTACTATCACTCTGTTATGATGTGATTAGAGGATGCCCAGGATACGGAGCTCTCACATATATGCTATGAAAACCCTACAAGCAACAAATTAATCTAAAGACAACAATAATGTATGAGTTTAAGTCTGATATAAGATGAAAGCTTTTGATTGGTAAACGTGATAAAGATAGTATATAAGCCATTTTGCTGCAAGATGATATGATTGACAACTATGATAGAGATAGTATGGCTCATAGGCCATTTTCCTCCTAAATGTTCTAAGAAATAAGGCAAAGATTTAATTACGTTTTATTTTATTTTTACCTACATTTTCACCTTCGTTGACTCGGGGTAACTGAAGCATACGCCTATGGAAACACCATGCTTATTAAGAATGTCATTTTCACCCTGTTTTCCCGATGTTTTTAGAGACATTGTAGAATGGCGAAGATCATGGCTATCATGGATAACGAGATAGTCTGGGCGTGTGCTCCTATTGGGGATCAGATCCTGCTCTGTGTAGAACTTGTAAGTCTACTACTACTTCATCTAGTTTTGAGCTGAATGTTATAGCTGTTCTTTTCAGATGTAATTAAATATCAGTTACATTTTGTTTTGAGGACACTGTGCATGACGGATAAATAGAGACACGTTTTCTCTACTTTTTTGTTCTATATATAGATTTAGCAAAGGCCTAGTAGCACTGACGTGGGAGGACTCACTTTTGGATGTATATGTATGACTTTAACTAACTTGAGAGTTATACTTGTGCATGTATGGTGTGGTTATCATGTGCTTGATTGTATTTCTGTTGGGGCTACTACTGTAACTTAACACAAGATTGCTATCAATAGTTTTCGCTAGGTAAATGGAATTAATCTAAGAAAGGATTAGGTAACCTTAGATTTCGTAAATGTTCTAAGGATTAACTCAGGCCGTTTGTATGACAAAAAGGAAAATAAATCTACATAATATAGACTTCAGCAAGTATAAAAAAAATAGCACGGCTTAAATATAGAAAAGAACGTAATAGCTTCACTAATTAATTATTAAATAAAGTAAAACAATAATTAATTAATAGAGTATTACAATTAGTACATCAATTTACTCAATATTCAAACGAAATAAATGAAATTTCTAAAGAGGCGGGGTTACAATTCACAACTATTATAACAGAAATTGTAGAAGTAGTTAGCCGAGCAGGAAGCACAATCTCTCCTTAAGTTCATTCCTCTCCTTCTCATCGAATCAAAGTAAAATATCTTCTAAACCAAGCCCAAAAAATAAAAAAATAAAAAGAGAAAAAGAGATGAATTAACAGAAAATAACAACGGCAATTATGCATATGAAAAATTCCAGCATTAAAATGGTTCAGGCAAATGTTAGAAAAAAATAAAGATAGATTTAAGGTATAATGGTTAGACTGATGTGACCAGCCAAATTTGATAGAAATTTACATGGTTCAATTTTTGTGTGTGTAGCTTTAGTCGTCTTTTAACTGGTATTCAATGCCTTTCTACATCTAACACAACAGCTCCAGTTCGGTGACAGTGGCAAATAATCATCATTTATAAATCAAAGCTCCCAACATCTTTTAACACATTAACCAAAAAGTGATTCCAGAACACAATGAAGAATCACTATGGTTAAGTTCGAGTAGAACTATGTCAATTCGTTCATTTGCAGATTTAAGATTCAATTATGTCATGTAGGCTTCAATATAAAAGCAGAAATTGGCCCTGTTTAACTTTCTTGCTGTCTTTCAAACATATATACAGCTATAACACATTAAGGTAAGTTACCTTAATGTTAGGTAAGCGTGCATTATACAACTGCATGCAATGAAATATACGTTTGGCTCACTCATTGACATTCATCTAGCTTCTAACAAAGTCATGGATATTTCATTGGAAGACTCAGATTGCATTTGATTTGATGGGGAATTTGTTTGCAGTGTAACGTTGCCTAAGAAGAAACCAGGTTGTTTTGGCTCAGGAATTTCTGTCTCACTTCCCAACATTAGAACAACACTGGACATGTTTGGTCTATCCTCAGGATGTTGTTGAACACACAAAAGACTAACATGGATACAACGCAAAACTTCTGACATAATCCATGATTCCTGTATGTTTTCATCAGTCAATTCTAAAGCCCTTCCCTCCTTCCATAGTATCCATGCCTGAAAAACACAAAAATTGCATATCAGTTTTCAGTTTGAAATGAATCAAAAGTATGTTTCTCAGGTACTTACATGACCAATGAGGTTGTGGTTATGGTCTGAATGATAAAAGCCTCTACTTTTCTTCCCATATATAATCTCCAGTACCAAAATACCAAAACTGAAGACATCAGATTTAACTGAAAATGACCCTTTAGCAATGTATTCTGGTGCCATGTAGCCACTGCAAGACATGATGATGAACAAATAAATAAATTAAGTTATAAGAGAAGACTTTGGACCTTGACAACTTCTCAGTAAACACTTACTAGGTTCCCACTACTCTATTTGTGTTTCCTTCAGTCTGCTCTCCTCCAAAAGTTCTAGCTATGCCGAAATCTGATATTTTTGGGTTTAATTTATCATCGAGTAAAACATTACTTGCTTTGAGATCTCTATGAATAATTCTCAATCTAGAATCTTGATGAAGATACATAAGACCTCGAGCAATTCCAGAAATAATGTGGAAGCGTATAGGCCAATCTAATAACTTTCCTTTACTATGATCTGTAAATGAATAACCATCAAAAGTAAATCAAATGTCCCATTTGAATTCCTCAACATCGAAGTTCAAGTGTCATAAGCTTCTTTGTGGCAGTAAAATCAATATTTAGTTAACATAATTTAAGGTTTCTTTGATTCATACCAAAAATAAAGGAGTCCAAACTGCCATTTGGCATGAATTCATAAATCAGCATTTGCTCCTGTTCCTCAATGCAGCAACCAAGAAGTTTTACAAGATTCCGGTGCTGAAGCTTTGCAATAACTTTTACCTCATTCTTGAACTCTGTCATTCCTTGTCCTGAGCTACTTGAAAGCCTCTTCACAGCAATATCTTTCCCGTTTAGTAATCTGCCCTGCATATTTAAATTTGTGAGCATATTGAGATACTCATCAAAACATTGGCACTTCAATTGCTGTTCTAATTGCTCAAATATGAAATTACCCTGTATACAGGTCCAAATCCACCTTCTCCAATTTTGTTGTCCTCTGAAAAGTTACGTGTGGCACCAGCTAATGTTGACAAGCTAAACAATGGGAGATCTAGATCTTCCTCATGTCCTCCACTGTCTTGAACTTCAAAGTTTGTGAATTTTTCTGGAAAAATGGAATCAAAGCCTTCAATTTCTTTCTCTTCGAAAGGTTGAATGTACCAATATTAGATGTCATAAATCTAAGCTATTAAGCTAACAAGATTTTGATATATTTTACAAAATAGTGTGGTTTAAATTATTCAAGTTTTAAATTATCTGAATTGTAATCAAATGGTATATGATTATGTGGATGTGCTTATTGGCTTAAGGAAAAAGATCTTTCACTGTTATATACAAAATAATTCAAGTCCAACTAAGATTTGCAAATGGGTTTAAATACAAAGTATAAATCAACACAATAAAAGTAATATAGAAAATATGCCTGTATCGATTCCTGCTAATTTACCATCGCTTACAAGTTACAAATGATGCATCAATTCTAGCAACTAGAATAATCACTTTGTACATGATGGTTTTGTGTAATGAAAACGACAGTTGTATTCTACTCAGTAAGTTTCTTAATGTTATCCATACATGGTATGAGGTTTATTTTTTGTTAACCAAGGAAGTTCCCTGCAGCTAGAAAAACACTTGACAAGCTTGCCTCATTCAAATCTTCATGCAGCAAATGACAACAATCAATTAGAAGGTTTCAACTTTTATGATATTTTGTGTTTTTATCAAGTGCATAAAACTAACTCTTTGTCTCTAATAAAAGTCATATTTTGCTATCATGAATTGTTTGATATGATGCCAAAGTTTATTTATGCAGAATCGTGTGAACAATTCACATTTACATTAACACATTTGCTCTACAGCAGTGTTTGAAACATCAGTGAAAATGGGAGTAAGTTATTTTACCAGCTGTGTTTCTGCGGACTTTGTAGATAATACAGCAACCAACTAAAAGTATCCCAGCCACACCAGCAATGGTGGAAGCAACTATTGTTGTCAACTTCTTTCTGTGCTCGTATCCCACCTCTTCTAGGTTGAAATCAATTAAACAACATAACATGTCTACACTTAATTCACTGATACTGAAAGAGGGAACTTGACTTTTCACGAAATTAACATGGCTCCTTGACCAGAAAGATCACCAAGGACCCCAATGCTATGTTTGTTTGAGTTTGTGGAAAATGTGGAGCAGAAAAAAAAAAAAAAAACAGGGAAGAGAATGAAAGTGAAGTGTGATAAATGTTCTAATTTTTACATATCGTTGCTTGGTAGAAGGTGGAAAATCACTTTCCATGCTATGGAAGTGGCTGAAATTTATGGTGGAGCCTGATTGAGCTGCACTCCATCTTCATCCATACCATAGTTATATGTTATAACAAGCAAAGGTGAAAGTGAATTTTGCTCCAAAATTTTTCAACTCATTTTCCACCTTGTAACTTCTCAAACAAACATAGCTGAGTAATATGCATGAAGTTAAGGGTTCAAACCTTATTGTTATTGATATATCAAAAAAAAAAAAAAAAAAGACTCAAACAAACATAGTTGAGTGGGTAAAGGATAAGTCCATACCTAATTCTGAAGCAGCCATTCGAATATATAAGTACTGCTCATCAGAATCCATCTGTCTAATGTCAATTAGATCACCAAACCACATGACACAGCCACTCCCTTTTCCACTGATATCGGAATTTGTATAGGCCATACAAGAACAGTTATTCAAGCACTTGACTCTGCATTCCTCTAGACTAATTGTCTCATCCAACCAAGTATGCGTCGTATCCGGCACCTTCAATCCCACCATTTTCATGAACCCGTTAGTGAGTTTGTCCTTGCAGCTTAACGGTTTGTTGTGGACGCATCCTTGAGACCATCCCAGAGAGTTCCATGCTTGCGGCGACTTAGGCCTGAAACCCTTTAAGCATTGGCAAATTGGTGTCTCAGCAATGACACAATTCCCATTGGCTCCACACAGGCCATAACTGTCACAGTAGTCAGTAGGCTTTGATGAATAAACCCTCCAACTCTGCTCAGCTTCAACCCACACATAGCGATAAAGAGAAGAATCAGTTTGGTTCATTACTAATCTTGAGATCACAGAACTATTGGTGAGATAGTATGTGTAGTAGAACTCATACTCATTCTGAACAAACCGGAAACCATAGACAGAATTGGATTTCATTTGTGGAGTACCACTTGACCGCAGGCCATTCATCGGTCCGAATCGGTAGAACCTCTCAGTTCCCTTCATCAAATACATATCAGGGTAGCTATTGAGTGCAGTTACACAAGAGTTGTCTCCTGGTGCAGGATCATTGTTGCTCTTCCAAGCAGTTAGAGTCCAATTCAGGCCTTTTCTCAGGTTCCATCCAAGTTTCATCCCTGGCAGCAGTGTATCAGAAGGATAGTCAAAGCTTTGCCACAAATAGTCCTCTTGATTTGCTTCTTTCCCATCCCAAACCACAAGATTTCCAGAATCCAAGAGTTTAACTGCTGGATTCTGTGCTTGTTTTTGAGATGTTATTGTGCTATTCCAAACCACAGTGCCATTCTGGCTGAGCACAAGACTGCCAGTGACGTTCATTGTTAAGGTGCCAGATGAGTCATTGATTGGGTTGAGGCGGTTTGCAACCCAAACAACAGTCTGAACTGGGATATTCTTGTACCAAATTCCCAAGTAACGGTTCTTGGAATTCCCTGGGCTGAAGAAACCAAGTTCAAAGGTTCTGCCTGGGGAAACCAAGGTCATGCCATCACTTATGGACTGAGAATGAGCAATGGAATCAACTGCTGTAGAAACTTTGAGAGAAGGGACAAATATGAAAGCAAGGATGATTACAAAAGAAAGAGAATCCATTGAATGTAAAGTGAGCCTTTGCATCACCGATGTGTTTATTTGGCTATGTGTGGATGGATCATAGAATAGTGAAAATAGCCAAGACCATGACTTGTGTTGAGGTTCAGATCTATCATCTGAACCTGAGGCATCTGCTGCAGTGGAAAAGGAAAACGTATTTGGCTCTCAAGACATTTCGCGGCTGCAATGCAAATTTGTCTATGAGTTGTAGGCTTAAACTTCATTTTATTTTAAAGTGAATTTTGGTCAAAGTATACTAAAGAAACTTGGTATGCGATTAAAAAGAGACAAAATTTATATGAAAAGGTGAATTTCTAAAATTTTTAATATGTTAAATATTGTAGAAAAAAATATTTTTTTTAGTTCTTATACAATATTTTAAGAACATTTATTAGTAAAGATCTTTAAAATTTATTAATAAAAATCTTTTTGGATCGGATTGCATGTGAGAATATCGCTTGCTGTAAAGTGGTATTGTTGAAGATAAGTTCACATTCAATATCGGTCGCCCACTTCCTGGCCAATTTGCATTCACAATCACAAATGGTCAAAAGCATTTTAAAATGTCGATGACAGGAAACCCAAAAAACCAAACCAAAAAAAAAAAAAAAAATGTCGATGACAGGTGCTGATAGATAATTTTCTGATTTAATATGATTGGCAGTATGGTCTATTTTTCTTGCTATATTTTATATTAACTTTTTGTGGTATTTACTTCTTCTAACTGCTTTGGCTGTCAGATGCATTCTCGTCCCAAATTTTCTTAAGATAGCGACATCACTTGAATAAATGACGATTATGTTCATAGTTGACATCTCTTTTGAAATGAAAAAATCATTTCAACTCCGAACTTGGTCAGCCATATGAGTAATAAGGGCGGCTTCTCCGCTAATTGACCAGCTGCCAGTACAGATGCCATGCTTATGTCATGCGAGCGAGAATCCTGCCACGACACTCAATATGCAGAGTTTAGATAAGGAAAAATAAAATAAAATAAGAACTTATTAGATTAGTATCTCACACATTTAATTATTTACTTCTAATTTCAGGGTCAGCAGCTTTGCTTCCCTTCATCTCTTTCTCTTCATGAGCTTTTCCCCCAAAAAATGTAACTGCTTTTGCTGCGCGCCGCTTTCAACAGTACAAGAATACTTGCTTCACATCCTCATATTTCACACTTCTCATGTATATATGAAAATATTAAATAGAATTTGAATGTAATATGAACTGTATAAATGTAATTTATACGTGTATGAGGAATGTATAAAATATCAAATGAATTAAATTATGTACAAAAAAAAGAGAATTAAATTATAATCTATATATCTATATATGTAATCTATGCCTGAATGAAAGTTTCCCTTGAAAATCCCCTCCCTCCGGGAAGAAAAATAATGGCTACTACCTTTTTTTTTTTTTTTAATAGTATGGTTACTATATTAGTGGTAATGAAATTTAAATCTCTTATCTCATATATATTCAAATCCTTTGCTACTAAATTATCTCCTATGGCTTTGTTGTATACATGCTTAAGTAATAAATAATAAATAATGTAAGATAAATGAAATATAAGTTAATTACTATTACTTCATATCTATTTCAATACTTAATTATAATTAGACCTACTAAAATTTATATATAATTATGCTCTAATTTTGTGACATTGGCCTAATATAAGAACTCTAAACTGTCCCCTTTCTTCACTTCACGGAGAAGAGGCCCTGCCATTATTTCCATTCACCAAACATTTCCCACGATCCCACAATTTGACTCGCTCAGGTCTTCAGTGAAGGTATACAGTCTACTTTTGAAAGTCAATTCGATAACTCCAGTTGGGCAGTTTGCTTTTATAAAAGGGTAAATTAGGTTATCTCTCCTCTAAATACGACATTTTTCTATATTTATACGAGTATTTAATATTATATTTTACAAAGTACAAGAATATTGAGTTGTAATACTACCTATATTTCAAAAAAAAAAATCAGTGCATATTTTTAAAAATCAAAGAGTGCCATAATTATTTTATCTTAGAAAAGGTTGGTATAATTTACCCTTTATAAAATCCATGTAAAGAATCAAGCTGTTATTGATGATAATCCACGACGTTCCATAATATAATATCTACTTAGGTACTATTGTCAAACTCTGGATGTTCAACATTACTTATTTTTAAAAAACTTACATTCATCTTCCTTAAAATGTATTCTCATAGTCTTATAAGGATAAAATTATATTGATTTCCCTTAACTTATAAGTTGTTTCTATTGTTGCATTCATTGTAACGAATTTAATAAAATAGATGGAGGGAGAGCACACATGCTACGCGGGTAATTCGTACATTAGGCTTCCTTATTGTTACTTTTATGTCCTTGAAACAATTCAAAGGCTCTTTGGTTATACTTTTTCAGAGAGTTAAAAGGTCTTTTATTGGTATAAAAATAAAAATATATAGTAACTAAGGTAGTATTTGGTATGAGATAATTTATCTAAATTACCGGTAATATTTGATTAAATTACCTGAGTCCACAATATTGTTTTGTTCGGTTGGATAACATTACTGTCAATCTAGATTTCCAAGATAATGTAGATTACCACTAAAGTGGTAATGTTGATTGCCTCCTTGAAAGGTGATAATGTGGATTATCACCAATATAGTAATCTTCCTATTATTATTATTAAAAATTATTAGTATTATTATTATTATTGTTATTGTCACTATTATTATTAAAAATAATATTAATCAATAAATAATAATATTATTTATTATTATTAAAAATAAATATTATTATTAATTATTAATTAGTATAATTATTATTAATATTATTATTGTTAATATTATCATGATTAATTTTTAATAATAATTATAATTATTATTATGATTAAATATTAATTATATTAATAATTAATTATTAATAAAATTAAATCATAATTAATAATTAAATTTTCTCATTCTTATTAATCAATTAATAATAATAATAATAAACTATTTTAATAATAATTAGTAAATATTTTTATTATTATTATTATTATTATTATTACTATTATTACATTGATTATATATATATATATATATATATATATATTACCTAGTAATCTTTTTGATATATCAAATAGGGTAATGTGAATTGCCACTTAGATTATCTATACATACCAAACACTGCATTTAATATTACCAGCAATTTAAAAGGTGACAATTTTTCTAAGTGGTAATCTACATTACTGGCAATCTTAGTAGGTAATGTATCAAACGCTACCTAATGTATTTAGGTGTGTAAAGATCATTTTTTTAAGACCTTTTGGAACTCTAGAAACCTTTTTAGGAGAAATATCTTTGAAGTTATTTTTCATTTTAGGAAATGGCCTTTTGAAAAAGGAATCTTACTATTACTTTCATATTAACAATCAAAAGTAATTTTACTTTATCCTATCCAAACAAAAATTATTTTTTTAAACTTACTTTTAACACATTCAAACCAAACAAAAATCATTCTTCTAAAAGTAATTCTCCTAAAAATAATTTTTTAAAATATCTTCTTTCAAAAGAACAATGTTGAACCAGTCTTTAACTTGTCAATGTCATCGCAAAAAGGGAGCTTTTTGTAAAGGTGGGGGAGATGGGAAGGAACAAGGGTAAGAGAGTTTTTGGAGCATGGAGAGGGAGATGGTGAAAGGACTCAACTTAGTCTCTCCAACAACCCATGTTCGAGGAAAAAAGGTGCAAAGAACAAACAAACAAGAATCAGAATACTACAAAGTGCAGAATTATTGACAAAAGTTTCCTACTAAAAAAGCGTGTGGAAAATTGGAAACAAACATATGAGACAAGTTTTCCAAAATGGTAGTTTCTTCCATTGGTATAATGCCTTAATAAGACCACACTACGTTTAAGTCGTATTGGGGTAATTACTAGTCGTTATAATTGAACTAACGGAACATTTTTAGCTTCAAAGTAGTTGGTTAATGAAAATAATATATAATTTTTTTTGGCTAAAAATAATAATTTCTAAAATTGAGTCTTTTAGCACATATAGTTGAAAATATCGTTACAGCATACAGTATTAGAATCTACAACTGATTCGCATCATAATAGTATAAAATAAAGAGGCAATATAATTCACATGAATAATTGAACAATTTATATATTTAGATATATAAGTACTAGGCATACATATTTACATATCAGTATCTCAACAGTACCCAAGCAAATCAAATTAGCAAGGCCTTAGGTTAAGCTAAACAAACTATATGTATAGTCATTCCAAAAGATTGAGTTTACCACGATCAACTCCTATAGATATGCCCAATGGCCCACTGGGAAAATATAAATTCTAAAACTATTGAGGGCTACCAAAACCAGTGACTCCAAGGTAGGATCACATGGCCAAATTCACTCAAGCACCTCTAGGAAGATCACCACGGACGCCATTAGCTTCATCTGAGGACGACATGAGAACACATATAGGGATGAGAAATAAAGTATTTCTCAATTGGATTCCTAACTAAACATACAATTGATGTCATCGTTACCTCAGCCACTTTGATTTATTTAATAAAATCAATGAACATGCTTGAAAAGAACAAAGATTCCTTTTAGTAATTTCGAAATCATAAACTCCAAAGTAGGTTCATTTTATTTAGTCACTTAAATCAAGACTCTAAAACATAATAGCATTGATAACACATTAAATCATCGCTTCATTATCATCATTAATGAATGTCATGCAAATCTTGTGGATGAATGCTTATGCACTTTATCCTTTGTCATTAAGACTTTCCTTTAGCACATGCGCTTATTATTATATGCCCTTGGATAGACTATCCTAGGATGTGAACTCACTTCGTGACCGTCGTCACATAGTACTATCTAAATCAAACTTTAGCTAACAAAGGGATCTCATGCCTTTACCTTGGAGGGATCTATCTCGGTCGCGTGCCTCCAAAGTAGAAGGTTATCTTGGTAGGCCACCTTCCCTTACCGAATGATCATACTCAACTATCTTGTCTTTGTGGATTGCCCTCCTTTATAGAAAGGTCATTTCCAAGTCTTAGTTAGGATCTCCTTTCCTTATCAAAGGGTCACTTCTCGATTATCATGTCTTTATAGATCACCTTCCCTTACCGAAGGGTCATTTCCAAATGTTAATTAGGATCGTTTTCCCTTACCAAAAGGTCACTTCTTGATTATCTTATCTTTATGGATCATCTTCCCTTACCGAAGAGTCATTTTCAAGTCTTAATTAGAGAATTATGTATTACTTGGCATATAATATTTTAAAAAGAGATCTCATGATTCATGGCACAATTGTCTAATCTTATGCTCTTATAGATTATGATGCAATTCATGAAAACCTTCTTGCAAAAATCCAGTAGCATAATGACTGTATCAGGAAAAATCTACAATTTTGAAACACAATTAAATAGTCAGAAAATTTCCAGTCATAACATAAAGTTAATAACTATTCATCAATTCATAATTCCACACATCCTTCACCACAAATACAATCATGATCATCATAAGTCATAAATAAAGAAATCAAGGTAAAATTATCAAGGTTCCAAGAGTCAAGAGTAGAATGCATACCTTGGTTTACATTCTTTGGCTTTATTGGCCATAAGCAATCATTTCCAAACATTTCAATTCTAAGTGGTTCCCTACCATCATATTCAGTTCACATTCAAATAGATGTATATTACATAACACTTTTTCTCAAGAACTCTTGGCTTCAAGATTTGAGTTTTGTTTAAAGGAGATTATTCCCTCCTTATTAATGCTTTAATCACAATTAAATTTCGGTTCCAAGTCTTTTGACCCATGCTAAGAAAATAGTCTAGTGCCCTTATTATTCAAATCTTAGTAACACACTTTTTCTCACTATACACACCTTTAAACTAACTCTAAACATTCTTAAACTTGCCCCATATGACTATATATGCTCAAAGGCACTTAAATTCACCACAATAACTTTGAATACTTCACTAAAACATGGGCCAAAAATGACCTCATGAACTAGGAAACTTGACTAGTTGACACCCAAATCTCCAGTAATTTATCCTAAACTAATTCCAATCATTCAAGGACATTTCTAAAGTCTATATAACTCAAATAATCAAGTCGAAAAACAGTTTTGACATCCATTGAAGGATAAGAACTAAAATTCACCCTTCTAGTGACTCAACGGAATTAGTTTAGGTCCGAAATTGTTTCTACTCATTCTTTCATCAAACCAACCACTCAAAGACAATTTTAGCCTCCATATATCATGTATTTTAATGGATACGATTAGTTTGCATTTTTTTCCTTTGGCAAGATAGTTAATTTTCCATCTTTCTTAGTTGTTGGTGTAAGGTTATAACTACCCTTTTTAGGACATAGCCCAAGATAATGGTTCCAACAAGTTTGTGTCCATAATTACACTTATATTTAGGGTCAACTAAGTTATTTAAACTTGTAGGAACCTCAATCTCACATTAATTCTTAGGGTCTCGAGCCTTGACGCCAAGATCCTATTCTAGCTAGTTTATATCATAACTTGATTAATTACCTTCCTAAGAGTTTCACCCTACAAAAACTACTTTAGATCACTCACCTAGGCTAACATAAGCTAAGTCTAAGTTTTAAACACACCACTATCTTTAACCTTTTGAGCCCTAGAATATTAACCCTAATCATAGAACACATTTTTTTCTTCAAGAATCATAACCAAGAGATGTTAAAGATCCCTATCTCTTCTTCCTAGCTTAAAAACCCCTTCAAGATTCGACCTCCAATCTTCAAGAACTACTACTTCAAGAGAAAAATCTCTTCCCCCCTTAGATGATGTAGCCACGACCTTCAAGGAGAAAGGAGAGAAGATTTTGCTTCTTGGCTAATGAAGGAGAGAGGAAATAAGAAGAAGAAAAAGAGATCTTGAGATTTGAAGGCAATATGTAAGGTTTTGTGAAGGTTGAAGAGAGAAAATGGAGAGGATTTTGGCGGAGGGGCTGCCGTCAGTTTCTTTGAGAGAGGGTGAGGGAGGGTATTTTGTTTTTGTGTTGTATTTAGAGAGAGTTTCGGAGTTTTAAGTGATATTAGTGTTAATGGGTGTTTAAATTCTTGCCTTTAGATTAAAGACAAGACTTGTAACTTGATCTAAGTCTTTGATTAAAAATTATCATTTTATGTCACTCATTAATATTTTGTGATATAACATAGGTACTTTATTGTATATTAAATCCTTAAACAAAACTGTTATAGAAGCTTTGACAGCAATTTTAAACTATTTCGAAATATTTTTACCAAAAACATAATTCATTATATTTCTATCTCTAATAGAATTTTAACTGTGCAATTTAATTCGTTATTAATTTTTATTAACTGTATAATAATAAATGAATTTTTCTACCAGCTTTTATTTAAAATTTATAATCTCTAATAATTTAATTTTTTATCAATTTTTTTTACCCCTTAATAATTAATATAGTATTATTTATTTAATTTATGATGCAGATTTATAAATACAAGAAAATCGAGGATGTTACCACCGGTTTGGCGTTAACAAATTGCAAATCGACATTGGGCCATTGGCAAGTGTAGCATACAGAGTACTCTCACGGCATTAATTGCAATTTAGACTTTGACCCATGTCTTCTTGCGCCTTGATCAACGCTAACCTTGTTGTAAGAGAAATCATTACATGCTGAAACAACACCATCTTAACTTGTACTCATTTTATTAATTAGATGACATTTTAACTTAAGTAAGTGATAGGATCTATCATTAATTTATATATTTATTATTTTAATTATGTATTTAATTTTTTTAAAAAATAATAAATTACAAGTTAAGGTGTGTTTAGTTGAGGGTAAGCCTATCTATAGAAATTTTCGCCCATTTTTAACTTCCAACCAAACATAGCGATATATTTCACTGGTAGCTTATGGAATGAGCACAAAGCTCCAAAGAGAATACAATAATTTCTCGTATAAGAGTCGCCAAGTTGGACTAGCCCCTTTGTGGACTATTGTAGTGGGTTCACATGTTGTAGGGCCTTTCGTCCTGTTACCAAACGCGGCTAGTGCGGTAAACGAGCCTCACATCAATATTGGGTGATCCCTGTAAGGGCAACCCCATTTCCCACTGTGCAATCTAGATCTATTTGAGGTTTTATTTTCTTGCAATGCAAATGCAAAGAGCCCATGAACGTTTAACACCTAATTTGGGCATAATTAGAGATGATGTAAAAAATATTAAATAAAAGTACAACAACCCCTTGAGATTTTAAAAAAAGACACTACATTCCAGATTTATAAAAAAATACACTCCACTCCATCATCCAAAAAGTATACATTAATAATTAAAATAAAAATAATATTATTATATGCTAAATAACTATTGCAGCAAAAATTGCTAGATAAATAAATTTTAATAGTAATTTAATAAAATATTAATTTTTTAAAACTCAAATAATTATTATGAAAAATTCGAATATATGTAATTTTTGAAAAATATATCTCTCTATATGATTTATATTTCTTAAAAAATAAATTAATTATTATTAGTGTATCTAATATATTAATTATATTTAAATAAGTTACAATATGAAACTTGTTAAACTAATTAATAATTAGTACTATTGAAAAGAAAGTCTAAAGAAGATCTTATTATTACGACAATACTAAAAAATTAGTATATAATACTTAAGTCAAAATTAAATCTTTATAATATTAATATAAAAATAATCATAACAATTTAATTTTAATATACTATGTGTGTGTGTGTGTATTTTTCCAAAATACATCTTTCCAAATGGGTTATATCCGTTAAAAAATGAATTAGTTATATCCCTTATAAAATAGAAAATGTGAAGTAGCCATTATATAAATAAGAAGATTCTCAAGTTTTGGTAGAAAAAAAATATATATAAAGGGACAGATATATAAGAAATAAGAAAGCTTCTCATGAAAGCTTAAGGATAAAATTAATAATATTTCTAGTACTTTTTAATTTCTAATAATGTATCTTAATAAATTATCAATTGGTCATAATATTTGAAAAATTAAAAATATGTGAGGTTTGCCAAAGGCATGCATGTGTGAATTCCCATATTAAGATTCAAAATTACTTTGCAAAAATAAAAGACAACAAAATATTATTCCATACATGGACGATACTCTAATTTTGGATAAATAAAAAAAGAAACATTATAGTTAAGTAATTCTTAAATAATAAATAAATATATAAAAAAAGTGGGAGAGAAATTTGCCTCGTTGACTAATTATTTAATAAAGTATTCAAAGAAGAATAATAATAAAAATAATTGATTTTTAGAGAGACTAAAAATTGGCTTATGATGACAAGAGGATGAGTAGTGAAAATTGATTAGGTAAAATAGATTGGTAATTAATGCTAACAATTATGAACATTAATTTTCAAATTAAATTTTATATTATTTTTCCAAAAATGAAATAATTGGTTGAGTAGTGGAAAGGTAGTGGAGTTGGTAATAACTGTATTAATGTTCATTAAATTTGAAATTTTTATTTTAAATTAATTTAATCAACTTTTTGTAATTAAAATGAAACCACATATAAAGTTGCGTAGTGGATCATTTAAGAGAGTTAGTGGAAGAGAAAATAAGAGAATTGCAAATTATATTTTGAAACCAAAAATTTTCTTTTAATTATTTTAATAAATAGAAGTTTAAAATGTTTCCTTTAACAATAAATTTAAGAAAGTAGTGGAGTTAGAATTAATTTGAAGCAAACACATGGCATAAGTTTTCATATTTTAAGTCTTGTTTATTAGTAGTATAGATTAGCCCTCTAACTTTTAAAAATTAAACATATTTATTCTCTTAGTAAATGATATTAGTTATATTAACGGGAAAATCCTATTTGACATTTGAGTTAGTTAAAATAATATATATGACATCTTATGTGATAATTTATATTTTCAAATCTACCCTCTAATGTAACAAACAACATCTACAACAAGGTCATGAGGAGGATAGATATGTACAATTTTTTAAGGTTAGAGGAATAATTTGGAATATTTATTGCTTAGAGTATAAATTTAGAACATTTATTACTTAGAGAACAAACTTGAAAACAAAAAATAAGTTAGGAGAAAATCAATTAATTTTGCTTTTTTTTTTTTTGTAACTTTTGAGTAAAAGTTGAGATAAATATCTTCTATGAAAAGTGATTTTTTAGTTAAAAAGATCATTTTGTTTTGTCAAAAAAAAAAAATGCACTTAAATTGTTTTTCCCTTTTTGCTGAGATAGCTTTGGAATTCCTTGAACAAATCCCATTTGTTGAGTCATAGTGTTGGGAGAGTATGAGTAACACAATAGCTCTAGTTTAGTGACAGCGGCAAACAATCATCATTTATAAATCAAAGCTCCTAACTTCTTTTAAGACATTAACCGAAAAGTGATTCCAGAACACAATCAAGAATAATTATGGTTTATGTTCGAGTAATAGAACTGTGTCAATTCGTTCATATGCAGAGTTTAAGATTCAATTATGTCATGTAGGCTTCAATATAAAGCAGAACTTGGTCTTCTTTAACTCTAGTGCTGTCTTTTAAACATATATACAACTATAACACATTAAAGTAAGTATACGTTATACTGCTGCATGCATTGAAATATGTGTTTGGCTCACTCATTGACATTCATCTAGCTTCCAACAAAGTCATGGATATTTCATTGGAAGACTCAGATTGCATTTGATTTGATTGGGAATTTGTTTGCAATGTAACGTTGCCTAAGAAGAAACCAGGTTGTTTTGGCTCAGGAATTTCTATCTCACTTCCCAACATTAGAACAACATTGGACATGTTTGGTCTATCCTCAGGATGTTGTTGAACACACAAAAGACTAACATGGATGCAACGCAAAACTTCTGACATAATCCACGATTCTTGTAAGTTTTCGTCGGTCAATTCTAAAGCCCTTCTCTCCTTCCATAGTATCCATGCCTGAAAAATCAAAATATTCCATATCAATTTTCGGTTAGATATGAATTAAAAGTGTGTTTCTCACATACTTACATGACCAATGAGGTTGTGATTATGGTCTGAATGATAAAAGCTTCTACTTTTCTTCCCATATATAATCTCCAATACCAAAATACCAAAACTGAAGCCATCAGATTTAACTGAAAATGACCCTTTAGCAATGTATTCTGGTGCCATGTAGCCACTGTAAGACAATCATGAACAAATAAATAAGTTATAAAAGAAGATTTTGGACCTTGGCAACTTCTAGGTAAAACACTTACTAGGTGCCTACTACTCTGTTTGTGTTTCCTTCAATTTGCTCTCCTCCAAAAGTTCTAGCTATGCCGAAATCTGATATTTTTGGGTTCAACTTATCATCAAGTAAAACATTACTAGTTTTAAGATCTCTATGAATAATTCTCAATCTGGAATCTTGATGAAGATACATAAGGCCTCGAGCAATTCCAGAAATAATGTGGAAGCGCATAGGCCAATCTAACAACTTCCCTTTACTATGATCTGTAAATGAATTACCATCAAAAGTAAATCAAATGCCCTATTTGAATTCCTCAACTTGAAGTTCAGGTGTCAAAAGCTTCTTAGTTGCACTAAAATCAATATTTAGTCTAACATAATTTAAGGTTTCTTTGATTCATACCAAAAATGAAGGAGTCCAAACTGCCATTTGGCATGAATTCATAAATCAACATTTGTGCCTGTCCCTCAATGCAATAGCCAAGAAGTTTTACAAGGTTCCGGTGCTGAAGCTTTGCAATAACTTTTACCTCATTCTTGAACTCAGTCATTCCTTGCCCTGAGCCACTTGAAAGCCTCTTCACAGCAATATCTTTGCCATTTAGTAATCTGCCCTGCATATTCAAATTTGTGAGCATGATACTCATCAAAACATTAGCACTTTAATTGATTTTGTCATTGCCCACATATGAAATTACCCTGTATACAGGTCCAAATCCACCTTCTCCTATTTTGTTGACCTCTGAAAAGTTACTTGTGGCACTAGCTAATGTTGACAAGCTAAACAATGGGAGATCTAGATCTTCCTCATGTGCTCCATTGTCTTGAACTTCAATGTTTGTCAATTTCTCTGGAAAAATAGAATCAAAGCCTTCAACTTCTTTCTCTTCTAAAGGTTGATGTACCGTATAAGACGTCACAAATCTAGACTATGAAGTTAACAACATTTTGATAGATTTTACAAAATAGTGTGGTTTAAATTATTCAATTTAAATTATCTGAATTGTAATCAAATGGCATATGATTGTGTAGATGTGCTTATTGGCTTAAACAAAAAATCTTTCACTGTTATACACAAAATAATTCAAATCCAACTACGACGTGCAAATGGGTTTAAATACAAAATATAAATCAACACAATAAAAGTATTGATATAGAAAAATGCCTGTATAAATTCCTGCTAATTTACCATCACTTCATCAATTCTAGCAACTAGAATAATCAATATGTACATGATGGTTTTGTGTATTGAAAACAGCAGTTGTATTCTACCAAGTAAGTTTCTTAATGTTATCTATTCATGGCATGAGATTTATTTTTTGTTAACCAAGGAAGTTCCCCGCAGCTATAAAACACTTGACAAGCATTCCTCATTCAAATCTTCATGCAGCACATGACAACAATCAATTAGAAGGCTTCAAATTTTATGATATTTTACATTCTTATCAAGTATATAAAACTAACTCTGTCTCTATCAAAAGTCATATTTTGCAATCATGAATTGGTTGATACGATGCCAAAGTTTATTTGTGCAGAATTGCGTGAACAATTCACATTTACATTAACGCATTTGTTCTATAGCAATGTTTGAAACATAAAACATTGGGGTCATGCATTTCAGTGAAAATGGGAGTAAGTTATTTTACCCGCTGTGTTTCTGCGGACTTTGTAGATAATACAGCAACCAGCTAAAATTATCCCCGCCATACCAGCAATGGTGGAAGCAACTATTGTTGTCAACTTCTTTCTGTGCTCGTATCCCACCTCTTCTAGGTTGAAATCAATTAAACAACATGACATATCTACAGGTAATTCGCTGATACTGAAAGAGGGAGCTCGACTTTCACGAAATTAACATGGATCCTTGACCAGAAAAATCACTAAGGACCCCAATGCTATGTTTGTTTGAGTAAAAAAAGGAAAGAAAAGGGAAGAGAATGAAAGTTGAGTTTGATAAATATTCTAATTTTTACATATTCTTGCTTGGTAAAAGGGAAAAGAATGAAAGTTGAGTTTTATAAATGTTCTAATTTTTACATATTGGTGCTTGGTAGAAGGTGGAAAATAACTGTTCATGCTATAGAAGTGGCTGAAGTTTGTGGGGTGGAGTGGAGCCCCAGTGAGCTGCACTTCACCTTCATCCATACCATAGACCATAGTTATATGTTATACCAAGCAAAGGTGAAAGTGAATTTTGTTCCAAAAATTTTTCAACTCATTTTCCACCTAGTAACTATCAAAACAAACATAGCTGAGTGAGTAAAGCATGAGTCCATACCTAATTCTGAAGCAGCCATTCGAACATAGAGGTACTGCTCATCAGAATCCATTTGTCTAATATCAACTAGATCACCAAACCACATGACACAGCCGCTCCCTTTTCCACTGATATCAGAATTTGTATAGGCCATACAAGAACAGTTATTCAAGCACTTGGCTCTGCATTCCTCTAGACCGATCGTATCATCCAACCATGTGTGTGTAGTATCTGGCACTTTCAATCCCACCATTTTCGCAAACCCATCCGTGAGTTTGTCCTCGCAGTTTAACGGTTTATTGCGAACACATCCTTGAGACCATACCATTGAGTTCTATGCCTGCGGCGACTTAGGCCTGAAGCCCTTTAAACATTGGCAAACTGGCGTTTCAGTAATGATACAGTTCCCATTGGCACCACACAGGCCATAATGGTCACAGTAGTCTACGGGCTTTGTTGCATAAACCCTCCAACTTCGATCAGCTTCCACCCACACGTAGCGATAGCGAGTATAATCAGTTTGGTTCATCACCATCCTTGAGATAACAGAATTATTTGTGAGGTAGTATGTGTAGGAGAACTCATCCTTATTGCGGACAAAATGGTAACCATAGACAGAGTAGTTGTTTACTTGAGGAGAGCCACTTGACAGCAGGCCATTCCACGGTCCAAATCGGCAATACTTTTCCGTTCCCTTCATCAAATATCCTTCAGGATAGGCATTTCGAGCAGTAGGGCTAGTAAAGTCTCCTGATGCGGGATCATTGGGACTTTTCCAAGCAGAGAGTGTCCAATTTAGACCTTTTCTCAGGTTCCATCCAAGTTTCATCCCTGGCAACATTGTATCAGAAGGATAATCAAAGCTTTGCCACAAATAGTCCTCTTGATTTGCATCTTTTTCATCCCATACCACAAGATTTCCAGAATCCAAGAGCTTAGCTGCTGGATTCTGTGCTTTCTTTTGAGATGTTATTGTGCTATACCAAACTACAGTGCCATTCTGGCTGAGCACAAGATTGCCAGTGATGTTCATTGATAAGGTGCCAGATGAGTCATTGATTGGGCTGCGGCGGTTTGCAACCCAAACAACTGTCTGAACTGGGATATTCTTGTACCAAATTCCCAAGTAACGGTTCTTGGAATTCCCTGGGCTGAAGAAACCAAGTTCAAAGGTTCCACCTGGGGAAACCATGGTCATGCCATCACTTATGGACAGAGAAGAAGCAATGGAATCAACTGCTGTAGAAACTTTGAGAGAAGGGACAAGTATAGAAGCAATGATGATCAGAGAAGAAAGAGAATCCATTGAGTGTAAAGTGAGCTTTTGCATCACCGAGTGTTTATTTGGCTATGTGTGGATGGATCATAGAATAGTGAAAATAGCCAAGACTATGACTTGTGTCGAGGTTCAGATTTATCATCTGAACCTTTCGCGGCTACAATGCAAATTCAGAACGTCGAACTTCTTACATGTTGTCTATAAGTTGTAGGCTTAAACTTCATTTAATTAAGTTTATTTTAAACTGAATTTTGGTCAAAGTATACTAAAGAAACTTGGTAAGGATTAAGAAAAAAAAAAGAAGACAAATTTTATATAAAAAGTTGAATTTTTAAAAATTTTAATATGTAAAATATTGTTTAAAAAATATTTTTTTAGTTCTTATACAATTTTTTAAGAACATTTATTAGTGAAGATCTTTAAAATTAATTAATAAAAATCTTTTTGGATCGGATTGCATGTGAAATTATCTCTTGCTGATAAAGTGATAATTGTTGAAGATAGGTTCACATTCAATTTCGTCGCCCACTTTCTGAATTTGCATTCATAATCACAAATCGTCAAAAGCATTTTAAAATGTCGATGACAGGTGTTGATAGATGTTTTTCTGATTTAATAGGATCAGCAGTATGGTCTATTTTTCTGTCTATATTAACCTTTTTTGTGGTGCTTGCTTCTTCTAAATTTGTATTTTTATAGACTGCTTTGGCTGTCAGATACATTCTCTTCCCAAATTTTCTCGAGATGGCGACATCACTTGAATAAATGAACGATTATGTTCATAATTGGCGTCTCTTCTGAAATGAAAAATTCATTCCAACTCCGAACTTGGTCAGCCACACAAGTAATAAGGGCAGCTTCTCCGTTAATTGACCAGCTGCCACTACAGGAGCCATTCTTATGTCGTGCGAGCAAGAATCCTGCCACAGCATTCAGTATGCGGACTTTAGATAAGGAAAACTAAAATAAAATAAAATAAGAACTTTTTTTTTTAATGGAAAAATAAAATAAAATAAGAACCTTTTTTTTAATGGAAAAATAAAATAAAATAAGAACTTATAGGATTTGTGGTGCACATATTTAATTATTTACTTATAATTTCAGGGTCAGCAGCTTTACTTACCTTGATCTCTTTCTCTTTTTGAGCTTTTCCCCCGCCAATTGCTTTTGCTGCGCGCCACTGTCCATGTATAAGGAACGTATAATAATATCAAAGAATTTAAATTATGTACAAAAAAAATATGATAACGCACCAAAAAAATTGAGAATTAAATTATAATCTATATATCTATATATGTAATCTATGCCCGAATGGAAGTTTCTCTTGAAACCACTTCCCCCTGCAAAAAAATAATGGCTACTAGCCTTTTCCTTTTTTTTTTTTTTTCCCCTTATGGTATGGTTACTAACTTTTGTTGCATACACGCCTTTTTTTTTATGTACCAGTGGTAATAAGATTCAAATTTTTGATCTTATATATATCCACATCCTTTGTTGCTAAATTACTTCTAGCGGTTCTGTTGCATACACGCTTTAGTACTAAATAGTAAATAATGTAAGATAAACGAAATATAAGTTAATTAACCGTGGAAGGATTACTCAATAATGTTAGGCGCATACTACTTCATATATATTTCAATATTTAATTATAATTAGAGCTATTATTAAAATGTATATATAATTATACTCTAATTTTGTTACATTGTCCTAATATGATATAATGTGAACGGAGAAAATGTGAAAGAAGGGTTATTCTAAACTGCTCCCTTTCTTCACTTGACGGAGAATCGGCCCTGCTATTATTTCCATTCACCAAACGTTTCCCACGATCCCACAATTTGACTCGCTCAGGTTTTCCGTGACGGCTGGGCCAGCTTGCTTTTACAAAATTTGCGAAAAGTAACTCAGGTACTATTCTCAGATTCCGGATCTTCAGCATTACTTATTTTTAAAATTTTACATTCATCTTCCTTAAAATGTAGACTCATACTCTTATAAATATAAAATTATATTGATTTCGCTTAACTTATTTGTTGTTTTTATTGTTGCATTCACTGTAACAAATTTAATAAATTAGATGGGGAGAGATCACACGTGCCACACGGGTAATTCATACATTTGGCTTCCTTATTGTTAGTTTTATGTCCTTGAAACAATTTAATCCTTGAAGAAAAAACATAGTAGAGGAAGAAGAACGTTGAACGCGTCCTTGACTTGTCAACGTTATTGCGAAAGTGGAGCTTTTCGTAAAGGTGGGGGAGGAACAAGAGTAGGAGGGTTTTAGGAGCATGGAGAAGGAGATGGTAAAAAGAATCAACTTAGTCTCTGGAACCCATGTTCGAAGAAAAAGGTGCAAAGAACAAACAAGAATAAGAATGATACAAACTACAAAGTGTAGAATTCACAAGAGTTTCCTACTAAAAAAGCGTGTGGAAAATTTGAAACAACATATGAGACAAGTTTTCCAAAATGGTAGCTTCTTCCACCGGTTTGGCGTTAACAAATTCCAAATCGACACTGGGGCATTGGCAAATGTAGCAGTCAGAGCTCTCATGGCATTGATTGCAATTTAGACTCTGACCCATTTCTTCTTGCGCCTTGATCAACGCTAACCTTATTCAGGGAGAAATCATTACATGCTGATAAAATCAAAGAAGAGACAATTAGACTGGACCAGCCAGTCGGACTGGGAATCAAACACCAGGCCGGTCCGATCATTCTCATCAAACCGGTAGCTTTAAAAATTGGTCAAAAATCGGTCAGAACCAATGTGAACCATACCAATTTTAGCGGTTTATCGTTTGGTTGTTCTTTTTTAATTAAAAAAACACTGCTATTTCTCATTTAAACAAAAAAAAGCAGCATGCAAAACGAAGTCATTTTACAGCTTTAGAATTAACCAACACTAAAATTAGAAACGAAGGCGGATTGTAGAGTGGTTTGGGACTTAGGGCTGCCTCTAGTTTCCCATTTTCTCTCCTCACCCTTCACACTGCCAAGGAAGGAAGAAGGAGCCACCACCGCCATCAGCCATTCGACATCGTCCTCTGCGCTGCTATTTGTCGCTGAGAAGCTATCCATCGCTGCAGTTCAAGTGCAATCCTTCACTTCTCAACCTGCTTTTTTTCCTTTTTTGTTTCTAAATTTTGAACTTTTATGATTTGATCCTATTGTTGTGGATTTGATTTTTGGGTAGTTAAGTTGGAAAGAATGGTTTACGAAAGGTTCTGGTTTGTGGTTTGATATGCATCAATATAGGCACTCGTACGTTTCTTCCTATGTCCACTTGAAAGAGCTGAATGAGCAACAGGAACTTGACTATTTACTTTTGATGTAATATTACTTTTTAATATTGTCATGTGAGTTAATGTTGTGATGCCTTATTAGAAGTTGAGACTTGAGATTAGAGAGATTTGGATTATGTTTACTTTGGTAGATCTTCGAACAATGTTGTTTTGTATTGATTATGTTTATATATGTAAATAATTAAATACATATATTTTATTATGTTATGGTTGAACCCCCAATTGAATTAGTTAGATATCTGAATCTTTGAACCAGTGTCTTAACCGGTGTAATTCTCGGTCTAATTTTCTTAACATTGGATAAAATACCTTCTTAACTTGTTCTCATTTTATTAATTAGATGACATTTCAATTTAAGTTAGTGATAAAACTTACCACTAATTTATATATTTATTTTTGTAATCATGTATTTTAATTTTTAAAAAATAATAAATTACAAGCTAGTGATATATTTCACTGCTAACTTATGGAATGAGCACAAAGCTCCACAATACAATAAATTCTTTTATTGAGGGGTGCGCACAAGATGCCCCAAGCGTCGCCAAGTTGGACCAGCCCCTTTGTGGACAACGGCAGTGGGTTCACTTGTTGTAGGGCCTTTCTTCCGATTGCCAAACGATGCTGCCTGCTGGTGTGATAAACGAGCCTCATATCAAATATTGGGCGATACCTGCAATGGCAGCCCTATTGCTCAATGTGCAATCTAGATTTATTTGAGGTTTTATTTTTTCGCAATGCAAATGCAGACAGCCCATGAACGTTTAACACTTAATTAGGACTTAATTAAGGATAAGGTAAAAAATGTTGAGTTGGACTTGTGGGCCGTGAGAATGTTTCAAACTTAGAGTGCCATGTATGTTTTGATGAATGTTGAAGTCTGGCGTTGCCTATGACAAGCTCTTGAGCAATCTTTATATATGAAAATGCCTTATAAGTAAATACCTTATGATATTAAGGTGGTATTACGAGCTTTGGACTAACCATAAATACATACACGCACACTACCCTGTCATGTTTTGCCCTGTAGCTTAGCTTGTTACACCAAAAAATCCCATTGTTGTTGCAAGTGACTCCTCGTTTTTATCTACCAAAGAAAACGATTAATATGCTATCTTTGTTATTTATATTTATATGCCAACTCACTTTCAATGATACGAGCCGATGACTGGCAAGCTAGAAATATTCCACTTTGGCTCAACCAACTCGAGTTAGTGTAGTAAATGGGTTAACTCACTAAAAAATTAAAAAGAAAAAGGCCAAAAAAACATATTTAGAGTACATTTGTTTCAATCTCTTTTTTGACAAAAAAGTTAATTTTTTAGCTGAAAAATCATTTTTTATAGAAGTGATTAATCATATTTTCTACTCAAAATTTAAAATCATATTTTTTAGCAAAAATAATTGATTCATTTTCTAGCTTATTTTCTATTTTCAAATTTACACTTTAAGTTATAATTATTTCAGATAACCCTCTAACTTTTACAAACTAAATATGTTTATCCTCTTCATAAACAATATTACTTACATTGATGGAAAAATCCTATCTGATATATGCATTAGCTAAAATAATATACATGACATATCTAATAATTTATATTTGCAAATCTACCCTTTAATGAAACAAAAAATATTTACAAAGAGGTTGCGCAAATAGAGCAAATATGTTTAATTTTTAAATTTGGAATGTTTATTATTTAGAGGACAAATTTGAAATATTTATTACTAAGAGAATGAATTTGAAAACCAAAAATAAAATAGGGGACAAGTCAATTAATTTTGCCTTTTTTTTGTAACTTTTGAGTAAAAGCTAAGATGAGTATCTTCTATGAGAAGTGATTTTTTAGTTAAAAAAAATCACTTTATTTTTTCAAAAAACATGCACTTATGATTGTTAGTGGCTTTTGACAAGTTGTGGAGTAAACAATCTTTGTAATTATTAAACTAGTTACAAAACTCTCACATTTCCATAAATGAGGAGAGTGCAAAGAAGAAGAACAAAATTTATGGAGGAGAAGAGACAGAAAAAGACTTGCCAAAGAAAGCAAACCTACTCCTAAAGCTATCAAGTGTCGAAACAATAAAAGACCCATTTTAATTCATGGTCTCCTATCATATAGGCCGTCCAAGTGCTTCTAATCTAGAACCTTCTTAATCCTCTTCTTTTAATTTTTAATTTGATTCCTAATTTGCATTATTTAGGTTTGGAATAAGTGAGATATGAGTAAAACTCTATATAGATATCTCTACAGGTTCCTGCTATAACACCCCAGAAAAACCATTAATGGAAATTATAATAAAATTAAGACAAAAAAGCTCTTTAGGGCATTGTGATAGGCACACCCCGATGATGGGCTTCTAACCATCGTCTAAGACAAGTCTCTCTTATGAGGCTGTGCAGTGTAATGGTGTGAGTGAGGGGAGCCTATGCAAGGTTGATGAGGCAATGACCTCTAGCAGAAGGGTTAAAATAGAGGATCACTTGTACGCTTTCTCTATTTTTGCAAGATTTTTTTCCCTTAGTATGCATCCAAGCATATCAGGCAGTTATGTTTGCATTCCTTTCAGCTATTGACCAAAATGAGACAGCGCCTAGTGGCACTGTATGATCGGCGGTGGAAGGTAATTTGACCCTTTGTATTATTTGGCCCTCGTTGCATGAAATTGCCAATAACTATAGAATGGCTTTTGAGGATGACTTCACATCTAACATGGCTATCAATAAGGACATTGTTCCCATGCAGTGTTTGTTGAGGAGTAAAGCATGTGCAGAACTAAATTAATTGTTGAGGTATGCAGAGATTTGGGCTTAGATGAGTTGAACTTGAATATGAATCTAAAGTATCTGGAATTGAGCCCTTTGGATTATGAACACATGAAAAGCCCAATTTCCAACATAGACAATGAAAATAATCATGTGAGTAAAGAGTCTAAGTCTTGTAAGAATAGAGGCAAGAAGGGATGCAAAGAGCAGATTGTGAAAATAAAGCTTAGTTAAGATACATACTTTTGTTTGATGTTATGTAGGTTTTATTTTATTGTGTTATGCTCTTTTTAGGAGAGTTTTGGGTACTTGTATGAGCTTTCTTATCATTGAGATACTATAATGTAATGCATGTGTCACAACCCAACCTAGGACGTGACCAGCGCATAGGGACAAGTCCCTAGCAAGCCTACATTAGACCTTTTTTTTAAAAAAAATAAAATCGGGTAGAGTCTCTTTTATATTTAGAACTATTCCCAAATAAGGATCCTCTCCCTGCATGAGCAATACAAGCACATAAAATCACTGGGGATCTAGGCATTCTAATAATGCACCTCACAGCACACAATATATGAGTTTTAAACATAATTATAATTATGAAAATGTGTTTATATATCCAATCAAGAAACTTTAATCCATGATTATTGAGATTTAAACTAATTACAACTCAACACAGGGAGGACCCTATCTGTAGGCTAATGGAGCACTACTAAAGATTATATATATTTACTCTAACAATTAAAAACTAATCTTAAATACAAACAACCTTTGGAAAACCACTCAAACAAGTGTTGATTACTATAACTCCAAGGATCTCAACTAGCCAGAGGCAACCAAGCATAATCTTGTACCTGTCTAAAAAAAAACATGAAGAGAGAAAAGAGTGAGTCATACAGACTCAGTGAGCGATAATATAGTTATAATAGGAGTAGGACCAGCTTAAACATAAACTTTTAGCAAGGTATAACTTTATAAAATTTCAAACACATTTCTCGAGTAAGGTACTTCATTTATAAATTAAAATACCATAAAAACTTCCAGTAAAATATATGTGATACATAATCTATCTTTGAAAACCACCATAGCTCAACTAAACATAAATTTCTTCATATCAAATCATATGCATTCTAGCTTATAACCTCAAATGCATAATAAAATTCAAGGAATTTTCACACTTTCAACCAATATAGTTATCAAATCTTGTCTCACGATATTTAGTCATCAACAAAATATAAGTTTCAACTAGTAAATATAAATGGATAAGAGGGAAATACTTTCTCAAAACATAGAAAACATTTACTTATCTCAAGATCATAATAGAACTTAAGGGAGAATTTTATTCTGAATCTATATCCAATGCTCTCCACATCTGGGCGTTACGTATCACCATTCCTAGTGTGGTTTTCTTTATAACTCGCCTCTGGATGTTACGTATCGCTATCCCTAGGGTGTTCTTATTTGTTCCAGACATGTCACCCAAACATTCTGGGCTAGCAACCACCTTGCTAGCTAGCCTTTTCAAGATGCACTAGGGCTAATGCTAACTGCTATTAGCAAGCAGTTTCTAATACAGTTTCCTTCCCTCAAGAAGGCACTCACACTTGCTGAGTCTTCGCCATGTTTCATGTGAGCCCTTGGCTAAAACTCTTTTGAAACATATTTCCTGTCTTTCAAACATTTATAGCTTTAAACTATTTTTTTAAAACATTACAATTTCTATAAACATGAAACTTCATCTTCTCTAACAATTTACTCAATTACCGGAAATCAACTTTCAAGGTAGCTTGTCCCCCAACTACACACAAATACCTATATATATATATATATATATATACACACACACACACTTAATCAACATAATTACTTTCAAACTTTCCATACACATAGAGTAAACTATTAGTCAACCTTTCATCATAACTTATTAAAGCTCTATGTATTTAGAATATTAGAGACAAAAGCAAGTTATAGGTGTACTATCACTCACAATGCTAATCCAAGGGAAGGAGTAGCCTTATTATGTTGTGTCACGGAGCTATGGTCACCACATAAGTTATCTAGCATTAAAAACATTATTATCCAAACACTAATTAGCTTATAGGATGAAAGAGTATCATGAAATACTTCCAAAGCACAAAAACCCCCAATTCTTAAACCTAACATCTTCCTCTCATGCTTAAACTTTGAATCCACAAGAAATTTAACGAATTGAAGGTATAATAACAAGGATTAAACTCAAAAATTACCTTAGAGAGTAGAGGAAGGTGGTGGAGTGTGAGGAAAGTAGTGGGTCTCCTTCCATCTTCATTTTCTCTCTCTAAAAGATGAGAGAGAGAGCTTCAAAGAGAAATCAATCCCCAAAGCTTGGATAATGATGAGGAAAGGATGGATTTGATGATAGATTTTCAGTAAAAATGGGTGAAAGATTGATGGAATTCATGAGGGAAGAAGAAGGATGAGAGAGGAAGGAAGAGAGAGAGAGAGAGAGAGAGAGAGAGAGATTGATGAAGAATAAGAGAGAAGCTCTGAGCTTCTTCTTTTAATTATGTCTAGCAAGCACCTGGGCGCTGGGGCTTGGCCGCCTGGGCGCCCGCTCGCCTGAAACTCAACAAATTCGTAGAACAGTCAGCGCTTGGGCGCTGGTCTTGGGCACCAGGTCCAACTTTTTTTTTTCTCTTTTTTCTTCCAAACACTTCTCTCATATCATCATATACTTATTTACTTTAAAATAATAATGTTCTCATTTATTTTATTCTCCATTAACTTTAAAACATAAATGTAAATAAGAGAATATCCTCCATTTGAATCCAATAAAAATATTGGAAAAATCAAACTCCTTAAGAATCAAAATCTAACTTTTGGATTTTAGTACAAACTTCCGAAAACTTGCATTTTCTTAAACTTCAAGCTTGAAAACGAAGGGGCTAATAACTTCCAAAAATTCGTTAAAAATTATTCTTCAATTCTTTAATATCTAAGGAAAAATTATCGGGACTTTTGATCTCATAAAAATGTCCCAATCATATAGTCCTGCATGGAGGCTTAGGGTCCAGACTTAGAACTTCGCAGGGTCTGACAGGGCAACGTATCATGATTTGTGTATTTCTATACCTGGTTGTTACAATCTTCCCCCCTTAAGAAATTCGGTTCCTGAATTTCAAAATGGAATCCTAACCTCCTTTTTCTTCTTACACTAAAATTATCCCTTCAATCTTTAGGATTAGATCCCAAGAGTTGCTTCCTTAATGATTTCAGTCACTTGTAGGTTAATCCATTTTTTAATTCTTTTCCCTTGTCTTCCTTAGTATCACTTATTGGCTTAACTTTGGAGAAGCTATTGCTAGTCCCCTAAGAACATTCCAACTTACCCATTAAATCTAGCATTACTTCCTTATCCTGTCTTGACATAATCTCAATTCACACGATAGTCACACCTTCTTCCTTTTTAAACCTTACTAATGTCATTTCATCCCAGAGGATAGGTTAAATGCATCTAACTTATTTATTCTGTCTACCATATTTTCTATGCAAGCGCTAGAACCAACCATGTCCATGTTGGGTGATAAGAACTTCTCATTAACTCTTTATCTACAAAAGTAAGCCAACTTCCTATACCTCCCTTGTGTGCTCTTTATCTCTCAACATCGTTATTGAAAAATCTCAATCACCTAACTTCATTATGAGAATCTGCTTATACTACTGGGGGAACATATTCCATACAGAGAATGCCCTGACCACAGGTTCTTTTTCAGACATCAAGCCTTAAGCTTTAGTCACTCTATGTTTGCTGCTCCTTCTCTTCATATTTCCCTTAACACCACATGGCATGGCACAAAACTGTATGCTCAGGGTCATAATATTCCCTGTAGCAAACCTTCTTTACTTTGCCAACTTGTTCTTACCCTCGTATTTGTCTCTGTCCTAGCTCTGCGTATAACATGAGATCCTTAAACATTACTTAGACTTTCCATTAGTAATAAATTTTTACCAATTCCCCTTCAACCTCATCTAGTTGGGCATCATAAGAAATCCATTTAAGCATTTGTGCCATCAATATAGAACTTTCTAGGTAATCACATAATCTGTGAACTCCTCATGGCTGAAGTGCTAGCACATGAATCATATACTCAATCCACCTTAGACCTTATCTTTTCACTTCTTGAAATATAAATCCTACCTGTCATGATCATCCTTCAGATTATACTCACATAATTCAAATTATAGTTAAGTCCCACTATGCCAACCTTTTACTCCAGGCCAACTTACATAATCACAAGCAATCAAGAGGTTTTCCCACCTTGGATATTAAACTCAAACCTCAATACCTTTAAACATATGACTCATCATTTATGAGGGCCATAATCAACATCTCAAGATCAAGTAAGATCTTTCATCCTTGGTAAGTTCTTATATAACATCAAAGAAAATGAAAAGAAAATATTTCTTCTAACTCACCAAACTGTATCATGCATCATGGAGGGCATTTACTTGCTCCTAACCTTCTATTACAAGTCGCAACTCTTATCTTTCTTATATTTCTAGCTCATTGATATCTCATGGATACTCATATCCACTTTGCAAGCTCATAAGCCATGCAAGGCTACACGTTCCATAAAAGAAATTAAAACCTAACGATAGGTTTGGAATAGGTAATTCAGTTTAAAACTGAAATTGTAAATAGAATAGGAGCAACAACCCCTAGATTGCTACATGAACGACATGCACAATATGGAAAATGTCTAGAATAACTAAGAGGCAAAGGATGAGAACATCATTCCTATAGGCCTTTCATAGTATCGCAATTTATGGAAATGGGCACGCTTCCATTTACACAATTATGATCCTACTAAACGACACTTGCTTCATTAACCACGGGGAAACCTAATGCTATGATACCACTTTTGTCATGATCCAACCTATGATGTGATCGGCACACGAGGACATGTCCTTAGCAAGCCTACATTAGACCTTTTTTTTTTAAATAAATCGGGCAGAGTCTCCTTTGTATTTAGGAATATTCCCAAATAAGAATCCTCTCTCTGCACAAGCAACACAAGTACACAAAATCATTGGGGATCCAGGCATTCTCAAAATACATCTCATAGCACACAACATATGAGTTTTAAACATAATCATAATTATGAAAATGTGTTTACATATCCAATCAAGAAACTTTAATCCATAATTATCGAGATTTAAACTAATTACAACTCAGCACAGGGAGGACCTTGCTTGTAGGCTAACAGAGCATTACCAAAGATTATATACATTTACTCTAACAATTAAAAACAAATCTTAAATAGAGACAACCTTTGGAAAACCACTCAAACAAGTGTGGATTACTATCACTCCAAGGACCTTAACTAGCTGAAGGCAACCAAGCATAATCTTGTACCTGTCTAAAAAAAAATGAAAAAAGAAAAGAGTAAGTCATACAGACTCAGTGAGCAATAATATACTTATAACAGGAGTGGGACCAACTTAAACATAAACTTTTAGCAAGGTATAACTTTATAAAATCTCAAACACATTTCTCGAGTAAGGTACTTCATTTATAAATTAAAATACCATAAAAACTTCCGGTAAAAAATATGTGATACATAATCTATCTTTGAAAAATACCGTAGCTCAACTAACATAAATTTTTTCATATCAAATCGTATGCATTCTAGCTTATAACCTCAAATGCATAATAAAATTCATGGAAGTTTCACACTTTCAACCAATATCGTTATCAAATCTTGTCTCACGATATTTAGTCATCAACAAAATATAAGTTTCAACTAGTAAACATAAATGGATAAGAGAGAAATATTTTCTCAAAACATAGAAAATATTAACTTATCTTAAGAGCATAATAGAACTAAAGGGAGAATTTCGTTCAGAATCTATATCCAATCCTCTCCACATCTGGGCGTTACGTATCGCCGTCCCCAGTGTGGTTTTCTTTATAACTCACCTCTGGGCGTTATGTATTGCCATTCCTAGGGTGTTCTTATTTGTTCCGGACATGTCGGCCAAACATTTCGGGCTAGCAACCACCCTGCTAACTGGCCTTTTCAAGGTGCACCACGACTAATGCTAACTGCTATTAGCAAGTAGTTTCTGATACAGTTTTCTTCCCTCAAGAAGGCACTCACACTTGCTAGGTCTTTGCCATGCCTCATGTGAGCCCTTGGCTAAAACTCCTTTGAAACACATTTCCTTTCTTTCAAACATTTATAGCTTTAAACTATTTTTTTAAAACATTACAATTTCTAAAAATATGAAACTTCATCTTCTCTATCAATTTACTCAATTACCGGAAATCAACTTTAAAGATAGCTTGTCCCCCAACTACACACACACACACACACACACACATATATATATATATATACACTTAATCAACATAATTGCTTTCAAACTTTCCATACACGTAGAGTAAACTATTAGTCAACCTTTCATCATCACTTATTAAAGCTCATATTAAACATGTATGTAGAAAATTAGAGACAAAAGCAAGTTATAGGTGTACTATCACTCACAGTGTTAATCCAAGGGAAGGAGTAGCCTTATTGTGTTGTGTCACGGAGCTATGGTCACCACACAAGTTATCTAGCATCAAAAACATTATTATCCAAACACTAATTAGCCTACAGGACCAAAGAGTAACGTGAAATACTTCCAAAGCACAAAAATCCCCAATTTTTAAACCTAACATCTTCCTCACATGCTTAAACTTTGAATCCATAAGAAAATTAACGAATTCAAGGTATAATAACAAGGATTAAGCTCAAAAATTACCTTAGAGAGTGGAGGAAGGTGGTGGAGTGTGAAGAGAGTAGTGGGCCTCCTTTTACCTTCATTTTCTCTCTCCTTCAAAGAGAAATCAACCCCCAAAGCTTGGATAATGATGAGGAAAGGATGGATTTGATGATAGATTTTGAGTGAAAATGGATGAAAGATTGATGGAATCCATGAGGGAAGAAGAAGGATCAGAAAGGAAGGAAGAAAGAGAGAGAGATTAGTGAAGAATGAGAGAGAAGCTTCAAGCTTCTTCTTTTAATTATGTCCAGTGGGCGCCTAGGCGCCCGCTCACCTGAAACTCAACAAATTCGCAAAACAGACAGTGCCTAGGTACTGGTCTTGGGCACCTAGGCGCCAGGTCCAACTTTTTTTTGTCTCTTTTCTCTTCCAAACCCTCCTCTCATATCATCATATACTTATTTATATTTTTAATTTTATGTTAATGTCCTCATTTATTTTACTCTCCATTAACTTTAAAACATAAATGTAAATAAGAGAATATTCCCTATTTGAATCCAATAAAAATATTGGAAAAATCAAACTCCTTAAGAATCAAAATCTAACTTTTGGATTTTAATACAAACTTCCGAAAACTTGCATTTTCTTAAACTTCAAGCTTGAAAATGAAAGGGTTAATAACTTTCAAAAATTTGTTAAAAATTGTTCTTCAAGTCTTTGATATCTAAGGAATAATTACCGGAACTTTTGATACCATAAAAATGTCCTAATCATATAGCCCTCCAAGGATGCCTAGGGTCCAGACTTCGAACTTCATGGAGTCTGATAGGGCAGCGCATCATGATTTATGTATTTCTATACCTGGTTATTATAGCATACTCCATTCTTGATGAATGTCAAGCTCTTATTTAATTATCCAAAAAGAAAAGCTTTTTAGGGCGTTAAACCCTCAATCTCGATGCGATTTAGGGTGCTATAAGTTGAGTCTCCATAGTTAACTAATTGATGAGACTTTATGATGGAAATATAGAGCCATGATGGCAATGTAAAATACGATGAAATTTTGGAAACTTTTGATGGAATTAGGAGCAATATTGCCTGAAATCCCTAAAAGAGTTATAGAAAAATTATAGATGTGTACTAAACATAAAATTTAATTTAGGTGAATTTGGGTATTATTTACCCTACTTAACAAGAATTTTGGAGAACTAGTTACAAGAACCCTAATAGCTACTAGTATAACACCAATTTTTACCATTAAAAAAAGTAATAGCAATACAATCTAGACCTGGACATTGAAAGAATTAAATTTGGCTCTTTAAAAATGGATTAGGCTGAAAAATATGATTTAGACCATTGTCTTATAAGATTTACTCAAGTCATGAGCCAAGGCTTAGAAAAATCAAATTTAGGTGACTTCATGGCTTGTGCCATAAAAGACATCATGCTTAGCCCATCTAGGCAAGATGGCCACAGTTCAATTTGCCATGAAAAGAAAAGAATCATGCGATAATTAACATGGCAATTACAAGGCCATGTGTGAATAGTAATGGTGATCAAGTTATAAAAATGATTATTTTATGACACTAATTGTAGATCTAGTTGAAACCTAACTAAATAAAACCCAAAAATTCCCATCCACTCCCTTCAAACGCTTGACTAGATAACAACAATAGGAAAGATAAAAAACTCTTAGAAAGACCAAAAGAAAAAGGGGTACCTAAGAAGGTAAGCTCATGCCTTAGCAAAAAAATTTCTTAAGTTGGCAAGGATTCAAGAACAATAAAACACTAAGTATCCAAGACACAAACCATCATCAAAGCTTCAAAGAGTTTCCTTCTTTTCCTCTTTGAGATTCGGCCAAGAAGCATCAAGCTTGTAGGAGTTTGCAGTCTACATCTTAAAGCATTTATTTCTTCTTGTACTTAAATTGCCTTGTTGTAGCCTTGCTTTTAATCTTTGAAAACTAGCTTCAAATTATAATTTTTGGGCATAATTGGCAGATGTATTTGGGTTCTTGATCATGAAAGTTTTTTAAAGGTTTCTCTAAATCACTTGTGAACATCGCATGGGAATGATGGCCATTAGAGCTTAATTTAAACATAAGGCTAAGATATTTGTATTGATGCTTGGAGGCCATTCGGCCATGACTTCTTCACAAGAAGAGAAAAGTGTTTTCTATTATTATTATGTGCATGGTAACTGAAGTTGGCACGATATACATGCTTGAAAGTGATTAAGTTGGCATTACACATAGTTATGGTGAAAAGTTGAGTATCATGCTACTAAAGTTTTAAATGCTTTCTCTTTAACGTTTTAAATGCTTTCTCTTTACCTTGTTTATGTATCTCAGCCATTATTAACAGCTACTACGCTTGATTTTGAATGATTAAATTTTCGATTTCAATTATAAAATTTAGTGAATCCTCATGCTAGAAGGGTGGTGTAATATCATAGTTTGCTATAAAATGGTATAGGGGTGACCCGTAAATTTTTGCGTGAGTATGAACCTTTTAGGATTTACCTTGTGAGTCTTGTCCTTGCATGTTTTGATTTGGCTTAGTCTAGTTATAAGTGAAAACAACTTGTTAGACCATTTAAATGTAAATTGTAACATTTTGATATTTTGGATCCCAAAAATTTCCTAAGTCAAAATCTTATGCCTCATTAAAGAGCTATATGATAGAAGCATTTTAGTGAAACCAAAATTTTCACTAATTGTTCCCTAGATAAAATAGGTCAATGCCTAATTTTTAATGAATTGTAGAGAATCAGTAACACCTCCATTTTTAGCCCAAAAGCCTTTCAAAACTCAAATTTCCCAAATTTAAACTATCAACCCAAAATTTGAATTTTGATTGTTAACGATTTTAATTTTTTTAATATTTTTATTGAATCCAAATGAGAGGCATTTCTTTGTTATATTTATATTTTAATGTTAATGGAAAGTAAATATTAAATAAAAATAAAAACATTAACTAAGTATGTAGTGATATAACACATTTTTTTTTTAAGAAAAAGAAACCAAACACCCCTCACCGTAACACATCCGTCTCTCTCCCTCAAGCCAACACATTATCTGTTGCAACTACTGAGGCACAAGACAAAAATCAGAGAATTAATTGAGCAGAAAGTGCCGCCTCTCTTTCATCTGAGGAGTTGGAACCTTACTTGAAAAGGTTCAACACTATCTCTATATCTCAACATCCTCCTTTCCTTCTCAACTTCCCTTTTCCTTGTTCTTCCTCTCTCCCATCATCTTCTTCCTCTTCCTCCACCTCCTTCTCCCTCATTTCCCCACTGAAACTTCATTCCCTCTTCCTCATTATCTTCCTTTCTCCCTCTAGAAACTCCCTAAAACAAGAGCTTGGAGCTTGTGGTGGTCTTGGTAAGTGACCCAAGACACCTACTTTGTTTTTCTTCTTCCTTGGGCCCCAAAAGGTATTCCTAAGGTGCACATCTCTCTCTATTTCATGAGTTTAGCAAAATACGACCGTGGGTGTTGGATTTGAGTAGTTAATGCTAGAGCCTAGGGTTTAAATTAGGAGTTTTGATATTTGGGACTAGTTTATGTTAATTTCTTGTTCTAGTGGCTAATGATTGGTTAATTCATTATGTTTATGATATTAGATCTTCCCAAGGAACCCTCTCTTGACTCCATGGTTATGAAAAGTTGAAATCTCACCTCTTAGATTTATACTATAAGTGAATAATGTGTTTGTAGTTATTTTGATTTTGTGTGTGTGTGTGTGTGTGTGTGTGTGTGTGTGTGTGTGTGTGTATGTGTGTGTGAAACTGTTTACTAAAGCATGTTGCATAACATGGCATATCTGTTATATGAAAATTGTCTTTTTGAAAATTATGTTATTTTGGAACAAAACATATGGAATGCCTTTGATAAAGAATATGTGATTGGATTATGGAAATTTGAAATATGAAAGGTTATGGACTTTGAGTTTTACACCTTGAGGAAGGATTTCATTTATGACTGAGTTATAGACGTGAAAAAGAAATGTTTTCATGGAAGAAAGTCTATGACAGAAATTATAGCTAACGATAGTAAGTGTTAGCCTTAGTGCACCTCAGTCAGAACCCCAACTAGCAGGGGCTTTGTTAGCCCAAAGTGCTTAGCCGACACATTCGGATTTGTTATAGTCATGCTCAGGATGGGTGATTGGGCCACTTAGATGTGAAATGGCTTATGATTATAAATTCTAGATTAGACAACTCCCACATGCATGTTTTTACATGACTACTATGCTATATTTTTATGGATATGAATTATTTAAGTCATTTTCATCAAAATTGCACAAGTTAAAGTATCTATGTTCAAGTACACATATTCTTGCAAATAAGGCATGTTTTCTTATGTCCCCTGCATGTTATAAATGCTTATTTCTCATTCAATTTTATAACTCACTTCATTTTTTTCCATCCTATCTCGGATTCAGGTGTTGAGGCAAGTCCTGCCTCTCTAGCTCAGTAGGACTCCACTATGTCTTCCTTTTTGGTGAGCCCTGCTAGATGGGTGAGCCTTATTTTGGATTAGTATGTAAAGTCATGTTATGGCTCAACTTTTGTATTGGGCCTCCATATATCACAGATAGGATTCAGAATTGTTTATCTTATGGTTGTACTTAAATTGCAAAGTTATTGAAGTACGTTTGCTGTGAAACCATCTATATGTATTTATATGTACTCTCTTTCTTTCGCTCAATATCTTTTTTTTGTTGTGGTGTTGTATCTACTAGAATGGTATTTGGGAAAGTATAGTTTCATTTTTCTATAAGATTCCCATTAGGTTTGCTAAGGGACAATGCACCATATGTGCTAGTCATGGCCTAGGTTTGAGTCATGACAAGTGGCTGAGTTGGTTTTTAAGGTTGCATAAGAAATTTATGACAATATGCATGATTTCAGATGCAAAATTTACCAATTCTAAGAAACCATGCATCGACCATGTTGGGATAGCAAGGCTGTTTGCTAAATTTCATTTAAGTTTGATGAAAACAAAGTTAACATGAGATGAAAACCATAGCAAAAGTGGGCTTATTTGATTGTAATAAAAGGACACCTCGGGCAAATCTAGGGATTAGTATCAAGAAGCATTGATAAGAGGGCAAAGAAATTTTTTTTTCTTCTATTAAGTAAGAATGGTTCTAATTAATTAGGAAACTTTAGAATAATTCTAGTATGAAGCAAAATGTTTGGATTACAAGAATTGGGTGTCATTGGAAATACACATAGTAACAAAGAAATACAACTATAATGAACTAATGTGATATCATGAGATGTTAGGCATAGGTTACCTAGAAAATTGTTATCTAGGAATAAAATTAATTAGGAACATCTTAAGTAAAACAAAAAGAATGTGTTAACATAAAGTGATTATACTATTAGCAAATTAAGCTTGCCAAGGTAATATCTTAAGTCTAAGGAAATTAACTAGTAGTTATACTAGGCTTTTATAATACTAAATGTGAACAAAGTTGGGACTTCGATGGTTTATAGGTATTAGAAATAAGGGATAAACCCTAGAGAATCAAAACCTAAGTACCTAAACACGAGGGAATTAGGGTACTAGTGTGAGTTATAAGCTAACATTTTAGAGTGTGTTTGACATGCCATATTAGACATAATAGGATAAGGTGATACAATACATTATGACCTTCTATATTGTTTGGTATAGTCAACGTATTATATAAGATTATCCATTAAACCTCCCTTATACGTCAAAATGATAGATAACTTAATATAGCCTTAAAATGTCGTATTAGACCTAGTTAGTTTTTTATGTATAAGGGCTCTTTTACGTTTTATTTTTAAATATATTTTGTTAAAAAATAATTATTAATTAAAGAATAAAAATAAAAACTATATAAATAAAAAATAATATTATTAAATAAATATATTTAATAATAAATAAATATTTTTAAAATAATAATAAATAATTTTAATATAAATTTCATTATATATAGTAAAAATAATAATATATAAGGGTGAATTACACTGATTTTCCCTGAGGTTCAGTATAATTACACTCGGCACCCTTCTGTCTATAGATAATACACTGAGCAAAGTGAATTAGAGGGGTGTCAAGTATAATTATACTAAACCTCAGGAGAGGTTAGTATAATTCACCATATATATAATGTATAATGCAGCCAAAATATAAGAATATGATATTAGATATGCCTAGATTTCAATATATAAAAGCTCCCTCTCTATTTTCTCTCTCTAATTTTTTATAGTTATGAAAAAATATTAAAATAAATAAATAAATAAATAAATTTTAATATAAAATTATATTTATATATAATACAAAATTAACTAAAATAATTATAATAAAATCTAGTAATAAATATAGACAATTATATTAATTTTTAAATTTTTAGTTTAATATTTAAAAAATTATATTTATTATAATATTTTTTTGTTATATTTTATATACTACAATATTTTATACCGTGACATACCAAATACTGTATAATATTAAAAAATTTTCAGGCGTTATATTATCAAGCATTCCAAATGGGCTCTCAAGGAATAATAAAGGGAGAACTACCATTTTGACACTCAAAAAATCAAAATTCTAAAAAATTAGTCATGAAAATATATTTTATTAGCCCGTGGTGCCTTATTGATTAACATGTTGACAAGTTAAGCTCTAAAAGATCAATTTATTGATAAATTAATCTTTAAAATATTAATGTTCTAACAAAATTAGTCTCAAAAAATATCTTTTATTAACAGTAATAAAGTCCATTAGCAATAATAGAATTCATCATAAAAATACCATGAATTAATAAAATATCTTTGAGGAAATAATTTGCCAGTGACCTGATCTTTTGATGGTCAAAATTGTAGTTCTCCTAATAATAAATTGATCTTTATAATTTTAATATACATAAAATTCATGGCCAAAGGGAATGATGCATAAAGAATGAGAAGAGTCTTAGCGAATATTTCGGTGCCATCTCATAGTTGATCGGCGGGTCAATAAATAATGCACCAAATCAGAAGCTTTTTCTGCTAATAAATAAAAGAAAGGGGAACGTGAAGAGGTGGAAATGGGGGAACTGATCATATAAAAGACTAAATTTGAGACTATAATCAAACAATACCATTTAGACCTTATTCATGTCATTCTCCTTCTTTGAAGAGCCTCTTCTGCGGTTTCTGCATCTCTCTTCTTCTCCTTCCTAAACTTGAAGATCAACATACAACTACAAATAAAAAAAGATAAGACAAAATCACAATAAAAAATATAGACAACAACAGTGGAAATAAAGCAAATTGATGAACCCAAGTTACTGGGGGTTCTGCAAGCCACTTTAAAACCCACCGTTAAAGTTGCTAAGGCTAAAAGTTTGTAAGGTAAAGAGATGTGAATAAAAAATGAACAAAGGAGAAGAAAAGATTAACAAAAATGGTATGATCTTATTGGTGATGTCGAAATTGGCCTACCCCCGCTTTTGGCACTTCTCATGGTCTATGTTTTTATTTGCAAAATGACCCCTATGCAGTTGTTTTAAAAATGGCTTATTGGGGCTCTAAGTTTATTTTTTGTAGTGAGATCCCTTCACTTGATTTGTCAAAGATGTGGTTCTTAAATGGGAACATTTCAAACCAAGTACCATAACAATCACCCACAAGGCCTTTGTCATTACTATCATCAACAGCCAAACCCACGAGATTGTATTTGATCTAAGGTTCAAGCTCGTTCTCTCCAGCAAGATTTACAATGGCCATGGTTTCCCAACCTTGAGTGTTGAGGAACAAAGCATTGCCATCGAGCTGCCCCTGATGTACGGTCCATCTTGCATTGTTGGTGTTCTCTCCTCTGTCTCTCCGCCACGGCAGCAGCCGTAAATCCCTCCTAAACAATGGCATCTCCACCAGTCAACAAGTTAGGGAGTTGGGTCACACCCTTCTGGCCACGAACCTAGTAGTTCCAATCCCAAAATCGCAACAATAGTGAGAAAAGGAAGGGGAGGAAGCGCAGATTAGTGGGTAGTGGGCCCTTTATGCTACACCTAATCATTTGTGAGTCACTTTATATTTCTATGTAGGGTGTAGTAATTTCAAGAAAACAAGAAAATCGTGCTTTATCGGACTTTCTACTCGTCCTTGCCCACTCTAGGATTCCGGTGTTTATTTTAACATGGTGAAATTCTATCAAATGGTGTTGTTCTAGTTGGCCATGACACTATTCTTTTTTTTTTTATTTGATTATTATAGTTTATCACATTATAATGATTTCATTTTCAAATTTATGCTAAGCATTTGTGCATTATAGTGTATCATATTATAGTGAATTGGGATAAAAAAGTTTAGGTTAATTGTAGATGTCATTAGTGGAGGAATGTAATTGGTGAAGGCATGAGTTTGTATTGCGAGTTTGGTGAGGTTTGCCTTGTTCCTGATATGTGCTATTTAGATTTGAGTTAAGGTAAAAAGTTAGGTTTGGTAGCAACAGAGTATTATGGAAAAATTTCATTTGGTGTTCTGTTATGGCAAGTCAGTTTTGGTAATTGGGTAATTGTTCTATCCATCTTTTGGTATTGTATGATCACTAATCAACCCTAACACACTATAATAGAGGAACCGACAACGAGTGTGCAGCACTTACCTAGTCGTGTTCGGTGTCCTCCCCAAACACTGGCTCCTTTCTCTCCTTAAAGGCGACGATGAGGTGACGATCATGCCCAACTTCCGCGACAAAACCAAAGCAACGTGACAAATCGCTCTCAATCTAGATCCCGCGTGGCGATGTCCTTTGACAAAAAAGACGAGGACTGCCTTGCAAAACCTAAACTCTAGAGATACCACATGCCAATTTTAAAACAAAAAAGAATGGGACCAGTATAAACCGTTCAATCTTCTTTATTTGCAATCCAACGGTCAAAAAATCAAGATCATGAGAAGTGCTAGAAGATGAAATGAACCAAATTAGACATCATTGATCTTATTGGAATAAAAATTTGCCATTTTTATTGTCAAATAAACTCAGCTTTCAATTCTTCTTCTTTGACTTTGGTTTTGCCTGAGAGAAAAGAAAATGAACTAAAAGGGAAAAGAGGTTTTGAACCGAAGAGGAAGAAGGAGAAGAAAGCCTGCTTGTTATGCATAGAATAGTGAAATAGAAGGAACGCAAAAAAAAAAAAAAAAAAAATTGCTGAGAAAGGTAGAGAGAAACACTCCTCCTAGACAATATAAATAATAATAATAAATGTTATTAGATACAAAAAAGAAAAAATCCTATTGGGTATAAAGATTGCATCAAAAAAGAAGATAATCTTATCTTAATAATCTTTAATTTAAAATTGTATGATTTTATAAAATTTGATTGGATGTAGAGACTGTATTAGAATGTAGAAGATAATTCTAATAATTTTTTATCTGAAAATTGTGGATTTATATTAAATTTGATTAGTAATTACTAAATATAGATGTTTTCCAAGTATGGGTTCATAATTGTTTAAACTATGGATATGGATATTATTTATGAACTTATTTTGATTTGAAATTTGTGTCTTTTCTTTTATCCAAGAACCTTTAGGAATCACATAAAAAAAAAAATAGAAAAAGAACCTTTAGGAATCAAAATGAAATTCAATTGGAGCAAAATTAAGTAATTAACTAGTTAATAATGTGTTTGGATTTACGTTTGAGCTACTAGAATTAATCCCGTTAGACTAATTACAAACCTGATTTTGGGAAAAAGTTCTATGCTTGGATGACTCTTTATAAAATCAATTCTGGCAGTAAACCCCAGTTTAGGCAAAAGCCTATTTCCCGTTGAGACTGTTTCAACTACAAACTTCCAGAATTACCCTCTAGCTACATGATTTTTTGGCGGCTGCACATTAAACAGTAGTAGCCTTTAGTATATATCAAAATTAGTGCTATGGTGAATTTGCTGACACGTTGTGCTTTGTTCATCTAAACATATCTCATCAAAATAAAAAAAAAAATATTTACAGACAGTTTTTTCTAATAAACAATGACTCATTTAATATTTTTTATTAAAAAACTTATTTTGAAATTCAATATATACTACAATTAATTTATTTCTTTTTATTATTAATTTAATTTAAATTGTAATATTTTATATGAATTTTATTTCAAAAATTAAAATATATAGATTTTTATTTTTGATTTAAAAAATAAAATATAAATATTTATTTTATTTTAAAAAATATATCTTAAAAATAATGAAATAAAACATAAAAGCAAATTATGTAAAACAATATAAAATTTATGTCTTTTATTTTAACTATACATTGAAAATTTTTAATCATATTATCCAAATAATATAAGTTTTGTCAAAATCTCTTCTCGAAATAAATTACCAAATATAAATAATTTTATTTCAAAGACACTTTTAACTAAAATCAATTCTAATAAAATTAACTGTATCAAGAATCAATTTTATAAATATAGAACCAAACAAACACTAATTGTATCATAATTTTGTTGAGAAACAAAAGCAGAGCATAAGGGTCATAATCATGGCACATTTATGTCCATATTCATTGAACTTAATGCAAACTAGTTCGGACTATTTCCTCTAAAATGATGGGCACGTAAATGATTTATGCTTTGTTTGGATTGTAAGAAAAAATGAGAGGAAAGAAAATAGAAGGAAAGCAAATAGAAAGAAAAGAAACTAAAGAAAAAAGATAGTTTTATCTCTTGCTATTTGGATGAAGAGAAAATAATAGATATTTTTTCTTTTGTTTGAATTAGAAGAAAAATGAGAGAAAAGAAAATGAAATTATATTAAATAATATTTATATCCATATAATAACTTTACATCTAAAGTAATTATTTATTTGACTTTATTTTATATCTCTAAAATACTTCTTAGTAAATAAGTAAAAGAGATATTTTTATAACAAATATTAAGAATTATTATAATATCTAATTATGTAGTATCACATTAGCAAAAATATTTGACTCAATGACTCATTACTTTAAAAATTTTATAAATAAAATTATATAATTAAATAACAATATAAAATTATTTTATACTAATAATATATTAAAATTAATATCTTTATTTAATGTATAATATTTTCGTATATAAAAACAACCTAAATTTTTTTATTATAATTTTGTTAACTAAAATTGTCTCACCTTTTATTATATTATATAATAACTATTTTTTATTTGCGTATTAAATATAATTTTTTTATTCTTATTATTAGATTTGTGTTGTACTGTATCTAGAGATGGTAAAATGGGTTGGACCCGTCGGGTTGACCCGCATAACCCACAATTTTTGGTAGGGTGGGTTGGTATTTTCAACCCTAAAAAAAAAACCCGCATAACCCGCCCTGCTTGACTTGCAGGTTGAAGCGAAGTGAAGCAGGTTTGGCCCGCGGGTCAAATTTTTTTATTTTTTATTTTTTTCTCCACATAATATATACAATATTAAGCCTTTTTTATTGGTATTAATGTAATATTGATGGACTCCATTTTTTTTTTTGGGACCATGTTATTAATTATATTTATGCTTTTATGAACTATGCTATTGTTTTATTGATTGTGAATTTGTATTTTATTGTGATTTATAGAGTGTGAATTTTTTAACGTGTCTGGATTTGAATATTGGCTTGTGATTTTCTTTGTTGTGGTTATTTTGGATAGAAATTTCATCTTATTCTTATTGAAAATTATAATTTTTAACCATTTTAAAGTTGAGTAAATAGTTTAATACTTAATGAATAAATGAGATAAACTTCTTTATATGGATGTTCTTTTGTTGTATTTAATTAAAAAGTCATTTATTTTTTTAAAAAAATTAGATGAATTAACGTATATAAAAAAATATTTTTTTTATTTTCCATTTTTTGGAGGGCCAACCCACCAACCCGCTAACCCACGGCGGGGCGAGACTGGTTGGCATATTCAACCCAAATTACTAACGCATGTTGGTTTGCCCCTCCCCACTTAAAGCTTGACCCGCAACGGGGCGAGGTGGGACAGGGCAGATTGGTTTGTTTGCCATTACCAACTATATCAAACACAAATTTGTTGTACAAATTGAAAAGAACTTTTTCTGGTGTTGTACAAGGGCATACATGTAATTTTATGCTTCAACCTCTCCGTTCACTCTATTTTCTTAGCACTTTAAGGGGGAAAAGTTTTTGTGTGGCCCCATGCCACTTTTCTTCTTTCTTTTTATTTTCTTTGCTAAACCAAATAATGAAAAAGTCCTTTTTCATCTCATTTTCTCTCCTCAAGTTTTCTTTCCTTCTTTTATCTGACAAACCAAACAAAGTGTTAACGAAGAATGCTTTTTTTCTTTTCAATTTATTAGTGATAATAAAGTTTGAACTTAGGATCTCATATAAATTACTCAAATCGCTCATTACTAGATTATTCCCAGTGGTTTTATTTAATGAAGGATGCTAATTTCACTTATTTCATGAAAATTAGCATCTTTTATAATTTTTCTCATAAAAAGAACATTTGTTTTTTTAATTTAAACTAGATTACAATATTGCATTTACTAATTAATAATAATAATTTCATTAATTAATGACACACAAAATTAATATTAACTACTGATAAAAAAATATTCAATTTTTGGTATTTGAGTAGGGTTTTCCTACTATAAGACTAATATCTAAGGCATTGTTATGACTAAGAAGTTCTATCAACAATTATCTTCTCGAAGTTCCAAGGAGCACAATTTAGCTACTATTGCATCCAACCCTTATTGATAACAGGAAATATTTAATTGAAAAGTACGTAAAATATTTAAATTATTAAAAAATATTTAATTGAAAAGTACATAAAATATTTAAATTATTAAAAATAATTATATAAAATTTATTTTAAAAACAGACCATTAAATTTCACTTAATAGATAAAAATACCCTCCTAAACAAATTTAGGAGCGATTATTGCTTTATATTAATGGTTACCATTTTTATGTGGCTATTTGTTCACATTCAATAACGTAACTAACAGTAATATATAAAATTTTACAATAAATATATGAATTACCTTTTGTTTTTGTTGAGTTAGTGCATGTTTGGTTCACCGTTTTCGTTTAATAGAAGGCCTTTTCCATGAGTAGAATGAATTTATACAGTACAGGTATCATGTTTGGTTTTGTTGTGGATCTACAGTAAACACATTTTCGGTTTCAAAAAAGGCCTTCTGATGAAAGTGGATCTGAGATACTTTTCCTTTTTCATTTTCGTTTATTTACAATATTAACCTCACTCTTTCACTCTCACCTCTCTCTGCTCTCTTCACTCTCACGTCTCTTTCACTCTCAACTCTTTCACTCTCACTCTCACCTTCAGTCTCTGTGCTCTCCTCCTTCAATCTCACCTTCAGTCTTTCCGTTGCCATCGCCGGGCCGCATCTCGCCGTCACCGAGCAGCATCTCGCCATCGCCGGGCATCTCGCTCTCTGTGCTCTCCTCCTTCACTCTCAGCTTCACTTCGTCGCCGTCGTCGGGCTGCATCTCGCCGTCGCTGGGCCGCATCTCGGCGTCTTTGGCGGTGGCTGGTTCTTGTGGATCTCCTTGGTCTCGTCGCCGATCTCGCCGTCTCGTCGCAGATCTCGCCGTCTCGTCGCCGATCTCGCCGTCTCGTCCACGATCTGGCCGTCGCATCTCGCCGTCACATCTCGCCGTCGCGTAACATCACGTCGCCGTCGCTGTCTCTTTCCTGCTCTGCCCCAGCTCAACGTCATCTCCCTCCGCCATGTCTTCGTCACTCACCAGCAGCTCGTCCACAGCCGCCGTCGTTGCCACCATCTCCCACATCCCGTGCCTTTCTTCATTTGTACTGTATAACCATATTTCCTAAGGTTATTTTGAATACTTCCACTTTGTGCTGCAAGTAACCATATGGGCAGAATTACAAGCTTCTATGATAATTGAGTGAAAAGAATAGCTGCACTGTAATTGTTATTTGATTTATCCTTTCTTCGTCTGAGCATTTTAGGGACTTGATATCATGGTGTAAGACACAAAAACAAAAAAAAGAAGGAAGGATCTTGTGGTCACATATTACAATATTTGTGTTCTGTTTTAAGGATTTTTTTAGTCTTTTTCATGGTGATAAGCTGTTGTTTAGTTTAATTAGACAAGAAAAAATTGATTATAAAATTAATTGTTTGACAATTTATATATACTGATTGCCTGTAATAAGACTGGTTCGAGTTGGAATAAAATTGATTTGAGTGGAATAAACAATTATGCTTTGTTTTTCTTTATGTCTTGCTGTTGGTTGTTGCTCTGCTTTGTTATTTGCTTTTCAAGTTATATGAAGCATTGACTTACAACTTGCCAAAAAATTACAATCAGAATTATGCCTAAATTTATGTGTATATGGCTAAATTATGACTTTTATTATCTGTATATATAAGGTAGGATGTCAAATCATATGCTGATTAATCAGTCCAAGGGAAAAGCTCCGTCCCAAGATTTGTCCCTTAATAATGAAAATCGTGGGCCAAAATCAAAGGCCATTTGGGATCGGACAACAACAAAGTTATTCATCGATGCTTGTATAGAACAAGTGACAAAAGGTGAACGCAGCGAACGTACATTATCCAAAAAGGGTTGGAGATATGCAATTGACCAATTTCGTACTATTAGTGGGAGAAATTATGATAGGGTACAGTTGAGAAATAAGTGGGATAGTCTAAGAAAAGAATGGATTGTGTGGTACAATCTATTTCGATATACAATTGGATTAGGGTGGGATAATGAAAAACACACTTTTATTGCAGATTCAGATTGGTGGGATGCAAAGGAACTGGTAAGCATCTATTGTCATTGTTTAAATATTTTTTAGCACTTTCAATTAGTATATTTATGACATTTGAAGTAATTAAAATTTATTTTCATGCAGGAAAATCCTGCTTATGGTAAGTATCGCCATGAGGGACTACCATATGCTCGTGAATTGACATATCTTTTTAAAGATAAAACAGCCACAGGTGAGTTTGCTTGGGCACCTTCAAGTAGAGAGTTGCCAGATGGGCATGATGAATATGACCAAAATAATGAATGGTTTGAGAGTGTTGGCTTGGATAGAAATGAAGGTTCTGGTGATAGTGATGATCCAACTATAGGTGCTGATTTCAATGATGATAGTGTAGGAGTTGGAAACATGAATATAAACACCTCTCAAGGTACAAGGAGTGCAAGGAGTTGAGAAAAAAGAAAAAGGGGAGGGGAAAGGGCAAGAAAGGGTAAGGGTAAAATGGATAATGCTACCATTATAGGAGAACACCTTAAATCCATGACTTCTGTAGTTGAGTCTCATGCTGCTGCTATTACTTCTAATAAGGAAGATCCTTATAGTATTGGTGTAGTAATGGCTGAGCTTCATAAGTTACAATCAGTAATGGACAATACTGATTTTTATGCTAGATGTTGTGAGGTATTAATGAAGAAGGAAGCAAGAGCAATGTTTTTGAGCATTCCTAATGAAGACCTGAAGCTTGGTTTTTTGAAGCGAATGGCATATAAAGATAATCCTTATTAGTATAATTAATATGTGTATGATCTATTTAGTTTAGGGTTTATTGTTGCTTGTTACATTATTATTGTATTATGTATTAAGTACTTGACCTTTTAGTTTATGGCTTGTTAACTTATTGTTGTATTAAATATATGACTAGTTATATGAATTAATGTTGTCCTTTATATATTTTAATACTTTTATTTATTGCAGATCTTTAGATATAAATGTCATACATATCCTCAAGTGAATGTGATGAAAATTCAGAAGATGAAAATACTTCCAATGAAATAAATGAAATGGTTGGAACTATGGCAGCTATGGCAGGGATTTTAGTCGGAGAATATGCTTTAAAATATTTGTGCAAAAGACCATGTAGGACAAGTGAACTAACTGGACATAAATGGGTCCAAGAAATATTACATGGAAATGATAGACGATGCTATGAAATGTTTAGGATGGATAAGCATGTCTTCTCATTGCTTTGTGCCGCACTAGTTGAGTGTGGTTTAAAGAGTACTAACCGCATGGGAGTAGAGGAGATGGTTGCCATGTTTTTGCATGTTCTGGGACATGGAGTAGGAAATAGGGTAATCCAAGAAAGGTTCCAACATTCGGGTGAAACAGTTAGTAGACAATTTCATAGAGTTCTTCATACATGTTTGAAATTATCATTTAATTTAATTAGGCCACAGGATTACAGATTTGAACATGTGCATGAGAAAATTCAACATGATAATCGGTATTGGCCATATTTTAAGGATTGCATAGGGGCAATTGATGGTACTCATGTGCCATGTGTAGTGTCTTCCAAAGAGAGTGTAAAATATATTGGTCGTAAGGGATATACATCACAAAATGTCATGGCTGTTTGTGACTGGGATATGTGCTTCATATTTGCATTGCCTGGATGGGAAGGATCAGCTCATGATGCTCGGGTTTTTAAGGATGCTCTGACAAGGTCAAATTATAACTTTCCACATCCTCCTGCAGGTTTGTTCTCATTACTATAGTTAATATTCTTAGTTTTATGGATTATGATTTTAATAAGTTATATTTTGTTTTAGGTAAATATTATTTGGTTGATTCTGGTTATCCAACACCATTGGACTACTTGGGTCCATATAGATGTAAGCGGTATCACCTACCTGAATTTAGGCGTGCAGCTAGTTTCAACAATTATAATGAAGTGTTCAATTATTTCCACTCTAGTTTAAGAAGCACCATAGAAAGAACTTTTGGGGTTTGGAAGAATAGATTTGCAATTCTGCGTCATATGCCTAATTTTAAATACATGACTCAAGTGGAGATAGTTTGTGCTACAATGACAATACATAACTTTATTCGCAAAAATAGTATCTCAGATATTGAGTTTTGTCGTGCAGAAGAATATGATAATAGTATGGTAGAAGATCTTGACAATGATGGTAACTTGAACACATGCCTTGATGTTGACTTGACTTCTTCAGCAGAAATGGATTATGTTCGTGACCGAATTAGAGATGAAATTGTAGCTGCCCAATGTAGGAATTAGTGAATCTTGTTATTTATGACAATATTTATATTTTGGAATACTTGTGCAAATAGTTTGTTTATATAACTTAAATTGGGAGCATGCAGTTACGCCATATTTTTTAATCGTCTTTTTGTTTGTATTTGAATGTAGAAATATAATTATCTCGTAATTTTGTTCTTATAAATTATTTTGAATGGAAATACTATCAATATTAATATATAAATCTGTATATAAAATAGAGCTCTCAACATGAATATTTCATTTTGAAAACATGATTCCAAGGTAAATTTATTTAAAAATATATAAAAATATTATATTTAATTAGAATACTGAAATAAAAATTTGTTATTTAAAAATTATAAAAACAAAGTTGTGCTTAATTTATTGGAAATAAAAAAAATTAATAATAATTTAGGAGTTAATTATCCTTTAATATCACACAAATTTGAATATATTACAATAATATATCCTTAAATTATATTATGTCTATTTTGGTAATTATATCTTCAAAAGTCATTCTACATTAACCTATCCAAACAAAAATACTTCTTTTAAACTTACTTTTTAAATATTCAAACCAAACAAAAATACTTTTTTTAAAAGGCCTTTTTTTAAAAGACATTCTTTTAAAAGATCTTCTTTTAAAAGACATTCTCCCAAAAGTTAAACCAAACGGGCCCTTATTCGTTTGTAGAGAATGACTGACAATTACAAATAAAATTTTCTATTAAATCTATGAAATTTAGAATAAATTTACAAGTAATTGTTGCTCGTTAATGAGTGATTATTTATTTCTACTGAATAATTGACATTAATATATAATATCTTTGTAAACATACATGAGTTTATGCATATATTTATTATTTTTTGTAAGCAGTTGTTTTTTTCAACTATTAACAATTTTGGATAAAATTTAATACATTTATGATTAAGAAAAATTTTGGTGATTTGACACTTATTTTCCTGAATAAGATTTTGAATTTAATTTTAGCATATATATATATAAAAAACTAATATTGAAACCTTTATTTTCATAATGGATCGACCGACTCAAGAAGATTAATTAAAATCTAATGAATTCTAAATATTGGTGGTTTAAATTAAAAAAAAAAAAGAAGAATCGTGTAAATGAATATTTATTGTTATTGAATAGTTGATTATTCTTAGCGAATGACTAACTGAAGTAATTTTTTTTTTTATTTTAAAGATAAATGATGTTATTAAAAATATCATGGGTGAGTATTACTTTATGCTGTGTTGTTATTCATTCTGACTAAAATGATGATTACTATTATTAAGAGTATTTTAGTTTATTAAATAAGATTTAAAGACCATTTTCTCTAAATAAATTTGATGTGGTTCTTCTAAATATTTAAACAATATAATTTACATTTTCTAAAATTAAATACTCTTTGTTAGTGTTCTTTGGCATTAATTATTCCCTGAAGAAATGCATTTTTTGTCTTCAAATAATTAGAAGCATAATAATTATTTCTCTCTTCTTATATCGACACAATTAATGTTTTTGATATTTTAAAATAAAAGAAATAAGATGTTGTGGTATTAATTTTATTAATTTTTAACTACATCAGCATAAAATATTTTATTATTTTTTTTAAAATATAAAACCGAACATTTTAGACTATTCAAAACATTGGCTGGATTTCTTCCAACTAATACTGCCATTTGCTCTTTTAGATAGGCTTTGACAATGACACGCTACTTTGAGCCCGTGGCATAAATTTTATTATAGTGAATCATCTCTTTGAAACTGAAGATTCCATTAGGCAAGTTTGGTAGGAGCATTAAATTTTTTCTAGAAATGCTTTCTCCTAAAATAATTTTTTCAGGCACATGTTTTGAGAATATTTGATAGATAAATTGAATTTTTGGGGGATATTTTGTATATTTTTGAAAATACCCCTAGCCAACAGTAATGGCGGTGGTGGGCGACAATAGAGGTAATTTGATCTTTTTATGAAAGAAAATATTCCTTCCTTATAAAAATGTTATAATTTCATGTGTGAAGTGAGATTATATTAGAAGGAAATATTGGGAAAAAATCAAGTAATATTCTCAAGAATATTTTTCTAAATCTTGTACTGTTTTCATTTTAATTTATCTATCTATTTGGATAATTTGGTATATTCTTAAATTAATGTATCTGAAAATAATTATATCTAAATATATTGATTTAAAAATATACCAAATTATTCAAATGGACAGATAAATTAAAATAGAAGAAATATAAAATAGAGAAATATTTTCACATTCTCTCTACCAAATGCCCCTAACCCTGTGTTTGGTTTAGCATAAATTGAGATGATAGAAGACCTAGCATGTGTTTGGGAGCGCGACTAGAGCTACTAGAATTGATTCTAGTAGAACATAATCAATTTTGAGTATTTTTTATGTTGTTTGGTTTGAGATGATAAAAATTAATTATTGACTCTAGAATTGATTCTGAAAGAAATAATTTTTTTTATATTTTTTGTCAGAATCACTTTTAAAGATACTATTAAATATAAATTATTTTATCTTAAAATTAAATCTAGTTAAGTCAATTATAATAAAATTAATTTTACAAAAATACAACCCAACACGTAATTAAGGAAAAGAAAATATATTGGAATCCGAGTTCCTCCCATTTGGATGGCGTGAAAAGTAAGGGAAAGAGAAAACAAAATACGTGGAACCCACATCTAAAGTTTTCTCTTCATATGTGATGATAACGGCCGTTGAAAAAGTGGGTTGAATTATATCTATACCCGCTACAATATTAAAAAATGTTATTGTTTAAGAATTTATAATACATTTATTATTATTTAAACAAATAATTTCAGAACAACTTTTATAATATAAATATTAATAAACAAATTTTTTATTGATAATATCATAAAATTATTTATTTGTTTTTAATATAATTTTATTATTTTTATTTTTATTTTCTTTTTATTTAAATATATAAAAAAATACAAATTATTTTATTATTTTTTCTTTTTTTTCTCTCTCATTTTTACTTCATATCCAAACAAAGCATTAAGAGAGAGCGTGAAAAACATGCACAGTTAATTATAGCTCACATTTCAGACAAGTCATCCAGTTGAACCTAACTGGATTCCACGCTAGGTGCCTTTATGTATACGTACAAATGTTGCCTTCACTATCTATCTGCCGTTTATTTCTTCCTCCCATTAAAGTGCAGTAAACCATCGGCTAATATGATTTATGGTTCTCCTTCAAAGTGGCACCTCGTCATATCATTAAATTCAAGCCAAAGAACAGGATTCTTTCTTACTATATTTTTTTTCCTTCGCTTATATCATATTTTAATTATTTTTTTATTCACTGCCACATCACTTTTCTCACAAATCTCCCCATCAAATTTTCTCTCCCATCTCTTTTCTATTACAATATGTTTAACTGAATCAATTAATCTTGAAATTGATTAAAGTACACATATACCACGAATGCATCTTATTATATACCTAATTATTTATGAGGAAAAAATAGATTCCAAAATTTTGGAAATCATATTAATAGAAAATCTATGTAGAAACCACCGAAAAAAGAAAATCTATGTAGATTATTCTCTTAGCATTTCTAGATTTGCGCTCATCATACATTGCTGTAATTATACAATACAACTGTTTGTTCTTTTGTCTTTCTGATGGCACCAACTGTTCGGTGATAAGAAATGCATAAGACGATGAAATCTTGAAATAAACAGAATGATGAGGAGTGCAGAGGGACACTCATCCACCCACAAACACAGTGAGTCATGTATATGACACGTGTTGTACAATGATAGGCCATGGAGCTCTTGATTAGCTGTTAAAGGGTGAAACTAGCGCCCATGGGGGCATGTGGACGCAGTCCCATCTAGATTCATAGTTGTTTGTGTCACTGATTTCTTGTATATATTATGTTCCTCTCACGTTGGTCACTCTTTATTATTGGAGTAGACCCCCTTTGCATTGAATCCCTCTCACCAATACAAGCTGCATGTATAACTAAAAAGAGGAGCTTGTGTTACGGAGAGAGATGGAAGGAAGTGTCCGCAAGAAGAGCTCAACAAAAGGGAAGAAAGAAGACGTCTATCATGTTATTCATAAGGTCCCTTACGGAGATAGCCCTTACGTCAAAGCCAAGCATGCTCAGGTATATATGCTTAACTTGCGCTTTTAAGCCTCAATCTCAATATAAGTTCACTTTGCTTCTTTTAAAGCGAGAACTGTCAATTTATTCCTTGAAAATGATTGTTACATGAAGTTAATGTTAAAACACTGTTACTGTAAAAGTAATTTATACAAACATCCACTTATATTTTGTAAGGTTAGTAAAAGTGTTTGATTTTTGGACCCATTATGTTAATAATACATCAAAATTTACATCTTGCGTTTACCTGCATAAGTTCATACCCTTGTACTGATACAATTGCACCGTCTTTATCCCTCTCTCCGAATTTTATGTAAGGTTCATTATTATTGGGAAATTGAAAAAGATTAGACTCATGATATCTCATCAAAATATATGTTGCCTCTGGTATACACTGGAATTGTGAGAGGGATTTACGAGGCAAAATAGAAATGCTGTAGTGCAAAGGTATTACACATATTGACCATTCCTAAAGTAAGTGGTACCCCTGTTTGTTTCTCAAGTGAATATGTCTAGGACATCATATGTTGATGTAAAGTAAAATGGAAAGCATCATTGACTTGATGCGGTCAAGTAACTATTTTCCTTGCTTTACTTCCGAAACCTTGACAAAACTAAGTATATATAGTTCCTAGATTCTTTTTCGACACGAGTGGTATCTGGTGCTTCTATAAGATTCAGAGTATCTTCCACATTCAAGGATCCTTTATTTTTCTTTAATTTTTAATTTTTCATGTGATATCAGTCCTCGTCATTTTTATTCCTCTGGACTACCTTAGAGATCTGCGTGGCATGATCAAAACATTACAATTTAGTTCCCAAAAATTCTAAAATGCTAAAAAATATTCCGAAATTAATATCGTATAATATCTTTTATAATACAAAATTGCCAACCTCTAATGACAATTGTTGAAGTCTTCTTTTTTTTATTTTAAATATATAATCGGATGCATAATCAATGTTCTTATTTGCTTGCAACCAAATGCACATGAATTCAGCTGATCGACAAAGACCCAGAAACAGCAATAGTATTATTTTGGAAGGCAATAAATGCTGGAGATAAAGTGGATAGTGCTCTAAAGGACATGGCTGTTGTGATGAAGCAATTAGATAGAGCTGAAGAAGGTATTGAAGTCATCAAGTCTTTTAGACGCCTTTGCTCCAAACAGTCCCAGGAGTCACTTGACAATGTGCTTATTGACCTCTATAAGGTACAGTTAATTTGTACCTTATTAAGTTGTGAATTGCTTATTATTATAATTTCTTAAAGGAAATTAAATTAAGGTTCCGATATACGTATATAATGTTGATTTCATTATATATTCTCAATAACACTTTTGATAAACCATTATTTTGTGTTGTCTCATAAGGATATGTTATTGAAATTTAATTGATCAGTCATGTTTACAAATCCAATTTAAATTTTGTGAATGTTAGAAATGTGGAAGAATAGAGGAGCAAATTGAATTGCTGAGGCGAAAGCTAAGATTAATCTACCTAGGAGAGGCCTTTAATGGAAGGCCAACTAAGAGCGCTCGCTCTCATGGCAAGAAATTTCAAGTTTCCATCAAACAAGAAACTGCTAGATTACTGGTATTATACTCAAAACTGTGAATTAGTTAATAAGATCATACTTAGGGTGTATTTGTTTAGGATATTTTTGATAAAAAAATCACTTTTTTAATCGAGAAAAATCAGTTTTCATACGTTTAGATAATTTTTTAAAAATAATTAGATTATTAAAAAAATCTATTTTCAACTTTTTTTATAGGAGTTGAAAAGAATATTTTCTAAAAATAAAATCAATTTTCAACTATATATAAAATGTAAGATTTAAAATAACTTTTTTTAAAAGCTAAAACAAAACACATCCTTACTCCACATGTCTCTGCTTGTTCTTTAGATTGCATGGCACTACATGACATTGTAATTCTGAACAGAATGTTAAGATTAAGCTGCTGTAATATTTGGACAACTCATTTATCTATCATAATTTAGCCATGCACTGCCAACTTTGAATTTGGGGTAACTTCTATTTTATTAGAAAGCTTCCAACATTAAAAGTACAAAGCTCTTGCCAATTTGTTTGTTTCATATCTGCATGGGCGGACAACCTGTTAAAGAAAATTGATCATTTTAAAATTTTGTTGCAATAAATATGTCACGGAATTACAAAATATTACAATTTTAATTTATTCATCATTAATTTAATCAGTACATTAAAATTGGCCTAATACATTTCTTTTTTTTTTTTAAATGATTCAGGGAAACCTGGGCTGGGCCTACATGCAAAAGACAAACTATATGATGGCTGAGGTAGTGTTCAAGAAAGCCCAAATGATAGATGCAAGCGCCAACAAGGCTTGCAACTTGGTGCTATGCCTTATCAGGCAATTCCGTTATAAGGAAGCAAGTTTGATTCTCAAAGATGTTCTAAATGGAAAAATTCCTGGGTCAGATGACGTTAAGACCAGAAAAAGAGTTGAGGAATTGCTTGCAGAATTGAATTCAAAACGACCCCAACCCCAGTTTATGGATGTTTTGGGCTTTGAAGAAGATATTGTGAAAGGGTTAGATCAGTTGCTAAATGTATGGGGCTCAAATAGATCAAGAAGGTTACCCATCTTTGAGGAAATCTCTCCATTTAGAGATCAATTGGCATGTTAATATTAGAGGAGTAGTTTTTCTTATATTTTGCATTGGTGTTATGGGTTAGGTTTGTGCAAGTAGCTCTTTTATTCTCTATTTATCTTTTCTTCCTCTGTTCTTTTTCTGCTTAAAAGGGTAGGGGGAAAATAGAATAAGTTGTACTTTGTTTTGTTTCTTGTAAATTAATAATAAAAAATAGCACCCAAGAGATAATTGACTAATTCATGGATGCAAATTATAAAGTAAATGATTGAGTACTTAAGACTCAACCGAAAAAAAAAAAGAAAAGTAATTAGTGCTTAAACCTACCGAATACTTGGATCGTATCTCAGTAATTATCTTAGACGATTTTGTCTTGAATGAACTCTTGACTTTGTCAATAATTTTCTTTAGCAACTCATGAACTTTTAGCAATTTTGTTCTTAAAAATTTTATTACACATGTACTTGTCAACCAATGTCTTCAATCTAAACGTGTTACTTTAATGACATGTATATTAGTTTAAGTAATTTTTAAATTTTTTTTAAAAATTATTATATTTTTCTCACATTTCACATATTTTATTTTAATTATGTTTTATGTAAATTTTTTATCTCATGAAATGCAATATAAAAAAATTTAAATATTACAAGTTAAAATAGATATTTTATAGAGATAATCATTTAAGAATATTTAATATAATAATTTAATTTCATCATAATAATTATAGGTAAATTAACTCAATTAAAATTTTTATTAGAAGTTTTATTTTATGCATTTAAATAAAAATAATTTTTCATATAAGATATTGTTTTTTCTGTTTAGTCCATCTAAATATCATTTTTTTTTCTTTTGGCCTTTCTTTTTTTAATCCTTTAGGCCATGTAGCAGCCATGGAAGATGCCATGTTGGCACTTAATAATAGAACTAACAGAAAACTAATGAAGGGACCAAACAAAAATGAAAACAATTTTTGAGGAATTAAATGAAATTTTTTTTTAAAAGGACCAAGTAGGTAAACATAATATTTTGGGGACCAAAAATATAATTAAGTACTATAAAAAAAATTATGCCTATTTTGGCAATTCTTTTAAGCCATCGTATAAACCACAATATAATGTTCATTATATTATGGTGGTTATAAAACCGCCATATTTTAAAGGATTAAAATGGAAATTATCTTGAAAAGGGCCATTTTCAACCACCCTTATTTTTTTTTATATTTTTGAAAAAAATATTTTTTAATTTTTTTTATTATGGCAATTTTTAACTGCCTATATTTATTGTTTTAATTTTTTTGATTTGTCATAGCTAGTTAACCAAAATGAGGGGTTTTATTTGGAACGCAAAACACTCTTTTCGCGCGCACCATATCCACAAACCTGCAATACACTCTTGTATTTGTGGTTGAAGGTAGGGTTGGGGTTTACTATAGATCCACAACTATTGCAACCCACCCTCAATGTCATGACCCAAACTTGGGGCCATGATCGACACATAGGATAAACTAGCCATCCGGCAAGCCAACTGATACTAAAACAAGAACAGAGATTTACATAAATTTTGGCAGAGTTTCCTCCAAAAATTAGACATCCCAAATGTACACAATCTCCTACTTAGCTATTCATATCACATATTTCATTATTAACATCCAAAAGCATTCATAAAATGCACAACAAAGGCAATGTAAATATTTCTCATAATAACAAATAGGCATATAGAAAGCGGGATCGTGCCTTTAACTAATACAGCATAACTAGGGTTTATACATATCAGAATAGTAAAATACACCACATACATGTACAAAATAAAAAAAAAGGCCCACAAGGATATGTGTTGGGCTCATCAAAAGGCAACAATTGATCCTCTCTAACATATTGCAAGACTTGAACTCAGATTTGTAATGGAATCTGAAACATGAAGAATAACAGAGTGAGTCATATAAATCTAGTGAGAGAAAATATATGTAACATCCCCATTTTCTTAAAAAAAAAGAAAGAAAGGTATAATCGAAACAATGCTTCTGAGTAGCACTGTTGATTGAATCATTTCGTTTCATTAGAGAAACACACTTAATTAGGGTTGGAATGTAAACATTTGAATTAGAAAACTTAACTTTGTTAAATGAAAAAACTTAAGAAGACCATTGGTAATGTTTTGAAGATTTAAAAGAATTTATAACGTCATGAATTTACTAAACGTTTAATTTGTGTTGTTAATCAATTTATTCGATTTTATTGGATATGCAAAAATGATTAGAAGTGAATTATAGGAATTAGGATCAGGAGAAATTGAATTTATCATGCAAAAAAAATAAGATGATTTCTAGTAAGGTTTCACCGGTTTGAAGGAAATCGGTTCAATTTCGGTATTGTATACCGCAAGAATTGAGTCAACAGAAATTATACCGTCAAAAAGCTAATTTGGGTGGCTAAGAATTTAGCCACCTTCATCCCCATAAGTGGTGCCACATGCTGCCACAAAGAAGGGGGAGACTTGGCTCAATCTTTTTCACCAAAACCAACCACCCATACCCAAGTCATTTTCAACATTATGTTTAATAACTCCCATCCATTTCTTTTCCTTGAATTTTCATCCTCAACACACCAGCCCCCTCCCCTCCTCATTTTCTTCCTCATCTTCCTCTCCTCATCCTTGTTTCTTCACCCAACCTCCATGCTTTCACCCAAGACTTGCTTCCTCACTAGATTAAGCTTCAATTTGAGGTAGGATTCAGCTTTTTTGCTTGAGTTTATTGAGTTGATGGCTATTGGGAAGCTTTTCTCTATTCATGTAATTGATGATATATGATGGTTATGTGATGAATTATGGTTGGTTTATCAAGTATTTGATGGGATTGAGATTGAATCTTGCATGAAAAACAAGATAGATAGCAAACTAGAATCTGAAACCTAGAAAGTCTTATGGTGTTCGTACTAGCGGTGTGTATGGCTCCGCTTACGGCCACCAAAACTTTATGAACTATTTTTTATGAAACTAACATTTAGAGCTTTCCAACCATATAAATTTTAAGACCATTGGATTAGAATTGAGGGAGATATGAATTTTGGAAATTTGGCCTAAGTTTCTGACTTTGATTCTAGGCAAGGAAGGATGTTCAGGGCATAACTCACCCTATATAACTTGGATTTAGGTCTAATAAAATTCTTTAAAAAGCTAAGACATAGAGCAACACCCCATAAAAATTTCAGATTCATATTTTATCCTAATTGCTCCCAGTAATCCAATGAAGTTGCCTTAGGTCCACATCAGGCTGGAACAGGGCAACTTAAAACAACCAACTTTAGTAGCTTGTAACTCAAGCTATATTTAGTCAAATGAAATGAAACTTTTTTTGAATGAAAATTTGCTTCATAAGCTTTAAAATGACATAGTTTTGTGGAAATCTATCTAATTTCGATTTTTAGTGCATTTATAATTTTTGGTGTACAATTCTGCCTAGTTACAAAACAGACTGAGCTAAACTCTCAATAACTTGAGTTATAGGTATCAAAATGATATGGAACTAAAGATGTTAGAAAATAGACACATAACACTCCAACATATTCAAAATTCACATCCAAAGGAGTTTTCTAGAATTTATGGCGGATTTTACAAAACCAAGCAAAATTGAGGAACATAAGCAGAATTTCCAAATTGAAGAACTAGGCACCCTAATACATATATGATTCAATTAAAGTCTAAGGGTTGCAATTCCATGTTGATTTGTTACTGTGACTGACTATCTGTTGAAATTGGCACTATTTATGGAGAAACAGACCTGATCCATTATGCTGCCGAATTTTCGGTAGAATTGTAAGGAGGTTATGAGCATTTATATGTTATGAATATGTATGGGGAAATCATGTATGCAAGGATATATGAAAGTAAGTGATAAAACATATGTATGAGTGCATTCAGCATGTCTATGCATGATTATGTATGAGAATGAAAGGATGTGAACATATTAAATGTGGATCCTTTCACCTGGAGGCAGTTATGAGATTCCTCCTTGTGAAGGTAGTTAAATAAGATAAGATTGGATCCCTTCACTTGGAGGCAGTTATTTGGGTCCCTCTCTATGAAGGCAGTATAAAACTATGAGATACCTCTATCTTGGAAGCACGTGGCCAAAAATGAGATATCTCCAAAACTAGAGGCACGTGGGTCCCCTTGTAGGTTAGCTCTGTGTGATGACGGTCACGAGTTGAGCTCACTCCTAGATCAGGCTACCCAAGGGTAGTAAAGAGTAAAGAAAGTAATGAAAACCAAAAGAAAGGTAAGTAAAGAAAGCACTTGAGGACGGCGATACGTAACGCTCAAGTGCAAATCCATGAAGGCACCCTAAGGACGTCGATACGTAACGCCTAAGTGTGCCAAGAAAAGAAAGTTAAAGAAAAACACCAGTGCATTTGCATGAATTCAAGTATGAGTATTTGCATAATTATATCCCATGTTTTATTGATGCTGAGACTGGTCTATCTACTTATGCTGTGATTATTATTCTAAATATGAAATATTGCCAATGTGACTCAAGTGCGTGAATAAAATGAACTCTGCTTCGGACAATATATTTTCGAACTATAAAACTGAGCAGTCTATTTAACATGCTCACCTTTTTCATGATAAACCGAAGTAGTTGGAGATAATAACGATGACACGGTATGTGATAGTTTAAGAATCCTACTGAGAATTTAAAATTCTCACTCCTATTTTCGTGTTATCTCCATATAGTTCGAGGAGTTTTAAAGACGGCTGAAGTTGCTGTCAGATAAGGTCTGCTCAAGTAACAGTAACAACTCTTGAGTGTGGTACTATGACTTAAGCATAGTTTAAGCATAATACTATACCAGAGAAGACATTACAATATATGTGCATATATATAACAGGAATGGGACAAACTTATGCATGAGTTATTTCACAAATCATACTAATAACAGTGGAAATTCCGAAGTTGAGAAATATTGAATAAAAGCAATAATGTAGTACATATATAATACAAGTAGCAAATATGATATAATAGAAAATCAAAGAGGGAGGTCTCAAATCCAGAATTAGAATCTGATCCGTTTGGGTTTCCTAGATTTTTTGTATACTGATTTTTAGATGATTTTCTTTGATTTCACTTTGTTTCCTTTTCATGTTTTCTTCTTATTAATGGATACGTATCATTGCATCAAAATTTCACTAACAATAAAATATTTACAATAATTTTTTGCATTCAAATTTCATTCACATTAATACAGTTCCAAATTTCAATTCTACTCATGCAGATGAAAAAGATTCCAGGGAGCTACCATTTAGGAATTTTATTATCATATTCCATTTATAAACAGTAATTGACTCCTTTAATTACTCTTCATTTAACTGATTGCTCTTATTTGATTGTTTCGTTATATACCATTTGATTACAGATTATGGGCACTATCATATGACAATTAAAATCAGTTAAATTTCCTTCCAATTTATTAATAGACACACATGCATTAAGTCGGACAATATATTTCTCAGCATCCAATATATTTCCCATAATACATTTGCTTGCACATAGCATATTTACTTGAGTGTTTTATTAAGGTCACTAACAATATTTTCTACGAACACTTTAGTATGGCTATTTAAAAAGCATAGGTTTCTATTAAAAAAAAAAAAAGAAGAAAAGGAAGAAAGAGGAAGAAAAGAAGATAAAGGATAGTACTATGTTTTCACACCGTAATTTATTTTGTGATAGTCTTCTATTTTTGGTTTGTCTTTATGGTTGCATTCACACGAAAAAGAAAGAATAAGGATAGGAGGTTGACGCTTGACAATGCTTCGACCAGAATGCAAGACGGGATTAGCTTATCAAAGCCTAGTTATCACTGGCACTTGTCAAAGCTCGATCATCACCGGCATTATGTAATCCCAGCAACCCCGGCACTATCTAAAAGCTCAGCAATCTTGACACTATCTAAAAGCCTGGAAACCCTAGCACTATATAAAGCCTAGCAATCCCGGCACTATCTAAAAGTCCGGTATCCCCAGCATTATCTAAAATCCCGGCAACTCTGGCACTATTTAAAAGCCCAGCAAACCCCGACACTATCTAAAAGTTCGGCAACCCCGACACTATATAAAGCCCGGCAACCTTGACACTATCTAAAAGCTTGACAAACTCGGCACTATCTTAAAGCCCGGCAAACCCGACAATATCTAAAAGTCCGGCAAACCCATCACTATCTAAGCCCAGCAACCTCGGCACTATCTAAAATCTTGGCAACCTGGCACTATCTAGAAACCTGGCAAACTATATAAAGCTCGGTAACCTCAGCACTATCTAAGGCTGGCAACCTTGGCACTATTTGAACTAACAAGCTAGTGCATCAATACGTCACATAACATTAACGTTACCCAGTGGAAGAGTCTCCTAAGCAAGAAAATTTTGCTACCGAGAACACAAAAGGGCCATATATAGCAACTTTGTTACTAAGCTCGGGAGAGGGAGAGAGAGAGAGAGAGAGAGAGAAAGAAAGAGAGAGAGATATGATCGAGATAGTAACTTGATCGAGTGACCTCTTACTACTGATCAAGTAAAAACTTACACTGCAAACGGAGTGAGCGCACTATCTTGGTTTTTCCTAAGCGAACAATTAATCAACAAAGAAATTGGTTAGCAATATACCTAACTTGATCTAATACATTTCTTAGCCTTTTCGCTCTTTCAGAGTTTGAGGCTAAGAGGCTTGTAATCCACTTAGTCTCCCTATCCCTCAACCTTCCTAACTCAACCTAAGACATTTCTTAGCTTCTTTAGAGCTTGAGGCCAGGGGGCTTGTGATCCATCTATTCTCTCTATCCTCCAACCTTCTTAAGGCATTTGTTAGTCTCTTCGCTCTTTAAGAGTTTGACGCTAGGGGCTTATGATCTATTTGGTCTCTCAATCCCCTAGTTCCTTGACCTTCCTGACCTAACTTAAGGTATTTCTTAGCCTATTTGCTCTTTTAGAGCTTGAGACTAGGGGGCTTGTGATCCATTTAGGTTTTTTACCCATTTGGCTCAAGTCCATCTCATAAGGGAAGTTCCCCTATCTATGCCTTGATATGTGTCTTGCATTAATAGCAAGTACCATCTTCACCTCCTATAAATATTGTAGCAGGGGGAGGGGGTTAGGCAGTATCATCTTAACCCATATATCAATCCTTCACTTTCTCTGCCTCTACTTGAGATAGCAATAGAATCAAAACAGACATCTCCCTAATGTGCTTTACCCGAATGATTGAGGAAATCGCCTACCTTGCTGGAGCCTAACAAATTTGGACATGTTGGCAAAAAATGCCAGGCTAGCAATACGCCTATTAGTTGGGGCTCAGACCAAGGTGCACTAAGACTAATCTCTACCGCTGTTAGTTATGATTTCTATAAAAAATTCCTCCAATAAAATAGTTTCATCATTAACTCAAATATAGTTTTTATGTCTTAAATCCAAAGTATCCAAACTTTCTCTTCACAATAGCATAGTTCAAAATAGCAAAGTTTTCTAATTAATATGAAATCATTAAAATAACCAAAGTTTAGAGTAATGGAAATTTCCAAGCATTATTTATTAGAATATCCAGACTTTGCTCATTCGAGTAACAACAATTCAATGTAACAGAGATTTTCAATCCTATGAAATATTTAAAGCAATATTTTTTCCATCTAATCAAATTTGACTATCAAAAAGCAAATTTTAAATATGTTTGTCCCATACATATAACAATACATTTTGTAAAATAACATCCTTGTCTCTAAAAGGATTGAAAGATTTACTCAATAATGGGATGGATCAAATCTTTTAACATTAACTAATCCCACATCCACTTTACATCCACAAAGGATGCTAAGCATTTTACATTTTGATCTAAAAGTCATCTAGATATAATATATATGTATTATCACACCCTTTAGTAGTAAGAATGATTTTATTTGATGTAGAGTCTTTTATGCTGTATCAACACAACCTTGTAACCTTGGTCATCAAACTAAATAATGCTCAAAAGATTGTGAGTCAACCCTTCAACCAACATAACATCAGTAATCAAGTCATAATTGTTCTTACTAACATTACCTATATCAATGATCCTTGACTTAATTCCATCAGCAAATTTTACAACTCCTCCATCCTTGGGTCTAAGGTTCCTAAACTAAGATCCATTTCCAATCATATGTCTAGAACATCCATTATCCAGATACACTTCAACTCTTTCTAATGATGTGATTTAAGATACACCTGTATCAAAAATAATTTTCGCCTTAGGTACTTAAATTTTCCTCGGTCCTCTTTGGTTAGTAACCCTTTTATGGTTCTTCATTTTCTATTTCTTTGCTTTTCTTTGAGAAAAGCATTTCTCAAAAGAATATATATAAATAGGAACTTTACTTTGAGAACTTTTGAATGATTTAGCATTTTCTTCTTTCGCATACCCAAGTCCTAATTTATCAAAATATGGTCTTTGACTTCCAAGCATCATGTCAAGATTCTTGGAGCAATTCACCACCTTCTCAAGATCAGATTTGAGAAGCTTAACTGTTTCATGAAGTTTAGAAATATCAAAAGATGTTTTCTAAGTAGATTCAAAAACTTTGGCTTTTATAGGGCGTTTACATCCTTCTTGAGAAGGTTGTTTTCCTTCAAAAGCTCATCTTTCTCATGCCTTAAATTCTCTTTCTTTGTCTATTTTAAACTCAAGGGTTAACTTTTGAAATGTTTTCTTTAAAGAAGTATAATGAAAAGAAAGAATTTGGGAATCATCTAGAAGTTCATCATATGCTTTTTGGAGATCATCATAAGAAGGTTTTGGTTCATAATTCTTTACCTCAATTTCTTCATCAGAAACTATGTCTGCTATGAAGTAAATGTTGGTAACTGTCTCCCCTTTTTCTTAAGATTCAGAACCTTTTTGTTCTTCATCAAGCTCTTCACATGTAGGCATCATGGCTTTCTTCTTGGAACTCTTTCTCAATTTTGGATATTCAGATCTTAAATGTGCAGGCTCTTTGTACTCATACCAGATGATCTCATTCTGCTTTGCTTTTCCTTTCTTGTCCTTTTTGGGAATAAACCCTTTCTTCTTCTTTCTTCTGATCCATGCCTTTGAGATCTTCTCAGCTAGATGAGCAATCGTATTTTTCTCTTTTTCATCCTCATCTTCAAAAGATTCCACATCTTCAAATTCTTCTGAAGCCTTTAAAGCTTTTGTAGAGCTTACTTTCCTTTATGTGACTTAAGAGTAGTAGATTTGCCCTTTTTGCTACTCTTTTCAGAAGCATTATTAAGCTCAATCTCATAAGTTTTTAGAGACCCATTGAGAGCATTCAGGCTAAGCACATTCAAGTCTTTACTTATTGAATGATTGTTACCTTAAGGCACCAGGCCTTGGACAGGCTTTTGAGAATCTTCCTGACCATCTCAACATTGGAATATCTTTTTCCTAATGCCTTTAGCTAATTTATGATGTGCATAAATCTTATTGCCATATCATCAATATTTTCATGTTTTAGCATTTGGAACATTTCATATTGATGTACCAGCATATTAATCTTTGTCTTTTTGAATTGATCAGTTTGTTCATGGAGAGTTTGGACTCTATCCTAAATCTTTTTAGCGGAATCACATGAGATGATTTTGTCATACTCACTTTTTGCTTAAAGCACAAGTGAGAAGATATTTGGCCTTGGTATTCATCTGCACTTTAGCCTTGTGCTGATTAGTCCACTGGTTTCTAGGAACCTCTCTAACCGCTACTAGAGGAGGCTGGTTTGGACCAGTAACCACTTGAGGCACAGGTTGCTTAATGGTTGGAATGCAGTCTGCATTCTCAATAATTTCCCACATGTCTAGACTTGTTGGCTCAATAAAGAGTCTTATTCTATCCTTTCAATAAGGATAATCTTCTCCATTGAAATATGGAGGACAATTGATGGAATGTCCTTCAGTAATGTGTGAGATCTATTGTGCCATGTTCTAGAATCTTTTTTCCTTTGTAACCATTAGGTAACTTAACCCCAAAGACTGAGCTTTGATGCCAATTGAAGGTGAGTATAGTTACGTGAAGGGGGGTTGAATCGTGACAGTTTAAAACTTTTCAATCCTAAAAACTTAAAACAAGCTTTCTCAAGTTTCACACTTGGAATGTGGAAGCATTTGTGTTAGATTTAGAAATTTGCATTTCTGAAGTTAGAAAACAATTTAAACGCAAAAGGATAGAGTTAACAAAAAGCTTAATACAGAGATTTATCCTAGTTCGACCAAACCACTTGCTTACGTCTAGTTCCTAACAAACTAGTTGAGATTTTAATAAGCTTGAGTATTTTTATACAAGCTTCGCCAAGCTTACAGATGAGTAGTATCTTATCCTAGCCTTTCCAAGATAAAATATCAAGTAGTATTGTCCTAGCCTCTTCAAGCTAATCAATGACCATTAACGGGTCAGGTTATCAGATTTGAAATAAGGTTTGTGTTTAATAACACTCACACTCTAACACTCGATGTGTATATCTCAAATAAGTATAAAGTATAGTGACTTCTCACAAATCTCTCAAGGAGAATGTTTGCTAAAAATGAACAAGAGCAGATTTAGCTCGTAGAAACTTTAGAAAGATGAGAAAGTATAAAGCCTTTGATTTTCAAAGTGAGCAGTTCCAACACTTCTTCTTCATCTTCAAGACTTTTATAGGCTTCAAAATATAACTGTTGAGCTTTAAGGCCTTTAGGTCCGTTGGTCTTAGACTGAAGAAAGAGGTTGACAACTTTCTTTCTTTCCAAGCAAGGATAGCACAAAGAAGGAAACTAACTATTCTAAATCAACTAGCTTTTCAATGTGTTAGCACGTCTTTTGAATCTTTGTCTTGTCATGTTTAACCTTTAAAAAATATCTATAAATTGTGCAAGACAAGTTTTGAATGAGGTCCCCTTCACTTAGAACAACATTTGGGAAGTTAGCCTTCTGGTCAAACCTTTTAGACATATCATCCTTTTGAGCAGCCTATGTGCCTTCTGGTGACTTGTAGGCTTTTTAAAGACATAAATTCATCCTTCTGATGCTTTAAATCATTTTCTTATGAGAAATATGATCATTGTGAGCGCAGGTGATATTCCCATAGTGATCTGAGCTTCATCAAAACATAATTTTGATTTTGAAGGATCGTTTTAGAAGTTAATTTCTATTTTTTGTCGTAAGAACCATCTTTCTCAATCTTGAGTTAGAGTGATCTATGCTATTCAAAACAAATACTCAAGCAAACTATTAATTCCTTACAAAAGACTTTCATAAGAATTGGTTTGTTATCCATCAAAATCCTTAAAAAGATGCATCTAAGACCACTTGGTGGCTTTTGAAGGGTGTTGGAGCTTGCAAAGTACATGGCTCAATCAAAGAAGAAGAGTCTGGTTCAGTAGAGGCCGAAGTGCGCATACAAAAAGAAGAAAATTCATTAACTGTCTCAAGTCATGCTTCTACTCAGGATCAATATCGAAGTTTGTTGGCACTACTTCAGAAAATGGATCTACATACTCAAGTCCATGCCATTCAGATTAGCACCTCCAGAGTAGCAATCATGAATTAACAACATGTGTCTAGTAACCTTTTCCTATGTTCATCCTCTTCTACTTCACAAAATCAAATCTGGATATTTGATTTTGGTGTAATAGACCATATTTGCCCTCATCTTTCATATTTTTCAAGTTATTCTCACATTCACCGTATACATGTGAAACTCCCAACAATTATTCTATCATAGCCACTATTATGGGTTCAATGTCCTTTTCAGATTCTTTAGTTCTCACAAATGTCTTGAATTTACCTGAATTTACTTTCAACTTGATCTCAATTTCAAAATTGTCATACTTCTTAAACTGTTGCCTAATTTTTCACCACGATTCTTGCCAAATTCTAGAGGAGAGCTCCAAGAGGATGATTGGTTGGGTAAAGATGTCAATGGATTGTATCAATTGGTATCTGCCAAAGAAGAAATCTCCACTACTACAACAACTTTTCTATAACAACAACAAGTCACATCAGCAACATTTCCATGCTTACTACATATCTCTAGCATTACGAATTGGGCCACCTTTCATCCAGAAGACTATACCGTATGAGTAAACAATTTCCATTCATTGAGTATCATAGTGTAGGACCTTGTGATATATGAAAATTTGCAAAACAAAAAAGGTTGACTTGTTCTCTTAGTTTTAGTAAAGCTTCATGTATTTTTGAACTTGCTCATTTAGATATTTGGGGTCCTTTTCAAAATCAATCAGTGCATGGACACAAGTACTTTAACTGTGGTTGATAACTTTAGTAGATTTACTTGGTTTTTCATGTTAACAACAAAGGTTGTAGTGCCTAAGAAAATAAAATTCTTTGTTGCTTATGTTAAGACTTAATTTAATAGAAAAATCAAAATCATTAGAACTGATAAGGGAATAGAGTTTTTCATGGTAAGTTTCTATAGTTCGAAGGGCATTCTTTATCAAACTAGTTGTAGGTAGACTCCCCAGCAAAATAGTAAGATAGAAAAAAAAAAAAAAGCTTCAACACCTCCTAAATGTGGTTTGAACTCTTTTATTTCAGTCTAAATTGCCAAATACATATTGGTCTTATGTTGTCCTACATGCTGCATTCCTAATAAATAGAGTGTGTACTCCTTTATTGAACAACGAATCACCATACAAACTTCTTTTTTTAGTTAAACCAGATTTAATAGAGCTAAAAATGTTTAGATGCTTGTATGTTTCCACCTTATGTACCAGTAGATACAAGCTTGATTATAGGGCTAAGAAGCCTACATTTTTAGGACTAAAGCAAGGGGTAAAAGGATACATTACTTTGGATTTGTATAATAAAGAAATTGTATCTAGAAATGTCGCTTTCTTTAAAAACAATTTTCTTTATTAAACTGTTATTAGCTTCCATGATTATCACTTAGTTCCACATTCTAATGTCAATGAATCACCTCACTCAACATCAACAACACCTCTATCTCCGCCTTATACACCTACACAACAGCCCATTAACCAATCAATACTCAAAATACCTTAGACCACTCGAACCTCCACTAGACATGTTAAGAAACCTACATGTTTGGCAGATTACTAATGCAATTAGTGGGCTTCCACCACTTCAATTGCACTCTCATAGACTCCCCCTTCCACATTAGTTTGTGTCTATCCACTTTCTCACTATATTTCCTTTGATAATCTGTTAGTTTCACATGGAAATTATTATTTATCTCTGAACACTATTTATGAACCATAATCATATGCAGAGGTAGATAGATTTGAATGTTGGAAAAGTGATATGTGAGCTCTTGGCTTTTGAGCAGAACAAGATTTGGGAGGTGGTGCATCTTCCCCCCAATGTGGTTCCAATTGGGAACAATTAGATTTATAAGGTAAAAAGATGTTTTGATGGTAGCATTGAGCAATATAAGGCTAGGCTTCTTCCCATAGGCTATGATTAGGTTGAAGCCTAGATTATTTTGATATGTTCTCTCTTGTGCTAAATCACTGCCATCTAGGTCTTGTTGACTTTGACATCTATTAATGGCTTGTTTTTGCATCAGATGGACACCAACAATGCCTTTCTTCATGGTGATCTCCATGAAGATGTTTATATGATTCTCCCACTTGGCTTGATTCCAATAAGGTCTGCAAATTGTTGAAGTATCTTTATGACCTAAAATAGGCCAATAGGTAGTGTTTTAAGAAGATCACTTTTGTCTCAAAGAGTGTGTTCACCACTAGATCGAGGAAGACCATACTTTTTTCACCAAGTTCACTTTATCTACATACATTGCCTTGCTTTTGTATGTTGATGACATCATCTCGGTGGGTAACTCCATGGAGAAATTCAAATCAATCAAAGCCACCTTAGATTCTCACTTTAAGATCAATTACCTAGGTGAACTCGAGTTTTTTCTAGGCTTGGAAGTTGCATAATCAACTAAGGGAATTTCTTTTTATCAAAGAAAATGTTGTCTTGTCCTCTTGGCTGTTATTGGTCTTTCGGGTTCAAAGCCTACTTCTACTCCCTTTGACTATGCAGTTCGATTGTATTAAGATGGAAGACAGTCCAATCTGGATATTCTAGCTTATAGGAGGTTATTAGGATGCTTATACCTCACTAACACGGATATTACATTTGCAGAACAACAACTTAGTCTATTCATGCCAAGTCCTACCATGATTCACTACAAGATAGCCATGAGAGTTCTTCGGTATTTAAAGAGTTCTCCAGGATGAGGTATCTTCTTTCCTCGCTCCTCTCATATCCAATTGCTTAGGTTTATGATGCAGATTGGGGTGGTTCGTTGACAAGCAAAAGTCCATATCCAGTTATTGCTTTTTCTTGGACATTCCCTTGTCTCTTGAAAATCCAGAAAGCTGAATACTATCTCCCATTCCTCAGTAGAGGTGAAATATTATGCTTTAGCCACTTCGACTTGTGAGCTTCACTGGTTGGTGTACCTACTTCGAAACCTTCTTTATTCAAAGCCTATTGTGATTTATTGCAACATTTAGAGTGCGCTTCACATTGCTTCTAATCCTATGTTCCACAAGTGCACAAAACACTTGGACATCGATTGTCACTTGGCCCAAGAGATGTCTCAATCCATACTCATGTACATCTTACCTATCTCATTTGTGAATTAGTGGGTAGATATCTTCACAAAGGCTTAGCTTTCATTCCTTCATCAATTTTCTTCCCAGGCTTGGTGTTTTGGGCATTTTCCAGCCACTAGCTTGTGCCAAGGGGAGTAATAAGGCATAAGGAAGCTGGCACTAAAGTTATTACTAAAGCTGAAGCTAGAGAAGCCTAGCGATGAATTCTATTTCAGCACGTGTAATTAAGAGGCTGGAAAAATTGTTACCAGTTATAGGAATTAGTTTTTCTACTACTAAGGAAAAGATGTGGTGTATGCATGACTATCATCACTTGGTGGTCCAAATGACCATGTACATAAACCCCCTTGTATACTGATTTGTTCATAATGTGCAATTCACAAGTTTCATTCACTCCAAATTCTCTCAATTCTTTAATTCCAATTTCTCTTTGAATGCATATAGCATACTTTGTGCCTAAGTCTAATGGCTTGGTCACTTTCAAAGCATCTGTTATTACTTTATGATTCTTCAAATGATGCAAATTTCAAGTAATTGTTATTTCCCTTTTAATACGTCAATTAATATTTTTCAATGTTATTAGAGAATTATAACAATATACGAGCTTCATTCCTAATACTGAATAGCATTTGGTGTGTAATGAGGAGCTGGAAAATTTGAGTTCTACTCTATTGTTTGACTGTGTAATATTGCATCTAAAGCAAATAAATTATTGTTTTTCAGTTCCATGAGTTTTTGGTGAAGTAGTATATATTATCATTATTGAGGATTAGTCACGTTTAGGAAAGTGATTTTGTAATAATTCTTTACGTCAGGATACCTACTGGCGTGTCACTTTATTCAAAGGTCCTACTAAGTTTGTTGAGCTAGAAGATTACAACATGAATATTTCTTTTGGAGATTTATCCTTTCCTGTCATTTTTTAATTTGAACAGAACCGGTTTCTTTGTAGCATAAATAATCAAGATTCTTATTTTTATGGTGCAATAATCGAGCTTCTTATTAAAAGAATTTATTATACATGGACTATAATTGCCATACATCTTCTCTACATTTTTATGAGTTTTCTATAAATATTTATCGGCATTGCAAATAGGAATATGCAAACAAAAGGAAGCAGGCATATTCTTTGTGAATTTCTAATTTTTGACTATTTTAATTGCAATCGACGCTAATCATAGACTCTATGCTATTTGTCAACTATGTGAATGCGATGGTTCTCTTCTCTAGATTCAGAACTTAAAAAAGGAGAAAAAAAAAAAGGGACCATATGTACAATAAAGTTTGATAATTTTTATGATATTTTTATTTAAAAAATTACTATTATGATATTATAAGTATGACAGTAATTCACTACCAGTAGGTTCAGCTATTAAATGTATGTGTTGTCAATTATAGTGTTTTGAATTAGGCCCTTTGAATGTGAAATGTGAAAAGCCCAATTTCTAATATGGGTTGTGAAAATAATTATACAAGTAATGAGTCTAAGTCTCACAAGAATAGAGGCAAGAGGAGATGCAAAACACAGATTATGAAAATAAAACTTGGTTGAGATATATACTTTTATTTGATGTTAGAGTATATTGTTTGTGTGGGCTTTATAGTCAAAGTTGTTGATTAATTGCATAACTAACTTAAGACAACCACCTAAGGACAGAAGTATCAAGAGTCTAATGAAATTCAATTTTCATACTTCATAATTTTTTTTTTTTGGTCTGAATCATACTTCATAATTAAACTCCTGAATCTAATTTCATTTTTAAAGGATAAGTTTTGCAAAACTAAAATGTTTTTCCAATAGTTTTTCAATACATAAACTTTGGTGGTGACTCTATTAAACTTTCAACAAATTTTTGTTGTCTCTCATCATGATGCCCTTTACGCATATTGTGACAGATTGTAACGAAGAATACACCAATCAAGTCTAAGTTATAAATTGCAACAAATATAAAATGACTTCAAGTTGCTTTTCAATTCTACATATAATAACAGGGGATCAGAAACACACATAGGACAAACAAAAAGGAATGCATAGAAAATTTTTCCCCGTCAAGAATCCGAACACTTATATAGCAACCAAATGATATCGAAAATAATTTGCTAATAGAATGAAAATTGCTTCTAATTAAGGGAGTTTGATGTCACAATCAGTACTCTCGAGCAATTTTTATTCAAAGGAATAGTCTCCCCTGCTACATGTATTGGAAGGACTCACCATGCCTTATTTGTCATTTGAATGTGAGACTTCCTGTTGACAGGATAGTAACGTTAATAAGCAAAATATCTGGCGACTACTTAGTAACGCTTGCTGTCACAATTTCCAATTTAATCTTTTGATCTAAAGCATAAAAAGATTGCATCGAGAAATAACATATGTTTGTGCAGAAGAAGAACAAACACAAGATTGCCTTGTGGCTACCGCAAATGATGAAGTTATAAAGAAATTATTATACTTTTACATAGTTTCAAATGACATTGAATTTGCAACACAATTAGTGAATTACACAATTAGAATTATGCTCAATTCTTTTTTTCTTAAAAAAATTAAGAATAAAATACTGTTAATTAGCGTAATAGGCGATAGTCCTTTGCCCTATACTAAGTTATACTATCGTAAAGCTAACCTCAAACTCCGATGTTGTACAATGCTCTAAGGTAGAGGTAATTTTATTGGAGTGAAACAAAAATGGAAAAAAAGAAAAAAAGAAAAAAAGAAAAAGATAAAAAGATAATGATATATAATAGATACCTATATATGTTGGAATTATTATTTTTAGGCATATAGATTGCTCTTTAACGTTGAAAACTTCAACTTTATGGTGAAACATTAATTTCTTTTTTTTTTCTTTTTCTTTTTCTGCAGGAAAAATTAATTTTTTTCTCCATAATAATTTTTAAAGTCAATATCCACACATGCACTAGAACATAATCTATACCGTATACACGTTTCCTTTGAAGTCTTATAAATAAAAATAGAGTTTAATTTATATCTACTGACAGTATAATTGTCAACTAATAGAAATACAAGAAAGTGTCAAATCATATTAGGTAACCATCCATTATGATAAGGGACCCATCATAATTTGATACTTTCTTTTATTCCTATTGATTGAGTAAAGTTCTTTTACACTATTAGTGCATACAAATTAATCACACAAAAATATAGAAATTTTAATAATGCTAAACATTTGAAGAAAAAATAATGGTTTAACGTTCAGATATATCGCATACCTGCTTGTCTATGAACAACTGCTCAATGGTAGTATTAAGATCATCTTTCCACCATTTTCTTCTGTTTTCCACTTCAATTTTGGTCAATAATGGTACTATTATAGTTCCCGATGAGAAAATCTTCATCTGAGGGCATTCTCTAAAACCAAATCTCACCAATGATGGGAATATGAATGTAGGTTTCCCCCAACAGAAGCTTCTCAATCTAGGCAAAGAAGAGAATTCTAAGTATTTCAAGTTCTTGAATATGATCTCTTCCTCTGCTTCTTCATCAATCTCTAAAACATCCTTTATCATCTGACAATTTTTTACTTCCAGTGTCGTGAGTTGCATTAGACTTTTAGCGATGGAGGATGTTATCAAATAAATCAACCCTTTGCATTTATCCACATACAATTTTTTCAAATTGTGGAACGACATCGAGGATGGTACTAAGCTTATCAAACTAGGGCAGTCAATAACACGTAAATCTTCAAGAATTTGAGGTGCAAGTTGATCCAATGGTGATTCTTCATGCCAAATATGCCTTAGATGTTCCAATTCATAAAGCCACAATTCTCTCACTTGCTTAGTAGTTTTTGTATGGCAATGAACAATTCCTTCACCAAGAAACAATGTTTCAAGAGAACTGTTTCTTACTTGAAGAGTCACTAGATTGGGAAATATTTCAAGGAACTCATTCCAAAAACTAATTTGAGTTTCATAGAAGCATTGCAGATGAAGAACTTCTACTTCCGCAAAGATACTTTCTTCACAATGGCCATTGAATATCATCATTGCATCCTTGCCATTTAGTGCCAGTTCTTCCAAGTTAGGGCTTACCTGAAAAATCAAACATCCAAAAGCAAAATATTTGCTTACTTTATGTCAGAATTTCAATAGAAGGAGCCTGTCCTAATTTGTCATCAAGGGAGATATAATGTTTTGTCTTAATTTGTTTCAAACATAGACTAAAGATAAAGAAAAAGTCACATAATGAGACACAACATTGATGACTCATGGGAGGCTTTACCTTTTCAATAGAAAAGAGTGCTTGAGGAACAAGCATATTATGAATTTCTTCCACGTGATGAGGTTGTGGGAGATTTGAATGGTTAAAGGCAAACATTTGCAGTGCTTCACAACGATATACATTCAATCTCTCTAATGAAGGGCATTCTAAAGTATGTCTTCTTGGATAGAAACACTTGAGTTTTTCCAATCGACTTAACTCCAAATAACTCAGGTCAGGAAATTTAAAATTATTTTCTGTTGATTCGTCCTCCATTGAAACAATTTCCCTAACTCCGCAAGATGTCACCGTTAGATTTTCAAGATGTTTGAGATCTTGGCATAGTGACAATGGAAATAGATTCAACAAGCTTTGGCATTCAACAACTTCCACGGTACACAAGTTTCCAAAGCTAATCATTTCGTGATGGTCCTGGTTCCAAATGTGCTTCAATTTTGGTAAGGAAGACAAAGTTAATCTTTTCAGTTGACTAGTTTGTTTCACCAACATTCCTTTAGACTTCGTATCCTTCACATCGAACACTGTTTCTAATGAATCACAATCTCTTACTTCTAGATCTTCCAATCCATGTAGCACTTGTAATAGATTTGATGGAAAAAGTACGTCTGATAAAAAATCACATCTCTGTACTACCAGAGATTTCAAATTGCCAAACATATTATGATGTTCACCATACCAAAAATCTTTCAACTCTGGGTATTCAGACAAGGTCAACTGTTTGAATCTATAAAATGCTACCTGTTCAATGAAATTAATATATCAAGAGACCCAAAAAATAAAAAAAAAAAACTAACAACTCAAAAGTATGGTCAAGCGACTTTTAATCATGTATGTTTATGAAAGTTTGTTGCTATAGTTTCTCCATACCCAAGGGACAAGGATAGATATATATATAGAGCGTAAAATTAATGAAAACCAAATGAATAGGCGGAGTAAAACATACCTTATCTTCAAACATGTTCTTAATTGTTCTGTTCAGGTCACTCTCCCAATAATTTTCTTTATTATTTTCTTCGATTTGGACTTTTTGAAGATCTGGTGTGCTTATGTCTCCCAAAGAGAAAATTTCCATTCGAGGACATTCTTTCACAACAACTTCCTTCAACGATGGAAACTGAATGAAGCATTTGCTTGAGCAAAACCTACGCAACCTTGGTAAAGATGCAAGCTCCAGAGTCACCAAACTGCAAAATGAAATTTCATTGTTTGACTTATCTTCCTCTCCATTCACAACATCTTCTAAGAAATTGCACAGTTTTATCTTCATTGTTGTGAGCTTGACAAGACTCTTTGCAGTTGAGCATGTTATCAAATTGATCAATCCATTGCAGTTTGCTACCTTCAAATATGTCAAGTAAGCAAAGGTAACAGGGGAAGGCACCAAATTTACCAGACTAGAACACTGACCAACATCTATACTTTGAAGATGTTGAAGAATAGGGTCAATCTGGAATCCTTCTTGACATATATGACGAAGGTCACGTAGTTTATACAGAGTCAATTCCTTAAGTCGTGTGCAAATTTTGACTTGCCCTTCCTCACTAGTAAATATTTGGTCTTGAAATATCTTTGTAAAGGAACAACATTGAACAGCTAGTGATTCCAAATTGTATGCATTTTCAAGAAACCAATATGGAAATGTAGTGTCATCATCTTCAAATTCTGCGACGCTAAGATGTTTAAGTTCGCTATTTTGATCCCATGAATACGAGCTTTGCAATATAATTTTACCGTCTTTATTATCCACTATGAAATTCTCCAAGTTTGGAAGTACCTGTTGAATAAAAAATTAACAGCTGTCACCAAAATAAATTTAGTAATCAAGAAATCTGTGTCTTCCTTAGTGGTTTTGAAGACAAAATCTATTTATTACGAACTAGGTAAAATAAATAACAAAAATATTTCCAATCATACAACTTGAAAAATATTAGTTTCTTCATGAGAAAGAAACTATCAAAGAGAAAGTGATTTGTGCTATGAGTAATATAGATGTTTCTAAAAATTATTTTTTCCAAAATTAATGTAACTGAAAAATAATAGTTTCACACATGTGAAAATTGATCAGCGAAGGAATGATGAAATCTTATGCTACCCATACCTCTTCAACTGTGAAAAGAGGTTGATGCATTGGGACATAGATTCTGCCATCAATAGCTCTTTCATGACAACCCGTATGCTCTGTCTTAAATAGCTGTAATTTCCGACAATTGAACACATCTAAATTTTTCAAGGATTTACATTGAAGAGAATGGATGCCAGCAAAGAAAACCTTAAGTTTAGGCAGATTCCTAAACTGAAGTTTTCTTAAATGAGGAAACACAAATTTAATCATCTCCTCTGGTCCTCTTTCATTGGCAACAATTTCCTCAATCCCACAATCTGATACTTCAAGATCCTGGAGTTGTGTGATATCTTTAGCTACAGAGAGCGGAAAGAGACTTTTCAAGCTTTGACATTTCCTGATAGAGACTTCACATAGATTTTGAAAGCTCAATGCTGTGTGGGAATCTTCCTTCCACACATGCTTTAGTTTTGGAAGATTAGAAAGTATTAACCTTTTCATAAGAGTACATTTCTTTGACAGAATTTCTTTAGCAAATATTCCTTTCACATCAAACACTGCCTCTAAAGAATTACAGTCTCTTACATCTAGTTCTGCCAAATTCATAAGCACATCTGGTAAATTTTGTTGGAAGAGCACATCCGATAAAAAATCACATTTATGAACCACCAGCTTCTTCAAATTGCTGAATATATTATGCTGAAGTTGGCCATACCATAACTCTTTCAGCTCAGGATATTTGGATAGATTCAAAACCTTGAAGCTAAGAAAAGCCACCTGTATAAATGGTTCAATGAAGTTCGTAAATTGATAACTAGGTTGGCAAACTTTTTCCAACATTTGATGTTATTATCTTTTTTAATACTATTTCTTAGTAGTCTGAGGTTACAAAAATTAAGGTTTATGTTTCCAAAAAAAGATATTAACTGGAAAATCCGGACTCAATATATGCCATTACCAGAATGCATAAGTTAAATTGCCAAATCTTTTAATTATTTTTATAATGGCAAAGATCTTTTTTGTAATGAAGTTTTGGATTGTTTAATCCTATGTTTAGATAGCTACGAATGAGGAGAATGAAAAGGACATGAAGGTAGTGGAAATAATCTCCCTCATTTGGTATTTTAAAAATGAACGAATAGAGAAAGAAATTTATGTGTAATTATTTTCCTTCTCTTCTCATTAAATAACTAGCTAAAAAGAAATGTTACCTAACAGAAACTAACAAGAAATGCTTCCCAATTACAATAATTTTGTCAGAATCTTGACAGAAATCATGGGAGGTGTTTGAAGAAATAACGTGGTAAGATTCACTTATTCATGTGAGAATCAATACCATGCCACATTATTTTCAAAAGAGTACATTGGAGGAAAATAAAATAGGCCTTTATAGATTTAACATTTCAACAAATAAGCAAATTTGCCAATACTAAAAGTGATAATTAGTTTTGATGTAAATGAATAAGAATACATGTGGTCTTTAGCAAAGAAGTGTAAAGGTGGTATAGAAGGAGGATTCTTGCTGTTTCCATTGCTTTCTTTTTCTTTGTTTTTTTTTGGGGGGGGGGGGGGGGTAGACGATGGGATATACTAATTTAGTTCCAAAAACAATTGGCCTTCAATTTTTTTCGAGTTTACAACAAAGATAAACCATCTTGTGTCCAGTATAGGAAAAAAAACAAACATAGAAAATCAATGAGTAAATCAAAGCATACCTCAAACATGTTCTTTATGGTACCATTCAGGTCACCCTTCCAATGCCATTCTTTATTGCTTTGTGCTGTTATCACTTTTCGAAGTTTTGGGGTGCTTATATCTCCCTCAGAGAACTTCTTCATGCGAGGGCATTGTCTGACAACTACTTCTTTCAATAATGGAAATCTTAAGAAACACTTATCAGAGCAAAACCTATTGAGCCTTGGCAAGCATTCCAGGATCAAAGTTTCCAAACTGAGAAATGCAATGTCATATATTTTCTCATCTCCCTCTTCTGCGATTATTTCTTCAAGTGAATTACACATTTTTACCTTCATTGTTATGAGCTTGGCCAGACTTCTTGCTGTAGGAGATGAAATTAAGTTTATCATCCCATTGCAATTTTCTACCTCCAAATCTGTCAAGTGAGTAAAGCTAACAGAGGAAGGAACCAAGTTTATCATACTAGGACACCAACCAACACATAAGAATTCGAGAACCTCAAGAACTGGGTCAATTTGGGATCCTTGTTCACATATATGCTGAAGTTCATGTAATTGACTCAATGTCAACTTTTTGAGCCCTGTACAAATTTTCTCATTTACCGGTCTTTCATCTTGGAATATCTTCTTAAAGGAACTCAATTCAATGAGTAGCCACTTTAGAGTATACACATTTTGGAGAAACCAATTGGGAAGAATAGAATCTTCATTCTCGAACCTGGACAGCCCAAGAAATGATAATTTGTTGAAGAAGGCACCTATATTCTCGGCTTGCAATATCTTGGCAGCATCCTTTTCATCTATTCTCAAGTGCTCCAAATTTGGAATCACCTTAAACATACACAAAGCATTATTTACAATAAGCGAACATTTACTATTGACTAAAAAAGAGAAAAAAAGACACTTTACTGTTGACTCAAACTAGTCTTTATGCTGTTGACCAAAAAAAGTCTTTACACTGCAACTAACTACTACACTTTCCATCTTATTTTTGGAATACGCCACATTGCCACTGTACTTTCCTCAGTTCTATATGAAAGCGCTTATGCTGTCTAGAAAGCACTAGACATCACCAAATGCCTCCTTATTTAAATGATTAATTGATGATATAAGCTATTTCCAATATAATCCTCTCAACTTTTTGAAACTATATTTTTATAGATGTATATTTCATATTTTCCATACTTTGAATCTTATTTTACCTGATTTTCAAAACTGACAAGAGATTTAATATTCATGCTTGAAAATACTATTTTTGAAAAAAATAATGAAATTTACTCCAACCATTTCCCTTTAATGTGAAAATAGGAGGGTGCACTGAGTCATTTGATTTCCCGTCTACAACTCTTTTTTGGCACGTCATATGCTTTGTCATAAATAGTTCGATTTTTTACAATTGAATGCATCTACAGTCTTTTTTTTATTGTATTTCTTAATGAAAACACAAAACTGCAAGAATAGCATGTGGCTTTCACGCAAATTGGTATGCATAATATCATATATGATTCATACCTGTTCGACTATGAAATATGATTGTTGTACTGAAACATCGAGTTTTCCATCTAGAAGCCTTTCATGGTTGCTTGCAGATAGAGTCCTAAATAAATTCAATTCTGCACATCCGGAAACATCTATTTTTCTCAAAGATGGGCATGCCAAGGTGTGATTTCCTGCATAGAACCCCTTGAGTTTAAGTAAGCTCCAAAGCAATAAAGTATTTAATTGGTTAAACTCAAATATAGCAGCCGTGCACGCGGATCCTTCCTTCTGTGCAACAATTTCTTCCATCTTTCCACACCGTTTAATATTAAGTTCTTTGAGATCTAAGCAACTAGTGGCTACAGAAAATGGAAACAAATATACCAAGTTTCCACAATCTTCTAAACATACATTCTCTAGATCATGAAAACCAAGAATTCCTTGAGGATCATTACTCCATGTCTGCTTTAGGTTTGGCAATCTTTGCAGAGTAATTCTTTTCAGTTGGGTTGTGTCCTCTATATTGCACTTTTCATTGGAAGTGAATGCGAATATCTCTTCCACCAAAGCACAATTAGTAACCACTAACGTCTCTAGATTAGGATATGCTTTCTGCATTGAAGAAGGAAAAACCACCATAATTTTCTCACAGTTTTGGACTCGCAATGTCTTCACTGTGTCAAACTGGTTGTGCCATATTGTTTTCAAGTTTTTCATGTCCTTCAAGACGATTGTCTCCAATTTGGAGAATGGAACCTATGATTCACAATTTACAAAATTATAATGTGCACCATGATAATCATTAATATTTTTTTTTTCATGAACATGATAATTATTAATCTACATTATAATAAAGAATCTGGGGTATAAATGTATACTAATACATGTATTTATTTGAACACGAGTTCAGAATTTGAATATTCCAAATAGTAAAGTTACCATACCTCTCCCAGTGCAGCAATATTGCTGTTTCTTTCTTTTGTAGCTATTATCTCCTCCATCAGATGGCAGTCACTTATTTCAAGCCTCATGAGGTTAGGAAAACTTCCCATCATTGAAGATGAGAATAAGTACTTTAGCCCACCACAACTTTCCACAATCAAGTTTGTCAATTTGTGAACAGAATGTTGATTGTCCTCCCAAATTTTGTTCAAATTGAGTGAGCTCAACTTGAGGGTGTGCAGTGTAGGAAATGCAACCTACATAGAATAAAAAATGTAACTGAAGGCTGTAGTGATGGTTTAAGCCTTTGGATATGCATTGCTGTTCCAAAATCTATACATGTTATATATATTAGCATTTCCTGATGTTGGGTCCGTAATAACATAATATAAAGTTAAAAATAAAAAATTAAAAAAGAAGACGAAGACAGATATTTGTACTTATCAAATTAAGAGAGAAGACAATGCATGGACACTCTTTTGTATCTTGATGAGAAACTTTCAAACTTTATAATGCACACAAGCTATTCCTTCAGTGAGTTTACTAAATAACCCAAGATTGTCGCGGGAATTCCACGTGTTGATTAATACATGCATTATTATTATTATTATTATTATTATTATTTTCCTCAGATTATTTAGACAATTAGAACCTTTTTTCTTCATTTATTTAATTTTTGTTTCCGAAATAAAAAAATATAAAATGATTTAAGAATAAATTAAATTAGAGATTAATTCCTGTTTAACTTATATATTTGTTTGTAATTTTTGAAAAGCTTAGAGTATTTGTTCATTTTCCAATTAAAAATTATAAAGAAAATGTTATGTAATAATATAACAAAGTAACAAATCACATTAAAAAATTATTTCAAAAAACTGTTAATCAAACCTAGGGATGTTCCACCTACAAAGACGGTTTCAACTCAACTCCCAGCCCTGGCAAAGTCATTAACATTACTCTAACAATTTAATTTAATCTACCGATCGACTATATGTATTTAAATTTTTTTTATCGTTTTAGTAATTAAGATGAATTTCATGGGTTTAGGACAGGCAAAAAATGAAAAAAAAAATGTGGTTGTGGGGACAAATTAAACCCTAAAACTATGGGACAAAAAGCATACTTTTCACAGCTTTCAATCATTCTTATATTGGATCCATTTATTTGTGCTTCTTGTTCAAAAAGATAAAAAAAAGTACCTTTTTTTAAAAAATTTTCAAAAAAAAAAATACTTATAGAATTTTTAATATTGTTTGTTTGTACTTCTAAAAAAAATAAAACAAACAATAATCAATTTTTCTATTTTTTTTAAGAAGCAGATATGGAGCTGCCTCTTCCAAAAGCAGAAGCAGTAAAAAAGAGAGAATGTTGCTCCTTAAAATTAGCAACCACTTTCTTTGCACTCAATTACAACATTATCCTTAAAATTTTTTAAAAATACCACTCTCTTCCCACTTTCATGCTCTGTCTCTCTTCATATCTTTAATTGTAATTTTATTAAATAAAATGCTTCTATATTTATCACATTCAAACAATTTAATAAATTCTAATTTTGATAAAAAGTACTTATGCAATTATATCCAACCACTTTCTTCTTAAGAAATACTTTTCTTAGAATCTTAACTAAACTAGTCCATTATTTAATAGAGTTTTACGGAATGGGTTTTTTTTTTTTTTTATCAATTCTACTATTGTATTAAAAGTTAATATCTCACATTAAAGAAAAAATAAAAGTTGTATCACGTAAATTAAAACCATAAAATTTTTATTCATGATATGGAATTACTTTCTGCTTTATTAATTGTTTAATTTGACTCAATGTCATTTTAAAGTTTTGACATTATGTGTTGACACGTTATTGGAAAGTTTGAATTTTAAGTTGTTAGTTAGTTACTATAATAGTCAAATTCATATACTGGTCAAAAAAAAAAAAAAATCAAATGCATCTAATGATGTGGTAAACTTTCTTACAAAAAATTATATTATACGATTTGCAAAATATAAGGTGTAAACTATTTAATTCATAGACATCATGCTCGTAAAATTATGATTAATTCAACATTGCTTCTTCAACATATGATATAAAATATGATTTTGAAACATAATAAAGTACAACTAACTGAGTTTAATTATTATATATTGACAATTTAAAAGAATTTTATATTGTCATTCAATCAAATGCTTGTATTTGTAATACTTTTAAGGTAGTGAGTAATTGAACCAAACTCTTTTGCTAATATAATAATACCTAATCGGATATCTATGCAAAATTTTTTTACATTAATAGGACATATAAATTAAATCCAAACTATATATCCCATTTTGAAAATACTTTATCTTTTAAAAGTTTAGCATGATTTGTTTATAACAAATTAACAACTAGCAACACTGTTTTTTAAAAAAAAAGTATTAACCTAATTTTTTAATAAAAATTGTACAAATTGAAAGTGTTTTAAGAAGTTATTAAATTTTATAAGGACTCGTTTGAATGAGCTTCTCTAAATGATCTTTTTTAAAATAATCTATTTTCAAAAGATTTTTTGAAGAAATAAAAGTTAGTTTGTGTTTGAAATTTGGATGTAATATTAAAATATTTTCCTTTATCATTAAACATCTTTTTTATATTTAAAAACAAAAACGTCTCTTCTAGAAGATAAAAATTGAAGCTTCTCAAAAAAAATTGTTTTTGCGCTTTTTCTAGTGATTATATTTTTATTAGAAAATTTTACCCAAATATACCCAAAAACACATAAAAAGTACTTTTTTATTAAAAAAGATATTTTTTTTATCAAAATAATGACATCCAAACAAATACTAAATATATAGTGTTATAAACTTTTTTTTTTTTTATGGCAAGAATATTCTCAAGCCGATTTTTTTTTTCTTTGGTCAACTAAAATCATGTTCTCACCTGGATGATCTTAAGGGTGCACCTTCCATATTAGTAAGTGTATTTATAAGAATAAACAAATTTTCTTAGTAAATAGCATGCCTAAGGCTAAACCTTTATTTTCCGTGAGCATAAATACTATGTGCTATCTAGTTAAAAAATAAAAATTAAAGAAGTTATATTTTTATCATAAGAGTTAAATTTTATCAATTTAACTATTGAATTATATTGAATTGTGTGAAAATTGAACCTCAATAAAAATATGATCAAATAGTAATTATTTTTATACATTTCAAAGGTATTTATTACGTTGATTTTGAAATATATAAAAATTATAATTTTAGACTAATATGAAATTTTTAAATATGAAGTACTTATAACAAGGACTGTCTGAATCAAATATTTGTAACAATGAATATTTAGTTTAAAACTAAATTTTTTTCACATTTAAATTAACTTAACTTAATTCAATAAAGTATGGAATTAAAATATTTTTAAAAAGAATAGTCTAGTTAAATTATTTTATGCAAAAAAAATTAATATAAATGTACTTATAATTTTATAAAATATAATAACAAAACAAAAGTTCTTCCAATACCCTTATTTTTAAAATGATACCGGTAGCTTTTACTAATTTAGGGATATGATTTAACAACATGTTCTATTTATTTAAAATATAAACATATTTTAAAAAAAAATTGTTATAGAGGCGTGTATAACAAAAAAAATTAGTCACCAATTATTCAGAAGTACCAGTACCCTTGAAGAAAAAATAAGGAAAAGATTATCCAAGAAATCACCAAAAAGAGTCCGTCTTGGTGCGAGCTTGTGCCTGTAAAAATTTACATTTTATCATTTGCATCTAGAAAAGCAGAGAAGCAAAAGAACGTACCTGAGCATTAAAGAAGGGTATAGGAATGTAATTCTCCGACTTTTGATAGTTTCGCCCAGAAGATGTCAACTCATAAGAGAAGAAGCTATGAAGTGTATGCAAATGTTGTAATGTCAAAGAATGCAATGAGAGAAACTCAATCTTTTCAACAGTTTTGTCATTAACTGCACTTGCATAGCTATCTCCAAACACTACGGTCTCCATAAAATTGCATTGATGAACTTCAATCTCTGAAAGTTGGGAAAGTCCTTTAACCACTGAAAAGGAGAGAAGATATTTTAATTGAATACAGTTTTCGACTTTGATGACTCTGAGCTTGGCAAAGGAATCAATTGCAACTGGGCCATGACAGATCTTTTCCATGTTATTTAGACTGTGAATTGTCAGTGTTTCCAAGTTTGGAAAGGAAACTCGAACGTGAGTCCTCTCCATGGTATCAACGAGGTGTTTAATTTTGGCATTATTTTGGATGTGGAGGTGCTTCAGTTGTGGAAATCCTACCCCATTCAATTGATAGAGCACATTCCAAATGCCTTCCACTTCATCCAAATATAAATTCTCTACTCCTTTGATCAATCCTTTGATCCCGTGCTCCAAATGAATGTTGGTACCAAGCTTGAGGTTCAGTGTTTTCAATGTTCCATCTTCAATGTTAGACCATTCCCATACACCTCCAATAACTATTTTATACCTTTCTAACTTATCAAACATCAAATCCCTCGGCAACATCCATGCCTCTTGGATTTGTAATTCTAGGGTTGTCAAGTTTGATAATTGTCGAAGCTCAGCAAGGCTAGCATTTTCGTTTTTACTAGCCGAATCCTCAACCTCCCAATTTATGAAGGTATTGCCCATGTACAACTCCTCCAGTCTGATCAAGCTTGATATGATGTTAGGTGGGATGACTTTGATTCCAGAACTAGTCAAATCTAACATTCTTAGATGAGTCAATTTCCCTATTTCACTCGGCAATTTTATCATCGAAGAATGCATGAGGCTAAGAATTTTTAAATTTTTCAAAGCACCTATTGCATCCATGTTTTCTAAAACACAATGATCCAAACACAATGTTTGAAGGCTAGTTAAGAAACAAAAAGTTGTGGGTAATGAAGCCAAGTTCATGGATGTTAAGTCTAAGACTTCGAGGCTTTCCGTTCCTTCGAAAAAGGAATTAGAGATTTCTACGGAAAGATCACTACTTCCGAAGTAGAAAAACTTTAGACTAGGACAATCTAACCTTTCAGGAAGCTTACTAATATGATGAGAATGACAGGATGTACAGGAATGCAAGATGATCTGGGAGCACCTTCTTGGAATTGCTGGAAATTCTTTCAACTTTTCTCCCTTATTAGTTAGCATGTGTTGATCCCTTGATGCTAAGGAGAGAGCTACTTCACGAACAATGTCATGCATTTTGATCGTTGTGCTTGTGTCATCTTCTAGCAACAAACAAGATGCCTTTAATGCACTTATCATTTTGTGAAGTCTATCTCTGGCATCTTCCATTCTATTTGTGTTGTTGAATATGCCTAGACCCATTCCATATTTGAACAAGTCGGCAACCATTGTCTTTTCTCCAATTGCAGCGCAAAGCAAGAATAACGCTTTAATTTCATTGCCTTTTAGCCTTTTGTAACTTAACTCCAGAGCTGAATAAGTTATCTCCTGCATCTCTTCATTGTCAATTCTTTCCAACTGGTTCAAGGCATCTTTCCACGCATGAATGTCCTGATTTATCAATGACCGTGCCACTGTAACTATGAGAACAGGCAAACCTGCACACTTTTTAGCCACTTGGGATGCAATCTGACGCAGACTAGGCTCTTCATCTACATCACCAGCCATAACTTTGAACAGGCTCCATGTTTCTTCCTCATTTAAAACTTCTAGTCTGAAATGCTTTTTGACCCCCATCTGTCGCAGTAGATCTGAATTTCTTGAAGTCATCAACAATTTGCAACCCTTATGTTCACCCTCAAAAGGAATCCCTACTTTTTCCAAATCAAGTCTCTCCCAGATATCATCCAATATAATAAGGATATTTTTCTCTGTTTTAATTCTCTGGCATAGGCGAGGTGCTCTACCAGCAACAGTTACCTCTTCAAATCGAAGACCCAACTTATCAGCAATCTCCTCTTGAATTGTTTTGACATCTGGAGTTTCGGATACAGCGGCCATAACCACTGCATCAAACAGCTTGTCTTTTTCGGCGATTTGAGAAATTTCTTTCACAAGAGTGGTCTTACCCACACCGCCCAGCCCATAGACTCCAATCATGCTTAGTTTAGGGTCCCTTAGAGCATGGATGATATTCTCCTTAATTGACTTCCTTGAATCAAAACTTTCACAACCCCTTTTGGCAGAGGTTGAGGCTCCATCTAGCGCAGGAAGATAAGCAACTCGATCGAAGTTCCCTCTTCCTTGTACTTCAATTACATGTTTTGCCATTTTTGTATCTTTTCTACCAAGTTGATGCCGTAACACCAAATTAGGAAATGACCATCTAGACCACCCAACCTTTGCACGGCCAGGATCTTTCAGGAGTTGATTTGCCTCTCCGATGACTCCATCTACGTCGTCTAACCAAACTTGCACGCGAGTTTCGATTTCTTTCCCATTCCTTCTTTCTTCCTCAACATGATGCCTGATTTCATCTCTTTTCCTCTCAAGATCATTAACATGATCGGTTAGCTCCTTAAAATTGGCTTCATAGGATATCAAATAACCGACTTGCCTTCCAATAGGTTCCACGGCATACCCTGCTACGTTTTCAGCAACAGAAATGAGGATCCCCATTGTTCTTTTGATTTGAGAGTTGAGACTGGAAGCCAAAGAAGTAATATACTGAATGAGGAAAACACAAGGGAAACATTATCAAGGGAAACACAAAGAGATGCTAAAAGTGCATTACCTTCTCCTTTGGAGTTAGATTGGGAGTACAAGAACAATCAGTATGCTTGAAGATCAGCTAGTTTAGGGCACACTTTTCCCCTGTTACATAAAAAAGTTGTAGCTTACGAAGTGGACGATTTCCAAATGGCAAAAACAGACAGAAGCATAGCAGGAGCAGCAGCAAGAAGTATCAAACAGTTTTAAGTATACAGAGTAACGGAATTAGCTATATCGCTAGTTGGTTCTTCAACAAAGTGATGTTAGATAACTTCTTGAACACCATCTTTTTGAGTTAAAAGGTGACGAATTGAATTGAAAAAAAAATAAACTACGTAACTTTAATATAGTCATAAACGATTTGATTTATAAATAAAATTGTTTGTTTGAAAAGTCTCGTATAATAATTTATTTGATTTAGAAAATTTGTTTCCTTCTAGTTGTGTCCAAACAGAAACAAAAGATCCATGTGGTCCAATAATGGGTCAAAAAAAGTCTCATGAATGGCTACTCTCAATGGACATGCACGGATTTTCGCTCCCCCGAATCAGCATCACCACTTTCAAGTCTATAAATACCTTGCTGTTTCTCAATGTAAAGGTATACTTACTCTTTGCTTTTGGTGAATAAAGGTACACTCACTCTAATTAATCTTTCTAGCAATTGAGATGCTTTACTACTTAAGTACTAGCTAAAGCATTGGAGTAGGACTAGGAAGCTTCCTACCAACCTTTTCCTTGTAGCTAATCAAGAATTTTAGGATCGTGATTAAAGAGTGGGAACTAGGAATCCAAGCCAAGCATAAAGAGCCCATTCCTTTTAGGACACAACATTATTTATTTGTGTTAACTAGTCACTTCTCAAGCTAAATAATATCCAAGACCTTCCACCACCAGTAATGCAAACAGTGACCAACCTGACATAGGAGCCTATAAATAAGGACCCTTGTAGAAACAAGCAAGACTAAACATAACAGTAGATGGAATCCTAAGGCTCCTAAAAAAGTTATAAGAACTCAAATATCATGAAATTCTATGCAAAAGCACATGACAGAAAACCCTTCAGGACACAAAAGTGTTTGATAACATCCTAAAATCCTTTAGAATGTAATTCTGTTTTGATGATCGACAAACTTCACTTACAAATCTCGTGCTACTAATGAATTTCAAGTCACTAAGTTTACCGGTTTGATCTCTATACAAAAGAACATCATATGGCACTGGACAACTAATTGCAAACACTTAAGTATAAAAGGCTTGATATGATCCAAGAATGTCTTTAACCTTCTAAATAAAAATGTTTCAAATGAGATCCCTTTGAATTTTTTCTAAGTTCAAGTGATATAAACAACATTGGCTTCCATGTTTTATGTTTTATTTTTGTTTTCTATGGCTTTATAAGTTTCTTCTAGGTGCTAGGGCAATGTAGTTTGAAAGAACAGTTTTGTGCTCCCACATATTAATTTAATTTTCTTTTTCAATCAATTAAGCAATTGTTAGTATTCTTAATATTTTCATGGATTTGGCAATACCTGATTGATCATTGATCTTAGAAATTGAATTGTAGTTATTAGTTTCAAAAAATTTGACAAGCAATTAAATTGATTAGATTAATATCACATAATGGAAAAATATGGGAAATAAAATGAAATCATATCCTAACACCTATTTTTCATTGATTGTTCTTCCTAATTACTTATTGTTCTATTACTGCCAACTCTATTTGGCTTAGTTGTTGTTGTTAGAAATTGAGACTTTTCTTCATATTTACTAACTAGACTAGTTAATTATGACTAAGCATGTATTTTCTGGTTTAAGCCAAAAAAATATATATTTTCTTCATTAAACCAAAAAAGTTGGTGTGTAGTAGGTGATAATGGGTGAGTTTTAAGGTAGTGGTTGTACTTACGTGATACTAGCCATACTCTTTTGCTTGTAAGAATGTATTTTGCTATGCCCAAATATACTAGATGAATGAATATCAGAAAATTATCATTCCACCCACCATACTACATGTGTTCTCTCCAAAAACACCTTCTCTATTTTTTCTGTTTTGAACTTTTACATGGTATCTACAGCTTTATTGATCTTAAGAGTCGGTGAGTGAGAGAAAACTAGCAAGAAAACCCGTTCAGAAAAAGCCACAAGCACCATTATGGCATCTAACAACAACTCCTTACCTTCACCTCCAGTATTTGCAAGAGAAAATTACCATGTATGGGCTGCAAAGATGAAAACTTATTTAAGAGCTCATGATTTATGGGAGATGGTGGATACTAGAAGCAATCCACCTTCTTTGCCAAACAACCCAACAACAGCTTAGATAAGAAATTGCAATGACGAAATGGCCAAGGAAGGCAGAGCACTTGCCATAAGCAGCCCTACATGATGATATCTTCACCAAGATTCTGAATTTGGAGGATGCAAAAGAGGCCTGGGACTAGCTCAAGGAGGAATTCCAAGGCAGTGAAAAGAGCAAAGAGGATACAGGTTCTAAATTTAAGGAGAGAATTTGAGGCAATCAAAATGAAAGAAGCTGAAATTGTGAAAAAGTTTTTAGATAGACTTTCAAAGATTGTTACTCAAATCATATTGCTAGGTGAGGAGTTGAATGACTAGCGTATTATGGAGAAAATCTTGGTGTGTTTTCTCCAGAGGTTTGAGTCAAAAATCTCCTCTCTTGAAGAAAATAAGGATTTGTCTCAAAGATCACTTGCAGAGCTTAGGAATGCTTTGCAAGCTATTGAACAAAGAAGATCCTTAAGAATGGAAGAAAATGTTGAAGGTGCCTTTGTGGCTAACAACAAAGGAAAAGCTCAAAGCTGTGGTAGTTCTAGGAAAAGACCATTTGGTGGGAAGAAGGAAAAGAAAAGAAAGAGGAAGAAGGTAGTAAAGGAGGAGGCTAGAAAGGAAAATATCCTCCTTGTCCTCATTGTAAGAAGAAAGGCCACTCTGAAAATTTTTGTTGGTTCAGGCTAAGAGTCAAATGCAGAACTTGTAGTCAACTTGGTCATGTAGAGAGGGTTTGCAAAAATAAAGCTAACTAGCAGGGACAGCAAGCCCAAGTTGCTGAACATCAACAACAAACTGAGGAACAGTTGTTTGTTGCCTCTTGCTATTTAGCAAGCAGTAGCAAAGAAGCATGGCCAATAGATAGTGGGCGTACAAATCACATGACGCATGATGATAGCATTTTCAAGGAGCTTGACCAGTCCTACACCTCTAAAGTTACAATTGGCAATGGAGAATGTGTAGATGTCAAAGGGAAAGGAATTTTTGCTGTTGAAAGTCCCTTAGGTACCAAGTTTATTTCAAATGTTTTATTTGTACCTGAGATAAGTCGAAGTCTTTTGAGTGTGGGACACATGCTTGAAAGGCATTATGCTTTAAATTTTGAAGATATGAAATGCACTATATTTGATCCTGCCGGTTGTGAATTAATGACTACCAAAATGAGAGATAAAAGCTTTCCAATAGAATGGAAACAAACTGCTATGCATACTTTTCCAAGTGCACTAGAAGATTTTTCCTTGTGACCCAAAAGGCTTGGCCATTTCAATTACTCAACTTTAAAGGATATGAGTTTGAATAATGTAGTCCAAAATTTACCTACCATTCAAGTTGATGCTAATGTGTATGATGTATGTCAGCGTGGAAAGCAAAATACATTGCTCTTTGCAGATAAAGCAAGCTGGAGAGCCATTGAAAAGTTATAGCTTATACACGCTGATGTGTGTGGTCCAATGAGCACAACATCTTTAAACGACACAAGTATTTCCTGATGTTTATAGATGATTTTACAAGGATGCGTTGGGTATTTTTTTCTGAGGCAAAAATCAGATGTGTTTGCTGCTCTTCATAAGTTCAAGCCCATGGTTGAAAATGAGGCTGGATGTCAAATTAAAAAACTTAGATCAAACAATGGTGTTGAGTATACATCAGGGGAGTTCAAAAATTTTATGAACAATCTGGAATCCAGCATCAATTAACTGTTCCCTACACTCCTCAACAGAATGGAGTGAGTGAAAGGAAGAATAGGTCAGTAATGGAGATGGCTAGGTGTTTGCTTTTTGAAAAAAGCCTTCCTAAAACATTTTGGGTTGAGGCTTTTAATATCTCGTATATCTGTTGAATATGCTGCCCACCAAAGCCTTGAAAGGAAAAACCCTTTGAGGCATGGTATGGAGTGAAGCCTTCATTGGAACATATCAAGATATTTGGTTGTGTTACACTTTTGTTCCAGAAGTGAAAAGAGGCAAACTAGATCAAAAGGCAGAAGTTGGAATCTTTCTGGAGCAGTAACTCTAAAGGTTGTAGGATATATAATCCATTGATAGAGAAAATTCTTATTAGCAGAAATGTCAAGTTTGATGAGTTTTCTAAATGGAATTGTGAGAAATTTCAAGTATAAGCCTCAAGTAAAGGAAAACTTGGAGAAGATAATCTCCAAAAATAGAATTTTGAAGATGAAGAAAATTATGATAATGACAATGAAATTCCAGTTAGAGGCACTAGAACTTTGGAAGAAATTTATGAATGGTGCAACGTAGTTGTACTGGAGCCTACAAGTTATGCTGAAGGTGTTGTTAAAGAAGGGTGGAGAATTGCTATGCAAGAGGAGATGAAAATGATAGAGAAAAATAGAACTTGGCAGCTAGTAGATAGGCCAAGTAATCAAAAAGTAATTGGTGTTAAATGGCTTTATAGAACCAAGCTGAATCCAAATGATTCTGTAAATAAACTCAAGACAAGGTTAGTGGTCAAAGGCTATTTTCAGCAGCATGATGTTGATTTTTCAAACACTTTTGCTCCTGTGGCAAGACATAATACTATTAGATTGTTGGTAGCTTTGGCAGCAAAATTAGGCTAGAAAATTTATCATTTTGATGTGAAATCAGCTTTCTTAAATGGACTGTTGCAGGAAGAAATTTTTGTCGAATAGCCTAAAGGTTTTCAAGTTCCAAGAAAGATAAAGTTTACAAGCTCCTTAAAGCTCGCTATGGTTTGCATAGCAGAATTGATGGCTATCTTATGCAACAAGGTTTCAACAGATGTGAAAATGAAGCTACATTGTATGTGAAGAAATCAAAAACTAAAGTGCAACTCATTATGTCCTTGTATGTTGATGATTTATTGGTCATAGGTAGTGATTCAAGTTCTCTAAAGCAATTTAAGCGGGATATAGAGAATGAGTTTGAAATGAATGATTTGGGAGAAATGAAATACTTCCTTGGTATCGAGATTCCCCAATCTAATGCAAGAATCTTCATTTCACAAAAAAAAAAATGTTTTGGAGATCTTAAAGAAATTTCACACAGAGAAATGAAAGCCTATGGCCACACTGTTAGTTGTGAATGAAAAATTATCAAGGATTAATGGTGATAGCAGGGTAGATGCTTCTGTTTATAGAAGCTTGATTGGAAGCTTATTGTACTTTCAACTACCAAACTAGATCTAATGTTTCCTGCAAGTCAGCTGTCTAGATTTATACAATCTCCTTTTCAAACTCATTTTGGCATAGCAAAACATGTACTTAGATATACTAAGGGTATTATTGATTATGGCTTGTGGTTTTTGAAAAATGAAAGTGGAAAGCTTCAAGGATATGCAGATAGTGATTGGGCAAGTTGTTTAGATGATTGCAAGAGTACTTTTGGTTATGTTTTCTCATTTGGCAGTGGTGTGTTCTCATGGAATCCAAAGAAGCAGGATGTGGTGGCCAATACTTTGCTGAAGCTGAGTATATTTCAACTGCAACAGTAGCAAATCAAGCTATGTAGCTTAGAAAGATTTTAACAGATGTGGGGCAAGTTCAAGATGAAGCTACGGGTGGATACCAAGTCAGTTATTGCCATAACAAAGAATCCTATTCAACATGGAAGAACCACACACATCACTATGAAGTATCATGCTATCAGAGAGGCAGAGAAGTCAAATGAAGTTAATCTATTCCATTGTAGCTCTGAGAACCAGACTATAGATATCATGATCAAAGCATTTTCTAAGGGTAAGTTTGAACTATTGAGATCAAGACTTGGTGTATTGAAGAAAACTCTCAAGGAAGAGTGATAGAAATTGAGACTTTCCTTGATATTTACTAACTAGACTAGTTAATTATGACTAAGCTTGTACTTTTTGGTTTAAACCAGAAAAGTATATATTTTTTGCATTAAACCAAAAAAGTTGGTGTATAGCAGGTGGTAATGGGTGATGATTCATGTTTTAAGGTAGTGTTTGTAACTAGATGGTACTAGCCATACTCTTTTGTTTGTAAGAATGTATTTGCTATGCCCAAATATACTAGATGAATGAATATTAGAAAATGATCATTCCACCCACCATATTAACTGTGCTTTCTCCAAAAAACCTTCTGTGGTTTTTCTGTTTTGAACTTTTACAATTGTTAATTCTAGTTTTCCACTTTGTTTGCTAACCCAAATAGTATTTGTCCTAGACAAGCTGATACTTAGTTGTAACCTACGTGGAAACAACATTCCTTACTCAACTCTATTACTTTGACTAGATACACTTGTCGAAGCTAATTTTATAAATTCGTTAACAAATTTTTGACACTATTGCCAACGATTGTTGATCAGTATCATTAGTAGTTTGATTTTGCTAATATGGGTATTCAATTTTTATTTTAAAAAAAGAAAAAAATTATTATTTTATTTATCTTTCAACACCCTCTATAATGTTCTGTTTTGCTCTTAACTCTTACTTAAGCAAGGTAATGCTCTATTTGTTATGTAGAGAGCGTTAACTAAATAGCTTTCTAAGTCCACAAAACAGATAAGGTAAATGCAAATTGAAGTTGTAAATCATCCTCCATTGGTGTGTAACATCTCTTGGGATACTCAAAGGAATATGTGACCACCGCCACTAGCTCATCCTTATCAACAATAGGCTCCTACTCAAGAGAAGGAAGCTCATTGGGAGTCAGCCATAAAAAGCATGCTCAACAAACTTCCAAATTTGTTGTTGAAAGAAGGGTGTTCTGAGCGAGTTTTAAGAATCAAGAGGCAATCATCTAGAATTTAGAGGCACAGGTTGGTTAAGTCCCCGTGCAATTTTCTCAAATATGATAGGTAGCTCTACCAATCACACTATGCTAACCCCAAATGAGTCATGTAATATTGTTACTTTTAGGGATAAAAGAGTAATGGAACAAGATGAGAGTAGTAGAATAAGAAAGGAAATAAATAGAAAGTTAGAGTTGTGTAACAACCTTTGAAACATTCCTTAGCTCTTTGAAACTATGTTGAAACTGGTATAAGTGCCATCATACCACTTCCTAGAAGTATAGTGGCTAAAAAACATTTTTGTAATCACTTTTATTTCTAATAGTTTGTATAGAGATTGTCACTTGATTTTAAAGAGAGTTAATGTTGAAATTTTGCATATAAATTTTTTAAAAATAAAAATGCAATAAAAATTCTTGTATAAATATCAATAAAGGAAAAGCTTTATATATTTTGATTGGGATTTATGCTAAATCTAATTTGTATTCATAACAATGGAAATCTATATTTAAATTTGTATAATTCGTTTTTACATGTACTTTTATAGAAAAAATTCATTGAAGGTAAGTATCAAAAGAAATCATATAAAAAGAGTAAGTTCTATGTTCTAATAGTGTACTGTTTAGTAAAAAAAAAAAAAAAGTGTATAGCTTAAGTTCTTTTTCCCTAAAAGTTCAATGCCTATGCTTTACATCTAAAAGGCCTAATGTGTGCTAGGATTTTCGTCTTATTCTTGAGTGCAGCGCTAGCGTATGTTGAAGGATGCTGTCTCACAAATATGAGATAATCTTCCCCAACATCTATGGAAGGGAATAGGGCTTAGTTGCATTTCGTAACATGTGCAATGGTGGTGCTTGTTTCATCTCTAGAGTGTTGCGTGCTGTAACACCCTTCCAAGTATAGTACTATGCTTAAGTCATAGCACCACACTCAAGAGTTGTTACTATTGCCTGAGCGGACCTTATTTCACAGCAACTTCAGCCGTCTTCGAAATCTTTCCAACTATCTGGAGATAACACAGAAAATAGGAGTGAGAATTATAAATTCTCAGTAGGATTCATTCACTATCACACATAATGTCATTGTTGTCATCTCCAGTTGCTTCGGTTTATTATGAAAAGGTGAAGATGTTATACAAGCTGTTTAAATTTTATAGTTCAAAAATATACTGTCCGAAGCAAAGTTTATTTTATTCATACACTTGTAATTTGGGCAAGCCAGTACAAAATCAATTCATGAATTATATTATGAATAATAACTGAAACATGTTAACTTATAATAGTATCAATATACTGAAAACATAAAATCTGTACACACCTTTACATGTATTTGTATTTTATGTAGAATACACATATCTTTCCTTTATCTTTCTTTACTTGTCACACATATCCCAGAGTACGATCGCCATGTCATACTCCATCGGGGTGTGATCACCATGTCACACTCCTTAAGGATAGGTCCATCCTACCACGTCCCAGAGTATGATCGCCATGTCATACTCCATCGGGATGTGATCGCCATGTCACATTCCTTAGGGTGTGGAGTCATCATGCCATATTCCAGAGTACAATCGCCATGTCGTACCCTATCAGAGCATGATCGCCATGTCACGATCCTTAGGAATATGGGACCTTCATCATATCCTTTATCATGAATTTTCGGTACTTACACTAGCTGGGTCATGCCATGCCTCATGTAAGCCCTTTCCCCCTATACTCACACTAGCTGGGTCAATGCCATGCCTCATGTGAGTGGGATGCTTGCATATGCTTTAATCTTTAGTCTTTAGTCTTTACTGCCCTTGGGTAGTCTGATCTAGGAGTGAGCTCGTCAGCTCAACTCGTGACCGTCGTCACACGAACTAACCCACAAGGGGACCCACGTGCCTCTAGTCTTGGAGGGATCTCATTTTCGTTACGTGCCTCTAAATTGAAGGGATCTCTTCTGGTCACGTGCCTCAATAGAGGGATCTCAGCAGACCACGTGTCTCCAGGGTAGAGGGATCTCATAGTTTTAGCTGCCTTCACAGGGAGGGATTCAAGTGCAACTGCCTCCAAGTGAAGGGACCCAATCTTATCTCATTTAGCTGCTTTCACAAGGAGGGATCTCATAACTACCTCCAGGTGAAGGGACCCATATTGAATATATTCATATGCTTTCATTATCATACATAATCATGCATAGGCATGCTGAATGCATTCATACATATACTTTGCCATTTACTTTCATATATCCTTGCATATAAAACTTCATATTTATAACTTAAAATTTCATAACACAAGCTATTATAACTTTATATAATTCTGCCGAAAATTCGGCAGCATAACGGAACATGTCCGCTTCTCCATGAATAGTGCCAGGCTACCAGTAAAACCAATCAGGCAAAAGTTCAACACAGAGTAGCAAACATATCACAATAATGTCAATCATGTAGGGATTGAACCCTTATATATCATATTAATATCAATCATGTAGAGATTAAACCCTTATATTCAATTCTGCTCATTATATCAATTCTGCCCGATTTTTAGAAATGAAGCCCTAAATTCATTTTAGCTTATTTAGACCTGAATTTTGGATATGTTGAAGTGTTATATGTCTATTTTCTAACCTCTTTGGTCCCATCTAATTTTGATAAGCATAACTCAAGTTATTTAGGTTTTATTCGAGCCTGCCCTGTAGCTAGCCAGAATTACACTCTTAAAAGTAAAAATCCAGTAAAAATTGAAAGCTGGCTCAAATCATACGAAATTGGTCTCATATTAAAGCTAACAAAACGAAGTTTCATTTACAAAAAGTTCCATTCCATTTGACTTAGTAGACCTCGAGTTATAAGCCTCGAAATCTGACCTTCCTGAACTACCCTGTTTTGGCCTAGTTTGGACATAGGGCAATTTTCTTGGATCATTGGGAGCAAACGGGACCTTATCTAATATTAAAATTTTTATAGAACATTCTCCTATGTGTAAGCTTTCTAAAAAAGTTAGTTTCATTTATTTCCAAGTAGTATAGGGCGAGTTCTATCCTGAACAACCCAGTCTGCCCAGAATCAAAGTCAAAAACCTAGGTCGAAATCCAAAAATTCATAACTCTCTCAATACTAATCCAAAAGCCTTATATGATATATGTATGGAAAGCTCTAGATGTCTAGTTTTATATAAAAATGGTTTCATTGAATTTAATCGGTAGTAGGAGGAGCCGTACACTCCGCCGTATAGACTGCCGAGGGTGTTTGGTTCTTCAACCCTTCAGCTCTTCCTATTTTCATTCTTTCTTGCTTCCAATTCTATTTTAACCAAACAAATAGCCAATAACCAGCCATATATTGTCATAATCACTCAATTAATAGATCAAAAACTGAGAGAACAAACCACCACCAGCCACCCAAGTTTAGAGAATCAAGACAAGAATTAAACCCGTACCTTTATTTTGATGTCACAACTAGCTAGTCTTGAGTTCTAGTGAAGGATTTGGATGCAAGAAGCTTGAGGGAGGCTGAAAGTGGAAGAATGATATGAAGAGAATGAAGAAAAGAGGAAAGGAAGGCTACTGGAAGAGGGAGCTCAAAAATTGGGTGGAGAAAGAAGGAAAAAAAATCTGATTTAATGATGATGATAGTTGGCTTCTTCTAAGGTGATTGGTTGGAGTACAAGAGGCTGAAATTCAGCCAAGCTTCCTCCTTTTTTGTGGCCTTATTTGCGCCACTTTTAGGGGTTAAGTGGCTGAGTTCTCAGCCACTTAAAGTAAGGTTAATGAGTTGAAATTCTATTGGTTCGGTTCCGACAGTTTAAAATACCGTAATCTTGCCGATTTCCTTTAAATCGGTAAATCGGTTTTGAAGAAATTTGTGAAACTTTATATGTTTCTATTCTAATTATTTCTAATCCTAGTATCTCTAATTAACACTTAATTAGCTCCTAATTAATCTCTAATTAATTTCTAATTAGTTTTACTTATCCACTAAAATCAAATTAATTAATTAAAGGTGTAAATTAATCGTTTTGCAAGTTGATGGCCTTTCTATTTTCTGTTTTTCATGGCTAATGGCATCTTCGTAATTATGGGCAAGTCTAGGGGAATCCCACGTCATTTCACGTGTGGATACCTCCGTGGCTTAATCAGCTGAGGTTTAGGTTTCTACGTTTTCGCTACGCGATTCTGCTTCGTTTAAAACCTTATTCTGCTAATCCAATTGATATAAGGATCTAAAGGTCATTTTCTAAAAAGTTCAGGGACAAGGTTATAAATAATAAAAGTTTATTTTTATTATTTCTTATTACCTTATCTGGGGATGTTACACGTGCACTTGCCGATTGGGCGAGGAGCATCAGGGGATTTCATTGTTGTAATGATGAAGTGAGATCATCGATCAGGGGACACACGACAAGAGGATTTCATCTTTGTGATATAGCAGTGCTAGTATCGATTGGGTGAGGTGCGACAAAGGGATATCATCTTTGAATTAGTGTAGCGTAAAAATCGATTAAGGGAGACACAGTAAGGGAATGGCCGACAAGTTGATTATGCAGTGCAAAAATCTCAATCTGTTAGGGGAAGAGGCCATAGTGGTCATATGTAAAGAAGATGGAGGAAGTTTATCAATAGCATGGAAAAAGCTTTTGTTGATGGGTTTTCTCCTTTTGATACACTCTTTCAACATCATAGCCTTTGGAAGAACCATGTAGAAAATTTGGAGGTGCATGAAAGGGATGTAGTTTAAGAGGATAGGTGATAATTTGATTCTATTTGAGATGTTCTCCACAAAGGATCATTAGAGAATCCTAGACGGAAGGCCATGGGTTTTTGACAAACACTTACTGATCCTGAATGAATATAATGGATCCTTGCTCCCATCTAATATCAGATTTATTGAGTCACACTTCTTGACTAGCATTCTGGATTTCTCACTAAGTGCAATGACGGAAGTAATGGGAAGAGGCATTGGCAGAGCAAAATAGTTACATAAAGACAAATGTAGATGGAAAGGGGTTTTCAAGAAACATAGAGTTACGTGTTAGAGTGGATGCTGATATTCAAATCCCCATGAGAAGGGGAGTAATGTTGAAACTAAACCATCAAAAGCAACTTCAGTGGTATGATGTCCAGTATAATAGACTTCCTAACTTTCATTACAATTGTGGGAGGTTGGGGCATGTTATGGATGACTGCAACTATGAATAACAACAGAGGGATGGGAATGAAAATTTGCAATTCGGCGAATAGTGGCATTTGAGAATAGATAGGGAGTTTGTCTAACCACAACATTCATCATCTCAAATAAAGCAATTTAGTGATGATCAAAGAGAGAAGAACAACATAGAGTTCTCACCCCAACAAGAAGACACAAGTCCCACAAGGGGTAGTAGTTCCCTTAAGAAAAGTTTTCTAAATGGGACACAGAGGAAGAACTAAGGGACACAATGTAGTGCATGAGCAAACAAGGAGCAGGCATAGCAAAATAAGGGAGGGATTGGAAAATTTCACAAAGGATCGGTGAAAAGAAAGAAGGGGTAAATTCACAAGGGAGATGATTTCAAGTGTTAGCAAAACGTAATATAGATACCTTTGTAGAACAAAATGCAAACATAGCTATGTATGAGACTTTGGTGAGATAAGAAAAGTGTAGATAGTCTAGGGAAAGCAAGGAAGAAGACAAAGCGACCTCGCTAGGAGCTATGAAAATCATAGCTTAAAACTACCAAGGCCTTGGAAACCCTGAGGAAATTCCAGCTCTCTACCTCTTATGGAAGCAACATAGTCCGATGTGGTTTTCTTATCAGAAACCAAACTATCATCATCTAAGTTTGAGGTGATAAAGAGGAAGGTTGGTTTCAGCTTCGGTTATGGATTGGGTAATGATGGAAGGAGTTGAGGGATTAGGATTATCTGGAGAACTGATGGAATTGAAAATAGTAAAATATAATAATAACTTCATAGATATTTTCATTAGAGAAGAGAATGGTGAATAGTGGTGGAAATTCATAGGGTCATAGGGCTTCTATATTTAGAGATAGAAGCAGGATATGTAATATGTTAAAAGAATTGAAAGCAGATGAAATTATACCATGGCTAATGGGTGGCAATATGAATGAAATCCTAGAAACAAATTACAAGCTTGGGGGGACAAATGAGAGTAAAACAGTAAATAAGGAATTTCACAGAAATGACCGATGAATGTGCTTTAGCGGATTTGGGCTACAAAGGTTATAGCTTTACACGGTCGAATGGACCAAGGAGGAAGGCAAAACATTCAGGTTCGACTTGATAGATTCCCGGCAAAATAATGCTTGGAAGAGCAAATGGTTTTCAGCCCTATTTCATCACTTGATGTATTCGCAATTGGATTATATTTGAACCTTATAAGAATTAGAACTAGTAGGGATAATAGAAGAGGAGTGTAAGGTGGAAAGACCATTCTGATTTAAGAAAATGTGGCTTAGGGATTCTAATTGTGATAAATTGATTCAAGGTGCATGGAGGGGAACTAAGGAAAGTTTGGGTTTGATAGATACAACAAATCGAATTGCAACTGTTAGAGACACTTTGAAGGGTTAGAATAAGACCATTTTTTACCACGTAGGGAAGCAAATTGAGCGACTTCAGAAATAAATCCAAGTATTGCAAGAAAGTCCCCAAATATATGGGAACATAGCATAACTGCGAGCCAGAAAGGAAGACTTAGGGGAAATCTTGCAACGAAGAAGAAATGATGTTGAAGCAAATATCAAGGGTTGAGTGGTTGTAGGAAGGGAATTTGAATGCAACGTTTTTCCGTGAGTGAGCATCAATGAGAGGCATAGTTATCAATAGCGCACGATCACGCCACTATTGCGCCGTTGCGATACGAAGCGAGGGTCTACCGCTATGGAGTGCAAGGAGAGTCGCGGCTATCGTCGTGCGAAAGACGGTTCTAACCCTGTGTTTGGGCTGTTCTGCATGTTCTGAAGGGGCTGGAAGGTCATTTCATCCTTCCCTCCTTCCATTCTTCAATCTGCCCTTCGATCTTAGGGCTTTTCTCTTCATCTTTGCTTTGTCCTTCACTCCTTCTCACTCAATCCTCTCTTCTATCACCCCCTCACTCTCTGGTGAGCCTTCAACCTCTAGCGGCTGCAATAATGGTGGCAGCAGTGTTGGTCGTGGTTCTCCTTGTTCTTCCTCAGGTTGGTCTTCCTTCTTCCTCTCTCTCTTCTATGTTCTATCTTCTATTTGCTATTGGTCTCTTCAATCTTCTATCTTGCTATTGGTCTCCCACTCTCCCTTTTGTTCACTATTTTTCTTTTCTTTTTTTTTTTTTTAACTTTCCTTAGTTTTCTGGAGAGAACAATGTGGTGGAGGAGGAAGATGATGATGATGATGAATGATTTGTAGAATGTTTTGTTAGTTTTAGAGAGTAGAGACTTAGATTTAATTAAGATTTGTTTTTGGCTTTTATATTTTGTTGTTCTTATACTACTTGATGGTGCTATTTTTTTTATTTTGCTGCCTTTAGAACTTGATGTTTATGTATTGGATTGATGGTGATTGCATGTTTTTAGACTATGAAATGGATTGTGAATTTTCATCATTGATGTGAATGAGTTTACTTGTGAATGATTTCTTATTTTTGAAGATTTATGTATGTTATATAATTTGCATGATAATTATATATGCTTTTATCAAATAGCGGCCGAAACGCTATCCACTATCCGCTATCCCACTATAGAGTTTTTGGGGTTAGCTGCTATGCGTCGCTATCCGCATTTGACAACTATGATGAGAAGAAAATAGAATATAATTAAAAAAGTTAAAGGATGCACAAGGAATGGCAACAAGAAAGGAGGAAAATAAAGGAGATGATGAACTCCTATTTCATGAGCCTGTTTGAATCAATTAGGTCTAATAGAATTGGTGAAGCACTAGACAACATGGAAAGTAAGGTGTCTCAAGAATTTAATGATTTCTTGGACTTTCCATTTGCAAAGGGAGAAATTAAAGAGGCTTTTTTTTAAAATGAATGCAACCAAAGCTCCTAGCTTGGAGGGAATGCCGGTGTTATTCTATCAAAGATATTGGTCACTTATTAGGAACAAGAATTTAGAAGCATTGCTAGAGGTGTTTGAATAGTGAGGCAACATTAGGAAAGATAAAGGAGACTTATGTTAATTTTGAATATTAAGGACTTGGAGCAAGTTCAAGTTTCTCACATCAGACCAATTTGATTATGCAATGCTCTACACAAAACCATAGTACTTGCTAATCATTTAAAGGTCAGTTAGTTCACCATCCCTCACTTCTAAAACTTAAGAGTGCATTTGTACAAAATTGTCAGATATCGGATATGTTCTAATTGCAAATGCAAGCTGATCCATGCTTTAAGACACATGAGGACTAGAAATGAGAGGTATGTGACCTTAAAAACTGACATAAGCAAGGCTTATGATAAAGTGAAGTGAAAATTTTAGGAGGCAATGCTGGGGAAGATAAGATTTATTATTAGATGGATTTCTTTCCTAAAAGGACCACCCAACTCCAACTTATCCTATGCATGGAAAGATATTCCGAAAATGAAAACTATCCCCCAAAAAGAAGTGTTATGGAGAATTGGAGACAACATTAGTACTATGATATGGGAGGATCCATCGGTGACTGAGCTAGACTAATTTAGAGTTTAAAACTCTAATTTAGCTGCTTCATCTTTAGTATATGTCTCCCAATTTCTGCTCTATGATCCTATGAGATGGACTCTCAATTAATAGCATAGTTATTCTGTAAGACAAAGATGGAAAGGATTGCAAATATCCTTTTTATGAGCCAAGCTCATGACCATGTGATATGTTGGTTATTTGACTTGAAAGGGCACTTCTCAATACGCAGTGCCTACAAAGCAGCTTGGGAAAGCAAGGTCCGAGAGCGGAGTAAGTATCAAGCAGTTTGGTATCTGAATTACCAAGGTTTCTCGCAAATAAAGAATTTATGGAAGAAGACATGGAAGTTGGACACTCCACCAGTGGAAAGCCTATGCTATTTATGCAATTAAGCAAAGGAATTAGTGGAGTATCTTTTCCTCTCATGCCATTTTGTGTGCAATGCATACCTAGTGCTGAATGCGTTGCACAGGAGGAGAGATTTGGAGTGGTTCAGTAAAATAGCATCCCTATTTCAAAGATGGCAAGGAAAGAAACCAAAGCCATCAACCCAAATTGCTAACTCTACAAGGATTTCTTTGGAAGCCTTCTATTGAGCAACATTGGATAGGGGGAGAAGCAAACCTAGGACATCCCAAAATTCTGCACCAAGCCACCATACAATTTCTACAAGATAAATATGGATACAGCAACTCTCGAAGATGAGGAAGCAGCAAGGATTGGGGTTGTAATTATGGGGATTAAGAGTAGCTCATTGCAGGAAGAATGCTAAACCCAATGGGGTTCGGGATCTGCATAAAGCTGAGTTCGTTTGCAGCTAAAGTGGGCCTCCTTTTTGCATAAGATGTAGGTAGGAATGTTATTCTAGAAGATGATGCTACAATGATGTTCCAAGGACTAGAAAATCATGAAGGAGATTGTTTTCATAATGGAGCAATCATATAGGACATCCTTCTCTATGTTGCTTAGTTTCTTACATTTAGAAGTAATTATGTTTAGAGATTGTAGAAAAGTAGTAGATTTCCTAGCCAAATTTGTGAAAAATTATACATGGAACATTTACGCTGTAGGTATGAGCATATTTTGGATCGTGGTTCTTTTGCGATTTGGACCGCTATGGTATGCCACCTGAATCACAATGAGAGACAGTTGGCAGCCACAGAAGATTGAAATGGATGCAATGAGACAAGGAGACGGATGATAGTGAGAAGAGAGAGAGAGAGAGAGATTGGCAGCAGCATGGAAGATTGAGATGGGTACAATAAGAAGGGAGCGACGGACGACGGTAATTGAGTAGATGCAGAGACAGAGATGACAATAGATAGAGATGTAGGAAATAGGAAAGGGAGTGGCATCAAAAAAAAAAAAAACTAATGGGCCTTTTGAGCAGTGAAGTCCATAACTTTGTTTTTTAAACTTTTGTCAAAACCCACATTTTCATCATACCAAAAAAAAAACCCCCACATTTTCATATTAATTAAGTTAAAAAATTGAAGAAAAGATAAATATTTAAATGGACTATAGATTTTTGAACATTTTAGCATATTGTGTTCTTTATTTATAAGTTTTTAATTATACACTTATTAAATAAGATAAAATTATTAATTTCTCTCATATTAATTTTTATATAATTTTTAATTTATAATTTTTTAACAAATTTATATTAAAAGTATTTTAATTCAGTATTAAAGCATATGAAAATATACCAATCAATAAATTAAAGCGTACTATAGCATATCAAACAAGTATACCTCCAAGGTACCATACATTAGGCAAGGTAATGTGCTACATACTCATACCTGTATCAAAGAGTATTGCTCTAGGTAAACTATGGATTCACCTGATATTTTATTCCTAGTTTAGCCTTCTTCTTTTATGGATTACATAGACAGTAGTAAAGTTTGAATCAGGACCTCAAACAAATTATTTAAATCTCTAACTGCTAATTTACTACTAGCGGCTTTTTCCTTAGTTTAGACTTTGATATTTCAAATTAATAAGATGAACTTTTCAGGTCAGAAAAAAAAAAAAAAAATCGTTTTATCCCTAACAAAGTTGAAACTCACTAAAGTGGGCAATTTCAAAAAGGACAAAAAACAATAGCTGCACTAAACGAAAGTATTGAAGAGCATAGTTCTCTTGCTGATATTAACAAAGCAACTGAGCTACTTCACCTGTTGTTTCGACTCTAAGCGGAACGGGGTTTGTTGAAGGTGTTTCAACCAATAGAGTGATGTATGAACGTTGAAGTAAAGTCAAACAACCTGCCAAAAAAATAAAAAAGAAACATTGCCATCGTTCTGCCAAATTGATAAATTAAAGGACAGACAGAGAATTTGATGGTGTTTACTCTCTCTCGAGCCTATCCACCTCTAGATCCATATAAGGTAATGTTTGGTATATTATCTATTAAGATTATCGGTAATATAGATTATTACGTAGAAAGAGTATCATATTTTAAATTGTTGGTAATGTTAAAAACAATGTTTGATATGCATAGGTAATTTAAGTGATAATTCATATTATTCTATTTCGTATATCAAAAAGATTATTAGGTAATATATATATTAAATTAATATAATATTAATAAGAATAAAAAAATTTAATTATTAATTGTGATTATAATAGTTAATTTTATTAATAATTATTATTAAAAAATAATTAATATTATTAATAATTATTATTTAATAATAATTAATATGATTTTTAATTATTTTTTTATTTAATAATAACTAATCATGATAATATTAACAATAATAATATATATTTTTGATAATAATAAATTAATATTATTTTTAATAATAACAATAATAACAACAACAATAATGATGATAACAATAATGGAAGGATTGTTATATTAGTGGTAATTTATATTACCACCTTTCAACAGAGCAATCCACATTACCACATTAGTGGTAATTCACATAATCTTGAAAATCTGGATTGTCAATAATGTTGCCCATCCAAAAAAGATAAATGTTGTGGACTCAAGTAATTTAATCAAACATTACTAATAACCCATATGAATTACCCCATACCAAACGATACTTAAGTGTGTCAAATGAGACTAACATTGTGTGACACACTCATGGGTTATTTGGAAAGCCTGAAATTGAATTCATTTAAGAAATTGAATTCAATTTTTTGGTTTAAAACTAACTAATAGCATAGAATTAAAATACAAAGAGAATTTAATTTTTTAAAAATGTCGAATAGTAAATCAAACCAACGTATGTCTGATTTGTAATTCCTAACCTGATGGATTTAACGTTAAAAATTAATATATCGAAAATACCTTTAACCCTATCTAATATCTACTCTCTTTCTCTTTTTTCTAATATCTAATAAAAGGTAAAATAATCAAGATTAAGAATTCAATTCATTTTCATATACATTCCAAACACTATAACTAAATTCAATTATATAATTTACTAGTTTATTCCAAATATGAAAATTCAAATCATAACACAATTAAATTCAATAGATAATAGAATTAAATTTAATTCTATCTTATTTTTTCATTCCAAAACAACCTATTAATGAGTAGCGACTAACAATTAGAATAGAAAGCTTATTGTTCCCTTCATGCCTGACTATTCATAGTTCGCCACTTGAAAAATAACTATTTGAAATTAAAAAAAAAATAAGGCAATTATTTATTATATGTATATTATCTTTTAAAAAGATTAATTTATATATACTAAATATACTATCTATTAATAGAATTATAAAACAACATTTATTTTTTTAAAATTTTTCTTTCTACTATATTACATAACTCTTCCCTCTACCCAATCACATCATATTTTTCTCTTTATCATCTATGATCCTTAATTTATTCAAAATTTTCAAAAAATAATAAGCAAATATTTACAGTAAAATCATGTAAAAACATAGGTTTCAAATAAATGTTTAACATCAAATATCTCAATGAAAATTTAATATTCAATCATTAATAAAAAAAAAAGTACATAATATTACTCATAATAACAAGTGAATGTCACATAAAATAAAAAAAAGTGCATGCCAAAAGCTAATATTTCTTATTTGATATTAATAAATCACAATAAGCCTTTATAAAAATTAAAGAACAAGTGATCATACGATTTGTCTGTATAATCTCCTGTAAATTATTTTTCTGTTGAGTTTAAAAGAACATTTGCCTACCTTCCAATTGACAGCAAGAGTTATTTTTTAAAAAATTCCTTTTCAATAAGAATTATTTAAAAAAATAAAAAACAAAAGATGATATTATGAGTGGCATTATATATTTTTTATTAATTATTAAATGCTAAATTTTTATTGAGATATCTTGATATTAAACATTTATTCAAAACCTATGTTCTTATATGAATTTTGCTATAAATATTTACATTTTCTAGAAATTTTGAATAATATAAAAATATAAATATATTACGAAATATATGGTAGTTTTAAAAAAATTCTAACACAATGGAATAGAGGGAAAAATGATGCAATGAAATAAAAGGAAGAGTTTTTTTTTAAAAAAAAAGTGAAAGCAATTGATATTAAATAAGAGTGTATATAGATAAATAATAGTATATCTAATTAAAATTTATTTTAATAAAATTAATTAATTTAAGTGAAAATAATTTGAAAAGTTAAAATTATAAATTAATAATAAAAAGTATAGATAAACAGAACGGAGTATCAATAACTTCATCTAACATTTTTCTTCTTCCCAAGGCATTCAAGAGATTTCCAAAAATAACTGCGGGAAGAGAAACAAATGCGCACCTTGTTGCTCGGGAAAGTCCAACACTTCAAATGGAGCGAATACTAGTGCTGCAACCTGATAAACAAGAAACCAACTCTTTTTTTTTTTTTAAAAGCAGTGATAGATAATTAAATATGATTAATATACAGAAACAAGGAACCTCGAAAGCAAAGACGACCCAAGCCAAAGGGAAAACAATATGCGAGATTTTCTTGTACTTTGGCTTTGAAAATGCAAGATTTTCTCTTTTTTTTTTTTTTTTTTTTTTGGGTCTTTGGGATTGATAAGCTGAAGAACGATAAACTCTTAACAGGAAACGAAACAAAGAATGCAAAGGGCAAATTTTACGACTCAAACCAAAAGAAAAGCAACCTGCAAGACTTCTTTTCCTTTTTTCCTTTTCTTTTTTTTTGGGATTTTGGGTTGTGGGTGCTGACAAACAACAATAAGATGAACAGAAACAAAAAACTTAATTAAAAGGCAAAAAATGAAGACGGAAGACAAAAACTGAAAGGAAAACAATCGGCTGCACACTTTTTCTTCGGAGCAATACTTCAAATGAAGAGAGTGAATACTAGAGCTACAACCTGATGATAGTCACGAAATATGAAACCAACTCTCTTCTTTTTTTGTTTTTTGCTTTTTTTTTTTTTTTTTTGGGGAGGTGTTAAAAGAACTGAAAAATAGTTAAATATGACCGATAGAAACAAGGAATCTGGAAGGCAAAGAAGCCCAGAACCAAAAGGAAAACAATATGCAAGATTTCTTCTATTTTGGTTTTGAAAATGCAAGATTTTCTCTTTTTTAAGGATTTTTTTTTCTTTTTTTTTTTTTTTGGCTTTTGGGTTTTATGAGCTGAACAACGATAGACTCTAACAGGGAAACGAAATATAGAATGTGAAAGACACAAATTTTACGACTCAAACCAAAAGAATAACAACCTGCAGGATTTTTTCCTTTTTTTGGGATTTTGGGTTGTAAGAGCTGAAAAACAACAAACAATAAGTGGAACAGAATTACAGAAACAAGGAACTTAGAAGGATAATATGAAGACTGAAGACAGAAACAGAAAGGAAAACAACTAGCAGCACACTTTTTTTTTTTTTTTTTTTTTAACGTTTCGAGCTGAAAGGTGTACACAATAACGTGGAAAACAGGGAATTCGGACAATCTTAAACTGCTTGAGATGGGTTTCGGGACTCAAGAATGACAGTGAATGGTTTGCAAGAAGTTGGCATGCGCATAAGTGCTCATCACATGGTGAATGAAACCTGTTATAAGAATGCGAAATCCCAATACATAAATTAAAATAATCACCGACTTTACTTACCCCAGTCAATTGGAAAATAATTAATTAATTGAAAAGCATGCTAGCCATTTGGCTACTGACTAGCTGTTTTCATACTAAACATGGTTAATAACATGGGACCCCAATTTTGGAGTTTTCAAAATTTATCTAGCCATATTAGTTTATTACTGGGTGAACTATAAAATCTGAACACAGTTCATTTGCCGAAATGCAGACAGCAGGATCATTTTGGTCATACCCACCCAATCAGTAAGTATAACCGATCGATGTCGCAAAATTAATTGAATTGAAAATATCATTTCTATTATAAGTAATTCTTGATGGGTTTTATTTTAAGCAAACTAGAATTTTACCCAGAAAACAAACACAGGCGCACAAATATTATCACTCGTTTTTAATTTAATTTTCTCAATTTTTTAAATATACAACTCATTTTTAAATTAATTTTCTCAATTATCTTTTAAAATAAGTTCACATCTTTTATTCAGTCTTTTTTCCCTTTTCCCGAAAAGGCTTTTACACTTAATTTGAAGAAAAAAAATTGTATAGATTTAAGTGATTCGTACAGACACTCGTATTTGATGGTGTCCATCATGAAATAAGATCCCACCTCGCACGAATATATCTAAAATGAAAAATGCTATTAGACCCGAGTCCTTGTCCGACACGAATTACGTGGCTTGTATAGTCTAATATACAGTCATTATTCAATTTCTTCTTTTTATTTCATTTTTTTATCCCTGAGATCTAAGCTTTATTTCTTTCTTTTTCTTTTTTCCATGTTGGTCCCACTCCGTCGCCTTACTTTGCCATTGCTAAACTTAGATCTTCAATCTCATGCTCAATTTATTGACTCGATCCCAATTTTAATCACAAGGTTCCAGGACAACTCATTGCTAGAATTTCTAAAATTCCATTGTCACACCATTGCCGCTTGCATAGACCACTAATCTCAAATCAGGGAAGCACAAATCCCAAACCAAGGAATGAATGTAATAGGTAATTCCATTTGACCGTTCTTTCTCTTATCAAAGATAACTTTTCTATTGTAAATTTTTCACATCCACTTCATCTTGTTCTCAAAATTCTTGTCCCTTTGGAAAAAATAATATTGGGTACAGGATTCAATCTCATGATCAACAACGAATTTGCCTTTTTTTTATATGGGTGCTCAAAAGTTTTGATCTTTGTTCATCGGGTTTGAATATTGCACAAATTAGTTCTGCTGTCAATTACACTAAAAGTGCACTTTTTGGATTCAACCATGCATCATATGCAATTTTTATTTTAATGCTTTTTACATTTATATGCAATTATAATTCTCTAAAGTCTAATGCAATTGTGCCAGTTGGCCAGAGGAGGGTAAAGCAAAATCTGCCCTTCAATCTCCTGATGGTATTGCTGCAATCAAAAACTCGAGATGGGAGTGTCGAAGTAAAAAACCCAGCGATTGTAGGGGGTCGTTCAGATACGTGAGGAAGATATTGGAGAAAAGCTTTAATCAATTTGATTAATAATTAATTAATATAATAATATTCAATTAAAAGTGATGTGGCAGGCCAACTAAGTACCAGCTGTGTCGGTCAGTTACATTTCGGGTTATGGGTTCTGGCCGAGTAGCGTCACTCATCTAAAATATAGTTCTCTATTAAAACTGCAATCACAGTCAGCCTTAATCATGAAACTCACAAACTGCTTGCTGCCAAACGTCGAAAAGAGCAGCAAAAGCATGCACCGTGAATGAAGGCGACATCTAACATGGGGTGGATTAAGTTTTGGATTATCAACGTCCGGGTAATCTAACGGCAGATGGAAGGGGTGTAAATACACCTTCTTTTATATGGTGCATCAAAGTTTTTTTTAGTCAAATTTTAAAAATATAATTAAATACCTTTTAAAAGGGATTAAATTTTTTCTGTATAATATCTTCAAAGAATTTTATTTATTTTTATAATTACATAAATATAATTTGATAACTTTAAAAGTGACCATCAAATTTCATCTGTATGATATTTTTTATATTTTAAAGGTGGTCAAATTTTATTTATATGATACTAAAAAATTCTATATTTTATCTTGTAGTACCCAAAAAAAATTTAGAGTAAATATCTATTTTGGTTCTTGACAAAAATTTCGGGAGACAAATTATCCCTCAAGATTTGAAAATCTACAATTAGTCCCTCATCATTCGAAAAAAGGGACATATTAGTCCCTCCATATAAAATTCATACAAGTTTTTTGGCGATACAGATCTGTACGAATTATGTATGGAAGGACTAATATGTCCTATTGTTTGAATGGTGAAGGGTTAATTGTAGACTTTCAAATCTTGAGGGACTAATTTGTCCTTCAAAATTTTTGTCAGGGACCAAAATAGGTATTTATTCAAAAATTTATTAAGTTCAAGATCATGCAAAAAAAAAAAAAAAAGTTACTTCTAAAACATATTTAACTACATTTTAAATTTTGCCAATACTAAAAAGAAAAAAAAACTACAACCCATCATATGGATAGGGGTGTATGAATACATCCCATCCATTTGCCACTAGCTTACCTAGACCATAATAGTCCAAAATTCAACCCACCCTATGTTAGTATTTGATTATAAACCAAAAATTAAAAAAGAAAGGATCCACTTTATATCAAGGCAAGAGCTGCCATGTACTATCAAAAACTTGGTGCTTGATTTACCTTGTTATCTAAAGGTCAAGATTTATTGGTGTTATGATACATGATACTTGAGCATGACATTGTAAGTTTCCATCATTTGCCCTCCCCCCACCACCCTCCTTGGCTACAAGAACATGTGATGTAGCAAATAGTATGGGCGCCTTCTCCGCCATGTCAGTGTCGTGGCCGCCAAGAACCTTTACCTTGACCGTGCCCTCGGCCTCTTTTGCAAGTGCAACTACTACTCCATCCTTCACTACATCATCACCATCGTTCATGCTGCCAACTTCCACAAGGTCCTCACTTACCTCGATGCCTCTATCGGTAGTGTAGGGTCATCATCCTCTTCCTCCCCTCGATTGCCAACAATGACTGCATTCTCTCTTGGGCATGGTCTTTCATTGCCTATGTTCAAATAGATCAACTGAATGATAAGATAGAAAGCCGCAAATGAACTTGCTTCCCTTGCACATAAGAATGATGATGAGGAAGTTGGGGTTCTTGTTTTGCCATGATATTCAAATTCCGACCATCCGAAGGGTGGGTGGTGGAGGTTAGGGCAAGCAATAAAGGTATGTCCTTAATCTCAAACTAGGTAAACTCTAAGGTTTTTCAAGGCTAATGAGTTGTAAAAATGATGGATGAGTAAATATTTAGGGTTTTGAGTAGAAATTTAGTGAATTAGAAACTTGATCATTATTAGGTTTTTATAGGTAAACCTAACTTTGATTTTCACTCTAATCCTCTGGATCCCTAGATCTTATAATTTGGGGGGAGGGGTTTAGTTAATAGTTGTATGAATTGTTAATTTGTCTTTAAATAAATTATCTAAAGATGTCAAAATATTTATTTTAGCCAAACTTTCTAGGTATGGTGCTAGATAGTTCTTCCAGAGTTGTTATGGAGCAGCTCAGTTGATTTCTCGGACTTGTAAGTGGATATTTACTTAGTGGCAATGTATTCAATTTCTTGATGCAACAAGTAAAATGAATTACTCGAACCTCACTTGAAGTATAAAGATAGAAAATTTTGCAGCACACAAAACTAACATGACAAAAACCTTACAATTGTATTGATAGTAAAATTACTCTCCAAATTGTCTATAGACCAATTTGCCTATTTAAACATAAATTCTAAAAATTAATAAAAATGGAAATTATATAATCCTATCTAAAGAATTGATCCTAAAAAGATTTGATCCTAAATAAGATAAATATCCTAAGGGATAAATCCTTAATAAATCTTGAACAAATTCTGATTTACTAATCCTAATTAAATGCATATATAGAAAATAAAATCCCAAATTATCTTAATCAGTAATCTTCAATTAATGGAACAAAACATGGATAATCAATGCTTTCAAAATTAGCCCAAATATTTTAAGAGCATCCAAATTAGCCCATATATCTAACTTGAATCTTTGTAGCTCGATCAACTAGATCTTTTGTGCTATGGTCTTTATTGCCTACATTATGGTCCCCGCCACTTGCACTGTGATCCTCATCACCTTTGTTGTTAGAATGTCCAATTAGCCCTCCTGAGTACCTATCATTTAATGATGCAAATTTACACCGAGGATTGTGAAAGCTTAACATATAATGGAAATTTAAGACTTTTAAGAATATGGGTTTTCCTACTAGACCTCTAAGGGAACCTATTCTTGGCAACCTAGATCAATGGGAGATAAATGAAATTGAAAGAACTACCACTAAGAATCACCTTGTAATTGAACCCTTCAATTTTTTTATACAACAACTAAAGGGAATCACTCAAACCTCACTTGAAGTACAAAGATAGAAAATACTACATCACACAGAACCAAAATGAGGAAAACCTCACAATTATATTGATAGCAAAAGCTCTCCAAATTGTTTATAGGTAAAACTGAATTACCTCAACTTGCAGTATAGTGTGCAACTCGAATCATCTTCCAAAGATGTTAATGCTATGTGATCAAAACTTTTCAAGGGTTTTGTTTTATAATTCAAGATTAAAATGAAATAGACAGAATATAAACGCAGGGAATTAAAAGGAAATTAAAAGGAAATTAAACAAAATCTAAAATTCTGATCTAAGAATATAGAAGAATAATGACTCCTCTATTACCATATTCTAAATATGCCCCAATACTCCAATTCAATGATTAAATTTGGGTTGAATGAAACTTCAATCCAAACCCAGCATTCACATGAAAACCATCATGCATTCAATTAAAACATAATCAGTTAATGCTCAAAGAACTCTAAAACCTAATTGATTTATGTTAATTTCAATTACCAATGTAATTAATCTTAGATTTCAGGCCTGAAAATCTAATTCACACTCTTTCAACAACTAAATTACATACATCAACTGATTAATATGTAACCAATCAAATTTTCAATAAAAAATTCATAATGAAAACTTCAATTCAAAATGAGAACAAAAATAAAAGAAAAGGTATATGAAACTAAATTGTTATGCTGAATTTGAGTAAATTGATCCTCAAGAGTGTCAATGCCTCTTTGAATCCTTGGATCATATAAGAACCTACTACTCCATGGATAGGGGAGAACAAAAATTTAGAAATGAATGGAAGGGGTGAAAGAAAGAGAGAGAAGGAAAATCGAAAATATGATTGTAATTCCAAAATCTATTCGATTCCTTACAAGGTTCTGGCCTCTACTTTTACTCGGCCATATCCTATTTGAAACATACAAAAATTCAATATTCTTTAATTACATTAATCCTCTATCCATAAGCTATATTTGAACACCTTATCTAAAAAATTCTGAATTTTAGAAAGAATGTTAAGCTAAAAACACTTAATTAAGTTCTCTAAATCAATTAGTGGTGTTCTTCTGCAGTTTTGGCCAAGAAGATGCATCCATTTGGATTTGTATCTGAAGGTCAGTTAAAGCCTTGGATGTCAGCTTTCAAATGCCACTGGAAGGGACTCAATTGGGCTTTTGTGAACTAAGATATGGCTTCTACACTTGACCCTGCTCAGGAACCGCGACTGTATGCTTGACTCCTCTTCCTGGCCCAATTATATCTCCAAAACCTTAGAATTTGCCCCTGACCTCTTCATAAGAGTTTTAGACATCTTTCCTACAAACTAAGAATCAAAAATCAAATGAGGTCTATAACTCAAGTTATGGTCAAAAGCCAAAATAGGGTCAGATTTAGCCTAATGCTAGAAAAATCAAGTCTAGCCCAACCAAAACTCAAACAATAAAAGTGATTCAAATCAATCCAATTAAGTACAAAAGAGGATTAATACACTAAATATGAGGGAAAAAATATAAACAAAAATCCAATTCATCAATAGGCCAATTTTTCTATTTAAACATAAATCCAAAATTTAATAAAAATAGAAATTATTTAATCTTATCTAAAGAATTGATCCTAAAAAGATTTGATCCTTATTCTCAAGGATAAATCATAAATAAATCTTGACCAAATTTTGATTTACTAATTGAATTAAATCCAAATATAGAAAATCAAATCCCAAATGATCTTAATCAATAATCTTCAATTAATAGGCCAAAATACGGATGATTAATGGCCTCTAAATCAACCCAAATATTATGAGATTGTTTCAAATTAGCACATATCTTTAACTTGGATCCTTGTAGCCTGATCAACTAGATCTCTTGTGCTATAGCCTTTATCGCTTGCCTTTTGGTGCCTATCACCTTTGGTTTCGGAATGTCCAATTAACCTTGCTGAGCATGTGTCATTCCCTCCTTCTTCAAACTGATTCATCCTTGAATCGGCATGCATGTCAGCAAGAGAAAAGGTCATGAAACAGACCATTGTCCTTGCAAGTATTGGCACCAATCCAAATGATTCCAAGGAATATAAATTAACTAAATTTGATGTAAATCAAATTTGAATCCACACAAAATCTTTTTGTATCTTTTCAGATTTTCTTCTTTACTTGAACTTCAAGGAAACACAAGATAACACAATCTAATGTAAATCAAAACTAAATCTGCATTTACTTAAAGTCCAAGAAAAACAAAAGATAACACAACCAAGACTAGATCCTTCTGTACATTCTATCTTTTTTTTTCTCTTTTTTTGATTCTTTTCCTTTTTCCTTTTTTGGCTTTTTTCTTTTTTTTTTTTTTTGCTTTTTTTTTCCTAAACTAAAAGACAAAACTAGAATAGCAATAAACACAAAATAGATTCAACTGCAAACATAAAACAAAGAAAAAAATAGATGCAAGAAGTAAGGAAAGGGACTCAAAACACAAAGAAAGAGCGTTACTTGACTCGCAAGAAAACTAGAAGTTAGGCTCAATAATGTAGACAAATAGGAATTTATCTACAACTTTCAAAAACATTTGATCCTAAATAAAATAAATATCCTAAAGGATAAATCCTAAACAAAATCTTGAACAAATTCTAATTTATTAATCTTGAATAAATTCTAATTTACTAATCCTAATTAAATCCAAAGAACCGTCCCCACCACTAAAATAGCATGTGGCATTCTTCATCATCAAATCTCCAACGCTAAGACCTCCAAATTCCTTAGGCAGCTAAATCTATTCCCATTTGACAGTAGGAATACATGATTTATTACTACTTTTCCCCCAGACGAATTTTGTTTGTAGTGAAATGATCCGCTTGGCCACAATTCTAGGCATTTGAAAGATCCCCAAATAATATATTGGCAAGTTGTTGATTACCACCTTAATTATCACCAATCTGCTTACTCAAAATCGTTTTCCATGTCTCAACCTTTTTTGGATTCGCAGCTAGTGGAATATCCAAGTATCTCATAGGTAAGGTTTCCACCAAGCATCTTAAACTTCTATTCATTTGCTGAACCTTAGGTTCAAAGCAATTCAATAGGATTATTGCTAATTTCTCATAGTTGATTGACAAGCTCGACAAAACTCCAAAGCAATCCAGGATATACTTATAATTTTTTTATAGCTCTTGGCTTGGCTGGGCAGAATAAAATGGTATCATCTACAAATTACAGATAAGATAGATCAACCTTCCTTTTACCCAACAGTAGGCCCTTCACAAAGACCTTCTTCTTTCGCCGTAGCCACCATTTTATTTAAGACTTCTGCCACTAGTACAAAGAGGATGGGTGATAATAGATCCCCTTGCTAAGCTCCTTTTGCACTGCAAATAGTTTAGTTAAAGCCCCATTAACCAAGACTGACATAGTAGCCAATGACAGACAACCCCATATCCATTTTGTCCAAACTACTCTAAACCCCATACACTCTAAGACATGATCCACACAAGACCATCTCATAGAGTCATATGCCTTTCTAAAAGCCAACTTCATAATAACTCTTTGCTTTTTTTTATCTTTTAAGCCAATATACTATCTCATTGGCTATTAATGCACCATCTAAAATCTGCCTTTCCTGGATGATCATAGTTTGAATCTCCCCAACCAACCCACTCAAAACACTTTTTAACCATCTTGCCAATATTTTTGAAATTACGTTGTACGCACACTCCCAACCACGTTGATTGTTCTATAATCCTTAATTTCATTTTTGCCTTCAAATTTTGGAATAAGAGTCACCCATGCCATGTTAAGCTTTCTTAGTAATAGGCTGGATATGAAGAAGTCAAGAACTAGCATTTGAAATTCCTCCCCTATAACTTCCTATGATTTTCTAATAAAATTCATGTTAAAACCATTCAGGTCGGTGCTTTTGATAGGTCACAAGACTAGACAGTACTTTTAATTTCTTTGTTGGTTAGCATGCACTCTAAGTTATCAGCTTCCAACTTCGATAAATGATTAAGAAAGCCATTCTGAACTTTTATATTTGGCAAAGGCTTCTGCCAGCAAGGTTCTTCTCACCTCGCTTTTTATTCTTCTTGGCTCCATGCATGGTCTTCTATTAACCTTTATTTTCAAAATCTATTTCTTTCACTTCTTAATGGTGGCCATGGTGGGAAAATATTTGATTCCTGTCAACTTCTTTTATAAACTTTTCTCTTGCCTGTTGCTTTCAAAATTCACCTTTCTTCTTATATCAAATGTCAAGTTGGCTTAATAATGCTCTTATCCTTGCAATCAATACTTCATCTGTCATTTATACATCAAGACTCTTGTTCACTTTGTCAATCTCATCTTCGAGCTTGTCAATAGCATGGTTAATGTTCCCAAAAACCTCTTTATTCCACTTTCTAAGAGGCTCCTTTAAACATTTCAATTTCTCTGTAGCATCCATGTTTCCCATATTTTTCCATTCGTTCACTACCAATTTCATAAAGGAAGGATGAGAGAACCAAACGTTCATAGATCAGAACAATTTGGGACCCTAATTAGTCTAGGTTGATTCCAACAGAAGCGGAATATGATCTGACTTGGCACACTTAAGACCACATAACTTTAATTCTAGGAAAATGTCATTCCACATTAGGACAACCATCACTTTATCTAGCCTGCTATACAAACTGCCTCTTCTCCAAGTAAACTTTCTGCCAATGAGTGGCAAATCTACTAGGTTCATTGTAACACCCTCCAAACACATATGCCATGCTCGAGTCATGGTGTTATATCTAGAGGTTGCTACGGGTGCTATAAAAGGCTTTAAAATGAGGATAATATATATATATATATATATATGGCCCTTAAATTTCATATTTCAACATAAAAATAGAGAATTACACTTTAAAAGAAATTTAAGTAATCTTATATGTTGAGCAGATATTCGGCCTGGGATTGTCACTTTACAGATACTAGATGCCTGCTTTCGTTTTCAGATTGATCTCAAGTCCGGGTCTTGCATGGTGAATGTTCCAAGACTCTGTTTCATAATTCGAGTCTAGCGTAGGTACTAGAATATTTACGGAAAAACACATAAACAAGTATTGAGAACCTAAAGTTCTCAGTACGTAAACTCAAACCACTAATCATACAGAATGTCATCATAAACATTTCATCTGTTTCGGTTTATTATCAAAATGTGGACATATACACATAAGCACTGGTTCAATTTTAAGTTTGAAAACATATTTCTCGAAGCGGTATTACTTTTAGCAATCACTTGGCATGCTTTGTGACAAGTATAATAACAATAACAATATATCATTTCAATCATAGTCACAATAACATTATAACATTATAACATAATAAGATGCTTAAATATGCATATGCTAATGCACATTTTTGACATATACAAGTGCACTTGACTTTTCTTATCTTCTTTTTTAACTTGTAACTTAATCTTTTGTACTTGATCTCCTAGAGGTGAATGACCTCTCTCACCTTTAGGTAATAGCCTGCTTCTCAAGTCCGAACTCATACCTATACATGAATGATGGATTTATTTTCCCTGACCTTTACATCGATCTATTTCCTTTAAATCTGGTCAGGGGCTAACCCAAGTTCTTAGACAATACCACCCTGGACCACTATGAGATGGAGGCTCGGTACGTCTTTTTGTAAGTTCTTATTATCTTTCTTCATTCTTGAATATGATCATGCATGTACATGCTATATACACTTACCCACATGTTTCATATCTTGCTTTCATACATTCTTGCATGCATGATTTCCATGAATATAACATATAAATATTCATAGCATTCATATACTTCTGCTAGGAATTCGGCAGTATAACAGCTGAAACATGGAAGGTCCTAAAATAGACAATGTACTCAGTTAACTAGCCATTCATATCAATCATAATCATCATAGATAATATATCAATATAACATTATATTAGTAGGAAATTGCATTAATCTTATGCCTTTGAATCTTTCATGGCTTATGGGATCCTTAAATCAAGATTTTCTTAAGTCATGTCTCTATCCTTAAGTCTGCTTTGTTTTTCTAAATTTTACTAAAATTTCATTTTAATTCATTTTGATCTAAAAGTTTAATAGATTGTAGCTCTGTTTATATACTTTCAAATCTCTTAGATTTCACAAAATTTTGACATGTATAATTTGAGTTAGTAAAGTTTTACTCAAGGCTGTCCTGTTTCAGGATAGACTTGCACACTTAACTTTAAAAAATCAGTAAAAATCCATTTATACAAATCTGGAGGTTTATAATTGATTGTGTTGTATGGATAGCCAAAAAAAAAAGCATTAAATAGATTAATGTATTAAGTAAATGCTTAATTTTAGCAAATTATGATGGTAAAATAAAAGAGAATGAAAAGAGAAGATTATTTGTGATAGTTGAAGATAATGCTCAACACTTTCATCATAGAGAAGTTTATGTTCAAGGCAAAACCAAAAGAGAAAATAAAATAACATCATCTTAACATGGCTTCTACAATGCACCCCTTAAAACAACACAAAAATGACATGTAGATAATCCCTATAAGTAATCAATTTATAGCAGCTCCTCCATAGTCTTCTCGCAAAGTAAGATATGCTCCCTCCAATGAATAGAATGTCTACAACATCTTGTATCTATATTAGTTCTTCAAACTAGAAAAATACCAATCTTTGCATTGGCTTATCCAATGGCCTTGCAGAGCTGATTTTGCACAACCTTTTGAAGTGTTATCCTAAGCAAAATTTGCGTAATGACTGCTCCCATGTTAATAACCTTTTTTACTATTGCAAATGCCAATCCTATTTATCCCCAAACCAGAAATGGAACTTTAATAGTTTCCAACATTCTTATAACTCCACCTGGAATTCCTTCTTTTCCTCTATTGAGCGTGGCCCAAAAACTACACATACTACGCATTCAAATGACACTTCTTTGATAGATCCATTTATACAAACCCACCTTAGGCCAATAAATTTGTCTACTATTACAAAGAACTCCTTATCCCATAGACAAAGCAAAACCTCCCCACCCCCTAAAACTGACTCCCACCATGTCCACCTAACCACAAACACAACTTCTCCATACTAAATTTAGTTTTAATGTATCCACCCCTGCACATTTGTTTCAACCAAGCCCATCAAAGATAGATCCTATTCTCCCTAATAACTTTACTTATAACTGTCAACTTTCCCTTTTCCCTTAACCCCCTAATATTCCAACATAACAATTTTATGAAGATGAAGAAATGTCACTTACCTCTACTTGTTGCCTCTTCTTTCTCTCTTTCTTTTTCCTTCCTTTGCTTCTACTTCTTTTCTTTCTTTCAGGTTTGGACTGCTTGGCTTTTTTTATTTTCTCAATGCCTTTATGATCTCAAACTTATTTAGTGCATAAAGTCCAAATCGTTCCCTATATGCCATGCCTTCGATGCTTCTTCCTCTCCAATATCCTATTCCTCCTCATCTTCAAATCATGAGTTGCCAACCAAAATGTTGTCCCTAACTTCCTTCTCGTCAGTTTCATCAGGGGCCATGTTTTGATTTCTAATTTGCTCTTCCTTAAGATTCTCAGTAAGTATCCTTCCATTTGGGCCATTTTCAATTCCTAATAACGCTTAAAAAGAGTCTTCATTAGTGACAACTGGCCCATTTCCATCATACCCTAGCTCTTTAAACTTTTCCTTCGACTTGGGCTTGGACCTACTTTTCATTAAGTCTATTTCCTTTATGATTTCTCTAGTTCTTCTATCATTTCCAAGACTCATTGTTTTACTCCCCTGAACATCCTCCCTATCATTAAAATAATTCTCTCACCATTGCTGATATTATGCTGGCAACAATTATTAGTGCAATGATAATTCCCACTTCCGAACACCTCCTTATTAACTCCATCATCTTCTACGGTGCAAGGAATATTTGAAGTCTTTTTGTCTTCCATTGCCATTGAAGAAATATTTCCAAAATCTACTACAACTGGACTATCTGGTAAGTAAAATTCCTTTTGAACATAATAATTATAATTAAACCAACAATTAAACTTCATCTACAGCCTCTTTAACGAAAACATCAAAACAATGACCACTTAATCTAAACACAATCCAATCTTGTATTGGCTGCCATAAACAAGCATCCACTAGAATTTTTGCCACATTCAAGGCCTTCTTTTCCTCTGTGTACTTATCTATTAAAATAACCATATCCTATGTTTCTGCAATCTTATACAAGTTTTCCTTAGACCATGCATGGGGTAGCACCCCTAAAACATTCAATCCAAGTCCTTTTAGTATGACACCATACATCTTCATTCCATGGGATAATCTCCTCAAAATACCTCAAAAGCAAATCCTTCCTTGAGTTTAGAGCTTCTTTTATATCTTCTTTAGGTTCAAAAGTCACAAAAATCTTATAAGGTCAAATCTCCCTCACCTTTGTAATACACCTCCATTCATTCAATAATTTATGCTCCATAAGACCAAAATTCATTGGTTTACTTGACTCTCCAACAAAACTATGATTTAACCATTCCATATTGTCCTGACAATCTCCTAATAAACAACACTCATTTTCCCTTCCTTCCTTTCATCCATCTCCTTTCCCACTTCCATGTAATTTAGTCTTCTCCCATTGTGTTTGCTTCTGCTTCCATTTTACCATTCAGTACATCCTTGAATGTTCTACTGTCCACCCGGTTCCTCTAATTGACTTTTTCCTGTATCACCACATCTTTTCTAGCCCCTATGTCATCTTCAATGATTAAGATGAGCTAAAAGCTATTCATTAATATACTTGAATAGTAGGTGAGTAGGCCACAATTTCTTTTATAGTTGCATTATTGGGTTGTTTAAGTAGGAATGGTTCATATTAATTCTAGGAACTAAGATGATTTAAAATTAAACCATGTAAGCGGTTAGTTGAGAAGTTTGTAAACGTAAAACCTATTTGAATCCAAAGACTTTTTAAAGCCAATGACATGTTCCAAAATGAATATGAGAGGAACCTAAGAAAACATGAGTTCTTGATGTAAACATGAACTTTGCTCTTTTAGTTGTATTTAAGGTGAAAGTTAGCTAGCTCATAACCAATAGATGTGGCTAGATGAAATGGTGGAGTATGGTTTAGCCAAAGAAGGTTTTATAAGTTTAAAGAAAAAAAACCAATAAAAGAAAAAGTGATTTAGCTATACTTGGAGACGTTGAATTTAAGTTAGCAAAGAATAACCATAAAAAAGAAATTAATGTAGTTATAGTGTTGAAGTGAGACTATTTTTTTTGGCAACGTTGTGGTTTAAAGAAAACGGGTCATTAAGTAACATAATGCAATGGTGAAAGCTTCATGATAAAGAACATTAATATAGAAAAAAATTTTGAAATTTAAGTTGAAATGAAGGTAGACATTTTGAGTAGGAAATGAACTAGAAGTCATATTTATGTAGTTGAAATTTTTTAAGGGGGATTAAAATAAATACTAGGAATTAATTGGCTATAAAGAAAGAAAGAGGAATTGGAAACTTGGAAATATGGTAACTCTGGCAGCAGTATAATATATTGCATAACTTTTCTTAAGATGAAAATATTACATGAAAACTTCATTAAATATTTTGGTGAATAATGTGGTTAAGTTTATGATATGGACGTCCAAACTTTGAATTTGAGTTACCGAAACTTTATGGTAAACTTATAGCTAAAATTCATTACTTTAAATTTGAAAAAAGCCTCCATAAATGTCTAAAAAGTTTTTATTTTGTTTAATTATTAAAGGTCACTTTATACTCTAAAATATGTCTATGGTATGATTAAAGGACCCAGTGATTGGTCTAGATAGCTCTAATGATATTTAAATATTGTTGAATATTTAAAGTTTACGAGGATATTCTAATTGCCCTGTTGTGAACCCTTATACATTGGTTAGTCAATTTCTAAAGTGAAGAATTCATAAGAACAAACAAAATTAGTTGAATACTAAAATGTTAGTATGGTGCTTTCTTATTTGTTGTTAGAACATGTTAAAAATAAATGTGTACCAATAGTGTATTATATAACTAGCCATTTTGTTTAAGGCAAGAAACTACCCAAGTGAGAAGTGATTACTAGATTTTAGAAATTGGAGATTAAAAAAAAAAGGTATAAGTTGAATTTGGAAAAGAACATGAACATTTTATTGGCAAAATTGTTTTCCTATTTAAATGATATTATAGATGCTTGAATTTTAACTAGTATATACTGTGGCCATGTTGCAAGAAGGAGTTATGAGGTCTAATACCTTGTGATGCTATGAAAATTGAGTGATTGGTCATGTATAAACTTAAGGCATGTTAAAGAAAAATATAATAATTAGTGGGTGTATTATTGAAGTACTAATGTCTAGTCATGTTTATAAGATTTTGAAGGATTAATGTATAGAAATGATTATGCTTTACTACCCTGATTATTAAAGAAAAAAATAGAAAAAAAAGATGATAAGTGATTTTATAATAACCATAGTAGTGATCAATTTGGAGTTTTATTTAAGATTGACATGAACTAGCTTAAGAAAACTTGAACAAGTTGTAAGATATTCTACGGAGTTAAAATTCTTGTGGAAGATTTAAAACCCCTTGAAAATGGCATAAATAAGTTGTGACCATACTAAGAGTAAAGATGGACCTTTCGCAATTATGTTTGGAAGATGCATTCAATTTAAGATGGAAATTTCAATTGAAACTATTAGCCACTAAGTGACTTATGACTACTGTTATTCATAGTGCTAGTATTTCTTTGATGTGAGCAAAATGTTGCATCTGAGAAGAGTATGTGTAACACCCTTTATCATATAAGTTATGCTTGAGTCATGGAGTTATGTTAAGAGGTTGCTACTGTGCTATGAAATGTTTAGAATAAGGAAAATGTAATATATGGCCCTTTAATAGTATACTTTATTACAGAATAATGGTTAATAGATTTTAGATCTTTGTACATATAAGACAAAATAACCACAACGTAAAAACAATTATAACTGATACTATGCACAGAAGTTGTTTCAGAACTGTAGTTGTCGCTTCCACTGATCACTGACTGGCTCACACCCAAGTCTTGCACAATGAATGTCTCAGTACTCTATTTCGCCCTTGAACTCTAGCTTAAATACTGGAATCTTTACGAAAATATATACAGGCAGGTAATGAGAACCTAAAGTTCTCAGTAGATAAACTCAAATCATAATTCACAAAGAGTGTCATCATAAATATTCCAGCTGTTTTGGTTTATTATGAAAGTGTGAGTACAAACACATAAGCAATTGTTCCATTCTAAGTTGAAAACATCTTTCTTGAATCGGGTTATATTTTAAAATCACTTGGCATGTTCTATAGTAGACATAGTAACAAGAATAACATAATATACTCCAATAAGAATCATAATAATAGTATGACATAATGAGATATTTGCATATACATAAGTAAATTTTTGTACTTAGCTTTATGCAAGTGCACTTCACTTATCTCTTTCTTTAACTTGCAACTTGATCTTGTTTTTTTGTACTTGGTCCCCCAGAGGTGAATGGCCTCTTTCATCTTTAGCTAATAGCCTGCTTCTCAAGTTCAAGCTCGTACTTATACATGAGTGACATGTTTGCTTTCCCCGACCCTTACGCCGGTCTATTCCTCTTAAATCTAGTTGGGGGCTAGCCAAGCCTTAGATAGTACCGCTCTAGCCCACTACGAGGTGGAGGGTCAATATGTCTCTCTTGTAAGTTCTTATAATTTTCGTTCTTTTCTTTGGACATGCTCATGCATGCATATGCTATATGCATTTCATTTACTCATATACTTCACATCATGCTAAGTCCATTTCTTGCATGCATGGTTTTTCATGAGTAAGTAAATAGAGTTCACATAGTCCTTATAGATTATATACCATGATCAATTCAACTTGAGCAACATAGAAATTTATATGCATATCACATAAGTTCTGCTAGAATTTCGGCAGTATAATGGATCAAGTCTGTTTTCTCGTGAATAGTGCCATTTAATCAGAAAATAAGTCACAGCAATATTACTAATACAATGTGTCAATCTTTCAAACATTGATACAAGTTGTACAACATTTAGACTTGAGTTAAGTCCATGTATATACTAGGGTGTAAAATTCTTTAGCTTGGGAATTCCACCAACTACATTCAGTGTTACTCGATTTTGTAAATTATGCCATAATTTTTTTTAACTCATTTGAATCTAAAATTTAAAGTATTATGTGTCTAGTTTTTAATCTCTTTGGCACCATAAGATTTTGATGAGTATAACTCAAGAAATTGTAGATTTACCTAGGTTTATTTCATAGCCAAGCAGATTTACATACTGAAAAGTAAAAATTCACCAATAATAGGAATCAACTTGGATTTGTACTAAACCTAATCATATTAAAGATAACTAAACTAGTTTTCATTTGTAACAAGTTTCTTGCATTTGGATACGTAGAGCTCAAGCTATAAGTTGACAAGTTTAGTGGAATTGGTCTATCCTAGCTTTGTCTAGTCAGGACATGGGGCAATTTGGCTGAATTACTGGGAGCAACAGGGATGAAATTTGACTCTAAAATTTTTACGAGATGTTGCTCTATGTGTAAGATTTCTAAAAAAATTGGTTGCACTCAATTTGAAGTTGTATAAAGTGAGTTATGCCCTGCATAAGCCACTCTGGTTAGATCTAGATGTAGAAATCTAGAGTAAATTTCAAAAAATCATATCTTACTCAATACTAATCCAATGTCCTTACAATTTACATGGTTAGAAAGCTATAAATGTATTAGTTTCATCTAAAATTGGTTTTATCAAAGTCTAATGTTTGTATCCGAAGCCATATGCTTCATAGTATGGATAGTTGTAAGGTTTTTCAACATCACCAAACCTGTTTGGGATTTCCTTTGGATTTTTCCTCAATTCCTCAATCGAAACTAAATTTCTCCATTACAAATCATCAGAAAAACATCATAACACCATCATTCAAGCATGAACCAAGCATAGTATAAGAACAAAACAGCAGCCATATAGTCAAAACACACACCAAATAATCAAGAATTTGAGCTACTTACCTCAAAATCCTTGAAATCATAGAAGCAAGGAAGCCAAGAACCAGCTCCTAGCCTTCTTTCTCCATCATGGTAGCAACTCATATGAATGTGGGGAGGCTCTGTTTGATGTTTAATCATGAAATTGTTAGAGGGGTTTTGTAGAGAAGAGGATGAGAATTAATTTTCATAGAAAGAGTAAGAGGATCTGAGGCCAAGAAGGCCATGAACTATGAGCTTGAAGCTCATAGCCATGGAAGAGGTGGAGAAGAAAATGAGGAAGAGAAGAGGGTGGTGCTGGTGGCGCAATAACAAAGGAGGAGGATAGTGTAAAAAAAAAAAAATCTAGGGCTTGAGGGTATTTAGGGAAAAATAAGGGAGGCTTCGTAGTTTGGGTGTGTGGCTCCTATTGTGCCATGTAATTTGAGCCTTGTGGCCCGCTCTGGACCACATTTTCTAACTACTCTCAGAACATGCCTACCTAGTATCTATAGCAGTTATTTCTTCTAGATTTGTTTGGCATAAAAATAATATAGGACCCTTGAGGATTAATTTAAGGTGTCCGACTATCAAATTTGAGTGTCCTGAGTTACTCGAGTTACCCTATATGTAATGTGAGTAATCTGACACTCTTGTCTAAACCATGGTTAGAAAACCTTAATTTAAAGTTCGTACAAACATTTTAGCTGCCTACCATATTTTCAAACCCACGTAATATCCGAAAATAGAAATTTTCTACGGTTACACTTCCTAACAACTGTAAAGCCTTTAGTATGATCTTGCCACTATAATCCAATGATGACAACCTTATTCTTAATTTCTCTATGGGTTACGTAATTACTATTTTGTCCTTGCATCGGGCCTGAACTTCCTCCTATCCTGACCTATCCTCAAGGTTTAGGATGTTACATTCCTTTTAACCTTTCGGAGGACCTTTTTAGTATTTTTTGCTGGAGTTTTTACTGTATTTTCTATCTTCCACAACTAATGGCATTATATAATTATGAACAAGTCTAGGGGCACTCTATGTCATTTCACATATGGATGCCTCCGTGGCTCAATCGGCTGGGATTTAGACCTTTACAATTCTGCCACGTGGTTCTGCCCTATTTAAAGCTCTATTCTACTAACCCTACAGATGTGGGGACATAAATGTCATTTTTTAAAATATGCTAGGCAACCCTGCAAATAACAAAAGTTTACAAGAGCATTTTCATAATTTTTCAATTTTTAACATATGGCAAAGCCATATTTTTAGCGGTAGTGTTACGCTACCTATAGTTCTAAGTGTGAAGATCGTCAAGGCATAGTACTACATGAGAAATTCTTACACTGCCTAAAGGAAACAATTCAAAGTTTCTATTACGTTCATTATGTTTAAGAAAGTGGGGATGTTACAGTTTGAAGCTTAAGTTAAATTGAATTTTCTCTCGAGTTATGGTTTTATATGTTAGCTAGTATTTGGTCAAGTTTAAAAATAAAAAATATATCTTGACATTACTTGATTAAAAGTATATGTGTTTGACATGCATGTTATTTTATAAGGTTTTGTAGCCTTTTATGGAAATCATAGAATAAAAGCTCCTTAGATGCTCTAATTTTAGAACACTACTAAAGTTCCTATGTGGGAAGTCTTTAGACAAGAGTGAGCATTTTTACTAGATCTTCCGGTATCATTTAAGGCCTTGAGTTGGAGGTTTTGAAGGTTGCCAATAGATTAGTCTGAGGCTAGAGAATCTAGACTTGTTGGTTCATCATGATTCATAAAACTATCAAAAAAGGGTTGGCTAATTTGAGACCACTTAGTAACTATGCAAAGTAGGTAGAAATCTTATTAATATTAGAGACTTTGACCTTTGGAGTTTAGGGTAAGGGTGCATGTGTTCCTACATCTTTCTTCCAAGAAAAGCATCCTAAGATTTGGTAGAAAGGTCAATTAAATCCAAAATTCATTGTGCTTTTTAGGATAAGAAGTTTATCGATCGCTTAGGTATTCCACTCGACCTTTCAAAAAGTCACTCAGTTTTTCATGTTTCAATGCTTCAAAACTGACCTTTCTCATATTATCTAACATCATTTAGTTGAGCTTAATGAAAATCTAAGCTATAAGGAGTAGCTTGATGCAATAGCAAATAGACGAGCGAAGCATTTATTGTCTAAGGATGTTGCTTCTGTGAAGGTCCATCTATTGAAGAAATCACATAGAAATCCAAGGTGAATATGTGAGAAATATCCACATCTTTTTGATATGCAAGATTAGTAAGTAGTTTAAATTTGAGAACGAAATTTTTTTAAGAGGAGGTATTGTAGCATAGCAGGGGAAAAAAACGGATAAGAGGTTGTGGCAATTTTGTAAATTTCACAAAAGTATAAAATAGTAAAAAAATAATAATAATAAAAGAAAGAGGTGGCTTCTTTAAAAAGAATGTTACAGCCTTTTCCCCTTAATTCTCCTTTTCTTTTCTTCTTATTCTTCTCTTTTTTGCCATCAAAGCTCCATTTCCTTGCTTTCTATCATTGAATGCTAGCACCCATTAGCTTCTAAAGGTTGAGATATGTCCGTAATCTCAAACATTCTTCTTATGGGTAAACTCTAAGGTTTTTCTTAAAGATAATGAGTTGTAAAAATGGTGGATGAGTAAATGTTTCGAGTTTTGAGTAGAATTCTAGTGAGTTAAAAGCCTAAGCAATAATAGGTTGTTATGGATAAACCTAACTTTGATTTTCACTCTAATTCTTTGGATTCCTAGATCTCATAATTTGGGGGTTTTACTCAATAGTTGTATGAATTGTTAATTTATCTTTAAATAAATTATCTAAGACTATCAAAGATATCTATTTTGGCCAGATTCTCTAGATACGGGGCCAGTTTGTCCTTCGAAAGCTGTTAGGGAGCAACTCAGTTGATTTTTCGGAGTTGTGAGTGGATATTTATTTAGTAGAAATGTTCTAAGAGTTAGTTTCACGGGAGAAACTAATTTATTTACAACTAGTCTATGTTAGGTTATTGATTTATTTAGTTATTTTTACTAGTTATCTTTCCTTCATATGATGATAATTAAATGATGATTTTGATGGTTGGTTTGAAATTATGAATAGCCTTCCTGGTCTTTTTTATGATCTCATGATTTTATTTTATCTTATCTTATTGTTAGCATAAAAATATTGTCAAGTACCCTCTGTTGAGGACAAAAACTTAGTCGATAGTGGTTTTAGCTATGCTCCTAGCACTAGCCGATCCATAAACTAGCATGGCTAAAGAAGATCAATGCTGAGGATATGGCACATGCATTAATAAGCCGAATACAAGTTCAAATGATTACTTGGCTATGGTTAGAAACAAATCCATAATACAAAATAGTGGATTTGAAAGAGCCTAAGAAGATTCTTGGAGGAAGGTTTCTAAGTCCAGTGCTTAGAATGCAAATATAGATTATGCAAACATGTGTCAATCTCTCCACAACATGGCCTTGAAGAACAAGCTATCTAAAGGTACATGCACACAGTCGTGGTGGTTATTAAAAGGCAGTTATGCATGAGGTCTTTCCTATACATAGAGTAAGACTCAACCATTACAAGGGATCTGTACGTCAAATCTAGAACTCTAGTATTTTACTTTATTTTACTTTACTTGTACCTTTACCTTTCCTTTAGTTTCATGCAATTTAGTTTTAGCTTTTTAGTCTTTTAGCCTTTCACTTCTACCAATTTTTTTTATTAAGCCTTCCACATAGATTGTCCCTGGGAGCATAAGAGGGTTTTTTCTTGTTGTAATTGGTTGAAAAGTTAATACAAATTCTACTGCTTGCAATATATTTATGTTCTACTCTTGGTTTTGGTTATACTATTGACTTTTGGAATTGAGGGCTTTGGCTGGCCGATTTCATCTGGCAGGCTTAGCACACTAATCCACCCATAACTGAAAATAGCTTGAACACTAATATTGTGTTAAGGTGATTTATGTAACACCGGAAAAATTTTAATCGATTTTAACCAAATTGTTCGGTTTTTAGCAAATAATTGGGATTAATTAGAATTCGAGTAAGCATTTAATTAAAGCCAATTAAGTGCGATTTAGAAGTGATTAGACTTGATGGAATTAGATTAGGAACATAGAAAATCTCACAGAATTTTTCTGAAACTGGTGTGCCGATTTAAGATAAATCAGTAAGATTTCGGTATCATAAACTGTTGGAATCAAACCAATAGAATTTGTGTTATGAGTGCTCTAGGATGAATGGCTAGGATTTAGCCAAATTACCCCTCATGTGGTGCCACTTCCAGCCATAGATGGTAGCCCAAAAATCAAATTGAAATGGGAAGCAAGAATCCCAATCAACTTCAACTTGCATGAGAAGTTTTCCTTCTTTTCCTTTTCTGCCCTCACAAATTTGGTCCATTATGAATGCTGACCCCTTTCCATTCTTCTCTCCTTCATCTCATCTCATCTCATCTCACCTCATCTCACCTCATCTCCTATAAACCTTCAAGCCATAATAAGATTTCTCCAACTCAAGCTTAAATCTAGCAAGAAATCACACCTGCAAAAGGTAGGAATCCTACTCCTCTTCTTACTTTCCATGGTTTGGGACTGTATGGAGGCCTTGGTTATCTTGTGATACTAATGACATTTGAAGTGATGATGATGAATTATAATTGATTATGCATGTATGTTATGATTAGAATTGGAGTTGGTATGAAAGAACTTGAAGAAAAAAGAAAACTCAATAAGTTGTTAGGGTTTTTCCTCGGCGGTCCGTACGGTGGAGTGTACGGCTCTGCCTACAGCTGTTTAAAGTTGATGAAACTATTTTTATATGAAACTAGACATTTAGCGCTTTCCATACATATATAATATAAGGCCATTGGATTAGTATAGAGGTAGTTATGAAATTTTGAAGTTTGACCTAGAGATCAGGACCTTCATTCGGGCAGTATGAGTTAATAAGGGTGTAACTCACCCTACACAACTCCAAATTGAGTGAAACCAAGTATGTTAGAAATCTTACACATAGAGAATATCACATAAAAATTTTAGAGCTAGATTCAGTCCTGTTTACTCCCAATGGTTTGAAGAAATTGCCTATGTCCAAAATCGGGTCAAAACAAGGTAGTCTAGTAAGGTCAAGTTTCAGAGATTATATCTCGAGTTATACTCACTCGAATGATATAAAACTTGTTCCATTTGAAAGTTTGCTCTATTACCTTTACATTGATATAAATTTCATATGATTTCACTTAGATTTCTATTTTTGGTGAATTTCTCTTATGAGAGTGTAATTCTGGCTAGAAATGGAACTAGATCAGGTAAACTTAAGGGTGAACTTGGAACTTAGCAAATATAGAGCCAGATCGGGTATACTTAAAGTTGAACTTGGAAAGGTATACTTAAGGTTGAGCTTATAAGGGTATACTCAGGGTTGAACTCGGAAGGGTATACTTAAGGTCAAATTCGGGAACTTGGTAGACAGAGAGCTAGATCAAGTATACCTAATATTGAATTTGGAACTTAGTGAATAGAAATCAGATTGAGTATGGTTCATGTCGGAAATCGGAGCTTAGAATAGAAAACTAGATTGTAACGTCCACCGTTTTTCGCCTAGTTATTCGGTTTTATCGAGTAATTGAGAATAATTAAAATTCGAATAAGCAATTATTTAGACTCAATTGAATAGCAATTACTTGAGTCCAAATAAGAGAGAATTAAGTTAGAGTATAAGAGATTTCATAAAAATTTTATTGAAAACCGATTTACCGATTTAAAGGAAATCGGTAATATTACGGTATTTTAAACTGTCAGAACCGAACCAATAGAATTACAAGCTCTAAACCCTATTTTGAGTGGCTGATGGCTCAGCCACTTACCAGCCAAAAAGTGGTGCCACAAGGCCACTAAACCATGGAGAAGCTTGGCCGAATTTCAGCCAAGCAATTTGAGCCAATCAAATTCAAGCAAAAAGTCACTCAAAGCAATCAGATTTTCAGCCCCTTTATCACCAATTTTGACCACCCTTTTACGCCACTTTTCTTTTCTCCTTTTAGCTCTCTTTCTCTCTTACTCACACACCCAAAAACTCAAGCCAATTCCAGCCTTGTTCATCCAAACTTCAAGAATCCAGCACAAACACTTGGATCAAAGGTAGGAGTTTTGATTCTTGCATCAAATCCATGCACTTGGCTAGCTGGGCTTGAATTATTTTCACCTTATTTGATGTGTTAAATGAATGTTTATGATGATATGTGATTGGTTTTGGGCTGTTTGTTTGATTAAAACCAAAGTGGAAGCAAGAAACCATGAAAATGGAAAGAGCTGATAGGTTAGAGAACCAAAACCCCTCGGCTGTCCGTACGGCGGAGTGTACGGCTCCGCCTACAACCGATCAAAGTGGATGAAACCATTTTTATATGAAACTAGACATCTAGGGATTTCGATAGAGATATCATATAAGGCTTTTGGATTAGAATTGAGGGAGATATGAATTTTTGAATTTCGACCTAGGGTTTTGACTCTGGCTCTGGGCAAATTAGGTTGTTTAGGGTAGAACTTGACCTATACTATTTGAAAACGAGTGAAAATAACTTTGTTAGAAATCTTACATATAGTAGAATGTCCCATAAAAATTCCAGAATTAGATAAGGTCCTAGTTGCTCCCAGTGCTCCACGCAATTCGCCCTATGTCCACACCAGGCTAGAACAGGGCAGTGTAGGAAGGTCCAAATTCGGGGCTTGTAACTCGAGCCCTACTAAGCCAAATTGAGTGGAAATTTTTTTAAATAAAACTTTGTTCTGTTAGCTTTAATATGAGACCAACTTCGTATAATTTGAGTTAGTTTTCGATTTTTAGTGGATTTTTACTTTTGGTTGCCTAATTTTGGCTAGCCAATGGGCAGGCCGGGATAAAATCTAGATATCTTGAGTTGTAGATACCAAAATGAGGTGGGACTAAAGAGGTCAGAAAATAGACACATAAAACTTGAACATAATCAAATTTGAGGTCCAAATGAGTTAAAATAAAATTATGGCTTGAATTATAAAAACCGGGTTGGTTGAATATGCTGAGGCAGGAATTCTGCCTTAATGAATTTGATGTTGATATGAGTTTAATGTTGGAATATAAATGTGATGTTGTGATCTTTGAGATAAATTGATGTATTGATTGGCTGGCACTATTCATGGGGAAGCGAACACGTTCCGTTATGCTACCGAAATTTCGGTAGAACCCATGTACAAGTTATGAAAAGGATTATGTTATTATGCAAGTTTCATACTACTTGGGCCAGCCCCGGATAAGAAGTTAAGGGGAATAGATCGGTGGGAAGGTCGGGGAAAGTAATCCCGGCATTCCTGTATAGGAACGAGCTCGATCCTGATAAGCAGACTATTACCCAGGAGTCTAAATGGCCAAGAACTCCCAGGGGACCAAGAGATGGAAAGAATAATGATGAAAATGAATGGAAAGACTTATGAGAAAAGGTTCATGATTTAGTTTGCATGATTACATGAATGCATGAATATATGGCATAGTTATGTCAAGACGTTTGCTGTTGCCTTTTATATGTATTTACTGCTGCTCGTTTATTATCCTGCTTATTATTATACGAATCATTATTAGTAGTCTGTTTATCTTCTTGAACCTTCTAAAGTAAAACTGAACCTTGCCTCGGACCAGACATTTTCTTAAACTCATTAAAATGGACTTTTCAGTTTGAATACATATTTTTATAATTAAATAAAACCCGAAGCAACTGAGAATGTATGTGACGTCAGTACCAGTATGCCCGAACCCTACTGAGAATTTTCTTGAAATTCTCACCCCGTTTTGTATCTTCCGCATCATTCTCAGACACTGGCGATGGACTCTACAGCTACCCTCTTCATTGAGATCCCAGCGTTATAGCTCCACCATGATCCAGAGCTAGATTCCCTGTACATAGCTGGTTCATGTAACTTCCGTTTATACCTCTTCAGCAACAGGAACTTTGATGTTCCTTTACACCATCCCATTTTCGACCCTGCTACTCCTTATATTGTCGTTCCGCTACACATGGCGCACCCACCTCCTGCACCTCCTGCACCCGCAGCACAGGCAGCACCTGCTGACCCTGCCCCTAAGTCACCACCATAGGCAGTCCCTGATATCCCATTGAGTTCAGAGAGTGAGCCCTCTGAGGCCACCGGCTCGTCGCCCTCTTCTTCCTCTGGACCCAGCGCAGACTATACACCAGCCGAGCCTGGCATGGCTAACGGCTACCTGACGGAGTAGCTTAGCGCCAGGAGATGTTGTACAGTATGACCCTCTTTTGGACAACATGTAGCTCTGGGTCATAGACTTGACTGTAGGGCTAGCAGTAGGTTATGAAATGTCCTTTGAGGGCCATAGGGTATTTTGACTGATATGGACATTATGGTCTTTTTGATATACCAGCCCACTTATGTATTTTACTTTAAAACTTTGTACATAAACTGAAGCAGTGGCTTCTGATATATACATATGTTTGCACGTATACAGTAACGCTATTGTACTATTCTTATCTTGGTGATGTTTTGTTCAATTCGTTCCGCTTTTAGTATAGCAGCGCGCCGTTTCGTCAAACAAAAAAAAGGGGATTTATATGATGATGACAATTTAAAGAAGAATAAAACAGGAAAGGTAAACAGAATATTAATACGGTAACACAATCTACCTAATTTCATGCTATGACTTAAGCATAACATCAAATTAGTAGAGTGTTACATAGATCAGGTATGATTAATGTCAGAACTCGAAACCCAGAAATAGAAACTAGATTGGGTATGATTAAGGTCGGAACTTGGAACTTAGGAAACACGTTTCATAAAAAGTGTTGGAAGACCGATTGAGGCTTAATGTCGGAGATCGGAAGTCAGGAATTAAGACATTCATAATCCCGGAAGTCGGGAATCAAGACATTGACCTTATGTACATAGCTTATATGATATCAGAACTCGGAAGTCAGTAATAAGCTCGAACTCGAGAACATCATTAGAAGTTAAAAGCTTGCAAGATAGATTAAGACTTAAGAGTTTAAAACTTGCCCTTATTGATATTGTTATATTCTTGGTATGAATATAATATTCTACATTGAGGTTGCTGTTTGATTACAGTTTCTTGGTTACTGGCACTATTCATGGGGAAGCAGACTCGATCCGTTATGTTGCCGAACTTTCGGCAAAAGTCTTTGAAATCATGAGTGTTTATTCTACGAAAGATTTATGATATGAACAACTATACAATTATGAATATATTAAGGTGATATGACCATGAATTAGTCTTATGAGAGCGTGCTTATGTGCATATGAATAAAGAAAGAATATATGAGATCCTTTTACTTGGAAGCAGTTATTCGGGTCCCTCCCTGTGAAGGCAGTTAGAAGATATGATGAAAGATCCATATCCCTAAAGAACGTGACATGACGATCATGCTCTGATAAGGTATGACATGGCGATCATACTCTAGAATGTGGCATATAAAGCTTCTATGATGATGAGTCCATATTCCTACGGAATGTGATATGGCGATCACGCTCTGATGGGGTATGACATGGCGATCATACTCTGGAATGTGGCATAATGATCCCACACCCTAAGGAATGTGACATGGCGATCACATCTCGATGGAGTATGACATGAGGATCATACTCTGGGACATGGCAAGAAGGATATATTCCTAAGGAGTATGACATGGTGATCACACCTCAATGAAGTATGACATGGCGATCATACTCTGGATTATGTATGACAAGCATGTGCAGATTTTATATGTTTAGTGTATTCGTGCTATTACATTTTAATACATTTCAGATATTATTCATAGTGTAATTCATGATTTGATTCTGTATTAGCTCACCTAAATGACAAGTATGTGAATAAAATAAACCTTGCTTCGGATAGTATATTTTTGAACTATAAAACTAAATAGTTTGTATAACATGTTCACCTTTTTCATAATAAACCAAAGTAACTGGAGATGACAACAATGACATTATGTATAACAGTTAAAGATTCCTACTGAGAATTTAAAATTCTCACTCCTATTTTCGTGTTATCCCCTGACAGCTCGAAAAGTTGCAAAGATGGTTGAAGTTGCTATCAGTTAAGGTCCGCTCAGGTAACAGTAACAACTCCTGAGTGTGGTACTATGATTCAAGCATCGTACTGTACAGAGGGGACGTTACAATTTATGTTACCTTCAAGAGTTGAATTTTATTGACGTCAACTTATTAGATTTGAGTTTTGTGTTTTACTGTAAGTTTGTGTTGAGAAAACTATGATGGATTCTAAGTTAGAACGTCGTTCACCGTTAATAAAAAGATATAACGATACCATTCACTGTTAGCTAAGAGATATAATAGCTTATATGCACATAGTATTATACAATTGAGACACAGAATGAGAGGACCTTTATTATGAGATATTATCGAGTGAGGCTAGGCACCTACGTTGAGGTGGATGCGTTGAGATTGTTCCCTACTACATTTGAGATATAGGATGGGAGGACCTTAATTATGAGATAGTATTAAGTGAGAAGAAGTGGTTGAGATTACTACCCTCATGAGTTAGTTCTTCTTATATAATCCTCATAGAGTATTTAATTATTTGATAAAATATTTAGCTTTGAATGAGTATCTATTTATGAAAAATATTGAGAAGGCACAAATTTGATAAACTATTATTTGCACAAATTACCTTTAGTGATTATATGATTGTTAAGTAACTTCCCTTTTATTTTAAAAGCTCGAATCTCTATTCATTTCTTCTTCCTGTTCACTTTGTTTATATACCTCATTGAGTGTATGACTCACTTTTGTATAGATGAACATATTTGTATGTTGTTCATTGGACTTGCTTATGACTTGTTCAATTCACTAATATTGCCGATATACCTCCAACATCGTTTGGGTCGATACTTTCACTTCTAGTTCTAGAATTTGTAGCTATAGGATTATGTATTGACTTATTCTAATTATTTTAGATAAATTTGAGATCCAAGTGTTATCTAACAATGACAATGAGTTTGAGATTAAGAAATAATTATGGTTTTACAAGGAATGTTGATATTTAGGAAAGAGTTAAGTACCGTTTTAGTCCTAAAAATTGTATTTGGTCCTTGAAGTTACATTCTGTTGGTCACTTTAGTCTTTGATTAGTCAACTATCAATCAACTATTACGGTTTTGCTGATGTGTCACGTTAAGTGACATGTCAGCATGCACGTGGCACAACCTCTGATGTGACATGCCATTAGCATAGCCCCTTGACGTGGTATGCTGACGTGTCATTGCTTTTAAATTAATTCAAATTAGTCCCTAAAATTTCTAAATGTATCAAAATAGTTCCTAAAATTTTTAAAATATGTCAAAATAGTCTAAAATTCCTAAATTTCTCCTTTTCTCATTCACAAGCTTTAAATCTTCAATCTTTCTCAAACCCACTAATTTTTTTTCCTATTTTCACATTCTATCTAGACTAGATCCTCCCCATATAGAAATTTGTACATCTTATTAAAGTGACAAGTAAATTTAAATAGATTAAGATTGGTAAATTACAAAATTATTAATAATTATTAAATTCAAACTTAGCATTTAAATAGATTTGATTAACATTCTAAATATTTATTTGATCCCGTTTAATTTAAGATTTAAAGTTTAAGATTAACTAATTTAAAATTCAAAATAATTTATAATAAAAAATTTTCTAAAACACATCACTAGAAAATGGTGAAGGATATTGTAATTAGATGATATCATAATATAAAACTTCAATGTAATGGATGCATCAAAAGAATTTTCTAAGACTACAATTTTATAGAATGATTATTTTTCTCGAAACAACTATTTTCAAACTTGTACTTAATTAATACATGTGTCATAAAAGCTCCATCAATGTGTCTAGTCAAAATCAAAATCAACTTTTTTCTTTTTCTTTTTTTTAAATTAAAAAACTATACTTTAAGGTAAGAAAAGGGCTTAACCTAATTTTGCCATAGAGAATATGTTCAAATTCATTAAGTGCCTATCTATATAAATACTTACAAATAATTAATTAATAAGGTAATAACAAATTAAACATAACTTATAATAAAGTATGAGTAAAAGATCAATTAAATGAATCAACTCTTGGTAAGTGAAGGATGGCTCATTAGTCCATACATAGACAATAACTCGACCATATTCAATATTTCGAATATTTTAAAAATTTTCTTTTAGTGTTTTATTAATTTTTCCTTTATAACCTATTCTTTGTTAATTTTTATTGAAAAATTAATATTTTATTTATTTAATCTTTTATAAAACATGTTAAATTTATATTTTTTTACATAAATACGCGTATAAGTATTCATTAAGTTTAGAAGCATTCTTGAATCTTGAACTAGGATGAACTATATTAAAATTATTTATTTTTTCATTATTTCATTTCTATATATTCTCTTCCTATTATTCTATATGGGGAGGATCTAGTTTGGGTAGAGTATGAAAATAGGAAATAAATTAGTGGGTTTAAGGAAGATTAATGATTTAGAGCTTATGAATGAGAATAGGAGAAATTTAGGAATTTTGAACTATTTTGACACGTTTTAAAAAATTTCAGGGATTATTTTGACATATTTAGAAATTTAGGGACTAATTTGACACATTTTAAAAATTTTAAGGACTAATTTAAACCAATTTAAAATCGATGAGACATCAGCAAAACCGTAATAGTGGACTAACGGTTGACTAACCAGAGACTAAAATGATTGACGGAATACAATTTTAGGGATTAAAGTGAAGCATGTATACAATTTCAAAGACTAAAATGGTACTTAGCTCTTTAGGAAACAATTTGTTTTGTCGGGCTAGCCAAACTATTTGAATTTGATATAATTTGTGCTTTGATCACGGATCCTAAAAGGGGTTGTGACAATACTAGAGATGCGTGGTTGTATATGTAGTTTATCTCAATTTCAATTATAGATTTAAATTGAATAGTCTTAATTTTCAAGGTGTATCATGCACCAAACTTATCAAGCTACAGTAAAGATATAGCAGTGACTAACATGCTCCTCGAAAGTCAGGGTGCATGATATATTTTACAATCTGACAATGTATATCTGACGGCGTATTGATACATTAATCACTTATGATCAGTTGTAGTAATTTTTTAATTTTAGTCAAATTTAAAAAAAAATATGGTTAAATATATTTTAAAAATAACCAAATTTTATTTGCTTCATTTTAGAGTTGTTGAGAATAGCCTAAAACAATTTTTGTTTAATTTTCAAATAATTCTATTTAATTTTGGGATCATCAGTTAAATTAAAAAAATATTTTATGATACTTTAGAATTGTTGAGTATCTCAAAAATTTTTGTTTAATTCCAAGATCATGTAAAATCTTTTGGATTATTTTAAAATATATTTAACTATATTTTTTAAATCTAGCTAAAATTAGGAAATTAGCACAATACATTGCACATGATTGATATATTAATACTATTAAATCTACTGCCAAATTATCAAGTGTATGATATACTTTTATCCCCATGGTATACTGTAGCACTAGCCGAAAGATATATCATAAAGATAGTTCGCTTTTATCGTTGTTCCTATTGCCAGCTTTAATTATAAAAAAAGTCAAATTGGGTGATAGCAAACGCCAGAAAGAGCATCAAAAGCGAAAGTTGTATCAAATTGTCTTTAACGAAAAGAAAAGCATTAAAGGCAACATTACAGAAAAAGAAAAGTATTTTAAATTTGATTTTTATAATTTTTTCTTTTTAAACATTTAAATAAGTCCCTAATGATATATCATCATATCATCAATCCCTGCAAACCGCCCAAAGTTGCGGCAGGAGCAAAAGTCCCCATTAACGTTAGAACCAGACATATGGCCGCCATCCGCAAATAAATCCGTTTAATTTGTAATCTATATCATAAAAATTACATAATATTTCGTTCATTTTTTTCACGAATTTTTTTATCCACACTATTTAGGGCCCGTTTGGATTTCAGTTTGGGATTGCCAGAAGGCCTTTTAGGAGAAGGAAAATGACTTTATACAGTAAAATGAGGTGTTTGATTTAACTTTTTTCAAAAAGTTTTCTTTCAAAAGACTTTTTGGAAGAAATATCTTTGAAATTACTTTTCATTCTAGAAAAAGAACTTTTAAAAAGTAATTTTACTATTATTCTCATATCAACAACCAAAAGTAATTTTACTTTATCCTATCCAAACAAAACTCATTTTCCTAAACTTACTTTTGACATATTTAAACCAAATAAAAATTATTCTTTTAAAAGTAATTCTTCTAAAAAGTCTTTTTTTAAAAAATTTTATTTTAAAAAATCTTCTCCCAAAAATTACACCAAACATACCCTTAACCTGTAGGTTAAAATAGTCGAGTCCGAACCAACCATTTTACCCACTTCATATATACTTTTTTTTTCTTTAGGATGCCAAAGCCTAGAGTGTACGTGGCCCACTCTTTCATCCATTCATTGCACTATTCATATTTTAATTTCACAAACTGATACTCACGTTCCTAAGCCAACAAAATAAAAAAAAGACCTCACCCACATAGTCACATGATCAAACTCAAACGTAGAGTCTTAAGCCCTAAAACTACGGTGAATAGTTTGACTCACTCATACAAACACACACACACACCTCAAACCCTAACACCACAGCTGGCGGCGCCATTCCTTCTTACCCCCGACAGCACCCTTCACTCTCTCTCACGATCTCAACTTTCACTTCGCGAACAACTGCCACCACAGCACCGCCCAATGCCGATTAGAAGACACCACCGCCGTCACCGGAGTTTTGTCGCAGCTGGAGTCTTCGTCACCGGAGTTCCATTGTTGCTGGAGTCACTGTCGCTACCTGCAACACAACAAAAGTAATATCAACATGCTTTGCACTTTTTTTTCCCCCCAAAAAAAGAGCAAAGTAAATTTTAATTCAAAAATAAAGTTAAGGGAAAAAAGAAAAAAATAAAAGAGAAGTGGAAGAGCTTGATTTTCTATTTTGAAATCACCAGATGTATATTTTCTTTTTTCATTTTTATTTCGGAGGTGATTGGGATTGATTTTAATTAGTGTATTGTTTAATGTAAAAAGAAAAAAAATTTACAAGAAAAAAAAAGCATAAAAGGGGGTATGAAGGCCAAAAAAAAATGGAAAGGAAAAAAAAAAGGTAGGCAGGGAGGGCTCGACAGTGGACCTATGCGATGCGGACGTCGACCAGTATATTAGTAGTCCATTTATCATGTAGATCAACCAATTTAAAAGTAGTCTGCCACAGACTAGGCTAAGCAAGTTGGATTGGCTCGTTTACCAAGTCCTAATTAATATTCATTTTCTAAGGGTTCGTTTGGCGTAACTTTTGAGAGAAGATCTTTTAAAAGAAGGTCTTTTAAAATAAGGCCTTTTAAAAGAATTACTTTTAAAAGAATGAATTTTGTTTGGTTTGAATATATCAAAAGTAAGTTTAGAGAATGAATTTTGTTTGGATAGGATAAAGTAAAATTACTTTTGATTGTTGATATGAGAGTAATAATAAGATTACTTTTCAAAAGGCCTTTTTCTAAAATGAAAAGTAACCTCAAAGATACTTCTTCCAAAAGACCTTTTTTCAGAAGGCCTTTTAGAAGAAGTTACAACAAACGCTACCATTTACTATACAAAGTCATTTTCCTTCTCCTAGAAGGCCTTCTGGCCAATGCAAACCACAATCCAAACGGGCCCTAAGTAAGTTTTTTTTAGTCATAACTAGCGAGGTTTAAAATCAATTCAAATTAACTTAAAATTTAAAAATAATAAATTGATCAAAATCAAAATAAATCAATTTAAATTGATTTTTATTTTATGAAAATCAATTGATTTTTTTTTCAATTTTTCATTTTAGTTTCTAAAATCAAAACAAATCAAATTGAATATATATATATATATCTTGTCCAAATCTCTATTTATATAAATATATCTATATCTATAAGTATATTTTATAGTATTTTAATACTGAAGTTATTCAAGTATTCTTATTATATCTTAATTCAATATTTTAAATTTGCAACTATTTATTAATTCTTTTAAAACTCAACATGATTTTTGTTCAAATATTTTATTTTTTTCCTATCTTATTAGTATCATATATTAGTATACCTTTAAATAATTAATTTAAATTTCATAATTGTATGATTTTATAAAAATATTAATAATTAATCTAATTTAATAAAGTTAAGAGTTACTTTCTTTTTATTTTATAAAACATTTAACAAAAAATCAAAAACCAAAACAATTCAAATTGATTTAAATCAGTTTCATTTGTTTAGTTTTCAAATATAATCAAAGCAGACTGAATCAAACAGAAATAAAATTTATTATTTGAATCGGTTCGATTTATGTCTTAAGATCAAACCAAACCAAACTACAAACAACCTAATCCTAACATTTTAAAGTTTATATTAATTTGATTATGAAAACAATTGACATTAATTTAGTTTTAATATTTTAAATTTTGACATCAATTTTATTTTTTTGTTAAATTAATAATTTCTATTATTGTTTGGCTTCCTTAATTAATGAAAGTAGATAATTTTTACCTCATCAACTTTAAATTAAAATATATGTTCGAATTGACTGGGTAGCCAAGTGTAGCAAGAATTGCCAGTTAAGTTGATAAGATGGAAATTATCTGCTCTAGACAATCAAGGAAGATAAATAAGTAATGTAGCTAAGAACAAATATATCAATTATGATAAATAGTAATAAAATTTACTCATAATTTGATAGAAAGACAAAATTAAAGTCAAACTTTTAGAATTAAATTAATATTAAATTTTTTTAAAGATTAAACTAATGTTAGTTTTAAAATGTTAAGATAAAAAAACATATATTAGAAAGAGACACCACTTACTTGATAAAAAAAATACGTAGTAGGTTAAACCGTGATAAGAGACAAAGGGAGAAAGAGACCACATACTAAATAAAGAAGTTGTTATTGTCTCAACTAGAGGTAGAGAGAGTGGGGGGTTGGTATATGGGTTATGATGAAGTTGCCTCACCCCTTTCTCTTGTCATAGTATTTATAGGGGATAAGAGTGGTACTCGCTATTAATGCGAGGTGTTGAAATAGGCTTGGGCCAAGTAGATAGGAGACCAAATGGATCACAAGCCCCATAATCTCGAGCTCTAAAAGAGCGAAGAGGTTAAGAAGTAAGTGTCTTAGGCTAGATAAGGATGGTTAGGGAACTAGAGGGCCGGTAGATCGGGAGATTAAATGGATCACAGCCCCCTAGCCTCGAGCTCTAAAAGAGCAAAGAGGTTAAGAAGTGCCTTAGGCTGGATGAGAAAGATCGAGAAATCGGGGGACTGGGAAACTAGATAAGTCACATGTAACACCCTCTCAAGTACAGTACCAGGCTTAAGTCATAGGACCACACTTAAAAGTTGTTATTATTACATGAATGGACCTTGTCTGACAACAACTCTTGACCGTCTTCCAATCTTAAACAACTCTGCCCAATATGACCATCTTCTATACCTCCTAAGCTATCTAGAGATAACATAGAAACATACATAGGGGTGAGAATCATAAATTTTCAGTAGGATTTTCTAGACTATCATATATAGTGTCATTGCTATTATCTCCAACCTTCGGTTTATTACCAAAAGGGTGATCATGCCATATAACAATAAATCTTATATTTAGAAAGTTTCAAAAATATCCCTTCCAAAGCAAGTTCATTTTATTCAGACACTTATTGTTTACAAGAGCAGTTTAATAATAATAAGAAGAGATCAATAACAAGATATACTTTATGTAGATGCAAATGCACGTCATATATTTATGTAACTACACTTGTGCTTTCTTTAACTTTCTTTACTTGTTATACACATTCGAGAGTATAATTGCCATGTCATACTCCATCAGAGCGTGATCGCCATGTCACACTCCTTAGGATGTGGTTGCCATATCACATTCATATCTTCTTTTACTTGCATCTTGCTTCTCTATACTTGGTCCCCTAGAGGTGAATAGCCTCTCTCACCCCTAGGTAATAGCCTGCTTCTCAAGTCTGAGCTTGTATCTATACGTGAGTGACGAATTTACTTTCCCCGACCCATGTCACAACCCAACTCGAGCCGTGACCGGCGCATAGGGGACAAATCCTCTAGCAAGCCTACACCAAGCAAAATTTTTCTTAAAATTTGGGCAAAGTCTCCTTTGTATTCAAGACTATTCTCGAATATGGATCCTCTCCCTGTATAGAAAACACAAATACATAATCTATTGGCGATCCAGACATTCTTAGAATGCACCCCACAACACACAGTATAATGGTAAAATACATAACTACATCAATTCATCCAAGATACATACTTTTAGCTTCTTAGAAAACAAATTCTTTAAAAAAAATTTAATCCAAACAGTTAGTTTCAATCCTTTAGAAAATACAATAATATTAATATTTATAATTATTACACATCAACAACAACATAATCTAGACAAGGCCGGACCCTGCCTATTGTACCATGGAACAACAATAGTCTAAGAGTTTCCCAAACTTTTACAATTGACAAAATGTCCTTAAATAGAGAAGGGTTCACCCATGGAATTTGGGATTCACCTCAGAGGAGCAAGATGGCCAAATGCCAATTAAACACCTGAAACTGAAAAAGGCAAGAAGCAAGAGGTGAGTTTATGAAACTTAATGAGAGATAGAGTATCCTTAACCCACATGAGACAATGTGCAAACTTATAGATATTAAGGTAACCCACATTATCCAATTTTTTTTCCAAAAACCATAGAGACTATCTATTCCAGGACAATCCATCAAGAATCACAATTAGGTGGTCTTTCCTTCATGTGACCCTGTAATCCACCATGCATCACTTTTCCCTATGGCCATGTAATATCCATCATGCACCACACTATGTGTGTGGCTGTGTAATATCCGTCATGCACCACTCCCTTGAGTGGCTGTGTAATACATCATCCTAGGTGCTCCAAGGCTAACACCTACTGCTGTTAGCCTGCAGATCTTGGCATAGACTTTCCCAAGTCTTTCTTTTCCATTATACATAACATTTAATAAGGATTCTCATAAAACATACCAACATCTCTTACATGAAACCTAAAATCATATCATTAAAGAAAAATGAAACCTTTAACATCTTAATACTTCAAAAATTAATAAAAGTCCATAACTTTCTCCAGAAACCTTTCATTTAAGCTCTTACGTAGTTATTCATAGTTCAGGTGCGAAGAAATTCGATACAAAATCATATACCATTAAGTATATCAAATCCTTTCAATCCAGTCTCATATAAAATCCTCAAGAAATTACTTTTTTTCCTTTCAAACAAGAACAATTTCCAAAACTTAATAGAAAACCAATATAATGAACATTTACCATACTTTGTCGAAAATCAGGTCATTGTCTCATGTGACCAAGTTGGAATAAATAGGCTACCAAAGTTTAAATCGTATTTCTAGGTATACCAAATTATTTGCATATATATATACACATTAGAAACTAAGATAGGGATAAACTATCTACTCACAATACACAAATCCAAAGGGAAATGTCAATTTCTTGGAACCACAAAGCTAGGAGAGCGCTCTCTAGGACAATCTAGCACCATAATCACAACAATATAACTATACATTAGCTACATATCATGAGAGATTAAGAGATTATACTATCCACCCCCAAACTCAAGAATTCCCCCAAAATCCAAACCTAGGATTCAAGAGCAACTTCAATCCAAGCAGAGATTCAAGTTTCTCAGAAAATGAAGGAGGAAAGATGTTAAGATTTACCTTTGGGAAGTCAATGCGAGTAAGAATGATGGTGGATTTTGAGTTCTTCCTCGATATATATATATATATATATACACAGAGAGAGAGAGTGATGATGATTTTAGGTATTTAAGGAGTGTTTGGAAGTGATTTAAGTGAAAGGAATTGATATTGGGGCAGGGGATAGAGAGGAGAGGGATTTAGAGAGAGAGGTGTTTTTTGAGCGAAGAGAGAGAGTGGGATGTCACAAATGAGGAGACAGAACACGTCCAGTCGCTATATAGGCATCTTGTAATTTATTACAATTAGGTGTAATCGATTACCAGAATGGTTGGAAACCTGTTTCGGACTATTGTAATTGATTACAAGTCTATTGTAATCAATTACAATTACAAAACGCAACAATAGAACAACTCAGAACAAATTCACAGCTTGGGGGCATGGGTATTACACACTTATTTAGTTAGCTAATGTCCTTTTTAACTTTACTGTCCATTAACTTTAAAACATAAATGTAAATAATGGAATACCTCCCATTCAAATTCAATAAAAATATCCAAAAATTCAAAATCTTTAAGAATCAGAATCTAACTTTTGGATTTTAGTTCAATTTTTCAAAAACTTGCATTTTTATAAACTTGTGGGCTGAAAACGAAGGAGTTACCCATTCTCTAAAATTCGTTACAAATCCTTCTTCCACTCATTAATATCCAGGGAACCATTACTGGGATTTTTGATCTTAAGAAAATGTCTCAATCCTATAGCCCTCCAAGGAGGCATAGGGTTCAGGCTCAGAATTTTTCAGGTTTTGATATCGACAGGTAACTCCAACTCATGATGGGGTATTACATATCACATCTCAATCATATTTGCATGCATGATTATCATGGACATAACATACATACATATATATATATATATATATATATATATATATATATATATATATATATATATATATATATATACATACTCATGACTGCACATGCTTTGTGTCTTACTTTTAAACATCATTGCATGAATAACTTCCATGTACAACATATGTATTTATAACTTTACATCACATACTTCTGCCAAAAATTTGGCAGCATAACAACTTAAATAAGGGGCCTCCCAAAATAAATAGTATACAAAAACAGACAACCAATCGTAGCAATTTTCATCATCATTCAGTATATCATCGTCACATCATTATCATAAGAAAGGAATATGAAATTATTCAATCATTAACTTCTTATAGTTTAGGGAACTCCTAAACCCTTAGTCTGTCAAGATTTAATTTTCTTAAATCAATCCTATTTTATTAATTTCACTAAAATTTTATTTTAACTTATATTAATTTGAAAATTTAATATGTTGTGGCATTACTAGTCTATTTTTAGCTCTCTTTGGTCCCATTAATTTTTGAGGTGTATAGGTTGAGTTATCAAAGTCTTACTCAAGGTTGCCTTAACACTAGATAGATTTGAGCACTTAAATGTAAAAATCCACTAAAAACCCAATCTTTAGTAGTTTTATCTGAAATTTATATCTAAATGAAGCTTACTAAACCATCTTTCATTTTCTACAAGTGTCATTTGAAATAGGTAAGTAGAGCCCAAGTTATGAGCTCTAAAAAAGGGCCAAAGGGAACTGCCTTATTTTGCCCGGACAACACCTTAAGTCAGGTTTAAAAAATTTTTGGAGGAGCACAATTCAGATTTGACTTTGAAATTTTTATAGCATAATACCTATATGTTAGCTTCCTAAAAAAATTGGTTGCACTCATTTTTAAGTTATATAGGGTGAGTTATACCCTTCACAACCCATACTAGTCAAGATAGAGGACAGGATTCAAGGGTTAAATTCAAAAATTTATAACACTCTTATTTTAAATCCGATAGGCCAATAATCTATATGGTTATAGTTTCATCAAATTTTGATGCTTGCAGACAAAGCTGTACACTCTGCCATTCGGACAAATTGTAGGGTTTTGATTCCTAACAATTTTGTTTGAGTTTCTTCTTGAGTTTTTGGTTTCTTTTCCAATCCAAACCAATAATTTCCTTGTTTAATTACTTGAAACAAGCCATATATTCATCATACATTATCATATTAGAGAGGAACATACAAATCCTAATTAACCCCAAAACCTTAGAAGCAAAGATTCCAAGAAATCCTACCTCAAATACAACTTAGGAGCTTCTAAACTTAAGTTTCTTGGTGGCTTCTTTCCCCTAAGGTTCCAAGATGATGATGATTCCTTTCTTCCTTCTTGGTGGCTAAGGTTAGATGATTCAAATAAAGGGAGTTTATGAGTTTATTTTAAGATTTCTTGGGGACTCATAAAGGAAGAGTGGAAGATTTGAGCAATGCTGACAAGGTGCAAGAATTATGGAGTGCATATGAGTGTGTTAGGGAAGAAAATAAATCTGGAAAAAGAAGGGAAGGGGGCTGCACGAATTTGGAGGGACAAGGGTGGAAAGATTTGGTTCCTTGTGAACCAAGTTGGAAAAATTAGAAAAAGAAGGTGATTGGTGGACTTCTTAAGCTTTTCAATTTTGGTTAAGCTTCCAAGTTGTGTGGTCATGACTTGGCCAACAAGAAGGGGGGTGGTGGCTAATTTCTAGCCATAAGATTTAGGGTTTTTAACTGATATTCATGTCATCATATAGTATAGGTTCCTATCAACTTGGTTCGTACATTACAGGACACCATAAACAGACCAATTTTCCTTCAAACTAACAAGACAACACTGTCTGTTTTCACAAAATTTTCTTTACAAAGAAACTTAAATTCTCTAACCCTAATAGACAAATTTTGATTGGCTTACTTGGGTGTGTATATATATATATATATATATATATATATATATATGTATGTATGTAGGTATATGTATAATGTATCTGAAAATTTAATTATGCAACAGTGCTAGTTATACGAAATTTGGGATGTTACATCACAAGCCGCCAGCCTCAAGCTTTAAAAGGGTGAGGAGGCTAAGAAATGTATTAGATTAGGTAAGGTATATTGCTAATCCGTCTCCTTGTTGATCGATTGTTCACTTGGAAAAAAACTAGGATAATGTGCTCATTCAATTTGAAGTGTAAGTTTTTACTTAATGAATGGGTAATATCTCTAAGATTATTAAGGGTGATATCTTGGTCTTTTGATTGATCATGCTAGCTAGGTAAACAATAAAGGCTATACCCAGGCTGCAGATTCGACGTAGGTGAAGTTAAGTATTTGATCGACAGCTATTATTGTTGCTCGATTGGGTAACAGTAACTTTGAAGCATAGTGGTTTACTGAAAACTTAGTGAATAGTAGCATGGTATATAATAAGTTAGGAAATAAAGGCAATGCCTCAGTTCTTCGCTTTGGTTGGATTAATCTGTATCCTTAGTCACTTGATCAAGCTACTATCTCAATCTTTTTCTCTCCCCCCCTTTTTGTAACATCCCCACTTTCGTAAACAGAACGTAATGGGAACTTTGAATTATTTCCCTTAGGCAGTGTGAGAATTTCTTAGGCAGCGCTATGCCATGACGATCCTCACACTTGGGATTATAGAGTAGTGTAACACTGCCGTTGAAAATATGGCACTGCCATATGTTAACAATTAAGAAATAACAAAAGTGCCCCTGCAAACTTTTGTTAATCGCAATGATATCCTGAATTTTTAGAAATTATGTTATGACCCCAAAAATTTATTTCCACAATAACCCTAGAACTTTTCATAAAATGACCTTTATGTCCACCCTAGAACTTTTCATAAAATGACTTTTATATCCCTACATCTATAGGATTAGCAGAATGGGGTTTTAAACGGAGCAGAATCACGTGGTGAAACCGTAGAAGTTTAAATCTCTGCCGATTGGGCCATGGAAGCAGTTGGGTGTGAAATGACGTGGGGTGCCCCTGGACTTGCTCAAAATTACGAAAATGCCATTAGCTATGGAAAATAGAAAATAGAAAATAGAAAAGTTCCGAATTTGTAAAAATGATTATTTCACGTTAACAATCAATTTATTCGATCTTATTGACTAAGTAAGGTTAATTAGGAGTTAATTATATATTAATTAGAGGGATTAGGCTTAGGAGCAATTAGTATAGAGATATAGAAATTCTCTCAGAGTCATTTAGTAAAGTTTTGCCGATTTGAAGAAAATCGGTGAAGATTTGGTATTTTAAACCGCCAGAACCGAACTAGTAGAATTTTCTACTGGAAACCCTCACTTAAGTGGCTGAAATTCAGCCACCCTTACCACATATGAGTGGCGCTAAGTGTTGCTCAAGATAGTGGAGAAACTTGGCCTCACCTCCACCAGATTTTTATCGTTTTTCGCCTAGTTGTTCGATTTTCATCGAATAATTGAGATTAATTAGGATTCGATTAAGCATTCACTTAAAGCAAATTAAATGTGATTTAGAAGGACTAGACTTGATGGAATTAGATTAGAACCATGGGAAACCTCATAGGATTTTTCTAAAAAACCAGTTTACCGATTTAAAAGAAATCGATAAGATTTCGGTATTTTAAACTGTCGGAATCGAACCAATAGAAATTACACTGTGAGAACCCTAAGATGGATGGCCAAGATTCAGCCAACACTCCTCACAAGTGGTGCACAAATCAACCATAAAAGAGGGAAGCCAAGCCAAGTTTGAATGAGGGTTGAAATCCACCAATCAAGAGCCAACTTCCTTCATAAGTTTTCATTTTTTTTCTTCCTTCTCACTTTAAATTTTTAGCCTCCCCACAACCAGCCTCATTTTCCCACTTTCCTTCATCTTCTTTCACTTCCTCTCATCCCCAAGCTCAAGCTCCAAGCATCAACTTCACTCCAAGATCAAGTTCCAACAAGATTTCACACCACCAAGGTAGGAATTCCAACTTCTTTTCTTGTTTTCTTTGAATTGGGCTGATTGGGACTCCACTTTCTTCCCAATTTCTTGCAAGATTTTGATGCTATCTTGAGTGATGATGATGAATTAAGGTTGGTTTAAGGTTGGTTTAAGGTGTATATGTGAGTTTGAATTGAAGATTGGATGGATTGATTAGAGAAAAACATGAATCCAAGAAGAATCCAAGAATCTGTTAGGGTTTTTTCCCTCAACGGTCCATACGACGGAACAGCTCCACCTACAGCCAATTAAATTTGATAAAACCATTTTCGACATTCAGGGCTTTCCATACATATAAAATATAAGGCCATTGGATTAGTATAGAATTAGTTATGAATTTTTGAAGTTTGACCTAGAAATCTAGATTCTCATCTAGGCAGTATGAGTTGAGAAGAGTATAACTCACCCTACACAACTCCAAATTGAGTGAAACTAGTGCTGTTTGAAAGCTAACATGTAAGGAAACATCCCATAAAAATTTCAGAGTTAGATTTGTTGCCATTTGTTCCCAGCACATCAATGAAGTTGACTTGAGTTCAAACCAGGCTGGAACAGGGTAGTCTAGTAGGGTCAAGTTTCGGGGCTTATATCTCAAAATATACTTATGCAAATGAGATGAAACTTATTTCATTAGAAAGTTTATTCTGTTAGCTTTAATTTGATATAAATTTTGTATGATTTCACCTAGTTTTCTATTTTTAGTGAATTTTTACGTCTAAGAGTGCAATTTTGGCTAGTTGTAGGGCAGATAGAAGTAAACTTTGAATAACTTGAGCTACATAAATCAAAATGAGATGGGACTAAAAGGATTGGAAACTAGACACATAGACCTATAACATATTCAAAATTTAGGTCCAAATGAATTGAATAGAAATTATGGTGAATTTTACAAAATTGGGCAGAATTGAGTAGAATGAGCAAAAAAAAAAAAAAAACTTTAGTTCTGTATTTATGTTGACATGTTATATGATTGATATTATTGTTAGAAAACTTGATACCCTATGTTAGTTTTGCTTCTTGATTGATCCTTCTGGTAGTCTGGCACTATTCATAGGGAAGCGGACTCGATCCGTTATACTGCCGAAATTCCGGCAGAAATATGTGAATTATATGAATGTTATACATTTATATGTTATGCTCATGAGATTCATATATGCAAGAATGATTTAAGTATGATATGAAGTATATGAATGATTGCATGTAGCATATGCATGTATAATTATGTCCAAAGAAGAATAAGATTTATGAGAACTTGCAAGAAAGACGTACCAAGCTACCACGTGAGGCATGGCATAGACCCAGCTAGCGTGGGCCAGAGCGGTACTGTCTAAGACTTGGGCTAGCCCTTGACCAGATTTAAGGGGAATAGACCGGTGTGAGGGTTGGGGAAAGTAAACCCGTCACTCATGTATAAGTACGAGCTCGAACCTGAAAAGTAGGCTATTACCCAGAGGTAAGAGAGGCCATTCACCTCCGGGGGACCAAGTACAGAATAGCAAGGTTAAGTTGCAAGTTAAAGAAATAGATAAATTAAGTCAAGTGCACTTGTATACAGTCAAGTATGAGCATCTATATGTGCATCTGTAATTATTTCGTTAAGTCATAATGCTATTATGATTCTTGTGAAGCATATTATACTATTTGTATTTCTATGTCTGTCATATGATATGGCAAATGGTTATTAAAATATAACCCATTTCGAGAAAAGTGTTTTCAACTTAAAATTGAACCACTATTTGTTTATATGTGCTCTATTTTCATAATAAACCGAAGCGGCTGGAATGTTTATGATGACACTGTAAGATTGGTTTGAGTTTACCTACTGAGAACCTTAGGTTCTCACTGCCTCCTTGTATGTTTTTCTTTTCCGTAAACATTCCAGCACCCATGTTGGAAATCAAGTGCGAGGCAGAGTACAGGGCCTTTCACTGAGCAAGAATCGGGCGTAAGCCAGACCAAGAGATTATGGAAGCTAGCTAATGACTAGTCGGATGTAAACGCTGTGTACTATGTCAGTTACAATTTCTTTTAAAGTGTAATTATTTTATTCTCTATGTATCAGAGACTATTAGTCAGTAATAAAGTGAGCGATTAAAGGGCCATGTATTATATTTTTCATATTTTAAAGATTTCTTAGCATAGTGACAACCTTTTAATATAATTCCATGACTCGAGCATGGCTTATATAACAAAGGGTGTTACACTTTTGAGCTTGGTGACATAACAAAGTTGTTATATGTAGCCCTTTTATGATCTCAATAGCAAAAATTTCTTGATTAGAGAGCAACCAACAATGCTCTCATCTATGGCTGTTATGGCACCATTTGGGTGGGGGTGGTGGCTAAATGTTAGCCACCTAATTTAGGGTTTTATCAGTATAAAATCCTATTAATTTGGTTCCGACAGTTTAAAATATTGAATTTTGACCGATTTCCTTTAAATCAGCAAAATGATTCTAAATAACTTTCTAAGGTTTTGTCTACATGTTTATTCTAATTTTTTCTTAATCTTAATCTCTCTAATTAAATCCTAATTAATCTTTAATTAACTTCTAATTAATCTTTAATTACTCTTATATAACTATTAAAACCGAATAAATTAATAAATGGCAGGGCTAAACGGTTTAAAAATTTCGGGATGTTATAAAGTGAAAATAAGAATTTAATGCATATGCACTTGACTTTTTATTCTTTTGACTCATATCATAATTTGTCATGCTTGGTCCTTTGGGAGTTTTAGATCATATAACTTCTGGATAATAGTCTGCTTCTCAAGATCAAGCTCGTTCCTATACAGGATAACCGAGTTTACTTTCACCGACCTTCCCACTGATCTATTCTCCTTAATTTTATTGCGAGACTAGCCCAAGTGATATGGAATCCTTATGTTTCTCGTGAGCAATCAAAATTGAGAGACAAAAATCAATATTCGTCATTTATATATCTTTTGTCGAAAATTCTGCAGCATAATGACTTCAAATAAGCTTCCCTAAAATACAACAAAGACATTTCCAGATAGCCAATCAAGATACTAGAATCAACATAATCATATATTAACATTTCAACAACTTAATGGAGAATTTCATCAACAAATATCAATCATTGGCCATTCATCACCTAAGAGTTATCAGCTACCTGAAATTGATAGTTGCAGTCCAAATTCCTAAATTTGTCCTGTTTTATAAATTGTGCCATAATTTCATTTAAACTCATTTAAATCTAAAAATTTAATATGTTGTGGCATTATTTGTCTATTTTAATTTCCCTTTGATCCCATTAAGTTTTGAGGAATATAAATTGAATTATGACAATTTTACTCAAGGCTGCCATGTTGTTGGATAGATTTGTGCATCTAAATATCACTAAAAATACAATCTTCATCAATTTTATCCAAAATTTGTATCTAAGTAAAGCTAATTATTTCCCACAAGTGTCATTTGGTATGAATAAGTAGAGCCTAAGTTATAAGCTCTCAAATTGGGCTAAAGTGGACTAGCCTATTCCAATTTGGACAAGATATAGGGTACCTTTGAAGAATTTTCTGGGAGCAATGTACTTAAGATTTAAATCTAAAATTTTTATGGTATGAACACCTATGTGTTAGCTTTCTAAAAAAATTGGTTGCATTAAATTTCAAGTTGTATAGGGCGAGTTATACCCTTCACAACCCATACTAGTCAGAGTAGTGGATAGAATTTAAGAGGTTACTTAAAAAATTCGAAACTTTCTCATTTCAGGTCCAATAGACTCATAATTTGTATGGTTAGAAAGCTTTGGATTTCTAGTTTCATCTAAAAATAGTTTTATTAAATTTTGACCTCGTTAGGTCAAAATTCACTATCTGTTGTACGGATAGATCCTAGAGTTAGTTTCTAGCAATTCTATTTGAGTTCTTTCTTAAGTTTTTTATCAAGTTTCCAACCCAAACCAAGAATTTCCTTGTTAAATCCATTGAAACAAGTCATATAATTGTCATACAACATCATATCAAAAATGAACAAGGAAACCCTAACCAGCCACATAACCTTAAAAACCAACAAAAATTCAAGAATTCTACCTCGAAGTTTGAGTTGTAACTAAAAGAAGCAAGTTTGGGGGGTGAAGGTTTGAAAGTAGGATGAAGGATAAAGGATGATGAGATGAGATAAAGAAGCAAAATGAGATAGATGGAGGTGGTCGAAAATTGTAAGGAGAAAATAGGAAAAGAATTAGGTGTTGAGTCATAAAGGTGAGGATGACTCATGGGCATTTTTATTGGTGGATTTTTGGCTAGTCTTAAATTTCATTTAGCTTCCTTTTTGTGTGGTTGAGAGGGTACTAGCCTAAGGGGGTGTGCGGCAAAATTTTGGCCACTTAATTTAGGGTTTTAATTGTGATCCTATAATATAAGTTTCTATTGACTCTGTTCTTGCATTACACAACACCGAAATCAAACCGATTCCTCCTAAATTGGCAAGACATTACTAATGGTCTCTATAAAATTCTCTACATTGCAAAGCTAAATATTCTAAACCCTAACATTCACAATTCAATCCTAATTAAGTGTATCTCTCTAATATAATAAAATAAATTAATTAACAGTGCTAATTGGACACATCACGCTTCAAGACATCATAACAATGACACTGTTTATGGTAGTCGAGGGCATCCTACTGAGAATATATGATTCTCACCCCTATGTATGATTTGTGTCATCTCTAGATAGCCCGAAAGATATTAAAGATGGTCGTCTTGGACGGAGTCGATTGAGATGTGAAGACGGTCGAAAATTGCTGTCTGACAAGGTCCATTTATATATTAGTAACAACTCTTGAGTGTAATACTATGACTTAAGCATGGAATTGTTCTTAGAAGGATGTTACACTACCCACATGAGTATATTCTTCTTATACAACCCTCATGGAATATTTAATTATTTGACGAAAGATTTAGTTTTGAATGAGTATCTATTTATGAAAAAAATTGGAAGGGCACAAATTTGATAAACTGTTATTTTTACAAATTATCTTTAATGATTATACAATTATTAAGTAACTACCCTTTTATTTTAAAAGCTTGAGCATCTATTTATTTCTTCTTCCTGTCCACTTTGTTTATATACCTCACTGAGTGTGTGATTCACTTTTTAATATATTAACATCTTTGTAGGTTGTCCATTGGATTTGGTTGTGATTTGTTCAATTGACTAACATTGCTAGTATACCTCCAACATGGTTTAGGTGGATACTCTCACTTCTAGTTCCAGAATCTATACCTACAAGGTTATATATTGACTTATTCTAATTATTTGAGATAAATTTGGGATCTAAGTATCTAACAATGACAATGAGTCCGAGATTAAGAAATAGTTATGTTTTTACAAGGAATGTTGATATTTAGGAAACAATTTATCTTGTCAGACTAGCCAAACTATATTGGATTTTATATAAGTTATGCTCTAGTCATGGATCCTAAAGTGGGTCGTGACAATACCAAAGATGTGTGGTTGTATATGTGGTTTGTCTCAATCTCAACTATAGATTTAGATTGAATTGTTCAAGGTGCATCATGTATCAAGCTTATCAAGCCACACTAAAGATATGGCAGTGACTAACATGCTCTTCAAAAGTCAAGGCGCATGATACATTTTACAATCTGTGTACATGTGATGGTGTATTGATACGCCAATCACTTATGTTTAGCTATAGTAATTTTTTAATTTTAGTCAAATTTTAAAAAATATAGTTAAATATATTTAAAAAAATCAAAATTTATTTGTGTGATTTTAGAATTGTTGAGAATAGCCAAAAAAATTTTGTGTTTGATTTTAAAATAATTTTATTTAATTTTGGGATCATGTAATTAGATTAAAAAAAAACTTTATGATACTTTAAAATTGTTGAGAGTATCTTAAAAGATTTTGTTTAATTTAGGATTATATAAAAAAATTTTGATTATTTTAAAATATATTTAATCACACTTTTAAAATTTAGCAAAAATTAGAAAATTAGTATAATATATTATAAATAATTGATATATTAATATACTATTAAATCTACATTGCCAAATTATCAGATATATGATACACTTTTAACCCCAGTATGTACAGTAGCACTCGCCTAAAGGTATATCAAAAATATAGTGCACTTTTAACACTATTCTCATTACCAGCTTTAATTATAAAATAGTAAAATTGGGTGATAGCAAGCAAACGTCGGATAAAGCAGCAAAAGCGAAAGTCTTATCAAATTGCCTTTAAAAAAAAAGAAAAGCATTAAAGCATAGTTATTAAACCCGCGATCGTCTCGGCTTAGATGCTGGATTATTGGGTTATTGATTCAATCAGTGAGTTATTGGTTAAATTAGTTGAATTAAATATAAATAAAAAAATATAAACATATATTTAAATTTAAATAAATATAATTAAATGATATAAATTTTTTTAAATCCATTAGATTTAATTAATATTTTTTAAAAAAATCCTTAAAAAAAAAGAGATTTTAAAACACTTGAGTCTAAAAATAATCCAACCTAATAATCCTCCCTCATAAAATGGTAAAAAAAGAGAGAATACTTCTTTTTTCAAAGGCAAAGTCAACAGCAGCAGATGGATGATGCAGTCTTGAGAAAGAAAAAGTTTGCAGCAACAGTGCAGCTATACGAGGAAGTATCCAGGCTCATCGGGATAGGTCTTTCGCATTCTCTAACCTTGTGACTTCAAATCAAATTTAAAAAAAAGAAAAAAAAAAACTTCTTCTTCCAAATGTCTTTCTCTAACTTTTTCTTCTTCTTTCCTTCTTTATGGGGGATTGACGATTTGGCAGTGCAAAAATAAACAACACGCAATTGGGCAACGACGGTCTCATAGGGTGGCTCGATCTTGCAGAGTGGTCATGGATCAAGCTCAGACTAGCAGGTGCTACGATAGTTGAGCTGTTGCCAGAGTTGAAAACGATGCTGCGAATGGTGTTAGATCGTGATTGTTGGCAATGGAGGTTTGATGGTTGAAGGTTAATACTAGGTTTGGGCGATTATTGGTGGTAGTGACGATGGTTTGGTAACGTTTCTTAATTTAGGTTAAAAAAAAAAAGAAGCATGACCAGGTGTAGTTTAACCAACTAGTCGAGTCAAACCAGGTCACTCTAATTCTACTGCATGTCTGATCTTTGAAGTAATTTGGACTGGCTAGTTGACTAATTCACCAATTTACTAGTTCGACTGACCGGCTCGAATTGAGTTTCACAAATATCCATTAAAGGGACCATTATAGAAAAAGAAAAGTATTTTAAATTTGATTTTTATAATTTTTTCTTTTTAAATATTTAAATAAGTCCCTGATGATATTTCATCATATTATTAGTCCCTATAGACCGTCTAAAATCGCAGCGGGAGCAAAAGTCTCTTATCAACATTCATTTTCTGAGTAAATATTTTTTTAATCATAACTAGTGATGTTTGAAATCGATTTAAATTAAATTAAAATTAAAAATTAATTCTAAAAAATGACAAAGCAATCAAAATTAAAATTATATATATATATATATGTTACTTATCCAAATCTCCATTTATATAAATATATCTATATTGGTAGGTAAATTTTATAGTATTTTAATATGAAAGTTATTTAAATATTCTTATTATATCTTAACTCAATATTTTAAATTTATAATTATCTATTAATTATTTTAAAACTCAACATGACTTTTGTTTAAATATTTTTTTGCTTATTTTATTAATATCAGATATTGGTATAACTTTTAATAATTAATTTAAATTTTATAATTGTATGATTTTATAAAAATATTAATGAGTAATCTAATTTAATAAATTTAAGGGTTACTTTCTTATTATTTTATAAAACATTTAAAAAAATAAAAAATTGAAACAATTCAAATTGATTTAAATCGGTTTGATTTGCTCAATTTTCAAATATAATCAAATCAGACAGAATCAAATCGAAATAAAATTTATTATTTGAATTGGTTAAATTTTTGTAATAAAATTGAACCAAATCAAACAGCAAATACCATAATCCTAATATTTTAAATTTTACATTAATTTGATTTTGAAAAAAAATTGATATTAATTTAGCCATAATATGTTAAATTTTGAAATTAATTTTATTTCTTTGTTAAATTATCAATCATTTCTATTATTGTTTGTCTTTCTTAATTGATGAAAGTAGAGAATTTTTAACTCATTAACTTAAAATTAAAAATGTATATTTAAATTGATTGGCCAGCCAAGTGTAACAAGTGTATCAAGAATTGCCAGTTAAGTTGAAAAGATGGAAATTATCTAATCTAAACAATCAAGAAAGGTAAATAAGTAATGTAGCTAAGAACAAATATATCAATTATGATAAATAGTAATACAAATTACTCATAATTTACAAAAAGATAAAATTAAAGTCAATTTTAGAACTAAATTAATATTAAATTTTTTTAAAAGATTAAACTAATGTTAATTTTAAAACATTAAGATGGAAAAACATATGAGAGAGAGAGAGATGACTTAATAAAAAAAGTACGTAGTAGGTTAAACCATGGTGAGAGACATAGGGAGAGAGGGACCACATCCTGAATAAAGAAGTTTGTAGTAGGTTAGGCTCCTTGGACGGGTTAGGTTCCTATGATGGTTGTCTTGTCTCTCGATGGCTTCTTGCTTTTGTCTTTGTTGTGTTTGGTATTTTGTAGTACATGCTACTCCCTTAGGCTGTGTTTGGTTCGGATGATTTGGGAGGGAAGGAATAGAGAGGAAGGAAATGGGAAGGAAAAGGTTGTATTTCCCCTGTTTGGTTGAGAGGAAAAATTACAGAGGAAAGAATAAATAGTGGTGGGGTTCACGTGAATAGTGACAAAAAGTTTTCCTCCCACTTTCAGACGAAAATTGGTGGAGGAAGAGATGAGACTTTTTATTTTACCATATTACCCCTCTCATTGCACTGCGACGAGAGATGCGCATGGAGAGATATGATGAGGTGGGGGAGGGTTTTACAACGGATAACACTAGTTAATGTGTTACATGATCCTACCCCCTTTTTTTTTCCAAATCAATATTTTTAAAATTTTTATCTAAACAATTTTAATTCTTCTATCACTATATTATTAAAAATAAATATAAAAAATACTCAAAGTACAAGATAAGTAAAATTTTAAAATTTTTTGGTTATCAATATTTTATTTTAAACAGTATTTTATTCTAAATAGGGTATTAAATAATATTTGAATAATATTTTTGATATTATTTAATTAATAAAATATATTTTAAGTAATATTTTTGAAATATTAGATTAATTAAAAATATTAGTTTTATTTTAAATGATTTTGAATAATTTATTTTTATTAATATTAGTTTGATTTAATAGGTTGATATTATTTTTAATTGTTAAATTAAAAATAGCAAAAATTTTTATTTGATATTAACTAATATAGTTGAAATACTTTTTATAATAACATAAAAGTAAATTTGTCGTTTCGCAATATTAACTCTTTCTTTCCTTTCACTTTTCCATACATACAAACAAGGAAAAATCATTTTCCTCTCGTCTTATTTTTTTTTCATCCAAACATACTTATAAAAATACAAATCCACTCTATTTCTTTCCACTCAATTTCTTTCCTCTCAACTTCCTTCCTTCCAATTTCTTTCCTTCATCGAAATACACTCAAACATACCTATAGAAAATACAAATCTACTCTATTTCTTTCCATTAAAGAGAGTGTTGAGCTCTTTTATATATCGAAAAAAGAATATAGAAGTGTTTGGTAGGGGCAAATATTTTAATATTTTTGAAAATATGAAAATATTTTTGGGAATGTGAAAATATTCTTCTATTTGGTAAAAGGTTTATAAAAAAAATTTCGATAATATTGTATTTTTAGAATTGGTTTTCGGTAAAGATTTTTGCTAAAAAATTTTCATCTCACACATAAGATTACAATATTTTCAACGAATGGGAATATTTTTCTTATAAAAATATCAAATTACCCCTATTGTCACCCATTATGGCCCACCATTGCCCTCCTTCACCAGTTCCGCTCTACCGTTGCCGGGCTGTCTCCAAGCCACCACCAGACCAATGTCGGTTGCCATCCTTTGTTATTGGACTGTCGTTATTTTCAAAATATTTTATACATTTTTTTATACATTTTATAGGATAAAATACACTGGAATGTATAATTAAAATACATCGGATCACATTTTATTATTTGGATAGAATAAAATAAAATTATTTTTAATTATTAATATAAAAATAACAGTAGAATTTCATCTCAAAAATATTTTTTATAAAATAAAAAATAATTTTAAAAATATATCTCCCGAAAATACATTTTACTACTTAAATGATATTTTTAATTGTAAGAAAAATAAACTAAATACATTAAATACTGTATAATCTAATTTTCATTCTGCTTTTGGGTTTGCGTGACACATAGATTAGGGGTGTAAACGGGTTGGTTCGGATCGGGTTTGAGGGGAAAACAAATCTGAACCGATTAATTTTAATTGGTTTAGTTTGGTTCGGATTCATGAATTTTTTTGACAAAATCCAAACAAAACTGAATCAATTAAATTCGAGTTGATTCGGTTCCGATGATTGGATTACCTGTTTAATTTTTTTTTCAATTTTAGGAAAAAAATATAATAAAAAAATCACAAAGCATCAAAATTTTCATAGAATCAAATTTCAAATTCTATCCTAATATCCAAAGATTAAATGAATCATTCTAATATTATCATTAACACAATTAAAAGAAACACAAACTTCAAACAATTTTTATTCAAATCCATTACCATCAAAGGGCATTAACATAACTGTAATATCCGATTTAGAATAAATGTTTAATTAGAATAACACATAAGTAACTAGAAAGTTTTAATAATTTTAATAATTTATGTTTTTGGGTATTTCCTTTAAATTTTAGGAATATAGTGCTTATTATTTTTTTTTTAAAAAAAGCCATGGAGGACCATGGTGCACCATAAGTGATATGGTGCACCATAGAGCCCTCTTTTCCTTTATTTCAAACTTAGATGCTTCTTTACGGACTATTCATGCGTTTTCTCCTTTCTTCTTTCTTCAAATTTTTCCTTCTCCCTGTTACGCTCCCATCACGCCTTTCCTCTCAAGATTTCCTTCTTCTCTTTTATCCTCGCTCCTTTTTAACCTCACATAATCATCACCATCACGTATCTTCCCCTCTATCGCGCCATTGCTACCTCACAGTTTCTCCCTTCGCCCATCTCCCTCACCTGCATCTTTCTCTCTCCGTCTTCCATCCGCGTTCTGCTTCTTGAGGTGGCTAGCTCCTATTTTGCTTACTTCTAAAACCAACACATATTGGTGAGCTTCCTTCCTTGAAGCTTGATGCTGATTTTATTTTGCCTATTGTCAAAAAATTAAGTCTATTGAGTATTTGAATTACTTTAGTCTTGTGAGGGTCAAGGGATGAGTGTACAAATGTTTAAAGTTTTAATTTGAGATTATGGTATAGAGTAGTTAGAATATTTTGCTCACTAAGAAAATAACACCTAAATTAAATTTGCAAGGGTAGACAAAGAGGACAAGGACTAGATTCTAAATCAAATTTGTGTCTAAAGGGAAAATAATTGTTATGTATGCTTTCAAATTCCCTAGGAGATCAGCCCGTCAGTTTAGTGGCTCCCAGGACGTAAATAGGATGCTCTTTGGACAATGCCTCTGTGACATATGGTTTTCTTTATGCAATTAATATTGATTTGGTTCAAGTATATATTGGCAATTTATGTTATATATTTAGTTAATTACGAAGATTCTTTTTGTAGTTTTATATATTTATCTATTCATGGATGTCATTTTGAATTTGAGGAAATGTTATTAGTATGTAATTGTTGAATGCTTCAAAAGTTTTCTTTTGAAAAGAGATTACAGATTTTATAAATGTTAGGACAAGCTCCGGAACAGTATTTAAAATTATTAAACTGAATTGTTGAGAACTTTATTTTGAGTTTGGAAACTTTACTTGGGATTTTCATCTTTTGGAACTCTATTGTATATTTATACCTTTATTTTCGAAGTTTTATTAATATTTATTACTTCAATTTTTATATACTTTGTGGGAGGATTCTCAGTTAAACGATAGCTAGCGGTCGCTGCGCTAGCCTTGGTGCACTTGGTTCGAACCCAACTAGTAGGGGTGTTGCTAACTCGGTGAATGTGTGAGGCCAACATACACCGCCGACTGAGTCAAATTTGAAGGGATTAACCCTTATTTGGATATTCTCAGAATTAAAACCCTCTCTACTTTGATATGCACATTTAAGAGATGTATTTTCGAAATTAGAAGATAATATTACTTCTATTTATTTTGAGAATTGTCATTCAAATTGTGAAATAATATTTATTCTTCACATATTGCATAATTCTATGCTAATTTCTTAGTTATACTTAGTTTTGATATTAAATTCTTTATTTATATGCAATTTATTTTATTTTAGAGCTTGTCCTCATATGCTATAACACCATTGTCCCTCATTGAGTCAGTTGGACTCACTTATTTTTCCCTTCCTGTTTCAGATTCTAGTGTTGTACATGTTTTAGGTCGTCCAGTGGTGTAGAGTGCAGCCACTTTTTGACAACCCCTCTATATGTGAGGGCTTTTTCTAAACTTTTATTTTGATGTTTTGAATGTAACTGCCGCCTTAAAGTTACTCCACAATCCACAGACAGGATCCTGCTGCTCAACATTCTTTTTGAATGGGATATGTGTATAGGAACTTATTTATTTTGTAAACTATGTTTCTGGGTATTTGTAGTAGTCATAGATGTATATATTTATATGTGCATACGTATGAATAGGTAGATGTAAATATCTTACTATTATGATGAATGAATGCCTAATATTGGGATATGTGCAATTTACTTGGAAGTGCTTTGAGAGCCTCAAATTGGACATATGTGCTGGTTGATTATTAGAACATGTCTGGGTTTTATGAGAAAGCTGGAAAAATAGGGGAGACTCTGTCCGTTTGTTACGGAAAATTTAATTTTGAAGGCTTGTTGGAGGTTCGCCACCTCCAAGCGCCGGTCACGACTCAGGGTGGGTCGTGACAAAAGTGGTATCAGAGCTTGATTAGGTCTATCTATGGTTGGTGGAGTAAATGCCCTTTAGTAGTATTGCAATTGTGTAAATGGTTGCCGGCCCATTTTCACAAAATGCAATGCTACCAGAGACTTTAGGAAATTCTTTTCTGAATGCCTTTGATTTCTTTGAGAATTTGAATTCTTATGATCCCTTTGAAGAATCTAAAGTGTTTCTCTCTTGATTAGGTGGAGATGCCACCTAGGGTGCAATCCAGGAGGCAACGGACTGAGGAAAATGAGTGGCAGCAAGTGTCACTGTAACACTCTCCCAAGTACAGTACTATTCTTAAGTCATAGCACCACACTCAGGAGTTGTTACTGTTACCTGAACGGACCTTGTCTGATAGCAACCTCTGGTTGTTCCCAATATTTCTTGAATTATCTGGAGATAACACGAAAATAAACATAGAGGTGAGAATTATAAAATTCTCAATAGGATTCATTCATAAATTTTATACTATGTCATCGTTATTATCTCCAGCTGCTTTGGTTTATTATGAAAAATGTGAGCATGTTAAATAGACTATTCAGTTTTATAGTTGAAAATATAATGTCCGAAGCAGAGTTTATTTTATTCACGCGCTTAAGTCGCATTGGCAATATTTCATATTTAGAAAATAATTATAGCGTAAATAGATAGTACAGCTTCAGTATCAATTAAACATGGGATGTCATTATGCAAATTCTCATCTTTGAAATCATGCAAATATGCCTTTCTTTGCTCTATACTGAGTTAATGTCATGGATGTTGCCACCATACATTTTCATTGCTTACTCTAGCTGGGTCATGCCATGCCTCGTGTAAGTCCTATCCCCTATACTCACACTAGCTGGGTCGATGCCATGCCTCATGTGAGTGGGGTGCTTACATATCTTTTAATCTTTAGTCTTTAGCCTTTACTTCCCTTGGGTAGCCTGGCCTTGGAGTGAGCTCATCAGCTTGACTCGTAACCGTCGTCAACTGACTCACCCACAAGGGGACCCACGTGCCTCTAGGTCGGAGGGACTCAGTTGGCTATCTGCCTCCAACATAGAGGGATCCAAAAGTTTTAGCTGCCTTCACATGGAGGGATTCAAAGTGCAACTGCCTCCAAGTGAAGGGACCCACATCTTATCTTATTTAACTGCCTTCACAAGGAGGGATCTCCTAACTGCCTCCAGATGAAGGGACCCACATTCAATATATTCATATCATACTTAAATCATCCTTGCATATATGAATCTTATGAGCATAACACATAAATGTTTATCACATTCATATAATTCACATATTTCTGCCGGAATTTCGGCAACATAACTGATCAAGTCTGCTTCCCCGTGAATAGTGCCAGTATACCAGAACATCAATTTATCACAAAGGTCACAACATTGCATACATATTTTAACATGGAATTCATAATAACAATAATCTCATTAACGCAAAGTTTCTGCCTCAGCATAGTTAACTAACCCGATTTTTATAATTCAAGCCATAATTGCTATTTAACTCATTTGGACCTTAATTTTGGATATGTTAAAGTGTTCTATGTCTATTTTCTAACCTCTTTGGTCCCATCTAATTTTGATATCTATAGCTTAAGATATTTAGGTTTTATCCCGGCCTACCTAGTGGCTGGCCAGAATCAGACACCTAAAAGTAAAAATCCACTATAAATCAAAAACTAACTAAAATTACACGAAATTGGTCTCATATTAAAGCTAACTGGGTAAAGTTTCTTATACAAAAAGTTCCATTCCATTTGACTTAGTAGAGCTCGAGTTATAAGCCCCAAATTCTGACCTTCCTAAACTGCCCTATTCTAGCCTGGTTTAGACATAGGGCAACTTTCTTGGATCATTGGGAGCAAAAGGAACCTTATCTAATTCTGAAATTTTTATGAAAAATTCTCCTATGTGTAAGCTTTCTAAAAAAGTTAGTTTCACTCATTTTCAAGTAGTATAGGCGAGTTCTACCCTGAAAAACCCAGTCTGCCCAGAATCAGAGTCAAAAACCTAGGTCGAAATTCAAAAATTCATATCTCTCTCAATACTAATTCAAAAGCCTTATATGATATATGTATGGAAAGCCCTAGATGTATAGTTTCATATAAAAATGGTTTCATCAAATTTAATCGGCTGCAGGCAGAGCCGTACACTCCGCCGTACGGACTACCGAGGGATTCTAGGTTTTCAGCTTCTCACATCTTCATCCTTTCACCCTTTGCTTACCTCCTCAACGAATTGAACACCAACAAGAGCCAAAAAACCAGCCAAATAACATCATAATCATTCAATTATCTCATCAAGAATTGAGTAAATAGAGTCACCAACAGCTACCCATAATCAGAAAATCAAGACAGAATTGGAATCCTACCTTTATTTTGAAGCAACAACTAGCTAATCTTGAGTTCTAGGGATGCAAGAAGCTTGAGGGAGGCTGAAAGTGGAAGAAGGAGATGAAGAAGAAGAAGAAAAGAGGAGAGGAAGGCTGCTGGAAGAGGGAGCTCGAAAATTCTGCTGAAGGAAGAGAGAAATATATTATGAAAGTGTTGGTGGTTGAAATCTTGTAATTTGATTGGTTGGAGTTTGTATGGCTCATATTCATCCATGCTTCCCTCCCTTTTGTGGCTGTCTTGCGCCACTTTGGTGGGTTAAGTGGCTGAGTTTTTAGCCACTTGATGCAGGGTTTAGAGCGTAAAATCCTATTGGTTCGGTTCCGACAGTTTGAAATACCGTAATCTTACTGATTTCCTTTAAATCGGTAAATCGATTTTGAAGAAATTTGTGAAGTTTTATATGTTTCTATTCTAATTATTTCTAATTCTAACTCTCTAATTAGTATCTAATCAATACCTAATTAATCCTTAATTAACTTCTATTTAACTTACTTATGCATTAAAATCGAATAAATCGATTAATGGTATAAATTAAACGTTTTACAAATTGATGGCCATTTTGTTTTCTGTTTTTCATGGCTAAGGGTATTTTCATAATTATGGGCAATTCTAGGGGCATCCCATGTCATTTCACATATGGATACCTCCGTGGCTCAATTGGCCGAGGTTTAGGTTTCTACGTTTTCGCTACGTGATTTTGCTTCGTTTAAAACTTTATTCTGTTAATTCTATTGATCTAGGGACCTATGTGTCATTTTCTAAAAAGTTTGGGGGCAAGGTTGTAAGTAATAAAAGTTTATTTGCATTATTTCCTATTACGTTATATGGGGATGTTATAGTCGCAGTCTGCTCCAAATTACAATTTTAAAATACTTAATTACACTAAATTTGAAGTATAGTGCAACCAAGGTCATCTTCTAAGGATATTGTTACTATCTAGTTAAGTAACAAGGGGGTATGTGCAAACATGCAGTAAATAAGCTATGAAAGAAAATTAGATGAAAATAAAAATACTAGTTCAAAGAGTTCCTTAAGCATAAGGTGAATAAATCATTAACGCACAATGTATCAAATACATGAAGTGTGGCTAATTTGAGCTATTAGAGAGACCTCTACTAACAACCCCACAAGTCTACCTAGAGAACTCTAGGAATTCAACCAACACATAATTGATTAGATAATTGAGACCTCAACTCTAATTAACCTATGTTGATTTCTAGCCCCAAATATATTAGCCTAGATTTGAACCCAAACTCAATTCTAAATTCTTTAACTAATCAAGTTCATACCAATTAACCAATTAGCAATCACCCAACTAATTCCTTATTCATAAACTGACATATCAATATCATTCAATGCAAGTTTACAAATAAAAGAGGGCAAAGAATCAAGAAAACAAACATGATTGAAATTCAAGTATAGGGTTTCAAGATTACAACCATAATACCCTTGGAGTCTCCTTAAACTAGCTTGAAGTCCTACTCCTCCATAGCAATGAAGGTTACAAACTAGAACCCAAAACAAGTATCTTACAAAATGAAAGGAAAAGAAAAGAAAAGAAAAGAAGAGGAGAGGAGAAGAGAAGAAAGAAAAATGAAAAAAATGTTGGAGATAAGAATCCTTTTTCTTGCGTCTCGGATTTCTCTCTTCTTATTAGACCACAAATATCAAAATTCAAAAATATCCTTGATCCTAACTTAATCCTCTGCCTCTTAGCTTTAAGTAGACATCCAATTGGCTTAATTTGGACTTAAAATGAGAGAGTTATGACCCAATCTTTATAGCATGTCTAGGTTGTATCGCTATCCGCGTTAGTCAAATTCAACAGCCAATAAGTCCATCAAAATGTCATTATTTGGGAGAGTGCTCTTCATATAAATTGAAGCTTTATATCTTAGCTTTCAATTGGCACCAGTTTCACCTCAATCCAATGTCTACAACACACGTTATAGCCCAATTAGTGCACACTAATCAGGTTCCAGCGTGACAGCCCTGTTTTGACTTCGTGGCCCAATTCGACCTACTAGACATCTGAATTAGTTTTTGACTTCTTCATCAAAGTTGTAGATCTTTCTCTCAGCTTTCCTACAATATAAAATTGTAATTTTTAGATTTCTAAAACTCAAGATACAGCCATAATACAAAAAGAGTATAAATTTGTAATAATGCTGAAAAATACAATTAAGCCCAATTAAAGTCTAAATTTATAAAATGTGTCCAATATTATTCAATTAAGCACAAAAGAGGTTCAACAAACTAAATATTAGGGTTAATCAATGTATCGAAATGTTGCTTATCAAATTCCGCCACACTTAGCTTTTTACATGTCCTCATGCAAAATCCAAAATATACTCAAGGGTGTCGAAAATGAACCATCTAAATCTAAAACAAACACACAAGTCCTAAAAGCAAAAATGACCAAATACTATGGAAACCGAATTTCCAATGGATCCTCAAGAGTATCAAGCATATAGGCAAAAACCACATCCAAGGCATGAAAAAAATTCAACAATCAAGACACATCTCTACAAAGGTGCAAGCAAGGCAAAAATCACTGCAAAAAGTATGGATTAAGCATGAAGGACCTCACAAGATAATGTGTTTAGCACTCTTACTCTCAAGTGTTTAAGGCTCAATTATACCACTCAAATTACCTCAAAAAGAAAAGTACTACCATAAGCTTGCTTATCATCTAATTCTCCACCACTCAAACACATGCATACACAAATCAAGAGGACTTTAATCCCTAAGGCTAGATAGAATTATGGTTTTTTGCTTTAGACTTGTAATGTGCTAAAAACAAAGAATAGGTAAAAAGGCTCAAAGAGGCTAAGCAAGGGAAAAAAATGCAAGGGTGGCTATTTGGTTAAGTGGCTAATCACAAAATGAATGCCTCAATCATATTCATATATGCAAATGAATGGTGTAGCCTCAAAAAAAATCAAAGCAAGTTCTAGAGTGACAAATCCTATGAGAAAATAAAACACACAAGAAAGAAAAGAATAACATATAATATAGCCATCCAAATATGGTTCAAAAGCTCACACAGGTCATGTCCAACATACTCAATCCAAGCAATTGAAGATCAATCTACTAAGCATGCAAAACATAAAGAATGAGATGAAAAGTCAAACATGTTGAAGTCTCAAATCATGAATGTCTATTACCTAAAGCTAGCAATTAAAGAATCACCATAGGAGAACATCCAACTAAACAACATAACTAGTATATGAAAACTAATACTAAACATATTTTATTCTAAAAGCAAAATGCAAGACAGAAAATTAAAAAAGTAAAAAGTGATGAGAACTCCCTCATGGTGGCTTATGCTTGAATTGATCTACGAACTCCCACCAAGGGTTGCATCTCTTGCCTCCACCAGGATCCCACAAGGTTATTTTGTGTTCCTGACCATCCTTGTCACTTTTGCATTCACATCCCAGTGTAGAATACCTTAGTTCATTCCCATGATGCATCGCTATAGTAATGACATAGATGGCTACAAGTTGAAAAGCGCTCTCCTTGTAAGCATAATCCAAGCACCTGAATGCATCTATCAAAGATGTCTCTGGAGCCATGTCACAAATAGCTTGAAGTTGGGCAACATTTTCCAAGTAGGCATATTCAAATCGACCCAATAGATGCTCATAAGGAGGAAATTTCAACTTTAATTTTAGTGTTTGGACTATAAAGGGAATAATGTCTTTAACTTGAATCTCTGTTAAATTAATTTTCTCCACTGTGTCAATACTCATAAGCCTATCACCCATTAAATATGCATCCATCTCTGCACACTCTACACACAGCTCAACACCATCACATTGATTACAAGAGAAACAATTAACGAAATCACTAAGGTCGAACAACTCAGGGAACTCCTCATAGAAACTGTCATGAACCTCCTTAGCTGCGTAATCAACGATATCCAAATGAAATACAGAGTGCTCATTTGATTCCTCCCATACAAAATTTGCACCTGGCTTTTCTTTCACTTCAGCTGCTTCATCAGAATGCTCAGTCTTAGCTATACTTTGATTAATTCTCTGTGCCAACTCTGGTAAAGTCCTACCTAATTTCTGCATAGCAACACTGACATTCCCCTTTGGATTGGGGATCAATTGAGATGGAGTCTGAGCAAAACCATGTGATTGCATCTGGCTCATGGAGGAAGCAAACTGACTAAGCAAAGTCTCCATATTCTGGATGGCTGCATTAGTTCTTTGTTGATACTGGGGTTATTTTCTATAATTTGCTTTATCAGATCCTCTAATGATGGCTCCAATGAGGTAACTACTGATCCAGTCTGTTGTTGCTGCTGAGGGGATAAGTGCTGGTATTGAGGTTTCCCAGGGAATACTCCTGCAACACCCATTGTATAACCCTGAAAACATGAGGTATCCTCTTGAAGTTGGGGGCATCCATTAATAGAGTAGGATGGACACACTAAAATATCACATACTCTAGTAGGCTCTGGTGCAGATGTAGGAGTAACATGATGTCGCATGGTCAACTGCTTTATCAATGATGCCATCTTATCTAATTTGTTTCGATCCTCAGCAAATTCACATCAGGGATCTCACCAACTCCTCTGGTCCTTGTGATCAGCTTAGAGCCAAATTACTGGAACTTCTTTGCCATGTTAGCTATCAGATCTCTGGCAGCAGCAGGTGTCTTGTCCATTAGAGCTCCACCACTCGCTACATCAATCAAGCTCTTATCCATGGGTATCAGCCCCTCGTAGAAAAATTGGATCAACAAGTGCTCACTAATTTGGTGATTGGGACAACTTGCACACAACCTATTGAACCTCTCCCAATACTCATATAATGTTTTTTCTTGCATTTGCCTAATACCACAGATCTCCTTTCTTATTGCTGCAGCTCTAGATGCAGGGAAAAATCTCTCCGAGAAGAGCCTTTTCATATCAATCCATTCTATTACACAACCAGGGGGAAGATAGTAAACCCAATCCTTGGCTACTTCAACTTGTGAGAAAAGGAAGGCTCTTAGCTTGACATGATCCTCATGAATTCCCTGAAAGTTGAGAGTTGAGCATACCGCATGAAACTCCTTGAGATGCCTATAAGGATCCTCACCTGTATAACCATGAAATCTTGGAAGCAAATGAATCAATACAGGGTTAAGCACAAAGTTAGAATCCAAATCAAGATATTGGATACAAAATAAGTGATCTACCGCATTGGAAGCAAATAGCTCCTTCAGTGTCTTATCAGGGATAGTCATCTCAATAGAAAACATAGAAAAGAAGAAAAAGAACTAGCAGAATAGTGTATAAAAGTGGAACTAACATAACTACTACTACTAAAAGTACCAAAACACAAAAATCACTAAAAACAAATGACTTAGGAAATTAAAAAAAAATTGTACAAAATGATTTTTTTCAATTTATAGCTTGTCCAAAAGTGGTCAAAATAGTTCAAAAAAGTTCAAAACAGTGGAATTTGGCCAAAATACGGTGGGGCTCATGCTCTGCAATGAGTCTTGCTTAAAATGTCCAAAAACTTTGGACTAAAAAGTTTTAAGGTAATCTAAGCACAAACAAAACAGGATAGTATCCAAAATTAGCCTACATCGAAAACGACCAAAATATGCAAAACTCAAATAAAAGCAAGTAAACACATATATTTACAAACTAAATAGCATCAATATCCCCGGCAACGGCACCAAAATTTGGCAGCAAGTGTCGCAGTCTGCTCCAAATTACAATTTTAAAATACTTAATTACACTAAATTTGAAATATAGTGCAGCCAAGGTCGTCTCCCAAGGATATTGTTACTATCTAGTTAAGTAACAAGGGGATATGTGCAAACATGCAATATATGTGCAATTTACTTGGAAGTGCTCTGAGAGCATCAAATTGGACATATGTGCTGGTTGATTATTGGAATAGGTTTGGCTTTTACGGGGAAGCTGGAAAAATAGGGGAGATTCTGTCCGTTTGTCACGGAAAATTTAATGTTTAAGGCTTGCTGGAGGTTCGTCACCTCCAAGCGCCGGTCACGACTCAAGGTGGGTCGTGACACATTGGCTGGATTTTTCCCTGTTGACTAATACTGCCATTTGGTCTTTTATATAGGCTTTGCAAATGACACACTACTTTGAGCCCATGACATAAATTTTATTATAGTGAATCATCTCTGTGAAACTCAAGATTCCATTAGGCGAGTTTGGTAGAAGGATTAAATTTTTCTGAAAATACTTTCTCCTAAAATAACTTTTTTAGGCATGTGTTTTTGTGAATATTTGGTAGATGGATTGAATTTTCAGGAATATTTTGGATACTTTCGAAGATACCGCTAGCCAATGGCAATAGTGGTGGTGGGTGGCGATAGAGGTAATTTGATCTTTTTATGAGAGAAAATATTTCTTCCCTATGGAAATGTTATAGTATCATGTGTGAGGTGGGATTATCTTAGGAGGAAATATTGGGAAAAAATCAATTTTGAAATATGTAATATTCTCAAGAATATTTTTCTAAATCTTGTATTCCCTTCATTTTAATTTATTTGTCCATTTAGACAACTTGGTATATTCTTAAATCAATATATCTGGAAACAATTATATCCAAATATATTAATTTAAAAATATACCAAATTATTCAAATAGATAGATAAATTAAAATGGAGGAAATATAAAATAGAGAAATATTTTCACATTCTCTCTACCAAATGCCCCTAACCTTATGTTTGGTTTAGCATAAATTGAGATGATAGAAGACTTAGCCTGTGTTTGGGAGCGCGGCCAGAGCCACTAGAATTGATTCTAGCAGAGCAGAATCAATTTTGAGTATTTTTGATGTCGTTTGGTTTGAGATGATAAAAATTAATTATTGGCTCTAGTATTGATTTGGGAAAAAGTAAATTTTTTTAACTTTTCATCAAAATTACTTTTAAGGATACTAATAAATATAAATTATTTGACCTCAAAATTAATTCTAATTAAGTCAATTCTAGCAAAATTAATTCTACAAAAATAGAATTAAACACGCGATTAAAGAAAAGAAAATGCATTGGAATCCAAGTTCCTCTTGTATGGATGGCATGAAAAGTAAGGGAAAGAGAAAACAAAATACGTGGAATCCACATCTAAAGTTTTCTCTTCATATGTGATGATAACGCTGCAACAAGAAAAAGTGGGTTGAATTACATCTATAGCCGCTACAACATCAAAAAGTGTTACTGTTTAAGAATTTGTTATATATTTATTATTATTTAAACAAATAATTTCAGAACAACGTTTTTAATTTAAATATTAATAAATAAATTTTTTATTGATAATGTCATAAAATTATTTATTTATTTAATTTATAAAAATGTTTAAAAATTTAATCAAAATAATATATTTATACTTTATTACAACACAATATATATATATATATATATATATATATATATATATATTATTTTAATATATTTTTTAATTTAAATATATTAAAAAATACAATTTTTTTATATTCTTTGTTTATATTTTTTTTCTTTCTCATTTTTCTTTCGTATCCAAACAAACCATTAAGAGAGTGTGAAAAACATGCAGAGTTAATTATAACTCATATTTCAGACAAGTCATCCAGCTGAATCTAACTGGATTCCAGGCTAGGTACCTTGTGTATACGTACAAATGTTGCCTTCACTCTCTATCTGCCGTTTATTTCTTCCTTCCATTAAAGTGCAGTAAACCATTGGCTAATATGATTTATGGTTCTCCTTCAAAGTGGCACCTCATCATATCATTAAATTCAAGCCAAAGACCAGGATTCTTTCTTACTATATTTTTTTCCTTCGCTTATATCATATTTTAATTATTTTTTTATTCATTGCCACATTACCTTTCTCGCAAATCTCCCAATCAAATTTTCTCTCCCATCTCTTTTCTATTACAATATGTTTAACTGAATCAATTAATCTTGAGATTGATGAAAGTACACATATACCACAAATGCATCTTATTATATACCTAATTATTTATGAGGAAAAAATTGGACTACAAAATTCTGGAAATCATATTAATAGAAAATCTATGTGCAAATTACTGAAAAAAGAAAATCTATGTAGATTATTCTCTTAACATTTCTAGATTTGCGCTCATCACGCGTTGCTGTAATTATACAATACAACTATTGGGTGGTAAGAAATGCATAAGACGATGAAATCTTCAAATAAATAGAATGATGAGGAGTGCAGAGGGACACTCATCTGTTGAGAAATACTTGCATGATCTCGGAGCATCAAGTGGCTGTACTTTCGGCCAATTACGTAAGTGTATTTTGCATGAAATTGTGTATTAGTAATAGTTCCCATATAAAATATACTTACATGATCGATTCGGGAGCACAGCTATATGCAAGTATTTCTCCTCATCCGGCCACAGACACAGTGAGTCATGTATATGACACATGTTGCACACTGATAGGCCATGAAGCTCTTGATTAGCTGTTAAAGGGTGAAACTAGCGCCCATGAGGGCATGTGGATGCAGTCCCATCGAGATTCATAGTTGTTTGTGTCACTGATTTCTTGTATCTATTAAGCTCCTCTCTCGTTGGTCACTTTTTAATATTGGAGTAGACTCCCTTTGCATTGAATCTCTCTCACCAATGTAAGCTGCATGTATAACTCAAAAGAGGAGCTTTTGTGTTACGGAGAGAGATGGAAGGAAGTGTCTGCAAGAAGAGCTCATCAAAAGGGAAGAAAGAAGACCTCTATCATGTTATTCATAAGGTCCCTTGTGGAGATAACCCTTATGTCAAAGCTAAGCATGCTCAGGTATATATGCTTAACTTGCACTTTTAAACCTCAATTTCAATATAAGTTCACTTCTCTTTTTTTAAAGCGAGAATTGTCTATTTATTCCTTGAAAATGATTGTTCCACGAAGTTAATGTTAAAATATTGATATTATAAAAATAATTTATACAAACATCCACTTATATTTTGTAATGTTAGTAAAAATATTTAATTCTTGGACCAATTATATTAATAGTATATCAAAATTTACATCTTGCATTTATCTGCATAAGTTCGTACCCTTGTACTGATACAATTGCACCGTCTTTATCCCTCTCTCCAAATTTTATGTAAGGTTCATTATTATTGGGAAATTGAAAAAGATTAGACTCATGATATCTCATCAAAATATATGTTGCCTCTGGTATACACTGGAATTGTGAAAGGGATTTACGAGCCAAAATAGCAATGCTATAGTGCAAAGGTATGACACATATTGACCATTCGTAAAGTAAGCGGTACCCCTGTTTGTTTCTCAAGTAAATATGTCTAGGACATCATATGTTGATGTAAAATAAATTGAAAGCATCATTGACTTGATGCCGTCAAGTAGCTATTTTTCTTGTTTTACTTCCGATACCTTGACAAAACTAAGTATATATAGTTCCTAGATTCTTTCATGACACGAGTCGAATCTGGTGCTTCTATAAGATTCAGAGTATCTTCCACATTCAAGGGTCCTTTATTTTTCTTTAATTTTCAATTTTTCATGTGATATCAACCCTCATCATTTTTATTCCTCTGGGCTATCTTGGAGATTTGTGTGGCATGATCAAAACATTACAATTTAGTTCCCAAAATTTCTAAAGTGCTAAAAAATATTCCGAAATTAATATCGTAATATCTTTTATAATACAAAATTGCCAACCTCTAATGACAATTGTTGAAGTCTTTTTTTTTTTTTTTCAAATATATAACTGGATGCATAATCAATGTTCTTATTTGCTTGCAACCAAATGCATATGAATTCAGCTGATCGACAAAGACCCAGAAACAGCAATAGTATTATTTTGGAAGGCAATAAATGCTGGAGATAAAGTGGACAGTGCTCTAAAGGACATGGCTGTTGTGATGAAGCAATTAGATAGAGCTGAGGAAGGTATTGAAGCCATCAAGTCTTTTAGACGCCTTTGTTCCAAACAGTCCCAGGAGTCACTTGACAATGTGCTTATTGAGCTCTACAAGGTACATTTAATTTGTACCTTACTGAGTTGTGAATTGCTTATTATTATAATTTCTTTAAGAAAATTAAAGTAAGGTTCCGGTATACGTACATAATGTTGATTTCATTATATATTCTCAATACCACTTTTGATAAACCATTATTTTGTGTTGTCTCATAAGGATATGTTATTGAAATTTAATTGATCAGTCATGCTTACAAATCCAATTTAAATTTTGTGAATGTTAGAAATGTGGAAGAATATAGGAGCAAATTGAATTGCTGAGGCAAAAGCTAAGATTAATCTATCTAGAAGAGGCCTTTAATGGAAGGCCAACTAAGAACACTCGCTCTCATAGCAAGAAGTTTCAAGTTTCCATCAAACAAAAAACTGCTAGATTACTAGTATTATACTCAAAACTGTGAATTAGTTAATAAGATCATACTTAAGGTGTATTTGTTTAGGATATTTTTGGTAAAAAAATCATTTTTTAAATAAAGAAAAATCAGTTTTCATACTTTTAGATAATTTTTTAAAAATAATTAGATTATAAAAAAATTTGTTTTCAACTTTTTTATAAAAGTTGAAAAGAATATCTTTTAAAAAAATTAATTTTTAAATATTTATAAAATTTAAATTTTAAAATAATTTTTTTAAAAGTTAAAACAAACCCATCCTTACTCCACTTGTCTCTGCTTGTTCTTTAGATTGCATGGCACTACATGGCATTCTAATTCTGAGCAGAATGTTAAGATTAAGCTGCTATAATATTTGGACAACTCATTTATCTATCATAATTTAGCCATGCACTGCCAGCTTTGAATTTAGGGTAACTTCTGTTTTATTAGAAAGCTTCCGACATTAAAAGTACAAAGCTCTTGCCAATTTGTTTGTTTCATATCTGCATGGGCGGACAACCTGTTAAAGAAAATTGTTCATTTTAAAATTTTGTTACAATAAATATGTCACAGAATTACAAAATATTACAATTTTAATTTATTCATCATTAATTTAATCAGTACATTAAAATTGGCCTAATACAGGGAAACCTGGGCTGGGCCTACATGCAAAAGACGAACTATATGATGGCTGAGGTATTGTTCAAGAAAGCCCAAATGATAGATGCAGACGCCAACAAGGCTTCCAACTTGGTGCTATGCCTTATCAAGCAGTCCCGTTATGAGGAAGCAAGTTTGATTCTTGAAGATGTTCTAAATGGAAAAATTCTTGGATCAGATGACGTTAAGTCCAGAAACAGAGCCGAGGAATTGCTTTCAGAATTGAATTCTAAACGACCCCAACCCCAGCTTATGGATGTTTTGGGCCTTGAAGATGATATTGTGAAAGGGTTAGATCAATTGCTAAATGTATGGGGCTCAAATAGATCAAGAAGGTTACCCGTCTTTGAGGAAATCTCCACATTTAGAGATCAATTGGCATGTTAATATCAGAGGATTAGTTTTTCTTATATTTTGCATGGCTGCTACGAGTTAGGTTTGTGCAAGTAACTCTTTTGTTCTCTATTTCTCTTCCCTGCCTCTGTTCTTTTTCTGCTTAAAAGGGTAGGGGAAAAATAGAATAAGCTGTACTTTGTTTTGTATCTTGTAAATTAATAATAAAAAATACCGCTCAAGAGATAATTGATTAATTCATGCATGCAAATTATTAAGTAAATGATTGAGTACTTAAGCCTCAACCAAATAAAAAAGAAAAATGGTAATTAGTGCTTAAACCTGCTGAATACTTGGATCGTATCTCAGTAATTATCTTAGACAATTTTGTCTCGAATGAACTCTTGACTTTGTCAATAATTTTCTTTAGCAACTCATGATCTTTTAGCAATTTTGTTCTTAAAAATTTTATTACACATGTACTTGTCAACCAATGTCTTCAATCTCAACGTGTTACTTTAATGACATGCATATTATATTTTTCTCACATCTCACATATTTTATTTTAATTATATTTTGTGTAAATTTTTAATCTCATGAAATGCAATATAAAATTTTTTTAAATATTACAGGTTAAAATAGATATTTTATAGAGATAATCATTTAAGAATATTTAATATAATAATTTAATTTCATCATAATAATTATAGGTAAATTAACTCAATTAAAATTTTTATTAGAAGTTTTATTTTATGTATTTAAATAAAAATAATTTTTCATATAAGATATTATTGTTTTTTCTGTTTAGTCCATCCAAATATCATTTTTTTTTCTTTTGGTCTTTCTTTTTTTAATCCTTTAGGCCACCTAGCAGCCATGGAAGATGCCATGTTGGCACTTAATAATAGAACTAACAGAAAACTAATGAAGGGACCAAACAAAAATGAAAACAATTTTTGAAGAATTAAATGAAATTTTTTTTTAAAAGGACCATGTAGTTAAACATGATATTTTAGGGACCAAAAATATAATTAAGCACTATTAAAAAATAATTATGCTTATTTTGGCAGTTCTTTTAAACTACAGTATAAACCGCAATATAATGTTCATTATATTATGGTGGTTATAAAACCGCACATATTTTAAAGGATTAAAATGGCAATTATCTTGAAAAGGGTCATTTTCAACCACCCTTATTTTTTTTTAAAAAAATATTTTTTAATTTTTTTATTATGGCAGTTTTTAACTGCCTATATTTATTGTTTTAATTTTTTTGATTTGTCATAGCTAGTTAACCAAAATGAGGGGTTTTATTTGGAAAGCAGAACACTCTTTTCGCGGCACCTTATCTACAATACACTCTTGCACTTGTGGATGAAGGTAGGGTTGAGGTTTACTATAGATCTATAACTGTTGCAACCCATCCTCAATGTCATGACCCAAACTTGGGGCCATGATTGACAAATAAGATAAACTAGCCATCCGGCAAGCCAATTGATACTAAACTAACAATAGAGATTTACATAAATTTTGGTAGAGTTTCCTCCAAAAATTAGACATCTCAAATGTACACAATCTCCTGCTTAGCTATTCATACCAATATTTCATTATTAACATCCAAAAGCATTCGTAAAATGCACAACAAAGGCAATGTAAATAGTTCTCATAATAACAAATAGATATATAGAAAGCGGGATCATGCCTTTAACTAATACAGCATAACTAGAGTTTATACATATCAGAATAGCAAAATACACCACATACATATACAAAATAAAAAAAAAGGCCCATAGGGATATATGATGGGCTCATCAAAAGGCAACAATTGATACTCTCTAACATATTGCAAGACTTGAATTTGGATTTGTAATGGAATCTAAAACATGAAGAATAATAGAGTGAGTCATATAAATCTAGTGAGAGAAAATATATGTGCATATATATAATAGGAATGGGACAAACTTATGCATGAGTTATTTCACAAATCATACTAATAACAGTGGAAATTCCAAAGTTGAGAAATAATGAATAAAAGCAGTAATGTAGTACATATATAATACAAGTAGCAAATATGATATAATAGAAAATCAAAGAGGGAGATCTCAAATCCAGAATTAGAATATGATCCGTTCGGGTTTCCTACATTTTTTGTACTGATTTTTAGATGATTTTCTTTGATTTCACTTTGTTTCCTTTTCATGTTTTTCTTCTTATTAATGGATTCGTATCATTGCATCAAAATTTCACTAACAATAAAATATTTACAATAATTTTTTGCATTCAAATTTCATTCAAATTAATACAGTTCCAAATTTTAATTCTACTCATGCAGATGGAAAAGATTCCAAGGAGCTAACATTTAGTAATTTTATTATCATATTCTATTTATAAACAATAATTGACTCCTTTAATTACTCTTCCTTTAACTGACTGCTCTTATTTGATTGTTTCGTTATATACCATTTGATTACAAATTATGGGCACGATCATATGACAATTAAAATCAGTTAAATTTCCTTCCAATTTATTTATAGATACACATGCGTTAAGTCGGACAATATATTTCTCAGCATCCAATATATTTCCCATAATATATTTGATTGCACATAGCATATTTACTTGAGTGTTTTATTAAGGTCACTAACAATATTTTCTACAAACACTTTAGTATGGCTATTTAAAAAGCATAGGTTTCTATTAAAAAAAAAAAAAGAAAAGAAGAAAAGGAAGAAAGAGGAAGAAGAGATGATAAAGGGATAGTACTATGTTTTCACACCATAATTTATTTTGTGATAGTCTTCTATTTTTGGTTTGTCTTTATGGTTGCATTCACACAAAAAAGAAAGACTAAGGATAGGAGGTTGACGCTTGACAATGCTTCAACCAAAATGCAAGATGGGATTAGCTTATCAAAGCCTAGTCATCACTGGCACTTGTCAAAGCTTGATCATCACCGGCACTATCTAAGCTCGGCAACCCCGCCACCATCTAAAAGCTTGGCAATATTGACACTATCTAAAAGCCTGGAAACCCTGGCACTATATAAAGCCTAGTAATCCTGACACTATCTAAACGTCTGGTGTCCCCAGCATTATCTAAAAACCCAGCAACTCTGGCACTATATAAGGCCTAACTACGCTAGCACCATTTAAAAGCCCAGCAAACCCTGACACTATCTAAAAGTTCTGCAACCCTAGCACTATATAAAACCCGGTAACCTCGACACTATCTAAAAGCTTGACAAACTTAGCACTATCTTAAAGCCCGGCAAACCCGACAATATCTAAAAGTTTGGCGGCACTATTTAAAAGCCTGGCAATTCGACACTATCTAGAAACCTGGCAAACCCTGACATTATATAAAGCTCGGTAACCTTGGCACTATCTAAGCCTGGCAACCATGGCACTAATTGAACTAACAAGCTAGTGCATCAATATGTCACATAACATTAACGTTACTCAGTGGAAGAGTCTCCTAAGTAAGAAAATTTTGCTACCAAGAACACAAAAAGGCCATATACAGCAACTTTGTTGCCAATCTAGAGAAAGAGAGAGAGAAAGAGAGAGAGATGACCGAGATAGTAGCTTTGTTACCTCTCTTGAGCGCACTATCTTGGTTTTTCCTAAGCAAATAGTTGATCAACAAAGAAATTGGTTAGCAATATACCTAACTCGATCTAATACATTTCTTAGCCTTTTCGCTCTTTTAGAGTTTGAGGTTAAAGGACTTGTGATCCGCTCGGTCTCCCTGTCCTTTGACCTTCCTAACTCAACCTAAGACATTTCTTAGCTTCTTTGGAGCTTGAAGCTAGGGGGCTTATGATCCATTTGTTCTCTTGACCCTCCAACCTTCTTAAGGCATTTGTTAGTCTCTTCGCACTTTAAGAGGTCGAGGCTAGGGGCTTATGATCTGTTTGGTCTCTCGATCCCCTGGTTCCTTGACCTTCTTGACCTGACTTAAGGCATTTTTTAGCCTCTTCGCTCTTTTAGAGCTTGAGACTAGCGGGCTTGTGATCCATTCAGGTTTTTCACCTGTTTGGCTCAAGCCCATCTCATAAGGGAAGTTCCCCTATCTATGCCTTGATATATGTCTTGCATTAATAGCAAGTACCATATTCACCTCCTATAAATATCATAGCAGGGGGAGGGGGTTAGGCAGCATCATCACAACCCATATATCAATCCTTCACTCTCTCTGCCTCTACTTGAGATAGCAACAGAATCAAAACATACATCTCCCTAACATGCTTCACTGGAATGATTGATAAAATCACCTACCTTGTTGGAGCCTAACAAATTTGGACATGTTGGCAAAAAAGGCCAGTTTAGCAATATCCCTACTAGTTAGGGTTCAAACCAAGGTATACTAAGACTAACCTCTACTCCTGTTAGTTATGATTTCTATAAAAAATTCCTCCAATAATATAGTTTCATCATTAATTCAAATATAGTTTTTATATGTCTTAAATCCGGAGTATCCATACTTTCTCATCACAATAGTATAGTTCAGAATAGCAAAGTTTTCCAATTAATATGAAATCATTAAAATAACCAAAGTTTAGAGTAGTGGAGATTTCCAAGCATTATTTATCAGAATATCCAGACTTTGCTCATTAAAGTAACAAAAATTCAATGTAATAGAGATTTTCAATCCTATGAAATATTTAAAGTAGTATTTTTCCCATCTAATCAAATTTGACTATCAAAAAGCAAATTTTAAAGATGTTTGTCCCATACATATAACAATACATTTTGTAAAATGACATCCTTGTGTCTAAAAGGATTGAAAGATTTACTCAATAATGGGATGGATCAAATCTTTTAACCTTAACTAATCCCACATCCACTTTACATCCACAAACGATGCTAAGCATTTTACATTCTGATCTAAAGGTCATCTAGATATAATACATATGTATTATCGCACCCTTTAGCAGTAAAAATGATTTTATCTGATGTAGAGTCTTTTATGCTGTATCTAAAAGGTTCAAACACAACCTTGTAAGCTTGGTCACAAAACTAAATAATGCTCAAAAGGTTGTGAGTCAACCCTTCAACTAACATAATATCAGTAATCAAGTCAGAATTGTTCTTGCTAATATTACCTATACCAATGATCTTTGACTTGATTCCATCAACAAATTTTACAACTCCTCCATCGTGGGTCTAAGGTTTCTAAACTAAGATCCATTTCCAGTCATATGTCTAGAACATCCGCTATCCAGATACCACTTCAACTCTTTCTAATGATGTGATTTAAGATACACCTGTATCAGGAATAATTTTCACCTTAGGTATCTACATTTTCCTAGGTCCTCTTTGGTTAGTAACCTTTATATGGCTCTTCACTTTCTATTTCTTTGCTTTTCTTTGAGAAAAGCATTTCTCAAAAGAATGACTCTTCTTAAAATAATATATACAAATAAGAACTTTACTTTGAGAACTTTTGAATGATTTGGCATTTTCTTCTTTCTCATACCCAAGTCCTAATTTTTCAAAATATGGTCTTTGACTTGCAAGCATCAAGTCAAGATTCTTGGAGCAATTCATCATCTTCTCAAGATCAATTTTGAGAAGCTTAAATGTTTCATGAAGTTTAGAAATATCAAAAGATGTTTTCTAAGTAGATTTAGAAACTTGGGCTTTTATAGGGCATTTACATCCTTCTTGAGAAGGTTGTTTTCCTTCAAAAGCTCATCTTTCTCATGCCTTAACTTCTCTTTCTCAAGGTTTTAAACTCAAGGGTTAACTTTTAAAACGTTTTCTTTAAAGAAGTACAATGAGAAGAAAGAATTTGGGAATCATCTAGAAGTCCATCATATGCTTTTTGGAGATCATCATAAGAAGGTTTTGGTTCAAAATTCATTACCTCAATTTCTTCATCAGAAACTATGTCTGCTATGAAGTAAATATTGGTAACTATCTCCCCTTTTTCTTGAGATTCAGCATCTTTTTGTTCTTCATCAAGGTCTTCCTATGTAGCCATCATGGCTTTCTTCTTGGAACTCTTTTTCAATTTTGGATATTTAGATCTTAAATGTGCAGGCTCTTTGTACTCATACCAAATGATCTCGTTCTGCTTGGCTTTTCCTTTCTTGTCCTTTTTGGGAACAAACCCTTTCTTCTTCTTTCTTCTGATCCATGCCTTTGAGATCTTCTCAGTTAGATGAGCAATCTTATTTTTCTCTTCCTCGTCCTCATCTTCAAAAGATTCCTCATCTTCAAATTCTTTTGAAGCCTTTAAAGCTTTTTAAGAGCAGTAGATTTGCCCTTTTTGCTGCTCTTTTCAGAAGCATTATTAAGCTCAACCTCATAAGTCTTTAGAGACCCAATGAGAGCATTCAGCCTAAGCACATTCAAGTCTTTACTTATTGAATGATTGTTACCTTAGGGCACCAAGCCTTAGGCAGGCTTCTGAGAATCTTCCTGACCATCTTAGCATTAGGATATCTTTTTCCTAATGCCTTCAACTAATTTATCATGTACATAAATCTTGTTGTCATATCATCAATATTTTCATGCTCCAACATTTGGAACATTTTATATTGATGTACCAGCATACTGATCTTTGTCTTTTTGACTTGATTAGTTCCTTCATGGCAAGTTTGGACTCTATCCCAAATCTTTTTAGCAAAATCACATGAGATGATTTTGTCATACTCACCTTTTGCTTAAAGCACAGGTGAGAAGATATTTGGCTTTGGTATTCATCTGCACATTAGCCTTGTGCTTATTAGTCCACTGGTTTTTAGGAACCTCTCTAACCACTACTATAGGGGGCTGGGTTGGATCAGTAACCACTAAGGCACAGGTTGCTTAATGGTTGGAATGTAGTCTCCATTCTCAATAATTTCCCACATTCTAGACTTGTTGACTTAATAAAGAGTCTTATTCTGTCCTTTCAATAAGGATAATCTTCTCCTTTGAAATATGGAGGACAATTAATGGAATATCCTTTAATAATGTGTGAGATCTGTTGTGCCATGTTCTATAATCTTTTTTCCTTTGTAACCACTAGGTAACTTAACCCCAAAGATTAAGCTTTGATGCCAATTGAAGGTGAGTATAGTTATGAGAAGGGTGGTTGAATCATGATAGTTTAAAACTTTTCAATCCTGAAAACTTAAAACAAGTTTTCTCAAGTTTCACATTTGGAATGCGGAAGCGTTTGTGTTAGATTCAAAAATTTTCATTTCTGAAGTTAGAAAACAATTTAAATGCTTAATAGAGAAATAACAAACATTAGAAACACAAAAGGATAAAGTTAACAAAAAGCTTAATATAGAGATTTATCCTAGTTCGACCAAACCACTTGCCTACGTCTAGTTCCTAACAAACTAGTTGAGATTTTAATAAACTTAAGTATTTTTGTACAAGCTTCCCTAAGCTTACAAATGAGTAGTATCTTGTCCTAGCTTTTCCAAGATAAAATATCAAGTAGTATTGTCCTAGTCTCTTCAAGCTAATCACTGACCACCAATGGGTTAGGTTATAAGATTTGAAATAAGGCTTGTGTTTAATAACACTCACACTTTGACACTTGATGTGTATATCTCAAATAAGTATAAAGTAGAGTAACTTCTCACAAATCTCTCACGGAGAATGTTTGCTAAAAATGAACAAGAGTAGATTTAGCTCGTAGAAACTTTAGAAAGATGAGAAAGTATAAAGTCTTTGATTTTCAAAGTGAGCAGTTCCAACACTTTTTCTTCATCTTCAAGACTTTTATAGGCTCCAAAATATAACTGTTGAGCTTTAAGGCTCGAGCCTTTAGGTCTGTTGGTCTTAGACTGAAGATTGAGGTTGACAATTTTCTTTCTTTCCAAGCAAGAACAGCACAAAGAAGGAAACTAACTATTCGAAGTGAACTAGCTTGTCAATGTGTTAGCACGTCTATTAAATCTTTGTCTTGTCATGTTTAACCTTTAAAAAATATTTATAAATTGTGCAAGACAAGTTTTGAATGAGTTCCCCTTCACTTAGAACAACATTATGGAAGTTAGCCTTCTGGTTAAACCTTTTTTACAGATCATCCTTTTGAGCAGCCTATGTGCCTTGTAGTGACTTGCAGGCTTTCTGAAGGCATAAATTCATCCTTTTGATGCTTTAAATCATTTTCTTATGAGAATTATGATCATTGTGAGTGTCGGTGATATTCCCATAGTGATCTGAGCTTCATCAAAACATAATTTTGATTTTGAAGGATCGTTTTAGAAGCTAATTTCTATTTTTTGGCGTGAGAACCATCTTTCTTGATCTTGAGTTAGAGTGATCTATGCTATTCAAAACAAATACTCAAGAAAACTATTAATTCCTTACAAAAGACTTTTAGAAGCATTGGTTTGTTATCTATCAAAATCCTTAAAAAGATGCATCTAAGACAACTTGGTGGCTTTTGAAGGGTGTTGGAGCTTGCAAAGTGCATGGCTTAATCAAAGAAGAAGAGTCTGGTGCAGCAGAGGCCGAAGTGCCCATAGAAAAGAAGAAAATTCATCAACTGTCTCAAGTCATGTTTCTACTCAGGATCAATATCGAAGTTTGTTGGCACTACTTCAGAAAATGGATTTACATCCTGAAGTCCATGCCATTCAGATTAGCACCTCCAGAGTAGCAATCATGAATTAACAATATGTGTCTAGTAACCATTTCCTATGTTCATCCTCTTCTGCTGCACAAAATCAAATCTGGATATTTGATTTTGGTGTAATAGACCATATTTGCCCTAATCTTTCATATTTTTCAAGTTATTCTCACATTCAACGTATACATGTGAAACTCCTGAACAATTATTCTGTCATAGCCACTATTGTGGGTTCAATGTCCTTTTCAGATTCTTTAGTTCTCACAAATGTCTTGAATTTACCTGAATTTACTTTCAATTTGATCTCAATTTCAAAATTGTCATACTTCTTAAACTGCTGCCTAATTTTTCACCATGATTCTTACCAAATTCTAGAGGAGAGCTTAGAGAGGATGATTGGTTGGGTAAAGACGTCAATGGATTGTATCAATTGGTATCTGCCAAAGAAGAAATATCCATTACTACAACAACTTTTCTATAACAAACCAAGACACATCAGCAACATTTCCATGTCTACTACAAATCTCTAGCATTATGAACTGGGCCACCTTTCATCCAGAAGACTACACCTTATGAGTAAACAATTTCCATTCATTGAGTACCATAATGTAGAACCTTGTGATATATGAAAATTTGCAAAACAAAAAAGGTTGGCTTGTTCTCTTAGTTTTAGTAAAGCTTCATGTATTTTTGAACTTGCTCATTTAGATATTTGGGGTCCTTTTCAAAATCAATCAGCGCATGGACACAAGTACTTTAACTGTGGTTGATAACTTCAGTAGATTTACTTGGGTTTTCATGTTAACAACAAAGGTTGCAGTGCCCAAGAAAATAAAATTCTCTGTTGCTTATGTTAAGACTTAATTTAATAGAAAATTCAAAATCATTAGAACTGATAATGGAATAGAGTTTTTCTTGCTAAGTTTCTATAGTTCGAAGGGCATTCTTTATCAAACTAGTTGTAGGTAGACTCCCCAGCAAAATAGTAAGATAGAAAAAAAAAGCTTCAACACCTCCTAAACGTGGCTCAAACTCTTTTATTTCAGTCTAAATTGCCAAATACATATTAGTCTTATGTTGTCCTACATGCTGCATTCCTAATAAATAGAGTGTGTACTCCTTTATTGAACAACAAATCACCATATGAACTTCTTTTTATAGTTAAACCAGATTTATTAGAACTAAAAATGTTTGGATGCTTGTATGTTTCCTTTATGTAACAGTAGATACAAGCTTGATTATAAGGCTAAGAAGCCTATATTTTTAGGACTAAAGCAAGGGGTAAAAGGATACATTACTTTGGATTTGCATAATAAAGAAATTGTATCTAGAAATGTCGCTTTCTTTAAAATCAATTTTCTTTTTTAAACTGTTATGAGCTTCAATGATTATCACTTAGTTCCACATTCTAATGTCCATAAATCACCTCACTCAACATCAACAGCACCTCTACCTCTGCCTTATACACCTACACAATAGCCTATTAACTAATCAATGCTCATAATACCCTAGACCACTCAAACCTCCACTAGACATGTTAAGAAACTTTCATGTTTGGCAGATTACTAATGCAACTAGTGGGCTTCCACCACTTCAATTGCACTTTCATGGACTCCCTTTCCTCATCAGTTTGTGTCTATCCACTTTCTCACTATATTTCCTATAATGATCTATTAGTTTCACATAGAAATTATTATTTATCTCTGGACACTAATTATGAACCACAATCATGTGCTAAGGCAGATAGATTTGAATGTTGGAAAAGTGCTATGTGAACTCTTGGCTTTTGAGTAGAACAAGATTTGGGAGGTGGTGCATTTTCCCCCCAATGTGGTTCCAATTGGGAACAAGTAGGTTTATAAGATAAATATGTTTTGATGGTAGCATTGAGCAATATAAGGCTAGGCTTCTTCCCATAGGCTATGATTAGGTTGAAGCCTAGATTATGTTGATATGTTCTCTCTTGTGCTAAATCACTACCATCTAGGTCTTGTTGACTTTGACATCTATTAATGGCTTGTTTTTGCATCAGATGGACACCAATAATGCCTTTCTTCATGGTGATCTCCATGAAAATGTTTATATGATTCTCCCACTTGGTTACCTGCACTTGGTTCCAATAAGGTTTGCAAATTGTTGAAGAATCTCTACGACCTAGAATAGGCCAATAGGTAATGGTTTGAGAAGATCACTTTTATCTCAAAGAGTATGGCTACCACTAGATTGAGGAAGAGCATACTCTTTTCACCAAGCTCACTTTATCTGCATACATTGCCTTGCTTGTTTATGTTGATGACATCATCTTGGTGGGTAGTGTAACACCCTACTAATTTAATGTTTTGCTTAAGTCATAGCATGAAATTAATTAGACTGTGTTACCGTGTTAATATTTTGCTTACCTTTCATGATTCGTATCACATCTTTTTTTTTTTTTTGTTAACAGATGAAATGGTGTGCTGTTATATAATGAGCTTGATGAAATTTAACAAAATGCTATAAAAGACAAGAATAAATAATATAACATCAATTGTATCCATGCATATATAGAACAGAGGCCAACGCTTCAGTTTATGTATATATTTCAAAATAGGATACAAAAGTGAGGCTGGTGTATCAAAAAGACATAAGGCCCGTGTCAGTCAAATGATCCTATGGGGTCTTCAGAGGACATTTCAAACCTACTACTAAGCCTACTGCTAAGTCTATGACCCAAAGCTGCGTGCTATCAAAAGAGGGTCGCCCTGTACACGTCCTCTACTGCTATCCTACTCAATCAAATAACCGTTGGCTATGTCAGGCCTGGCTAGAGAGTAGTCTACACTGGGTCCCCAGGAGGAGGATGGTGAGCTGGTGGCCTTCGAAGGGTCGCTCTCAGAGCTGAGCGGGATGTCAGGTACCACCTGCGGCGGTGACTCTGGTGCAGGGTCAGCAAGAGCTGCAAACGCTGCAGGCACAGGGGGTGCTGGAGGTGGATGTGCCATGTGCAGTGGGATGGCAACGTATGGGATAGCAGAGTCAAAAGCAGGATGAAATAGAGGGACGGCAAAGTTCCTATTACTAAATAGGTAAAGACGAAAATGATAGAAGCCGGCTATATACAGTGAGTCTACAATAGGGTCGTGGTAAAGCTGCAAATCTGGAATCTCAATAAAGAGAGTGGCTGTCAAGTCCATCGTCAACCTCTAAGAATGATAGGGAAATACAAAACGAGGTGAGAATTCAAGGAAATTCTCAGTAGGGTTCGAGTATAGTATTTAACTGATGTCACATTCATTCTCAGTTGCCTCGGTTTTTATTTAATTATAAAAATATGTGCTCAAACTGGACTTTCCATTTTAATGAGTTTAATAAAATGTCTGGTCCGAGGCAAGTTCAGTTTTACTTTAGACGGCATAAGAAACAGAACAAACTAATGAATAGTAACACTCAGAATATTGAGCAGAATAAACAAACATACAACAATAAGTAAACATAGCAAACAACTGTAAACATCTTGAAATAACTATTCCATATAATCATGCATTCCATGTAATCATGCAAACTCATTCTTGAACCTTTCTTCATACACTTTTCCATTACTTGGTCCCCTGGGAGTTCTTGACTATTTAGACTCTTGGGTAATAGTCTGCTTTTCAGGATCGAGCTCGTTCTTATATAGGAATACCGAGTTTACTTTTCCCAACCTTCCCACCGATCTATTCCCCTTAACTTTAATCCGGAGCTAGCCCAAGTATTATGGAACTTTCATCTTCACATATTCCTTATGTTCATCATAACATAACTTTTATAACTTTATTGAAAATGCACATGTATCAACATGTATATCATAATTCATACATAGATTTTACCGAAATTTCGGCGGCATAACGGAACGTGTCTGCTTTCCCATGAATAATATTTAGAATGCCAATTTCTCATAGAAGTTATAATATTGCATTCATAATTCAACATTGAACTCATAGAAGCATTAGTCCTATTAAGGCAGAGTTACTGCCTCAGCATAATTATTCAATTCGATTTTTGTAAATCAAGCAATAATTTCTATTTAACTCATTTGGACCTCAATTTTGGATATGTTAAACTGTTATATGTCTATTTTCTAATTTTTTTGATGCCATCTAATTTTGATAACTATAGCTCAAGTTATTTAGGTTTTATCCCGGCTTGCCCTTCGGCTGGCCAGAATCAGATACTTAAAAGTAAAAATCCACTAAAAATCAAAAACTGATTCAAATCATACGAAATTAGTCTCATATTAAAGCTAATAGGACAAACTTTCATTTAAAAAAAATTCCATTCCATTTGGCTTAGTAGGGCTCGAGTTATAAGACTCGAAATTTGACCTTCCTAAACTACCCTATTCTAGCCCGATTTGGACATTAGGCAATTTTCTTGGATCACTGGGAGCAAACGGAACCTTATCTAACTCTGAAATTTTTATGAGACATTCTTCTATGTATAAGCTTTCGCTAGTATACCTAGAATCAAAGTCAAAAACTTAGGTCAAAACTCAAAAATTCATATCTCTCTCAATACTAATCCAATGGCCTCATATGATATATATATATGAAAAGCCCTAGATGTCTAGTTTCATATAAAAATGGTTTCATCAAATTTAAACGGTGGTAGGTGGAGCCGTACATTCCGCCGTATGGACTACCGAGGGTTTTAGGTTTTCCAGCTCCTTAGCTCTTCCTATTTTCATCCTTTCTTGCTTCCAATTCGGTTTTAACCTCAGCTAATAAACTAGCCATATATTATCATAACCATTCAATCAATATATCAAAAATTGAGAAAATAAGCCACTACTAGCCATCTAAGATCAATGAGTGAATACATGAATTAAACCTCTACCTCTTATTATGTGTGATTTGGCTTGATTTTGGAGCTTGGATGAATAAAACTTGGTTGAGCTTGATAGTTTGATGGAGTTGGGTGAGTGAAAAAGAGAAGAAGAGAGCTGAACAAGGGGGAAGAGAAGGCGCAGAAAATGGCTGAAGGAAAGAAAGGAATTGTGTTATAAAGGCATGGAGTGGTAATTGAATCCTTGCATTTTGATTGGTCTAGATTATAAGGCTGAAATTCAGCAACTTTCCTCATGCTTTGTGGCCTTGTTTGCGCCACTTTCCTGCATTAAGTGGCTGAGTTATCAGCCACTCAAAGTAGGGTTAATGAGTTGAAATCTCATTGGTTCGGTTCTGATAGTTTAAAATACCGTAATCTTACCGATTTCCTTTAAATCGGTAAATCGGTTTCAAGAAAATTTTATGAAATCTTCAATGCTTCTAACTTAATTAACTTATACCTAAACTCAATTAATTGCTAATCAATTGATCCTAAATAATTATTTAACCGAATTTTAATTAATCTCAATTATTCGATAAAACCGAACAATTAGGCAAAAAATGATAAGAAAATTTTGGTGGACGTTACATTAACTCCATGCAGAAATTCAAATCAATCAAAGCCACCTTAGATTCTCACTTTAAGATCAATTAACTAGGTGAACTTGAGTTTTTTCTAGGCTACGAAGTTGCATAATCAACTAAGGGAATTTCTTTGTGTCTTTCTTATCCTCTTGGCTGATATTGGTCTTTCGGGTTCAAAGCCTACTTTTACTCCCTTTGATTATGCAATTCGATTGTATTAAGATGGAAGAAAGCCCAATCTGGATATTCTAACTTATAGGAGGTTAGTAGGATGCTTATACCTCACTAACACGGATATTACATTTGCAGAACAACAACTTAGTCTATTCATGCCTACTCCTACCATGACTCACTACAAGGTAGCCATGATAGTTCTTCGGTATTTAAAGGGTTCTCCAGGATGAGGCATCTTCTTTCCTCGCTCCTCTCATATCCAATTGCTTGGGTTTATGATGCAGATTGGGGTGGATCGTTGACAACCAAAAGTCCATATCCAATTATTGGTTTTTCTTGGACATTCCCTTGTCTCTTGAAAATCCAGAAAGCTGAATACTATCTCCCATTCCTCAATAGAGGTGAAATATCATGCTTTAGCCACTACGACTTGTGAGTTTTATTGGTTGGTGTACCTACTCTGTCACCTTCTCTATTCAAAGCCTGTTGTGATTTATTGCAACGTTCAAAGTGCGCTTCACATTGCTTCTAATCCTATGTTCCACAAGTGCACTAAACACTTGGACATCAATTGTCACTTGGCCCAAGAGATGTCTCCATCCAGACTCATGCACATCCTACCTATCTCATTTGTGAATTAGTGGGCAGATATCTTCACAAAGGGTTAGCTTTCATTCCTTCAATTTTCTTCCCAAGCTTGGTGTTTTAGGCATTTTCTAGCCACTGGCTTGTGCCAAGGGGAGTAATAAGGCATAAGGAAGCTGAAACTAAAGTTATTACTGGAGCTGAAGCTAGAGAAGCCTAGCGATGAATTCTATTTCAGCACATGTGTAATTAAGAGGCTGAAAAAATTGTTTACCAGTTATAGGAATTAGTTTTTCTATTACTAAGGAAAAGATGTGGTGTACGCATGACTATCATCACTTGGTGGTCCAAATGAACATGTACATAAACCCCCTTGTATACTGATTTGTTCATAATGTGCGATTCACAAGTTTCATTCACTCCAAATTCTCTCGGTTCTTTAATTCCAATTTCTCTTTGAATGCATATAGCATACTTTGTGGCTAAGTCTAATGGCTTTGTCACTTTCAAAGCATCTGTTGTTACTTTATGATTCTTCAAATGATGCAAATTTCAAGTAATTGTTATTTCCCTTTTAATTCTTCAATTAATATTTTTCAATGTTATTAGAAAATTATAACAATATACGAGCTTCATTCCTAATATTGAATAGCATTTAGCGTGTAATGAGGAGCTGGAAAATTTGAGTTCTACTCTATAGTTTGACTGTGTAATATTGCATCTAAAGCAAATAAATTATTGTTTTTCAGTTCCATGAGTTTTAGATGAAGTAGCACACAACATCATTGAGGATTAGTGAAGTTTAGGAATGTGATATTTGTAATAATTCTTTACGTCAGGTTACCTACTGGCGTGTCACTTTATTCAGAGGTCCTACTGAGTTTGTTGAGCTAGAAGATTACAACATGAATATTTCTTTGGGAGATTTATCCTTTACTGTCATTCTTTAATTTGAACAGAACTGGTTTCTTTGTAGCATACATGAATTGGCCAATAAGAATCATTGGCCCAAGTTGGGACATTAAATAATCAAGATTCTTATTTTTCGTTTACTGTCATTCTTTAATTTGAACAGAACTGGCTTCTTTGTACCATACATGAATTGGCCAATAAGAATCATTGGCCCAAGTTGGGACATTAAATAATCAAGATTCTTATTTTTATGGTGCAATAATCGAGCTTCTTATTAAAAGAATTTATTATACATGGACTATAATTGCCATTCATCTTCTCTACATTTATGAGTTTTCTATAAATATTTATCGGCATTGCAAATAGGAATATGCAAACAGAAGGAAGCAGGCATATTCTTTGTGAATTTCTAATTTTTGACCATTTTAATTGCAATCGACGCTAATCATAGACTCTATGGTATTTGTCAACTATGTGAATGCGATGGTTCTCTTCTTTGGATTCTATAACTATTTAGAATTAGGACTCGTCTTAACGAATGTCTCATCAGTTAAAGAACTTAAAGAAGGAGAAAAAAAAGGGACCATATGTAGAATAAAGTTTGATAATTTTTATAATATTTTCATTTAAAAAATTTACTATTATGATATTATAAGTATGATAGTAATTCACTACCTGTCGGTTCAGCTATTAAATGTGTGACTATGACTTTTAATATGTCATTTATTATTCTTTACTTTCGGTAGAAAATCTTGTTCTCTCTTAGTATTGTCAATTATAAAAATAATCTCATAATAGTTTAAATTTTTGGTTGAACGGTTACATAAAACCCAGAAAAACAATTTAATGTATTAAAAAAATTGCTTCAGGTTAATAAAAAATAATAATAATAACTAAAAAAATAAAAAATTGTAGTAAAGGATGATATTTCCGATCAAGTATTTTACATTGTATTTTTCTCTTAATCCAATTTCAATTTTTTCTGGTCTTTTAGAGTATCTCGATTCTTAGATACTATTGCAACTAAGAGACACTCCTAGCAATTGTTTTATCCATGATTTAAATCTTGGTCCTCTCTCTATGAGTGCAGCTCATTTACTATTACACCTAATAATTTTTAGTAATTTCATATTTTATTAAATAAAACATGTCATGGGATACTTCACTAATAAAATAATCATGGTTAAACTCAAGAAGTAAAATGTTACTTTAGGGTAAAAAAATTGAGTGGAGTGTTATGATTGAATAAGTTTTGGAGCTTGTATTTTTTGGAAAATTCAAGGAAGGGAAATGTAATTTTCTCAATGTTTTATCAAAAATCTTTTTATAAATAAAATGTACTAACTCAATCATTTTTAATAGGTGAAGGCCTCCAAGAGGAAGGGTAAAATGAAGGATCACTTGTACTCTTTCTTTGTTTTTGCAAGATTTTTTCCCTAGTATACATCCAAGCGGATTAGGCAGTGGTAGGTGAATTGACAGGTGGCGTTGCATGGAAAATAGTAGAAGGTGAATTGACCCATGATGTTACTTAGCCCTCGTTGCATGGAAATACCAATAATTGTCAGATGGCTTTCGAAAATGACTTCACATCTAACATGGCTATTAATAAGAATATTGTTCCCATGCAGTCTTTGTCAAGGAATAAAGCACGTGCGAAAGCCAAATTAATTGCTAAAATATGTAGGGTTTTGGGCTTGAACGAGCTGGACTTGATAATTATGCAGGTAATGAGTCTAAGTCTCATAAGAATAGAGGCAAAAAGGGATGCAAAGAACAGATTATGAAAATAAAACTTGGTTGAGATATATACTTTTGTTTGATGTTAGCGTATATTGTTTGTGTGGGCTTTATTTTATTATGTTCTGCTCTTAATAAGAGTTTTGGATACTTGTAGGAATTTTTTTATCATTAAGATACTATGATATAATATCTACTCTATTCTTGATGAATATCAAACTCTTATTCAATTATTGAAAAAAAAAAAAAGTAACAAAGATGTGACTTCAAGATTCTCATTGCACAAGGGGATGTGTAGAAGTGGGCATGCCCTATCAAGCCAATGTTAAATTTTCTTTTCTTTTTTCTTTTGTAAATATGGTTAAACTTCAATCTTTATTCAAAGGTCAAAAATAGTTATAGTCGAAGTTGTTAATTAATTACTAACTTAAGACACCTAAGGACAGATGTATCAATAGTATAATGGAATTCAATTTTCATACTTCATAATATTTTTTTTTTTTGGTCTGAATCATACTTCATAATTAAACTCCTGAATCTAATTTCATTTTTAAAGGACAAGTTTTACAAAACTAAAAAATTTTTCCAATAGTTTTTCAATACATAAACTTTGGTGGTGACTCCATTAAACTTTCAACAAATTTTTATTGTCTCTCATCATGATGCCCTTTACGCATATTGTGACAGATTGTAACGAAGAATACACCAATCAAGTCTAAGTTATAAATTGCAACAAATATAAAACGACTTCAAGTTGCTTTTCAATTCTACATATAATAACAGGGGATGAGAAACACACATAGGACAAACAAAAAGGAATGCATGGAAAAATTTTCCCCATAAAGAATCTGAACACTTATATAGCAACCAAATGATATTGAAATAGAATGAAAATTGCTTCTAATTAAGGGAGTTTGATGTCACAATCAGTACTCTCGAGCAATTTTTATTCAAAGGAAGTCTCCCCAGGTACATGTATTAGAAGGACTCACCATGGACACGTAAGGATATGACGATCTTATTTGTCATTTGAACGTGAGACTTCCTGTTGACAGGATAGTAACATTAATAAGCAAAATATCTAGCCACTAGTTAGCAACGCATGCTGTCACAATTTCCAATTTAATCTTTTGATCTAAAGCATAAAAAGATTGCATCGAGAAATAACATATGTTTGTGCAGAAGAAAAACAAACACAAGATTGCTTTGTGGCTACCGCAAATGATGAAGTTATAAAGAAATTATTATACTTTTACATAGTTTCAAATGACATTGAATTTGCGACACAATTAGTGAATTACACAAATGGAATTACGCTTAATTCTTTTTTTCTTAAAAAAATTAATAATAAAATACTGTTAATTAGCGTAATAGGCGATAGTCGTTTCCCCTATACTAAGTTATACTATCTTAAAGCTAACCTCAAACGCCGATGTTGTACAATGGTCTAAGGTAGAGGTAATTTTATTAGAGTGACACAAAAATGGAAAAAAAAAAAAAGAAATAAAAAAGATAATGATATATAATAGATACCTATATATGTTGGAATTATTATTTTTAGGCATAAAGATTGCTCTTTAACGTTGAAAACTTCAACTTTATGGTGAAACATTAATTTCTTTTTTTTTTCCTTTTCTTTTTCTACAGGAAAAATTAATTTTTTTCTCCATAATAATTTTTAAAGTCAATATCCACACATGCACTAGAACATATATCGTATACACGTTTCCTTCAAAGTTTTATAAACAAAAATAAAGTTTAATTTGTAGATGACTGATTGACAGATCATCAACTAATGTAAATCTGAGGAAATGTCAAACCATACTAGGTAACCACCCATTATAATAAAGGATCTACCATGATTTGATACTTTCTTACATTCCCACTGTTAATGCATACAAATTAATCACATGAAAATATAGAAATTTTCATAATGGTAAACATTTGAAGAAAAAGTAATGGTTTAGCTTTCAGATATATCGCATACCTGCTTGTCTATGAACAACTGCTCAATGGTATTATTAAGATCATCTTTCCACCGTTTTCTTTTGTTTTCCACTTCAATTTTGGTCAATAATGGTGCTATTATAGTTCCCGATGAGAAAATCTTCATTTGAGGGCATTCTGTAACAACAAATCTTACCAATGATGGGAATATGAATGTAGGTTTCCCCCAACAGAAGCTTCTCAATCTAGGCAAAGAAGAGAACTCTAAGTATTCCAAGTTCTTGAATATGATATCTTCCTCTGCTTCTTCATCAATCTCTAAAACATCCTTTATCATCTGACAATTTTTCAGTTTCAGTGTTGTGAGTTGCTTTAGACTTTTACCGATGGAGGATGTTATCAAATAAATCAACCCTTTGCACTTATCCACACACAATTCTTTCAAACTGTGGAACGACATCGAGGATGGTACTAAGCTTATCAAACTAGGACAGTCAATAACAGATAAATCTTCAAGAATTTGAGGTGCAAGTTGATCCAATGGTGATTCTTCATGCCAAATATGCCTTAGATGTTCCAGTTCAAAAAGCCACAATTTCCTCACTCGCTTAGCAGTTTTCACATTGCAATGAACAATTCCTTCACTAGGAAACAATGTTTCAACAGAACTGTTTCTTACTTGAAGAGTCACTAGATTGGGAAATATTTCAAGGAACTCATTCCAAAAAGTAATTTGAGTTTCATAGTAGCACTGCATACGAAGAATTTCTACTTTTGTAAATATACTTTCTTCACAATGGCCATTGAATATCATCATTGCATCCTTGCCATTTAATGTCAATTCTTCCAAGTTAGTGCTTACCTGAAAAATCAAATATCCAAAGCCAAAATATTTGCTTACTTTATGTCAGAAATTCAATAGAAAAGGGGGCTTGTCCTAATTTGTCATCAAGGGAGATATAATGTTTTGTCTTATTTTGTTTCAGACATAGACTAAAGATAAAGTCACATAATGAGACACAACATTGATAACTCATGGGAGGCTTTACCTTTTCAGTAGAAAAGAGTGCTTGAGGAACAAGCATATCATGAATTTCTTCCACCTGATGAGGTTGTTGGAGATTTGAATGGTTAAAGGCAAACATTTGCAGAGCTTCACAACGATATACATTCAATGTCTTTAATGAAGGGCACTCTAAAGTATGTCTTCCTGGATAGAAACACTTGAGTTTTTCCAATCGATATAATCTCAAAGAACTAAGGTGAGGAAAATTAAAATTATTTTCTATTGATTGTTCCTCCATTGAAACAATTTCCCTAACTCCGCAAGACGTCACATTGAGCTTTTCAAGATGTTTGAGATCTTGGCATAGTGACAATGGAAACAGATTCAACAAGCTCTGGCATTCAACAACTTCCACAATACACAGGTTTCCAAAGCTAATAATTTCGTGATGGTCCTTGTTCCAAATGTGCTTCAATTTTGGTAAGGAAGACAAAGTTAATCTTTTCAGTTGACTAGTTTGTTTCACCAACATTCCTTTAGACTTCATATCCTTCACATCAAACACTTTTTCTAATGACTCACAATCTCTTACTTCTAGATCTTCCAATCCATGTAGCACTTGTAATATATTTGATGGAAAAAGTACGTCTGATAAAAAATCACATCTCTGCACCACCAAAGATTTCAAATTGCCAAACATATTATGATGATGATCGCCATACCAAAAATCTTTCAACTCTGGGTATTCAGACAAGGTCAAATGTTTAAATCTATAAAATGCCACCTGTTCAATGAAATTAATATATCAAGAAACAAAAAAAAAAAAAATTAAATAAATAAATAAATTATATAATAACAACTAAGAAGTATGGTCAAACGACATTTAATCATGCATGTTTATGAAAATTTGTTGCTATAATTTCTCCATATCCAAGGGATAAGGATAGGTATATAGCATAAAAATAATGAAAACCAAATGAATAGGTGGATTAAAACATACCTTATCTTCAAACATGTTCTTAATTGTTCTATTCAAGTCAATCTCCCAATAATATTCTTTATTATTTTCTTCCATTTGAACTTTTTGAAGATCTGGTGTGCTTATGTCTCCCAAAGAGAAAATTTCCATTCGAGGACATTCTTTCACAACAACTTCATCCAACGATGGAAACTGAATGAAGCATTTGCTTGAGCAAAACCTACGCAACCTTGGTAAAGATGCAAGCTCTAGAGTCTCCAAGCTGCAAAATGAAATTTCATTGTTTGTCTTATCTTCCTCTTCACTCACCACATCTTCTAGGAAATTGCACAATTTTATCTTCATTGTTGTGAGCTTGACAAGACTCTTTGCAGTTGAGCATGTTATCAAATTGATCAATCCATTGCAGTTTGTTACCCCCAAATCTGTCAAGTAAGCAAAGGTAACAGAGGAAGGCACCAAATTTACCAAACCAGAACACTGATCAACATCTATACTTTCAAGATGTTGAAGAATAGGATCAATTTGGAATCCTTCTTGACATATATCATGAAGGCCACGTAGTTCATACAGAGTCAATTGCTTAAGTCGTGTGCAAATTTTGACTTGCCCTTCCTCACTAGCAAATCTTTGGTCTTGAAATATCTTTGTAAAGGAACACCATTGAACAATTAGTGATTCCAAATTGCATGCATTTTCAAGGAACCAATATGGAAATGTAGCGCCTTCATTTTCAAATTCTGAGACACCAAGATTTTTAAGTTTGCTATATTGATCCTGTGAACACCTACTTTGCAATATAATTTCAACATCTTTATTATTCACTTTCAATCTCTCCAAGTTTGGAAGTACCTGTTGAATAAAAAAAGTTAGAAGCTGCCACCAAAATAAAATTAGTAATTAAGAAATCCGTCTCTTCCCCACTGGCTTTGAAGACAAAATCTATTTAGCACGAACTAGATAAAATAAACAACAAAAATATTTCCAATCATCCAACTTGAAAAATATTAGTTTCTTCACGAGAAAGAAACTACCAAAGAGAACGTGATTTGTGTTATGAGCAGTATAGATGTTTCTAAAAAATTATTTTTTTCCGAAATTAATGTAAATATGAAAAATAATAGTTTCACACATGTGAAAATTGATCAGCAAAGCAATGATGAAATCTTATGCTACCCATACCTCTTCAACTGTGAAAAGAGGTTGATGCATTGGGACATAGATTCTGCCATCAATAGCTCTTTCTTGACGACCCATATGCTCTGTCTTAAATAGCTGCAATTTTTGACAATTGAACACATCTAAATATTTCAAGGATTTACATTGAAGAGAATAGATGCCAGCAAAGAAAACCTTAAGTTTAGGCAGATTGCTAAGCTCAAGTTGTCTTAAATGAGGAAACACAAATTTAATCATCTCCTCTGGTCCTCTTTCATTGGCAACAATTTCCTCAATCCCACAATATGATACTTCAAGATCTTGGAGTTGTGTGATATCTCTAGCTACAGAGAGTGGAAAGAGACTTTTCAAGCTTTGACATTTCGTAACAGAGACTTCACATAGATTCTGAAAGCTCAATGTTTTGTGCGGATCTTCCTTCCACACATGCTTTAGTTTTGGAAGATTAGAAAGTGTTAACCTTTTCATAAGAGTACGTTTCCTTGACAGAATTTCTTTAGCAAATATTTCTTTCACATCAAACAGTGTCTCTAAAGAATTGCAGTCCCTTGTATCTAGCTCTTCCAAATTCATAAGCACATCTAGTAAATTTTGTTGAAACAGCACATCCGATAAAAAATCACATTTATGAACCACGAGCTTCTTCAAATTGATGAATATATTATGCTGAAGTTGGCCACACCATAACTCTTTCAGCTCAGGATATTCAGATAGATTCAAATCCTTGAAGCTAAGAAAAGCCACCTGTGTATGGTCCAATGAAGTTCATAAATTCACACCCATGTTGGCAAACTTTTCTAGCATTTGATGTTACAGTCTTTTTTAATACTATTTCTTAGTAGCCTGAGGTTAAAAATTTTAAGCTTTATGTTTCCAAAAAAAGATATTAAGTGAAAAATTCAGACTCACAATATGTCACTTTTAGAATGCATAATTTAAAATGCCAAAACTTCTAAGTACTTTTATAATGACAAAGATCTTTTTTGTAATTAAGTTTCGGTTTGTTTAATTCTATGTTTAGATAGCTAGGGAATGATGAGAATGAAAAGTGCGCGAAGGTAGTGAAGACAATCTCCTTTATTTGGAAGTATAGAAACGGATGAATAGAGAAAGAAATTCATGTGTAATTTTTTTTCTTCTCCTCATTAAATAACTAAAAAAAACTGTTACATAAAAAAATAACAAGAAATGCTACTCAGTTACAATAATTTTGTCAAAATCTTTGATAGAAATCCTAGGAAGTGTTTGATGAAATAAAGTGGTAAGGTCCACTTATTCATGTAAGACTCAATACCATACTATATCATTCTGACAATTCAATTATAGGAAAAAAAAAAAAAGGCAAAATAGACATTTTAGTCCCTTACCTTTGCCCAATCTTTCAATTTGGTCTGCTACTTTTTATTTTTTCTCAATTTAGTCCCTTATGTTTCAAATTGAAAACAACATGGTCCTGCACCTTTTATTTCTTTTTAATTTATTCCCTTATGTTTCAAATCATTTTCAATTTGGTCCCCAAATTATTGTTTTGTCACATAACTCAGAAAATGCTAATGTGGAATGTAATGAAAACAATATGGTCCTGTACCTTTTATTTCTTTTCAATTTATTCCCTTATGTTTCAAATCATTTTCAATTTGGTCCCCAAATTATTGTTTTGTCACATGACTCAGAAAATGCTAATGTGGAATGTAACAACCTCTATCATATAAGCTATGCTTGAGTCATGGAGTTATATTAAAAGGTTGTCACTGCATTAAGAAATCTTTAAAATGTGGAAAATATAATACATTCACAAGAAAAACACCATAACACAAGCATACAAGCATGGACCAGCATAGCATAAGAAGTACACAACAGCCATATAGTCACACAACACAATAACTAACTAGGGATTTGAGCTACCTATCTTGAAGTCCTTGAAACTATGGAAGCAAGGAGGCCAAGAACTAACTCGTAGCTTTCTTTCTCCACCATGGCAGCAGCTCACATGAGTGTGGGGAGACTCCACTTGATGTTTAATCATAAAATTGTTAGACGGGTTTTATAGAGAAGGAGATGAGGAACAATTTTCATAAAAGAGTTAGTAGATTTGAGGCCAAGAAGACATCCAATCTTGAGTTTGAAGCTCTTGGTTATGGAGGTGAAAGAAAGAAAAGAAAGATGCAGATGATGGGGCTGCAGAAATGATAGCTTAGTAATTAAGTTGGTGTGGCTTGATTGGTAAGCTTTGGTGGTGGAGAATTGGCCAAGTTACCCCTCACCTTGGGCTGCAATGTGGCGCCATTTATAATGGTGGAGATGGCTGAATTTTTAGCCATCCATCTTAAGGTTTTCAGTATAAAATTCTACTGATTCGATCCTTGCAGTGTAAAATACCAAATCTTTACCGATTTACTTCGAATTGACAAAACATTTCTAAACAACATTGTGATATTTTCTACATCTCCATTCTATTTGTTTTTAAATCTAATCTCTTTAATTAACACTTAATTAACTACTAATCAACCTTTAATTAATTTCTAATTAACCTGGCTTTGTCAATAAAATCGAATAAATTAATTAACAACGTAAATTAAATGTTCAGCACATTTAGAGTCTTTTTGTTTTCTATTTTCCGTAACTAATGGCATTTCCAAAATTTTGAGCAAGTCCAGGGGCATCCCATATCATTTCACATCCGACCACCTCCGTGGCTCAATCGGCAGGGATTTAAACTTCTATGGTTTTGTCGCGTGATTTTGGTCTATTTAAAACCCCATTCTGCTAATTCTATAGCTGCAGGGACACAATTGTTATTTTATAAAAAATTCTAGGGTTATTGTGGAAATAATCCTTTAGGATCAAAATATAATTTCTAAAAATTCTAGGCAACACTGCAGATAACAAAAGTTTACAAGAGCATTTTTGTCATTTCTTAATTTTTAACGTATGCCATATTTTTAAAGGCAGTGTTACGCTACCCTATAGTTTCGAGTGTGAGGATCGTTATGACATAACGCTGTCTGAGAAATTATCACACTGCCTAAAGGAAATAATTCAAAGTTTCCATTGCGCTTTATTTAAGAAAGTAGGGATGTTACACGAAACAATCCACATCAGATCCACTTATGTGCCATGTTGCATTGTTTGTGCCACAGCAGCATTTTCCATCATATATCTAACAGAATAGTGATGTGGGGACCAAATTGAAAACAATTTGAAACATAAGCGATCAAATTAAGAAAAATATAAGGTAAGGAGCCAAATTAAAAACGGTTTGAAATATAAGGGACCAAATTGAAAAAAATAAAAGGTGACATACCAAATTGAAAAATAAATATAAGTAAGGGATTAAAAAGCTTATTTTGCCAAAAATAGAAGAAGAAAGAAACAAAGAAAATCTGGCCTTCTAGTGTTTTCCATAACTAAGTTCTATTTTCAAAAACTAGAGTACAGTGGAGGAAAATAAAATAGGCCTTTATGGATTTAACATTTCAACAAATAAGCAAATTTGCCTATACTAAATGTGATAATTAGTTTTGATGTAAATGAATAAGAATACATGTGGTCTCTAGAAAAGAAGTGTAAAGGCGGTATAGAAGGAGGATTCTTGTTGTTGTCTTCCCATTGCTTTCATTTTTTTTTTTTTGGTAGAAGATGGGATATACTAACATGGTTCCAAAAACAATTGGTCTTCAATTTTTTTCTGAGTTTACAACAAAAATAAACCATCTTGCATCTAGTGTAGAAAAAAACAAAGAAAATCAGTGGGTAGATCAAAGCATACCTTATCTCCAAACATGTTCTTTATGGTACCATTTAGGTCGCCCTTCCAAAGCCATTCTTTATTATCTTTTGCCGTTTTCACTTTTCGAAGTTTTGGTGTGCTTATGTCTCCCTCAGAGAACTTCTTCATACGAGGGCATTGTCTGACAACCACTTCTTCCAATAATGGAAATCTCAAGAAGCACTTATTAGAGCAGAACCTATTGAGCCTTGGCAAACATTCCAGCATCAAAGTTTCCAAACTGAGGAATGCAATGTGATACATTCGCTCATCTTCATCTTCTACCATTATTTCTTCAAGTGAATTACAGTCTTTCACCTTCATTGTTGTGAGTTTGGCTAGACTTCTCGCTGTAGGAGATGAAATTAAGTTTATCATCCCATTGCAATTCTCTATCTCCAAGTACGTCAAGTGACTAAAGGCAACAGAGGAATGAACTAAGTTTATCATACTCGAACACCCATCAACATCTAAGTATTCAAGAAACTCAAGAACTGGGTCAATTTGGAATCCTTCTTCACATATATGCTGAAGTTTAGGTAATTGATGCAAGGTCAACCGTTTGAGCCGTGTGCAAATTTTCTCATTTATAAGTCTTTCATCTTGGAATATCTTCTTAAAGGAGCTCCATTCAATGATTAGCCTCTTCAGAGTATACACATTTTGGAGAAACCAATCGGGAAATGTGGAATCTTCATTCTCGAACTTGGACAACCCAAGAAATGATATTTTGTTGAAGACGGCACCTATATTTTGGGCTTGCAATATCTCGGTAGCATCCTTTTCGTTTACTCTCAAGTACTCCAAATTTGGAATCACCTTAAACATACACAAAGCATAATTTACACTAAGCGAATATTTACTACTGACTCAAAAAAGAAAAAAGACACATTTACTGTTGACTCAAAGTAGTCTTTACATTTTTGACAAAAAAAAAAAAAAAACAAAAGGAGTCTTTACGCTGCAACTAGCTACTATACTTTTCATTTAATTTTTGGAATTCGGCACATCGCCACTTTACTTTCCTCAGTTCTACCCGAACTCGCTTATGCTGTCTATAAAGCACTAGACATCACCAAATGCCTCTTTTAGTTCAATGATTAATCGATAATATAAGTTGTTTCCAATATTTTCCTCTCAATATTTTGTAACTATATCTTTGTAGATGTATATTTCATATTTTACAAGAGTTTGAATTTTGTTTTGCCTAATTTTCAAAAGTGACAAGAAATGTAATATTCATGCTTGGAAATATTATTTTTGAAAATAAAATAATGAAATTTATTCCACCCATTTCTCTTCATTTTGAAAATAGGATGGTGAATTGAGTCATTTGATTTCGATTCTACAATATCTTTTTTGGTATGTCATATACTTTGTCTCAAATAGTACCACTTTTTTACAATTGAATGCATCTATAATTTTTTTTTTTTTTTTTTTTGTGTATTTCTAGATGAAAACACAAACCGCATGCATATGTATGCAGCTTTCATGCAAATTTGTAAGTGTAATATCATATATGATTCATACCTGTTCGAATACCAAATGTGATTGCTGAACTGAAACATTAAGTTTTCCATCTGGAAGCCTTTCATGGCTGCTTGTAGATAGAGTCCTGAATAAATTCAATTTTGTACATCCAGCAATGTCTATGTTTCTCAAAGATGGACATAGTAGAGTGTGATTTCCTGCATAGAACCTCTTGAGTTTAGGTGTCCCCCAAAACCATAAATGACTTAACTGGTCAAACTCAAATATAGCAGTTGTGCACGCGGATCCTTCCTTCTGTGCAACAATTTCCTTCATGTTTTGACACCAATGAACAATAAGTCCTCTGAGATTTGAGCAACTAGTGGCTACAGAAAGTGGAAACAGATATACCAAGTTTCCACAATTTTCAAGACATACATCCTCTAGGTTATGAAAACCAAGAATCCCTTGGGGATCACTGCTCCACACCTTTTTTAGCTTTGGCAATCTTTGCAGAGTAATTCTTTTCAGCTGTGCTGTATCCTCTTTACTGCACTTTTCGCTGGAAGTGAATGTGAATATCTCTTCCACCAAATCACAATCAATAACCTCTAAGGTCTCTAGGTTATGATATGCTTTCTGCATTGAAGAAGGAAAAACCACCGCAATTTTCTCACAGTTTTGGACATGCAACACCTTCACCGTGTCAAACTCGCTGTGCCAAATTGTCTTCAAGTTTTTCATGTTCTTCAATATGATTGTCTCCAATTTGGAGAATCGAGCCTATGATTCACAATTTACACAATTATACATAACATGTATCAAAATAATAATAATTATTATTTCTATGAACATGATAATTATTTATTTACATTATTATAAAGAATCCGGGATATGAATGTATACTAGGACACATATTTATTTGAACACAAGCTCAGAATTTGGATTTTCCAAATAGTTACCATACCTCCATCAATGCAACAATATTGTTGCTTCTCTCTTCTGTGGCCATTATCTCCTCCATCAGATGACAGTCACTTATTTCAAGCCTTCTGAGGTTGGGGAAACTTCCCACCATAGAAGATGAGAATAAGTACTTTAACCCATCACAACTCTCCACAATTAAGTTTGTCAATGTGTGAACAGAATATTGATTGTCCTCCCAAATTTTATTCAAATTGAGCGAGCTCAACTTGAGGGTGTCTAGATTTGGAAATGCAACCTACATAGAAGAAAACATAACTAAGGCTCGTAGTGACAGTTAATAGGTTATGGTAAGCCTTTGGATATGGACTACTTTCCAAACTAATATATACATGTCATATGTATTGGCAATTTCCTGATGTTGGCTCTGTAATAACATGTATAAAGTAAAAATTGTAAAGAAAATGCTATGTAATAATTTTTTTGATGCAAAAATGTTATGTAATAATAAAAAAAATAAAGTAACAAATAACACAAAAAACTGAACAAATATGAGAATCTAAGGATATGAGAATCTGATTCTAATGTGTGTTCCACGTACCCACAAAGAAGGTTCCAACTCAACTCCCCAACTTAACAGATTCATTAACATTAGTCTAACAATTTGATCTACCAACTGTGTAGTAGACCTACTAATAAGGAAGTCCTGTTGACCATTAAATGATGTGCTCATTGGATAACAGGTCATCACGTTATATTAAATTTTTAATGATTTAGTAATTAATGAATTTCATGGGTTTAGGAAAGACTTAGAACAAAAATGAAAAAAAATGCAGTTGTGGGACAAATTAAAATCTACAAATTAAGGGACGAAAAGCATATTTTTATACAACTTTCATCCATTCTTATATTATCTAATACATTTTTGCGGAATGATTTTCTCATCAATTATATTAATTAAAAGTTCATATCAAGTAAATCAAAACCATAATATGTTGACAAAAAGTTTGAGTTTTTAGTAACTACTATTTTAGTCAAATTCATTTAATGATGCGGTAGACTTATCACAAAAGAAAAAAAAAAAGGGGGGGGGGAATTATACTCACATTACATCGAAATTAACTTTCTTATATTTAACACATTATATTATAAGAAATTATAGTAGACATCTTGCTGGTAAAATTATGATTAATTCAACATTACTGCAGAGATTAATTCAACATTACTACTTCAACATCTGATCATATAAAACATGAATTTCAAACGTAAAGTATAACTATATCCATCTTGAAAATACTTTATTGAATCTTTTTAAAACGTTTGGGTTATCGATTTTTGTTTATAACAAATTAACAAGAACTGCAAGCTCTAGTAGTCAAGGAATGTTTGCTTTTTACTTTACTTTAGAAAAAAGGTTGAATTGACCAACCATGCAAATCAGTCCAGATCAGCCAATTCATCGATTTTAGACCAATTTACACTGGTTCTCATAGTTTTTAAATTTTCAAATTTTTTTTATATGACTGGACTAGCCTAGAGACCAGTTCCCAATCAGACTGGCTTGACTAGTTCGATTTTCTTAACAGTGGTACAAGCCAATCCGATTTTCTTAGTAGTGGTATTATTATTAATTATTTTTAGTAGCTCAATTAAGCTATTATTCCATTGAGTAAATATATAACTTATTCTTCTTGTCTTCTGATTTTTCAACTCCATATCGACAATATGTGTTTATATTATTTTTGAGTTTTATGGTTCCCCAAATTGAAAGTTGAGTCAAATATTCTTGACCTATAATCATCTACATTTTAATATTTTAGGCAGTGAAATTTATGTAGATATCTTTGATCTTATATTCTAACTTAAACCATTAAATTTACAAACTGGTTATTATAAGTTTGTGAAACATGTAGTCCTAGCGTGAGCTTGTGCCTGTAAAAGTTTAAATTTTTACCAATTGCATCTAGATAAGAATAAAAACAAAAGAACATACCTGGGCATTAAAAAATGGTACGGGAATACGAGTCTCCGATCTTTGATAGTTTCGCCCAGAAGATGTCAACTCACAAGAGAAGAAACTTTCAAGCGCATGCAAATGTTGCAAAGCCAAAGAATGCAAAGACAGAAACTCAAACTTATCAACAGTTCTGTCATTCACTGCACTTGCATTGCTATCTCCAAACACCACGTTCTCCATAAAATTGCATTGAGAAACCTCAATCTCCGAAAGTTGGGACAGTCCTCTAACCATCGAAAAGGAGACAAGATATTTTAATTGGATACAGTTTTCGACTTTGATGATTCTGAGCATACCAAAGGAATTAACTGCAAGTGGACCCTGACATATGTTGTCCAAGTTATTTAGATTCTGAAGTAACAGCGTTTCCAACTTGGGAAAGGAAACTTGAGCACGATTCCTATCCATAGAGTCAATGATGTGCTTAATTTTGGCATTATTTTGGATGCGGAGGTGCTTCAGTTGTGGAAATCCTTCCCCATTCAATTGATAGAGCACATTCCAAATGCCTTCCACTTCATCCAAATACAAATTCTCTACTCTTTTAATCAATCTTTTGATCCCGTGCTCCAAATGAATGTTGGTACCAAGCTTCAGCTTCAATGTTTTGAAGGTTACATAATTAATGTCAGACCATTCCCATACATCTCCAATAACTATTTTATACCTTTCTAACTGATCAAACATCAAGTCCCTCGGCAGGATCCAAGCCTCACGAGTTTGTAATTCTAGAGCTGTCAAGTTTGACAACTGTCGAAGCTCCCCAAGGCTAGCATTTTCATTTTCATTTTCATTAGCTGAATTCTCAACCTCCCACTTAATGGAGGTATTGCCCATGTACAATTCCTCTAATTTGATCAAGCTTGATATGATGTTTGGGGGAATGACTTCAATCCCAGAATTACTCAAATCAAGCATTCTTAAATGAGTCAATTTCCCTATTTCGCTTGACAAATTCGTCATAGAAGACTTGGCGAGGCTAAGTATTTCTAAATTTTTCAAAGCTCCTACAGCATCAATATTTTCCAAAACACATTGATCTAGACACAATGTTTTAAGTTTAGTTAGGGAACGAAAAGATGTGGGCAACGAATACAAGTTCATGCCTGTTAAGTCTAACACTTCGAGACTTTCCGTTCGCTCAAAAAAGGAATTACTGATTTCTAGAAAAAGATCATTAGTGCCCAAGCAGAAAAGCTTAAGATTAGGACAATCTAATTTTTCAGGAAGCTTACGGATGTGAACGAACCGCAAGATGATCTGGGAGCACCTTCCAAGAAAATCCATTGGTGGCAATTCTTTCAGCTCATCTCTACTTTTAGATAACACGTATTGATCCCTTAACGCTATGGAGATAGCTACCTCACGAACAACGTCATGCATTTTGACCCTTATGCTTGTGTCATCTTGCAACAAACAAGATGCCTTTAATGCACTTATCATTTTGTGAAGTCTATCTCTGGCACCTTCCATTGTATTTGTGTTGTTGAATATGCCTAGACCCATTCCATATTTGAACAAGTCGGCAACATGAGGCTTTTCTCCAATTGCAGCGCAAAGCAAGAACAACGCTTTAATTTCATTGCCTTTTAGCCTTTTGTAACTTAACTCTAGAGCAGAATAAGTTATCTCCTGCATTTCTTCATTGTCAATTCTTTCCAACTGGTTCAAGGCATCTTTCCACGCATGAATGTCCTGATTTATCAATGACCGTGCCACTGTAACTATGAGAACAGGCAAACCTGCACACTTTTGGGCCACTTGGGATGCAATATGACGCAAACTAGGCTCTTCGTCCACATCACCAGCCATAACTTTGAACAAGCTCCATGTTTCTTCCTCGTTTAAAACTTCTAGTCTAAAGTGCTTTTTGACCCCCATCTGTCGCAGGAGGTCTGAATTTCTGGAAGTCATCAACAATTTGCAACCGTTATGTTCACCCTCAAAAGGAATCCCTACTTTTTCCAGATCAAGTCGTTCCCAGATATCATCCAATATAATAAGGATAGTTTTCTCTGTTTTAATTCTCTGGCATAGGCGAGGTGCTCTTCCAGCAACAGTTACCTCTTCAAATCGAAGACCCAACTTATCAGCAATCTCCTCTTGAATTGTTTTGATATTTGGAGTTTCGGATATAGTGGCCATAACCACCGCATCAAACAGCTTGTCTTTTTCAGCGATTTGAGAAATTTCTTTCACAAGAGTGGTCTTACCCACACCACCCAGGCCATAGACTCCAATCATGCTTAGTTTAGGGTCTCTCAGAGCTTGCATGATATTCTCCTTAATTGACTTCCTTGAATCAAAACTTTCACTACCCCTTATGGCGGAGGTTGAGGCTACATCTAGCGCAGGAAGATAAGCAACTCGATCGAAGTTCCCTCTTCCTTGTACTTCAATTACATGTTTTGCCATTTTTGTATCTTTTCTGCCAAGTCGATGCCGTAACACCAAATTAGGAAATGACCATGTAGACCACCCAACCTTTGCACGGCCAGGATCTTTCAGGAGCTGATTTGCCTCTCCGATGACTCCATCCACGTCGTCTAACCAAACTTGCACACCAGTTTCGATTTCTTTCCCATTCCTTCTTTCTTCCTCAACATGATGCCTGATTTCATCTCTTTTCCTCTCAAGATCGTTAACATGATCGGTTAGCTTCTCGAAATTCGCTTTATAGAATATCAAATAACCTACTTGCCTTCCAATAGGTTCCAGAGTATACTCTGCTACTTTTGCACAAATAGAAATGAGAATCTCCATTGTTCTTTTGATTTGAGAGTTGAGACTGGAAGCAAAAGAAGGAATATTTTGAATGAGGAAAACACGAGGGAAACATTATCAAGGGAAACACAAAGAGATGCTGAAAGTGCATTACCTTCTCCTTTGGAATTAGATTGGGAGTACAAGAACAATCAGTATGCTTGAAGATCAGCTAGTTTAGGCCCACTTTCCCCCTGTTACATAAAAAGTTGTAGCTTACGAAGTGGACCATTTCAAAATGGTAAAAACAAACAGAAGCATAGCGGAAGCAGCAGCAAGAAGTATCAAACAGTTTAAGTATACAGAGCAAGTTCACAAGTAGCAGATTTCTCTAACGCAACTAGCTATATTGCTGGTAGGTTCTTCAACAAATAGTGATGTTAGATAACTTCTTGAACACCAACTTTTTGATTTAAAAGGTGAAGATCCGAATTGAAAAAAAATTCCATAACATTAATACAGTCATAAACGATTTGATTTATAAATAAAATTGTTTATTTGAAAAAACTTGTATAATAATTTATTTGATTTAGAAAATTTGTTTCCTTCTAGTTGTGTACAAACAAAAATAAAAGATCCATGTGGTCGAATAACGGGTAAAAAAAAGATCCAATAAATGGCTACTCTCAATGGACATAACGGATTTTCACTCCCCCTAATCACCATCACCACTTTCAAGTCTATAAATACCTTGCTGTTTCTCACTGTAAAGGTATACTCACTCTTTGCTTTTGGTGAATAAAGGTACACTCACTCTCATTAATCTTCTAGCAATTGAGATGCTTAAGTACTAGCTATAGCATTGGAGTAGGACTAGGAAGCTTCCTACCAACCTTTTCCTTGTAGCTAATCAAGAATTTTAGGATCGTGATTAAAGAGGGGAAACGAGGAATCCAAGCCAAGCAGAAAGAGCCCATTCCTTTTAGGACACAACATCAGTTATTTGTGTTGACTAGTCACTTCTAAAGCTAAATAATCTCCAAGACCTTCCACCACCGGTAATGAAAAAACCGACCAACCTGACAGAGGAGCCTATAAATAAGGACCCTTGTAGAAACAAGCAAGACTGAACATAATAGTAGATGGGATCCTAAGGCTCCTAACAAAGTTATAAGAATTCAAAAATCATGAAATCCTATGCAAAAACACATGACAGAAGACCCTTCAGGAGTGTTTGATAACGTATAAAGTCCTTTAGAATGTAATTCTGTTTTGATGATCGACAAATTTCACTTACAAATCTCGTGCTACTAATGAATTTCAAGTCACGAAGTTTACAGGTTTGATCTCCTTACAAAAAACATCAGATGGCACTCGACAACTTTATCGCAAATTATAAAAGACTCGATATGACCCAAGAATGTCTTTAACCTTCTAAACGAAAATGTTTCAAATGAGATCCATTTGAATATTTTCTAAGTTCAAGTAATATAAACAACATTGGCTTCCATGTTTTATGTTTTATTTTTGTTTTCTATGGCTTTCTAAATTTCTTCAAGGTGCTAGGGCAATGTAGTTTGAAACAAACATTTGTACTCTCGCATATTAATTTAATTTTCTTTTTCAATCAATTAAGCAATTCTTATTATTCTTAATATTTTCATGGATATGGCAATATTTGATTGATCATTGATCATTGATCATTGATCTTAGAAATTGAATTGTAGTTATTAGTTTCAAAAAATTTGACAAGCAATTAAATTGATTTAGAAATTAGATTAATATGACGTAACACAAAATATGGGAAATAAAATGAAATCATATCCTTACACCTATTATTCTTTGATTTTTCTTCCCAATTACTTATTGTGCTATTAGTGTCAACTCTATTTGGCTCAGTTGTTGTTTAGTTCCAATTTTCTACTTTGTTTGGTTATCCAAATAGTATTTGTCCTAGACCAGCTGATACTTAGATGCAATCCATGTGGAACAACATTCCTTACTCAACTCTCTATTACTTTGTCTCGGTAAAATTGGTTAACAAGTTTTTGGCACTGTTGCCAAGGATTGTTAATCAATATCATTAGCAGTCTAATATTGTTAATTTGGGTATTTAATTTTTATTTAAAAAAGAAGAGAAAAAATATTATTTTATTTATCTTTCATCACCCCTTGTAAAGTTCTATTTTGCTCTTAACCCTTACTTAAGCAAGGTAATGCTCTATTTGTTTTGTCAAAGCGTTAACTAAAGAGCTTTCTAAGTCAACAACACCGATAAGGCAGATGCAGATTGGAGTTGTAAATCATCCTCCATTAGTGTGTTTGTCGAGGAAATAATTTGAATGGAAACTACACACCTCAACCTCCTAATTAAGGTGACCAGGTGATCTATTTGGGTGATTCTCATATTCTAACATGTACCTAGGATCGAGATATCATCATAATATCTTGGGATACTCAAAGGAATTTGCAACCACTGCCACTTGCTCATCCTTATCAAAATGGGCTCCTCCTCAAGAGAAGGAAGCTGATTGGGAGTTAGCCATGAGAAGCATGCTCAACAAACTTCCAAATTTGTTGTTGAAAGAAAGGTGTTCTGGGCAAGTTTTAAGAATCACGAGGTAATCATCCAGAATTTAGAGGCACAGGTTCGCTAAGTCCCTAAGCAATTTTCTCAGATACCATAGGTAGCTCTACCAAATCACACTATTCTAACCCCAAATGAGTCATGTAATATTGTTACTTTTAGGGATAAAATAGTAATGGAACAAAATGAGCGAAGTAGAATAAGAAAGGAAATAAATAGAAAGTTAGAGTTGTGTAACAACCTTTGAAACATTCCCTAGCTCTTTGAAACTGTGTTGAAACTAGTCTGAGTGCCATCATACCACTTCCTAGAAGTAGAGTGGCTAAAAAACATTTTTGAAATCGCTTTGATTTCTATTTTCTATAAAGATTGTCATGGGAAGCACTTGATTTAAAAAAATCTTGTACAAATATCAATAAAGGAAAAGCTTCATATATTTTGATTGGGATTTATGCTAAATCTAATTTGTATTCATAACAATGGAAATCTATATTTAAATTTCTATAATTTGTTTTTACATGCACTTTTATAGAAAAAATTCATTGAAGGTAAGTATCAAAAGAAATCATATAAAAAGAGTAAGTTCTATGTTCTAAGAGTGTATAGTTTAAGTATTAAAAAAAATAATGTATAGTTTAAGATCCTTTTTCCCTAAAAATTCAATGCCCATGCTTTACATCCAAATGGCTTAATGTGTATTGGGATTTTCATCTTATTGTTGAGTGCAGCGCTAGCATATGTTGAAAGGTGTCATCTCACAAATATGAGATAGTCTTCCCCAACATCAACATCTATGGAAGGAAATGGGGCTTAGTTGCATTTCGTATCATGCGCAGTGGTGTGCTCGTTTCATCTTTGGAGTGATGTGTGCATTTGCCGATTGGGGGAGCAGCATCAAAGGATTTCATTGTTGCAGTGATGCAGTGAGATCATCGATTAGGGGATGCAAGACAAAAGGATTTCATCTTTCCAATATAGCAATGCCAGTATCAATTGGGTGAGGCATGACAAGGGGATATCATCTTTGAATTGGTGTAGTGTGAAAATCAATTAAGGGAGACGCAGTAAGGGGATGGCCAACAAGTTGGTTATGCAGTGCAAAAATCTCTGTTAGGGGAGGAGGCCAAAGTGGTTGTATGTAAAGAAGATGGAGGAACCTCATCAACGACATGGAAAAAGTTTTGTTGATAAGTTCTCTCCTTTTGATACGCTCTTTCAATATCAAAGCCTTTGGGAGAACCATGCAGAAACTCTGGAGGTGCATGAAAGGGATGTAGTTTAAGAGGATAGATGATAATTTGATTCTATTTGAGATCTTCTCCACAAAGGATCATCAGAGAATCCTAGATGGAAGGCCATGGGCTTTTGACATACACTTGCTGATCCTGAATGAATATAATGGATCCTTATTCCCATCTAATATGAGATTTGCAGAGTCAACTTTCTTGATGAGCATTTTGGATTTCCCACTAAGTGCAATGATGAAAGTAATGGGAAGAGGCATTGGCAAAGCAAAGGGGTTACATAAAGACAAATGTAGATGGAAAAGGATTTTCAAGAAATGCATATTTACGTGTTAGAGTGGATGTTGATATTCAAATCCCCATAAGGATGGGAGTAATGTTGAAACTAAACCATCAAAAGCAACTGCAGTGGTATGACGTCCAGTATAAAAGACTCCCCAACTTTTGTTACAATTGTTAGAGGTTGGAGCATGTTATGGATGATTGTAACATTGAATAACAACAAAGGGATGGAAATAAAAATTCACAATTTGGCAAATGGTGGCCTATGAGGATAGATAGGGAGTTTGTCTAACCACAACATTCATCATCTCAAGTAAAGTAGTTCAATGATAATCAAAGAGAGATGAACAACAGAGAGTTCTCATCCCAACAAGAAGACACAAGTCCTACAAGGGGTAGTAGTTCCCCTGAGAAAAGTCTTCTAAATAGGACACGGAGGAAGAACTAAGGGACACAATGTAGTGCATGAGAAAACAAGGAGCAAGCAAAGCAAAATAAGGGAGGGATTGGAAAAATTCACAAAGGACTAGTGAAAAGAAATAAAAGGTAAATTCACAAGGGAGATGATTTCACATCCCAAAGTGTTAGCAAAACGTAATATAGATACCTTTCAAAACAAAATGCAAGCATGGCTATGTATAAGACTTTGGTGAGACAAGATAAGAGAAGGTAGTCTAGGGAAAGTGAGGAAGAAGACAGAGCGAACTCGCTAGGAGTTATAAAAATCTTAGCTTAAAACTATCGAGGCCTTGGGAACCCTTAGGCAATTCCAGCTCTCTACCTCTTACAGAGGCAACATAGTCCGATGTGGTTTTCTTATCAGAAACCAAACTATCTTCATCTAAGTTTTAAGTGATAAAGTGGAAGGTTGGTTTTAGCTTCGGTTATGGAGTGGCTAGTGATGGAAGGAGTGGAGGGATTAGGCTTATTTGGAGAACTGATAGAATTGAAAATAGTAAAATATAACAAAAACTTCATAGATACTTTCATTAGAGAAGAGAATGGTGAATAGTGTGGAAATTCATGGGGTCATGGGCCTCCTATATTTAGAGACAGAAGCAAGGTATGGAATATGTTAAAAGAATTGAAAGGAGATGAAATTATACCATGGCTAATGGGTGGCAATATGAATGAAATCCTAGAAACAAACTGTGTCTATCAAACCCAAACTTTCCTCAGTTCCCCTCCATGCACCTTGAATCAATTTATCACAATTAGGATCCCTAAGCCACATTTTCTTAAATCAAAATGGTCTTCCACCTTACACTCCTCTTCTATGATCTCCACTGGTTATCATTCTAATAGGGTTCGAATATGATCCAAGTGCAAATACATCAAGTGATGAAATTGGGCTGAAAACCATTTGCTCCTCCAAACACTTTTTGCCAGAAATCTATCAAGTCGAACCCAAAGTGTCTTGCTTTCCTCCTTGGTCCATTTGACCGTGTAAATCTATAACTTTTGTAGCCCAAATCCGCCAAAGCACAGTCATCGGTCACTTCTCTAAAATTTCTTGTTTACCGTTTTACTCTCATTTGTCCCCCCAACCTTCTAGATTGAATTGCAACTCATAGAGACACTTTGACAAACTAGAATAAGACCATTTTGTACCACATAGGGAAGCAAATTGATCAACTTCAGAAACAAATCCAAGTATCGCAAGAAAGTCCTTAAACAAATGGGAACATAGCATAATTGCGAGCCACAAAGGAAGAATCAGGGGAAATCTTGCAATGAAGAAGAAATAATGTGGAAGCAAATATCAAGGGTTGAGTGGTTGGTTGTAGGAAGGGGATTTGAATCCAAAGTTTTTCCATGAGCCAGCATCAACGAGAAGAAAATAGAATATAACTAAAAAAGTTAAAGGATACACAGGGGAATGGCAACAAGAAAGGAGGAAAATAGAGAAGACGATAAACTCCGATTTCATGAGCCTGTTTGAATCAATTAGGCCTAATAGAATTGGTGAAGCTCTAGACAGCATGGAAAGTAAGGCACCTCGATAATATAATGATTTCTTGGCTTTTCCATTCGCAAAGGGTGAAACTAAAGAGGCTCTCTTTTAAATGAATGCAACCAAAGCTCCTAGCCTAGAGGGAATGCCTGTGTTATTCTATCAAAGATATTGGTCACTTATTGGGAACAGGAATTTAGGAGCATTGCTAGACGTGTTTGAATAGATAGGCAACATTAGGAAAGATAAAGAAGACTCATGTCAATTCTGAAATTAAGGACTTGGAGCAAGTTCAATTTGCTCACATTAGACCAATCTCATTATGCAATGCTCTACACAAAAGCATAGTACATTGTAATCATTTAAAGGTCAGTTCACCATCCCTCATTTCTAAAACTTGGAGTGCATTTGTACAAAATTGTCAGATATCGGATATGTCCTAAGTGCAAACAAGCTGATCCGTGCTTTAAGACGCATGAGGACCAGAAATGAGAGGTATATGACCTTAAAAACTGTCATAAGCAAGGCTTATGATAAAAGGAAGTGGAAATTTTAGGAGGCAATGATGAGGAAAATAGGATTTAATAGTAGATGGATTTCTTTCTTGAAAGGACCACCCAACTCCAACTTATCCTATACTTGGAAAAATATTTCAGAAAGGAGAACTATCCTCCAAAATGAAGTGTTAATTGGAGACAAAATTAGTATTATGATATGGGAGGATCCATGGGCGACCGAGCTAGACTAATTTAGAGTTTAAAACTCCAATTTAGCTGCTTCATCTTTAGTATATGTCTCCCAATTTCTGCTCTATGATCCTATGAGATGGATTCTCAATTACTAGCACAGGTATTCTATAAGACAAAGATGGAAAGGATTGCAAATATCCTTTTTATGAGTCAAGCTCATGACGATGCGATATGTTGGTTGTTTGACTTGAAAGGGCACTTCTCAGTACGCAATGCCTACAAAGCAGCTTGGGAAAGCAAGGTGCGAGAGCAGAGTGAGCATGAAGCAGTTAGGTATCAACATTACTAAGGTTTCTCCCAATTTGCAAATAAAGAATTTCTAGAAGAAAATATGGAAGTTGGACACTCCACCAAAATTGAGAGTATTCATATGGAGGATAGCTCATGATAGCCTACCCACAAAAGAAAAACTCAAGACAAAAAGGGTAAGTGTGGAGAACCCATGCTATTTATGCAATTAAACAGAGGAACTAGTGAAGCATCTTTTCCTTTCACGCCCTTTCGTGTGTGATGCATACCTAGTGCTGAATGCATTGCCCGATAACAGTTGGAGAGATATGAAGTGGTTCAGTAAAATAGCATCCCTATTTCAAAGATGGCAAGGAAAGAAACCAAAGCCATCAACCTAAGCTGCTGACTCTACAAGGATTTCTTTGGAAGCCTTCTACCGAGCAAGATTGGATGGGGGGAGAAGCAAACGTAGGACATCCCAAATTTCTACAAGATAAATATCGACACAGTAACTTTTGAAGATGAGCAAGCAACAAGGATTGAGGTGGTAATTGTGGGGATCAAGAGTACTTCATTGCAGGAAGAGCGCTAAACCTAATGGGTTCGGGATCTGCATAAAGCTGAGTAGTTTGCAGCTGAAGTGGGCCTCCTCTTTGCATAGGATGTGGGTAGGAATGTTATTCAAGAAGGTGATGCTACAGTGATGTTCCAAGGACTAGAAAATCATGAAGAAGATCGTTTTCATAATGGAGCCATCATATAAGACATCCTTCTGCATGCTGCTTGGTTTCGTACATTTAGAAGTAATTATGTTCTTAGAGATTATAACAAAGAAGTGGATTTCCTGGCCAAACTTGTGAAAAATTATACATGGAGCATTTACGCAGGGGGTATGAGTGAATTTTGGATCGTGATTCTTTTGCGATCGAGAACATCATGGAATGCCACCTGAATAGCAATAAGAGACAGCTGGCAGCCACATAAGATTGAAATGGATGCAGTGAGACAAGGGGGGGAGAGAGAGAGAGAGATTGCCAACCGCATGGAAGATTGAGATGGATGCAATAAGATGGGAGAGACGGATGACGATAATTGAGAAGATGCAGAGACACAGAGACGGCGATAGATAGAGATGTAGGGTATGGGAGAGGTGTGGCATCGGAAAGAAAAAAAAAAAAAAAAAGATAACGGGCCTTTTGAGCAACAAAGTCCATACTTTTATGTTTTGTCAAAACCCACATTTTCATATTAATTAAGTTTAAAAATAGAAGAAGAGAAATTTTTTCTTTTTTTATGGGTAATGAGAAGAGAAATTTTTAAATTGACTGCTAGACTTTTTAACATTTTAGCATATGGGGTTCTTTATTTATAAGTTTTTAATTATTCACTTATTAAATAAGATAAAACTATTAATTTCTCTCATTAATTTTTATATAATTTTTAATTTATAATTACTAAACAAGTTTATATTAAAAATATATTAATTAACATATTAAAGCATATGAAAATATACCAATCGATATAATAAAGCGTACGATAACATATCAACTAAATATACCTCTAAGGTACCATATATTTAGCAAGATAGTATGCTACATACCCGTACCTATATTAAAGAGTATTGCTCCAGGTAACTGTGGATACACCTTATTTTTTGTTCCTAGTTTAGACTTCTTTTTTCGGATTATATGGGCAGGAATAAGGTTTGAATCAGGGGTGTGAGCGGATTGAGTCAATTCGATAAACCCGGAAAATTCGAATCGAACCGATTAAATTGATCCGATTCGATTCAGTACATCAGATCAATCGGATTCGATCCAATTAGAACCAATCAATATTTGGTTCGGATATCGAATTAGGTGCTTTATAACCCAATACCTGACCCGACCCGACCATAATTTTTCTTTTTCAAACGCATTACAACACTGCAGTCACGTTACTCACGTCTCACACTGATCACTGAGCACTGACACAGTGACACAGACCTGACCGCCCCGGCCCCACCCCCCATTCACTTTTCCTTTCCGTTTCCCTTTCCCTTTCCTTTTCCTTTTCCTTTTCCTTTTCCGTTTCTACTTTCCCTTTCCCTTTCCCTTCCCAAATCCTGCTCACGCCACCACCGCTGCCTTGCCCTAGCCGCCGCCGCCGCCACCAACGCCAAGCTTGCCGGCCGCCACCCCCGAGCCTGCCGACTGTTGGAGCCTTTCCTTTTCCCTTTCCCTTTCCCTTTCCCTTTCCCTTTCCCTTCCCAAATCCCGCTCACCCCACCACCACTGCCTTGCCTTAGCCACCGCCACCCACGAGCCCGCCGATCGCTGAAGCACTTGCAAGCTCGCCGCTGCTAGCCTACTTCAGACAGATCCATCTCCATTCTCCGCTGCATTGCAAGCTTGCCGTCGTTGCACCTCCAACCCACCGCCGTTGCACTACCAAGCTTGCCGCCGCTGCTACACGAATGAAGACACTTGCAGCGCCGAAGCAGATCGAAGATAGAGCAGAAGCAGATCGAAGACAAACCTGAAATAGAAGCAGATAAATACCTACACAAACCAACACAACACAGGACACGCTGATACTGGTACAGGCTTTCAGCTTTCTACTACTTTGAGTGGCTGAGAGCATTCTATTTTGAGAAAACAAAGTTAATACCAACTGTGGGCCTGTGGCTATAGCATTCTGTTCTTTATAAAAAGAAATTATGTTAATGTGTTAATGTTTATAAGAAAAAATTATGTTTATAATATAATTGAATAGTACATTATGTTTATAATTGTTAATTGAGTTGAGCATGAATAATTAGTCTCTTTAATTATGTTAATAGATGTTAGAATTGGGTTAATGGATGTTAGAATGGGGCAATGTTATGTTAATAATCTTTAATGGTAATCGATTTGAATGAAAATGGTTTGAAGTTTGTGTTTCTTTTAATTGTGTTAATGATAATATTAGAATGATAATATTAGAACGATTCATTTAATCTTTGAATATTATGATAGAATTTAAAATTTGCTTATATGAAAATTTTAATACTTTATAATTTTTTTTATTGTATTTTTTTCCTGAAATTAAAAAAAAATTTAACAGGTAATCCAATCACCCAAACCGAACCAACCCGAATTTAATTGATTCGGTTCGGTTCGGATTTTGTCGAAAAAATTCATGAATCCGAACCAAATCCAATCAATTAAAATTAATCGGTTCGAATTTGTTTTTCCCTCAAACTTGATCCGAACCAACCTGTTTACACCCTTAGTTTAAATTATGACCTCATAAATTATTCAAGTCTCAAACTACTAATCTACTCCTAATGGTTTTTTCCTTAGTTTAGACTTTGATATTTCAAATTAATAAGATGTACTTTTCAAGTCAAAAGGAAAAGTTTAAACACAAAAAAAAAAAAAAAAAAACAAAACATCGTTTTATCCCTAAAGTTGAAATTGAAGTGGGCAATTTCAGATAGGACAAACAAACAATAGCTGCACTAAACGAAAATATTTAAGAGCATAGTTCTCTTGCAGATACTAACAAAGCAACTGAGCTAGTTTACCTGTTATTTGGATTCTCTAAACGGAATTGGGGACATTGAAGGTGTTTCAACCAATAGAGTGATGTATGAATTTCGAAATGAAGCCAAATAACCTGGCACAAAAAAAAAAAAAAAAAGAAACATGGTTTTACCAAATTGATAAAAGAGTAAAGCTCCAAATTAGTCTTTGACAATTACCAATGGACAGATTGGTCCTGATAAAAATAAATTAGCTTTAAGGTTTTCGATAATTACAAAAATTAGATATTTTAATCCCTATAGTAGATCCTCTCAATTGTTTCTACGATTTCCAATTTTCAATTTCAGTATAACACTGTTGCTCCCCATGCGGCAGCAAAGTACATGCAACAACATGCAAGGAATGAACTTGAAACTCGAAACAATACTGTTGTTCCTTATACTCTGTTGCATGTGCTCTGCTGCTGCATAGAGAGCGATAGTACAACACTAAAACCGGAAATCGGAACAAAAGAGGATCCACTTCAAGGACTAAAATGTCTAATTTTTGCAATTGTTAAGGACTTTGAAGCTAATTTATTTTTGTCAAGAACCAATCAATCTGTTGATAATATCATCAGGGACTAATTTAAAGGTAGATAGAGAATTTAAAAAGGTTCTCTCTCTCTCTCTCTCGTTTTTAAAATTATTTTTTGAATTAAAGTTATTTAAATTTGTTCAATATTTTATTTTATAAGATATTAAATTATTTTTTATTATTTTTTTGAACATATTTATTTTTATACATATAATATTATTATTAATTGTTGCAAAAAAAATATTTAATAAAAAGAGTAAATTAAACACCCTTTCCCTAAGAGATATCTTTATTAACAATCTTCCCTTTAAAAAAAAAAAATACATCATATAACTATAAGATAAATTTCGTTAATGAGTTTAATTTTCTTTATAAAAAATTTTGAAGATAATCTATTAGACAATTTGATTTTTTTAAAAACAATTGAATACTAATAAAACAACGAATTAGTTGAAATAATGTAATATGTAAAATTATAAAGATTTTGAAATTAATTAAATTAAAATTTAGATATTACCTTTATTAGGTTAAATTTAACATAATTGATCATGAATTAGATGGTCATGTATTGGATGATAATTATTGCGACTATTTTAAATTGTAACAATGATATTTATGTATATTATAATTATCCAACAATTGTGCACAATTATTTGCCTCAGAAATTTCGAAATTTATCAATACAAATTATAGATATTGTGTTTTATCAAGTTTTATTTGGCACAGATTGAACCAATATATAATTTTTTTTTTTTTTTGACAGGTTGAACTGATATATAAGTATACTAAAATATTACAAAATATTATAAACTATCCAAAAAATAGTTGAACTCACTTCAACTATCATAAAAAGTTTGATTTTGTCAAGTTTAAATTAACACATATAGCTATATTTTTTTATACATTAAATTAAATGATAGCAAGATATTGGTTTTACTAAATAAAATACCCCAGATATGGTTATAAAATTAATTTTATTAATGAGGTTAATTTAAAATAAAGGTAATTTATTTAACAATTTGATTAATCACATAATTTTTAAAAAAAATAATAAATATTTTGAATATCCAATAAAATAATAAATTAGTTGAAATGATATAATATAGAAAGATATAAAAATTTGAAACAAATTAAAATAAAATTTAGGTATTTCCTTATCATGATAAATTTAGTTATTCCCACTTTTATAAAATAAACCGTAAGCAATATATATATATTTCAACTTATTTTTGTAACATGATGAAATTAGATTAGGTAAAAATTTTGAAGTTATAACCATAGAGTAAAGATATAAAACACTTAAAAGAAGAAAAAAAAAAGCATGAATAATATAAAAAATTATATTTATTAAATTTAATTATACGCTGCTAAAAGTGTGTGTACTGGTGGAATTAATGTATGGGACTAAGGATGTATTTGTTTCAACTTTTAACAAGTGTAATTATAAAATTTGAACATTTTATTTTCTATGTACCATGCACTATGATTATTAAAAAAATAAAAATAAAATATTATATTTATTTTCTATTCACTATATATAGTGCTAATGGATGTTTAAACAAAACACCTATCGAATTAAAGCATTTTTCTCTACACATAGTTGTTTCACCTACACACCTCCTCCTCTTTTATTTTCTTACAAATTCAACAAATACTTAAAATATTTATTAATAAAAAAATTTCAGCCATTAATGTATTAATTTTGTGGGCAAATTGCACTTATTCCCTCTAGATTTGAAGAAATTGCAACTAACCTCATTCTTCTCCCTAAATTACATCTCATTCCAAAACTATATAGCACACTTAATGGTGTTGAAAGAATATTTGAACTGACTATTCTACCTACTGATAGTAAATTGCTCACATGGTGCGGTGAAAACTTTTCAAACGGTGTTCAATGTGTTGAATACAAAACTCGAAACTCGAAAACATGAGGATAAGGAAGAAATGAATTCACTCTATTGAACTTAGAACTCAAAAATATAGAGATAAAGAAGAAACGAACTCTGTCACGTCAAACTACGACCTCGGACCTTGGAACTAAAAACACATTAAGTGACACGTTGAACTCGAAACTATAAGTTATGGAACTCAGAACTCGGAAATTGAAGACACAGAAGAAATAAACTCATTATATTGAATTCGGAATTTGGAAACTTAAGATGAATAAGGAAGAAGTGAACTCTGTCACATTGAACTCAGAACACTAAACACGTTAATTAACACACTAAACTCGAAACTACAAGTTCCAAGTTCTAACGTGAGTCCCGTAAAATGTGTCTTTTTGAAGTTTAACGCTTTGCTTTGGTCAAGTAGAATATTTTGTTAAAATGTTCCTTCAACACCATTAAGTACTACATAAGTTTGGGACCTGATGCAATTTAGGAAGAAGAATAGAGTTAGTTGCAATTTCTCCAAACTTAAACGAGGATTTTACCTTCATTTTTTAAAAAAATAATTTCTATTTTTTGTTTTTTAATAAGAAATCTACACAAATATATGAAAATTAATAATTAAAAATATATTTATTTTTGTACCCAAAAACAAATTTTGAAAAGGCATAAATAAATGGGAAATTGAAAATTTTTGGTCTTAGAAGGACAAAAAATAGGTCGTCAATGAATGGGTGAAAAATCTAAAAATTGGTATTGTAACTATTTAATGCAAGTGTTGAAAAAGAATAAAAATAAAATAAAAAATATTAAATTAAGAATATTAAATTAAGAATTTTAGTATCCAAAATACGAAAAATCATAATATTATTTTAAAATATAAATATATAATATATCATATAACAAGTGTATCAAATGAGACTAACATTATGTGACTCACTTAATGAGAAGCATCTAACAATTAGAATAGAAATCTTATTGTCCCATTCATGTCCGCCTAGTCATAGTTCACCACTTGAAAAATAACTATTTGAAATTAGAAAAACAAAATAAAGCAATTATTTATTACGTGTATATTATCTTTTAAAAAAATTAATTTCTATGTATTGAATACACTACCTATCAATAGAATTATAAAACATCAAATCAAAATAAGTAAATATTATAGTGGATAGTTTTTTGTTATTATTTGACACTTTTTTGCATTTTTATTGTTAACAACGTAAAATTATTTTATGCGATCAATGCACAGAAATTAAACTCTCTTTTAAATACAAAAGTGTGAATGGTTGGATATCGAAGGAGATAGAATTTGGAGACAAAAAAGTCATTAGAAATAGACTAGCAACAAAGAGTTTGAGTAATTTATATAAGATCATATATTTAAATCTCATTACTATCAATATATCAAAAAAATTTTGGAGACCGAAAAAATCCTATCCTAACAATTATTATTTTCCCAAAGAAAATATTTTTTTGTGAGGTTATTGAAGACAAAAGAATTTCTATCCTAATTACTCTTTGCAGTTGACAAAAATGTCAATTACTCTCATTTATAATTTTTAAAATTTTTCTTTCTACCATATCACATAACTCTTCCCTCTACCCAATCACATCATATTTTTCGTTTTATCACATATGATCCTTAATTTATTCAAAATTTTTTTAAAAAAATAATATGTAAATATTTACAATAAAATCATGTAAAAACATAGGTTTCAAGTAATCGTTCAACACCAAATATCTCAATAAAAATTTAATATTCAATCATTAATGAAAAATCATAAAATATTACTCATAATAACCAGTGAATGTCACATTGAAGAAAAAAAAAGTGCATGTCAAAATTAATATTTTTTATTTGATATTAAACAATCACAATTTCATAAAAATTAAAGAATAAGTGATTACATTGATTTGTATGTATAATCACCTATAAATTATTTTTCTGTTTAATTTAAAAGAAAATTTACCTACCTTCCAATTGACTGCAACAGTTATTTTTTAAAAAAATTCTTTTTCAATAAGAATTTAAAAAAAAAAAAACTAAAAACAAAACCAAAGATGGTATTACGTGTAGTACTATATATTTTTTATTAATTATTAGATACTAAATTTTTATTGAGATATCTTGATATTAAACATTTATTCATAATCTATGTTCTTATATGAATTTTGCTATAAATATTTACATTTTTTCAGAAATTTTGAATAATATAAAAATATAAACATATTAAGAAATGTATATGGTAGGTAAAAGAAATCTATTATGATGGGATAAAGGGAAAAATGATGCAGTGAAATAAAAGGAAGAGGTTTTTTTTTTTTGAAAAAAAAAGGTGAAAGTAATTAATATTAAATAGAAGTGTAATTAGACAAATAATAGTATACTTAATTAAAATTTACTTTTAATAAAATTAACTAATTTAAGTGAAAATAATTTAAAGTTAAAATTATAAATTAATAATAAAAAGTGTAGATAAACTCAACAGAGTATCAATAACTTCATCTAAAATTTTTCTTCTTCCCAGAGCATACAAGAGATTTCCATAAATAACTGAAAGAAGAGAAACAAATGCGCACCTTGTTGCTCGGGAAAGTCCAACACTTCAAACGGAGCGAATACTAGCGCTACAACCTGATAAGCAAGAAGCAAACACCTTTTTTTTTTCTTTTGTGAGGCGGTGATAAATAATTAAATATGATTAATATACAGAAACAAGGAACCTGGCAGGCAAAGAAGACTCAAACCAAAGGAAAAACAATATGCAAGATTTTCTTCTACTTTGGTTCTGGAGATGCAAGACTTTCTTTCTTTCTTTTTTTCTCTTATTTTGGTCTTTAGGATTTATGAGCTGAAGATCGATAAACTCTAACAGGGAAACGAAGCGAAGAACGCCAAGGACAAATTTTACGACTCAAACTAAAAGAAAAACAACCTGCAAGACTTCCTTTTTTTTTTTAATTTTTTTTCCTTTTTTTGCTTTTTTTTTTTGGCGCCGCTGAAAAACAACAATAAGAGGAACAGAAACCCACAACTTAAAAGACAAATATGACGACGGAAGACAAAAACTGAAAGGAAAACAATCGGCAGCACACTTTTTCTCCAGAGCAATACTTCAAATGAAGGGAGTGAGTACTAGAGCTATAACCTGATGATAGTCACGAAATACGAAATCAACTTTCTTTCTTCTTCTTTTTCTTTTTTTTTCTTTTTGGGGTGTTGTAAGAACTGAAAAATAGTTAAATATGACCTATAGAAACAAGGAATCTGGAAGGCAAAGAAGACTCAAAACCAAAAGGAAAACAATATGCGAGATTTCTTCTATTTTGGTTTTCAAAATGCAAGATTTTCTTTTTTTTTTTTGGATTTTTTTTTCTTTTTTTGGCTTTTGTGTTTTATGAGCTGAAAACCGATAGACTCTAAAAGGGAAACGAAATAGAGAATGTGAAAGACACAAATTTTACCACTCAAACCAAAAGAAAAACAACGTGCACGATTTCTTATTTTCTATTTTATTTTTCCCCCTTTTTTTTCTTTTTTTTGGGATTTTGGGTTGTAAGTGTTGAAAAACAACAAACAATAAGTGGAACAGAATTACAGAAACAAGGAACTTAGAAGGAAAATATGAAGACTGAAGACAGAAATAGAAAGGAAAACAATCAGCAGCACACTTCTTTTTTTTTTTTTTTCGTTTTGAGCTGAAAAGTGTACACTATAACGTGGAAAACAGGGAATTCGGACAATCTTAAACTGCTTGAGATGGGTTTCAGGAATCAAGAATGACAATGAATGGGCTTCAGGGATGGTTTGCAAGAAGTCGTTATGTGCATAAGTGCTCATCACATGGTGAATGAAACCTGCTGCAAGAATGCGATATCCCAAAAAATATATTAAAAAAATAATCAACGACCTTATTTACCCTAGTCGATTGAAAAATAATTAATTAATTGAAAAGCGTGTTCGCCATCTGACAACTGACTAGCTGTTTCACACTAACCGTGGTTAATAATATGGGACGATTATATAATCCTCATCTAAAATAATGAACATCCAGTGTTCCGGTGTAACCTTTATAATAAGTTTTTCTAATTTTTATAATAACCATGAAAAGACTATTTACCCTTTATTTTATATCAAATTTTTGTTTTATCACCACCCCAAGCACTCGTCTGAGTAAAATTTGCAACTCTGCTCCAACTACATCAGGTCGTCTCTTAACAAAAGAAAAGGATGGTTCTTTCCGTAAGAAACATATCATGATTCACCAAAACACATATTTTTATCAAAGCAGATTTTCAACCCCAAAATAAGAACACATAGTGGTAGATAATAAATAAACCTTATTTCGGAAAAAAAAAACAAGGATAATAAATAAACATTAAACAAGTCCCACTTGGAAAGGAGTAGCTAATAACCATCATTATCCTGAAATTAGGCGCACAAAACAAAACAAAACATGTGTGTCGAAACACAAAATTGCAATTCAGATTTTCTATTTTGATTAAACGCATGAACTAGTCATATGATTTTGAAAACAATTTTAAAGTTGAAAAGGAGAGAAAAAGAGACTCTCCAACACTTAAGTTCATGAAGTATATGAGCCCATCATTCACGGTGTAATACCTTAAAAAATCTATACTTACGTTTAAATCTTATTATGACATTTTATTAACTATTACTTATACTTGCAGAAAATCTAAATTTCACTTTTAAATTAAGTTACACCAAAAATAGGATAAAATTATTTTTTTTAAAATACATCATTACTTTTGAAGCATTATAAAAATATGAGTCTTAAGCATAAAGAAGAGTTATATAGATGATGCAAACCAAAAACCCCAACATAAAGAAATAAAGCATAGAAGTAATAAAGAGGAATATTCTTGCACAACAGAATTAATATATCGATATTATATAACACAAATATATATATATATATATATATATATATATATATATATATATATATATATATATATATATATATATATATATATATATATTGTACCATAAGTTACATCTGGCTCTACCACGACCTAAATCATACAAAACCACAAAAATAGTACTATTGTTTCACTAGTGGTGGCAAAATACAACATTAATTACATAGGGCGATAGTAAGGAACATCATTAGCAGCATCTATCTGCAAAATGGCCTCATGATCAACAGCTATTATAACTAGTGATGTTAGATAGGATAGCATGAGAAAGGGGGTTGAATCGTGCTTTCAAGAAACTTTAGTATCTGAAAAACTTTAGCAAAATGATTTATCTTAAGTCCAAAACTTCAATTGCGAAAGCAATTGTGTTAGTCTATAAATTAGTTTAGTTCTATTTAAATCAGAAATAAACTTTGTTTCATATAAAGTTTAAACAGAGTTGAACTTATGAGATAAAATTAAATAACAAAATCAGAGATAGAGATAATCACACAGGAGATTTTTATACTGGTTCGGCCAAACCCCTTGTCTATTTCCAATCCCCAACTCTTAGCTGAGATTTTATATACTACAAGTATTTTTTATCCAAGCTTCTTACAAGTAAATAGTCTTTCTCCAAGCTTTTTCAAGCTTTACAAATGAGTAGTATTTTCTAGCCTTTTCAAACTTTATAGACGAGTAGTATTTTCCTAACCTTTCCAAGCTTTACACTGACCATTACTGGGCCCAGATACAAATGATGTGAATGATATATTTTAGTTTAAACACTCACACTAACTTTCTCAACAGCAAATAGACTATGAAGTACTTTATGTGAGACTTCTCTAAATTATCAAGGAGAGAATATTATCTACTAAAGATCAAAAGAGAAAATTTTCTTATAGACTAAAGTTACAATGAGTAATTTTTTGGAGCTTTAAACAGTTGAGAAGGATGAAAGAAGGAAGTTCTTTTTACATAGAAAATATTCAAACAGTCTAACTGTACTTTCTTCGACTTCCAACCTCATATAGACTTCAAAATATGACTGTTGAAGCTTGTAGGCCTTGATTCTGATGATTCTTTTGGTTTGTTGGTCTATGATTAGATAGAGAAGAAATAGCTTTCTTTTTGCTGCTCTTCAAAACTTGCATAAAAGTGAAAAAGTAGCCGTTTGTTGATTTGCCAACTATTCAAATTTGTTAGAGTCTCTTTTGCATCTTTTCAAATCACCTTTTTGACTTTTTGAATTTATCTATTAAAGCGTGCAGAGGAAGCTTTTAAGGTGTAATACTTCATGAGAAGCATATCCCTGGAGATTTTACCTTCTGGACAAGGTCATCTTTCTGAATGAACAATGTTTGCTCTTGAGGCACCATTTTCCCTTATGATGTGTAGTTTCATCCTTCTGAACCTTCTTTCATATTTTTTTCGAGATAACTCAAGAAGTATACAAAGCATATATTTCATATTAAGTATATTCAAATTAAAATACTAATGGAAAACACGACTTTGTTGATTTTCAAGCATACAATACACATGATTATGAAAGAAAATTATTTCTAGAAACAATTCGTTCATATATAGAAAAATTAGCTTAAACTCTGATTTGATATTCATCAAAACCTTAATGCTTATTCTGGTTTACACCTATAGAATGGTTTCTGTAGGGCATTAGAGCTAACAAGTGACTCCTAAAGACTTCTCCCTTCACATCCATATGAAACATCACTAGGTGCTGGAGCTCCTTTCTTCGCTAAAGACAATACAAAATATAGGCTTGAGAAATAAAATTTCTCAGTAGGATTCTAACTCAACACATAAGTGTCGTTGTTATCATCCCAACCACTTTGGATTTAACTAAAAAAAAAAACCATGACCATGCATATAGTTCAATTATTAGGTTTTCAAAAATGTAATTAGCCGAAATGGATTCATTTTAAGCATGCATTCTTATCATGACATAAACTTAATCATAGGCATAAAGCAAAAATATAAATGGGTGTATCATGCATAAACATCTTTTAATTTTCTTTCATTTCTTTCTTGATCATTTGCATTCTTATATGTGCTTCAGTATGATGAACTTCAGTCATACATCCACATTCTTTTCATCTTTTACTTAAGCGTATGTTACATCATAGTGATCTTCAGCCATACTTTCACATACTCATCACCTTTGACATGAAATGGTAATGAGCTCATACCATGACTGTCACCACCATAAATTTCCAAAACCTTTGTAGGAGAGGGGCTTTAGTGTGGGCCACCTTCTCTTTTAAAGGATTATACCCTAAGCTTAAGGATCACTTTCCCTTTTAAAAGATCATATCCTTTTATCTTATCTTTGAAGGTCACATTCCCTTTTGAAGGATCACACCCTTAGTTTTATCTTTTCTTGATTAATGCATATGATACTAAAAATTAAGATAAGTCTGTAATATCCACCCAAATATAGTACCATGCTTAAGTCATAGCACCATACTCAGGGGTTGTTACTATTATTTGAACAGACCTTACCTGACAGCAACCTCTAGCCGTCTTCAATATTTCTTTGAACTATTTGGAGATAATATAGAAATAAACATAGGAGTGAGAATTTAAAATTCTCAGTAGGATTCTCTAAATTGTCACACATAGCATCATCATTATTATCTCCAATTGCTTCAGATTATTATGAAAAAGATGAACATGTTAATAAACTTTTCAATTTTATAGTTTGAAAATATACTATTCGAAGCAAAATTCATTTTATTCACACACTTGAGTCATAAGAGCTATTACAAACTAAATTCACAACTCATAACTTAAATAATAGTTGCAGTATATTCAAATATAACAATTCTAGCAATATTATAAGAAAATAGAACATGCATATGTAAATTTTTTTACTTGAATTCATGCATATGCACTTATGTTTTCTTTGACTTTCTTTAACTTTCTTTCCTTCACATACCTAGCCATTACGTATCGCCGTCCCTAGGATTTGTATACCAGTATGCACTTGAGCGTTACGTATCACCATCCTCAAGTGCACCCCTTTACTTATCTTTTACCCGTACTTTGGAGATGAATGGCCTTTTTCACCTCTGGATAATAGTCCACTTTTCAAGACCAAGCTCGTTTCTATACAGGATTGTCAGGTTTACTTTCCCCGACACTCCCACCGACTTATTCCCTTTAAATTTGTTCAATGGCTATCCCAAGTAACATGGAATTATTATTATATCTTTAATCATGAAGTCATGAATGCATATGCAAGAGGAGTCATATACATGATGCATGATTCATATACTTCTGTCAAAAATTTGGCAGCATAACGGATCAGTTCCGCTTCTCCATAAATAATGCCAGCTCACTCAGACATTCAGTTAGATCTGGAATTAACATAACATATGAATATTTCAGTTTCAATATAACATTGGCAATATATTTAATTTAACTACATATTAGAGCACCCAAGCATTAAATTTTAGTTATCGCCTATAATTTTCTTAATTTTGCCTAGTTTTGTAAATTTTACTAAAATTCTTACTTAGCTCATATAAATATGCAATTTTAATATGTTATAGTATTATTAGTCTATTTTTAATTTTCTTTAGTCCTATTAAGTTTTGATAAGTATAGCTCATGTTATTGAAATTTGACCTAAGTTTGTCTTGTTACTAGGTATATTTAAGCACCAAAAAGTAAAAATTCATTAAAAATAGAAAACTAATTAGAATTATATGAATATCATTTTAAAGCTAACTAAACGAGCTTTCATTCCCAATAACTTTCATTCTTTTTGAAGCAAAGCTCAAGTTATGAGCTCTTGAAATTAGCAAACTTGAGCTACCTTGTTCTAGCTTAGTTAGGACATAGGGCAACTTCAATGAATTACTAGGAGTAACAGGGATCGAATTTAACTCTGAAATTTTTATGAGATGTTGTTCTATGTGTAAGCTTCTAAAAAAATTAGTTGCACTCAATTTCAAGTTGTATAGGGTGAGTTATGCCCTGTACAAGCCACTTTGGTTGGATCCAAAGGCAAAAATCTAGGATAAACTTCAAAAATGCATATCTCACCCAATACTAACCCAATGGCCTTGTAATTTATATGGTTGGAAAGCTCTAAATGTCCAATTTCATTTAAAATTAGTTTCATCTAAATTTGATATCTGTGGATGAATCAATATACTGTGCAAGTATGGACGCCATAGGGTTTTATAGTAAAATCCACTTTAGTTGCTTCCTTTTTTGTTCTTTCACTAATTAATCGATCAAAACTCAATATATACCTAATAATCCAGCCATAAACATATATATAAACTCAATATAACATAAAATACATGAGTATAGATGAATTTCCAATAGCTACCAATTCACAAGAAATCAAGAAAAGAGAATGAATCCTACCTTTAGTAAGTAAAATAGTTAGCTAAAGTTGAGTTTTTTGATCAAGTAAGCAACTCAAACTTTGAAATAAGATGAAATGAAAGAAGAGAGAACTGAATGAAGTAGTGGAAAGGAGTCGTTCAAATGGAGCATTTTGAGGGAAATTACACAGTTGTATAAAGCTTGGTAGTTGGTCTTCTCAATTCTCATTGGTTAGTTCTTGAGTGACTATAATTCACCCAAGTTTTCTGCCTATGATTTACCCAACACCATTATGCATCTCATGACATCATATTCATCATAATCATTATCATCATACTTGCACATAGAGACATATATCATAAGCAAAGTCTCATGAGTTTAGCTTAGTAAAATTGGTGCAAGTTTTTAGCTGGATTTTCATCTCGTTCAATTCTTTTATCATTCATAAAGGAAAGTTTCTTCTATTACTCTTTTTAAATCTTTTAAGTTGAAGTGTGAGGTTCCAATGTTTTAAGTTGAGGGTTTTGGGGTCTTTAAGTTTGTTTTTTATTATCCCTTAAAATTGGCCTTAACCAAATTTATATTTTCACTGTGAGGCAGTAACTTAGTAGATTCACCGTAATTTTATACTTTACTGTTTTAACTTCATTTTTTTGTTGATTATTCTTCTCTGATACCTCTTTTAAACAAAACAAACCCCACCCCAAAATTTCAAGTTTAACTTGAATTATACACTAAATAATTTTACTGTTCGATTTTTAGGTTTACCCAGGTAACAGTAACTTGTCTAGTTTACTAGGAGTTCTACAGAATAAATCTGATCAAGATATTTTATAAAGTTATTCCCTTATGTCTTGGCTTTCTTACAAATTTGGTCCTATTAAAAAATGTTTTGTATAACCTAAGTTATAAAGATTCTAGTGTAAACTGTCCAGATAAGAACACTACTAGGCACAACCCACTTACAAAATTCATATCTTGCTCATTTTAAGTCCAATTGTAACATCCCGAAGAATAGTGCATCTGATTAATGCTGTTAATTGATTTAATTCATTGCATTAGAGAGATATGAGTAATTAAGGTTGAAATATGAATATTAGGGTTAGGAATAATTAGATTTATATGTAAAAAACTTTATAAAGGCCATTAGGAATGTTTTGCTAATTTGAGAAAAATCAATTTGATTTTAGTGTTGTATAACGTCAAAATCGAATTAATAGAAATTTATATTGTAAGATCACATGAATACCAATTAAAATCCTAATTTGAGTAGCCAAAATTAAGCCACACACTCACCTTGGCCTAGTGCTATTTTATCCACACAAAAAGGAAGCTAAGTAAAATTTAAGTTTGAAGAAAAATCCTCCAATTATACTACACGAGTCACTTTCATCCTTTATGAATCAAACACCAATTTTTCCAACCTTCTCCTTCTCATTATCACCCTCCCCACATTTGACCACTCTTTCTACTATTTTCTTCTTCTTCTTCTTCTTCTTCTTCACCTTTTTATCCTCATTTCTTCACCCCGCCTTCATACTTTCACCTAAAATTGCTTCTTCTTACCTTCAAACTTAAGATTTGAGGTAGAATTTCTTGAGTTTTGTTGTTAATAAAGGTTATGTGGCTGATCAGTGTTTTCATATTCCTCTTTAATATGATTATATGACTTGTTTCAATTGATTGAATATGGAGATTCTTGGTTGGGATTTGAAAATTGATTAGAAATTGAAAGGAAAACTCAAACTAGCTTGTTGAAATTCAAAACCCTAGGACTTATCCATATTGCATACGACATGTTTTGACCTACAGAAGTTATAAATTTATAAGACCTTTTTTAATAAAACTAGATATTCAAAGATTTTCAACCATATAAATTATAAGGTCATTGGGCCTGAAATGAGAAAGTTGTGAATTTTTGAAATAAACATTTGAATCTTGTCTATTGTTCTGGCCAGTATGGGTTATGAAGGGCATAACTCGCCCTATACAACTTCAAATTGAGTGCAATTAATTTTGTTAGGAAGTTAAGACATAGATCATAAAAATTTCAAATTCATATTTTAAATATTGCTCCTAGAAATTCTTCGAATTTTCCCTAAGTCCTGTTTGGGTGGAAATAGGACAGACCCTATTAGCCTAATTTGAGAGCTTATAACTTGGGCTTTACTCACCCATTTGAAATGAAACTTGTGGAAAATGAAAGATGTTTTAGTTAACTTCACTTAGACCAATTTTCGAATAAAATTGATGAAAATTTTATTTTTGATGAATTTTTATATGTCGGTGCTCAATTCTATCTAACACCAGGGTAGCCTTGAGTAAAATCTTAATAGCTCAACTTATACTCATCAAAACTTAGTAGGACTAAAGAGAACTAAAAATAGACAAACAACGTCACCAAAATTTCAAATTTAAATAAGTTAAGATGAAATTATGGCACAATTTCTAAAACAAGGCACAATTAGGAGATTGAAGTGCAAATTGCCAATTTTAAGTAATTGAACACTCTTAGACTGTGAATGACCAAGGATTTAAGTTTTGATAATGCAATTTTCTATTATGTTACAGAAATGTTAGTGTAATACCAAATTGATTATGGTATCTTGACTTGTTACCAAGTGGCCTCAAGAACTTAAGAGGTGCGTGATTTAAGTTCTAAAGTTTTTTTGTAACCTTTTTACAAAATCCCTTTCTGTTTGATCTTATTGAGAATAAATGATTAAATGATTGACTATTAAAAATAAATACTAGTTCTAATCTGCTTCAACGATGTATGAAATGAATTTAACTTGCAATAAAGTAAAGAGATAAGGGAAGAGAGAGTGCAAACTCAGATTTATCCTGGTTCAGTCATCCCGTGTGACCTACGTCCAGTCCCCAAGCAAATGCTTAGATTTTTTCAGTATTCTCTAACCCTTCAAGGTGTTTGGAAACCTTTACAACACTATTGAGAATCCTCACTTGAGTGTTTGAGTCACTCTTAGAACAAAATGGATACCCCACCCTTAAATGTTTTTGAGGGATGCCTCACCCTCTTACAAGTTTTCAGAATAAAGGAAAATAGAAAATTCACTCTCTGTCTAGAGTAGTTGTTACAAATTGAAGCACTAGAAAGTTTTCAAGGGATAAAGCTTTTTGGCCACAAAACTTGATAGACAAATTAATGAATAGGAAGAATCATTAAGAGCAATTAATACTTGGTTTTTTTTGTCTTAAAATCTGTCATTTAATAGGTATTTATAGGCCATAGAATTGTGCTTGCCATTGTGAAATTTTATCCCAAAAGACATGACTTTTCAAAATTAGCCGTTTTCTGCGCTTAACTGTATTGTAATCGATCACAACCTTGAGTAATCAATTACATTGTGTAAAAGCACAGTTCTGGGAATAAGCAAGAACAGTGTAATTGATTACATTACCTAGTAATCAATTACCAGAAAGACAAATTGTAAATTTTAGTTCAGAAACCCATTTGTGATCAATTACAAAATTATTGTAATCGACTACTAGAATGGTAGTTTGCAAATTCACTACGAAAATTACTTGTAATTGATTACATAAACAATTGTAATCGATCACATGCATTGAAAATGTTAAGATTCGAAGTAAAACATGTCTAAAACGAAGTTTAAGAATAGTTTGAATCTTAATCAAGATAGTGGCCAATTAGTTTACAAGAAGAAAACTTTTTAACAGAAAAACTTAAGTCCTAAGAATCTAACCATGTGAACTATGGACTTATTCTTCTTCAAATAGGTTTGCATCATTTTTGTTGCAATAATTTGTTTTCTCTTGGCATCATCAAAACTTGCAATGTAAACAATCACATTCTCCCCCTTTTTGATGATGACAACTATCTTAGGTGAGGAGCAAAACAATCTATGATAAAAGAAAGAATAAGCACGTGCACTCTCCTGAAGAATAAACTTTCTATACTCCCCCTTAATCTATACCTATATTCACCAAGATATCTTTCACCTTCTGGCATTAGCAAAAAAAAGATAAACATAAAATAGTACCGTGGCATTGCCACTAAATAGCCAGCACAATCCCAGAAGAAAGGCAAATCATCAAAACTAGACAGGAAGCAAAAGCATAAGAGATAAATGTAAAGGAAAGGAGTAATGCAGAATATATGTATAGATATACATAACTAGTGGACGAAACAGAGGGCAATAGAAACAATGTAAAACCAAGTTCCAAGGTGCAAAATAAACTAACCAACAGTTAGAGATCAAGTCAATCAAGCATAAAGGATAAAAGTAAGTAGGTGTCAGTCAAAAGAAAAATAAATCGGAGCACATGCTAAGCCCCATCATCTTTAGCAATAGCATCCTTATCATCTGCATCAATGGAGTCATCACAGTCTTCCAGATTTAAGCAAGGCATTAGGTGAATCGCAGGTAAAGCAGGAGGGAAGTATGCTGGGAGAACTAAGTGGCTTCTAAGAGATCCCATGTCACCCTCTAAGTGGCTTACACGACACCCAAGATTATCGACTTGCTACCCAAGAGTATCAAACTACCCTAAAAATTGTTGACCAAAACCATTAAGTCGCTGCCTAATAAATACTTAAGATATTGCATCCCTTGGAGAATTTCGGTAACATAGGTAGGAGAAGGAATGTAGCTAGAGCATCGAGGAGGGGAAGGAGTTTGTTCTTGCTGCTCCTCCTGCCGGTGAACCTTGGTAAGAACCCATTGACCCTGTAATGTCTTCTAGAAACCCATTTGTGCCAAGGTGGTGGCTCTAATGGGCTGAGTGCGCTTAGATGACTCCACGGTTTCACCATCAAGGGGCACGTTGAAGTGCTCAAGAATGCAAGTGATAAGGGAGGCATAAGGAAGAGCCTTACCTTTTTTCTTGGCCAAGGACATATAAAATTGTACAAAATTACTCCAATCAATACTGCGACCAATCAAGAATGCCCACATCACCATAATATCTCCCTCAGTTAATTGGGCAAGGTTAGAAGGCCTAGGACATAGAGTGCGAACATAGATATAATGTAGTAGTCGATTATCCAAACCCAGAGTCCCAACAAGTAAACGACCGGAAAGATTTGCACCATCATGGCAAATCAATTTCTTAGCATCCTTAGCATTGAAATCAAGTTTCCAAATATCAGGCACAAATCCAAGACAGGGGTCACCCTCAGAATTTAATCCAGTCAGATGAATATACAGACTAGCATCAATAGATATTTGAATTTTCTTGACTTCAGATACTATGCATTGATCTTGAATTTCTAAATTAGAGTAAAACATCCTAACTAAATCAGGATAAATTTGCTGCCTCAAACTCATAAACTTGACCAATTCCAGTGATTTGAATGTAGCATAACAGTCAAAATTTTCTCTTTCAAAGAAACTCAAATCTAAAAACTTAGGCTCAATAGGGTCTCTAAGTTTGTAATGTTCAAAGTACCTTTGTTCCTAGGCCCAATCGAAGAAGTAAGCAGGAAGTCTCAAAGGTGCATTGGATGTTGGTTAGGTGGCGAAGTCAACGAAGGTGGTGGGCTTAGAGCGCTTCCTTTGGGTTCGACTTGATTCGACCATGGTGGAGAGTGTTGAGGATATTTTAATTGGTGGGTTTTGTGGAGGAAAGAAGAAGAAGAATTTTAGGAGCGGAATGGAAGAATTTGGGGAAGTGATGAAGAAGAAATTGAAGAAAGAAGATTAGGAAGAATGGGTTATGTAGAGAGAGAAAGAGAAGAGAGAAAGAGAGTTTTCAAAAATGAAGAAAGAGAGAAAAAGAATGAGGCTATTAACATGGGCTATAATCGATTACTTTATCTTGTAATCGATTACACGATCAATTACATAAGGAGCCCAGAAACATGTAATCAATACGACAACATATAATCGATTACTAATGCTGATTTCTCCCCTTTCAAAATGCAACGCTTCCGGTAATCGATTATATTTCCAATTGTAATTGATTACTCTTGCTAATTTTCACTCATTGCAATGTTGCTGGTAATCAATTACATTGCTAATATAATCGACTACATTGTCTCAATCTTGGCATAACCATTCATTTTAAACCTTGGTCTTGTGTCTTTAACATTTGGGGGACCTAGCAAGTGACGGAATACTTGCGAAACAAATTTAGGGAAAACTCTGACACTCAAGTTAGTAATATATACAAGAGATAAAGGAATTGTAAATATTTTATAAATTAAATCTACACATAATTTATACATGTGAAAAGTCAAGTATGCCAAGCTCTCTTCTTATGTTAAAGAAATTTTCTTTTGGCAAAGGTTTGGTAAATATATCTGCTAATTGCTTATGTGTTTGCACAAATTCTAAAACACAGTCACATTTTTGTACATGATCTCTTAAAAAGTGATGTCTTATTTCAATATGTTTGGTTCTAAAGTGTAAGACAAGATTTTTAGAAAGGTTTATCGCACTTGTATTATCACACCTGATAGGAATATTATGTAGATGTATGCCATAATCCAGAAGTTATTGCTTCATCCAAAGTATTTGTGCACAACAACTCCCAGATATACTCAGCCTCTGTAGTAGATAAAGCTACACTATTACGTTTCTTACTATGCTAAGAAACTATAACACTACCAATCAATTGACATGTTTCACTAGTGCTTTTTTTATCCATTTTGTAACCAGTAAAATCTGAATTAGAGTAACCTATTAGATTGCATGATGTTCCCTTAGGATACCATAATCCTATATTGATTGTGTAATGTCTGAAAGAAAATTTTATCATTAATAACCGATTTGTTCGGTTTTTATCGAATAAGTGGGTTTAATCGGAATTTGATTAAGCATTTAAGTAAAGCTAATTAAGTGTGACTTAGAAGTGATTAGGCTTGATGGAATTAGATTAGGAACATGGGAAATCTCACAGAATTTTTTTAAAACCGGTTTATCGGTTTAAGAGAAATTGGTAATTTAAACTGTCGAAACTGGATCAATAGAAATTATACTGTGAGCACCCTAGGATGGATGGCCAAGATTTAGCCAAATTACCCATGCAAGTGGCGCCATCTCAGCCCTTCATATTGGTTGCCAAACCAAGTTAAATAACTTACTCAAATCCACCAATCACATGTAACTTGCTTTAAAAGTTTTTAAATTTTTCCTTTTCTGCCCTTGCAAAGATTCGGTCCATATATGCTGACCCCTCTCCATTCTTTTCTCCATTGTCTCATCTCATCTCAACTCATACCATCCTCCTCTCCCACGAACTTTCAAGCCACAACAAGATTTCTTCAACTCCAACCACAAATCTAATAAGAAGCACACATAGGAAAGGTAGGAATCCTACTCCTCTTATTATTTTCCTTGGTTTGGGGTTATGTGGAGGTCTTCTGTATCTTGTGATACTGATGAGATTTGAAGTAATGATGATGAATCATAGTTGGTTATGCATGCATGTTGTGATTAGAATTGGAATTGATATGAAGGAACTTGAAGAAAAGAGAAAACTCAAGAAGCTGCTAGGATGTTTTCTCGACAGTTCATACGGCAGAGTGTATGGCTCCACCTACAGCCATTTAAATTTTATAAATTTATTTTTATATGAAACTAGACATTCAAGGGTTTCTATACATATACAATATAAGGCAATTGGATCAGTATAGAGGTAGTTATGAATTTTTGAAGTTTGACCTAGAAATCAGAACTTTCATCCAGGCAGTGTGAGTTGAGAAGGGTGTAACTCACCAACACAGCTCCAAATTGAGTGAATCGAACGTTATTTGAAAGATAACATATGAGTGAACATCCCATAAAAATTTTAGAGTCAGATTCGTTGCCATCTATCCCCAGTATATCAATGAATTTATCTTAAGTTCAACCTAGGCTAGAACAGAGTAGTCTAGTATGGTCAAGTTTCAAGGCTTATATTTTGAATTATACTTGTTCAAATGATATGAAACTTATTTCATTTGAAAGCTTGCTCTGTTAGCTTTACATTGATATAAATTTTGCATGATTTCACCAGATTTCTATTTTTGGTGAATTTTCTCTTATAAGAGTGTAATTCTAGCTAGAAATGGGGCAGTCTGAAATAAAACACAAATAACATAAGTTAATATCAGAACTTAGCAAACATAGAGCTAGATCAGGTATATTTAAGGTTGAACTTGAAACTTAGTAAACAGAGAGCTAGATCGGGTATACTTAAGGTTGAACTCAGAATTTAGCAAATAGAGAGCTAGATCGGGTATACTTAATATTGAACTCGGAAATTCATGGATAAGAAACTAGATCGGGTATAATTAATGTCAGAATTCGAAAATTAGAGATACATTCATGAAAGTCTTGGAAGAGCAATTGTAGATTAAGGACGGAGATCAGGATCACAAGCCTATAAAACTCTTACCCACGTAATTCCAAAACTCGACCCAAAATCAATCTCGGAGGTCAAACATGACCCCGAAAGTCGAAACTTATATAAGCTCAGAACTCGGACCCTATTTAATCTTAGAAGTCGAACTTAGGAACATCAATAGGAATTAAAAGCTTGCAAGATAGATTAAGACTTAAGATTTTAAAACTTGCCTTTATAGATATTGTTATACTTTTGGTATGAATATGATGTTTTCTATTGAATTTGCTATTTGATTAAGATTTCTTGGTTGTCTGGCACTATTCATGGGGAAGCAGACATGATCCATCATGCTGTCAAAAATTCGGCAGAGATCTTAATTAATATGAATCTACAAGTTACGCATGCATTGATCAAAGTATTAGATAAGCAATGCTACCTTTATAAGAATGAGGAAGGATTTCCATGTAACTTAGGACAGCCCCTAAACAAAGTTAAGGGGAATAGATCAGTGGAGAAGTCGGAGAAAGTAAACCCAACAACCCTGTATAGGAACAAGCTCAATCCTGAAAAGTAAACTATTACCCAGGAGTCTTATGGCTAATATACTCTCAGGGGACCAATTATGGAAAAATATGACTTAACGTCAAGTGCATTATCATTTCTGTATATCCATAGTTTCCATTACCAAGCTTTGAATTAATTGCACTATTATCTGCTATATATGTACTTTTGTTTACTTTACAGCTGCCACTGAATTATGTCACAATATATGTCTTGTTGCTTATTTCTCTGTTTAATTTTCCTTTATCTTCTTAAGTAAAACCACGTTGTGTTTCGGGCTATGATTTCTATAATTAATTGAGTAAAACATCCTGTTGATGTAACATTTTCTTTTAATTAACCAAAATCGGAAACACCGGAGAATGGCGGCGATGACAAATATATAAACTTAGGATTCCTACTGAGAAATCCTTATTTCTCACCATACCGCATGTTTCCACATCATTCTCAGATCATGGAGAACATGGCAGCCGGCGTCCTGGTCATTGAGTTTCCTGAGCTTCACATCCATCTCGATCCATTCGTAGACTCCATGTACATATCCGGTAGATGTCAGTTTCGTCTTTATTTCTTCTTCCAGAGAGATTTTGTTGTACCACTCTTGCACCCACTTTTCAACCCTGTTGTCCCTTATATTGCCATCCCTCTTCATGTGGCCCCTCCTTTTCCACCTCCACCCGCAGCACCAGCACCAGCCATGGCTCCGCCAGCCTCACCACCACAGCAGATGCCCTCGGTCTCGATGTCTGAAGAGGACCCATCTGAGGCAGAGAGTTCATCTTCCTTATCCTCTGCTCTGAGCATGGACTACACTCCTGCGGATGCCGGCATGGCGAACGGATTCCTTTCCTCGGAATCCATCTAGTTAGAATACCCACTATAGCAGCAGTAGGTGTACAGGATGACCCTCTTTTAGCATTTTGTGTTATGGGCAGATGGGTAAAAGTCAAGGGTTGTACATGAAATGTCTTGTGGGGACCAGATAGGGTACTAATCATTTAGACAGGCCGATTTATTTTTGTATTAGCAGCCTCATTTTACTACCCTATACTGTTTATTGCATCGTAGTCAAACTTGAAAAGCAGATGTTTATATATATGATGCAGTTTTCAGTAATTCTGTCTATTTCACATTTTTTATTTATGTTACTTTACTTCCGATACAATGATTATCTAGTATTTATTTCATCGTCAAAGAGAAATTGTGAAAAGCAATAGGTAAAAATAACAAAGCAGAGAATAGAATTTAATCAGCTAGTTACATGTAATAACTTATCAGGTAATATATTATGACTTAAGCATAGTATTTTGTCTGGTAAGGTGTTATATTTTTGGTATCAGAGCAGTTCATCCTAATATAGGCCTGAGGATTGGACTGACTATGCTTCGCATATGCTCTGTATTCTTTTGATATTATCATGCATTGAATCTTGTCCATATGGATAGGATGCATGTAAGAGGATTGCCTAACCGTATGCTATTATTTACTAGCACACTGAACTTAGTATTGAGTCTGATCAACTCAATTACTTTTGTTTTCTGTGTTCAGAACTTGATGGCTTCTAGAAGGCAAGGTAGGCCGCGAACTTCCCTAACCCAGGAGGAATCTATTGAGTTCCTGGATACAATAAGAGAAATGGCACACGCTATGCGTGAGCAGGCAGCCGCAGCGACTCAAATGATGGGCCAACTAGGAAAGCAGCTAGAGGCAGGTCTTGGAGGGAATCCTAATGGCCCTGGGGTAGACCTAGAATACCTCAAATTTGTTGAGTTCAAGAAAGCCAACCCACCCAGCTTCGGGGGAGCCTTTAACCCAGATAAGGCGGACAAGTGAGTTAAAGCTATGGAGAAGGTCTTCTCTGTATTAGATTGCATAGATCATCAGAAGATGACCTTTGCCACCTATATGCTGGAAGCATATGCAGAGTTCTGGTGGAATGGTGCACGCCGATTATTAAAGGGATCCCAAACAGATATTAGTTGGGACATATTTAGAGATGTGTTCTATCAGAAGTACTTCTCTGTCTCTGTCCACAATGCTAAGGAGTTGGAGTTCATGCACCTTTGTCAAGAGAACAGTAGCATATCGAAATACATTGCTAAATTTGAGGAGTTGTGCAAATTTTCCACCATCTATCAACGGAACCCTGACGAAGCATGGAAATGCATGAAGTTCGAAGGTGGTTGAAAGAGGACATCCTTTCCACCATAAGACCAATGGAGATCATAGATTTCCCTACTTTGGTGAGCAAGTGCTGCCTAGTGGAGGATTGTAATAAAAAGTTGGTGGTTGCTAGGTCAACTGGCAGTAACTTTAAGAAAGGGTTAGCTCGGGAAGGCCCAAGGTTCAAGCCCAACTTTCAACAGTAGAGAAAGTTTCAGTCGGTGGGCAACAGGGGCATGCAACCTCAGAGGTCTTTTGGGAACCAGACTTGCAGCCAGTGCAGCAGAAATCATGGCAATCGCCCCTGCTTGGCAAGTCAAAATGTTTATTTTGGATGTGGCAAACCAGGCCACAAAATCTATGAATGTCCTACCAAAAACCCTCAGCCGACTCCTAAGCCACAACGCCAGGGAAGAGTTTTCACTATGGATACACAGGAGGTCAACAAGTCAGAAGATTTGATTCAAGACACGTGTGAAGTGAATAATAAGACCTTGACTATTTTATACGATTTAGGTCCATCTCACTCTTTTATCTCTCATGATTGTATGTCAGCCTTGTAGTTACCTTTTTTTGAATTACCCTATGACTTGTTAGTTTCTACTTCTACAAGTGAGCCTGTTAAGACCAATCATATTTGTATGGATGTCCCCTGTCAAATACGAGGTCGAACTTTTTCAGCTAATTTAATTTGCCTTCCCTTATCTAGCCTCAACATCATTCTGGGTATGGATTAGCTCTCTGCCAACCAAGCCCTGTTAAATTGCTCTGATAAATCCATTGTGCTTCCTTCTATTTCATCTTCTAAATCAATAATTCCTGTAAGCCTTTATTTAAGCTTCTTAACCGTACACCACTATGGGGATAAAAGTCAAGGGTATATTCTCTTATCAACCAGCGTAGCGGAGGTTAATTAGAACTTAGATAATATTCCAGTTGTTAAGGAATATCCCGATGTGTTCCTTGAAGATATTCTTGATTTTCCTCCCGAGAAGGAAATTGAGTTCGCCATTGAATTGGTACCGGGAGCAGGGCCAATATCTATAGTGCCATACTGAATATCACCTTTCGAGTTGACCGAACTCAAGAAACAGATTGAAGAACTCCTAGAAAATAAATTTATTAGACCAAGTGTATCACCATGGGGAGTCCCAGTTCTATTAGTTAAGAAGAAAGATGGAGGCATGCGACTATGTGTGGATTACAGGCAGCTGAACAAGGCAACGATAAAAAATAAGTACTCATTGTCAAGGATTGATGATCTCATGGACCAACTACAAGGGGCTACTGTATTTTTCAATATTGATCTATGGTCTGAATATCACTAGATTTCGGTTCGAGAAGATGTTCCAAAGACGGGGTTTCGAACTCGTTATGGATATTATGAATACACTGTGATGTCTTTCGGGTTGACGAATGCACCGGCAATATTCATGGATTACATGAATCGGATATTCCGACCATATCTCGACAAATTTATGGTGGTATTCATTGATGATATTCTTGTTTACTCGAAGACGGAGCAAGAGCACGCAGAACATTTGCGACTGGTTTTGCAAGTTCTAAGAGAGAAGAAACTATACGCCAAGCTATCCAAATGTGAATTTTGGATGAAAGAACTAAAATTTCTTGGCCATGTGGTATCCCATGAGGGAATTTCTATGGATACCAGTAAGGTAGAAGCGGTATTAAGTTGAGAACGGCCTACGACAGTCACGGAAGTTAGGAGTTTCTTAGGGTTGGCAGGATACTACAGGAGGTTTATCAAGAACTTCTCTCAAATAGCCCTACTGCTAACGAAGTTAACCAGGAAGAATGCGCCATTCGAATAGACACCTGAATGCGAGCAGATTTTCCAAAAATTAAAGGAAAAGTTGACATGGCCCCAGTACTTACTTTTCCAAATCCTCATGGACCATTTGAAGTCTACTGTGATGCTTTTAAGAAAGGATTAGGGTGCATATTAATGCAGAACAGGAACGTCGTCACTTATGCTTCCAGGAAATTGAAAACTCACGAAAGAAATTATCCAACGCATAACTTAGAGTTAGCGGTAGTGGTATTTGCTTTGAAGGTATGGAGGCACCATCTATACGGAGTGAAGTTTGAAGTATTTTCTAATCACAAAAGCTTGAAATACCTTTTTGATCAGAAGGAATTAAACATGTGGCAGTGAAGGTGGATAGAATTTCTTAAAGATTACAAGTTTGAGCTAAAATACCACCCAGGCAAAGCAAACATCGTGGCAGACGCCCTGAGCAAGAAGTCTTTAACTGTGGCATAAATGATAATCAAAGAGAAGGAACTCATAGAGAGTTTTCAAGACCTCAACTTGGGAATCTCTATGAATCTTAATGCCATTCAATTAAACCAATTTAAGATAACCAGTGATTTCAAAGACCAAATCCAACAAGCACAACAAAGAAATGATGACTTCCAGTATACAGTGCAACTAGTGCAATCTGGTAAGCTAACAGGATTTACTCAGGATATAGAAGGAATATGGTGATATCAGGGAAGAATATTCGTACGTGAGGAGGATAATCTCAGGAAGAAAATATTGGAGGAAGCCTATAAGAGTGAGTTTACTATACATCCTGGCATTAACAAAATGTATCAAGATCTTAAGAGGATGTTTTGGTGGCCGGGCCTTAAGACAGATGTGGCAAATTTTGTGAACAAATGTTTAACCTATCAAAAGGTAAAAATAGAGCATCAGAGACCAGCAAGAACTCTGTAACCCTTAGAGATTCCAGAATGGATATGGGAAAGTATTTCTATGGATTTCGTGATAGGCTTACCAAGAACGCCCTCAGGATATGACGCTATATGGGTCATAGTGGATAGGCTAACCAAGTCCGCTCACTTTTTACCTAATCGAACGAATTATCCTCTAGAGAAGTTGGCTCAATTGTACATTCAAGAAGTGGTATGACTACATGGTATTCCTTCAACAATCATTTCAGATCGAGATCCAAGATTCACCTCATGATTTTGGGGAGCCCTCCAGAAGGCGTTCAGTACTAGGCTGTGTTTAAGTTCTGCATAACTTCCGCAAATAGATTGCCAGACCACGCGAACTATTTAGACTTTGGAAGATATGCTGCGAGCATACATTCTAGAACAGCGTGGAAGCTGGGATCGATACTTACCGTTGGCCGAGTTTGCGTACAACAACAGTTATCATGCTAGCATTGACAAGGCTCCGTATGAGGCTTTATATGGATGGAAGTGTCAATCTCCTCTGTGTTGCTATGAATCAAGAGAACAGAGACTGTTAGGACTAGAATTAGTCAGACAAACTACAGAGCAAATCAAAGGGATCTGTAGTAAGATACTTGCAGCTCAAAGTCGTCAGAAGAGCTATGCGGATGTCAGGAGAAAGCCATTGGAGTTCCAAGAAGGAGACCATGTGTTTCTAAAGATCACACCCACAACTGGAGTAGGTAGAGCCATTAAAGTTAGAAAGCTAAGCTCTCGCTTTACAGGTCCTTTTCAAATTTTGAAACAAATCGGACCAGTGGCATATCGAGTCACCTTACCTCCACATTTGTCAAATCTTCGTGATATTTTTCATATTTCTCAACTCAGAAAATACCAACCTGACCTTACTCATTTCTTGGAACCTGAATCAATCCAAGTAAGGGATGACTTAACTTTTCATGTACCCCCAGCACAGATAGCGGACAGGAGCATCAAGCACCTTCGGAGCAAAGCCGTACAATTAGTGAAGGTGGCATGGGGACATGAAGACTCAGCGGACCATATGTGTGAATTACAATCCGATATGAGGAGGGAGTATCCTGAATTATTCTCAGGTACTAAATTTTGAGGACAAAATTTTTTTTAGTAGGGTAGTAATGTAACATCTGAAAGAAAATTTTATCGTTAATAACCGAGTTATTCGATTTTTATCGAATAAGTGGGTTTAGTCGGAATTCGATTAAGTATTTAATTAAAGCCAATTAAGTGTGATTTAGAAGTGATTAGACTTGATGGAATTAGATTAGGAATATGGGAAATCTCACAGAATTTTTCTAAAACCGGTTTACCAATTTAAGAGAAATCGGTAAGATTTCAGTAATTTAAACTGTCGAAACCGGATCAATAGAAATTATACTGTGAGAACCCTAGGATGGATGGCCAAGATTTAGCCAACTTACGCATGTAAGTGGCACCATCTCAACCCTCCATATGGGCTGCCAAACCAAGTTAAATAACTTATTCAAATCCACCAATCACATGTAATTTGCTTTAGAAGTTTTTAAATTTTTCCTTTTCCGCCCTTGCAAAGATTCGGTCCATATATGCTGACCCCTCTCCATTCTTTTCTCCATCATCTTATCTCATATCAATTCATATCATCCTCCTCTCCTACAAACTTTTAAGCCACAACAAGATTTCTTCAACTCCAACCACAAATCTAACAAGAAGCACACATAGAAAAGGTAGGAATCCTACTCCTCTTCTTATTTTCCTTAGTTTGGGGTTGTGTGGGGGTTTTGTGTGTCTTGTGATACTAATGAGATTTGAAGTGATGATGATGAATGATAAGCAACATTTTGATACATTGATTAACCCTCATATTTAGTTCATTGAACGTCTTTTGTGCTTAATTGAATAATATTGGACATATTTTATAAGTTTGGACTCTAATTGGGCTTAAGTGTATTTTTCAGCATTATTACAGATTTATGCTATTTTTGTATTATGGCTGTATCTTGAGTTGTAGATATCTAAAAATCACAAATTTTATATTGTAGGAAAGCTGAGAGAAAGATCTACAACTTTGATGAAGAAGTCAAAAACTAATTCAGATGTTTGTTAGGACGAATTGGGCCACAAAGTCAAAACAGGGCTATCATGCTGGAACCTTATCAGTGTGCACTAATTGGGCCATAACGTGAGTTGTAGACATTGGATTAAGGTGAAACTGGTGCCATTTGAAAGCTAAGACATAAAGCTTCAATTCATATGAAGAGTACTCTCCCAAATAATGACATCTTGATAGACTTATTGGCTGTTGAATTTGACTGACGCGGATAGAGATACAACCTAGACATGCTATAAAGATTGGGCCATAACTCTCTCATTTTAAGTCCAAATTAAGCAAATTGGGTGTCCACTTAAAGCTAAGAGGCAGAGGATTAAGTTGGGCTCAAGGGTATTTTTGAATTTTGACATTTGAGGTCTGATAAGAAGAGAGAAAACCGAGACGCGAAGGAAGACTCTCATTACCAACATTTTTCATTTTTCTTTCTTCTCTTCTCCTCTCCTCTTCTTTTCCTTTTCTTTTCTTTTACTTTCATTTTGTAAGGTACTTGTTTTGGGTTCTAGTTTGTAACCTTCATTGCTATGGAGGAGTAGGACTTCAAGCTAGTTCAAGGAGACTCCAAGGGTATTATGGTTGTAATCTTGAAACCCTATACTTGAATTTCAATTATGTTTGTTTTCTTGATTCTTTGCCCTCTTTTATTTGTAAACTTGCATTGAATGATATTGATATGTGGGTTCATGAATGAGGAATTAGTTGGGTGATTGCTAATTGGTCAATTGGTATGAACTTGATTAGTTAAAGAATTAGGAATTGGGTTTGGGTTCAAACCTAGGCTAATACATTTGGGGCTAGAAATCAACATAGGTTAATTAGAGTTGAGGTCTCAATTATCTAATCAATTATGTGTTGGTTGAATTCCTAGAGTTCTCTAGGTAGACTTGTGGGGTTGTTAGTAGAGGTCTCTCTAATAGCTCAAATTAGCCGCACTCCATGTGTTTGATATATTGTGCGTTAATGATTTATTCACCTTACGCCAAAGGAACTCTTTGAACTAGTGTTTTTATTTTTATCTAATTTTCTTTTATAGCTTATTTACTGCATGTTTGCATATACCCCCTTGTTACTTAACTAGATAGCAACAATATCCTTGGAAGACGACCTTGGTTGCACCATACTTCAAATTTAGTGTAATTAAGTATTTTAAAATTGTAATTTGGAGCAGGCTGTGACACTTGCTGCCAAATTTTGGCGCCGTTGCCGGGGATGATTGATGTTATTTGGTCATGTTAATATGTGTTTATAGCATTGCATATTCTGTTTTGATGTGTGCCTGGTCAAGTTGTTAGTCTTAATTCATAGTTAGTAGTTCGGTACTATGGTTTTTGACGACTAACTCATTTCAGTTGATTTTAGGGGACTTGATTCCATAGCAAAACATCATTCTGAGAAAAACTCAATCCTTTGGATTGAGCCCCCACCTTAACAACTCATCTTCCTCCATTCATGGAGGAGTAAGCTTCCATCTAATCCAAGAATTCAAGGAACATCATCACTCAAGAGGATTGGCTAACAAGAGTTCAACTATTCCATTCGGTTTCTTCTATCCTTTCTCTCATCTTAATTCGGTTTTGGAATTGAAGGTTTTCATTCTAAAATTCTAATCAAGAGTTCAATTGTCTCATATCAATTTGTGATTGTTCGATTCAATTGTTGAAAGAAGAAGAATTAGAATTCAGGTCTGAGTTTTAAGGTTAATGCATTGGTGATTAAAACTGATACAACTCAACTAGGTTTTAGAGATTTCTGAACATTGGTTGATTATGTGTTACTCAAATGCATGAAGGTTTTTGTGTGAATGCTAAAATTGGATTGAGGTTTCATTCAATTTTATGATTAACCATTGAGTCGAATTGTTGATATATATATCTAGAATTCGATGATTGAGTGATAATTGTTGCCTTTTGATTCTTGGATTGGATTTCAAAATTCTGTTCATTTCTTTTTCTACTAATTTAGGTATTTTAAATTCCAAACCCCCCCAATTTCCTGATCATATAACATTGTCATCGCTGGGAAACGACCCGGGTTGCACCCTTGCTACGAGTTTAGTGTAATTCGGTTTTTATTGTAATTTGATCAAGCTCGGCACTCGAGTCAATGAATCATAGTTGGTTATGCATATATGTTGTGATTAGAATTGGAATTGGTATGAAGGAACTTGAAGAAAAGAGAAAACTCAAGAAGCTGCTAGGATTTTTCCTCAGCATTCTGTACGGCAAAGTGTACGGCTCAGCCTATAGCTATTTAAATTTTATTTCATCAATTTATTTTTATATGAAACTAAACATTCAGGGCTTTCCATACATATATAATATAAGGCCATTGGATTAGTATAGAGGTAGTTATGAATTTTTGAAGTTTGACCTAGAAATCAGGACTTTCATCTGGGTAGTGTGAGTTAAGAAGGGTGTAACTCACCCTACATAACTCCAAATTGAGTGAATCCAACGTTATTTTAAAGATAACATATGAGGGAACATCCCATAAAAATTTCAGAGTTAGATTCGTTGCCATTTATCCCCAGTACATCAATGAATTTATCTTAAGTTCAACCTGGGCCGGAACAGGGTAGTCCAGTAGGATCAAGTTTCAGGGCTTATATTTTGAATTATACTTATTTAAATGATATGCAACTTATTTCATTTAAAAGCTTGCTCTGTTAGCTTCACATTGATATAAATTTCGTATGATTTCATCGAGATTTCTATTTTTGGTGAATTTTCTCTTATAAGAGTGTAATTCTGGCTAGAAATAGGGCAGTCTAAAATAAAATACAAATAACTTAAGTTAATATTGGAACTTAGCAAATATAGAGCCAGATCGGGTATACTTAAGGTTGAACTCAAAACTTAGCAAACATAGAGATAGATTGGGTATACTTAAGGTTGAAGTTGGAACTTAGCAAACAGAGAGCTGGATCGGGTATACTTAAGGTTGAACTCAGAATTTAGCAAATAGAGAGCTAGATCGGGTATACTTAATGTTGAACTCGGAACTTAGTGGATAAGAAACTAGATTGGGTACAGTTAATGTTAGAATTCGAAAATTAGAGACACATTCATGAAAGTCTTGGAAGACCAATTGTAGATTAAGGACGGAGATCGGAATCACAAGCCCACAAAACTCTTACCCACGTAATTCCAAAACTCGACCTAAAATCAATCTCGGAGGTCGAACATGACCCCGGAAGTCGGAACTTATATAGGCTTGGAACTCAGACCCCATTTAATCTTAGAAGTCGAACTCGAGAACATTAATAGGAATTAAAAGCTTGCAAGATAGATTAAGACTAAAGATTTTAAAACTTGCCTCTATAGATATTGTTATACTCTTGGTATGAATATGATGTTTTATATTGAATTTGTTGTTTGATTAAGATTTCTTGGTTGTCTGGCACTATTCATGGGGAAGCAGACATGATCCGTCATGCTTCCAAAAATTCGGTAGAGATTTTAATTAATATGAGTCTACAAGTTATGCATGCATTGATCAAAGTATTTGATAAGCAATGCTACCTTTATAAGAATGAGGAAGGATTTCCATGTGACTTGGGCCAGCCCCTGAACAAAGTTAAGGGAATAGATCAGTAGGGAAATCAAGAAAAGTAAACCCGGCAACCCTGTATAGGAACGAGCTCGATCCTGAAAAGTGGACTACTACCCAGGAGTCTTATGGCCAATATACTCCCAGGGGACCAAGTATGGAAAAATATGAGTTAAAGTCAAGTGCATTATCATTTCTGCATATCCACAGTTTTCGTTACCAAGCTTTGAATTAATTGCACTATTATCTGCTATATATGTACTTTTGTTTACTTTACAGCTGCCACTTAATTATGTCAAAATATATGTCTTGCTGCTTATTTCTCTATTTAATTTTCCTTTATCTTCTTAAGTAAAACCAAGTTATGTTTCAGGCTATGATTTCTATAATTAATTGCATAAAACATCCTGTTGATGTAACGTTTTCTTTTAATTAACCAAAATTGGAAACATCTGAGAGTGACAGCAATGACAGATATATAAACTTAGGATTCCTACTAAGAAATCCTTATTTCTCACCATACCGTATGTTCCCGCGTTATTCTCAGATCACAGAGAACACGGCAACCGGCATCCTGTTCATTGAGTTTCCTGAGCTTCACATCCATCTCGATTCATTCATAGACTCTGTGTACATATTCGGTAGATATCAATTTTGCCTTTATTTCTTCTTCTAGAGAGATTTTGTTGTACCACTCTTGCACCCACTTTTTGAACTTGCTGTCCCTTATATTGTCATCCCTATTCATGTGGCCCATCCTTTTCCACTTCTACCCGCAGCAGTAGCACCAGCAGCAGCACCAACCATGGTTCCGGCAGCCTCACCACCATAGCAGATGCCCTCGGTCTCGATGTCTAAGGACGACCCGTCCGAGGTAGAGAGTTCATCTTCCTCATTCTCTGCTCCGAGCGTGGACTACACTCTTGTGGATGCTGGCATGGCGAACAGATTCCTTTCCTTGGAATCCATCTAGTTAAGGTACCCGCTGTAGTAGCAGTAGGTGTACAGGATAACCCTCTTTTGGCAGTCTGGGTCATGGATAGATGGGAAAAAGTTAGGGGTTGTATATGAAATATCCTGTGGGGACCAGCTTGGATATTGTTCATATAGACAGGCTGATTTATTTTTGTATTAGGGGTCTCATTTTACTACTCTATACCATTTATTGTATCGTAGTCAAACTTGAAAAGTAGATGTTTATATATATGATGCAGTTTTCAGTAGTTCTGTCTATTTCGCATTTTTTATTTATGTTACTTTACTTCCGATACAACAATTATCTAGTATTTATTTCATTGTCAAATAGAAATTGTGAAAAGCAATGGGTAAGAATAACGAAGCAAAGAATAGAATCTAATCAGCTAGTTACACGTAATAACTTATCAGGTAATATATTATGACTTAAACATAGTATTTTATCTGGTAAGGTGTTACAGATTGTACTTTAGTAAGCATCTCATTATTCTTTTCACAGCACTAAGATGTGATTCCTTAGGATTAGCTTGATATCTTGCACACATGCATACAATGAACATTATATCTGGCCTACTAGCAGTGACATAAAGAAGAGAATCAATCATATCTCTATACTTCGTCACTTCTACAGGCTTACCTTCATCATCTTTTTCTAAGTAGCATGAAGTGCTCATAGGTGTAGCTATTTTCTTTGCATTTTCCATCACAAATCTTTTGAGTCATTGCCTGCAATATTTTGATTGATTGATGAATATTCCATCTTATGCTTGCTTGATTTGAAGTCCAAGGAAAAAATTAAGTTCTCCCATCATGGACATCTCAATTTCATTTTGCATTATGCTAGAAAATTCTTGACACAAAAAATCATAATATCATCTACATATATTTGTACTAGGAGAATATCATGATTCGTATTTTTAATGAATAGTGTAGTGTCAACTTTTCCTCTTGAAAAACCTTTTTCTAAAAGATATCTACTCAACCTTTCATAGCAAACTCTAGGAGCCTGTTTTAGCCCATAAAGAGCCTTTTTCAATTTGAAAACATAGTTGGGTAAATCATGACTTTCAAAACCAGGTGGCTGATCAACATACACTTCTTCTTGTATATAACTATTTAAAAATGCACTTTTCACATCCATTTGATAAAGTTTAAAATCCATGATAGATGCAAATGCAAGTAACATTCTAATAGCTTCTAATCTGGTCACAAGAGCATATGTTTCTTCATAATCTATTCCTTCTTCTTGATTATATCCCTTAGCTACTAATCTAGGCTTATTTCTTATTATGACACCTTTTTCATCAAGTTTATTCCTAAATGCCCATTTGGTGCCTATTATAGGATGATCACTAGGCCTAGACACAAGTTCCCAAACTTGATTTCTTTCAAAATAGTTTAACTCTTCTTGCATGGCTATGATCCAGTGTTCATCACTAATAGCTTCATCTATGTTTTTAGGTTCAACTTGTGAAACAAATGCCATATGGTTGCATGCATTTCTGAGAGAGTTTTGAGTTGTTACCCCTTTTGAGATGTCACATATGATATTGTCAAGTGGATGATGTCTTGAAGTTCTCCACTCTTTTAGAAGATCATTTGTCCTTGTTTGCTCTTGTTGTATAATCTTTTTCTCACTTTCTTCTTCTTTCTTTTGCTCCATTTCTTTGTCATTCATGTGAGTGTTTTCCAGAGCTTCTACAATATCATCAATAATATCCTCTCTTGGGCTAAAGAGGTTAGTCTCATCAAAAGCAACATGAATGGATTCTTTTATAGTCAAAGTTCTTTTATTGAACACTCTATATGCTTTACTATGCAATATGTAACCAAGAAATATTCCTTCATCAGATTTAGCATCAAATTTGCCTAGGTTATCCTTTCCATTATTTAGAACAAGACATTTACAACCAAAGATATGAAGGTGGGATATATTAGGCTTCCTTCCTTTGTATAATTCATAGGGGTTTTTCTTTAAAATTAATCTAATTAGGGCTCTATTCATTACATAACAAGCAGTACTTACTGCATCTGCCCAAAAATACTTAGGAAGGTTTAGTTCATTTACATGGTTCTTGCCATTTCTTCTAGAGAACGACTGTTTCTTTCAACTACTCCATTTTGCTGTGGAGTTCTTGGAGTAGAAAAGTTATGTTCAATACCATGTTCATCACAAAAAGGTTTCAAAAGATTCATTTTCAAACTCACCACCATGATCACTTCTTATGGATGCAATGTCAAGATTTTTCTCATTTTGAATAACCTTAGCAAGTTTTCTAAATGCTCGAAGTGCCTCACTTTTATAAGCTAGAAATAATGTCCATTTATACCTAGAATAATCATCCATAATCACTAATGCATAGTAATTCACTCCAAAACTCATAGTTCTAAAAGGACCAAAAAGATCCATATGTAATAGTTGCAAGGGTTTAGATGTTGAAACAATGTTCTTTGATTTAAAAGATACCCTTACTTGTTTACCCTTTTGACAAGCATCACAAAGTTTGTCTTTTTCAAATCTAAGTTTTGGTAGTCCAATTACTAACTCTTTCTTAACTAGCTTGTTTAAGTGATCCATGTGAATGTGTGCAATTCTTCTATGCCATAACCATGAATCATCTTCCTTACTCATGAGACATTAAATATTATTTGAAAGAATATCATCTAGGCTAATCATGTAGATGTTGTCTACCCTATGCCCAACAAACTTAATTCTTTTATCACTGATGCTTTCTATAACACAACAATTTTAATAAAAAATAACTCTATTTCCTTTATCACATAATTGGCTAATACTGAGTAAATTGGGCTTAAGGCCATCAATAAATAACACATTTTCTATGGAGGTAGAAAGAGTTTTAACAATTTTACTAACTCTGAGTATTTTTCCTTTATTGTTGTCTACATAGTTCACATGTCCATGCTTCTTAGGAGTTATTTGTGAGAATTTTGATACATCTCCTGTCATGTGCTTGGAGTATCCACTATCGAGATACCAATTTGAGCTTTTGATCTTTAGGCATACCTATATCACATGTTAAAATTTTTTATTTAGGTACCCAAATTTTCTTAGATCCTTGATTGTTAGACTTGGGCAACATCCCTTTTGGAACCCATATCATCTTTCCATTTGCATATCCATTCTTTCTAATAAAACATGTTGACGCACTATGCCCCTTCTAACCACAATAAAAACATATCATAAAAGGAAAGCTAGAGGTAGATGATAAAGAAAAGAAGTTTTTATAATACTTTTATTGTCCCTTAGGATTATATCCTAATCCAGCTTTATCAAACATGCATCTTTATTTTCCCAACAATATATCTAGATTATTTCTATCAAATGTGAACTTAGCAAGCATATTTTTTAGATTAATGATTTCTTTCTCAAAAAATGAGCATGAAATTGATGTGGTTATATTCTCAAATGATAGACATTTAGAGTAAGTGGAATTTGCATCTATTAATCCAAGAGTTTCATTTTCAATTTTCAGATTCTCTAATTTTTTGTTTAGCCTAGAAATCTCTTCTTCCAATGATGAAATAATTTTCTTAGAGGAAATAACAAGTTTAGTAAGTTTTAGAGATTCTTTATGCAAATCATTAAAAGCATCTTGTAATTCATCAAATGAAGGAGAGAGATCAGTATAGAAGTTACCTCTTTATCACTTTCGCTATCTATTGCCATGAGACTAAGGTTTGCAACTTCATTGTCGGAGTCATTGGATGATTCAGTGTCATTCTCCTCCCATGTTATATATGCTTTCTTGCCTTTCTTTTGTTTGTTTGGTTTCTTCCCAAATTTCTCTAATTTCTTAAAATAGAAAGGACACTCCATCTTCATATGGCCAGATTGACCACATTCATAACATTTTGGAATGGATGAAGCGTCTTCTCCTTTGTTGAAATTCTTCTTTGGTGTAAAGGGGAATTTTTTTTTACTTCCTTTCTTTCTAACGAATCTCCTAAATTTCTTCACAAGGAGACTAAGGTTTTCATCATTTGCTTCTACTCCTTACAAACTATTATTTTCATCTTCATCACTTCCTTCTTGCATAGAGGATGTGGCCTTTAGAGCTATTCCTTTATTCCTTTTGTCACTTTCCTCATATTGATTAAGCCTACTGAGTTCCAACTCATGCTCTTGAAGTTTCCCCAAAAAAGTAGTAAGAGACATAGTAGCCAAGTTCCTTGATTCTACTATTGCTATCACCTTTGGCTGCCATTGCCTGTTTAGACATATCAAAACTTTGTTAATTACATCTTCATTTGGGAATGTCTTTCCCAATGAAGCAAGGTGATTAACAATGTGTGTAAATCTCTTTTGCATGTCATGGATACTCTCATTTTGATTCATTCTAAATAGTTCACATTCATGTATAAGAGTGTTAATTCTAGCCCTTTTAACTTCACTAGTACCTTCATGAGTAACTTGTAAGATATCCCAGATTTCTTGGCCTGTTTTGCAGTTTGACACATGAAAAAATTCATGTCCTAAACCAAAGGTGATAATGTTTTTTGCTTTCAAATTATATTGAACCTTCTTTTTATCTTCATCAGTCTAATCATTCCTAGGCTTTTCAATGATTTTTCCATCAACTTGTTGTGTTGGAACAAAAGGACCATTTTCTATAGCATCCCAAACATCTAAATCTATGGCTTCAATAAATATTCTCATACGATTTTCTAATAAGAATACCCATCCCCATTAAAAACTGGTGGCCTATTTATGAAAGTTCCTTCTGACAAAAATAGGTTTGATGAGGCCATTATTTCTTGAAGCGGTTAAGCCTTTACAATAATTGGGCTCTGATACCACTTATTACCAAGTGGTCTCAAGAACTTAAGAGGGGATGAAGTAAGTTCTAAAGTTTTTCTTAAACCTTTTACAAAATCCCTTTCTTTTTAATCTTATTGAGAATAAATGATTAAATGATTGACTATTAAAAATAAATACTAGTTCTAATCTGCTCCAACAATGTATGAAATGAATTTAACTTACAATAAAGTAAATAGATAAGGGAAAAGAGAGTGCAAACTCAGATTTATCCTAGTTCGGTCACCTCGTGTGGCCTACATCCAGGCCCCAAGCAAATGCTTAGGATTTTTCACTATTCTCCAACCCTTCAAGGTGTTTCGAAACCTCTACAATACTATTGAGAATCCTCACTCTAGTGTTTGAGTCACTTTTAGAACAAAAGGGATACCTTACCCTTAAATGCTCTTGAGGGATACCTCTCCCTCTTACAAGTTTTCAGAATAAAGGAAAACAAAAAATTCACTCTCTGTTTAGAGTAGTTGTTACAAATTGAACACTAGAAAGTTTTCAAGGGATAAAGCTTTTTGGCCACAAAACTTGATAGACAAATCAATGGATAAGAAAGATGATTAAGAGCAATTAATACTTGGTTTTTCTAGTCTTAAAATCTGTCATTTAATAGGTATTTAGAGGCCATAGAATTGTGCTTGCCATTGTGAAATTTTATCCCAACAAACATAACTTTTCAAAACTAGTCGTTTTCTACGTTTAATTGTATTGTAACCGATTACAACCTTGAGCAATCAATTACATTGTGTAAAAGCACAGTTCTGGGAATAAGCAAGAACAGTGTAATCGATTACATTACCTAGTAATCGATTACTAGAAAGAGAAATTGTAAATTTTAGTTCAGAAACCCATTTGTAATTGATTACAAAACTATTGTAATCGATTACTAGAATGATAGTTTGCAAATTCACTATGAAAATTACTTGTAATTGATTACATAAACAATTGTAATCGATTACATGCGTTGAAAATGTTAAGATTCAAAGTAAAACATGTCTAAAACGAAGTTTAAGAATAGTTTGAATCTTAATCAAGATAGTGGCCGATTAGTTTACCAAAAGAAAAATTTTTAACATAAAAACTTAAGTCCTAAGAATCTAACTATGTAAACTGTGGACTTGTTCTTCTTCAAATAGGTTTGCATCATTTTTCTTGCAATAATTTGTTCTCTCTTGGCATCATCAAAACCTGCAATGTAAACAATCACATTCTCCCCCTTTTTGATGATGACAACTATCTTAGGTGAGGAGCAAAACAATCTATTATAAAAGAAAGAATAAGCACGTGCACTCTCCCTAAGAATAAACTTTCTATACTCCTCCTTAATCTATACCTATATCCTGACCAAGATATCTCTCCCCCTTTGGCATTAGCAAAAAGAAGGTAAACACAAAATAGTATCATGGCATTGCCACTAAACAACCAGCACAATCCCAGAAGAAAGGCAAATCATCAAAACTAGACAAGAAGCAAAAGCATAAGAGATAAATGTAAAAGAAAGGAGTAACGCAGAATGTAACACCCTAATAAATCCATATTACGCTTAAGTCGTATTACGGCATTTTATTAGTTGTTACTTATGCTCGTGGAAAACTAAAATTTACTTGAAATTAAATTACGCGGAAAATACGGTGAAATTTTTTTTTTTTTTGAAATACGTCGTCGCTTTTTAGAAAGTAAAGCCTTGCGCGAGAAGATAGCAACAAACGAGCGTATCGCAAAGATCTCGATATAAATGGAAGGAATAAGGGATATATCATAATATCATGCATTCAAATTATAACAACAACCATATAATTATAATTAGTCTCATAATATCCAACAAATACATAAAAAGGAACTCATGGTCATGCCATGGCCCCAAAATATTAAAGGTACACAAGTCTGACAAGGTCTAATACAAAATGAAATACAACAGATAAGGAGCACTGATGGGCTAGGCCCACGTAGACATATACTGGCTTCTCTGCCCTTTCCATGCCCTTCCATCGAATGGACTCAGGTTCTCGAGTACCTGGTCCCCCTCGCTCCTCGGCCTCGGGGAGCATGAGGAGTACGGATGATACGAGGGTGCCGGCTGTTCACCTCTACGCGACGAATGCGACGGCCAGGAGTATAACTGGCGACTGAAGAACGTCCCTTAGAGGGATCCTCCTCGGACGCGGTAGGATGATACTTGGGGAGCGGCGGCGAAGCGGCTGCGGCCCTAGGAGTAGCTGTCGAACTCACATCGATCACAGGGACCTCTGGCAGTGGCACGGGCTTGGCTACAGGTAGACCCGGAGACATTGGCTCCATCTCGATCTCTAGCAATGGCTCAGGCAGGAAATCCCAAGGACCCAGCGGCAGTCCAAGGTGCGCCGATGATATGTCTATAGGGGCAGGCGGGATCTCTGGCTCCTCGTGCTCAAAAACTTGACCCAGGTAGAAATACGTGTGGACTACTGTGGTGGTCGTGGCCACAATAGCGTGGGCGTCCTCATCATAGGCCCACTCATGGTGAGGAGGCTCCATGCTCCACTCCACGGGGTGTGCCATGAGTATCTGGTGACGAGACGGAAAAACAGCTAGGGTGAGAAATAAGATTTCTCAGTAGGACTCGACCCTGACATACAGGTGTCATCGTCATCGTCCCAGCCACTTCGGTTTTATAAATGAAAACTGTGAGCATTCAATAGGTTCAATTCTTAGGTTTTCGAAAATATCAATATCCGAAGTGGGTTCCATTTTAAGTACATATTTCTCATATGCTAATATCATGGTATACATAAGAACTTATATGACAGTTTGTATCATGCATGCACATCTTATGAGTTTCCTTCTTTACTTGGGTCGGACCGAGATCCCTTTCTTTTCTTAGCTTGACTTATCTTAAGTCCGTTTCTTTTCATCCACTAAACATAAGTGGTAATGAGCTCATACTAGTGGGCCGTCGCCAAAGATAAAATTTCGGTACTTACACTAGCTAGGTCATGCCATGCCTCATGTAAGCCCTATCCCCTATACTCACACTAGCTGGGTCATACCATGCCTCATGTGAGTCGTGGGTAAGGGGAACTTAAATTAGGTCACATTCCCTTTTGAAGGATCACACACTTTATTGAATCTCTTCTTATTAAAGCTTATGATGCAAAATATTTCTAAGTCCACAATTTCTACAAAATTTTGGCAGCATAACGGCTAGACCGAAGCTTCCCAAAATTTTGCCAAACAGAGAAACCAATATCACAGTATCATTAAGCATCATATCATATCATCATTATCATTATCATACCATCATTATCATTTCATCATCATCACATCATCATGCTTGCACATAAACATAGGTATATTCTCAAGCAAAGTTTTATGAGTTTAGCTTAGTAAATTGAGTGCAAGCTTTTAATTGAGGTTGCCTTTTGTGTGTCTTCTTTTATTAGTTGTAAGGCCAATTTTTGTCTAATGTCCTTTTTGATGCTTTTTAAGTTGAATTATGAAGGTTTTCTAATACTTAATATAAAGGTATTAATGTCTTAAAGCTTATTCTTCATTAACCTTTAACTTTTACCCTAACCAGTTTTTACTTTTATAGTGGGGTAGTAACTTCAAAAATTCACCATAATTTCATCTTTTACTATTTTATTTCAAATTTTGGTATGCTTACATTTATCTGAGTATATTTTTAAACAAAAGAAACCCCACTCAAAAATTCATTTTGTATCTTGAGTTATGCACATTTTATTCTGACTGTTCAGACTTGAAAGTTCATCTCAGGTCAATGACTTTTAAACATTACTGTGAACTCCTCACAAGGAATCTGACAAAACTGTTTTATGGGGATGTTCCTCTATGTCTTAGCTTTCTAACAAACTTAATTCCACTAAAAAATGTTCTGTATAGCTTGAGTTATGCACGTTTTATTACCTACTGCCCGGACAGAAACCCATCCAGGAACAGCAAATTTTGAAAACTCATATCTCTCTTGTTTTAAGGCCAAATCTCGCATATTTTATATGTATGAAAAGCTCTTTGAGTCTAATTTCACAAAAAATTGGTTTCATTGCATTTTGAGTTTTTTGGAGTGAGTTATACTGCACTCTTTACAGACTGCCAGAATTCCAGATTAACTCATTTTTAAGTTTTACATATCAAACTTGTGGAAATGTTGCTATACCACTTCAAATCACCATTTTTATGTTTTATCTCATCACCATATTCAAAGTTTTAGTCACTAAATCAATATTTTAAAATAAAATAGAGCAAGATACATAAAACCATCATGCCACATAATCTCATTTCAAAACAACACTTTCAACAAGATAAGCAAACTCATAGAGAAAAATATGGTCATGAGACCTTGAAGCAAGCTTTAAAACCACCTAACTATGAAGAGCTTAGGGGTTCTAAAACTTGAAAAGCACATGGAGAAGAAGGATAGAGTCACTACCAAATGAGTTTCTCTTGGAAGCTTGAAAGATAAAGTGGTTGGAGATGGCCTCCTTCCTCTTGAGCTAGCAAATGGGGCTAAATGAGTGTTTGTTTTGCTCTACCAAGGACCAAAGAATGTGATCCTTGATAAGTTAGTGAGGGTGGTGATAGAAGATGAGGGTGATGGTGGTGGAAAAGTGATGACTTAGAGTACGAAAAACAAGAAGAACAAGAAGGAGAGTAGGAAGAATAAAGAAAGGTTTAGAGAGAGGTGAGAGCTTTGTGTGTGTGTCTTTGTGAGAGGAGTGAAAAAATGAAATGAGAGGGGAGAGAAAGAAGGCTGATGGTGCAAAATGGGGGAGGAGATTGATATGATTTTTGCTTCTTACACAAGCTAGGGAGTGGGAAAAATCATAGGGCAAAAGAGAGTGTTGTATTTCCTTTGAGTCTTGGCACTTGGGTAAAGGCTTTGTAGTGTTTTTATCAAATGGTTAAAAACATAAGCTACCTTAGGATTGGCATTGGATGATTGTGATCACTCCAAGTGTCACAATCTTGATGGAGGAGAGTAGATCTTTTGTCTTGACTCAAGGGATCTACTAACATGGACTCTTGATCTAGTGGTGTATGATGAGAAGGCAATTGAATGGTTGGATATGGCTCTTACTTTGACCAAACTTTCAAACAATAATTAAAGGGAAGTTTCTACATCTTTATAATTGTTACAATTATCTAGATGTTAATTAATTTGATTGGTTCCATTATGCCATTAACACATTTTTATCGAAAAGGATTTTTCCTTGTTAATTATGTAAAGAAGATATGAGAGTAAATTTTTATGTGATTAGGATGTGATGCTTATGTGCTCTTAGTTAATTAGGTTGGATCACCTTGATTTTATGTTCTAAGTCATGAATTAATAAGGATTGGGCAATTAGGCTTTTAATTGTAACTTTTAATGCCTTATGTTTCAATTGTTGACTTGCCTTTAATTTACTAAGCCCTTGCTCTCGAGATTAGCTGATTAGTTCTCAATTAATCGCTAACCCCTCTAATTAGCCGGGAACACTGAGCTAATTAACTTAGGTGAAAATGGGGATGTTACACAGAATATATGTATAGATATACATAACCAATGGACGGAACAAAGGGCAATAGAAACAATGTAAAACCAAGTTCCAAGGTGCAAGATAAACTAAGCAATAGTTAGAGATCAAGTCAATAAAACATAAAGGATAAAAGTAAGTAGGTGTCAGTCAAAAGAAAGATAAATCGAAGCACATGCTAAGCCCCATCATCATCAGCAGCAGCATCCTTATCATCCACATCAATGGAGTTATCACAATATTCTAGATTTAAGCAAGGCATTGGGCAAACTGGAGGTGAAGCATGAGGGATGTATTCTGGGAGAACAGAGGATCAAGGAGGGGAAGGAGTCGGTTCTTGGTGCTCCTGCTACGGGTGAACCTTGGTAAGAACCCATTGACCCTATAGTGCCTTCTGGAAACCCGTTCATGCCAAGGTGGTGGCTCCAATGGCTTGAGTGCGCTTAGATGGCTCCACGATTTCACCATCAAGGGGCATGTTGAGGTGCTTAAGAATGCAGGTGATAAGGGAGGCATAAGGAAGAGCCTTACCTTTTTTCTTGGCCAAGGACATATAAAATCGCACAAAATTACTCCAATCAATACTGCGACTAGTCAAGAATGCCCACATAGCCACAATATCTCGTTCAGTTATTTGGGCAAGGTTATAAGGCCTAGGATATAGAGAACGAACATAGATATAAGCAGTAAATGATTGTCCAAACCCAGAGCCCCAGCAAGTAAATGACCGGAAAGATTTGCACCCTCATGGCAAATCATTTTCTTAGCATCCTCAGCACTAAAATCAAGTTTCCAAATATCAGGAACAAATCCAAGACATGCGGCACCCTCAGAAATTAATCCAGTCAGATGAAAAAGAATAGACCAGCATCAATAGATATTTGAATTTTCTTGACTTCAGATACTATGCATTGATCTTGAATTTCTGAATTGGAGTAAAACATCCTAACTAAATCAGGATAAATTTAAATTTGCTTCCTTAAACTCATAAACTTGACCAATCCCAGTGATTTGAATGTAGCATAACAGTCGAAATTTTCTCCTTCAAAGAAACTCAAATGTAAAAACTTAGGCTTAATAAGTTCTCTAAGTCGCTACACAGAATTGCCAGAATTTCAGCATTTCCAGATTTCACTTTCTTAACTTGTTTTATAAAAACATAAAGATTCCTCTTCAAGTGGCCATTTTTATCTTTCATTTTTATTTCACATCTTGAGGTTTCAGTGATAAAATAGTATTTAAAGCTTAAATAAAGTTTGATTCGTAAAAGTGTGGTCATGAAGGAAATACTTTAACACCAAGAAAAACTTCGTAGAAAAGGATTGCGGGCATGAGACCTAAGGCCAAGTGCTTGAACCACCTAGTTATCAGAAGCTTAAGAGTTCTAGTGCTTGAAAACATACAAAGAAGAAGAGATAGAGCCACTACCATAAGAAGCTTTTTAAAGTGTTGAAGAGTAGAAAGGTTGGATGTGGCTTACCTTCCTTAGAGCTTCAAAATGGAGCTAAATGTGTATTTAAATATGTTCGTCAAAGACCAAAGAGGGTGCTGTAGGACAGTGGTGGGAAATGAAGTAGATTAGAGTAGGAAAGTAAGAAGGAGGACAAGAAGAATAGGAAGAATAAGGAGAAGATAGTATAGATCTTAGAGAGAAGTAAGAGCTTTTGTGTTTTAGTGAGAAAGTGGAAGTTGCATAATGAGAGTGGGAGGGGGATTGATGCATTTTTTTTGCTTCTTTCACTTAGGAATAGGCTTAGTGACTATGGAGTAAAAGATTGGTTGTTTCACTCTTGAGTCTTGGTGCATATTTTAAACCCCTTTGTGTTTTCTAAGGTGGTTAATGGCTAACTCTATTCCATTAATGAGTTGATCCACTTTGATGGTTTATGCCAAATCAAATGTGATCTATGTGTAGGATTATGCCAATTTTGGTTAATTAATATATAAGTTAATTAACCACATGAAGCCTTGATCTAATGGTGAAAGATTAAGAAGCAAATGAATGGTGGATGATGGGCTAAGGGGCAGTCAAATTTTTTCCTCTTAATTAAGGCGGAGACTTTTTAATTTTCATTGTTATTAGAATTATCTTGGTGCTCATCAATTAGATTATTTTGATTGCTCTTTAAACAATTTTGATTAATTACACCTTTAAGACCTTTTTCTTTAAAAAGAATTATTCTCATTAATTATATATTTAGGGTGTAAGGATTAATTAGTCACACTTGATTAAGGTAGAACATTGGTCAAGTGCTTTATTTGCTTTCTTTACTTGACACACCTAAGCATTACATATCACCGTCCCTAGGGTTTCTGCATGTATATGTCTTTGTCTTTAACCTTTATTGTCCCTGGGTAACCTAATCTAGGAGTGAGTTTAACTCGTGACTATTGTCATATGGTACTGACTTACAAGGGGACACATGCCTCTAAATTGGAGGGACTTAGCTGGCCAACTACTTCTAATATAGAGGGACCCAATAATTTTAGCTACCTCCATCGAGAGGGACCCAATATGCACTGCCTTCGAGTGAAGGGACCTACATTTTATCTTTTAACTGACTTCACATGGAGAGACCCAAATAACTGCCTCCAAATGGAGGGACTTCATATATATAATTTCTATATTCATATGCAACTATGCATGCTTTCATAAGGATAATCATAACCACATCATCTTAAAATGCTCATATGTATTTTCTCTCAAACATTTTTGCATGTAAAAGTTTTCCGTATTCATAATTATGTAGATATTCATATCATAAATTCTTATAACATAAACTCTCATAACTCATGTAATCATGGTCAATTCAACTTAGATGACATAGGAAATTGTATGCACAACATTTCATGTACATAAGTTTTGCGAGAATTTCAGCAATATAACTAATCAAGTCCGTTTTCCCATGAATAATGTCATCTTTAACAGTAATCAGCCATAGCAGTAGAACCAAAATAATCCACATATCATCATCTCAATAGTACAAGAAAGAGTTTGCACATATAAACTCAATAACTTGGCAAGTTATAGTTTAAGTGTTTGAAATCTTGAAGAGTTGGCTATCCTACCCTTTCTCCCTGTTTCTGCCCTAATTTGTAAATTATGCGATAAGTTTATCTTAGCTTGTTTAAACCTGAAATTTGAGTATGTTATAACATTTTGTGTCTATTTTTAGCTATCCTTGGTCCCATTAAGTTTTAATGAGTATAGCTTAGGTTATCAAAAGTTAACTTAGGTCTGCCTTGTGCTAGGCAAAATTAGGGTTTAAAATGTAAAAATTCGCCAAAAATAGAAATCTTATTGGATTTGAGTGAATTATATATCATTGTAAAGCTAATAGAATCATATTTCATTTTAATAAGTTTCATTTCATTTAATGACCAGAGCTCAAGTTATAAGCTCGCAAAGTTGGTGAAATTGGTCTACCCTGTCTTTGTTCAGTCTACCCTGTCTTTACTCAGTCAAGATATGGGGCAACTTTGATGAATTACTAGGAGTAACAGAGATCGAATTTGAGTCTAAAATTTTTACGGCATGTTGATCTATGTGTAAGATTTCTAACAAAATTAGTTTCACTCTAATTGAAGCTGTACAGGGCGAGATATGCCCTACACAACCCACTCTAGTTGGGTTTAAAGGTAGAAATCTAGGATAAACTTCAAAAACTCATATCTCACTCAATACTAATCCAATGGCCATATAATTTCTATTGTTGGAAAGCTCTAAATGTCTAGTTTCATTTATAATTAGTTTCATTAAATTATGATGGCTATGTGTGAAGCTATACACTTTACAAATACGGACAGCATAGAGTTTCTATTTTTCTAGCAAGCCTATTTTTGTTCTTCTTTGAGTTTTTGCCCAATTAACCATCCTAAACCAAGAACACCTATTTTTAATCACTTGAAACATGTCATAAGATCATAACATCAAAACAAGAAGGAATAGCTCAGATCTAATTAGCTACACATCATCAAAATCAAGTAAAGAGTAAGAATCCAACCTCAATTAGAATAAATAACTAGCTAGAGTTAGGTTTCTTGATGGAGGGAATGGCTAGGGCTTGGAGATGGGATGAAGGTGAGCTAAATGAAAGAAGAGAAGATGGGGAAAGAATGCTGAAGGTTGGTCAACCAAAATGAAAGATTTAGGAGGAAATAATGAAAATTTAAAAGGCTTGATAGTTAGGATTGTGGCTCATAATTGTTTGTTGCATTTGGATAGTTGAGATTCAACCAACAATGCTCTCTATGGCTGTTATGGCACCATTTGGGTTAGGGTGGTAGCTGAATTTTAGCCACCCAATCTAGGGTTTTATCAGTATAAAATCCTACTGATTCGGTTCCGGTAGTTTAAAATACCGAATTTTGACCAATTACCTTTGAATTGGCAAAACGATTCTAAATAACTTTCTAAGGTTTTATCTACATGTCAACTCTTAATCTCCCTAATTAACTCCTAATTAACCCTTGATTTATTTCTAATTAATCTTTAATTACTCTTACATAACCATTAAAACCGAATAAATTGATAAACGGCAAGGCTAAACGGTTTAAAAATTTTGGGATGTTACAAAGTGAAAATAAGAATTTAATGCATATGCACTTGACTTTTTATTCTTTTGACTCATATCATAATTTACCATACTTGGTCCCCTAGGAGTTTTAGATCATATAACTTCTGGATAATAGTCTGCTTCTCAGAATCAAGCTCGTTCTTATATAGGATAACCGGGTTTACTTTCCCTGACCTTCCCACCGATCTATTCCCCTTAATTTTATTCCGAGGTTGGCCCAAGTGATATGAAATCCTTATGTTTCTCATGAGCAATCAAAATTGGGAGACAAAAATCAATATTCGTCATTTATATATCTTTTATCAAAAATTTAGTAGCATAGTGGCTTAAAATAAGGTTCCCAAAAATACAACAAAGACATTTCCAACTAGCCAATCAAGACACCAGAATTAGCATAATCATATATTAACATTTCAACAACTTAATGGAGAATTTCATCAACAAATATCAATCATTGGCCACTTGTGGCCTAAGAGCTATCAACTACTTGAAATTGATAGTTGCACTCCAAATTCCTAAATTTGTCCTATTTTATAAATTGTGCCATAATTTCATTTCAACTCATTTAAATCTGAAAATTTAATATGTTGTTGTGGCATTATTTATCTATTTTTATTTCCCTTTGGTCCCATTAAGTTTTGATGAATATAAATTGAATTATTACAATTTTTCTCAAGACTGCCATGTTATTGGATAGATTTGAGTATCTAAATGTAAAAATTCACTAAAAATATAATCTTCATAAATTTTATCCAAAATCTGTATCTAAGTGAAGCAAATTATTTCCCACAAGTTTCATTTGGTATGAGTAAGTAAAGCCTAAGTTATAAGTTCTCAAATTGGGCTAAAGTGGACTACCCTATTCCAATTTGGACAAGACATAGGGTAACTTTGAAAAATTTTCTGGGAGCAATGTACTTAAGATGTAAATCTAAAATTTTATGGCATGCATATCTATGTGTTAGCTTTCTAAAAAAATCAGTTGCACTAAATTTGAAGTTGTATATGGCAAGTTATGCCCTTCATAATCTATATTGGTCAGAGTAGTGCATAGAATTCAAGAGGTTGCTTCAAAAATTCATAACTTTCTCATTTCAGGTCTAATAGACTTATAATTTATATGATTGGAAAGCTCTGGATTTCTAATTTCATGTAAAAATAGTTTTATTAAATTTTGACCTCTTTAGTTCAAAATGCACTATTCATCGTATGGATAGGTCCCAGGGTTTCAATTTCTAGCAATTCTATTTGAGTTCTTGCTTAAGTTTTTGGTCAAGTTTCCAACCCAAACCAAGAATTTCCATGTTAAATCAATTGAAACAAATCATATAATCATCATAAAACATCATATCAAAAAGGAATAAGGAAACCCTAACCCACCACATAATCTTAATAACCAAAAAAAATTCAAAAATTCTACCTCAAAGATTGAGTTGTAACTAAAAGAAGCAAGTTTGGGGGTGAAGGTTTGGAAGTCGGATGAAGGATAAAGGATGATGAGATGAGATAAAGAAGAAAAATGAGAGAGATGGTGTAACATCCACGAGTTCCGACTTCTAACCCCAGAATTGATGTTCAAGATTAACTAAAATAGACGCAATGTCCAACCTCCGAGTTTATATGCAAGTTCAATGAGAATGAACATGAGTTCCGACATCAGAATTGATTTCCAGTATATATACGAGTTCCGATCTCCGAAACTACTTCCAAGAGCTTTTCGTTTCTATTGATGTTCCCGAATTTGTGCTTAGGACCAACTTCTGAGATTGAATTGAGCTCCAGTATTATATAAGTTCCAACTTCTCTGTTTTGAATGTTTTGATTTCTGACTTCCGGGGTTGTGAATCGATCACCGAGATTAATTATTGGACCGAGTTTCGGAATTGTATGTATAAGAGTTTTATAGGCTAGTTATCGACCTCCGAGATGTGGGTATGAAGATTTATGTTCTGGTACTAACTTCCGAGTTTATGATAATATCCTCGACTTCCGAGTTTAAATATTTTTGGTTTCATCTTCTTGCCCTTGACCTTCGATCTTAAGGTGATTGTATGCTGTGTGATTTTCGACCTCCAACCTTATTCTTTGTTTCCAAGTTTCGAATATGACAGACAAGACTCTCGATCTCTGATTTCATCTCTAAGTTCCAAATAGATTTTTACGAGTTACGACTTTAAGTAGAATCGAGATGAGTTTCGATTTCAGATACAATGGAAGCGAGTTCCACTTTTAGTCGACGTGGAGAATAATTTAGTCATAAAAGAGGGAGACATGGCTAAACTTCACTCACAAGAATTCAACCAATCAACACTCACAATTCCAACTACCCTCTTTATGTTTAAATCAGATTTTCTTTCCCATTTCATGCTGATTACGCCTCCCTCTTCCATTCCAACCTTCTTCATTTTTCTCCCTTTTCCTTTCACTTTAGTCCAACAACCTTTAAGTCTTGACAAGGTTCCATCAAATCCAAACTCCAAGACCTAGCAAAATCACATACGAAGAGGTAGGATTCAATCTCTATTCTTAATTTGTCTAAACTGTGGTTGTATGGAATCTCACTTTTCTTCATGTATTTGATGATATATTGGATATATATGATGGATTATGATTGGATTCATATGAAACCTTGAGATGGAATTAAGGTTAGAAGAAGAAAACTAGGAGAAGTAGGGGATTGGGATGCTGTCTAAGTGAGAAGCCCCACGACAGTCCATATGGCGGAGTGTACGGCTCTGCCTATAGCCGTTCAAATTCAATGGAACCATTTTTATTTGAAACTAGACATTCAGGGCTTTCCATACATATATCATATAAGGCCATTGGATTTATACTAAGAGATATATAAATTTTGGAAGTTTAACCTAGATTTTAGAGATTGATATTGGACAGACTAGGTTGTTCAGGGCATAACTTGCTCTATACAACTCCAAATTGAGTGAAACCTACTTTGTTAGAAAGCTTACGCATAGGAGAACATTCCATAAGAATTTTCGAGTTTGTTGTGGTCCCATTTGCTCCCAGTGGTTCAAAGAAATTGCTCTATGTCCAAACCAGACCAAAATAGGACAGTTCAAGAAGGTCAAATTTCAGGACTTACAACTCGAGCTCTACTAAAGCAAATGAAATGGAACTTAAAATGAACGCTTGTCCTGTTAGCTTTAATATGATACCACTTTCATATGATTTGAGCTGGTTTTCGATTTTTAGCGGATTTTTACTCTTAAGTGTGTAATTCTGGCTAGCTGCAGGGCAAGCCGGGATAAAACTTAAATATCTTGAGCTATACAAATCAAAATGAGATGAGACTAAAGGGGTTGGAAAATAGACACATAACACTCTAACATATTCAAAATTTAGGTCTAGATGAGTTAAATAGAGGGTGTGGCCTGATTAACAAAAATCGGGCTGAGTGAAAGTGTTAAGATGGCACACTAAGCTTTTAAAGGCACCTCATGCTCCTGTGTAATTGATATTGAATTGTGAATAATTGATGTTGAATTATGAATGATGTGTTGTGACTTTTCCATAAAAATTGGTTGTTTGAGTACTGATACTATTCATGGGGAAGCAGATATATTCCATTATGCTGCCAAATTTTCGGTAGAATTGTAAGAAGATTATGAGCAATTATGTATTAAGAATATGTATGTGGAAATTCTATATGCAAGAATGACTTAAGTATGATATGAATATATTGAATGTGGATCCCTTCACCTGAAGGTAGTTACAAGATCCCTCCTTGTGAAGGCAATTAAATAAGATAAGATGTGGATCCCTTCACCAGGAGGCAATTGCACTTTGAATCCCTCCCTGTGAAGGCAACTAAAATTATGAGATCTCTCTACCTTGGAGGCATATGGTCAGATGAGATCCCTCTACATTGAAGGCACGTGGTCAGCTCAGATCCCTCTATTGAGGCACGTGACCAGAAGAGATCCCTTCAATTTAGAGGCACGTGACCAAAATGAGATCCCTCCAAGGCTAGAGGCATGTAGGTCCCCTTGTGGAACAGTCTGTGTGACAACGGTCACGAGTTGAGCTGAGGAGCTCACTCCTAGATCAGACTACCTAAGGGCAGTAAAGACTAAAGATCCTATGATGAAAGATATGATGATGAATCCATATTTCTAAGGAACGTGACATGGCGATCACGCTCTAATGGAGTATGACATGGCGATCGTACTCTGGAATATGTGTAACGATAAAAGAAAGTAAACTAAGGGTATGATCCTTCACAAGGGAAGGTGACCCAAAGTAAGCTCCCCTCGCGCACAACTCACATGTGACATGGCATGACCCAGCTAGCATGAGTATAGGGGATAGGACTTACATGAGGCATGACATGACCCAACTAGTGTAAGTACCGATAAGTCATGGAGGCAACGAATTAAGAGAAACTTATAGCACAGACATACATGTTTTATGCAATCATAATTATATCTATGCTCACTATTATTATATTTCATATTTTATTGAGGCTGAGCTTGTTCTATCTATTTATGCAGTGATTTTATTCTAGATATGAAATATTGCCAACATGACTTAAGTGCATAGGATAAAATGAATTCTGCTTCGGACTATATGTTTTCAAACTATAAAACCGAACAGCTCGTATGATGTGTTCATTTTTTTCACAATAAACCTAAGCAGCTGGAAATAATGACAATGACATGGTATGAAGTTTCTTAAATGAATCCTATTAAGAATTTATAATTCTCACTTCTATGTTTACTTTCGTGTTATCTCCAGATAGTTCAAAAGTTCCAAAAAAGGCCCTCTGAGGCGGAGGTGGCTGAAGGTTGCTGCCAGACAAGGTCCGATTAAGTGACAGTAACAACTCGTAGGTGAGATATTATGACTTAAACATAGTACTGCACTTGAAAGGATGTTACAGATGGAGGTCGGGTTTGGGGTCGAAAATTGTAAAGAGAAAATGGAAAAATAGTTAGGTGTTGAGTCATAAAGGTGAGGATGACTAATCGGCATTTTTATTGGTGGATTTTTTACTAGTCTTGAATTTCATTTAGCTTCCTTTTTGTGTGGTTGAGAGGGCACTAGCCTAAGGGGATGTGTGGCTAAATTTTGGCCACTTAATTTAGGGTTTAAAGTGAGATCCTATAATATAAGTTTCTATTGACTTGGTTCTTGTGTTACACAACACCAAAATCAAACCGATTCCTCTTAAATTGGCAAGACATTACTAATGGTCTCTATAAAATTCTCTACATTGCGAAGCTAAATATTCTAAACCCTAACATTCACAATTCAATCATAATTAAGTGTATCTCTCTAATGTAACGAAATAAATTAATTAACAACGCTAATTGAATGCACCATGCTTTAGGACATCATAACAATGACACTGTTTGCGGTACTCGAGGGCATCTTATTGAGAATATATAATTCCCACCCTTATGTTTGATCTGTATCATCTCTAGATAGCTCGGAAGATATTAAAGATGGTCGTTTTGGACGAAGTTGATTGAGATGTGAAGATGGTTGAAAATTGCTGTCTGACAAGGTCTATTTATATATTAGTAACAACTCTTGAGTATAATACTATAACTTAAGCATAGTATTGTACTTATAACGATATTGCACTACCCACATGAGTATATTCTTCTTATACAACCCTTATGGAGTATTTAATTATTTGACGAAAGATTTAGTTTTGAATGAGTATCTATTTATGGAAAAAATTGGAAGGGCACAAATTTGATAAACTATTATTTTTACAAATTACCTTTAACGATTATACGATTGTTAAGTAACTAACCTTTTATTTTAAAAGCTTGAGTCTATTCATTTTTTCTTCCTGTCCATTTTGTTTATATACCTCACTAAGTGTGTGATTCACTTTCTGATATATTCACATCTTTGTAGGTTGTCCGTTGGACTTAGTTGTGACTTGTTCAATTGACTAATATTGCTAGTATACCTCCACCATGGTTTAGGTGGATACTCTCACTTCTAGTTCTAGAATCTATAGCTATAAGGTTATATATTGACTCATTTAATTATTTGAGATAAATTTGAGATCTAAGTATCTAACAATGACAATGAGTTTGAGATTAAGAAATAGTTATGTTTTTACAAGGAATGTTGATATTTAGGAAACAATTTATCTTGTTAGACTACCCAAACTATATTGGATTTTATATAAGTTGTGCTCTAGTCATAGATCCTAAAGTGGGTTGTGACAATACCAAAGATGTGTGGCTGTATATGTGGTTTATCTCAATCTCACCTACAGATTTAGATTGAATTGTTCTGATTTTCAAGGTGCATCATGCACCAAACTTATCAAGCCACACTAAAGATATGGCAGTGACTAACATGCTCTTCAAAATTCAAAGCACATGATACATTTTACAATCTAACAGTGTATATGTGATGGTGTATTGATACATTAATTACTTATGATTAGTTATAGTAATTTTCTAATTTTAGTTAAATTTTAAAAAATATGGTTAAATATATTTTTAAAAAAATCAAATTTTATTTGTGTGATTTTAGAATTGTTGAGAATAGCCAAAAAAAATTTTTGAGTTTAATTTTAAAATAATTTTGTTTAATTTTGGGATCATGTAGTTAGATTAAAAAAATATTTTATGATACTTTAAAATTGTTGAGAATATCTCAAAAATTTTTGTTTAATTCAGGATTATATAGAAAAATTTTAATTATTTTAAATATATTTAATCACACTTGTCAAAATTTAGCAAAAATTAGAAAATTAGTATAATATATTATAGATAATCAATGTATTAATATATTATTAAATCCACATTGCCAAATTATCAGGTGTATGATACACTTTTAACCCCAGTATGTACAGTAGCACTCGCCGAAAGTTATATCAAAAATATAGTTCACTTTTAACACTGTTCTCATTACCAGCTTTAATTATGAAAAAAAGTCAAATTGGGTGACAGCAAGCAAACGTCGTATGGAGCAGCAAAAGCGAAAGTCTTATCAAATTGTCTTTAAAGAAAAGAAAAGAAAAGAAAAGCATTAAAGCATAGTTGTTAAACCCGTGATCCCCTCGACTTAGATGCTGAATTATTGGGTTATTGATTTAATCAGTGAATTATTGGTTAAATTGTTTGAATTAAATATAAACAAAAAATATAAATATATATTTAAATTTAATTAAATATAATTAGATGATATAAATTTTTTTAAATCAATTAGATTTAATTAATATTTTTTTAAAAATCCTTAAAAAAAGAGATTTTAAAACACTTCAGTCTAAAAATAATCCAATCTAATAATCCTCCCTCATAGAATGGTAAAGAAAGAGAAAACGCTTCTTTTTTCAAAGCCAAAGTCAACAGCAGCAGGTGGATGATGCAGTCTCGAGAAAGAAAGAGTCAGCAGCTACAATTATGCAAGTAGAGCCGTCAAAGTTGGTCGTAACCTATAAACTAGTCTAACTTAATCCACTAAAATAATGGATTGAGTTAGCAAAAATTTATCTCACATAAAAGTGGGTCAATTTGACCCAATTCGTATAACTTGTGGGTTAAATGGGTTCGGAATAGGTAGGAAGTAAGTTGGCCGATTTTTTTTTCTTTTTTCTTTTTTTTTACAATTTTTCTAAAAAATGTTAGCACTAGTAAGAAGTTATGGGTAACACTAACAAGTAATAACTATACTCTGTGATGTATAATATATAATATCTTATGAGGTTACTTAATTGTTATATTTGATTAATCATAAACACTGCCTGATAGGATTATAGGTTATTAATTATTACTACCTTGGTAAACCTTTACTTGCTGTGTTGAATTCTATATGTTGTTCTCTTTATTTTGCATAATTTCTTTTGATTTTTGTATAGCCAAAGTTTCTAATATTAGTGTATATATAATTCGTTTAATTTTTTAACTTTTTTTGGGTATTTTTTAATTAATTTTAATATTTTTTTCTAATTTTTTAAATTTTTATTATTTTTTGGTGAACCAACCCGTTTAACCCACTAGCTGAGGTGAGTTGAGTTAGGTTGATATTTTTATGGCTCATTAAAAAAGTGAATCAACTCATATAATTAGTCTCAACCTATAATCTATGATGTACCAACTTGTATGAGGCGAGTTGGCCCACTTTGATAGCTTTATATTCAATCAATACAAGGAAGTACCTAGCTCATCGGGATAGGTCTTTCACATTCTCTAACCTTACGACTTCAAATCAAATTTAAAAAAAAAAAAAAAAAAACCTCTTTCTTCCTAATCCCCTGTACTACCACCCTCTCTCTAACTTTTTCTCTTCTTTCCTTCTTTACGAGGGATTGATGATTTGGCGGTGCAAAAATAAACAACACGCAGGGAGTTGTGGCAGGAAGCGATGGTGTTGACACTAAGCGCGATTGGGCAACGACGATCTCATGGGGTGACTCAATCTTGCAGGGCGGTCATGGATCAAGCTCAGAGTAGCAGGTGGTACGATAGTTGGGTTGTTGCCGGAGTTGAAACGGTGCTGCAAATGGTGTTAGATCATGATTTTTGGCAATGGAGGTTTGATGGTTGAAGGTTGATGCTAGGTTTGGGCGATTGTTAGCGGTAGTGATGGTGGATTGGTAATATTTCTTCATTTAGGTTACAAAAAAAAAAGAAGCATGACCAAGTCTAGTTTAACCAACCGATTGAGTCGAACCAGGTCACTCTAGTTCTATTGCATGTCTGATCCTCAGAGTAATTTGGACTGACTAGTTGATTGATTCATCAATTTACTAGTTCGACCGGTTGGCTCGATCTAAGTTTCACAACTATGCATTAAAGGGAACATTATAGAAAAAAGAAAAGTATTTTAAATTTGATTTTTATAAATTTTTTCTTTTTAAATATTTAAATAAGCCCTTGATGATATATTATCATGTCATTGGTTCCTACAGACCGTCTAAAGTCGCAGCGGGAGCAAAGTCTCTTATCAACATTCATTTTCTAAGTAAATATTTTTTCAATCATAACTAGTGATGTTTGAAATCGATTTAAATTAAATTAAAATTAAAAGTTAATTTTATAAATATCGATTAATTTGATTCAATTTTTTATTTTAATTTCTAAAATCAAACCAAATTAAATTGAACATATATATATATATATATATATATCTATATCGGTAGGTAAATTTTATAGTATTTTAATATGAAAATTATTTAAATATTCTTATTATATCTTAATTTAATATTTTAAATTTATAACTATCTATTAATTATTTTAAAACTCAACATGATTTTTGTTTAAATATGTTTTGCTTATTTTATTAATATCAGATATTGGTATAACTTTTAATAATTAATTTAAATTTCATAATCGTATGATTTTATAAAAATATTAGTAAGTAATCTAATTTAATAAATTTAAGAGTTACTTTCTTATTATTTTATAAAAAATTAAAAAAAAACTGAAACAATTCAAATCGATTTAAATCAATTTGGTTTGTTCAATATTCAAATATAATCAAATCAGACGAAAACAAACTAAAATAAAATTTATTATTTGAATTAGTTAAATTTTTGTAAGAATATCAAATCAAATCAAACTGTAAATACCATAATCCTTATATTTTAAATTTTATATTAATTTGATTTTTAAAAAAAATTGATATTAATTTAGTCATAATATTTTAAATTTTGATATTAATTTTATTTTTTGTTAAATTATCAATCACTTCTATTATTGTTTGTTTTTCTTAATTGATGAAAGTAGATAATTTTTAAGTCATTAACTTAAAATTAAAAATATATATTTGGATTGATTGGCCAACCAAGTGTAACAAGTGTATCAAGAATTGCCAGTTAAGTTGAAGTTCCATGAAATTATCTAATCTAAACAATCAAGAAAGGTAAATAAGTAATGTGACTAAGAACAAATATATCAATTATGATAAATAGTAATACAAATTACTCATAATTTATAGAAAGATAAAATTAAAGTCAATTTTAAAACTAAATTAATATTAATTTTTTTTAAAGATTAAACTAATGTTAATTTTAAAACATTAAGATGAAAAAACATATGAGAGAGAGAGAGAGAGAGAGAGAGAGAGAGAGAGAGAGAGATGATTAATAGTAAAAGTACATAATAGGTTAAACCATAGACACACAGGGAGGAGGGACCACATATTGAATAAAGAAGTTCGTAGCAGGTTAGGTTTCTTGGATGGGTTAGGCTCCTGTGATGGTTATTTTGTCTCTCGATGGCTTCTTGCTTTCGTCTTTGTTGTGTTTGGTATTTTGTTGTACATGCTACTTCTCGAAGAGAGTTTTGAGCTCTTTTAAATATCAAAAAAAGAATATAGGAGTGTTTGTTAGAGGGAAATATTTTAATATTTTTGAAAATATGAAAATATTTTTGTGAATATGAAAATATTATTTTATTTGGTAAAAAATTTATAAAAATATTTTTGATAATATTATATTTTTAGAATTGATTTTGCGTAAAGATTTCTGCTAAAAAATTTCTATCTCACATATAAGATTACAATATTTTCAACGGATGGAAATATTTTTTTTATAAAAAGATCAAATTATCTCTATTATCATTTATTACCACCTACCATCGCCCTCCTTCACTGTTACCCTCCACCGTTGCCGGGCCGTCTCCAAGCCACCACCAAACCAATGCCGGTTGCCATCCTATGTTACTGGACTACTGTCGAATCACAGTTAGCCGCAGCTCTTCACCAAAGATATTTTTGAAAATGTATAAAATATTATGGAGAATTCAATCTATCTATCAAATGCTCTAAAAAACATATGTTGTGAAAATTATTTTAAAAAATAATATTCTTAAAAATCTTATACTCAAGAATAAAAATTCAAATTTCCTAACAAACGCTGATAAAATAGGTTAAATTTTGGTACTATATGAGGGCAAATTCTTACATCTTCCTCGAGAAAGATAAAAAAAGTGGTTAGGCTGAGACTGTTTTTGCACGACACCCAGCATTGGACATTGGATTTTCATCTTTCGATCGGAAAAACTTTTAATTATAGATAAATTTATTTTTCAATCCAATGACATAAATGGACTCGGTGAGGATATAGAAATATGATATATTTAGTTTAATTTCTGGAAGAATTATTTTTAAAAGAATTAAGTTGATTAAAATTTTTTTGAAGAAATTATTTTTAATAGAATTAATTTATATTTAATTTAAGTAGGTCAAAAACATGTTTAAGAAAATAAATTTTATTTGGATAGGATAAAATAAAATTATTTTTAATTATTAATATAAAAATAACAATAAAATTTCATCTCAAAAATATTTTTTATAAAATAAAAAATAATTTTAAAAATATATCTCCCAGAAATACATTCTATTACTTAAATAATATTTTTAACTGTAAGAGAAAGAAACTAAATCTGTACAATCTAATTTTCATTCTACTTTTGGGTTTGCATGACACAGATGGTGGAAGCCATATGTGAAGAAAATTTTTTGTCCTCCATCTCCAGAGGACCGTGTCAGAGCACTAGCTAATGGCAGCGACAGAGCCAGTTTGGGTTGCTTGTATCTATTAAAAGGTCTTTTATAGGAAAAAATAATTTTATACAGTAAATAATAGTATTTAATTTAATTTTTTACTTTTTAAAATACCTTTTAAAATTTTAAAAGATTTTTTGGGTGAATTATCTTTGAAATTACTTTTTATTCTAGAAAAAGATCTTTTGAAAAAAAATTTTACTATTACTCTCATATCAACAACTAAAAGTAATTTTACTTTATCCTATCCAAATAAAATTCATTCTCCTAAACTTACTTTTGACATATTCAAACCAAACTAAAATTATTTTTTTAAAAGTAATTCCTCTAAAAAATTTTCTTTTAAAAGACCTTCTCTCAAAAATTAAATCAAACGGACTCAAAAACTTCTGTGTTTACGATTGATTAAAAAAGTTTTAATATATATATATATATATATTCAATTATAATAAGTTAAAATCATAGTGATTAAAAAATTAATTTAATCTATATAGAATTGTCTTAATTTTGTTTAATATCAAATTTTTATATTCGAATTATAATAAAAGAAATATTATTTTCAATTCTTTAACTAGCAAATTCAAATACACCTGATTACTTTTGTACGCAATCTACTTATAATTTAAAATTTATAAATCCAACAATGATAAGGAGAGGTCATTGTGAAAATATTAAACTAATTAGAACTGCTTTAGAGGTGTGTTGTCAAGCATGAAGGACTGTAAATGTTTAGAGAAATGTTTAATATCAAATGTTTAGATTTTTTTGGTGCTAAATGTTTAGATTTACGTCACAATAAAAAGATATTCTTTTCAATTCCTTAACTCTCAAAATCAAATATAATAATGTTAAGTAAACATATATTTCATGGGCACCATGAAAATTATTGAATCGGATATGGACTTTATTTAGATTGGATTTATACCCTATCAAATAATGAATGAAATATGAATCAATATGATATTCCAGAAAAAATATATTCACCTATTATTACTCAATTAAACATCCATGATTACTTAATTCACTATCTTAGTATAATATAAAATTTATAAATTCAACAATTATTAAAAAAAGTCACCGTCAAAATATTAAACTAATTAGGATTGCTGTAAAGGTGGAAGTCAAAGATGATGGGCTATAAATGTTTAATATCAAACGATTAGATTCAAATACAAATAAACAGGAAATATTTTTTATACTACTTGAAATGATAGACACTTATAGATATTCTTTAATTTTAAAGTTGAAAGAGTAAAAAAAATGTAATGTGATAATGACAAAATTGTGGATTCTCACTTTTTTATGTGTAGATTTTTCTAAAATTAGATGTATAAATTACACAACTCTAAATAAAAGATATTCTTTTCAATTATTAACTCTCAAATTCAAATAAACATATACATTATTGCTTTGAACGCTATCCGATTGTAATGAAAAGTCTATAAATTCGGCAGTGATCTTGGTCTATAATAAGTGGAACAAATAACATTTCTAAAACTTTTCTGTACACTTTAACATGTTCCCTGTTGTTTTTGGTCACGTGAAATAACAAGCAAGCAAGGGAGCCCAAAACGGCTGGACACAAATACAATAGAAAATGACCATTAAAAGTTGCTGGAAAATGACCTCGAGGTAGAGAACCCAGCCTCGGTAACAATGGAGGTCGTTTCATTAATGATTCTTCTTTTTAATTTTTTTAAGAACCTCTGGACTTGTTTTCATCACAATGATCGTCTAAATAATTCTTAAACATGTTGAAACACGATTCTCAGTCTTGAAACCATTCAAAACAAGTTGAAAAATTAATGGGAATGTCCATTTTTGTGCAGACGTGTTTTCATGCAAGTTGGGTCATTTTGATCTAGTTTTTGTTTGTTTGATGGAAAATATTAATTTACATCAACATAAACAAATAAATAAAAATAAAAATTAAATCCTAATGATAAAAATTATTGATAACAAGAATGCGAAATTAAATAATTAAAATAAATAACACAATAAAAATAAATTGCTTATCAATATAATTAAAGTGTGCTAATTCCTAAGTTTAAGAATATTTCACTATCACGAGCTAACTAATTAACTAGTGAGGCTACACGATCAACTTTCTTAAGTGATCAATGGAATAAAATCTAATAAGGAGATTGAGGGAGTTGATGGTTCTAGTTTCGACCGAAAGGTTATGGGCAATGTAGGTGAATCTTGACTAATAGATGACTTGTCTGTCAAAACATCGGGTAGCCATATGTGTAAGAATCTTTGAAGAAGGCTTGTCGAATAGAAGGGCAAAGTCTTGGAAACATTACTTGAGAATCCTTGACTTTGTCGAAAGTGTGTCTAGACTTGTTGATAATGTTGGCAAAGAGACGTCGAAGTGTAGGAAGGTGTAGATTTATGGACTTAACAGAATTCGAAGAAGTAGTTGGGAATGTTCCAACAGCACATGGAAGAGAAGCTCGATGCGTTGAAAAATGCATGCAGGAACCCATGACACATGTTCTCTAGGATCTCAGAGCCACTACTTCTAGTGGGCTTATGCGGTGGAGAATATGAGTGCGGAGTTGTTCCGCATGTCGAAGCATGCAGTGTAGCACGTGACCAGAACTTGGAGCCCAAGTATAGTTTGTCTATAAATAGGACCTTAATTCATTTAGAAATGGCATGATTGAACACTCATTTTGCACCCTAAACTCTAACGTCCTAGCATACATGAAGCAATAGGGAATCTATGAGTAAAGATTATCACCCTCTAGTTTGTTTTTTTTTCCCATTTCATTTCAATTCTTGTTATTTTAATTCAGTTTGTATTTCATTTCCATTTACTTATTGCTTTCATTTACATTATTGTACATACATTTCATTTCTTCAATCAAATTCAATTGTTCTTGATACTTGCTCTTTTTCAACCACTACGTTGAGTAGTACACTTCTCTTGAAACCCTATTACCCTTATTGAGAAGAAGTGTCCCTTCGCTGATTTGGAATCAAAGGATATTTTGGCTTCGATGATTGCGTAACACTCTTATGTCGAAAATCCCATATAAACAATCCCTAATGCATCTGTTTTACAATAGTTACCTAAGAGCTTGTGATGCAAATTAATGTATAGCTTTAATAGTATTTACTTTTCCCCTTTTAAAAGATTAAAACTTTGTGACTATTTACAATAAAATAAAATGAACAATATTTAAGAAAATTTAATTTTGCCTTGACTTGTGCTCTTACGTATCCTCTGGTGCGATGAGGAATTTAAAGTTATATAATTCTTGTAAAAAATAATTGTGTGTTAGATTAATTTTATCTATAAAAAAAATAAATAAATTTGCTTTTACACAAGATTTTGGATAGCATGAGTTGAGGATGGATAAACCACACATCAATATCGTAGAATGTTGTGTGGATTAAAAAATATGAAAAGGTTATTATTATTTTATATATATATATTTGCAAATAAATTAAACAAAGTAAAGGATCGAAAACAAGCCAACAAAAAAAAAACTCAAACTATTTCTTTTTTGTATTTTCTTATTTTCTTCCATTTTATTTTTCTTTCTATATATATTTTTTAAACTGATAAAAAGAAAAATTAAAAGAGTGCCCCAAGTTTTTTTTAAAAAAGAAGAATATAATAAATAAATAAAACCCAACAAGTGTCACCTAAATAAGGAAGTTAAAATAACAACAATAATAATGTACCGTGTTTATTATAGTGTATCATGCACCATTGTTATTCAATAGTTAGATATGAATGTGTACCAATGCTTAAGCACATGTGATGCACTCTAATTTTTTTTCTCTCCCCCTTCCCCCAGTCTACTCCACTTCTCAATCTTTCAACCCCAATGCCGCCATGCACTGCTACGCCTCCACCTCCATTGACCACCGCAACCTTAACATCACTGTCGACAACCACAACCTACCACCGACAACACTCGATGTGTCTCTTAACGACTACAACCTTGACGTCGATCACTGTTCCGATGACACTCGTTCTCGCACTCCGGCGACTCTCCCTAGCCCTACAAAACTCCACCAATCTTTGGCCATGGCATGCACCATAATAGATGAAAGCTATGATAGGACCCAAAAAGAAAAAAGGTGCAGTGGAGTTTAAAGAACAAGAAAAAAAAAAGAGAACCCATGGCGTTCCCACGATGTCGCGATTGTAGTTGGTTAAGAGTTGTTGGCTGATGTTATAGTCGGGTTGTGCAAAGCAATGGGCATTACAGTCGTTGAGGCATTGCATCACAATTGCGAACGTGCTCCTCATGGAGGTGGGTAAATTGAGGTTGCGGGTAGATTAGTAACACCAACGGATATGAGCTTGCTGATGGTGGCAGTCGTTGATTAGGAAAGTGTTGCTGGAGATTAGTGGTGGTGGATGACATTTGCAAAGCTATGGAAGATGAGACAGACGGAGAAGACGTGAGGTAGAAGATGGAGGGAGGATTAATGTGGATGATAGGTAATGGGTGCACCATTAAATCTTGTGTATTGGATCACTTAGTGCGTGATGTACCATTAATAAGGTGGAGTTTTTTTTATTTTTTTTTTATATTTTGGATCCTAGATGAGTTATGCTACTTAAACTTACAGGATTGGGCCTTTTCACCTTTTTTTTTCCCCCTTTTTGGCTAGAAGGGTTAGGAGACATAGGTAGAAATGAGCTATCTTTTCTTTCTCTCTCTCTCTTTTTTTTTTAATTTCTAAATCTTTTTGTTTTGTGAAAAAATGATTCAGATAAATATGGTATTTACAATTGCCCCTCTTTACTCGTTCCTTACTAGAAAATACAAAATCTTAGTTTTAATATTTTCATGGTAAGAAACTAGTAGAGATATTGTAACATCCACCGGAATATTTATCTTTTTTTCGCCCAGTTGTTCGATTTTTATCAAATAATTGAGAGTAATTAAATTCGACTAAATATTTATTTAGGATCAATTAATTAGCAATTAATTGAGTTTATATATAAGGAAATTGAATTAGAAGTATAGAAGGTTTCGTATCAATTATCTTAAACCAATTTACCGATTTAAAGGAAATAAGTAAGAATACGGTATTTTAAAATGTTGGAATCGAACCAATAGAATTATGTGCTCAAAACCCTATATAATGTCCGAAAAATTTTATCGCTAACAACTGAGTTGTTCGGTTTTATCGAATAAGTGGGTTTAATCAGAACTTGATTAAACACTTACTTAAAGCCAATTAAGGGTGAATTGAGAGGATTAGGCATGATAGAATTAAATTAGGAGTATAGAAAACCTCACAGAAAAATTTCAAGCCAATTTACCGATTTAATGGAAATCGGTAAGATTTCGGTAATTCAAACTGTCGGAACCGGATCGGTAGAATTTTTCTATGAGTGCCCTAGAATCAACGACTAGGATTTAGTCAAACACTCCACCCAAGTGGCGCCTAGACAGCCATGGATGATGGGGAGTAAATCAGATTTTTGACCAAGACTAAGTCCACCAATCAAATTCAAGCCACCTTGAAAATATCTTCACTTTTTCTCCTTGCATCCTCATCCATTTTCGGCCGCTTCTCCCAGCTGAGCTCCCTTCATTCCTCTTCTCCTCATCCTCACCTCTACTCCATTTTCATCTCTTCTTCAAGCCTCATCATAAACTACTTGCACCAAAGACACAAAATCAGCCCAAACTACTCAAGACAAGATAGGAAATCCTACTTCTTCTCTTATATTCTCTGATGTGGGGCTGTATAAGGAGCATGCACCATCTGAGATTTGGATGTTTAATAGAGTGATGATGATGTTTTATGACTGGTTTTGCATGTTTGTTGTGATTAAAATTGGATTTGAGGGCAAATAGCTTGAAGAAGGAAGACAAATCTAGAAGCTGTTAGGGTTTTCCCTCGGCGGTCCGTACGGCAAAGTGTACGGCTCTGCCTACCGCCGTTTAAATTGGATGAAACCATTTTTATATGAAACTAGACATCTAGGGCTTTCCACAAATATATCACATAAGGCCATTGGATTAGTATAGAATTAGTTATGAATTTTTGAAGTTTGCCCTAGAAATTTGGATTCCTATCCCGGGCAGTGAGAGTTGAGAAGGGTATAACTCACCGTATACAACTTCAAATTAAGTGAACCCAAGTTTTTTTGAAAGCTAACATGTAAAAAAATATCCATAAAAATTTCAAAACCAAACTCCTGGCCGTTTGCTCCCAAGGTACCAAGGAAGTTGGCTTGAGTCTAAACCAGGTTAAACCAGGGTAATTTAGTAAGGCCAAGTTTCAAGACTCATAAGTCAAAATATACTTATGCAAATGACATAAAACTTCGTTTATTTGAAAGATTATTCTGATAGCTTTAATTTGACATAAATTTCATATAAATTCACCTAGTTTTCTATTTTTAGTGAATTTTTATTTAAGAGGACCTAATTCTAGTTGAAAATAGGGCAGTCTGAGGTAAATTGTTTATATCTAGAGTTATACCCATCAAAATGAGATGGGACCAAAAGGGTTAGAAACTAGACACATAAGGTTACAACATATCCAAAAATTAGGTTTAAATGAATTAAATTGAAATAAAGGTGGGATATACCATAACCAGGTAGAATAAGGCAGAACGAGCTAAAAGCCCTATTGATACTTTGTTGAAACTAATGAATGAATCTATGAATATATATGTATAATTGCTGGTCTGTACTAAAATTGCAAACTGTATAGATGTACTGGTTGGCTGGCACTATTCTTGGGGAAGCGAACTCGATCAGTTATGCTGCCGAAATTTCGGCAAGAAGTTCATATCTTGTGAAACTTTATGATAGCTTGAATGCATTATATTCAAGAGACAAGTTAGATGTGCATTCATTTCATGACATTATAAAGAATTCCACATCACTTGGGCCAGCCCCGGAATAAATTAAGGGGAATAGATCAGTGGGAAGGTTAGGGAAAGTAAACTCGGCCATCCTGTATAGGAACGAGCTCGGTCCTGAAAAGCGGACTATTACCTAGGAGTATATGGCTAATGACTCCCAAGGGACCAAGGATGGAAGTAAATTCTAACAGGCAGAAGCCTCCAAGAACAAGATGCATTTTCTAATTGCACATGCATATGAATAGCGTAATGTTTCTCTATTGATTGTTCTAGATCCCTGTTTATTATTCTTAATATGCTATTGTTCCGCTGTGATTTCTATTTGAGCACATTAGTACATCTGTTAATTAAAATTGAACTTGTTTCGGTGTATGCTTTGCAAATGAGTATTTAAGTTAAATATTGTCATTTTACTGTACTATTTTAAAAATATTGCACGACCGAAACAACTGGGAATGACAGCGATGACAAATGTATAGAAGATAGGAATTCCTACTGAGAAATACTTATTTCTCACCCTATTGCATGTTCCGCGTCATTCTTAGACCATGGAGCACGCAGCCACCAGAGTCCTATTCATTGAGTTCCCCGAGCTTCACATATACCTCGACCCATTCCTAGACTCTGTATATATATATATATATATATATGGCAGGTGCCAGTTTCGTTTGTATTTCTTCTTCCAGAGAGACTTCGCCGTACCACTGATACACCCACTGTTTGACTCCGCTGTCCCGTATATTGCCATTCCACTTCATATGGCCCACCCATTTCCACCTCCTCCAGCAGCAGCAGCAGCCCTCGCTCCTATGGCCCCTCCTGCTTCACCACCACACCCGATGCTCTTCGCCTCGACATCAGAGGAGGACCCATCGGAGGCAGCGAGTTCCTCCTTATCCTCTGCTCCCGGCACGGGCCACCCTCCTGCAGATGCACCCATGGCGAATGGGTTTCTTTCTTCGGATTCTGGTTAGATAGTGGGCTTACCGTAGTGATAGTAAATGTATAGAATGACCCTCTTTTGGTAGTTTGGGTCATGGGTAGATGGATAGATATTAGGAGATGCTCATGAAATGTCCCATGGGGACCACTTAGGGTGCTATTTATAGAAACTGGCCGTTTCATTTTGTATTAGCGGCCTCATTTTGTCACCTTGTATTTTTTTGACAAACTTTAAAATCAGATATCTATGTACATGTTTATGATGCCGTTTGCAGTTATTCTGTTCTTATTGTGTTTTTATTTATGTTACGTTATTTACAGTATACCGATTAATTAGTTTTTGTTCCGCCGTCACGCAGAAAAATTTTATTACGCGATTAAGTATTCTTATGCAAGTAATTAATACTATTACAGAAAATAGGATTAAACCAGTATTACACGTAATCACTTATTGGATAATTTATTATGACTTAAGCATAATACTTTGTCTGGTAAGGTGTTACACCCTAGGCTTCAAGGCTGAATACTCAGCCATTCATTTAGCTAAGGGTGGCGCCACCAAAGCCACAAAGGGAAGGAAGCATGGTTGAAGATGGACCACAAAATTTCAGCCAATCAAAACTCATAACTCCAACTACCCTCTTTATGTTTAAATCAGATTTTTCTCCATTCCTTCTCGTGCTGATTGCGCCACTTTCTCTCCTTACTTCAGCCTTCTTCTTCTCTTCTCCTCTCAACCAACTCTATCAAAACTCCAAGCTTGATAAGGTTCCATCACTCCAAACTCCAAAATCTAGCCAAAATCACATACAAGAAGGTAGAGGTTCAACTTTGTTCTTGTTATTCTGATTGTGGATGGTTGATTGTGGTTTTGTTTTCTCATTTCTTGATGTGATGATTGAATGAATATGATGATATTTGGCTAGTTTGTTGGTTGTTTTTGATGTTAAAATCTATTAAGAAATAAGAAAGGGTGAAAGTAGGAAAATGTGAGAGGCAAGAAAAACAAAACTTCTCAGCAGTCCATACGGCACAGTGTACAGCTCCGCCTACAGCCATTTAAAATTGATAAAACTATTTTTAAATAAAAATAAACATTCAGGGTTTTCCATACATATATAATATAAGGCTATTGGATTAATATTGAGAGAGATATGAATTTTGGAAATTTGATCTAGGTTTCTGAGTTTGATTTTGGATAGACTAGGTTGTTCAGGGCAAAACTTGCCCTATACGACTTGGAATTGAATGAAACCAACTTTGTTAGAAAGCTTACACATAGAAGAACATGCCATAAAAATTTTAAAGTTAGATACGATCCCATTTGCTCCCAATGGTTCAAAGAAGTTGCTCTATGTTGAAATCGGGCCAAAACAGGGCAGTTTAGGAAGGTCAAGTAACGGGGCTTATATCATGAAATATACGCATGCAAATGATATGCAACTTATTTCATTTGAAAGCTTATTTTGTTAGCTTTACATTGATCTAAAATTCGCATGATTTCACCCAGATTTCTATTTTGGGTGAATTCTCTTATAAGAGTACAATTCTAGCTAGAAATAGGGTGGTCTAGAATAAAATACAAAGAACTTGATGTAATAACGGAACTCAGAACTTAGCAAACAGAGAGCTAGATCCGATATACTTAATGTTGAACTCGGAATTTAGTGGATAGAAAACTGGATCGGGTATAGTTAATGTCAGGACTTAGAACTAAGCGAATAGAAAACTAGATCGGCAAAAATAATGTCGGAACTTGGAACTTAGAAAATACATTCATAAAAGTCTTGGAAGACCAATTGTGGCTTAATGTCAGAGACCGATTCTAAACATAACCTCAGAAGTCGGGAATCAAAACATACATAACCCCAGAGGTTAGAACTTACATAATCTCGGAACTCGGACCCAATGTAATCTCGGAAGCCAATCCTAAGCTCAAGCTCGGGAACATTAATAACCCTATATACATAATCCCAAAAGTTGGAACTTGTATAATCTCGAAACTTGGATGCAATGTAATCTCAGAAGTCGGTCCTAAACTCAAACTCGGGAACATTAGTAAAAGTTAGAAACTTGCAAGACAGAGTAAGACTTAAGATTTTAAAACTTACACCTAATTACCTAAGCTTTGCGTATAAGACTTTGTTATGTGTGATAGCTAATGGAGATATGATGTTCTATATTGGGTTTGCTATTTAATTAAAATTTCCTGGTTATCTGGCACTATTTATGGGGAAGCAGATACATTCCGTTATGCTGCCGAAATTTCGGTAAATCCTATGTATGAGTTATACTATATACTTAGATCCATGTGCATTTACAAGACAATCATGAAGGTTATATTATGATAAAAGTTCCATAATACTTGGGCCAGCCCTGGATTAAAGTTAAGGGGAATAGATCGGTGGGAGGGTCGAGGAAAGTAAACCCGGAATTCCTGTATAGAAATGAGCTCGATCCTGAAAAGCAGACTATTATCCAGGAGTCTAAATGGCCAAGAACTCCCAGGGGACCAAGTAATGGAAAAGTTTATGAGGATAAGTTCAAGAATGAGTTTTGCATGATTACCTTGAATAGTCATTATAAGTTATTTACAGTTTGACTATTATGTTTACTTACTGCTATATGTTCATTTATTTTACTCATTATTCTGTATATCATTATTTAGTAGTTAGTCTGTTTCTTATACTGTCCTAAGTAAAATTGAACCTTACCTCGGACCAGACATTTCCTTAAATTTATTAAATATGAATAGTTCAATTTGATCCCATATTTTTACAATTAAATAAAAACTGAGGCAACTGAGAATGAATGTGACGTCAATTTAGTACCCTACTTGAATCCTACAAAGAATTTCTTTAAATTCTCACCTCGCTTTGTATTTTCGCATCATTCTCAAACCTTGGTAATGGACTCGATCTCCACCCTATTTATTGAGATTCCCGACCTACAGCTCCACCATAATCCCATAGTGGATTTGTTATATATAGCCGGCTCCTGCCATTTTTGTCTCTACCTTTTTAGCAATAGGAATTTCATTGTTCCCCTATTTTACCCTACTTTTTGGCCCTGCTGCTCCATACTTTGCGGTCCGGTTACATGTAGCACACCCTCTCCAACACCTCCAGCACCTGCAGCTCCTGTTAGCCCTCCATTAGAGTCACCTCCGTAGATGGTCCTAGATATTTTGCTCAGTTTTGAGAGTGACCCTTTCGAGGCTACTGACTCATCCTCCTCCTCCTCGGGACCGAGTGCTGACTACTATCCAGCCGAGTCTAGTATGGCCAACGGCTACTTGACTGAGTAGGTCCCAACCGCAGATGATATTATACAGCATGACCCTTTTTTGGCGGTGTGTAGCATTGGGCCATAGACTTAGCCATATGTGGATAAGCTAGTTAGGAATGTCCTCTGAGGACCTTGTAGGACTGTTTTAACTGACATGGGTCCTATGTCTTTCTGATACACCGGCCCCACTTCTATATTCTATTTTGAATCTGTACATAAACTGAAGCGTTGGCTTCTGACCTATATATATATATATATATATATATATATATATATATATATATATATATATAGCTGAAAATATATCACTTATTCTTATCTTTTCTGTTGTGTTTTTCTTAAACTTTGTTACGTTCTACGATGTTGAGCACGTTTATTTTATACAGCGCATCGTTTTGCCTGTTTATAAAAAAAAAAAAAAAGAGATGTGATATGATAAATAAATAGTAAGCAAAGTATCAACATGGTAACATAATATACTAAATTTTATACTATGACTTAAGCATAACATTAAATTGGTAGGGTGTTACATTTTGGTATCAGAGCAGTTCGTCCTAGCTAAGGCTTGAGGATTGGACTGATTATGCTTTGCGCATATTCTATATTTTTAGGTGATGGCATGCACTCAATCTTATTTGGAAGTTGAGATACAGATGTGTATGTGTATGAAGTGCCTGACCGTGTGAGCTGTTATTTACTAGTATATTAGACTTTGTATTGAGTCTGATCAACTCTATAACTTTTGTTTTGTGTGCTAAGAACTTAATGGGTTTCGGAAGGCGAGGTAGGCCATACACAGAATCTGCTTAAGAGGATCCAGCTGACTTTACGGACAAGATACGAGAGATGGCTCATGCGATGCGGGAAAAGGCTGCGGCAGCTCACTAGATGATGGACCAATTAGGCAGGCGACCTGAGGCAAATTATGGAGGAAATCCACATGGCCCAGGAGCTGACTTGGACTACCTTAAATTTGCTGAGTTTATGACCCAGATAAGGCCGATGAATGGATCAAGACTATGAAGAAGATTTTCTCTGTCTTGGATTGATCGGATCATCAGAAGGTAACTTTTGCCACCTATATACTCAAAGTAGACACAGAGTTTTAGTGGAACGACATACGAAGACTATTCGAAGAATCTCAGATAGCAGTCACTTGGACAGTGTTTAGAGATATTTTCTACCAAAAGTATTTCCCTGCCTCGGTTCGAAATACGAAGGAACTAGAATTTATGCAGCTCCGTCAAGGAAACCGGATGGTATCCGAGTATATTGCCAAGTTTGAAGAGCTATGTAAATTTTCTACAATTTATCAGAGGAATCCTGATGAAGTTTGGAGGTGCATCAAATTCAAAGGAGGACTACGAGAAGACATTTTTGCAGCAATAGGGCCAATGGAGATTAGAGATTTCCCCACGTTGGTAAATAAATGCCGACTGGTGGAAGATTGTAACCTAAAACTGACTGCAGCCAAAGTGTCTAGTGGCAACTTTAAGAACGGTTTGGCATCGCAGGGCCCAAGATTCAAGCCTAACTTTCAACAACAGAGAAGATTTCGATCAGTGGGCAATAAAGACAAGTAGCCCCAGAAGCCTTTTTCGAATCTGACTTGTATGAAATGCGGTAAGAATCGTAGTGATCGGTCGTGCTTGGCAGGCCAGAATGTCTGCTATGGGTGTGGCAAGCCAGGCCACAAAATTTACGAGTGTCCAACCAGGAATCCACTACAACCTTCTAGACCTCAACATCAAGGACGGGTCTTTACAATGAATGTAGAAGAAGCTGACAAGTTCGAAGGACTAATTCAAAGTACCTGTGATGTGGATGGTGAGACTCTAACTGTACTCTATGATTCGGGTGCCTTACATTCATTTATTTCTCATAATTGTGTGACTGTTTTGCAATTACCAATTTCTAAATTACCTTATGATCTGTTGGTTTCTACTCCTACTAATGAGCCTGTTAAAACTAGTCAACTTTGCATCAATGTTCTTCTTCGAATTGAGGGTAGAATCTTTGCAGCTAATTTGGTTTGTCTCTCTTTGTCTAGACTTGACATAATTCTGGGCATGAATTGGCTTTCCGCTAATCGGGTCATGCTCAATTGTTCTGATAAAGCGATGGCATTCTCCTCTGTCTCGTCTTCTAAACCTCAAGCCTCGACACACTTTTATCTGAACTCTTTATTAGTAAACTGTAGTGGGTCGAAGAGTCAAGAGTACATTCTCCTATCAGTTAATGTGACAGAAGTTGAACAAAAACTAGAGGAGATCCCAGTTGTTAACGACTATCTCGATGTTTCTCCGGAAGATATTCTTGAATTCCCTCCTGAGAGAGAAATTAAGTTTACCATCGAGTTGGTTCCAGGTGTGAGATCAATATCTATAGCTCTGTATCGAATGTCGCCTCTAGAGCTGACGAAACTAAAAAGATAGATTAAAGAGCTTTTGGAAAAAGGATTCATACGGCCAAGTGCATCGCCATGGGGAGCCCTAGTCTTTTTGGTCAAAAAGAAAGATGGGAGCATGCGCTTATGCGAGAACTATAGATAGCTGAATAAAGTGACGGTTAAGAATAAATATACACTACTAAGGATCGATGACCTCATGGACCAACTACAGGGTGCAATGCTATTTTCCAAGATCGATTTATGTTTTGGATATCATCAAATTCGAGTTCGGTAACAAGATATCCCTAAGACAACTTTTCGAACTCATTATGGACACTACGAGTATACCGTGATGTCGTTTGGACTAACAAATGCACCACTAGTATTCATGGATTATATGAATCGGATATTCCATCCATATCTGGACAAGTTTGTAATGGTTTTCATCGATGACATACTTGTCTATTTGAAGATAGAGTGAGAGCACATGGAACACTTGAGACTGGTTCTGCAAATTTTAAGAGAAAAGAAACTTTATGCAAAATTATCCAAATGTGAATTATGGATGAAAGAAGAAAAGTTTCTCGGCCATGTGGTATCCCATGGGGGAATCTCAATAGACCCTAGCAAAGTAGAAGTAGTACTAAATTGGGAGAGGCCAACCATAGTCACTGAAGTCAGGAGTTTTCTAGACTTAGCTGGATATTATAGGCGATTCATTAGGGATTTTTCTCGAATAGCCTTACCCTTCACCAAGCTAACTAGGAAGAATGTTCCATTTGAATGGACACTAAAGTGCGAGTAGAGTTTTCAAGATTTGAAAAGAAGGTTAACTACGACACCAGTGTTAGTCTTGCCAGACCCTCGCAGACTATTTGAAGTCTATTGCGATGCTTCCAAACAAGGATTAGGATGTGTGCTGATGCAAGCCGAAAATGTAGTTGCTTATGCCTCTCGACAATTAAAGCCACATGAGAGGAATTATCCTACAAATGATCTCGAATTAGCAGCAATAGTATTTGCTTTGAAGATATGGAGACATCACCTGTATAGAGTGAGGTTCGAGGTCTTTTCTGATCATAAGAGTTTGAAGTACCTCTTTGATTAGAAGGAATTAAATATGAGCTAGCGGAGGTGGATGGAACTCCTTAAAGACTACAAATTCGAATTGAAGTATCACCCAGGTAAGGCAAATGTTGTGGCAGATACTTTGAGGAGGAAATCTTTGATCGTAGCCTGGATGATGATTAAAGAGATAAAGCTTATTGAGAGTTTTTGAGATCTTAATTTGGGGATCCTTATGACTCCTAAGACCATTTAGTTACACCAAATTAAGATAGCCAATGGCTTTAAGGAGCAAATTCGGCAGGCATAACAGCAGCATACTAGTTTTCAACATACGATTAATCTCGTACAATCAGGCAAATTAAGGGGTTTTGCTTAAGATTAGAAGGGCATATGGCGGCATCATGATAGGGTATGTGTACCTAAGGGAAATGATCTCCAAAGAAGAATCTTAGAAGAAGCACATAAAGGTGAGCTTATTGTACAATCTGTAACATCCCCATTTTACCTAAGCTAATTAGCTCGGTGTTCCCGGCTAATTAGAGGGATTAGCGATTAATTGAGAACTAATCGATTAATCCTGAGAGCAAGAGCTTAGTAAATTAAGTCTAGCCAACAATTTAATCATAATGTCCTAAGCGTTTTAATAAAACCTTAATCGTCTAATCCTTAATTACTCGAAGGTGCCAAAACAAAAGTAAGACAACCTAACCTTACTAATTAAGTTCATAATGATTAAGACACTTGAGACAACTCTTGAAAAATTAAACCCCAAATTAAGCATATGCTTAACCGTAATGCAAGATATCATAAAAAGTGTAATTGACAAGAGTTAACTCATGGGTAATTAAGCCAATTAAGTTAAATTACATTTAAATAATTCTAATAACATTTAGAGATAAAAGTTCTTCCATGCATATGCCCTAAAAAGACATACCAAGGAGGAGCAACATCTCACCCTTCATTCAATCTCTTTAATCCTACACCATTAGATCAAAAGCCAAGACTAGGATCCTTGTCATCCACCATTAGATCTTGACACTTGGATGAGTCTTAGACAAGCAACCAAATCCTAAGAGGGGTACTCCCCTTTAACCCCTAGAGAAAAGCATAAATTGGACATTGGAATGCCCCCAAGACTCAAGGAAAAACAACTCACCCTTTTGCCCCAAGGTTTTTCCACTCTCTTGCTTGTTGTAAGAAGCAAAGTCACATCACCTCTTCCCCCCTCAAACTCGCCACCCATCAGCCCCCCTCTCTCCTCATTTTCATTCTTTCACTCTCCCAAAGACACACACAAAGCTCTCTTCTCTCTCTTCAATTTCAAAATTCTCCTCCTTCTCTCTAACCTCTCCAACTTCTCTCTAGAATCCTTCCACTTCTCTCATCCTTTCCTCTCCTCATCCCACTCACAAACTCTTCAAGAGCCACCACTTCTTGCTCTTGGAGAATCAAAGACAACCACATATCAAGCCTCTTTCAAGATCCAAGAGGAGGAATACCACCACCATCACCTTCTTCCATCACAAGTTCCTTCAAAGAAAGCTTCTTGGTAGTGGCTCTAGACCCTTTTTCTCTCTTGTTTTTCAAGCTTTAGAACTCCTATGCTCTCCATAGCTAGGTGGTTTTAAAGATTGATTATGGGCATCATAGCCATTCTTGTCATAAAATGAGATGTTGTTGCTAGTATGGTTGTTTGTTGAAAACATGTTTTCGGTTTGGTGTGATGCATGGCTGAACTCAATATTTTTGAACTCCAACATGTTAGTTTTTCACTAATCTTTCATGGTATATGAGTGTTTTATAACTTGAGAATGGTTTCTTGAAAGTGAGGTTGAGTGTTTTGGAGAAAACATGAGAAAAAGCAAAACGTGAAATCTGGATTTTCTGGCAGTCTGTAAAGCGAACGGTATAACTTTTTCCAGAAAACTCAGAAATTAGTGGAACTAATTTTATATGAAAATAGACTCAGAGATCTTTCCATACATATAAAATACATAAGATTCGGAGTTAAGATGAGCGAGATATGATTTTTCAAAGTGGACTGTTCTCGGATTGGTTTCTGTCTGGGCAGTCTACACCAAAATGTGTATAACTCGAGCTACAAAAATGATTTTTAAGTGAGACCAAGTTTAAATGAAAGCTAAGACATAGAGGAACAAACCCACAAAACATTTTTCTCAGATTCCTTCCGAGCAATTATAATGAGAAGTAACAATCCACTGTACCGGGAGTGAACTTAGAAACTGAACAGTCAGAATAAAATATGCATAACTGGAGTTAGAAAACGAATTTTTGAGTGGGACTTATTTTGTCAAAAACTAGACTCAGAACCCTATAAGCATATAAAATTTCGCATTAAAATGATAAAATACCGAATTATGGTGAATTTTTGAAGTTACTGCCCCACTGTAAAAGTAAAACTGGTTAGGGTAAAAGTTAAAGGTTAATAAAGAATAAGCTTTAAGACATTAATACCCTTATATTAAGTATTAGAAAAACTTCATAATTCCACTCAAAAAGTATCAAAAAGGACATTAGACAAAACGGGCCCCACAACAATTAAAAGAGGACACCCAAGAGGTAACCTAAATTAAAAGCTTGCACCTAATTTACTAAGCTAAGCTCATAAGACTTTGCTTGAGAATATGCCTATGTTTATGTTGCAAGCATGATGTTATGATGATGATGTGATTATGATGCCATGGTAATGATGACATGATAATGATGATATGATGATGATGATATGATATGATGATATGATACTGGTTTTCTGTTTGGCAAAATTTTGGGAAGCTTCGGTCTAGCCGTTATGCTGCCGAAATTTTGTAGAAATTGTGGACTTAGAAATATTTGCATCATAAGTTTAATAAGAAAAGATTCAATAAAGTGTGTGATCCTTCAAAAGGGAAGGTGACCTAATTTAAGTTCCCCTCACCCACGACTCACATGAGGCATGGCATGACCCAGCTAGTGTGAGTATAGGGGATAGGGCTTACATGAGGCATGGCATGACCCAGCTAGTGTAAGTACCGAAAGTTTATGGTGGCGACGGCCACGGTATGAGCTCATTACCACTTATGTTTAGTGGGTGGAAAGAAAGGACTTAAGACAAGTCAAGTTAAGGACAGAAAGGGACTTCGGTCCAACCCAAGTAAAGAATATAACCCTCAACCTGTTTATGTATGTCATGAATAGTCATATAAGCTTTCATGTATGCCATGATGTTGTTAATACAACGAGGATAAGTACTAAAAATGGGACCCACTTCGGATAGTAACGTTTTCGAAAATCAAATAATTGAACCTATTGTATGCCCACAGTTTGTCATTTAAAAACCGAAGTGGCTGGGACGATGACGATGACACCTGTGTGTCAGGGTCGAGTCCTACTGAGAAATCTTATTTCTCATCCTAGTTATTTTTCCGTCTCGTCACCAGATACTCATGGAGCCTCACGTGTCATGGAGCATGGAGCCTCCCCACCATGAGTGGGCCTATGATGAGGACGCGCAGGCTATCGTGGCCACGACCACCACGATAGTTCGCACTTACTTCTACCCGGGTCGAGTTTTTGAGGAGCCAGAGATCCCGCCAGCCCCTGTGGACGTATCATCCTCACGCCTTGGACAGCCGTTGGGTCCTTGGGATTTCCCGTCCGAGCCATTGCCCGAGATCGAGATGGAGCCATGTCTCCCGGTCTACCCGTAGCCAAGCCTGTGCCGCTGCCAGAGGTTCCCGTGGTCGAGGTGAGTTCGACGGCCACCCCTAGGGCCGCAGCAGCTTCGCCGCCACTCCCCGAGTATCAGCCTGTCGCATCGGAGGAGGATCCCTCCGAGGCACGTTCTTCGGTGGGCAGCTATGTTCCTGGCCGTCGCATTTGTCGTATCGAGGTGATTAGCAGGCACCCCCGCATCATTCGTACTCCTCGCGTTCCTCGGGGCCGCGCAGCGTGGGGGACTAGGCATTCGAGGACCTGAGTCCGTTCGATGGAAGGGCATGGAAGGGGCAGAGAAGTCAGCATGTGTCTACGTGGGCTTATTTTGATTTGCGCTCCTTAACTCCTGTATTTCATTTTGTATTGGATTTTATCAGACTTGTGTACCTTTGATATTTGGGGCCATGGCATGACCATGAGTTTCCTTTATATGTAATTGTTTGGATATTGTGAGATTAAGTATATTATGTAATTGATGTTATAATTTGAATGTATGACTTTATGATTTATCTCATGTCCCTTCCATTTGTATCGAAATCTCTGCGATACGCTCGTTTACTGCTATCTTCTCGCGCAAGGCTTTACTTTTCAAAAGCAACGACATATGTCAAAAAAAAAAAATTTTACTATATTTTCCGCGTAATTTAATTTTAAGTGAAGTTTAGTTTTCCACGAGCATAAGTAACAACTAATAAAACGCCGTAATACAACTTAAGCGTAATATGGATTTATTAGGGTGTTACACAATCCGGCATTACTAAAATGTATCAAGACCTCAAGAAAGTGTTTTGGTGGCCAGGCATCAAGTCAGACGTGGCGAGCTTCGTGAGCAAGTGCTTGGTCTGTCAGAAGGTGAAAGTGGAACATCAAAAACCCTCCGGAATACTACAACCTTTGGAAATCCCTGAGTGGAAGTGGGAAATATCTCCATGGATTTTGTAATGGGATTACCAAAAATGCCAACAAGATATGATGCCATATGGGTCATCATGGATAGATTAACCAAATCAGTTCACTTTCTACCTATTCGAACAAATTATCTATTGGTAAAATTGGCGCAGTTGTACATTCAAGAGATTATAAGGTTGCATGGGACCCCTTCAACCATTATCTCTAATCGAGACCCAAGATTCACTTCATGATTCTGGGGAGCTTTACAAAAAGCATTTGGTACTAAGTTGTGCCTAAGTACTGTATATCACCTGCAAACGGATGGTCAAATAGAGAGGACAATTCAAACCTTAGAGGATATGTTATGAGCCTATATAATGGAGCAACGTGGGAATTAGGATCGATATTTACCACTAGCCAAATTTGCATACAACAATAGCTATCACGCTAGCATTAGCATGGCTCCTTACAAAGTGTTGTACGGACGGAAGTGCTAATCTCCACTATGTTGCTATGAAATAGGAGAATCAACTCTATTGGGGCCTAATTTAGTTGAACAGACCACCGAGCAGATTAGGAAAATTCAAAGTAAGATGCTTGCTGCTCAAAGCCATCAGAAGAGTTACACAGATACCAAGAGAAAACCTCTAGAATTTCAGGAAGAAGATCACGTATTTCTGAAGGTTACGCCCACAACAGGGATAGGTAGAGCCATTAAGGTCAAGAAGCTAAGTCCTCGTTTTATCGGTCCTTTCCAAATCTTGAAGCGAATCGGATCAGTTGCATATTGAATCACTTTATTTCCACATTTGTCAAACCTTCACTATGTTTTCCATGTTTCTCAACTCTCAACCTGACCTTACACACTTCCTAGAACCTGAGTCAATATAGTTGAAAGAAGAGCTAACTTTCCATGTATTATCAGCATGGATCGTAGACAGAAGCAGCAGGCGACTTCGAAACAAAACCATACAGTTAGTAAAGGTAACATGGGGAAAAAAGATGCTGAAGATTACACTTGGGAATTAGAATCAGACATGAAGAAAGAGTATCCCGAACTATTCTCAGGTACTAAATTTTGAGGACAAAATTTTATTTTAGGAGGGTGGTAATGTAACATCCACCAGAATTTTTATCTTTTTTTCGCCTAGTTGTTCGATTTTTATCAAATAATTGAGAGTAATTAAAATTCGACTAAATATTTATTTAGGATCAATTAATTAGCAATTAATTGAGTTTAGATATAAGGAAATTGAATTAGAAGTATAGAAGGTTTCATATAAATTTTCTTAAACCAATTTACCGATTTAAAGGAAATCGGTAAGATTACAGTATTTTAAACTGTCAGAACCGAATCAATAGAATTATGTGCTCAAAACCCTAGGCTTCAAGGCTGAATACTCAGCCATTCATTCAACTAAGGGTGGCGCCACCAAGGCCACAAAGGGAAGGAAGCATGGCTGAAGATGGACCACAAAATTTTAGCCAATCAAAACTTACAACTCTAACTACCCTCTTTATGTTTAAATCAGATTTTTCTCCCCTCCTTCTCATGCTGAATATGCCACTTTCTCTCCTTGCTTCAGCCTTCTTCTTCTCTTCTCCTCTTAACCAACTCCATCAAAACTCCAAGCTTGATAAGGTTCCATCACTCCAAACTCCAAAATCTAGCCAAAATCACATACAAGAAGGTAGAGGTTCAACTTTGTTCTTGTTATTCTGATTGTGGGTGGCTAATTGTGGTTTCATTTTCTCATTTCTTGATGTGATAATTGAATGAATATGATGATCTTTGGCTGGTTTGTTGGTTGTTTTTGATGTTAAAATCAATTAAAAAGTAAGAAAGGGTGAAAGTAGGAAGATATGAGAGGCTAGAAAACCAAAACTCCTCGATAGTCCGTACGGCGGAGTGTACGGCTCTGCCTACAGCTATTCAAAATCAATGAAACTATTTTTACATGAAAGTAGACATTCAAGGCTTTTCATACATATATAATATAAGGCCATTGGATTAGTATTGAGAGGGATATGAATTTTGGAAATTTGACCTAGGTTTCTAAGTTTGATTCTAGGCAGACTAGGTTGTTCAGGGCAAATCTTGCCCTATACGATTTGGAATTGAATAAGACCAACTTTGTTAGAAAGCTTACACATAGAAGAACGTTCCATAAAAATTTCAGAGTTAGATATAATCCTGTTTGCTCCCAGTAATTCAAAGAAATTGCCCTATATCCAAACTGGGCCAAACCAGAGCACTTCAGGAAGTCAAGTTATGGGGCCTATATCATGATGCAAATGATATGCAACTTATTTCATTTGAAAGCTTATTCTGTTAGCTTTACATTGATATAAAATTTACATGATTTCACCCATATTTCTATTTTTGGTGAATTTTCTCTTATAAGAGTGCAATTCTGGCTAGAAATTGGGCGGTTTGGAATAAAATACAAAGAACTTGATGTAATAACGGAACTCAAAACTTAGCAAATAGAGAGCTAGATCAGGTATACTTAATGTTGAACTCGAAACTTAGTGGATAGAAAACTAGATCGAGTATAGTTAATGTCAGGACTTAGAACTAAGCGAATAGAAAACTAGATTGGCAAAAATAATGTCGGAACTTGGAACTTAGGAAACATATTCATAAAAGTCTTGGAAGACCAATTGTGGCTTAATGTCAGAGACCGATTCTAAACATAACCTCGGAAGTTGGGAATCAAAACATACATAACCTCGGAAGTTGGAACTTGTATAATCTCGGAACTCGGACCCAATGTAATCTCGGAAGCCGGTCCTAAGCTCAAGCTCGGGAACTTAATAACCCTATATACATAATCCCAGAAGTTAGAACTTGTATAATCTCGGAACTCGAACCCAACGTAATCTTGGAAGTCGGTCCTAAACTCAAACTCGGGAATGTTAGTAAAAGTTAGAAACTTGCAAGATAGATTAAGACTTAAGATTTTAAAACTTGCACCTAATTACCTAAGCTTTGCTCATAAGATTTTGTTGTGTGTGATAGCTAATGGAGATATGATGTTTTACATTGGGTTTGTTGTTTGATTAAAATTTCCTGGTTGTCTATACTATTCATGGGGAAGCGGACATGTTCCATTATGTTGTCGAAATTTTGGTAAATCCTATGTATAAGTTATACTATGTACTTAGTTCCATGTGTATTTACAAGACAATCATGAAGGTTATGTTATGATGAAAGTTCCATAATACTTGGGCCAGCCTTGGATTAAAGTTAAGGGAAGTAGATCGGTGGGGAGGTTGGGGAAAGTAAACCCGGCATTCCTATATAGGAATGAGCTCAATCCTGAAAAGCAGACTATTACCCAGGAGTCTAAATGGTCAAGAACTCCTAGGAGACCAAGTTATAGAAAAGTTTATGAGAATAAGTTCAAGAATGAGTTTTGCATGATTACCTTGAATAGTCATTATAAGTTATTACAATTTGACTGTTATATTTACTTACTGTTGTATGTTTGTTTATTTTGCTCATTATTCTGTATATCATTATTTAGTAGTTAGTCTGTTTCTTATACTGTCCTAATTAAAATTAAACCTTGTCTCGGACCAGACGTTTCCTTAAATTTATTAAATATGAATAGTTCAATTTGATCCCATATTTCTACAATTAAATAAAACTGAGGCAACTGAGAATGAATGCGACGTCAGTTTAGTACTGTACTTGAATCCTACTGAGAATTTCTTTAAATTCTCACCTCACTTTGTATTTCCGCATCATTCTCAGACCTTAGTGATGGACTTGACTGCCACCCTATTTATTGAGATTCCCGACCTACAGCTCCACCATGATCCCATAGTAGATTCGTTGTATATAGCCAGCTCCTATCATTTCCGTCTCTACCATTTTAGCAATAGGAATTTCGCTGTTCCCCTATTTCACCCTGCTTTTGACCCTGCTGCTCCATACTTTGTGGTCCCGTTACATGTAGCACACCCCCCTCCAGCACCTCCAGCACCTGCAATGCCTACAACTCCTGTTAGCCCTCTACCAGAATCACCTCCGCAGATGGTCCAGATATTTTGCTCAGTTCTGAGAGCGACCCTTTCGAGACTACCGGCTCATCATCCTCCTCCTCGGGACCGAGTGCTGACTACTCTCTAGCCGAGTCTGGTATGGCCAACGGCTACCTGATCGGGTAGGTCCCAGCCACAGATGATATTGTACAACATGACCCTCTTTTGGCAGTATGTAGCATTGGACCATAAACTTATCCATATGTGGATTAGCTAGTTAGGAATGACCTCTGAGGACCTTGTAGGACTGTTTTAACTGACACAGCCCTATGTCTTTCTGATACACCAGCCCCACTTCTGTATCCTATTTTGTTTCTGTACGTAAACTGAAGTGTTGGCTTCCGACCTATATATCACTTATTCTTATCTTTTCTGTTGTGTTTTATTAAACTTTGTTACGTTCTGTGATGTTGAGCACGTTCATTCTATATAGCGCGCCATTTCACCTGTTTACAAAAAAAAAAAAAAAAAGGAGATGTGATATGATAAATAAAATGTATGCAAAGCATCAACACGGTAACGTAATCTACTAAATTTTATGCTATGATTTAAGCATAATATTAAATTGGTAGGGTGTTAAACATATCAACATATATTTTGTTCGAATGGGGGAAAATGATGATGAAAGGAATGCATGATGTGAAGATGATAATGATGATTGCTAAGTGCATGTTGAAAAAGATAAATGCTTGTCAAATGCTTGTTGAAAAAGAGATAAATGCTTGTCGGATGCACATTAAAAAAAAAAAAAAGATACACGCTTGTTGGATGCTTGTAGTATGCATGTCAGGAAAAGATAAATGCTTGTCAGATGCACGTTGGAAAAAGCTAAATGTTTGTCGGATGCTTATCGAAAAAAGATAAATGCTTGTTGGAAGAGGTAGAGTTAGACACTTTTTTTAGAAGGGGCCAATATTTAATAGTTAATTTTATGTATAATATATATATATATATATATATATATATATATATTTTAATTTTTCCTTTTATCTAAAAATTTAAATAAAAGTCATATAACATATAAAAGAACATGAACATTTTACAAGGAAAACTCAAGAGGCACATATATGCATACTGCACTATCTATTATATATAGCATTTAAACATCTAATTAAGTAAAGATTTTATAAGAACTAGCTAAACAAAAAATTTTAGAGGAGGCCAAATATATAAAAGAAGCACAATTTACAAAAGGATAAAGATCTTGTGGGGAGGGGGATAGAGACCACTGCCCCTTATGACTATATGAGGCTCTGCCTCTGCTTGTTGAATGCATGTTGAAAAAAGATAAATGCTCATCAAATGCATGTAAAAAAAGATATAAATGCTTATCGGATGCATGTTGAAAAAAGATAAATGCTTGTCGAATGCTTGTTGAAAAAGAGATAAATGCTTGTCGAATGCATGTCAAAAAGAGATAAATGCTTGTCGAATGCATGTCAAAAAATAGATAAATGGTTATCGGATGCATGTTGAGAAAAGATAAATGCTTGTTGGATGCTTGTCAAAAAAAGATAAATGCTTTACTATGCAAGAAAATATGTAAAAAGATATATGCTTTGTAGTGTGAAAAGTGGGCAAATAATAATTTATTGTAGTGTTGAAAGTACGCAAAAAGTATATCCTTGTAGTGTTGAAAGTATGTGAAATGTAAATACTCTGTAGTGCAGAAAAGTGTTCAAAAGCTAAATGCTTGCAATATGTGAAAAGTGTAAATGCCTATGGGTTGGAGGATTAGATGATATGATGAATGATGTTAGGATTGACAATGCAAAAGATGAATGATTTATGAAAAAAGAAGTCCTAATTTGTGGTGTTCAAGTATCGTTCTTGTGGGAAAAGTGAATGGTATGGAAAGTGAATGATATAGTGATGATGATAGGAACATGACCTAGATGCTTTGATGATAAATATTCTAACATGATGAGAAAGATTTACAAAAGAAAAATTTGCCCCAATTTGCAATTTCTAAATATTGCTCTCTTTAGAAAATATTAGCCAGACCCTCAATAAGTTGTTTCATTTGAAGAGCCATTGCTTTTAACCTCTCTAGTGAGCTAATTGTCTCATGAACCTCCTTCTAATTCTTAACCTTGCATGCTAAAAAGCCTCTTTTGTGAACTGCTTATTTCTTGAGTTTCTGCCTTATTCTTTATCTTAAAATAGTTCTTGGTCTCGTCATGTCTGGGATTTTTTCTTCTTTTTTTGATTTTATTCTAACTTTTGCCTAGACCACTATTTCTAGTTTTCAATCTAGCGAGGTTTTTCTTTCTCTCTTTCGTTCTTTTTTCTGACTTTCGAGTTTTCAATCAAGCAAGTTTTTTCTTTTTACTCTCTTTTATTTTTGCTCTAATTTTTGCCCAGACTACCCTTTTGAGTTTTCAATTTAGTGAGCTTTTTTTTTTTTTTTTTTTCCTTAAGTCCAAGACTTGGAATGCGAAAGCGATTTGGTTAGAGATAAAAGTTGTTTTACCTTCAAAAATATGTTTAAGCAGAATTATAAAAAGCACACAGAGTCATATACTAAGTGAAGATAGTTAATAAAATAGAAGGGACAGAGAGATCACACAACAAAGTTTATACTGGTTTGGCTAACCAAATGGCTACGTGTAGTCCCCAACACTTTGTCATCACGAGTGTTCTTTGTCCAAACCTCTCTAAGCTTTTATAAACAAGTAGCATTTGTCCTAGCCTCTTCGAGTTAAACGAGTAGTAGTAATCTTAGCCTCTCTAAGCTTACACTGACCACTATTAGGTCTGGTTACAAGAAGTTGGTATGTGATTTGTGTTTGGACACTTACACTAAATCTCTTTTTAGAGTATGATCAATGACGTACAGTGTAAATGACTTCTCTAGATTATCAATAAAAGAATATTGTCTATTACAAAATAGTAGAGAAGATTTTCAAACAGAAGTTACAAAATGTAACTTTTTGGAGACCTAGAAATTTAAGAAGGTTGAAGGATGAAAACTTTTTTCAGTGCAGGAAAAATTCAAATAGTGTAACATTCTCTTCTTCGATTTCCAGCTTTATATAAACTTTAAGATATGATCGTTGAAGCTTGCAGATCTTGAGCCTTGTGCCTCTTTGATCCATTAGTCTAAGACTGGAAAAAGAAAATGTAGTTTTCTTCTTCAAAAAGTAGAAATAACATAGAAGAGGAAAAATAGCTATTAAAGTATTCACCAACGTTTTAGACTTGTCAATGTTTATTTTACATCTTGTCAAATCATATTTGACTTTTTGAATTCATCATGTATCAAATAGAAGAAACTTTGAACGTGAGGAACATCACGAGAAACATGCTTTTGATGATTACCCTTCTAGATGAAGTTATCCTTCTAAATGAACAATGATCCTTCTCGTGGCACATTTTTCTTTCTGATGTTATAATTACCTTCTAAACTTTTTGTCTGCTTCTTAAGTGAGAAATCATATTATCTACAAAGCATTTGTTCCAATATAAGCGTATTCATGAAAAGTACAATGGATTAAAACACTTTGTGTGGCTCAACAGTTGTTTAAGCATGAGATACAAGATTTTTCTCACAAAAGAATGTGTTTAACAAATAGTTCATAGGTAAAAGATTTTCCTAAAGCTTGATTTGGTGCTTATCAAAACCTTAAAGCTTGAAATGTCTTAAGTTATAAGACAATTTTAGAAGGGCATTGGAGCTTACACACTAGATACTTATTGATGTATTCTATTGCATGACATGAATGTTTGGAAAAAGAAGAGAAAAATGCATGTTTGAGAGTGTATATATATATATATATATATATATATATATATATATATATATATATATATTATGAGGGTGACAAAAATGCTTGTAGTAACCTAATAAATGCATGGAAGGGATAGAGGAGAAAGAAAGAAAAATACATGCTATGAATGATTTTTTTTTTTTAATTTATGCATGTCATGAATGTATGGAAAGGATAAAAGGGTAAGAATAAAAAATGCAAGTTCAATGAGTTTCTCTTTTTCTTGCTTATCTATGCACTATCATGTGTGACAAAAATGCATGTTATGAATGTATCAAAGCGATAAAGGGACGAAAAAGAAGAAGAAGAAAGATCCATGTTATGAATGAGCAGTTATCATATGCGACAAGAATACATGTTATAAACGTAAGGAATGGATAGAGGGAAAGAAAGAAAGATCCATGTCATAAATAAGTCTTTTTTTTTTCTTTCATCGGTTTATATCATGAATGTATCAATGGGATAGAAGAAAAGAAAGTAAGATGAATGAGTTTTTTTTTTTTTTTTAAAAAATCTAGGCATGTCATGAATGTATGGATGGGACAAAGGGGGAAGAATGAAAAATACAAGTTCAATGATTTTTGTTTTATCTTTTTGATTATCTATGTATGCTACATTACAACCTAATGAATGCATGGAAAAGATAGAGGAGGAATGGAAGAGAAATACATGCTCAATGAGCATTTTTTTTTATTTATGCATCTTATGAATTTATAAGTAGAATAGAGGATAAAAATGATGCAATGTTATGAATGAATTTTTTTTTTTTTTTTTTTTTTTTTTGCTTTCCTATGCATGTCATGAATGTATGAAAGGGATAAAATAAAAAGAAAGAAAATGTATGTTCAATGATTTTTTTTTTAATGAATGTTATGTGTAACATCCTCAATTTCATGTCGTGCTAAATTACCTCAGGGCACTTAATGAGAATTATGAGATTAAAACTTAATTAAGGGATTAACGAAGAGTTAGGAGTCAACTCGGTGAGAAAAATCAAAATAATGCTTGGTCAAGATTACAAAATCTCTAATTAAGCAAGTCAAACCCTTAATAGCTTAATTAAGCACTAATCACCCTTAATTAGCTTAATCAAGTTTAGTTAAGAATAATTAAACTTAATCACAAGATTAATCTTTGTTAATCCTATTCTTGTATGTTAATCACTAATCCTTGCTTAATCATGGTAATTAAGTTGCAAGAGCACTTAATCACATGATTAAATTCAAATTTAGTTAACTAGATAATAAAGTAAAGAGTGATGTCACTAAAACAAAAAGTATTAAACAAGACTATTTTATGTAAGAGTTTGATCATGTTTTGTCTCCCCATCATCCCATTTGTCCCCTTAATCACAAATTAATACAAGATAACACAAAATTAAGCAAAATATCTCACTCTCCTCCCTTTATGTTGGATGCCACTTTCTCTCTCCCTACCCTCATCCATCTTTATTTTCACTCATCTCATTCTCTTTCTTGAAATCAAATCCTCCAACTTCTTTCTAAACACTTCTTCATCTTTTTCTTCTTCTTTTCTTCACCACCACCACCACCAAAATCACTCACTTAGCCCTTCAAAGACCTCATCTTTGGGTCTTTGGAGACAAGATCAAAACACTACAACCTCCATTTTCACAAGATCTCAAGAGCTTCTCCTTCTTCCTTGCAAAAATTGACACCATCATCATCAAAAGGAGCCATTATCTTTTTCTTCCTCTTCTCTTGCTTGTAGCACCATTTTGAGTAAAGGTAGTGATCTTCATCTTTTTATTTTGTTTACTCAAGAAAGCTTGAAGTTTGAAGCTTGGTTCTTTTCATGGCCAAGATCTTTAAGTGAAAACTTGAGAAGATCCTTCATACTCTTTATGAGCAAAAGTTTCCATTTTTTGCAAAATATGTTCTTGTTGTTCTTCAAGTGTTCTTGATATTTTCATTTTTGGAAATACATGGCAAAATATGTTCTTGATTTTCTTCAAGTGTTCTTGGTATTTCCACTTTTAGAAAATATGTTCTTATTATTGAGTGTTCTTGATGGTATCTTATTTAAAGTTGTTCCTTTTCTTATGATGAGTTGATGATTAGAAGAGCCTCATCTTTTTATGTTTTTCATGATTTGATAAGACTATGAACATCTTAAAAGCTTTAAACATTAAAAAGTTTGCTTCTTGATTCACAAAACATGGCGCAAGTTTTAGTGCCATTATAAAGTCTTCTGTTGTTTTGTTTTGAAGACAAGAATACATGTAAAAGTCTAAGCTTTTTAAGATAATAAGCCTTTTTGAGTTAGAAAAATGATATCTTATCACTTTATGTCTTAGAAATCAAATCTTAAAGAAAAGGCCTTTCATAAAGTTTCAAACTTTAATGAAGAATAAGACCTTTAAGTCATAAAAGTGTTGTTTTGTAACATTTAATTCATAACGTTTAGATCTTGAACCAAAACAATGCTAAAAGGTGTTAACTTTTATAAGAATCAAGACTTTTTAACCTTAAAATTAATATTTCATGTCACTAGTTGATAAAGTAGGAACCGTTTTAATGTAAAGACGACTTTAAATCATAAAGTTGAGACCTTGATAGTCTTAGAATAATTAAATGAGTCAACTTTCATAAAGAACAAGACTTTTTAGTTAAAAAGCTAGTAACTCGTATCATTATTTCATAAAGATCTAATCTTTAAGATAAGAGCTTAATGTTAAAGGCACTTACTTTCATAAAGAATAAAACTTTGTGACTATTTTATAAGAATGATAACTTTTATAATATTTAATATAAGATCTTGTTAGGTTAGTGATAAAAGCTTGAAACTTTGTAACTTGGTTAAGTTAAAAATCACTTTTGGTGTTTAGTGAACATGGTGTTGTTGGGCTCATGATGTGGTTATGCGTTGTCATGACCCAAGGATTAGAGGGATCTTGATCTCCTTGGGAGAAAAAGTATGATTAAGACCTCTGAGCATATGATGAACCTAGGAATCACTAAGTACACTGTCTCAAGGGAAAGGAAACGATAACCTAACCTAATTAATTTGAACAAGCGTTTCATAAGGCATGTACTTAAGTAAAGAATAAGATCACGAGAACTAAGTAACTAAAAGACTACGAGTACATATATCTTAACTATGTGATTTTCTCATGGGTAACTATGGGAAATCATATGATGATTCATAAGATTCTTCACAAAGAATAACACAACTATGAACCCCTTAGAGTATGCATGTATGGTGCCATCTGGCATGATGAATGACAAGTTTGATTGAACTTTGTCTCGTGATTGAATGATTAGTGTGATGATATGATATAGGTATGATGGACTGTTGATTGAAGTGTTATGATTGGCATTTTGCGGAAGCTCTGGTCTAGCTATTATGCTGCTGGATTTCTATCAAAATTATGGACTTAGTCATATTATTGCATGTATCTAGTTAAAGAAGTATTACACATGTAAAATATAATGATAAGGAACAAAAAAAAATGGAACATGACCCCTCGATCACTTCCGGGAAGTGAGAGACAGTGATCCATAAGAGACCTCTATGGGAGAGGTAAGGGTGATGTGGAGGACTCTCCAACTTAGGGGTAACCAATATTGGCTTAGTCTGATTTGGTTAGTACTGTATGACGACGGTCATGGAATGAGCTCATGTCCAAAAGTAGTCTATTTCAAAGGAAAGGTAAAAGAATGTTAAGCACGTGCTAAAAACAAACGTCAAAGTAGGACCATAGTCAATATGATAGGTTGCATAGTCATGTATGTTCTTATATTTCTCATATGTATTATGAATGATTATTTCTTGTGTTAGTATGTATGCCTATGTATGTTGTTATGAATGTTTGTTCTATGCCTTCGCATGTATGGTTGTTTATGATGTTATAGTTATGATGATAAACTTAAAAGCAATCCGCTTCGGAATCTATGGTTTCAGAAATTATTAAAATTGAATCTATATCTGTCCACTATTTTATATTAAACCCGAAGTGGCTAGGACGATGACGATGACACAGTGTTTGTATAGTCACGATCCTACTGAGAAATTTAGTATTTCTCACTCCTACGTTTCCGTGTTGTCTCCAGAGGATGTCGGTGTCGGGCACGGTGGTTTCGAGAACGGTCTTCTCCCACATGCTGAGTGACGTGGTGATTGCATGCGAAGTCAAGCACGAGGATAGCCTTTTTGGTTGTGATTATAGGGTTATCATTTTCCCAGGCATGTATGGGTGATGAGATTTCAGATGTATTTTCCTCTTCTTGTCTTCAGTTATGTTTGTTTTATAGGGACGATAGTAGATATCGGACCCATCACTATCTTCATGTATAGCTCTTGGCATTACTATTATTATTATTAATTATGATGACTATGGAATGTATGTGATGTTTACCTAAGATATTTGTTTTGCATGTTGCCTTTGTTTACTTTACTTGCACTATACGTATGGGATAGCGATATTTGTATTATATATTCACGATGCCCTCATGGCTCTTGATTTTCGAAACAGTTTATTCATTATTGTAAAAAAAATAATTTCACCCCTATTTTCATATAAAAGTATTTTCAAAATGGTAAGTGTTAGTTCCGCAAGCAAAAGTAACAAATAGTAATTCCATAATATGACTTAAGCATAGTATGGGACTATTAGGGTGTTACATTTTGATATCAGAGCAGTTCGTCCTCATAGAGCCTGGGGATGGACTGACTATGCTTCCAAGCATACTCTATTACGTGTTAGAAATCATGCCATGGATCTTACCATAAGGGTAAGATATAGGAGTTAGGTAGGTATGACTGCCTGGTTATGAATGTGATTAGTTACTGCCACACTTAGCTTGGTATTGAGCTTGATCAACTCAATATCTTTGTTTATGTGTCCAGGAACTGATGGCTTCTAACAGGCAGAATAGGTTATGAGGTGAATTTGCCACCTTTGGCATGGTAGATGTGGCAAATATTTCTCCTATATTGGTTTCAGCATGAGGAGACAAGACATTGTATCTAACCAAGCATTAGGATGAATAGTAGGAATTGAGGCTGACTCAGAATACTTGAAGTTCACTAAGTTTATGAAGACTAGCTCATCGACTTTCCATGGAGACTTCAAGTCTAAGGAAGTTGAAGGATGGATCGAGGCATTGGAAGGGACATTCTCTATGTTAGGCTGCATGAGGTTGCAAAAGTAACATTTGCTACCTATATGCTAGAGGCTGGTGCTAAAGCTAGGTGAGCCAATACCAGAAGGATGATTGAGAACTCCTAGACCCTCATTACCTAGGAAGTGTTCAAGGCTACACTCTATGGTAAGTGCGCCATGCCAAAGAAAGACGCTTCTAGGAGAAGGATGGTTTTCCAATGCCAAAGGACTAGGCATAATCCGTACTGCAAGATACAACTGTAATTTGGGAAGGACACGTGCGGTCAAGTACCAAAGCAAGTGGTGATCCCTTGGTGCCCTAAGTGCGGCAATAATCATGGAGGACAACCCTGTTTAGTTGGACGAGATGTTTGTTTTTGTTGTGAACAGCCTGGACATGTGAGCAAGCATTACACTGTCAAGTTGCCATCACATGCCAACAAGCCCCATCACTAAGGAAAGGCCTTCGCCCTTAATGCTAAAAAGGCCACTCAGTTCGACGATCTAATCCAAGGTAGGTGCGAGGTTAATAGTAGAATCTTAACTGTGCTATATGATTCTGGAGCTACATACTCCTTTACTTCCCATGACTGTGTAGATAGATTGGGATTGTCTGTGTTTGAATTGTCTTATATGTTAATTGTTTCTACTCATGCTGGGAAACTAGTTAAGGCTTGTCATTGCTGCTTGAGTTGTTAATTCTAAATTGATGGTGGGTCTTTTGTAGCAAATTTGATTTGTTTGCCTTTGTTTGGTTTGGATTTGATTCTAGGCATGGATTGGCTTTTGATTAACCATGCAATGATAAATTGCTCTGAAAAGTTTGTTGTTCTTCCCCCTGTACTTGTTAAGCCTATTGGACCTATTGTTTGTTTTTGAATTCCATTAAATAGGGAGTAGTGAGTGTGGTGATCAAGGATATATTCTCCTTATGGCAAGTGAAGTGGAACTTAAGTAGGTATTGGACGAGATCCCCATAGTCAGGGAATACCTAGATGTGTTTCCTGATTACATACCCGAGTTTCCCCTGGGAAGGGAAACCAAGTTTTCTATAAAGTTGGTGCCAGGAACTGGGCCAATCTCTATAGCACCCTATAGGACGTCCTCAATAGAGTTATTAAAGTTGAAAGGACAATTAGAACAGTTGTTGGAGAAGAGATTTGTAAGACTTAGTGCCTCACCTTGGGGAGCCTCGGTGTTATTTGTGAAAAAGAAGGATGGTAGCATGAGTTTGCAACTAGATGCAGAATAGGAATGTAGTGGCTTATGCCTCTAGACAGTTGAAGCCTCATGAAGTGAACTATCCAACCTATGACTTGGAGTTAGCAGCTGTAGTGTTTGCCCTGAAAATATGGAGGCATTATCTGTATGGTGTGAAGTTTGAAGTGTTTTCTGATCATAAGAGTTTGAAGTATCTCTTTGATTAGAAGGAGCTGAATATGAGGCAAAGGAGATGGATGGAGTTTCTAAAAGATTATGAATTTGGGTTGAACTATCATCCTGGGAAGGCCAATGTGGTGGTCGACGCTCTAAGTAAGAAGTCTTTGCATGCGTCATGGATGATGGTTAAGGAGGATGAGCTGGTAAGGAGCTTTAGAGACCTTAACCTTGGAGTGGTGTTGACCCCCCATAGTTCAAGATTGAATCAGCTTAGGGTAACGAGCGATTTCAAGAGTCAAATTGCTCAAGCCCAAAGTGAGGAAAAGGATTCCTTGAGAACCCTAGTGCTAATGGAAGAAGGAAAGTTGAAGGGTTTTACTTGAGGTACAGATGGAATGTGGAGGTTTGAAGGAAGAGCCTATGTACTTGCAAGTGGTGACCTCCGAAGAAGGATTTTGGACGAGGCTCACAAGAGCCATTTTACCATACACCCTAGTGTAACAAAGATGTATCAAGACGTTAAGAAGATGTTTTGGTGGCCGGGATTAAAGAAGGACATTGCGGAATTGGTAAGCAAGTGTTTAGTCTGCCAAAAGTTGGTATGTTGCAACCATTGGAGATCCCAGAATGGAAATGGGAAAGCATCTCTATGGACTTCGTGATAGGTTTACCCAAAACGCAAGCTAGTTTTGATGCGATATGGGTAATTGTTGACAGATTAGCCAAGTCTGCTCACTTTTTGCCCATTCGAGCTACTTATCCTTTGGAAAAGTTAGCCCGACTGCATGTTCAAGAGATAGTGAGGCTGCATGGTCTGCCTTCAACTATAATCTCAGATAGAGACCCGAGGTTTACCTCTAGATTCTGGGGAGCCTAGCAAAAGGCATTTGGGACGAGGCTCTGCCTAAGTACAGCTTATCACCCCCAGACAAAAACTTTAGAGGACATGTTGAGAGCTTATGTGTTGGATAATTGAGGAATTTGGGATAGATACTTACCTTTGATTGAGTTTGCCTATAACAATAGGCATCATGCAAGTATAGGTATGACACCTTATGAAGCTTTGTATGGAAGGAAGTTCCAATCTCCCCTGTGTTGGTTTGAACCGGGTGAGCAAAGTCTATTAGGACCTGATCTTATGAGGCAGATAATAGAGTAAATAAGAAGGATTAGGGACAGAATCCTTACGGCTCAGAGCCGTCAAAAGAGTATTTGCCGATAAGAGGAAAAAGCCTCTAGACTTCCAAGAAGAAGAACATGTGATCCTGAAAATCACTCCTACACCTGGTATAGGTAAAGGCATGAAGATCAAAAAGTTAAGCCTTCATTTCCTTGGCCTCTTTCAAATTTTGAAATGTGTTGGGTCAATTGCTTATCAAATGGTCTTACCTCCAAATTTGTCAAGCCTTCACCATGTCTTTCATGTGTCTTAGTTGAGAAAATACCATTTCGATCCTAGTCATCCACTTGAGCCTGAAAGTGTATAATTAAGGGAGGACCTAACTTTTAATCTGCCGCCATCTCAGATCATTGATGGTGGGGCAAAATAGCTGAGGAATAAGATGGTACCCTTGGTCAAGGTGGCTTGGGGTACAGGAAATGTAGAAGAACATACGTGGGAGCTGGGGTCCGAAAGGAAGAACAAGTATCCGAATTTATTTAGAGGTAACAAATTTTGAGGGCAAAATTCTTTTTAAAGGTGAGGAGAAATGTAACATCCTTAATTTGATGCCGTGTCAAATTACCTCAGTAATCCTGAATAATTAGGTACTTAATGAGAAATTATTAGATTAAGGCTTAATTAAGAGATTAACGAAGAGTTAGGAGTCAACTCGGGTGAGAAAAGTCAAAAGAATGCTTAATCGAGATTAGAAAATCTCTAATTAAGCAAGTCGAACCCTTACTAGCTTAATTAAACACTAATTGTAACGTCCCCACTTTAGTAAACAGAACGTAATGAAAACTTTGAATTATTTCTGTTAAGCAGTGCGAGAATTTCTCAGGCATGCGTTAAGCCATGATGATCCTTACACTCGGAATTATAGGGTACTATAACACTGCCATTGAAAATACGGCATTGCCATATGTTAAAAATTAAGAAATGACAAAAGTACCCCTATAAACTTTTATTAATTATAGAAATGCCCAAGATTTTTAGAAATTACATTTTTGACCCTAAACAATTATTTCCATAATAACCCTGAAACTTTTCATAAAATGACATTTATGTCCCCACATCGGTAGAATTAGCAGAATGGGATTTTAAGCGAAGCAGAATCACGTGGCAAAATCGTAGAAGTTTAAATCTCTGCCAATTGGGCCATGGAGGCAGTCTGGTGTGAAATGACATTGGGTGCCCTTGGACTTGCTCAAAATTACAAAAATGCTATTAGTTACATAAAATAGAAAACAGAAAGGCTTCAGATTAACGAAAATGTCTAATTTACTCCGTTAATTCACTTATTTGGTTTCAATAATTATGTAAGGGCAATTAGAGGTTAATTAAATAATAATCAAGAGTTAATTAGATATTAGTTAGAGAGACTAGGCTTAAGATAAATTAAAATGAACATATAGACATCTTACAAAACTATTGAGTAACGTTTGACCGGTTTGGAGAAAATCAGTGAAAATTCGGTATTTTAAATCACCAGAACCGAACTAGTAGAATTTTCTACTGGAATCCCTCACTTAAGTGGCTGAAATTCAGCCACTCCTACCACATATGAGTGGCACCAAGTGTTGCTCAAGACAGTGGAAAAACTTGGCTTTACCTTCATCAAATTTTTATCGTTTTTGTCTAGTTGTTCGATTTTATCAACTACTTAAGATTAATTAGCATTCGATTAAATTTTTACTTAGAGCCAATTGAGTATCATTTAGAGAAATTAGATATGAGGGAATAGATTGAAAGCCTAGGAAACTTCATAGGATTTCTCCAAAACCGATTTACCAATTTAAAGAAAATCGGCAAGATTTCGGTATTTCAAAATGTCGGAACCGGACCAATAGAAACTTTTCTATGAGTGCCCTAGAATCAACGGCTAAGATTTAGCCAAATAGCTCCCTTAAGTGCCACCTTGGTAGCGCTTGATGATGGGAAACTAAACTAGAATTGAGAGCAAGGTTGAATCCACCAATCATCATCCACCTTGCCTCAAAAATCTTTGCTTTTTCTTTCCTTCCCTCATCCAAAATTTCGGCCACTTCCCTTGCTGAAGCTCTCTCCATTTCTCTTTTCCTCACTCTCATCTCCACTCCATTTCCATCTCTTCTTCAAGTCTCATCACAAGTTACTACCATTAAAGGCACAAAATCAACACAAATTGCATTAGACAAGGTAGGAAATCCTACTTTTATTCTTGTTTTCTCTAATTTAGGGCTGCATGGTGAGCATGCATAATCTAAAATATGACCAGTTTTGTAGAGTGATGATGATGTTTTATGACTAGTTTTGCATGTATGTTGTGATTAAAATTGGAATTGAGAGCAAATAGCTTGAAGGAGGAAGATAAATCTAGAAGTTGTTAGGGTTTTCTCTCGGCAGTCCGTACGGTGGAGTGTACGGATCCTCCTACCGCCATTTAAATTGGATGAAACCATTTTTATATGAAACTAGACATCTAGGACTTTCCATAAATATATCATATAAGGCCATTGGATTAGTATAGAATTAGTTATGAATTTTTGAAATTTAACCTAGAATTTTGGATTCTTATCCAGGCAGTATGAGTTGAGAAGGGTATAACTCACCCTACACAACTCCAAACTGAGTAAACCCAAGGTTGTTTGAAAGCTAACATGTAAGGGAACATCCCATAAACATTTTAGAACCAGATTCATTGCCATCTGTCCCCAGCACATCAATGAAGTTGACTTAAGTTTTAATCGGGCTGAAACAGGGTGGTCCAATAAGGTCAAGTTTCAGGACTCATAACTCAAAATATACTCATGTAATTGACATGAAAATTAATTCATTTAAAAGCTTGTTCTGTTAGCTTTCATTTGATATAAATTTTGAATGATTCCATCAAGATTTCTATTTTTACTGAATTTTCACTTATAAGAGCACAATTCTGGCTAAGAACAAGACAGCTTGAGGAAAAATTCTTATATCTTGAGTTATACAAATCAAAATGAGATGGGACTAAAAAGGTTGGAAACTAGACTCATAAGCCTATGACATATCCAAAATTTAGACTTAGATGAGTTAAATTGAGCAAAGGGTGGATTATAACAAAATCGGGCAGAATAGGAGGGAGAAAACCGAAAACCCCATAGATGCTTGAATTGAACTTGATGAATGATCTATGAATATCTATATAATGGCTGATCCATATTGAATTGCAAGTTTGAAAGATTGTATTGGTTGTCTGGCACTATTCATGGGGAAGCGGACTCGATTCTATATCTTTAATTTTCGGCAGGAATTTATGAGAACTTATGCTATGGGTGATTACGCTTTGAAAATATTTACATTTACATGTCATTTTAATGTACATCATGCACGCAAGTATATTTAGAATATGACATGATAAATAAGGTATGAGACGTATTCATGAATGCACCAAGCGTCCGCATGCATGACAAGACATGAAAAGGAAAAGATAAAAAGAACTTGCAAGAAAGACGTACCAAGCTACCACGTGAGGCATGGCATAGACCCAGCTAGCGTGGGCCAGAGCGGTATTGTCTAAGACTTGGGCCAGCCCTCGATCAGATTTAAGGGGAATAGGCCAGTGTGAGGATCGGGGAAAGTAAACCCATCACTCATGTATAGGTACGAGCTCGGACCTAAAAAGCAGGCTATTACCCGGGGGTGAGAGAGGCCGTTCACCTCCGGGGGATCATGTAACACCCTAGTAGTTCCATTCTATGCTTAAGTCGTATTGTGGAATTACTAGTTACTACTTTTGCTCGCGGAACTATCATTACCTTTTAGAAATTACTTTATACCGAAAATAGGGGTAAAATTTTTTCTACGAAACAAGTAAACCATTTTTGAAATCGAGAGCCATAAGCGCATCGTGAACATATAAAGTAACACCGCTATCCCATACATGCATCGCATTTAACAAGCATAGAAACCATAAGAGTAACCGCAATTCTTAGAATAATGTAACATTCATTCCACGGCCATCCATGATAATACAATAATAGTCGTACCAGTTCATACATAAGATAATAATGGGTCCGATATCTATCATCGGCCCTACACAAAAAGCCTACCAATACATGATAAAAGGAAATACATCAAAGAATCCTACTACCCAAGCATGCCACATAACAGAATGATAACCCTATAACTACAACCAAAATGGGCTATCCTCGTGCTCGGCTCCGCATGCAGTCGTCACATCAAGCATCTGGCGGGAGGAAACCGTTCCCATATCCACCGGGAGAAGTACTACCATGTCCCCCTCCTCGAGCACGTCCTCGCCCACGGGGCACAGCGCGGGTACGAATGAACCCACGCCAAATAACCGGGTGAAATCGGAGCAGCAGATGAAGCAGACGAATCAGAAGACAAACGAATCACTGAAGGCTGCGACGAACCCGAACGGTGAGAACCCCTAGAATGAGTCGGATAGAGGGGCTCGGACGGATCGGTCTCCACATGGAAGCTCGGATAAGACGGCTCCGAGGGATCGGAATCCAGTGAAACAGTCGGAGTCAAACGGGTATCCGAGTCAGTCTCATCATCATCAGTGGGGTATCTCGGTGGCTGAAAGTAGGGGCGAATGTCATCCATAGTAACCTTGCCAAATGGCTGATGCGGTCGGAAAAATGGGCTCATCACAGGAGTCTGGAACTGGCGGCCGTGGAAGATGTAGACCCTCATCGCGCGGCCGACAAAGACAGAGGCGTCAAAGCGGGTCAAAGCGCCAACGCCACACCGGGAACTCAATGTAGATCACCACCGTGCCCGACGTCGACATCCTCTGAAGACGACACGGAAACGTAGGAATGAGAAATACTAAATTTCTCAGTAGGATCGCGACTAGACAAACACAGTGTCATCGTCATCGTCCCAGCCACTTCGGGTTTAATTGTAAAAACAGTGGATAGATATAAGTTCACTTTTTAATGGTTTTGAAAACTTAAACTCCGAAGCAGGTTGCTTTTAAACTTAACATCATAACCACATCATCATGATTAACATCCGTACTAAAACATAGAATAACATTCATAATGCAAATAGGCAACATACTTTCATGCAAAGACACGCATCATCATAGATGTAACCATGGTCATACTTAGACTTTACTTTCATTTTTAGCACGTGCTTACATTCTTTACTTTCCTTTGAAATAGACTGCTTTTGGACATGAGCTCATTCCGTGACCGTCGTCACGCAGTACTAACCAAATCAGACTAAGCCGATATTGGTTACCTCTAAGTTGGAGGGTCCTCCAAAGCACCCTTGCCTCCCTCATAGAGGTTCCTTGTGGATCGCCGTCTCTCACTTCCCTTACCGAAGTGATTGAAGGGTCACATCCATTGATTCTTTTCTTATCTTTATACTTTACATGCATAACATTTCCTTGACTAGACGCATGCAATGATATAACTAAGTCCATAATTTTGACGGAAATTCGGCAGCATAACGGCTAGACCGGAGCTTCCCCAAAATGCCAATCATCAGCATTCAACCAATAGTTCATCATATCTATATCATATTATCACACTCATCATTCAATTATGAGACAAAGCTCAATCAAACTCATCATTCATCATGCCGAGTGGCATCACACATCCATACCCTAAAGGGGTTTATAGTTGTGTTGTTCTTTGTGAAGAATATTATGAATCATCACATGATTTCCCATGGTTACCCACGATAGAATCACATAGTTAAGATAGGTGTTTGTGGTCTTTTAGTCACTTGGTCCTTGGATGAAAATATTCTTCACTTAAGTACATGTCTTATGAAACACTTGTTCAAATTAATTAAATTATGTGATTGTTTCCTTTCCTTGAGATAGTGCACTTAGTGATTCCTAGGTTCATGGTATGCTCAGAGGCCCTAATCATACTTCTGTTCCCAAGGAGTTCGAGATCCCTCTAATCCTTGGGTCATGACAACGCATAACCACATCATGAACCCAACAACACCAATGTTCACTAATCACCAAGGGTGACTTTTAACTTATTCAAGTTACAAAGTTTTAAACTGTTACTAATAACATACTAGGGTTTTTGCCTTAAATATTATTAAAGTTGTCATTCTTAGTAGAGTAGTCATAAAGTCTCATTCTTTATGAAAGTAAGTGCCTTTGACATTAAGCTCTTATCTTAAGATTGGATCTTTATGAAATAATGATACAAGTTACTAGCTTTTGAATAAAAAGTCTTGTTCTTTATAAAAGTTAACACCTTTTTGCATTGTTGTGGTTCAAAGTCTAAACTTTATGAATGAAATGTCATAAAACAACATTTTTATAACTTAAAGATCTCAAAGTTTGAAACTTTGTGAAAGGTCTTTTCTTTAAGGTTTGATTTCTAAAGCCTAAGGTGACACTATATCATTTTTCTAACTCAAAAAGTTTAGACATTCACATGTATTCTTGTCTTCAAAACAAAACAAAATAGAACTTTATGGAAGCTTAAAAGTTGCGCCACTTTGAAGGAAATCAAGAAGCAAACTTTTTAAAGTTTAAAGCTTTTAGAAGGTTCATAGTCTTATCAAATCATGGAAACATAAAAAGGTGAAGCTTTTCTAATCATTCACTCATCATAAAGAGAAAAGAACAACTTTAAGCAAGAGAACAACAAGAACATATGTTTCCAAAAGAGGCAACTTAAGAACACATGAAGAATATCAAGAACACATTTTTCCAAAAGAGGAAACTTAAGAACACATGAAGAACATCAAGAACACATTTTCCAAAAGAGGAAACTTAAGAACACATGAAGAATATCAAGAACACATTTTTCCAAAAGAGGAAACTTAAGAACACATGAAGAACATCAAGAACACATTTTTCCAAAAGAGGAAACTTAAGAACACATGAAGAACATCAAGAACACATTTTTCCAAAAGAGGAAACTTAAGAACACATGAAGAACATCAAGAACACATTTTTCCAAAAATGAAAACTTTGGCTCTTGAAGAGCATAAAGGATCTTCTCAAGCTTTCACTTAGAAATCTTGGTCATGGAAGAACCAAGCTCCAAGCTTTCTTGAGTAAACAAAATGAAAAAGATGAAGGTCACTACCTTTCTTGAAGATGGCGCAAAACAAGAGAGATGGAAGAAGAAGATGATGGCTCCTCTTGATGATGAAGGTGGCGGTTTTGCAAGAAGGAAGGAGAAGCTCTTGAAATCTTGTGGAAATGGAGGTTGTAGTGTTTTGATCTTGTCTCCAAAGACCCAAAGATGAGGTCTTTGAAGGGCTAAGTGAGTGGTTTAGGGTGGTGGTGGTGGAGAAAAGAAGAGGAAGATGAAAAAGATGAAGAAGTGTTTAGAGAGAAGTTAGAGAATTTGGCTTGAAGAGAGAGAATAGGATGAGTGAAAATGAAAATGAATGAGGGAGGGAGAGAGAAAGTGGCGCCCACTTTGAAGGAGGGAGGATGAGATATTTTTGCTTCACTTTGTGTTATCTTGTGTTAATTAGTGATTAAGGGGACAAAGTGGATGATGGGGAGACAAAACATGATCAAACTCTTACATAAAGCACTCTTGTCTCATGCTTTATGCTTTTATGACATCACTCTTTACTTTATTGTCTAGTTGACTAAATTTGAATTTAATCATGTGATTAAGTGCTCAAACAACTTAATTAGGGTGATTAAGCAAGGATTAGTGATTAACACCCAAGAACATGATTAACAAAAATTAATCTTACGATTAAGCTTAATTAACCTTAATTAAACTCGAGTAAGCTAATTAAGGGCGATTAGTGCTTAATTAAGCTATGAGGCTCTGACTTGCTTAATTAGAGATTATCTGATCTCGATTAAGCATTCTCTTGACTCTTCTCATCCGAGTCAACCCCTTAATTAAGCCCTAATCTCAAAATTTCTCATTAAGTGCCTAATTACTCAGGGTTACTGAGGTAATCTAGCACGACATGAAATTGAGGATGTTACAGATCAAGTACAGGAAAGAGCAAGATCAAGTTGCAAGTTAAAGAAAGAGATAAATTAAGTTAAGTGCACTTGCATACAATCAAGTACAAGCATCTACATATGCATTTCTAATTATCTCATTATGTCATGATATTATTATGGTTCTTATTAAAGTATATTACTCTGTCATGTTTCTATGTCTGTCATATAAAATGGTAAGTGGCTGTTAAAATATATCCCGCTTTGAGTAAGGTGCTTTCAACTTAAAATTGAACCACTATTTGTTTATATGTGCTCATATTTTCATAATAAACCAAAGCGGTTGAAATGTTTATGATGACGCTACAAGATTAGTTTGAATTTACCTACTGAGAACCTTAGGTTCTCACTGCCTGCTTGTACATTTTTCTTTTCCGTAAACATTCCAACACCCAAGTTAGAAAACAAGTGCAAGGTGGAGTACTGAGCCTTCCATTGTGCAAGGATCGGGCGTAAACTAGACCAGGAACTATTGAAGCTAGATAACGACTAGTCGGATGTAAACACTGTGTACTATGTCAGTTACAGTTTTTTTTAAAGTGTAGTTATTTTATTCTCTATGTACCAAAGATTATTAGTCAGTAATAAAATGAGTAGTTCAAGGGCCATATATTATATTCTCCATATTTTAAAGATTTCTTAGCACAGTGAGAACCTTTTAACATAACTCCATGACTCGAACATGGCTTATATGATAGAGGTTGTTACATTTTTGGTATCAGAGCAGTTCGTCCAGTATAGGCCCGTGGATGGACTGATTATGCTTCTAATACATACTCTGAGAATCTAGATGTACCATGCGTTAGGCCAAAAGGGCATAGAAATACTATGCATGGTGGCCTTGTTGTGAGTGTTGTGGACTACCTGTTGCACTTAACTGAATGTTGAGCCTAAACACCTCAATATAAGGTTTTGTGTAAACAGAAGCCTGAAACACCCTGCAAGCTTATTAGGAATCTTCTAAACGTAAATATTAGGGATGAGACTCCCAGGAAGTAACAATGGCAATAGGAGGTAGACGACTGAGCAAGTCAAAGGGTGCAGAGAATTGGGACTCCGCTCAAGGAAAATCATGTTGGACGGTTTGGCATTGACCTAGTAAATTTGGTCATAGCTAAGGAGTATCCCAAGTGCTACTGGGCAGCTGAAAATTTAAGTCATCAAGGGTAGGATCTCAGTTAGTGATGAGTGGACCAAGAATCTTTTTCACTCTATCGAAGTTGATTCTAAGCTTCATTTGCAACCACCTGATCCAGGCTATTTTTTTTAGATTGGATCTAGGAATTTTCTTGCCTAGTGTAGTAGACCTGATTCTTGACAAGAGTAAGTCATCTCGAGCAGTATTGATGGTACCCTTATTTTCTTTGTAAGTAAGATTCCCTCGAAAGTACTTCACTGGCAAATTCAATCAATGGTTTTTAATCTGGATTATGGTAATGCTATATCAGCAATACTCGATCCTTCATTACGAAGTTTAAAGTGTGGACAGACGAAGCAAGATTTTAAAAAAGGGAACTAAGGTTAGGAGCCTCAGTTAGGTATAAGGGAAAACCTTTTCAAGACTCTATTCAGAGGTTAAAATGATTTTCTTTTTCGAGCGCTTGTAAAACTGAGGAGCATTAAGCAGGATCTCAGCCTCAAGGGAAAACATTAACAAATTTTGAAGAAATTCCTCTAATTATACATTATATCAGAGTAGAGGCGCAGTTATTCACTATACGAAAATGAAGTAAAGCTATCTAGACTATCTCCTTTAGCTTAAATCTAGGGGATTTTTCTACCTAGTCTTGTAACTTTAATACTCGATAGGAGTAATTTTGGATTGTGATAATACCATATTATAAAGACCTAATCCTTCATTAAGAAACTTGTAGGGTGGACGAATGAAGCAGAGGATCAGTGCAAGAAGCTAAGGGCAGAAGTTTCGGTTAGATGCACAGGAAACCTTTTTAAGTCCTCATCCAGATAATAGAGTGACATCTCCCTCAAGGGTACAGGGAACTAACCTTGTAGCGATTGCAAATTGGAAGAGTACTAAGTGGAATCTTGGCTTCGAAAGAGAAACAGTTGAGCAAACTGTAAAGAAACCCAACTAATTGTACATTGAATCAAGATGGAGATACGGCTATACATGGTATGAAAAGTAGATGAAATTATAAGTGTAACAAGAAAGAGAGACAATATATCTCTTACTAACCTGAAGTAGAAACACTTTTAGACTAGAGGTGGCATACGAATCAAGTGTAATTTTTCCTACCTTTCAGGGATAAGGGGAATGTTAGAAAATTTAGTCATGTTCAAATTCTATCAACCTTAGCCACCACAGGAACTAGATGATGGAATCATCTTCAACATGTTATTAGTAGCGGAATGAGACTATTCAAAGAAGAAAGGTAAAGTCGAACAATCGCCTTTAGGTACCATTATATATGCTATGGGGCGAGTAACTCGATAAGGAATGTATTCGGATTCAGGCGAGAGTAATAAAGATTTAAAGTACGCAACTAATCCTGATAGACCGGGGGAACAACGGCAAGGTAGGTTTTGACGAGTGAAAATAGACAAGTTTCTGCAGTAACAATAGAACACAGTAGGAATGAGGTAGGAAAAGAGGAAGTTTGGATTTATGGTTGGCCCACTAAAGAAAGAAAAACTACCTAATATGAAGATTATGGTGCAGACAAGATTGTGTATGAAATACCAAGTAGGGTTGCCTTGGCACCGGTCATAAGTACAACAGACCTAATGCACCCTAAGCAAGACCAGATAATGCACCAATATAAGATCAAAAAGGATTTGGAAACGTGCCCCATGGGGGGCAAGGTTACGATCTCAGGAATTAGAGGCAGTCAGAAGAGCCTTTATAACTTGGACCAAATTAAATGCGATCATCACTAACGCACTAGGTTCCCTCAGAGTTCCGTAGTTAAGTATACTCGGACAAGAGTAATATTATGATGGGTGACCTTCTGAGAAGTCCTCATATTATAACTTCAACAGGGAAGCAAGACCATCATTCCCATCTCACACAGCAAATGGATTACATCTTAGGAGTAAGACATTATGAAGAATAGCTAGAAGGTTTAGCAGTTAAGGTACCTATAAAAGTGAGAAGCGGACATCAACACAATAGTCGAGGAATCTCCATGCTAACCAATTGAAGAAAGTAGAAAAGTGGCAGGAACTTCTGCTATCCCACAATCCTTTCCTTACGTGAAGCTGATCATATTTTGAGGGAGCCAGTATCGCAACAATCATTGGGAAGTTCAACAAAAACGACACGAGATCCGATTAGCAAATAATAAGAAATGGAGTAAGTTCCGCAAAAGAAGGAGAGATTTCGAAGCAAGGACTATAGATATATTTAGAAGGAAGCTTTAGCATTACGCCTAAAACCTAATGGAAGGGGGATTCATCACTGATCGAAGAGGATCAGGTAGGCGAGAGTTTGGATATGGCCTGATCAGTTTCTCGAAAAACTTTGGCGAAGCCATTATGGCTACTATTTGTCGAAGTTGATTGTTGCTGTAGCTGATAGTTTTCATAATGGCAAGAACTTCTTCAGTTGGTATTTGGGACCCAAGGCACAAGTATTAGCAAGTTTATCGGAAAACATAGCACATAAGTAGTCAGACACATGACAAGGAGGATGAGGAATTTACTTGATGAATTCGATGATGGATCAGAACGTCAGCAAAACAAAGTATATTTTGGCACCCATATAATCTACGACAACTCTCTGCTTAGATATTAGAAAGTCATCTTGTAAGACAATATGGTGAGGAAAACTTTGCAGCTTCGATGAAAGGATCTGACTTTTAACCTTGGTTTTCACATTAAACTGCTTGTATCTCAATAACTAGGAATCAAGGAGGATATTAGACTAATAAGAAGAGTCACGAGTCGTAGAACTTAATCCATATAGTGGGAGTGACCTGAAATTTTCCTACGAGCATTAGGCATGACGCAAATTTTACCAAAAAGAATGAGTTTTAAGATAAGGCTCCTAATTATAATTTTGAGAAAAGGCCTAAGCCTATGTTTCTAAAGAACCGTATCAGAGGCAAATTCATTGTTGAACTAAGGGTAGCTGAGCAAATAAGAATCTTGGAAAAGAATATAGGGACCTCCTTAACATAGGCATTATCATTACTACATATTGACATCAATTACTATGATAACTGCTAATCCTTGCAACTGCAAATCTTCATGAGCTGAATATCTGGGGTCTCACATGTAAGTGGCAGAAGATTTAGCAGTTACCACAAAGCAGGACTAGAGGGGTATAGAGCAAGGGAGATGAGTAAGAGTCTCCAATAAACTAAACAATGATTCAGAGCGTCATAGGGAAAAGGCAAGCTCGGACACCAACATAATCCTTGTGGATCCTTTGTACATATTATGACATTACCTCATAGCTATCGGCAAGTAATATCAAGACAAGATGCAAACTCAAAAGGAGGAGTATCGTTGACCCTTCTTAATACTAAAATTTTGAGGACAAAATTCTTTTAAGGAGGGTAGAATGTAACGTCCCCACTTTAATAAATGGAATGTAATGGAAACTTTGAATTATTTCCCTTAAGTAGTGTGAGAATTTCTTAGGCATGCGCTATGCCATGATGATCCTCACACTCGGAATTGTAGGGTAGTATAACACTGCCATTGAAAATACGGCACTGCCATATGTTAAAAATTAAGAAATGACAAAAGTGCCCCTATAAACTTTTATTAGTTACAGAAATACCCAAGGTTTTTAGAAATTACATTTTTGATCCTAAATAATTATTTCTATAATAACCCTAAAACTTTTCATAAAATGACATTTATGTCCCCACATCGGTAGAATTAACAGAATGGGGTTTTAAGCGGAGCAGAATCACGTGGCGAAACCGTAGAAGTTTAAATCTCTGCTAATTGGGCCATGGAGGCAGTCTGGTGTGAAATGACGTGGGGTGCCCTTAGACTTGCTCAAAATTATGAAAATACCACTAGTTACATAAAATAGAAAACAGAAAGGCTCTGAATTTACGAAAATGTTTAATTTACTCCGTTAATTCACTTATTCAGTTTCAATAGATATGTAAGGGCAATTAGAGGTTAATTAAATACTAATCAAGAGTTAATTAGATATTAGTTAGAGAAATTAGGCTTAAGATAAATTAAAATGAACATGTAGACATCTTACAAAACTATTGAGTAACGTTTGACCGGTTTGGAGAAAATCGACGAAGATTCGGTATTTTAAATCACCAGAACCGAATCAGTAGAATTTTCTACTAGAATCCCTCACTTAAGTGGCTGAAATTCAGCCACTCCTACCATATATGAGTGGCACCAAGTGTTGCGCAAGATAGTGGAAAAACTTGGCTTTACCTTCATCAGATTTTTATCGTTTTCACCTAGTTGTTCGATTTTATCAACTACTTAAGATTAATTAGCATTCGATTAAATTTTTACTTAGAGCCAATTGAGTATCATTTAGAGAAATTAGATATGAGAGAATTAGATTGAAAACCTAGGAAACTTCATAGGATTTTTCCAAAACCAATTTACCGATTTAAAGGAAATCGGTAAGATTTCGGTATTTCAAACTGACGGAACTGGACCAATAGAAACTTTTCTATGAGTGCCCTAGAATCAACAGGTAAGATTTAGCCAAACAGCTCCCTCAAGTGGCGCCTTGGCAGCCCTTGATGATGGGAAGCTAAACTAGAATTGAGAGCAAGGTTGAATCCACCAATCATCATCCACCTTGCCTCAAAAATCTTTGCTTTTTCTTTCCTTCCCTCATCCAAAATTTCGGCCACTTCCCTTGCTGAAGCTCTCTTCATTTCTCTTCTCCTCACTATCATCTCCACTCCATTTCCATCTCTTCTTCAAGTCTCATCACAAATTGCTACCATTAAAGGCACAAAATCAACACAAATTGCATTAGACAAGGTAGGAAATCCTACTTCTCTTCTTGTTTTCTCTGATTTGGGGCTGCATGGTGAGCATGCATAATCTGAAATATTTATGTTTTGTAGAGTGATGATGATGTTTTATACCTAGTTTTGCATGTATGTTGTGATTAAAATTGGAATCGAGAGCAAATAGCTTGAAGGAGGAAGACAAATCTAGAAGTTGTTAGGGTTTTCTCTCGGCAGTCCATACGGCAGAGTGTACAGCTCCTCCTACCACCATTTAAATTGGATGAAATCATTTTTATATGAAACTAGACATCTAGGTATTTCCATGCATATATCATATAAGACCATTGGATTAGTATAAAATTAGTTATGAATTTTTGAAATTTAACCTAGAATTCTAGATTCTTATCCAGGCAGTATGAGTTGAGAAGGGTATAACTCACCCTACACAACTCCAAACTGAGTGAACCCAAGGTTGTTTGAAATCTAACATGTAAGGGAACATCTCATAAAAATTTTAGAACCAGATTCATTGCCATCTGTCCCCAGCACACCAATGAAGTTGACTTAAGTTTAAACCGGGCTGAAACAGGATGGTCCAGTAAGGTCAAGTTTCAGGACTCATAACTCAAAATATACTCATGCAATTGACATGAAACTTAATTCATATAAAATCTTGTTCTATTAGCTTTCATTTGATATAAATTTCGAATGATTCCATCTAGATTTCTATTTTTAGTGAATTTCACTTATAAGAGAACAATTCTGGCTAAGAACATGACAGCCTGAGGAAAAATTCTTATATCTTGAGTTATACAAATCAAAATGAGATGGGACTAAAAGGGTTGGAAACTAGACTCATAAGGCTATCACATATCCAAAATTTAGACTTAGATGAGTTGAATTGGGCAAAGGGTGGGTTATAATAAAATCGGACAGAATAGGAGGGAGAAAATCGAAAACCCCATAGATGCTTGAATTGAACTTGATGAATGATGCTATGAATATCTATATAATGGCTGATCCATATTGAATTGCAAGTCTGAAAGATTGTACTGGTTGCCTGGCACTATTCATGGGGAAGTGGACTCGATCTGTTATGCTACCAAATTTTCGGCAGGAATTTATGAGAACTTATGTTATGGGTGATTATGCTTTGAAAATATTTACATTTACATGTCATATTAATGTACATCATGCATGCAAGTATATTTAGAATATGACATGATAAATAAGGTATGAGACGTATTCATGAATGCACCAAGCGTCCGCATGCATGACAAGATATGAAAAGGAAAAGATAAAAAGAACTTGCAAGAAAGACGTACCAAGCTACCACGTGAGGCATGGCATAGACCCAGCTAGCGTGGGCCAGAGCGGTATTGTCTAAGACTTGGGCTAGCCCTCGACCAAATTTAAGGGGAATAGACCGGTGTGAGGATCGGGGAAAGTAAACCCGTCACTTATGTATAGGTACGAGCTCGGACCTGAAAAGCAGGCTATTACCAGGGGGTGAGAGAGGCCATTCACCTCCGGGGGACCAAGTACAGGAAAGAGCAAGATCAAGTTCCAGGTTAAAGAAAGAGATAAATTAAGTTAGGTACACTTGCATACAATCAAGTACAAGCATCTACATGTGCATTTCTAATTATCTCATTATGTCATGATATTATTATGGTTCTTATTGAAGTATATTACTCTGTCATGTTTCTATGTTTGTTATATGAAATGGCAAGTGGCTGTTGAAATATATATCACTTCAAGTAAGGTGTTTTCAACTAAAAATTGAACCACTATTTGTTTATATGTGCTCATATTTTCATAATAAACCGAAGTGGCTGGAATGTTCATGATGACGCTATAAGATTAGTTTGAATTTACCTACTGAGAACCTTAGGTTCTCACTGCCTGCTTGTACGTTTTTCTTTTCCATAAACATTCTAGCACCTAAGTTAGAAATCAAGTGCAAGGTGGAGTACTGAGCCTTCCATTGAGCAAGGATCGGGCGTAAACCAGACCAGGAACTATTGAAGCTAGATAACGATTAGTCGGATGTAAACACTGTGTACTATGTCAGTTACAATTTTTTTTAAAGTGTAGTTATTTTATTCTCTATGTACCAAAAATTATTAGTCAGTAATAAAATGAGTAGTTCAAGGGTCATGTATTATATTCTCCATATTTTAAAAATTTCTTAGCACAGTGAGAACCTTTTAATATAACTCCATGACTCGAGCATGGCTTATATGATAGAGGTTGTTACACTAATCGCCCTTAATTAGCTTAATCGAGTTTAGTTAAGGATAATTAAAATTAATCACAAGATTAATCTTTGTTAATCTTATTCTTGTATGTTAATCACTAATCCTTACTTAATCATGTTAATTAAGTTCTAAGAGCACTTAATCACATGATTAAATTCAAATTTAGTCAACTAGACAATAAGGTAAAGAGTGATGTCACTAAAACAAAAAGCATTAGACAAGACTACTTTATATAAGAGTTTGACCATATTTTGTTTCCCCATCATCCTATTCATCTCCTTAATCACAAATTAACACAAGATAACACAAAATTAAGCAAAATATCTCACTCTCCTCCTTTTATGTTGGACGCCACTTTCTCTCTCCCCACCCTCATCCATTTTCATTTTCACTCATCTCATTCTCTCTCTTGAAATCAAATCCTCCAACTTTTCTCTAAACAATTCTTCATTTTCTTCATCTTCTTCTTCTTCTTTCTTTCATCACCACCACTACCAAAACCACTCACTTAGCCCTTCAAAGACTTCATCTTTGGGTCTTTGGAGACAAGATCAACATTACAACCTCCATTTTCACAAGATCTCAAGAGCTTCTCCTTCTTCCTTGCAAAAACCGTCACCATCATCATCAAGAGGAGCCATCATTTTCCTCTTCCTCTTCTCTTGCTTGTAGTGCCATTTTGAGTAAAGTAGTGATCTTCATCTATTTATTTTGTTTACTCAAGAAAGCTTGAAGCTTGGTTCTTTTCATGGCCAAGATCTTTAAGTGAAACTTGAGAAGATCCTTCATGCTCTTCATGAGCAAAAGTTTCCATTTTTGGCAAAATATGTTCCTATTATTCTTCAAGTATTCTTGATGTTTCTACTTTTGGAAAAATATGCTCTTGTTGTTCTTCAAGTATTCTTGATGTTTCCCTTTTTAGAAAAATATGTTCTTGATGTTCTTCAAGTGTTCTTGATGTCTTTACTTTTGGAAAAATATGTTCTTGTTGTTCTTCAAATGTTCTTGATGTTTCCTTTTTTGAAAAAATATGTTCTTGATGTTCGTTTTCTTAATGTTTCCCTTTTTGGAAAAATATGTTCTTGATATTCTTCAAGTGCCCTTGATATTTCTACTTTTGGAAAAATATGTTTTTGTTGTTCTTCAAGTGTTCTTGATGTGTCCCTTTTTGGAAAAATATGTTCTTGATGTTCTTCAAGTGTTCTTGATGTTTCTACTTTTGGAAAATATGTTCTTATTATTGAGTGTTCTTGATGGTATCTTGTTTAAAGTTGTCCCTTTTCTTATGATGAGTTGATGATTAGAAAAGCCTCATCTTTTTATGTTTTTCATGATTTGATAAGACTATGAACATCCTAAAAGCTTTAAACTTTAAAAAGTTTGCTTCTTGATACACAAAAAATGGCGCAAGTTTTAGTGCGATTATAAAGTCTTTTTTTTGTTTTGTTTTGAAGATAAGAATATATGTAAAAGTTAAAGCTTTTTAGGATAATAAACCTTTTTGAGTTAGAAAAATGATATCTTGTCACTTTATATCTTAGAAATCAAATCTTAAAGAAAAGACCTTTAATAAAGCTTCAAATTTAAATCAAGAATGAGATCTTTAAGTCATAAAAGTGTTGTTTTGTAACATTTAATTCATAAAGTTTAGATCTTGAACCAAAACAATACTAAAAGGTGTTAACTTTTATAAGAATGAAGACTTTTTAACCTTAAAATTAATATTTCATGTCACTAGTTGATAAAGTAGGAACCTTTTTAATATAAAGACGACTTTAAATTATAAAGTTGAGACCTTGATAGTCTTAGAATAATTAAATGAGACAACTTTCATAAAGAACAAGACTTTTTAGTTAAAAAGCTAGTAACTCGTATCATTATTTCATAAAGATCTAATCTTTAAGATAGAGCTAAATGTTAAAGGCACTTACTTTCATAAAGAATAAAACTTTATGACTACTTTATAAGAATGATAACTTTTATAATATTTAATATAAGATCTTGTTAGGTTAGTGATAAAAGCTTGAAACTTTGTAACTTGGTTAAGTTAAAAATCACTTTTGGTGTTTAGTGAACATGGTGTTGTTGGGCTCATGATGTGGTTATGCATTGTCATGACCTAAGGATTAGAGGGATCTCGAACTCCTTGGGAGCAAAAGTATGATTAAGGCCTCTGAGCATATGATGAACCTAGGAATCACTAAGTACACTGTCTCAAGGGAAAGGAAACGATAACCTAACCTAATTAATTTGAACAAGCATTCCATAAGGCATGTACTTAAGTAAAGAATAAGATCACATGAGAACTAAGTAACTAAAAGACTACGAGTACATATATCTTAACTATGTGATTTTCTCATGGGTAACTACGGGAAATCATATGATGATTCATAAGATTCTTCACAAAGAATAATACAACTATGAACCCCTTAGGGTATGAATGTATGGTGCCATCTGGCATTATGAATGACAAGTTTGATTGAACTTTGTCTCGTAATTGAATGATTAGTGTGATGATATGATATAGGTATGATGGACGATTGATTGAAGTGTTATGATTGGCATTTTGGGGAAGCTTTGGTCTAGCTATCATGCTGCTGGATTTCTATCAAAATTATGGACTTAGTCATATTACTGCATGTGTCTAGTTAAAGAAGTATTACACATGTAAAATATAATGATAAGGAACAAAAAAATGGAACATGACCCCTCGATCACTTCCGGGAAGTGAGAGACAATGATCCATAAGAGACCTCTATGGGGGAGGTAAGGGTGACATGGAGGACTCTCCAACTTAGGGGTAACCAATATCGGCTTAGTCTGATTTGGTTAGTACTGCATGACAATGGTCATGGAATCAGCTCATGTCCAAAAGCAATCTATTTCAAAGGAAAGGTAAAAGAATGTTAAGCACGTGCTAAAAACGAACGTCAAAGTAGGACCATAGTCAATATGATAGGTTGCATAGTCATGTATGTTCCTATATTTCTCATATGTATTATGAATGATTATTTCTTGTGTTAGTATGTATGCCTATGTATGTTGTTATGAATGTTTGTTCTATGCCTTCGCATGTATGGTTGTTTATGATGTTATAGTTATGATGATAAACTTAAAAGCAATCCGCTTCGGGATCTATGGTTTCAGAAATTATTAAAATTGAATCTATATCTGTCCACTATTTGATATTAAACCCGAAGTGGCTAGGACGATGACGATGACACAGTGTTTGTATAGTCACGATCCTACTGAGAAATTTAGTATTTCTCACTCCTACGTTTCCGTGTTGTCTCCAGAGGATGCTGGCGTCGGGCACGGTGGTTTCGGGAATGGTCTTCTCCTGCTTGCTGAGTGATGTGGTGATTGCAAACGAAGTCGAGCATGAGGATAGCCTTCTTGGTTGTGGTTATAGGGTTATCATTTTCCTGGGCATGTATGGGTGATGAGATTTCAGATGTATTTTCCTCTCCTTGTATTCAGTTATCTTTGTTTATAGGGCCGACAGTAGATATCGGACCCGTCACTATCTTCATGTATAACTCTTTGCATTACTATTATTATTACTAACTATGATGACTATGGAATGTATGTGATGTTTACCTAAGATATTTGTTCTGCATGTTGCCTTTGTTTACTTTACTCGCACTATATGTATGGGATAGCGACATTTGTATTATACGTTCACGATGCGCTCACGACTCTTGGTTTTTGAAACAGTTTATTCGTTATTGTAAAAAAAAAAAAATTTCACCGCTATTTTCATATAAAAGTATTTTTAAAATGGTAAGTGTTAGTTCCGCGAGCAAAAGTAACAACTAGTAATTCCATAATATGACTTAAGTATAGTATGGGACTATTAGGGTGTTACATTATGAATTTATGGAAATGATAGAGGAAGAAAAAAGAAGATGCAACATTATGAATGATTTTTTTCCCCATTTACTATGCATGTCATGAATGTACGTAAGTGATAGAATGGAAAGAAAGAAAATGCATATTCAATAAGTTTTTGATTTTGCTTATTTATGTATGCTATCATGTGTGACAAGTAAGTGAATGTTATGCATGTTGTAATGAAAGATGTGGAAAAAGAAAACTCGTGAAAGTTAAAAATAGAATTTGCATGACATGTTTTTTAGATAAGAAGATGGAAAACTATGCCCTTTTGTGTCTTAATAGGGACAATCTTAGCAGGTGAGTGCTCCTAAGGGCAAACCTTAATTCGGTAGCCACTAGGGTCATTTTATTAGTGCATGGTATTTAGGATAGATCTAAACTTTTAAAGGTCACACGGTCCTCAAATTGCTCCTATCCATAGGATAAGGACCCAGCTTATGAATTGATCACAAGTAGGGATGAACCCTCTCAATATGACCGATCCATGATACTAGTGGCAATTTGAGTGGTGTTCCAGTAAATGTCAAGTGGGCGTGAAGCTCCTCAATAACAATGTTAAGGCCCCTTAATCCTAGGTTGCACCAGCTCATGTATAGAGCCTAGAAAGTGTGTATAAGTGATGGTAAAGTGTGTGCAAAAAGCGTAAAATCCTTAAAAATTGGCAATTGGTATACAAAGTTTTACAGAGTTGGGTTGGGGAAGGAGTGAAGTTACAGGGTGAAGGATTCGTTAGTCCAACCTCACTTATGCACCAATGTTAGTCCTCCCCATGCTTATACACGCTTAACCATTGGATCACATTTTTTTAAAAATTGAATGGACGATATTTAACCCGTCTTTTTCACTAATGAAATGGTGTTTCAGTGTTTTTATTGTTTATTTTGCAAATCCGTCCCTAATGATTTTGAGACCAAAGATAGGGTAGCTACACCAATGGCAATTTGGACGGCTTGTTGGCATGGAAATGGAAACCTAAGCAGAGGCAGTGTAGATCTTATAACATAGATTTGACCAATGAAGGAACAAGAAGAGTACAAGCAGTAGACAACGACGCATTTGAGAAGTGACAACATCACACACCCTAATCTTGAAATGAAGATTGGTACTATAGTGCACATTAAAAAATGTGAAGATAAGTGGAATGTAAAAGTGGTTTATTAGGAAAATGTTTTGTCTGAAGCATTTTTTGATGTTTCAGTTGTTTGTTATGAATGTTCTATGACATCTATGGATGGTTTCATATGTTCCTATCGAAGATAGGGAAATGGATTCCCCTGTCCCTTGTTTTCTATGAACGATGCAATAATATGCTTGGAATAATTGACAGATAACAGAGCAGCAGTTGATTTGGCTTCATCGAGAATGTGAGCAAATTGTGAATCAATGGGACATTAAGAGTAGAAACCATTTCAACTATGGGGTGGTGGTGCTTAAGTGGTGTGTGGGAAGTGGTCAATTGATAGTGAAGGACATAAGGTGATGAATTTGGTTAATTGGGTTATGTTTTTGCTGTGGGGGTTGAGCAGAATGTCAATAATGAAGATTGTCAACAATGAAGCTACACCCATTGTTGTTCCAAAAGTGAAGCCAAGCCTCACTTTCTCAACTGACATGCCCCTCACAATTGATGAGATTGACTCATGAAGTTGCTCAACTTAAATTCAATTTGATTCTTTTATTGTTTAATTTCTTTTTTCAAGGTTTGTTGTGTAATATTGGTGGTATATAGGCTGAATACTATCTGGAGAAAATAATGTCATGGACTTATGGTTCATTGGCTGGAGTTTTTTAGGTAATCCATTGAGGTTCAATCATTAAAAACGTTAGATTGGAAAAACTTCAGCATCATTGAGAATATATCCTTGTTTTTCATCTCACTGAACAAATAATAAGAATTCAAATAGAATATCAAATCCGAGACCACACACTAACTATAGTTTGTTTTGCAGAATCTATATAAATGATGAGAAAATGGTGGCATTGTCTAGTTTTTTGTATTTACTTAATATGCATTAAAAAAATATAGCACATGCAAATGAACGCAAGTAGCCATTCTTTCCACTAAATAAGACAAGAATAATATTTCTTTGATAAAAACTAGACTCATTTTCTTCTCATATATATTTCAATATCTTTCTCCAAGATTTTATAAGAATAAATATCAAATTTCCAAATAAGTACTTAGTACAATATATGAAATGAACTTAGATTTTGACAATCATACTGAATATGAGTTATCTCATGATGAAATAAATTGGGTCCAGTTCTATAATTGGCAATACCTTACTAGTTCATTTTCACACCTTACAAGTTTATTTTGGCAATTTCTTTTGTTACAAGAACTTGCAGTGGCCATAGCATTGAGTGTTAAAGGTAATTGTGGCATATAGATGTTCATTCATCAAGTATTAGGCTATATTAGTTCATAGCTTTTTTCCTATAATTTTTTAGTCAAGGTTTGAGATTAACTACAAACTTCTTACTATCCATTACTTTTCATTGTAGGCTAGATGTCCTTTCCCAAGATTATTGCCTTTTTTTTTTTTCCAAAAGAAACTACTGTGATTAGAGCTTTATAAATCTTTTTTCATGCAGAATTAGTGTGTCACAAAATTATCTTGCTTATCTATTTCCGAATAAAGTTTCCAACTGCATTTTGTCTTTTTCTAAAGTATGTGTTAGATTATCACACATGCTTATTATATGTTATGACAAACACTTGTAATATTAAAAGAAAATTCTTGTGTCCAACAGTAGCTATTATTATCAGAATTCTGATATGGTTGAAGGAGAGAGTGCTTGAAGCTCAGAGTGAGCCAGAGAACGAGAGAAGGAAAGAGGGAGCAAGAAAATGAATTTCTTCATGTGAATATTTCCTGGTACAGAATTGTTTATATACAAATTGCTAATAACAGGTAATCAGAGATACATAGAAATTAACTCTAACTAATTAGAAACTAACTTTAACTGATTATGTAATGAACCAAAAATACGCGTGACATAAATAGCATCTGATACAAGTAAAAGACTTGACTGAACTAAGTAAGCTTAACACTTATCTCTTGCCTATTTCATCACAGTTTAAGGAGGACTAGGCCGTAAAAAAGGTATAAATGTTGGTTAATAAAATTTTAATCAAATAACTTTTGCTTCATAGTACTAGTTTTATAAACCTTCACACAATCAAATGACTAGTTGGTGGCTCATTTTCAAGATTCTATCTCTTTGCATTACATAGTTGCTTGGTGAAAACGTTGACATCTTATTATACTATATGGATTAAGAATAAGAAATTAGTTTGTGAATAACAATGTAAGTTTATATGCCAAAAAGAACTAGCAATAAAGGAACAACAAAATTGCTTCTTGGCTTACAGAATTTTACATGTGGTCTACGAAGTAAGAACAAGTTTGCTTGCATGTATATTTGGTTCAAGCCAAAGGTTATTTGCCCACTCATTTTTAAAACACTGGATTGGACAAAACGCTACCCATATGCTATCCATATGACATTCACATTGTCCGATTGCAGTTCAATTTGATTTGTTTATAGATAGAGAACTCTCTATGAACAACCTCAACAAAAGGCTATGTTCAACCCTCTCTGTGCAGACTGAAATGCCTAGTGTAGGGCCACTACAACCATCACCAACACTATTACATAACCCTAATCCTTAATCGATGGGTCAGCACAAAATGAAGATGCCCCCACCCGATTTGCTTTGACAGAAATAGGGAAAATCAGACCAGGGCTCTATTTGCAAAGAAAATACACGAGGCCCTATCTTGCAAACATGCAGAGTATGTATTTTGTTATTTCTAAATGAGGACTAATGTTAGACTAACAGATCGCTCACCAAGTTTACAGTGAGACTTTGGGATAAGAAAGGAGTGAAGTTTCAAAGAGGATATTGGGGGTGTGGAGGGGGAAGGGATCGCAGGCTTCTGCTTTTTACTTTTGTTGTTTTTTAAATTTTAACTTCCACCACTTGACATGTATGGCCTTGCCTCCTCTCTCTTATATTCCATACATTATTTTTGTATTGTATCGAGTACATATATGTTTTACTTTTTCTTAGTGGTTTTTGGCATATGCGTCCTGTATGGGTCCATTTTTAAACGTTCGTATATCATTTCTCAAACAAAAGAAAGAAAGAAAGAAAGATTGCCAAGAAAATGTCAGGCTTGATGGTGGTGTACGGCAAGACTGGAGGCATTTTGAGATTGGTGGTGGTGCTCGGTGTCATCAAGTTGGCCTTAGGTTGCAGGGACGGGTTTGAGGTCATGATGGTTGATGAGGTTGTGGTGTGTGTTGGGTGGAGATGGTGGTTTTGGTGATTGATGACAATGGTTTAGTGGTATGTTGGTGGTGGTGCTTATGTGCGGTTGAAGGCAGTAAAGGGTGGCGATGATGATGCATCTGTGAATGGTGATGTCCATGTCGATGTCAACATTGACATCGAAGTGGGGACGAAGGCTTGGCAGTCAGGCTATGGCATCATGAAAATGCAACAGGGTGCAAGTGTAGCTTTGGTTGCTAGATGTGTGGTGGTTGGTGGTGGTGGCTTTGTGGTGCGGTGGTGAAGGTGAGTAAGGTGTGGTGGATGGTGGTGGGGTGTGATGTTTAACAACTTACCAGAAAAAATACTATGTTTAAGTCATAATATATTACCTGATAAGTTATTACGTAAGGGTGTCTACTTAAATTTCACCTCTGATTCAATTTTAATTTCCCATATAGAGTTAACTGTTTATTTATTTTCTTTTGGCTGTAGAATACATAATGGGTTAATGTCATAATAGAAAGAAATCTGCGGAATATACAAAAACTAACGAACCAAGTCATATATACATGTACATAGATGTCTATTTCATAAGTTAGCAAGAAGATACATAAACAGTACACGATATATAAAAGATGAGGCAGCTAAAACAAAATAATCCGGCCTATCTCAATGAAATAAAACCCTATGTGGTCCCTACGGGACATTTCATATGCTACCCATCTATGTAACATATCCACTAAACCCTTACTTATGGCCCAAATTTCCAAAAGAGGGCCACTCTATACATCTCTTCCTACTGCACTACATAAACTCTCTAGATGGATTCCGAGGAAAGGAATTCATTTGCCATGCCGGCGTCAGCTGGTGTGTAATCCATGCTTGGTGCAGAGGATGAGGAAGATGAGCTTGTCGCTTTCAACGGATCCTCCTCCTCAGACAGTGAAGCAGAGGGGATCTGCTAAGGTGGTGAAGCAGGCAGATCCACGGAGGCTGCTGCTGCTGCTGCGAGTGGAGGTGGGAATGGATGCTTTATGTAGAGAGGGATGGCAATATAAGGTGCAGTAGGGTCAAATAGTGGGTGCATAAGTGGAATGACAAAGTCTCTATGGAAAAAGAAATAAAGGCAAAACTGGCAACTACCAGATATATATACAGAATCTAGGAACGAATCGAGGTGTATGTGGAGGTCAAGGAACTCAATAAAGAGGATGCCTGTTGCCGTGTTTGCCATGATCTGAGAATGATGCAGAAATATACAGTAGGGTGAGAATTTAAAGAAATTCTCAGTAGGAATTCTAATTCTATGCATATCTATATTCGCCGTCATTCCCAGTTATTTTAATTTTTTCTTAATTTTTAAATGATACAATATAACAGTAATATTCAGCTTCATTTGACTTGCAGAAAATATAACCTGAAACAAAACTTGATTTTAAATTAAAGCAATGCAAGTATATTTGAATAGGCATGCGAACATAGCATGAAACAGTAACCATAGATAAACAGTAATATAACATGAGAATCATACAAGTAACTACAACATCAGTTTAGGGATTAACAAACAAAGCATGTATATAAAATGGAAAATGCATGTAGTTTTTGGAAGCTCTTCAACTCATATAACTTATATTTTCCACTCTTGGTCCCCTGGGAGTCTTTGGCCATATACTCTTGGGTAATAGTCTGCTTTTCAGAACCAAGTTTGTTCCTATATAGGATTACTGGGTTTACTTTCCTTGATTTTCCTACTGATCTATTCCCCTTAAACTTATTTAAGGGCTGGCCCAAATAATATGAAATCCTTTGTAATCTTCATAAATTTCGTGCATAACTAACATTATCTTACTTAAGCATGTATGTTCATACAAATATCTCACATAGTATGTGAATTCCTTGCCGAAATTTCGGCAGCATAACGAATCGAGTCCGTTTCCCCATGAATAGTGTCAGGCTACCAGTAAAATCAATCAAGCATTCAAATCAAGATAGAACAACAAGCTTATAGCAGCAATATCAATCATGTGGTGTGGCAAAATCAACAGAGTTTTTCTGCTTACTCTCCTCTCTTCTACCCGAGTTTTGTAAAATTCACCATTATTTCTATTCAACTCATTTAGACCTAAATTTTGGATATGCTATAGTTCTATGTGTCTAGTTGCCAACCCTTTTGGTCTCATCTCATTTTGACTTGTGTAACTCAAGTTATTTGAATTTTACCTCAGTCTGTCCTACTCTTGGCCAGAATTGCACTCTTAAAAGTAGAAAATCACTAAAAATAGAAGCCTGCGTGAAATCATACGAAACTTATACCAAATTAAAGCTAATAGAACTTTTATTTGAAACAAGTTGCACTTCATTTGCATAAGTATAACTTGAGATATAAGCCCCGTAAGTTGACCCTTTTGGACTACCCTGTCCTGGTCCAGTTTGGACCTAAGGCAACTTCATTGATTTATTGGGAACAATTGGGAATGAATATAACTCTGAAATTTTTATGGAATGTTCACCTACATGTTAGCTTTCAAACAGCGCTGGTGGCACTCAATTTGGAGTTTTGTACGGTGAGTTACACCCTTCTAAACTCATGCTACCCAGAAAAGGACCCAGAATTTTAGGCTAAACTTCAAAAAATTCATAACTCACTCAATACTAATTCAATGGGCTTATAATTTATATGCTTGGAAAGCCCTAAATGTCTAATTTCATATAAAAATACATGCATCAGGATTTGATGGCTAGATTCTTGTCCGTACACATTGCACATACTGACGCAGTAGGGTTTTCACCCAACAACCCCTTGCTTCTTTCTATTTTCAAGTTCTTCCATTTCAACTTCAATTCTAATCATGTCATACATGCAAAATCATCCCTAACTCATCACTTCTACTCAAGTTATTATTAGAATCATGAAGGATAGAGATCCCCAAGCAACCCCAATCTAAGAAAACAAGAAGAGAAGTTGAGATTCCTACCTCTCCTAGGTGAAATCGTGTTGGATTTGTGTCTTGGATAGAAGAAATCTTGGTGAAACTTGAAGAGTTGATGGAGATGAAGATGAGATAAGATGAGATGAGATGAGGAAGAAAGGAAATAGAGAGGGTTCAACATGTATGTTGGCCAAAATTTGCAATGGGTAGGAAGGAAAAAATTGAAAATTTTGGAAGGAAGCTATCTATGATTGGTGGATTCCATTCCTCATTCAAACTTGACTTGGCTGCCTTCTTCAGGGCTGTTTGTGGCGCCACTTGTAAGGGTATATTGGCTGAATCTTGGCCATCCATCCTAGAGATTTCACAGTATAATTTCTATTGATTTGGTTCTAACAGTTTAAAATACCGAAATCTTACTGATTTTCTTTAAATCGGTAAAATGATTTTCGAAAAGATCCTATGAGGTTTCCTATGTTTCTAATCTAATTCCCTCAATTCTAATCCTTCTAAATAATACTTAATTGGCTTTAAGTAAATACTAAATCGAATTCTAATTAATCCCAATTATTCGATAAAAATCGAACAACCTGGTTAAAAACGATAAGATTTTTCGGACATTACATGATGATGGCTCCTGGTTTCAGTTGGTGTCACTATGACAAAGGTGCGATGATGAAGCTGTTTGGTCTGAAAGGCACAGATGGTGGTGTTGAGGTGAAGGTAGTGTTGTAATGGTGACGATGGTGGTCGCATAAGGATGGGTATGGAGGTTGTATTTGTAAAGTGACAAGGATGGTGGTGAAGTTGTGGGCAGTGGCTATTAAGACGAATTTCGGGAATGGATGTGGTGGCGTTAAGTGGTTGGTAGTGAAGGGTGATGGTGTGATGATTTTTTATTCCTTGATTATTTGTTGATAGCCTATATAGAATTAATTATGAAATTGGTTTTGATTTATTGGAAATTTTGATTTAATTCATAACGTTGATTGAGAGATTTTGATTTAGTTAAGGATTAATTGAGAATGATTTTTAATTGACACTAATTCAAAGATGTAACATCCTCCAAACGTACATATTATGCTCGAGTCATGAGGTTATTTATATTTAGACCTTGTTACGGGTCCTGTGAAAACTTTTTAAATTAAGAAAGACATAATATGGCCCCTACAACCTATTATTTCCTGAATAAACAAGGGTTTACTAAATTATTCAAACTTGACTACTTATACACACAAAATATTTCTTGTTCTACATTCTTCATTTCGTTACATTGGTAGTCTGCCTTGACACTCAAGCTGGGGTTATGACTTTATTGCAATGGCATCGCAAAGTCCTGTGCAGATCCAAAATGTTAATGTAGAAGATGCGGATGATTTGATGGGCGGGCCAAGTTTTGCACAGCTTGCAATGAAGATAGCAGCACCACTTTCGCATCATAGTCCTATTGCAGGTTATGACTTTATTGTCGATAATGGAGATGAAGAAGATGAGTCAGATGTAATACCAGATGATAGCGATAGTGGCGAGGATGGGGAGGCAGTGCCTGCGACTCAGTGTCAACCACGGAGCAGCCAATCTCGATTTGGTTCCTATTCTCATTCTCAATCATATGCACATATGTCTCATTATGATTCTTTAAATTTAGAAGCCATGCATGAGAGTACATTTTTAGGAATTGGAGGCATAGTAGATAGTAGTGATATTTTGGGTGAGGCAGGAGAAAATGAGTTGGAAATTAGGCAACAGTTTCCTAATAAGGAGGCTGTATTATTTACTGTTAAAATTTACAGTATTCGAAGATCAGTTGGGTACAGGGTCCTAGAATCTGATCATATAAAATACCATGGCAAATGCAAGCAGTTTGGAAATGGATGCAGTTGGAGCATACATGTGACTTATCGCCAGAAAAAAGGAGTATGGGAAATTCGAAACTACAATGGACCACACATGTGTTTGTCTGCATCGCTTTCACAGGACCATTCTAAGTTAGATACTAATGTTATATGTGCCAACATATTCTCCATGGTGCAAGCTGATCCAACAATTTCTATTAAAATTTTGCAAGGGTCAGTGGAGGCAAAGTATGGATTCAAGACTTCGTATAGGAAGGTTTGGCTTGCCAAGCAGAAGGCCATTGGTAAGATTTTCAGTGATTGGGAAGAGTCTTATAATGAACTTCCAAAATGGCTACAAGGGTTGCAGGCATTTAATCCAGGTACAATTATTCAATTGGTGACTCAGCCATACTATGTAGGAAATTTTGTTGATCATAGCTGTATAATGTTTCATCATTTATTCTGGACATTTGCTCCTTGCATTGAAGCATTTAAATACTGCAAGCCGCTGATTACAGTTGATGGTATGCACTTGTATGGGAAGTATGGTGGAACACTATTAATGGCAATTGCTCAAGATGGTAACTCCAATATTCTACCAATTACATTTGCCGTGGTTGAGGGGAAGACAAGAGAAGCATGGTCATTCTTCTTGACTAATCTCTGGCAACATGTGACTCCCCAGGAGGGTATTCTCATTATTTCTTATAGGCATGGTGCTATCAAAGCTGCTTTAAATGCTAATGACAGTGGGTGGCATCCTCCACGAGCCCATCATGCATATTGTATACGGCACATCGTTTCAAACTTTGCTCTAGCTTTCAAGAGCAAAGATGTAAAGTGAGCTCTGATGAATGCGGCCTATTCAAAGACTTGTCGAGAGTATGTTTATTATTGTGGCTTGTTGAGAGGTGAGAATCCAGCTATGTGTGATTGGATAGACAGAATTTCCATTGAAAAGTGGGCACAACATGCTGATGAGGGCTGGAGGTTTGGGCATATGACAAAGAATTTGTCAGAGTGCATTAATGCTATTCTTAAAGGCACACGCAATCTTCCAATTACAGCTTTGGTGAAGTCTACCTATTTCCGTCTTGCAGCATTGTTTGTGAAGAAAGGGAAGGCAGCGGAGGCCCAGCTTGCAAGCGGACAAGTGTTTTCACAAGCCTTGTTGCGAGCAATTGAAATCAACAGGCAAGAAATCGGCTCCATGACTGTTTCTGCATTCTCTCGGGCAAATGAGTCTTTCGTGGTGGAGGAGCATGCACGAATAGGGAATTACAGTCAAGGAAGTTATAGAGTGAGACTTTCTGATCGTTGGTGTGATTGTGGGTATTTTCAGGCACTTCATTTCCCTTGTCGCCATGTACTTGCTGCATGTGCATATGCACATCTTGATTGGGGCTCCTTTGTTGATGATGTTTATCGCATGCATACTGTATTTAATGTATACAGAATGGAATTCTCAGCTATTGCAAATGCAGCTTATTGGCCTGAGTACAGTGGACCTCGAATACGTCCAAATCCACAACTAAGACGAGCAGATAAAGGTCGTCCAGTTTCAACTAGAATCCGTAATGAAATGGATGCTGTCAAATCCGGACAACCAAAATGGTGTGGCTTGTGTAGACAAGAAGGTCACACAAGACGAAGATGCCCTACTCAGCCTTCTTCATCCTCCAGCCAACCTAGTGAAGGCAATTAATTTCCAGCTATTGTATATTATTTTTTTAGTTTCGTATTATTGATTTTGGTTTGTTATTCGACTGTTGTTAATTTTCCAAATGCTTAGATAATGTAATTTCGATTGTGTGTTTTTTAATATAAATATGCACTTAGACTATATCCAATTAGAGTTTGTTATTTTTTAACATATTCTATATATAAGTTATTTATTCATCCAGCATAAACAAAATATTAGAATCTAAATAAGTAGAAAATAATTATATACATGGGTTTGAAATACAAAATATCCATATGCAAGTCAACATTATGTACATCATATATGGACATCTAGTCTTGTCTATCTCGTCGTGGGGCTGGTAAATGACAACCTGTGTGGCACTGACAAGGACGAATCTCTCGCATAAGCCGACCCCTCCCATGATCGTACTCCGGCTCCGGCCCTAGCTTAAGCTCTCCCTGCTGCTCCTGGTCCTGCGCCGACTCTCTGTGCTGAACCTACTAAGCCTCCTGGTCAATCTGACCAACTGTGAATGCTGATGGCAGAGTCTCGCCAAGTAAATCAAATCCATACGAGCCCTGATAAGAAGGCACTGGTGTAGATGGGTTCACATTTAGATCAATACCATCCAACGATGGCTATACACATCTGATGGCACTGTCTTATCTCAAGTAGGTGTACCAGTCGAAGCATTTAGGAAAGCCGCAAGCTCAGCACACATCGCACCTACACTGGGACTAAATTGCTGGCCAGGACTGGATAGCAATTGGGAGCTAGGCCCAGCCATATACTGCTGACTAGGACCCCCCATTGTCTGCGAACTAGAATCCCCCATCATGGTGGCCGTCAAATGTCCCTGGCTGGATGTACCATACTCAGGCATGGGCTGCCAATTCAGACTGCTAGCAGAAGAGTGAGAGTACCTATGATGCTAATCATCATCATCATCATCACCAAACTGGCAAGGATCTGCATAATCATCATCATCGTCGTCGTCATCTCTGCGATGGCTAGCGCCTGTCACGACGCGTAAACGGCGCTCCCGTCGGCGGCGATCTGGAGCATGAACTGGAAGGGCCACAGCAGGCACTGGTGGAACGTGCTCAAGAACATCTCGAGGCATCTCGGCCCGTCGAGGATCACGAAGGACTCGATCTGAACATAAAAATCTTCGCGCAATACTCGAGTACCATCTCATGTACTCAGCTGATGGGCGATCATCGGAAGAGGCCTGAAATCGAACTACCTGGTTCACCCGTGCATCCCAAAAATCATGATATGCCCTGTACTGGTCAGGCCACCAATGATCTGCCCCACGAGCATCCTTGCCGTGAACCCTATCAAGGTTCAGCGACTCAACTGGTATAGCCTGTTGTCCTCTAAACTGTCGGATAACGCGATCCGGCTTCTGGAACTCAATCATAGTGAACCAGATCAAGGCTGTGACTGATGGCCAAAGAGGGGAATCCCGAAAAACAAAGTCCGATGTGATCTGGGCTACATCTAGGTCCTCGTACGGAGTCCACCTAAACTGCAATGTTTAACAACAATTCAATCAATCTAAAAGTAAGAAATTCAAAAGTAACATGTAAGTAAGGTAACTGAATGCTTCTTACCCCGGTGATGGTCAAATCGTCAAGCTGTCTCCATAATGCCAGCAACCGTCTCTTGTGGTTGTCAGAGGTGCAACGATAATCCCTCCACCTGAAACAAATTAAAGCATTAATCTTAATAATATTCAAATATAAAAGGTAAAAAAATATAAAATTAATTTATTTTTTCATAACTGTACCTCGCAGCAAGTGGAAAAGTGAGCTCAGTTGGAGGAGGTCTCAATGGTAAGATTCTGAACCAAATCCATGATTGTAAAAGGGCCAAGCACCCAAAAATATCGCTCAATCTCATATTGGTAGCGCGACTAAGATTGCAATATAAAGTCGCAAGCACCGCAGACCCCCAACTAAAGCTCCCAAAATACTCAAAGTCGTGCAATAGTGGCAGCCACCTTAAATGAACTCTGGACCCTGACTTATCCGCCATCAAAAAACCCCCAAACATCATCATAATATAAGCTCGAGTGTGACATATAATTGTCTCCACAGGTGCATCTGCCTGCAAATCATGAAATGTGGTACTGAACCAAGACAGAAATACTGAATATCCATCTCGCTCATCTAAACTTGGCACTGTGCCAAATAAATCATAACATATGGTCCATATATCTCTGCCATGATATCTGCCCCACCATCCCGTGCATCCGCTAACTGCCTGTCCATCAACCCGCAGCCCTAACTGATAGGCAACATCCTCTAACGTGATAATGCACTCTCCGCAAGGAAGATGGAACGTGTGGGTCTCCGGTCGCCAACGCTCCACAAACGCGCTGATCAGCGCGTTATCGTACTCATAATATGGGACCTTAGCTGCATACCATAAGCCTGCCTGCCTCAAGTATGGCTCCATAAGAGGATGTGGCGCAGGTATGCGACGATGCTTAGCGGTCAACACTTGAGATGGCTGTAAAAGCATGAATATAATATCATTCGTATTCAAAAACTCAAACAAAGCTAAATTAAATTATCTCAAACTAAAGGTAGTAAACTATATTTATTAAAAATATATTAATTAAATTAAACTTCATAACACAAACACTATAATAAATCAAATAAATATTAAAATTAAACTTTATAAAATAATAACAACAAAATTATCTATAATTAACTTAAATATATTAAACTAAACCTCAAAATAATAATCTTAACTAAAATTTATAAAATTTAAATTTTATTTTCCTTGTAATATCAATAAAAAATAAAATAATATTAAATACACTAAAAATGATTAAAATAAATCTGTAAACTAAAGTTTTGATTAACATATAAATATTTTATATAACAAATGATTACTTTACTAAACTAACCAAAACTAAACTAAGCTAACTAAATTTTTTTTTTCACTAATCTAAACTAATCGTAACCCTAAACTAAACTAATCAAATATTTTTTATACTAATCTAAACTAAAATAAACAAATATTCTTTTATTAATATTGAATATAACTAAATTAAAATATAGATATACAGACAAGTACCTTTTCATACAGATGCACATAAATATGTGAAACTTTATCTAACCGGCGTAAATTATTTTGTGTTATTTCTGCAGAAATTCCCATTTTTCTCTCTTCTTCACTCGCCTCCCACGATTTCTCTGCAAATGGCTCTCCCACAATTTCTGAACGAATGAACAATCCTCACCCGATTTCGCTTTTTATAGGGAAACCAAAAATCGTGGGAGAATGCCACGATTTCTATAGGATCTAATTGAACAGAAATTGTGTCACCCTAACACAATTTCAGTTCAATTGGTTGCCACAGAAATCGTGTCATCCTAGCATGATTTCAGTTCAATTGGTTGCCACAGAAATTGTGGCAAGCTCCCACGATTTCTGGTTGATAGTTTTCGAGGCCATAAATCGTGTAAGGCTACCACGACTTCTGTTCATTTATAAATCGTTCCAACCTCACAAGATTTACATGCAAACCCAAATCAAGATATTTATGAAAAAAAAGATGAAACAAGACATTTTCGTATCTAATTATTTTTTTTGTTTTATTTATATGAAAACGCCCAAATAACCTGCCAAACGAAAAAAGAGTAACATTGCTATCGTTTTACCAAATTGATAAAATCAAGGGCAGATAGAGAAATTGAAAGGGTTTATTGTCTCTTGAGTCTATCCATATGTAGATCCATACTAGACGCTACACGAGGAAACAACTTTTAAAATTATTATTTAAATTAAAGTTATTTAAATTTGTTTAATATTTTATTTTATAAAATATTAACTTATTTTTTATAATTTATTTTTAAAAATATTTATTTTTATACATATATTATTATTAGTTGTTGCAAAAAAATTTTTAAAAAAAAGAAGAGTAAATTAGACACTCTTGCTCTAAGAGATATCTTTGTTACCAACCTTCCCCTTTTTTATAAAAAAAAAAAAATTGAAGGTAATCTATTTAACAATTTGATTAACTACCTAATTTTTTAAAAACAATTGAATACCAATAAAATAAAGAATTACTTGAAATAATGTAATGTATAAAGATATAAAATTTTGAAATTAATTAAATTAAAATCTAGATATTGCCTTTATTAGGTTAAATTTAACATAATTGGTTGTGAATTGGATAATAATTACTGTAACTATTTTAAATTGTAACAATGATATTTATGGATATTATGATTATTCAATAATTGTGCACAATTATTCGCCTTAAGAATTTTGAAATTAATTAACACAAATTATAGATATTGTGTTTTATCAAGTTTATTTGACATAAATTGAACCAATATACAATTTATTTATTTTTTGATGGGTTGAACTGATATATAATATAAATATACTAAAATATTACAAAATATTATAGAGATTCTAAAAAATAGTTGAAATCACTTAAACTATCATAAAAATTTGACTTTGTCAAGTTTAAATTAAATAATAATAAGATATTATTTTTATTTAATAAGACAGCCCAAATATGGTTATAAAATTAATTTTATTAATGTGGTTAAGTTAAAACAATGAAGATAACTTATTTGATAATTTGATTAACATTGAAAAAAAATAATAAATATTTTGTATACACAATAAAATAATAAATTAGTTGAAATGATATAATATATAAATATACAAAGATTGAAACAAATTAAAATAAAATTTAGATATTGCCTTATCAGGAAAACTTTAAATATTCTCACTTTTATGAAATAAATGATAAGCAATATGTATATTTCAAAGAAAATATATATATACTAGTATTTCTGTAAAATGATTAAATTAGATTAGGTAAAAATTTTGAAGTTATAACCACAAAATAAAAATATAACATACTTAAAAGAAAAAAAAGCATGAATAATATACAAAATATATATATATATATATATATATATATATATATATATATATATATATATGATTAAGGGTGCATTTATTTTAACTTTAAAAAAATGTGATTATAAAATTTGAAGTTTTTATTTCCTATGCACTATGCATTATGATTATAACAAAAAAAAACATATTTATGTCACGACCCAACACAGGCCGTGACCGGCGCTTAGAGAACACGCTCTCTAGCAAGCCTCACACATCAGGATTTTACAAAATTTTGGCAGAGTTTCCTCTGTATTTAGGACTTTTCCCAAATAAGAGTACTTATCCTGCATATCATCAAACACACATTTCTATCGGGATCCAAGCATTCTCAGAATGCACCCCTCAGCACACAACACATATACAATCAGAATCAATCATCCAAATCATATTTACATATCCAGGTTCAATTTATAATCACATCCATGCATCAACTTAAATATACATAGCCAATACAACCTCTGAATAATAAACTTAACACATTAGCAAGGATCGAGTCCTGCCTATAGTACTATGGAGCTACATACTAAGATTACAATTAAAACAGAATTACAAATCAGGGCCCATACTATTAAGGGCTCACCAACTCAAGAAGCTAATGATGCTGAGCAGAAGGGTCGGCTCCCAAGTCTGAACCTGTATCTGAAAAGAATATGTAAAACCACGGGGTGAGTTTGAGAAACTCAGTGAGAGACAGGACACTTTTGAATCTCATGAGTCAATGTACAAATAATTATAAAATGGTTTCTTTCAAATAAGGAAAACAGCGGAAATATCTAACAGGATAAACAGGCAAAATTCACACTTAGGCGGCCGTTCCTTCGTGTGAATCCCGAAATCAGGCATGCACCCCTCTTTAAGAGGCTGTGAAGTTCAGGCATGCACCACACTATATGTATGGCCATGAAATGTCCGTCACGCACCAACCCCCCTTGGGTGGCCATGTAATATCATAATCCAAAGTGCACCAAGGCTAACGTCTACTGCTAGTAGTAGACAGATCCTGTTATAGACTTTCCTATCATTTCAAATTCATAAATCACCAATTTTAAATAAGCAATCGACTTGTTCTCGTCATCGACTCATGAGTAGCATTTTTAAAGTAAATAAACAAGCATAATTTAAAACAAAATTAATCCAAAAGTAGTCTATCTACTCACAGATCACTAGTCACAGAAAAAATTTAAGTCTCCAGAGCAACAAAGTTGGGGGAAATCCTTGGAATAATCTAACATCACAATATGACATTTGAATCAATAACAATTTCCGTACCATAAGTTCTCTAATCCTACAAATCCTAGGGTTACAAGAATTCTTCTAAAAAATCAAAGGATTGAAGATTCTAGGAAAAGAAGGAGAAATGAGAAATAAGGATTACCGTTAGAATTGGAATGAGGAGGATGTGGTTAGAGGGAGCTCCCCACTTCAATCCACCCAAGCAAGAACGAAGAAGAAGGAATAATCATGAGTGATTTGTGTTTAGATGGAGGAAAGATTGTGTTTAAATGGGATGAATATTGTGTTGTTGTTGATTTAGTGGGAAAGAAATGGAATGGAGGAAATTGTTGAAAGGAATGGTGGAAGAAGGAGTTTTAGGGAGAAAGGAGAGAGTTTGGTTAGAGAGAGAAGAAGAATTTCGAAAATGGTGGCGCTGGACACATTCCCGCATATATATTAACCCGTGGTAATCGATTATCACAGGTTGGTAATCGATTACCATGAGCAAACGGCTGGTAATCGATTACCAAGCCTGGTAATCGATTACCACGAGTCCAGGGCTGGTAATCGATTACCATGGGGAATTTTTCCAATTTGTGGACACACAGAGGGCTCTGTAATCAATTACCAGTCCTTTGATAATCGATTACAATAGTCCAAAACTTGGTTCTTTGATTCCAAATGACATCCAACACCAAGATCATCATATACTAATTAAATTCTATCATAAACGGATTAAACATATCGATCAAACAAGATTAACCATAGAAAAAACTTGAAATTACATCAAGGGTGTTACAATTTATTTCCTGTTCATTATATATAGTGTTGATAGGTGTTTAAATAAAGTGCCTATTGGATTAAAACATTTTTCACTATATATAGTTGTTTCACCTATACTCCTCTTGCTCTTTATTTTCCTATAAATATCAACAAATACTTAAAATATGAATCTATAAATTCTTTTTAGCCATTAATGTGTTACTTTTTTTAAAAAAAATTCTATTTGTTTTTTAATCAATACTCTAACAATGTCATATAGGAAATCTCTACAAATATATAAAAATTAATTAATTGAAAATGTATTTAATTTTGTACTCAAAAAATAAAACAAATTTGATTTTTTACCCAAAAACATATTTTGGAAAGGCATAAATAAATGGAAAATTCAAAAGTTTTTGTTTTAGAAGGAAAAAAAAGGGGTTGCCAATGAATGCATGGAGTGAAAATAATTTTAAAAAGTTAAAATTATAAATTAATAATAAAAAATGTAGATAAACAGAACGTAGTATCAATAACTTCATCTAAAATTTTTCTTCTTCCCAAAGCATACAAGATATTTCCAACGAAACGACAATCAAACAATAGCTGTATTAAACGAAAACATTAAAGAGTGAATTGTGTTATTTGAACTTTCAAAAACGGATGTATTCGACGTATTACCAACTTTTTTGTTTCAATTATCAACTTTTTAAATTAAAGTTACCAACTTAATCGATAGAGTTACCAACTAGTTGCAGCATAATATTACGTGACATTTTGCATTCAACTAGTCGGTAACTCAACCGAATAAATTGATAACTTTAGTTTAAAAAATTAATAATTGAAAAAAGAATTGGTATTTATGCATTGCAACTGATTAGTAACTCAGTAAAAAGAGATTAGTAATTTTAATTTAAAAAATTGGTAACTAAAAAAAAGAAGATTGGTAACGCATAAAAAATGCGTCCCAAATATATGTTCAAATATTATTCTTAAAGAGCATAGTCCTCTTACAGATATTGAAGGACACTAGTTAGTTGGCTTCTCCAAGTACAACTGGGAACGCAGAAGGTACCTCAACCAATAGACTGGTGTCTGAATATTGAAATGAGGGCAAACAACCTGCGAAAAAACATTGTCATGGATGGTTTTATCGAATTTTTATATTGATAGAAATTTGGAGAAAAAAATCATAAACCTAGGGAAGATAAAAACAAAAAATTTGAAAGGGTTTACTCCCTCTTGGAGCCTATCCACATTTAGAACCATATAAGCGTGTTATATGAGAGTCACAATATCTGGCTCACATAATTAGTAGCATTTAATGATTAAATAACTGAGGGAATGTACCAAAAAATAAAAATAAAAAAATAACTGAGGGAAGAGTAACAAATGCGCACCTGTCGTACCTTGTTTGTTGCTAGGAAACTCCAACACTTAAAATGAAGAGAGTGAGTACTTAAGCCACAGCCTGATGATAGGGCCTTCCCAAAATATGCAGTCAAAAATGCAAACAATATGAAACAACCTTTTTTCACTCCTTGTATTTTGTTTTTTTTTTTTTCGTTTTCCTGTTTTTGTATGAACTGAAAATTAATTAACACTGAGTAATAGAGACAAGGTATGAGGAAGGCAAAGACTCAAACCGAAAGGAAAACAATATGCAAAATTAATTTTCTTCTTCTTCTTTTTTTTTTTTGTTTTTTTGGTTTTTGGGTCTGAAAAACGATAAACAGGGAATCGAAACAAAGAATTTGAAAGACAAATGTTAAGACTCAAACCAAAAGACAAACAACCTGGAAACTTAAATACTTAAAATGAAAAGAGAGTGAATACCAAAGCCAACACCTGCTGATAGCCCTCACCAAAATATGCAACCAATAATGCAAACAATATGAAACTTCTTCCTTTCGCTCCTTATATTTTGGTTTTTTGTTTTTGTATGAGCTGAATAATTGACTCTAATAAAAACAAGGAATCAGGAAGGCAAAGAAGACTCAAACGAAAAGGAAAACAATATGCAAGATTTTCTTCTTTTTATTTTTTTATTTTTTATTTTTTATTTTTTGGGTTTTATGAGCTGAGAAACGATAAACTCTAACGGGAAATCGAAACAAAGAACCTGATAGACAAATTTTAAGACTCAAACCACAAGGCAAACAACTTGGAAGTTTTTTTTTTTTTTTTTCTTTTTGGATTCTGAGTTTTATGTGCTGAAAAACAACAAACGGTAAAGGAGAACAGAAAAAGGAACTCAAAAGGAAAATATAAAAACTGAAGACAGAAATCAAAAGGAAAACAATCAGCAGCACACTTTTTCCCACTCTTTTCAGAGTGTATAGCAGCACTCTAGCGTGGAATGAAAACAGGGAATCCGGCCGAGCTTACGGGTTTCAAGAATGACAATCAATGGGTTTCAGGAATGGTTTGCAAGAAGTTGGCATATGCGTAAGTGGTCATCATGGGGAGTTAAACCTGCTATATATAAGAAGGCAAAATCCCAATAAATTATAATAACTCAAGACCTCACTTCTCCAAAGTCAATTGAAAAGCATGTTAGCATATGACAAATGACGAACTATTTAAGTCTCTAGTGGTGAAGAGTTTGAATAAAGTTCTAAATTTGAATTTTATTACTATTAATGTACTGAAAATTTTTTAAAAAACATTGATGAGCTATTTTTTATATTAACTACATGCTTAACGATGTAATTAAAGAAGTTAATTGAATTAAAATGTACGTTTCATTTTATGTAAATTGGAAATTTACTCTGGTTTGACACACACATACTTTTACAATTTTATTTTTAAAAAAGTCTATAATTTTAATTTATTTTTTTATAATTTTTTCAAATAAATTAAATTCAAATGTACTTTTCATTTTAGGTAAATTGAAAATTTACTTAGGTAACACATGCACATGTACACGCATGCATATATATGCACACATTTCGCTCATTTAATTTAAATTTTACAATTTGTTTTCATATTTTAATTTCAGACCTTGCAATTTTTTTTAATAAATAAATCTTCACGCTAACATTTTTAAAATTAACCTCTTCCTCAGCTTTGATTCTAACACAATCAATTTAGTTGATACCAAACGTCAAAATGCCAAAAGCCTCTACCAAACGTTTGAGTTTGTTTGGTTTAATGTTTGGAGCTTCAAAAGTATTGTTGGTAGGAGCAAATACTAACACAATATTTTTGGTAATTTTTTTATTCTATTAAAAGTAATTTTAGGAGAAGTATTTTTGGAGTTACTTTTTATTTTGAGAAAAGCTCTTTTGAGATGGAATCTCACTATTACTCATATTAATAATTAAAAGCAATTTTACTTTATCCTATTTAAATAAAAATTATTATCTTAAACTTATTTTTGATATACTCAAATTGAATACAAATCAATTCTTTTAAAAGTACTTTTTCTAAAATTAATTTTTTCCACTTAATTCTTTCAAAAATAATTTTTTCAAAAGTTAAATAAAATGGAATCTAAATTCATTCGCTTGTATGGCCTCATGCAAACGGCTTTTTCACATAAATAAATCAAAAAAAATGATTATATACGGTAATGTCCTGTTTCATCTTTTTTTTCGAAAATATCCTGATTTGGGTTTGTATGTAAATCGTGTGAGGCTAGAACGATTTACAATTGAACAGAAATCGTGCCAACCTAACACAATTTATGGCTGGAAAAGTATCAACTAGAAATCGTGGGAGGGTGCCACGATTTCTGTGGGAACCATTTGAACTAAAATCGTGCCAGGGTGACACGATTTCAGTTCAAATGGTTCCCACAGAAATCGTGGCACCCTCCCACGATTTCTGGTTTATCTATGTAAATTGTGTGAGAGTCACACGATTTTCGTACAAATCCCCCTACCACATAAACTCAACTTCCACCGTCCAATGCCATTTTCAACTCATCCAATATTATTTCCAACAAGAAGAAAATGTCTTCTCCCCAAAATTTGAGTGATACATGGAGAAATTTTACATTCTTATTCATCATAATGGTGAAATCATAAATACAAATGAGGGAGTAACATTTTGCAGTTCAAACTTAGTTTGTCTGAATATTCATCCTTCTATTACTTTATTGGAGCTGCAGAGCAAAATATTGCAGAAGTTGCGCATTTAACAAGCATATAACACAAATGGTGTACAGGTTACCTATAGCAGTTGGGAAAGATCTGATTCGGTACAACAGTCTTGAGATCAACTGTGATGAAGATATCGGAGTGATGTTTGATTGTCATGCTCAATTTCCAGAGATTCGTATTATGGAACTATTCATTGTTTTACAAGACTCAGCTTTAAGCTCCAGAGGATCTGCTCCCGATCCAGCATCTGTTGCATTGTCACTGGCCGAACGTTCACCTACATTTGCAATGGCAACGCAAAGTCCTGTGCAGATCCAAAATGTTAATGTAGAAGATGTGGATGATTTGATGGGTGGGCCAAGTTTTGCACAGCTTGCAATGGAGATAGCAGCACCACTTTCGCAGCATAGTCCTATTGCAGGTTATGACTTTATTGTTGATAATGGAGATGAAGAAGATGAGCCAGATGTAATACCAGATGATAGCGATAGTGGCGAGGATGGGGAGGCAGTGCCTGCGACTCAGAGCCAACCACGGAGCAGCCAATCTCGATTTGGTTCGCATTCTCATTCTCAATCATATGCACATGTATCTCATTATGATTCTTTAAATTTAGAAGTCATGCATGAGAGTCCAGCTTTAGGAATTGGAGGCATGGTAGATAGTAGTGATATTTTGGGTGAGGCAGGAGAAAATGAGTTGGAAATTGGGCAACAGTTTCCTAATAAGGAGGCTGTATTATTTGCTGTTAAACTTTACAGTATTCGAAGATCAGTTGAGTACAAGGTCCTAGAATCTGATCATATAAAATATCATGGCAAATGCAAGCAATTTGGAAATGGATGCAGTTGGAGCATACGTGTGACTTATCGCCAGAAAAAAGGAGTATGGGAAATTCGGAAGTACAATGGACCACACACGTGTTTGTCTGCATCGCTTTCACAGGACCATTCTAAGTTAAATACTAATGTTATATGTGCCAATATATTCTCCATGGTGCAAGATGATCCAACAATTTCTATTAAAGTTTTGCAAGGGTCAGTGGAGGCAAAGTATGGATTCAAGACTTCATATAGGAATGTTTGGCTCGCCAAGCAAAAGGTCATTGGTAAGATTTTCGGTGATTGGGAAGAGTCTTATAATGAACTTTCGAAATGGCTACAAGGGTTGCAGGCATTTAATCCAGGTACAATTATTCAATTAGTTACTCCGCCATACTATGTAGGAAATTTTGTTGATCATGACTGTATAATGTTTCATCGTTTATTCTGGACATTTACTCCTTGCATTGAAGCATTTAAATACTGCAAGCCGCTGATTACAGTTAATGGTACGCACTTGTATGGGAAGTATGGTGGAACACTATTAATGGCAATTGCTCAAGATGGTAACTCTAATATTCTACCAATTGCATTTGCCGTGGTTGAGGGGGGAGACAAGAGAAGCATGGTCATTCTTCTTGAATAATCTTCGGCAACATGTGACTCCGCAGGAGGGTATTCTCATTATTTCTGATAGGCATGGTGCTATCAAAGCTGCTTTAAGTGCCGATGACAGTGGGTGGCATCCTCCACGAGCCCATCATGCATATTGTATACGGCACATCGTTTCAAACTTTGCTCTAGCTTTCAAGAGCAAAGATGCAAAGCGAGCTCTGATGAATGCGGCCTATTCAAAGACCCGCCAAGAGTATGTTTATTATCATGGCTTGTTGAGAGATGAGAATCCAGCTATATGTGATTGGATAGACAGAATTCCCATTGAAAAGTGGGCACAACATGCTGATGAGGGCTGGAGGTTTGGGCATATGACAACGAATTTGTCAGAGTGCATTAATGCTGTTCTTAAAGGCACACGCAATCTTCCAATTACAGCTTTGGTGAAATCTACCTATTTCTGTCTTGCAGCATTGTTTGTGAAGAAAGGGAAGGCAGCGGAGGCTCAACTTGCAAGCGGACAAGTGTTTTCACAAGCCTTGTTGCGAGCAATTGAAATCAACAGGCAAGAAATCGGCTCCATGACTGTTTCTGCATTCTCTCGGGCAAATGAGTCTTTTGTGGTGGAGGAGCATGCACGAATAGGGAATTACAGTCAAGGAAGTTATAGAGTGAGACTTTCTGATCGTTGGTGTGATTGTGGGTATTTTCAGGCACTTCATTACCCTTGTCGCCATGTACTTGCTGCGTGTGCATATGCACATCTTGATTGGGGCTCCTTTGTTGATGATATTTATCGCATGCATACTGTATTTAATGTATACAGAATGGAATTCTCAGCTATTGCAAATGCAGCTTATTGGCCTGATTACAGTGGACCTCGAATACGTCCAAATCCACAACTAAGACGAGCAGATAAAGGTCATCCAGTTTCAACTAGAATCCATAATGAAATGGATGCTGTCGAATCCGGACAACCAAAACGGTGTGGCTTGTGCAGACAAGAAGGTCACACAAGACGAAGATGCCCTACTAAGCCTTCTTCATCCTCCAGCCAACCTACTGACGGCAATTAATTTCCAGCTATTGTATATTATTTTTTTAGTTTCGTGTTGTTGATTTTGGTTTGTTATTCGACTGTTGTTAATTTTCCAAATGCTTAGATAATGTAATTTCAATTGTGTGTTTTTTATTATAAATATGCACTTAGACTATATCCAATTAGAGTTTGTTACTTTTTAGCATATTCTATATATAAGTGGAATATTCATCTGGCATAAACAAAATATTAGAATCTAAATAAGTAGAAAATAATTATATACATGGGTTTGAAATACAAAATATCCATATGCAAGTCAACGTTATGTACATCATATACGGACATCTAGTCTCGTCTATCTCGTCGTGGGGCCGGTAAATGACAACCTGTGTGGCACTGACGAGGACGAATCTCCCGCATAGGCCGACCCCTCCCATGATCGTACTCCGGCTCCAGCCCTACATCAAGCTCTCCCTGCTGCTCCTGGTCCTGCGCCGGCTCTCTGTGCTGAACCTGCTGAGCCTGCTGGTCAATCTGATCAACTGTGAATGCTGATGACGGAGTCTCGCCAAGTAAATCAAATCCATATAAGCCCTGATAAGAAGGCACTAGTGTAGATGGGTTCACATTTAGATCAATGCCATCCAACGATGGCCTATACACATCTGGAGGCACTGTCTCATCTCGAGTAGGTGTACCCGTCGAAGCATTTAGGAAAGCCTCAAGCTCAGCACACATCGCACCTACACCGGGACTAAACTGCTGGCCAGGACTGGATAGCAACTGGGAGCTAGGCCCAGCCATATACTGCTGACTAGGACCCCCCATAGTCTGCGAACTAGAACCCCCCATCATGGTGGCCGTCAAATGTGCCTGGCTGGATGTACCGTACTCAGGCATGGGCTGCAAATCCGGATCGCTAGCAAAAGAGTGAGAGTGCCTATGATACTGATCATCATCATCATCACCAAACTGGCAAGGATCTGCATAATCATCATCATCGTCGTCGTCATCTCTGCGACGGCTAGCGCGTGTCCCGACGCGTAAACGGCGCTCCCGTCGGCGGCGATCTGGAGCATGAGCTGGAAGGGCCACAGCAGGCACTGGTGGAACGTGCTCAGGAACATCTCGAGGCATCTCGGCCCGTCGAGGATCACGAAGGACTCGATCTGAACATAAAAACCTTCGCGCAACACTCGAGTACCATCTCATGTACTCAGCTGATGGGCGATCGTCGGAAGAGGCCTGAAATCGAACTACTTGGTTCGCCCGTGCATCCCAAAAATCATGATATGCCCTGTACTGGTCAGGCCACCAATGATCTGCCCCACGAGCATCCTTGCCGTAAACCCTATCAAGGTTCAGCGGCTCAATTGGTATAGGTCTTTGTCCTCCAAATCGCCGATAACACGATCCGGCTGCTGGAACTCAATCATAGTGAAGCAGATCATGGCTGTGACTGATGGCCAAAGTGGGGAATCCCGAAAAACAAAGTTTGGTGTGATCTAAGCTACATCTAGGTCTTGGTACGGAGTCCACCTAAACTGCAATGTTTAACAACAATTCAATCAATCTAAAAGTAACAAATTCAAAAGTAACATGTAAGTAAGGTAACTGAATGCTTCTTATCCCGGTGATAGTCAAATCATCAAGCTGTCTCCGTAATGCCAGCAATCGTCTCTTGTGGTTGTCAGAGGTGCAACGATAATCCCTCCACCTGAAACAAATTAAAGCAATAATCTTAACAATATTCAAATATGAAAGGTAAAAAAAAAAAAAAATTATTTTATTTTTTCATAACTGTACCTCGCAGCAAGTGGAAAAGTGAGCTCAGCTGGAGGAGGTCTCAATGGTAAGATTCTGAACCAAATCCATGACTGTAAAAGGGCCAAGCACCCAAAAATATCGCTCACTCTCATGTTGGTAGCGCGACAAAAATTGCGACATAGAGTCGCAAGCACTGCAGACCCCCAGCTAAAGCTCCCAAAATACTCAAAGTCGTGCAATAGTGGCAGCCACCTCAAATGAACTCTGGACCCTGACTTATCCGCCATCAGAAAACCCCCAAACATCATCATAATATGAGCTCGTGTGTGAAGTATAACCGTCTCCGCAGGTGCATCTACCTGCAAATCACGAAATGTGGTACTAAACCAAGACAGAAACACTGAATATCCATCTCGCTCATCTAAACTTGGCACTGTGCCAAATAAATCATAGCATATCGTCCATATATCTCTACCATGATATTTGCCCCACGATCCCGTACATCCGCTAACTGCCTGTCCATCAACCCGCAGCCCTAACTGATAGGCAACATCCTCTAATGTGATGGTGCACTCTCTGTATGGAAGATGGAACGTGTGGGTCTCCGGTCGCCAATGCTCCACAAATGCGCTGATCAGCGTGTTATCGTACTCATAATATGGGACCTGAGCTGCATACCATAAGCCTGCCTGCCTCAAGTATGGCTCCATAAGAGAATGTGGCGCAGGTATGCGGCGGCACCTAGCAGTCAACACTCGAGATGGCTGTAAAAGTATGAACATAATATCATTCGTATTCAAAGACTCAAGCAAACCTAAATTAAATTATCTCAAACTAAAGGTAGTAAATTATATTTATTAAAAATATATTAATTAAATTAAACTTCATAACACTAACACTATAATAAATCAAATAAATATTAAAATTAAACTTTATAATATAATAACAACAAAATTATCAATAATTAACTTAAATATATTAAACTAAACCTTAAAATAATAATCTTAACTAAAATTTATAAAATTTAAATTAACTTACATTTATTTTCCTTGTAATATCAATAAAAAAATAATATTAAACTAAAAATGATTAAAATTAATCTGTAAACTAAAGTTTTGATTAACATATAAATATTTTACATAACAAATGATTACTTTACTAAACTAACCAAAACTAAACTAAGCTAATTAAATTTTTTTTTTCACAAATCTAAACTAATTGTAACCCTAAACCAAACTAACCAAATATTTTTTATACTAATCTAAACTAAAATAAAAAAAATATTCTTTTATTAATATTGAATATAATTAAATTGAAATATAGATATGTAAACAAGTACCTTTTCATGCAGATGCGCAGAAATATGTGAAACTTCATCTAACCGGCGTAAATTATTTTGTGCCATTTCTGCAGAAATTCCCCTTTTTCTCTCTCCTTCGCTCACCTCCCACGATTTCTTTGCAAATGGCTCTCCCACGATTTCTGAACGAATGAACAGTCCTCACACGATTTCACTTTTTATAGGGAAAACAGAAATCGTGAGAGGGTGCCACGATTTCTGTGGGAACCATTTGAACTGAAATCGTGTCACCCTGGCACGATTTCAATTCAAATGGTTCCCACAGAAATCGTGGCACCCTCCCACGATTTCTAGTTGATATTTTTTTAGCCATAAATCATGTTAGGTTGGCACGATTTCTGTTCAATTGTAAATCATTCTATCCTCACACGATTTACATACAAGCCCAAATCAGGACATTTTCGAAAAAAAAGATGAAACAGGACATTACCGTATATAATCATTTTTTTTATTTATTTATGTGAAAAAGCCTCATGCAAACATTTGATAAAGCATAAACATTTCCATGTGAAATTAATTATGCTATTGTACTACTTGACCCATTTCATAATATCTGTTATTTTAAAGTTTATGCACAGAATAAGAACACAAATAAATTACTTTGATAATGCTAAAAGATAATTAATTTTGTAAAACTATTCTCATATTAAAACTATCACTTTATTTGTATTTTATATTCACCTTAAGAATAAAATTAGAAAATAATTATTAATCTCTTTCTAATATTTGAAATGAAAAATAATCTGAAACGTGATAACTTTTTAAAATAACAAATATTGTGAAATAGATCGAGTATATATTATGAAAGGAAAGATCAAGTTAAGAGAGATATTTTCTTTAGATATTACTTTAACTTAATTTTTAATGAAAAATATTACATAAAAATAATAAGTATGTTTCATAACAATTGGACTTTATACACTATTAGTCTAATTTAGCTTTATATTAATACATCACTAAAAATACTTGGCTTTCACATTAAATATTTTAAAAGTCATATATATATAGAATTAGATGATAGTATAAAAAAATTTATAATGATAATGTATCATAGTTAAACTTATTTAATATATATCTTGAAAATCGAAAGGCACTTAATAGTAATTAAAAATGTTACTAGGATTTTAAAAATAAAAATTAAGATTCGTTTATTAATGTCCTAATTAAGAAAATATTGTTTTTAAAGTTTTTAATATATTTAATACATTAAAAATAAAAATTAAATTTAATCAATTTTCAAAATTTTTAATTAAGAATAATAGTTAAAAAAAACTCTTAAATTCTTTTCTCTTAACTGCCGACAGATATATACATTTGAATACATGTACTAACGGAAGGTGAAGTAGAGTTTTTAAGAACTGGTGAAGACACTTGCACATGAAGTACAACTTATTAGACACGGCTCCGATACACCTTACTAAACAAGGTACTTTAAGCATCTCAGTGTTGTTTGAATCTTATAGTTTGAGGTGTATCAATACATCTCCACATGTAATATACGGTAACATTTCTCAAACTCAGTCTCTCCTTCCCCCCTTCTCTCGGGGCAGCAAACTTGCAGCCTATGGCCACCGCCCACCCTTGCCTTCGGCATCGCTGCGATTCTAGCACCAAGCACCCATCCCTTCAATTGGCAGTCTTGAGATTAAACTCTCAATTTTTCTTAAGAAAAATAAGAAATTTGCCAAGGCAAATGAACCAACGTTCTGGGCCTCTAGTGGTGAACAAACGGCGAGCAGAGACAATGACTCCACAGTTGAGCAAGGGACCTCGGAGATGGAGAGGAGTAGATTGATGATGATGTGTGAGCGACGAGGTTGGAAGAGGTTCTTAAGAGAGGGGCTTGGGCGATGAGCAAGGGAAGGGAACAAATTAGATTTTGGGGTGTTTGATTCCCCCCCCCCCCCAATTAGATCTGTTTGATTGTTGGCTTCAAGGAAGCTTTTCAGTTTATTCTCCGTTGACTCAGTTGTGGTGTTGTTCGGGATGGGTTGTTGTTGATGGTGGAGGTGGCGGCGGTTGTTCTGAATGCGTGGTGGTTGCTGTTGTCATGTCGTTGGATGGGTTGTTATTGGTGGTGGTGGTGGTGGTGGACTGGTGTTGGTGGTGTTGGTTGTTCTGGATGAGGGTGGTTGCTGTTGTTGTCGGTGGTGGACTAGTGGCGGTGGTGGTGGTTGTTCTGGATGGGTTGTTGTTATTGGTGGTGGCGTTAGTGATGGGGGAAAGAGGGAGAGTGATCATAGAGTGTGTGTTTGATAAAGAGTTTGAATAAGATTTAGAATGTATCACCTATATTAGACACATAGATGTACTTTCACATTTTAATTTTTATATCATAAAATGTGTGGTACACTTTACGAAGTGAGGGACAATGAAACCTTACCCCAACTCATTGAAGGGCTTCCACCAAGGTAGGAGGACAAATTCGAAAACATATTTCCAAAATATTAGTTGTAGATTCTGGATGCTATTTGCATATGAATAAGAACATATTCTCCGTGCACCGAAAGGAGGACAAATTCGAGGCGCCATCTACGGTGCTCTTAGTTGGTCAAGAAGCATGGTGCACCTTGTAATTTGATGGTGAGATTGTGAGGTGATCTGTGATGTACTGTAGTAATATCTAATTTTAAGAAAATTTAAAAATATAATTAAATATATTTTAAAAAATAATTATTATACACTGACAATGTAAAATTATACTAACAGTATAAAATAATTTTACACGGTCAATGTAATTAAAAAATTTTATCAGTGTAATTTTACTCTGTCAGCGTAATTTTACACTGACAGTGTAAAATTATTTTATACTGTCAGTATAATTTTACACTATTAATATATAAAAATTAATTTTTAAAAATTATAAAAATTTTATCAGTATAATTTTAGTTTGTCAATATAGTTTTATACTACCTATCAGTGTAATATTATACTAATAATATAAAATTATTTTATATTATCAATATAATTTTATACTATCAATATATAAAAATTAATTTCTAAAATATATTTAATTATATTTTTTAATTTTTTTAAAATTAATATATTACTATAATGTACCATAGATAATTGGTATATCGATACACCTCACAAATCCTTACCATCTGATGCGCCACAGTCACAAGGTGCACTAAGCACCTTGGACCGGATAGCGCACAGAAGATGGCGCCCAAATAAATTCGAAACCATATTTCCAAAATATTAGCTGGAGATTCTAAATGCTATTTGCACATGAAGAAGAACATATTCTCCGTGCAACCGGAAAAAAAAAAAAAAAAAGCCATATTCTCCCACTACAATAAAAGGGGAAAAAAAAAAATTCTCCATTAAAGTCAAAAGGCGCTATCGAGAATAAGAATATAAGATCAGTTCAATCCGGCTACGAAACAAAAAGCATACGCTATGGACGCAGAAAACAGAACACTCGAGCAGTGATACCTTTCGAAGCACCTCGACTAGACATGATGGGGAACAGACTTACGGCCAAGATTTTTTGTCCCAAAAGTGATTTATTTTTAAAAACTAGCTTATAATAAAAATTTACTGAAACAGTAAAATAGATTATTATTTTGAAATAATTCGTTACCAAACATGCTTTTTAGACTAACAAAGTTGTGATTGGTAACGTTATTGCAATTTTTTTTATTAAAAAAAAATAGTGATATATATATTGCCCTACTTTTGGTAAATTGTTGATCACATTGAGACAACACATGGCCAATTCAAATCCATGTCTGTGACCGTCCTTCATGGCTCATGGCATGATATTAATTTCGCTGCAGACTCGTGTCCAGCTGCCCACTGGGGATATCTTCGTAAAACGGGTGGTGGAGATGGTAGTCGAAGTTAAACCAGCCATTTCTCTTGCACCAACTAATCTTTTGAATATATTCTAGTAAATTATACTGTAAATATTGAATCATTTAAGATTTTACAGCAATGCCATAATGCTAGCACAACAGATGATTCTCACAAACTCTCAGCTACAAAGACCTGAGTGATTGAGACTTAAAAGCAACGATTTTCTTTTTTTGTTTCTTGTCATGAAAAGCAATTCATGAGTTTAAATAAATGATTTTGCATGACTGATTATTGGTTAAGATTTTTGGTTTGTCAGAGTTTGTAAAATGGTTTTTAACAAGTATTATTTCTCAAAATATTATATGTGGAAAGAATGTAAAACAATGTATTAGTTAACATTAAAAAATTAGTTCATATAAGTTTGTTTCTATTTAAATTTTGGTTCTTGTAACTTTTTTCCTTTAGATGTCGTCTTCATATTTTTATACTTTTAAATTGTGGTCATTGTCTTGTTGTTTCATTCTTATATTTTATTATTCATTTGTATTTTAATTTTATATTTTTATTATAAAAGTAGAGGTTTCTTTATTAATATATTTTTATTTTTTAGAATTTTCAAGTATTAAGATATTAAGCTCTAAGAAATCAAAATTCAAATTAATAAAAATATAAAGGGGTCAAGACTTTAAAAAAGTGGCTATAAAATCTAGAATTCAAACAAGTTAGTTTGATCTAATCACATGTTTTATACTATTATCTAATCGCATGCTTCTATTTATAAGATTTTTAAGGTAGTAAATAGTTGAATCAAACATTTTTACTGATATAGTAATATATGATTAAATGTCTATGTAATATTGATAGTACATCAAAATTAAATTTTTCATGTAATCTATTTAAGTGTGTAGGAATTTAGAATGGATCATGATCCTATCATATTTTTTATTAACATGCGAATAACATATTGAGAGAGAAACATATAAAAATAAAATTGATAGTTTAATATAAATAATAATATATATTATTATAACAAAATTTATGTCTTCTGTATTATAACATAATATATTTCATGTTGGTATATAAGATGAGAAGATCCTTAACCATTTAGAAATCTTTACCCGTAAAATTTAAGTACAAGTTATTTTGTCTAACTTAAGGTTTGTTTGTTTTACATTTTAATAAATAAAAAAATAAAAATGTATCTTCCTAAAAATTTTTTCAATAGAAAATAACATTTTTTTTTAACTTTTATCAAAAATATTTTTACACATCTTAAACTTTGAAACCAAATAATCAATTAGCCAAGACAAGAAAAGAAGGATCGATCACTCAATGCTCAACTACTTCGAGTATATTAGGTTTAATTTTTGGGAGAGTTACTTTTAAAATAATTAAATTAAAAGAATTATTTTTAAAGGAATTATTTTTAAAAGAAATAATTTGTGCTTTGTTTGAGTATGTTAAAAGTAAATTTAAGAAAATAATTTTTATTTGGATAAAATAAAGTAAAATTACTTTAGTTGTTAATATAAGAATAATAATAAGATTTTATCTCAAAAGTACTTTTTTTAGAATAAAAAGTAATTTCAAAGATACTTCTCAAAATTATTTTTAGTTGTTTGAAAAGTACTTTTAGTTGCAAAAAAAAAAAAAAAACCAAACACACTTATCATTGTGCAATACGATTTTGCTTTCAAAAAAAGATTGTTTGGACTCCCCAAACTATAAAACAAACGAACTTTAATGATAAGAAAAGTATCTAAAGGAATGAGTGCGGATTTATTTAATTTTTTGTAAATTTTCTTTTAAATAAGTTCAACCTTATATTTCAGTTAGTTATATTCTTTCCCCTCAAACATCACACTAAAGTCTTCAAAAGCATTTTTTAATATAGATATAAGACGCACTCTGCAATGCACCATGTAAAGTAAGGTGCATAATGCACTTGCTGGTGCAACATGCACCTTCTTTTACTCACAGTAGTAGAATATGGGTATATGAAACTCGAAATATGGCTAAATGCCTCAACTCCCACTCCCTCCTTCTTTCGTCTGCAACAATCCATACACTTGGCCATTCTTCTCTCTGCTGTTGTTGCTTCTCCCTAAGGCTGCCGGAGGCTAGGCCTACTGTCGAAGCAGTGGAGCTAGATCGTTCATCATCATTGTCGGTAGCGAGAGGTGTCGCAGCCGCTAATGGCATCGAGGATGATGTGGCAGAAGGAGCAAGCAGAGAGGGAGTTATAAAGGCAGAAATGGCCACCAGAGGTGGCATTCTTGGTAGGGTGGTGATGGTCGAGTTCTGATGACACTTTGCCATGCTCCAGCCACATTGCCAAGAAGAACACCACAGAGAGAAAAAAAAAAATAGAAGGAAAGAAGAAGGCTCCAGTTGAGCTTAAACGGTGATGACACTGCTTTTTTTTCCCCGAATCAATATTGGTGATTGCTGTCGAAGCCTTAGCTGTAGAAGTGCTCAGAATAGTTTTAACCCAAAATAGTTCCCAGTGGTGGCATGACCAATCAGACGGTTGGAGCATGACGAGAAGGTTTGAGCTAGTCAAGTTGGGCAGCAAAAGCAGTGGTGCTAGGCAAAAATGGCAATGTGGTGCTTAGCTAGGAGGAAGAAAATCAGAAATGGTCGAAGGGGAAGAAAAAAATGTGGGAAGGGAGATAATATACCCTGTTTTATGCATAGGATGCATCACACACCCTAATATATAAGGTGCACTGCAGAACGCCCCATAGATATAAATATATTGTAAATACACTCATATTTGATTTAGATATATCATGAAATAAGATCTAGCTCATATGAATATATCTAAAATGTATTTCTCTTTTAAAATTATTATCAGTGCTTGCTTGGATTATAAAATGGTCAAATTGGTTGATACCAAGTGATATTTAAACAACTCAAGATTTCAAACACCCTAGACACCTTTTAACAAGAGTATGGGATCCACTCATTTATTTTTTTCTTCACTTTTTCTCTTTCCACATCTCTCTCTATATTTTTTTTTTAGAGTGTTGGATGTCCACTACTTTGAAGTGATACAAAAAAATTTTCTCATACCAGATGTCAAAAGAGCAGCAAAACCAAAAATTCTCTTTCAAACACTTTTCAAAAAAAGAAAAGAATCTAGCTAACAGAAAAATCATAAAAAAGCATTTTTAGTTTAAGTTTATGATTTTTTTTAATTTACAAAAGAAGGCTCAAATTCTACCAACATGGAGAGGAGCAAACAAACAAAAACAACAATACTTCTAATTCTAAAACCCTAAACATGAAAAAACCTATCAAAACAACAAAAATAGAAAAAAATAAAAATAAAACAAAAAAATAAAAAACAAAAACAGCATCACTTCAAAAGCATTACGTGCTTTTCCCACAAAATGCAATTCCCATCAGCAAATCCAACACCATGAACAAACTTGTCTCAATACCCTTCTATACGTGAATTCACTTATATGCTTTGTTGGATCTATAGTAAGTTTTATTTTAAATGATGATGCAAACTATGTATTAAATGTTCTATGCACTTGATCTTGAAAAGGATAGTTTTATGAGTGCAGGAACTAGATTATCCAGTAGCGTGAAGTGAAAATTCTATAGCAGAATCTACAAAGAAGGCAACAAATTTAAGGCACTAATATGCTCAAAGCTTCAATACTCAATATGCAAAGAGTTGACTTTTGGAGCAGCATTCCAACGGCTATAACATCAAAAGCTGTAGCAACTTTTGTATTCTTCTAGGTTGTTTAATACTAGGAAATGAATACAAAAGGCATGAGTCAAAAAGTTATCAAACCAAGTGTGGAAAAGGACAAAATGACTTATACCATGAGAGAGAGAAAAGTCATGGAACAATATACAACTCTTGATTACTTAAAAAGATAATTGGATGGACTCTTGGAAAGCACTACAACGTTTAAAACACTTGAGTGGAGCTCAAGTCTTATGCACCAGCTGAGATATTCTATATATACTTATTTTCTAAACTTAGTTTAGTAGTCTTTGTGACCTTGTCTTAGTGACATTTGTTCTGTGTGAACTCATTGAAAGCTTAATGCTTATTGTTCTTCATCTCTCTTATTCTCATTGTAATACTTTGAAACTATTATAACTCAAGTGAGTGAAGGAAAGAAAATCTTATGAGGTACACAAGTGAGACAAACACCATTGAGAGAGGTCTCTTAGTTGATGAGAATAGAGTAGCTCAAGGCTGAGTAAAATTGTAATAAAGTTTCGAGAGGCTTGTTGTAACAAAGGAGACTCATAGTGGAAAATCCCATAAGGTTGTGGGAACTGGACGAAGACTCCAAATTGTGGAGATCGAACTAGTGTAAATCTTTGATGTAAGCTTTTCTATCTCTTATCTTTTATGTTTCTACTTTTAAGTTATATTTCTTAAATCTAAACTCGTACTACTATAATATTCTGAGATATATATCCTGCTTGTATTTCGAGTACTTTGATAACTAAATCCAATAGACACTTACTAGATTTGTACTAACTGTCGACTCGAAAATTTAGTCATGTGAACTCTCAAAATTGTGTGTTTAGTGTGCAAAAAAGTTTTAACTTATCAAGGACTTGATTCAACTGCCTTCTCAAGTCCTCTAGTACCATCATGCTTCAACCTGTCAAATCTCCATTATTCATCATTCATCAACAACAACATCTATATTCACTTTAACCTTCAATTCAACATTTGATATTCTCTATAACATACCTAAGTAGCTCCCCTTTAACATCCTCATTTATATCCTAAACATCTTTACAACTGCCACTATTTCATCAATCTCTTAATATAAGCTCCATGCAAATTAACTATTACTTTTAATTATCACCGGCAATTACTTAACCCCTTCCATATTGTTGATTATGACCTCGATAGACTGGAGCGATCTTTGAAGTATAGATACTCCATTTTAACAAAAGTACTTGTACTGAGTATGTTTTATTTACGGGTATGGTGAGGTACAGTGTAGGGTACATGGCTTATTGAAACTACGTCATTTTGGAATTTCTTTTTTCCCAATATTAGAAACAAAACCCTAACTCCCCCTTTCATTTTGCAATTCCTATTCCTTCAGTTGCACCCCCTTTCCAACTCTCACCCACCACAACTCATCTGCTTCACTCCACTGCCAGCGACATCACAGCAGCGGCCCTGAGTACACAGCAATATGGCAAGCAGAAACATAACATCATAGCAGCAACGTGTGATCATGAAACGCAGCAACGACGATGTTTTTGGGCTACGCAGCAACCCAACACAACGACAAAGGTGGCTTCTCTCTCTCTGGCGACCCACCTAGAGCTGATATTCTACCATTTTTTTTCTAGGCTTTAATGACTAGTGAGTTGCCTATGTTTTGTGACTTCTGTCTCTGAGTTTTGCTGTATATTGATACTTTTTTTTTGTTGCTACAATTATTTTTAAAAGTAGCTTGAGATGTAATGTGGAACAATTCAAGCTTGTTTTATGTTGAAGTTAGTGTGCTTTCTTATTTATCATGTAAAATTTTAATTTTATCATATGAAATTTTTATATTTTTAAATATATATATTGATTTACCATACTAATGTTTACAAATTTTTTGTATCTCGTACCCATATCTATGCATCATAGCGGGCCATCCTCACACCACCGACATGTCCGGCAACACCATTTTTGTTTTAATTAATACATAAAACAGTTCAATCTAGTCATCGACCATTCTACTCTTGTCAAAGATAATTTTGTTTCTAAACTCCTATATCGACCAATGGTAGGATTTTTTTTTTTTGGGTCTGGAATAAGTCCCTATTTTTAATTCATTTCTTGTAATTTTTTTTCAAACAAGTCTTCACACTTATAATTTTCATCAAGTCTCTAGAAAAAAGTCTAAAGCTGCAGCTGCGAGCAAAAGCAAAAGCGCCTATTAACGTTCTTTAACAAAAAGAAAAACATTTAAAGGAATAACTACGGAAAAGAAAGAGCAATTATCAGATTTAGAGAGAATGAGGAGAAAAAAGGGGGGGGGAAGAGGCGTGTTATTTGTATCTAATAGTTTATTTAGAAACATTAGGGAGATACAACCACTCACCATACATCTTTTCCAACTTCTCTTCTCAATATATCATGATTTCTTATATTATTTCATGGAATAATAATAGTGAGTCATTTTTTTAGGTACAAATATCTTTATTCCACAAAAAAAAAGGGATCAACTTACAAAATAAAGAAGTATGTATAATAGATTAAACAATGTACAATGATAATGCTTTCTTTTTCTTTATTAGAAAGAAAATTTTATTCATAAGAAAGTATAATGACACTTACAAATTGAAAAAAATTATATCAAATCCAAATTTAATAACAAATAAATATATTCTACATTTTGAATTAACCAATAATCTATGGCTTTGCTCTTCACTCAAAGACTATTGATGTTTAAAAATCTTTCACATTGAAAATCAACACGAATAGTGTTGCAGCTAGAAGAATGTCTTACATCTCCTTTCAAAAATAAATCTAAATGGTCTTTTCATATGTAAAAGCATCAAAATAGAAATACCTATAAAGGAAAACCAAAACACTTGCAAAGAGGAATTGAAACACCCATAAAGGGGACAACTAAAACCCCCATAAATGGAACAACGAGAATAAGACAAAAACAAAAAGTTTAAGCACGAAAAGAAAAAAAAATAGAGGGGCTAACATCAAAGAAGAAATATGGCAACCCCGTCAACAATACTCACATAAGGGAAGATTAGAGAAAGAAAGGAGAGAAGCATACGATTGATGCAAGAGGACAATGTGAATAGGCTTTTTTGGTTACAAATTTTGGTCGGCTATGTTACTGTACTTTCCTCGAAAAAAAAACAGTGACTTGAACTTAATATTTATTCCACTAGTCTAGTATTTGTCATATAATAATCAATTAAATATGTAAAATAGCCATACCATACTCTGTTAGTTACATAAGATGACTCATTAATAGAATTATAACTCCAATTGACATTAATAGGAACTTATTTACAAATAACTAGTATTAATTCCCCTAATTTTATTGGTCCATTTTGACCTCCTTATTTTCATATTTGACATTTTTATATTATTTTTGTTTACATTTTTAAAATAAAGTATATATTATTTCATTTATTATGAAATTAAAATAGGCTTCTTACATTAAAATATATCATGGCCACTTGGTAACAACATCCATCCATTTTTGTTGGCTCAAGACATCATGAGCTATATGATAAACCATAATAAAAATTTTTGAAAAAATTAAAATTATTTGACAATAAATTAATTTTAACTCGAGCGACAATGTTAGCATAGTATAATTCATCATGAAATCAAACATGTATAAATTAAATGAACAACCAGTTAAAATTCAATTGAACCAATAAAAGAAGATAACAAAAACTTTCAAACATTTTTTTTTTATTTTCAGTTTTAATTTCTTTATCATTTTGTTATTATTTTATTATAATTATATAGAAAACTTTAGGACAAACCATGCCTAACAAAATCCTAAATTACTTTCAAGTTTAATTTCTTCGATCGCCTTAATTAACTTAAACTAAAAGCTTTTACTTTCAAAAAGGAAAAAAAAAATGCCCAATACTTAAAAAAATCAACAACTGTATAAAGAGTTGCCATATAACACTTAGAGAATGGAAATTTTTAGGATATTTTGGTAGGAAATTATGAGTTACCATGTGGCACTTTAAAATAGTTCATTTAGGCCTAATTTAATAGTGCTCTTAATGAAGGTGCTCTTACTTATGAAAATATAAGCCAACTTTTTTTATGTTTGATAAGCAAAAAAGTTAGAGTATTTTTGCTCTTAATTTTTAAAAGCAAAGAAATGCTCTTGAAAATCCTCATATGGTACTTTTTAGAGCTAGTTTGTATTTTTTAAAATTGAAAAAGCTAATATAACCTTACTCTCTTTAATGATAGTAAAAGTAAAAATTATTCTTTTTAATATTGATGTCTATTATATTTATTTTAAATTTTAAGTGTAATTTTACCAAATACTATTTTTATGATGTCTATTTATTGAAAATAACTTTTATATTATTTTACCAAATAATACTGCTATAACTTTTTAAAAGTAACTTTTAGAGAGTTCAAAGAACTCAACAATACCAAATCAAGCCTTAGATATAAATAATAGATAGATAGGATATTTTGGCGAGAATATATTTTTCTTTAATTGTAATTAAGAGTTGCTATGTGACATTTAGAGATACTTTATTTAGTTATAGATAAGAGATAACTAAGATATTTTAGCTGGAATAATTTTTCTTAAATTGTAATAGGAATTATTATGTGATACTTAGAGTTGATCCATTTAGTTATAGATAATAAATAGGTAGAATGTTTTGGTAGGAATAATTTTTCTTTAAATGTAAATAGAAACTACCATGTAATACTTAGAGGCAGTCCATTTAATTATACATAATAAATTTTTAAATCTATTGTTATTAAATTTTTATTTAAAATTAAAACAAATAAAAACATAATAAATGCATTTTATTAGTTAATTTAAAATATAAAAATAAAAAATAAAATTTTATAAATTAAATAAATATAAATATTTAGATTTTTTATTTTAAATTATAATTATTTTTAAATATTTCTAAATTTTTAATTATATAATTATAATTTATTTCAAATTTTTTTGCTGATTTTTAATTTGTAAAATAAAAATATATTTACATTAAATTCAATAATTATAACTTCGCACCAAAAAAAAAATTCAATAATTATAACGAAATTCCCTTGATTGATGCACCAAAAAATTCCCTTAATTGTATTTTTTTTGTTATGGAGTCCACAACAACTGCTACTACGCTCTCCCTCGTTCCTCCACGCCCTCTGCAATGTGGCTGATATGAAATTAAGGAGATAACAAGAAATGCTAATCAGAGAAAGAACAAGTAAGTGTAACAGGTATTTCTAATATAGTGTAGCAGGTACATGTATAAGAACAAATAGAAACCAGAGGTGGAAAAGTAGAAAAACAGAACTGGGAAGTAAAACGGGGGAGCCGAGGGGGAGAGGGAAAGTGAGAGTTCTCTAAATTCTTCACACCCTTCTGATCTCCAAATAGGGAGAAATCCATTCGTGTTCGTGCAATCTAATCACTGATGGGCCTCACGATGAGGCCGTAAGTTTGATTTCCAAAGCTTGCAGCGGGTAGGATTCAATTGCTGAACCAGCGACACCAAATGGGAATAGGGATGTCAAAAAAATCCGTCCTCATGGATACCCGCGGGTAATACCCACAACCGGGTGGATATGGGGGAAAAATTTTGCCCCCACAGATAATAGGGACAGAGATTTTAAATATTCGCATGTTAAACATTTATGATATTAGAATTTTTATATTTAATTTGAATTTTTAAAATTTTTAATATTCTAACGAGTATTCATGGATATTCACGGGTACCCGTAAACCCAAGAGTAAGTAAAAGATGAGCACTTGCATGGACATGGAATGGGGGACGGTGGCCTATCCCTTGGCCCCGCCCTGCCTCGTTGACATCCCTATATGGGACGGATAGAGGATGGCGACGGGGCTCAGAATTTTTCTCGGGAACCAAACAATGAGTCATAATGAATCTGGAGAAATTTCTCATGAATCTGCTTGTAGATTAAGGTGGTAAAGAGAGGACAAAGTATGGGGGGCACTTACAAAACAGTGTGGGGGCTTTGCCTATAGCAGAACACTTGTTGTTACTAAAACAAAAGAAAAGAAAGAAAAAGGTGAGAATAATTTTTGCTTAAGGGCAATTAGGAGTTGCCATTTGATTATTACTAAAATAAAAAGAAAAAGAAATAGGTGGAAATAATTTTAACTTGACTACAATTAGGAGTTATCATATAAGCATTTAGAAACAATTCATTCAATAATAGATAATAGATTATATGCATAAAGACTGATACTGATTTAAAAACTTTTTTCTTTCTGTATGTAACAACTAAATTTAAAATCAATAACAATTGCCCTTCACCTTGTATCCCTTGCAAACCTTAAATTGTTGAAATTAAACATGAAGCATCATCCGCTGTGGAGCATCTTAACTCTTGCGCAGGTTTTACGTTTACTTTATGGGTATTATGAGGTTTCCTCTCTGGGGTACAATTAATTATCTTTAAACATATTAAATCACATCAATCAACCACTTCTTTTTATCCGTTTCGGTAGTTAGAATTGCTTCTTAATCATTTTTTCGCTACAGTTGCTCAAAAGTAGGACAACAAAAGACAAACAAGCCCTACACGCATATGAAACTAATTTGATATTTGAGAGGCATAAGGAGCGGGACAATTAACTCGGAAACAGACTGATATTCAACATGCTAATATCACAATACTATTACCAAAGCTATACAATACAATAAATGAAACAATCCAGAGTTCATGGGAGGCAAGAGAAATGAAAAACAGCCAATGTGCCACGGTATACATTTTACCTTCACAAATTATTCATCCCTCCCTCTTAACCCCATTTTCCGTTCCAGCATTTTTCTTAAACAAAACCGTAGAATGTCTAATAATCAAATATACAATGTTCATTTTAGGCAAACATATTAGATTACAAAAAAAATCCCATGTAGTGACCATCCCAAATAAGTGAGAAGACTCAACATTTGAAGCCGTGGCACACAGAAAGAACAATTATGAGAATCAAGGCAATTATGATGCCAAGAACTATCAGCTTTATCTTCATGTTCTGATACCACATCTTTCTCCGCAACTGAGTTCCCTGCTGCCTGAAATCTTGTGCCTGCAAAGCCATACCAATTGCCATTCCAATTACAGCCATTATACAATTCTTAAAGACCAAAGATCTGCTTACGTGATAGAAACCCAGGTTTTAACCAAGGTAACAACAGATAAAAAATCAACCCAACACGCAATTCAGTTTAGATGAAAATTACTGAGAAAGACTTCAGCCATGCTATTTTTCATTATAAGATATTGGCTACAACTTAAACTCAGTGGGTAAACTGCCAGAATGAGCTAGGTGTTGTACAGAAAGAAATTGCAATAGAGAAGGATACTATACATAAATTCCTAAACGGAACCATAAACACTTTATCTTAGATAGTTCTATGATTTTATGAAACTAAATCTTTGGACTTGGTTGCATCTGACAACAAAGTGATCTTACTACATTTCAAAATTTATTTTGCACATACAATGAAAGAACCTAAGATTTGTGCGTCAGTTGTCAGTAGATATTCCCATTTAAGACAACTTCTGCAGTTTCCATAGCATGACATTCATCAACCAAACATATAAATGCAAACTCTACTCTATAATCATCTCCAATTTCAGATAAAATTGCATGATTTGCTTGTGTGAAAACAATAAAGGCATCTAACCTGATAGCGAAGGTTCTCAGTTTTATCCACCAAAACTTCAATCTTCTCTCCCCGATCAAGAACCTGCATGCATGATACAAAATAATGATTGGCCACAAAAATGAAAGACTGGGGAAGTCTCAGATGTTAAAAAGGAAATACAGGAGATAAATCCTGCGCCCTACCCATCACAAAGACCATAACTCTATGGAAAATATAATGTTACTCTTACACACATTCTGTCACATTTCTTCACACTAATTTTTTCAAAATAGAAGAAATAGAAGTCTCAGATGTTAAAATGAAAATACAGGAGATAACTCCTATATCCTTCCCATCACAAAGACCACAATTCTATGGAAAATATAGTGTCACTCTTACACACATTTTGTCACACTCCCAAAAGCACAGACATGCCAGCTCAATGGCATGTCAATGTGTCCAGCACATGTTGGAAATTGACACTCAAGGACACTTGCACGACATGCATCGGACACGAGTCCGTTTATTTTTTTTTCTTTAATTAAAAAAATTGTTTAGCTTGTCCACACTTCAAACACGACTTGGATATAGTGTGAACAGGGCTTGGAAATGTCAATAGAAATTATACCCTATAATTTTTTGAAATAAACTTAGCAATATCAAGTATTGGCACATATGACATGTCAAGAATTTCCATATTTTTTGGGAGGAGCTTAATAAGTAGTGAGTATTGTTAGATTTACATATATGAATATTTAAATATATTATAAATTCTGAACTATATATTCTTAAATTTTTAATATATATCCCATGTCTCTGTCCTATAATTTCAAAAAATTTTGTTTGTCTGTGTCCATATGTGTTGTGTCGAGTGTTCATGTCAGGGTCCATGCTGCATAGGTCACAATTCTTTAGACACTCAATTCCTTAAACAGAAGAAATCACTATCTGGCATTATTTTATTTTATTTTTTATCAATGTACAAATTCGTGAGATTACTTTTATATTAGATAATTGAGTACCCAGAAGACTGTAATAAAAAGAATGCAAGAGTAACATTTTCCAAAAATATAGTAGAGCTATACCTTCTCAATATTCTCCATCATAATGCCTTTAACTTCAGAAACCTGATCTTTTACTTTTGCAAGTTTGCTAACCTCCTCTGGATGTTCCACACAGTACTGCATATGCTCCTTCAGCTTTGGACTAAAGCATATACAAAAAGAAAACTTCCTATTAGTGGCTTTTATAGTAGAGAGGAACATCTATTTTATACAGCAGATTAAACATAAGTACCCAAATTCTCTGTTAAGACTTTTAGCAGCCGCTGTTGCAGCTTTTCCTCCCCCATATCTTTTAGTAAAATCCTCCTTGATGCGTTCAAGAAAGGCAATTGGAATCTGTCGACCAACAGACTCCACAGCCACTACACAGTAAGCTACAGAAACATAGATCATGTTGGTCCATCTAATTACAGAACAATTTCAACAAAACAATATATATGAACTAAAATCATAAATTTCAAGATAGGGTAAATGTTAAAAATAAGGCACAACAAGCAATTTCAGCAAGTAAGGATCAGTGCACATTATTTTGTTAAACACAAGATTTCATTTGACATATATAAAATTACTTAAAACTTCTTAATAGGCCATAAGAAGAAGAGAATAAGTTTATTGTGGAAAACTTCTGTACAAAATTTTATAATAATGCATGAGATGAGAAATAATTTTTGGGGGAAAACATGAGAAGGAATGACATTTCTGCTTCAAGACTATTATAAGGTGAAATCAGTGGTATTTTAAGTCTCATTCTAAACACAGTTTACTCATTACATCTGGCTTGTTTTCAAGAATAGTTAGAATCTTCAGGGCCCAGAATCTTTTTTCAGACATAGAAGACAGGTCAGAATCAGAGTCCTTGATGGCCCAAAAGGGAGTAAGTTGCTCCCATTCACAGCTAATTAAAATTCTTCTTCCAACAAACAAATTGTCTCAAACCAAATTGGAAATTTAAGTTTAACTTCCGTCCACTCTGCTTGACAATAGATAAGAATGATCATGGAACTATGATGCAGTTCACAGCCCATATGCACTGCTAAATGCATATCTTATTCCTATTAAAATAATAACATATTCATAAAATGGTTTTGTTACATTTTCTTTTTGTCTTTTAAAGTATTATGGCCTATTAATAATATTATAATTATAACAGTACCATCTTCGAAGTCTCGTAAAACATCCTCATAATTATCTATAATTAACATAAGCAGAACAAATTCAGAGTCTCTACCCATGTATTTGCCAATAGAATATATGTATAAGTGATTGTAAACCAAAACCCCATAATCAAGCAGCTTAAAGCAGCAACAAATTCATCATAAGTGCCAGAAATATTGAGGATAACTTGCTTCACTCCAACCATGTGACACATGCACAAATATGAACTATCAAACTTCCAAATTGAGTAATTGACTCATCAAGAGACCCTCAACAAGACCGGCAATTGCACTCTCTATGTTATTGACATCATGAAGGGGTATCAGTATCAGTCTCAATGTTATGTATCTGTAAGCAAACAACTACCTAGTTCCAATAGAAACAGGTTATTATCCATCCTTTACCAATAAACTTGAAATCTAATGTCAATAAGACATCATCATATATAATAGCATGATAAAGCCCCCGCTCCACAAAATTTTAAAAAATAAAAAATTAAAATTAAAAAAAAAATTGGGATTCATATATAAGGAGATTTTTTCATTAAAAAAACTTAGCCAACAATTGGCACGATTCAATAATAATAATAAAAAATTTATATATATTCTACCATCAATTTCAGCCTTAAATCCATCAAAAACGCATCAACGTACAAAGTCAACCATGTCCAGCACCAGGGGTCAACGCTTTATTATTTCACCATCTGAATTTTGAACAAGACGAATATTCAGCAGATTCATCAAACAAAAACGCGTTTCTGGCTTTTTTCCTTTCGAGATTCACACCCATCAGAACCCCAGAAGACCCTTTCCATGATCATCGAAAAATCCAAACGGAAAAACAAACACATAACAAAGAAAGAAACAACCAACCCCGACAAACACCCCCCCCCCAAACCAAAAAAGAAAAAAGGAACTCAGGAAGTAATCTGAGAAGAAAATCCAAACGGAAAAACAAACACATAACAAAGAAAGAAACAACCAACCCCGACAAACACCCCCCCCCCACAAACCAAAAAAGAAAAAAGGAACTCAGGAAGTACTCTGAGCAGAAAATCCAAACGGAAAAACAAACACATAACAAAGAAAGAAACAACCAACCCCAACAAACACCCCCCCAAACCAAAAAAGAAAAAAGGAACTCAGGAAGTAATCTAAGAAGAAGGGTAGTTATGGAAGAGCATGGGGAAGAAAGAAGCAGAAGAAGGTGGTTTTACTGAATCCATTATCGACGAGGTAGTTGAAGGTGTGGCCGTCACAGTTGTAGGTGAACTTGTTGTTGGAGGCAGGGAGCTTCTGAAGGCATTGGAAGGCTATGCTGGTGAAGTTGCCGCTGAAGTCAGTGTGCTCCGCAAGGATCACCGTCCCACGCGCCACGAAGCTGTAGATCAACGACTGCTGCCCCATCAAGAGATTCACAGACAGAGAATGGAAAGGGCTGTGACCTGTGAGGGCTGTTGTTTCAGCGAGAGACAGAGAGACAGAGAGAAAGCGAGAGAGAGGTTTCAAATGGGAAAGGTTTGGTTTGGTTTTGAAGTTGTTGAAGAGAGAGAGAGAGAGAGAGAGAGAGAGAGAGAGCGAGAAAACGAGGACGAAGCCGTCAACTTTGGGGGCTTAAATGGAAACTGGGATTGGAGAGGGACTAGACAGCGTCAAGGGTCCAGGGGAAACTAGGAAAGTCACCTAATTCTAGAAGGGTATTCATCTGAACAGTATTATTGAGTGATTTTTTTTCTTAAAATAAAATGGTGATTAAATTAAATCAATGTGCGATTATTTTATTAAAGACAAAGTCTGCCTGTATGAGTTGATTCATCTGTTCACTTTACTTTTTTCTCATCTTAAATAGTTTTATTAGTTCAAAAGTGGTTGATCTGAAAATAGACTGGATTTTAGATAAATTTTACTTGTAGTGCTAAGAATTTTAAGTCCTTATTTAACTATTATTTTTTACCTTAAATTAGTTAAATTTTCTAAGAATTCTTTTTGATACAAAGAAAAAAATTATTTCATCAAAAAAAAATAGAAATTTTGTTAAAAGAAAGAGAGAAAGAAAGGAAGTGTTTTGAAAGTTCAGACAAATATTTATGTGTGCTAAAAGATAAATAATAAAGAAATATATCGGATGAGGGAGGTTGCTCCCATGTCATGCCTTTTCATCCGGGCACAGCCATCTTGAATAATTGATAAATAATATTCAAATATAAATTTTATTCATAAGAGATATAATATGATATTTTTAATAAGGTATAATTTATATACATGGTTAGTATAAAAAGTTTTATATAAATATTTAATTATATATTATCATATTAATAAAAATATTTTACTCAATTATTTATTATTTTAAAAATCTTATAAATATAAATATTTGATTAGATGATAAAATAAAATTTTTTTATATTATCAATAGATAATAATTAAACTCTTTTTAATATATATGTCAATTTTTATATAAACTTAAATATGTATTTTGATTACACAAATATACAACTAAATATTGGTCAATTCTACGGGAATAGTCTAGCTAGTAGCTGTAGATGAGTGTATAATATGGGGATAAAAACATAATTAGTCATATATTGAAATTTAAATTATGTCAATTATTTGGGGAAACATCTTTGTGATTGGGTAATTTAATTAAATGATCAGGAAATTCTTTTTTCTCTTTTTTCTTTTTTATTCCTATTCACATTAAACTTCTTTCACAATCACACATTAATTTAAGTATGAGAAATGATCCTAGAGGTCTATGTTTGTTTAAGGGTATGTTTGGATTGATAAACCCCATTCATTTTAATAAAGGATTTTTTTTTTTGATAGTTATAGAAAGCTAAAATGACTTTTCAACGAGAGGAGCAAAATGTGTAACATCCTGAATTTTTGCATAATTAATACTGCCGAATAATTAAATTTTTAGATATATTATAAATATATGAGTAGTCAATATTGAAATATAAATATTAGAGTAGATAATATTCAAATTTCTTTGTAGAATATTTTAGTAGACAATTAACAATATTTAGATAGTTTAAGAAAATCGATTTATTTACAGTATCTTGTAAATTAGAAACCGAGTTGATAGGAATTTATATTGTAGGATAATATGAATACTAGTTTAAAATCTTAAATTCTACAACTCGAAAGTAGCCACCCACCCTTGATTGTTGACTAAATCATGGCCCTCCATTTATAAGTTCAACAAGATTCAAATTGCCAAACAAGTCCATCAATCATTTTTCTTTTTCCTTCTTCTAACTTAGCCCACAAGTTACTAAAAAATTTCCCCCCTTGTCCCTAAATTTCGGCCAGGTCCTATAACCCAACATCCTCCATTTCTTTCATTCACTTCATTCCCTCTTCCATCCTTTTCCATCTCCATGCATGCTTCTTAGTGAATTTTGCCTTCTTTTCCTCAAAATTTTCACTCTTCCATAGTATTCTCTTAAGAAACCTCAATACAACCTCATAATCCTCTTATCTTTGGATCATATATCTTCAGTCACCAAGAAGAACAAAAGAAGCCACATGATCTTGGAGCTTTATTGAAGAGAAAATGTAACACCCTACTAATTTTATGTTATGCTTAAATCATAGCATGAAACTAGTCGAATGCGTATTCTGCGTGTTGATACTTCTATTCACCTTTCATGTTTTAATTTTCTCTTTAGAAACGTCATCATCATGTAGATATCTTTTTTTTTGTGAAATGGCTATTTGCTATACTAAGCGAAAGCGAATCCAGAACAAAATATCACCAAGATGAGTGTAGTACAATAGTATTACTGCATCTGAGTAAACATATATATATATATATATATATATATATATATATATATATCAGAAGCCACTACTTTAGTTTATGTACAAAGTTTTTAAAGTAGAAATACATACGTGGGCTGGTGTATCAAAGACCATAATAGCCTAAATGCCAAAATATCTCTATGGTCCTCAAAGGACATTTAGTAATCTCTGCTAACCCTATGATCGGACCCATGACCCAAAGCTACATCTTTGTCCAAAAAGAGGTCATCTTGTACAGCATCTCTGCCAGCAAGCTACTCAAACGGGTGGCGGATTAGCCATGCCAGGCTTCGGTGGGGGTATAGTGCGCTAGGTCAGAGGAGGAAGAGGCGGCAGAGCCAATGGCCTCGGAGGGGTCACTCTACGAACTCAGCGGGATGTCGAGGATTTGCTGCGGTGGTGACTCGAAGCGGGCGGTAGTGCGGGAGGTCTCTGCGGAGGATGTGGGTGCGCCATATGTAGAGGGACGGCAATATAAGGGGTAGCCGGGTCGAAGATGGGATGGTGTAAAGGAACGACAAAGTTCTGTCATTTGAAGAGGTATAAGCGGAAGTTGCACGAACGACTCGTACAAAGAGTCAACTCAGGATCATGGTGGAGGCATGCGCAGGAATCTCAATAAAAAGGGTGGCTGTGGAGTCCATCGCCAGTCACGAGAATGATGCGAGAGCCTGGCTGGTGAGAATTTCAAGAAAATTCTCAGTAGGGGTTCAGTTATCTTGGAGCCCGGACATCACATACATTCTCAATTGCCTCGGGTTTTATTTAATTATAAAAATATGTGTTCAAACTAAAAAGTCCATTTTCATGAGTTTAAGAACATGTGCAATTAGAGCGAGTTGATTTTACTTTAAGTGGCATAAGAAATAAAATAGATTACTAATACTAATGCATAGGATGATAAACGAAATAAATAAACGGATAGGAGTGAGCAATTGTAACAGACAATTGTAAACATCTTGATGTAACTAGTCCATGTATTCATGCATTCATGTAATCATGTAGACTCGTTCATGATCTTTCCTTCATAATCTTTTTCATTATTTTCTATCATTTTCCATCTCTCTTGGTCCCCTGGGAGTTCTTGGCCATTTTAGACTCCTGGGTAATAGTCTGCTTATCAGGATCGAGCTCGTTCCTATACAGGAATGCCGGGTTTACTTTCCCCGACCTTCCCACTGATCTATTCCCCTTAACTTCTTATCCGGAGTTGGCCCAAGTAGTATGGAACTTACATAATAGCATAATCCTTTTCATATCTTTCATGACCTTCATAAGAATCTATATGCATTCACATGTAATTCATAACTTGTACATGGGTTCTACCGAAATTTCGACATAGCGAGCGTGTCCGCTACATGAATAGTGCCAGCCAATCAATACATCAATTTATCACAAGGAACTCAAATTCACATTTATATTCCAACATAGATCTCAAATTCATATCAAATTCATTAAGGCAGAAATCCTGCCTCAGCTTATTCAACCGACCCGGTTTTTTGTAATTCAAGCCACAATTTCATTTTAACTCATTTGGACCTCAAATTTGAGTATGTTAAAGTTTTATGTGTCTATTTTCTAATCTCATTGGTCCCATCTAGTTTTGGTATCTATAAGTCAAGATATCTAAATTTTATCTCGGCCTGCCCATTGACAAGCTAGAATCAGGCAACTAAAAGTAAAAATCCACTAAAAATCGAAAACTGACCCAAATCATACGAAATTTGTCTCATATTAAAGCTAACAGAACAAAGTTTCATTTAGAAAAAGTCCCACTCAATTTGGCTTAGTAGGGCTCGAGTTTCAAGCCCCGAATTCGGACCTTCCTACACTGCCCTGCTCTAGCCCGGTGTGGACATAGGGCGAATTGCGTGGAGAACTGGGAGCAATTGGGACCTTATTAAATTCTGAAATTTTTATGAGACATTCTCCTATGTGTAAGCTTTCTAACAAAGTTTGTTTCACTCTTTTTCATGTAGTATAGGTCGAGTTCTACCCTAAATAACCTAATCTGCCCAGAGCCAAAGTCAAAACCCTAGGTCGAGATTCAAAAATTCATATCTCCTCAATTCTGATCCAAAATCCTTATATGATATGTCTATGGAAATCCCTAGATGTCTAGTTTCATCTAAAAATAGTTTCATTGGATTTGACTGATTGTAGGCTGCGCCGTACGCTCCGACATACGGACTGCCGTGGACTCTCCACCAAGACAGCACCTTCATCCATTTATTTCTCTTAGTTTTCTTCTTCTAATTCTACTTTTAACTCAAAATCTTCTATTAATCCAAGCATAATTAGTTAATTCACACATCAAATAAGGTGAAAATGATTCAGCCCAGTCAGCCAAGTGCATGGATTTGATGCAAGAAATCAAAACCCCTACCTTTGATTTAAGTGTTTTGTGCTGAATTCTTGGAGTTTGGATGAACAAGGCTGAAACTTAGCTTGAGTTTTGGGTGTGTGAGCAAGAGAGAAAGAGAGCTGAAGGAGAAGAGGAAAGCAACGTGAATGAAGGTCTGAATCAAAGGAGGAGGGTGTATTATATAGGCATGAGTGGGAGTTAACTTGGAAGATTGTGATTGGCCTCTAAACATAAGGCCAGGATTTGATCCAACCTTGCTCTCCCACGTTGCCCTCTTTGTGTAGTAGAATCACTCTCCATTCGCTAAAGTGGGAGTAGTTTCACAGCATATTCTAAACATCCGGAACTCGTAGGCTCTATAAAAGTGAGAACTCGTGAACCTCTCCTGTATATGAAGTTGGAACTCGAGAAAACATCCAGGTCTAGTTGAAACTTGAAAGCGAGCACAGTGTGAAGCCAAGCACTTAAGGTCGGAACTCGGGAATTATAAAATTTCTATCCCGGAACTTGAAAAGATATAGAAATGAGAGCTACTAATATTGGACTCAAGATCGGATCTCGTACATTTGTGAATCATAATGTCGGAATTCGGAATATAGCCAGTTCATTTGAGCCTTAGAGACGAAGTCGGAAATCGAACAATTTGTTCTTTGATAGTTAAGGTCGGAAGTCATAAATTGTGCTGAAGTCGAAGACGAACTCGTAAGTTAGAAGCATCAGTCACTTCATTTCAGCTCCTTAAATCGGAAATCGGAATTCATACTGAGGAGGTCAAAATTTATACACGCTTACACAAAGTCGGAAATCGTTAGCTACATACATTAAGTCGTAGATCGTAAGCTGCATGCATTAGGTCGGAAATCGGAAGAAACCCCTTGTAAGCCTTGGAGCGAAGTCGGAAGTCGAAGCTAATATTGAGAGCGGAAGCTGAATCATAAGGCAAACTCGAAAATCGTAAATCCTTGTCTGTCCAGCCTTGAAGATGAATTTGGAGGTTGGGAATACTATGAGCTCGGAAGTCGAAAGTCGTGGATGTTACAGAAAATACTAAGAAACTTTAAAGTTACAAGCTACAAATGGTATATTATGTAGGATTTCTCATATTTTGGTTGTTTCTAATTATTTAGGGCTTATTAGGGTTCTCTTGTAAAATCTTTATTTGATGATGTATGGGGATATTATGACTTGTTTGTGGTGTTGAGCATGAGGATTATTGAGTTAAATTGAAAAGTTGACTAAAAGATAAGAATGGAACAAAGAGAAATCAATAAATGAGACCAATTTTAAATGAAACTAGACATTCAGAGCTTTCTAACCATATAAATTATAAGACTATTAGATTCAAGATAAAAGAGTTATTAATTTTTGAAGCGGACTGCTTAGTTTCACTCACTATTTTGACCAATATGTGTTGTGAAGGGCATAACTCACCCTATACAACTTCAAATTGAGTGCAACCAATTTTATTATGAAGCTAATATATATATAATCATCCATAAAAATTTCAGACTTATAATGTAAGTATGTTATTCCCAGTAATTCATTAAAGTTATCCTATGTCCTGTTCAGGTCGGAACAGGACAGTACAAGGCAGCCTATTTAAGGAGCTCATAACTTGAGATTTACTTACTCAATCTAGATGAAACTTATTAAGATTGAAAGATAATTCAATTAGCTACAGATTGATATAAAATTCTTATAAAAATGATAAAAATTGGAACTTTAGTGATTTTCTAAAGCTAGTTGCTCAAATATGTCCTAAAACAGGGCAGCCTTAAATAAAACTTTAATAACTCAACTTATACACCACAAAACTTAATGGGACCAAAGAGGTCTAAAAGTTAACTAATAAAGCTACAACACATTAAATTTTCATATTAATATAAGTTAAAATGAAATTTTAGTGAAATTAAAAATATAGGATAGATTTAAGAAAATTGAGATATCCTGGCAGCCTAAGGGTTTAGGATTTCCCCAAACTATAAGGAGTAAATAACTGAATATTTTCATGTTCCTTTCTTATGATAATGATGTGACAATGATATATTGAATGATGATGAAAATTGCTATAACTAGCTAGCTATTTTTCCTATACTATTTATTTTGGGAAGCCCCATATTTTAAACTGTTATGCTGCCAAATTTTCGGCAGAAGTATGTGATGTGAAGTTATAAGTATATATGTTATACATGGAAGTTATTCATGCAATAATGTTTGAAAGTAAGACACAAAGCATGTGCAGTCATGAGTATATATATATATATATATATATATATATATATATATATATATATATATATATATATGTCTAGGATAATCATGCATGCAAATATGATTGAGATATAATATGAGACATATGCATGAATGTAAAACATTTGCATGCATGATCATGTATGAAAATGAAAAGACAATAAGAACTTACAAAGGGACATACCGAGCCTCCACCTCATAGTGGGTCAAGGTGGTATTATCTAAGATTTAGGCTAACCCCCGACTAGATTTAAGGAGAATAGACCAGTGTGAGGATCGGGGAAAGTAAACTTGTTACTCATGTATAGGTATAAGCTCGGATCTGATAAGTAGACTATTACCTAGGGGTGAGAGAGGCCATTCACTTCCGGGGGACCAAGCATAGAGAAGAAAGATGCAAGTAAAGAAAAGATAAGAAAAGGATACACCCTAGGGACAGCTTACGTAACACCTAAGTGTGTCAAAAAAAGAAAGTTAAAGAGAGACAGGAGCACTTGTATCAAGAGCCTAATTGCATTCATATATACATATTATTTATTTGTTCTTTAATCTACTATACCTATGTTTAGATTCTTTCTCTGTTTAATAAGTATATGAATAAAATAAACCCTGCTTTAGATAATATACTTTCAAACTATAAAACTAGAATATATACTCTGTCCTTTATATTGTCCACATTTTTCTGAAGTATATCAAAGTAGCTGGAGATAATAACGATGACACGATATATGGTAGTCTAAGAAATTCTACCAAGAATTTATAATTCTCACCCCTATGTATGTTTCTGTGTTATCTTCAGATAGCTCTAGAAATATTGAAGGTGTTCGCCATGGATAGAGTTGGCTAGGAAGATTGAAGACGGCCGAAAAGTGCTATCATACAAGGTCCGTATAAGTACTAGTAATATGCCCAAGTGTTATATTATGACTTAAACATGGTATTGTACTTGGGAACACGTTACAAAAGGGAATACAACTGGGACCCAGAGTAAGATAAGGGAACCAACAACCAACAATAACACTCAAGATAACACAATTTAAATCAAAGACTCAAAAGAAAACCACACAAATCTCACTCAACCGTAAAGAGCCACATTCTAAGAAGATTTCTTTCTTTTGGATTTCCTTCTTCATCACTTGTTCTTTTCATTATTCTTCAAAGGCTCTTCCATACTTGCTTTAGCATTTTGTACCAAAGACTCAACAATGTCCTCATCATTCTTAGTAAAAAGACCGAGTTTCTTACCCAGCTTCCAAGTGTTTTCTGCTTCCTTATAAAGGGATATCTCAAAATTTTCCAATGAATCATCTGACAAGCAATGACCTCTTCTCTTAGCCGCACTCCTTTTAAACATTCATGCTTGTTTCTTTTTAGCTTTTGAAAGCTTTTTGTCTTTTTCCTTCTTGCACCTTGCCTCATACATCTCCAACCTAAGCCTTTCCTCATTCTCACCCATTTGAGTTTCAGGCACAATGTTAGCATCATCATCATCATCACCAAACCTATTTTCCAAACCATCAAGACCATCCTTGGTACAAGACACTTGAGGCTCAAAGCAGGGAGGATACTTAAGGGAAGAATTGGTTTCCCCACCAAGCTATCACTTTATTTGTTCTCGTATCATCCTCGAAAGATGGCATTAGATAACCCTCATTATCCAAATTTTGCACATCACATGAAACAAAGGGGCTATGGCCATTAGGCTAGTCATGAACCGTCACATAAAGGGTATATTTAGATTGGTAATAAGGAGTGAAATGAAAATAATTTAATTTCATTGTTTGATTAAATATTTTTAGAATTGGATTGGTCCTTAAATAGTAAGGAAAGAGCTTTAAGGTTTTGAAAAAATCTTTATAACTTCATAAATATATTATAAATATAACATATGGCAGCCAAGGTTTCACTGGAGGAGAAAAAAAGGTGATACAAGAGGGAATGAAGGTAATGTAATATTAGTGGAGATTGCTCGACAACTCTGTCAGGAATCATGAAAATTCTAGCATGGAATTACTTTGGTCACAAAAACCCACGGGCAATTCTAGCATTACACCTCTTACTAAGTAGAAAAATCTTGGAATAGTCTGTTTAATAAAGACAAAATTATCTAGTCATGAGTTATCAGTCTTTATATGGAAGATTGTGATTACAAATGCAATAGGAGTGGATTATGAGGATAGAAAAGGAGAGTTCGGCTTAATATGGAGATCGGAGGTGGACTTGGAAGTACAATTATATGGCAAACTATATTTTGACATAGCGATGAGGAGGGAATTTGATGGGTGGCAAAGGAAGTTCACTAGTTTTTATGGGATACAATAATAAATGATAAAGAAAGATCATAAAACAGGTTTCAAATTTTAGGGGAGGGGGATCCGAGACTATGGACTAAGGGGAGGGAGATTTTAATCAAATTTTGCACCATAAAGAGAAGACTATAATGCATCAAAGAGCTCAATCTTGAATAGATTCCTTCAATAATGCAGTAAAGTATTGTGACTTACGTGATTTGGATATATAGGCTACAAATACACATGGGATAATAGAGCATAAAGGGAACATAATGTGCAAGTAAGGTTGGATAGATTTTTTGTCAATCATCTAGGCTTGAGTGAATGGCTAGAAGCTAAGGTATATAATTTATTTTTTCACCATTCCGACCATCAATTAATCTAGTAGACCTTTTGTAGGAAAGGAACAAATGCAACGCCATGGAAGAAACAAACTATTCAGGTAAAAATTATGGCCCACACTTCTAGGATGTAAGGAATTAATCCAATGAGCTTGCAAGAATTAGTAGCGACAATGAGCTCGGCAATAAGAGAAAATAAAAGAGGTGAGCAACAAGCTTAAAAAATGGAAGGTAGAAGACTCGACAAAAAAAGCCTAGACCTCTATAAGCAAATTCAATGTCTAATAGAAATGATGAAGTAGAAGGGCCTATTAAAAGACTTAATAAGGAGCTCAGTGAAACATTATATAGGTAAGAATTGATATGGAGACAAAGGTCCAAAGTCAACTAGCTTAGGGAGGGTGACAAGAATGTTGGTTATTTCCATATCAGAACCACTCTCAGGAAGGAAAAAATAAAAAATAAAAAAAGAGAGGATGGAATATGGCAAGAAGAAAGAAAAGAGACTAAAGAAGTAGCATGCAAATATTCTTCTAATTTATTCACGTTATCTAATCCAACCATGAATGAAAATATGCTATTAGATATTAGCAGAAGCACAAATAATGAGATGCATCAATTTTTGTGTTTGCCTTTTACTACCTTGGAAGTTAAAGAAGCATTGAGTCAGATGGGTACAAAAGAATCTCTAGGGGTAGATGGGATGCCTACCATAGTACCATGCATTAGAGAACATACATAACTACAATTCTCAACTATTTAAATGGCAGAGGTATGCTCATTGATATTAATCATATATTTATTCTATTGATCTTAAAAATAAATAATTATGAGAGTATCCATTTTTTACCATTTGCCTCTATAATGTAATATGCAAAATTATTAACAAAATTCTAGTCAACTAACTAAAGACCATCCTCCCCTTAATTTTCTCAAAAACCTAGAGCACCTTTATACAAAATAGATTGATCACAAATCATGTCCTTGTTCTTTACAAGTTTATTCATGCTCTAATAAGTCCTCTGGGATGGAGGGATTCTTAGCCATAAAGCTAGATATGAGCAAAGTTTATGATAGAAAATAGTGATTTGTTTTTTTTGTAGACAACTATAAGAAAAATGGGTTTTAATGAAAGATGGATAGCATTGATATGAATTATGTGAAGTCAATTCCTTTCTTTGTGCTTATTAATGGTACTTTTGGTTCCTTTATTATGCCATAGAGAGGATTAAGACAGGGGCTCTTTTCCCCTTATTATTTGTGCATAAGCTTTATCAGCAAAGTTGGAATGAGTAGAAGAGAATAAAGGATTAAAGGATTGCATATATGTTTTTTTTTTTTAATAGTTATTGATAATGATCAAAACTCTCAAAGAAAGGAGCTTATGGAACAAGACACAAACAAGGTTCACTATACATGGTTTCTGTAACATCCGATTTCCGAGTTCCGACTTAACGCTCAGGATTGATCAATTTCCATTTCTGACTTCATCTTCGAATTCCAGATAGATGGGACTATTTCCCAGTCCCGAGTTCGTCTTGCACAATTTCCGACCTCATGTCCTGTCCAATTTTCGATTTCGTCTAATTTTGACTACTCCTGATTTCCGACTTCATGTTCTAGTTTCAAGTTAAATGGTGGCTTCCGAGTTCCAATATCCGACTTCATGTTTCAAGGAAAATGTACCGTCTTTCCGATCTCAATGTATTCGAGTTCCGACCTCGGTTTCAAAATTGTGTACACAGTTTCCGACATCCGAAGTCATAGGTTAACACAGTGATGCAAGTACCGATCTCCGAGTTTATTCAACTTGATATTCCCGGGTTCAAATGGGGAGTTCCGAAATCATATGATTGCAAGCTGTATGACTTCCGACGTCCGACCTTGCTTCCAAGTTTCGAATAAACCAGACGGGATTTCCTCAAGTCACCAACAAGATGGAACGAGTATACGTGGTTCTGACTTCCGAGTTTACATCCAAGATCGACGAGAATGAACATGAGTTCCGACATCATAAGGTATATATGAGATTCGATCTCCGAAATTACTTAAAGAGCTTTTCGTTTCTATTGATGTTCCCGAGTTTGAGCTTATGGTCGACTTCCGATATTGAATTGAGCTCCGGAATTATATAAGTTCTGACTTCCCTGTTTGGATGTTTTTGATTCCTAAGTTCCGGGATTCGAGTATAAGGTTGCATATTCTAATACTCACTTCCGAGTTCCGATGTTAATAATCTTCCAAGACCCTTGTGCCTCCTAAGCTCCGAGTTCCACATTAAGTATAAAATGGACATTATTACCGATTTCCAACTTCTAAAGTAGGAGGGGACGAATTCCGATTTAAGATACAATGGTGGCGAGTACCACTTTTAGGCGATGTGGAGAATGATTTAGCCACAAAAAGAGGGAGACGTGGCTAAACCTTGTCCATAAGAAATTCAGCCAATCAAAGCCCTCCAAGTTAACTACCACCTCAAGCTTATAAACTCATCTCTTTCTCTCCTTCAGCCTCATCTTCACGTTACCCTCTCCCTTGTTCAGCTCTTTCTCTCTTTTCTCCACTCACATAACCCCATCACTCCTTCAAGACAAGATTCTAACAATTTAAGCTTTAACACTTAGCTCAAATCACGCTCCAAAGAGGTAGGATTCTATTCCGTTCTTAAATTCTTTGCAATATGATTGTATGAAATTTTACTTTTCTTCATGTGTTTGATGATATACTGAATATATATGATGGATTATGATAGGATTAATATGAAATCTTGAGTTGGAATTAGAATTAGAAGAAGAAAACTAGAAGAAATAGATGGATTAGGATGCTGTCTTGGTGAAGATTCCACGGTAGTCCATACGGCGGAGTGTATGGCTCCGCCTAAAATTCGTCAAAATGGATGAAACTATTTTTATATGAAAGTAGACATCTAGGGCTTTCCATACATATATCATATAAGGTCATTGGATTAGTATTGAGAGAGATATGAATTTTTGAAGTTTGACCTAGGATTCAGGACTTTCATCCGGGCAGGGTGACTTGAGGAGGGTATAACTCACCCTATACAACTCCAAATCGAGTGAAACCAACTTTGTTAGAAAGCTTATACATAGGGAAACATTTCAATATGAAATTTAGAGTTTGTTATGGTCCCAATTGTTCCCAATGGTTTGAGGAATTTGCCCTATATCCAATCCAGGCCAAAACAGGATAGTTTAGGAAGGTCAATTTTCAGGACTTATAACTCGAAGTATACATAAGCAAATCAAGTGAAACTTATTGCAAATGAAAGGTTGTCTGTTATCTTTGATATGATACTAGTTTCGTATGATTTGAGCTTAGTTTCGATTTTTGGTGAATTTATATTTTCAAGAGGTAAATTCGGGCTAGTGACTGAACAGGCTGAGGTAAAAGTTGAATTCTTGAGTTATATAAATCAAAATGATATGGGACTAATGAGGTTAGAAAGTAGACACATGGAGCTATGACATATCCAAAATTCAGGTTTAAATGAGTTGAATAGAGATAAATGTGGATTATACAAGATTCAGGCAAAACTGAATAGAATTGGCAGAATGGCCAAAGTGATAGTTTCACGAGAGTTGGTGGACATATAAGGTTTGAGTTGAGAATTGCCAGTTTTACATTGATATATATATATATATATATATATATATATATATATATATATATATATATATATATATATATATGTCAAATTGAGTATAATGCTATGACTGAATTGTCTATGAGAACTGAATAACTTATTTATGGGGAAACTGAATCCGTTATGTCACGGATTTACAAGTGTAAATCTATAAAACTAGGAATGTTTGAATGCAAGAATGATATAAGTATGATATGAGGTATATGAGAATAAATCATGAAGCATATGTATGAGTACATCTTGTATGTTTATGTTGGATTATGCATGAGAATGAACCCCAAAATGATGATGAAGCGTATGTATGAGTATATTCAGCATGTTTATGCATGATCATGTATAAGAATGAAAAGACATGAGTATATTAAATGTAAATATATTGAATGTGGGTCCCTTCACTTGGAGGCAGTTATTTGAGATCCCTCCTTGTGAAGGCAGTTAAATAATAAAGATATGGGTCCCTTCACTTGGAGGCAGTTGCACTTTGAATCCCTCCCTGTGAAGGTAGCTAAAACAATGAGATCCCTCTACCTTGGAGGTACGTGATCAGATGAGATCCCTTTATATTGAAGGCATGTGGTCAGATGAGATCCCTTAGTTTTGAGGCATGTGACCAGAAGAGATCCCTTCAATTAGAGGCACGTGACCAGAATGAGATCCCTCCAAGATTAGAGACACGTGGGTCCCTTTGTGGGTGAGTCGGTATGACGATGGTTACGGGTGAAGCTGACGAGCTCACTCCAAGGCCAGGCTACCCAAGGGCAGTAACAGCACCCTAGGGACGGCGATACGTAACGCCTAGGTGTGCCAAGTAAAAAGCTAAAGATTTAAGACTAACGACTAAAGATGACAGCATATGCAAGTACCCCACTCACATCAGGCATGGCATCGACCCAGCAAGTGTGAGTATAGAGGATAGGACTTACATGAGGCATGGCATGACCTATCTAGTGTAAGTACCGAATGAAGATCCCATATTTCTAAGGAACGTGACATGGCGATCACGCTCTGATGGGGTATGACATGGCGATCATACTCTGGAATATGGTACGTAAAGATTTTATGATGAATAGGAAGATGAAGAAAGGAAAGTAAATTTTATGTGTATGCCTAAATTCAAGTATAGATAAAGTTATGTATAAATGCTATGTGTAGTTTCATATGTTGCAATTATTATCCATGATATCATTCATGAATTGGTTTTTATGGGTTTTTCCCAAATGACAAGTGTATGAGTAAAATGAACTTTGCTTCGAGTAAAATATTTTCGAACTGTAAAATTAAACAGCCCACATGATATGTTCACCTTTTTCATAATAAACCGAAGCAAACTGGAGATGACAACGATGACATCATGTATGATAATTAGAGAATCCTACTGAGAATTTATAATTCACACTCCTATTTTTCCGTATTGTCTCCAGAAAGTTCAAAAAGTTCAAAAACGCAAGTTGTCGAGATAAGGTCCGCAACAATGTGAATAACCTCCAGGGTGTGGTGCTATGACTTAAGCATAGTACTGTACTTGGGAGGGTGTTACAGTTTCCTCATAGTAGTTAAAACCCACGGAAAAGAAAAAGAACCATACAACAAAACACTTATATGTATTCACTCCTACATGAAAGATTGAGACGGGATTCCTACATGGCCTAGTCATGGAAACTCCTATGCCTCGGTCTTCACTTCATGCCCGTATAATATCATTATGCTACATTATCTCTTATCATCCACCATAGTTCTTGATGTGATACTGTAACTCTGTAAAAAACTCCCTCATTCTTATGCTCTAAATGGACCAAATCACTATTGCAAAAACTGCTAACCACACCTTTGATTTGATATCTACCCACAGTTATCCCTACCCTATATCGACTTCATCTCTAGCTTATTTACTTCAATACTTTTAGTCTATACCAAACCCGCTAACTCCACGTTATTTTCCCTAATAATTTTCTTAATTGCTACCACTTTCCCTTTTTCCCCTATATTTTCATAAGGATAAAGTTAGAGCACATACTTCAGGCTGTTTCTTGTTCTTTCTTCCTTTGCTCTTCTTATTTTTGCTCTTATCATGGTTATTTCCTTCAAATTTCAAACTTTTCAACTTCTTTAATTTTCTTAGAGCCGTGATGAGCTGCTTTTCTTTAAGTGCATGGAAACCCACTCATTTTTCCAATCCTCAATGATTCCAATGCTTCATCTTTGTTGATGTCTGATTTTGTTTCAACTCTCGAACCTTCTCTTTACTTGTTGCTAAGCTTCTTTAGTTTGCTATTCCAATTCTTCATGGCCTTCATTTCCTTCCCAACTATGTACTCCCATTATGTTTCCTTTATTAAGCGATCTATTCGACCTATTTTCAAAACTAGAAGGAGCAAATATAGATTCCTCCTCAACTCTATTATTCGACCCAATTTCATTATTCTTTTTATCCCTTATGTCTCCTTGCATTTTCTTCTTATCTTTTAGGCCTAATTCCATTATAACAACATTTATCCTTATGTCATCCTGAAGACTCAAAGTCACACTACCTTCCACATTATTTTTCCCATTTCAAGTCACCACCCACACATTTTATCGGTTGCCTTGGGACTTAATATTATTGTAATGATTATGCTCACTTTCCAGTGGTCCATTATCATCACCATTTTTTTCATTGAAGCTACAAGGAACTTTTGATGACTCTTCCCTTTCATCCTCCATTAGAGTGTAATTGACAAGCTTATCATTGTAATTTAATTTCCCAGAACCTATTGATTTTGGACTATCATCCAAAGCAACATCATCCTGGACTTTGTAATTATAATTAAAACAACTAAGTAAAAACTTCCCCCAACTTTTTTCACAAGTGTAACATCCCCACTTTCTTAAATAAAGAATAATAGAAACCTTGAATTATTTCCCTTAAGCAGTGTGAGAATTTCTAAGGCAGTATTATACCCTGACACTCCTCACACTTAAAACTATAGGGTAGCATAACACTGCCATTGAGAATATGGCTCTGCCATATCTTAAAAATTAGAAAATTATGAAAATACCCCTGTGACCTTTTGTTATTTGTAGGGTTGCCCAGGACTTTTAAAATTTTCACTTTGACCCCATAAGCATATTTTCATAAGGATCCTAGATCTTTTTAGAAAATGATATCTATGTCCTTTCATCTGTAGAGTTAGCATAATATGGCTTTAAGCGAAGCAAAATCACATGGTAAAACCGTAAAAGTTTAAGTCTTGGCTGTTTGAGCCACGAGAGTAGTCAGGTATGAAATGACATGGGATATCTCTGAACTTGATCATAATTACGGAAATACCATTAGCTATGGAAAACATAAAACAGATAGAAAATGCTAAAGAATTTATGAAAAGCCGAAAGATGTAACATTTCGTAGAAAATAGTGCCACTGACTTACACTGTTAATTGAATTATTCTGTAATATTCAAGAAATAAGGATAATTAGGAAAGAAAAATAAACACTAGGATTAGAATCAGTTGAAATTGTTATGTGGAAAAATTTAGAAGACTATGGACAATATTTTGAGAATTTAATAGAAATCGGTTAGATTTCGGTAATTTATAACGTAACAACCAAATTAGATTTGAGATGTAAATTTAATTAGAACTTAATTAAAGGGTAATTAGAAGTTAATTAAATAGATTAGGATTAAGAAGAATTATAGTAGACACGTAGGAATTTTACAAAGTTATTAGAAATGTGTTACCAATTTAAAGGAAGCTGGTAAGGATCCGGTATTTTATGTTACTAGAGCTGAATCGGTAGAATTATAAACTAAAAACCCTCCCTTAAATGGATGAAATTTAGCCACCCCTACCACATATGAGTGGCACCAAGTGTTGCTTCACCCTCTCATCTTCTTCACCAATTCATCTGTTCACCCTCAACCTCTCATCCCACTCCTAAGCTTCCACCTCAAGCTTGCTTCTTCTTGGCCACAACTCAAGTTATGAGGTAGGGATTCATGAGCTTTCCTTATATTTGTGGGTGTTGTAGCTAATTTGCATCTTTATTGTCTTCCTTAATATGATAATCTAAGATGATTACATGACATGGATTTGGCTGATTTAAGGTAGAAACCTCGAGTTTGGGGTAGGAAATTGAGAGAAACTCAAGAAAGGAGTGAAACAGAATGGGCTAGGATGGAGAAACCTACTGCGGTCTGTATGGCGGAGTGTACGGCTTCTCCTACAGCCATTGAAACACAATGAAACTAATTTTATGTGAAACTAGACATCTAGCGATTTCCAATCACATAAATTATAAGATGATTGGATTAGTATTGAGAGATATATGAATTTTTGAAGTTTACTCTAGGATTTTGACCTTGATTCTAAGCAGACTAGATTTCGAGGGGCATATCTTGCCCCATACTCCTTCAAATTAAGTGCAACCAATTTTGTTAGAAAGTTAAGACATATAGTAATATTTCATAAAAATTTCAAAACTAAATGCACTCCCAATTGCTCCCAGTAGTTCAAAATATTCGCCCTAGGTCCAACCAAGACTAGAACAAGGCAGTCCATATTAGTCAATTCAAGAGCTTATAACTCGAGCTATGCTTATGCAAATGAGATGAAACTTATTGGAAATGAAGATTTGTTCTATTAGCTTTAATATCATATAAGTTATGTATGATTCCAACTAGATTTATATTTTTAGTGAATTTTTACTTTTGAGTGTACAAATTTGGCTAGTTGCAGGGCAAGTCGAGGTAAATCTCCAATAACTTGAGTTATACTTATCAAAATCAATGGGACCAAAGAGGTTAAAAACTAGACACATAATACTTCAATATGTCAAAAATTTAGAATTTAATACATTAAGTAGAAATTATGGTAGAAATTACAAAAATCATGTAGAATTGAGGGCATAAAATAGAATAAGAAACCTTAAGAATTGGCAACACTCTTGAACTCTAATTCATAGGCTTAGTTAATTTCCTTAATCAAAGCCTTTATCAAACTATTGAAGTGAGGATATATGCTTATGAGATTTCTATTAATTGAGTTGGCTAGCACTATTCATGGGGAAGTAAACTTGATCCGTTATGCTGTCGAATTTTCAGCAAAAGTTTATGAAGTTATGAGAACTTATACTATAGGTGATTATGCTTTGAATATATTTATATTTACATGTCATGTTCATGTATGTCATGCATGCAAGCATAATTAGAATATGATATGAGAAGTAAGGTGTGAGACATATCCATGAATGCATAAAGCATCCGCATGCATGATAAGATATGGAAAGGAAAAGATAATAAGAACTTGTAAAAGGGACGTACTAAGCTACCATGTGAGACATGACATGGACCCAGCTACCATGGGCTAAAGCAATATTGTCTAAGACTTGGATCAGTCCTCAACCAGATTTAAGGAGAATAGACCGGTGTGAGGGTCGGGGAAAGTAAATTCATCACTCATATATAAGTACAAGTTCGAACCTGAAAATTATGCTATTACCCAGGGATGAGAGAGGTCATTCATCTCTGAGGGACCAAATACGAAAGAGCAAGACCAAGATTGCAAATTAAGGAAAGAAATAAGAACTAAAGTCAAGTACACTTGCATAAAGTTATTCTTGAGCATTTTCACGTGCATATTTAAACAATTCATAATGTTATAATGTTATGCTATGTTCTGAACATGATTGGCGTAATTACATTGTTGTTGTTACTGTATCTCTCCTAAAATGTGCCAAGTGAATTTTGAAAGCAATCCTGCTTCGAGAAAGAGATTTTGAGACTTAAAATTGAACCAGTGCCTATATGTATGTATTCACAATTTCATAATAAACCGAAGTGGTTGGAATGTTTATGATGTCACCTGGCCTGAGTACTGAACCATGTTAACCTACTGAGAATCTTAGGTTCTCACTATCTACTTGTTTGTTTTCCATAAACATTCTAGTACCCAAGTTAGATTTCGAGTATGAGGTTGAACACTGGACATTCACTGAGAAAAATCAGGGCACGAGCCAGGCTGGGAGACTACTGAAGACAACTAACAACCAAAGGAAAACAAGTTTTGTGTATTATGTTAGTTACAATTTAATTTGAGTTGTAGTTATTTCAGTCTATATGTATGGGAAATTCGATAAATTATGAATCATTATTCAATAATAAAGTATGCAACTTTAAAGGGCCACGTAATATAATTTCCTTACCTTAAGATTTTTTAGCACTGTAACAACCTTTTAATATAATTCCATTACTCGAGCATGACTTATATGATAGTGGGTGTTACAACAAGAATGTCAAAATAGCAACCTCCTAATCTCAATACAACCTACCCTTGTATAGGTTGCCATAGACATGTATCCACTAGGATTTTGGCAACCCCTATCAATTCCTTCTCTTCTATATATTGATCCAAGAACAACACCCTACCCCATGTTTCAACAATCTTCTTTAGATTTTTTATTTTTTGACCAAGCATAACCCAAGTCCTTGTATTTTGACACTATTCCTTTATATTCCATGGAATAACTTCTTTGAAATACTTCATTAACATATTTTTTCTATGTTCAGGGCCTTCTCCATGTCCTTTTTTACTTCAAATGTCACAAGAATCTTATATGGACCCATCTCTCCTACTTTTGAAATGAACCTTCATTCATTTAGTAATATATCCTCCATTAGGCAAAAGTTCAAAGGTTTGCTAGTCTCTGCAATAATGCTTCTCCTTAGCCACTCCATAGTGTCTTGATAGACCTCTTCATCTACATTAATCATTCTTTTTTCATCCTTTGACACCCTTTCATTTGTTACTCCCTTTACTTTGTGGTTCTCTCTCCCTTTAATAACTTGGTCATTCTCTGGCTTTCCTTTATTTTTTATAGTATTGTTTCCTTTCAGGACTTCCATAAATGTTCTATTATCTCTCCAGCCTCCATGCTTATGCTTCCCTTGATTCATCGTTGTTTCCTCTTCCTTTGTAATCAACTTTCTTTTCTAACTATAATTTCTTCTAAACCAAGCCTTTGATACTTGTATTTGGTGTCCTGTTACTTCAACTCCATCAAGGTTTGCTATTGCTCTTGCTACTCCTCTTTTCCTTTCATATCCAATGAAAGCAAATGGAGTAACACCATTTTTTTACTTCCTTGACATATAGACATTTGGTAATCTCCCTTCATTGCTGAATAATTTTTTTAACGAACCCATTATCATGGACTGTGGAAGATAGCCAATGATTATAGTAAAGATGTTTCCTCTAGGGCCTGAATCTCCTTTAAATTTTTCCCTTGACAATGTCTCCTAAGTTTCCCCTAACATTGTCTCTTGTGTTTCCCCACCTTCTAGGGATTGCATATATGTAGAACAGCTCAAAAAGTCATTTATTCTTTATAGATGACAGTCTCATATTTTGTAGAGCTACTCATGCTGATTGTGATAATATTCTAGGAATATTGAAGATGTATAAGTAAGCTTTCGGCCAACAAGTTAGTCATGACAAATCAGCAATTTTCTTTAGCCCAACATGATCAATTAATTGAAAGAGGATCTAAAGAGAAATTCAACATCCAAAATGTGGTACTAAGTGAGAGATATTTGGGTCTCCTAACAATAATAAGGAGAGTAAAGAACAACTCCTTTCACTACTCTTTTATCCAAAGAGTAGTGGCCCATTCAATCGCTACTTTGTCCATTTCATGGTTTAAAATCCCAATTTAAAATCCCAACCTCTTTCTGTAAAGAATACAGAATTTGTTTTACAAATTTTGTTGGAGGTATCATACAAATGCTAGAAAAATACATTGAATAGGCTTTAAATATCGAAACATTCACCTTAGCAATGCTAGTCAAGCAGGGATGGAGATTATTATGCAATCCCGATACCCTCGTAAGCAAAATCTTAGAGCATGGCATTTTTCAAATAGAAAATAAATGAAAAGAATGAAAAAATTGAATTCAAATTTTTAAAAGTGCCACATAGCAATTTTAGTGGAATAATTTTTGTACTATTTGTTATAAATTATAAATAAATAGATAGATTACATATAAATTAGAACTATCATAAAAACAAAAAAAACAATCAAAGATATAAAGTAAATATCCGTTTAGAGATACGTGCATATGTACAAAATTTCTTTTAGGAGAAACTATAATTTACCCCCTTCAACTTAAGGTCATGTGTACTTTAATCCTCAAACTTTAGAAGTGTGCAACAAGATCCCAAAACTTTATAATGTATACAGACTCCTTCTATTAAGTTTTTTATCAAATACAAATAGAATTTTCCATATTTTATAAGTTTCAAGACCAAAATACACTAAAGCATTGTTGAAGGGTATAAATTGAACTTTTTCTAATAGAGAAATTTGCATGAAACATAGTTACATGACTTGATTGTGACAACTTTCATTAATGTTCTATGGAAACTTAGATAAAAAGGACTAAAATGCCTATTTTCGATTGTTTAGGGGTAGTGTTGCACATTTTTAAAGTTTGAGGATCATAGTGTATATAATCTTAAGTTGAAAGGAATAAATTAGAGTTTACCCTTTTCTTTTAAAGACAATCATAATTTTTATGATTTAAAAATCATAATGATGTCTAATTTATTATTCAACTACCTATTATAATAACAAGGTTCTTACAAGAAATAAGAATGATTCACTCTAATTCTGAAATGGAGTTATTGTTGGACGAGACGACACGAGAAGAGGGGGTTGAATCGTGTCTTTAATTGTTAATTTTAACCTATAAAATTTTTTAAACAACTTTCTCAAGTCCTTGACTTGGAATGCGGAAATGAAGTAGTTAAAAATAATAGTTATTAACTTTGTTCAGAAATACTTTTGAATGATTATAAATGATGCAAAAGTTTGAAGATAGAATAAAGATAGTTAATAAAGAGAATGAGAGAGAGAGATCACATAGCAAGGTTTATGCTGATTCAGCTAAGCAAGTGCCTACATCCAGTCCCCAACTCTTTGTTGAGATTTTTATATAACGAGTATTCTTTTCTAGCCTCTCAAGTTTTTATAGCTGAGTAGTCTTTCTCTAGCCTGTCCAAGCTCTACAATCGAGTAGTGTTTATCCTAGCCTCTTCAAGTTTTACAATGACCACTACCGGGTCAAGATACAAGAAATTTTATAGAAGGAGGTTTGTGTTTGGTCTCACACTAAAAGCTCTTTATAGGGTATTGATCAAATATGAACAAAGTGTGACTTCTCTAAATCCTCTATGTGAGAATGTTATCTAATACAATCTAGTAGAGAAGATTTACAAACAGAAGTTACTATGAGTAACTGATACATGCTCAGGAGTCCTGAGCATGTATCAGTAACTTTCTAGAGTATTAGGAAGTTGAGAAAGTTTGAAGAATGAAATAGTAGTAGCTTGAAAAAATTTTGAGCAGCATCATTACTTTCTTCATCGTATTCCAGCTTCATATAGACTTCAAGATATTACCATTGAAACTTGTAGATGTTGAGCCTTATGGCAATCTTGATCCACTAGTCTATAACTAGAGAGAGAAGATGCAGCTTTCTTCTTCCACAAGTAGAGATAGCATAGGGAAGAAAGAAAAAATAGCCATTGAAGTCTCCACCCACTTTTCAGACTTGTCAGAGCTCTTTTTCCATTATGTCAAATCATATTTGATTTTATGAATTTATCAGAGAACCGTATGGAAGAAGCTTTTTGGACAAGGTACTTCATGAGAAGCATGTTTATGATAATCATCTTTCTGGGTAGAGTTGCCCTTCTGAATGTAGTGTGATCCTTCTCGTGGCATGTTCATCCTTTTTGGTTCTAAATCATTGTCCTTCTAAACTTTCTAACTTATTCCACAATGAGTAAACAAATAGAAAACAAAGTGGTTATTCCAGTATAATATTCAAGTGAAGTATCATGGATTTAGACGGTTTGGTCTGTACATAAAACATTTTGCTTCAAAACAGATTATTTTTACTCACAAATTTATGTATTTATATAAACCGAATAGTTTATTTTCCAAGAGACTTATTTAAATCTTGATTCGATATTCATCAAAACCTTAACACAGAAACATCTAAAGATATGAGACTGTTTCAGTTGGGCGTTGGAACTTATAGTTATAGTATTTATACACATAGAACAAGTGCACTGTTAGAATAACTAGCTAAAACTGTAGAGAATCCTATCCTAAATCCACCAAACCAAAATGAGGAAATGGGAGAACAATGTACACTATCTACAATATATATTTTGATTATTATAATGAAATCCATGAATATTCAAGATACTATACACATGAAGGCATGAAGGTTTGAAGAAAGAAGGCTCTGCCAATGTGCATGTAGTGTAAGCTCCCTACACGCATGCACATTTTTGGTGAATCCAATACTACTCACTGTGTTGGGCTTCGAGGATTTAGGTCTCATCCTCTTATGTCCCACTAGTTGGTAGGTGATAGATATCCACCAAACCCGATATGCAGTTAAGGGTGTTGAATGGTTATAATGATAGACTTTAGCGAACACATCTGTTATCTGATCATGGTAGTCGATAAGAAGGAGTTTCATGACTCCTGCTTGAATATTCTTTCACACTAGATGACAATAAATGTCCAACTATTTTGTCCTCTCATGGTATATCCAGTGATAGATCTAGCAAATTAAGATAATGGGGGCAAAGAATAATATATAAGCATAACAAGAAATTTTGCATAAATACATTTAGGTATAAAAAAATATATTAATCAAGTTTTAAATAATTCAATTTATATATCAAAAATATATATTACTCCAAAATGATAAAAGATCAATTTATATGAAACTGTAAATAAAGTAATGGGTGAAGTGAAGAATAAAAAAGTGAGTTGACTTCTTTCAATTATATTTTTTATCTTAGTATAAGGTCAAGCTTAATAAAATAATAGAGGCATGGTCATCCAAATGTTTCAATTTTGTATAAATTCGACCTTTGGGAATATCGAATTTGTGGACATGTGTATGATCCTAAATTTGATTATTCAAAATTTTCAATTTTTGGCGAAAGCATGAAATTTTTGGCGGAAGCATACGCCCTCACCCTTTAACATATGAATCTGACCTTTAGGAATATCAAATTTGTGGAAATGTGCATGATCCAATTATCACGATATAACACAAGGTGCTTCATGCATGTGGTTTGTAAGTCATAAAGTAGAAACATAAGCCATTGCAACTCATGTGTCATTATTGCTAAGCCCCTGTATTCAGCTTGCAATGATGAACGAGATACCGTGCTTTATTTCTTTGATCTTCAAATACAAGAGAATTCCCTTGAAAGAAACATTATCCCTTAACCTAGCAATGAAAATCAATGTATCCTCCTTAATCTGCATCATGAAAACTAAAGAGTTCCAGCTTGGAATTCTTGGGGAAGAATAACACTCAGCTTAAACTACCTTTCAGGTACTTCTTAGTATGCATGACTGTACAATGCTGCTACATAGTTGGCTTGCCCATGAATTAACTCACTTACCTGATGATGAAGGATATGTCTGGGTGAGTTGTCATTAAGTACAGTGGGCAACCAACCTATCTTTGACAGGAAAGCACATCACTGAAGGTGGGTCCACTATCTTGGAGGAGTTGAAAAGCAAAACCCATGTGTGTGCATACCTTTTTGGGTCGAAGGAGTCTTGAGTCTTGAAATAAGTCCATACAATATTTCCTTTGGCATAGGGAAATACCCTTAGTTGAATGTACTGCCTCAAGACTTATTAATCACACTTCCATAGGAATTCCAATGGTATCTAGGTGCAATAAATCACAATGTGTTGTCCCTAGGATAGAACATGTAACATCCTCCCTAGTACAGTACTATACTTAACTCATAGTACCATATTGAAGAGTTGTTATCATTCTCTAAGGGTACCTTATTTGATAGCAACTTCAGCCGTCTTCGAAACTTCTCAAGCTATTTGGAGATCACATGGAAATAGGAGTGAGAATTTTAAATTATCAATAGGATTCTCTAAACTATCACATGTAGTATCATAATTATTATCTCCAGCTGCTTCGATTTATTATGAAGAAGGTGAACATGCCAGGTAAATTGTTTAGGTTTATAGTTTGAAAATATATTGTCTGAAGTAGAGTTTATTTTATTTGTACACTTAAGATATAAGAGCTATTATAAAACAAATTCACAACTCATAACTTGAATAATAGTTGCAGAATATTCAAATATAACAATTCCTATATAATAAGAGAATAAAATAGAACACGCATATGCAGATGCATTCACTTGAGTTCATGCAAATGCACTTGTATTTCTTTTACTTTCTCTAACTTCCTTTCCTTGGCACACCTAGGTGTTATATATCACCTTCCCTAGGGTGCTTGCATATGTTTTAATTTTTAGTCTTTACTACCCTTGGGTAGTTTGATTTAGGAGTGAGCTCACTCGTGGCTGTCGCCACACAGTACTGATCCGCAAGGGGACTTACGTGCCTCTATATTAGAGGGACTCAACTGGCCAACTGCTTCAATGTAGAGGGACCCAATAGTTTTAACTGGCTTTACCAAAATGGACCCAAATAATTGTCTCCAGGTGAAGGGATCCACATCTTGTCTATTTAACTGTCTTCACAAGGAGGAACCCATTAACTGCCTCCAAGTGAAGGGATCTCATCTTGTCTTTCATGTGCTTTCATGGTGCATATGCTCATATTTTCACATATGAGAGGTTCATGCACATTTTTCGTATCTTGATTTCAAACATTTATGCTTGCATGATATGCATCCATGGACATAACATATAAACATGTTTATAATTCACATATTCCTGCTGAAATTTTGGTAGCATAACGGATGAAGTCCACTTTTCCATGAATAGTGCCAGCCAACCAGACAATCATTCACATAGAAAAACGAATGCAAGGTGTATATATTTCAATAACCAAACCAATATTTCATACCTTTGGCCTTGGATTTGGTTTCTTCCACTAATTCCCATTCTACTCAGTTTTTGTAAATTAAGCCATAAATTCATTTTAGCTCATTTAGAGTTGAATTTTGGATATGTTTAAGTGTTATGTGTCTAGTTTCTAACCTCTTTGGTCCCATTAAGGTTTGATATATATAGCTCATGTTATTGGATATTTACCTAAGCCTGTCCTGTACTGGGTAGATTTAAACTCTAAAAAGTAAAAATTCACTAAAAATGGAAAACTAACTAAAACATACAAAAATACAATTTTAAAGCTAACTGAACCAATTTTCATTTCCAAGAAGTTCCACTTCATTTGAGTAAGTAGAACTCGAGTTATTAGCCCTTGAATTTGGGTAATATGCATTGCCCTATTCTAGCCTAATTGGGACTTAAGGTAACTTTCATGAATTTTTTGGAACAACAGTGACTGAATTAAATTCTGAAATTTTTATGGAATATTACTGTATGTCTTAAATTTCTAACAAAATTGATTGCACTCAATTTCAAGTTATATAGAATGAGTTATACCCTTCACAACCCATACTGCTCAGCATAGAACATAGGATTCCTAGGTAAAATTAAAAAAATCATATCTCCCTTAGTATTAATCCAATGATATTATAATTTATATGGTTGGAAAGCCCTAAATATCTAGTTTCCTCTAAAATGATTTTCATCTCAGTTTGGTGTCTACAAGCAAGTCTGTACAGTGCGCAAGTACAAATGCTGTAGGGATTTTAAGGAAATCTTGTTTCTATTTTATTAATCCTTATGTTTATCATTCAATATCCAATCTAACCCAAGCAAACATATACTAAGAAAATCATAAAATCATCATATAACCATCATAAAACACCATAATAGTGAGGGGAATAGAAGAAATAAATCAGCCACATAACATCTGAATCAAACCAAGTTTAGGAATCCTACCTCAATTAGAGAAGATAAGTAGTTGGACTTTCTTGAGGGAAAGAGTAACTAAGGCTTGAAGACAGGATGAAGTAGAATGAAATGGGAGAACAGCATATGGAGAGAAGACACCATAAGCAAGTTGTCCAAATGGTGAGTATTTGAGAGGAAATAATGCAATTTTCATAAAGGTGGGTAGTTAGGATGATGACTTGTGATTGGTTAATATGCAACCACTTCTTCCTCTTTTTTTGGCTGCAGATGGCGCTAATTTGGGGGGGGGGGCTTGGTGGCTGAATTCTTGGCCAAAGAATTGAGGGATTTTCAATGAAGAATTCTACTAGTTTGGTTCATACAATATAAAACACTAAAATTCAACCAATTTCTTTCAAATCGACAAAATATTGCTCTAAAACTTCTTGCATGCCTATCTTAATTTTGTCCAGTCCTAATCTCTTTAATTGACTTCTAATTAAATGCTAATTAACTTTACCTTTACATTAAAATCGAATAATTCAGCTAACAGCGTAAATTAAACATATTGCAATTTAAAACATTATAGAAATCGTTACCATTTTTCTTAAAATTTCAAAACATTACTAATGGTTTCTATTAAAGTTTCAATTTAATAACCTTAACTCTTTCCAACCCTAATGTTTTCATTTAATTCATAATTGCTCTTATTTTTCTCACACAACAGACAACCGAATAAATTAATTAACGGCCTAAATTCTACGTATTTCAAATTTTGGGATGTTACAGAACAACTCATTAATCATGATGTTCATCCTTCTGCTTTTGTACAAAAAGATAGATAAGACTCTTTTTTCCCACATATTTTCTCTATGATACATGCTAGGAAGCAAGAGAAACAACTACAAGAATGAGCACCTAGCAGGGCAAAGGATTGTTTTAGTTAAGTAAAATTAATTGACTGTAACCACAAGTAGTTAGTTACAGTTATAATATAATGTAATTGAATAAGTGTGTTAGCTATAGCATAGGAAGTGATATAAATAGACAATCAAACTCTCATATAATCATTCTTTGCAATTGGGGGAATAAATCTCAAGAGAGTGTCGTCTCTCTGTTGGAGTTTGGGGCCTTGACCTAAAGCAAGTACCATCACTAGTGCTTTCATTGAGCTCATGACACCATGGCCAATGGGATGCGTTTAGCAGGCATGGAGAGTGAACTACGTGAAGGGAAGGAACAACGTCTGAAGTTCCAAGAACATGAAAAATTTTCCAACATAATCATACAACATTTTTTTTATTAAATCATACAACATATATAGTATAATCATATTCTTCACATAGCAATAGAAATATTGAGAAATTTTTATGAGATTATGGAGTGTCATATAGGATTATACTCCCATGAATAATTGTATGCCTCAAACTTAGTTAATAGTGGATCCCCCCACTAAAAATATAAAACATATAATTAATATACAATTTAGTGGCAGGATGCATCACTAAGCTTAAATGACATATAATTATTGGTGGGAGCACATAAATATAGTACTGTATGTTGCCCATTGATTTTAGTTTTTTGGGGGCACCCACATTGCCCATTGATTTGTTAATCATAACCTACAAGTTAGTAATAAAACATCAGACAGTGGTCATTAACTTATTTTGTCATTGGTCATCTAATGTCCTTTTATTTATAATTCATAGTCATTTATAATGCTTTTATTTTGTAATCGAAACATTATGGTATATCTTATTAAGATTTTCATTTTTTGTAAAGATATCATACAAGAATTTATGATCTGGCTATTTTTATTTTCTTCTTGTGTAAAACGCGACCAGGAAAATTCTCTGGTGCCTTTGCATATATGTGCATCTGGTATATTTTTGGTCTTTATCCAATGCAGAGAGGACGCATGTGTTAATGCGGGTGTACAATAGAGAAGTCCCAAGATGCTAATTAAATCCAAGAACCTGTTAATGATACATGATTAAAGTAATAATTCTAGTTGGCAAAAATAGAAAAAAAAAGTTAAAAATGAAAATAAAAAAGAAAAAACTCTCCTTGCAATCTAGGTCATCCCTCTTTTCCCTACCTTCTTCCTTCTCCTCTTCTTGCCACCTTCAATGACCATCCCTTACTGTTCCTTCCCCCTTCTCTCGCCACTGGCACCGGCACCGACACCGCCACTTCCCTCGTGCCGGCTGCCTGCCTGCCGATTTTCGTCCTTCCTCTCTCGATCCACCTCTTCAACAATCCTAGAAATACCGATTTCTCTTGTCTCTACCACCGCAATGAATGCTCAACAACTCTTATGCAAGATTGAATTTTTTAAATCCTTTAACCTATTATAAATATTAATGTAATCGGAGAGATTATGAATTTATGATTGTTTTGCACAAATCAATTGAACCAAAAACAACTCTGAAGTTAATGAACCTATACAGTGTTTTGGGGTTTAAGTTAGTTGCCATTTGGAGATCTGTTAGGAGATGTGCGGGTTTGAGTGAAAATCGCAGCAAGAATCGATGAAAAAGGTGAGCTCTTGGAGCTTCAATTCGCATTTAATGGGGGAACCTGCACCATCGCTTCTTCCCCCTCAATTGCGAGCTCCGCCACGGCATGCTCAACCCCGGACAAACTTATACTCAGCCACGGTGTCCGTCTCCTTGCAAAATCTGGCGCTGACCTCAACCACGGCAACAACGCTGCACATAGCGGCGAGATACATAAAACCCTACGTCATGAAGCTGCTTCTAGATCTTGGTGCGGATACTGACGTGGAGGACGATCAAGGACAGACGCCGTTGGATTTGGGAGCGTTCAACAGTGTGGGTTTTCTGGCTGGTGGTAAGGGGTGATTCAGGAGCTTTGGGCAGGAGCTGATTTTTGGGAGGAAGATGAAGATGGCTTATGGGCTTCAATGGGAATGGTGGTGTGGTGTTGCGTTGCTACTAGATTCGAAACACTCACTGACGCGAAAAGGGCTCAGCCGTTGTGCCGCTACCGGATCTGAAACATTCACCGACAGGAATGGTGGTGTGGTGTTGCATCGCTACTGGTTCAAGTTTGGGGGAGTTATTCTCCCTCCTTGTTATTATTTTTTTGTACCATTTTCAAATATAAAACAAAAGAAAGTTAACAGCATGATTAAGGGAAAATAACATATTAACCAACTTAATCTCTAACTGGCCCACCACACAATCAGATACAGGTGTCACTCTCCTCACCTTCCAAGACACAAACGCGCCAAATGCACATATATGCAAAGGCACAAGGCACCAGAGAATTCAACTTATATAATATTATACTAGCTAGTCTTTTTTCTTTTAATAAGAATTGTGTCATAATTAATTAAAAAAAAGAGGTTAAACTTGTCATTTTAGTTTTTTTCTTTTTTGTTTTTGTATACCATTTTATTATTAAGTTTTCGATTAATTTTGGACATATATTTGACTAAGATTGTTCGCTAGCTTTGCTTCGTTACTACGGTACTCGCCAAGATTTGGATCAACGGCCGCCTTCTACGAAGTTCATTGTTTGTTCGTTTGTTTTTTTATTTTTTTCTTCTTTCTTTTTTTAATTATTTTTTTAATGCTCGCTCGTTGTTTGATTTGAATGCATAAATGTAATCCGTCTCTCGCGTTAGCGGAAAATGCTCGTCGCGGGATGTAAGCGCTCTTCATCTGGGAAAGTAGCTACGCCGCCAGACATACAGTTTGTGTTTTAGTTCGAATTTAAACATTGATGTGATGGCAGATTTGATGATTATTTTATGTTTTACGAACTTTCAATGTGTATTTCATCTTCATTATTTTATTTAGAACTACAAGTCCGAATCAATTGAAAGCTTTTTTTCAAAAAAATAAAAAATAAAAAATCACGAATTCAATTACTTTTTCTAGTGTTATCCATTTATTTATCTATTAATTTAATTTTAATATGCTATAAATTTAAAATTTTTTACATCCAATTATATATTATCATATTAAAAAAAATATTTGACTCCTAACATTATTATCTTAAAAATTACATATATAATGACATATAAATAAATGATAATATAAAATATAACATCCTCCACGAGTTCTGATTTTCGACCTTGTTTCTAAGATTCAAGTAAAATAGACAATTTTCACGATTTTCGATCTCATTTTCAATTTTCATGATTTCCGACTTCGAGTTTCAAATGAAAGGTGAAATTTTCATGATTTCCAATCTTAGGGTTGATGTCCAATAGAATGGGCACGAGTTCAGATCTCTGGGTTGATCTCCAAGTTCGAACAGAACTTACATGAATTCCAATTTCCGACTTAACCTTACTTGATTAACTGATATCCGAGTTACCCATTCCCGATATCGGACTTTAATCTTAAGAGAAAACAGATATGATTTCCTACCTAATAAACTTCACACCCGAGTTTCGACTTTACTCAAGAAGGATGCGAGTTCGGAGTTCAGAGCAAGTGCAAACGAATTCTCATTTTGTGTGGAGGATTATTAAGCCACATTAGACCATAAATAAAAGGAGGCTTGGCTGGAAATCAGCCACAAGAAATTCAGCCACTTTGGCCACAATGCATGAAGAAGCTTGGCTGAATTTCAGCCATACATGTTTCAACCAATCACCACCCTTCACTCTAACCACTTCCATGTCTTTATATAACACATTCCTTCTCTTCCATTCAGCCCATTTCTACATTGCTTTCTTCCCTCATTTCAGCTCTCTTCTTCTCCTCTCCACTCACTCAACTTCATCAAATCATCAAGCCCAACCAAGTTTTGTTCATCCAAGTTCCAAAATTAAGCCAAATCACAACATAACAAGAGGTAGGGGTTTAATTCTTATATTGATTCTTTAATCTTGGTTGGCTAATAGTGGATTATTTTCCCAATCTTTGATGTATTAATTGAATAATTATGATGATATATGGCTAGTTTATTGGCTGTTGTGAGGTTAAAACCGAATTGGAAGCAAGAAAGGAGGAAAATAGGAAGAACTAAGAAGCTGGAAAATCTAAAACCCTCGGCAGTCCATACGGTAGAGTGTACGGCTCCGCCCAACGCTATTTAAAGTCAACGAAACCATTCTTATATAGAAGTAGACATTCAGGGCTTTCTATACATATATCATATAAGATCATTGGATTAGTCTTGAGAGAGATATGAATTTTTGAAATTTGACCTAGGAATCAGAACTTTCATCCGAGCAATATGACTTGAGAAGAGTGTAACTCACTCTATACAACTTCAAATTGAGTGAAACTAATTTTTTTAGAAAGCTTACACATAGGAGAATATCCCACAATGAAATTCCGAGTTTATTACAGTACATATACTCCCAGTGGTTCAAAGAAGTTACCTTACATTCTAATCGGGCTAATGTAGGGCAATTCAGGAAGGTTAGAATTCGGGGCTTATAACTCGAGTCCTATTAAGTCAAATGGAATGGAACTTTTTGTAAATGAAACTTTGTCCTGTTAGCTTTAAGATCAATTTCGTATAATTTGAATCAATTTTCGATTTTTAGTGAATTTTTACTTTCAGGTATCTGATTCTGGCCAACCATTGGGCAGGCCAGGATAAAACCTAAATAATTTGAGCTATAGTTATCAAAATTAGATGGGACCAAAGATGTTAGAAAATAGACACATAACACTTTAACATAACCAAAATTGAGGTCCAAATGAGTTAAATAGAAATTATGGCTTAATTCACAAAAATTGGGTTGAATGGTTATATTGAGGCAGAAACTCTGCCTTAATGAGATCAATATTTCTATGAGTTCAATATGAAATTATGAATGTAATATTGTGTCTTCTATGAAAAATTGGTGTTCTGATGTACTGGCACTATTCATGGGAAATAACATATTCAGTTATCATAGAAATCTCGGTAAAATATATGCATGAGTTATGATATACATGTTAATACATGTGCATTTCAAGAAAACAATGAAAGTTATGTTAAGAATTATGTTATTACGAAAGTTCCATGCTACTTGGGCCAGCTCCGGATAAAAAGTTAAAGGGAATAGGTCGGTAGGAAGGTCAGAGAAAGTAAACCCGGCATTCTTGTATAGGAACGAGATCGATCCTGAAAAGCAAACTATTACCCAGGAGTCTAAATGGCCAAGAACTCCTAGGGGGCCAAGTGATGGAAAATGATGAAAAGTAATGAAGAAGTTATGAAGGAAGAATCAAGAATGAGTATGCATGATTACATGAATGCATGATTACATGGAATAATTATGTTAAGATATTTGCAATTGTCTATTATATTTATTTACTGCCGCTTGTTCATTTATTCTATTTATTATTCTTTGAATCATTATTAGTAATCTATTCTGTTTATTATGCCATTTAAAATAAAATGAACCTTGTCTCCGATCAGACGTTCCCTTAAACTCATTAAAACGGATAGTCTAGTTTGAACACATACTTTTATAATTAAATAAAAACCAAGGTAACTGAGAATGAATGTGACGTCAGATATATATCATACATGAACCCTACTGAGAATTTCTTTAAATTCTCACCTCGTTTCATACTTCCGCATCATTCTCAGACGCTAGCGATGGATTCCACGGCCACCCTCTTCATTGAGATCCCAGACCTGCAGCTTCACCATGACTCCGAGTTGGACTCGTTGAACATAGTTTGCTCCTGCTATTTCTGTCTCTGCTTTTTAGTAATAAGAATTTTACTGTTCCTTTATTTCATCTGTTTTTAATATATATTTATAGACTGAAGCATTGGCTTTCGACCTATATATGTACGTATACAGTTGATAATATATCACTTATTCGTATCTTTTCTGTTATGTTATATTAAAATTTATTATATTTTATAATACTATTCACGTTTATTATATAACAGCACGTAGTTTCATTTGTTTTGTGATGTGGTACTAATCACGAAAGATAAGCAAAGTATTAATACGGTAACACAGTCTACTTAATTTTATGCTATGACTTAAGCATAACATTAAATTAGTAGGGTGTTGCATAAAATATATGCACTATCATATGTCAAAATTAATCTTATCTAATTATTTTGGAACTTGTTATTTTATGCTATGACTATTCTATTTTTTTAATCTATTACTTCTATACTTCGTCTGATTGTTTTTGTTTCGTGCATATCTATTTGAAAAGGTGGCATAGGACATTCTTTAATTTTCAACACTTTTATATTAATTTCTAATATGAAAGATGTGGAGAATTGATAATTTTTGAATAAGGAGTAGAGTTATAATTTTTTAGTTAGTTTAGATTATAAAATATATTTGTTTATTTTTATATTTGGGTCTAATATACCTTTTTTTAATTTATAAGTGTCTTTTAAGTTCTTTTATAAATGAAATTTTTTTCTCATTAAAAAAAAAAACTCCCAATGAGCTGAAAAAATAAAAGAACTTTCAATTAGTCTGAGACATACGCCCTTTTAAAGAACATTGGTATTTGATTGGTATTTTATATTTTAATTAATATGTTAATGTCAATAATTAAAAAAAGGTTATTATATTCTTTGTTTTGTTTTTCAGTTGTAAATTTTTATGAAAAAAATAGTAAAAAAAAAGTTATTCATAGTATTTTCTTTGCAAAAGTTGAAACATAAGAAATGTAGTAAAAATAAGGAAATATTTTTTTGGAATATTAAAAAATTATTATTTAAAAATAAAACTGAAAAACAAACCAAACCCTCCAGCTTGGCTCTCCCGGACTAGCCATTTGTTTTGCTATCCAATTATTAAAATTTTTACCTGCTTTCTTTCCTTTTTGTTCCCAATATTTTAACTAATTTACTCATAATAATCACTTGTGATATGGGAGGCAACTTCCCATTTCGTTCTTTTTCGACGGTTCGTTGTTTACGTAATTACGTCTTGGTACTTCTAGCATGGGTCATTATTTGTTGAAGGCTATCATTGCTTATTTCAAAGAGTTTTACGTACATATAAATGTAAAAGTTTTTGTACCATCAAATAATTATAGTTTAGGTAAAAAACATATTCTCGTCCTCTAACTTATTTTTAATTTTCGAATTCGTCTTGTAACTATATGTTGTTTAAAATTTATCCTTTATCTCCTAATATCATCACATTGTGATTCTCATATCTAACTCCGTTAATATATTAATAATACTCTCAACTAACTCATAGTTTACAAAAATAAAACTGCCATGTGTCATATAACTACATGTGGCATCAAAGTAGTGGCCATATCATTATCGTCATTCTTATCATCGCCATCTTCTTCTTCTTCGTTGCTCTTTTCATCTATGTAAAATCATTCTTCAAACCTCCATCAAAGACTTGTGAATCTGATCTCCATCGAAAAGCAATCAAGCCTTAAATATCCGTCAAACACCAAATAAACTTCCACCAGCAACTAGCCACCAATGTGGACGAACGTCACTGCAGGAGAACGACTACATTGATCGGCTGCCGCCGCAAGAGAATGTCACCATCGCCAAGGACTGGCGAAGAGCACTTAACAAGGTCGTCATTGCCGTTGTTGTCCACTAGACCATTGCCTGTCGCTTCTACAACACCAAGTTCGCCAGAGCCAGTTACACCATTGGCTTCATTGTCGACAAGTGGCCACGGAATCATCCTCACCAATCACCACATTCTCAAGCCTGGTACAAGAGGAACCAATGAAAGATTCAGAGTTTCTTTCTTAGATATCGAAATCCATTCACTAATCAGCTAAAGTCGAATTCATGTTCGAACCAAGGAGTCAAACAATTACGAGAACGGAGGAAAGTGGTTGGGTTGGCAACGGAAAGGTAGCGAGTGACAGCGATTTGGTCGAGGGTCACCTCAGAGAGAGAGAGAGAATTAGGGTTTGAAGAAAAAGAGTAAATCCTCGTATCACTCCCGATAATATTCTCAACGAACAAATTAATCCTTAATAAAAAATAATTGATCATTTAATCCCTAATAATTATAAAATTTGGACAATTTAATTCTTGATTCACTTGTAACTTTTAAAGAATCTGATATGAATTTAAAATCATGATTAAAACTTTCTCAACCCCATCCTACATGATACTCTTTAAATATACAATTGGTATAACTTAAAAAAAAAAAAAAACAAATGTTCCATTTGGATCCATCACATGCAACCCTAAATATTTCAAAATGATGTATTTGCAAGATTTTTTAAAGATATATAAACTATGCATTTAGAGAGTACTACATAGAATGAGATTTGGGAAGTTCTACTCATCGATTTACCTTCACATCAAATTTTTCATTAGTTATAAGTGAGTCAAAGATAAAAAATATCCAATTTTTGTAAATATTAAGGACCAAAATGTCTAATTTTTACAATTGTTAGGATCTATAAAACTAATTATTATTTATTAGAGACCAATGGATCCACTAAAGATATTTTTAGAGATTGAATTAGGGGTTTAGTGCATGTTTGTTTATGCGTTTGAGAAGCCAAAAGTGGGTTTTCTGGCCTTGAATGAAGAGATTTATTTTTTGGATAAATTTCAGTTGAATCAACTTGGATGGGCTTTTGGTGCAAACGCTGGTTCAAGCCGAAGCAAGAATTTCTTACTTTTACGTTCCAAGATTCACATTGAAGAACATTAATCATATTTTAACCTTTTATTAAGACATATGTTTTACAATCTGATTAATTAAAATTTTAATTCAATTACCCTTTTCGGCAAACACTTTATACATTTTTAAAAAAAATAATATTTATATATATTTTTTATAATATTATTAATATAGTCTACTCAAATATCTAAAAAATAAAAATGAAAGTTAAATACAAAAATAAAAATGTTTGAGTTATTTTAAAAATTGAATATGTAAGTTTGATTACGTATCTTGTAAATTAGCACATGATTCTTTTCTTTTAATATTAGTCATACTTGTTATCAAGAGTTATTTAATTAGGTATCTTAAAAATAATATTTGTATAGCCCTTTAACAATATAATATTAATATATTTTATTCAGATATCTTAGAAATAAAAATGAAATAAAAAGGTAATATTAAAAGTATAGTATGGAACTCACTCCTATTTTGATAATTACATATCTAAAAATAATTTTGGTTATTATCATCCAAACAATATTTATTTTATCATCTTATCAAATATTTATTGAAAAATCATATGGTTTAGAATTTAATTTTGATTCAATTTTAGTATAAAATTTTTTACATCATTATCTAATCATGTATTATTATATCAAAAAAATTTTGATTCTTATAATTATTATCTCTAAAATCACACATATAATAGCATATAATTAAATGATAATATAAAATTTTTATCCAGATAATATATCAAAATTAATCTCATAAATTTATTAATTTAGAAATAAATAATTGAATTTCTTTTTTTGGGTACTAGGAAGCTCCTAGAGGAACAACTAAGGGAAATGAAAAAGGAAATGGACCAAAAAAAAATCAAACCACCTGATCGAGAGCCAAAAACCCCTTAATCACATGAATCGAGATGCCATTTAAACTATAGTTTATTAGCTTAATCATTGAATTTTATTCAATTTGACAATATCAGGACACATCGAGCCCCAGGACGGTGTGTGTGCAATGCCATTATATTCTATCGAATGGGAACGCATGTTCAGTAAAATGTTATGAGACGAAGCTTCTGTTAAATGTGCACGGGAACCGGTGTTCTGCCGTTTGCATCCTTATCCAAACACACGCTATACCGTTACTATTGAATGAAAAAGGAAACGTAAATCGGCTAATTTTATACTATTACATATCATCTCATTTATGTAATAGAATAAGATCAAGTAATATAAACTTACATTACCAGACCTTACTCAGCTTAACAAGCAGCCCAATATAGTTTTACATCCTAAAGTTAAATAAACTGTTTATCTAGTTTTATTGAAGTCAATGGAAACCAACATTAAAAGACTCAATTCTAGCAAAACATAGCAACATATTGTTCATTTTAGAGTAAACACTACGCGAGGATCAGACCAAACCAAAGGATACAAGTCAGTGCTTTTGTCTAATCAATGCCACCACCAAAAACTTATGGCAAGAAATCAACAAATGCAAAACCTTCTGGAGGAACAGCTCAGACAGGAAATAAATTGGATGCGTACAAAAACTTCATATGCATTCAAAGAAAGAACCCTGTTTCGACAGTGACAGATAGGAAGTTCAAGAACGAGAAAGAATTTCAGAAACTAGATCTGCACCCTAAACCCTAAAATGCCATCAAAAGAATTTTCCATCAATGGATATAAGTGGAATGCGAGCAATCTTAGACCAATCTTCCCCTCTGTCCATTTGGCAACGTTGCTTTAGCAAAGGGCAACCCCAGATGCATAGAAAAGTGAGTGAGTTAGGCAACCCTTCTTCCGGCAGTGACAGGATTTGAGGGCACATGCTGATGGACAATTGTGAGAGAGAGTTAAGATGTAAAAGGCCTTTGCTATTCAATGTTTTGAGATGCACAAATCCATCAATGAACAATTCTGTCACATTAGCAGGTAAAAGTGCATCCTCAGGGAAACTTTCCACATTCTCACATCTTCCACTTATACCAAGAATTTCCAGAGACTTCAGCCTTTGCAAGTTCCAGTCCAACCGATTAGCAGTGAGCTTTTCGCAGTTTCCTATATGAAGTTCAATTAGACCGGCTGGTAGACAATCTCCGGAAAAGGACTCAAGTTTGGGACATTTGTATAATATGAGTGTTTGTAAAGATGGCAAGAAGACGTCCATGTCCTCAGGCAGTGAGATCAAGTTCTCACATCCAGAAACTGAAAGTTGAGTTAGGTTGGGAGCGAAAAATACTCCTAAAGATACAAAAGCAGAACAGCTAATGATGCTCAAGGAGTAAAGACTTGTAAGCAATTGGGGAGACTCCTGTGACAGTGAAAGGGAAGCAAGAGCTTTGCAGCCTTTAAGAAAGAGGTAGCTGAGGTTGGGAAAGTTAGACAATGGGAAGGAGCTGAGTGATTCACAGCTTTCTGATATTGATATCCAGTCAAGGATTGTGTTGGGTTGGTTAGCTGGAATCACAAGTTTCTCACAGTTTTGGACAATTAGTTTCCTCAGTGAATCGGGCAGTTTGGCCTGCGGAAATAATATGTCGTGTGAACAGCTAGAGATTTCCAAACTTTGAAGATGAGTTTCTGTATGCTCCATTGCTTTAAATATTGACTGCATGATCTGGCAACCTTTTATTTTGAGTGACTGTAGATTGTTTGGAATTCCCTCAAGATGTACCTTGTCACAATTGATTATCTCCAGTTCCTGGAGTGCTGGAGCAGTGGGGACTGAAGAAGAAAGTTCTTGGCAGTCTATGATGACCAATGTTGCCAAAGTAGGTAGCTGGTGAGGCAAATCGTCCCTCAATGATGGACAATTTTCTATGCGAAGCTCACGCAGACGAGAGAAAGATTCATCTTGAAGGGAATGCCATTTCCTCCATGCTGGTAGATAAATGAATTTTAGGATCTCCAGCGATGGAAATGGCTTGGATGTAGAGGATCCATAAAACTCGTTACCGATTGTCACTAGTTCATCCAACTGCAAGATTTCAAGAACTTTAAGGGAAGGCAGCTGGCCAAGAGGTGGCAAAAAATTACAGTATCTGCAACAATTTAGTGACATAGATGCCAAATTATGATATGAAAGGTGTCCCAACCAATTTGGAAATCTTGTTCCCCTATACCAATGGAGGGTGAGTTTCTTCAAGTTTGCATGCGGCCGAAGGTTGTCAAGCAGATTGATTTCATGCTGTGGATCTTTGACAGCAATTGTACCATCCCAATTCAGTTTCAACTCTTCAAGGGATTTCTTATGCTCCATTTTAGCATTCATTGCATCTGCAGCACCAACAATATTTTGTAGCTTATGAATAGAGAGTGATCCCCTAAGTTTCGAAATCTCCTTCAACTCTTGAATTGTAGATTCTTTATTTTTTCCCACAACAAATGTGCTCAACATTTGAAGATTCTCCAATTTGCTGATCTTCCTTGGCATCTTCTTCAAGGGAGTTCCACTAGTATCAAGGTATCGCAAGTTAATGAGATAATGTAAATTCTTGGGCAATTCCCTAAGGGAAGCACATTTTGATGCCTTCAGTGTCTGCAAGTTGTACAAAGTGCAGGTAGATTTAGGAAGCTTTGTTATTGAGGTACGCGAGACATCCAAATAACGAAGGTGTCTCAGATTGCCAATTGACTTTGGCAATTTTGTAATCTCATAACAATCATTCAGAGACAACACTCTCAAACATCTTAACATTGTGAGATGATCAACTGGTACCTTCTGAGATGTAGATGCCAAAAAAGGCCATAACAGATTCAGTGATAAGAAGGTACGCAATCGATTTGCTTTGTTTAGAGCCTCTAATAAGTTTAATGGATAGTTATCCCTCACAAAGGATAGATGCCGGGTCTTGTCCATGATGGATGGAGAGTCGGCACCTTCCAACTTAGAACAAAATTCTGCAGACACAACTTGAGCTAGATCATTTATAAGATCATGCATCACAAACCGTGATTTGTGAAAGCTAGCCTTTTGAAAGAAGGATCTAGAGACCAATTCATAGAAGTATTCATCACCTACTTCTTCCATTGTCCTTCTTTGATTTGAGGTTTCAAGGAAGTTCTCTGCCATCCACAATAGAATGATTTGCTCCTTATCATATATATATCCCTTGGGGAATATAGAACAATAAGCAAAGCACCTTTTCAAATGTGAAGGAAGATAATAGTAGCTTAATTTCAGAGCTGGAATGATGTCAAGATCATCATCTGAAAAGTCCCATATTTCACTCTTCAGTATCTTATACCAATCATCAAGAGAAGGTTTTGATCTCAAGAGACCACCTAGAGCTTTTGCAGCCAAAGGCAAGCCTCTGCATTTTTTGGCAATTTCCCTACCAATTATATGAAAAATTGGATCTGCACTTGAACTTCCATACTGTAGCGCATGTTTTGCAAAAATAAGGCCACAAATTTCATCTGGCAATTCTTTCAGAAAGTAAGTCTCAACAGTTCCCATCTTCGACGCAACAGTTTCATGGCGGGTTGTAACTATGATTTTACTTCCCTGAGCACCATAGAGAAGGGGTCTGCGCAAAAGATTCCAACTCTCATATCCTGCATTCCAAACGTCATCTAAAACAAGCAGAAATTCCTTCTTCAATAGCTTCTCTTTCAGTTTAAGCTGAAGCAGATTTAAGTCATCAGTGTCATAAGCATACGAACCAGTTGCTTCCAAGATCGTCTTCGTTACTCGAAACACATTGAATTCTTGAGAGACATGGACCCAAGCTTTAAGATCAAAACGCTCCTCCACCCTATCATCATTGTACACAACCTGAGCAAGTGTAGTTTTCCCAACACCTCCAAGGCCCACAATTGGAATCACATCTATCTTATTAACACTTGAATCATCATCTTGTAACAGTAAATTCATTATGACCCTCTTATCCTTTTCCCTCCCAAAAACTTCCTCTGCCAATGATGTTGTTGGTACAGGTTGTGACAGTATCTCAGCATGACCTTCTTTCAAGCCAAGGACATCTTTTTGTTTAGAAATAAATTCTAGTCTCTCTAATATCTCTTCCAGCCTATGTTCAAGATTTCCGTAATAAGGATTGATTGAAATAGGGAGCAAGTTTGATACCTCACCTGAGTTGGTTTTAGCTTTAGTTGCAATCTCATCTAAGATATCATCAGCATCAAAAGCAGCATCTTTCAGCTCATTGACCCACTCCTTAACTGCTGGGATATGAATCTGTTTCTTCTCTGCATCATCCAGCACTTTATTCACAGACAATAAGGTGACCTTCAACTTGTCCACCACCTTATGGCTGAGCTTCCTCCCTCGGATGAAATCAACTATGTCCTTTGAAGCCAATCTATCAAACAACACTTGAAGTGTTGCAGACAGAAAAGCTCCACCCACTAGTTCTGCTGCCATCCTCTATGGTTCCCTGATAATCGAACTAATTAGACTACAGGAAGGGTTGCAATTTGCGAAAACACCATAGAAAGAGCAAATGATATCAAAGGTCGTGTAATATGACTATGTGAACATCTTGAATTGGTTGACTCCAACTGTTTAAGCTTTGACTTACAGATCATAACCCATATGAACATTCTAGTAATTTTATTAATATATTTTAAGCTACGTGACGCAGATAGAAATAATATTTTATTGTTTTAAAATGTAGAAATAAAAGGTGTGGGAATTTTAAATTTTAAGAGTACGAAAATTATTAATTCCGTCCTTCTCCTTTTCTTCACGTAATTAGCAAAATTACAATCTCACCCACAAAAAAAAAAAAAGCAAAATTGCGCAGTTGTCGTTTTTCAAAGTTCTGCCAACCTTTTTGTCGGCAGATTTAACATTTCAAAACGACAAGAGACCATGGATCATGGATGCAGGACTCCCTCTTTGAAACTGTTGCTCATTCCGCATTTTCTTCCGCTGGATTTCGGATATAGCACATATTTAATGTTTTATATATATATATATATATATATATATATATATATATATATATATATATGAGAGATCCGTTTACACTAGTGGAAGACCCTTTCACTTGCATCCAATTAAAACTATTAGATTTAGTTTAATTAAATGGTGGAGATCATTTATAAATTTAAAACCATATGATATATCCTTCCTCTTTGGCTCTGATTCTCCCTCGCTCTCATAGCTGTATCTTTTCGTTCTCCTATAAAATTTGAGTTTGGATTTCCAAATCCCTATATTCGTATATTACTATAAAACTAACGAAACGAAAGTGTTGTGTGTGTATGAACATCTCGAAATAGGCAGTAGCTGGGATGGACCATCATCAGTTATGATTCAAGTTGATGATTAATTAATATTAAATTTATATCATTAAATTTTAATTTTATGGCTAAAATTTTATATTTTTAATAGTATTTAGAATCTTATTTTATACTTATAGAAATTTTATATTTAAAATTATAAAATTATATTATGACCCATTTTAATTTAAGCATATAGAATTAATGACTTAATATTATTGAAAATAGATTAAAATGATTATCATATCATATTATATATTTATAACTTAAAATAATATTTCAATTTAATATTTTTTATTTTTATCCTTTTTCAATACTTGCATTAAATAATTGCACAACCAATTTTATATTTTTTCACTCATTCATTAACAATAATTTTTCTTGCTCAAAACAAAAATTTTCAATTTTAAAATAATTTATACCTTTACAAAATATATTTTTGGTTAGAGATCAAATTTATTTATTTTTTTACAAAATTAAATACATTTTCAATCAAATAAATTTGATATGCTTGATGAGATTTTTTATTTGATATAACTAGCATATTGATTTTAAAAAAAATATAAATTTTTTTAAAAAAATTTAATATATATTAATGACTCAAAATTTTATTGGATATCCTTATAATTTTTTAGGTATTGATTATAAGTTAATTAAAAATTATTAATTTTATTTTTAAAATTAAAATTTTATCCCATTTACTATTTTTTTTTTTACAATATTCACCTATTATCAACTTGGACTGATGGTTTAGCACAGACGCTGCCCTGGAAACAGGTATTAGAAAATTGTGATACTTTGAAACATGTAATTTGATTTGACAGGAAACTAATTGTGTAATATGTGTTGTCCATGACATTCTCACAGCGAGATCATGATTCTTTACTTAGAGCATGCTAAGAGGCTCATAGTTGCATTATTGAAGTTGCCTTATCATGAATATGAGCATAAGTGTTGAAAGAAATTTCCAACGGCTGATGTTGAACCCGATAATAACAAAATTGATGAGAAAAAAAGCGGGCTATACGTTAATGCTAGTGGATTAGAGCTACATAAGGATTTCCCATCAATATTATACTTGAGTTCTCACAAAAATATGCATATTAAAAGACTTGAGGTGAATTTTGATTACTAGTGGATGGATGAATTCCCACAACAATAAAGAAGATCGATTGGAAGTTTAGACTTTGAGATGAACACAAGTGAGAGAGAAGGAAAGATACTGATGTGAGAGAGAAAGAGTCAGAGAAAAAAAAAGGAAGGAGATGTCTCATGATGTTTAACTTATAAATGATCTCCACCATTGAATCAAGTTAAATCGAACTGTTTTAATTTAGTGTAAGTAAAAAGAACTTAAACTGGCAGTCTGGCATAAGAGTTATGTTATTTGGCCCACTGCCCCATCAACATATTCGGTGAACACCGTATAAAATAGTGGATAAACGACAAAAATCAATAGAGGAAGAGAGTAGTTATGGTGCACTTGTATACGGTGGGTGTAGGGTGGTATAGCATTTAATTTTCAAAAAAAAAATAAAAAAGCCACTCTTTTCCATCAAAAACCCACTTTTTTCTCTCTTTCCCTCCGTAACTTTTGTTCCCCCTTCCTTCGAAACTCTTCCAGTTTTCTTCTTCTTGTTTTGCAAAATCATAGCGATAGGCAACAACACTTTGCATCATCAACTCATCCAAGAGAGGGTTGCTATGCTGATTTCATTTTCCAACCATGGTGAGCATAGCCTGACCCATACTCACACCATCATCATTCTCTTTCTATAACCATTTTTGTGCGCTTTTGATATTTGCATGTGTTGATTGCATTTGCAGGTAGATGTGGAAGCTGACGTTGCGAGGGGGCAGCCAAAGAAAAGAACGTTGAAGAAGTTCAATTTCAGGGGCGTCAATTTGGATGCCCTTCTCAACATGTCCATCGATGAGCTCATCAAGCTCTTCAGTGCCAGTGCCCGTAGAAGGTTCCAGAGAGGTCTCACCAGAAAACCCATGACCTTAATCAAGAAGTTTCGCAAGGTAGTAATTCTGCTATTCTATTATCTCCCATGCTCCTTTTAGTATTAGACATACATATTAAATCTTGGATAGGAATGTTCACGTGTGTCTCTAATTTTGATGGTTTTTGGACTTTTCTTTTCTTACTTTATGTGTCAGTCATATGTTTTATTTCAAGTTTCAAAGATTATTTGATCAAAAGGAATATTTAGTGAGTTGTTTGGAATTTATACTATTCAAAGATTTGATATTATCCTTTGGCTTTGACAAAATTTGATTTTCTATGTAATCATACGAAAACATAATGTTATGATTATGTGATGATGTCTATAAATTATCAGTTGGGGGCACATCATTTCAGGAGAGGAAGTTTGCAATTTTGGTAATGAGTTGTCAGAGGTTCATGTTGATGTTGGCTTAGCTTATTGATATTCTATGCTTGGAATTTTATGGTTAATATGGTCTGCAAAGGATTCTTCTCTTGTTCTTGTTGAATTAACTTTCTGCTATGCTTTTATAATTTTATTCTGCTGTTAAGTATTAACTGCCCTATACATATAATAATTTTACTTGTTTCAGATAATGATCATAACTGACTTGGTGAAAAGCTCAGTTCAACTAGAACTCTTGTCTGTGTGACCTGTGAATGCATAAATTTGTGGGCTATAGATTAATTGCCTGTTAAATATTATATAACTTTACTGTTGCCAGCAATCTAGCAAAGGCCCTGCATAAAGTTTTCTCTCCTCATCACATTTATTGTGGCTTGTTTATACTATTATTTTCATTTGACAAAAAAGGCCCTGCATAGAGGTTAGTTTTATCTTATTTTTTCTCTTGTGTGCTTGTGTTATATGTGTAAAGAAATATATCTTGTACTTGTTTCTTCTTTGCTACTACTAATCAGTGAACTTGAAAACCCTCTTGAATGTGGCTAAAAATGGCTAATGCCAACGTCAATTTAATTCTAGTTATATATTGTAGTTTGCCTAAAATGGTATTATTTTGCCACGGATGCTGCTGCTGCTATTATTAATTTATGAGTACCATAGTATCTCATCTCACGTGCTAACCAGAAAGGCAAAGACACAAAAAAGAAAAGGAAACTAGGAAAGATACTTATCATAGAAAGGTGGAGAAGATAAAGCTAAAGCTATATTGCATTACTAAAATATTGATTGCTAGTCTAAATGTCAAAAACACCAATTCCACCCTGCGTGCATAACTTTCTTTATGCACTTTATACATCAGCAGCCTCATATACCACCTTTCTTCTTAGATAACAACTACTGTTGCATGCAACATTCTTATGGTCACAGCTACTACAACATAAGTATCAGAGTTGGAGATAGATTTTCCTTATTGTATATGAATGATAAGCTTGAAAATTTCATTAGTCCTCAAAGTCTAAATTTTCTAGTGTTGGTGTTTGGTGTTTAAAAAGGAATTTTGAATTTTGGATGTAATTCTTATTACTTTTGGAATTTCATATCCAGTCCCAACTTAAGGAAGAGACAAAGTTGTCTCTCTTGCCTTTGTGGATTAAGAAATCATATTTGAAGTCGATGCAAGTGGCATTTTGTTTTATATGGCCACAATATAATGGTAGATATTACAGGATGCAACTATAATTTGATGTTGACAATGTATATAATCAATTAGAAAACTGCATTATCAAAAGTGAGTTTGAGGGTGCAAGTAACAAGCAATTGTCGTACATAGATGCCGTCATTTTTTTATTTTTTAAAATAAGATGACTCTAACTCGGCTGGAGAAAAAACATACATTACTTCTGTGCAATATTTGTAGATTTGTACAAAAAAGAAAAGAAGTGTAATTCTCATAACATGGTATTGTTACTGTATTTAGGGGAAAAATGAGGCTCTTTAAAGTATATTTTTAAAGTGAAAAAGTGAAAGAGAGAGATATTGGAAAGGATACTTGTCGTGGCGATTTTAAGATCATTCATAATTAGATAGAACTTAGTTAGTGTAAAATCTCTCTAGAATTTGTATCTAATTTGAGCTAAATTGTTTAGTTGACTTTGCCATTTGGTTCTTCAATTTACCAAAAAGATATGCATATAAACATGTGATTTTTTTTTGGGGGGGTGTTGCCAAAGACGTGGTATGGCTCTTAACTTTCAGATAAGTAACACGAGTTTGAGCTAACCAAATCATTAAAGTGAAAATGGAAGACTGCTTTTTTAATCTTAGGAGAAAGAAATTGTACATATACAATAAATATTAAAACATGAAACTAGTGAGCTAAATAGAAGATTTTCCACACTACTCATGGAGGAAGAATATTCTTCCTCCACAAGGCATCTCAACCACTTTATTTATTTTTTATTGTTATTTTTCTTTCTTGTTTTTAGTGCCTGATGGGTAAAGATTCACCCGGAGGAAGAAAAAACTTCATCCAGTATTGTTGTTTTGAAGCATGTTGTTGAATGTTGTGTTTTTTAAAATTTTTTCCTTTTAAGTTCTCTCCAGTAGTGAAATTTTTGTTAATGATTTACAACATCCAGCTTTTAGTTTATGTAAGTTTATTAGCTAGCCACTGGGAATTGCTATTTGGTTTATGGGATTTTGCTGAGCTTCTATATGGTTTATTATTTACTTACATACTTAACAGGAAACTGTCTCACTGGTCCAGTGCCCAATTGGAAGCAGAGCACGAATAAAAGCCAGTGAAGTTGATAAAGAGCTTATGCAAAGAGAGCTTCAACTTGAACATGCAAGAACGATTGCATCTGGACATTGATCTTTGTAGAATCAGAAAGAATGAAAGATAGCATTGCTAGACAAATATAGAACGACTATGTCTCTCAAACTTAGTTTAGTTTTTTTCCAATCAATGTATTTATTGTTATTTGACTTTGTTTTTATCCAGTCAATGTATTTATTGTTATTTGACTTTGTTTTTATCCAATCAATGTATGTATAGGAGTAATTGCTTGAAAAAAATGAAAAGTTTGTTAGTCTTGGTTACTTTTTGATATGTGTATCAAGTAACTGTGAGTTTTGTGCTAATTTTCATTGCACACTATACTAATGATTGTATTTTAAAAAATTGGTTTACTTCTTGCATTTCAAGTTGTGAATCTGATACAAAAAAGCCCGTTTCTTTTGTTTAAGCTATTAGGAAAAGCAATGATGAGGTGGATCGATACAGACACTTGCTGTTTGTATCTCTTACCTTGAAGTGACTACTTGGCAAGCTCTTTACATTTGATTAGTCCTACTATGTTCACTTGTGTTAAGTTCTCTTTGATGCATTTATGAAAAGAATTGCCACTGTGTTGGTCTTCATTGCATTATGTTGTTTTTGGGATTCATAATGCAAGAAATTCAGCATCTTGCTATTGCATTATAGGTTCCTTTTACAAGTGTTGCAAATTGATGACCAAATAATCCATATTTTTGTGTTCTTTCATGCAAAAAATGATACAAAGTTATCTTAATGTGTTGTGAGTAGTGTTAAAATCTCATTTATAAGACAGTTTGAAGCCCGAATCTCATTTGTGAAGCATTTGTTGGTATCTTGTAATGGACTTATACATTGCATGTTTAATTTATTTGCTACCTTAAAGAGTAGTTATAGTGCACCAATCCATTCCCGAGACCAATAAAACCAAGACAGCAACTAACTGATAAGTTACTAGCTTTTTACAAAAGTTACTAGTTTATTGAACTAAAGTTACTAGCTTTTTGAGTCAAGTTACCAATCAAGTGCAGGTTCTCACTTAGGCTTTGCTACTCACTACCCACATGGGGATGAGGCTTCCTTTACTAATCTAGTATGAATGAGTGTGATTTGTATGCACCAATCCATTCCCAAGGCTAATAAAACCAAGATATCAACTGATAAGTTACCAGTTTTTGGCAAAAGTTATTAGCTTATTGAATTAAAATTACCAGCTTTTTAGGTCAAGTTACCAACCAAGTGCAGGTCCTCACTTAGGCTTTACTACTCACTACCCACATGGGGATGAGGCTTCCTGTACCAATCTAGCATAAATGAGTGTGATTTGTATACACCAATCCATTCCCAAGGCCAATAGAACAAAGATATCAACTAACTGATAAGTTACCAGTTTTTGGCAAAAGTTACTAGCTTATTGAACTAAAATTACCAACTTTTTAGGTCAAGTTACCAACCAAATGCAGGTCCTCACTTAGGCTTTGCTACTTACTCTCCACGTGGAAATAAGGCTTCCTTACCAATCTAGCATGAATGAGTGTGGTTTGGATGCACCAACCCATTCCTAAGGCCAATAGAACCAAGATATCAACTAACTCATAAGTTACCAGTTTTTGGAAAAAGTTACTAGCTTATTAAACTAAAGTTACCAGCTTTTTGAGTCAAGTTACCAACCAAGTACAGATCCTCACTTAGGCTTTGCTACTCACTCCCTACATGGGGATGAGGCTTTCCCTACCAATCTAGTATGAATGAGTATGGTTTGTATGCACCAATCCATTCCCGAGACCAATAGAATCAAGTTATCAACTAACTGATAAGTTACCAGTTTTTCGAAAAAGTTACTAGCTTATTGAACTAAAGTTACTTGCTTTTTGAGTCAAGTTACCAACCAAGTGCAGGTCCTGACTTAGACTTTGCTACTTACTTCCCAAATGGGGATGAGGCTTCCCTACCAATGTAGCATGAATGAGTGTTGTTTGGATGCACCAACCCATTCCTAAGGCCAATAGAACTAAGACATAAACTAACTGATAAGTTACCAGCTTTTTACAAAAGTTACTAGCTTATTGAACTAAAGTTACTTGCTTTTTGAGTCAAGTTACCAACCAAGTGCAGGTCCTGACTTAGACTTTGCTACTTACTTCCCAAATGGGGATGAGGCTTCCCTACCAATGTAGCATGAATGAGTGTTGTTTGGATGCACCAACCCATTCCTAAGGCCAATAGAACTAAGACATAAACTAACTGATAAGTTACCAGCTTTTTACAAAAGTTACTAGCTTATTGAACTAAAGTTACTAGCTTTTTGAGTCAAGTTACCAACCAAGTGCAGGTCCTCATTTAGGCTTTGTTGCTTACTTCCCATGTGTAATGAACATAGATTTATAGTTTTTAAAAAATAATGGTGATAAAAGGGCAACACCTTAACATGGAATCATTACTGAACTCAGATTATACAAATCATTTACATTAATATGAAAATGTGAAAAACAAAAATCTTTTGCATTAACTTTGTTCATCTGCAACTTTCCCTTCTTTTTCTAAGCAACAAAAGTTCGTTGATATCTTTAATGTTGACTTTGGTGATTTAGAACACTTGGTCTTGCAAGGATGTGATATCTTTTTAGCCTTCACGCTTCCTTTAATAATCATCTCAGAAGAGTATTCATATTGTGCTGCTTCATCAGAATGATAATTTCCTCCGTTGACTACATTTCCTCTGTTGGTGGCATTATCTTTTTCAAATTCATCTACACTTTCATCATTGTTTGCTGCACTTGACACACTTGAGTGTCCATAGTTGTTTCTTGGTACATATCCATTTCCATATTGACTTTGACAGTTATCATCCTCATGGATTGTGTTTCTTGATGCATCTTGTCCATTAGTATAAACTCCAAAGCCACCAGCATTGAGTTTTCTTTATGTTTCTTCCTCCAACATAGAATACTCATTATTTATTGACTGCAACAACAGTTTAAGATCATAATCAGAGATCTAATATTGATTAGTTTATAAAATGTATTCCAGTTGGATACCAAAGTAAAACAAGTAAACCTTCTGTCTCATAAATACATCCTTTGATACCACACTCGAAGAGGGAGAACTGGTAATGTTATATTCAGAAGATTCAATAGATGAATTGTGCATAAATCCATTAACTCTTCTCCTTGTTTCTCTATTGCATTTCTAGGAACTTCTTGTCTCCAAAGTGGAGAGTTGAGAATTACTATATAGGGAAAAATCAGATGCAACAGGAGCACCAATTCCTCTTACAAGATGAACCAAATTATCCAACTTAACACTCTCCCTTGGAGTCTGCTTCAAAATGTCACCAATGAATTGGGTGTTCAAATTTTCATAAAAGCCACTCTCATGACTAAATTTGTCAACTGAAATAGCCAGAGGAAATGAGCTTGATTTTTGAGTTTCCAATTGCTGGCATTCTTGCTTCTGAATTTGCCTACAGTGGATTCTTTGACAATTTCGAGAGCTACAAACCACTTACAGCTCAAATTTTGAGAAATAATATAAGGTAAAGCACAACATTTTACTCAATAATTATATATTGAAGAAGAAATCATTAAAAGAACATACAAGAACACAACAAAAACAAAACAAAAAGAAAAAAAAAATACTCTAAAAGACTTGTAGGATAAATACAGTAACATGAATAATAAAATTATCTAGTTCCATTTCATTTCTATTAGTTAACTGCCAATAAGGCAACCTATGTAAAAACTATTTGAGCTAAGTGCCAATAATGCAACCTATCTAAAAATTATTTGAGATCATTTCTATACAAGTACAAATTTTCATAGCCATGTGTATATTCACAACTGTTAACAAAACTATATGGATATTACTTGTCTGAACTAACTGTGCACGAGCCATAGTGTAATTTACTTTTAAATTAGCAGAGTATAAAATATACATCTAGTTTCTAGACATTTGTTATTATTCCTTAGGCAGATATTCCAGGTGTTCAAAGCATGCTTCCACATAATGTAATTCAGAAATTGACAAGGGAAAATGAAAAACAGATTTGCAGATACAATTGGTTAAAAGAATTACCAATATCTAACAGACTTGCATCTGGAGCAGCGAGTTAAAAGTAAGATATAAACCACCAAAGGGAATACAACCAGGACCAGAAACAAGACAGGAGTATCATATTCATATGGTTCGAGCATATCCCCGCCAGCATACTCATGTCCAGTTTTCTCCCAAACACTAATCAGTATATGATCATTTATCACCAAACAATCCAAGTAAATGGCATTTTGTCAACCAATAACTTCAAGTACAGCATAAGCCATGGCCCGCCATTCAAACCTGTCAAGCATCTGCTACTTAAAATTATATTGGTTCAGAACACTAAATTATTTATATTGGTTTATTTAGTTTAGAACATATAATGGTGGAAAGAGGAAACTGTTAAACTGCGCTTCTTCTTTAATAACCTATCAACCACCTTGTATCACCTGATAGACTCATAGCACCAAATTTCTAAAATTTAGCCAATAAATGTTAATACCATTTATCAATAGCAGATGACACAACTACGTGAGTTGGACCTAAGTTGTAACTAGATATTTTCCATGCAACATAGTGAATACCTCCGATGTAAAAGAATCCATAGGATGAAGGAAATGCAAAAGGAAAAAAGTTTAAAAAAAATTACTATTTTGAAAATAAGCATGATAGAAACAGTAAGATTTTCATTCAAAGGTGTAATGTTCTAAATCCAACACTTATTCTTAATTTTGAAGAAGGAACACTAAGCAACACTTCTATATCAACATGATTGCATTGAAGTACCTCCACAATGCATAATAAATGATGGCCATGATAATTAATGCTCTATTTTAGAACAATTTAAACCACCTTAGTACAATCATATAATTCACCAAGTACATTAATATCAATGAAAATCCTCAGACCATGTTTTATATCCAACCCAACTATATAGATTAGGCATACCAAGATGAAGTAAGGCAAATATTCAAATTCAAACATACATGTTAGAGTTTTCACTATCCCAATAGAAGAATGGTAAGGAATGCATATTTACACTTCTGAAAAGAGTATCCAACAACTTTTTGGCATTAGGAGTAGCTATAACTCTAACATTTGGAGATTTTTTAGAGAAAGGCTTTAAGGTCTTCAAATGGCATTGACCATCAAGGCTTTGTGTGATGAGTAAGCAATCGATTTTTGGAAGATCACTGAGCTGCACTACAGGAGCATATACACCTGTGAGAGCAAGCTCATGAGTTCCCACACTGTAAATTTGAAGAATAGAAAGAAGACAAAAATGCATAACAAAGAAGGAATCAGTAAGTAGCTAACATCCATCAAAAGATACTTGAAACTTCTTTAACACTTTCTTAGCAGCATCATATAGCCAAGGTATTCCAAAATCCAAGTTAACCACCAAAATTGGATCAACCAATACGTTTACCCCTCCCACATTCCACAACCAACTATTTCCCTGAAAGCAACACTTTTCCTATGTCAAAGGAAAGTGGAAAATAATCAAAATTAATGCAACTTAAAGGTAGGAACCACAAAACCCACCTCTAAATATGTCAGTTTGAAGACATCAGTTGCACAGAAACTCGACCCAACTGCGTTCTCTTCTGAAACAATAGCAGAAACAGTCCCACCCCACTTGCCAATGAAACACTACCTTTGATTAATCACTCCTCCAAGTTCACACTTTAAACTAAACGGAAACAGTGAAAATTTTGACCATGAGGAAATTAGATAGACACACAAAGTTACCTGGAAGTTGATGCCTTCAATGTACCAGAACTTGTGGAAATTGAAGTGCGAAGATTTGAGATGAAATGGATGGGTGAGAAAACGGGGTGCAATAAAAATCTCCTTCTTCTGGGGTTACAGACTTTGTTGAGAGAGAGAGAATTGCCCTGTAGTATGGCCACGGTTGAGGATGTTGTACTAGGTTCCTTTTTTCTCTTTGCGGGGGAAAACAAAAATAAAAAATGACTCTGCGCGGGAGAGATAAGACGCACAGCTACAAATTAAAGCGCTCATACGATGATGCTCATTTTATACGGCGAATTTGTCGTTTTGTGGTAGTTTTGTACGGTGTCAACCGTATATGTCTGCAAACCGTGGGCAACATAACATTTCTCCTGGCATAAATGGATCCCCTCTCAATATATTATTCTTAAAAGTATGTGGAAACTTATAAATGGATGAGATTTATTTGGCCTTGCTACGCTGGAGTAGGTTTTCAATGCATTTGTTTTTGGGAATAAAATTATTTATTAATTCTCTTTAACTTTGAGTAGGTTTCAAATAGTAAATCTAAGCTTTTAAATCTTTCAATTAGTACCTTAAACAAGAATGTTCCTCAAAATTAGTCGTTCTCTTCAATTTACGTAAACTCCCTAAACAAGTTAAAATCTATGTTGCTCTTTTTTTTAGCCATTATTTTTGTTGTCTTATTTAATATTACTAAAAATACATATTAACATATTAAAAAAAATAAAAAGATGTTCTTATGAAAACAATGATCACTTTGGCTTTTGCGGCAGCAATGCAGGAATAGGCTGATATGCCAGTGGCTCCAGAACAAGATAGAAGTGGCAATAGCCACTCCTTAGTATCTATTGCTATTCTTATTTAATTATTATTTTTTTTTGAGTTTTTTTAAAATACCTTTTTTTTTATTAATTGAAATGATAATCAAATATTCAATATTTATTATAATTCATAAGTTTATTGAAATTTATTATTTTTAATTTAATTCAAAATGATTTATGTTTATCTTTAATATTCCTAATTTTTATTTTTATATGCAATAAATTTATTTAATACAGTCATTTTGATTTAGGTATTAAATTATTTTTTTCAAGTTTTTATTGATATAATAATATTGAAATAAAATATTAATAAATATTAAAATATAGCGGATAAAAGTGAATACCAATAAAATGATGAATTAGTATTTTATAAAGTATGGCACAAGTATCTACTTTTTTATTTAAAATTAATATTTACATGAAAATAAAAAAAATTTGTACTTTTTTTTAAAAAAAAGTAAGTGAAAGATAAACTTTTTTTTTTACAAAATTTAAAAATTTATTTGTTAATTCAAATGATAAATTAATATTAAATAATTAATACTATTACATTTTTTTATTTTTATGTGAAATTAATATATTTAACTCAATTACTGACATCTAAATATTAAATTTGTTTCTTTAATTTTTTTTCTTAATATAACAACTATCTAAAATAATATATATTATAGTGAGTATTCTAAACAACAATGAGTAAAACTGAATACAAACAAAGAAAACTTAATATAACTATCTAAATATTTTGGATTTTTTTAAAAAAAACTTATTGTAGTGTTCTATTGTTTTTACTTTTGTAATCTATTATTTTTATTTTCTATAAAAGAATTAATCTTTCGCTTCATTATTTTCATAAAATATGTTAAATTTATTTTTTAAAGAAAAGAATTTTCATTTGAATCACAAGCACATATTTTTCCAATTTTTATAAAATATTAATTTAATGTGTTTTATGTAAAAAAAAAAAAAAAAGAAGACGTGATGATATATAATATTTTCTAAAAAAATTAAAAAAAGTATAGATTACAAAGACAAAAATAATAAAATTTTAGAAGAAGTTTTTAATACGAAAAATATTATTAAATAAAAACTCGATATATGTGTCATGTATTATAATATGTTATTTTGCCTTTTATTATTATTATTATTATTATTATTATTATTATTATTATTATTTACTTTTCTTAATTTTGTTCATACTCAATCTTTTTTAATCAAATAATTATCATATTAAAAAAATTCTGAAATAATAATTTAACTTTATATTCTAGTGATTGTGTTAAATAAGCTAATTAGATATAAAGTATTAAATAAGATTTTTTTTACATAAATATGAAGAGAGTTTAAATATTATTAAATATTTTATTATCATTTCAATTTACAAACAAAGAGAATGGTATTTTGGAGAAAGTAAGAAAATGATAATTAAGTGGGAGTGGTAATAGATATTTAGAAGTGGCCATAGCCAGTCCCGAACAAGATACGCACTGGCTTGTGAAGTTGGATTCTTTTTGAAACATATAATGTCTTGTTTGCCACTCGCATAGATGACACAGAAGAACTCATCTTTTTTAGGTGGAGATTGGTTCTGTGGTCCTGAACCCACGTGCATCGTGGAATGGTGGAAGAAGACTGAAGACTTATGCTTTGTTTGGATTTACATTAGGCAGCTTTGGAATTAACTGCGGCATATCAAAATCGATTTTGACCCATAAATGTGATGTTTGATTTTTCACTTTCAGAATTAATTCTTCTCTCTAGAATTAATTCTAGAAGAAGTAAAAAAATTTTATTTTTCTATTAGAATCATTTTTAGAAGAACTACCAAACATAAAGCATTTTATCTTAAAATCTATTCTGACAAAATTTATTCTATCTAAAATCAGTTTTATAAAAGTAGAATCAAACACACATTTAGCTTATGTTTGGTTGCACATTGCAACCTTGGAGAATTGATTCTGAGGCAATAGAATCGACTTTGCCTCTTGTTTGTTTTGTTTGGTTGCTTATCACTGGAATCAATTTTTATTTTTAGAATTGATTTTAAAAGAAGTGAAAAATTTTTACTTTATGTTAGAATTATTTTCAGAGAAACTACCAAACATTAATCATTTTATCTCAAAATTAATTTTAACCAAATTAATTTCAACAAAATCAATCTACAAAAGCAGAATCAAACACACTATTAGTTGTTATGATTCACTTCTTATGTTGGATTATTTGTTTTTTATGTTGTAAGTATTCCTAATTGTGCTTCTCTAATCAAATATTGTGTTGTTTAGGGTTGTAGTTCAATGAGATGATTTTAAGATATTTTTGTTTTTTATTTCAATTTTATCATAATATTCTTTAAATTTTTCAATAGATTAATAATTATTTTTAGTAATATTAAATAAGATAAAACATTTTTTTTCAAAAAAAAAAAAGACAGAAATTTTGACATGCTGAATGTATAGATTTTACTATGTTAGAAAACTAAGGCAAATAAATTCGGATTTGAATTTTTTAAAGTGAACATGCTTGTAAATTGATTAGGAGAACTAATTTTAAGAATTATTGTAGTTTAAGAATTTAATTAGAAGATTTAAAAGTTTAGAGCGCTACGTGCAACAAATCAAAAGTCTAAGGGGCTTGGATGCTCTTTTATGTATTAAATAAGATAAAAAAAAAAATCTATAAAGAGAAGACAAAGATTTTGACGTATGGAACATATAAATAAATTGAATAGAGGGATTAATTTTAAAAATTGTTGTAGTTCGTATGTTATATATACATTGAGAGAGAGAGAGAGAGAGAGAGAGAGAGAGAGATGAGACTTAGCTGGCCCTTGCGTTGCTGGAGTAGGCGCTCACTGACTTTTGTTTTCACCCTAGATAAGAAAAATGATGTAAGGGAGAGGCATAAGATTTTTTAATGTAAGGATAACATTTCCATATGGTAATAACCAAGTGCGGCCATAAGCGTCCACAATGGATTGACAATAAAATATGCTCAAGGCACTGCCAACATCAGTCGGCAGTCATCATATTTGCATTTTGGTAAACATAGCTCCTAGATAAGTGCTATCATCAAGATTTAAAAATCACTGGTGGTATGATTTTGCATAAGTATCATAATCAAACAAATGAGACACAGCCAACCAGAAAGCAATTCACTATCTAATTTTAAGTCAAAAGCAGGAAACCGAAGGCTATTTCGACGCAACAGTAGATGACATTTTGGCCATTCTGTTTTCTAGAACTCTGAGAATAAACATTACAATGTTGATATTTATTTTGAAACCGGTTGACCTCAGTATTGTTTTAAGGTTGTAGTTGGATGTACTCTTCCTTTGTATTTTCTTGACTTGTCCATCGTGTGTAATATATATCATGGTTCTTTAGTCATGCTCTATGAAGCATGGTCACTAAAACAGCCGGGTTTTAAGTTGTATAGATGCTTCAAAATAAACGCAAAGTCAAATAAAATTTTACTTCGTCGTCGTGCTAGTTTTTCTGTATAAACTGTATCCTTGCTTCCTGTTAAATGATATTCAGTTAGTTATAGGGCAGTTATTACAGTTGATAGTTATTTTATTGCGTTATGACGGCACATTCGCACCATCACTTGTACATAAACACCAGTCTAAGTTAATGAAATTATCTCAATTCATTCTTCATTCCTTTTCTCAATATGGTATCAAGAGACAAGTGATTTTCCGCCGAACTTTCCCCTCGATTCCCTCCGTTTCCCCCATTTTCACTTGCTTAAGCATAAATCTCAGGCTGATAAGCTCATTATGGATTTCTTTTCTATGGCTAGAACACAATTTATCAGCACTATTAAGGCACTTAGGTTAGACAATGCGAAAGAATTAGCATTATGTGATTTCTTGGCAGGAAATGGAATGCTTCATCAGTTTTCTTGTGTAGAACGCCCTCAACAAAAGTCCGTGAAGGAATGACAACATCTGCACTTGTTAATGCTGCTTGAGCACTGTTCTTTCAATCTGAGGTTCCTATGGTGCTTCGGGGGAAATTGTCTACTTCTACATACTTGAACAATTGGACTCCTACCCTAAATTTGCCTAATGCTGTTTCTCCATATGAGTTGCTTTACAAGAAGGTCCCTGACTATTATGCCCCCAGGAATTTTGAATGCTTGTGTTTTGCATCTTCTCTTCCATTACAAAGAACCACAGTGCAAGTTAAGCTCACTCTTGCAGCCATTAAACAATGGCACTTGGCTCAATTGGACATCAACAAAGCTTTTAAGAACGGGGAAAGATTTGAAGAAGTTTACATGGATTACCCTTGGGCTATCCAGTTAAGGGGGGAGAATCTTGTATACAAGTTCAACAAGTCTCTCTACGGCTTAAACCGAGCATCAAGACAATGGCTCATGAACTTTTCCTCTCCCTTAGCGTCTCATGGCCTCACTCAATCATGGTTAGATTACTCATTATTTATCAAAGGGAGTGGCTCATCTTTCAAAGCTCTCCTAGTTTATATTGATGACATTGTGACTGTTAGCCCTTCACCTAAAGCATCTCACAAGTTAAAACACAATAGCAATATGAGTTTATTTGGACACCACTTGTGACTTTTTTTTAACTTTTCAAAAGTCAAAAGTCACATTCTTAACTTAAGTTTTGTTCGGCTATACAAATTATTATTTCTCAAAAAAACACTTTAAAACACTTAAAACAACTACTTTTGGTATTATACATCTAAATGTAGAAAAATTTATTCATAAGTTACTTTAAAAAAAAAAAATTTCACATAAGAGTTTAAATAAGCTATTTATCTAATCGTGACCCATGATTTTAAGCTCAAAGACCTGAACAACTTGAAGTATTTCTTGGGTATGCGGATAGCCTAATCTTCTTCTTTGGTGATTTTCTCCCACAAAGGAAATATGCATTATCGCTTCTAGAGGACAGAAGGTTTCTTGCAGCTAAGCCTTGTTCTTTACTTATGGACCCAAATCTAAAGTTGCAGGTAAGGGTGATCCTGTAGAGGACATATCAATGTACTGCAGGTTAATAGGCAGGTTGCCTTACTTGACCATCTCAAGATCTTCCATGACTTTTGTTGTTAATCAGCCAAGCCAGTTTATGTCTTACCCTCATCCCACTCATCTCAGTGCTATTCACCGCCTCTTGAGATATCTCAAATGGACACTTGGGCATGGGCTACCTTTTGCTGCAAAATCAACTATTAAACTCCATGCCAATGCAAATGCCGGCCAGGGTGCTTGCTTGGACAGTTGTAAGTCAGTTTTAGGTCAATGTGCTTTTGCTAGCAACTCTCTCATCTCATGGAAACCGAAGAAACAATTTACACTGTCCGATCATCCGCTGAGACAAAATATAGTTCTCGAGCCTCTTTGGCAAGTGAACTTTCACGGGTGACCACTCTACTTTGTGACTTTGGTATCACTTTAGATACATCCCTGGTCTATTGTGATAACCAAGTCGCGATTCATGTAGCCCCCAACCCAATGTTCCATGATCATACAAAACATATCAAAATCAACTATCATTTCATACGAGAAAAGGTGTAGGGAGTTCTCATGAGGCTAGTCCACGTTCCCTCTAAGCAACAATTGGCTGATCTCCTCGCCAAGGCACTACCTAATCCCCAATTCAACACCTTATTGTCCAAGATGGGTATGCAAAGCATCTCTCCATCTTGAGGGAAGAACTAAATGATATTCAGTTAGTTATGTGGTGGTTATTACAGTTGGTAGTTATTCTATTCTGATATGACAACACACTCACACTATCGCTTCAGTATAAACACCAGTCTAAGTTAATGAAATTATCTCAATTCATTCTTCATTCCTTTCCTCAATACTTCTTTGTCATGTGCTAAAATAAAGTCCTTCAATCATTTGGGTGAAGAAAAATACCCCAGCAACAATGGAAAAGGAAAGAAAACAAAAAAGACAATCCAACGGAGAATTTGAATGCATTGAACTCTCGACAAAAAATGTTCCACCAGAAAAGGATGGAATTCGGAAAAAGGATACGATGGTTATTGAACTTGATAACTAATTTGGATTCGAGAAACATATGGCTTTAAGCACATTCAATATGCATTAGTCAAAAGTCTAGGCATGTTATACACTCATGTATCAGTCATCATTTGATGAACCTGAAGGGGGTTCCTCCTCTTTGGCAGCTTCAGTGTATGTTTCAGATGCATCAGTACTCTGAACTGCAGCAACTGGATCCGTTGAAGAATATGAAGTTCTTGAAGTAGCTGAATCTGTGACTTTTGTCTCAACTGCAGGCTTGGAAATTAGTCCTTGTGCTTCCATGGCTTCACGTGCTGCTTTTTCCTTTGCTTTTTTTGCTCTGTCCAGTACTTCTTCCTGCATAAGCATTTTGTTTTCCAACAGGTAAAAGACAGGCATCCACATCTACAACGACCACGAAAAAGGTGGAAACTGGAAAGTGGAATGTAGAAAACACTTGATCAACTTCAAATTATAAAATTTAAATTGTGTCTCACTTTAGGTTATTTCCTAAGACCAATTGATAGTTCCAGTGGATTGAAAGAAACATTTGATGTTCTCTTCATTACCAGGTTACAGAAAACTGGCATACGTGGGCCATTGAACGAACGTTGAAGTGTTTATGATCAGCAATCAAAACTTATCAGACATTATGATTGAAGCAATCTGCAACCGTTCCCATCCTTTTAGATACTATACTGAACCCACCTGCTCTCTAAAATTCCTCTTTAATAAATTCTGACCTTCAGTATTTCAAAATTTTAAAACTTGCATTGCAATTATAGTAACAGTTAGACACCAACCAGGGAAATAAACATCGCTTGGCAATTGAAGGAAAGAGAAAGCCAACCTTTTATTTTCCCTCTCTTGTTAGCTATGTTAAAAATAAAGAAAGTATTTAATAATATCTCCATTATACCTTATAACATCATAGAATATCTCATACCATAGAATATTGAAGTATATCTTAGATGATCTCTAGAACTAATTTCTATATTTCCTTATATTTCATGATTTGTTTCTTTATTTAATTAGGATTCTAGCATAATTATAGAGAGGGTTTGGTGCTTTATATTTTCTATCACACCAAATTACATCATCATATATCATATCAATATATTTTCATATTATAGAGAGTCTTTGTTCTGTCCTTTTTCCTTTCTTACCTAAAACCCACAATCTTAACAAGTTGTTCTATCTCCTTTCATTAACTATTCTTTTTTAGGGGATATAGCTGTGTTGCACATTCTCTTTGTCTATTTCAGAATACTACACACTAGTTATTTTAAACAGGTTATTTGCATCTAAACAGGATCCCACTTCCTAAATCATTTCCTCGACTCCTGTAAGCACTGTATTTGATAAAATGTAATTAGACAACTGCTATCATTGAACTTTTAGGGCATTTGTATCACTCTAATTTTATGCCAAACAATCTATCCTATCTCTAAGAAACAAATTATCTATAGATTTAAAACAGGATAGGCCATTTACCTTCCTGGAAAATAAAACTAATTGTAGATTAAATGAAAAGTTTTCTTGGTAACAATTGGAATATGGAACATGTTTATTGGACAATCTGACTACCCCATTACCTGTAATATCATTTTCAAAATAGAACTAAAATGCTGAATGCTTGCCAATACAACAATTTGAATCACCAATTGTACATCAATTTGAATCACCAATTGTACATCAATGTCCAATAAAAGGACTCATATTGTAGTACTGAAAAACATATTACCAGATAAAATCTTTAGGCAGATGCTAGTTTTTCAATTAATAGAATTAGATAGATATCAAATTATGGGCAGCAATAATGTTAATCTAATCCTGAATCAAACTCAAAAACAACAGATTGTCGAATGCCACTTGATATTATAAATACAGCACTGCACAAGGTAATGCTAGCTAAAACTAAACTGCTCCTTACCTGAAAGTCCTGTACTTGTTTTTGTTGTTCAGCCTGCAGTCTACCAACTGTGCTCAAAAACTCACCAACTGTGGACTCAATGCGCTCGTTTAGAGCTTCAGCTACAGCTTTTCCCAAGAAAAATGCATCTAGAATACTCCTGCTGCTGCTATCATCATCACCTGCATGATTCAGTTACTTATTTTCTTGATAAAAAGTACATAAAAACAATAACTATTACTCCAACCCATTCAACAAATACCAAAACAGAAAAAGGATAGAGGAATTTCAAGTGGACCAATTTTGTCCCTGCAAACAACATTTTTATGGTTATGCAACCATCATATTTGACAAAAAAAAAATTCCAAACAATGGATTATCAGTAAACTGTGAGGAAAAAATTGATAAAAAAAAACCCAAATTGCTTGGTGAAGCAATAACATGAGGGAATGAGTAGAGCAAAATGAATGCAAGCCCAATAATTGACATTATTATAATTTCCGATAAAAATTGTAGTAGCCAACCCAAAATTTAACCAGAGCCTTCAGCAAATGTAAAATAATCTACTCCCCTTCACCCCAAAATAAACAATAATAAAAGGAAGAAAAAAATTATAGTAAAACAATGTAACAATTACAGAACCAGAAACAACAGCAAGGATGAAATATTTCAAAAAACAACAACAACCCAAAATGGAGTAAATCGAGACTTGATGTCATAAACCCTCTTCATATCATTCAACACCACATCATCATCACAAGTATTAGCACAAGAGAAAGAAATACAACCTTACAAATATCCAAACAAATAAAAAAAGAGAAAAACTTGTACCAGAGCCAGGGCCACCAGGCCAGATGCTACTATTGCAGCGAACTCCAGTGGTCAGAGAGCCCCTTTTGCAGGGAAATCCAATGCCTTTGACCTTAGGACAACGAGGAACATCTATGCTTGAAAAGAAGAGAGAAAAGGAAGCACGACTTTTGGACAACGTAGGAGAAGAAAAGGTTGTGGGGGATGCTGAAGGCGAAACTATAGTGTTCATTTTCTCCCCCGAAACACACAAGAGACACGAGCACTGTATCTTTTTGTTGAGGGTCTGTTTTCCTTGCCAACCCCCGCGAGTAGGAATTGTGAAACATATGTTTGGAAAGGAAAATATGTGCTAGAAAGATATTTACAAATAACTCCTATAATTATCGAGTATAATTAAAATATTTTATCATTTATAATATTAACTTTAAAAAAATTTAGAAAATATTATATATTTTATAAATTTAAAAATATTCTATAGTGTTCATTTTCTGCCCCAAAACACACAAGAGACACGAGCACTGTATCTTTTTGTTGAGGGTCCGTTTTCCTTGCCAACCCCCGCGAGTCGGAATTGTGAAACATATGTATGGAAAGGAAAATATGTGCTAGAAAGATATTTACAAATAACTCCTATAATTATCGAGTATAATTAAAATATTTTATCATTTATAATATTAACTTTAAAAAATTTAGAAAATATTATATATTTTATAAATTTAAAAATATTTTCTTTTTTTAAAATATTTTTCCAAGAAGAAACAAATTTCGGTGAAAATTGATAAAAATTAGGAGGGAAAAATAATTTTTATAAAAAACTTAAATGAAATTAGAATAAATTGATAAAAATTTTATTTTAATATTTCAATAGAAATAGGATAGTAAATTAAATTTAAATCTCAACAAAATTTGCCTAATTTGGGAAACCATGAAATAGAGATTTTGAAGAATTTTAAAGGATTAGTTAAAATTCTAAATGTCTTTCACTTTTTAAAAGTAAAACTCGTGAATAAGGTAAAATTAACATAAACATTTTCTCTTTTCTCCTTAACCAAACTAGCAAATCTATCAAATGATAGCTAATAATTTATTAAACATATTAGTTACTCGTTCCATTTTATAATAATTTCCTAAATTTTACCTTTTTATAAACTACTATCTTTATAGAAAATTTAGATAATATCAATTATTTTTTTCAGTCATATCCCTAATAAAGGCAGGAGAAAGAATAAGTAAAAAGAGATAAAAAGGATTAAGGATGTATTTAGCTCAGCTTATTTTGATAGAAAAGTTATTTTTTAAACTACAAAAATTACTTTTACAGAAAGTATTCATTTTAGATTCTACAAGGCTAAAAAAAAAAGTTATTTTTTGTGTTTGAATAGAAGTTTAAATGAGAAATTTTTGGAAAATTTTTTTTTAATAGTTAAAATATTATTTTTTGTCAAAAAAATGAAAGAAACGTATCCTAAGTAGTAAGAGTAATTTTGTAAAATATATTTAAATTTCTCTAATATTATGACTTTTTTTAATATTTTCTTAATTCATATACACATTTAAAATTGGATAATTATTTCAAAATAGAGGGAGTATATTGCTACTGTGTAATAATTAATTAAACTTCTTCCTAAGTATTTTCTTCTCGCAAAAATAAAAACTTCTTGTTGTCTTGAATAATCAGTATAATTTTTCATGTCTAAATTAGTATCACAAAGAAACTAAATAAAAGAATTAGAGAGGATCAAAGTGAGAGGAGTGATTAATTATGAGGGTGAAAGAAGTATATCTTAATCATTAGATCTTATATAAATGATTAAGATTCAAATATAAAGTCATGTGACCTTTTAAAATAATTATGTGACATTTAAATAACTTTTAATTTTCACTATGCATATATAATTATACGACTCAGATTTACTCATCTTACCTCTAATATAAAAACACTCATCTCACTATATATATATATATATATATAATTTTTAAATGCATGTGAAAAAGAATACTTTGATCACATTTTTATTGATGTCTAATTTTTCTAAAAAATTTGACATAAACGGTTTACATGATATGTAATAATTCAACGGTTAAATTGATAAGAATTATATTTTATAAAATGTTATTAAACATATAAGCATACCAAGTCTTATATCAGTATCAATTAATCTCTCCTCTATCTTACACTTGTGCAAGTTAAACTCAAATATTACACTATTGTATATACATATTTTCAACCTTTATCTTTTTCCTTTTGGACAATAAATCAATTTTATTTTATAAAATGAATTATTCTTAGGGTATTTTAGCAATAAAGAATCATCATATTTAAGGAAAGCAAGAATATCTGAAAAAAAAATCAATAATAGGAGAAAATTTAATTCTTAGCATTAACATACAATCTATTTATTTTATGCAAATAAAATTATATTATCATAAAAATTATAGAATATTAAAATTATTTTAATAATAAATAAATATAATAAAAGTCATCGTATTAAGTATAATGAACGTGTTTAATTGTTTTTTGGAAAAAAAAAAAATAAGAGTTTCTGGTTATGCTTATCATGTGGTAAAACTCATTTGAGATTGCCATAAACTTTGTCCCTTTTTTTATAATTTATCTTTAATAAAGAAATTAATATATTCTAACTACTACGATACCACTATTAATATAAGTTTAGTAATTAAAACTAATGATTAAAATTAACAATAAAGTTAAATTCTTTTTCTCTATTAAAATTAAATTTAGATAATACCTTTCTTCTTTAAAATCCGCCTTCACTATTTTCTTTTTTTAATAATATAAGTTAATAAGTTAATTAGAACCATTAAATAATATAAAATCAAAGCTAACATCCTTGACTAACATGGGTTTGTTGAGGTGATAAATGCCTTAATCCCTAATTAGAGGTCTCAGGTTCGATTTTTGGAAATAGAAAAAATCCTTCTTGGAAGACCCCCTATCCCCTTCAAGGACCTTAATTAGGTCGGGTCAAATTAGTCAGGGTTCTAGTGATAGAGCTTGGATACCGATAGTTCTATTAAGACCAAAAAAGCTAACATCCTTGTCTACAAGTTTAAATAATTAAAATAGCAAGGTTAACTTTTATAATAAAAATATGGGGCTTTTTAGTCAAACTAATATCAAAGTTTTTAACTTCTTTTATCAGTGTATTTAAATGACAAATAATGAAGACACGGAAGGGAAATGATAAGAAAGAGAATTTGTTCCCTATTTTTAGAAGTTTAATAACTTATAGTAATAGAAAGGAACTTGGGAAATAGTTCCCTTTCTGTTCCCCCAAAAGCATTATTTGTCCCTTCCACCCCCCCTCCGGTGAAAAAAATTATGGCGGAATAAAAGGAACTAAAAAATGTATTAGGAAGCTAATGAGATATACCTCAAGTGGCACCCCCTGATCCATTTGACAAGGATATTGTTAGCTTTGAATCAGAGGTTCAATCTCAATCTGCCCATCCCCTTCCCTATTTTTCCCCTTTTATGTATAAAGATGTGAGGGAATAGTAAGGAGGAGACAACCATTTCCTCTTTTCCATGTGCAGACTTTGATATAGTTTTCATCTTTTGTGCATGTGTGGTTAGCCTTTTACAATAAAGAAGAGAAGACACTTCTCTTTCCTTTTGGAGTGCATTAATTGTAAGCTCCAATGCCCTTCAGAAAACCATCTCATGGTTTAAAACTGTATTGAATTTTAACGTTTTGATGAGCAACAAATCAAGCTTTAAGTAAAATCCATTGTCAACTAACGATTTGTTACAAAAAATGTATTCTTTTGTGTGTAAGATCGTTCATTTCAAAGTGAAATATGTTTCAATTAACATAAAGCAAATTGTTCTTTCCCATGTCATATAAATATACACTTTTCGAAGATGAATACTTTGTGGAAATTATGGTCCCTCACTCAAGAAACACATCAGTAAGTTTAGAAGGATGGATTTGTAACATCAAAAAGAAAAATAAGCCATTAGAAGGATCACTGACTACTTAGAAAGATGATTTATCTAGAAGGCTCTGTCTAGAATGATGACCACCAGAAAGATGCTTCTCATGAAGTACTTCACCTTCAAAGCTTCTTCTATACAATTTAAGAATCAGGTTCAAAAGTCAAATGTGATATGACAAGATTCAAAAGAAGTACTGACAAGTCTGAAAAGTTAGTGAACTATCAAACAACTATTTTTCCCCTTTTGTGTTATTTTCAAAGGTTGAGAAAGCTTCTTCTTTGTCCAATCTTAGACCAGTGGATCAAAGAAGCTCAAGACTCTGCACACTTTATGGATAAATTTTTGAAGTCTATAAAAGTTGGGAGATCGACGAAGAAGCAGTTGGACTATTGAACATTTTGCGCCTTCAAGAAGTTTTCTATCCTCAACCTTCTGAATATTCAGAAAGTTACTCACTATAACTTCTGATTTTAAATCTTCTTTTCTGATTTGTATTAAAAGATATTCTCACTTTGAGAAGTAAGAGAAGTCACACACACACTGCATATTATTGATTATCCTCTATTAAGAGATTTAGTGTGAGTGCATCAAATACAAACTTTCAAATCTACTCATTGTAACCAGACCCATTAGTGGTCATTGAGAGCTTGGAGAATCTAGAAAAATAGTACCCGAATTAGCTTGAAGAGGCTTGAGAAAACTACTCTGTTGTAAAAGCTTGGAGAAACTTGAATAAAGAATACTCATTATATAAAAATCTCAACATAGTGTTAGGGACTGGACGTAGACAAGTGGTTGGTCGAACTGGTATAAAACCTTGCTATGCAATTTCTCTATCCTCTCCATTTTTCATTGCTTTACTTCACTAAGAATTTAAATTTGTGTGTTTAATATCATAGTACAAGAACAAACCCTTTCGAAGAACTACTGTTTATAATTCTAACTTAATCGCTTTGGCATTCCAAATCTCAGACTTAATAAAATTGTTTTCAATAGTTTTCAAGTATTATAGTTAAAATTGAAGTACGATTCAACCCCCTTTTCTCGTACTACCTTAATCTACATTAATATGTCAGGCTACTTTCCTTCTTTTTCCACAACAATTGAGTTTATTCGGATTTGACAATTAATCAATTTTTAGAACGGCAAACAAATTATTATTATTAATGTTAATATAATCCGCAACAAAGTAGTAAGGAATTTCCCATTTGAGGATACGAGAGACTTGTTTCTAATGGTTTCTAGAGTATCTTCAATGCTTATTAAGGCTTAGGCGTGTTTAGAGTGGCTCTTTTCTAGGAATCGGGTGTGAAGTGAAAGCCTAAAAAGTACACTTGTATGCTTAGAATAAGTGGAGACTTATCACTTTTTGTACTACCTTTTGGTGTTTAGGAGAAGACATTTCTCATCTTCTGTATAAGACCTTAGGCAGCTTTTCATTCTTCCCTTGGTCAAATGTCTTGGGGGTGAAGAAGGACTCTTATTCTTTCATAGAATTTGAGAGAAAACTAGTTTTTGTATTTGGATTACCTTTATCTCCTTGCTTCAAAATTCAAGGAGTATAATATCTTCTTTCTCTATATTTGGGGCTTTAGATGAGAAGTGACTTTTTCGCCCTTTATCTCAAGATTTTACAGGGGAGGTGGTGGTGGGGGGTAGATGCTCGCTTCCTATTTAGTCATAATTCAAGTAGGAAGATATCCACTTTCCTTTTATTTAGAATTCAATTAGAGAGATGCTTGTTTCCCCTTCAATCAAAATTTAGAGGGGGATATCCATTTCCCTTTTTATAATTCCATAAAGGGAGATATTTTATCCCCTTTTAACATTTTAAAACATAAAATATTTGATTCCCCCTTTCCTTTCTCTTAATTATTCTCATTTTAAACCATTTGCATTTTCTTTTCTTTATAAATAAATTGAACTTCATTTACATTTTATTTAAGCTATATGGCCTTATACTATACTAGTCATTACCACCTACAGATGAGTTTTATGAAATTCATTCACTTCTTGGAGAAACAAAAAATGGATTTGATCACAAATTTAAGTGTCAGACCCTAATAAAACTACACTATGCTTGAGTCGCACTGTGGTATTTATCAGTTGTTATGGTTGAACTAGTTGAACTTCTTTAACTTCCAAATAGCCAAGTAATGAAAATAGGGTATAAATTTTTCTTTTGAACATAATTATAACACAAACTGAGCTTTTACACATACATAATTGCTATTTGGATAACGGTCACATCATAATTTGTCGAGTGTAAATCAAATGCATAGTAGAAGAGAATGGACTAGTAAGCAGACAAACATCATGTACATAGATAATTGCGTGTAGCTATATATATTGGAGCATACATATTCATATCATAAGATACTGGGAACCCTAGTCATAGCCCAGATAAGTTGAAATAGTAAGGCTGTACGACAAATTATACAAAAGGAATACAGTTATCCCAAAAGGACAATAAAATCAGCACTAATTTGTAACCATCAGTTGATCACCACCCAAACATGCACAAATAAACCATGACACCAAGATATATAGTTTCAAAGCCACAACTATATCAATTAAGCACATGCATGCGACTTAAAAGCTCTTAGCCCAAACCTAAGGACATATATACAAAACAACGCCTAAAGTCTAAATACATAGCAAACTATGAGGTATTAGCACGAGCGAGTCGAGGGCTGGATCGTACTGCCAAGTCCACTCAGGGATTTCCATGAAGATTGCAATGAATGCCATTGCCTTTGTCTGAGAATGACACGGGAACACACAGGGATGAGAAATAATAATTTCTCAGTAGGGAAGTTAGCTAGACAATTAAATGTTGTCATCATCACCTTAAACCACTTCTGTTTATTCTAAAAATGGTGAGCATGCTAAAACATGAATAAAGTTTCCTTTTAATGGCTTAAAAATATATTTCTGTGAAGTGAGTTACTTCTATTCAGACATTCATTTCAAGGCTTATGACTTTCTCATAATTGATAATAGTGCATAGTCATGATATAATATAATATCAAATAAGGATAAATGAGATGTTTTCTTATGAATGCATGTTCTTATGCACTTTTCTTGCTTAACTTTCTTATTTAGTACCTGCTCGTAATCTTAACTTGCATAAACCTTGATATAAGGGGTCTTGCCCACCTTTGAGTGAAAGCTTACTTATCAGGACCAAACTCATTCCCATAAGTGAACTGTCATTTACACATATCTATCCCTAACCAAGTATAAATTCCTTCACTTAAGCAAGGTGGTCAAGTATAAATTCCCTAATTCAAGTAAGGTTGTTAAGTATAAATTTCCTTATTCAAACAAGGTTGTTAGGTATAAATTCCCTTATTCAAGCAAAGTTGTTCAGTGTAAATCCCCTAACCTTAAATAAAGTAATTAATTAGTTATAAATTTTCTGATTAATCACCATAATTCTTAAAAGTTTTGGATTCCAAGTATCTTTCTTGATCCATGGGTCTTGTACAATTACATAATGCATCATGCAAACTTGTGAATGCTACTAACTCACACTTATAATTTTGCAAAATCTTATAACATGTTTATATTATGAAGTAATTAATTCATGGAAATCAAGAAAGAGTCTAACAAAAATTCGGCTGCATGACAGCCATATCAAGATAAATCTAGAAATTTGAAACACTAAATAAACAACCAGAAAATTTTTAGTCATAGCATCAATTCAACAAATACAGATAAATCCATAATTCTAATTTATCCTTTCAACATTAATAGCATTCCATCATTTCTCAAGATAAGTTTATCATCATAAAATCATGGTATAGAATTAAATCAAGATAAAATCATCAATATTCCAAGATTCAAAGAAGAGGAACATGAACCTTAGTATTCCAACCTTAGCCACAATAGCCATAAACCCACCAAATATTTCATTTCAATTTACCACCACATTGCACATATCATATTAAATTTAAAATACAAGACACTAGAATTACCACAACACTTTCACATGTGATCTCTTAACATCAAAATTAGAATTTAGCATAAAAAGAGACAATTCCAATCTAATTAATATTTTTGACACAATTAAATCCTAACTCTAAGTCTTAATTCACACTAATTAGGCACTCCACACCCTTTTCTTCCTAGTCTTCGATAACTTCACTTTTTCTTAGTGTAAATACTACTAAAACAACTGCAAACTTTCTCAATCTTGCCCCACATCATTGCACCTAAAACCACTATAATAACATAAAATAGTCAATTTAAACATAGTTATGAGTAGCCTCAAAGCATGTGGCCGAAAAATCACCCTAAAACCCAAGAAACTTAGCTAGTTAACATCCAAATCTCTGATAATTCATCCTAAACCAATCCTAACCATTCAAGGACATTTCTAAAGTCTCTGTAACTTAAACAATCATGGCTAAATATACTTTTGCTATACATAGGGTGATGAGAACCAAAATTCACACTTGTAATGGCTTGAAGGAGTTAGTTTGTGTCCAAAATTGTTTTCACTTATTCTTTCACTAAACCAACTACTCAAGGACATTTTCAACTTCAAAATATTATGTATTGTAAGGGGGTAAAAATAGTTTACTTCAATTCCCTTGGCTTAAGGTTTAAATTCCTACCCTTCCTAGTTGTTAGTGTAGGATTCTAACAATATTTTTTATGACAAGATTCAAGATATTGATCCTAACAAGATAAACTAAATTAACTAAACCTATAGGAACCTCAAACTTACACTAACTCTTGGAGGTTTCAAGTCTAGACACAATTCCCTATTTAAGCTAGTTTATGCCATAGCCTAGTTAAATACCTTTCCTAGAGTTTTATCTCATAAAACCCATTTTAGAAGGACTCACATAGGCTAACATAAGCTAGATCTAAACTCTAAATATACCACTATTTGTAAGCTTAGGAACCCTATAATAGTGAGCATAAATACCCATTCAAGAGATAAAAATAAAGGAGTTTGAATCCTTACCTTAACTCCGAGCTCAAGACAACCTCAAACCTTACGTCTTGATGCTCCAAGACCATCAACAAAGAATAGTCCCTATTTCTCCTCCTTGTAGTTTGCAGCCCCTTGGAACTCCAATGAGGGCTCCTTTAGCTAGTTTTGAGGTGAGAATCCAAGTAGGTGAAGAGGTCTTTTGGATCTTTGAGAAAAAGTGAAGGGAACAAGACGAAGAAAGATGAAAAATGGAGGGGGAAGGGAAAGGAAACTGGTGCTGAAAATCAAAGAAGAAGAGAGGAGATCTTTTTATTCTTCTTCTTCTTCTTTTGATTGTTGGTGTGTCTTAAGATGGTGAGTCACTTCCTTTTAAAGAAGTGGCTAAATTTGATTTGAGTTTCATTGGGTGATGTGGCAAATTCTTAGCTATAGATTTTGAGTTATGAAATGATTTACATCACTTTATGTCACTAAGTTGTACTTTGTGACATACCATTAGTATTCTCTTATACTTTAATTCTTAAATTAATTAGTTATATAGGCTTTAAGGGCCTTTGTCAATAACTCTAAACTGTCTTTAAATAGTTTTTACTAAAAATATAATTTATTTAACTTTTAACTATGGAATTATATTATTATTATTATTATTATTATTATTCTATTTAATTTATTAATTGCATTAAGTTAATAAATTTTTCTGCTAGTTCTTTATTTAAATTTTTTTACATCAAAATGATTTAATTTAATTTAAATATATTTTTATCCCTTAATGATCAATACTATATTATTTATTTAATTTATAACATAGAGTTATAAATACAGCAAAATTGAGTATGTTATATTTGTAGTGGCTATTGGTACTCCTATGTGTATATTGCTACTCCCATTTTTCTACAATATCTGTAATTTCTCTAAAATGCCCTTTCTTTCTTTCTTTCTTTTATGTCAAAATAATTAAGAATCAAACATTAAATTTTTTTTATCAATTATGTTTTATTTAAACTTATAATTTTTATTTTAATTATAACGTAATTTATTTTATATTTAATGTTATCATATTTTCTTTTCATATTAATTAATTCATTTAACACAATTATTTGAATTTAAATATTAAATTAGTTTTTACATATTTTTATTACTATAATAATTATGTAAATAATAAAATATTGCGTGTTTAAAAGCTAGTAAATGAATAATGATAGACAAATTAGAACAATATAATATATGACACACATATCCAATGTTTTATTTATGATTATTATTTTTAATTTAAAAATTCTTTTAATGTTTTATTATTTTTGCCTGTGTAATATATTATATTTTATTTTTTAAAGAAATTATCTTTCACTTATTCTTTTTTTTATCATGCTTAGAAAAAAAATTGAGAAAAATATATGATTTTGATAAAAAATAAACACTTCTTGTTTTATGTAAAAAATAAATTTAGCGTTTTTTGTGATAAAAAGAATAAGGGAAGGAATATTTTTTCTTTTTCACGAAGACTAAAGAGTAGATCACAAAGCTAAAAAAAAAAAAAATACCAATAGAACCATATAAGAAGTTTTTTAAAAAAATTAAAATATTTATTTTAATAAAATACTTGATATGTACTTTATATGTATGATGATATATTTGTTTTTCTTTATTGTTATTCACTTTTATTCATTATTGCTTTTAGAATGCTCACTATTATATGTTATCTAGAAAATTGTTATATTAAAAGAATTAAAAAAAATACAACTTAAATAGTCAAATGTAAATATTATATTAAATATGCTTACTTGACATAAAAATTTAAAATATAATAATATTAAACATTTGATATTAGATTATCATTTTTGTCACGACCTTACTCAGGACGTGACCGGCACATAGGGGACACGTCCCCTAGCAAGCCTACACTAGACCTTTTCAAAAAAAAAAAAAAATTGGGCAGAGTCTCCCTTATATTTAGGACTATTTCCAAATATGGATCCTCCACCTGCACAACAATCCAAACACACAAAATCATTGGGGATCCAGGCATTCTCCGAATATACCCTACAGCACACAATATAGGAGTTTAAAACATAATCATATTTATGAAAATATATATACATGTATATTCTTGAAGCTTAATTCATAAACATTAAAACTCAAGTTGGTCATAACTAAATTAACATGCTATTACTGCAAATTATAAATGATACAGAAAGGATCTTGCCTGCAGCTATTGGAGCATTACTAAAGGTTCTACCCATTTTACTCAAATAAAAAAAAAGCATTTGAAACCCCATACGAACAAGTGTATGGGAATCCAACACTTCTAACTAACCGCAGAAATCCGAGGGCGAGTTGACACCTGTCTAAAAACATGGAAAGGAAGAAAGAGTGAGTCAAACAGACTCAGTGAGGCATAATATATCTATCTTTAAAATCTCTTTATGGCTCATTAGAGCACCTTTCAGTTCAACTGAATATAAATCTCATTATATCAACTCATATGTATCCTTGCTCATGACTTCAAACATATGATAACTTCAAGGAATTTCCTTAAATTTCAATTTCAACTTCACCTAGAATACAGTTTCAACTAGTAAATAAGAATCTTAAACATAAATGCATAATATAGAAATACTTTCTCAAAACATAGAAAATAAATACTTGTTCAACTTCATGAAAAACTTAGGGGAGGATTCTATTTCAAAAAATAACTGCCTAACTGGGCTTGCCAAGTAGTAACTGATCTCACGCCTATGCATGACTATATCTACCGGACATGTTAGCCGACATGCCGGGCTAACAATCACCCTGCTAGCTGGGTTATACGAGGTGCACCAAGGCTAATGCTGCTATCATTAGCAAATAGTTCTGTTACAGTTTCCCCCCTTAGAAAGGCACTCACACTTGCTGTGTCTTTACCATGCCTCATATGAGTCCTTGAAAACACATTTCCTTCTAACTCCTCGACAATAACACTTTTCTTTATTTCAAATCATATAGTTTCTTGCTTATAACTTTAAAAGGATAATAAGATTCAAGAATCTTCCGTATTTGTAGTAAACATAGTTATCAAAATTCACCAAATATACAAAATAACTGTACTATCAAATATAGTTTCAAAGTATAGTACTTTCAAATTAAAGCATTTAGAGCTCTTTCTCAATTATCGAAATGTAACTGTTCTTTCTATCCAATAACTCAGAATATTGACCTTAAGAACATAAAAATTTCTAATAACTTGAAACTTCATATTATTTAGATACTATAAATTAGCTTCTATAAGAGCTTGTCCCACACTTCTATACTTAAACATATATATATATATATATATATACACACACACACACACATAACTATCATGATTATGTCAAGAGTCTTATAAATACGGAGTAAAACATATTAATTCAATTCTTTCATAAGCTTCACTAAATTACATTTTTAGCATGCAGCTAGGAAATTAAGAATAAGAACAAGCTATATATATACTAGCACTCACATATCAAGTTTGGAAAGAAAGGAGCCCAACTCTACAAAGTCTTAGAGCCACCAAGAGATTCTGGAGAGTATCTAACATCATAAAGAACATAATTCAAGCACTAATTAGTTTCTAAAGCTAAGGATTAATTTAAATTACCTCCTAAGGTACAAAATCCCCAATTCAGAACCGTAGGTTCCCAAACCTCAACCTTAAACTTAATCCTCCAAGAAAAACCTTCCCTTCCCATGAAATAGAAGAAGATTTGAGCTTGGAAAGTTACCTTGGGTTGCAAAAGAAGGAAGAAACTTGATGGAAGACTTGGGTCTTCTCCCACCTTAGTTTCTCTCTCTAAAAGAGATGAGAGAGAAAGAGCTTCAAGGAAGAAGAAGATTGATGATGATTATGATGAAAAAGAGGGATTTGTGGAGGATTTGAATAGAAAATGTTGAAAGACTCATGGCATCCATGAGGAGAGAAAGAGAGAAGAGATAGAAAGAAGAGACAGAGGAGTTGAGGAAGAATGAAGAAGAAGGGACAAGATCCTTCTTTTAAATTTCGTCCAGCGGGCGCCTGGACGCCGCGACCTGGCCGCCTGGGCACCCTCTCACCTGAAAGTGCATTGTTCAGCAGCGCAGCCAGCGCCTGGGCGCTAGCCTTGAGCGCCTAGGCGGCCAGCACCCTTTTTTCTTTTTCTTCTCTTCTCAACTCTTCTCAAACATCATCATATACTTGTTACATTTCTTAATTTTAAGTTAATGTCCTCATTTATTTTATTCTCCATTAACTTTAAAACATAAATGTAAATAAGAGAATATCCCTCATTTGAATCTAATAAAAATATTGGAAAAATCAAACTCCATAAGAATCAAAATCAAACTTTTGGATTTTAGTACAAACTTCTAAAAACTCGCATTTTCTTAAACTTCGAGCTTGAAAATGCAATGGTTAATAACCTCCAAAAATTCGTTAAAAATTGCCCTTCAATTCTTTGATATCTAAGGAACAATTACCGGGACTTTTGATCCCATAAAAATGTCTCAATGATATAGCCCTCCAAGTAGGCCTAGGGTCCAGACTTGGGACTTCGTGGGGTCCGATATAGTAGCACATCACGATTTATATATTCGTATACTTGGTTATTACAATTTTAATCAATAAATACTTTTTAGATATTATTAAAAATCATCTTTCGCTTATTCTTTTTTATCATAAAACATGCTTTATATTTTTTCACAAGAATAAGAAGTTTTTATTTGATTAACAATCACATATTTTCTAATTTTTATTTAAAATTATAAATAAGGGAAAAAAATAGTAGAAAGTTAAGAGAAGCTTTTTCAAAGTTACAAATATTAATTTCAAATAAAGGAATGGATATATGTGTCGTATTTTACAGTATATTAATTCATTTTAACTGTTGTTACTTTTACTCACTATTTTTTAATATTTATTATTATATTATTTAGATATTTATTATATTAAGAAAATTTGAGAAAAACTAATTTAATATTTAAATCCAAAAATTATGTTAAATAATTAAACGGCATATAAAAATAAAAAATTGATGATACCAAAAAAAGATTATTTTGAATTAAATTAAAAATAATAGATTTAAATTAACTTATAAATTATAATAAATATTTAATGTTAAGTTCTTATTTTAATTAACAAACAAAAAAGAAGGGTATTTTAGAGAAACTAAATAAATAGTATAAGTGAGAGTGATAATAGATATTTAAGAGAGGCAATGGCCACATTTAAGTAAAGTTGACAAATACCTAAATTCAACCCCATTTCTCAATTCAACTTGCCCTTGATCCATACGACCTTTGGATTGAATCCAAATTAATAATGTTTGATAAAAACCAACACATATTCAGGACAAAAATTAATAACAATAAACCACATAGATAATCCAGAACAAAGTTTTTAATATGAGGGTGTTTTGCAAATCAAATATCTAGGTACAATACGACGGGGTTTTGGATGAACTTTATTTGGTAACTAACTAAATATTTAAAAATTAGTTTTGGCTTAAAACTAATTACAAAGAAAATTAATTTTAAATTAATTTTATCTTATCTAAAATTTCTCTCTTTCTATCTTATCTTATTTTCTTCCCATTTCCCCTAGCTCCATTGAGAGAATTAGGTATCATCTATTTAAATATGGGGTTTAATTTTGATTACTGGATTTGGATTGAGTATGGGGAAGTGGTTGAAACAATTAATCGATCTAATAAGGGTTATGTTGGGTTGATTTCAATGGTATTGACATAGATGGTCTAGATATTGGTAATATGTATTTGGAAAATAACTTTTCTTTTTCATTGGATTGAACATTTGAACATTTTTTTATTTTTTTATTTTAATTTGACTCCTTTTATTATTATTATTATTATTATAATTATATAAAAATTTTAATTAATATTTCATTTGCAATTTCTAATGAATTAAAAATATAAACAAATAAACTAACTAAGAATTAATTGTAATTGAGAATCTTTTGTTGTCACTTAAGTGGTTCTACCCGACTCGAGCAGAATTACTTCTAGTAGGAAAATACTAGTGGTTTTGACTAAAAAAATTAGTTATTTTAGAAAAAAAATTAAATTCTAACTTATCAGTAGATAGTCTGTGGGTAATTTGATTAAATAGAACTAAAATATCAATTTTTTTCTATGGACCACCAATATTTGAAAGTTTATTGGATTCTAACTACTCTAATTCAATCTGGTCAGCTTATTATAGGGGTACAGCTTTCCCACCATATTTTTTCCACTTACAAGATTCAAACCCGAAATCTTTCTTAAAGGAAATAAGTGCTAAACCACTTGAGTCAACTTAGCATTGGTATTGAAATATCAAATATAAATTAAAAATGACCAATGGGTGATCTGCTAGTAAATTTATCAAATAAAATTAAAATATTACTTATAATTAAAAATTATCGATAGATATCTTGTCAATATAAATAAAATATCAGTGTGAGCTTATTATTAAAATGAGGAGAATGGAGACGAATATGTTAAATAATTACCGATGAATACAAAATTAAATACAGTTGGAAATTCTGTTAATAAGTTACCAATGGTTGAAATTTTTTGTCGGTAATTTTTACCGACATGCGAAAAATTGACATCCATAATTTGTCAGTAATTCTGTTGGTCAAAAAATTACTGTTGGGATTTTTAATATTTCCTGTATGTAATGTCGTTGATTTTTTGTGTGTTTCTTGTAGTGAACCTTCCAACATCCTGAACTCAGCTATGATTTTCTTTTTCTATTGAGACAATATATAGGCTTGAGAATTTCTCCATTACCTTCTTTAGAAATGTTAAATTCTCTTCAAATATTCTTCTAATAATGTTTCTAATTACTAAATAAGTAAAGTATTGAATACTTTTTATATTCACAAGATATTAAATGCATTTTTTTAACACATTCCTTGTTAAGTATTAGGAGAATTAACCAATATGGGGTTAGTCAAGGTGGTAGGTGCCTTGGTCCCTTAATCAAAAGTCTCGAGTTCGAGTCATAGGAATGGAAAAAATCTTCGTTAGGAGACTTTTACCCCTTTCAGAAACCTCCATCGAGTCGGGCTGGATTAGTCGGGTTCCTAATAATAGAACCTGGATACCAATGGTTCCATCGAGACTAAAAAAGTATTAAGAGAATTATTAGAGGGTGTTTTGAGAGGATATAACAAAACTTGTTTTTTTGTTGGTCGAATAACAAAACTCTCAAGCACCTAACAAAACTCAACCACCTATCACCAAGCCATACATTTTCCCAAAATAAAGCATGAGAGAATTAATGAGGCCCAATTTGCAATTCATGAGGCCCAAGTTGGTCGACGTGGTCTGCTTGTGCCCCAGTTTGTTCATGTGCTGCATGGGAACATTCTGCTGATATGCTACACTGCCCTTTGCTATCTTCCAAGTCCTTGTACGAACTTGATAATAATCACGGACCATGACTACAACGCACGAAAGGCTTCTGAGTAAATTTTCTAGGCAATAAAAGAAGCCCATAAACTGAGGATTGAGAGTTACTCAGAGCGCTCTGTATTTGTCACAAATTATATTCGCAGCATCTAAATTTAATAAGGACTAATCAATAATAATGAAGATTGTAAGGTTAAAAAATAAATATCAATAAATAAATGTTATATTTTGTGGTAAGCGATTTAAACTTGATATTATAGGATTTTTGAGTGGTAGTTCGATACTCTAATTTGTGACTTGATTATGTTAAAAGCATCCACATTAACCATATTACAGATATGGATTGAGACTTCTTCAATCCATCTGTAACTTTATTTCCATTTCTTCTCTCATGATAAAGAGAGAGAGAGAGAGAGAGAGAGAGAGAGAAACAAATAAGACTGAAAATGAGAAGACCAAGCAACACTTCCCAATAGTTGCTGGCCTGCTGTATATTATAACATAGAGCTAATTACTTCATCGAATACAGTCCCCTTTCAATTGATATATCCTCTCATTTATTTTTTGTTTTCAAATTTGTAAATAATAAACGTTTCAAATTCATCCTTTAGGTAATAAATATTCCAAATTGCTCCTTTAATTTTTGAAAATCGAACACTTCTATCCTATTCACAAACACCATTTGCTGTATTAAAGGGTAAATTTGATAATAAAACTTGCCCCATAAAATGCCATTTATATTATTTTCGTCAACTCAAATGCACTATGAGATTATTTTGTCAATATAACTAATGACATATATAAAGAGGATAATCATATTCATTTTTTAAGAATTAGAAGGCAAATTTAAAACATTTATTAGTTAAACAAAAAATTTTAAAATAAAAAATAAGTTAGAAGATGAATCAATTAGTTTTACTCCCCTTTTTTTTTAATGTGCATGATTATTGTTATAGATTAGGCCTGTGACTCCAAGATAGCAAAGGCCCAAAGGCCCTAAGATGAGCCCAACTGAGAAACCGGCTCAACATCCTAATAAACCATTCCCCAAGAAATAGTTCTAGAAGGAATTTGGATATTCTAAAAGCGGTTACTTAACCTCTTCCAACTTGGAGATAGGTAATTACCTAATCTACTATAATATTGAGATGAGAGCTCAAGTAGGTCACCTAATCCTACACCTTCTAATACCTCATGACTTTTGCTAGTTTAAGTATTGGAGTCCTTGTAGGTACACTTTTACCATCGGAGCAAAGGAGATTGATCAAGGCTTGTGTTCCCAAACTCTACTTCATTAGTCAAGTATTTCTATCATATAACTTGAATCCCATCTTATTACTTCCAAATAATTATATAGTGTGAAAAAGATACCTACATATACTTTTACAAATTTTATAAAGACTTCACTCACTTAAGGTATTTAATTTATTTTTTTCTTCACATAACTTTATCATGAATAGAAAAAACATGACAACTTTTATTCTTATCTCTAAATATAAAGTCCTTTGCTTCTTTAATTCAATATATGTTTAGCTTTATTTTCCTGTCTTTAGATGGAACATAAAAGAAATAAACGAGTAACGATATATCCTTCTAAAATATTCTTTTAATCATTCTTTTAATTTTTAAATAAGAAAAATATTGGATGCTTTATAAATATATTTAATATCCTGAGAGCACAAAAAACATCAATATTTTTTTTATTTAAAAATTAGAAAGATGATTAAAAGGATATTTAGGAAAATACTTCAAACGAAAACATACTTTCAATTTCTGCCTCTTTATGGTAATCAGAGCTGCATTCGGTTCAATGCACTTTTTGTGGGCTAAGATATCATCGGTGATTGGTGATGTTGGTCTCTAGCCACACACCTTGATCATGCTTGCACCTCCCCAAATCATGTTTACACTCAATGAGTAAGACAAGATCATTTAATCTTGCATGTAGTTATCTCCTCGATCGGTTGTATATACCGTAGTCACCATGCTTGACGTTTTGTGAAAATCTCCAATGACATATGGGAGATTCTTAGCAGCACCATGTATGCTGACAATTAAGTCTAAGCAGCCGCATTCTCTCGTCGAGAAAAGCTCCTTTGACTCACGGAAGACTCTCTCTTTGTCACGAAGTACCTAAAACATATATCAAAACATATACGATGAGATCTTTATTCTCAAGCCTTGATGGCATTGAATTGGCCATTCACAATACTCTAAAAGTTGAGGGAATTTAGAACACAGAGAAATTTAAATGGGTCAATTATTTTTTATTTTTTAACTTTTTTGTTTTGATAAAGTAATTACAATACTTCCTTTCCAAAATATTTTGTTTAGATCTCTTTGGGTGGATTGGTGACAAGCGGCGAGCGATATATGGTGGGTGGCAGACACAAGCAACGGGCAACAGACGGCCGACAGTAGACAATAGACAGTGAACGGAAAAATAAGATTGGAAAAATGGGTCACGAATTTATTGTTTTCAACTGAACACAAGAAAAGCATGTTAGAACAATAAATTATGAAAGGAAAGAAAAGGAATTACAAACAAGATTCAATTAACATCTTTAAATGCTGACTGACTGTTAACCATGGTTAGATAGAAGATTTTGTTGCTATTAAGTTGATCCAAATGAGGTGGGATGTAATATTTTGAGATGTTTGGAGCAGTGTTGTATAGGCATACCGCATCTAATCTAATCGAAGGAATATAATATAATAGGGGTTTTTTAACCAGAGTGCAAAGAACATTGGTTAAAGGACTGAAAATGAAAATTTTTTTATTAAAAAGTTAAGCTTTTTAAGTTTTTAATGTATTCAATATATTAAAAAATTTAAAAACCTTCAACTTGAAGTTCTATGACCAGTGTCCTAGGAGGACTTGTTAACAAAATCCAATATAATATTTATATGTAAAAGGAAAACTCTGATTTGACTCTGATATGTAGAAGTTGACTTTGCTATTTCAAAAGTAAGAAAATTTTGACACTTCCAATAGATTTAATGTATTAAAAACTTAGAAATTTTTCCTTTAAAATAAAAACTTTAATTCCTTTTATGGTTCCTTAATTGGTGCTTTTAGATAAACTCTTTAAAAAATAATTTTTGATATTTGTATCTCTTTAAATCGATCTTGCTTGTCTTGATTTAGAAAAGAACTTCTTGAAAATTTAAAAAGTCATTATTGCACATCATTTTTCATTTGGATTTCCAATTAATTACTTTTTTCAATTTTTTTTTTGCCACAAGCCACTTACTCAATTTAAATTCAACTTGAAAATTTATCAAACAAAAGATTGATATACAAAATAATAATAAGAATAAAAAATTTTAAATTGAGTGGCACTGAATTTTTTTTTTTGTGTTTGAACTTTAGGATTTTTTTTTCTCTTCCTCATTTTCCTAATCATTATTCATTTGATGATTGTTATTCATTGTTAAAAAATACTCCTTATATTTCAATTTACCTGTCGATTTGAACAATTTAGTATATTCTTAAATCAATATATCTAGATATAATTATATCTAGATACATTGATTTAAGAATATATCAAATTATTTAAATTGACAGATAACTTAAAATGAAGGGAGTAACTAAAAAAATAACTATTAATCACTACTAGATGTTAATTTATTCTCATTTGTTTCTTTCTCGATCTAGTTGTCCCTTGATTACTTTTTTTAATCTGATTTTGTTTATTTAGATATTGATTTTGATAAGGAGTGGCTATTGCCATACTTTTTTTTGTCTATTGTCACTCATTATTTAATGTATTTTAATTCAATTATCCTAAAGTACCCTTCATATATTCTTTTTAGAACTAAACTAATATTCTATTGTTATCTCTAGTTTTATTTATACTTAATATTATTAATTTTTTTCTTCAATTTTTTTTTTGCTTTTGTAATATTTTATTTTATGAAAATCTTTCATTTTTGACTTTTTTTCATGAAACATATTAAAGTTATATTTTCAGATAAAGACAAAAAAATATAATTATGTAACAAATTGATTATCTTAATCTTAAATATAATTTTTAAGTTGAATTAAGTTTTTTATTTCACGTAACTTTCTTTAAGTATAATAGTATTTTTATTCTTTATTCTTTTAGTATGCTACAAATATGATATGAAATAAAATTTAGTTAAGAAAATTAATATTACACATAATAAGTTTTGAATTGAATACTAATATTCACTATCAATGTAAAAAACAAAAAAGGTACTATCATCCAATAATTATTTTATTTAATGAATTTAATATCTCATACATTGTTGAAACACTTTAAATATTGTGAAAATATATTATCAATTGTTAGTATAAAATTTTTATCCTAACGGTATATATAATTATCAAATAAATAACTAATTTAATGTATTAAGTTACCTTAAAACGTGAAAAACAAAAACTTATAATAAAATCGATTGATCAACAAAACAAATGCTAGTATAATATAATCATTTAATACTAGATTAAATTATAATCACAAGATGAAAAATCTTGGGTATGTATGTTTAGTGTGGATCTACATAGAGGGAGTTAGAGGCACATGCCCCCACTAAATTTTGAGATTTTTTTAATAGTATATATATATATATATATATATATATATATATATATTTATTTTATTAACTTTGACCAATACACTAAGACAAAAATTATATAAAACTTTTTGTTATATTTATATATATCTTTGACCCCAACGCATTTCTTAAAATTTCTGGATCTGTTATTGTGTATGTTGAATACTGTAACATCCATTAATAGTAAAGCTAATGCCACAACTTTACATAGAAAGTTTAAAGTTGGACATTAATATATATACATATAATATAGAGTTCAGGAGCAGGAGTAAAGTTCTGCTCGTCATAAGTTAAACATTTTTAGACTAAATTAAGAAATTCCAATTTATTTAAGTACAATTCCGGTACTTCCCTATAGCAGTTGGAGGAGTCTGCCTTCTAGTAGGGTGTTACACTGTTATTTGACTAATCTAAAATCACCAGAAATAGAATGAAAATTGAAAATTCTTAGTAAATAAGGAAGAGTTCTAAAGTACTTGAGCTATAATAGTTCCAACTATGTTTTAGCACAGAAATTCACACAGCTACTATATTATAACCTCATCACATTACTTACGGGCAAATCATACTTCATAACATTATGAGTAGTGAAGAAATATATACTATGCAATACATAATACGACAAGTATTAATATATAAATAATTTAATCGTTCAGGTCCACATATAATGAATTTTACTTATTTTAAGTGTTAGATATAATGTTTTACTCTTAATATTGGTCATCTAAAGAAATTATTATAAGAATTGACAACTCAAAATAATATATCATTATATAAACAATATCTTAGTAGTAGTAGTAGTAGTAGTAGTAGTAGTAGTAGTAGTAGTAGTAGTAATAATAATAATCATAAGAAATAGTATAAGAGAATATCAAATAAATTAACTTGAAAAGATGAATAAAATAAACTGTAATAGTAATGAGTAATAAATAAATTGGAACGATAGATAGAATATATTGCAATGATAAATAATAAGGAGCAACAACATAAAGAGATCTTAAATAAAATAACTTAGGATAATGAATAAATTAAATTGCAATAATAATGCTAAGCAATAATATAAAGGAGCATTAAATGAAATAATTTGGAAGAGTAAACAAAATAAATTGCAATAATAAATAATAATGATCAATAATACAATGGAACATTAAATAAATTGGTCTGATAAATATTAAAGAGTAACTTTAATATGAAGGAATAGTAAATAAAATACTTGCAATAATTAATTATAGCCATGATTTTGTTTTGCAAATAATTTTATTATCTACCTTAAAATAGTGTGTGCGTGGCAAGCTCTTTCACGTTACTCCATGTCCTCTCTCTTTTATTTACCCTTTTCTTTCTTCTTTTTATTCTACTCTCTATGACTACTCCTTTTCTCTTTGTTTTTCTTTCTTAACTATGAGACCTCTCTCTTTGTCTTTCTCTATTTTCACATTCCCATTTTTCTATCTTTGCTCACGGTGAGAAGTGAAACCCTGATTTTGTCCTATTTATAGACTCTCGAATACTGCATTTTACGTCACTGATTACGTTTTTTTTTTTTACTATTAATAGTCTCTGTTACAACTACTATTTTCAGCACCTGAATTTAAGGCATAACATTTTTTTCACAAGAGCTTGACTTTCAAGCCATTTATAGTTCCTTGCACTACAAAAAATAAGGTTTTGTTGATGACTAAAGTCGTCACTAAAACATTTCAATATCATCACAAAAACATTTAGTGACGACTTTTTTGTATTTTCTATGATGACTAAAAGTCGTCCTGTATGCACCGTAGCTAAAAGGTTAATAGTGATGGCTTTAAATAGTCGTCACTAAAAGTAAGACCCTCTATGATCAGAGCTTGCACTAGCTATGCCTTAGCCTAGAGGAACTCACATCAAGACTGAAACTCGCGTCAAGCTGGAAATCACGTCAAGGCTGAAACTCACTTCAAGACTGGAACTCACATCAAGCCTAGTGTAACATCCCGAAGAACAGTGCGTCTAATTAACACTTTTAATCGATTTATTTGAATATATTCAATGTGTAAAAATAATTAGAAGTGAATTATGGAGATTAAGGTTAGGAGAATTTGAATTAATCATGTAAAAAAATATAAGAAGATTTCTAGTAATATTTCATTAGTTTGAAGGAAATCAGTAAAATTTCGGTATTGTATACCACAAGAACCAAATTAGTAGAAATTTTCACTGTAAAGACCTAAGTTGGGTGGTTAAAATTCAGCCATCTCCATCTCTCAATTTGGCACCTTGGACAGCCACTAATATATGGGAGTCTTGGCCAAATTCTCACCACCCAAAGCCTCCACCAATCACATGCTTCACAACTTCATCCTTTGTGTTATAAACTTAGCAAATTCCTCCTCACTCCCTTATTTTTCATCCTCCCCATTCAGCTGGCCACCTTTCTTTCTCTCTTCTCCTATTTCACTCCATCTTCCTTCTATCTCCAAGCTCCGCCCACTTCCTCCACCAAAAACTCAAATTTAGCTAGTTTCTACATCAATTTGAGGTAGGATTCAATACTTTTCATGGTTTTTTTGATTTTGTGGCTAATGAGGGTTTCAGTTTCACTCTCTTTTTTGATGATATATTGTGTTTATGTGATATTTTATGGCTAGATTAACATGAAATGATTAGGTTAGGATTGATATTTGAATTAAAAGCATGAGAGAAGTTAATTAGAATATGATTTAGTTGAAGAACCCAAAGGCTATTCGTACTGCAAAGTATACGGCTTCACCTACAAATATCAGAATTTAATGAAATTAATTTTATATGAAACTAGATATTTAGAACCTTTCAACCATATAAATTATAAGGCTATTGGACTGTATTGAGTGAAATATGAATTTTTGAAGTTAACCTTAGATTTCTACCTCTAGTTCTAGCCAAATTGGGTTGTATAGGGCATAAATTGCCCTATACAACTTCAAATAGAATGCATCAAATTTTTTTAGAAAACTAACACATAGGGTAACATGCCATAAAAATTTTAGAACTTTCATTTCTTACTTTCCCCATTAATTCACCAAAGCTACCCTATGTCCTGATTGGGCTGAAATTGGGTAGACCAATTCAACCAACTTTGAAAACTTATAACTTGAGCTCTGCCCACTCAAATGAAATGAAACTTGTTGGAATTAAAGCTGGTTTTGTTAACTTTAAAATGATGCAAGTTTCAAATAAATCAAATAAGATTTCTAATTTTTGGAAAATTTTTCCATCTTAGACCCCAATTCTGTCCAACACAAGGCAGACCTAAGTTAATCTTTAATAACTAGAGTTATACTCATCAAAACTTAGTGAGACTAAAGAGGAATATAAGTAGACTCATAATGCTACAGATTTAAATAAATTAATTAGTAATTGTGGCATAAATTATAAAGCAGGGCAGGATTGAGTAATTTAAGCAGAATTGCCAAATTGAGTGTTTACACAACTTAATGTATGTATAAGCTTCATTTAAAGTTGAATGTTGCAATTCCATATTGATGTCGAAAAGTTAATATGTTATATTAGTTTTGCTTCTCTGGCTGATTGTCTGAATTAAAGAACATTATTTATGGGGAAATAGATCTGATTCGTTATGTTATCGAATTTCCAGCAGGAATTAGTAAAAGTTATGGGTATTTGTATGTCACGTACATAACCAGCATGCAAACATGATATGAATTGTAAGTATATACATATGTGTCATGTCTATGAAAGCCATGCATGCATGATCATATATGGAAAGGAAAAGATAATAAGAACTTGCAAAGAGACGTACCAAGCCTCCACTTCGCAGTGGGCCAGGGCAGTACTGTCTAAGAATTGGGCAAACCCTCGACAAGATTTAAGGGAAATAGACCGGTGTAATGGTCTGGGAAAGTAAACCCGTCAGTCATATATAGGTGTGAGTTCGGAACTGAAAAGCAGGCTATTATCAAGGGGTGAGAGAGGCCGCTCACCTACAAGGGACCAAGTACAGAGAAACAAAATGCAAGTAAAGTAAAGATAAGTAAAGAATGCACCTTAAGGACGGCAATACGTAATACCTAGTTGTTCCAAGAAAAGTAAGTAAAGAAAGCTAAAGAAAGACAAGTGTACTTGCATCAAGAAGTCATTTGCATTCATTCATGCATGTTATTCAATTGTTTCTTATTTTATTATGAATTAATTCATTTTATTTAATTGTCCTTCATATTATTATGTTAATGTTTGGATTCTTTCTCTGTTTAACAAATATGTGGATAAAATGAACTCTATTTCGGATAATATATTTTCAAATTATAAAACTGGAAATGTTATATAACATGTTCACCTTTTCATAATAAACCGAAGCAGGTAGAGATAATAACAATGACACGGTATATGGTAGTCTAAGAAATCTTACTCAGAATTTATAATTCCTACTACTATATATATTTCCGTGTAATCTCCAGATATCTTAGGAGAGCTAGAAGATGATCATACATGGGCAGAGTTAGGAAGATCGAAGACGGCTAAAAAGCGCTATCATACAAGGTCTGTTTAAGTAACAGTAACAACTCCCAGCTATGGTATTATAACTTAAGCATGGTACTGTATTTTGGAGGGTGTTACACCTAGCTTTAGCTTCCCCATCTTCTGTCACGTGATGAAATTGAGAGCTGTAGATTAGTTCCTCATCTTCTCGTTCTCTCTCTTCCTTCGAAGTTCTACCATTGTTATAATAAATAGAGTAATATATTTTGAAGTTGTTGTTACTAGTTATGTTCTTACTTTAAAATTTAATGTCTATATTTTAATCATTTGATCAATTAGCACATCAACTAAAATATTTTAATCAACTAGATTAACCAGGTTATTCTATATAAAATATTTTATGAAAAAAAGATGTTACAAATATACAATTTATTTGTTCACTTTTTTATTATTTTTTATCTAATATACTTACTACTATATTCTATAACTAATTATTACATTATAAAAATTTTAAAAAGTAATTTAATATTTATATCTAAATAATTATATTAAATAAATTAATTATAAATACTTATAATATTTAGTAGTCATACAAAAATAAAAATATAATCAATATTAAAAATTTTTAAATTAAATTATTTATTATTTAATAAAATTATACAGAATTATTATGAAATTTTTTGCAAAATAACGAATACAGAAACGCAAATCATGATATATTAAAAGAAGATTTATTTAAAAATATTCATAATGATGAGTTTGAACAATGTTGAATTAATAATATATTATTAGTTTAATTATAAAAGAGAAAGAAGGGTTTTTTGGTACAATTAAACAAAAACTCATTAAATAAGGAGTAACAATAGATGAAAAGGTGTGACAATAGTCACTCCCAATAATTATAGCATGTGTGAGTTGGAAGTTTTATGGTAATAACATGTTCTTTGCTAATATTTTGGTTCTTGGCACATGATACTTTGAAATATTTTAATTTTTAATATATTTTATTGAAAAAACAAAAATAAAAAAATATTTATTCATTTACTTTTTCTTGATAGAGCCAAACATGCTCTAGTCGAAGATGTAAGACAAAAAGATGGCTATAGAAGTTTGATTGAACTTGCTATTCTGTATAGACAGGGCAAATTATGTTAACATGGATAGTAAACTTGATTAAAAAATAATTGTTTATAGGAAATATAATTTGTATCTAACATATTTTTCTAAAGAATTTAATTTAAATACACTGACAGTATAAAATAATTTTACATTGTCAACCAATACAAATGGTGGAAAGTGCCAACTCATTAAAATAACCACCCATTATAATGAGGGACCCACCATAAATTCTCACTTTCCCCTATTTTTATTGGTTGACAGTGTAAAACTATTTTACACTGTCAGTGCATACCAACTAATTCTTTTCTAAAATATTTATTTTATTATATTTAAGCGTTATTTCATAAAGTTTAGAATTTATATATCTATGAATATATTTATTTAGGAATATATTGATAAAGACTTTTTTATTTGATCAATTTATATATAAATTTTTAAAATTAGTTATTTTTAATCAATATTCAATTTTATAAATTAAGAGTTTAACGGTTTAACAAGATTACATGTAAAAATAATTTATTGTTGATGACATGATAATGTGGAAATTAATAATATATGTTACTATTTTATAATTAAATTTTTGAATTTATGTATGTGACAGATAATTTACATGAATAAAGTATTGATATCTACATGCACAAAGTAATAATTCTAATGAAAAATTTAATGAAATCAATCTAGAGTAATTATTATCATATTAAATATTTTTACATAATTATTTCTATAAAGATATATCTTTTGCTTTGTAATATTTAATTTTTTTTTCATGTTGCATTTTATGAGATTATAAACTTTGCCCATAATATAATTAAACTAAACTGTCTGAGGGACGTATACGAACAAAGAGAAGGATTATTTTTGGGAGTTGTTAAATCCCAACCTGAAAGTTAGAAGTATATATTTCAATAAAGTCAATTTCAACTATAGATCTATGTTTTTTTTTTTTTGTTCTGCATTTTTTTCACTTTGAGATTTGTGCTTTATTCAACAAGAATTTCTCTCTTCTTTTGTAATAACACTGCTTGAAATTTCTAATTTAGAGCTAGAGAAAATCCATTCCTAACTTGTAAAATTTCCATCGTTGAACGAGTTAGAGTTGAATTTCGAGATGTTCAAATTCTGTCCCTAAACCTTGAAAAATACTAGCTAATTAACTATCAATATTTAATTCATTACAATCTTATTTTTTTATTATAAGATTTTCAAATTAAAAAATTTCATAACATATTATATTGATTCAGTTTAGATTTTGAATCATAATATATATATATGATAGTACTTTATTTTAATATTTTTATATAAAAAATTATAATTTTATTTTAATTAATTTTTTCTATTTATTTTATTTTAAATATTATTTTATTCTCAATTAATTTTAGTTGATTTTTTTAGTACCCTCAACTTTTTTAAGAGTACTTGTATCCTGTAAAAATTAGTGGCTAATATTAAACCATATATGCTTTTTTTTGCTTCAAAACAAATTAAAGTATTAAAAATATATTTTAAAGTAGTGAGCTTATAGTTTAATAATAGCTACCCATTAATAAAAGGTATTAATATTCTTAAAACTATCATGGCTATCAAAGAAATTTCTTTAATATAATAAAATTTGGATTAATTTAAAATTTATATTATAATAATAAACCGCACAGCATGCTGGGTCAGCATATTATTACTTATTAGAATGTAATTATTTTTCTAACAACTTGTTCAGTCTTTTTTAAATGTTCAACTTCTTTGTCTACATTTTACTCGGTGGTCAACCATAACAGTAAACGGAATAAGCTTAGGATTTTTTACCGAATTAAAATAAAAAAAATTTATTTATGAAAATACTATTTTTTAATTAAATTTAAAAAAATTCAAGGAGAATTGGATATTAAAAAAATCGACTTAACTAAATCAAATTCTAAAAGCACGTAAATCAATCTAGGTAGGTTATGTACAACATAACTCCTAATTAAACCGATTTATATTGCTTTTAAAAGTCGGCAAGCAATGCCCAATAAATTTCAAGTTTTATAATTTTTTATTAAATTATCATTTTTTAAAATTAACTTTTTATTTTATTTAAGTAAAAAAATCAATAAGCTTATATATATATAAGAAATTTTGCTTAAAGCAATCAGTTTAGATAGATAACGTTGGTTGTCTTGTCGTGCGTTGTGTCTTTTCAATTAATGGAACTTTGCGCAGTTTGCGTCTGTAACAGTGTTTGGATATTTTCCATTAATGGACCGATCGTAAAAAGCAGGAAGCGATTGAAAAGAAAAGGGCAAGAAAAGGAACAAAATTTCTTTACTCCTTGTCCGGAAGATTGATAAGGGACGGAACAGAAATTTATTAATTAAATTTGGGAATTATATTATAAAAGAACGAAACAAAATATTTATAATTATTAATTTTTTTAAACAGTTTTCTTTTAAAATTTTATGTTGTTTTTGCATATTTATGAAAAGTAAATATTCAACTAATAAGTAAAAATATTTAATTATGCACCATCTTCTTAAATATAATATTATAATTAATTCATAATATCATATCAAGAGTTGTTACTAATAAATTAGCAGATTTTATTTAATTATTTATTATATTTTTGAAAAAATAGTATAATATCTATTATTGTAGTGTTGAGCAAATACATAAACAAGAGAATAGGGAAAATATAAATTTCTTTATATACACAAATATTTACATCTTAATTGCAATTATCATGTTACATAGCCAGGTTACTAACTTTGCATAACAGCCTTTCAAATTACATAAAAGAGTTCTACTAAGAGTTTCAACTAGCGTAACAACCATTAGAGCTAAAATATGTATATATTTGATAGCAACCTTTAGTAGCCAATCTAATCTCAGTCAAATTCTTGCAGAATAGTCACCATCAAGATCTTCTGAGTTATTTGGAGATGACACAGGAGCACTCTGGAGTGATAATTTTACATTCTCAGTAGACATCCTAAGCTATTAGACGATGAATGTCATCTTCATCATTTTAGTTGCTTCGATTTATTACGAAAAGTGTGATATCATACATAGGGATAAATGTTCATTTACTAAGTTTAGAAAACATACCCTTTCGAAGCAAATTTTAACTCATAAACTTAGTATAAGCACGACAACAATCACACAATTGATAATGATGCTTGACCCTGACAGATTGTGCTATTAAATGAAAGCAAATAAGCTATATACTCGTGAATACATGATTGAATACATTTTCTTATTTACTTTCTTACTTAGCACGTGCTTTTAGTCTTTATTGCTCTTGGATAAACTGTTCTAGTATATGAGTTCATTCCGTAATCGTCATCACCCAGTATAATCTCAAACCAGACTAAACTAATAAGGGAATTTATGTGCTTCTAATTGGAGGGATCTCATCTTTTAATTAACTACCTCATATTAGAAGGATCACATAGCCTTAGTGTAATTGCCTCCAAGTGGAGGAATCTCATATTCTCATATTCTTGCATGCATAATTTGTTCATACTTGTACATGAGGGTATTTGATGCACTTATGCTCATGCTACATAACTTACTTTCAAAATATTTTTGCTAAAACTTTGGCAGTATGACGTCTGTAATGTGAGGATTCTAAAAAATTATAACAACAATTTAACTAATCGGTTAGTAGAGAAAATAATTTTAACACATGCGATAAGATTTAGTCATACTTGTAATTATATAAGGCACAGATTGCCCCATTTTCGTAGATTTCAAATGAACAGCTAAATCATGGCATATATATTATTATGGTACTAGAATCAACATTTAATCCTTAACCTTTCAATTATTTTTGGTCCTGTATAGTTGGAGACCTTTAAGTTGAGTTATATGCAATTTATCTATAAATTAAATTTGGATTCCTTAATTATGCCCAAATTTATACGAAAATTCCAACCTAAACCCTTTTGATCTCAAATTCTACAAGAATGTTTCTCTATTAGTCTGTTGTCAAACCTCTTTGGTCCTATTAAAATTTGATAAGTATAACTCAAGTTATTCAATTTTAACCTACTGTTGCCCTATTGTGACATAGTTTCAAATACCTAAAAGTCAAAAATCACTAAAAATCTATTTCTTGTCATTTTTCCTTGAAATTCTACATGCTTATATTCACGTAAACTGTCTTTCAAACAAACTAAGTCCCACTCAATTTGGTTAAGCAGAGCTTAAGTTATATACTTTAAATTGAAGCTATACTTTTTTGACACTTACAAAGCATGGGGTAAATTTGTGGAATTACTATGAATAACTCACTGAAAGTTTGGATTTAAAAATTTACAAACTTATTCTCCTAGATGTTAAATTTCTAACAAAATTGGTTGTAGTTAAATTGAAGGTTTATGGGGCAAGTTATGCTGGTTAGAACACTTGCTACTTAAGTATATTTTACTCCATTTATAGTCTATTTCAAAAATTCATAACTTATCCATTCTAAGTCTAATGGATCTCAAATTTCGTGAGTATACTCTCCTATGAGTTACTTTCAAATAAAATTGATTTCACTTCAATTGAATTTTCTTAGCTCAAGATATGATCCACGGATTCACTATTGCCCAAACTATCTAGATTAGCTTATTTCTATTTATGAGTATTTTTGAATTCCTAGCTTGTTTCACTAGTTCTAATGCATTAATATAAGCATAAAAAACACTATCCTCAGCCATGATATATGAGAAACAAAAAAGATGAAAACTCTAGCTCATTTAGCAATATTTTCACATATAAGGCGATTTAAGAGCCTACCTTACTTCCAAGATTAAGAATACTTCAAATCTTGCTTTTTACAACCCTAAAACTCTCTTAGAATCACAAAACAACACCTAAGTCTTCCTTTCTCCTTCTTGGCTGAAGCTAAATGTGATCCAAAGAGGAGAGATTTTGGCTTCTAAGTGGTTTAGAAGATAGAAAACAAACTCAAAATCTAGATGGATGTTAAGGAAACAAGAGCAAACCAAGGATTTTTGAGTTTTGTAAGAACAATAATGGAGGAGAGGGAGTAAGAAAGAGGGTTTATTTGGGGGGTTTGAGGAACAGAAAAGATGATTAATTCTTAGGGTTTCTTAAGATATTTAGATAGAGTTTTAGAAAAAGCAAGGGTGACTCACCATTGATGTGTGACTCATATTGCTTCTTGAAATTTTGGCCATGTGGCCTACTTCGGACCACATATAATATATGTGATCTTCTGATGATTAAACTCTCTCTTATATTTTAGATTCATATTGGACTAATTTCTTGTGTTATGAGAAGCTATTCTTAAAATTTTTACAGTGCGGTTAAAATTGTATTTCCATAAAAATTCTAACTGTATACTATTACTACCTGTATTATTTTACATTCTCATCTCTATCTATAAATTTAGTGTTAATTAATCTCCAACAGTATTAATTATAGACGTGGTTAAATCGAGATGTTACAATAACTAAGTCTCAAAATAACTATAAGATATTTATTTTTTCATAAAATTACTCAATATTTATAATAAATTTTAAATAAAAAAATATAAGACCATATAAATTTACAAGAATTTTAAATTATGGTTTCAAAAATCTAATTAAAATTTATATAATTTTAAATTTTTATCAGCTTAATTTAGAATTCAATAAGATTGTGTCCATATTGAAATATAGGTAAAATCCATTATTGTTAAATATTTCTTTAGAAACTTCTACTCCATTGAGTTGCTTCAAAAAAATTTCTTCCAACTTCATTATAGCTACTATCATACTATGAAAGTGGCAACTAATGGTTTCACCAAATCTTTAAAAAAAGAAATTTATTGGGCGATACATTACATAGTGCCCAACAATGTAAAGAACCTTTGTAACTTGCTCCTTAATTGTTACTCTTTATACAGGTTGAAGATTACCATGATCTCTTAATAAGGCAAATAAGTTTATAAAATCTCTAGGACCCATGCAAATTATATTATAGCATCTCTCAATACGAATAATTCATTTTATTATTCCATCTCTAATGCTTTCTCTTTGTTCTCTTGTGCTAGGCGGAATTTTAATTTGCTTTGATTGCTTTTTTAAGGCACATAATACAAGCAAAAGACACAAAAATTGTATAATTGTCATATGAAACAAATTTTTTGTGATATTGTAAATGTGGACATCATATCGTTGTCAATCATCAATTGTAATTTACACACCTAAGCAAACAATAAATACAAGTTTTTTTTTTTAAATGATCAAGTAACAAATTGTCATATCTAGGATAATTATAATAAATATTTGATTAAGATTATTGTAAATATTCAGTATTATATTTGATTTTCCATTTAATATATATTGTTGTATTTGTATTTTATATTTTTAGAAAATTTTTATATTTATATATATCGTATTCAATACTCATATCCCTTCTTGTAGAACATGGAATTTTATAAATAAAATGAGGGACAAAAATGTTAACCCAAAAAGATTTTCAGTTCCCCTCATTCCACCTCAAAATTGGGAGGAAGAGAAAATGAGCTTTTGAGGGGGAATGAGGGGAAATCACTCCCCATGAGTTATCTTCCCACCCTAACTATTATTAAACTCCCAAAATGAGGAAGAGCTTTCCTTCCACATCATTCCTCTTTCCTTCCCCCCATTTCCTAACATCCAAACACATTGTAAGAATCAATTTGGTCACTATACATAATTATTTGTGAAGCCAAGCCAAAGACATACAATAATGGATTAAGAAGGTATGCAGTTTTTCAAATCCTACTTAGGGGTGTAGTTCCTAATCTAGCAGTTGAAAATTATTAAATTATTATTTTTTTATCATTTTGGTTCTAGAGTAATTTTTCTTTTGTGACTTCTTTTTTTTTTTTTTAATTGTACTTACATACTGCTCGACCCATGCCAATGAGGAGCAAAAGATTAGTAAAAAGATAAGCATAGGCAAACAAAAACAGAGAAAAGTTTGCAAGGCAAAAACACCCAAACAATAGACACACTTCACTAGTGTTGCAGGTTGTTGAAAGCTCCTTTTGAAACTCTTCAATGCAGATCATAAATCACCTAGTTAGGGATAAAAAGATGCCCACACCTTAATCCTACCATATGATGACTCTCTTTTCCTGACATGGTATTAGTTGACATTAGTCCTTGTACCATTTATTTTGTTTCCTCTTTATGTATTTTATTTCCACATTCTTGAACCACCCTTTTATGTTTAGAAAGATGTTCTTAGTGAACCTCAAGTCCTAATTTACTTGTGTATCACCTGTTGTCCATACTAGCTGGCCACACAAGGCATGGTCTTTTCCCAAGCTCAAATCTTTTGGTGACTAGTACGTTAGTACTTGGCCGTGAATCATCAAATCTTTTGTGACTTCAATTCAATTAAAAAGAAAGAAAAATTCTTTGTGACTTGGCTTTAAAACTAATGACACTTGGGCAAGATTCACCAAATCTCTTATGTTTTTTGGATGGAGTATTCTCAAATTTCAGGGAATTTAAGATATAAAGAAATTTAAATGTTTTAATATAATTTCCTTCATTTTTAAAAATTTTTGTTTATCTATAAAATAATTTATTTGTATAATAAAATTATATTACATTCTCTTTGGGCACGTAGTTGAGGATGGTGAGCAAAGGTTGCTAGGGCACAGGCAGCGAGTGCCAGGTGCAATAGCAGTTCTCGGGGGGATGGGCAGCGATTGCTGGGGTTGAGCACAGTTTCTGGTGGTCGGTCCATAGTTGACGATTGGAGGTGGGTAGTGGGCAGTTAGCAATCTCGATGGATAGTCATCAAAGGTATTCAACGGTAGCCGGTAGTCGGTCAGCAATCGAGGGTGCTAGTCGATGGTTAATGGTTGGTGATCGCCAGGAGGCGGTCGATTAATGATGGTAGACTTGTAGAAGGAAGGGGTTGAGAGACAATGGATAGAGAAAAGAGGGGATTTTAGAATTCCTTCTAAATAGTCGAAATTGAAATGCTCTCTTTTATAGTTTAGAAAATACCTCCTTAAAATACTTGACATATTAAAATTGTTTCACAGTATTATCCAAACAAAAAATTTTAGGCTAAATCAACTCAAATCCTCTCAAAAAATACATTACCCTCTAAGAATACTCCATCCAAATACACGTAGATTGGAGAAGTCTTTCGGTAGTTATTTGTGATTAAAAAAAACACTCAAATTTTAAAAAAAAATTTTTACCACATAATTATTATTAGATCGGCCGTGTTTTATGAGACTTAATATTGAGTTATAAGAAGTCAACAAAAAATAAGATCAATGTTTGACAGATAAGAATGCACACATTGGACAAGATAGAAATAGGAATTAATGTGTTATTGACTAGCCCATATGCCCAATAGTAGATGGACTCAAATAGTATATCAGGAGGCCTAAATTAGAACTTGCAGCCCATATTTCTCCCCTATTTGGATAATGAGTTCAAAAATTAAGGGATTCTCGCTTATCGTGTAATTCTTGATTATCGAGAACATGGGAGGATCTTAGTTCAGGGGTGAATCCTATGAAAAGAGGACTCCAATTAATTACTCACTATTTGGATTCACGAAACAGTAGAGTTTATATAACCTCTTCTGAGTTGGGAGCTTAGGTAAGCACACTATCCTAATCTCATAATCTCAAGCACTTCCTGACTTGAGCATCAAAGTCGTCAAAAGTATTCATCCACTATGAAAAAAAGGGTAGAATCTTGCCTTAGGTAGTATGGACATATGTGGAGAAAACCCGTAAAAGTCTCAATAAGAAGAATAGATCTTTTCTAGGTAACCCAATAGCTACAACAGAGGGATACTAAGAAAAACTTTAGGGAAATTGCTGACAATAGAATATAAAGCACGTGTAAAATGCAATGTTAAGTTAGTTAGCTAAGCTATGCTAAGTTAGTTAATGGCGGTATGAATCTAATTGATTAGTTAGTTTGTCATCTATTGTTGTATCAGTATCAATATATGTAGTTCACCTGCATCTGAATTACTTAAGGATTGATTCATTTCTTCATTCACAAGAAATTTTAGCTCTTACATTTCTCCCTTAGCTCTTCTCCTTCTTTCCAAGGTCCCAAGGCCTAATAACTGACATGGTATCAGAGTTGTAAGATCCATGGGGTTTTTAGAGCTTGCACCCTTTCCTTTTAAGTCTCTTTTTGTTGTGCAAAATAGTCAGAATCAAAGTTTAGCATGGTTTGGTATATGGACAACACACACAACCAAACACCTTTAGGAAGTTGTAGTTAGGTTGTTGATGAAAAAGGATTTGAAGGGGAGAAATGTTTTTGGCGGTTGATGAAGGAAATCTATTGATGAGTATATAGTTGTGGTGAAGGCATGATCCCAAAAGGTTAGATGTAGATAGGGATTAGCAAGAAAGGTGAGGCCTATTTTAATGACAAGTTTGTGTTTTCTATCAGCTATTTTGTTGATGGCTACAAGGATAAGTCAATCTGTGAGCTATGCCATGTTATTGCAAAAGGTGAGGAAAGACATGAAAGGGATACTCTTTACCATTATCAAATTTTGAGAGCTCTATTTAATCACTAGTTTGCAGCTCAATAAAGGACTTAAATTGCACAAATGCTTGGAAAGCTTGTGATTTATTCTCCAACAACAAAATACAAGAGTATCTTGAAAATGCATCTATGAATGAAATGTAGTATTTATGACCAAAACCAAAAGCTATAGGGGTTGGACCCCATAGATCTAGGTAAATCATAGTAGTTAGAAAAAAAAAAAGCATAAAGGAGTTGGTGGATTTTTCCCATGCAACAATAGTGACAAGCACTATAGATTTTTAAGGAATGTTACACATATTGAGATCAAAATTTGCAACTTTATCATAGACATGGCCTTGTCTTTGGAGCCATACAAAGAAATCAATTTTTATAGTAGTTTATTAGGAATAAAAACTAAAGGAGACATAGTCGGAGACTTTGCAACAACAACACTATTAAATACATAGAGACCATCTTTAATGAAGCCTTGGAGAACTATTTCCTTGGAGCCCTGAGATTTTACAAGGCAAAAGTTAAGATAAAACTCAAAGAAAACATTGTTATCTTTTGCAAACTTAGAGACACTAAGTTCTTTTTGATACTAGAAACATGCATTAGATCATGAAGATGAAAGGCAATATTTGAAGAATTTAAATGCAAAATAGAATGCCCAAGATGCTTAATCCTCATACTTTGGCCATTTGTAACTTGTACAAGATCTAAACTAGTGTATTTCGAGCTTGTCAACAAATTTCCTTGCATGAATATGAGGTGGTGTTGGATTTCATAATCTGGATACCAAACTAAGTCATTCATTGTAACACCCCAGCCCAAGTTGCCGTTACCTGTCAAAACCGGAACCTGAAAAATTCTGAGTCTAAACCCTATGCCTCCTTGGAGGGCTATAGGTTTGAGGTATTTTCTTAAGATCAAAAGTCCCGGTAATGGTTCTCTAGGCATCAATGAATTGAAGAGGGATTTTTAATGAATTTTAGGGAATGGATAATCCCTTCATTTTTAACCCTCAAGTTCATAAAAACGCAAGTTTTCGGAGAATTGTACTAAAACCCAAAAGTTGGATTCTAATTCCTAAGGATTTTGAATTTTTAGATATTTTTATTGAATCCAAATGGGGGGTATTCCTTTATTTACATTTATTTTTTAAAGTTAATGGAGAGTAAAGTTAAAGAGGAAAATAAGTCTGTGCAATATCCTAGACCTGGGAATGGACTGCAGAATGAGGGAACCAAGTTTTTAGATTTGGTAATCGATTATAGAGGACCTGTAATCGATTACAATGCTCTCTGTACGCCACAGGTTAAAAATTTTCCGTGTGGTAATCGATTACCATGATTGGTAATCGATTACCAGTTCTGGGTTTGCGGTAATCGATTACCACCATTGGTACTTTGGCTGTGGTAATCGATTACCATAATTGGTAATCGATTACAAGTTCTTCATGGTAATCGATTACTAGCCCTTGGTAATCGATTACCAAAGGCCAATATATAGGTCCGGACGCGTCCCACGCCCTCATTTTCGAAATTCTCCTTCTCTCTCTAACCCAAACTCTCTCCCTTCTCTCTAAAACATATCTCCCTTCCTTCTTAAACCCAAACCTTCTCATATTTCCATCAAATTACACCATTTCCATTCACTTAAACTCAATTTCTTTCTTTAATCTCAAATCATACCCTCATCCAAAAATCAACACATTTGGTCTTGGAGCTTGGAGGAGGTGACACCAAGGCTCCTAAAGATTTCTTCTTCCTTTCTCTATCTTCAAAGGTAATCCTCAAACTCCTTTCCTATGAATTATAGATTATTTCCCCTATAGTGAGTTTCTAGAGAACCCTAGGTTAGAAGATTTAGGAATTTTCATATCTGGGAGTGTAATAGATTAATCCTCAGTCTAAGTGACTAACCTTGAATTAAATTTCTTTATTATTGATAGTATTTGCCACTGGAGGACTGGCTTTGGCTCTCTAAGTTCATGGGATTAGGATTCCGCGATTGACGCTAAGTCTGTGAGTAGATAGTTTATCCTTATCTTAGTTTTAACATATTTTTGTCTATATATATTCATATGCAAATGATTTAGTATGTCTTAACAATATAATTTAAGTTTTGGTGGCTTATCTGTTTTTACTGGTTCACATGAGATAATGACTTGATTTCAAAAAGAAAAATGTGACAAATGTTTATTATCTTGGTTCTCTATTAAACTTTAGAAAATTCTCTTTGTTTTGAAAGGTTTTGAATAAAAGCTTCGGACTTTTACTCATTTTTGATTTATTAAAATGTTAAAACTTTACTTTTCTTTAAAGTTACAATTTTATTGTTTTATGTAACGTATATTGGTTTGTCTTATAAGAATCTTTATTAAATATTCTGTGTAATGGAAAGGAAAGACTTGGGAAAGTCTAGACCAGGATCTGTAGGCTAATGGCAGTAGGCGTTAGCCCTGGGTGCATCTAGGATGTTGGATTTCATGGCCACTCAAGGGAGTGGTGCGTGCCTGTTATTCACGGCCATACATATAGTGTGGTGCGTGCCTGATATTCACAGCCACGAGAAAAGTGGTGCGTGTCTGATATTCACGGTCACGAGAAAAGTGGTGTGTGCCGGATTACGGGTTTCACACGAAGAAAAGGCCACCTAAGTGTGATTCTTGACGGATTTATCCTGGAATAGATGGACTCTATTTTTGGAAAGGAAAAGTTGGATAATATTTGAATAAGATTTCTGTTTTTGGTTTTATTAAACATATTATTGCATTATCTTATATCTAGTTAATAATTATGGTTTGTACATTGTCTCATGTGGGTTAGGGACATTCTATCTCTCACTGAGTTTCATAAACTCACCATGTTGTTTTCTTTCCTTTTTCAGTTTCAGCTGTTCCAGTAGAATCTAATTCTTCAGTCTGTGTATTCCGAATAATGTGGGTGAGCCCTTCTTGTTCAAGGGCCTTTTCTAAATTAGTTAAGACTGAGAAATTCTTAGAATTGTAGCTCCATAGTACTACAGGCAGGGTCCGACCTTGTTCTGTTTTTGTTGTTGTTATATATATTCAGTCATATATGTATATGTATATTTCAACTTGTTGGAATTAAAGTTGTTTAAAGGATTTGTTTTCTGAAGAACTTGAACTATGTATTTTTGGACATATGATTGTATATATATATTTTACTGTTATACTGTGTGCTGAGGGGTGTATTCTGAGAATACCTGGATCCCCGATGGAAAATTGTGTTTGTTTATCTTGCAGGGTAAGCTTTTGTAATTGGGAAATATCCTAATTTCAAAGGAGACTCTGTCGAAATTTTATTAAATTTTGTGGTGGAAGGCTTGCATAGGGACTTGTCCCTATGTGCCGGTCATGGCCCGGGTTTGGGTCGTGACATTCATGGTGGCTAGTGTAGCAAGATAAGCTCATGGAGTGGAGGCTAGATTGTGAAATCCTACACAAGGAAGAGGTTGCTGTGGAACAAGCCTTGTTGAATCCACATTTGAAAAAGGCAATGGATGAGGAAATTGTTACTCTTCAAAGAAATGGAATTTGTCTCTGGTTGATTTACTTGCTTGCTTAGAGAATAGCTATTGGCTGCAAATGGGTCTTTAGAGTTAAATGAAACCTAGATGGTAGCATGTGTTAAATGCAATGCTAGGCTACTTAATTAAAGTTGTACTAAGTTACTTAATGCCTGTGTGAATTTGTTAGTTAGGTTGCCATCTATTATTGCATTAGTAGCAGTATATATACTTCAATTGGATCTAAATTACTCAAGGATTGATTCATTTCGTTCGTGAGAAACTTTAGTTCTCTCTTTTCTCTCTTAGCTCTTCTCTTCTCCCTTTCAAGGTCCCAAGTGTCACAACGTGCCCCGGAGGGAGTCGCGACGTAAAGCAACAAAAATATTGAAAAAATAATATTCAATGGAGTCCCCACCAATTTTTATTTATGGAAAAAATTAGAAAAACCTTTTTAATTTTGTAAAATTAGTTTTTTAAAGAGATTGAATTCAGAAGTCTAATTATGCATAGGGAATGTTGAAAACTTAGTCCCACTGCACCCCTAATACATCCGTCTTACAACAGTTATCCTAAAATTTGTTATGCAAATTAATTAATAACTTTAATAATATTTATTTTTCTCCTTATATAACAAAAAAAGAAAGAAATTATTTACAAAAGAAAAAGAAAACATAATTACTATGATAACTATTTACAAAAGGAAAGAAAAGCAAAATTAATATGATAATTATTCCCAAAAAAAAGCAAGATTAATATACAATCATTTACAAAAGAAACAGAAATTAATATAACAATTATTTATAAAAGAAAAAGAAAGTAAAATTAATGTTACAATTATTTAAGGAATTAAAATTGAACCAAATTTAAGAAAACTTAATTTTTGATTTGGTGGAGATTATCCGCTTGTACGTATCCTCTGGTGCAATGAGGAATTCAAAATCACATAGTTCTTGTAGAAAATATTTGTGTGTTGTTAGTTTTATTTACAAAAAAAGATTTAAAAAAATAAAAGTCCACTTTTGTACAGGATTTAGGATAGCATGAGCTACACAATAAATTCTTACAATTCTTACAATCCTTGAGAATGGACAAACCATACATCAATATCGCAAGCTTATTGCTAGCGGAGAAAAAAAAAAGGAAAACAATTTAATATTTTTTTAATTATTCTTTTTTTATTAATTTTTCAAAAAGGACCCCAAAAAATTCAGTACAAAAAGAAAAAAGACTAAAATGTCACCAACCCATATTTCCAACCAAAAACATAAAAAGAAAGTAAAAAAAGAATTTTGCAGCCGAACTAACAAAAAAAAGAAAAGTGATGAAACCAGATTTTCAAAACCATAAAAAAATAAAAAATGAAAGTAAAGATAATAGAATGGAAGAGCTACACAATGCACAAAGCATCTATGCACATGATTTTTTTGGGCAAGAGTCTTAGAGATCATTAAATCTCATTAGCCACGGAACAACGAAGTTGATGATGGGTTGTTGAGGTATTGAGCAGTGTTGGAACAGCGGCATGATCATTGGACGTCGATGTCGACGTCGGCATTGACATCAACGTAGAGAGCTTGTATGACACAAGATGCGGTGCAATAGCGGAGAAGGTGGTGTCTATAGGTGGTAGTGAAGGTGAAAGTTGATGATGGTGGGCCATGGCTTGACTGTGGCTATGCGATGGTGGTGAGTTTAAATATAGTGATGGGAAGTTTTTATTCCAATATTAAGTTTGCCTTCATTCAACACAGAATTTAACAAATGCACACAAGTGAGAATTTTGAACACGCAAATTGACGTTAACTGCAACGGCCTTGATTTCGTCTTCCTCTTGTCTTAACCTCTCTTCCAATTCTTTTTTTTTTTTTTTTCGATTTTTCTTTGATCCCCTTTCATACAATCACAATTTTTGCTCTTACTCTTTACTGCTGTTGCTTCGGAAAAAAGAACCCCCTTTTTCTTTCAATACTTGATCTATTTATGTGTTGAGGGATCAATTGACATCAAGCCTAATTGATTTTAATTGGAAATTTTGCTTTAATGATGATTGACAAATTTGATCTTGATTTGAAGGAAATAAATGCCAAATAGATCGTGCATGAAATTAATAGATGTTGATCAGATTTTGTTTTCATTTTTTCTGATTTGATTTTGATTTTTCTTTTGTTCTTTTTTGTTTTTTTTTTATTTTCTCTTTCTTCTTCTTTTTTCCTTCTCTTCCTTTTTTTTTGGTTAAAATATTTTATGATTGGCCTATTCTCTTATTCTAAAATGGGCTAGCCTTCTTTCCCCTTTTTTTTTGTCTCGGACAAAATATGGTATTCACACCAAGGCATGATACCTTACAATTAAAAAAAAAAAAATAGATTTTAATGATATGACTATTAACACATAGTTTACAATAGAACATTATGGCAGAATCCGATCAATGAAGCCAACTCCACTTAATAGGACGAGACTTAATTGTTCTTATTGTTAGTTGAAATGAAGAGGAGAGTCAACTATTTCCTTAACGGATTTGAATTATTTTTACATTTTTATTGAACTATTTAGTGTCAAAGGACTAATTTTCGAAAGTGTTGTAGCAGGTGTGCGCTTGGGTTGTACAAAATATCAAATAACCAATTGTGTAGAAGCATATAAATTCCTAAATATGAATAAGTTGAACTCAACCTTACGACATATTTCTAAGGCTAGGTGGCTGAAGAATAAAACAATTCTAATGCAATTGCTATACTTCTAATAAAAAAAATGTAATTTAAGAAAACTAAAACAGAGTGGTCTTTTGTTAGCTAATTTGTTTTCTTGTTACAGGATGAGCAATGCACAATCTTTAGGATTTTTGGCAAACCAACCGAGATATGTCATTTACAAGTTAGTTTCCTAATTTTTTTTTAATGATGATGATTACCATGTAATCTAATAAATCGATCTGGGAAAAAAGAAAATGTTTTGCAGGATCAATATAATAAATGAACTAAAGGAAGAACAAAGGGATCTTGAATACAAGTTCAAATACACGATAAAATAAGTTTTTGATATTATAGTTGCTGCTAAAGATCTCAAGGATACTCATGAGACAAGATACTCATGAGGCAAGCTATTGCAATTTTGTGAGAGAAGTGAGTAGAATGGAAGAGAAAGTGTGAAGATATAAGACCAACATATAAACCCAACAAATAAAAGGCATAATGATAATTGGCCGTAGTGAGTTAGTTTTGTTTTATTTTATTTAGATTTAGGCTTTAATTACTTAAATCTACTTAATATTTTAGCTATTTTTAGTTGGTTATTTTGATTTAACGTCTTTTCTAATGTGATTGTCATTTCATCATATTTTAGATACTTATTTATGTCGTTGTCTAATTATCATTAGGTACACGTACTCAAGTTGAAATTTGTAGTCATAAGATAACTTATATTGTATGAAATCAGAACTTTTCAGTATTTGAAATTCAATATCTAACCCTCCAGAAGTTAGATTATAATGATTTAAGATTTTTTGGAAAGAAGAAAAGATCTCAAACCTTGTTGTTTGACACTTTTTCCAATTCTTGAGTTTTCGAGGAGAAAAAGGTGAAATAAGATTAAAGCTTCATCTTGTCTTTGATTCTATTAAGGCTGACATTTTATCACTATTTCACTCATATCTTGGCTATAGAACTCCAATTAAGATGGTTCTTATTGCCTTGGAAAGCTTACGTAAATATTTACAATTGCTATTTCTACCTCCAAAGGCAAATTTTGCTAAAGCTGAGAAGTGTGTAAAAGAGATTAACACTATCAGGCAACAATGCTGTAGCGCAGCCACTGCACTGTAGCGTGACACCGTTTGGCCCTAGCAAATTTTAGTTGCGCTATAGTGCAACCCTTGTGCTATAGCGTGACCTTGACTACAGAATTAATGGGCTCAAGCTGAATTTCGAAAATAGGGACTTACAGACTATAAAAGGCAACACTTAAGGTCCAAAAAACACCTTTTGACACTTTAGACACTGGACGCAACCCTAGAGGAGAGACTTGAAGATTCAAGGAGCTTTGTGGAGAGTTTTGCGAAGAGTTGGAGATATCCTTCACCTTCATAACATTGGAATCCTTATCCTTCTTCATGGCTATTCCTTCTTACAGTCTTTTTTCTACTCTTTCTGTTGTTTGTGATTCCATCACGAACTAAATCTCATTCTAGGGCGTTGATGGGTCCAACTATGTGATGATATTACTTATGGATTGATTTTATTTTTGATTTTATCCTAATTATTAAGTGTTTATGATTGTTCTTAATGCTTATGAGTGATTGGCTATCATTCAATTGATTTGTTGGTTTGCAATAACTAGAGATAAGGTTTGTAAACAAAGCTTCTCATCATAAACACCAAGAGATAAATAAAAGCTGCTCATGTGGTCATCTTAGGAATTCATAAAGCTTCAACCTTTTCCTAAGTTAGTTTGTAACTAAGAGATTAGGCAATCAATTTAGGATAAAAAGAATTTCTTGACCTTGAGAAAGGCTTGGAATTAGTTTAGGGAATCCGACCATTAATCAATTAACGTAAAAACAAGATAATTGAGATCCATGGTAATTGAGTCCATAGTTAGGTGAAGTCACTTAGCCCTAGTATCCATCCAGTGATCTAAGTCATCTTTCAATGCAGTTTTGTTCTCTTTTCCATTTAACTTTTAGCTTTCTTTAATTATTTGATTTCTTTGGTTCAAATAGCCATTCTTGTTAGTTACTTGGTACTTGATCTATTCTCGTGGGATGATAACTCTCTCATTATTTTATTATTTGTACGACCCGGTATACTTGTCGGGCCCATATCATATAACGGCTACAATAACATGCTCTGACCACTTAACCATAACAAGAACAAAGTTGCTCAAATGTTGTACATTAAAGGAAAGCAAAAGCGATTGTAGCATCAAAGGAAAATGGAAAAAAGAATAGAAAGAGAAATAACTTTGTACCATGAAAGGGAAAAAGAAGAATAGTGCAAAGACCATAAGGTTTTCAGCAGAAAGAAAGGACAACAAGGAAATATCTCTCCTTCAGTCCCTGCAATGTTCATATTTCTCATTCTTAAAAAGAAGGCATCAGCGGAAGGATGATTATTGAGAAAGAGCAGAACCCATTCTCGATGTCATAACTGTTATTCTCTTCTCCTTTTTGCTTAAGTGCAAAAATATTCTCTTTGATAATTCTTGTATTCTATTAATCCCTTTCAACTCTTGTATATTCAGTGAGCGAAAACTTACCTTGTATTGGTGAGTGAACACTACAGTGTAAAGAAGGTTATAAGATTAGTGTTAAAAAGCCATTAAGAGTGGACCTCTTAGGTGGGGAGTTGAGTGATTTATTGAAGAGTCTTGAGAGTTAGTTTGGAAAGGCTAAGTCTGGAAAGACCACTCGATCTAGTGAAAAATCCGATCATTTAAGGGGGTTGGATATAGATTTCAAGCTGCAGAGATTGAATTAGGATAAATCTTATTTGCAAGTTTTTCTTTCCCTTTCTCTCATTTATATTCGAAGTTTGCATTTCATATTTTACTATAATTTGTACATGTTTCAGTATCTTATTAAGTTTAATTGATGGATTCTACATTTATCTTAAGAACTGTTATTCTACATTGAGTCTACTTGTCTTGCCCTATGGTAATAACTATCTCATTAATTATGATATGATTCTCAACATCCAGAGCACTATGATTTGGTTTCTATTTGGTAGAAAGTTTTTTTTTTTTTTTTATTGTATGAGAACCTAATTGAACTTGCTTATCAAGTCCTATGGTAACACCAACAAGAATAACGATAGACAACCAAAATTATCTGTGAAAATTTTTAATTTGTTTCCACAATTCGCCAAAAATCGAAAAGAGTGGTTGGATAAGCCAATAGAGAAGACCACGCATATCTGTCCAAAAGTTAGAAATAAAGCCACATCATTTCGACATAAAATTTCTAACTCTAATACTCTTCAATTTACGAACATAAAATGGTAACCATATTTTCATGTAAGGTAATTATAAAAGACAATTGCATCCACTGTAATTGCAACACTTGTCACCTGTAGTTACTAGTGTCACGACCTAACCCAAGACATGACCGGTGCATAGGGACACGTCCCTAGCAAGCCTACTTTAGACTTTATTCTAATGGAAAAAAATCGGGCAGAGTCTCTTTTGTATTTAGGACTATTCCCAAATAAGGATCCTCCGCCCTATATAAAACAATACAAGCACACAAAATCATTGGGGATCCAGGCATTTTCCGAATGCACCCCACAGCACACAAAATGAGAATTTAAAGCATAATCACTAAAAAAAATGTTTACATAACTATTCAAGAAGCTTAAATACATAATCATTGAGATTAAACTAATTATAACTCAAAACAATTTACATATAACAGCCTAAGACCCAACACAGGGAGGACCCTGCCTGTAGGTTATTGAAGCACTTCTAGAGATTTTACACTTAAACTTAGATGCTGAAACTTTTAATTAGCTGTGGAAGCTTGAGCATAGTCCTGCACCTGTCTAAAAATATATATATATATATATATATATATATATATATATAGAGAGAGAGAGAGAGAGAGAGAGAGAGAGAGAGAGAGAAAAGAGTGAGTCATACAGACTCAGTGAGGGATAATATATCTATAACAATAGCGGAACAAGCTTTAACATTAACTCTTAGCAAAAGTATAACTTACAAACTGCTTCAAAAACTTATACATCATCTCTTAAGGAAAGGCTTTGTCTATGTGTTAACATACTATAAACTTTCTGGCAAAACATACCTGAAGTATAATCTGTCCTTAAAACATCCATAGGTCCTTAATCACAATTTTTCTTTCCACAGGATAAAAACTTCTTACAAACACACACACACACACACACACACACACATATATATGAACATAACACTTTTACAACTAGATGTAATAAATCATATACATAATAAGGATATAAGAACTGGGCTTAAAGATAGAAATACTTTCTCATAACTTGAAAAGTAAATACTTCCTTGAAAATCATAATAAAACTTAAGGGAGGATCCTATTTCAGAAAATAACTGCCTAACTGGGCTTGCCCAGCAGTAACTGATAACTTCACGCCTGTGCGTGTCTATATATTCTGGACATGTTGGCCGACATGCCGAGCTAGCAATCACCCTGCTAGCTGGGTTATTCGAGGTGCACCAAGGCTAATGCTGCTGCCATTAGCAAACAGTTTCTGTTACAGTTCCTCTCCTTAGGGAAGCACTCACACTTGCTGGGTCTTTGCCATGCCTCATGTGAGCTCTTGACTTAAATTTTCTTGAAACACATTTCCTTTCTTATAAAACTTTTCTAATTTCAAACTAGTTTTACAGCATCATTTAAGTAAACTCTTTTATTTTTGGTAATGAACATAAACTTTTCTAACATGGTATAGCTGAAATCAATTACACTGCTTAAACTCTTAAAACATTAGAACTTAATAGTTCTCAATATAATCACAGGATAAAATTCATAATTCCTTAAAATTCTAATAGCATGAAACTATCCTTCTTCTATCCAGTTATTCAAGTATCAGAAATAAATTTCTAGAGTTGCTTGTCTCATACACACACACACACACACACACACACACACACACACACACACATATATATATATATATATACAAAGGAGTAATACACTTTATTTTTGAAGAATTCAATAAGGTCACACATTGAAATGCTATTTTACTTTCTTTGAAATTTAATAACTCAAACCATAAACTTAACATTTAGAAAATCATACATATACTTGAAACTAGCTATCTATAGATACATCATCAACTCACCGTTCAAGTTGGGAAAGGAAGAAGCTCAAACTTCACGAAGCCTTAGAGCCACCAAGGGATTCCGGAGAGTATCTAACATGACAATTATATGAGTTAGACTCATACAACTTAACTATTCTAGTAATTTACTAGGATTAGCCTTACAGGGCAAAAACCCCAAATTATAAAACCTAACCCCTTCCTCATGAGCTCAAATCTTGATTTCAAAGATAAACTAACTAATCCACGATATAATAATGAGAGTTAAGCCCAAAAATTACCTTAGAGAGTGGAGAAAGGCGGTAGAGCATGAGAAGAGCGGTGGGTCTCCTTCCACCATGATTTTCTCTCTCTAGAAAAGAGGAGAGAGAGAACTCCAAATGAGAAGACCAAGTTAGATGATGAGGATGATATGAGGAAGATGAGTTTGGTGGTAGAGTTGAGTGAAATTTGATAAAGGAATGATGAGTCCATGGGGGAAGAAGAAGGATGAGACAGAGAGAGAGAAGAGAGAGAGACATTGGTGAAGAATGAGAGAGAAGCTTCAAACTTCTTCTTTTAATTACGTCCAGCGGCGCCAAGGCCATGACACTGTCGTCAAGGCGCCGCCCACCAAGTCGCATCACTTCTACAAGACACAAAGACCCTAGGTGCCCAATCCCTATTTTTTTTTTTTTCTCTTTTCATCTATACTTCTTAAATATCATCATATACTTATTTACATTTTTTAATTTTAAGTTAATGTCCTCAATTATTTTATTCTCCATTAACTTTAAAACATAAATGTAAATAAGAGAACATCTCCCATTTGAATCCAATAAAAATGTTGGAAAAATCAAACTCCTTAAGAATCAAAATCCAACTTTTGGATTTTAGTACAAACTTCCGAAAACTTGCATTTTTTTGAACTTCAAGCTTGAAAATGAAAGAGTTAATAACTTCCAAAAATTCATTAAAAATCGCTCTTCAATTCTTTGATATCTAAGGAACAATTATCGAGACTGTTGATCCCATAAAAATACCCCAATGATATAGCCCTCCAAGGAGGCCTAGAGTCTAGACTTAGAACTTCGCGGGGTCCAACAAGATAACGCATCATGATTTATGTATTTCTATACTTGGTTATTACAACTAGCTCTTTTTCCCTTTCAGTATGCCTTTTGGGAGCTTTAATTATTATTATTTTTTGGTAAAATAGACTTTTTGATCCTTTAACTTATTTTTATTTTTTATTTTGGTGCTTTAACTAATTATTTATTTGTTTTGATCTCCTAACTAATTTTTTGTTTATTTTGATTTCTTAACTCTTTATCATTAACTAACTTTTCTGATCATTTTGGTTCTATAAATTAAGGGACTAAAATGAATAAAAAATTAATTAGGGGACCAAAACAAAATATAAAAATAAACTAAAGGACCAAAATGTCCATTTAGATATATTTGAGTAAAAGTTGGCAAATATAAGTTTTCCCTAACTTTAGTGTGGATAGTTTACATATGCCGTTATTGTATGGGAAATAATTTATATATAATCTTTGGACATCTTCTAAGATACTCGATGATTTAGGTAAAAAACAGATATAATAAATTTTTTTAAGTAAATTATACCCCCCTTTTTTTTAAAGACGACTTTATTACACAACCTTTCCTTCTTATTTAAAATATGTATATAAATTTATTCAATTACCCCTTATACAAAGTACTTTTTAAATTAATTATCGTCAATATTTTCGTTTGAATGTTTATTATTATTTTAATTATTCATTATTTAACATTATTAAAATTATTTCTTCTCTACAAAATTTTCCTAATTGATATGCTAATATTAACAATAGTATATTTATTAAGATTATTTAATTATTTTTTTAAACAATCATCACAAACTATACTTATTGCTAATGATTGATTCTCTTAATATAATAATAATTAAAAATTTCATCAAAACAAATTAATTTATATAGATATATTTATGTTTATATTATTATTGGTCACGTATCTTTTATTTTGAAAAAAATTAAATATGTATTATCATTAATAAAGGATATTTTAGTAAAAAAGGGTAATAAATATAAGATAACATAAATTTAATGAAAATATGAGAATGGATTAAAATGTAGTATATTTTTATCATTTAAAGGAGGGAAATGTATATTTTAAAAATATATGAGAGGGCATAAGAAACATCTCTCAGAAGAAGAGATTACAATTTACTCAATTTTAGTTATAAAAAATATGAGTATTTTTTAATGTGTATTCCACATTATATCCCTAATTAGTTTTTAACTAATAGGCACGTTTTGTCAAAGTTGTTTCCTTATAAATAAAATTAACATGGTAGTTCACATAAAAATTAATATAAAAATTTCTCCAATGTATTTTCTACAAAAGTTCATATAATATTTGTTTATTATCCTTACTAGAATTATAAATCTAAATATTCTTATATTTATATTTCAATCAGTTAAATAAGATACGCGACTCAATATTAATTAATAATCATTAAGAGTATCTCTTGTACCAAAAAGATGGGGGGGGGGGGGGGGAAGTCGTATATCATACCTGTAATTGTATTTCTTTTAGAAGCTGCGTGTGTTTGTGATACTCGTTAATTCTTCAGTCAAGTTATTTTGAAGACTTCTGTCTTCACAAATCACAAATATCAATATTGTCGTAATGTATATTTTCTTAATAAGTTCTAAACTTTCTTGTCGGCACAACCACTGCTTGTTATGACAAATATATCAGTATATACCATTAATTGTTATAGGTGATAATTTCCTTATTTTATTCCCATATCTTTAGTGCTATCTATTTTCGTGACTGCTTTATTAACTCTAAACTTTATGAAATTGCTAATATATATAAATTCTTTTTGTCATTTGGCCTTAATTTTAAGGGAAGCTCATATTATCTTGTATTTATAGTTTCTGTACTGTCACCTACTTAATACGAGGCACCTGCTAGGCTCAATAGTATTACGGGTCAGGTTTTCATGGTTAGTGTATTTTTTATATTAAAATTTTCTTTTATGCTCAACATATTAACATTTTACCGTCCAGTAAAATATTTTTTATGATTAAGAATTTGTGCAGTTCTCCATAACCTGTAGAGGCTGCTATTCACATAATTCTTGTTATATATCATGATTTTTATGGCGAACTTTATCCCTCGCCCGGTCCCACTTTCATTATTTGAATGTTACATGAAAATTTATTCATACCACAAGGGTAGTGTTGGATTTAATTTGCACCTTCTCAATGTATATAGCTAACTTATCACTCACCATGGAAGAGCACCGAAAGGTCAGAGAAAAACAGAGGATTTGGCACTGAAATGATACTTCTCAGTTGAGAGAAAAATAAGAAATGAGAGTTCTAAGTATTTTACATTGACTTCTAACTTATATACATGCCTAATTAATGTACACGTGACTAATAGCTAAGTAAACTAACCAATAACAGAAAAATATCAGAAACGGTTAGATGGCACTTGCAACTGATACTCTTCCCTTGTTGAGTGATAAGTTAGCTATATACATTGAGACACCCAAGTCGCGTTGGATTTGTACCTAAATCTTGTTCCTGATCAATGAATCTGAAAGCATTGACTCATAACCATTATTTCGGCGGTTGGACAAGCCGGCTGCGCACCATTTGTGGCAAAGAACAACTTGAATGTGACACTAGTTTACATAGAACGAGGACTGCGTTAAGTTTTCGAACCTGATCTTATCTTATTGCTACAAACACTGACGTGAATTTATTTATTTATTTTGTCGTAATTATGTGGATTATAATTTGATGAGTTATAATACAGATTTGAGCATATAATTTTGATGAAAAATATTATGTTATTTGTTAAATTTGTTAATTTTTATGATAAATATTGAGTATATTAATTTTGGTAAATTTGATTTCATCATGACAATAATTATGATAATAATTGTGATTTTACTAATAGCTTTGTTAATTTTGATTTCTCTATGATATTTGAATTAAATACTAATTAATATGATTTTGACATTTGATAGCTTAAAGGATAAAATTATCTTACCCATGATATTATCGTTAATATCGCTAACTGATTGATTAAAATTAAATTAGACTCGAACAGATAGAAACTAAAAATCCAATGGATTATGCATAATAGAAGTAAACAACGATTGTTCTAACTCCTACGTTATTGAATTCCATTGTAGTTTATTTATAAGAGTAACTAAACCTTGAGAAGTTACTATTTTAAATTGAGATAGAGGGCAATTTTGCGGTGAACTTGAGAGAAAGATTCAATGGTATACTCTATTTTATATTAAGATGGATGGGAGGTCTTCTTATGCTATTAAGAGTGGGAAAAGACCCACAAATTTACTTTACTTTGGGTTGAGATAGAGAGAGGATATCGAGGTATCTTTATAAGAAATACATACTCTTGGAATTGAGTTAAGCAAAGTTTGTTGGAATTTTTTAAGGAAAATTTGACAAACCGTAGAAGATCTTAAATTATTGCTTAGAGATTAGATGTAAGACACTTATTATGGATAAAACCAGTATAAATCTTTTATGTGCTTCTTCTTTCCTATTCTCTTTATTTTCAAGCAATGTTAATTGGTTGTTTTTCTTTTGCATAAAGTTTTTAATTGCCACCATTATGGGATTGATTAAGGTGATAGGTGCCTTAACTCTTTAGAGGTCTCGAGTTCGAATCCTGAAAATAGCAAAAATAATTTTTGGGAGACCCGTACCCCTTTAGAGACCTTTTTCGAGTTGGGTCGGATTAATTGAGTTTTTGCTAATAAAATCTAGATACCGGTAGTTCTATTGAGATTAAAAAAAAAAATTTAATTGCCAAAATTTTATGCTGATAAACACATGTAATCAATCAAACCCTGTTTGTTCTGCCAAAGAGAAATTTTCTCTACATAAAGAGAAGCACCATTTCCCCAACTATACCAAACATAACCTTAGCATTACCATTTGGTTTCAGGAGTCCAGTTAGAGAAGATGGCAGCTAAACCTGAGGTTTCATCCAAGCACACCATCAAACCATCCTCTCCAACCCCTGATCACCTTAGAGAATTCAAAATCTCCCTCCTTGATCAATTGGCTCCTCCATCAATTTACGTTCCCATTGTTCTATTTTACTCTGCCTCAGATATCAGAGCTTCAGAGCTTGATTTTAAAAGGATATCTGAAAAGTTAAAGACTTCTTTATCAGATGTCCTCACTCTTTATTACCCATTTTGTGGAAGATTGAATGGCAATTCCTCAGTTGAGTGCAACGATGCTGGTGTTCTTTACATTGAGTCTAAAGTCCCCACTGAGCTCTCAAATATTCTGAACAATCCACAAGTTCATGAGATAATTGAACTTTTTCCATTTGATCCCTACAACCCTGGAGTAGACCACAAGGAGAACATGGCTGTTCAATTGAATGAATTCAGTTGCGGTGGTATAGGGCTTGGTGTGTGCTTCTCACACAAGATTGCTGATGGTGCAACTGCAGGATCGTTCGTCAATTCTTGGGCTGAAATTGCAAGGGGTCATGGAAACATAGTGGCACCACAAATGGAAGCAGCCTTGGTTTTCCCACCAAGGAACATAGAAATATTCGACATGACTCAGGGCATGGTTGGTCACAAAAACATTGTAACTAGAAGGTTCATATTTAATGAGGCAAGCTTGTCTAGTCTAAGTGACAAACTTGGGTGCTTCAACCCCACTCATGTTGAAGCCGTGACAGCACTCATATGGAAATTGGCCATGGAAGCGACAAAAGCAAGTTCAAGGGAGCATAGTACAGTTCAGGCATCTATGGTGACCCACGCGGTGAACATTCGCAATCGAATGAACCCACCTTTGTCTAAGCATATGTTAGGAAATTTATGGCAACAAGCTATTTCTCCAATAGTGGAAGTGGATGGAGAGGTGGGGTTGCTTGATTTGGCAGAGGAAGTAAGAAAAACGATAAGAAAAGTTGATGCTGATTATGTAAGCAAACTTCAGGGTGATGGGTTTGCTAAGGTTATGGAATCCTTAAAGGAAGCAAGGATAATGGTCGCACAAAAGGGTATTCCTTGTTATAGCTTTAGCAGTTGGACAAGATTTGGTTTCTATGAAGCTGATTTTGGATGGGGAAAGCCAAATTGGGTGTGTACTATTGGTGTGCCTATAGAAAATGTGGTCATCTTGATGGCCACAAGAGATGGGGATGGAATAGAGGCATGGGTAACCTTGAAGAAATTAGATATGGCCGAATTTGAGCGCAATCCGGAACTTCTCCAGTTTACTTCATCGGAATCTTCTGTGCTTTTTGGTAGAGAATGATTGACGTACGTTTCACGCATGTAGCACATCTTTTATGACAAACCATTGCTTGCAGATTTATTAGAGTGCTTCATATTTAGGTACTCCAGTTTACTTTTATTCTCCTTCAATTCTCAGGTCTGTCGAATAGGGCTGCAGCCCTTCACCTTGGGCAGCAAGCTTATATATGTAAAGAAAATTAGTTCCGATCTTATTAGAATGTCTCAAGTTTTGGTAGATTTATCGATAAAAAGAATTGGTTCCGATGTTTTCAGAATGCCTTAAGTTTTGGTAAATTTGTCAACAGAAAGAAAAAAGAATTGGTTCCGAGTGTCTTCGAACGTCCTTTAGTTTTGGTAAATTGTTCTCATGCTATGATCTTGTCAGTGAAACATTTATATGTTAAAAGATGGTAATGTTATTTGAACATCATTCTTGTGAATATCATCATGTACAAATAATTGGAGATTTCAATTGATATTTTGATAATATGCTTATGGAGAATTATATGTTAATAATTAAAAATTTTAGTTATCTTACTAGTAAATTAAATGAATATTTCACATTTATTATTAGTTATCATACCACTTCTACCACAATCAAAAGAAACATAATTAAAACCTCCAGTTATTTATATATCAATCTCCAAGTGTTTAAAATTGTGTCTAAATCAAGTGCTCAAAATAATATCCTTTCACTTCCATTATTTGAACAAGTGATTTGGACACCAAATTAACATATGATAATCGTAGATTAGATAAGTGTAGATTTCAGTTATATAAGTGTTGAATGGATATATTACATTTTGAAATAGTGTATATCCATTAATAGTAGTACAAAGTGATGAAGTTGGTAGTGGAGGATTTTCCATCTTTTTCAGTGATGAAGGAACAGGTCTCAAATCAAATATTAGGCAAGTTTCTCTTTATTTCAGCAGTTTACTCAAATGGTTGGCAGTCAACAATACTCAGATGGTTGGCAGTCAACGATATACAAGCATGATCCTCGGTGTGCTGCATATGTCAAGTGTGTTAGCCATTAACTGGTGTCGAAAATTTTGGAGATTGTTCTTATAGCCCTTTAATGCTAGCTGGATTATGCCGGCCAGGCACGTGATGGCAGTGGACTCTGTTAAACCAGATGGGTGTTCGATCTATGAAATATTTTCACAATTAGGTGTGATATGAAAGCTGCTGAAAGGCCATCTCCTTGTTTGGTTTGTGAAATAGTGCACTGGGGCTTCTTCGTCAAAGTGAGGTGTGTTTTATTTTTCGGTACGATTAGGCTTATTTTACTTTTTCATGTGTCAGTATCATCTGTTTTGGTTTTGACTCCTCACTCATATTGTGAGTCGAGATTTGTTATCAATTATCGAAAAAAGATAATACTTTTATATGTTTTAGACCACAAGTTATTTTTCATATTTGATCTACTAAAATCGCTGATAGAAATAATTTCTGTTCAATTGTGGAAGCATGATCTTCTTATTATGCTCTTAATATTTAAACTTACATTCTTATTCCAACAAATTGAAGTTATTTATGACATCTACTTATTTTTTATGAATACACTTGAATTTATTTTTTCCATCTGAATCAACCTTTTGTTTGAATAAAATTCTACTCTTGGTAGGGAAAAAGCACAATCAAAGTTGCACAGAGTTTTGTGGATGACTGTCTTTCCTTGGAGAGATGAAACACTGGTTAGATTGTACATGAAACCTCACGATCGACAGTTTATAATATATACTAAATTTATTCCAAATTAATTGTATCCATAACCTTATTAATTAATAAACTCACCTCATGTTATTGAACATGATGAGTGAGTATGCCGAACCCATTTTATATTTACAGTACTTTGTAAGGACAAATCTCTTCAAAACCATTAAGAGTTGACTAACGGAAAAGAATTTGGATAATTTATATAAAGTCATAATGAAAAATCTCTCCAATTATGCGAACAGAATTTGCAATTTTATTCTAGTTTTCAATTGAGATATTCAACGTGTAATTATTATTGGTACAGTTTAGCTTCCAATGAGATCGAGATACAATCTTTTCATCATTTGCATTTTGAAGGATGGCTAATCAACTTGTCAATATACCGGCTTATATGACAAAGTCTAATTTGTTTATTTCACGACATTAAAATAATGGATATTGAATAGTTACAAAGTTATTATTCTAGTGTAGAAGTCCTCACAAAGTTGCGTTGCAATGATAAGTACGCTTAACTTTTCAAAAGAAGAAGATAAATTCAAATTGTAAAGAATTTTTTTGACACTATTTTCTATGATTTTTGGTGAGCAAACAAATAAAATAGACAAAGTTTTGCTTCTTGATTTCAATTCAGGATGTGGAAACGACTTCTCTTACGAGTTCTCAAGGTAAAGAGTGTAAGTGTTGAATGTAAAAATAATCGACAATGCTCAAGCAAATATATGAATAACACAATTGTATTACAATTTAAATGAAAGTACAATGCAAAAGTACTTAAACACAATAGAAGACTAATAATAAAAAAATTAAGATAAAGAAAGGATGTAGAAAAATTACTCAATGAACTTTAAATTTTTGTTTGTCATGGTGACTTGGAGTAGTATGTGAGTATATATGATTAAAAGTTCTAACTCTTTTTACATTGAAAAAACTCATATATATATATATATATAGGCAACTAAACTATCGGCAACTAAACTATCTAATTGATGAACACGTGTCTTTGACAGTTAGCATCACAACTTGTCCATTTGTGATCGATGCCATGTGTACCTTGTCAATATTCTTCTTATCCCTCGAAAATACATCTTCGACTAGCTTTGCCCACCTTCTCACGAGTACAAAAATCTTCTAAGTGTCACATGCGACAATGATACCTTCGATCATTAAACTTAGCATTCGAGAATAGTTGTTATGACAAAAGCTTATCAACTCAACCAAATGTGAGCGACAAACCTCAGTGTCAAAATTATCAATTGGCCTCATGACCAAGTGATCCAATTTTTAGAGATTTGAAGTGTCCTTGACAACGAAAACTCTTTCAAGTAGTTATACTAACATCTCAAAATGATCAACAACACTTCAAGCAATGTCGATATGGACCAACATTGAAAGACCCTACTTAGGGTGATGAACCAGTTGATACTGCTTTTTTTTTTTTTTTTTTAATCGAAGTGACCATATCGATAAAATTGGTGGAACAGATACACTACATAATTCTTATGTTTTTGCCTATAAAAAAATACTTTGCACAGTTTCATCAAAATCTTGTGAAGAAGGTCAACTTCAGTATTTTCAACATTGATTTTTGGAACAAATCTTCTTAGAGCTTGTTTGATAGGCTTAGCTCCAGATTTGATGGCCAGTCGATGCTTCACTAGCTCTCGACTCAAATCAAGCATTTTATCATAGTCCCATGCAAAACACTACCTATACTCCTTCAACAATTGGACCAATGATTCTCTGAACTCCTTAGGTAGGTTTCAATTGATGTATGTTGGCTGCTCTACATTGTCGAGGCCAATGTTAACTTCTTCCAATAGGTCCTATACTTCAACTTTTTTATTAGTATCATTCACATAATTCTCAAATCCTAAAGGGTTGAAATCATAAACACAATCTCCTAAACCACTATCAGAAGTGCAACTACTTCTGTCAGTCACATAGGTTGACAGTTGTGAGCCAACTTGCTCTCTAGACTCATGGGATCTTGATTTCTTCATTGAGTCAACCTTGGCTGAGGTGATCAAATGATACCCATCTGGTCTAATATGATATCCCTTAATGGTATGTGGGTCAAAGGTGTCAAGATTAGCTTCAAGTACCAACTCCATAAACCTAAATCCACATGCAATTATTGATAATAGCATGGGCTATCATTAGCTTCAACAACCTCTACCTTCCATCAGCATTCCATAAAATTAGGTTTTGGTGCACTGTCAAAGGAATGACTCCTACCCGATGGATCCAGTCTCTCCCAAGTAGCAGGTTGTAACTTGACTCTGAAGGGATCACAACAAATAGAGTAGGTCTCTTGACCATTCCTGCCTTCGCATTTAGCAAGGTGACCCTTCTACTGGGTAGCCTTTCCATGATAGTCAGTCATTACCATGTTACTATCTTTGAGTTCTTCCTTACTCTTGCCCAACTCGTCAAGGATTCTTAAAGGCAACAAATTGATGGCAACTCCGCCATCAATTAGAATCTTTCCAACATGCTTGCCTTCAATTGTAGCTTTGATATGCAATGGTTGAAGATGCTTCTTCATCTCTTCAATAAGTTGATTGAATGCTTCTATAGTGATATTCTGCTTTGATTCTTCGATGTTGTACCTTTTCCTTTTCAAAGAAATCTTCATTAAATTCTTCCACCTGACTTGGGACTCCAAATTCAGCTAGTAAAATAGAAATTACTCCGACAAACCCATCTAAGATGGCCTTCAGATCATCATCATTGAATCTAGTGTCGAAGTTGTCAGTAAGCTCCTCATCATTAGTAGAAGGTTTGTTGAGGAAGAAAGGTGGTGGTGTAACCCTATGGTTGCCCCACAAGACTTCAACTTCTGGTTTCACAATATTTGACAAGCCTTGTGTTCCTGGCTATTGCTCGGCTGCATAGGCTATTGGAATTTTTTGCTATAGTTCATAGCTACACCCATTAGTCATACCTTAGGAGTCTAGGTTAAGTTTCCTGGCAACGGATCATATTGAGAATACTTCTCCTCTTACTTAGAGCTTACCTCCTTTTGCCACACATTTTTCCTTCATTGCAGGTTCTTGTCTAATGTGCCCTTATTCCGGTACCACTTGTTGTTTTTCTTCTACACCATCACTTGCTTGTTCATCTTTTATGCTTTATGGAACCACCTGTTCATCATGGCATTACCAGGAGGGACCTTACTTTTGTTGGTTGTCCTCTTTGGAATGGAATCTACCACCACCATAGACATTGTTCTTTTGGCCATCACTGTTTCTTTCACCTTCAACACTAGTTGTCAGTAGGTTTGGGCATTAGGTTCTTTTTGTGCCTTATATTCTTATGCTCCATGTTTGTCAAAGATAGCACTGCATTGGGGACATAGAGATATGTCCCTTCCTCGATCCTTTTGTCAAAGGAGAAACTCAAATAGGTTTTCACTAACTTTTGGACGAATTGGCTTCTTTTCTAACTCAAATACTAACATTGTATAGTTAGCATTGAAGTCAAGGCCATAGCTTTGGTCTATATTGACCACATTCACTGGCATTTGATAGGATGGACTAGATGTCGGAAATGGTAACATGAGAAGGAGGGTTGAATCGTGCTATGGATAAAAATCTTTACCTAAAAATTTTTTGTTAAACAACTCTCTCAAATCCTAGACTTGGAGCGCAGAAGCAATTTGGTTAGAAATAAAAGTAGTCTAGCTTATTAAAATATGTTAAAATAGGCTTATAATGAATATATAGAGTTATATACTAATTGAAGAAAGTAAATAAAGTAAGAGAGATAAAGTGATCACATAGCAGAATTTATCCTAGTTTAGCTAAGCAAATGCCTACGTCCAGTTCCCAACTCTTTGTTGAGATTTTTATATCATGAATATTCTTTTTCCAAGCTTCTCCAAGCTTTAACATGTGAGTGTTTCTTTCTTAAGCCTCTCCAAGCTTATACAATAGAGTAGTTTTCTTCAAGCCTCTCTAAGCTTATATGAGTAGCATTTATCCTAGCCTCTTCAAGCGCTCAGTGATCGCTAATGGATCTGGTTACAAGAAATTTGTGTGTGTAACTTCTCTAACTTCTTAGTATGAGAATATTATCTAACACAAATCAGTAGAGAAGATTTTACAAATAGAAGTTACAATGAGTAACTTTCTAATGATTTAGAAGGTTGAGAAGGTTGATGAAGAAGATCTCTTAAGCGCAGAAAAATATTCAATCAATCTAACCATTTCTTCTTTGTTTTCCAACTTTATATAGGCTTCAAGATATGAGTGTTGAAGTTTGCAGATTATGAGCTTTGTGCCTCTATGATCCACTAGTCTATGATTGGAAGGAGAGAAATGTAGTTTTCTTCTTCAATAAGTAGACTTGACACAAAAAGAGGAAAAAATAGCTGTTGAAGTATTCACCTACTTTTTAGACTTGTCCGCACTTCTGTTGCATCTTGTCAAATCATATTTGACTTTTTGAATTTATCAATAAAACATGTAGAAGAAGCTTTGAAGGTGAGGCACTTCATGAGAAGTATGTTTCTGATGATTACCCTTCTAGACAAAGTCATCCTTTTGAATGAATAGATATCATTCTCGTAACACATTTTCCTTTTTGATGCTATAATCTCATCCTTCTAAACTTTCTGTATGTTTCTTACATGAGAAATCATGTAGACCACAAAGTGTTTGTTCCAATATAAGTATATTTAAGACAAGTACTATGGATTATAATACTTTGTTTGATTCAAAAGTTATTTAAGTACGAGATAAAAGATTTTGCTCACGAAAGAAAATGTTTCAATAAAACAAATCATTCACAAATAAAAGTTTTAACTTAAAGCTTGATTTAGTATTCATCAAAACCTTGAAGCTTGAAACGTCTTAAGCTATGAAACAGTTTCAGAAGGGCATTGGAGCTTACAATCTCCCCTTTTTTCATGATGGTATATCAATATTTAAGAAAAGTTTTTGTTGACAAATTCATTTAAGAAGAATATGATTTGTTGTATAAATTGAAATTACTTTCTGAAGCAGATGGCAAATAGACACAAAAACATTCAGAAACTTCAGAAATTTTAAACAAAAATTGCATAGTATTGTAGAGACCAATAAAGCCATAATTTTTGCTATAAAAATCTCTTCAAAAGATGTGAACAAAGAGTATCAGAGTGAGGATAGAGAAATATAAGTTCAAGCCTTTTTAAAAAAATGGATTGTTTAAGTATCGGAGCTAAGAATTCCTAAACAATCATGCATACAGTTTTAAATAAACAGACCATATTTCATAATCTATCATAGACAAGTAATAATTAATAGACTATATGACTCAAAAATTAAGATTATTAGCACAGAGTCATCATAAACTATTAGAGGAAATGATAACTATGATATCAGAGCAATAATATACTAATAGAGATAATGGATTTTAGCATAATTTATATTAGAGCATTAATGTGATATTGTAGTATAGCAAATAATGATATTGTAGCATAGTAAAAATGATATTAACAGATATGAATTGTTAACGATAATAACTTGAAAATTCAAACATAGAAAAAATATGTTCCTAAAAAAGCAAAGTATGAAATACTAATGTGAGAGTTATGCAGTAACTATAATTAAAAAATTAACATTAGTCCTAACTCATAAACACAATATAAACTTTAATCTTAACTCCCACTAAGAAGGTGCTCCCTGTCATCATAAGCTTTTCTTCGATTTTTTACCCCTTAACATCATCGAAAAATGAAGATGTGGGATTATAGAAGAGTAATCAGTGATTGCCCTTTCCTTTCTGAAGAACCTTTTGAATTTGCTGCATGAGTTGTTCCATTCTCACCATTCTTTTCTCCAGATTACTTTGATTGGCTAGGATAGTGATATGATTTTCTTGAATCAATTTGATCTGAGTTTGAACAAGGTCTGGAACATCTTTTGCTATGGATGGGGCCCCAAAAAGTTTCTGACTAGAATGGTGGTCTTGATTAGCCAATGGGTTAGCAGGTATGTCTTGGGTAGGAAAAGCTGGTGTTGGATTAGGTGTTGAAGTTGGAAGAGGAGCAGTCTCAGATATAGCTTTTGTAGATTCAGATTCTAATACTGGAGTAACTAATCTTTCCAGCTTTGATATTTCTGGTAAAGGCTCTTTTTCCAACTGTTGGTCCACCTCTTAAGAGTCAAAGAAGAATCTAGCACCTCTATCAAAAGCACCAATTCTTGCAGTTGCATTTCTTTGCTTTTGTAGCCATGCTTCTTCTCTAAATCTATGCTCAACAACTTCTCTAATTACTCTTCTAAAAAATGAGGGAGTTGAGTCTCTAGTGGATTCTTTAGAGGCCTTGTCTGGCTTCTTTTTCCCTTTTCTCCTATAATCAGGGTTGTCCTTATCACTAGAGGCTTCTGCTTCAATATGTTTTCTATGGTGATCTTGAGGGAAGGATTCCTTGATTATAATACCTCTTTCTTGAAGTCTTGAGATTCTAGTTGCAGGCTGAAAGGGAGCAATATCTATGGAGTCTACAACAATGGTAGATGTTTCATCATCAATTCTAGAGGAGGTGGTTTTTTTTTTCTTGCCACTTTTTCTTTTAGGAATGGGAGAGAAACTTTACTTTGATCTCTTCTTCTGCTTCTTCTTATCAAAAGATTGGATCCTTTCTACTTCTTTTTGTTTTCTTTTCATAATCTTTTGGCTTTAGCCTTAGGTTTATGAAAGTGTCGACAGTAGCTGTGGGTCTACTATCGTCTAACTTGTGTCGCCCGATTGGAAGCTGAGCTTATTCAAAGATTCTTGTAAGAAGCATACCATAAGGAAGAGTAAAATGTCTTCTTCTTTCAGTATGAACAGAAGAAAGAATAAAGTCTAGGATTAACCTCACAAGGTTGATCATTCTTTTTCTCAAGAGGCAAAATATGACCATTTGGTCTACATTGGTCATACCTTTTGTGTCACCATTTCTCGGCAACATCATGTGCTAAACTACCAAATAAAAAGCTCTGATAGGGGTAAGAAGATGAGAGTTCCGAATCTCTCTTATATGCATACACCTTTGATTAGTAAGGACATTAGCAACATCTTCTTTAGAAACTTCCAATTTCTCCCACCATCATTCACCTGGCCTACATAGAAGGCCTTCATTTTGTAAGTTAGTGATTTGAGCAATATCGGAGGGCAGTACTTGAATCTCGAAGTTTTCAATAATGCTTTTAAGAAATGTGTTGTTTTCATCCATGGGAACTAGTGTATTGCAAAATACTAGTACCAATCCTATGCAGGTGTCTTTAGAAATTCCCAGAAACCCATTTCATCCTTGAAATTCAAAAATCTCAACTATCTCAGGAAAAGACAAGAAACTTTCTAGATGGAAGCTTCTTCCTTTGGCTATTGGTCTAATGGAGAAGTTTGTGTGCAAGTTGACTTGCTTGCATCTTCAAAAATGTAAGCAACACTTGAGTTGTATTTTAATGTCATATTAAAATTACAGATGTGGAGGTTTGAGTAATATAAAATGTAGTGTAAGGTTTGAGAAAAAGTGAGGAAAAAGATACGATGAGAGTTTGAAGTTTTGTAGATTGAAGATAAACGGTTTCAGAGTCAAGGGCGATTAGGTAGAGGAGGGTTGATGATAGTAATTTGAGGTTAAATGATGTAAATGGTTAAGGATAAGGAAAATGAAAGGTCATGAGGTAAAAACGATTATATTGAAGAGTAAGAGAGGCTTCTGGTTTTCCCACTCCGTTCGATTATGAAAGCGTGGCAGAGTAGGAGATTACTAATTAGGCACATATTACAAGGTCATTACAACTTTTGCATGACTTTGTTTTGATTTGAGATACAATCTATTCTTCTGGATAAATGCACTAATTAGAACCCATAAGTCTCATCCATTTTCTGAATTGAACATTTTGATTCCTTCTCTCTGAACCAATTTTGATCCCATCTTTCTTAGCTAAAACAGCATACCCTTTATTTTTAAATAAGTCAACGACTTATTCTGAACCAGATTTCAATTCTTCTTGATATGATATTTCTGAAGTACACTTTTCTGTTCTTTCTAAACAACCTTTGATATATAGCCTTGAGAATCTTTCTCCAGAAAGGAATTCCAGTAGAGAGTAGCAATCTCAACTTTAAAGCTTAGCTCATGAGGGAACGTTCAATGCAATATGAATGCATGTTTAGAAGCAAGTCATGTTCAGAAGTTCTTTATGTAACAGAAATAATCTTCAACTAAGGGTTTTGTAAAGATGTCAGCAATTTGACCTTTTGTATTAATAAACCTTAGCTCAATATCTCCTTTCTAAACACGATCTCTTATAAAATGATATTTGATATCTATATGCCTAGATCTAGAATGCTGAATAGGATTTTTAGAGAGATTCATTGCACTAATCACACAAGATAGGGATTTTGGTATACCTTAGATTGAAATCCTCTAGTTGATGTTTAATCCATAGAATTTGAGTACTGCAATTTGCTATAGATACATATTCAACTTCAATAGTTGAAAGAGCAATCATGTTCTGCTTGTTGTTTGACCAAGTTATTAGTGATTTTCTAAGAAAACAATAGTAGCCACTTGTGCTTTTCTTTTCAACTCTATCTCTAGCACAATCAATATCATAGTAACCTATAACATCATAAGCAATACCTTTCTCATACCAAAGACCAAGATTAATAGTACCTGCTAAATATCTCAAAATTCTTTTAATAGCATTTAAGTGTGATTGTTTTGGATTGGATTATAATTTAGCACAAATCCCTACACTTAGTTGTAGATCAAGTTTACTAGCTACAAGATAGAGTAGAGAGCCAATCATATCTTTGTAAAGTTTCTTAGAAACTTTCTCACCCTCTTTATCAGCTTCTAGAACTTGAGAAGGATGCATAAGAGTACTGATGCTCTTAGCTTTGTCTATATTAAATCTTTTGAGCAGATCCTTAGCATATTTCTCTTGATGAATGAGAATTCAATCCTTTTGTCACCTGATTTGCAGCCCCAGAAAGAATTTTAGTTCACCCATTATGCTCATCTCAAATTCTCCTAGAGAAATTCTTGCACAAATTCTTATTAGTTGCACCAAATACTATATCATCAACGTAAATTTGAACAATTAAAAGATCATTTTTCTCGTGCAGTATAAATAAGGAAGTATCAACTTTTCCTCTTTCAAAGCCATTTTTGAGAAGAAAAGAGCTAAGTCTTTTCATACCACGCTCGAGGTGCTTATTTTAATCCATATAAAGCTCTTGACAGTTTAAAAACATGATGAGTTCATTATCAAAACTAGGAGGTTGTTTAACATAAACTTCCTCAGATATGAAACCATTTAAGAAAGCAGATTTTACATCCATTTGAAATAAAACAAACCTTTTATAAGCAGCATAATCAAGTAGCATTCTGATTGCTTCTAGTCTAGCGATAGGAGCAAATTTCTCATCATAATCAATGCCTTCTTATTGGTTGTATCCTTGAGCCACTAGTCTTGCTTTGTTTCTTATTACTTTCCCATACTCATCAAGTTTGTTTTTGAACACCCATTTTGTCCTAATGGCAGATTCTCCTTTTGGGAATAGGACTAGAGTCTAGACTTTACTCTTCTCAAACTAATTTAGTTCCTCTTTCATTGCTTCAACCTAACTTTGATCTTGTAAAGCTTCATCTACACTTTTTGGTTGAATTTCAGAAATCAGAGCAAGGTTAGATTTTGTTCTGAGTGAAGATCTGGTTTTGATTCCTTGAGAAGGTTCACTACTAATTTGGTTTTGAGAGACAATTATCAAGTCTCTTATGCCAGTATATCTTCTCTTGATGGATGTATTTTCTGGATCTTGAGAGATGTTATCAGAAACATGTTGATGTATAGTCAATCAGAATCATCATCAATACCATTTCTTGTGCAATCTGAAGGTTATGTTGATGTTAGGCATTGTCATTTAAGGACATATTCTCCATTTCTTCTTCCAGATCTAGAATCTTTTGATTGATGTCATTCATTTTTTCCATGAAGCTTTTATGTATGGTTTCTTCCACAGTCTGAGTCTTCTTGTTGTATACCCTGTAAGCTTTTGACATAGAAGAATATCCTAGAAAAACTCCAAGATTAGACTTAAGATCAAACTTTGAAAGCTTGTCCTTTGTGTTAAGTGTAAAGCATTCAGATCCAAATACATGAAAGTATGAAATGTTAGGTTTTCTAACTTTCCATAATTCATAGCGGGTTTTCTTGAGTATTGGCTTAAGAAAACACGGTTTTGAATGTAGCAAGTAGTATTTACTGCTTCTGTTCAAAATCCTTTTGATAAACCACTTTCAAGAAGCATAGTTTTGGCGATTTCTTGCAACGATCTATTCTTCCTTTCCACTACCCCAATTTGTTGAGAAGTTCTAGGAGAAGAAAAGTTATGTGAAATGCCACTTCGTTATAGAAAATTTCGAAAGAATGATTTTTAAACTCTTCACCATGATCTGATTTGATGGAAATAATGCAAAAACCTTTTTCATTTTGAATTCTTTTTGAAAAAGTTTTAAAGGTCTCATAAGCTTCATCCTTATGGATTAGAAATATAACCCATGTGAATCTTAAAAAATCATCCACAATGACTAGACCATATTTCTTACCACCTAAACTAGCAGTTATAGTTGGTCCAAATCGATCAAGACGTAAAAGCTCAAGTGGTCTTGAAGTTGAAACTACATTTTTACTTTGAAAATAACTTACCTTTAAGGTAGAACTTATAAGATGAGTCATTTTCAAAATTGATCTTAGGTAAACATTTAACTAATTCTTTCTGAGAAATCTCAGAGATTAGTTTCATATGAGCATGACCAAGTTTTATGTGCCATAACCACTGTCACAACCCAAACCCGGGCTGTGACCGGCGCATAGGGACAAGTCCCTACGCAAGCCTTTCCACCACAGAATTTTATAAAAATTTCGACAAAGTCTCCTTTGTAATTAGGATATTTCCCAATTACAAAAGGTCACTTGCAACATTAACAAACACACTCTTCCATCGGAGATCCAGGCATTCTCAGAATGCACTTCTCAGCACATAACAAAATTATTTACAAGCACATCAATCTCATAATACCTATATATTCATAAACCAAATATAGAAGGTTATAGAACATTTTCATATTCAATTCAGAATCAAACATATAATACACTAGCAAGGGTCGGACCCTGCCTGTAGTACTATGGAGCTACAAAATCTAAGAATTCTCAAATATAAACATTTACAAAATACCCTTGAATAGAAAAGGGTTCAACCACCAAAACTTGGAATCCCACTATGGGGGAACGAAGGATAGATTCTACTTGAACATTTGTATCTGAAAAAGAGAAAGAAATAACAGGGTGAGTTTATGAAACTCAGTGAGAGATAGAATGTCCCTAACCCACATGAGACAATGTACAAACTTATATATATTAAGGTGATACAATAATATGTATAACAAAATCAAAATAGAAATCTTAATCAAATATTATCCAACTTTCCTTTTCCAAAAATAGAGTCCATCTATTCCAGGATAATCCGTCAGGAATCACACTTAGGTGGCCTTTCCTTCGTGTGAAACCCGTAATCAGGCACGCACCACCCTTTCCGTGGCCGTGAATATCAGGCACGCACCACACTATATGTATGGCCGTGAATCAATAAAAATATCTAAAAATTCAAAATCCTTAGGAATCAGAATCCAACTTTTTGGTTTTAGTGCAATTCTCCGAAAACTTGCATTTTTATGAACTTGAGGGTTAAAAACGAAGGGGTTATCCATTCCCTAAAATTCATTAAAAATCCTTCTTCAGCTCATTGATGCCCAGAGAACCATTACTGAGACTTTTGATCTTGAGAAAATGCCTCAAATCTATAGCCCTCCAAGGAGGCATAGGGTTCCGACTCAGAATTTTTCAGGTTCCGATTTCGACAGGTAACTACAACTTAGGCTAGGGTGTTACAACCACTTTTCATTCACAAAGGATGTTAAGCATTTTATATTTTGATCTAGAAGATAATTTAAATACAATACATATGTATTATCAAGCTTTCTAGTAGTAAGAATGATTTTATTAGAAGTGGAATCTTTAATAATGTATTGAGAAGTTTCAAATGAAACTCTGTAGCCTTGGTCACAGAATTGACTAATGCTCGAAAGATTATGAGTTAGTTCTTTTACTAACATAATATATCATTTATTAAGTCAGAGTCCTTTTCACCAACATTACCCATACCAACGATTTTGGACTTGATTTCATCAGCAAATTTTACAACTCCACCATCCTTGGGTGTAAGGTTTCTGACCTATGATTTATTTCCAATCATGTGTCTGGAACATCCACTGTCTAGGTACCACTTCTTTTTCTTTAGATGTTGTGATTCAGGACACACCTGCAGCAGAAGCCATTTTCACTTTAAGTGTAACACCCTCCTAAGCACAGTACTATGCTTAAGTCATAGTACCATACCCTGGAGCTGTTACTGTTACCTGAGTGGACCTCGTCTGACAGCAACTTCAGCCGTCCTTGGAAACTTCTAAAATCATCTGGAGACAACATGGAAATAGGAGTGAGAATTATAAAATTCTCAGTAGGATTCTCTAATCTTCATACATAATGTCATCATGGTCGTCTCCAGTTTGCTTCGGTTTATTTTGAAAATAGATGAACATGCAGCACAAATTGTTTAATTTTACATTTCGAAAAATGTCTTATCCGAAGCAAAGTTCATTTTTACTCATATACTGGTCCTTTGAGGAAATGTACACAAGATTAATTCATGAATAATACCAGGGATAATAACTTCAACATATAAAACGCACATAACATTAATCTACTGGAAACATAACATCTGTACCTAACTTAACTTGCACTTGAATTCATACATATGCATAAAATTTTACTTTTCTTTCTTTCGGCACACCTAGGCGTTACGTATCGCCGTCCCTAGGGTGCCTGAATCTGTCTACACTTGAGCGTTACGTATCGCCGTCCTCAAGTGCAGCATCATACCATGTCTCATATAAGTTCTATCCCCTGTACTCACACTAGCTGGGTCGATGCCATGCCTCATATGATTGGGGTGCTTGCATATACTTTAATCTTTAGTCTTTAGTCTTTTACTTGGCACACCTAGGCGTTACGTATCGCCGTCCCTAGGGTGCATCTATCGCCTCTTGGGTAGCCTGGCTTTGGAGTGAGCTCGTCAGCATCACCCGTGACCGCCGTCACACCGACTCACCCGCAAGGGGATTCACGTGCCTCTAGTCTTGGAGGGATCGATTCTGGTCACGTGCCTCTAGCTGAAGGGATCGATTCTGGTCACGTGCCTCAAAATTTGAGGGATCTCATCTGACCACGTGCCTTCAACATAGAGGGATCTCATCTGACCACGTGCCTTCAACATAGAGGGATCTCATCTGACCACGTGCCTCCAAGGTAGGGGGATCTCATTGTCTTAACTGCCTTCACAAGGAGGGATTCAAGTGCAACTGCCTCCAAATGAAGGGATTCACATCTTTATCATTTAACTGCCTTCACAGGGAGGGATTTCAAATAACTGCCTCCAAGTGAAGGGATTCACGTCTTTATCATTTAACTGCCTTCACAGGGAGGGATTTCAAATAACTGCCTCCAAGTGAAGGGATTCACATTCAATATTTTCACATTCTTTCATTCTCAACCATATTCAAGCATAGTTATACATATGCTACATCACTTACTCTCATATACCTCATAACATAATTATGTCATTCTTAAATATAGGGTTTCTATATACCCCTTTATATTTCAATCCATCCTTACATTTAAACATTCATGACTTCTTAGACTTAGCCAGAATTGGCAAAGATAACGGATCAGGTCCGTTTTCCCATGAATAGTGCCAGCATTTCACGGACAAATTAGTCAAAGCAACATAATCAACTTAACACACATATAACAATGTCAAGCTGGCAATCCTCAATTCAAACCTTATATGTTCCACTAACACTTGTAAAATTATCATTTTGGCCATTCTGCCAATTCTATTCGGTTCGGCCCGAATCTTGTATAATCCACCTTTATTTCTATTCAACTCGTTTAGATCTAAAATTTGGATATGTCATAGCTCTATATGTCTACTTTCTAACCTCTTTGGTCCCATGTCATTCTGATTTATATACTTCAAGATATCCAGCTTTTACTTCAGCTTGTTCAGTCACTAACCCGAATTACACTCCTGGGAATATAAATTCACTAAAAATCGAAACTAAGCTCAAATCTTACGAAATTGGTCTCATATCAAAGCTAACAGGACAACCTTTCATTTGCCACAAGTTTCACTCCATTTGCTTAAGTACATCTCGAGATATAAGTCCAAAAAGTCGACCTTCCTGAACTACCCTGTATTGGTCTGAATTAGACATAGGACAACTTCCTCGAATCACTGGGAACAATTGGGACCATAACAAACTCGGAATCTTATATTGGGGTGTTCCTCTGTGTGTAAGCTTTCTAACAAAATTAGTTTCACTCAGTTTGGAGTTGTATAGGGTGAGTTATACCCTCCTCATGTCACCCTGCCCGGATGAACATCCTAAACCCTAGGTCGAACTTCAAAAATTCGTATCTCCCTCAATACTAATCCAATAACCTTATATGATATATCTATGGAAAGCCCTGGATGTCTAGTTTCATATAAAAATTAGTTTCATCGGATTTGACCGATTGTAGGCGGCGCCGTACGCTTCGCCATACGGACTGCCGTGGACTCTCCACCAAGACAGCACCCTCATCCATGTACTCCTCTTAGTTTTCTTCTTCTAATCTTAATCCCAACTCAATATTTCACGTTAACTCAATCATGATCCATCATAATACATCTATTAACTCATCAAATACATGAAGAAGAATACAAGTTCATACAGCCATAGGGCAATTAATTCAAGAATAAAAGTAGAATCCTACCTCTTTGGAGCAAGATTTGGATAAGTGCTGAAACTTGGAGTTTGGATGAACAAGGCTGGGACTTAGCTTGAGTTTTGGGTGTGTGAGCAAGAGAGAAAGAGAGCTGATGGAGGAGAGGAAATGCAACGTGAATAATGGTCTGAATCAAAGGAGAAGGATGTGTTATATAGGCATGAGTGGGAGTTAACTTGGAGGGTTCTGATTGGATGAATTTCTTGTGGACAAAGTTTAGCTACGTCTCCCTTTCAGAGTAACTTGCCGCCATACTGTTTAAAATCGGAACTCGCTCCAAATCTGCTTTAAGTCGGAACTAGTCCCTCTTATGCTTGATGTCGGAACTCGTGCCGTTTTTACTCGAGCTTGGAGCTGAAGCATGATATCGGAACTCGTACCATCTTGTTTGTGACTTGGGGAAATCGGTTTATGTTGAGACTTGGAATCAAGGTCGGAGGTCGGACCTAGTGTACGACTGAAATCAACCCAATGATTTGAACTCATATCCATGGAGTTCAACTCTAAGGACGGAACTTGTAACATTCAACTCGGAGTCCGGTATTGTACCATTGTGTTAAATTATACTTGTGAAGTCGGAAACCGCAAGACACTATTTTGAAGCATGGAGTATGAGGTCGGAACTCGGGAATTCGAGTCACATTTCCAAACCCAGGAACTTAAACTCGGAAGTCGTGACTTATATACAGTGTGCTTGGTGACATCGGACGCAGGTTATATTTTCCTTGAGACATGAAGTCGGATCTCATTGAATTACGTTCATGTGTTCGGATGAGAGGTCCAAGTCGGAAGTCGGAATCCATGCATCTCCATTCGAATGACTCGAACTCGTAAACCAATTTAGAGATCTGATCCCTCATTCCCCCGCTTGAAACAAAGTCGGATATCGGATTTCTTGTCCATTCGGAGGCTAATGTCGGAAATCGGAAAATCCGGCCAGCCACAAGACCTTAAGTTGAAGTCAGAAGTCGGAGGATGTAGCCATCCCTTTGTAAACCTTGGCACGAAGTCGGACGTCGTACAAGGCATGAAGTCGGGAAAATCCAGCAAGACTAATTCGGAACTCGTAAGTAATTCCTTCTATCTGAACTTCAAAGGTTAAGTCGGAAATTGGTCAAATATGAACTCCGAACTCGGAAAATAGTCATCCTATTGAAATCTAAAGATGAAGTCGGAAATTGGAATGAATCAGTCTTGACGGCGAAGCCGAAATCGGAAATCGGGATGTTACATTAAGTACCTAAATCTTCTTGGGTCCTTTTGTGTTAGCTGATATTTTAGGCTTTGTTACTTTTTATTTAGCTTTCCTTCAGGAGAAGTGTAACATCCTTTCAAGCATAGCACTATGCTTAAGTCATAATACCACACTCAGGAGTTGTTACCATTGCTTTAACGGACCTTGTATGACAGCGCTTCTCGGCCGTCTTCGATATCTTTAGTCAACTTTGCCTATGGTGGCTGCCTTCGATATTTCTAGAGCTATCTGGAAATAATATGGAAATGTACATAGAAATGAGAATTATAAATTCTCAATAAGATTCACTAAATTACATGCTGTGTCATCATTATTATCTCCAATTGCTTCGGTTTATTAAGAAAAAGGTGAGCATGTTATATAAATATTTTTAGTTTTATAGTTTGAAACTATATTATTCGAAGCAGAGTTCATTTTAGTTATACACTTGATAAACAAAGCAAGAATTAAAGCATAAGCATAATAGATTATGAGTGATTTCTTAATAATAACAATAGCAAAATGTGCATGTGCAATGGCTCATCATGAATTCATGTGAATGCACTTATAATTTCTTTTCTTCCTTTACTTGACATGCTTAGGCATTATGTATCGCCATCCCTAGGTTGTCTCTATGCATATATCTTTGTCTTTAATCTTTACTACCCTTGGGTAGACTGATCTAGGAGTGAACTCAACTTGTGACCGTCGTCACATGGTACGAGCCTGCAAGGGGACCCATGTGCCTCTATATTAGAGGGACTCAACTGGCCAACTGCCTCTAATATAGCGGGATCCAATAGTTTTAACTACCTTCACCGAGAGGGACCCAAATAATTGCCTCCAGGTGAAGGGATCCACATCTTGTCTATTTAATTGCCTTCACAAGGAGGGATCCATTAACTGCCTCCAAGTGAAGGGATCTCATCTTATCTTTCATGTGCTTTCATAGTTCATATGCTCATATTTTCATGTATGAGAGGTTCATGTACATTTTTCGTATCTGGATTTCAAACATTTATGCTTGCATGATATGCATTTATGGACATAACATATAAACACGTTTATTATTCATATATTCCTGCCAAAATTTCGGCAGCATAACGGATCGAATCCGCCTCCCTGTAAATAGTGCCAGCTCACATAGACATTTAGTCACAATAGCAGAGTTAATATCATACATTAGTCCCTCAGTAATATTATAGATTTACAACCATCAAGTTCCAATTGAATTTCATTCATGCAATAGAGTAGCCAAACACTCAAATAACAATTCTGCCTATAGCACCCAAATCTGCCCGAATTTATAAATCATGCCATAGATTCTACTTAACTCCTTTGGACCTAAATTTTGGATATGTTGGAATGTTATGTGTTCGGTTTGTAACCTCTTTGGTCCCATTTGATTTTGATAAGTATAGCTCCAATTATTGAGGATTTACCTCGACCTACCTTGTAGTTGGGCAAATTTGCATCTTCAAAAGTAAAAATCCACCAAAAATCGAAATCTACTTGGATTCCCACCAAAACTATGTCTTTTTAAAGCTTATTGATTCAATTCTCATATCCAATAAGTCCCATGTCATTTGAGTAAATAGAGCTCAATTTATAACCCTGTAAAATTGGCTAATCAAAACTACCCTGCTCTAGTCCAGTCAAGACGTTAGGCAATTTTACAAATTTACTGGGAGCAACAGGTGTTGAATTTGGTTCTGAAATTTTTATGGAGTATTATTATATGTCTTAACATTCTAAAAAAATTGGTTGCACTCAATTTTAAGGAGTATAAGGCGAGTTATGCCCCTCGAAATTCAATCCGCTCATAATTAGGGCCAGAATCATAGGGTAAACTAGATGTCTAGTTTTATATAAAATTATTTTTATTTAATTTCATTGGCTGTAGGAGGATCCATACACTCTGTCGTATGGACTATTGCATGTTTCCTTAACCTAACCCATTCTGTTTGCTTCTCTTTACTAGACAATCATCCAAAACCCAATTTAAACACAACAATCCAGCAGTAACCCTTCAAATAGATTCATAATGACATCAAATACATGCATCTAAATGAGTTCATAGCAGCCCCAATTCACAAAAAAAATTCAAAGAAGAGGTTGAATCCTACCTTAAAATTGAGTTTTGAGCTTGGAAGATGGAAGCCTTAAATGTGGGAAGTGGTGTGGGATGAAGAAGTAAGAGGAAAAGGATGAAAAGGGGAAGCAATATGAGGGAGAGAACTCAACTCTCTTGGTGCATGAAAATAAGGAGGGAAAAATGAGGAATTTGTGAGATTTCATGACATATGGTAGTTGGGAGTTTGGCATGTGATTGGTTGTTGGGTTTGTGGTGGTTGTTGAGCCACTTTTCCCCATTCTTTGGCAGCAACTTGTCACCACTTTGGTGGGAAATGGTGGCTGAATTTCAACCACTTATGCTAGGGTTTTTGATGTGTAGTTCTATTGATTTAGTTTCGGCAGTTTAAAATATCGAGTCTTTAATGATTTTCTTCAAATTGGCAAGATATTAATAAGTAACTTTATGAGATTTTCTACATCTCTATTCTAATCTTCTCAAGTCTAATCTCTTTAATTATCACGTAATGAACTCCTAATTAACTTTTAATTAACTTCTAATTAACCTTACTTATGCAATAAAATCGAATAAATCAATTAATAATGCAAATCGATAAAATGTTGCTAGTAACCATCTAAAATTTTCTACATAACTATTTCAAACTCTTCATTCATTAATCTCTTTATAATTCATTCCTAGTTGCCTTCACACATTTAATAAAATTGCATAAATTGATTTGTAGTGCAATTTAAACGTTCAAAAAAATTTCGGACGTTACAAGAAGCATATTTCAAAAGAGTGTCCCCTTTTGAAACAGTAAATGCATGCAGGAATTTTATGCTGAGAATCTTTAGATGATTCCTCATTTATTTCGTCCACATATTCTAGCCCAATTTTGTCCAAATATGGCTTTTGGCCTCCAAGCATGAGCCCAAGATTATTTGAGCTATTAACTATTTTCTCAAGATCAGTTTTGAGAGGTTTGACTAAGTTTTGAAGTTCAAATACATCAAAGGAAGTATTTTGACTACCTTCAGGAACCTCTGTTTTAAGGGTATTAAACATCCTTCTAGAGGGTGTCATTTTCTTTTAAAGGCTCAAAATTTTTATGCCTTAACTTCTCATCCTCAATCTTGAGTTTTTCAAAATCTAAGGATAGTTTCTGAAAATTTTTCTTTAAAAAAGCATAGTGGGCAACAAGTAATTGAGAATCATCCAGGAGATCATCATAAGCTTTTTGAAGATTTTCAGAAGTTCAAGTTCAATTTTAGAATCAGATACCTCAATTTCTTCTTCTGAAACTATATCAGCCATGAAGTAGAGATTTACTACAATCTCTTCTTCACCTTGTGATTCAGCATTCTTCTATTCTTCATCCAGGTCTTCCTATGTGGCCATCATAGCCTTCTTCTTTGTAGTCTTCTTTTTTGAGGCTTTCTTTAATCTAAGACATTCTAATCTGATATGTTCAGGCTCCTTACGTTCGAAGCAGATGACTTCATCTGGCTTGGCCTTGCCTTCTTGGGAATATAGCCCTTTTTCTTCCTTTTGATCCATGCTTTTGATATCTTCCTTATCAAGTGTGCAATCTCATTATCATCATCATCTTCGGAGGAGTCTTCTTCATCTTCTTTTGACTTTTCTGAAGCTTCATGGCCTTAGTGGATTGAGTCCTTTTTGAGTGGACTTTAGTGCAATGAGCTTCTCTTTTCTAGCAATCTTTTCAGAGACTTCATTTAACTCATTCTCATGAGTCTTCAACGACCCAATAAGAGCATCTAAGTTAAGTACATTCAAGTCCTTAAATTCTTGAATAGCAGTTACTTTTGGATGCTAGGCCTTTGAAAGACTTCTTGGAATTTTTTACACCATTTTAGGATTAATGTACCTTTTGCTTAGAGCTTTTAATTGATTTATGATGTGTATAAATCTAATTGTTATTTCATCAATGTTTTCATGCTCCAGCATTTTGAACATCTCGTATTGATGAACTAGCATGCTAATCTTGGTCTCCTTGGCCTAATTAGTTTCTTAATGAAGTGGAGTTTATCTCAAATTTCTTTTACTGAGTCAAAGGATATGATCTTATTATAGTCACTTTTGCTCAAGGCATATGTGATTAGATACTTTGCCTTAGCATTCATTTGATCTTTGGTCTTATGTTGGTTAGTCCATTCATTCCTTGGAATGGTTTTGATTACTACTAGTGGAGGTTGCTCTGTATTAGCAGCTCCTTAAGGCACTAGTTGCTCAGTCGTGGGTACATAATCACCATTTACTATTATCTCCCACATATCTAGGCTTGTGGACTCAATGGAGAGTTTCATCCTATCTTTCCAATATAGATGGTCTTCACCATTAAAATATGGAGGGCGGTTGATAGAGTGACCCTCTACAACCATTAGAAAGTTCAACCCCAAAGTTAGGCTCTTATGCCAATTGTTGGAAACAGTAACACGAGAAGGGGGGTTGAATCGTGCTGTAGATAAAAATCTTTATCTGAAAATTTTTTCATTAACAGCTTTTGCAAGTTCTAGACTTGGAACACGCAAGCAATTTGGTTAGAAATAAAAGTAGTCTGCCTTACTAAAATATGTTAAAGTAAGATTATAATAAATATACAGAGTTATATGCTAATTAAAGACAATAAATAAAGTAAAGGAGATAGAGAGATCACACAGCGGGATTTATCCTGGTTTGGCTAAGCAAATGCCTATGTCTAGTCCGTAACTCTTTGTTGAGATTTTTAAATCATGAGTACTCTTTTTCCAAGCTTCTCTAAGCTTTTACATGTAAGTGTTCTTTCTCAAGCCTCTCCAAGCTTATACAACAGAATAGTTTTCTTCAAGCCTCTCCAAGCTCACACGAGTAGTATTTATCCTAGCTTCTCCAAGCTTTCAATGATAGCTAACGAGTCTAGTTACAAGAAGTTGATAAAAAGGTTTGTGTTTAAGCACTCATACTAATCCTTTTTCAGAGTATGATCAACAACTAATTTGTGTATGTGACTTCTCTAAATTCTTAGCACGAGAATATTATCTAATATGAAGTAGTAGAGAAGATTTTACAAATAGAAGTTACAATGAGTAACTTTCTAATAATTTAGAAGGTTGAGGAAGTTAATGAAGAAGATCTCTTAAGCACAGAAAAATATTCAATCAATCTAACCATTTTTTCTTTGTTTTCCCGCTTTATATAGACTTCAAGATATGATCGTTGAAGTTTGCAAATCTTGAGCCTTGAGCCTGTTTGATCCACTGGTCTATGACTAAAAAAAGAGAAATGCAGTTTTCTTCTTCAACAAGTAGACTTGACACAGAAAAGGAAAAAATAGCTGTTAAGTGTTCGCCCACTTTTCAGATTTGTCAACATTTCTATTGCATGTTGTCAAATCATATTTGACCTTTTGAATTTATCAATGAAGCGTGTAGAAGAAGCTTTGAAGGTGAGGTACTTCAAGAGAAGCATGTTTTTGATGATACCCTTCTAAACGAAGTTATCTTTCTGAATGAATAGATATCCTTCTCGTGACATATTTTCCTTTTCGATGCTATAATCTCATCCTTCGGAACTTTCTGTCTGCTTCTTACGTGAGAAATCATATAAACCACAATGCGTTTGTTCCAATATAAATATATTCAAGATAAGTACTATGGGTTAAGACACTTTATTTGGTTCAAAAGTTGTTTAAGTACAAGATAAAAGATTTTACTCATGAAAGAAAATGTTTCAATAAAACAAATCATTCACAAACTAAAATTTTAACTTAAAGCTTGATTTGGTATTCATTAAAACCTTGAAGCTTGAAACATCTTAAGTTATGAGACGATTTCAAAAGGGTACTAGAGCTTACACTAGATTCTCCAATTTGACCACTTGGATCTATTCCTCCTGAATAGGAATAGGCTTGGGGTCCACCTTGATCGTTTCATGTTGCAACAAAACATCCAACCTTTCCTTCATATCAACTATATTAATTGATAGATACATAGGTTCAATAAAGCTTGAATTCACCTCAAAGTGGTTAAGATCAACCTTCCTCGTAGATTGAGGTTCTTTCATCAAACTTCAATCTCCCATCTTGGATTGCTTGTTGAATCAAATCCCTGAAACAAGCACAATTATTAATCAAATGACCAAATTTATGATGATACTTATAGTAGTTTTTATTTTTGATCTCTTTAATTAAAGGGATCTTATGCCACTTGGGGAGCTTAAGTTGTTTATCCGTTATTAATGTCAAAAATCTGATCTACTTTCATTATCTCGAAAGCATAAGCTTTGGAGTTTAAGAATATTTTTTCTTTTCCTCTGGCTGGCCATAACAAAGGGAATACATACGGTGGCCTACCTTGTAACTCAGCCACAGCCATGAAGGATTCTTTATCCTCTTCTTCCTTATCAATTTAGACCAAGTCAATATAATCAACATAAGCAACTCTTTCTTTCTTGACACATTTTCTAATATATTCTTTTTCCATCCTAAGGCTTTCAATTTGTCTCACTTTATCGGATAGTTGAGCCAAATCTAGAAACTGTTGCTAAGTAGTTTCTTTCCAATGTTACATTCTAGCCTATTTATCACTATCCTGGCCATTTCAACCTAAGGATGGGCATAAAATAGCTACTTTTCATTTGTTGAAAGTGGGCTATATAATCATCGACAGACTCTCTAGGGTGTCTTTTTAAAGAAAATAAGTCAGTTAAGCTAACTCACATGTCATCCCTAAAACTTTTTCATGAAAACTAGCTTCTAATTAAGCCCATGTGTGGATGGAATTCGATCTCAAATTAGAGAAACAAATAAAAGCATTTTTTGTTAGAGAACTTGGAAAAAAAATCTCATTTTCAAAAGTTCATTCAATGCAAGTTCTCTTAATTTTGTAGTATATCCAGCTGTGTGATCAATAGTGGATTCATGCTTATCACCAAAAAGTTTTGTCAAGGATTTTGGAGCAACCACTTGGCATCTTGACCTACAGAACATAATCAAGGAAGGCTGACATAAAATATGGTTGGTTAGAAAATCCAATGATAAATCCAAACCTATTCAAGACTTGTTCTACTACCTTACTAATGTTTTGCTAACTTCTAAGGTTATTATGTCTAACCTGTCAAACCACATCATCAGGGTCTTGGTTTCGACCCATGCCATGCATCTCACCATGGTGCAACTCGGGTCTTAATGGCTCCTCAAGCTATGGTTCCTTAAACATGTGAAAGGGAATTGGAGTTGATTGGCTATCTGCTGAATAATAAGATCATCAGCATTATTCAAATGCAATATTTTAGCCATCTTATACATTTGCCTGTTTATAGTGTCAAAACGCTGGTTATTAGACTTAATCAAAGGATTGAGCACTGTAGCCATTTGGTGAGTTAGCATATTCATAAGATCATGGTGACTCTCTGCGACCTATTGTTTGAAATTTGATCATATGGCTTGGAGTAAACTAACACATTCCTCTAGTCATATTTGAGAAAACAGGGCCTGCTTCAACAAGTTCAGTCCTTTTTGCTATGGTAGTGGCCCTAATTGCATCCACAAGATTTTTACTCATTGTTCCTACACTTGTCACCATTATTACTAGCATTGTGTATTAGGGAATTGGCATAATTGCCATCTATGTGCCTAATTGACGTATTCCCATAAACATTGGGTTAACAAGGGAATTTGGATACCATATTGGCATCTAACGCATATATGTAGTATCTACTGGTGGGGTGAAACCTGGAGGCAACCTACACATCGGAAAAGGCCTTGACGCTATTGGAATGGTTTTTCCACTCGTGTTTCTTATCATATTTTGCATGCTTGTTTGTGGCTCGCTACTTGTAATTGGTGTGGTACCAGTGCTTCCATTTCCACCCTCTAACGGTGTACTCTATTCACTAGATGATGAGCTCGACATAGTGGACAAAATGGTATCACTGCTCAATCGCATAAGCATTAGAGAGCTCTTGTACACTCAACCTATCCCGCCGGGCGTGCCAATTTGTTTATATGGGATTTTCAACATAGAAGCCTTACTCAATCGTCAAAGTCAAAAACCCTTTGATTCCATATCTCAGATTCGGGAAGGGAATCATTTATTCTCAATAAAGGGAGCACGGATTCATGAAAAGTGTGCTACTCGACTCAATGGTCAAAGAAAAGTAAGTATCAAGGATAAGTGAATTTGATTAAAAGAATTGAAATGTACATATAATGATGTAAATGAAAGTAATAAACAAATGGAAATAAAATACAAATTGAATTAAGATAACAACGAATTGAAATGAAATGAGAAAAACAAACTAGAGACGATGATCTTTACTTATAAATTCCTTGTGGCTCCATGCATGTTGGGATGTTTGAGTTAAGGTGCAAAATGAGTGTTTAATCATACCTTTCCTAAGTCAGTTAAGGTCCTATTTATAGACAAATTCTACTTGGGCTCCAAGTAGCTACTCTAGTCACGTGCTATACTTCCTGTTTCAACATGGGGAATAGCTTTGCACCCATGTACCCACGCTCTTTACCATGTAATCTCACTAAGAGTAATGGCTCTGAGATCTTGGGAATGCGTGTTATGGGCTTTGGCATCCCTTCTTTGACATGTCGAACCTCCTCTATTATCGAAACACATCATACTTTTCTAATATTCATTAAGTCTTTGAACTCACATACAGGCTTTGGCACTTCTTCTGTCAATATCTGTAAGAAAATTAACCATATCTAAAATTAACCATATTTCTTTGACAGCTTTTACTAGTTTAGACGAGATAGAATCCTTTCTCTAATACTATATTGCAAAGGATTCATATTATAATCCATTCACTTCAACAAGCTTTTTCTGGCTATTTTACCATGTTTTTGACAAACTGAACTTCCATGTTTCAACAAATAAATTTCTTATCTTGCAGAACTATTTTGTCAAAGTTAGGATTGTTAGCTTTTCCAATCTTCCCATAAGATTTCATCTGTTTGTCAAATTAATGAATTTGACCAACTAACAGGATGCTGGAAGTCTTGAATGTGTCCCCAATCTTCCATCGAGGTTCCTAATCCAAAGGTTGAGATTTTATGCTTTATTAGAGGTAGAGATAAGAACCAGAGCTAGAGTTCATTTAATCAATGAACTGATTTAATTAGGGATATTAGTCCACAACTTGACTCGATACTTAAGGACTTTTACCAAGCTAAGAAGTTAGATTCTAAACTTAGGTTGAAAGAAGAAATGATTGATTATTATTTGAAATAGTGTATACTTTATTACAAAGATGATGTTGTTATTACTCATTACAAATTCTATGAATAGCCTATATTTAAGCCCAAGGAGGGAAAGTGGAAGGTATAAGGATGTTCCTCAGAAAGGAATACACTATTTGCCCTTAAACCTTAGACTTGAAAGATTATATGCATCAATAAGCTAAACCCCTTATATGAGATGACATGTTAAGAATAAGAGGAATGATGGTGTAATTACAGATCCATCTTATGGTGAAGCCCTTTTTTATTAAAATAGGTAGAAATGGCTCAAAACCTTCCAAAGAAGGAAGCAAAACAGAATAACGTCAAGCATATAAAGAATCATAGCAAAACCAAAAAGAAGCAACACAAGCAAAAAATAAATAAATAAATAAATAAAGGAAAAATTAAGTACCTAGAAGCAACCAAAGCACCAACTAATAAAAAAATGCCGCTAACCTCGAAATAATCAACAACAACAACCACCCAAGAAACTACTCCCCACACAAAGACCACATCCATACACCCCATAGGAATGTTCCTAAACTTGAAAAACTACCAAAAATCAGCACAAAAGAAAAACCCTAAAATATAAATAAACCTAAATTACCTCAAATGTTAGCACAAACAAGTTGATCTACCTTTGAATAGAGGAAGAACAACATCCAGCAATTCAACATGTGTTGTGATAATAGGTCAATCACCACCCCCTCAATGTCAAAACATACCATTCTTCATGGTTAAATCACAAGCCAAAAGCAAAAACCTAGCAAAGTCAAGTAACACCAACACTCCATGACAGACCATGAGCATATCTCGAAACCACCAATAAAATTAAACACCACCATATTTGAATATTTTGATAATATGAACTTCCTCCTAATCAAAAGTCAAACTAGAAATAGCACCTACTCACTTTTTGATTCTAGCCTTCCGTTCCTTCTAGCCACGCTTCTTCCCTTTCAACTTATAATTTTTCTCTCCTTTTTATCTCTTTGATTCTTTGCAAGTGCCCAAATAACATTGATCTCATTTGTCCTCTCCTTCAATTTTTGAAATGTCCTTTTTTGAATAAATCTATTTGAGCCCCCATCCAATGTTTGTGCCCCAAAATCGGGAAAAAAAAATGGGCCAGAGATTTGGGAGCCAACCCAATCATTATTCAGCCTAGGAAGCATACCCTTCGTACATCCTTTTCCTTTAACCAACATAGAACTTTCTAGGTTTCACTTTCTAGGCCCAAATTTACATGATCCATCTCCTTTATCACTTCCTCTGTCCAATAGTCATCAACTAAACTAGTTGTAGTGTTATCTTAGATTCCATAAGCTCTTCATTTGCCTCTCAAGTCCTACATTCCTCCCCGTCATTTTCATTAATTTCGCACATTATTACTTCCTTTTTCAAAAAGATACTCATGCTTATCTCATCTGCTATATCATTATTTAGTTTAAGTGGGTCATTTATATTAGCTTCTCCTAGAATATTCCTTTGACCTTTTTGCCAGAAAATTCTCTTCTAGACCATAACTACTCCCAAATGACTCTTCTTTTTCCTTACTTCCTCTTCACTTGACTGCATCACCCCCTTGCTTTCTATAAGGAATTTTGGATTCAATATATTTTGATGCTAAGATATCCTAAATGTTAAATTCTTACCCTACCTCCTTAACAAACACATCAAATCTAGTTCCACTAATAGACAAATTCACCCATCCCTAAATAGGAAGAAAATGGTAAATGTCCATCAAACTTTTTGTTGAGCTAAATAAAGTCTTCTTTGATGTTGCATTATCCAGGCACATTACTGTCCCCCATTCATCATCGATCTTTCTAAGGTTTTCATATGTCCAAGCATAAGGGGAATGCCAAAGCATTCCACCCAAACTCTACATGTTTGACAACATTCTTCAATGGTCCCTCATTCATCACTCTGCAAAATTTATTTGTTTTATTCAAAATACAAAATAATAAAAAAATCTTTTCATAATTTACTCAATATAAATGATGATGGTTAAGTAGTTGGTGTTTTTTTTTTTTTTTTTTGATAGTTATGGAAACAAGCTCACAACTCTTCAAACGTAAAGGAGCAATACAAAAGACGTCCAACATAGGAAAAAGATAATAGGAAAAAAGAACTATCTGAAACACCCTAACAAGTCTATACTCCCTGAACCACAATTAACTAGATCCACCCAAAAGAGATCTAAGACATAGTAGAATCAGGACTTCACAAAACACACTAGCCTGGGCCCATGAAACACCTTAATGCGAAAATCGTCATACCTTTTTATGAAGCAGATCCATGGATACAAAATTATGTAACCCACACACCCAACTTGTTGATCTATGCTAACATCCATGTACACCATCATCCACCAAAAGTCACCTAAGAAGAAACTAAAACCCCATGTCACATACTCCAACATATGCCACACCCATAAAACATCGTACTTCATGCAATGACCATTGGCTCCAATCCCGTAATAGCATCAATCATTCGACTAGAGAAAAACACCTCCATCCAGTTTGGCCTTCAACCTAATAGATGAAATACTCTAAGCAACTTGTTATTGACATAGAATAAGAAGAATAATGATTTGATGCTTTAGCTTACCAACATTCCTCAAGTAAAAAAGTTGGACACAACCATCAATTGAAACATATAACTAGCACCAACAAAATGCAAAACCAACACAACCACAAAACATGATAGTAATATCAAATTTCATAAACACCTGACCAACAACATCAAAATACAAAACTAGCACAACCCTAAACTACAAAAGTTCTTTGTCCAAAATAGAAAGTAAACCTCCATTCTCATTTACTCCCTCACTATCTAGCATCTCAAAATTAATTCCTCCCCACATTAATTTTAATTTTTTTCAAATTTCTCCTTATACATTTTGTTTCCACCAAACCTATAAAAGATACCCAATTCTCCCTAACTAATGTTGCTTTCCCCTACCCCTAATATATCTTATATTCCAACATTAAACCTTTCATGGGGCAAACAACACTCACCTGACTCAGTTTGCATAACCCTCTGCTTGCCTTTTCCTTTTTTTCTTGTGCCCTTCTTTCTCTTCTTCCTTGCCATTAATATTACTTTTTTTTCTTGGAATTCTTTAGAGCTTTGATCAACTCTTCCTTTTTTGCACATATAAGCTCACTGCTTTGCTTATTCTCTATGTTTCCAGTGCCTTTTCTAGATTATCTTGATCATCAAAACTTTCATTAGAGAGCAACTCGCGATCCACCTCTTGTTGTATCTATCTTTGAATTTTGGCTTCAACATATTGTTGCTTGCCCAAATTGCTAGTGGCTACGTCATTCTTTCCCTTTGTCTAGCCTAAAACTAGGTGGTACTGATAAAGAAATAGAATTTATATTGCTAGGCCCATTTGTATCTTGAGCCTATGGAATCTTGTATTCATTATTATTTGGTAAATTCTTCTAAAACTCTTCCACTGAATCAAATTCCTTTAGGCCCATATCTCTTATGGCTTCATATATTCTCCTATCATCTTGCAAGCTTCGTGTTCTGCTTCTTGACTCTGCATAATTTGCAATCTTTATCACCTTTATGTTATTATCTCCTTGAATATATAAACCACAATCACTAACTTATGCAATTCTTGATTCTCCTCAATGGCTGCATCTTCTTCCATACTACATGGGACTTTTGATGTCTCTTTACCTTCTGCAACTCTGAGACTGTTATGGCCTGAAATCTCGTTTTGATATGAATTCTCTATACTCATTGAATCCACACTAACAAATTGACTCCCTTTATTTTGAGCATTATAATTATAATAGAACTTACTATAAACTTCACCACTTACTTCTTTAACAAAAATGTCATAGCAACATCGACCTACTTTAAATACTATCCACCCTTCAATGGTTTGCCACATGCATGCATTTATGAAAGTCTTGGCTACACTAAGGGATTTCTTCTCCTCAGTATACTTGTCCATGAACACCATTGTCCCCCTTGCTAATTTTTGAAGATTTTCCTTAGACCAAGCATGTAGAGGAACCCTATAACACTCAGTCCGTGTTCTCTTCTTTTGTCCACTCCTTTACTCTTGTAAAGTAATTCAGCAACAAATCTTTTGTAGAATTCATCGCTTCATCTCTATCTTCAGTGGTCTCGAATGTCACCAACGCCTTATATGCCCTTATCTCCCTAACATTTGAGATGCAAAGCCACTCATTCGTAATTCTATCTGCAACTGGGCAGAAGTTCGCCGATTTAATTTTTCCCCAATGAAACTTCTTTTTAGCCAAATTCTCTTGATTAACCACCCCATCCACCACAATTGTTCTACCTTCCTAGTTGTTTACGTGCTTATCATCCGCCACGCCTTCCCTCCTTAGCATTTGTGGTTTGGACTCTTTGTTTTCTTCTTGTAGTCCCTTCATTTTAGTCGATTTATCTCCATATAGAACTTCCTTGACTGTTCTTCCATCTGTCTTATTGTCCTAAATCCTTCTTATTGTGCCTCCTTTATATCTAATTACTAAATCTTTGATTTGTGTTCGTTTGTCTTCAAAATTTCTTTTGAATTTCACCTCTGTTATTGTTATCTTCTGCATGCTAATTTCCTTTACTTTTATCATTATTCAAATCATATGGGTTTATTGAATAGCCTTGTGAGGAGCAAATTTTGTTTCAAGTACAAATATTTTTATCGTGTTTTCATAAGTTAATTATTAATAACTTTTTCATATATAAAATAACTAACCTACAATCATTTTATAAAAAATGATGTAGCTTTAAATTTTTTATTGTACCAAAGGATATATAGGAACGATTTGTCCCATCAAACCAAAATTATTTATCTTAGTTACGTTTTTTTTCTTATGAATAATTGCAAAAATTTAACAATTCTTCAAGGGGTGAAATAAACATTGTTAAAATTATTAATTAATTTGCACAACTAATTTTGGGTTAATTGTTGCAAGATAGATGTATTAGGAGTCCAATGGAATTCATTTTCCATCCTTTTCTGTACATATTTAGACTTTTGAACTTGATCTTGTTTTCAAAAGACTGCTTTTGCAATATTGAAATCTTTTTCTAATAGTTTTCATTAAATAAATATTAGTCGCAACTCCATAAATTTTTTAATAAATTTTAATTGTCTCTAATCGTGACACCCTCTAAGTATATTATGACAATATGAAAACCAAGTAAATAACAACAAAATGAAGGAAAGGCCAAATAACTAACTAAATCAATTCAATTTTAATCTAGTTAGTTTTGAATGAAAGAAAGGCCAAATAACCTAACAAAGAATCAAGTGAGAGAATAATAGTTAATTGTAAGAATGAGACGAGTAAATCTTGACTATTGGTTCTTAGATGAATGGTTAATATTAAAACATAAAGTTAAGTGATTTATTTTAAGTTATTATATGACCTTTGAATAACTTTTAAACTTGACTATCCGTATATAGTTATATAGCCAATATTTGTTCCTCTCACCTTTTGTATAAAAATACTTCTCTCACTTGACACACCCATACATATATCCAAATCAAACCAACCGAGATGGGCACCTAAATTAATTGGTTTGAATTTTCCTTTTCATCAAATCTAATTCAAATCGACTTATGAATCCTCCCAACATAAAAGCAACTATGAGGAGGAATAAGCCCTTCGTAGCCCTACTATCCACACTGTGATTTGTGTTTATCCTTTCACATAGGGCATATGGGTTGTGAGTAGAGTTTCCTAGAGCATGGCTTATGTGTTTAGAAATATGAATGGCAATTGTACCTGATCTGTGGGTACCTGCCTCAACCTAACCTGCATGGACCTGCCTCACAATGGGGTAGGTAGGGTAGGTGAAATAGTTAATGTAGGCAGGGTTAGTTGAAGGTATAGTCACTCCTATCAGCCTACCTTCACACCCTACATATAATTTTTTTTTCTTTTATTGAGATTAACTTATTCTCCCCTAATTCTAAATCATCTCTCATCTCTCACTTGCACTCTATTATATGTCCACCCCTATCTTGTCATGACTCTATCTTCACCTTTACGCCTCCATTTTGCTTCCACATTTATTATGGCATTAAATAGCAAATTGCTTTCAATAGGTCTTTTAATTTGTTAGGTAATATTTCTCTAAAAAAATATTAAATAATCATTGCGCAAATAGAATTTAGAAACATTCATGGAAATATTAAAAATATATAGTAGGGAGGGGAATACACAAAAAAATAAATAAATAAATAAAAAGAATAGTAGGGTGTGATTATTTGATTTCAGGACCGCATGGCAACTTAGGGGTAAGATAAGACTAATTATTTATGAGGGTGTAGGGCGGAGTTGGGCTACGCTAAAATGTTATCTTAATCTACCCATTGCCATCTTTAATGCGTTCATGAAGTGTACGGTGGGTGGTGAATTAATATGGGAAAAGGAAATAAGACCTTTTACATTTTGTCTCTATTGTAAAATAATGAATAATTTGAAAATATTTTCGTAGTTGTGCGATAAAATCTTGTATATAAATAGAAAATATTAAAAGTGTATGCAGACAAAATAAGATGCTGCAAGAGATGTTCACACAGCATGGGATTGGGTTTTGTTGTCAAAATATAATCTAGGAAATCACTATGGTATCAATACTTTGTTTTTTTTTTTGGGTTCCATACTGGTTCTTGTTTGAATTTTTAAGTAGCTGTTGGTTTTATTTGATAAAACTTTAAATATTCATCGTAAAACTAATTGCTAATAAATGTTTGATTACCTAATCTTAAATCTTAACTACTATATCAATAAAGGTACCACGAATTTGAAGTCTACTAGAGGCCAGGTTCACTACAAAATAAAGCTATCAAGATTGTGGTTTTAATATCATATTTTGACTCAAAATCTTAAAACTTAACGAGTGTATGAGTTTTCTTACTTATATAATCTTCACTAATTAATTTATTCTTAATAAAATAAAACAAATTAAGCGTGAGAAATGAAGTTTTATATTGACAAAGAATAAATTAATTCCAACTAATTAGTTTATTCTGAATCTATATAAAACTTCATTTCTTACACTCAATATTTTCATAAAACAAATATACCTGCAATTAAGAGAAACAAACATGGAATAAGGGTTACGTCTTTGATCTAATCTTTTATTAGAGCTATAAATATTGTTAGCCTGCATGATATTTTAGAATTGTTTTGTTAGCGGTTCATAATAAATTATATACATGATGATAATTTATATACATGACAACATATTTATCATTGAATTTTACAATATGTCTATATCTATAATTTTAAATGAATTTAATTTTAAAGTACTATTATACATAATTATTTCACTATAAACTATTACATTAAATATTTAACTCTTTCTATAAATGTCTCAAAAGCTGCCAATATGATTTGTTAAAAACAACTTTTTTTGACAAATAACGGGCTAGGCCCAAAACAATAACATTGCTACAAATCTTGGGCTAGTATAGCCAGTAACATCAGCAAAGAAATCCATAGAAACACGTGTTGGAATTCTATCAAATAAGGTAAGGTGAAGCCAAAAAAAAAAAAGACGGTAAGGTCAAAGACGCAACCTATGACCAAATTTTGCTAACTGATTAGCACACCAATTTGCCTCCCTGAATATGTGCGTCAGTTCAATATGCCACATCTCGTCTCGTCTAACAACTTATGAATAGCGTTAACTAGAGTCACATAGGCATGAGTAGCTGGAATTTCCTGCTTAACAAGCCACAATGCACTAATTGAATCTGTTTCAATCAGAACATAAGAAAATTCCAAGTTCAAACCTAAGCAAATACCCCCAAACTACCCAAAGTTCAGCAATTGTGATTGTACAGCTACCCAGGTTAATGCTACATGCAGCCACAAAGCTACCCTCATGATTCCTACCAATCACACCACATGCGGCTGAACCAGAATCACTCAGCAGCGAACCATCAGTGTTGGTCTTGATCCAATGCTGCTGCGGAGGAGTCTGCACAATTTGCTTGATTACCAGTGAACGACTCTTTGCTGCCAGCTTAAGGTTGAGTTGATGGTTATAATCACTTGCCGATTTAATAACCCTGCAAAGAAGAAAGGAATGAGCATTATCCTTCCCTTCAAAAGTGGTAGTATTCTTGCAATACCAAAGCAAAAAGCGGCCAGATATTTTGCATTAACAATGTAAAATATGATAGATATATTGTCAATGCAACACGAATATAAATCTATATTAACATCACCAGAATTGCAGAAGTCTTCTTTGTATTTAAATATATCGAAGTTTGTATGATTTTTTTTTTTTGGCCAAATAGGGCTGCCATATGATCTGATTTGATGACATTGGCCATGAGTGATTTTTCAAATTCGTATATATTCAAACACCGGTTAGTTTTGCTAATTATTGTGGTTATATTAAACAAAGTTCTAAAAACTAGACAGGGCAATGAAATGGACAAGGCACTAGTTTAAAGGTTTAATAGTTCAATGTGTGTGTATATACGTATGATTAATTATATGCTATGAAATACATAAAAATAATTAAATAATACAAATGAAGAGTAAAAGAAAATTTTAATATGATAAAAATAGTTTTAGAAACAAAAACCACTATATTAAGTCAATAACATTACCAATACAAAGAGAGCACTGATATCCAGTTATACAAGCAATAAAGTGTAAGTTGTAACACCCTCCCAAGTACAGTACTATGCTTAAGTCATAGTACCACAACCTGGAGTTGTTACTGTTACCTGAACGGACCCTATCTGACAGTAACTTCAGCTGTCTCCGGAACTTCTTGAACTATCTGGAGATCACACGAAAATAGAAGTGAGAATTATAAATTCTCAGTAGGATTCTCTAATTATTATACATAACGTCATCGTTGTCATCTCCAGTTTGCTTCGGTTTATTTTGAAACAGATGAACATGCTATATAAACCGTTCAATTTTAAAGTTTGAAAATATAATGTCCGAAGCAAAGTTCATTTTACTCATACACTTGTCATTTGGGAATGCCTACACAAAATTTGTTTATGAATAATACCATGGATAATAACTGTAACATATTAAAATACACCTAGCATCAATATACTGGGGACATAACATCTACACATAACTTTACTTGTACTTAAATTCATGCATATATATAAAGTTTACTTTTCTTTCTTTTGCTTCCTTTTCATCATAAAATCCTTACATGCCACATTCCAAAGTATGATCGCCATGTCATATCCCATCAGAGCGTGATTGCCATGTCACGTTCCTTAGGAATGTGGGACCTTCATTCGGTACCTACATTAGCTGAGTGAGGCCATGCTTCATGTAAGTCTTAGCCCCTATACTCACACTAGCTAGGTCGATGCCACACCTCATGTGAGCGGGGTGTTTGCATATGCTTTATTCTTTAGTCTTGAGTCTTTAGTCTTTAGCCTTTACTGCCCTTGGGTAGTTTGGCCTTAGAGTGAGCTCGTCAGCTCGACTCATGACCGTCGTTACACCGACTCACCCACAAGGGGATTCACGTGCCTCTAGTCCTGGAGGGATCTCATTTTGGTCACGTGCCTCTAATTGAGGGATCTCTTCTGACCACGTGCCTCCAAGGTAGAGGGTAGCTACCTTCACAAGGAGGGATTCAAAGTGCAACTGCCTCCAAGTGAAGGGATTCATATCTTATCTTATTTAACTGCCTTCACAAGGAGGAATCTCGTAACTACCTCCAGATGAAGAGATCCACATTCAATATATTCATATCATACTTAAATCATCCTTGCATATATGAATCTTATGAGCATAACAGATAAATGTTCATCACATTCATATAATTCATATATTTCTGCCGGAATTTTGGCAGCATAACGGATCAGATCTGCTTTTCCGTGAATAGTGCCAGTATACCAGAACATCAATTTATCACAAAAGTCACAACATTGTATACATATTTCAATATTAAACTCATATCAACATCAAATTCATTAAGGTAGAATTCCTGCCTCAGCATATTTAACCAACTTGGTTTTTATAATTCAAGCGATAATTTCTATTTAACTCATTTGGACCTCAAATTTGAGTATGTTAAAGTGTTATGTGTCTATTTTCTAACCTCTTTGGTCCCATCTAATTTTGATATCTATAGCTTAAGATATTTAGGTGTTATCACAGCCTGCCCAGTGGCTAGCCGGGATCAAGCACCAAAAAGTAAAAATCTACCATAAATAGAAAACTAACTCAAATTATACGAAATTGGATTCATATCAAAGCTAACAGGCTAAAGTTTCATTTACAAAAATTTCCATTCTATTTGACTTAGTAGAGCTCGAGTTACAAGCCCCGAATTCTGACCTTACTAAACTACCCTGTTCTAGCCCGGTGTGGATATAGGGCAAATTGCGTGGAGCACTGGGAGCAACTGGGACCTTATCTAATTCTGAAATTTTTATGGGACATTCTCCTATATGTAAGCTTTCTAATAAAGTTTGTTTCACTCATTTTCAAGTAGTATAAGTCGAGTTCTACCCTAAACAACCTAATCTGCCCAGAGCCAGAGTCAAAATCCTAGGTCAAAATTCAAAAATTCATAACTCTCTCAATTCTGATCCAAAAGCCTTATATGATATATCTATGGAAAGCCCTAGATGTCTAGTTTCATATAAAAATGGTTTCATCCAATTTGATTGGTTGTAAGTGGAGCCGTACACTCCATCATACGGACTGCCGAGGGTTTTTGGTTCTCTAACCCATCAGCTCTTCCTATTTTCATGCTTTCTTACTTCCACTTCGGTTTTAATCAAACAAACAGCCCAAAACCAATCACATATCATCATAAACATTCATTTAAGACATCAAATAAGTTGAAAATAATTCAAGATCAGCCAGCCAAGGCCACAGAACTGAAGCAAGAATCAAAACTCCTACCTTTGTTCCAAGTGATTTTGTTGGAATTTGAAGGCTTGGATGAGCAAGGCTTGAATTGGCTTGATGTTGGCTGGAGTTTGGTGTATGAAGAAGAGAGAAAGAGAGCTGAAAGGAAGGAGAAAAGTGGCGCTGGAATGTGGTCTGAAGTGGGTGAAAAAGGGTGAAAAATCTGATTGCATTTGAGTGGTTTATCTTGAATTTGATTGGTCCATAATGCTTTGCTGAAATTCAGCCAAGCTTCTCCATCAAGTGTGGCCTTTGTTGCACCACTTTTGGATGGTAAGTGGCTGAGCTATCAGCCACTCAAAATAGGGTTTAGAGCTTGCAATTCTATTGGTCCGGTTCCGACAATTTAAAATACCGTAATCTTATCGATTTCCTTTAAATCGGTAAATCGGTTTTGAAGAAATTTGTGAAGTTTTATATGTTTCTATTCTAATTATTTCTAATTCTAATATCTCTAATTAACACTTAATTAGCTCCTTATTAATCTCTCATTAATTTCTAATTAGCTTTACTTATCCACTAAAATCAAATTAATCAATTAAAGGTGTAAATTAATCGTTTTGTAAGTTGATGGCCTTTCTGTTTTCTGTTTTTCATGACCAATGGCATCTTCGTAATTATAGGCAAGTCTAGGGGCATCCCATGTCATTTCACATATGGATACCTCCGTGGCTCAATTGGCCGAGGTTTAGGTTTCTATGTTTTCGCTATGTGATTTTGCTTTGTTTAAAACCTTATTTTACTAATCCTGTTGATATAGGGACCTAAATATCATTTTCTAAAATGTTCAGGGGCAAGGCTGTAAATAAAATATAAGGACCTAAAGGTCATTTTTTAAAAAGTTTAAGGGCAAGATTGTGAATAATAAAAATTTATTTTTATTACTTCCTATTACGTTATATGGGGATGTTACATAAGTAAAGTATCGTTCCCACAAGGATTGGATAACCAAATATCAATTCTCAAATTCAAATACTATCTAGACCAACAAACTGTATTAACTACAAAATCAAACAAGAATCTAAAAGCAAACCTAACCAAATCTAAGCTAAACTAACTTCCAACTGCCTAATTAACTTAGAATGCAAGCAATTAATGGGTAATGGAAAATTCAATAAGGTATGAATGCTAGGGTTTTGATTCACCTAGTTATTCATATAAGCATTGAAATCTTAATCTAATGAAATTTAGTCAATTCAATAGATTGATAATTTCCTAATTTAATTAATACCTAATTCTTGGCATATTAATCATCTTTAATCTCTAAAATTTAATTAATTCCTTAACTTGAACCTGGAGCTATAGGCTTTATGTTCTATGAAATCTTAGCTAGATTGATTTTAGATAATTGTTAATTTCAATTCCTAGACAATTAATAATTACAATTTTTATCCCTAGGCCTAAGCTTTGTACCTATTTTCCAATTGTCTACACATCTCATGGAATCAATTCATGGGCGGCCAATCTAAGAAAGTATTAAGAACAAAGATAGAAACTGAATTAATAGAAAGAAAAAAATATCCAGTAGATTAAAGAAAATAATAAAACATTATCCCAACAATGGTTACGTCATCAACCTAGCCAAGAAGGGTTTTAGGCACTAAGCATGTTTAAAACATCCAAATTCAAAGAGAAAAAGAACATGATAAACCTGAATCAAGAAAAGGCAAGACAAAAAAATGAATCTAATAGCATAGATCTTCTTCTCTTGATCAAGAAACCAAACTCTGGTAAAGCCAAGTGTGGAAAATCTCCCAATTCTCTTGTGTTGTCTCTAAGATTCCAAGTAATTAGATCCATTTAACCCCCAAGAGACCTTTCTAATCCTCTCTTTTTGGGTTCTAGGCTGACTCTGATTTTAAAGTCTCTTTCAAGTTATGAAGGAGCCCAAAAATTTTAAATTCATGCTCCTTGGGCCCAAAATTAGCCCAATCCGCATTTTGGTACCAAATAGCGTCGAAACCATTAACTTCTAAGCTCTGTATCTTAATGCAATTTGGAATTAGCGCTTAAATATAGAAATAGAATTTATACAGTTTTGAGTAATTAAGCTTTCCAACGTCACAAAAAGCATCTCAATTGGACATCTGTAGCTCAAGATATTTCCAAAATACTAGGCAAAGACAGTATCATGATAGCAACAACCTTCAATCTTGCTAGTGGATTTTCACTAAGAAGCTCTAAGAACTAGGCTATAGGCTAAACATCAAAGTTGTAAAGCACATTCTGAGCTTTCTAGAACATTCTCATTTGTCTCGATCTGATCTCTATAGATATGAATTTTCTACTATAATGCTCTCTAGAAATCTCCTCAAATAAGCTCCAAAATTCTACTATTTAGCTTTGAAAATTCCTCTTTTTCAAAATTTAATAAAATAAGCTTTCAAGTCCATCAAATTCACCTAAAAATTACCAATTTAACATTAGATCCAATAATCTGACAAAAGTCCAAATACCGTAGGCAAATTGGCTAATTTGTTGATAATTAAAATACAAAATCATGTCAAATTAAGCACTATTATTATACACTCATCAAGCAGTAAGTCCCACATTACTTAAATTTTGGACTTTTTACTCTTAAGAGTTATTAAGACTATTATAAAACACTCAAGAAGTCTCACATTGCTTAAAGTAAAAACTTTTCACTCTTAAATACTTCTATAAATAGCTATGTATCACATTACTTTATTACTTTATGTGTATTTATCTCCTCTAGCTCCTTTAAGAGGTCTAGTAGTCAAATAGTTTTGTTCTATTTTTTCTATCCCCAAATAGTATAATGACATTTTTTCACTCTTTTTTTCAAAAAATAAAAAGGGTCAATTATGTGAACTGAGACTGGATGGACTGGTTTACCAGTTTTTGACCGTGCGAACTAAGACTGGTCCAACCAATTTTCTGGTTTTTGACTGCAAACGATTTGTTGGAGATGATTAGAGCAGTCGGGTGACCAATTCCCGATCCAGGTCAGATGTTATTTTCAATTAAGATTTTAAAACATATCATTTAAATCATAAAACTTATATATTAACAAGGGTTAGATGTTTTCGTAATGTTTTCTTTTTTGTTGTCTCAATACCCTGAACTGTTTCATGTGTAGTCGTTTGGAGCATTGAGAAGATAATTATTAAGAAGTTCTCTTCTATCTCACAACAATGTCTATAGAGATATTCTAAAAACCACAAACTAATAGAAACTAGCTATAAATAAAAAATTTCTTCATACAGCAATGTTAGATACCACACACTACTTTTTTTCATATAAATTCACCTGCAATTCAATGATTTTGCAGATTAGTTTCTTTGTGTACCCAAAAAAAACGCCAACATAACATATTATTTATTTATTAAAATTAAAAATAGGGACCAAAATATTAATTTGAGAAAGCTAGATATGAATTGAACAAGAATTTTGATACACCTGTCAGGTTAGATCTTGAAACAGTAGGGGGACCAAGCCACGGTTCCGCCCTCCTTTTTTATTACGTCCGCTTCTACATCCGAAGTTAAAGGGTGGCATGGAATGTGTGGCATTTTAATTGATGAAAAGCGCGGCTGGGAAGTCAATATAGGGTGCGCGAGATGATGGTGATATATAACAGGCTAAATATACATTTTCGTTTATAAAAGATATATGTCACATCAATTTGATTTTTAAAAGATTTTTGATATTAAATAGATGTCTGAAAGTTCAACTTGACATCATATTAGTTCTTAAAAATTTTTGATATCAAATTAGTCCCTAAAAATTAAAATGTGACATTAAATTGGCTCCTAAAAATTATATGTAACATCTATTTGATCCCTTTTTTTATATAAATTTAGGGATTTATTTGATGTCATGTGTGTCACGGTCTAACCCAGGACGTGATCAGAACATAGGGACATGTCCCTAGCAAACCTACATTAGACTCTTTTTCCAAATAAAATCGGGCAGAGTTTCCTTTATATTTAGGGCTATTCCCAAATAAGGATCATCACCCTGTAAAAATAATACAACTACATAAAATCATTATTAGGGATTCAAATATTCTCAAAATACACTCTATAGCACACAACATAGGAATTTAAAACATAATCATATATATATATATATATATATATATATATATATATATATATATATATATATATATATATGATGAAATTTAATCCATAATCGTTAAAATACAACTTGACATAACTAAAACCAACATATTTTTAATACAAATTATAGCTGACACAAGAAGGACCTTGCCTGTGGACTAATAGAGCATTATTGGGAATACAATATAAACATTTGTAGACAATAAACATAACTCTCAACATGGATACCCTTTGGAAAACCACACAAACAAGGGTGTGGAATTTCTAAAAATCCAATGACTTTAGCAGACTGGAGGCACATAGGCATAACTTTGTACTTGTCTAAAAATATGGAGAGAGAAAAGAATAAGTCGTACAGACTTAGTGAAAGATAATATATCTATAACAAGAGTGGAACAAGCTTTAACATTAACTTTTAGCAGAAGTATAACTTTACAGAACCTCTTTAAAACCTTATACCTCATTTCATAGTTAAAATGCATTGTCTATATATGAAATACCATAAACACTTCTTGTAAAACATAACTATGTATATATAATCTGTCTTTAACACATCTATAGGTCCTTAATCACCTTTTTAATTCAATTGGATAAAAGCTTCTTTGTAAACATATATAGGCATAACACTTTTACAACTAGATGTACTAAATCATATATATAGTATGGATATAAAAACTAGGCTTAAAGATAGAAATACTTTCTCATGACATGAAAAGTAAATACTTGTTTCAAAATCAAAATAAAACTTAAGGGAGAATCCTATTTCAGAAATAGCTGCCTAACTGAGTGGCCTTATGGTCTAACTCCAGCAATAAATCATAACTTCAATCCTATGCATGTCTATATATTTCAAACATGTTGACCAAATATGCCGGGCTAGCAATCACCCTGTTAGCTGGGTTACTCAAGATGCACCAAGGCTAATACTGCTGCCATTAGCAAATAGTTCCTGTCACAATTTCGTCCCCCCTTGGAAACCTTTGCATATTTCTAATTCATTATCATTAAGATTCCTTAAATACTTTACTTCAAACATCAAGTTCTGGATTCTAAATAAATTGCTTAAGCTCTTAAAGCATTTAAAATTTCGTAGTTCTCAACATATCAAACTTTAAAATCCAAACATCAATTTGGAAATAATTCATAGGAATCAATACTAAGCTTACTTCATAGAAATCTATAATTTCTAAACATCATATCAACTTCAAACCTTTATATAGTTAAAGTCTAATAACTTGAAACCATATCTTTCTCTATCAAATTGTTCAAGCATCAAAACTCAACCTTCAAGAAGCTTGTCCCACGTATAGATACAAAAACATATCTAACATAGTTACTTCAAGAGTTTCATAAACATAGGATAGCAACTAATCATAATCCCTCATAAATTTAGTAAAATACTTTCTAAGCATATATTTAGAAAATTAGAGAAATTAGGGTATAGGTACACTATCACTCACAGATCAAGTTTGGAAAGGAAGGAGCTCAAACTCTATAAAGTCTCGGAGCCACCAAGAGATCCGAAGAGTATCTACCATCATGAAAAACACAAATTAGGCATCAATTAGTTTCTAGAGCTAAGGATTAACTTAAAATACCTCCCAAGGTATAAAATCCCCAATTTGGAACTCTAGGTTCCCAAACCTCAATCTTAAACTCAATCCTCCAAGAAAATCCTTCCATATCCAAGAAACAGAAGAAGATTTGAGCTTATAGAGTTACTTAGGATTGCCAAAGAAGAAAGAAACTCGATGGAGGACATAGGTCTTCTCCCTCCTTCGTTTCTCTTACTAGAAAGGAAGAGAAAGAGAGCTTCAAGGAGAACCAAGCTAAAGTATGATGATGGTAATGAAGGAAGAAGATAAATCTGATGGCGAATTGAGTGAAAAAAAATGGTGAAGGAGTGATAGAAATCATGTGGAAAGAGAAACATGAGAGAGGAAAAAGAGAGAGAGAGAGGTTTGGGTGAAAATTGGAGAAGAAGGGTCAAAACCCTTCTTTATTGACATCCACCAGGCGCTTGGGAGCTGCAAACTAGCTACTTGGGCACCCATCTCGCTAAAAGCCATCCATCCACAGAGCAGGCAATGCTTAGGTGCCCAATCCCCCCCTTTTTTTTTCCAAACACTTCTCAAATACCATCATGTACTTATTTATATTTCTTAATTTTCTTAATTTTAAGTTAATGTCCTCATTTATTTTAATATTCCCTATTTGAATCCAATAAAAATATTAAAAAATCAAATTCCTTAAGAATAAAAATCCAACTTTTAGATTTTAGTACAAACTTCTAAAAACTCGCATTTTCTTAAACTTTGAGTTTGAAAACGAAAGGGTTAATAACTTTCAAAAATTCATTAAAAATCAATCTTCGATTCTTGGATATCTAAAAACAATTATCGAGACTTTTGATCCTATGAAAACGTTCCAATCATATAGCCCTCCAAGGGGGCATAGGGTCTAGACTTAGAGCTTTTGCAAGGTCCGACAGGACAAAGTGTCATGAGTCATGTGACTCTTGACCCGGGTATTGCAATGTGCATTTTATAGGAACCAAAGTGATGCTATATTTTAATTTTTAAGGACTACTTTAATATCAAACTGAACTTTTAGGTATCTATTTGAGGTCAAAGATCTTTCAGAAACTAAATTGATATCACATGTATCTTTCAAGGGCTAAGATATATGTTTAGATTATATAATTGAGCTAACCTTCACCATATAACCATGAACATTTGGGACAGTTTATCCTTGATATTAATAGACGTTCCTTCTCTAGTGATTGGGCTCTAATTTCTTCTAATTTAGGTTATGTTTCAGTGCCAAATAAAATAAGTTGTGCAATATTTACCCTTCAAGTCAAAAGAACCGTCATGTGAAGAAGCGTGTTTGAATTATAATAATATCACGAGAAAATTACACTTGCCTCTCTTTCGGTTTTCTAAAAACACAGTAAATTTTATAGTTTTTCTAAATCTGAAACTGATAGTACACTCCACAACTTTTTCACTCCTTGAGCTTAATGATGATTACTTCTTTAATGAATTAAAAGAAAATAAAATGTAAAACATATAACAAGAAGATTTGTCCTTTGCTGTAATATTTTTCTTTTAAGTTTTATACTATTCTTCTATTTATTATTCATATGAAGTAAATTTACTATCGTGTAATTGTTCGACCAAGAAAAAATTTTAAATTATTGCAGAATTATTTTTGTAATTGAATGTGCTACGAGAGAAAAATAATAAGAATTTTGAGTGAGAAGAATTAAAAAATAACAAATTACTCGTATGAATGATATAATAAAATTCATAAAGTTATATTTTTAGTAATGTCAACAAATAATTCATATGAATAGTTCCAAAAAGAAATTTGTTGTTAGATATAAAAAGAAATGATATACACTTATTTAGTCCTTAATCAATATATACTATATACTTAAGTTTAAAATATAGGGAAAATTAATATCAAGAACAACTAGATATTTAATAATTTTAAGGAATATAAATATTTAAATTATTAAGAATAATTAAGTAATATATATATATATATATATATATATATATATATATATATACAGATATGTGTGTGTGTGTGTTATACATATAGACACACACACACACACACCCTTAATAAAAAGTAAAACAATCATTTAGTGGAAATGAACAGCCACAGATTAGAAAGTAATAATTATTCTTGAATTCTGTTATGATGAATTCATATATTTAATTAGAACAAAAATTTTATTTATTTTTTTAGTCACTAACTAAGAATAAATAACCACTTAATAACAACAAATAACCATTTAAAACCGTCCTCTTAATCATAAATCTAATCTTAAATTTTATCTAAAATTACAAGCAACTTAGTTGGAACAAATAATCATTTGTAAAAAGTAATAAATTTATGCATAACTTAGGTAGATGTTATATGTTGCATTGAATGGGGATTAAATGAAATCTAGGTCTCCATCATTTGTTTTTGTACTTAGCATGACTAAGCAACTTATTATTCGAAAGTAATAATAAATTACATTCTGTAAGTACTTATATGGAGTGATTGTTGGTATTACTAAATATATGACTATGAATTTTAGTATATAATTTATATGAATAATTTATTTACTCTTTTTTCTTAGTCAAAAATCTTATTATTTTTTTTTAAAAAAACCTTATTGTTTTTCTTTTTTTCTCTCTTAGCACTATCAAAAGACTTAAAAGAAAACTATAACAAAGGACGAATCTTCTTGTTATAAGTTTTAAATTTTATTTTCTTTTATTCTAATTTTAAATTTATTAAGTAAAATATGTCATAAAATAATTCAATCAGGAATAACTACGATTAAGCTCAAGAAGTGGAGTATTACTTGTGGAAAAAGTGTAGTATTAATTTGAGAGAAGTTTTGAAGCTTGGTTTAGCTCAGGGAGTCAGTTTTAATTGTTTTTTTGAGAATATTTTAAATTGGAGTGTTAGTTTAGAGAAACTTTGAAACTCGCTGGATCTTTGAAAAATCTCAGAACATAAGTGTAATTTTCTCTAATATCATTCATAATACTTGATCCAATAAGTTAAAGTTGTAAAACAGTTAGTCTATGAAACTAGTATGTAATGAAACTAAAAGAAAAGAGGTATCTCATTGTTTGTGATCAATGTAAATAATGATTAAAATTAATGAAAGTATTGTTAGTTTTTTTCCCCTTTAACAGGTATCTCATTTGTTTTTAAGGGGCCAAGACTACAGTACTTCATTGATAAATGTTGTCTATTATCATATTTGTCGTAAACTCTTTACCAGTTTCTTTTTCAATGCAAACCACCATCTAATCTATATAAAAAAAAAAAAAAAAAAAAAATCATCTTTCATCTTATTCTACGTCTTTTGTCACTACTAGAAAATTGGCGAAAATCAGTTGCAAAATGGGGAAAATTGGTCGCAAAGTCCATTTGCAACCGATTTCGTCAATTGCATTTAGGCAAGTTGCAAATAAATTTGCGACTGATTTTGGGGGCCCTATGTGTTGGTCTCATGTTGACCTTTTTGCGACCGATTTTTTGGTTGCAAATTTGAGACCAAAAATTCGGTCGCAAATTATGAATCTAATTAGCCATTTATGAAAATAATCAGTTGCAAATTTTAAACAGCAAAAAAAAAAGAGAAAAAAATAGAATCTAATAAATTTCATATTTCATACACCTAAATTTAACAACAACCAGCAATCCATAAACTTAGAAATCAAAATTCCATATAATTGGGTATTTGTACCTAATACTACAACATCCCAAGACATAAAAATGCAATACATAAAATTTATAACATACAAACAAAGATATAACTAAGTAACATATGATCCAAACTACAATCAACAAGTAGCATAGATGTTGTAACGTCCGAAAAATTCTATCATTTTTAACCGAATTGTTTGGTTTTTATCAAACAATTGTAATTAATTAGAATTTAATTGAGCATTTATTTAAAGCCAATTAAGTGTGATTTAGAAGGATTAGATATAATGGAATTAGATTAGAACCATAGGAAAGCTCATAAGATTTTTCTAAAAACCAGTTTACCGATTTAAATGAAATCGGTAAGATTTTGATATTTTAAACTGTCGGAACTGGATCAATAGAAATTATACTGTGAGAACCCCAAGATGGATGGTGTAACATCCCTACTTTCTTAAACAAAGCATAATGAAAACTTTGAATTATTTCCCTTAGGCAGTATAAGAATTTTTCAGGTAGCGCTATGCCATAACAATTCTCACACTCGGAACTATAAGGTAGCATAACACTGCCGTTAAAAATATGGCACTGGCATACGTTAAAAATTAAGAAATGATAAAAATGCCCCTGTAAACTTTTGTTATCTGAAGTGTTGCCTAGAACTTTTAAAAATTATATTTTGACCCTAAAGGATTATTTCCACAATAACCCTATAATTTTTTATAAAATGACAATTATATCCCTACATTTGTAAAATTAGCAGAATGGGGTTTTAAATGGAGCAGAATCACGTGGCGAAACTATAGAAGTTTAAATCTCTGCCGATTGGGCCATGGAGGTCATTGGCTGTGAAATGACATAGGGTGCCCCTAGACTTGCTCAAAATTACGGAAACGCCATTAGCTATGGAAAATAGAAAACAGAAATGCTCTGAATTTGCGAGACATTTAATTTACGCTGTTAATCGATTTATTTAATCTTTTTTTAATTACGTAAAGTTAATTAGAAATTAATTAAAGGATGATTAGGAGTTAATTAGATGTTAATTAGAAAGGTTATGCTTAAGAACAATTAGAATAGAAATATAGAAAATTTTACAAAGTTGTTTAATAACGTTTTGCCAATTTGGAGGAAATCAATAAAGATTCGATGTTTTAAACTTTCAAAACCGAACCAGTAGAATTTCATATTAAAGACCCCAATTTGAGTGGCTCAACTTTAGCCACTTTTACCTCATGTGAGTGGCGTCACTTGCAACCAAGGAAGGAGGAGAAACTTGGCTTTACTACTGCCTCTAAAGCCTCCACCAATTACAAGCTTTTGTGTTATAAAAATCAAAAGATTTCCTCCTAGGTCCTCCTCATATTTCACCCCCACCAGCTGCCATGTCCTCTCTATTTCTTCTTCTTCTCCTTCCTTTCTTTCCTTGCCTCCATGGCTATGAGCTTCAAGCTCATAAATTCTCTTGCTCCTATAAAAATTGATCCTCACCTCCTTCTCTACAAAACCCCTCTAACAATTTCATGATTAAACATCAAGTGGAGGCTCCCCACACTCATGTGAGCTGCTGCCATGGTGGAGGAAGAAGGCTAGGAGTTGGTTCTTGGCCTCCTTGCTTCCATAGTTTCAAGGATTTTAAGGTAGGTAGCTCAAATCCTTAGTTATTTGTTGTGTTGTGTGATTATATGGTTGTTGTGTGCTCCTTATGCTATGCTGGTTCATGCTTCTATGCTTGTATTATGATGTTTTTCTTGTGAATTGAAATGAAGATATTTAGTTTAAGCTGAGGAATTTATCAAATACTCAAAAAGGAGCTAAGCAAAATCTGTTTTTGTGAGAAAACCCTATGGCGTTCGTACCGGTGGAATGTACGTGTAACATCCTCAATTTTATGTCGTGCTAAATTATCTTAGTAACCTTGAATAATTAGGCACTTAATGAGAAATTTTGAGATTAGGGCTTAAATAAAGGGTTGACTCGGATGAGAAGGGTCAAGAGAATGCTTAATCAAGATTAGATAATATTTAACAAAGTAAGTCAGAGCCCCTATAGCTTAATTAAGCACTAATCACCTTTAATTAGCCTAATCAGGTTTAATTAAGGTTAATTAAGCTTAATCGCATGATTTATTTTTGCTAATCGAGTTCTTGTGTGTTAATCACTAATCCTTGCTTAATCATCTTAATTAAGTTGTATGAGCACTTAATCATATGATTAAATTCAAATTTAGTCAACTAGACAATAAAGTAAAGAGTGATGTCATAAAAGCATAAAGCACTAGACAAGAGTGCTTTATGTAAGAGTTTGACATGTTTTGTCTCCCCATCATCCACTTTGTCCCCTTAATCACTAATTAACACAAAATTAAGCAAAATATCTCACTCTCCCTCCTTTAATGTAGGATGCCACTTTCACACACACACACACATACACTCACATTTTCATTTTCACTCATCCTATTCTCTCTCTTCAAGCCAAATTCTCTAACTTCTCTCTAAACACTTCTTCGTCTTCTTCATCTTTCTCTTCCTTTCTCCACCACCACCACCCTAAACCACTCACTTAGCCCTTAAAGACCTCATCTTTGGGTCTTTGGAGACAAGATCAAAACACTACAACCTCCATTTCCACAAGATTTCAAGAGCTTCTCCTTCCTTCTTGCAAAACTGCCACCTTCATCATCAAGAGGAGTCATCATCTTCTTCTTCCATTTCTCTTGTTTTGCGCCATCTTCAAGAAAGGTAGTGATCTTCATCTTTTTCATTTTGTTTACTCAAGAAAGCTTGGAGCTTGGTTTTTTCATGACCAAGATTTCTAAGTGAAAGCTTGAGAAGATCCTTTATGCTCCTCAAGAGCCAAAGTTTTCATTTTTGGAAAAATATGTTCTTGAGGTTCTTCATGTGTTCTTAAGTTTTCTCTTTTAGAAAAATATGTTCTTCATGTGTTCTTAAGTTTCCTCTTTTGGAAAAATATGTTCTTGATGTTCTTCATGTGTTCTTAAGTTTCCTCTTTTGTTGGTAGCTTGCTTAAAGTTGTTCTTTCCTTTTTATGATGAGCTGATGACTAGAAAAGCTCCACCTTTTTAAGTTCCCATGATTTGATAAGACTTTGAACATTCTAAAAGCTTAAAACTTTAAAAAGTTTGCTTCTTGACACACTTAAAGTGGGCAAGTTTTAGTGCCATCATAAAATTTTCTTTTGTTTTGTTTTGAAGACAAGAATGCATGTAAAAGTCTAAGCTTTTTGGCATAATAAGCCTTTTTGAGTTAGAAAAAGATATCTTGTCACTTTATGTCTTAGAAATCAAACCTTAAAGAAAAGACCTTTTATAAAGTTTCAAACTTTAATCAAGAATGAGACCTTTAAGTCATAAAAATGTTGTTTTATAACAATTAATTCATAAAGTTTAGATCTTGAACCAAAACAAAGCTCAAAGGTGAGAGCTTCTATAGAAATTAAGACTTTTTAACCTTAAAGTTAATGTTTCATGTCACTAGTTGATAAAGTAGGAACCTTTTTATGTAAAGACAACTTTAAGTCATAAAGTTGAGACCTTAATGGTCTTAGAATAATTAAATGAGTCAACTTTTCTAAAGAACAAGACTTTTAGTGGAAAAGCTAGTAACTTGCATCGTTATTTCAAAAAGATCTAATCTTTAAGATAAAAGCTTGAAGCTTTGTAACTTGGTTAAGTTAAAAATCACCCTTGGTATTTAGTGAACATGGTGTTGTTGGGTTCATGATATGGTTATGCGTTGTCATGACCCAAGGATTAGATGGATCTCGAACTCCTTGGGAACAGAAGTACGATTAGGGCCTTTGAGCATACCATGAACCTAGGAATTACTAAGTGCACTATATCGAGGAAAGGAAACAATCACTTAACTAAATTTGAATAAGTGTTCCATAAGATATGAATTCAAGTAAAGAATAATTTCAGGCGAGAGCTAAGTAACCAAAAGACCATATACACATATCTTAACTGCGTGATACTCTCATAGGTAACCAGGGGAAATCATGTGATGATTCATAATATTCTTCACAAAGAATAACACAACTATAAACCCCTTTAGGGTATGAATATGTGATGCCATATGGCATGATGAATGACAAGTTTGGTTGAGCTTTGTCTCATGATTAGATGATAAGTGTGATGATATAATATAGATATGGTGAACTATTGGTTGAATGTTGATGATTGGCATTTTGGGGAAGCTCTGGTCTAGCCGTTATGCTGCCGGATTTCTGTCAAAATTATGGACTTAGTCATATCATTGCATGTGTCTAGTCAAAGAAGTGTTATGCATGTAAAGTATAAAGATAAGAAAAGAATTAATGGGACATGACCCTTCAATCACTTTGGTAAGGGAAGTGAGAGACGGCGATCCACAAAGACACAAGGAACCTCTATGAGGGAGGCATGGCTGACATGGAGGACCCTCCAACTTAGAAGTAACCAATATCAGTTTAGTCTGATTTGGTTAATACTGCGTGACGACGGTCACGGAATGAGCTCATGTCCAAAAGTAGTCTATTTCAAAGGAAAGTAAAGAATGTTAAGCAAGTGCTAAAAAGGAAAGTTAATTCAAAAGTATAACCATGGTTAAATTGATGATGATGCATGTCCTTGCATGTACTTATGTTGCCCATTTGCATTATGAATGTTTACTCTATCTTTCAGTATGTATGTTAGATTATGATGATGTAGTATGATGTTAAGTTTAAAAGCAACCCGCTTCAAGGTTTAAGTTTTCAAAACCATTAAAAATTGAACTTATATCTATCCACTGTTTTTATAATTAAACCCGAAGTGGCTGGGACGATGACGATGACACTGTGTTTGTCTAGTCGCGATCCTACTGAGAAATTTAGTATTTCTCATTCCTACATTTCCCATGTCGTCTTCAAAGGATGTCGACGTTGGGCACGGTGGTGATCTATATTGAGTTCCCGGTATGGCATTGGCGCTTTGACCCGATGCTGAATGCCTCTGTGCTGTCGGCGAGCGTAGCAATGAGGGTCTACATCTTCCACGACCGCCAGTTTCAGACTCCGGTGATGAGCCCATTTTTCCGACCGCATCAGCCATTCGGCGAGGTTACTATGGATGATATCCGCCCCTACTTTCAGCCACCGAGATACCCCACCGATGATGATGAGACTGACTCGGATACCCGTTTGACTCCGACTATTTCACTAGATTCCGACCCTTCGGAGCCGTCTTATTCGAGCTTCCATGTGGAGATCGATCCGTCTGAGCCCCTCTATCTGACTCATTCTGGGGGATCTAACCGTTCGGGTTCGTCGTAGCCTTCGATGATTCGTCTATCTTCTGATTCTTCTGCTTCATCTGTTGACCCAGCTTCACCCCCGATTCGTGGGCGTGGGTTCATTCGTACCCGCGCTGTGCCCCGTGGGCTAGGACGTGCTCGAGGAGGGGGACGTGGCGACACTTCTCCTAGTGGATATGGGAACGGTTTCCTCCCACCAGATGCTTGATGTGACGACTGCATGCGGAGCCGAGCACGAGGATAGCTCCCTTTTGGTCGTAGTTATAGGGTTATCATTCTGTTGTATGGCATGCTTGGGTAGTAGGATTTTCTGATATATTTCCTTTTGTTATGTATTGGTAGGCTTCTTGTGTAGGGTCAACGATAGATATTGGACCCATTATTATCTTATGTATGACTCTGGTATGACTATTATTGTATTATCATGGATGGCCGTGGAATGAATGTTACCTTTATCTAAGAATTGTGGTTACTCTTATGGTTTCTATGCTTGTTAAATGCGATGTATGTATAGGATAGCGGTGTTACTCTATATGTTCACGATGCGCTCATGGCTCTCGATTTCAAAAATGGTTCACTTGTTTTGTAGAAAAAAATTTTACCCCTATTTTTGGTACAAAGTAATTTCTAAAAGGTAATGTTAGTTTCGCGAGCAAAAGTAACAACTAGTAATTCCACAATATGACTTAAGCATAGAATGGAACTATTAGGGTGTTACAGTACGGCTCTACCTACAACCATAGAAAGTGGATGAAACTAATTTTATATGAAACTAGACATCTAGGGCTTTCCGATCATATAAATTATAAGGTCATTGGATTAGTATTGAGAGAGATATGAATTTTTGAAGTTTACTTAGGAATCCTGCGTTCTATTCTAAGCAGTACTAGTTATGAAGGGTATAACTCACCCTATACAACTTGAAATTTAGTGAAATCAATTTTGATAGGATGCTAACACATGGAAAAATATCCCATAAAAATTTCAAATTTAGATTCCAACTGAGTTGCTGCCAGTAAATCCACAAATTTGACCTAAGGTCCTATTCAGGGGAAAGAGGGTAGTGCAGGATACCTAAATTCAAGAGCTCATAATTAGAGTTCCACTTACTCAAATGAGATGGAATTTTGCAAATGAAAATTGGATCAGTTAGCTTTAACAGCATATAGGTTTTATATAGTTTCAGCTAGTTTTCTATTTTTAGTGAATTTTTACTTTCTAGAACTCAAATCTGCCTAGTACCAGACAAGCCTAGGTAAATCTTCAATAACTTGAGTTATATGTATCAAAACTTAATGGGACGAAAGAGGTTAAAAATAAGACAAAAAGCACATTAACATATCCAAATTAAGCAGAAATTATGGCATAAATTATAAATTCAGGAAGAATTGAATAGAATTGGCAGAAATGACCAAATTGATGGTTTCACAAGTATTAGTGTACATATAAGGTTTGGGTTGAAAGCTGCAAATTTTACATCGATAATAAGGGATTGATATGTTATATTGATTGTGCTGTTATGACTGATTTGTCCGTGAGAAGCTGACACTATTCACGGGAAAGCGGACTTAATCTGTTATGCTGCCGAAATTCCGGCAGAAATATGTGAATTATATGAATGTTATAAACATTTATATGTTGTGCTCATAAGATTCATGTATGCAAGAATGATTGAAGTATGATATGAAGCATATGAATGAATATATAGCATATGCATATATAATCATGTCCAAAGAAGGATAAAAATTATGAGAACTTGCAAGAAAGACGTACCAAGCTATCACGTGAGACATGGCATAGACCTAGCTAGCGTGTGGCAGAATGGTACTGTTTAAAACTTGGGCCAGCTCTTGAATAGATTTAAGGGGAATAAGTCGATGGGAGCGTCGGGAAAAATAAACCGGGCAATCTTGTATAGAAACGAACGCGATTCTGAAAAACAGGTTATTACCCAGAGGTGAAAAAGGCCATTCACCTTCAGGGGACTAAGTACAAAAGAGTAAGATCAAGTTGCAAGTTAAAGAAAGAGATGAATTAAGTCAAGTGTACTTGCATACAGTCAAGTACAAGCACCTACATGTGCATCTCTAATTATCTCATTATGTCATAATGTTATTATAATTCTTATTGAAGTATATTACACTATTCGTGTTTCTATGTCTATTATATAATATGCCAAGTGGTTGTTAAAATATAACCCGTTTCGAGCAATATGTTTCAACTTAAAATTGAACTACTGTTTGCATATAAGTGCTCATATTTTCATAATAAAGCGAAGCGGTTGAAATGTTTATGATAACACTGTAAGAGTGATGGTTCGACTTTACCTACTGAGAACCTTAGGTTCTCACTGCCTGCTTGTACGTTTTTCTTTTTCGTAAAGATTCCGGCACCTAAGTTGGAAATCAAGTGCGAGGCGGAGTACTGGGACATTCACTGAGCAAGACTTGGGTGCAAACCAGACCAAGAGACTATTGAAGCTAACTAACGACTAGTCGGAAGCAAATTCTATATATTATGTTAGTCACAATTTCTTTTACATTGTAATTATTTTATTCTCTATGTATCAGAGATGACGAAGTTTATGAACTATTAGTTAGTAATAAAGTGTGCAGTTAAAGGGCCATGTATTATATTTTCCACATTTTAAAGATTTCTTAGCATAGTGACAACCTTTTAATATAACTCCATGAATCAAGCATGACTTATATGATAGAAGTTGTTATAGATGGCCAAGATTCAACCAAATTACCCATGTAAATGGTGTAATCTCAGCCCTCCATATGGGCTGCCAAGTCAAGTTGAACGACCAACACACATCCATCAATCAAATAAAACTTGCTTTAAAAGTTGTCACTTTTTTTTTTCTTTCCTACTCCCTTGAAAATTCAGCCATACGCTGCTAAGCTCTCTTTATCATTCTTCCTCCTTATCTCATCTCATCTCCATCTCCAAGAACTCTTCAAGATTCACCAAAATTTCATCAACCCAAAGCATAACTTTAGGAAAATCACACTTAGGAGAGGTAGAAATCCAACTCTTCTTCTTTTCTTCCTTGATTTTGGGGCTATGTAAGGATTCTATTTCTCTCATGATACTGATATGATTTGGAGTGATGATGATAGATTATGGTTGATTTTGCATGTATGTTGTGATTAGAATTGAAATTGGAATAAAAGAACTTGAAGATAGAATGAATCAAGGAGCTATTGGGTGAACGCCCTATGGCATCTGTACGTCCATCTTGTACTGACAAAAATCTAGCCATCAAAACTTGATGAATATATTTTTATGTGAAACTATACATCTAGAACTTTCCAACCATATAAAATATAAGGCAATTGGATCAGCATAGGATTAGTTATGAATTTTTGAAGTTTGACCTAGGAATCTCATCTGGGCAGTATGAGTTGAGAAGGATGTAACTCATTCTACACAACTCTAAATTGAGTAAAACTCATGTCGTTTGAAAGCTAACATGTAAGGAAACATCTCATAAAAATTTCAGAGTCAAATTCGTTTCCATTTATTCCCAGCACATCAATGAAGTTGCCTTAAGTTCAAACCAGGCTAGAATAGGGTAATCTAGTAAGGTCAAATTATGGGCTTATATCTCAAGATATACTTATGCAAATGATATGCAACTTATTTCATTTGAAATATTGTTCTATTAACTTTAATTTGATATAGATTTTGTATGATTTCACTCATATTTCTATTTTTAGTGGATTTTCACTTATAAGGGTGTACTTCTAGTTACATACAAGGCAGTCTAAGGTAAAATACTAATAACTTGAGCTATATAAATCAAAATGAGATGGGACCAAAAGGGTTGGAAACTAGACACATAGAGCTATGACATATTCAAAATTTAGGCTTAAATGAGTTGAATAGGAGTAAAGTTGGATTTTACAAAATTCAGGCAGAAGAGGGTAGAGTGAGCAGAAAACTCTATTGATATTTCTATTGATTTTGACATACGATATGATTAATAATGTTGTTGTAACTTGCTATTTTACATTGAATTGCATACTTAATTGATTGTACTAGTAGCCTGGCACTGTTCCCGGGGAAGCAGACTTGATTCGTTATGCTGCCGAAATTTTGGCAACGAATTCATATACCTTATGAAATATTTGTATGAATACATGATGTTCAAGTAAAATAATGTTAGTTGTGCATGCCAATTATGAAAGATATAAAGGATTCCACATTACTTGGGCCAACCTATGAATAAGTTTAAGGGGAATAGATCAGTAAGAAAGTTAAGGAAAGTAAACCCAACAATCCTATATAGGAACGAGTTCAGTCCTAAAACGTAGACTATTACCCAGGAGTATATGGCCAGTGACTCCCAGGGGACCAAGGATGGAAATGATAAGTTACAGAAGGCGAAAACACTGATGCATTTTCTAGTTTGTATATTCATATGTACTGTATGATGATTCTTAATTGATTATTATAGTTACCTATTTATTTCTCATGATATGTACTGTTTATTTGCGGTTACTGTCTTTGGTATGCTCACATATCTGCGTAACTATATTTTCATTGCTTTAATTTAAAATTTAGTTTGTTTCGGGTTATATTTTCATGACATGAGTTTTAAGTTGAATATTACCATCATGTTGTACTATTTAGAATTAAGAAAAATCGAAACAACTGGGAATGATGGCGATGACAGATATGTATCGAATTAGGATTCCTATTGAGAAATTTTTATTTCTCATCCCACTATATGTTTCCGCCTCATTCTCAGATCATAGAGAATGCATGACAGGAGTCCTATTCATTGAGTTCCCGGACTTGCACTTCTATCTAGATCCTATGCTGGACTTTGTATATGTTGCCAGTAGCTATCATTTTCGTTTTTACTTTTTCTTCAGTAGAGACTTGCAGTTCCACTTTCTCATCCTCTTTTTGACCCTATTATGCCCTACATCGCCATCCCTATATATGTGGCATAGCACTTTCCACCACCACCAGCCACAGTTCTTGCAGCATCATAGGCAGCATCACCTCCGCAGGCTCCTTCAATCTCGTTCTTTGAGGAAAAGGACCCTTTTGAGGCAGCAAGTTCACTGTCATCATCCTCTGCACCTAGCGGCGACTATGCCCTGGCAGATGCCGGCATAGCTAATGGATTCCTTTGCTCGGAATACGTCTAGATAGCATACGTACAATAGCAGCATGAGGTGTACAGAGTGGCCCTCTTTTAGCAGTCTGGGTCATGGGCAGATGGGTAGGGGTTAGAAGTTGTATATGAAATGTTCCATGGGGACCACATAGGGTTTTGTTTCATGGAGACAGGCCGGTTCATCTTGTTCTAGCGGCCTCATTTTTATACCCTGTACCGTTTATGTATCTTTTTGGAAAACTTTGGAAATAGACATCTATGTACATATACATAATGCAGTCGGATAGTTTTTTTATTCCGTAGATTTTATTTATTTATAGATTTATTTTATTATATTATTTCTATTTGGCATTTACCCATTAGTTATTCTACAGCCGAAGGAAAAAAAATTTAGAGTCAGAAAAAAAATGAGCAGTTAACCTTTGCAGGTAATAAGCATTGCAGTAAAAATGAAATTTAATTATACAGTGACACGTAATAACTTATTAGGTAATATATTATGACTTAAGCATAGTACTTTGTCTGATAAGGTGTTACAGATGTAAAGAGTTCACTCAGACTCTTCTCCTTCATCACTTGATTCCTCATCCTCAACTTGGTGTGCAATGGTGGGTTGCAAGTCAATTGGTTGGAAATTTATCTGCTGCATTAAGGGATAGACAACTTAAAAATGTAAAAACAATTAAAACATACCAATCGAATATAATAATTTAACAAATTTAGAATATTTTTCTAAACCATTAACTAACTTAACAACAACATCTTGTCTGGATCAACCAATAATATCAAAAAATAATCTAGCCAACATCATCCAATAAATTAAACCTTGTTCAAGAATCTTAATAGTAACAAACTCTCTCAATTAATCAATAATATAAAAAATCAATCACAACAACATCAACAACTTTAAGAATTAAAAATTAAACAAATTAGAACAACCACATGCTCTCACTCTCAACTGATAATATAATTAAACCCATATTTCAATTAAAACAACTACCCATTAACAACAATAAACTCTATCAAGCAACCAATAAAATCAAAAATCAATCATAAAAATCTCAACTAATTTAACAACACAAACAACCAAGTAATGCTACTTAAAAAACTAAATAAAACAAACAAACTAACAACATCTAAACCCCTCTCATTATTTGAAAAAAAAATAGAATAGAAGTTTTTGCGAAAAAAAGGAAAAACAAAAAAGGTAAATGAGAGCACCATAATGGAGAAGGAGGAGGGGCCGATCTAGCATAGTAGCGGAGGCTAAATAGCAGTAGCAGCATTATATCTTACAGAGGAGGCGTTTTGTGGCGTGAGCAGATTTCGCGCATTGGCGGCGTCATCTCCCTCCTACAATGGCATCCTCTCTAGCATGTGTGGTAGCGGCGATGGCAGCATGGAATGGTGGCGGCAGCTTTGGGTTGGGTTGGGGGAAGGTTAGGGGTAGGGAAAAGGTTGGGACTGGTGAGAAAATGGGGAAGAAGAAGAATCAGAACAGGGAAGGAATGGGTTTTGCTTCATTTTTTTGAACAAAGTTTATAAATTTGCAATCAATTTTTCGGTCGCAAATTTCAAGTTATTTTTATTCACATTTCCAACCGATTTTTTGGCTACAAATTTCAAGATTTTGCAAACATAAAGTTTTTAAATTTGCGACTGATTTTTCAGTTGCTAATTTCAAGTTTTTTAATTCTTGTTTACGATCAAAAAATCGGTCACAAATTTCAAAATTTTTTCAATGTCAACGTTTTAAATTTGCGACAATTTTTCAGTTGCAAATTTCAAGATTTGCCACCTATTTTTTGGTCACAAATTTCAAGTTTTTTTTATTCATGTTTACGACCGATTTTTAAATCTCAAATTTCAAGATTTTTTTAAAATGTAAAGTTTTTAAAATGTAAAGTTTTTAAATTTGCGACCGATTCTTTAGTCACAAATTTCAAGTTTTTTTAATTCTCATTTGAGACCGAAAAATCAGTCACAAATTTCAAAACTTTTTCAATGTCAAGATTTTACATTTATGACCGATTTTTCTGTCGCAAATTTGAAGTTTCTTTTTATTCACGTTTGCGATTGATTTTTCGGTCATAAATTTCAAGTGTCTTTTTATTCACGTTTGCGACCGATTTTTCAGTGGCAAATTTCAAGATTTGAGACCAATTTTCAGTCGCAATTTCCTCAACACATTGTTTTGTTGACTTTTATAAATTGGTCGCAAAATCAGTTGCAAATCTTGAATTTGCAACCGATTTTTCGACTGAAATACACTCTCATTATTTTTTTCTTTCCTTTTCATATTAATCACACAATCGGTCGCAAAATTTTATTTTGCAACCGATTTTGAGACCTTTTTTTAAGCATTAATTTAGTCCCATTTTACTCAAATCGGTTGCAAAATCAGTCGCATTTCCAACAAATTCTAGTAATATGTTTTAATAATTTTTATAATCGAAAAGACATAGTAATTGCTGTTGATACATGAAGATGTAATGATGAGTAAAGAAAATTAGTATACAAGATATGAAGATGATTTTTTTTTTTGGTGTATTTGTAATTTTTAAAATTTATACAAGCAAACAAAAAGGAGAGAAAAAGAGAGTTTTAGACAAATAAGAAAATAATAGTCTTGCACTAAAAGTGGAAATGCAAATAGATTTATGACTTTATGAGGGTTCTATTTGATCCTCTGCTAATAATTTCTCAAAAGTGAAGGTGATTCAAGACTTTAAGTAATAGTGATTTTGTTACGGGCTAGCCCAAAAGGGCCCAGAAACTCCGAATGGATCCTCAAACGGTGATGACCAATACCGAGACCGATTGGAAATTACTCCATCGGAACCCGTTTTCATTTATGAAGCATTGACTCCAGATTCTGTAACGTCACAAGATCGGATTGCGTAATGTACGCAATCTGAGACTGTTATGCAAGAATCTCAAAAAATCATTATTTCTCCCTTCTACAGATAAGGGAGCTTATCTTTGAAATAAGTACACGTAACTCTAACACAAACACTTACCTCTTACTCTAACTAACTTGAGTGTCGGAGTCCTTATAGGTATACCCATTCTCACTGTGCATCCTGGTGTAGCCACCCATCCTCATCATGTAGCAATCGTGGGATCCCCTATCTCAGTTCGGGTGAACAGCCTCTTTGTAAGCTAATCCCTCACTGCCGAACATTGGCACCGTCTGTAGAGAACACTTTCCTCAATTGTTACATGTGAACTACCATGGCTTCTCACCGCCACCAAGATGTAGTAATGGTTCACGGGTCATGTAAGTGAAAGACGACTGTTGCAAAATGACCAACCAGATGGACACACTGCTTCGGAATTTGCTTCCAATGCCGGGAATTGTTGTGAGGAACCCTTTAGTGTTCAAAGTAAAGCGGGTTCCCCAGTACCAGATTCCATACGACGATATAGTATCGATGATGAAAGAACAAGCTAAACATATTTGGGAGTTGGAACAGAACATCGACAAAATGAAGGGAGCCGGTGGACAAGATCGGAGAAAAGATCGTCACCGAGATAGGGACCGTGATGTTCGGTACCAATCTCAAGCTCAATGTTGTGACAAAGGACAAAGTTATTAGGACAGTGATCGATCCCGGGATCAAGAGTATGTGTACGCCTGGGAATCCAGAAGTGAATATTCCGACCATGTTGAAAATGTCGAGTCCCATCTTTCAAGGGTAAGAAATTATGACCAACCTAGGTACTACCCAAGTCATGATGTGGAGGATGATGATATGCTCTTCTCAGAATACATAATGAGTGTAAAGCTCCCTAGGGGATTTAAACTTCCAACTGATATGGAGCCTTATGATAGGAGTTCTGATCCACAAGAGTACATGGATGTCTTCAAGTCCAGAATGGCATTAGCAGGAGCTTTGGATCCCATGAGATGTCGAGCATTTCCAATTACATTGAAGAAATCAGCTTTGAAGTGGTTCAATTCCCTACTATTGAGATCTATCAATAAGTTCTCAAATTTTACAATCTCATTTTTTAGCTCACTTTATGACTTGCAAGTTCAAACCCAAGCCAATAACTAGTCTCTTGGGGCTATTTCAACAATAAGGAGATGGAGGAGGTGGAAACTCAAGTAGTAGTTCTCACTCTCTTGAATGGGCTCTGACCTAGAGCTTTTAAGGATTCTCTCTCCAAATGACCAGCAAAAACAATGGATTAAATCCAGCTGAGGGCCGAAGGGTACATCTACCTTGAGGAGATGTAGAAAGCCATGTGGAGCTCAGCGAGAAACCGAGTCGAGAAAAAGCCGGGTTCGTAATATGAAGAGCAACAGAAGGAAGAATAAAGGGCATTGAGGGTCAGAAGGTTCCATGATTATACTCCTCTTAATGTGTCCCTGGCTGAATTGTACAAAGAAGTTGGGCAGGTAAAAAGGTTCCCAAAGCCAAAGGCAATTAGGGTAAGAGCTAAAACCAACAGATCCCTATTCTACGAACACCACAATGGCTTTGGGCACAAGATGGAAGACTGTTATGATCTCCGAGATGCAGTGGAGCATCTAATTCGAGAAGGAATGTTAGCAAAATATTTTGCATCTCAGCGAAGTCTGAGGCAAAGAAAGGCTTCCATTTTGAGGGATGAAGAAAGGAGAAACCCCCGATCACAGAGTAGCTCGGACAATTTCCGAGTTTATGACAATTTGGAAGGTGAAGCCATAACAAGAACAATCAAGGTCATCTCTAGAGGTTTTGCAGGAGGCAGAGTTACTAAATTGGCAAGAAAAAACCATCTTCAGGAGGTGTTGAGCTTACGGCAGAAATAATGAAGAAAACCTACAAACTATCTACCACCCCCGAAATTGTCTTTTTCAAATTCTAATTTTGAGGATATTATTCCTGGACATGATGATACCATGGTTATCTTGATAAAATGGTAAATGTTGAGGTCAAAAGGGTCTTTATTGACTAAGGAAGTTCAGCAGACATTATTTTCCAAGATGCTTTTAACAAACTCGGGCAAAAAAATTCTGACCTTCAAGCCTACAAGGAAGAACTCGTCGATTTTTTGAGAGAGAAAGTATACCTAGATAGATTTATTACTTTGCATGTAACTTTGGGAAGCCGACCCAATACTTAAACTATAAAGGTCGATTTCCTTGTCGTGGATTGCCTATCGACATATAATGTCATCTTGGGAAAGCCAACTTTGAATAAAATTGAGGCCACTATTTCTATAACTTGCTCGACAATGAAGTTTTTCACTAATAATGGAGAGATAGATACTGTAAGAGCTGAGCAAGTTATAGCTCGAAGATGCTACAATGCCAGTTTAGAAATTGTCAAAAAGAAGTCGAAAAAAAAGAAGTACAACCCCCAACTTCATCGAACATCATGTTAATTGACCTAGACGTTTGAAGACGGTAGGAAGCTAAACAACCAGAGCCTGGGGAAGAACTTGAAGAAGTACAAATCAGCTCAAAAGCGTCTCACACGGTTCGGATTAGCAAAAATCTCTCGATCTCCCTTCGAGAGAATCTCTTTACTTTTTTGAAGAAAAATGTAGGGTTGTTTGCTTAGATGACAACTGATATGCCTGGGGTTGATCCCGATTTCATGAGTAATTGATTATCAATTTTTCCTAATGTTCACCCTGTAGCTCAGAAAAGAAGGAGAATGAGCTCGAAAAAGGAACAAGAAGTTCAAAAATAGGTTCAACATCTATTAGATTTAGGTTTTATCCGGGAAGTGACTTATCCGACTTGGCTATCAAATGTTGTGAGGGTTAAAAAATCTAATGGGAAATGGCGAATGTGCATCGATTATACTGACCTTAATAAAGCTTGCCCAAATGATTCTTACCCTTTGCCGAGCATTAACGGATTAGTAGATGCACCGTCAAGGTTCCAATTCCTATTCTTTTTAGATGCATACTCAGGCTATAACCAGATTCCCATGCATCCATTAGACGAGGAAAAAATAGCATTTATCACCCCCATGGGAAAATACTGCTATAAAGTAATGCTCTTTGGGTTGAAGAATACAAGAGCTACATACCAACGGTTGGTGGACAAAATTTTTTCTAAGCACATTAGAGTTTTAATGGAAGTCTACATAGACGATATGCTGGTAAAAACAAAGATGGAAGAAAAACTCCTGCACAATTTGGAAATAGTGTTTGCATGTTTACAAAAGCATAGGATGAAGTTAAACCCTTAGAAATGAGTTTTTGCTATTGAAGCCAGAAAGTTTCTAGGCTTTAGGCTCACGCATCGAGGAATTGAGGCAAATCCTGATAAATGCAAGGCCATCATCGAGATGAAAAGTCCAAGTGATGTGAAAGAGATCCAACGCTTAACAAGAAGAATAGCATCTCTTTCTAGATTTTTGGCAGCTTTAGCTCGGAAGGCTTCACCTTTCTTTTTGTTATAAAAGAAAGAGAGCAATTTTGAATGGACACCGGAGTGTGAAGTGGCCTTCCAAGCATTCAAGTCTTATTTGGCAAGCCTACCGATCTTGTGCAAACCCGAGATGGGAAAGCCATTATACTTGTATCTTTAGTAAGTGACTCAGCTATAACCGGCGTCTTAGTCTGAGAAGATGATAAGCAGTAATTTCCGGTGTACTTTGTCAATAAGACTTTGCTAGAAGCAGAAGTTCGGTATCAGAAGTTGGAGAAAGTAGCCTTGGCACTTTTTTTTGCAGCTCATCACCTTTGGCAATATTTTCAAGCTCACATAATTATCATCAGAATGAACTAACCAATTTGACAAGTGCTCCGAAAACCAGATCTCGTGGGAAGAATAGTAACATGTTCGGTTAAGATGTAAGAATTTGATATCCGATATGAACCCTGGGCTGTAATCAAAGCTCAAGTTTTGGCAGATTTCCTTGTAGAAATGGTAGACAAAGAAGAACTTGGTAATCCGACTTGGACGTTATATGAAGATAGGCCATCAAGCACAAAGGGATATGGAGCCAGAATTATCTTGGAAAAAGAAGATGATATCATGGTTGAGATGTCTATCAAATTTGATTTCCCAGTCTCCAATAATCAAGCTAAGTATGAAGCTTTAATAGCCGACCTTCAACTTGCTTCTGATATAGGAGCAGCTCGACTTACAATTTGCCATGATTCCCAAATTGTAACATCACAGGTGTCCAAAATGTACTAGGGAAAGGATCTGTTGCTATAGAAATATTTCGTTAGAGTCAAGGATCTAATAGGAAGAGTCGATATATTTGAAATTCGACATGTCCCCGTATCAGAAAATATCCAAGTCGATATTCTGTCTAAGTTGGCCAGCACTAAGACCAGAGGGAATAATAAAAGCTTAATTCAGGATACTTTGAAGACCCCTTCCACAGCAAAGCTTGTTTTAGTATTAGAGATTGAAGAAAACTTGAGTTGGATGACTCCAAGTATGCAATATTTGTTAAATGGAGTTCTACCTGGTGATTCTATTAGTGCAAAAAAATTAGCCAAGGAAGCTTCATACTACACTATAGTCGAAGGGCAATTGTATCGGAGAGGTTTATCTCAGCCTTTGCTCAAATGTCTTAGCCCAGAGCAGATTACTCTGGTGCTGGAAGAAGTTCATGAGGGGTTTTGCAGGCATCACCCTGGTAGAAAGGTACTTGCTTTGAAAATTTTACGAGCAGGTTATTATTGGCACATGATGATTAAAGATGCTGTGGGGTTTGTAAGAAAATGTTCGAAGTGTCAATAGCATGCCAATATACATGTTGCTCCAGCAGAATAGCTTTCAATGATAATAATGTCTCCATGACCATTCTCTAAATGGGGAGTCGATCTCTTAGGTCCCTTTCTTCTGGCCGTAGGACAAGTAAAGTACTTGATCATCGCCATCGATTACTTCACGAAGTGGATTGAAGCAAAGCCATTATCTTCCATTACAGCTGCACAAGCTTGAAAGTTTGTATGGCAGAATATCTTTACTCATTTGGAATTTTGGAATCATTAATCACGGACAATGGGACACAGTTTACCCACAAAAAATTTCGGGAATTCTTTTTGAGCTACAAGGTTAAACACCATTTTACATCGGTAAAACATCCACAGACAAATAGACAAGTAGAAGCGGCAAATAAAGTGATATTTCAAGAATTGAAGAAGAGGCTTGATGATAAAAAAGGAGCATGGGTGGATGAACTTGGCAATGTGTTATGGTTATATCGGACAACTCCTCATTCAACCACGAAAGAAACTCCATTCAAGCTTATTTATGGGGTATATGCAATGATCCCAGTCGAAGTAAGAGAACTAAGTCTAAGGGTGGTTTTCTGAAATACTAGTCCCTAGTTCATGAGGGAGGAAATTGACCTATCTAATGAAGCCACAGAATTGGTATACATTAAGGAGTGGGCCCTCAAACAAAGGGTGGCAAAAATATATAATTCCTTTGCGGTGCCTCGTAAATTTGAGGAAGGAGATCTAGTTCTATGAACGGCTAACACCGAACTACATGTTCCAGGTCACGGGAAACTCATAGCAAATTGGGAAGGTTCATACAAGATTGTTGAAGTCTTGGGAAAAGGGGCTTATAAACTTTCTATCTTGACTGGCTCTCAAGTTTTGAGGTCATGGCATAGTTCGAACTTGAGAATATTTTATGTATAAACCATGCAAGTTATCGTACTCTTTTGCCTACCTCGGGTTTTTTCCCATTGGGTTTTTTCTCGAGAAGGTTTTAACGAGGCAAGACTTTCATGGGTCAAGTGGTATATCAATACACTGCTACTTAGTTTTCTCAATTTTATGAATAAAGTGTTGAGTGATTTTTTTTCCATATTGTGTAAATCCTGAGGGACTGATCACCCCTTAGTTGAAAAACACACGTTCGGACTTAAACTCGTCAGACATTATGCAATCCAAGTTGTTACCTAGGAATCTAATCATAACCAAGTTATTGAAAATTATGGAAAAAGACTTAAATAATTGAAAAGTCAAGTTTATAACTTAGGTAAATTCATTGTGATGCGCTATTCCTTTCAAGTTATAGAACTTAAGCGAATAGTAAATAAATTTCATAATCTCGGAAGTGTCATTACAATAATCTCGGAGGTCGGGGAATGTCATTACAAAAATCCCGGAAGTCAAGGAATTAAAAAAATATATATACTTCTAGAGTAGCATCATCACCCTCATCAGCATTAGCACCGTTCTCATCCTCTACAAGGGGGCGATTTCAATTCGATCATCTTTAACATGCTTGTCTAAGTCGACTTCACTAAGGTCGACCCCAGGACAAATAACTTGGCATTATGCCAAGATATTATCTTTGATCTCATAGGCCGACTTTTCCCATTGTTGTTCTACAAAATTCACATCAGCCTTCAACTTGTTTATTTCCTCGGATGTCGTGGCATTGGATTCCTCCAGCTTCGATATTCGTTTGGCTAATTCTTCCAATTGATGGCCTTTATCTTCAAGGCTCTGGTCCTTCAGCCGGATCACTTCCTTTAATTCAGTCATCTTGGATGCCAATTTCTCTTTCTCTTCTTCCAAGGCCTATTTGTCGACCTTAATAAGACAGATGCTTTCCCCAAGATCCTTTACTTCTTTCAAAGCTTGAATACAAGCAACAACAATAGGCTTTGAGCATCTGAGGATGGTCGCCGACTTTAAGAGCATTTGACCCATCCATTGCATCCTACTCAAAATACCTTTATTATCCGACCTGATTTGCTCTAAAACAGAAGAGGTGACCAGTGCCTTATCCATAAATTCTGTGTAAGGGAAAGTCCTTACAAGGACATTATCTTCTGGTCCAGTCTCCAAGGTGGTATTATCCTCAATATTAACTCAAATCACCTCCTTCGCAATTTTCTTCCCCTTCTATTTCTTCAAAGGCTGGACTTCTGGAACAGGTTTTGCGGGTTGCACCCTAGAGATAGAAACTTTAGCAATTGTTATGCCCGTGTTGCTTGGATTATCAGTTCGAGGACTTTGGCTAACGTCACCCTCATGATGCCTTTTATTCAGGATGTGACACCGAAGGACATCTAGGGCAGGCTTCGGAGCTATTTTCTCTACATAATATGAATATGAGATTAGTTTACATACAATATCAAGATAGTTTACAAAGTAATTTAAATTAATTTAAACCTAACCTAAGTAGGCTCTAGCTGTTGGTGACTCAACTTTGATTATGAGTTTCAAGTTCAAGTTTTCCTTTCCAAACCTTGCCAGGAGAAAGTCGACCGACACTCGTTCCTCAAAAGATAGTTCATCCCTATTTACTTGAGGAATCTCAAAGTGTTTACTCCATAAGCAATTGATCCTTAATTCTCCTTCTAGGTCCTCCCAAAAGGGAATTGTGTTCAGAGCCTCAAATACCTTGAATAAAATGGTTTGAAATGGTGAAAAGATTCCTCAAACAACGTGAATACCTTCCAATTTGGTTGTGCATAGAATGATAGCCACCCTATGGTCACACCCTACTGCTAGGGTGGGTGAGAGTTAATAGAGAGAAAAACACCTTTGGTGAATGAGGAATCCTAAGGTATTCGCATATAATCTCGAATCCTCGGATCATGGCCTAACTGTTAGGATGAAGTTGGGATGGGGCAGCTCCATTCGCTCTAAAATGGTAAACTGCTAGTAAGTAAAAGGGATGCGAATGCCAAACTTGGAAATAAGAATGTCGAACATCCATAACCATCTCATACCACCCTCGAGATTAATATAACAAACTCTCTTGTTGGAGCTCGGAGCCTTTAAGATGTATTCGTCCTTATATTCTCTTTCCTAAGTCAATAAATGCTCTTCACGAAGGGATTTGAGGAATTCCAAATTAACTCTGGATGGAACTCCTAGGACCTCGAGATCGACCTATCTATGTATTGGTGGAATCGTAAAAGGGAAGATGAGCACTTGTTTCTTTGCCATCAGAATTAACCTGCATAGGAAGAACCACCTCTACAATTAACAAAATCGAAAATTTAATTCAAAAAACAATTGAAAAATAAGCCTATGATGTTTTTCCCCCTAAAGGCATGAAAATTGCCTGAATTAGGCAGTAGAGAAGAAATGTTGGAGGGGAGTAACCCTCCTCAACAGTGGAACGCTGGAATGGTATAGTGGTTTTTATACAAACCATCATATTTAAGTACCAAAGCAGCAAAAATACTCTCAAACATCATTGTATCTACAAAAGGAAAGCATACCTTTAAAATGTGGGATTCTTTGACGAAGATAAGCCTTTGGGATAGCAACGAACGATGGCTTTCTGAGGATAGTGGTTCTCTGGAGACTTCAAAGCAAGGAATTTGGTGAAGTGAAGGTGAAGAAGAAACAAATCTGTTGGAATTTAAAGGGGGGCACACATCCCTTGCCGCATAACCCAAAGGTCATGAAGGGCAGAAATGTCTTATTCTGCCCTAGAACGAGGACAAAATTGAAAATTCTTATTAGTTCGAATCATGAAGCGTGTAAAATGAGGGGCCATAATGTAACACCCTCAATTTTATGCCGTGCTAAATTACCTCAGTAACCTTGAGTGATTAGGCACTTAATGAGAAATTGTGAGATTAAGGCTTAATTAAGGGGGTTACTCGGATGAGAAAAGTCAAGAGAATACTTAATTAAGATTAAATAATCTCTAATTAAGTAAGTCGGAGCCCCTATAGCTTAATTAAGTACTAATCGCCCTTAATTAGCCTAATCGAGTTTAATTAAGGTTAATTAAGCTTAATCGCAAGATTAATTTTTGTTAATCATGTTCTTGTATGTTAATCACTAATCCTTGCTTAATCATCTTAATTAAGTTGTATGAGCACTTAATCACATGATTAAATTCAAATTTAGTCAACTAAACAATAAAGTAAAGAGTGATGTCATAAAAGCATAAAGCATAAGACAAGACTACTTTATGTAAGAGTTTGGCCATAGTTTGTTCCCCCATCATCCAAATTGTCTCCATAAACCTTAATTAACACAAAATGAAGCAAAACCCTACTAAAAGTTTCAACCACAACAACACAACACACACACATTCACTTCATTTTCAACTTCTCATTCTCTCTCTAAAGTTCTCAAACTCTCCAACCTCTCTCTACATTTCCTCTTCTTCTTCTTCATCTTCTTCATCATTGTCCACCTCCATAACCAACCTTCCTCACTAAGCCCTTCAAAGATCACATCTTTTGGTCTTTGGAGACAAGATCTAAACACTACAAGACTCATTTTCAAGAGAACTCAAGAGTTCTCTCCTTGCTCATTCAAAACCGCCACCATCATCATCAAGAGGAGTCATCATCTTCTTCTTCTACTTCTCTTGTTTTTGTGCCATCTTCAAGAAAGGTAGTGATCTTCATCTTTTTCATTTTATTTGCTCAAGAAAGCTTGGAGCTTGGTTCTTTCATGACCAAGATCTCTAAGTGAAAACTTGAGAAAATCCTTCATGTTCTTCAAGTGTTTTTAAGTTCCCCTTTTTGGCAAAATATGTTCTTAAATGTTCTTGATGTTCTTCAAGTATTCTTAAGTTTCCTTTTTTGGCAAAATATGTTCTTGAATGTGTTCTTGATGTTCTTCAAGTGTTCTTAAGTTTCCCTTTTTGGCAAAATATATTCTTGAAGGTTCCTTGATGGTATCTTACTTAAAGTTGTTCCTTTTCTCATGATGAGTTGATACTTAGAAAAGCTTCATCTTTTTATGTTTCCATGATTTGATATGACTTTGAACATTCTAAAAGCTTAAAACTTTAAAAAGTTTGCTTCTTGACACACTTAAAGTGGCGCAAGTCTTAGTGCCATCATAAAGTCTTCTTTTGTTTTGTTTTGAAGACAAAAATGCATGTAAAAGTCTAAGCTTTTTGGCATAATAAGCCTTTTTGAGTTAGAAAATGATATCTTGTCACTTTATGTCTTAGAAATCAAACCTTAAAGAAAAGACCTTTCATAAAGTTTCAAACTTTAATCAAGAATGAGACCTTTAAGTCATAAAGTGTTGTTTTATAATATTTAAATTCATAAAGTTTAGATCTTGGACCAAAACAATGCTTAAAGGTATTAGCTTTTATAAAGATTAATATTTTTTAACTTTAAAATTAATGTTTCATGTCACTAGTTGATAAAGTAGAAACCTTTTAATGTAAAGACAACTTTAAATCATAAAGTTGAGACCTTGAAGGTCTTAGAATAATTAAATGAATCAACTTTTATAAAAAATGAGAATTTTTAGTGGAAAAGCTAGTAACTTGTATCATTATTTCATAAAGATCTAATCTTTAAGATAAAAGCTTGAAGCTTTGTAACTTGGTTAAGTTAAAAATCACCCTTGGTGTTTAGTGAACATGGTGTTATTGGCTTCATGATGTGGTTATGCGTTGTCATGACCCAAGGATTAGAGGGATCTCGAACTCCTTGGGAATAGAAGTATGATTAGGGCATCTGAGCATACCATGAACCTAGGAATCACTAAGTGCACTATATCGAGGAAAGGAAATAATCACTTAACGTAATTAATTTGAATAAGTGTTCCATAAGACATAAATTCAAGTAAAGAATAATTTCATATGAGCATTAAGTAACTAAAAGACCATGTACATACATCTTAACTACGTGATTCTTTCATGGGTAACCATGAGAAATCATGTGATGATTCATAATATTCTTCACAAAGAATAACATAACTATGAACCCCTTTAGGATATGAATGTATGATGCCATGCGGCATGATGAATGATGAGTTTGATTGAGCTTTGTCTCATGATTGAATGATGAGTTTGATTGAGCTTGTCTCATGATTAAATTAATGAGTATGATGATATGATAAATTGTTGGTTAAAAGTTGATGATTGGCATTTTGGGAAAGCTCGGATTTAGCCGTTCTGCTACTGGATTTCTGTCAAAATTATGGACTTAGTCATATCATTGCATGTGTCTAGTCAAGAAGTATTATACATGTAAAGTATAATGATAAGAAAATAAACCATGGGATATGACCTCTCGATCACTTTTGAGAAGTGAAAGACGGTGATCCACAAGGAACCTCTACGAGAGAGGCAAGGGTGACATGAAGGACGCTCCAACTTAGAGGTAACCAATATCGGTTTAGTCTAATTTGGTTAATACTGCGTGATGACGGTCACGGAATGAGCTCATGTCCAAAAGCAGTCTATTTCAAAGGAAAAGTAAAATAATGTTAAGCATGTGCTAAAAATGAAAGTAAAGTCTAAGTATAACCCTGGTTAAGTCCATGATGATGCATGTCTTTGCATGTAATTATATTGTCCATTTGCATTATGAATGTTTATTCTATACTTCTGTATGTATGTTATTAGTCATGATGATGTAGTTATGATGTAAGTTTAAAAGCAACCCGCTTCGGATTTTAAGTTTTCAAAACCATTAAAATTGAACTTATATCTGTCCACTGTTTTTATAATTAAACCCGAAGTGGCTGGGACGATGACGATGACACTATGTTTGTCTAGTTGCGATCCTACTGAGAAATTTAGTATTTCTCACTTCTACGTTTCCGTGTCATCTTCAGATGATGCCGGCGTCGGGCACAGTGGTGATTTTCATTGAGCTTCCGGTGATGCATTGGCACTTTGACCCGGTGCTAAATGCATCTGTGCTGACTGCTCAAGCAGCGATGCAGGTCTACATGTTCCATAGCCGCCAGTTTCGTGCACCTGTGATGAGTCCGTTTTTCTGCCCCCATGAGCCGTTCGAGGACACCACTATGGATGATGTTCGCCCGCCTTTCCACCCTCCAAGGTGCCTCACTGATGGAGATTCCGATTTGGACACTCGTCTGATGCCGACAGTTTCGTTGGGCTCCGATCCTTCGAAGCCGTCTGATCCGAGCTATCACGTGGAGACAAGCCCGTCTAAGCCTTCCTACCCATCTGTGTTCCGTCTAGCATCCGATTCATCTTCTTCTTCTGCAGCCCCTCGTCACATACCACCCCCGGTTTGCGGTCGTGGGTTCATTCGCACCCATATCGTGCCTCATGGGCATGGCCGTGCTCGAGGTGGAAGACGTGGTGATGTTTCTCCCGGTGGATATGGGAACCGTTTTCCTCCCGCCTGATGCTTGATGTGATGATTGCATGTGGAGCCAAGCACGAGGATAGCCCTTTTTGGTTGTAGTTATAGGGTTATTATTTTGTTGTATAGCATGCTGGTTAGTAGGGTTTTCTGATGTATTCCCTTTACTATGTATTTGATAGGCTTCTTTTGTAGGGCCAACAGTAGGTATCGGACCCATTATTATCTTTGTGTATGACTTCTGCTATCACTACTATCATATTAACTATGGAATAGGTATGGAATGAATGTTATCTTTATCTAGATTGTGGTTATTCTCATTGCTTCTATTTATGTTAAGTGTGATGTGTGGATGAGATAGCAATGTTTGTATTGCACGTTCATGATGCGCTTATGGCTCTTGGCTTTCAAAACAGCTTACTCGTTATTATTCAAAAAAAAATTTACCCCTATTTTAGTTAAAAGCAATTTCTAAAAGGTAATGTTAGTTCCGCAAGCAAAAGTAATAACTAATGATTCCACAATATAACTTAAGCATAGAATGAAACTATTAGGGTGTTACACATAATGACACATGTCATCTCGAGGAGCAAAGATGTGACCCTTTACAACCTCGTGATAGAAACAATCACCTTAGGTCAAGTAGGCATTAATTATGGCTAGCTATAATTGAGATCTAGCCAAGCAACATCGAGGTCCTTCCCCAAAAACCCGACTTTGGTTCAACGACCTTGAAATAAAAACTCGGTATCTGACATTATCATGCTAAACCGGTTTGGGGGCACTATAACAGACTAGCCCAAAAAGGCCCAGAAACTCCGAATGGATCCTCAAACTATGATGGCCCATACCGAGACCGATTGGAAATTACTCCATCATAACTCGCTTTTATTTATGAAGCATTAATTCCAGATTCTGCAACGTCACAAGTCTGGATTATGTAATGTACGCAATCTAAGACTGTTATGCAAGAATCTCGGAAAATTGTTATTACTCCCTTCTACAAATAAGGGAGCTCATCTTTGAAACACGTATGCATAACTCTAATACAAACACTTACCTCTTACTCTGACTAACTTGAACGTCGAAGTCCTTGCAGGTACACCCATCCTCGCCGTGCAGCCTGATGCAGCCATCCATCCTCACCCTGTAGCAATCGTGGGATCCCCTATCCCAGTTTGAGTGAACAGCCTCTTTGTGAGCTAATCCCTCACGTCCAAACAGGTTTGTTGCATATTTTCTCAAATTTAAAAAGATAAAATGTTTAAAGAATATATGTACCAAGTCTTTAAGAAAGGAAAACTAAAAAGCTTTAAAAGAATTATCTTTTAACTTTTATTTATTTTTATTTATTTTATATGAATCTATTAATTATCTTTTAATTTTTGTAGTAAGAGAGAAGGCTCTTCTTTTATAACTAAACAAAAAAATGTGAGATATGATAATTTTTTTATAAGATATACTACTAAATTTATTCTCTATCTGTCTCTATATATATAAACCTTTAAAGCCTGGCGGGCATGGTCTACTCATGTCCTCCCTCCCTAGTCTATAATATAGCTCTACTCTTGATTGTTGTTGGAATAAAGGATTCTTTCAATAATTGTCTTATTCAGGATTAAACCTTAGTTCTATACTTAAAAGTATAGCTTGTTTACTACCGTATCAAACCTTCCTTGGTAATAAAAGTTAGTTTAGTTTATTATAAAATATTGAAAATATCAAAAGTGGACTTGGATAAAATAATATGGCCTTGAACACGCATATTCATATCAAAATTATTTTTAGGAGATTAATATGCCATATTTTCTCGTAGGTACTAACATGTGTGGCGAGTTGTTAACCCTATAATAGATATTAATTAAAAACTTCCAAAAATTTATTTGAAATGCGCATTTAAAAATGTTTGGCAAATTATTAAGCTTGATTTGTGTGTGAAGTGATCACGATTCAACTAAATATTGATTTTTAGTTTGTAAGTGTTAAATGAGATAACTGAGAATGTATTTACAGTCATATATCAATTTTATACTTATATAATTAAAATTCATATTTATTTAAACTGCAATATATTGATTTGAATGCCTAGATCTCTATGTACAAATAATAGAACTATATGGATAAGGGGGACTGAAATCCTTTCTTTGATATGAGGTAAAAATAGGGTAGAAAAGTTTATAAATTAGATTTATGAGTAAAATTGTATGTAAAACTTCCCTAAATTTTTTTTCTCCATTTTTACACCCATAGTGTTAGGATATAAAATTGTTAGTGTGCCTCCGTCTAACAGCTTAAGCTTTTGCAAATGATAGTTCATGACATGAATATGTGGTCAAGTTCAATCCCTATTTGCTCTCATTTCTAAATATGTCCATGTTTCAAGCCCAAAAAGAGGCTCTTGTGTAAGGGGCTGAGTTAGGATATAAAACTATTAATGTGCCTCTACTCAATAGCTTAAGCTTTTGGGAGAGATAGTTCATGACATAAAGGAAACTCACCCTTTTGTTAAATTTTAAATGAGAGGGTAAAAGAGGAGCAAAGAAATTTAACTTAGACAAGGGTACCATGGTGACTCTCCTATATATATTTGACTTTTTTTTTAAGTTTAAATATGTATGTAGTTCCTATGAGTATAGGTCGTTTTAGTTTTAGTCCCTCTAAAATTTTTGCTTTGGTTTTGGTCCCTCTTTTCTTCCTTCCTTTCTTTTTGATCTCCGTCGTTCCAAATTTTAGCCCCTACAAGTATTTTAGAATATGTGTTTAGTACTTATAATTATTGAAAATTTTGTTTTTGATCCTTATAAATATTTTAAGAATTTTCTTTTAGTATTTGTAAATATCACATTTTAACACTAGATCTAAACAACATGGCTTAAAAACCTAACAATGAAAAAAAGGGGGGGGGGAATTGTAACATCCTTGCAATTATGATATCATGCTTAATTCATAACATTGTAATTAGAAGTTGCTACAAACAATTTAGCCGACCTTCTTTAGCTGACTATTGTAGTTTAGGGAAAATAGTGTGATAATTACTTTATTGTACTAAATAAAATATCACAAGCAAATAAAGGAAATGGAAACTTCCTTGAGCACTTATCATAGTTGCATTTACTAAGTTATATGACAAGACTTCTAGTCTTGCTCTTAGAATTTCAAAGTACATAAAAGAGCTCCACTAACAGCTTCAACTAGGGTATCAGTCATCCAATATTTAATTACATATCTCTAATTTCAAGTTTTATATATATAATCCTATTGGGGAAAATAGGCATGGGGAAAAGAACCCATTCTTCTACACATCATCCACCTCTAACTCGTCCTAGGAAGTCTCTGACGTCCCTTACTACTCCTTTTCGAGATGCACTAGTCTCAGTCAGGTGCTTCCATGAAGATCACCGCCAAGGCCATCTAATATGTCTGGAGACAACATGGGAACTTATAGGAGTGAGAATTGAAATTCTTAATAGGACATTCCAAGCTAAATCTAAATAGTGTCATTGTCATTATCCTTGCTATTTTGGTTTATTTATTTATTTTTTTGAAAAAAAAGGTAGTGTTCATACATAAATGAAAATATAGTCTGTTTATTAAGTTCAAAAACACATCCTTCCAAACCAAGATCTTTTCAATAGAAATTTATTATGGACATTCCATCATACAAGAAGTTGCAATACTTTGGAACCTAGAATAATGCAAGATGCATCATAGTGGATGGAATATGACTTTCTTAACATGCATGTCATGCTTTCTTTATCTTTCGCTTTACTATGCTCATAGCGGTTCTCAAATCTGGGATCAGTGAGAGTTCTCGTTACTAGAGCATCCTATAGATCCATTATATGTGATCATATCATTCTAGCCCACTACTCGGTGGAGGCTTGGTATGTCATTTGTGACTATATCACCCTATATTACTGCTTGATGGAGGCCTGATATGTCACCTATGCCTGTATTGTCCTAGCTTATTGCTCAGTGGAGACGCAATACAATACTTAGTTAATTTGTACAATCCTCATGCACATGATGCATCTCCATCATGCAACTACATACTTATAAAATTTGGCAAAAGTTCGTCATATATTCATGCTTTAAATCATAAATACTACTTTCTAAGAAATTAACCCAGCGGAGCTCTGGTAGCGTATCATATACTCAGAGAAATTCAATGAGCCAGAAATAGTAATAATCTAACAAACAACCTTGCTATAATAACACAGATAATTCAATAGTAATTGCTAGTAATTCAACCAATATCTCAATTATGAACATGAAGTGTAATTCACTAGAATTCTTATCCCTGTCTGTCAGACAAAGCTTCACATCAAATACTTTACTCTTAGGGCTAGAAACTAGTATCATAAATATCAATTCAAGTTAACGCATTCCCCTTCAAAATCAAAAGGCCATTCGGCCTTTGCATCACCATCATCATCAATTTAATATGCTAACATTTTATTACTTACAAAAGCGTTTAAATTCAAGAATTTCTCCTTATTTCCATGATAAAGGCCATTTAGCCATAAGGCACCTCCCAACAAAAGATTGAATCTTCAAGACATTCATGGCATTCTCTTTATATTATGTAAAAATCTCCTTATATATCCTAAATTCTAGGAATAAGTTTAACACAAACCCAAGCCAAGTTACTAACAATTTTATTTAACAAAACAAGACTCCCTTTACTATCTCTAATAGGCCAATTCATTCTATTTTTATCGTGAATGGCTAATTACGCAATTCATGTTCTTTTCTTATGAAACTTTGTGGAAAGTAAGGTTTATATGTTTACTTTCATTCAAAGTTGGCCTCACTCAAAACTAGGCTTTCTATCATCCATTATGTAGTGCAGCAGCCACACTACCCAAAATCAAGCCTAAATAGGGATAATAGAATTCTAAAATTCATAATAATTCCTTCTTTAATCTAATGGAACTGAAACTTTACAGTCTAATTTGATTTATTGAAGCCTAACTCAAGTTGTCCTATGGTAGCTTCAGCATAAGATGATTAACTTTGTGAAATTACCGGAGCAGAATATGGAATTTGGGTATGATATTTTATAGCCTTGTTCCTTTATTAGTTAGCTTTTTAATAAAATTAGTTGCACCTCAGGTCAAGTTATGCATCCCAGAGTGCAGACTTCTTAGTTTTGTGTTTTATAACAAACATTCAACTTCAAAAATTTATATCTTACTCTCCTTAAGTCCAATGAATCTAAAATTTTATGAGTAGAGTCCTCTATATGTTAACTTTCATTTAAAATTAGTTCCACCATATTTTGAATTCTCTAGTTCTAGTTATAGGGTTCGAACTACATGCTATTTAGAATTACAAATTATGAAAGACTCTATTCTCATGTTCTTTTAATCATCAAACCTACACCCATAAAGAACCAAGCTCAAGAAGCTCTAAACCAACTAAAACACAAACCAAAACATCATCATAGAAATCCAAATAGCAGCAGCAATACCATAAACCCATATTTAACACCAAGAGGAGAAATACTAGGCTTATAACTCATATTTCAACTCCAAGCTTTAGAACAACTTAGAACCTTGTAGGAACTTGATCTTGAAGCTCCAAGACAACCCAAATCAAACCATAATGGCCCCTTAAGCCCCTTCAAAAAGGACTGCCTTTGCTTGCTCTATGGAGGTCCTCACTTGATTCTTGTTGTTAGAACTTGTTTGGGTGCAAAGGCAAGAAGGTGAGCTAGAGTTTATGAGGGAAAGAAGAAGAGAATAAGACAAAATGTTAAGGTTTTGGGGAGAGGGAGTTCATGGCCAAGCTTAAGGGGGAGAAGATGAGAGTGATTTTTTTGTGTTAATATGTGTATGATCATATGAGGGATGGTGAGATGAGTGTTGGCGATGAGGGTTAGGTGGCTTGGTTAGTAAGATGGGTGGTGGGAATTAATCCACCTCTCAAATGAGGTGGCTTCTCTATTAACCACTTATTCTTTCTACCTCCTATACAATATATTAATCTCATGTATATTAAATCTTATTAGATTAATTATAAGAGTTCTAAGAGGCTTTTATAATCTAATTAATTATTTCATAAAAATAATATTGTAAACATATTGTTATTTTAATATTGATGGCTTTAATTTTAAGCGATTGTTTTTAATATACTTTGGGCTCTTAGTAATCTATCATCAAGGTTTCTAAAATTATTTTAGGTCCTAGGGACACAATCCAAGCATACTGACAATTCATAGAATATATTGTGTATTTTCAATAAACTATTCATATTAATAAAAGAATTAGCATAATTATGATTACTATTTCCCTTAGAGGGTGTTTGATATGGATAATCTATCTAGATTACTGGTAATGTAACTTTAAATTACTTGGACCCATCACATTACCTTGTTTGGTTAAGCTACAATTACTGGTAATCCAAATTTTCAAGACAATCCACATTATCTTCAAAGTGGTAATATGGATTGCCCCCATAAAAGGTGTTTGTGTGGATTACCACCTATGTGGTAATCCCCTCTATTATTATTATTATTATTATTGTTATTATTATTAATAATAATAATAATCATAATCATAATCATAATAGTAATAATAATAATAATTAATTTTATTAATAAGTCAATAATTGTTATTAATTAATTAATATATATAATAATATTTATTATTATTATTTAATTATTATTAATAGAAATAATAATAATTAATAAAAACTATTACTATTAATATTAAAATATATTACCTAGTAATATTTTTTATATACCAAACAAGATAATATGAATTGCCAGTAATATTACGTATGCATATGAAATACTGCATTGTAATATTACCAGTAATTTAAAAGGTGATAAATTTTTTAAGTAGTAATTTGGATTACTAGTAATCTTGCTAGGTAATGTGTCAAATGCCATCTTATATAATTCATTGATTACCAGTCTAGAATTACTTCCCTCCCTGTTATTTATTAGCCTTTTGTTATTTAATTATTAGTAATGCTGAGTTACAAATGTAGTAAAACTGGGGATGTTACAAAGATCAAAATCAAAACAAAATATTTTGAAAGGTCAAAACCAAAATGGTCTATATTTATTGATATTAAAAACATTTTTAAAACATTTTTTACCGTATAGAAAAATCTACATGAAGTTTTCCTATATATAAATAAAGCTAGATCTTTTGGCCAAGCAACACCGATCAATTAAACTCAAGCTCAGTTTGTTTCGAAAATCCAGTGAGCCAATGATGTCTAAAGTTGAGATTGTACGTAAGGAAATGTTAAAGCCATCCTCTACAACCCCTGATCACGTTAGAGACTTCAAAATCTCCCTCCTTGATCAAATGGCTCCCCCAACTTACATTCTGATCGTCTTGTTTTACTCTGCCTCCGATATCAGTGCCTTCGGGACTGATTCCAAAACGATATCTAATAAGTTAAAGACTTCTTTATCAAAAGTCCTCACTTTTTATTATCCATTTTGTGGAGCATTGAAAGGCACTTCATCTGTTGAGTGCAATGATGCAGGTGTCCTTTAGATTCAGTCTAAAGCCCCTACAAATCCCTTAGATATTCTCAAAAGGCCCCAAGCTCATATACAAGAGCTTTTGCCATTTGACCCATATAATCCTAGAGTGGAACATGAGGAACACATAGTGAACATGGCCGTTCAATTGAATGATTCAGGTGTGGGGGTATACGACTTGGTGTGTGCCTCTCGCACAAGGTTGCAGATGGTGCAACAACAGCATCGTTCTTCAATTCTTGGGCTGCAACTACAAGGGGACATGGCAACACAGTAGCACGGCACCTCAGATGGATGCTGCCTTGGTTTTCCCACCAAGTGAAATAGAATTGGACATAACTCGTCTCATGATCGGTCATGAAACCCTCATAACAAAGTGTTTCTTGTTTAACGAGAAAAACTTATCTAGACTGAGAGCCAAATTTGGTAGCTTCAACCCCACTGGTGTTGAACCTGTCACAGCACTCATGCAAATCAGCTATGGAAGCAGCAAAAGCAAGCTCAGGAGAATGTGAGAGAACCTTCAAGACATCCATGGTGTGCCATGCAGTGAACATTTGCAATCGAATGGTGCCACCGTTGCCAAAGCATTTGATTGGCAATATTTGGCTATATTCCATTTCTCCAATAGTAGAAGTGGATGGAAATGAAACGTCAAGATTGCATGATTTGGTAAAGATTGTTAGGAATACGATAAGAAAAGTTGATGCAAATTATTTAAGTATAGTCCAAGCAGATGGCTTAGTAAGTTTGTCGAATCCTTCAGCGAAGCAAGGTTAAAAGTCATAGAAAATGATATTCCATGTTATGGATTTAACAGTTGGCCAAGATTTTTGGTTTCTGTGAAGTTGATTTTGGATGGGGAAAGCCAACCAGGGTGAGAACTATTAATCTGCCTATGAAAAATGTGACAACTTTGATGTCCACAAGAACTGGGGATGGAATAGAGGCATGGGTAACCTTGACTGAGCATGACATGGTCGAATTCCAGCGCAACCCCGAGCTTCTCCAGTTTGCTTCATTGGAATCTTAGATTCTATGTGTGTTTTCTTCTTTATTAGTATTATTGTTATTTTATCTAATCTCATACTATTACGTAAAATAAGGATACTTATAAGTCTCATGTCCCATCTCATTATGAGAGTGAAACCATTCTCCCCAAAATGTCAGCATCTTTCATGTGCTATATCACTATTGATGAACTTCTTTTAGGTCACAATTACCCTTAGATACATCTATGTCTTTAATGTTATCTGCCTTTTATATGAATTAATGTTTACGTACATTTCTTATTTGTTTTTAATTTAAATTTTGAATTTCAAATCATTAATTATCTTCCTTCTTCTCCAAATTCTTTCACTAATAATTTCTTCAAGGGCCATCCGCATTCCTTTTTATCTATCCATACTCTCCCGTATTAATTTATCACTTTGATTTCCTAAATTACCTTAATTTAAATGAACTAATTTAATTAAATTAAACTTCAATTAATTATATTATCATTTGTGTATTTCCACTTTCATTTAATATCAATTATTCTTTCCTTTATTTTCTTAAACCTTTTCTTTATACTCCATTGTATAACTCTTTCCTATATTTCATCCCACCATATTTCTCTCTATCATATCTACTCCTTAATTTATTCATATTTTATATTTATATGAAATTCTCAAAAATAATGATATGCATATTACAGCAAAAGTTATGTAAATGCATAGGTTCTAAGTAAATGCTTAACATCAAATTATCTCAATAAAAATTTAACATCCAATAATTAATAAAAATATGTAATTCATAATAACAAGGACGTCACGTAAAAAAAATGTACACACCAAAAACCTAATATTTTTTTATCTTATATTAATTAATCCCAATGAACTTACTTAAAAATTAAAAACAAGTGATCATAAAGGTTTTATGCATAATTTCTTGTAATTTGATGTTAAATTTAAAAGAAAATTTATCCATCTTTCAATCAAATGCAACAATTATGCTTTTTGAAAAATTCCTTTCCAATAAGAATGAAAAAACAAATCATAGTATTATGAGTACTGTATACCTTTTATTAATTATTAGATATTAAATTTTTATTGACATATTTTGATGTCAAACATTTAGTTGAAACTTGTGATTTTATATGACTTTTGTCGTAAATATTTGCGTATAATTTTTTTAAAATTTTGAATAAATATAAACATATGAATAAAATAAGGAGTGTATTCGATAAAGAGAAAGATCTGATATGAAGTAGAGAGATGGTGATACAATGACGTAGTAGGAAGAGTTTTAAGAAAATAAAAGTGAAAATAATTGATATTAAATAAGAATGTGAACGGATAAATAATAATATATTGAATTAAAAATTGAATTTAATATAAAATAAAAATTAATTTTAATAAAATTAATTCATTTAGATGAAGGTAGTTTGAGATAGTAATGTTATAAACCAAGGCTCTGAAAAGTGGATCAGGCATTGAACCGAACAAGTTACTGGTTCAAAAGTTCAGAGGTTCAATAGTTCAATAGTTCAACCGAATCAATCAGATATTCAACCGGGATATATATATATATATATATATATATATATATATATATATATATATATATATATATATATATATATATATATATATGAGATTAATAATATATTATGAGATAAATAAAAATGATTAAAAAATTTTAATATGATAAAAATAATTTTAGATATCAAAATTACTATATTAGGTTATATTAATATAATTAAAATAAGTAAAGTATTAAATCCTATATTACTTAAATTTTGAATTTTTTATTCTTAAAACTAATATAAAGCAATCAAGAAGTCTCACATTACTTAGAATAAAATTTTTTTACTCTTAAGACTTCTATAAAATACTTATGTATCATTTTTTCTTATATTTAATATATTTATTACCTCTAAGCTCTTTTCTAAAAGTAAGAGATATAATAATTTTTTATTTGGCCAATCAAAACATATTTTTTACCCTTTTTTATCATAATAAAGTAGTTAATTTATTGATGATTAAAAAAATATATTTTTACTTTTTTCCAAAAAAAAACCAGCCAACTGGTAAAACCGGTTCGGTTTGGCTTGTTTACTGATTTAGTGGGTTCAATTCCAATTTTTTGATCGAAGGATTTTTGGGATATAACAGGATTGGGTACCTGGCCAATTCCCGGATCAGCCGGTTGGACTGGCTAGTCTTATTCAATTTTCAGAACAATGTTATAAACTAATAATACGAGAATTAGATATACAAAAGGGGCTGCTAATGGCCCCACCAAAAAATTATCATCATACTTTATTTATTTTTTTATAATTCCATGCGGTGCATAGATAATAAACAAGTTAGGTAAAAAAAATTTACATTTTTTTAGCTGATAAGGACGGAAATCAAATTTCAAATGACACAACTACAACGTTAGCTTTGTCACTGGACCGAAGAGCTGAGGACATGATGCAGGAATTAAGGAAATATGAAACTGAGCCTATTAAGGGGAGGTCCAGCCCAGCACAGCAGATCCTACAATTTCCTCTATCCCGGTTTTCCCTCCCGAGTTTGAGCCTGAAATTCGCCCGAGAGTTTCGTCCCCCCACTCCTGAATGAAAGCTCTCCTTCCCTAGATTTTGATCCCATTTAGGACAAAAGATCTCTTTCGTCTCGTGATTTTGTCCTTCCCAAACCAGATGTTGTTCCAGATTCTCGAGTCCAGTGCAAGTATTCAACTCTGGAAGTTATTTTTACCAAAGAGAATCAATGTGAAGCAATGGCTTAAATCGTGGAGTTGCAGCCCTAATCTCTCGATTCACAACTACACATCATCACCATATGTTCCGCTAGGTTTTGCTCCGCTAAATTCGGCAGTGGAGGTGATTGAAGGCACAAAGTTGGTTCGTAGTCACGAGTCCTTGGCGGAGGGCATTGTTTCAAATAACCCCAGATTCTGGAGAGCCAGCTCCTTCCATCTCCCTAGGGTTTGAGATTTTCGGTGAGCTTTTTGTCTCTGGTGCATTCCCAGTGGCCAATGTGATTGATGCATTGAATTTAGGAAATCATAGCAATAGCGGTTTAGATTGAACCTAAGGTAGAAAAATCGAGAAACCAAGGTGATCGGTTGGAAGGGTTGCTGAACTAGAGATGATTCAGAATGGAAATAAGCCAGAAGATCGCGGAAGCAAGGGAAAAGATTAGGTCTGTCCGCAACATATGAAATTGACGTAATCTGGGCTATAACAAAGGATAGAAAAGCGAGGAAAGGTAAGAAGAGTGTGGATTCAAGAAGGAGGAAGTGAGGAAGGAAAGTGCACAATGTAGGATAGGCAGTGTTATGATTAACCAAAATCGAAAAATGGATCATGTTGAGCCATGTGTTTGAGAATTCTACAGGCGACTTTGTCATGGTGATGATAATAGAATGTGAAGGAAGATATTGCTCGGGAGTGGTGACCTCCCCATTATAAAAGTGTTATGACCTTTGATGATTTATGGATTTGGATTTCATAAGATGATTTGTGATTTAAAAGGATTTCTAGTTTCATACTTGATGATTTATGGAGTTTGGATTTCCTAAGACGATGGTAGATTGATTTGGTATATATTTTGATAACGTGATGGATTTGAAGATATATTGATTTCAATATTTTTGAAGAATATCATATTGTTTACGGAAAAACTGGTGTGTATGCTTGTTCTGCTTCCATTATAGTTTATATTATCCCTTATTTTCACTCTCAATGTTTTTTCAGGTCCCAATGTTGAGAAAGGTCCAAAATCCACAGTTGGATAGAACATAGTTGTCAAACGCGGATAGCAGCACGTAGCGGCCGACTCTAAAAACGCTATAGCGGGATAACGGATAGCGTTCCGGCCGCTATTTGATAAAAATGTATATAATTATTATGCAAGTTATATAATATATATACATGTTAAAAAAAAAAGAAATTATTCACAATTAAACTCATTCACATCAATAATGAAAATTCATAATCTATTCGATATTCTAAAAACATGCAATCACCATCAATCAAATACATAAACATCAAGTTCTAAGGGCAATAAAACCAAAAAAATAGCACCATGAAGTCGTAGAAGAACAACAAAATATAAAAGAAAACAATCTCAATTCTCTAAAGCTAATAACATTCTACAAATCATTCATCATTCATCATCATCATCATCCTCCACCACTGCCAAATTGTCCTCTCCATCACTTTCTTCATTATTAGACTTATATATCTCTTCTTGCCCCTCCTCTGAGTCTTCTTCATCATCAAATTCTTCTTCCTCTTGAATAGGCTCCTTCCCTCTTCTTGAACTAGAATGCTTTGATACTTTCTTCTTCAATCTTGTAGCAAGTCTAGTGTGTCTTGGAGGCTCCTCAAATTTCAACTGCAGCAGAAACATCTCCCCAAGTCAATCCATCATCACCAAAAACAAATTCTTCTTCAACATCTTCTGTGTTAGCACCCATTTCTCCTAGCAACCATTCATTGCTATCATCAATACCGTTTAGGAGAATAGGATCAATCTCATCTTGGCTATCAAAGCGCTCTTTAAGGGTTCGGTTATACTTGACAAATACCAAGTCTTGCAACCTTTGATGCTCAAGCTTGCTCCTTTTCTTAGAATGAATCTATGATATTCATATTATAAATTAGACAAAAATGTTAGTTTTAAAATTATCAAATAAAAGCATAAAACTATGCAAAGAAAAATTATTTTCATGTGCTTACATGTTCAAAAGTGCTCCAATTACATTCACATCCCGTTGAGCTACAAGTTAAGCTCAACACTTTGACTGCAAATTGTTGCAAGCTAGGAGTGGATGCTCCATACTTCCTCCACCATTCAGCTATGATTCAATAATCAGAAAATCACCATTACTAAAAAATATTATGAAACTAAATTTATCAAGAATTAAGTACATATTTCTTAATTCTTGCCAGGAGCTACAGTGTTCCTTTGTTTGATTGCTATCCTGTTTCCAAATACACCTCTAGCCCTCTTAAATATTTCAATCTCATTTGTAATCTTCTTGGCCAAGTCTTCATCTGGAATCAACCTATCAATAGTCTTATAAAGTCCATTCATTACTTCATGATCACTCTCAATCTTTGTTGTATTAGGATAGTAAAACCCAGGATTCAAGAAATAGCCAGCTGCATGCAATAGATGATGAAGTTGTGAGTCCCATCTCCTATCAATAATAGCAAAAGCATCCTTGTACTTGGCTTCATTATGCTTGAAGGAATTTTGAATGGCTTCTTTAGCTCTATCCATTGCTTCATAAATGTATCCCATTGCAGGCTTTTTCTCATTATCAACAAGCCTAAGGACATGCACAAGAGGCCCCATAAGTTTAATAGAGTACACAACATCATTCCAAAATGTTGTGCTGAACATAATATCACCATCCTTCTTCCCCTTAGGTTCTTTAGCCGTCTTGGAGCTCAACCACTTATCTGAAGTGAACATTCTTTTAAGGTTATTCTTTTGTTTGTACAACCTTTACAATGTAAGGAAGGTTGTAGCAAACCTTGTCACTCCATGCCTAACCAACTCCATTTTGTTGGTAAATTTCCTCATTGTATTCAATGCCAAAGTGTGGTTGTAGATAAAGCCCACAAAACTAATGCCTCTCTTAACTCGAGGAAGTTTTCCAATGTCCTCCAACATTAAATCTACACAATGTGCAACACATGGAGTCTAAAAGAGGTTATTCCTCTTAGCTTAAAGTAGTTTGCCTAAGAAGAGCCAAATTAAATAAAATTAGATGAGTAGCCAAATATTAAAGGAAGTAATAAGAAATTTAAGCAGTTCATAGTTTCTTACCTGCCAAGACATAATTATTTCCATTGTCAGTCACCACTTGAACAACATTTTGTTCTCCAATCTCCTCTACAAAACTATCCAATAGCTCATATGCTTTCTCCCCTGTCTTCATATATGCAGAAGCATCAACACTCTTCACAAACATTATCCCAGCTAGATAATTTATCATGAAATTAATCAATGTCCTATTCTTCCTATCTGTCCAACCATCTGACATTATTGAGCATCCATATCTCACCCTTTCCTCCTCATGACCCTTCAACATATCCTTTGTTAACTCCAACTCTTTTTTGAGAAGTGGAACTCTCAACTCATGATAACTTGGAGCTTTAAGGTGCAAACCATAATTTCCAACAGCGTCAAGCATCAACTTAAAGCTTTTTGATTTAGCAACGTTGAAAGCAATCTTATTCATATAAAAGAATCGGGCTATGTATTGAATGGTTCTAGCCCTTGCTTCCTTATCACAAGCATCATTAATGCTTGTTTGCCGGTGAGGCTTCCCCAATTTAATAGTAGCTTCAGGATTTTTCAAGAACATCAAATTCAAAGGACTTTTTATGTTCTTTGCTTTCTTGGGCTGCTTAAGAATAGTTGAAGGAATAGAGTTACTCCCACTTGATGTTGATGAAGCTCTTTTCCCTCTTCTCATTTGTAGGATTTCTTCCAACTCTTCTTACTCATCATCATCTTCTCCAATTGCACCAAAATTTAATTCCTTCTCTGCATTTTTCTTCTCAAAAGCTTCCTTGAGAAGTTGCTTAACTTCATGTGGGACTCTTGTACAAGATTTTGCATCTCTTGTCACACCCATTTGATGTCTCTTTGCTCTAGTTATTCCATCATTGGTTGTTTTGCCATAAAAATCACATGTTACACTCTTCCTATTATTGATATCTTTTAAGTTATTCCATTGCCATGCTATATCAATGTTGTCACCAGTGGGTTTCACCAAACCACGAGAAGAGGGAGCAACACTAGAAGCTTGAGTTGATGATATTGCCATTTGTTGAACTAGAAAATAGAAAAAAAAAAAAAGGGAAAACAGAGGGATGAACAAACAGGACCAGCAAGGAAAAAAAGATGGAGCAAGGAAGCAAGTGAAAAGAAGGAAAAAAGATAAAACAAGCCAACAAAAAAAAAAAACAGAAAAATATTAAATCAGGAAATAAAGAAAGAAAGAAACAGAACAGAAAAGAAGGAAAGAAATGCGCAGATAGTGAGATGGAGGAAGGAAAGGGACCAACTGCCGCTGCCGCTGTCGGAAACTACCGCTGCCACTACCGCCGGTCTCGGAAACGCAAGCCACCGCCGGAGGTTGAACCACTGCAGGAGAGTCTACGGGGTGGTGGGGGAGAGAGATCGGTTGAGAGGGAAACGAAACGGGATGAAAATCCCTAACAAAGTGAGGCAGACACCAAAGAAAGGAGGGGGGAAGGATCGAAATGATCTTTCAGCCCCTCCACTGCGTTTAAAACGGTCTAAAACAGAGGGTTTATTGTCTTTTTGGACGTCATGGCCATAGCGGCTGCAACAGCCGCGACGACGAAACGTAACGCTCCTGCCTCGTCCATCGCGCTCCCCGTCCGCTCCACCCCGCCGCGATAGCGGCGCTATCGCGCGCGATTAACAAGCTTGGGATAGAAGTTGTTGTTTTTTGGTGAAACAAACAAATAATATGAGCCTATTTCTGTTTTTTGTGAGACACTTGATTAAATACAAAATCTTTAAGTGTGCTCCATTACCTACTGGCAGAATCCCTGTTTCTGCGGTGTAGTGTATTTTGAGATATTGTATGTATATGCTGATAAGACAATGTTGTGCATCATCAAGATGCCTATAATGGATGAAGTTATGAAACAAACGTAATACATCATTGATAATATGTTATATTTGAAAACAAAATTCTATTGGTTTTCCTTTCAAAATAATGAATCATAATTCTGATTATCTAACGAATGAGCTAGGCTCGCTAGGATGAGGCTTATCATATGTGCCACCCAGCCCACGGCTCCAATTCACTCTAGATCATGAAAATAATCTCGTCTATAGATTTCATCAATGGTGGGCGGCTCAGCTCCTTTGAAATCAATGGTTGGATAGTCAAGGACATGACCACTTACTGCAAAATTAATGAGTAATGGAGCGGACACAAATGAGACGCCAACACATGGCAGAAATGCACTCCCCCGTAACTGCCCACTTAGCATGCGAAAGGTTATTTGTTTTTATAACTGGTACGAGCTTAGTAAATCTATAGCTCAGTATGCCCTGAGCTCGGAATACTTAGAGCTCGACATGTCACCCTCAGAACACTAAGAGCTCAGCACACCATCCTTGACATGCTTAGAGCTCGATATGCCTTCCTCGAAACACTAACGACTCGAATGACAGCTAAGTTCAAGGATTGTGGACTGGAGTAGACTCATGGGTCCTATAGCTCGCCCCAAGAAAGATAAGCGTGACCCTAGGCAGAGGTAACTTGTACATTGCCCAATAGGCCTATCAACCCTCGGATCACACCCAAGATTATTAGATCCCATAATAAGAGTAATTATCTCAAGGAATCAAGCTATTAAGGAGGAATTCATCCTCCTCTGGTTTATCTCCATTATAATTAAGGAAAGAATCAAGGGAATTTGTAAATCTAGATTAATAAAAAAAGATACTGCTATAATATGTTACAATGTACCATTCCATAGTATAAGGATTCTAGGACCTGAGATAGCACTGATCTGTAGCCAATTTTAAACTAATATCCCTAGAGTTCTCTCTGATTTGAGTATTTGAATGTCTTTTTGATTCCCACAGGAGCTGTTTCTAGCTTAGAGAGGATGACCTGCACCGGCTAGCTCTTCAAGTAAATATAACTTATTTATTAACAACTCTTTTATGGATAAACATTTGACTCATTTATTTTAAAAGTTTATATTTTATCTTTTTTAGAGTGATGAATCTTTATTGATTTTGAATGATTTATTATCTGTTTAATACATAAATTAGATCTAGTTAATCTATTTTATTAAAAATTAGTACATTAACAAATGAATTGAATTAAATTTGCATCTAATTAAACCGAATAGATAATGAGAACACGAATTATTTTGTGACCCCCTACATATAGAGCTGGCATAAAGTAATGTGACTTTTATATTCATATAGGAGCTACTCTCATAAGATACCATATATGTATATTCTGTGTACATTCACTTGCATTCTAGTGAGATGATTAAAACAAATTGAGAATGCCTCTAGTTACTAAAAAGAACACCACCACTAATCTTCAAGCGGTGTCACTGGATGGAGAACAAATTTTTCTTCAAACCATATATATTTATACTCTGTGTACGCTCACTTGCATTCTAGTGAGATGATTAAAACAAAACTGAGAATGCCTCTGGTTACAAAAAAGAACACCACCACTGATCTTACGGCGGTTTCACTGGATGGAGAACACATCTTTCTTCAAACCATATATATTTATACTCTGTGTACATTCACTTGCATTCTAGTGAGATGATTAAAACAAAATTGATGAGAATGGCTCTATTTACAAAAAAAGAACACCATCACTAATCTTCAAGCGGTTTCACTGGATGGAGAACAAATTTTTCTTCAAACCATAAATACACCAAATACATAAGAGAGTGTTTGTCCTTCCAAAAAGGAGGATTTGATACTGCCAAAGCCTTCAAAATGGAGTTATCTCATTTTATTTGCCATCACAAGTAAGGGGATTGATGAAAAAATTTCAGGGACTTCTGGTTATGTGATGGGGAAAAAAATTCTTGCTTCAATAATAGTTTGTTATCTATCCAGCTTTTCTATCATATCATTGTTTAGATATGGATTTATGTATAAAATTTAGAGGATTTTCAATTGAAAAATGGAGATTTTTAGCAATATTTGAAAATATATTTAAATACAAGTTTGGTTATAAAAATTTCTATTATATAACAATAAATCCCTAAAATTTTGAACATTTATCCCATTATATATTCCAATATAAGGTTGAAAATTTAATCTCTCCATATTTGAGAGAGAGAGAGAGAGAGAGAAAATACTGAATAAAAAAAATTTAACTCCAATTATATAATTAAAAATCTCCCAAATATTATTCATTATGTCCCTATCATATCAAACTTTTGCAATAGATACATCCTCCTAAGTTATTTAGGAGGACAGTAGCATCATCCCATAAGAGAAACATTTATTCAACAGCTGCACTTATTCTACCTAGTCTCGTGCACAGCGAGAAAGAGAGGATTTTTCTCTTCAACAAAAACATGTCTCCGTGCTTCTCTCAGTTGCAAGCCCCTTCATAAATAAATTCTTTTTGACTTTTCAATGTCACAAAAGTGGATTTACTTCACACCCATTGCCACTCGCCCTGCCACCTCGAAATACGCCTAACCCTGCATTTGACGATTGCGTACGTGTGTTAATTAATTATTGGGCTTGGCAATGAGGTTTACTATCAAAACTCCTCCTTGAAATGAAAGTAATAAAACCCCCCACCATGTGCAGTGTTCATGGAAAGTAGGGTGGTCGGTGAATTAATTTAGGCAATGTGCATGGTGACGTACATGAAAGGAATGTAGGGTCTACAGTAATTTTTTTTTAAAAAAAAAAATTGGTATTGATTTCGTTATAGATTTGTTAATTGCAAGTTATATTCAATAAACCTTTAAACGTTCGTTGTAAAACCAGTAGATATAAATTTTGGATTTAGGGTACTTAACGTTTAATTAATCGGTGGGTATTTATAATTTGACCAAATTTTTAATTAAATTCTTATAATTTAAAAATTTTTAATCAAGTTCTTATATTAGATAAATTTTTGTAATTAGGTCCTTGGAGCAATTTAATATTACAAAATTTTTTAAAATTTCATATAATTTAATAGGTTCTTACCCAATTTGATAAGCTCAAATATAAAAATTTGTTCAATCTAACCAAAAATTTTGTAATAATAAATTATTCTAGGGACTTGATTATAAAAATTTATTTAATGTAGAACTTAATTAAAAATTTTTAAATTATAGAGATCTAATTAAAAATTTGATCAAATTATAGAGATTTAAAGATTAATTAAACCTATTTTTTATCTGTATTAATTCTATTGTCAAATTTTTGTTAGTTGTAAGTTATACTTAGAATTTGTCAATATTTAAGAAGAATGATAAGATAAGATTACCCAATTACTCAATGGTCAAACGTAATTCTGACAAAAATTTTAAACACGAAATTTTATTCATTTAGTATTTTTTGAATTTTTTTGGGAGTTATAGATTTTATTTAATTATTACTTCCAACCTAAATTTGTGTGGACAATTCTTTAAATAAAAAATTGAGCTACCATAAGTACCCATTATTTTCGGTTCATTTTATTTGTCAGCATGAGTAAAAATTCTTAACTCATTTTATCTATTGTTTTCATATATCAATGAAGATTAATTTATTATTAATTTTTTAATTTTTCCCTTTACACAATTCTATAACTAGTGTTAGTTTAATATGATAAATTAATTAAATATTAAAAATTAAATAAAAATATTTAAATATATATCTTTTATCATTAAGTTTTGATTTTGAATTTCTTAATTCTTGTACACATAATTAAAGTAATATATAAATAGATCGGAAGTATTATTAATTTTCTAATTTTGTTGAATTTATATCGACCTTTTATAATTTTGGTACATGCCTAACTGTTGTAATTTGACGTCAATAAAACTGATATGTGGCAATATAGGCTTAGATTTGTACCTTTCCTTCCTGACCAATGAAATTATATATATGTATATACACGTCACATCCACTACAAGAAATCATATATTTTCCATTTACAATTATGTTATTGGGAAAAATGACCATATGGCCGCTAACCTTGTCTCTATCGCCCGGGACCATAAATTTTGTTGGCATAAGTAACGATATATGGCCGCGGCATGTGGAACTTGTTGGAATACATTCATATCTGTATAGCTTTCACTATCTTTATCGGTATAGTTGAGCTTATCTCTTTTCTTTATGTCTCGATTCAGAGAGTGATGGGAGAGAATATGAGGCTTATTAGTTATTAGAGATGTACAATTATTAATGAATATAGTCGGACCAAAAAAAAAAAAACCAATTAATGAATATAGTAATATTATTTGTATTTATTTTATAAACTTATTAAAGTTACTAGGAGTGATATAGTAAGAGGTTTGGGTGGTGTGTATGATATCTTAGGTTTAAATTTCATTGTCATCAATGTACCAAAAAATAAATTATAAACTCATTATACATACAATGTGAGAGGAAAATACAAAATGATAGGTTTATCACTTTTTCTTTTTCTTTTCTTTTTCTTAAATAAATTAAGCATATAAAATTTTATATAATTTAAAAATAATTCAATATTTTATCCTTTGATATTATTATTATTATTTTGATATACCAATGGCAATGAGATTTGAATTTATAATTTCATACAAATTATCCGAATCTCTTACCACAATCCCACCCTTAGTTGTTTGATCCTTTGATATTATTTGACGAATAATATAATCTAGAAAATAAAAATAAATATTAGCTCTTTGATTATATATATATATATATATATATATGAAGAACTAGTGGTGTAGATTGTCATCTCCAAGCTTCAGAAAAACTCTGGTGGGACTTGCAAAGGCACTCATATGCTTAAGTCAGAGAGAATTCTAGATTATTAGAGTGCATTTGTTTCAAGATTTATCAGCTTGTTCCTGGGAATGATTACTTGGGGAATGATATATTCCCTTATTTGTTACAAGTTTTATAAAAATATTCTTAGATGTCAATCATTCCTTGGAAAATTATATTTCCATGTTTTCATAGGATTTTACTCCCGTGATAGAGGTTGGCAATGAATGATTCCCATGACATCAAAATGAAAATTATTGAATTAAAATACTAAAATATCCCTCAATTAAAAATAATAAATGATACAATTAAATATGCTAAGGTTATTTCGAGAATTATCACATGTATTTCCACGAATATGTAAACCAAACAAGTTTTATAGAATGCCCAAGAATGACATTCCTAGGAATGTGATTCATGGGAATGTAGCTAGGGCATAGTTCTATGGCATATTTCATCCCCTACAAGGAGAACTATAAGGCCCATAGATCTAGTCCATATATGTAAAAACACAAAGTTTACATTATTGAATAACTTATTATTAAAAAAAATTTAACAAATCTCACCATTTGATTGAAAGTTCTTATTATATAATCATTTGTGTAAAACTTCACATTAATATGAAATCTTTTAATACTCTTTCTATATATATCAATATCAATGTAATTATATATATATAAAAGAACTATTTGATGACATCTTCATTGATGTCAATTTTTTTTATAACTCGGCATAAATGATCAATATGATAGATAGTTATAATTTAACAGTTGGAATATTGGTAAGAATCATAGTCTATAATAAATTATTGACATTATAAATGTCTTACATCAGGGTTAATCAATTCCTATATATATATATATATATCTGAAACTTCATTTAAGGAGAATAAATTCTTATCGATTTGATCAACAGACCAAATGTTAGAAGAGTTTGGCATATAGTTTGATTTCTTGCAATTGGCATTTTGTACTTTTCAAATTCTAAATTTCATATATAAAGATTTTATATATAAGGGCCAAAAATAGATAGATCAGATAGATTTGTAAATTGGATTGAAGTATACGATTGCAAAATACATTAATGATTAATTTATGATTGAATAAAAAGTATTAAAAAAATCTAATTTACTTATAAATAACTATCTAATTATTTATTAATAATCTTTTATGGATAGTCATTTGCCTCGTTTATTTGAAATTATATTATATTTTAAAAGTTTATATTTCATCTTTTTCAGAGCGATAAATCTTTATTGATTAAGAAGATTTATTATCCATTTAATACATAAATTAGATTTAATTAATCCATTTTATAAAAAAATTAGTACACTAACAAATGAATTGAATTAAATTTACATATATCTAATCACTACAAAAAATTTGTTGATTAGCCACATTTAATATTGTCAATTAGCCACACTTTTAAGTGTGGCTAATTGATCTTCCAACATGTGCTTTTGATATGGCTATTATATGTGTGGGGAGACGTACCAATTAGCCACACTTTTAAATTTCATTTGACTACACTTTATAAGTGTGGTTAATGCTTATTTAGCTACGCACTTTCAAAAATGTGGTTGATGTCACCTTTTTTAAAAACAAAAACAAAAATTAGACCCCAAATAGTTGATTAACCTCCAAATAGGTGAGCATGGTTCAATTCACATAAAAAATTTCATCAAGCTAGTTTAAAATTGATTCAATCAATTTCACATTGATTTTTGCTTAATTCCAAACTGGTTCAAAACTATTTAACATCTAGGATAAGCATATAATCAAAATGGTAGAAAAAAAATTTCTTTGTATTAACCAAAGTAAGAGGTAAACACATGGCACACATACACCCAAACATCCAATGATTGAAAATAAATCTAGCATAATACATCAAAAAAGAACACTTGCAAGCAAACCAAGATAAGTACACTAAATCTAAAACTAAAAGAGAAAATTCAAATAAACTTGAAATATCCAAAATATGGCCAATTCGCCCGAATTTCTAAACATTTTATCAAAAGTATCAAATATTCAATAGATTTTCACTGCAACACAGAGAGAGAATTCCTTCTAAATTTTTGTAGGTAACATGCATATCACTATCTCTATGAAAGCATGGTCATTCAAGGACAAGAACTAAATAAGAGAAAATTAGCACTAACCTCTTTTCCATGTTCACTACTAAAACATTGATGAATAGGTTTTGAATCCAGACTTAACTTCTCAAAACAAGACTCCCATTCTTTGTACTTACATTGGTACACTAGATTCTCAACACAGTAAATGAAACGAAAATGCTTGCTCTGCAAAAACGTAAAGAATGTATAAACACTAAGAAGTGAGTATACATGTATAGTTATTATCATACTGAAACCAATAGTAAATTACATTAAGAAAGGACAAGTATCACCAGGGGAAAAAACTCAATTCATAAGTTCAAGTAATTTTAAAATAAATAAAGCCATGTAATTAACTAATTGCCAAGACACAATAAACACAAACAGAGAGCATAATTCTAAATTTTGCTTCTAGAATTAATTTGTGAATTCATTAGATAGAGAGTGACCTATACAATAAGCACAGAAATTATGGATTACTCATAAACTATTCTTATTTTCTTTAGCTTATAAATCCATTGACGGCCTTTTTTTCTCAAATATATCATATCATTGCATCCCTCATCCTCAAGTGAAGAAAGATCCAAATAATAATGATAATAATAATAATATTAATAATAATTCTCACTGCTAGAGGGGAATTCTCAATTTCTTAATTCTTACCCGTTTTAGGCCAGATATTGATTATGCAGGCTTCTACGGTGTTTAGCAAGCACTCATATGTGCTGTGCTGCAAAAGCAAAAAACATCACTTGTTAAAAAAAAATTTAGAAGATTCAAAGCTTTGAATTGAAACATTAATATTATATAACAGAAAAGAAAAAGACTAAACTAAAAGGGAAGAAAAAAAAAAAAAGAGAAAGAGAGAAAGGAAACCCCACAAAAAGGGGATGTGTTGAGAATGAGTTACTTGACAGACAAAGAAAACTTGAATAGAATAAGAATATATTTGATACCAAGTAATTATTACAAGTTTGCAAGCTAGCCTTTCTTGTCCATCAAAATTCTAGTATTAGGAACATGCCAAAATTTTCTTACAACTTTGATTTAAATTAACCAATAAAGAGATGAAGACAATTACCCATTCAGTTGTAGGTTATGGCTTCTCCTTGCAAAAGTTTGATAGAGTCCATGTGGCGTTTCTCATCAATGAAAGTATTGCATGCTCATTCAACAAGGCTAACAGTGGGATCAGAGTAAGCTATTTAATTATAGCTAATAGAAATAAAATGGAGCTTCCTTGGTACTGTACTACAAATAACCAACCCCAAAAAAAAAAAAAAAGTGCTAGCAAGAAACTATCATTTTCAAAGTCCACTAGACCAGTCAACAGGAACATAATCAATAACATTAATCAACAAGTCTAATGTTCAAGTTCTAGCCTTCTAAATGCAGGGTATTTAGTCGAAAAAGAAGGAGAGCATGGATAGAGCAAATGTTGATGGCAACACTACAAAATCTAAATATGGCTAAAACATACCTGAAAAGCTCTTCACTTTGGAATTGATTAAAATCTAAAAATACATCTCCAAATCTCATGTAATAAAACCCAAAAAGTGCTCTGCCAAATTCAATAAGATAAAATACCAAGAAATGACCAAGATTAATTTCAGGTTGAAGGGTTTGGAAATAAACCTTTTTATACAATTCTTTAAAGCCTACAAGAGAGCAGCTGTAGCCTTTTATGAATCCCCAATTGCTAGCCAGAGCCTCAATGAAATAACTTCAATGAATTTTTTTTTTCTTCTAATTTTCCCATGTAAAAGTACAAAGAAATCACAAAGGTGGAAAAACTCAAAATTTCGTTACCTTCAAAGAAGGGAATATATAACCATAACAAAGTTTAGCAGCATATGATACCTCTTAATCTAGACATTGCTAATTGAGTAGTCTCAGAAACCAACAAATGACACCCTAGAAAGAAAGGCTATGGGTTAATATTTTAATCTGCACATTCGGTATAAAAGGCATCAAGGCATAAATTTAAGTAACTAGAAAATTGGTAGATAGTTCCACCTTTTCCTTCTTGTAAAACAACAATAAATAGGAACATGATCACAAAAACCACTAAGCCAGCAATCTCAACAAGGATTATGCAACCCTAAGATGGATCCCAAATCCTAAGATCCAACAAAGGAATTGGTCCATGTGCTGAGAAATCCTTCCTTCTGCAACTGAATATGTGATGAAAGCACTAGTAATATAGCAGCATCCTTTCTAGTCCATTTTTATGCTATTTGAATAGAAGGCAGCTTTAGTATTAGACTATTAGTAAAACAACAAATCAAAAATAAAAAGAAAAAGAACAAAAATTTAACCTTTTATCACGTAAAGGATTCAAGTCAGGTTCATGGGGAGAAACTAAAAGCATAATATCTTATACAAATCTCCCTGTACAAATTTCCAATAATATATATAATTATATAAAGTATACTCCGTACAACAATTTACACATCATGTTATCATCCTGATACATTTTACATATATTAATGAAACAGAAAGTGAATATTAAATTTATCTTATGCAAAGAGTAGTTTATGAGATCTAAGAATGATGTGAACTGGCTAAAAACAATCCCTTTGGCAAATAGAGCAATTCCTTTCAAACAGGAATCTTATTTCTTCTTACTACAACCATTCAACTCATTCAGGTTCAAAAGAATAACAAGAAAATAAAAGGTAAGCATAGAACAATAAGATATAAAATATAGAACAACTAACAAGAGAACTATTTTTTATCTAGTCACTATAGAAGCTTTCTTTTAGCTTATTGATTACAAAACATTAGTCTCTCACACCTTCCTCTTGCCTCCCCTGGCAATAAAAACAAAAAAAAAAAACAAAAACAAAAAATCAAACCGTATACTTTCAGTCATGATCTTTCAATCGATTTGCCAGCTAAGAGAATTTTTACGAAGCTAAAAGGAATATTAACCAATAATAAATTTTCTTCAAACAATCATAAGGCAATTTGTACATTGATTATTTCCAAAAACAGGAATGTAAAGAAAATTTGTCAATAACAGTATTCATATCAAAATTGATTCATCACAGAAAAACACAACAATGAAAATCATAACCTTGATTTGCAACTCTAAAATGAGCTATGAGAAGGAACAATAATGAGCCCTAAAATAGTCATCAAAGCATCCAACAACAATATAAACTATACGATTTTGACAATATAGACTAAGCAAAAGCATAATAACATGCAATCACTTAAGAAATTTTAGTGAGAAAACCGACTTGGAGAAAATCCATACACTTACATCAAATCCAGACAATGCGATTCTACTGGCAACGGTGGCCGAGATTGGCAATGAAGGTGCCGGAAAGGAGGAGATGGTTGATGATGATGCTAAGCTATCGTAAGAACCAAAGACTGACTCCGTTGGTAGTGGCGGTGGGGATCAGTGGCAAAGGAGGCGGAGAGAAGAGGAAGCGTGTGATTCTGTTGGCATGGCGGCAACGGCAGTGACTGCGATGATGGAGATCGGTGGCAAAGAAGGCAAAGAGAAAAGGAAGCGTGTGACTCTGTTGGCAATCGTGGCAACGGCGACAACGAAGATCGGTGGCGAAAGAGGCGAAGAGAAGATGAAACGTGTAACTCTATTAGCAGCAATGATGACAGTGGTGGCGGTAGAAATCGGTGGTGAAGGGGGCAGAGTGAAAGATGAAGAGGTGGTAGTAGTACAAGAGAATGGGAAACGAGAAAGGGTAAAAGAATGGTAAAATGCAAGTTTAGGAAATTGAAAAGGTAGTGGGTCATTTAGCCACACTCAATCAAATGTGGTAAAAAAAGTGTGTTAATTCACCGCTTTTTTTGTAGTGAATTAATAAAACCAAATAGATAATGAGAATATGAATTGTTTTGTGATACCTACGTATAGAGCTGGCATAGAGCGTAGCTTTTGCTTTCATGGAGCTTAGGGTGGCTGGTAATCAATGTAGGGTGTTGGTAGCTGATTATGATATAATAAACCTATTGTGCTCCAAAAAAGCAAAAAGTTATGGTATAATTTATTCTCGATGCGTATTTTGACCTTTCTTCTAGGATTTAATTCTGACTGCGAACAATCTTCCAGTCAAATTAAATTTTAGCACAAAACGAAATGTGTTGCATTGATTATGCTTTAAGATAATGTGTTTAAGTTATAATAATACTTTTTTGCGTGAAATATTATTTATACCTAAAAGAGGGTAATAAAAACTGTGTCCGGTTTTGGTGTACAGTTTTGAGGTTTAAAAATAAAAGAAATAATATTTTGCTATAGTCCACCTCGTATTCCGGGTCGACATATCAATCATTCGTTATTGGATGAATGTGTGGCTTCCACACCCATTCAATGGTGGATGAGTGGTATATCGACCCGAAATATGAGGTAGACTACCTACAAATAACACATTTCTAAAAACAATAGAATTCATCCTATCATTCATGAAGCTTCACCTGTCAACGCAAATTTTAAAAGAAGTTTATTCATAATATGACCATGTAATAAACATGAAAAGAAGGAAGTTGTCTTTCTTTCCTTTTTTTTTCCGTTCATCGTAAAATAATAAATGAATTTGTTGAAATTATAATTATTATTATTAATTTTGGTACAAAATTATCATTTATTTGAGACAAAGTTTTGTAAATATAGAAAAGGATTCGAATAAAATACCATGTTGAACACATAATAGCAGATTGAGTTTTCATATCTAAATGATTCTTAGGCGATTATACTCCGTTGCCCATATATATTTTTTAGGTATATCGTTAGGGAGTTATACCTCCAAACAAATGTTGTGAAACCAATAGTTAAAAATATTTGGCAAGTTACCCTTTCTTTTTTGGTGGGGGGGGGGGGGGGATGGCTCTTTTAAATTTATCTTGTCGCTAAAATGCAAAAGTGAGGTAGTATTCATTATTAGATCATTGAGTTTACACACAAATTCACTTTAAAATCATGTAGAAATTTTCTAGTATAAATAAAGCCACATCTTTTCGCAAAGAATAACGAGAACAAATTCAAGCTTAGCAATGCCATTTTGTTTTAGAACAATGAGCTCTAAAGCTGAGATTGTATCTAGGCAAATGATAAAGCCATCCTCTCCAACCCCTAATCACCTTAGAGACTTCAAAATTTCCCTCCTTGATCAAATTGCACCTCCACATTATATTCCCGTTGTACTATTTTACTCTGCCTCTGTTATTAATGCTTTTGAGGCTAATATCAAAATGATATCTGAAAAGTTAAAACTTCATTATCAGATGTCCTCAATTTTTATTACCCATTTTGTGGAAAATTGAAAGGAAATACCTCAGTTGAGTGCAATGACGTAGATGTTCTTTACATTGAGTCTAAAGTCCCTACTAATCTCTCAGATATTCTCAAAAAAGCCTCAAGCTCATCAGATAAAAGAGCTTTTGCCATTTGATCCATACAATCCTGGAGAAGTAGATCACAACGAACGCATAGTGAACACGGCAATTCAATTGAATGAATTTAGCTGTGTTGGTATGGGAATTGGTGTGTGCTTCTCACACAAGATTGCAGATGGAGCAGCAATTGCATCATTCCTCAATGCTTGGGCTGCCACTACAAGAGGACATGGCAACATAGTAGCACCTCAAATGGAAGCTTCCTCGGTTTTCCCACCAATAGATTTAGAATTGGAACAAACTCGCCTTATAACCGGTAATGAAAAGCTTGTAACAAAGAGGTTCGCGTTCAATGGGGCAAATTTGTCTACACTTCAAGCCACACTTGGAAGCTTCAACCCCACTCGTGTTGAAGCTGTGACAGCACTCATATGGAAATCAGCCTTGGAAGCAGCAAAAGCAAGTTCAGGAGAACGTGACAAAACCATCGAGGCATCTATGCTGTGCCATGCAGTGAACATTTGTAATCGAATGGTGCCACCATTGCCAAAGCATTTGTTTGGAAATCTTTGGGTATATTCTTTTTCTCCATCGGTGGGAGTGGATGGAAATGGAGAAGTAGAGTTGCATGATTTGGCAGAGATCGTTAGAAAAATGGTTAGACAAGTTGATGCAAATAACTTCAGTAAAATTCAAGGGGAGGGATTAACTAAGGTTATTGAATCTTTTTTGAAAGCAAGGTTTGATGTCCTTGAAAAAGGTATTCCATGCTATTGCTTTAGTAGTTGGACGAGATTTGGTTTCTACGAAGTTGATTTTGGATGGGGAAAGCCAACCTGGGTGACTACTATCGGTATGGCTATTGAAAATATGGTATTTTTGATGGGCACAAGGACTGGGTATGGAGTTGAGGCATGGATAACCTTGACTGAGCATGATATGGTAGAATTTGATCGAAGTCCTGAGCTTGTCCACTTTGCTTCATTTGATTGTTAGACTTTCTAGGTGTGTTCTCTTCTTTATGTAATCTAGTGCTGTTGTGAAATAAAGGTTTCCACTTTCCACTTTCCACTTGTACGCCTCATTTCACATGATATCATGAGGCTGGGGAAACTATTACTGGATTAATTGTCAAATGAATGAAAATAGGGGATGTAAACCTAGATGGTTAATTGTGTTTTGTAAAATAAAATTTTGACAATGAGAAATGCTATAGTGCACAATATTCTCTCGTGACTTTCATCAAACTTGTTTCCAACACAATACACAGTACCTCTGCAATTCATACTTGGAATTATTGGGAGATTTGAGCATCTATTAATGAAGATCAGAACTTTACATAAGTATTGCTGCCAGAAACTTGCCTTATATTCCAACTACTTTCTTTTTTGTTTTGGTCAACATATTCAATTTCTTACTGACTTCTACCTTTTATGCAAGCTATTTGTTTATATTCTTCATTTATGGCTTGTTCTTCTTTGGAAAGAAAAAAACATTTTTTCCCAAAAATTTCTAGTTTGGCACACTTTTGGTCCATATGTAGTTGTGTACTGTGGAGTAATTTATAAGGTATGTGAAAATTTGCACAAGTTTTAGATTGCTTTGCTCTCACATTTTGTGCACGCTAACAAGCTGCCAACCATACTTAGCCTCTTTGTTTTTGGCAAGTTCAAAAACAATTTCGGTAGAAGACTTCGATACCAAGTTAGGAGCACGACGGCTTTGCTTGAGTCGAGGTGCGAGAAAGGGATTGAGCAAAAAATTCCCCTACTCCGAGCTAGATTAATATTTATCCCCTTAAAAAGGTTGAATTTTACTCTATTAAAAAGTTTATCAATCTTATCTTTATGATCAAGTGAAATTTAGAAAGAGAAGTTTAAATCGGGACAAATTTACCTCCTTGTTACTATCATGCCAAATGCATCCTGAGAGTAAATATTTTCTCCCCAAATATAATCACACAAGTCAAATAATTCTCTCTCTAGAATATTCTATCTAATTTATGATAATTATTATAGTGGTTATTTCTACATAATGATTTCCCAATCAACTACCTAAAATTAAAGGTCAATCAATAGGCAGCGAATTAACAACACTAATAATTACTTAATTAACTGAAAAAAATTTAAATTAAAAAAACAAAAAATACATCACTTGTTTGATCAAGTTACATCACCCAAAAACCTAAAGAAATTTAGTAATCCATAGAATAAGAAAAGAAAATAAACAATTGAAAAGCCATACTTAATGACAAACCATGCAGTACTTTAAAGAATGAAAGTTGATTTCTCAAGTATCAAATTCTCTTAACGACACAATAATCCCTAAAATTATGATTATCCCGCCTATTTGTCACTATCCTCTAGATATATCTAAACAGGAACAAGTACAAGATTTTATAATAATTTCTATATATCAATGCCCAGGCTTAGGTGCTAGCTCTTGTGTTTAGGCCTAATTTGGTAGTGTAGAGATGCTCTGATTTATAAAAAGTATAAGTCAATTTTTTCTATTTGGTATATCAAAAAACTGAGGTGTTTTTGCTTCTGACTTTTAAAAGTCAGGGGTGCTTTTGAAAGTCATCATAGAATGCTTTTTAAAATTGACTTGTGCTATCTAAAATTAGAAATATTAATATAACCTTATTCTATTTAATAATATTAAAAATAAAAACTATCTTGTTTAATATTTAAAATTATTGTAATCATTTTAGATATTAAGAACAATTTTATTGAACACTATTTTTATAATTTCTACTTATTCAGAGTAATTTTTATATTATTTTATCAAATAATACTACTATGACTTTTTGAAAAAAAAATTTTATAGAACCGAAAGAACTGAATAACTTTTAAAAAGCCAAAGCAATATTAAACCAAGCCTTGGCCGCTCATGATCCTTCCAAAAGCTTCCTGATTTTTGTGTTAGATCGTATTCTATTTATTCTTCAAATATTCAAATCTTCTTTGATTTTCATCAGATTTCATCCTTTTATCCCATTCATCTCATAATTCCGCAGCACTCCGCAGCACTATGTCCAACCTGCATCAAATCAAATTAAATGATGGGAATCTTTATAAATTAAATAAACAAAAATATATTTTTAACTAGCGCTCAGTAATTCAATTTATTAAACTTAGTTAAATTAAACAAGGGTGTATTTGTTTCAAATTTTTTTAACAAAAAGTGATTTTTTAACTACTAAAAAATCACTTTTCATAAAAATTACTCATTTCAACTAATAGAATCTGAGTTGAATAGCTTTTATAAAAAATAATTGTCCTAGTTTAAAAATAAGTTTCTTGTCCAAAAAAGCTGAAATAATTGCTTCCTAAGGGTGCATTTAGTTTAGCTTATTTTAACCAAAAAAAGTTATTTTCCTAACAAAAAAAATCACTTTTATAAAAGTTATTTATTTTAGTTTTTATACAAAAGTTTAAAAAAATTTATTTTTAACTTTTGAGTAAAAACTGAAATAAGTAGCTTTTGTGTTAAAGTAATTTTTTTTAGTAGTTGAAAAATCACTTTTTATCAAAAAAAAAAAAAAGTTGAAACAAACACTCTTGGGGATCAAACTGAAACAATTTAAGCACAAATATGGGAGGGAAAATATTATTTGTCACAAGTTATCATCTCCCATACTTGAACAATTGCTTATCCTCAAACAAAATGGAATGCAAACCAAGTAGAGGAATACATCTCAGAACCTTTCATTCATGAGGTTCAGATTCCGTAAATAATATGCAAAATTGATCGCATCGGATTAATAAATGTCAACTTTGATACAAGATTGGAAAATTACGTTAGATTCAAACCTTGATGAATGATTGGAGATTTCTAATCAATTTAATCTAAGGTAATACACTCTCTAAAAGGAAAACAAATTAATCATGCATTCTTAACAAAATTCAACCAATGGGATTAGCATTATTTAATTTGCAAACCACATAACAATCGTACTTAATTCACTTTAATTTCTTGAGACATATTTTTGAATACGACTCCTAATGCCCTATCCCAATGGTGACTCAACTAAGGAGTATTCGATCAATGTCCCCTGTCTAGTTGGCACAAGACATTAGGCAATAAAGCACCCTTTGGAACTACTAACTCTAGCCAACCATAGGCACGAAAGCATCATGACTACATATCTAGGTGCATAAACATACACAATTTAAGTATAATTTGAACATGAGTATTTAGAGCCTTAACAATTTTGAGCATTTTTTTCACATTTATCACCACGCTTTTTTTAACATTGTAATATGGAAAAATTCAATCTCATCACATGGTTAATAAAATAATCTGGTCACACTCACACCATATCCAATGAGCAAGAAAAATACACATAATGATCAAACCAAGAGCTTACAAGAAGCTTAAACAGATTTTAACAATCTAATTAGTCAAAAGGCTAAATTACAATTGAATTAAAAAAAAAAAAACTTGAGAAAACTTTGACATTTACCACTGATAACTACTTGGCAAGTGCACCGAATCATTCAAGCAGTAAACATAGTGAATGAGTATCATCCCACGAGGATTGATGTTATCAAACAATAGTTTGCTAAATCAACTTCATGTTTAGATTAGCATGAATTTTTGGATTAAAAGAAGTCCTAAAATTAAAACTTAAAACAAGAATAGTAGTAACTAAAAATAAGAGAAAACAAAAACTTCAAACAAAATTAGCCAGCATTCAAAAGAAGCTAGGGATTAGGTTTGTCTGATTTTTCTATAAGTTAATTAAATCCTCGTATACTTGAGTTGGAAAACTATAGATTAAAGGAAAGATTCTAAATAATTGATTTCCAATTCCTTGGTGAAATCAATTCTCTTCCTCTCACATAAAACATATAAATTCCTTAATCATGCTTTAGTAAAAAGAGGAATTAAGCAATCAAACCAATCCAAAATCCACATAATTTCAAGATAAATTCCTAAACCTTGGGAATTATGAAGTTTATCCCTAAAGAAAGAACGTACAAAAATTTCCCAATTCATATATGAACCCTAAATCAATGCATGAAAAATCCATTCACAAATTGCAATCAAAACAAAGGGTAAACTCTTAATCCATAGAAACTAACATCAAGGCACAAGAAATTCATAAACATGCCAACCACATTAGATTGCACCCTCACCTTAGCTATGGAGTTTAGTGGCTCATGCTACAAAAATAAATAAATAAATAAAGAAGAAAATAGGAGAAGAAACTGTAAAAACCCAAGATTTGGAGTGACGATTCCTCAATTTCTCCTCCTCTAGTTGTTCCTTGGCTTCCTCCCTTTGTTTTTCTTTGAGTTCCTTCCCTAGATACCCCCAAAGTCTAGTTCTTTCTTCTATTTAATCGAAACAGAATTTGAATACACGCCGTGTGTAACATCCCGATTTCCGAGTTCCTAAGCCGCCCTAGACTGATTCATTCCGATTTCCTGACTTCGCCTTTGAAACACAGATAAGAGTATTATTCCCCGAGTTCGATTTAGTCTTGCTGATTCCCCGACTTCATGCCTTGTACGACTCCGACTGCATCGTGGATTATTTCCAACGACTTCCGAAGCTTTAACCTTCAAGTCCGAACACATGAACGTAATTCCATGAGATCCGGTTTCATGCATTAAGGAAAACATATCCGGATTCCGATGTCACCAACCATACAGTGTATAAATTCCGACTTCACATCCTGTCCGACTTCCGATTAAATCTTCAATTTGATTATGAACGATTTCGACTTCGAAGTTATATACGGGCATAATTTCCGACTCACGACTTCAAGTGGCATACTTTACTACTACCGACTTCCGACTTCATGTCTTAAAAGTATTGATACACGGTTTCCGGAGTTTAAGAACTTGTGTTTGAACGCGGACTAACTCACGAGTTCCACCTTCTAGTGTTGAACTCAATTGGGATGGATACGAGTTCGGACCCCTGAGCAAATCTTCAGTCACACGGGTTCCGATTTCACATTCAGCATTGGCATTTCTGAGTTCAAGTAGGAAATTCCGAGATTTTGTGATTGTGAGCTTTCGACTTACGGTCACTTAACTGATTCAAGATTTCCAAGTCACAAACAAGCCGGGTACGAAGTTCCGACGTTAGGCTTCACTCCAAGCTCAAGCAAAACGACCCGAGTGTTCAAACCTTTAAAGTATAATAAGGATGAGTTCCGACTTCATATACATGAGGTTCACGGTTACGACTTTATAGAGCCTACGAGTTGCGGTTTCGTTTCCAGAATATGCTAGAAACTACCACACAAAGGGCAACGTGGAGAGCAAGGATGGCTAAAACTTGGCCTTATGTTTATAGGCCAATCACAACCTTCCAAGTTAACCCCCACTCATGCCTATATGACACATCCTTTCTCCTTTGATTCAGATCATAATTCACGTTGCTTTCCTCTTCTCCTTCAGCTCTCTTTCTCTCTTGCTCACACATCCAAAGCTCAAGCTAAGTTCCAGCCTTGTTCATCCAAACTCCAAGTTTCAGCACTTAGCCAAATCTTGCTCCAAAGAGGTAGGATTCTATTTCTGTTCTTGAATTACTTGCACTATGATTGCATGAAACTATATCCTTCTTCTTGTATTTGATGGATTATTGGATGTGTATGATTGGATTAATATGGGATTAATATGAAATTTTGAGTGGGAATTAGAATTAGAAGAAGAAAACTAAGAGAAATGGATGGATGAGGGTGCTACCTTGGTGGAGAGCCCACGGCAGTCCGTACGACGGAGTTGCATATGCGCTCACGATCGGTCAAATCCGATGAAACCATTTTTGGATGAAAGTAGACATTCAGGGCTTTCCATAGATATATCATATAAGGTTATTGGATTAGTATTGAGGGAGATACGAATTTTTGAAGTTTGACCTAGGGTTTAGAATGTTCATCCGAGCAGGGTGACATGAGGAGGGTATAACTCACCCTATACAACTCCAAATCCAGTGAAACTAAGTTTGTTAGAAAGCTTACACGCAGAGGAATACCCCAATATAAGATTCCGAGTTTGTTATGGTTCCGATTGTTCCCTGTGATTCGAGGAAGTTATCCTATGTCTAATTCAGACCAAAACAGGGTAGTTCAGGAAGTCAACTTTTAGGACTTATATCTCGAGATCTACTTAAGCAAATGGAGTGAAACTTATGGCAAATGAAAGGTTGTCCTGTTAGCTTTGATATGAGACCAATTTCGTAAGATTTGAGTTTAGTTTCGATTTTTAGTAAATTTATATTCCCAGGAGTGTAATTCGGGCTAGTGACTGAACAGGCTGAAGTAAAAGGTGAATATCTTGATTTATATAAATCAGAATGACATGGGACCAAAGAGGTTAGAAAGTAGACATATAGAGCTAAGTGACATAATCCAAATTTCAGATCTAAATGAGTTGAATAGAAATAAAGGTGGAATATACAAGATTCGGGCAGAACCGAATAGAATTGGCAGAATGGCCAAAATGATAATTTTACAAGTGTTAGTGGAACATATAAGGTTTGGAATTAAGGATTGCCGCCTTGACATTGTTATATGTCTGTTAAGTTGATTATGTTGCTTTGACTAATTTGTCCGTGCAATGCTGGCACTATTCATGGGGAAACGGACTGATCTCGTCATGCTGGATTTATTGCAGAAGTCTATAAAACTAGGGAATGTTTACTGGGTAATGATGAATTAGAGTATGAATGGGTATATAGAAACCCTATATTCAATAATATAAGGCATGAGATGAGAAATGATATAAGTATGAGATGAGATATATGAAAGTAAAGGATGAAGTATATGCATGAGTGTCTGGTAGAATGGTAAAGAGGCTACGCAGCCTTTATAATGCTACTTAATATGTACGTGAAGATCATGTGTGCAATGATACATGAAAATAAATGAAGATATGTATGAGTACATTCTTTATAATTATGCTTGAATATGCATGAGAATGAAAGAAGGTAAATATATTGAATATGGGTCCCTTCACTTGAGGCTTATTCTGAGAGTCCCTCCTTGTGAAGGCAGCTAAATAAGATAAATGTGGGTCCCTTCACTTGGGGGCAAGTTATTTGAGGTCCCTCCTGCGGAAGGCAAAGCGGTTAAATGATAAAGACATGGGTCCCTTCATCCGAGGCGCTTGCACATGGGTCCCTCCTTGTGAAGGCAAATAAATAAGATAAATGTGGGTCCCTTCACCGCCGCTCGGCGATTATTTGAGGTCCCTCCCTCGTGAAGGCAAGGGTTAAATGATAAAGACATGGGTCCCTTCATCCGGAGGCAAGGCATTGCACATGGGTCCCTCCTTGTGAAGGCGGCGCTAAAAACTTGGGTCCCTATGTTGGAGGCTGCACTTTGGGTCCTCTCCAACCTAGAGGCAAGTGGGTCCCCTTGTGGGCTTAGCTGGCAGACGATAGTCACTGTGAGGCCGAATGAAGCCTCACTCCAAGGCCAAAGGCTACCCAAGCAGTAATGCACCCTAGGGACGGGCGATACGCAACGCCAGGTGTGCCCAAGTAAAAGCTAAAGAATAAAGATTAAAGATTAAAGCTCATGTGTACCCACACTCACATGAGGCATGGCATCGACCCAACTAGTGTGAATATAGACGAACTTACATGAGGCATGGCTGACCCGCTTAGTGTAAGTACTAAAGGAAGATCCCATATTCCTAAGGAACGTGACATGGCGATCACGCTCGATGGGGTATGACATGGCGATCATACTTGAATGTGGCATGTAAAGATTTTATGATGAAAAGGAAGATGAAGAAAGAAAAGTAAGATTCATGTATAAGCATGAATTTAAGTACTATAATTCTATGTATGTATAGACGTTATATTCCCCAACATATTGATGTTATATGTGTTTATTATGCTACGCTTATTATTCATGGTGTTATATTTGAATGAATTTTATGGGTTCTCCCAAATGCTATATGTATAATTAAAAGGAACTTTGCTTCTGATAAGACACTTTTCTAAATGTGTAAAATTAAACAAATTGCGGTAGCATGTTCATCCTTTTTCAAAATAAACCGAAAAACTGAGACTAACATGATGACATTATGTATGAAGATTAGAGAATCCTACCGAGAATTTCATAATTCTTTACTCCTATTTCCATGTTGTTCCGTGATTATTGTAGACGCTCAAGACTACCGGTTGTCCGAATGAGGTCCACTGTAACAAGAATAGCCCAGGTATAGTACTATGACTTAAGCATAGTACTGTGCTTAGGAGGGTGTTACACCGTGGGTGCCTAGACACTGGGTGTTGGGCGCCTAGGCGCCAGACCACCTGACAGCAAAATAAAATAAGCAGAATCAGCGCCTGGGGGGTGAAAATTTAGTGCCTGGCCGCTTAAATATCCACAAATATGCTAAGAAAAATGCAATAACATAACAACTATCAAAGAAGCATAAAAAACACTCATCAAAGGTGATTTTAAAAGGGTTTTGGATCATTTTAAGCTCTTAAAATCTCATCACTTTGATTGACATCACACCCTCAAACCTAAGATGTTGCTTATCCTCAAGCCAAAGTAAGTAAAAGAACAATTATGACACCTAACAAGAATTGTGTATCATATGTGCTCTTGGAAAAGATCCTCAACATCACAGTTCAAAAATAAGCACAAGGAATAAACAAAATCCTCCAATCACTAATGCATTCCTTATAACCTAACCCAAAATGCACAAAACTATGGATCAATTCCAGCTCAAATAATCCGAATTGGATTATGCAGATACTCAAGAAATAACTCAAACTCATCCATATTTTTCATCCCCATCTCCACTAATGTTGAAGCAATGTATCAGGGTGATCAAAAGGGTCTTTTAAAACTTGTAATGTTAGGCCTAAGGTTAAGGTTAAGGACGAAGGGAAAAGGAAAATTTAAACTAGGTTGAGTAATTAAAGTATCATCACAGTCTAAAATAAAAACCGAAGCAATGCCACAATTCTTTATTTTTGTATTTTTTTTTTGCATTTCTTTTGTTTTGTTTTGCTATTTATTATTATTTTTTATAACAACTCAAATAGAAACAACTTGATTCATGAAAATATGGCACTAACTATAAGATAGGCAGAATGCACCACTTAAAGAACTCAACAAAAATTTATTACAGGTGAAGAAATTTTTTTTCTTCGAGGCTTAAAGAAGGGTAGGATAAAAGAAGGTTAAAACAAAGAAAAAGGCTTTTTTATCATCATTTTTTCAGCTTCAAAGGGGACCTATGGATATGCATTATCGGGTTAGCTTGAAAGGCTCAAACGATCCAAAGAATGGCCTGATCATCTCACCAAGATGCATTACTCTAGGATTTCGCCTCAATAGGGAATCAAACATATTCCAAGATAAGGATCGATCCAAATATTCCTCATAATCTTTCTCTAGAAAATTAATCCAGTCTATCCCAAAGAAAATGCACATCATAGACCAAAGCAATAATAGACATGATGAATGAGAGTATGATCCATTGAAAACATTGTGATCATTGTAACGTCCGAACAAAAATTTTATTGTTAATAATTGAGTTGTTCGGTTTTCATCAAATAAGTGGGTTTAATTGGAATGCCATTAAGCATCTAATTAAAGCCAATTAAGTGTGATTTAGGAGTAATTAGGCTTAATGGAATTAGATTAGGAACATAGGAAACCTCACAGAATTTTTCTAAAAACAGGTTTACCGATTTAAGAGAAATCGAAAAGATTTCGGTAATTTAAACTATCGAAATTGGATCAATAGAAATTATATTGTGAGAACCCTAGGATGGATGGCCAAGATTTAGCCAACTTACCCATGCAAGTGGCACCATCTCAGCCCTCCAAATGGGCTGCCAAACCAAGTTACATAACCTATTCAAATCCACCAATCACATGTAACTTGCTTGAGAAGTTTTTAAATTTTTCCTTTCTACCCTTGCACATTTTCGGCCCTTATCTAATACTGACCCCTCTCCATTTTTCTCCATTATCTCATCTTATCTCAACTCATATCCTCTTCCTCTCCCATAAACCTTCAAGTTGTAGCAAAATTTCTTCAACTCTAACCACAAATTCAACAAGAATCATACATAGAAAAGGTAGAAATCCTACTTCTCTTCTTATTTTCCCTTGGTTTGGAGTTGTGTGTGGGTCATGATACTTGTGCTACTGATGATATGTGGATTGATGATGATGTTTTATAGTTGATTATACATGTATGATATGATTAAAGTTGGAATTGGTAGGAAAGAACTTGAAGAGAAGAGAAAACTCAAGAAGTTGTTAGAGTTTTTCCTCGGCGGTCCATACGACGGAGTGTGTGGCTCTGCCTACAGCCGTTTAAACTCCATGAATCTATTTTTATATGAAACTAGACATTCAGGGCTTTCCATATATATATAATATAAGGCCATTGGATTAGTATAAAGGTAGATATGAATTTTTGAATTTTAACCTAGAAATCCGGACCTTCATTCGGGCAGTATGAGTTGAGAAGGGTGTAACTCATCCTATACAACTCCAAATTGAGTGAAATCAAACTTTGTTAGAAAGGTTACACATAGCAGGAGATCCCATAAAAATTTCCTAGTTAGATAAGCTCCTATTTGTTCCCAGTGAGCTGAGAAAGTTGCCCTATGTCCAATCCGGGCTAGAACAGAGTAGTCCAGTAGGGTCAAGTTTCAGAGCTTATCGAATTATACTTATTCAAATGATATGAAACTTATTTCATTTGAAAGTTTGTTCTATTAGCTTTACATGGATATAAATTTCGATAATTTTCACCCAGATTTCTATTTTTAGTGAATTTTCCCTTACAGGAGTACAATTTTGGCTGGAAGTAGAACAAGTCTGGGATAAGACACAAACAACTTGAGATAACGTTGGAAGTCGGGACTTAGTAAATAGAGAGCTAGGTCGGTACACTTAAAAATTGAACTCTAAACTTAGTAAATAAGGGACTAGGTCGAGGATCTTTGAGGTTGAACTCGGGAGAGTATACTTAAGGTTAAACTTGGGAGAGTATACTTAAGGTTGAATTCGGGAGAGTGTACTTAAGATTGAACTCAGAAAGCACACTTAAGGTGTCACTTAGGAGGTCATACTTAAGATTGAACTCAGAAGGTATAATTAAGGCTGAGCTCAGCAACTTAGTGAATAGGAAATTACATTGAATGTAGTCTAGGTCGGGAACTTAGAGTTTAGGAAACACTCAAAAGTCTTGAAAGACCAAATTGTGGGTTCAGGTCGGAGGTCGAGATCATAGGCACATAAAACCCTTATACACGTAATTCCAAGACTCGACCCAGAATCAATCTTGGGAGGTTAAACATAATCCTGGAAGTCGTAAATCATATGATCTCGGAAAGTTGAACATAACTCCGAGGTCGAAACTTGTTTAAGATCGGAACTCGGAATTCATTTAACCTTGAAAGTGAACTCAGGAACCTCATTAGAAATTAAAAGCTTGCAAGATAGATTGATGTTTAAGATTCTAAATCTTGCACTTATTGATATTGGTATATTCTTGGTATGAATATGATGTTCAGTATTGAGTTTGCTGTTAATTACAATTTCCTGGTTGTATGACACTATTCATGAGGAAGCGGACATGATCCGTTACACTAAGATTTTAGTAAAAAATGCAATTAATATGAATTTGCAAATTATACATGCATGGGTCAAAGGGTTAGCTAAGCAATGCTACCCTATAAGCATGAGACAAGTAATGCTACCATTATAAGAATAAGGAAGGATTTCCATGTGACTTGGGTCAGCCCCTAAACAAATTTAAGGGGAATAAGTCAGTGGAGAAGTCAAGGAAAGCAAACCTGATAACCCTGTAAGGAACGAGCTCGATCCTGAAAAACGAACCATTACCCAGGAGTCTTATGGCCAATATACTCCTAAGGGACCAAGTATGGAAAAATATGAGTTAAGATCAAATGCATCATTTTTCATGCATAACCACATTTTCAGTTATTATGAATTGATTTAATTGCACCATTGATATATATATATATATATATATGTGTGTGTGTGTGTGTGTGTGTGTGTGTGTGTGTGTGTGTGTGTGTGTGTTATTGCTCATTTTGTGGTTATCATTTATCTATGTCAATGCATAGATTTGATTATTTATTTTTTGTTTAATTTCCTTTACTTCCTTAAGTAAAACAAAGCTATATTTCGGGCTATGATTTATACAACTAATTGAGTAGGACTTCCTAGTGATGTAATATTTTCTTTTAATTAACCAAAATCTGAAACACCTGAGAATGTTGGCGATGACAGATAAGCATAGATTAAGAAATTCCTACTGAGAAATCTTTATTTCTTACTCTATTATATACTTCCATGTCATTCTCAGAGCATGGAAAATGCGGCTACTGGCGTGCTGTTCATTGAGTTCCCAGAACTCCACATCCATCTCGACCCGTTAATAGATTCCATGTACATATCTGGTTGATGCCAGTTCCGTCTTTACTTTTTTTTCCAAAGAGACTTTACTGTTCCCTTTATGCATCCACTGTTTGACCCTGTCGTCCCTTACATCGCCATTCCTCTCTACATGGCTCACCCCTTTCCACCTCCACCAGCAGCAGCACCAGCCATGGCTCCGCCGGCCTCACCACCGCAGCAGATACCCTTAGTCTTGATGTCTGAGGAGGATCCATCTGAGGCTGCGAGTTCATCTTCCTCGTCTTCTGCTCCGAGCATGGATTACACCCCTGCAGATGCCGGCATGGCGAATGGATTCCTTTCTTCGGAATCTATCTAGTTGGAGTACTCGCCGTAGCAGCAGTAGATGTACATGATGACCCTCTTTTGGCAGTTTGGGTCATAGGTAGTAGTTGTACATGAAATGTCCCATGGGGACCCATTAGGGCGTTGTTCTATAGACAGGTCACTTTATTTTGTGTTAGCGGCCTCATTCTTACCACCCTGTACTATCTTATATATCTTTTAACAACTTTAGTAACAGATGTATACGTATTTATATATATATATATATGATATAGATTTTGGTAATTCTGTCCATTTCGCATTTTCTTTATTTATGTTACACTACTTCTGGTATACAATTCATTAATATTGACACCGAAGAAGGAGTTAAATCAACTAGTCACACGTAATAACTTATCAGGTAACATATTATGACTTAAGCATAGTATTTTGTCTGATAAAGTGTTACACTCATGACACTCCAAATTTATGAAAATTCATGCAATCATTGAGTACTCAACACAGTTCTAAAAAGAAAACTTTAAGAGACTTACTATTTTTTTTTTTTTGAGTATTCTACTGGCATGAAGAAAACTAAAACACAAAAGATATCTAAAACTTAACAAAAAAAAAAATGAAAAGTAATAAACTATTAATAATGAAACAAAATAAAATAAAATAGTAGAACTCTTTTGATTTTCTTGGAGCAAACCATCACCTACTACTTACCATCATCATCATTATCCAAAGGCAGTGGAAAGAAGAAAAAATGGTTCACTTCAACTTTGACAATCTAATCACAAGGCCAAATGATCTGCTCCATTTCTCAATGTCGCTTATTGTGAGTTGACATGAAATAAAGGTAAGGGAAATATTCTAATGCATGCTAACAATTAAGAAAATATTTTTGCAGCCAACACTATATACATTCCCCTACAAAGGATCTGAACTCAGTGAGGCACTCAAGCTGTAACATCCCCATATAACGTTATAGGAAATAATGAAAATGTCTTTGGGCAAACTTTTATTATTTACAACCTTGCCCCTAAACTTTTTAAAAAATGACCTTTAGGTCCTTATATCAATTGGATTAGCAGAATAAGGTTTTAAACGAAGCAGAATCGCGTAGCGAAAACGTAGAGACCTAAACCTCAGCTGATTGAGCCACGGAGGTGTCTACACGTGAAATAATGTGGGATGCCCCTAGACTTATCTATAATTACGAAAATGCCATTAGCCATTAACAACAAAAAACCAGAAAAGCCCTCAACTTGCAAAACGTTTAATTTACATTGTTAATCGATTTATTCGATTTTATTGAATCCTTAAGATTAATTAGAAATTAATTAAAGGTTGATCAAGAGTTAATTAGATGTTAGATTAGAGAGATTAGAATTAGAAATAATTAGAATAGAAACATATAAAACTTCACAAATTTCTTCAAAACCGATTTACCGATATAAAGAAAATCGATAAGATTACGGTATTTTAAACTGCCTGAACTAAGTCACTAGAATTATATGATGAAAACCCTCAATCCAATGGCTGAAAATTCAGCCACCTCCCTCACCAAAGTGGCACCACCCAAGCCACAAAAAGGGAGCATTGTTGGCTCACTTATGAGCCGCTTATTCCAACCACCACCTCTATGTCTTTTCTATATAATCCTTTCTTACTTCACTAAATTTTCGGCCTCCCTCTCTCCCCCCATAGACCTCCCATCATTCCCTCTCATCTTCTTTCCTTTTCAATTCATTTCTCTTCCATTTTCAAGCTCCAAGCACCTACAACATCAAAACTGTAACACCCTCCTAAGCACAGTACTATGCTTAAGTCATAGTACTATACCCTGGAGCTGTTACTGTTACCTGAGCGGACCTCGTCTGACCGCAACTTCAGCCGTCTTTGGAAACTTCTATAATCATCTGGAGACAACATGGAAATAGGAGTGAGAATTATAAAATTCTCAGTAGGATTCTCAAATTTTCATACATAGTGTCATCATGGTCGTCTCCAGTTTGCTTCGGTTTATTTTGAAAAAGATGAACATGCAGCACAAACTGCTCAATTTTACATTTCAAAAAAATGTCTTGTCCGAAGCAAAGTTCATTTTTACTCATATATTGGTCCTTTGGGGGAGTGTACACAAGATTAATTCATGAATAATACCATGGATAATAACTTCAACATATAAACCGCACATAGCATTAATCTACTGGAAACATAACATCTGTACCTAACTTAACTTGCACTTGAATTCATACATATACATAAAATTTGCTTCTCTTTCATTCGGTACTTACACTAGCTGGGTCATGCCATGCCTCGTGTAAGTTTTGTCCCCTGTACTCACACTAGCTGGGTCGATGCCATGCCTCATGTGATTGGGGTGCTTACATATACTTTAATCTTTAGTCTTTAGTCTTTTACTTGGCACACCTAGCCGTATCGCCGTCCCTAGGGTGCATTTATCGCCTCTTGGGTAGTCTAGCCTTGGAGTGAGCTCGTCAGCTTCACCCGTGACCGTCGTCACACCGACTCACCCGCAAGGGGATTCACATGCCTCTAGTCTTGGAGGGATCTCATTCTGGTCACGTGCCTCTAGTTGAAGGGATCTCTTCTGGTCACGTGCCTCAAAATTGAGGGATCTCATCTGACCACGTGCCTTCAACATAGAGGGATCTCATCTGACCACGTGCCTCCAAGGTAGAGGGATCTCATTGTCTTAGCTGCCTTCACAGGGAGGGATTCAAGTGCAACTGCCTCCAAGTGAAGGGATTTCATATCTTTATCATTTAACTGCCTTCACAGGGAGGGATTTCAAATAACTGCCTCCAAGTGAAGGGATTCACATTCAATATATTCACATTCTTTCATTCTCAAACATATTCAAGCATAGTTATACATATGCTACATCACTTACCCTCACATACCTCATAACATAATTATGTCATTCTTAAATATAGGGTTTCTATATACCCATTTATATTTCAATTCATCCTTACATTTAAACATTCATAGCTTATTAGACTTCTGCCGTAAATCCGGCAGTATAACGGATCAGGTCCGTTTCCCCATGAATAGTGCCAGCTCTCACGGACAAATCAGTCACAGCAACATAATCAACTTAACACATATATATCAATGTCAAGCTGGCAATCCTCGACTCAAACTTTATGTGTTCCACTAACACTTGTAAAATTATCATTTTGGCCATTCTGCCAATTCTATTCGGTTCTGCCCGAATCTTGTATAATCCACCTTTATCTCTATTCAACTCATTTAAACCTAAATTTTGGATATGTCATAGCTCTATATGTCTACTTTCTAACCTCTTCGGTCCCATGTCATTCTGATTTATATAAATCAAGATATTCACCTTTTACTTCAGCCTGTTCAGTCACTAGCCCGAATTATACTCCTGGGAATATAAATTCACTAAAAATCGAAAATAAGCTCAATTCTTACGAAATTGGTCTCATATCAAAGCTAACAGGACAACCTTTCATTTGCCACAAGTTTCACTCCATCTGCTTAAGTACACCTCGAGATATAAGTCCTGAAAGTCGACCTTCCTGAACTACTCCGTTTTGGCCTAGATTGGACATAGGACAACTTCCTCGAATTACTGGGAACAATTGGGACTATAACAAACTCGGAATCTTATATTGGGGTATTCCTCTGTGTGTAAGCTTTCTAACAAAACTGGTTTCACTCAAATTGGAGTTGTATAGGGTGAGTTATACCCTCCTCAAGTCACCCTGCTCGGATGAAGATCCTGAACCCTAGGTTAAACTTCAAAAATTCGTATCTCTCTCAATATTAATCCAATAACCTTATATGGTATATCTATGGAAAGCCCTGAATGTCTACTTTCATCTAAAAATGGTTTCATCGGATTTGACCGATTGTAGGCGGCGCCGTACACTCCGCCGTACGGACTGCTGTGGGCTTCTCACTCAGGCAGCATCCCAACCCATCCATTTCTTCTAATTTTCTCCTTCTAATCATAATTCTAATTCAAAATCTACTATGAATTTAATCACAATTCATCATAATACATCCAATAATTCATCAAACACACAAAGAAGAGTTCAATCTCATGCAATCATAGGGCAAGGAATTCAAGAGTAGAAGTAGAATCCTACCTCTTTGGAGCAAGATTTGGCTAAGTGCTGAAACTTGGAGTGTTAGAACCTTGTTAAGCTTGAAGGAGTGATGGAGTTGATTGAGAGAGGAAGGGAAGAAGAAGAAGGCTGGTGCAAGAGGAAGGGGAACGTAAATCAGCTGGGAATGAAGAGAGAAGTCTGACTTAAATAGATGGGGGTAGTTAGAATTGTGGGTGTTGATTGGTTGAAGTTTTGTGATTAAAGTTCGGCCATGTCGTCTGTTTTTGTGGCTGTGTTACTCTCCACGTCATCCCAAAAACTGGGATACGCTTCTGTTCTATCTGAAATCGGATCTCGTCTCTATTACACTTTAAGTCGGAACTCGTGTTATCCCGGTTGAGACTGGAGCTGAAGCCGTATGTCGTAACTCGTCCCATCTCGTTGTGACTGGAGGAAATCTTGTATCAAGGTCTGAGCTCGGAAGTCATGCAGTTGGCAGTCCTATAATCTCGGAACTCCCTATTTGAACTCGGGAATGCCAATGCGGGATGTAAAATCGGATATCGGAACTCGTGTGATTGGAAATTGGCTCAAGGGTCTGAACTCGTGTCCACTCCAATTGAGTTCAACATTAAGGTCGGAACTCGGAAATTCGAGTCACATTTCCAAACCCAAGTACTTAAACTCGGAAGTCGGTATCTTAATTTGATTATATCAGAAACCGTGTATAAACACCTTTGAGCCATGAAGTCGGAAGTCGTGAAGAAGTAAATCATGCCACTTGAAGTCGGAGGTCGGAAATTATGCCCAATATACCTCTAAGTCGGAAATCGGTCATAATCAAAATTGAAGATTAAATCGGAAGTCGGACAGGATGTGAAGTCGGAATTTATGTGGAATCCGAAGGCGAATTCGGAACTCGGAAATAGTCATCCTATTGAAATCCAAAGGTGAAGTCGGAAATCGGGACGTTACATTTCTTCCCTCCTTAAAAAGAATTTTGTCCTCAAAATTCCGTGGCTAAGAACTGTTGAGGAGGAATCTGTTGTTACTTATAGCAATAGTTAACTTCGATATATGGTAGTCATACTAGCTATATTCGGTGCTGGGAAGCTGGTTTCATTAACTTAAGAATTCCTACTTACGTGATCACCCTTGATCATATGTAGGAGCTTTTTCTGGTAAATCCCACTTGTAGGATCACACTCTTCGTTGGATCTTGAATGGTGACTTTGACTTATATTATCCTTCGCAATAACTTTCTAATCATGTCATTTAGCATGGTTGTTTACTTCTGTCTACTAGCTTCCGAATAGGGCACGCTTCCTTGCTCCACTACAGTTAACATATGATTAACAAGTCATAAGATTATGTTGAGGAATTCCCTTATGAATTCTTCTTAAATTTGTGGCTCAACTTAAATGATTGAATACCAAAGGTCATAAGTAAAAATCCAATTATTCTCAGCATTCTCGATCGACTACACCACTAGTTCAGATACACGACCCTTATAAAGTTTCAAAAAGTTCCTCTTTGGAATTACAAGTAGGAGCTTTGTCTTAGAATTTCTTCTTCTTTATAAGCTTTATTGCGGGTCTTAATGTGCGTTAGAAAGGTCTCAGACTGTCTTTTCTACAAAAACTCTTAGTGCTCCTCATGAGTTTATTTCCTCAAACAGGATCAACTAGATGGGGAAAAAGGAAATAGCCTATCTTCTTTATCTTAATAACACGGGGGTTCCTCATTTGATGTGATGTTATCTATTTCTCCGAATCTTTTAATGCTAACTTAAGAAGTCTTGCAGTTCCCCAAAGTTATCGTCCCCATTAGTGGTTAGCCTCCATGCATATCAGGCTTAGTGGTCAAGTTCTATACCTTTTTATTATTCATCGCAATATCTTGTGCCCAGGTGCGATTACCCAATATGAGAGAAAGAACTAATAGTCTTGTCTCTTTGTTGGGTTACAACACTGAGACTTCCCAGAAGGTCACCCACATCAGTATTACTCTTACCCAAGCACGCTTAACCATAGGGTACTAATGGGATTCGGTACGTTAGCGCTACTATGCGCGTATCTAATCTAGCTTCGAGTATGAAGACTTAACGGACTTACCTCGATCTTGTATTGTAACTTAAACCAAGATGGGACATATTCCCAAATCTTTCAATTTCATATTGGTGCATCCCCCAGTCCTGTTTAGGGTGCATCGGGTTGGTTGCACTTTTTACTGGTGAAAAGACCACCTAATTTGTTACCTAATACAATCTCTTGCCTGTACCATAATTTCATACTGATTAATAGGCCACTCGAAAATCGAGGTTGCCTCTTTCTCTCTCTTGTAATATCCTATTATTTGTGTAGAAGCTTATCTTGGTCTTGGCTCGTTATGGCCTCTTATAACACTGCTATCTCGTCTTGTCGGGATCCATTACACACTCTGACTCCTTGTTATTCTTACCTGAATTCGGATACACTTTTTCTCAAGTTTCCCCCACTGATAACATTCATAATGATGTTCAACAACGACCTTTATATCTCGCATTTCTCCTCCAGATGACTGCATCTCTTTACTAATGTTGAAAATAATCGCATCATATGGTGCTCATAATGACTAAGATTAATAGAGCCCCGGTGTAACCTGATCTTCTGATACCTCCTTTACCCTTAACGGATAAAGAATACCAAGCTTGCTTCATGTGCCACCCTAACCTTCTAGTTAATAGGAAATATCCTGTCCTTACTTTAAAGGATGGTTTCGGGTTAATCGTGTAACTTTACTTCATTTTCGTATCGTGAATAATCATGCCTCTACTCGGATATAACGTATAATTAGACGAGTTTCCTCAAAATTTGTTATAGTTACAATAGTGTAAGTAAGGTTCACATACAAGCACACAGTAGATGTAAAACCACTCAGCATAGTAGGATTGGCTAGAACTAAATTAGCCAATTCCTTATTCTGGTTTATCCCTAATTCTCGCCATGGCTCCTTCGGGGTGTCACCTCCTCCGTATTTATAGTGAAAATCTTTCCCGAACATTGCATTCTAGGAGTCGGTGGTTAGTGGCCAGGGCATTCTCGAATCATATGTCCTGGCTTGCCACATCTGAAACACGCATACCATTTAACCAGGCAAGGTTTATTTCCGTGATTCTTCCCACACTTCGAACATCGTTGTTTGACCACTGATTCCTGTAGCTGCTTGCCCTCATATTTACTAACGTGAAATTGCTTCTTTGGTGGTGAGGCATATTCGAGTTCCTGGTTTTCAGGTGCTGGCCTTTTTTCCATAAACATCAGATTGGGCAATCTCCAATTTCTTATTATAGTCTTCCACAAGTCTGCACTTGTTTACCACAATAGGAAAATCCCTGATCTCCATAGGGCCTATTGCTACAAGGATATCTTCCCTTAATCCCCCTTCAAATTTGACACACTTCCACACCTCATCTGGATTCCGCTGGTAGATGGTGGAAAATTTACAAAGTTCTTCGAACATAGCAATATATTTTGAAACACTCATGTTTCCTTGTTGAAGCTTCATAAACTCCAATTCCTTAGCATTTCGCATCGATGCAGGGAAATATTTCTGATAGAATGCCTCTTTGAATATGTCCCAAGTGATACCAATGTGGGGTTCTGCCAACAGCCTTTTTGCGCCATTCCACCAAAACTAAGCGTCTGTTTCCAACATATAAGTGGCAAAGGCCACTTTACGTTGATCGTCTGAGCCAAGACAGAAAAGATCTTCTCCATTGCTTTGACCCATTCGTCGGCTTTATCTGGGTCAAAAGCTCCTCGGAAACTAGGCGGATTTGCTTTTCTAAACTTAGCAAATTTAAGATAATCCAAGTCTGCTCCTAGGCCATGTGGATTACCTCCATGGCTGGCCTCGGGCCGCCTACCCAACTGGTTCATCATCTGATGAGCTGCAGCGGCTTGCTCACGCATTGCTTGAGCTATTTCACGCATCGTGTCCATAAAATTAGCAGGATCTTCTGGGGTGGATCTATTTCGTGGCCTACCACGCCCTCTGGAAGCCATTAGTTCCTAGTCACACACAACAAAGCATTGAGTTGATCAGGCTCAACAGTAAGTTAAGTGTGACAGCAACCCATAACAATCACAGTTAGGCGGTCATGCGTTTCTAATTGAATTTTCATATCCTGTATCTTATCTAGGTAGATAAGATTAGTCGCATGACATTCTCTCATTTTCTAAAGATTCCAGAGTACCTTTGGAAATGTAGTCGATCCAAATCCTCAGTCCGGAGAGGATAGAACTGCTCTGATACCATTAATGTAACACGCTCCTAAGCACAGTACTATGCTTAAGTCATAGTACTATACCCTGGAGCTGTTACTGTTACCTAAGCGGACCTCATCTGACCGCAACTTCAGCCGTCTTTGGAAACTTCTATAATCATCTGGAGACAACATGGAAATAGGAGTGAGAATTATAAAATTCTCAGTAGGATTCTCAAATTTTCATACATAGTGTCATCATGGTCGTCTCAGCTTGCTTCGGTTTATTTTGAAAAAGATGAACATGCAGCACAAACTGCTTAATTTTACATTTCAAAAAAATGTCTTGTCCGAAGCAAAGTTCATTTTTACTCATATACTGGTCCTTTGGGGGAGTGTACACAAGATTAATTCATGAATAATACCATGGATAATAACTTCAACATATAAACTGCACATAGCATTAATCTACTCGAAACATAACATCTGTACCTAACTTAACTTGCACTTGAATTCATACATATACATAAAATTTGCTTCTCTTTCATTCGGTACTTACACTAGCTGGGTCATGCCATGCCTCGTGTAAGTTTTGTCCCCTGTACTCACACTAGCTGGGTCGATGCCATGCCTCATGTGATTGGGGTGCTTGCATATACTTTAATCTTTAGTCTTTAGTCTTTTACTTGGCACACCTAGCCGTATCGCCGTCCCTAGGGTGCATTTACTGCCCTTGGGTAGTCTAGCCTTGGAGTGAGCTCGTCAGCTTCACCCGTGACCGTCGTCACACCGACTCACCCGCAAGGGGATTCACGTGCCTCTAGTCTTGGAGGGATCTCATTCTGGTCACGTGCCTCTAGTTGAAGGGATCTCTTCTGGTCACGTGCCTCAAAATTGAGGGATCTCATCTGACCACGTGCCTTCAACATAGAGGGATCTCATCTGACCACGTGCCTCCAAGGTAGAGGGATCTCATTGTCTTAGCTGCCTTCACAGGGAGGGATTCAAGTGCAACTGCCTCCAAGTGAAGGGATTTCATATCTTTATCATTTAACTGCCTTCACAGGGAGGGATTTCAAATAACTGCCTCCAAGTGAAGGGATTCACATTCAATATATTCACATTCTTTCATTCTCAAACATATTCAAGCATAGTTATACATATGCTACATCACTTACCCTCACATACCTCATAACATAATTATGTCATTCTTAAATATAGGGTTTCTATATACCCATTTATATTTCAATTCATCCTTACATTTAAACATTCATAGCTTATTAGACTTAGTAGAATCCGCAGTATAACGGATCAGGTCCGTTTCCCCATGAATAGTGCCAGCTCTCACGGACAAATCAGTCACAGCAACATAATCAACTTAACACATATATATCAATGTCAAGCTGGCAATCAATGTCAAGCTGGCAATCCTCGACTCAAACTTTATGTGTTCCACTAACACTTGTAAAATTATCATTTTGGCCATTCTGCCAATTCTATTCGGTTCTGCCCGAATCTTGTATAATCCACCTTTATCTCTATTCAACTCATTTAAACCTAAATTTTGGATATGTCATAGCTCTATATGTCTACTTTCTAACCTCTTCGGTCCCATGTCATTCTGATTTATATAAATCAAGATATTCACCTTTTACTTCAGCCTGTTCAGTCACTAGCCCGAATTATACTCCTGGGAATATAAATTCACTAAAAATCGAAAATAAGCTCAATTCTTACGAAATTGGTCTCATATCAAAGCTAACAGGACAACCTTTCATTTGCCACAAGTTTCACTCCATCTGCTTAAGTACACCTCGAGATATAAGTCCTGAAAGTCGACCTTCCTGAACTACTCCATTTTGGCCTAGATTGGACATAGGACAACTTCCTCGAATTACTGGGAACAATTGGGACTATAACAAACTCGGAACCTTATATTGGGGTATTCCTCTGTGTGTAAGCTTTCTAACAAAACTGGTTTCACTCAAATTGGAGTTGTATAGGGTGAGTTATACCCTCCTCAATTCACCCTGCTCGGATGAAGATCCTGAACCCTAGGTCAAACTTCAAAAATTCGTATCTCTCTCAATATTAATCCAATAACCTTATATGATATATCTATGGAAAGCCCTGAATGTTTACTTTCATCTAAAAATAGTTTCATCGGATTTGACCGATTGTAGGCGGCGCCGTACACTCCGCCGTACGGACTGCCGTGGACTTCTCACTCAGGCAGCATCCCAACCCATCCATTTCTTCTAATTTTCTCCTTCTAATCATAATTCTAATTCAAAATCTACTATGAATTTAATCATAATTCATCATAATACATCCAATAATTCATCAAATACACAAAGAAGAGTTCAATCTCATGCAATCATAGGGCAAGGAATTCAAGAGTAGAAGTAGAATCCTACCTCTTTGGAGCAAGATTTGGCTAAGTGCTGAAACTTGGAGTGTTAGAACCTTGTTAAGCTTGAAGGAGTGATGGAGTTGATTGAGAGAGGAAGGGAAGAAGAAGAAGGCTGGTGCAAGAGGAAGGGGAACGTAAATCAGCTGGGAATGAAGAGAGAAGTCTAATTTAAATAGATGGGGGTAGTTGGAATTGTGGGTGTTGATTGGTTGAAGTTTTGTGATTGAAGTTCGGCCATGTCGTCTGTTTTTGTGGCTGTGTTACTCTCCACATCGTCCCAAAAACTGGGATACGCTTCTGTTCTATCTGAAATCGGATCTCGTCTCTATTACACTTTAAGTCGGAACTCGTGTTATCCCGGTTGAGACTGGAGCTGAAGCCGTATGTCGTAACTCGTCCTATCTTGTTGTGACTGGAGGAAATCTTGTATCAAGGTCTGAGCTCGGAAGTCATGCAGTTGGCAGTCCTATAATCTCGGAACTCCCTATTTGAACTCGGGAATGCCAATGCAGGATGTAAAATCGGATATCGGAACTCGTGTGATTGGAAATTGGCTCAAGGGTCTGAACTCGTGTCCACTCCAATTGAGTTCAACATTAAGGTTGGAACTCGGAAATTCGAGTCACATTTCCAAACCCAAGTACTTAAACTCGGAAGTCGGTATCTTAATTTGATTATATCAGAAACCGTGTATAAACACCTTTGAGCCATGAAGTCGGAAGTCGTGAAGAAGTAAATCATGCCACTTGAAGTCGGAGGTCGGAAATTATGCCCAATATACCTCTAAGTCGGAAATCGGTCATAATCAAAATTGAAGATTAAATCGGAAGTCGGACAGGATGTGAAGTCGGAATTTATGTGGAATCCGAAGGCGAATTCGGAACTCGGAAATAGTCATCCTATTGAAATCCAAAGGTGAAGTCGGAAATCGGGACGTTACAAAAACTCTTCATTTGTCAAGTTATCCTTCGATCTAGAGGTAGGATTCCAATTCTTGTCTTGATTTTCTAATTTGGGAGGCTGGTGGTGGTTTATTTTCTCAATTTTTGATGTATTGATTGAATGATTATGATGATATATGGCTGGATTATTGGCTGTTTGTGAGGTTAAATTCGAATTAGAAGCAAGAAAGGATGAAAATAGGAAGAGCCGAAAGGCTAGAGAACCAAAAACCCTCAGCAGTTCGTACGGCAGAGTGTACGGCTCTGCCTACTGCCAATTAAATTCTATGAAATCATTTTTATATGAAACCAGACATCTATGGCTTTCCATACATATATCATATAAGGCTTTTGGATTAGTATTGAGAGAGTTATGAATTTTTGAATCTTGACCTATGTTTTTTATTTTGATTCTGGGCAGACCGGGTTGTTCAGGGTAGAACTCGCCCTATACTGCTTGGAATTGAATGAAACTAACTTTTTTAGAATGTCCCATAAAAATTTCAGAATTAGATAAGGTTCCGTTTGCTCCCAGTAATCCAAGAAATTTGCTTATGTCCAAACCGGGCTAGAATAGGGCAGTTCAGGAAAGTTAGTTTTCAGGGCTTATAACTCGAGCCCTACTAAGTCAAATGGTTTGAAACTTCTTATAAATGAAATATTGTTTTGTTAGCTTTAATATGAGACCAATTTCGTATGATTTGAGTTAATTTTCGATTTTTAGTTGATTTTTAATTTTAGGTGTTTGATTCTGGCTAGCCACTGGGCAGGCCGGGATAAAACCTAAATAAGTTGAGCTATAGTTATCAAAATTAGATGGGACCAAAGAGGTTAGAAAATAGACACATAACACCTAAACATATCCAAAATTGAGGTCCAAATGAGTTAAAATGAATTTATGGCCTAAGTTACAAAAACCGGGCAGAATCAAGGGAAGTGGCAGAAAACTAATTCAAGACCAAGGTTATGAAACTTTGTTTGATTATTGGAGCATCTATACCTTGCATTGATTTTCTGTATGAATGACTGTTTGGTGGACTAGTACTATTCATTGGGAAGCGGACTTGATCCGTTATGCTGCCGAAATTTCGGTAGAAATATGTGAATTATATGAATGTGATAAACATTTATGTGTTATGCTCATAAGATTCATATATGCAAGGATGATTTAAGTATGATATGAATATATTGAATGTGGGTCCCTTCACCTAGAGGCAGTTATGAGATCCCTCCTTGTGAAGGCAGTTAAATAAAATAAGATGTGGGTCCCTTTACTTGGAGGCAGTTGCACTTTGAATCCCTCCATGTAAAGGCAGCTAAAACTTTTGGGTCCTTCTATATTGGAGGCAGATGACCAACTGAGTCCCTCCGACCTAGAGGCATGTGGGTCCCCTTGTGGGTCAGTACTGTGTGATGATGGTCACGAGTTAAGCTCACTCCTAGATTAGACTACCCAAGGGCAGTAAAGACTAAAGATTAAAAGATATGCAAGCACCCCACTTACATGAGGCATGGCATCGACCCAGCTAGTGTGAGTATAGGGGACAGGACTTACACGAGGCATGGCATGACCCAGCTAGTGTAAGAAATGAAAATGTATGGTGGCAACATTCATGACATTAACTCAATGCAAAGCAAAGAAAGTTAAAGAAAGGCATCAGGGTATTTGCATGAATTCAAAGATGAGAATTTGCATAATGATATCCCATGTTTAATTGATGCTGAAGCTGTACTATCTATTTATGCTATGATTATTTTCTAAATATGAAATATTGCCAATGTGACTCAAGTGCGTAAATAAAATGAACTCTGCTTCGGACAATATATTTTCAACTATAAAACTGAATAGTCTACTTAACATGCTCACAGTTTTCATAATAAACCGAAGCAGCTGGAGATAATAACGATGACACTACGTGTGATAGTTTAGAGAATCCTACTGAGAATTTAAAATTCTCACTCCTATTTTCCGTGTTATCTCTAGATAGCTCGAAAGGTCTTGAAGACGGCTGAAGTTGCTGTGAAATAAGGTCCGCTTAGGCAACAGTAACAACTCTTGAGTGTGGTACTATGACTTAAGCATAGTACTGTACTTGGGAGGGTGTTACACAAGCCGACACAAGAAACACTAAATTACCACACCCATGAAAAAAAAAAAAAACAATAAATTTAAACTTGGGTTGCCTCCCAAGAAGTGCTAACTTAAGGTCTTCAGCTTGACCTATGAAATTTATCTTAGTCAAAAGTATCATAAATTTATGTTTTCCTTACAAATAGAATTATCAAATATTTACCAAAGATATGCACAAGAATAACATACAAGAGATCATAAATATAAATCAGTTCTTTGTGCATCATGTAAGGAAAACTGACAACTATCGGTTTGCACACCTCTAATCCATTTTGAGAGATAGAAACACTAAGCATGATTGAATTGTCCTCATCTAGAATTTTCATATCTCCCAACACATGTGCGTCACTTAGTTCCTCATTGATTTCCATTTCCACTCTATTATCTTGATCATCATGCACTTTTGGCTCATAATGTGGGCATAAACATGTAGGATGCATACTACTTGAACAAACACAACATAAATCTAGTGATGACATCCAATTTTCAGACTCGTAAAATGGACACAAACATGTTTGATGCATGACACTTGAACATACATCACAACAAGAAAAAATGATTGGGGATGCATTTTTGGATGTGTAGAACTTCCACATATATCACAATGATAGCCATCCATCTAAGAACCGATAAATAGAGACAATTTTTTTTTTAAATTTCTATACAAATTAGACAAATAAAAGAGGAATTTAAAATAGAAAAAAATCTAAAATAGAAATTTATCAACTACTAATGTTGTTGATAAAACACTCAATCCCTGGCAATGGAGCCAAAAACTTGATAACTACTAGGCAAGTGCACCAAATTATTCAAGTAGTAAATATAGTGAGTGAGTATCATCCCACAAGGATTGATATTATCAAACAGCAGTTCGCTAAATCAACTTCTATTTAGATTAGCACGAATTTTTGGATTAAAGGAAGTTGTAAAATTAAAACTTAAAACAAGAATAGTAGTAACTAAAAATAAGAGAAAATAAAAACTTCAAACAAAATTAGCCATTATTTAAAAGAAGCTAGGGATTGAGTTTGTCTGATTCTATAAGTTAATTAAATCCTCGTCTACTTAGTTGGAAAACTATAGATTAAAGGAAAGATTCTAAATAATTGATTCCCAATTCCTTGGTGAAACCAATTCTCCTCTTCTCACATAAAACATATCAATTCCTTAATCATGATTTAGTAAAAAGAGGGATTAAGCAATCAAACCAATCCAAAATCCACATAATTTCAAGATAAATTCCTAAACCTTGGGAATTATGAAGTTTATCTCTAAAGCAAGAATGTACAAAAATTTCCCAATTCATATATGAACCCTAAATCAATTCATGAAAAACCCATTCACAAATTGCAATAAAAATAAAGGATAAACTCTTAATCTATAGAAACCGACATCAAGGCATAAGAAATTCATAAACATGCCAACCACATCAGATTGCACCCTCATCCTAGCTATGGAGTCTAGTGACTCATGCTACAAAAAAAAAATAAAGAAGAAAATAGGAGAAGAAACCGTAAAAACCCAAGATTTGGAGTGATGATTCCTCAATCTCTCCTTCTCTAGTTGTCCTTTGGCCTTCTCCCTTTGTTTTTCTTTAAGTTCCTTCCCTAGATACCCCAAAAGTCTCATTCTTTCTTCTACTTAATTGAAACAGAATTTGACAGCATGTTGTGGGTGCCTAGGCATTGGGTATTGGGCTCTTAGGCGCCATACCACCTAACAACAAAATAAAATCAGTAGAATCAGTGCCTAGGCAGTAAAAGTTTAGCACCTGGACACTCAAATATCCACAGATATGCTGAGAAAAATGCAATAATATAACAACTATCAAAGAAGAATGAAAAAACACTCATCAAAGGTGATTGTAAAAAGCTTTTGAATCACTTTAAGCTCTTAAAATCTCATCACTTTGATGGACATCAACCACAACTAACATCAAATTGCCAAATTCATACTACTAACCATGTAAAACGAAAGGGAATGAGACCACACATGACAAAGATGATATGGCTTAACAAATGGTTTTTAAATAAAATAAAAATTAAAAATAAAAACATACTAAATAAGGAAAAGGATAGTAGAGTACTCCCCCCTATTTTTTTGAAACTAATTTTTTCTTTTGGATTTGGCAATTCCTTTGGTTTGGTTCCAATAACAAAGTTCTAACACCTAAGAGTGGGACTATGTGTTATCTGCATTCAAAATACACTAGTAGGTACACGCAGATCATAGACAAATTTACCAATGAATATTTTATTATTTTTGTTGGTAAATAATTTTACTGGCAAATTTTTAGAAGTGATCCATCGGTAAATCATGCATCAGTAATAATTACCAGCAGATTTTTTTTATTTCATCTATAACTATAAATGTGATCACCAATGGAGAACTTTGTCAAATTTTTTGTCATTCGATAATCATGAGTAGTCCTAGTGGTCAATGTTAGAGATGCCCTCCTCATCATCGTCAGAAGAAGAAGAATTTGTAGGTGGTGGTGGTGGTGGAGGAGGAGGAAATGATGATGAGACATAGGATTGTTGTTCCTTATAATGCTGAATATTTGATGAAGTATCAAGCACATATCAATATTGAGTATTGGAACAAATGTAATTTTATCAAGTACCGTTTCAAATATGTTAATAAAGTTCCTAATGGAGTTATAGTCATTATCTCATAATCATCTTCTCAAGCAACAAGCCTAGATGTGGTCAATGAGATAAATAATTTTTTTGAATGCCATTATGTAACATCCCCAACTCTGAGACCAGCCCAGTGTGAAATGAATCTCGATTCCAAGATAGGGGCAAAATAGTAAATTATCAATCCCGATTAGCAAAATGGTAAAAATCCTGATTTCAAGAAAAGTAAAGTGGGTCGCAGGATGCTATTAGATAAATAAGGTACCCATAATTACTTTATTAATGGTATTTTTAGTATATTATTTTAAATTAATGTATGAGGCTAATTGCCCATATAAAGAATATCTTAAGTAACTATGGGTACCCCGAATAATTATCAAACACCATGAATTAATTCTCAAAGGTTCAATATTATTTGAGATTGATTTTAGGAGTGGCATTTTGAATCCTTTTGAGTATAATAAATAGAAGGAATCATACTTTCGCATAAAACTATGAGGAGTTACGATTCCATGCATGCTCATATATCACTCCCATGCATAGCCACCTTTATAGGCACCTCATCAATAACTCAAAACCTCATAACTCACTACCAACACAAATACATCACTCCCCCGTCCTCTCCTTCTTCCTCATGATTCCTTACCCCCACCACCATAAACTCCATGGCTGCCACCTTCCAAGCTTTGCATGGTGTAACGCTCAAAAAATTCTATCATTTTAATCGATTTGTTCGGTTTTAGCGAAATAGTGAAATTAATTAGAAATCAATTAGATATTTAATTAAAAGTCAATTAAAGGCTAACTAGAAATTAATTACATGTTAATTAGATGGATTAGACTTGAGGGACTAGGAATAGACACATAGAAATCCTCACAAAAAATTTTCCAAATCATTTACCGATTTGAAGGGAATTGATAGAATTTTAGTATTTAAACTGTCGGAACTGAATCAACCAAATTATGCACCTATGACCCTAAAATGAGTGGCTAAAAATTAGCCAGCCTCACCATAGCATTGGACGCCTAGTGGCTGCCCAATAGAGGTGGTCTTGGCTTCATTTTAACCACCTATTTTTCTCCAATCAAACGCTAAAGTTTCCAACCACCATCATTAATTCAAATAACCCTTTTTCTTCCTTTCTCCTTGGTGCTACGGTTACTTCTTGCTTTTCTTCCCTTCTTCATTTTCCTCTTCTTCTCCTACTTGATATTACTTCTCCTCAAGCTCTCATCCACTCTCTTTACCTACAAACACCCATTTTGATCAAGCAACTTACTTGCTAGAGGTAGGATTCAACTTTATCATGTGATTTCTATTGGCTGGTGGTTGTACGAGCTCTTGTTTCTCTTTATTCATTTGATGATATACTATATGTATGTGATGATTTGGGATTGGATTTATATGAAATTGTTGGGATAGGCTTGAAACTTGAATGCAAAACACAAGGAGAAGTAACATGGGATTTATTTAAGTAGAAAACACATTGGCATCCATATTTGCATACTGTACGGACTCACCTACAGCCACCAAAACCTTATGAATCTTATTTTATGTGAAACTAGACATTTATAACTTTCCATACAAATAAATTATAAGGTCATTGGGTCAGTAATGAGGGAGATATGAATTTTGGAAATTGCCTTAGGTTTTTAAGTTTGATTCTGGGCAGGAGAGGTTACTTAGGACAAAACTTGCCCTAGACAACTTGGAATCGAGTGAAACAAAATTTTTTAGAAAGATAAGACCTAGAAGAAATTTCATGGTCAAATTCAGTTTCTATAATTTCCCATTAATTTATTGAAATTGCCCTTTGTTCTGTTGGGATAGAGACAGGGTAATCTGCGTCTATCAATTTTGTGACCTCATAACTTGAGCTTTCCTTAGTCAAATGAAGTGAAACTTTTTGGATATGAAAATTTGATCAACAAGCTTTAAATCAACATAAGTTTGATAAGAATCCAAGTAAGTTTGGATTTTAATAGATTTTTATTTTTGAGTGTGCAATTCTAGCTAGTTGCAGGCCAGTCCGAGGTAAAGTTCCAATAACTTGAGCTACATATATCAAAATGAGATGGGACAAAAAGCGTTGGAAACTAGACAAATAGTGCTCTAACATATTCAAAAATTAGATCCAAATGAATTAAATAGAAATTATGGCTTATTTTACAAAAATCATGCAGAATGAAGGTCCATAGACAATAACTTAAATTCAAGTGTAATTATTATCTCTATGAGATTGATATTGATATGTGAATGCACTCTTGTGATTTTCTGAATAATTGATTGTTTCTAGTACTGGCACTATTTATGGGGAAGCAGACATGATCCGGCATGCTACCAAATTTCGGCAAAAATTATGCAGAAATCATGAAATATACCTTGATGCATGTGCTACTAACATGAATTCTTATATGGGTTATGTCACAAGAAAGGTTCTATAATACTTGGGCTAGCCTCGAATTAAAGTTAAGGGGAATAGATCAGTGGAAAGGTTGGGGAAAGTAAACCCAATATTACTATATAGGAACGAGCTCAATCTTGAGAAGTAGACTATTACCCAGGACGAGTATGGCCAAGAACTCCCACGGGACCAAGTAATAGAAAAATTTATGACACCAAGTTTAAGAACTAAAGGGAAAAAGAGGACTCATGAACATATTCATAATTGCATTTCATATTTATGTTAGCTATTTATGAGTTGAATGTTACGTTCTTTTACTTATACCTGCTTATTCATTCTACTCTTTATACTATATATTATCGTATAATTGCTTATTCTGTTGTTATTGTCCTAAGTAAAATTGAATATTGCTTCAGAGCAGGTATTTCTTAAACTTAATAAATGAGGGTAGTTTACTTTGATATTAATCTTTTTATAATCAAATAAAAACTGAAGTAACTAAGAATGAATGTGATGTCAGTATAATATAGTACACGAATCCTACTGAGAATTTATTCAAATTCTCACTTTTTTTCATATTTTCGCATCATTCTTAGACTTTGACGATGGAAGTGACGACCGTACTTTTCCTTGAGATCCTTGATATGCAACTGCATTATGATCCGATGTTCGATTCGCTGTACATAATTGGCTCTTGCCATTTCTGTCTTTACCTTTTTAGTCAGAGACTTTGCGATTCCCTTGTTTCACCCCATGTTTGACCCTGCAGCTCCATATTTTGCCATCCCTCTACATGTAGAATACCTTGCACCTCCTTCACAACCGGTAGCACCTGCAACACTTATAGCCCTAGTAGCTCTTCCACCAGATTCTCCTCGACAAATGCTCCCGAATATTCTGCTCAGCTTTGAGAGCGACCCCTCTGAGGCTACTGATTCACCCTCCTCCTCCTCCTCTGGACCTGGTGCAGATTACGCTCTGGCTGGACCTGATATGGCCAATGGCTACTTGATGAAGTAGACTTTGATTTGTAAACTATGTTGTACAGCATGACCCTCTTTTGGTAGTACTTGACACTGGGGCACAAGAGTGGCAGTTTAGTAGATGCACTAGCTTGAAACGTCCCTTAGGGACTAGATATGAAGCACCGTGCCTTCTGTTTGGATACTCCTTACACCTTAACGTATATTTTGTCAAGGTAAAAAGACAAATGGAATACTGACATGGTAACGCAACTACTAAGTTATATGTTATGATTTAAGCATAACATTAAATTAGTAGGGTGTTACACATAGTGGTCGTACACTCTTCAAACCACCTTGCTCCTTTTATGAAAGTTAATCCTTTCACTCTCTTCTACCTATACACCTAAAAATGTAAACAATTAGATAAGATTTTGAAGCTAAACTCCCCAAGGATAGGCACAGCTAAGTTGGAGCAAAGGAAGGAGATTTGATCTTTGATAAAGCTTGTTCTTGGTTGAACACTCTAAGAGGAAGGTAGACTTAATCCGAGGTTTTATTTTCCTTATATATTCATGCTTAATCCCTTGAGTTGTGTGGTTGCTTAAGAGTTGGAAGAGGTTTATGTGATTGATTATGCTGTGGTGTGGTTGTTGATGATGTTGAGATGTTGCTGTCAATTTTTGTGGCTTACGATTTCAAAGCCCATGGGAACCAAATTCAAGCACCTTATCTTCACAAATTTATTTTTGGAGCTATAGATCTTGGATTGGAATGGGGTTTGTTTTGTTTGAAACCTATTTCACAAGACTTAAATTTGGTAAAGTTTTCGATTTTTCTAATAAAAGATGTAAATTTCGGAGCCTTGGAAAGTAGGCTATATGAATAGAGTAGTTAAATAGGGATCGTTTTGGGTTTTACGTTTCAACTCAACATAGGAAGCTTGGAATTGTGTCAAACTATTTTTCTCTATTAATTTAATGTTAGAAGAGAATCCACACAAAAAATTAGAGCCATTTAAATTGAATTGAAGGAGTTATAATTTTCATAATTTGCTATGTTGAGATATAGTGAAATTTGTACCCATGAATTAGTATAGCTTATAACTTGAGCTTTAGAGCTTGAATTAAGGTAGAACAATTTTCTTTTTTGGAAGCTTGCTGTATAGTATTAGACTGGAAAATTTCATGGCCAAATGAAATTTATTGTAATTGCTAGAACTTTAGGAAGTTAACTGTAGATTAAGGAAGCTAGAGTAGAGCAGGTTATGAACTCACATTAGAATTGAATGGGACCAAAAAGTTTAGAAAGATGAGTTAAAGAGGATGTTTTTTTATAAAATATGAGAGTAAAAGAAGTTAAATGAAATTTTGGCAGATCCTTGGAAGTACCACCTCTTACTGAGATTCAATTCTCATGATGATTTTTCCTTGGTGCTTTCATGTATGCATCATGATCATTCTCGAGGCAGAGGTAACAGTTGTCCATCACCCTATTATGGGTCAAGGATTCCTAGTGCCGCAAGAAATCTACCCACTGTTCTATGCTATTACTTGACGTAGTTCTTAGGACCTTTTTTATATTTTTATCTTAGCTTTATGGATAAACAAATCCTTTTGTTATCCATTGGTCTATATCTGGATCAAGCGAAGTTATTTTTGTTGGATGATTGTACTATATGTTGACATCCTAAGCCTTAGACCTTGCCTTTAGTTTGGATGACTATATATCTAACCCCCTTTGGGAGTAGACCGTAGCTAGTAGATCGTAGCTAGTAGACCTTCATAGCATGTTATATGATGTCATTCAGTATATTATATCTTGCTTCCAACTAATATGCATTGTAAAAAAATCGACTTAAATAGTAACAATTAGATAGTTAACAAGATTGATAAGAAAGATTAATAAGAAAAATGAAATTTAATGATTGAGTAATGTGACACAAACAAAATTAGTTATTAATCGTAATTAAGGATAATTGGGTTAATAATGAAACTAGTAGGCTATTACACAGAAAGTATGGATTTAGAAAGAGCACCATAAAAAATGAAGAGGCTCCTGCTAGACTTACCGATCAGCAAATTTGGGATAGGGTTAGGTGATTCCCAAATATCATAGAAGTTAGAAAATCCATTAGATTGCCTGGTTATGGAGTAGAGCACAATCGAACTAAACAAAATATATTATCGGAACTACCATATTAAAAGGATCACTTAGTCCGTCATTGTTTAGATGTGATGCATGTTAAGAAGAATGCATTTGATAATATTATGCACATTGTGATGAATAGTGACCAAACTAAAGATAATGAGAAACCAAGTATAGATTTAGAGGAGTACTATAGACACTCAAAGTTAAATTTACAACCTTATGAGATGGTCGTGGTCCAAACCTAAGACCAATTATACATTGGCCTCTGTACAAAAGTTAAAAGTGCCTGATAGTTATGTCTCAAATTTGGGTAAGTGTGTGAATGTTGCACAAGGGAAGTTTTTTGATATGAAAAGTCACGATTGTCATGTATTTATGGAGTGTTTGTTGCCTATTGCATTCAGAGAACTACTTGATCATGTTTGGAGGACATTAATTGAGTTGAGTGAGTATTTCAGATATTTGTGTTCATCCACTTTTAGAGTTAATGATCTTTTGATGATGGAGAAAAACATTCCCATTATTTTGTGTAAGTTACAAAGGATCTTTCCTCTTGAAACTTTTGATTCTACAGAGCACTTATATATATACTTGGCATAAAAAGCACGAGTGTATATGCCAGTCCAATATAGATGGATGTATCCATTTAAGTTAGAAATAGGTGGTTTCAAAAAAATGGTAAAGAATAAAGCTAAAGTAGAGGGATCAATAGATCAGGCATACAGCTTGAGGGGACAGATAGGAGGTACATGGAGCTACATGAGCAACATGAAAAGGAGAAAGAATAGTGGATGCAACATATGGACTCCACAGTGTAGAAAATGATGGCCATGTACAATAATTTCAAGCAGATGTGGAGTGGTGGTTTATCGTCCAGTGCACAGCCTCCACCTCCTTCACTACCTCCGCCTCCATCTCTACCTCAATATTCTCCACATGACCATAGAGACAGAGACTTGGATGTTATTTCGAATACTGGTGATGATCGTAGTTTTTAGGATATTTTCTTTTTTTAGAATTGTATATTGATAGTTTATATTTCTTGCATTTTATAATATTTTTAATTATATAGATTTGTGAATAATTAAAACAATAATTTGAAATATTTAAATACTAATTTTGAATTTTAATAATATAGTCCAGAAACAAAAATTATTTGACATTACTGATAGATTTTTCATCAATAATCATAATGATGAAAATATTATTTTTCTTTTACCGATAGACATTCTGTCAATAATTTAGTTAGAATAAAGATTATATAGTTAATTTACTGACGACTAATCCGTCATTAATTATAAATAATTCGTCGGTGTAAATTCATCACTGATGTTTTTCACGCTTGTATTACCGAGGCTTTTGCTAATTATACCGGCAAAAGTTTAGTCTATATATTCGTTAGTAATTAGTGCATTTCTAGTAGTGATATATGTTAATAGTCTCATTCTATGCTTAAGTCATACTATGGAATTACTAGTTGTTACTTTTGCTCACGAAACTAATATTACCCTTTTGAAAATACTTTTATATGACAATAGGGGCAAAAAAATTTTTTTTTGACAATAACGAATAAATTATTTCGAAAACCAAGAGCCATAAACCCATCATGAACGTATAATATAAACATCGCTATCTCATATATATAATGCGAATAAAATAAATAGAAGCGATAAGAATAACAATATCTTAGATAAACATAACATTCATTCCGCCATCATCATAGTTAATATCATAATAGTAATACTAGAAGTCATACATAAGAGATAATGGGTCCGAAATCTCTACTGCCTAGGCATGCCATACAATGAAATGATAACCCTATAACTACAAACAAAAGGGATATCCTCATGCTCGGCTCTGCATTCAATCACCACATCACTTATCGAGCAGAAGGAAATCGTTCCTGAAACACCAGGAGTAATATCACTATGTCCTCTTCCTTAAGCACGCCCATATCCACGGGGAACTGTACGAGTACGAATAAACCCACGATCACGAATCGGAGGTGGTGCGTGATAAGGAGCTGCTAAAGAAGAAGACGAATCAGAAGTCAGGCAGATCACTAATGGGTAAGAAAGCTTAGATGGGTCAGTCTCCACATGATAGCTCAAATAAGATGGCTCTAAAGGGTCGAAACCCAAGGAAACTGTCAGGGTTAGCTGGGTATCCGAGTCAAGCTCTCCATCAGTGGGGTACCTCGACGGCTAAAAGTAGGGGCAGATGTCATCCAGGGTAACCTCACCATTGTGGGCGAAAAAATAGGCTCATAATTGAAACCTAAAACGAATGGTCGTTGAAGATGTAGACCTTCATCGCTGCGCTGGCAGACATCACAGAGGCATTCAGCACTGGGTCAAAGCATTATTGCCAAACCAAGAACTCAATGAAGATCACCACTGTGCCCTACACCAGCATCCTCTGAAGACGACATGGAAATGTAGGAGTGAGAAATACTAGATTTCCTAGTAGGATCGCAAATAAACCAGCATTTTGTCATCATCATTGTCCCAGCCACTTCGGGTTTTATTATAAAAATAGTGGGCAAATATAAGTTCAATTTTAATAATTTTTACAAATATAAATCCCAAAGTGGATTGCTTTTAAGTTTATCATCATATCCATAATGTCATACATAGGCATGCATGCTAACACATGGGATACATATTCATAATGCGTACGAGAAATATAGATATATGCATGACTATGCAACTCATTAACTTGACCATAGTTTTACTTTGATTTTACTTTCATTTTTAGCAAATGCTTAACATTCTTTACTTTTCCTTTGAAGTAGACTGCTTTTGGACATGAGTTCATTTTGTGATTGTCATCACATAGTGCTAATCAAATCAAACTAAGCTGATAATGGTTACCTCTAAGTTGGAGGGTCCTCCATGTCACCCTGCCTCCCCCATAGAGGTTTCTTGAGTCTTTGTGAATCACCATCTCTTACTTCCTTTACCAAAGTGATTAAAAGGTCGTATCCCATTCTTTTCTTTCTTATCATTATACTTTATCCTGCATAGTACTTCTATAGCAAGACACATGCAATGATATGACTAAATCCATAACTTTGACAGAAATTCGGCAGCGTGATGGCTAGACCAGAGCTTCCCTAAAATGCTAATCATAAAACTTTCAACCAATAGTCTATTATATCCATATCATATCATCACACTACTTATTCAGTCATAAGACAATGCTCAATCAAACTTGCCCTTCATCATGCCAAATGGCATTATACATTCATACCCTAAAGGGTTCATAGTCATGTTACTCTTTGTGGATAGTCTTATGAGCCATCATATGATTTCCCGTGTTTACCTATAAGAGAATCACACAATTAAAATAAATATGTATGTAGTCTTTTATTTACTTAGTCTTTATGTGAAATTACTCTTTACTTGTGAATATGTCTTATGGAACACTTGTTTAAATTAACTAAGTTAGGTAATTATTTCCTTTCATTGAGACAGTGCATAGTGATCCCTAGGTTTATGGTATGCTCACAGATCCTAATCATACTTCTGCTCCTAAGGATTTCAAGATCCCTCTATTCTTGGGTCATGATAATGCATCACCACACTCATGAACCCAACAATACTATGTTCACTAATCACCAAGGGTGATTTTTAACTTATCCAAGTTGCAAAGTTTCAAACTTTTATCACTAACATAACAAAATTTTTCCTTTAATGTTACAAAAGTTATCATTCTTCATAAAATAATTATAAAGTTTCATTCTTTAAGAAAGTAAATGCCTCTAAAATTGTGCTCTTATCTTAAAGATTAAATCTTGGTAAAATAATGATACAAAATATTAGCTTTCGAACTTAAAAGTCTTGTTCTTTATGAAAGTTGACACTTTTAGTTATTCTAAGACCATCAAAGTCTCAACTTTATGACTTGAAGTTGTCTAAAAGTTTAAAAGATTTCGACTTTGTGAAGTAATGATACAAGACATTAACTTTAGAGTTAGAAAGTTTTGTTCTTTATAAAAGTTAACACTTTATGCATTGTTTTGACTCAAGATACAAACTTTATAAACTAAAAGTTTCAAGTTAACACTTTATAACTTAAAGATTTCATTCTTAACTAAAGTTTGAAACTTTATGAAAGATCTTGTCTTCAAGGTTTGATTTTTAAGACACAAAGTGACAAGTTCTTATTTTTATGACTTAAAAAGCTGCATATTCCAATAAATTTGAATCTTCACACATATTCTTGTCTTCAAGACAAGATAAAATAAAACTTTATAAGAGAACTAAACTTGTGCCACTTTTAAGGTTACAAGTAACAAACTTTTTGAAATTTCATGCATCAAGCATGTGTTTAGTCTTGTCAAATCAAGAAAAAATGATAAAAATGACAACTTTTCTAATTATAAGCACTATCATAAGAAGATACACAGCTTTCAACCCAAACACCACTAAGAACATCAAGATCTCATGTATCACGAAAGGAAAAATAGAAATTTTGAAGCACTTAAAGAAAGAAAATTTTCAAAAGGATCAAGAACAACTCATGAACAAGAGCATGAATGTAACATCCCTACTTTCGCAAACAGAACGTAATGGAAACTTTGAATTTTTCCCTTAGGTAGTGTGAGAATTTCACAGGCAGCATTATGCCATAACGATCTTCACCCTTAGAATTATAGGGTAGTGTAACACTGTCGTTGAAAATATAGCACTGCCATATGTTAAAAATTAAGAAATCTCAAAAGTGCTCCTCTAAACTTTTGTTAATTACAGTGATGCCCAGAATTTTTAGAAATTTTAGTTTGGCCCCAAAGAAATATTTCTACAATAACCCTAGAACTTTTCATAAAATGACCTTTATGTCCCCATATCTGTATAATTAGCTGAATAGGATTTTAAATGAAGTAGAATCACGTGGTGAAACCGTAGAAGTTTAAATCTCTGCCGATTGGGCCATGAAGACAGTCTAGTGTGAAATGATGTGGAGTGCCCCTGGACTTACTCAAAATTATGAAAATGCCATTAGTTATGGAAAATAGAAAATAGAAAAGCTCTGAATTTGCAAAAAATGATTATTTCACGATAACAAGCAATTTATTCGATCTTATTGACTAAGTAAGGTTAATTAGAAGTTAATTAAATGTTAATTAGAGGGATTAGGCTTAGGAACAATTAGAATAGAGATATAGAAATTCTCTTAGAGTCATTTATTTTACCGATTTGAAGAAAATCGGTAAGATTTCGGTACTCTAAGTTGGAACCGAACCAATAGAAATTATACTGTGAGAATCCTAGGATGGATGGCCAAGATTCAGCCAACACACCCTACAAGTGGCGCCACAATCAGCCTTCAAGAATGCAGCCAAATCAAATTGGAGAAGAAAAATACATCCACCAATCACATATAATCTTGCTCCAAAAGTTTCCAATTATTTCCTTCCAACTCTCTTGATTATTTTCGGATTTCATAACCTGCTGAACCCTCATTATTTCTCTTCTATCTGAACTCACCTTTAATCCATCTCCATCTACTCTTCAAGCTTTATCAAGATTCCTTCAATCCAAGGCACCAATCTAGCACAACAATATCTAGAAGAGGTAGGAATCCAACTTCTCTTCTTGTTTTTATTGATTTGGGCTGTGTGGGGACCTTGTTTCCTCATGATATTGATGTGATTTGAAATGATGATGATGGTTTATGATTGAACTTGCATGTGTGTTGTGATTAGAATTGGAATTGGCATGAAAGAACTTGAATAATAGAGAAAACTCAAGAAGCTGTTAGATTTCTTTCTCGGCAGTTCGTACGGCAGAGCATACAGCTCTGCCTACAGCCGTTTAAATCTCATGAATCTATTTTTATATGAAACTATACATTTAGTGCTTTTCATACATATATAATATAAGATCATTGGATTAGTATAGAGGTAGTTATGAATTTTTGAAATTTGACCTAGAAATCAGGACTTTCATCCGAGCAGTGTGAGTTGAGAAGGGTGTAACTCACCCTACACAACTTCAATTTGGATGAGTCCAACGTTGTTTGAAAGCTAACATATGAGAGAATATCCCATAGAAATTTCAGGGTCAGATTTGTTACCTACTATCCCTAATATGTCAATGAATTCACCTTGAGTTCAATCTGAGCTAGAACAGGGTAGTTCAGTAGGGTCAAGTTTTGGGGTTTATATCTCGAGTTATACTTACTCAAATGATTTGCAACTTATTTCATTTGAAAGCTTGCCCTGTTATCTTTACATTGATATAAAATTCGCATAATTTTACCTAGATTTCTATATTTGGTGAATTTTCTCTTACAAGAGTATAATTCTGGCTAGAAATAGGGTAGTCTGGAATAAAACACAGATAACTTGAGTTGATATTGAAACTCAAAACTCGGAACTTAGCAAACAAGTGAGCTAAATCGAGTATACTTAACGTTAAACTCGGGACTTAGTGAATAAAAAATTAGGTCGGGTATAGTTAATGTCAGAAGCTTTGAATTAAGCGAATGGAAAACTTGATCCGATAAAACTTAATGTTGAAACTTGAAACTTAGGAAACATATTCATAACAGTCTTGGAAGACCAATTAGGGATCAAGGTCGGAACTTGTAATCACAAGCTCATCAAACACTTTAAAATCGAAAGTTAAGGACAGGAATATAAGACATTGTTGCGTGTGACAACTAATGGAGATATGATGTTCTATATTGAACTTGCTGTTTGATTAAAGTTTCCTGGTTGTCTGGCACTATTCACTGGGAAGCGGACTCGATCCGTTATGCTGCTGAATTTTCGGTAGGAATTTATGAGAACTTATGCTATAGGTGATTATGCTTTGAATATACTTACATTTATATGTCATGTTCATGTATGTCATGCATGCAAGCATAATTAGAATATGATATGAGAAGCAAGGTATGAGACATATCTATGAATGCTCAAAGCATTCGCATGCATGGATAGATATGGAAAGAAAAAGATTATAAGAACTTGTAAGAAGGACGTATCAAGCTGCCACGTGAGGCATGGCATAGACCTAGCTAGCAGCAGTACTGTCTAAGACTTAGGCTAGCCCTCGACCAGATTTAAAGGGAATAGACCAGTGTGAGGGTCGGGGAAAGTAAACCCGTCACTCATGTATAGGTACGAGCTCAGACCTGAAAAGCAGGCTATTACCCAGGGGTGAGAGAGGCTATTCACCTCTGGGGGACCAAATACAGAAAAGAGCAAGATCAAGTTGCAAGTTAAAGAACGAGATGAATTAAGTCAAGTGAACTTGCATACAATCAAGTACAGACATGTATATGTGCATTTTTAATTATCTCATTATGTCATGATGTTATTATGATTCTTACTTAAGTATATTACACTATTCGTGTTTCTATGCCTGTTATATAATATGCCAAGTGGTTGTTAAAATATAACCTGCTTCAAGAAAGATGTTTTCAACTTAAAATTGAACCATTGCTTGTATATATGTGCTCACATTTTCATAAGAAATCGAAGCGGCTAGAATGTTAATGATGACACTATATGAGTAATAGTTCGAGTTTACCTACTGAAAACCTTAGGGCCTGTTTGGTTTGGCCATTTTCTGTTTTCATTTTCCATAGAAAACAGAAACTAGATGTGAAAATACGTTTGGTTCAAATTTTCAAAAATTATTTTTTAAAAATATTTTCTAATAGCATCACAATTTTGGAAACGCCATTTTCTTATTTTCGGCGTTTTCAGGAAATGTTTTCAAAGATGTTGAAAATGTTTTCCTTCACAATGCGGTGGCATATTTGTAATACTAATGACACTTAATTCTATTTCGATATGTCTATTGTTCACTTTCAACCCTGTGGCAAGCTGTGCCTTACCCTTGTCCATTGCTACTATGCGCTCCTGCTTTCATCCCTACCTTTTCCTGTCGTCGCTGCCACTTCTATCATCGTCACTTCCGTCGCTGCCCCTTCCATCGTCGTCGCTATCTCTATTTTCCATTGGTGCTCCATCAGGTTTGGTTTGCTCTTGCTTTCTCTTCCCTTTTGTCTGTCCTTATTTGTGTGAAATTTTTTTGCTTTTTTCCCTTCCATCATTGTTGCTCTTGCTTTCAACATGCAGATCTAAATTTTCTTGTCATATGAATTTTTTTTTTCTTGTTTCCTTTCTCACTCACTCATGCCCATCATCTAGAGAAGAGAGGCTTTCATGGTGGATAAGCTCCGAAGAACGCTGCCACCAACAATTGGGGTTCTCAACATTTTGCAACCATGGCTGGTTTCGCAAACTTTTTAGGCCGAAATCACAGCTACACCCACCGTCCTCAAAATCTTGTTCACAATTACCATGTCATCCTCCTATGTTCCCAAAACTCTCTTGAAAGCAGGAATAGATGTGATTTCTTTTTTCAAAAATGTATCAGAGACTTCCTTGAATTTTGTGGATTTGTAGGAAATTCATCTTTAAACTTTTTACTGAAGTTTTATGGTTTCTATTTTTCATTTGTTGATGATAAAAGAGCTTATAGGTTTCTCATTTTAATTGATCAACAAATTAGAAAGCCTTGACGTAAGATGAATTTGTTTATCTCATATGTGCCTTTTGCATATACTGCTTTTGTTACATCAAGTGAATAACGGTTGTTGTCTCTCAACTTCAGGCGATGCTTAAAATTCTGCTTTTGTTTAAAATATAGGCACTGAAGAAAACTTTCAAGAAGTTTGGATTATGATGTCAAAATACAAGATTTCTTGGGTTCAAGGTAAGTAATTGTGATTATCAAGAATGTCCACTTTTCAAAACAACATTTAAAGGTGCTGACTTTTCCTCTTTGCATCTTGCAACAATCAAACAGGGGAGGTAAACTTCGATCATAAACATCATCATGGTTAATTATGATTTGCAAATCTTGAGTTAGCACTTGAATTGTGAAAATATTTGCTACTGAATTGCCATGTCTGGGAATTAACTCATCAAGTGAGGATTCTACAAGCTGGAGTTTTGGAAGTACATCAGAGACTGGGGTGCACATTTGGAGCTTTTAGTTGTTAAAGTATTGATTTTTCTTTTTGTTGTATTTTATTGCCCTCGTCTTATAAAATTTAACTCTCATTCATTTGACGTTGGGCTTTAAGGTTTGGTGCTGTGTAACTCTTGTCATATGCATCTTTTCCTTGTACATTTGAATTTGGCCATATTCTTTTGTGCCATGGCATGAATACTATGTACCCTTATTGCAACTGCAATGCAATTCTATTGGATTCCAAGTGATTGATTGGTGCTCGTGACTGTGAGTGTGAAGATAATGGTTTCTGTACGCTAGATGTTGGTTTAGCAGTTCAAAATCAACAGTGTAGGTTATATATTCTAGGCTGAATTCAGTTTCTATAATAGATTCTTTATAATCGACTTCCTTTTTTTACTCCGCAAGTTTTTCCAGGTGATTAGTTAGCTGTTTTAAGTTTTAATTTTTGTTTCTTGTGAAAGTATAGTGTGCTTCTCTAGTGCTGTTTGTTTGATTATAATGTAAATCCGCTTGTTTGTGCAATTTCTTTGTGTAGCGTGGCTTTATCTTTGAACTGTTGCTACATTTTGCTAATCAGCATGAACCATCAATTCATGAAAAAAATTTCATAAGGGGCAATTTAAGTTGGTATCATCATATCTCAGTCCATTGTTTGTTATTTACTTGCACATTTATTCATATTTATAACTTAGATTGATGAATTATATTTTAATGACATATCATTTTTATTTTATCATTTTAGGTCATACTTAGATTGATGAATTATATTTTAATGACAAATCATTTTTATTTTATCATTTCTGGTCATACACTATATGTTTTTCTTTTTCTTTCGATATATTTTAGCTACTGGATAATTATAGATATTGTTAGTTATTTTGTTTAATTATGTCTTTTTTTAGTATGACTGTAATTTACTCACAAATCAAATATGTTTTAAACATATTTTGTCATTACAAGTAATTTTTGTAGTTAAAATTCCTTTTGTAGTATTTATTAATTATATAATAATTGATATTGATAATAAAATTACTTAAAAGTGAGCAATTTATTTTATTTTTAATCTTAAAATTTTATAGAATTATTTTATTTGAATAAATGCTTTTAAGGTTATTTCAAATTTGCAAATAATAAAGTTTATCTAAATATACAAAAAAATAATATTTTTATTATTTAATAATAAATATCATTTTATTATCTCAAATTTGATTTTGAAAATATATTTTGAAAATAAACAAAACCAAATATATTTTTATTATTTTCCCTTTTTGAAAACAAACAAAGCAAACGTATTTTCTAAATCCAGAAAATCTGAAAATGAAAATCCTTTTCAGGCAATGAAAACAGAAAACGAAAACAGGAAATATTTTTACAAACCAAACAACACCTTAGGTTCTCATTGCTTGCTTATATGTTTTTCTTTTCCGTAAATATTTCAGCACCTAAGTTGAAAATCAAGTGCGAGGCAGAGTAGGACATTTTCTGAGCAAGACTCAGGTGCAAACCAAACCAAGAGACTATTGAAGCTAGCTAGCGACCGCAGCGAAAGCAAGTTCTGTGTATTATGTTAATCACAATTTCTTTTAAATTGCAATTATTTTATCTTTTATGTATCAGAGATGACGAAGTTTATGAGCTATTAGTCAGTAATAAAAAGTACAGTTAAAGGGTCATGTATTATATTTTTCACATTTTAAAGATTTCTTAGCACAGTGACAACTTTTTAATATGACTCCATGACTTGTGTAACACCCTACTAATTTAATGTTATGCTTAAGTCATAGCATGAAATTAGGTAGTCTGTGTTACCGTGTTAATACTCTGCTTATCTTTCATAATCCGTTTCACATCATAAAACAGACGAAAAGGCACGCTGTCATGAAATAAACGTGACTAGCACTATGAAGTGTAATACGTTTGGTACAACATAATAGAAAGGATACTGATAAGTGATATATTATCAGTTGTATATGTACATATGTATGTCGGAAGCCAACGCTTCCGTCTATATATATATAGATTAAGAACAAATGAAACAAAGAAACAGCAAAATCCCTATTGCTAAAAAGCGGAGGCAGAGGTAGCAGGAGCCGGCTGTGTCCAACGCATCCAACTTGGAAATATTGGTGAAGCTGCAGGACTGGGATCTCAAGGAAAAGAGTGGTCGTTAAGTCCTTCGCTAGTGTCTGAGAATGGTGCGGAAGATACAAAACGGGGTGAGAATTTCGAGAAATTCTCAGTAGGGTCTCTATATATATAACGTTCTTCTGACGTCACATTCATTCTCAGTTGCCTCAGTTTTTGTTTAATTATAAAAACATGTGTACAAATTAGGCTATCCGCTTTAATGAGTTCAAGGAAAAGTCTGGTCCGAAACAAGGTTCAGTTTTACTTTAGTTGACATAAGAAACAGAACAGATTATAATGAACAGTATAATTGAATAAATGGCAATGAATAATCATGATAAATAACTGTAACCATCTTGACATAACCATGCATTCATGTAATCATGCAAACTTAATTATGAACCTTTCTTCATAAGCCTTTCCTTTACTTTTCATCATTTTTCCATCTCTTGGTCCCCTGGGAGTTCTTGGCCATTTAGACTCCTGGGTAATAGTCTGCTTCTCAGGATCGAGCTCGTTCCTATACAGGAATGCCGGGTTTACTTTCCCCGACCTTCCCACCGATCTATTCCCCTTAACTTCTTATCCGGGGCTAGCCCAAGTAGCATGGAACTTTCATAGCAATATAATCCTTTTTCATAACTTTCATGGCTTTCATAAAAATGCATATGCATTAACATGTAATTCATAGCTTGTACATGGGTTCTACCGAAATTTCGGCAGCATAACGGAACATGTCCGCTTCCCCATGAATAGTGCCAGCCAACCAGTACATCAATTTATCACAAAGAGCATAACATCACATTTATATTCCAACATATAGTTCATATCAACATCAAATTCATTAAGGCAAAATTCCTGCCTCAGCATATTCAACCAACCCGGTTTTTATAATTCAAGCCATAATTCCTATTTAAATCCTTTGGACCTCAAAATTTAGTATGTTAAAGGGTAGTGTGTCTAGTTTCGAACCTCTTTGGTTCCATCCAATTTCGATATCTATAGCTCAAGATATTTGAATTCTTCTTCGGCCTGCCCAGTGACTAGCCGGAATCAAACACCTAAAAGTAAAAATCCACTAAAAATCGAAAACTAGTTCAAATGATACGAAATTGGTCTCATATTGAAGCTAATAGAACCATCTTTCATTTGCAAAAAGTCCCATTCCATTTGACTTAGTGGGGCTCGAGTTATAAGCCCCGAATCATCACCTTCCTGAACTACTCTGTTTTGGCTTGGTATGGACATAGGGTAACTTCTTTAATTTACTGGGAACAATTGGAACCATAACAAACTCGGAATTTCATACTAGGATGTTCTCCTATGTGTAAGCTTTCTAACAAAACTGGTCTCACTAAATTTGGAGTTGTATAGGGTGAGTTATACCCTTTTCAACCCCTACTGCCCGGATGAATGTCTTGATTCCTAGGTCGAACTTCAAAAATTTATATCTCTCTCAATACTACTCTAATGGTCTTATATGATATATGTATAGAAAGCCCTAGATGTCTAGTTTCACATAAAAATGGTCTTATTAATTTTAAACGGCGGGGGGCGAAGCCGTACACTCCGCCGTACGGACTGCCGAGGGTTTTGAGTTTTCCAGCCTCTCAACTTTTTCATATCTTCATCCTTTCTCTCTTTCGATTCAAGTTTTAACCTCATAAACAACCCATAACTCAGCTATAATTCATCATAATTATTCAATCAACACATCAAAATAAAATTAGACTACCATCAATACTTCAAGAATCTAAAAGGTCACGTAAGAATTTAGAACCCCTACCTCTTACTATGAGTGATTTTGGTTTAAGTTTGTAGCTGCAACTTGGTAGAATTTCAAAGTTGGGTGAAGTTGGGTGAGTGAAGAAAAGAAAAGAGAGAGCTGAAGTGAAGAAGAAGTTACGTAGAAGGGGGTTTGAATCAGAGGATGAGAGTGTGTTATATAGGCATGAGTAGTAGTTAACTTGGAAGATTTTGATTGGCCTTTAAACATAAGGCTGAGTTTCAGCCAACCTTGCCCTCTTCTTATGACCAAACTACTCTCCACGTCGTCTTATTTGTGCGGTAGATTTGCTCTCCATGTTGCCTAAAGTGGGACTAGTTTCCAGTATATTTTCAAAATGAAATCGGAACTCGTACTCTTTATAAAGTCAGAACTCGTGAACATCCTGCATATGAAGTCGGAACCGGGGAAATGTATCCAGTTTATTCGAAACTTGAAAGCAAAGCCTGATGTGAAACCAAGCACTTAAAGTCGAAAGTCGTGGATTGTAGGACCTCGATGTCGGAACTCGGAAGAATAGAGAAATGAGAGCTCTTGGTATTGAATTCGAGATCGTAACTCGTGAAAATTTGACTCGGAGACAAGTTCAAAAATCCGATCTCGCGTCCATTTTTGGTTGAGATAAAATCGGACGTCGGATTAAGTGTTAAGTCAGAAATCTTAATATCGGAAATTGGAAACATCAGCCACTTGAAATGAAATCTGAAATCGGAATTTATACTGATGAAGTCGAAATTCATACATGCCCCCCCAAGGTCGGAAATCGGAAATTGCCGTCTATCCCGTCTTGAAGATAAATTCAGAGGTCAAAATACTGATGGTCTCGGAGGTCGGACGTCGCGGACGTTACAACTTGAGTATGACTTATATGATAGAAGTTGTTATAATGAACATATTTTACGAAAAATAGAAACTTTTGCTCATGAAAAGCATAAAAGATTTTCTCAAGCTTTCACTTGAAAATCTTGGTCATGAAAGGAGCCAAGCTTCAAGCTTTATTGAATAAGCAAAAGAGAAGAGTAGCAATCATTACCTTGTGATGAAAGTGGCGAGTTCTTGAAGGAGAAAATAAAGAAGATGGTGCTCCCCAAGGTGGATGAAGGTGGTGGTTTTGGAGGAACAAAAGGAGAGCTCTTGAGTTCTCTTAAAAATGAGGCTTATAGTGTTTAGATCTTATCTCTAACGACCAACAGATGTGGCCTTTGAAGGGCTAAGTGAGAGTTTTGGTTATCGTGGTGGTGGAGAAAGGAAGAAGAAGAAGAAGAAGAGTGTAGAGAAAAGTTGGAGGATTTAGAAGCAAGAGAGAGAATGAGAATTGAAAAATGAAAAGTGAATGAGTGTGTGTGTGTGTGTGTGTTGTTGTTGTTGTTGTTGGACATAAGTCATTAAGGGGTACGGGAGAGGTATTTTGCTTCATTTTATGTTAATTAAGGTTTAGGGAGACAAATAGGATGTTAGAGGAGACAAAGAGTGGTCAACTCTGACATAAAACATTCTTGTCTCATGCTTTTGTGCTTTTATGACATCACATTTACTTTATTGTCTAGTTTACTAAATTTAAATTTAATCATGTGATTAAGTGCTCTTGCAACTTAATTAACATGATTAAGTAAGGATTAATGATTAACTCATGTGATCATAATTAACAAAAATTAATCTTGTAATTAAGCTTAATTATCCTTAATTAAACTCGATTAAGCTAGTTATGTGCGATTAGAGCTTAATGAACCTATTAAGGGTTTGACTTGCTTAATTTGAGATTATTTGATATCGACTAAGCATTCTATTGACTTTTCTCATCAAAGTTAACTCAAAAATACTTCGTTAATCCCTTAATTAAGCTTTAATCTCATAATTTTTCATTAAGAGCCTAATTACTCAGGGTTACTAAGGTAATTTATTACAACAGAAAATTGAAGATGTTATAATATAAGCCTAAACTTAATATAGACATGCACCTCTCTCTCTCTCTCTCTCTCTCTCTCTCTCTCTCTCTCTCTCTCTCTCTCTGTGTCTTATACACACACGCACATACGCACAGAGATATTAGTGTCTACTCTTATATTTGTAACATATTGAGTAATTGAAATTTTCTACATAAATGGAGAATTTCTGTTATCAACAATCTTGTTTTTTCAAGTAGAATATCAATGTCACTTATTGATATGATACTAATAGCAGTTAGTGAGTTGGGTATTAGTTGAGTATAAATAGATGAATAATATCTTTTGTAACTCATAGAGGAATTTGAACAGCAAAATTGTTAGAGTTTTTCCTAACTTGAATAAGGGAGTTATATCAACGATGCTTTTGTTGAGAGACAAATGTTTAAGCTACAAGCTTAGGTGTAGGATCTTAGTGGAAATTTAATTGTAGATAACACCCAAAAAAAAAAGAGTTACATATACTTACTAGGAAATTTAGTTGGTTGTAATTTGAAATAAAAATTGTTTTTTAGCAACTTTGACGGCAAAGTTGGTTTGAAAGATGGATATTGATATGATATAAATAGTACTTAGTGGGTTAGGTATTATTGTTGGAGTTTTCCTTGACATGAATAAGGGAGTTCTATCAATTGATACGATACTAATAATAGTTAGTGGGTTGGGTGTTGAGTAGAAATAGGTGAATAATATCATTTGTAGCTAAGTGGAATTTGAATTGTAATATTGTTGGAGTCTTCCTTGACTTTAATAAGGGAATTCTATCAATGGTGCTTTCGTCGAAAGGTATTACAATGGAGAAAACAATTGCAAGAGATGACTCAAATAACCAAAGAAATCAACAACACAACAAGAGCAGTCAACAACTCAATGAAGGAGACAAATCCTTCTATTGATCAAATTATAGCATCCATGAATCAAGGCATGGAATACTTGAAGTGGATTGCAAAACAGAATGGCATCAACATTAAGATTCCAGCAACAACAAATTAAGAAATGCATCCAATCATGGTGTTAGGGTTCACGAATCACAAACAACAACATCAAAATTTCAAAAATTGGATCAACAAATCAAGGAATCAATAGTAACATCTGATTCAACTGAGGAAGATTCAGCAACAACGACTCAAAAATTGGGATCTATAGCAACCAGTCAAGAATCACATTTTCCAGATTAAAAAATTCAATATATGTCAACAATGGCCACAAAGCAGTGAATAAATTCTTGTTCTCACACCATTCGACCAAGCTTCCTCAGCAGATTCATTAAATCTGAGCAATGGTGACAGCAATCCGAGAGCTAGTGTCGAGAGTGGTCAAGGCGGATCAACCTCCGGTGGAGATGGCAACACTGGGGAGAAAGAAACTAAAAGCGTGGAGGAGAAAAAAATATGGTCGCAAACGAGATGAAGTTCACAGTGGTAGAGGGCGCAATGCAATGATTGTGATCGCGAACCATGCTATAGCAGAGTGTCCTTTGTCAGAGAGGGGAAGGACGCTTGGAGAAGTTATTTTGCAGTTGGAGGAGGAAGGGTGAAAACCACCATCACGCCGCTAGGAGACGTCAATAGTTGAAATCGTGACGTCGTCCATGCAGTCCACGGTTGCGAGCGAGTGAAGTGCAGCCAGCTTCCTAATTAGGCATCCACTAATCAACCACTCACGACCCTCGGCCGATGGCTATTAGTGCCTTCATAGTGGCGCCGTCACAAGGGAGAGACTGGTAAGCTCTGTAAGTAGGAAAAGGCAATGATGGTAGGTCACTTGTTTATCTTAATGGGCAAGCCCAATTCAGCAAGGAGGAGAGGGGTTCTTTGAATGAAATCATTTTTCTTTGTTTTATGCACCAAGCCCAACTTATGTTGGCAGCTAGAGACAAATGTTCAAGCTACATGCTTTGGGTTTGGAATCCTAGTGAAAATTTAATTGTAGATTCCACCACAAAAAAGAGGATTTGTTACATATACTTGCTAGGAAATTTAGTTGGTGCAAATTGAAATAATTATTTTTTCTTTAGTAACTTTGATGTAGAGGTGTAAGCGGATCAGATTGATCCAATGAACTCAATGATCCAAACCAAACCAATGAAATTGATTCGGATCGGTTCAGGTAATCAGTTTATTTTCAATATAGAACCAAACCCAATCAATTATTATTGGTTTGGTTTTGGATATATAATTTTTTAATCCAATTACCCAAACACTCAGTCCAATCAGCCAATCAATTAAATTTTTTTTAAATTTCTAATATTTTAAAGTTTTACACTTAAATTTTAGTAACATAGTCATTTTTTATTTTTTTGTTAATATTTATTTAAGAAATTTATCTATTTATACCATTATTAAGTATATCATAATCAAACTTTACATTATTGTTATTTGTTATAAAAATAATTTTAAAAAAATGCAATTTTTTTTACTTCAATATGATGACCCGAACCAAACCAATCAGGTCTTAATCGGATTGATTTGGTTCGGACTTGTTGAAAAAAAATTTAAAATCCAAATCAAATCAATTTAATTAAATTTGATTAGTTCAAATTTATTTTCATTCAAATCCGATCCAAATAAACTCGTTTACATCCCTATTTTGATGACGAGATTGGTTTGAAGGGGAAATATTGATGCGATATTAGTTTTTAGTAAAGTGGATATTAGTTGAGTATAAATAAATGAATAATATCATTTATAATTTATAGAAGAATTTGAAAAATAAAATTGTTAGAGTTTTTCCCTCACTCACGTAAGATACAGTTCTATCACTTATTCTTGCATTCTAATGGAGGGACTCATCTCATTTCTTGGAGGTCATGAACGGTGCATTATATAGAAGTTTTATTTTTCAAACTTTATTAATAAAGAATTCGACGTTGACAAGATAGCATATCTCGTGGAATGACAAGCAAAGATATATAGGAGGCATGATTAAGTGGTGGATGAAGCATCGCTATCCAAAGCTCTAAAAGCTTATTAAAAAAAATGAAGACCGAAATTTGACGTTAATGAAATTGGTATTTCTCTAGGACTCATTATAGTAATACTTTTCACAAGCAATTATTATTCAATAACTCAACATATAATGTGAGAAATTATTGCGCTTTTGTGGACCACCAGCATTGCCCACTTTAGGCTCTTTATTGCATGGTTGCGGGGTGAAAAGAACTACACATCAAACCAGTCAGGCAAAGGAACTGTGGTGATTTGAAGTTCATGATGAGTCTAATCAAATTAACTCTGTTTCTTTCCTTTTCCCCTCTGTTTAATTTCATTGTCACGATTTGGTTACTAGGCCATGATTACAGCCGTTTTAAGGATTTAGACGTAATTACTAACTTTATAGCATAAATTGATATCAAGTTATACATTACCTTCCACATTTTTTGCCGCGCAAAAATGTATATTTAGAGTATCAAGATGAAAAAAAACAAAAAAGTACATTTAGCGTAACTAAAAATCCTACAGCCAAATTCTAAATTTAATATATCTACATGCCCAACCTTCAATATGCCACAAGAAAGAGCAAATGGATTCATCATCAATTATTCACCTCGGCTCTTCGGTTTCCTTTTCTCCTTTTTATTTTCTGTAATTGCTTGTCCACTAAAGTGAAGATTTTAATTATTTGATTAGTAAATGTGACCATGAAAAATTTTAGAATAAGACAACATGTGATATTTGTGGGTTTATATATTTATGGAAATCACGGCCTGCACAAAATCTCAATTAAGCTTTACATTTTTTATCACAAAATATTACCATTTGTATGTTTAATTCGGTAGTTTTTTTATTTTTCTCATAAACTATCATTATAAGATTGTAGTCAAAGTAAATTATGACTTCAAACAAACATTTTAGATAACGTTTTATGTAATCGCCACTTGCACCGAAAAAATTATCATTAAATGATATTAAAATTTATTAGTGTATAAATTATAAGTTGTAGGGAATAAATTAATATAATGTATGAATTAAATTAATGTAGTTTTTCTGATTAAAATCTAAATTAATTTGGAATTAATTTCATAATTAAGTTCAAATTTCTTTTTTTTGAGATAAATATCAAATTTACTGTACCAAATTAATATCAAAATTTTTTAAATGAGCAAGGTGATAAAACGTCGAGGAGTAAAATGATCTCGAAATAAATAGAAGAGATATCATTAGTATCGATACGCTCCTTGATGTTGGTCATCCGAAAACTTATTTTATCTTCTTAGAGTAAAGATTTTTCTTCCTCGAAGTAGACCTTTCAACTATCAAAGTAAATACAAAAATTATAAATCTGATCGGGCAAAAATGATGGTGATGATGATACGTAGAGGGAGAAATTTCTTCCTTGTATAGGAGAAAAGCACTTCTCGTGTCATATGCTTATAGTGACATTTGTTGGGCAAGTGAAAAGGAAAGGTTGAAAGTTGAAATCAATGCCTTCGGCTTTTTTCCTTTTTGGGTCAACAATGCCTTCTGCTCTAAAAGGTAAAAATTGACCGGACTTACAGCAAGGGGATCGTAATTTCTTCGAGAGCTGGAATCGGCCAAATGAACTTAATTTGGCATTACGAAGCTTCCTAAACCATTATATTGTGAAAGAATGTTGGTACATTTTGAAGCTTATTTCCATTTTTCTATCAAAATATACAAATCTCGACCTTTAAACTTAGCTGTATACAATATTCTGACCACTCATAATCAATTATCTCTTCACGACCCCAAGAAAACAATGCTTAAGTATCCCTTTGAAACTATTTCTTAAGTTCCCTTTCATTTATATGACACCCATTCCATTGACGGAAAATCTTATCGTAAAAACAATGTTGAAGTGGTAACAGTACGTAGATTTATTTGAGCAGGAAAAAGGTTTAGATAGGGGTTAATATTTATTGCAAAGTTATTGCTTTTTAAAAAGTCTACAATTGCCAAAAGGTTCCAATTGCTACTCTCCTTATTGATCTTATGGTCATGATAATTAAATAACTTAAATTTAGTATCTTCTGTTGAGAATTTAAAGTGTAATATAGTGAGCAAAAAGGTCATTTATTGAATACAAATAGACAAGACCAGGACCATATAAAATAGATGGGGTACTATATAAGACTTTTGAAGTAGTGAGGTAAAAATCAAACACTTTTGCTGCTTTAACAATATATAATTAGATATGTATGTAAAACTCTTTTATGTGAATAGTGTATTGAAATTAAATTATATAAAGCAACCTTTTCATGCACAATATGACAATTGATGTCTAACCGCTTGGTTTGCTCATGGAAGACCAAGTTTGCAGCTTAGAACAAACAATGGACAAGTCATGAAGAAGGAAAGTAAGCCACTGAAGCTCACAGGTAACTGAGGCAAGGGCCCGATACTCAACTTTTGAAGATGATTTGGAAATGGTGTGTAACACCCGAATAGTCCCATACTATGCTTAAGTTATATTATAGAATTACTAATTGTTACTTTTGCTCGCAGAACTAATGTTACTATTTGGAATTACTTTATAATGAAAATCTTTTTTTTTTTTGAACAATAATGAGTAAACTATTTTGAAAACCAAGAGCCATAAGTGCATCGTAAATATATAATACAAACTTCACTAACTCATATATATAGTGCGAATAAAATAAATGGAAGTGATATGAATAACAAATATCTTAGGTAAATATAATATTCATTCCATGTCCATCATAGTTAAGATAATAATAGTAATGCTAAAAGTCACACATAAATATAATGATGGGTCTGATATCTACTGTCGGCCTTATAAAAGAAACCTAACTGAATACATCATAAAGGAAAATACATTAAAAATCTCTCCTACCCAAGCATACCATACAATAAAATGATAACCCCATAACTACAAACAAAAAGGGTTATCTTCGTGCTTGGCTTCGCATGTAATCACCGTATCACTCATCGGGCGGAAGGAAACCATTTCCGAATCCATCGAGAGTAATATTGCCACGTCCTCCTCCCCAAGCATGCCTACGTCCATGAGGCATAACACTAGTATGAATGAACCTGCGACCACGAACCAGGGGTGGTGTGTGTGAGGAGCTGTTGAAGAAGAAGACGAATCAGAATTCAAAAGGATCACTGATATGTAAGAAAGCTCGGAAGGGTCGGACTCCACATGATAGCTCGGGTAGGATGGCTTCGAAGGGTCAGTATCCAGGGAAATCATTGGGGTCAGGCGGGTATTCGAGTTAGACTCTCCATCAGTGGGGTACCTCAATGGCTGAAAGTAAGGGCAGATGTCATCCAAGGTAACCTCACCATACGGCTAGTGTGGATGGAAAAATGGGCTCATAACTGGAACCTAGAACGTACAGTCGTGGAAAATGTAGACCCTCATTGCTGCGCTCGCAAACATCATAGAGGCATTTAGCACCGGGTCAAAGCACCAATGCCAAACTGGGAACTCAATAAAGATCAACACTGTGCCTAATGCCAGTATCCTCTAAAGACAATACAGAAATATAGGAGTGAGTAATATTAGATTGCTCAGTAAGATTGTGACTAGACAAACATTGTGTCATCGTCATTGTCTTAACCACTTCAAATTTTATTATAAAAACAGTAGGCCAATATAAAGTTTAATTTTAATAATTTTGAAAACATAATTCCCGAAGCGGATTGCTTTTAAGTTTATCATCATATCCATAACATCATACATAGGCATACATGCTAACACATGGGATAAACATTCATAATGCGCATGAGAAATATAGATACATGCATGGCTATGCAACTCATTAACTTGACCATGGTTTTACTTTAACTTTACTTTCATTTTTAGCACATACTTAATATTCTTTACTTTTCCTTTGAAATAGACTGCTTTTGGATATGAGCATATTCTTTGACCGTTGTCATACAGTACTAACCAAATCAGACTAAGCTAATAATGGTTACCTCTAAGTTGGAGGGTCCTCCATGTCACCATGCCTCCCCCATAGAGGTTTCTTGAGTTTTTGTGGATAACCGTCTCTCACTTCCCTTATTGAAGTGATTGAAGGGTCATATCCCATTCTTTCTTTTCTTATTATTATACTTTATATGCATAGTACTTCTTGACAAGACAGATGCAATGGTATGACTAAGTTCACAATTTTAACGAAAATCCGATAGCGTGACGGCTAGAGTGAAACTTCCCTAAAATGCCAATCATGAAACTTCAACTAACAATCCATCTCGTATCATACTACCAATAATTCAATCATGAGACAAAGTTGAATCAAACTTGTCATTCATCATGCCCAATGGCATCATGCATTCATACCTTAAAGGGTTCATAGTTATGTTATTCTTTGTGAAAAGTCTTATAAGTCATCATATGATTTTTCATAGTTATCCATGAGAGAATCACACAGTTAAAATAAATGTATATGTAGTCTTTTAGTTACTTAGTCCTTATGTGGAATTACTCTTTACTTATGTACATGTCTTAGGGAGCACTTATTCAAATTAACTAAGTTAGGTAATTATCTTCTTTCTTTGAGATAGCGCACTTAGTGATTCTTAGGTTTATGGTATGCTCAGAGGCTCTAATCATACTTCTATTCCCAAAGATTTTGAGATCCCTCTAGTCCTTGGGTTATGACAATGTATAACCACACTCATGAATCTAACAACACCGTGTTCACTAATCACCAAGGGTGATTTTTAACTTATCCAAGTTGTAAAGTTTCAAGCTTTTATCATTAATATAACAAGATCTTACCTTGAATATTATAAAAGTTATTTATCCAAGTTGCAAAGTTTCAAGCTTTTATCATTAACATAACAAGATCTTACCTTGAATATTATAAAAGTTATCATTCTTCATCAAGTAAATATAAAGTTTCATTTGTTAAAAAAGTATATGTCTCTAAAATTATGCTCTTGCCTTAAAGATTCAATCTATATGAGATAATGATACGAGATACTAGCTTTAAGATTAAAAGTCTTGCTCTTTATAAAAAATTGACACTTTTAATTATTCTAAGACCATCAAGGTCTCAACTTTATGATTTAAAGTTGCCTTAAAGTCTAAAAGATTCCTACTTTATGAAATAATGATACAAGACATTAACTTTAGAATTAGAAAGTCTTGTTCTTTATAAAAGTTAACACTTTTATGACTCAAAAGTGACATTCTTGCTTAAAGCTTGCAACTTTACTCAACATTTTCATCTCAAGGTTGAACCTTTACAAGACTAAAGTGCAAATTTAGAACTTTATGATTTCAAGTTACCTTCTTGATTAAAGTTTAAAACTTTATTAAAGGAATTGTATTCAAGAGTCTATCTTTAAGATATGAAGTGACAAGTTATCATTTTTATAACTTAAAAAGGCTTTATACTCCAAAAAGCTTAGACTTTTACTTATATTCTTGTCTTCAAGACAAAACAAAATAAAGTTTTATGAGAGCACAAAACTTGTGCCACTTTTAAGGTTGCAAGTAACAAACTTTTTGAAATTTCATGTATCAAGAATGTGTTTAGCCTTGTCAAATCAAGAGAAAATGATAAAGATGACAACTTTTCCAATCATAAGTACCATTATAAGAAGATAAACAACTTTTAACCCAAACACCATCAAGAATGTAACGTCCGATTTACGACTTCCGATCCCATCCTATGTTGAAAATTCCGAGTTCCGAGTTTGTCTTATAATTCCGCTTCCGACCTCAGTAGTATCTTCGACTTCCGATTTCGTTCCAAGGCCTACCAGGGATTTATTCTGATTTCCGACCTCATGCATGTAGCTTACGATTTCCGACCTTATGCTCAAATAGGAACGAACGTGATATCCGAGTTCCGATATTAGGTGATTCAAAATAGACACGAAGTGCGACCTCCGAGTTTAACTAAATTGGATTCCGAGTTCATTACCAAGATCTTTTTATCTCGTTCCCGAGTTCCGATATCGAGTTGGAGTACTAGGTTTTATAAATTCCGAGTTCCGGGTACACAGAATTTATGTTTTGAATCCTTATATCCGGTGCTATGCTTAAAAATCGAGTCAAGGATGACCCCGACTTCCGGGTTTGAGTGTTTTGGTTTCACGTTCTGGCCCTGACTTTCGCTTTTAAGGTAGCTGTGCCTTGCGATTTCCGGGTTACAACTTCATGCCCAAATTCTCACTAAATGAGAAGATAATTACGAGTTCCGACTTCATCCGAATAGCTATGCATGAATTCTGACTTTAACAATCACACGAGTTTCGATGTCACATTCCTATGCGCTGGCAGCGAGTCTCACTTCTTAAGCGATGTGGAGAGCATTTTTGTCACACAAGAAGGAGACATGGCTGAATATTACCCACAAGAACTTCACCCAATCAAAGCCACATATCCTAACTACCACTTCAGAGCTTTGTGTATATATATCCTCCTCCTGCCTCTTCAGCCCCACTCTCCCCACGTTGTCTTCTCTTCCTCAATTCAACTCTCTTTTCTCTTCTCCACTCCATCCAACTCTCATTTCAGCTACCAACTCAACAAGCTTAACCTGATCATAGAGGTAGAGGTTTTCTTCTTGCTTGATTTTCTGACTCTTGGATGATTGATGGTGATTTAAATCCTTAATTTTGATATGTTGATTGATTGATTATGATGAATTATAGCTGGTTTATTGGCTGTCTATGAGATTAAAACTGAATTAGACAGAAAGAAGGATGAAGATAAGAAGAGTTGAGAGGCTGGAAGACTCAAAACCCTCGGCCGTCCGTACGGCGGAGTGTACGGCTCCGCCTTCCGCCGTTCAAAATTAATGAAACCATTTTTATGTGAAACTAGACATCTAGGGCTTTCCACACATATATCACATAAGACCATTGGAGTAATATTGAGAGAGATATGAATTTTTGAAGTTCGACCTAGGAATAAGGACATCCACCCGGGCAGTATGGGTTGAGAAGGGTGTAACTCACCCTATACAACTCCAATTCGAGTGAAACCAATTTTGTTAGAAAGTTTACACACAGGGGAACACCCCAATATAAGATTCCGATTTTGTTATCAACTCAGTTGTTCCCAGTGATTCGAAGAAGTTACCCTATGTCCAAACCGGGCCAACACAGGGCAGTTTAGGAAGGCTAAGTTTCGGGGCTTGTAACTCGAGCCCTACTAAGGCAAATGAAATGGAACTTTTTGTATCTGAAAAGTTGTCCTGTTAGCTTTAATATGAGGCCAATTTCATATGATTTGAGCCAGCTTTCGATTTTTACTAGATTTTTACTTCTAAGTGTGCAATTCTGGCCACCCACAGGGCAGGCCGGGATAAAACCCAGATATCTTGAGTTATGGTTATCCAAATCAGATGGGACCAAAGAGGTTAGAAAATAGACACATAATACTTCAACATATCCAAAATTTAGGTCCAAACGACCTAAATAGAAATTATGGCATAATTTATAAGAACCGGGTTGAATACAAGCAGTGAGGCAGTAAGCATATTCTCAAGTGTAATACTTATATCTTGAATTGAGGATTGAAGCATGAATGAAATATGTTGATTTATGTACGAAATGAAGTGTTTCTCTTGACAAATTGATATGCTAAATAATGGCACTATTCATAGGGAAGCGGACACGTTCCGTTATGCCGCCAAAATTGCGGTAAAGCTTATGCATGAATTATGAGATACATGTAGAGGCATGTGCATTTCCAAGAAAGCTATGAAAGCTATGTTATGATGAACTCAAAGAACATATTATGATGAGATTTCCATGCTACTTGGGCCAGCCCCGGATAAAAAGTTAAGGGGAATAGATCGGTGGGAAGGTCGGGGAAAGTAAACCCGGCATTCCTGTATAGGAGCGAGCTCGATCCTGATAAGCAGACTATTACCCAGGAGTCTAAAATGGCCAAGAACTCCCAGGGGACCAAGTGATGGAAAATGATGAAAAGTAAGAAGAAAAGTTATGAAGAATGAGATTTGCATAATTACATCAAGTGCATGGCTGCATTTAACATATCATTGCATACTGTTTGCAGTTTGTCCGTTGTGTTTACTTGTGGTTGTATATACACTATCTTGCCCCTTTGTCCTATGTATTAGTGTGGATGGGTTTATTTTGTTTCTTATGTTATTTGAGTAAAACTGAACCTTGCCTCGGACTAGACATTTTTCTCAACCTTACTAAGTATATGTAGTTAAGTTTAATCTCATGTTTTAAGAAAATTTCATAAAACCCGAGGCAACTGAGAATGAACGCGAGGTCAGTATACACTATATGCAAACCCTACTGAGAATTTCTCCAAGTTCTCACCTCGCTTCGCGTTTCCGCCTCATTCTCAGACGTGGACGATGGACACGACAGCTACCCTTTTCGTTGAGATTCCAGACTTGCAGCTCCACCATGATCCGGCAGTAGGCTCATTGTATATAGCCGGCTCTTGCCAGTTTCGCCTGTATCTATTTAGTGATAGGGATTTCACTGTCCCCTTACATCATCCTGCTTTTGATCCTACCGCCCCATACTTTGAGGTCCCGTTGTATGCGGCACATCCTCCACCAGCGCCCCCTGCACCTGCAGCACCTGTAGCCCCTGTTGACCCTGCACCGGAGTCACCTCCGCAGGTAGTACCAGACATCCCGCTCAGCTCCGAGAGCGACCCCTCGGAGGCCACCGGCACATCTTCCTCCTCCTCCGGATCAGTTCCTGACTACTCACCAGCCGGGCCCGGTGTGGCCAACGGCTACCTGACTGAGTAGGCCAGCCACAGTCGTATTATGCAAAGATGACCCTGTTTTGGTAGTATGCGGCTTTGGGTCATACAGGCAGTGATATATTTGAAACGTCCACTGAGGACCACGTAGGATCGGATCGACTGACATGGGTCTTATGTTTCTTTTTGGTACCCGACCCCACTTATGTATCCTATTTTGAAACTTGTCTGTAAATCAAAACAGTGGTTCCCGTCTATATATACATACCTATATACAGTTGATCGTATGTGTGTTACTTATGCTTACTGTGTGGTTATAACGAGATAAACTCTATCACGTTCATTATATGGCATCCCATTTCCCCCAAATGATTCGGATAAATGAAACGTAAATAGAATATTAACCCAGTAACACAAACTACTTAATTTCTTGCTATGACTTAAGCATAACATTAAATAAGTAGGGTGTCACAAAGAACATCAAGATCTCATGCATCAAGAAAGAAAAATAGAAACTTTGAAGCACTTAAAGAGAGGAACTTTTTAAAAAATTAAGAACAACTCATGAACAAGAACATGAATATATTATACCAAAAATAAAAACTTTTGCTCATGAAGAGTATGAAAGATTTTCTTAAGCTTACACTTGAAGATCTTGGTCATGAGAAGAACCAAGCTTCAAGCTTTCTTAAGTAAACAAAAGAGAAGAGTACAGATCACTACCTAGCGGTAAAAGTGTTGTCCTTGAGGAAGGAGAAGAAGACGAAGAAGACTCCTCCTTAGTGGATGATGGTGGCAATTTTGGATGAGGGAGGAGAAAACTCTTGAGTTCTCTTGAAAATGAGGTTGGTAGTATTTAGACTTGTCTCCAAAGACCAAAAGATGTGGTCTTTAAAAGGCTAAGTGAGAGTTTTGGTTATGGTGGTGGTGGAGAAAGGAAGAAGAAGAAGAAGAAAAAGAAGAAGAATGACGAGAGAAGTGAGAGGATGAGAGCCTTAGAGAGAGAATGAGAAATGTGAAAATGAAAATGGATATGTGTATGTGTGTGTGTGTGTGCGTGCGCATTGGTCGTAACTTTTAATAGGTGGGGGGAGAAGATATTTTCTTAATTTTGAGCTAATTAAGGTAGGGAGACAGATTGGATGATGGGAGAATAAAACATGTACAATCTCTTACAAAAAGCAAATGTATCTTATGTTTTTGTGCTTTTATGACATCATCTTTGTTTTATTGTCTAGTTGACTAAATTTGAATTTAATCATGTGATTAAGTGCTCTTGTAACTTAATTAACATATTAAGCAAGCAGTAGTGATTAACACACAAGAACATGATTAAGAAAATTAAACTTGTAATTAAACTTAATTATCTTTAATTAAACTTGATTAAGCTAAGTAAGAGTGATTAATATTTAATTAAACTATTGAGAGTTTGACTTGCTGAATTAGAGATTATCTAATCTCAGTTAAGCATTCTCTTGATTTTTCTCATTAGAGTTAACTCATAAACACTTTGTTAGTCCCTTAATTAAGCGTTAATCTCATAATTTCTCATTAAGTGTCTAATTACTCAGGGTTACTGAGGTAATTTAGCACGACAGAAAATTCAGGTTGTTTCACGGTGATTTGTTTCTTGGCCTTCCAAGACACCAAGGATGAAACTAAAGAAAAAAAAAAGCCAGAAATGGAACGCCTTATATCAATGCAATCACCCTAATCTACATCACTAAAGCCAAGCAACTACAATGAAGAGGAGCGTGACCACGCCCAAGGCTGCCCTTTAGATACCTCAACACCCTCATTGCAGCTTTGAAATTCATGGTTGTAGGTTGAGCTAGAAAATCGTTCAATTTTTGGTCCACAAATGCAATATTAGGTCAAGTGGTGGTTAAGTAGAGCAACCCACCAACTAGATGCCTGTAAGCCACAATGTTAGAAAATGGTGTGCTATTATCCTAATGCAAATAAGTTGCACAATCAATAGGTATGGAGACTAGATTAGACTTGGTAAGACCAAAATCATTGAGCAACTCTAAACAATACTTCACTTGGTAAATGGAAATTCCCCTTTTGGAGTGAGCAATTTCCAAATCAAGAAGGTATTTAGGTTGTCCAAAGTCTTTAATTTTGAATTTGGAATCAAGGATGGCCTTGATGGAGTGAAACTCAAAAAGACAAGTCCTAACCAATATAATGTCATCCACATAAGCTAGCAAAGTTGTGAATAAAGAAGCAATGGCTTTGGTAAATAGTGAATGATCAAAATCAGCTTGCTTGTAATCATAAGAGATAAGAACTCATGACAATTTCTCAAACCATTGGTGGCTCACTTGCTTCAAGTCATTGAATGATTTGAGTAGTTTGCACACCTTGTCGGGCTTGGTAAAGGAAAGCCAAATGGTAGAGACATGTATACATCCTCATGTAAGTCTCCATGAAGAAATGCACTCACATCCATTTGATGGAGATGATAATTTTTTGTTGAAGCAATGGCTAAGAGAAGCCGAATGGTAGTCACCTTAGCCATGGGTTAAAATGTATCAAGGTGATCGAGACCCTCAACTTGGTTGTGACTTTTGGCCACAAGACGAGCCTTGTAACATTCTATGCTCCCAATAGCGTTTCTTTTTTATTCTATATACCAACTTATTCCCTATTGATGTCACACCAAAACAGAGATCACCAATGGTCCAAGTCCTAGTTTGCTCAAAAGCAAATATTTTAGCTTGCATGGCTTGTCTCCAACACTAAAATTTACGAGCCTCAGCACATGTAGTTGGTTTAGTATCAAAGGTAAGGGACAAAGAGAAGTGATTATGGGATGGAGATAAATTGGTGTAGGAAAGGTACTATGATAGTGGATATAAAGTATGTGAGGAACTTAGCACAGTACCTACTGGAGTGGCCATATTATTATAGCGATAGTCAGGTAAGTTACTAGGTTGCTTCTCACTCTTGTGAACACTAGTGCCAACATAAGTAGCATGGTTTGGTAGGTTAAGGTTAGAAACAAGGGGCTATAGGTGATGATTCTATTGTTCTGATGTTTGTAGCTGGATAGTTGATGTAGAAATACCATCAGGTTCAGAAAAGTTTAGTGAAGGAAAGGGGTCTAGGGTGGAAAAATTGGGAGATAAGGTGTGAGGAAGTATGATATTGCCATATGTTGCAGAAGAAATTTTGAGGTAGAATATAAACAAAGAAAGTAATATTTCTAAACACATAAATCTGTTTTGACTCTAAATGTATTACCACATACCCTTTGACACCAAATTTGAATCCTTGGAAAAGACATTTTTTAGCTCTTGAGTCAAATTTTCCTCTATTTGAAATTAAAGTGGAAAAATAACAAAGACTACTAAAGGTTTTCAAATCTTGTAAACTTGGTCTAGAATCATATAGTAAAGTGTAAGGAGAGCAATTTTACAATAGAGGAACAACAGCTTGAACAATTGAGTAAGACTGAAACATCTTTGGTAAGTTAGCTTGAAACAAAAAAGCTCAAGCAACATTTAAAATATTTTGATGCTTCCTTTCAACTCTCTCATTTAAAATATGTTTGATGGATTAAAAAGTAGGCACAAGAAATTCAAGACCATTATCACTTTAAATGACCTTTACTTTAGCATTCAATTAAGTGTTTGCAAATTTTACAAAGTTTTGAATACTGGTCTACACTTCAAATTTGTGCTTAAATAAAATGAGCCAAGTAAACCTAGTGAAATCATCAACCACAATTAAAAAGTACCTATTTCCATGCACACAAGGAGTAGTAAACGGCCCCCAAATGTCAAAATGAAGTAATTAAATTTGATTAGATGGCCTATTATTGCCCACAGAATATTTCAACTTCTTTTGCATTGCATAATGGCAAATATCACATGGTCCAAGATGAAATTTGACATAAGGATATTGTTGAATAAGAAGCTACAAACTTATTTGAAGAGGGATGTCCTAACCTACAGTGCAATATCTCATGTTGTGGAATACTACTAATGTGGTTAACCTGAGTGTGTGCAAATGAGCGAATGCATCCTTGCTCTTGACTAAGCATCAAGTAATAAAATCTACCCAAACCAATCATCCTCATGGACCTCATATCTTGAATTGTGCAGTGATGAAAGTAAAAGTTTAGCGAACAAGGTTGTGACAAGTGTAAACTAAAAGATAGAAGTTAGGTTGAAGTTAGATTCTGGAACATATAAAACATTGGTCGAAGTTAGAGACTTTGAGAAAGAAACTATTTGTGCAGTGATAGATAAGACTATACAGTCATTAGGGAGTCTACCTTGTACTGGTTTAATGTGGCAATGTTTACTGAACCAAGTCAAAGAAGTGCATATGTGGTTTATAGCTTTGGAATTAAAAATCCATGAGCCAATAGGAAAGGTTGATGAACAAGAAAGGACATAATGAGTACCTGAGGTATTGATTTGTTATTTTTTGGATGGTGTGATGCTCACTTGTAAAACATTCACAAAAGAACATTGAGAGGATTATGTTGAGTCTAGTGAGTTCTTATGTTGAATCAAAGCCCAGGAGCTTTAGTACTGCTCAGGAGTGAAAACCTGACCTATTCTAATTGTCGAATCTACCTTTGGTGGAGGAACTAATTATCACCCCTGATATGACATTATGTTTTGCACCTTGATCTTTGAATCTGAAATTGGGAGGGAAAGCATGTTTACTATTACATACATCAACTATATGTCTACTCCTGCCATAATGAGTACAAATTTTTCTAGAATTTGATCCTCTACCTCTGCCTTAAGGCTTGTTTCCATTACTAATTTCTACTACATAGATCACCACTTTTGAATCATCTTGAAATTCCTTAGAATTATTGTTTGCTTCTTATTGTTAAACAAGTGTGAAGATACATCTAAGATGCAGAAGTGTCTTTTTCTTGAGGATCTGTATTCTGACTTGTGAATACTTATCATCTAAACCACCTAGAAATCTTGGAGCATAATCTTGTTCTCTAAAGATTTTCGTGTTTCTAGTTGCTATACAAGTAAATTGAATTGGACAGATGCATTTTGAATAAGGTCAAAAGTTCTCTAATTCTTCCCCAAGTGACTTCAATTATGTAAAATATTTTGTGACCAAAAGGTCGCCTTACTTGAATGCATACAATTCCTATTGCAACTTCACTAGTCTAAGAAAATCTCCTTGAGAAAACCTTCTTTTTTAGATCTTTTTGTACCATTTTAGCATCTTCGACCAAATCAACACTTCTCGCAATTGTTAGAGAAATTGAGTGCATTAGCCAAGAATGTATCGTAGTGTTGCACTTTTGCTAAGTTAAATACAGTGGATTAAAGATGAAACTCATTAGGTTTAGGGATTATACCATACAGGAACTTGAATTTGTTCTTGGATGTCAAAGCTTACCTGATTAATCCGCCCGAATTTGGTAGTTTGATCTTGTAAGAACCTTGGAAACATAAACTAGAGAAAGAGTATCATTCGCATGCAAATAGTAGGGACTTGAAGGATTCTACGCTGGATCTCCATGAACATTTGCATTTGAAGATTTTGGTGCAGCATTTGTCACAAGTATTTCAATTGTTGCTTGAGTTTCTAGCCATGATAGCAAGATGCATAGCAAAACCCCAAAGTTAAAGGTTAAGATACCATCAGAGAAGAAAGCATTTGAGAGAAAATGGAAAAACTAAATTTTCAGTTAATCCCAATGCATGAATACAACACATAGATGAAGTCTTATATACAAGAATTATAAGAGCACATGGAGCTCTATAGACCTCTCCATATGATAACGAAACTAAGTAGGTAGTTATTACTATAACTAACTAAGGAAGCAAAGGTAGAAAGCTAACTTTGCAAGTCATCTTCAATCGTGCTGTGGCCCCAACTCAATGATGGAAGTTCCTTGTCTCTCTCTCTCTCTCTCTCTCTCTCTCTCTCTCTCTCTCTCTCTCTCTCTCTCTCTCTCTATATATATATATATATATATATATATATATATATATATATATATATATATAGGAGATTTCTCCAGTACCCTTATAAAATTTAAGGGCATCGGTATTCTTTAGTTACGTGTGTCTAAGAATTTGCTACATATCTCACTAACTCAAATTATTCTATTTATAAAATTATTTTTAATTTATGATTAAATCACAGCCGTTAAATACAAAAGGATACCGATACCCTTATAAAAACAAGAGTATTGATGGAAATCCCATATATATATAATTGCAGTCTTTAAAATAAGTTTCGAAGAATTTATGTTGGATTAAGCTGACCTACAGTGAGGCTTTCAAAAGCAATTGTGTTCATTGATTGACACTTATAGGTAACAAAGAGTTAATAATGCTTGGTATGGGTCTTGTCTCCTATCATTTGCCTCTAGTTCAACTTGTGTATGTCTGATGCTAACAAGTAATACGTGTTGTTGAGAAAATTTTTCAGAAGGTTAAAGGACAATTGTCAAAATATCAAAAAACTAGCAAGTTAACCTTGTCACACTATCTTTTCAATAAATTCATCAAATGTGAATGCAAGGATATGGGGGTTATATTGATAAAGATTCATAACAACTAAATCCTTTCCCATTAGATGGAGCCGATTATATTGACCAAATGATATCATTGCATATTATTATAAATAATGTCTATTGACAAACTATTAAAAATTAAGTCCTTTTAATTGTGGACGATCTATGATTAAACTAAACTATATGTTGGGGAAGAAGATAGTTAGCAGAAAAAACCTAAACGTTCTTTTTATGTCCCTCATGAAAGAAAACTCTAATGTTCTATTTATGTCTCTAATGTTTCACAAACCTTCCACTGTTGCCATTCTCATAGACACGTCATCATTTTCCATCAGCAATTTAGATGATGTCTATGAGCATGGCAACATTGTATATTTGTGAAACGTTAAGGACATAAATAGAACAAAAAAAACTTTAGGGACAAAATTGAAATCTTCGCTAAATATAAGGATGTAAATGAGGCTTTACCCTAACATTTATGCCCCATAAAGCAATTCTTTCAAACAAAACTACTTGGAAAATTCCCTTCCAACAAAAAAGGGGACATTATATTTTCTAACCAGTAATTAAAGGGGCAAAAAAATGAAGAATTAAAAAGAAGTATCAAATTGACAGGTGACAAAATGTGAAATCCATGACATACTTTAGTCAGAAAGGAAATCAATGCATATATACCATATTCTTTACCTCTCCATGAGATTTACTAGATCACATCCATATATGAAAATATTCCCTTTGGCCATTCCTCCTTTTTTTCGTCAAATGATATTCATTGATTAATAATAGAAGGCAATAGTCTGTGTATAATAGATAGACTTGTACTATATAAACTAGCTATAATAAGCTAATCCTACAATTACAATCAATAAAACTATACAGCTTTAAATAAAGCATTAGAAACTTAGACAATTTTGCATCACACTTAAGATAAACATAAATCCCTAGTAAGCTCGCCAAATCTCTAATATGATTCTAATGCCACCTCTGAACACAAGCTGTATAGAAAAGGAGGAAGTTGCTTGGTATTGAGCTAGAGACATAAAAATGTTGTTAATTATATTCTTAGCCCCTTGTTATGGACTCAAGTGTAGGGGAAAGTCCAAACTAAACGACTAGCCTATTGGGTAGGAGTAGGGGTGTTCATGGGTCACACTGGGTGAGGTTGGGTTGATTTTTTGAAATTTAAACATTCAACCTAAACCAACCCAATCTAATCTAAATCGGGTTAAATTGGATTGGGTAATCGGTTAAAAAAAAAGGAACAAAAGAGGGCAACTTTCATCCAAAAAAAAAAAACCCAGTAAGAAAGAACAAGAGAATGTCTTCAAATCCACCAACAAATGTTGCCAAATGCCAATCTTACATAGAACACAAACAAATCCATACAAAGGACGCTATAGTAAAACAAACGAGAAGCAATCTTACATAAAACAGATCCACACAAAGGAAGATAGAGCAGAAAAGATCCATACATAAATCTGATATATAAACCCCAAAAAAGCTATAGCAGAACAAGGGAAGCCAACTGCGTGTGACATCGATACCAAACAAGGCCTTCTCCCACATCTATGCCTGCTTTCACAATGATGGTTATCTTTCACAGTTATGCATGTTTTGGTGGCTACGGCTTTTCGTGACCATGGCCATCTCTCACAGTGGTGGCCGGAGACAAAACGAGGGAGGAACAAGGAAAATGGATGAGGCATCAATAAGAAAAAGAAGAAAAAGGAGAAGGAAGGAGGATAGGGTTAGTGACGGTGGCTAGTCGACTGCCGGTGCGCCGCTAAATGGAAGGTCTAAGGATGGTGGGGGTACAACAACTTAGGAAAATAGGGATGAAATGAGGGATTGTAGGAGTTTTAGGGTTTTCAATTTAATTTGAAAAAAAATTATATGATTTTCGGGTATATTAGTTGGGTAATGGTTATTATTTTCATACTCGATACCTGACCTAATAGGTAGACAGGTCATTGAATTTTGCCGAAACTAACTCGATTACTCGACCAAACCTGGAATTTTGTGGTTAGGCTAGGTCGGGTTGGTTGGGTAGACAGGTATACCCTTGAACACCCCTAGGTGGGAGAGCCCCTAGACATAAGTACTACACTTAGATGACATGGCTCTCCGATATGAGGCTTGTAGTATATTGCCACTCCCATTTAAAGGCTGACAACCTTGGCGAGCCATTCTAGATTGCCCGCTCTAAGTGGGTTCACTCTAACCATTTAGTTAGCTCTTTCCCAACTGCTCCTTTCCTAGGTTTCTCTTTCCATGTGTTAGCCTCTTAATAAAAAAATACCAATTTTATGAACTCAAGTCAAAGATAAAGACAACCTAAATTAAAGACCAGCTACTAGGCAGGAGAACCCCTTAGACTCTCTCTATAATGTAAATTCCTTTCTCGAGATCCGTGATATGATACCTTGCATGATATCAAAGCTCAAAATATTTGCAGAGGCCTTTGAGCTCTTAACACCTTTCATGGCCTTTATTTTTTCTTCTTTTTCAAGGTTCACACCAAAAATGTTTTCTAATTTAGTCTTGTTTATGCTTGACAAGGAGAAATTCCTTCCATGAAAGCAACAAACTTTGGCCACCATTAAAGGTCATAAGCTGCAAAAATACCTCAACTAAGACAAGACACCAAAGATGTATACATAATTTAAATCAAGATCGAGATTCAGGTCTAGACTCACTAGAATACTTGGACTGTGAGCAACATAATCAAATTTTAATCTCTTAATTCCTAGTTTCAATGGATGTGACATTCATAAATCATAATGTTGGATAAGACTTTGCTCATTAGATTTGGAATAGAATTGAGTATTTTGCCTTACAAACAAGGGCAAAAGTTAGGCAAATTAGGACTCGACTTCGATCAATCAGAAGGTAAAGCCATGTGTCAGAATATTTATTGCAAATCAAGGAGGTAGTTGATTCACTTGTAGTAGTGGAACACCAGTGGCCATTAAGGATCATATAAAAGGTAATCTTGGATGGTTTGAATAAAGATTATAGTGCTTTTGTTACTTTAGTGGTGTCAAGATCTCAACCATACTCTATTATTGAGATTAATCACATTTCGTGGCTTAAGAAGAAAGAATTGAAAGGTTTAGGAAATCAAAACTTTGTTTGGTTTAAGCTAATGTAAGTCCAGCTTCATTGCAAGATCCAAAATGATGGAAATCATCCACGTAGCTATAGTAGAGGTAATGGTGGTTGTAGGGATAGAGATCATTTATTTAGAGAAGGAAGAACAAATTGGAACAATAACATTAGAACACAGTGTCAGCTGTGTAGGAAAGTTGGTCATACAATGTGGTAATGTTATCGTAGATTTGATTGGACATTTTAGAATCGAAATCTCATAATATCCAATCTACCTCCACCTCTTTCAATCTCTTTTCACAATCTAAGAGCCTATTTGGTAACTCCTACAACACTTATTGATTTTGCTTGGTATCCTGATTCAAGTGCATTTGATCGCTTAACATTTGATCAAAGAAACTTGCTCACTAGCTTAGAATTCAATAAATACGTAATATAGTCCTCCTTCTGGGTTTGACCCAACGATCCTAAATGAAGATGCACGTGTCCAAATGAAATAAAGTTGTTAATTACCTGTAAGGTAGTTCTCCAAAGGTTTTAATCATCATGCCCCACAACTAAGGTAGAAAGCTATAACAAATCTGGAAATGATGAAGACGTACTAGATGATTTAAGTGAAGCAAAAAAGGCATGGGAGCTAGGGAAACAAATCGGACTCATCTCTTTAAATGAATATGGAGCAATGTGAGCCCTAAAGAATTTGAAGTAATGATGAAGGAAGGGATCCAAGAAGAGATCCATGAAATTCAGTAGAAAAAGGACTCGAAATGAAGACTTTTACTAGAAGATTAAGGTAAAGTCGAATGGGGTATGAAAGTTGGACTATAGGTGATGGAGCATGAGCAGGTCCCAAAAGCTCTATCATAGCAAAAGTTGAATGATAGAAAGATAGGTGAGGTTGAAGGAATAAGGAAGAGAGGAAAATCATTACATAGAAATGCTAAAGCCCGGGTGAGGTGTGTGGTATTTATGTGTTTGCTATGAAATTAAAGATAGTGGTATGGAATATTAGAGGACTAGGATGAAGAGAATATTAGTTGTAGTTAGAATGATAGTAAAGGTGATATAAGGCATTTTTTATATTTGTAGAAATCAAACTAGCTTCTATCAATGATCATTAAATTAGAAGGTTGTTGGGGTGTATGGAATGTAATTGGGGTCAACTTATGGTAGAGGGAAGGGAAGGAAAGGAGGAATAATCTATGTGTGTGATAGGGAGCTTTAAGGTGAAGAAGAAAATACATTGTGTAAGGAGCTAGCCAAATGTATATGAAAAGGAGAGTAAAATTAAATGCCTTTCTTTGTGCAATCTCGATAGTATATGCAGATAAAGAAAAATTGTGCGGTTGGAACTAGTAAATATCAAGGAGAGAATTATAGAACCACCAGTTGTTATGGGGGATTTCAATGAGATGCAAGGATCAAAAAAGATATAAAGGGTTAAAACAATAATGATGGGTAAGAATGATTTTGTAGAGGATTTGTTGGCTTTGATGATGTGAAATGAGTTAAATACAAGATATGTATGACTTTTCCTATTGATATGTGTTGTTGATTGACTATTCTAGTGTAGATTCTAATTTTAATGTGAATAATGATATCCAATATAAGGTAATGAGATACAAAACTAGCTAGTTCACATATAGGTGTTCCTTTCTTGAGTTCTCTGGTCTAATAACTTACACTTTCTCTCTCCCTCCCTCTTGCCTCCTCTCTCTTTTTTGTCTCTTAACATTTGTCTATGTATGTTTAATACTTTTTGAATTTAATATTGATGCATCCTCAGTATAAAAAGTACATTATACAGACATCCAATATCAGCAAAATTGGTTGACTTTTACACCCACTAACTCAAAAGTCTCATATATAATAGTATGTGATTGGATGATAGTGTAAAATTCTTTTACACTGATAGTGTAAAATTCTTTTACACTGATAGTGTATCAAAATTAATCTAATATTTTTTCTAATGCTTATAAAAACACATTGCCAAAGAGTTTAGTGTGGCATTCCAACTTTACACATAAAACAACAATCTTTGTAGAGATAAATAAATACTTTTTCTTATTCTAAACTAAAAGATTGGATTGTTCTGTGGTACACTACATTAAATATGGTGCACTACACACTGTTTAAAATTTGACTAGGGAGTAGAGGAGAAATTCATATGTAAGTCATTTACCCACATTTAGAAAATTCAGTTAAACACATTTTAAAAATGTGGTTAAATGTTGCTCCAATGATTTGGAATATTTGGTAATATACTCTGCTATCAAAGAACCACCACGAACCACCGTCAAGGACCAAAATGAAATGAAAATTCCTGCTTTTTCAAGCAGATCCTTTAAAAACTGTTGTGCCTCACGCATCTCATCATTGGCAGGTTGTTCCTCCCCACCGTTTGAGGTACCTAATGTACAGAACAGGTACAATGGTCGTGGGAGTGTTATTCCTCCTCACTTTAATCGAATTCTTTCTTCAATGAATAAACTCTTCCAACACTGGCTGAGATTTATGAGCCCCACATTTCTCCGGTTCCTCCTTCATGGCTAAAACTGTTGCCCACAAAAAAAGGAAAAATAAAATGACAAACCCCAAAGGAGAAAAATAGAATTGATGTAACAAAATTATGCAAAAACATGAGATTAGAAAAACGTACCATTGTTCAAGAAGAGCACGGAGAAAAGGAGCTTGTTGGGGGTACATGGTAGGGTAGAGAGCTTGCACAGGAAATCAATGGTGGTCTTATGTCTGGACGAGATGAACATAGGAGACGATGTCAGGGGAGGGGGTGTTGTGGTGGATTTGGTGGTGGTGACAGTGAGAGGTGGAACATGGTGCACTAGTTTAATCCACACCGTCCAATATTCCTAAGCCCCAACAAATGGTTTATATTAAAATGTAGAATACGGTGCACCCTTATTTGTCTAAATGATACAGCATACACCATATTTAATATGATGCATAGTAGAATGCACCTAAAAGATTGCGTTCTCTAAATTTCTTTCACAGTTTTTATCAATAAAGAATTAAACCATTTGAGTGTAAACTCTTAAGAGTTTGATTTTACTGAAATTAAATCAGTTTCTTCCTTTTTTTAAATGAAAAGTTCATAATATATTGTGCGTGATAATGTAAAGTTGGGACAAAGTAATTTGGGTAAAATTTGACTTCAACGTTGCACAACTTCCAAAAATAAACTTGGAACGCTGCGCTACGGCCATTGGCAAAAACAATTTCTTTTCTTTCTTTTTTTAACAATATTGAACGTACAGTAGCGTAAAAATTTCAACGTCAATGTCGATTTTTTTTTTTTTTTCAAATATCGGTGGTGTTGAAATTTGAAACTATAATTCCATGCAAATTATTCAATTTCTGTAGCACTAGCCAACTTCTAGTGACTTCAACATGGAATCTAAATAAATGGATTTTTCTTTAATGTGGGGATATTCAAATATTGAACTGGTGACAATTAGGTTAAATCATTTTAATTAGTCGATTCATTGTTAACAAGTCTAAATTTAATTGAAAACTATTACCGGTGTAAGTCAGAGGATAAATCATTTCTTTTTATGAACATCAGAAGATAAATCATTTCGCTGCATTTGTTCCCCTTCTTCATAATTTTTGCATTGGATGCCAAAATGTAATTAGACAACGCAAATGATTAATAAGAGTATCTGTCTAAGTGCTGTAGGTATTAGCTCGCACATACTCTGGGGTCAGCAAATCAAGACACTTGGTTCAATTTCTTAGATTTATTTGCTGTCAATTTTCAGACGTCGTTGAAAATTGAACTCCATAGCCTCCATTATATATATTCATCTTCTTCACGAAACATGCCAAACAAATTTTTCGAAAACCTAACCCAAAAGTTTGCTGATAAGTAAGATGAATGCTTAGCCTGTTGACTTCTGGGATCAGAAATATTATACATATATATAATTCATTGAGTTCATATTGATTCGGTGCTTGTTTGGATATACTTCGTCAAATTTACATTTGATTCATCCTACTGCTAAAGCAAACGAGTCCTTGTTCTTTGTATAAAATATTTAATGTTCATTATAAAAAGTTTGTTTTTTTGCTATACAATTTTGAATTTTTTATTATTTAACACTTTATCATTAGATGATTATTAAAGAAATAGCAAAAAGAAAAAATTGAGAGATAAAAATATATTTGTGAGTTTTATTTTGAAAGATACAGAAGAAAAGAAATTTTTTTTAAAAATAATTATAAATTTATTTTACATTTTAAATCTCTTTTTTTTCTCTTTACAATCAAAATCAAAACTTAGGAATTCACTTTAATTTATATTGTGGGTGATGCTGCCGCGCCATCCAAGAGGGATAGGCAATAATCGACTAATATAAAGTCATTTGATGTCCGCTATACTCCATTGACTTTAGACAGTACCGATTGTCATGGTAGCTTGGACAAACGAACACGTGGCTCTCGCAGTTCTCGCGAAGCAGAAAACAAACGGCCTGAGGAAGTGCTTTGATTTAAGACGATGCTTTATACCGAGAGGATGTGTTTTGCATTGATTATATATATAATCATTTTAGTCCCATAAATAAATCACTTGAAGTTACGTGAATCATGTTAGGTGATATAATAACATTTTATGTGACCTCTAAGACAGCATGAATAAATAACAAGTTTAAATTAATTCTTTAAATTTATGAAAATATATAAAAAAAATCACATAAATCAAGTAAGATAATAATAAAAATATTATTTTAATGGATTAATTTAAATTTATTTTTTATTGATGCCATTTTAGAGACTATATGAAGTGTTATTATATCACTTAATATTACACATTATTGAAAAAGCGACAATAGAGGAACGATAATGGAGCCAGGCGACTACCATCGTTTACATTTACAACTTTAGCAGCCAAAAAACTAAAAGTGTTGCTAAATAGTACGAGAAGATTTCACACCAATCCAGTACGAATTGAAATAATTGGTTGAAAGGATGAGAAAGTGTTGGAAATCATCTGGGTTTGGTGTAGATCATACAATGATACAGTTATATATAAGTGGCACATTATTCGTGCAGTGCTGTACGAAAATAATTTCGTACCAATAATCAATTCTCAAAAAATAATTTTTAAATTTTAGGAATTAAAGTGACTTATATATGCAATTTTAAGGATTAAAATAAGTTTTTTTATTTTTAAAAAAATTATTTGTACTATTTTCTAGAATATTTAAAAAAAAAAACCTTAAGATATTTCTTTAAACATTGGTTTAGAGTACATTCTAATCTTCTTTTTTAACCAATATTTGAGAGACACTTAAATGTGCCACTGTAAAGATATCCCAAAAAGTGATATAAAATAAAATTACTCTTGATTTAATTAGTTTCAAACACACCATAATATGTTTGTTTCCTAGTAGGTTTGTTGTTGGATCAGGACCCCGGCTAGATGCCAAGTCCAAATTCTCCATCACCCGCACAGGTCTTAACGTGCAATATGCCTCAAAACTATCGCTTTAAGTGATTTACATATGTCACTGACTTACAGATGTTTAATGACAAAGTATTCATTTCTCTAGTAAGCATATTATATATACGCCAATCTTTCTGTCAAAAGAGTAGAATACTAGAATGCGTGATATGAGTTATCCTAGTATTGCTGAATTTTTTTACTTTTTAAATTTATCCGTGTGAATCACATATATGAGAAATAAAGTGACAAAACTTTTCAGAGTTCCATGATACTTTCTATATAATTACGGATTTATTTGAAAAAAAAAAAAGATTTTATCTTCCAGTAAATTGTTTGCTCTTCTTAATTTTTTATTTTCCATTGAAGTGATTGATGCTATGAGCAATAAAAATTTCCATAAAAAAGTAATCAAGATATCATATCTATTATGTGCACCAAACACACGGCTGGTGCTTGACTTTGCATTGAAATAAAGATAATTACGTAACCTTTTTTCGTAAAAGCCAAAGTACATAGCACTACTAGTGCCATGATTATTATTTATTATTTAGTTTGACGTATGCATGATGCTGCAAATAATAATTTTCCTTATCGGAACTTGTTAGGGCCACAAAGATGTGGTCTTATGCATTCACTTACAAATATCAGATTTATATCTAAATTATAATAAAATAATTATTGTAATTGATAGAAAAATTTATAAATTAAACTATTAAAGTAAAATAAGCTGTATACATTTTTAATATTCATTTTTGCGATATCAGTTCCTGTTAAGGAGATTGTATGAATCATCTATTGCGCACAAAGAAAAGGGGGAAAATGGATAAATACTACTATATCTAGGAGGTTAATATATCAGAAGAATCTGCTGGCAAATGGTGCCCCATCAATGCTTTTTGAAAGGATGCTCTATTAGTTGTTCGAAGAAAAATGCTTTTTTTTTTTTATATGTAAAAAGAGGACATCAAATTAAATACTTAGAGAAAATTAAGGGTTATTATATCTCACATTACTAAATTAAAATCTACGCCATTAAATCTCGTACTATTTTAAGTATAGGTATTTTTTAATGCCTTAAAATACTTTTGGTAGAAATGCCTTAAAATCTGAGTTCAAATAATGGAATTTTTGTTGCAATTAAATGGGCATGTTTCACAGCTATTAATTAATCCAACCAGCAAGTGTAGGGTTGTTATGTTACCTGCAAAGGAAAGCAAAATAAGATTTTGGGAAAACTAAATTGGTTCAATTAGTGAGATTTGCAACGTGTGGAAGTGGTGTGCATAAAAAAACAAATTTACTTCTTATTTTTCTTTTTAAAGAGTAGCTCACACAAGCAAAATTCTACATAAACTTCTCATAATCTTTTTTATGAATTGGGGGATATATAGAATCACTTATCTCAATAATTCAAATCTGGTACAAACTAATGAATTTGTACAAACATAACCTTTTTCTTTGTTTTTTTCAGTCCTGCTAGAGATCACCTGTTCAATGGAAGAGACGTTTTAGGTTAAAACTTCGGATGTAGCTTTACCCTAATTCTTGTCTCCTTCCAGAAAATAAATTACAGTTCTAACTAATCCTTTTCTTCCTTAATTATTATTCTTCTTACCTCTGCATTTCATTTTACCTTGAAGTTGGTTACTTCCATTGCAACTTAACTATCCAGAAAACACCATCCATTGCTTTATTATTTGTGTTTTCAGAAATTGAAGCCCATATTTCTGCTCTTTTCTTTTGTTTTCGGTTGAAAAGATATATATTTTACTTTCATCTTGATGTCATTCTCACCTTCCTCCTTCCTTCTCTTGCGAAATAAATGTAGTGGAAAAAGGACTAAAGCCTACAAGCAGTACTTTTGTATGTATGGTTAAGTTGTCAACAAAAGAGGCAAATGAATGGCGAAATCACTAAAGTGACCTTCACGTACTGTCGCTCTCCAAATCTCTGTAACAAGGAAAGGTTGTGGGGACCCATACACACCCATCATGGAAGACATATATGTCTCTAACTTCTTGGCCTTCTTTGAAAGTAATATGAGAGAACAGTGCATATGCACATATGTTTGATAGAATCTATATGTGTGATTTTTCCTATTTTGTTTCCATATTAAAACCAAACTAATGTCATGCCCATTTTTCTTTTAAGTGTCTGCATTTTGCATTTGCTTGGATATTTTGGCTATTCACAGAGTTGCGGAGATGAAAACAAGTATCGATCCCTTTTTTCATGGACGCACTTGGTTTTTTCATTGGTATATCATATTTGTTGGTTCATAATCAAATAGCTCACTGATTATTAAATTGGTGTTTCATTGAAATTTGAATTTAATAAGTAATTTATTGTTGACGCTTAAAGTTGTTAAAATTTTAAGTAAAACTGAAAAAAGAGAAATAATTAATGTCTTAAGAGATATCTCTTGTTAATTATCGAAAAAAATTAATGTCTTAAAAACAAAAAATGCGCGTAGTATTGTTATCTATTTATGTCTCCAATGACCATTATGTAGGATGTACTTAAATGAAATAGTTTGCAATTATTGGGTCTCAAATGTGCGTAATTTATCAATGGTCTTCGAATTATTGTAGGATATGACAGCATATTAGATCGCCTTTTACTTGAAATTTTCAAAATAACCCAAATATAATGGAATATTTATTTTCCACCTTTCTTTCTTCGTATGAAAAGAATGGAAATGAAGCAAAAAGAACTCATAGGATTTGAGTTTGGAAAAAATATTTTATTCGATTCTCCAAGATAAAGCAAATTAGTCCTTTTATGCGAATACCTCCTTTGTTTCTAGGCACGTTGGATGCTTTCACACCATCCTTAGTGTGTCTAATTCATACACTAGATTCCTTTTGTTTTCCAATTATAAATTATAAAAGAGAACAAAAAGACCAATTTTTTAAAAAAATTGAACAATTGAAGTTGAACCTAGGGCATGATATCCAAATTCTTTCACGAAATGGTATAGAATTTGCAAAATATTAAGGTTTGATTATGTGACTTGTCATGGGATTGTAAAATCAACGCACCAGAAAAGGGATTCTAAAACCTTGTGTTCGCAAGGCAAAAAGGTTAGGCAATCAAGGAACATAATCGATATTTTCGCTTTCCTACTAGTTCTCCAAGTCAAAGAAAGATTTCTTGGGCAAGCGGCCAAAGAAGAAAAAGCTACCACACCTCCTTTAACCATTTCGCCTTCTACTGCTTTCCATTTTGTGCCCGGCTTTGGCTTTTAAGATTCTTTATTCATTATTTCCATTACAATATGGCCCATGTATAAAATGCCTCACTAATATTTCGTAAGGTGACGTCACTCTCCTCAATCTTCTGATTAATTGTTTTGCTTCAATAGATTTTATCATGAAAAAATTAACCATAGCATGTTAAATGTAGAGTTATATATTAGCCTTCCTCTAATAATAATTTAAATTTTTAAAAGATATACTTCATAATAGTATTACTATTTTTTATAGCTTAGTTGTTTAAAATTGGATACTTACCATCCTATTATTCTTTAAAAAAAAAAAAAAGTTGCATTTCTGCAAACAGCATGAATATAAGCAAGTATATTATTTACGATTTAAATCAAAATAGCTAGCTCTGGCAGGAAAGAACACGTTAAAAATTCAATCAAAATCATTCAAATATCTTCATCTAAAAGCTTAAGTTTTTAAAATATCTTTAATGTCCGAAATTTTCTACTTAAAAATATTAAATTTTAACACCAGATGTATATGTAAATACGAACATTTTCTATATTTCAAGCTCAAAAGACTAGTGTAAAGAAGAGTGTTGAGTATGAAAAATAATTCATCAGCTTTACTTTTTTACAGATATACGTCTACTACATAGTTTTATGATACATATGAGGAAATCTCAAAGCCTCAAAAGTAGTATCATAAGAAAAAAGGTAAAAGTCCCAAACTAATCATTAAAAGAATTGTGGGACATTAATTTGGCTCTCAAAAAATTTATGACATCAATTTGGTTATTGAAATACCAATTTTTCATTTTTTATTTTGGTTCAAACCTTAGCTTTCCGGAGGAAATCACTAATCGGCTTCTAATGTGTTATGTAATATGATAATATATCATGTTATGTAATGACATGACACCGTATCTACAGAAATGGAACCAAATTAATGGTATTCAAAAGAGTTGTTGCATATAAATTTGATTCTTATAAAAAAATTAATTTTTTAATAATTAAGTTGATATCTTACAACTTTTTTTAGGATAAATATGGGGATTCATCTTAGTCGATGATATGATATATCATTATATAATGTGATATAGTATACACCAATTAACATTTTCTTTATAAAGGTTAATATTTGCATTAATATGAAATGAAAATTAATTTTTTAAGAAATAAATTAATCCCGTAAATTTTTTGAAAGCTAAATTGATATCCAATTTTTTGAAAAATTAATTTGAGGTTTCACTCTAGGAAAATAATATATTCAAATCATAACGTGATTTGTAAGTCTATTTTTTTAATAACATTTAGATTGAGAAATTTAGATAAGTATGCCAATTCGCACTATTGCAAGTCCAGTTTTGGTAATGTTGAAATACTATTTTGAAAATCTCTATTCTTACAAATATAAATATTAAACTTTAAAGTAAGCACTTAGGTTGTCCTATCAATTTTTATATCAGATAAATTAATCTTTGATAAAAATATACTAACAAATTGATATTTAACATTTTAAAATATTAGATAATTTAATTTTTTTAATTAAATTTCTATATTAAATACTATAATATGATTTGTTAAATAATTGATATGATACTATTATCTCTTACCTTATCATTTTAGTTGAGTAATTTATTAAAAATGATGTTATGTTGGCAAAATTTCTTTTATCTATATATCATATCAAAACATAAAATTTAATATATTAGCTTTAAAATTTGTAAAAGAATGATAGATAAAAAAATCTGATAAAGAAACTAAATTATCGTATATTTTAAAAAGTTAAAAACCAATCTATCATATTTTGTTAATGACTAATGTGTTTGATACAAAAGTCGATAAGGACATCTTGAGACATTGCTCTGAACTTTAATTAGATAGTAATACCTAGCGTGGCCCTTACGGTAAATTCGGCTATCTATGGCCAACATCTTTTATATAAAACTTCCATGTTAAGTTGGTCTTGGTTCTCAGACAAATGCGCATCGAATTTCGAAGCCACCTTTCGAATCACTTTTACTGAAGCTTCTCCTTCTTCTCCTTCTCTCTCTCTCTCTCTCTCTCTCTCTCTCTCTCTCTCTACTTCCATTGCTCTTTCTTTCCCTTCTTAGCCCTGGTGCTAGCTGGTACATGGATATTGAACCCTTGAGGGCTCTTGGGGGGTGGTTTCTTCTTTCAAATTGCATGGCTGAAGCTAAAACATCACCACCAACCTCAGAAACCTTCTCAAAGTCACACCCTTTGCTCCAATTCCTTACCTTTCTCTTCATTGTCCTCCTCCTCATCAATTTGTCCCATATACCAAACCCATCAGCCATGGCCTCCTTAGACCCCACAAAATCATCTGAATCAACCATGTCTTCCACAAACTTGCACCCTCAGAAAACTCGCAACTCACATAGTTCATCTAAAGATGCTGGTAGAGGATTTGGAGCAGGTGCTCATGAAGTTCCAAGTGGTCCAAACCCTATTCAAAACCGGTAAGTGGGAAGCATAGCACTGGTACCAGCACATATGATCCATATAGCTAGCTAGCTAGTTAAGGATGACAGGGATTTGTAGTGGCAGATTTATGTAATTGTCATCTTTATCTATAGTTTCTTATATTAGTTCAAACATTAATATTGCCTGTCCTCGGAGAGAGGTTTGTTAGTCTTCTTGTTATCATCGTAACCGTTAGCACAATATTACCTTTCGCCTTTCTTCTTTTTTGGCTGGAAATGTATAGCAAGAGGCACTATAATTTTCTATATGTGTATGTATGTACTCAACTTTTTCTTTCATATATAGATGGTGTTGATATGGTGTTGGTGGCATAAGCATTTAATTCCATATATATGCCTCATCTATGCTTGATCTTCTTTCTGCTTTTTTGCCATGTACCACTAAGTATTACAAAGGTATTTCGAATTTGTGATTGGGTTGTTTGAAATATAATAATTAGTATTTTTTTTTTAATTTTTACTTTTGATGGTGCCCTTCATCTTTCCTTAATTTCTGTTCAATTTGATTGCATTGGTGTCTTTTATTTAACCCTATCGTGCATAGATGAGATTTTATACCACCTCCTCAACTATCTCTATAGAAGAATTTACCCCTCAAGCCAATAGCTACTTTTTTGTGAACAAACTATATGTATCTTGTTCTTGCCTTCATATGGTTATAATGCTGAATAGTGATCTAGATGATTTGAAAGGTAACTTATTTATTTGTTTAATTTGGTGAGCAAAGTATAAATCCTAATTATCAAAGAAAACCAATGATTGAAATAACAATTTGAAACAGTATTAAGTATGGTAGATAAAGAAAAAGGAGAACGAGGAAGAACAAAGAAAGCTATAGGTATTAGGTAGCTCGTGTATGTGGGGATTGCATGGGTTTCGCTGGATTCTATTGGGTTGCAAAACTGGGCAAGCAGGCAGCAGCTGGCAGTAGTAGGAAGGAGAAAGAGGCAGATAAGAGCGGAATCTGAGGCACACAAAGGAGCAGTGGTGTCAGATCTGTGTGACCCAAAAACAGCGATAGGACTTGCCAACTTTTGTTTTTCCTTTGCAAAATTATTTGATCAGGCTTTGGTCTTTGCTTTTGTCTTCTCAAACACATTTCTCAATAAAGCTGATGATACCAACCAAAGGTTAGGACATGAGGCGATGATTTGATAATTATAACTGTATAATTTCCTATTGCTGAATCAGCTGCTATATCATTCTCTCTCTCTCTCTCCTTTTTTCAGAAAAATATATCTTGTATTTTTTTCCTCTCTTTTATATATATATATATATATCAGCTGCTATATCATATGAACCATCCTTAAATTTTGTATAAAATATAATTCATATCATTATAAATAAAACTTTAAATTAAATTTTTTTCAGATAATTATTAAAAGGTTGTATCAACACTCTTTCTAAAATTGCGATCTAACTATACCATTTGACCTGTCTCATGAAGTCATATCGTTCATATGAATAATAATTGCCCTCGTTGCATATCCAGGAATAGTGTGAATACACCTGGCATGCTAAAAATACACAATACTAGTGGTGTTCTTTTTTCTGGTTTTCTAATCTAAAGGGCAAAAAAAAAAAGCAGGCTGTTTTGCATTCAAATAACCTTTTTGCAAAGCTTTACTTTTTTGACTTGTGTCGTTTTCTAATGCATAATCCCTGCTGTGGGGTTTATTGCATTTTTTGTGACATACTTATTGCAAAAGCTAGATGACCAAATATGTGAAGCAGTGTCTCAGAGCAGTGGGTCCAATGAGGAAGGTGAGCACGATTTCATGCTTTTAAGCCTTGAAGAAACTAGTATTGACGGTCATTTTATCTTCAAGACATAAGACGAAGAAATCATGGTTTGAAGGTATAACTGGGTCCCTTCTCCACAATCACCATTTTAACTATCTGTTAAAGGAACATGCACGGATATATTTTGGTTGACCAGTCACGCAACATGCATAATTATATACATTTTATAAAAAGAAAGAATTTAGAATTTTTTTTTATATACTTTTGGTGTTTTTTTTTTTTGAAACATAATATGTGTATTATTTTTTATAAAAATAAAGTAACTAAAAATAATACACATATTTTGATTTTATTAAATAACATCACTCCAAACACCGAAAGAATCTCACTAATTTTTTTCTATTTTAAATTAGATTCGATCATAAGTTTTTTTTTTAATAAAATGCAATTTTTTTTATCCAAGTAAAATACACGTTACTTTGTTACATTCATCAAAATATTACTTTGTTACACATCAGCTATTTCTCAACCTATCATTTCGATAGTGTCTGGAATGATTAAAATTAGAAATTAATTTGATTTAATTTGATTTGTAGGATAAATTTTATATTTAAAATAATTATATAAAATAGGATTTAAATTGATTTAGAAATCAATTCTTGTATTTATAATATTTTTTTCCCTTTCTTATCATTAAACTTGTCAATAGTATTATTGATATTGAAATTTTGATTTTTTTTTTTTATTGTATAAAAACTATCTGTCAACAAGCCTTGCTCTTCCCACCATCCCACTAATCATGTTTTGCCACTTAGAAGATAACAAAGTTCTATTATTTGGATAAATAAATTTCTCAATAGTATAATCGATGTTGAAATTTTGATTTTTTTTATTGGATAAAAATTATCTACCATCATACCTTCTCCTCTCCACTATCCTCCTAATCATGTTTTGCCACTTAGAAGATACCATAGTGCTATTATTTGGACACACTTATTTAGTTTGTCTATCAACCTTAGGGACATCAAATGTAAATAGTGGGATTTTATATTTATGAGTAGGGAATTGGGGTAATTGTACTTGACAATATTATCACTTGCAATCTCAATCAACTCGATTCCCCTCTAATCAACCAGAAATCCCCACTATTTATTTGCAAATTATCCACTATTGATGGACACACAAAATAAGTGTGTATTAATATCATAATTCACAATCACATACATACGAAAGATGATTGATAGGATGGATAAAGATACAAGATTTTAAAATAGATTATTTTAATACTTTTTAGTTATATCTAACATTGACTATGGAAGCTTTTGCAACCCACCTCATCATGGAGCATCCTCCATAACTTAACGCCCAAAATTCCAACCAAAGCAACTCAAGTGTCAAGTTTTTTTTTTTTTTTTTTTTTTTGTTCTAGATCAACAGTATCCAAACTTATTGGACTCCAACTAATCATACTTGACCCACATCAGCTTGTTACGGAGGTAAAACTCTTCCAGCGCTAATTTTCCGTTTGCTTTTATGATTTGCTCTATCTCTAGATCAGATGAGAATGAACTTGGATCAACAGTACCTCACAAAAACAAAAAGGACCCAAGACAAAAAAATGCAATATAAGAAAAATTTTAAAATAAAAGTAAAAGAAAATTTTGCCGAAATTAGTATCCTTCTTAAATATTAATGATATTAGGCAATTGCTCAATCCCCAACAATGGCACCAAAATCTTGATTGAATGTTAATAAGTAAATCAAGTCGTATAAGTAATAAAGTGATAAGTGAGTATCATTTTGCACAAATTAAGAGACTAAGTACCATATCCCTAATTAAAATTCTATCAAGGCACCCAAATTTGAGATCACGAGAATCAAATTCAAAATCTAAATGAGATCGCAATTATAATAACAAGAAAATTAAGAAGTTAGGTGAATTAAGATGAGAAAATGCTAGGGATCTGATTTCACTTACTTGTTTCGATGAGCATTAAGGAATCCAACCTAACTTAGATCTATCTAATCAATTGATGGGGATATTTCCTAATTTAATCAACAGGCAATTCCTTTTTCATATTAATTCTCTTTATCTTTTAAAACTTAATTAATTCCTTAAAGTAAAAGCATTATCGATTTATAAAATCTCAAGCCAAATCCCACACAACCATTAATATCTATTCCTAAACAATTAACAATTATGGTTTCTGCTACATGATCTAAGTCGCTTACAAATTTCCTAATTTCCTACACCACTCACTACTCACTAATTAATTCACATGGGCGACCAATTCATAAAAGCATTAAGAACAATGGTAGAAACTCAATTAAAAAAAAAAAAAACCTTCACAAAATTGAAAGAAACTTAATCCATCATTTTCCTAATTAACTAGGTTACATCATCACCCTAGAAAAGAAAGAATCTAGTCACTAAGCATTATCATTACATCCAAATCTATAAATAGAGAGTACATAATGATCATGAATCAATAGAAGAATATAAAAACAAATGAAATCAAATGCATGAATCTTCTTCTTGATCTAACCACTAAAACTAGCTCCCTTCGTGATCTCCAAAGTGTAGAATTTTGAAGAACAAATATCAAAAAATGGAAGAAATTAAGACCCTTCTTGAATATCAAGAAGCTCTAATTATACTTAACTTCCTTATTTGTTTTAGGCTTCATTAACTACTAATTGTTAAGATTAAGCCCAAAACATGGATTTGCACACCCACAGGCCCAAAATAACTCAAGTTGTCAAGCACTATGTACAAGGACATGGGGTTGTGTCGAAGGACATAGGGGGTCACGTTATGTTTTGATAGCAAGTGAATTGACCACTTTTTAGGGCTATATGGCCTTCTATAATAGGATGTAGGCTTGGAGGCCATTATTTAAGTTGTAATTCTTTGTCTTATCTTTCTAATGTCTTTGGAACCACCTGAACAGAAGTTCTCTAACTAAAGATATAGATAATGTCCCGGACCAAACCCGTGTCGTGACTGGCGCATAGGGAAAGTCCCTTTGCAATCCTTCTGCCACAGAATTTTATAAAAATTTTGACAGAGTCCCCTTTGTAATTAGGATATTTCCCAATAACAAAAGGTTACCCTGCAAGACAAACAACACAATCTTTCATCGAGAATCTAGGTATTCTCAGAATACACCCCTCAGTATATAGCATAAAAGTAAAATATATAAATACAATCATATATCCAAAATACATAGCTTAAGTGTAACATCCTCCCCAAGTTCCGACTTCTGACCTTATTTCTAAGATTCAAGTAAAATAGACAATTTTCACAATTTCCGATCTCATTTTCAATTTTCATGATTTCCGACTTCGAGTTTCAAATGAAAGGTGAAATTTTCACGATTTCCGATCTCAGGGTTGATGCCCAATAGAATGGACACGAGTTCAGATCCCTGAGTTGATCTCCAAGTTCGAACAGAACTTACATGACTTCCGATTTCCATCTTAACCTTATTTGATTAACTGATATCCGAGTTTATCCATTCCTGATATCCGACTTTAATCTTAAGAGAAAACAGATATGATTTCCGACCTAATAAACTTCACACCCGAGTTCCGACTTTACTCAAGACGAATGCGAGTTCCGAGTTCAGAGCAAGTGCAATCGAATTCTCATTTTGTGTGGAGGATAATTAAGCCACATTAGACCATAAACAAAAGGAGGCTTGGTTGGAAATCAACCACAAGAAATTCAGCACTTTGGCCATAATGCATGAAGAAGCTTGGCTGAATTTCAGCCATACATGTTTCAACCAATCACAACCCTTCACTCTAACCACTTCCATGTCTTTATATAACATATTCCTTCTCTTCCATTCAGCCCATTTCTATGTTGCTTTCTTCCCTCATCCCAGCTCTCTTCTTTTCCTCTCCACTCACTCAACTTCATCAAATCATCAAACCTAACCAGGTTTTGCTCATCCAAGCCCCAAAAATCAAGCCAAAATCACATATAACAAAAGGTAGGGATTTAATTTTTGTATTGATTCTTTGATCTTGGCTGACTAATGGTGGATTATCTTCCTAATCTTTGATGTATTAATTGAATGATTATGATGATATATGGCTGGTTGATTGGCTGTTGTGAGGTTAAAACAGAATTGGAAGCAAGAAAGGAGCAAAATAGGAAGAACTAGGAAGCTCGAGAACCTAAAACCCTCGACAGTCCGTACGGCGGAGAGTACGGCTCTGCCTACCACCGTTTAAATTCAATGAAACCATTTTTATATGAAACTAGACATCTAGGGCTTTCTAGACATATATCATATAAGGTTATTAGATTAGTATTGAGAGAGATATGAATTTTTGAAGTTTGACCTAGGAATCAGGACTTTCACCCGAGCAGTATAACTTAAGAAGGGTGTAAGTCACTCTATACAGCTTCAAATTCAGTGAAACCAATTTTTTTAGAAAGCTAACATGTAGGAGATTATCCCACTTGAAATTCCGAGTTCGTTACAGTCCCATATGCTCCTATTAGTTCAAAGAAGTTACCTTACATGTTAACCGGGCTAAAGTAGGGCAGTTCAGGAAGATCAGATTTTGGGGCTTATAACTCGAGCCCTACTAAGCCAAATGGAATAGGACCTTTTGTAAATGAAAGCTTGTCCTGTTAGTTTTAATGAGACCAATTTCGTATGATTTGAATCAGTTTTCGATTTTTAGTGGATTTTTACTTTTAGGTGTCTGATTCTGGCCAACCACTGGGCAGGCCGGGATAAAACCTAAGTAATTTGAGCTGTAGTTATCAAAATTAGATGGGACCAAAGAGGTTAGAAAATAGACACATAACACTTTAACATATCCAAAATTGAGGTCCAAATCAATTAGATAAAAATTATGGCTTGATTTACAAAAATCGGGTTGAATGATTATGCTGAGGCAGAAACTCTGCCTTAATGAGATCAATGTTTCTACAAGTTCAATGTTAAGTTATGGATGCAATATTGTGACTTCTATGAGAAATTGGTGTTCTGATGTACTGGCATTATTTATGGGAAAGCGGACACGTTCCGTTATGCTACCGAAATTTCGGTAGAATCTATGCATAAGTTATGATATACATGTTAATATATGTGCACTTTCAAGAAAGCTATGAAAGTTGTGATAAGAATTATATTATTATGAAAGTTCCATGCTACTTGGGCCAGCCCCGAATAAAAAGTTAAGGGGAATAGATTGGTAGAAAGGTCGGGGAAAGTAAACCCGGCATTCCTGTATAGGAACAAGCTCAATCCTGAAAAGCAGACTATTACCCAAGAGTCTAAATGGCCAAGATCTCCCAGGGGACCAAGTGATGGAAAATGATGAAAAGTAATGGAAAAGCTTATAAAAGAAGGTTCAAGAATGAGTTTGCATGATTACATGAATGCATGATTACATGAATGCATAATTACATGGAATAGTTATGTTAAGATGTTTGCAGTTGTCTGTTATGCTTATTTACTGTCGTTTGTTTATTTACTCTGTTTATTATTCTGTGAATTATTATTAGTAATCTATTCTGGTTATTATGCCATTTAAAGTAAAACTGAACCTTGCCTCGGACTAGACATTTTCTTAAACTCATTAAAATGGATAGTCTAGTTTGAACACATGCTTTTATAATTAAATAAAAATCGAGGCAATTGAGAATGAATGTGATGTCAGATAAACACCATACACGAACCCTACTGAGAATTTCTTTAAATTCTCAACCCGTTCTGTATTTTCGCATCATTCTCAGACGTTGGCGATGGATTCCACGGCCACCCTCTTCATTGAGCTCCCGGATTTGCAGCTTCATCATGATCCCATCCTAGATTCTCTGTATATAGTCGGTTCCTGCCACTTCCGCCTCTACCTATTTAGTAATAGGAACTTTGCCGCCCCTCTATTTTATCCTATTTTCGATCCTGCTACTCCGTATGTTGCCATCCCACTACACATGGCGCACCTGCCTCTAGCTCCTCCTGCACCCCCAGCATATGCAGCTCCTGCTAACCCTGCACCAGAGTTACCCCGGTAGGTGGTTCCAGATAGGCCACTCAGCTCTGAGAGTGACCCTTCCGAGGCCACCGGTTCATCACCCTCTTCCTCCTCGGGGCCTAGTGCCGATTTCTCTCCAGCTGAACCTGGCATGGCCAACGGCTACTTGACGGAATAGGTTAGCCGCAGGAGACGTTGTACAGCATGACCGTCTTTCGATAGCATGAAGCTTTGGGTTATAAACTTAGCAACAGTACTAGCAGTAGATTTGAAATGTCCTCTAAGGACCCATAGGATCATTTTGATTGATACAGGCCTTATGTCTCTTTTGGTATGCCGGCCCCCACTTATGTATTCCATTTTGAAATTCTGTATATAAACTGAAGCAATGGCTCCTGATATATACATATAAATGTATGCAGTTGATGTGATTGTATTGTTTCTTATCTTTTGTGGTATTTTGTTAAGTTTCGTTACATTCATAGTATAGCAGCACGCCATTTCGTCTGTTTATAGAAAAAAAAGAGATCCGATACGAATCATGAAAGGCAAGCAGAGTGTTAATACCGTAACACAATCTACTTAATTTCATGCTATGACTTAAGCATAACATTAAATTAGTCGAGTGTTACATTTTTGGTATCAGAGCAGTTCGTCCTAGCTAAGGCCTGAGGATTGGACTGACTATGCTTCGCGCATATTATGTATTTCTACTGATAACATGCACTAGATTTTCCTGTATGGTTTAGATATAGATGTGCATGAGTATGAGGTGCTTGACTGTGTGAGCTGTTATTTACTAGCACATTAGACTTAGTGTTGAGCCTGATCAACTAAATAACTTTTGTTTTGTGTGCTCAGAACTTAATGGCTTCCGGAAGGTGAGGTAGACCACGTGCAGAACCCGCTCAAGAGGATCCAACTGACTTAATGGCTACAATGCAAGAAATGGCTCATGCAATGCGGGAGCAAGCCGCGATAGCCCACCAGATGATGGACCAGCTAGGCAGACGACCTGAGGCAAGCTGTGGAGGAAACCCTTATAGCCTAGGAATTGACCTGGACTATCTTAAGTTTGCTGAATTCAGGAAAGCAAATCTGCCCAGCTTTCGAGGGGCGTATGATCCTGATAAAGCTGACGAATGAATCAAAGCCATGGAGAAGATTTTCTCTATCCTAAATTGCTCGGATCATCAAAAGGTGACCTTTGCCACTTACATGCTTGAAGTAGATGCTGAGTTTTAGTGGAATGGCGTACGAAGATTGTTCGAAGAATCTCAGACGGCAATCACTTAGACGATGTTTAGGGATGTATTTTACCAGAAATACTTTCTGGCCTCTGTTCGAAATGCTAAGGAACTTGAGTTTATGCAGCTTCGTCAGAGAAACCAGATGATAGCTGAATACATCGCCAAGCTCGAAGAGCTGTGCAAATTTTTTACGATTTACCAGAGGAACCCGAATGAAGCTTGGAAGTGTGTTAAATTTGAAGGAGGGTTACGAGAAGATATTCTTACCGCAATAGGGCCAATGGAGATTAGAGATTTCACCACGTTGGTGAATAAGTGCTGACTTGTGGAGGATTGCAACTTGAAATTAGCTGCAGCCAAAGTATTTGGTGGTAATTTCAAGAAGGGGCTGGCCCCGCAGGGCCCAAGATTCAAGCCCAACACACGACAGTGGAGGAGATTTCCACCAACAGGCAATAAAGGGAAGCAGCCCCAAAGGCCTTTTCCAAATCCAACTTGCACAAAGTGCGGTAAGAATCATGGCGATCGACCATGTTTGGTAGGCCAGAATGTCTGCTACGGATGTGGCAAGCCAGGCCACAAAATTTATGAGTGTCCAATCAGGAACCCATCATAGCCACCTTGACCCCAACGTCAAGGACGGGTCTTTACAATGAGCGCAGAAGAAGCTGACAAGTCTGAAGGACTAATTCAAGGTACTTGTGACGTGGATGGTGAGACTCTAACTATACTGTATGATTCAGGTGCCTCACATTCGTTTATTTCTCATAATTGTGTGGCTGTTTTGCAATTACCAATTTCTGAATTACCTTATGATCTACTGATTTCTACTCCTACCAATGGACCTGTTAGAACCAGTCAAATGTGCAATAATGTTCCTCTTCGAATTGAGGGTAGGACTTTTGCCGCCAATTTGATTTGTCTCCCTCTATTTGGCCTTCACGTAATTCTGGGCATGGATTGGCTTTCTGCCAATCGAGTCGTACTCAATTGCTCTAATAAGACGGTGGTATTTCCCTCTGTTTCATCTTTCAAATCCCAGACCTCAACACTCTTCTATCTGAACTCTTTTGGGTCAAAGAATCAAGAATATATCCTCCTGTCAGCTAATGTGACAGAAGCTGAGCAGGAACTAGAAACGATCCCGTTTGTTAAGGAATATCCGGATGTTTTTCCAGAGGATATTCCTGAATTCTCTCCGGAGAGAGAGATTGAGTTTATCATCGAGTTGGTTCCAGGTGCGGGACCAATATCTATGGCTCCATATTGAATGTCACCTATGGAGCTGACAGAACTAAAAAGATAGATCGAAGAGCTTTTGGAAAAAGGATTCATATGGTCAAGCCCGTCGCCATGGGGAGCTCCGGTCTTGTTGGTTAAAAAGAAAGATGGAAGCATGTGATTATGCGTGGATTATTGGCAATTGAATAAAGTGACAATTAAGAATAAATATCCACTGCCAAGGATTGTTGATCTTATGGACCAACTACAAGGTGCAACGGTATTCTCCAAGATCGACTTGCATTTTGGATATCACCAAATTCGAGTTCGGGAACAAGATATCCCCAAGACAGCTTTTCGCACTCGTTATGGACACTATGAGTATACCGTAATGTCGTTTGGACTGATGAATGCACCAACAGTATTCATGGATTACATGAATCGAATATTTTGCCCATATCTGGACAAATTTATAGTGGTCTTTATCGACGATATACTTGTCTACTCGAAGACGGAGCAAGAGCATGTGGAACACTTGCGGCTGGTTCTGTAAATTTTACGAGGAAAAAAACTCTATGCTAAATTATCCAAATGTGAATTTTGGATGAAGGAGGTAAAATTTCTTGGCCACGTAGTGTCCTCGAGAGGCATCTCTGTAGACCCCAGTAAGGCAGAAGCAGTTCTAAATTGGGAAAGGCTGACCATAGTCTTTGAAGTCAGGAGTCTTCTAGGCTTAGCTGGATATTATAGGCGATTCGTTAAGGATTTTTCTCGAATAGCCTTGCCCCTGACCAAGCTGACTAGGAAGAATGTTCCATTTGAGTGGACGCCGGAGTGCGAACAGAGTTTTCAGGACTTGAAGAGGAGGTTAACTACGACACCATTGGTAGCCTTGCCAGACACTCATGGACCATTTGAGATCTATTGTGACGCTTCCAAACAAGGGTTAGGGTGCGTGTTGATGTAAACCGGAAATGTGGTCGCGTATGCCTGTAGGCAATTAAAGCCACATGAAAGGAATTATCCTACTCACGATCTCAAACTAGCAGCAGTAGTATTTGCTTTGAAGATATGGAGACATCACCTGTATGGAGTAAGGTTCGAGGTCTTTTCTGATCATAAGAGTTTAAAATATCTCTTTAATTAGAAGGAATTAAACATGAGGTAGCGGAGATGGATGGAACTCCTTAAAGACTATGAATTTGAATTGAAATACCACCTAGGTAAGGCAAACATTGTGGCAGATGCCTTGAGCAGGAAATTATTGACCATAGCCTGGATGATGATTAAAGAGACAGAGCTTATTGAAAGCTTCCAAAATCTTAATTTGGGAATCCTTACAACTCCCAAGACCCTTCAGTTGTACCAAATTAAGATAATCAGTAGCTTTAAGGATCATATTCGGCAAGCACAGCAGCAGGATGCCAATTTTCAACATACAATTAATCTCGTGCAATCGGGGAAGCTGACAGGTTTTGCCCAAGATAAAGAAGGCATCTGGCAGGGTCACGACAGGGTGTGTGTTCCCGAAAGGAATGACCTCCAAAGAAGAATCTTAGAAGAAGCACATAAAGGTGAATTCGGCGTACACCCTGGCATAACTAAAATGTATCAAGACCTCAAGAAAATGTTTTGATGGCCGAGCATGAAGTTAGATGTTGCAAGCTTCATGGGTAAGTACTTGATCTGTCAGAAGGTGAAAGCAGAACATCAGAAACCTTCTAGGATGTTACAACCCTTGGAAATCCCTGAGTGGAAGTGGGAGAGTATTTCCATGGATTTTGTAATGGGATTACCAAGAACGTCATCGGGATATGATGCCATATGGGTTATTGTAGATAGATTAACCAAATCTGCTTACTTCCTACCCATTCGAGCAAATTACCCACTGGAAAAACTAACTCAGCTGTATATTCAAGATATTATAAGGTTGCATGGGACTCCTTCAACTATTATCTCTGATCGAGACCCAAGGTTTACCTCATGATTTTGGGGAGCTTTACAAAAGGCGTTCGGTGCGAAGTTGTGTTTAAGCACTGCATATCACCCACAAATAGATGGCCAAACTGAAAGGACAATTCAAACCTTGGAAGATATGCTACGAGCTTATATACTAGAGCAACGCGGGAATTGGGATCGATACTTACCGTTGGCCGAATTCGTATACAACAATAGCTATCATGCTAGCATTGGCATGGCTCCTTATGAAGCATTGTATGGACGAAAGTACCAGTCTCCCCTGTGTTAGTATGAAATAGGAGAATCAACTCTATTGGTGCCTGATTTAGTTGAGCAGACCACTGATCAGATTAAGAAAATAAGAAGTAAGATGCTTGCCGCTCAGAGCCGCCAAAAGAGTTACGCGGATACCAGGAGGAAACCTCTGGAATTTCAAGAAGGAGACCACATATTTTTGAAGGTTACTCCTACAACAAGGATAGGTAGGGTAGTTAAAGTCAAGAAGCTGAATCCTCGTTTTATTGGTCCCTTCCAAATCTTGAAGCGAATCGGATTAGTTGCATACCGAATTACTTTGCCTCCACATCTATTAAACCTTCATGATGTTTTTCATGTTTCCCAACTCAGAAAGTATCAACCTGACTCTACACACTTCCTAGAATCCGAATCAACATATTTGAAAGAGGACCTGACTTGTCGCGTAGAGCCAACACGGATCGTAGACAGAGGTAGCAGACAGCTTCGAAGCAAAACCGTGCAGCTAGTAAAGGTAGCATGCGGAAAAGGAAATGCTGAGGACTACACCTGGGAACTGGAATCAGATATGAGGAAAGATTATCCTGAACTATTCTGAGGCATTAAATTTTGAGGACAATTTTTTTTTTAAGGGGGTGGTATTGTAACATCCTCCCCGAGTTCCGACTTCTGACCTTATTTCTAAGATTCAAGTAAAATAGACAATTTTCATGATTTCTGATCTCATTTTCAATTTTCATGATTTCCGACTTCGAGTTTCAAATGAAAGGTGAAATTTTCATGATTTCTGATCTTAGGGTTGATGTCCAATAGAATGGACACGAGTTCAGATCCTTGAGTTGAACTCCAAGTTCGAATAGAACTTACATGAATTCCGATTTCCGACTTAACCTTACTTGATTAACTGATATCCGAGTTTATCCATTCCCGATATTCGCCTTTAATCTTAAGAGAAAATAGATATGATTTTTGACCTAATAAACTTCACACCCGAGTTCCGACTTTACTCAAGACGAATGTGAGTTCCGAGTTCAGAGCAAGTGCAAACGAATTCTCATTTTGTGTGGAGGATAATTAAGCCACATTAGACCATAAACAAAAGGAGGCTTGGCTGGAAATCAGCCACAAGAAATTCAGCCACTTTGGCCATAATGCATGAAGAAGCTTGGCTGAATTTCAACCATACATGTTTCAACCAATCACAACCCTTCACTCTAACCACTTCCATGTCTTTATATAACATATTCCTTCTCTTTCATTCAGCCCATTTCTATGTTGCTTTCTTCCCTCATCCCAGCTCTCTTCCTTTTGTCTACACTCACTTAACTTCATCAAATCATCAAGCCCAACCAGGTTTTGCTCATCCAAACCCCAAAAATCAAGCCAAAATCACATATAACAAAAGGTTGGGGTTTAATTCTTGTATTGATTCTTTGATCTTGGCTGACTGATGGTGGATTATTTTCCCAATCTTTGATGTATTAATTGAATGATTATGATGATATATGGCTGGTTTATTAGCTTTTGTGAGGTTAAAACTGAATTGGAAGCAAGAAAGGAGCAAAATAGGAAGAACTAGGAAGCTGGAAAACCTAAAACCCTCGGCAGTCCGTACGGCGGAGTGTACGGCTCTGCCTACCGCCATTTAAATTCAATGAAACCATTTTTATATGAAACTAAACATCTAGGGCTTTCCATACATATATCATATAAGGTTATTGGATTAATATTGAGAGAGATATGAATTTTTGAAGTTTGACTTAGAAATCAGGACTTTTGCTCGAGTAGCATAACTTGAGAAGGGTGTAACTCACTCTATACAACTTCAAATTGAGTGAAACTAATTTTTTTAGAAAGCTTACATGTAGGAGATTATCCCACAATGAAATTCCGAGTTCGTTACAGTCCCATATGCTCCCAGTAGTTCAAAGAAGTTACCTTATATCTTAACTAGGCTAAAACAGGGCAGTTTAGGAAGATCAGATTTCGGGGCTCGAGTTAGGCTAAAGCAGGGCAGTTTAGGAAGATCAGATTTTGGGGCTTATAACTCTAGCCCTACTAAGCCAAATGGAATGGGACTTTTTATAAATGAAAGTCCTGTTAGCTTTAATGTGACCAATTTCATATGATTTGAATCAGTTTTCGATTTTTAGTGGATTTTTACTTTTAGGTGTCTGATTCTGGCTAGCCACTGGGCAGGCCGGGATAAAACCTAAGTAATTTGAGCTGTAGTTATCAAAATTAGATGGGACCAAAGAGGTTAGAAAATAGGCACATAGCACTTTAACATATCCAAAATTGAGGTCCAAATCAGTTAAATAAAAATTATGGCTTGATTTACAAAAATCGGGTTGAATAATTATGCTGAGGCAGAAACTCTGCCTTAATGAGATCAATGTTTCTACAAGTTCAATGTTAAGTTATGAATGCAATATTGTGTCTTCTATGAGAAATTGGTGTTCTGATATATTGGCACTATTCATGGGAAAGCGGACACGTTTCGTTATGCTGCCGAAATTTCGGTAGAATCTATGCATAAGTTATGATATACATGTTAATACATGTGCACTTTCAAGAAAGCTATGAAAGTTATGATAAGAATTATGTTATTATGAAAGTTCCATGGTACGTGGGCTAGCCCTGGATAAAAAGTTAAGGGGAATAGATCGGTGGGATGGTCGGTGAAAGTAAACCCGGTATTCCTGTATAGGAACGAGCTTGATTCTAAAAAGTAGACTATTACCTAGGAGTCTAAATGGCCAAGAACTCCCAAGGGACCAAGTGATGGAAAGTGATGAAAAGTAATGGAAAAGCTTATGAAAGAAGGTTCAAGAATGAGTCTGCATGATTACATGAATGCATGATTATATGGAATAGTTATGTTAAGATGTTTGTAGTTGTCTGTTATGCTTATTTACTGTCGTTTGTTCATTTACTCTATTTATTATTTTGTGAATTATTATTAGTAATCTATTCTGGTTATTATGCCATTTAAAGTAAAACTGAACCTTGCCTCGGACTAGACATTTTCTTAAACTCATTAAAACAGATAGTCTAGTTTGAACACATGCTTTTATAATTAAATAAAAATCGACGCAGCTGAGAATGAATGTGATGTCAGATAAACACCATACACGAAACCTACTGAGAATTTCTTTAAATTCTCACCCCGTTCTGTATTTTCGCATCATTCTCAGACGCTGGCAATGGATTCCATGGCCACCCTCTTCATTGAGATCCCAGATTTATAGCTTTATCACGATCTTGTCCTAGATTCTCTATATGTAGCTGGTTCCTGCCACTTCCTCCTTTACCTATTTAGTAATAGGAACTTTACCATCCTTCTATTTCATCCTACTTTCGATCCTGCTACTCCGTACGTTGCCATCCCATTACACATGGCGCACCCACCTCCAGCTCCTCCTGCACCCGCACACATGCAGCTCCTGCTGACCCTGCACCAGAGTTACCCCTATAGGTGGCTCCAGATATGCCACTCAGCTCTGAGAGTGACCCTTCTAAGGCCACCGGCTCATCATCCTCTTCCTCCTTGGGGCCTAGTGCCGATTACTCTCTAGCCGGGCCTGGCATGGCCAACGGTTACCTGACGGAATAGGTCAGCCGCAGGAGACGTTGTACAGCATGACCCTCTTTTGGCAGTACGAAGCTTTGGGTCATAGACTTAGCAGCAGGACTAGTAGTAGATTTGAAATGTCCTCTAAGGACCCATAGAATCGTTTTGACTGATACGAGCCTTATGTCTCTTTTGGTACGCCGACCCCCACTTATGTATTTTATTTTGAAATTTGGTACATAAACTGAAGCAATGGCTCTTGATATATATATATGAACGTATACAGTTGATGTGATTGTACTGTTTCTTATCTTTTGTGGTATTTTGTTAAGTTTCGTTACGCTTATAGTATAGCAGTGCACTATTTCGTCTGTTTATTAAAAAAAAATGAGATACAATATGAATCATGAAAGGCAAGCAGAGTCTTAATACCGTAACACAATCTACTTAATTTCATGCTATGCCTTAAGCATAACATTAAATTGGTAGAGTGTTACATTAAGTTCTTCAGAAAACAAATCCTTAGCACAACTTTAATTCCAACAATATATATAGATATATATGAATACATATATGAATACATAACAACAACAAAAACAGAGCAAGACCGGACCTTGCCTGTAGTACTGTAGAGCTACATACTAAGATTATGACTAAAATAGAATAACAAATCAGGGCCCTTACTATTGAGGGCTCACCAAAATAAGAATCTAATGATGCTGAGCAGAAGAGTCGGCTCCCAAGTCTGAACTTATATCTGAAAAGGATATAATAACCACGGGGTGAGTTTTGAGAAACTCAATGAGGGATAGAATGTCCCTAACCCACATGAGACAATGTACAAACTTATAGATATTAAGGCGATACAATAATCTATAAAATAAAACCGAAATAGAAATCTTAATCAAATATTATCCAAATTTTCTTTACCAAAAATATAGTCCATCTATTCCAGGATAATCCATCAGGAATCACACTTAAGTGGCTTTTCCTTCGTGTGAAACCCGTAATCAGGCATGCACCACTCTTTTAGTAGCTGTGAATATCAGGCACACACCACACTATATGTATGGCCATGAATAACAGGCACACACCACTCCCTTGAGTGGCCATAAAATACAACATCCTAGGTGCACCCAGGGCTAATGCCTACTGCCGTTAGCCTACAGATCCTGGCCTAGACTTTGCCAAGTCTTTCTTTTCCATTATATAGAACATTTAATAAAGATTCTTATAAAACATACCAATATACCTTATATAAAACAATAAAATTGTAACTTCAAAGAAAAAATAAAGCTTTAACACTTTAATAAATCACAAATGAACAAAAGTCCAAAGCTTTTATCCAAAAACCTTTCAAAACAAAGAAAATTTTTCAAAGTTTAATAGGAAACCAAGGTAATAAACATTTGCCACATTTTTCCTTTTTGAAACTCAAGTCATTGTGTCATGTGAACCAATAGAAATAGATAAGCTACCAAAATTTAAATTATATTGCTACGATATATCAAATCATTTGCACATATATATATATATATATATATATATATATATATATATATATATATATATATATATATGGACAAAATACATTAAAATTAAGATAGGGATAAATTATCTACTCACAGACTTAACGCCAATAGCAGAATCCTAATCCCATGAACTCTAAGAGCCAAAGCCAGTGCTCCAATGATATATACTATCAATAATATGGCAGTTTAATTTAGAGTCAATCACTTAGACTAAGGATCAATCTAACTTTATGCTTAGATAAGAAAATCCCCAATTTTTCTAACCTATGGTTCTCCAAGAACTCACTATAGAGCAAAGCAAATAATCTATAATTCATAGGAAAGGGAGAGGAAAGGAGTTTGAGGATTACCTTTGAAGATAGAGAAAGGAAGAGAAGAGATTTAGGGGTCTTGATACTCCTACTCCAAGCTCCAAGACTCACCAAGGGTATGGTTAAGGATTGGAAGAAGGATGAAGATTAAAGGTGAAATTGTTGTTATGAGAGTGAAAGGAATGTAATTTCATGAAGTTTGGAAGGAAAAGTTGAAGGATTTAAGTAGGGATTGAAGAAGAATGGGTTTTAGAGAGAAGGGAGAGAGTTTTGAGGGTAGAGAGAGAAAGGAAATTCGAAAATGAGGGCGTGGGACGTGTCCGGACCTATATATTATCCCATGGTAATTGATTACCATGAAGAACTGGTAATTGATTACCAAATATTGTAATCAATTACCATGGGAAAAATTTTAACCCATGGCGTACAGAGAGGATTGTAATCAATTACAGGTCCTCTATAATTGATTACCAACTCCAAAAACTTGGTTCCCTCCTTCTGCAGTCCTTTCCTAGGTCCATGATATTGCACAGACTTATTTACATAAGTTAATGTCCCCTTTAACTGTACTCTCCATTAACTTTAAAACATAAATGTAAATAAGGGAATACCCCCCCATTTGGATTTAATAAAAATATCTAAAAATTCAAAAGCCTTAGGAATCAGAATCCAACTTTTTGGTTTTAGTTCAATCCTCCGAAAACTTGCATTTTTATGAAATTGAGGGTTGAAAACAAAAGGGTTATCCATTCCCTAAAATTCATTAAAAATCCCTCTTCAACTCATTGATGCCCAGGGAACCATTACCGGGACTTTTAATCTTAAGAAAATGCCTCAAACCTATAGCCCTCCAAGAAGGCATAGGGTTCAGACTCAGAATTTTTTAGGTTCTGATTTCGATAGGTAATTGCAACTTAGGCTGGGGTGTTACATTCTCCCCCTTCAAAAGAATTCGTCCCCAAATTCTTAAACAACTCGAAATTATTCCAATCTCCGTTGCCTTCTTTTATATCATAAAGCTCATTACTTACAGCACCTGTACCATTTTCTATATGCTTCAGCTTCTTTGCTAAACCTTTCTTAAGCTCACCCTTAGGGGATGGGATAGGGCATAGGCCTTATACTTGATACCAGAGTATAAGGAATTAAGACATTGATCTTCATGCAAACCTCTATTCAACGCTGCTCATTGACCCTGATCAGAGATATGTATCAAACGATGATTCGAACAGCTGCCACTACTAAACGTCAGAGTTCTTTTACCTCGAAAGATTAAAGAGATGGATCTGAAGAGCATTATGGAGTTTAGATTGAAGGTCCTCAAACACCCTCTCCACCTTAACCAGAGGTGAGGCATAACTAACTAACCACTTCAATTAAACATCACACAAGCATCAACTACCCATTAATACCGATTACTACCTCCTCCCATAAACTTCTAACCTTTGGATCATTACTCGGGTTCTAATCATATTCCTCATTATCTTGTACATGTCAGAACATTTGAATTCTCTAACTCCTCATCATAGCCTGTTAGTGCATAAATTCTGATCAAAAGAACCATGCCATTGTGCCTTATTCCTTGTTAAAAGCCATTACAAATTTCAATTCTACGGTCAAATTTTGATAGTTACCTATTAGAGTTAGCCGTTTCCTTCCTTTTCTTTCCTGCACCACTAACCAATGGGGAAGTCATCATCTAATCCCCCAGAACATTCCTATCTTGCTACCAATTTATTATATCTCCTCCATCTAAATATATCTCTCAAAACTGTCGAGAGATTTCAAACCTTTGGTATACCATCAAGGATTGAGCTTCAACTTCCAATTCTAACTTCTCATCATGCCCTTGGGTACTCCCTGGTGTCCATGACCTCTTTGATTCAAGACTGGATAATCTTTCCTAACCCCATTACCGTCGAAACAAGCCAATTCCCTATCTCTTATTTCCTATCAAGCCCAAGTAGGCCTGACATTCTTCTTAGGGGAAGCAAGAATTCCTTATTCAAACTTCAAACATTTGGCTTTTATCAGTGTTGCTTACCAGCTTCTTTATCCTCATGTGGTCTATGCCATCCTGAGTTTGACAACCCCACACTGAAACCCATTACTACTGGCAGTTTCCAAGATCAGACTACAAGCATTGCTTTTCTTATTTGATATGGTTCTCCTTTCTCCTTTCTCCTTACAAATCTTTGCAGTTGTAAATTGGTCCTCTCAGGATTCTTCCCTCCTATTACATTACCAATCAATCTATTCCAAAAAGAACCATAATCAAGTCCCTAAGAACATTCTAACTCAGCTACCAATTGTAATACTACTCGTAATCTGATGCAATGTATAAGACTCAACTTTGCAACCATCGGATCTTGGATTAATTCATAATCCTATGCCTTAATATCTCCTTAACTCGTGCCTTGCCTTCACTGTACACCCTAATTACTACCTTCAGCCTATTAGCCTTCTCCATCTCATCAATATACCCATTTGAGGAACCTCATCATGAGTATAGTTGTCACCATTCAAAACTCTCTAATGCACTTCCCGAGAGTAGCTTACATTGTGTGATGCTCCACCAAATACTTTTGAATATACCTTGAGTTACCACTGAAAACTGGATAGCCTTCCTTTCTAGTTTCATGTGGTATGGAAACAATACCCATGGCACTAACATGATTTGCTTGAGAATATTTAACATAAGTTACTGTCGGCCACCATTGGGAGGAAATCCCTTGACCTCGTTGGTTACAATGGCTACAACAACCCCTGAGAACCTGGAATCGTACCGAAATCAAAATAACCAATACAAGAAGTAGCTCTTAGGTAGGTCACATTGTTCAAGTAGCCCCAAATGATTAGAGTGTGTCCATTTGACAAGTCAAATAACAACTTCAAACTTTATTCGATACATTACTCATTGGCTTGAGCCCGTCAATTGCTTGTAGTAGTAACCCGGGTAATCTTCTTTCTTGACGTCAGCACGTTCAATCAATACTTGAAAGCTTTACATAGCAAGCTCCTCTATGCCCCTTTTTGCAACAAAGGACAGGATGAACTTCACCGTAGGTTCTAAACATATGACTTGTATTCTTGAAGAAACCAAGCACAAGGTCTTTACGCATCTTGATCATTGTTAAGTTGTCCTCTCTCTAAGATTTCTAGCATTCTTTTCACTAGCCATGGAAACAACCTTTGAGATGGGGGTTATCCTTGCCCTCATACTTTATCTAATCCCACTAGACCAAACCTGCTTATCACTTAATGACTTAGCAAGCCCTCTTGATCTTTCCTACCTTAACAACATCCTTATGCTGGGTTATGTATACTTGACCTACGTCCTCTGTCAGAATGGCCTTCTAACTTGCCTAATCCACTATGCCCTATTGTCCAACCCTACTTTATCTCAGACTCTCCTACCACAAGAGAGGATATCATATTTAGATCACACAATAGAAGTCTTGCATCTATTGCTTCCACATGTACTAGGAGGAATATGTTCACTTAGCGAAATGAACCTTTAGAGCAAAAAAGGAAGATAAGAAGTGTGACCAGAATAGGAATAAACAACATTTGACAGAATATAATCAAAGATGACATTTCTAAAGGCCTCTTGTAGCACCATAATCTGTGAAAATGGGCGCGCTTCCATTTGCACAGTTGTGATCCTACCAAAGGACACTTGCTCCATAGTACACAGGGAAACCTAAAGCTCTGATATCATCTTTGTCATGACCCAAACCCGGGCCGTGATAGGCGCATAGGGACAAGTCCCTACGCAAGCCTTCCACCATATAATTTTATAAAAATTTCGACAGAGCCCTTTTGTAATTAGGATATTTCCCAATTACAAAAGGTTACCCTGCAAGACAAATAACACAATCTTTCATCTAGGATCCAGGTATTCTCAAAATACACACCTCAGCACACAGTATGATAGTAAAATATATATATACAATCATATGTCCACAATACATAACTTAAGTTCTTCATAAAACAAATCCTTTGCACAACTTTAATTCCAACAAGTTGATATATATATATAGAATACATAACAATAACAAAAACAGAACAAGGCCAGACCCTGCCTGTAGTACTACGGAGCTACATACTAAGATTACGACTGAAATAGAATTACAAATCAGGGCTCTACCTATTGAGGGCTTACAAAAAAAAGAATCTAATGATGCTAAGCAGAAGAGTCGGCTCCCAAGTTTGAACCTGTATCTGAAAAGGATATAATAACCACAAGGTGAGTTTTGAGAAACTCAGTGAGAGATAAAATGTCCCTAACCCACATCAGACAATGTACAAACTTATAGATATTAAGGTGATACAATAATATGTATAACAAAACCAAAATAGAAATCTTAATCAAATATTATCCAAAGTTTCTTTTCCAAAAATAGAGTCCATCTATTTCAGGATAATCCGTCAGGAATCACACTTAAGTGGCCTTTCCTTCGTGTGAAACCTGTAATCAAGCACGCACCACTCTTTCAGTGGCCATGAATATCAGGCACGCACCATACTATATGTATGGTCGTGAATAATAGGCATGCACCATTCCCTTGAGTGGCCATGAAATATAACATCCTAGGTGCACCCAAGGCTAATGCCTACTGCCGTTAGCCTATAGATCCCGGCCTAGACTTTTCCAAGTCTTTCTTTTCCATTATACAGAATATTTAATAAAGATTCTTATAAAACATACCAATATACCTTATATAAAACAATAAAATTGTAACTTCAAAGAAAAATAAAGCTTTAACACTTTAATAAATCACAAATGAACAAAAGTCCAAAGCTTTTATGCAAAAACCTTTCAAAACAAAGAAAATTTTCCAAAGTTTAATAGGAAACCAAGGTAATAAACATTTGCCACATTTTTTCTTTTTGAAACTCAAGTCATTGTGTCATGTGAACCAATATAAATAGATAAGCTACAAAAATTTAAATTATATTGCTAAGACATACCAAATCATTTGCATATATATATATATATATATATATATATATATATATATATATATATATATATATATATATATATATATATATATATATATATATATATATAAGGATCAATCTAACTTTATGCTTAGATAAGAAAATCCCCAATTCTTGTAATCTATGGTTCTCCAAGAACTCACTATAGAGCAAATAATCTATAATTCATAGGAAAGGGAGAGGAAAGGAGTTTGAGGATTACCTTTGAAGGTAGAGAAAGGAAGAGAAGAGATTTAGGGGTCTTGATACTCCTACTCCAAGCTCCAAGACTCACCAAGGGTATGGTTGGGGATTGGAAGAAGGATGAAGATTAAAGTTGAAATTATTGTTATGAGAGTGAAAGGAATGTAATTTGATGAAGTTTGGAAGGAAAAGTTGAAGGATTTAAGTGGGGATTGAAGAAGAATGGGTTTTAGAGAGAAGGGAGAGAGTTTTGAGGGTAGAGAGAGAAAGGAAATTCGAAAATGGGGGCGTGGAATGCGTCCGGACCTATATATTGGCCTATGGTAATCGATTAACTTTACTCTCTATTAACTTTAAAACATAAATATAAATAAGGGAATAGCCCCCATTTGGATTCAATAAAAATATCTAAAAATTCAAAATCCTTAGGAATTAGAATCCAACTTTTTGGTTTTAGTGCAGTTCTCCGAAAACTTGCATTTTTATGAACTTGAGGGTCGAAAACGAAGGGGTTATCCATTCCCTAAAATTTGTTAAAAATCCCTCTTCAACTCATTGATACCCAGGGAACCATTACCAGGACCTTTGATCTTAAGAAAATGCCTTAAACCTATAGCCCTCCAAGGAGGTATAGGGTTCAGACAAAAAATTTTTTAGGTTCCAATTTTGACAGGTAACTGCAACTCAGGCTGGGATGTTACAGATAATTTAGTACAACAAGATTAGAATTGGGGAAAACTGCAAATCTCATCTTGCATCCTCTTTTTCTTCTAGAAATTTTGTGAATTTGGAAAAGCATTGAACCAAAGTTGTAGGGTTCTTTCTCTACTTTCCAAATCCTCTTGATCACCAATTTTTAATCATTAGAGAATAAGTTATTGGGATTTCTTCATGAATTGCTTTGGTTCTGTGTAAGCTAGGCAGTCGAATCACTTTAGCTCCCTTAATCTTCAATTATCATGATGTTGTAAATTCTACATCAAATCCTCATAATTCACCTAAAATCTTCAAATAAACATAAACTCTATGAAATGTACAAAATTCCGAATAGTTAGATCAAAAGTGGTCAATTCTATCACAATATTATATCAAAACTATAACACCCTACTAATTTAATGTTATGCTTAAGTCATAGCATGAAATTAAGTAAACCGTGTTAACATTCTACTTACCTTTCATGATTTGCATCACATCTAATTTTTTTTATTTGTTGTAAACAGACGAAACGGTGCGCAGCTATACTATGAGCGTAATAAAACTTAACAAAATACCCCAACAGATAAGGAATAGTACAATGACATCAACTGTATATGTGCATATATATATATATATATATATATATATATATATATATATATCAGAAGCCATTGCTTCAGTTTATGTACGGAGTTTTAAAGTGGAATACATAAGTGGGCCGGCGTACCAAAAAGACATAAAGCTTGTATCAGTCAAAATGATCCTATGGTCCTCAAAGGACATTTCAAAACATACTGCTAGTCCTACTGTTACATCTATGACCCAAAGCTACGTGCTGTGAAAAGAGGGTCATGCTGTACAACGTCTTCTGTGGCTGACCTACTCCGTCAGATAGCCGTTGGCCATGTCAGGCCCGGCTAGAGAGTAATCTGCACTGGGTCCCAAGGAGGAGGAGGGTGATGAGCCGGTGGCCTCGGAAGGGTCACTCTCTGAGCTAAGTGGCATATCTGGATCTGCCTGTGGAGGTGACGCTGGTGCAGGAGGAGCTGGGGGTGAGTGCGCCATATGTAGTGGGATAACAATGTAAGGAGTCGCAAGGTCGAAAACAGGATGATGTAGAGGGACAGCAAAGTTCCTATTGCTAGATAGGTAAAGGCGGAAGTTACAAGAACCGGCTATATACAAAGAATCCAATACTGGATCATGGTGAAGCTGCAAATCTGGGATCTCAATGAAGAGGGTGGCCGTGGAGTCCATTGCCAGCGTCTGAGAATGATGCGAAAAATACAGAGCGAGGTGAGAATTTAAAGAATCTCTCAGTAGGGTTCGTGTATAGTGGTTATCTGACATCACATGCATTCTCAATTGCCTCGATTTTTATTTAATTCTGAAAACATGTGTTCAAACTAGGCTATCCGTTTTAATAAGTTTGAGGAAAAGTCTGGTCCGAGGCAAGGTTCAGTTTTACTTTAGTTGGCATAAGGAACAAAATAGATTACTAATAATGCTTCACAGAATAATAGACAGAATAAATGAATAAATGGTAGTAAATAAACTTAATAGACACTGCATCCATCTTGACATAATTATTTCATGTAACTATGCATTCATGTAATCATGCAGCCTTAATCATGAACCTTTTTTCATATGATTTTCCATTACTTTTCATCATTTTCCATCTCTTGGTCCCCTGGGAGTTCTTGGCCATTTAGACTCTTGGGTAATAATCTGCTTTTCAGGATCGAGCTCGTTCCTATACAGGAATGCCGGGTTTACTTTCTTCGACCTTCCCATCGATTTATTCCCCTTAACTTTTTATCCAGGGCTGGCCCAAGTAGCATGGAACTTTCATAATAACATAATTCTTATCATATCTTTCATAGCCTCCTTGAAAATGCACATGCATTAACATGTATTTCATAACTTATGCATAGATTCTACCGAAATTTCGACAGCATAACGGAACGTGTCCGCTTCTCCATGGATAGTGCTAGTACAGCAGAACACCAATTTATCATAGAGGTCACAACATTGTATACATATTTTAACATTGAACTCATAGTAACAATAATCTCATTAAGGCAAAGTTTCTGCCTTAGCATAGTTAGCCAACCCGATTTTTCTAAATCAAGCCATAATTTCTATTTAACTCATTTGGACCTCAATTTTTATTATGTTAAAGTGCTATGTGTCTATTTTCTAACCTCTTTGGTCCCATCTAATTTTGATATCTATAGCTCAAGATATTTAGGTTTTATACCAGCCTGCCCAGTGGCTGGCCAGAATCAGACACTTAAAAGTAAAAATCCACTAAAAATCGAAAACTGATTTAAATCATACAAAATTGGTCTCATATTAAAGATAACAGGGCAAAGTTTCATTTACAAAAAGTTCCATTCCATTTGACTTAGTAGGGCTCTAGTTATAAGCCCTGAATCCTGACCTTCCTAAGCTGCCCTATTCTAGCCCGGTTGGGACATAGGGCAATTTTCTTGGATCACTGGGAGCAAACGGGACCTTATTTAATTCTAAAATTTTTATGGGAGATTTTCCTATGTGTAAGCTTCCTAATAAAGTTATTTTCACTTATTTTCGAGTAGTATAGGGCGAGTTCTACCCTAAATAACCCAGTTTGCCCAGAATTAAAGTCAAAAACCTAGGTCGAAATTCAAAAATTCATAACTCTCTCAATACTAGCCCAAAAGCCTTATATAATATATGTATGGAAAGCCCTAGATGTCTAGTTTTATATAAAATTGGTTTCATCAAATTTAATCAGCTGTAGACAGAGCCGTACACTCCGCTGTATGGACTACCAAGGGTTTTTGGTTCTCCAGCCCATCAACTCTTCCTATTTTCATTCTTTCTTGCTTCCAATTCGGTTTTAACCAAACAAACAGCCAATAACCAGCCATATATCATCATAATCATTCAATCAATACATCAAAGAGTGGGAAAATAATCCACCCTCAGCCAGCCAAGATCACATAATTGATGCATGAATTAAACCTATACCTTTGTTATAGGTGATTGAGCTTGATTTTTGGGGCTTGAGAGAGCAAAACCTGGTTGAACTTGAGAGTTTGATGGAGTTATGTGAGTGAAGAAGAGAAGGAGAGAACTGGAGTGAGGAAAAGAGGTGCAGAAGTATGGGTCTGAATGGGTGAGAAGAGGGAGAAAAAAATCTGATTAAAGGTGTAGGAGGTGGTTGGCTTCCTTGGCATTTGATTGGTTGATTCTTGTATGGCTGAAATTCAGCCAAGCCTCTCCATGAATTGTGGCCAAAGTGCCGCCACTCTCTTGCATTAAGTGGCTGATAATCAGCCACTCAAGGTAGGGTAAAAGAATTGGAATTCTATTGGTCCGATTCCGACAGTTTAAAATACCATAATCTTACCGATTTCCTTTAAATCGGTAAATCGGTTTTCAATAAAATTTTATGAAATCTCCTATACTTCTAATTTAATTCCCTCATATCTAAACCCAAGTAATTGCTAATCAATTGATTCTAAATAATTATTTAACCGAATTCTATTATTCTCAATTATTCGATAAAATCGAATAATTAGGCGAAAAACAATAAAAGAATTTTGGTGGATGTTACAAAAACCACATCAAAACTAACATTAGACATATGTATTTTTCTCATACACACACACACACACACACACATATCATCTGCTCCTATTTTTGGCTCCTCTTGCAATAGTTCACCATTCTTGCAACTTGCAACACCACCCACATGCTCTTTCCTAATTTGTGATGGCTTCTACACCTTTTTCATGCATGACAGTCATTTGCTCCCTTTGCTACTTATCATTTAAACTATCCTTTTGCTGCATGCCATTCACTTTTCCCTTCACACGTTCCCTTTATTGTATGTTAATACCTTGATTTATTGTGCCTTTAGATCCCTTATTTTTTATGTGTAACAACCACCGAAATTTTTCTTATCGTTTTTTGTCCGATTATTCGGTTTTTATTGAATAATTGAAGTTAATTAAAATTTGACTAAATACTTATTTAGGATCAATTAATTAGCAATCAATTGAGTTTAGATATGAGGCAATTAGGTTAGAAGCATAGGAGATTTCATAGAAATTTCTCAAAACCAATTTACCGATTTAAAAGAAATCGGTACGATTACAGTATTTTAAACTATCGGAACCGAATTAATAGAATTATACACCCAAACTCTATTGTGTTAGAGCTGACAACTCAGCCACTTGCTTATCACTTGGTGGCGCCATAAGGGCCACAAAGAGAGGAAGACTTGGCTGAAAAATTGGCCACAAACCATCATCCAATCATAACCTACCTAGCCAACTACCCTCTTGATACTTGAATCAGATTTCTTCTCTTCATTTTCATACTGATTGCGCCTCCCTCTTCCCTTCCTCTTCTCCTCTCAAGCAACTCCATCACTCCTTCAAGCTTTGTCAAGGTTCTATCAATCCAAACTCAAATTAAGCAAGATCACGCCTAAAGGAGGTAGGATTCTTCAACTTCTTCTATTATTGATGCTATTATGGCTGAGTAGAATCCCTATTCTTTCCATTAGTTTGATGATATATGATATTTATATGAATTTTTATGGCTAGATAAATGCATAAACGTTGAGTTTAGATGAGAACTTGGGTGAGAATTCAAAAAGGGATGCAAAACAGAAGTTGGAACCTTGAAAACCTTACGGCATCCGTACTGGTGGAGTGTATGGCTCCGCCTACGGCCACCAAAACTTGATGAAACTATTTTTATGTGAACTAGACATTCAAAGCTTTCCATATATGTATCATATAAGGCCATTGGATTAGTATTGAGAGAGATATGAATTTTGGAAGTTTGACCTAGGTTCTTGAGGTTGATTTTGGGCAGACTAGGTTGTTTAGAGCAAAACTCGCCCTATACAACATGGAATTGAATGAAACTGACTTTGTTAGAAAGCTTACACATACAAAAACATCCCATAAAAATTTTCCAGTTAGATCTATTGTCAATTATTCCCAGCACATCAATGAAGTTGACTTAAGTTTAACCAAGGCTGGAACAGTGTAGTTCAGGAAGGTCAAGTTACGAGGCTTATATCTTGAGTTATATTCATTCAAATGATATGCAACTTATTTCACTAGAAATTTGGTTCTATTAGCTTTAAATTGATATAAATTTTGTATGGTTTCATCTAGATTTCTATTTTTGGTGAATTTTCTCTTAGAAGATTACAATTCTAGCTAGAGACATGCATGAAAACTAGATCAAGTTTAGTTAATGTTGGAACTCGAGACTTAGCAAACAGAAAGCTAAATCGAGTATACTTAAGGTTGAACTCGGAAGGTTATACTTAATGCTTGAACTCGGAAGGGTATAGTTAAGGTTGAACTCGGAAGAGTATACTTAAGGTTGAACTTGGAAGGGTGTACTTAATGTTGAACTCGGACATGATGAAATAAGGGAACTAGATCGGGTAAGATTAATGTCAGAACTCGAAACATAGGAAACACCTTCATGAAGGTCTTGGACGACTAATTGTGGCGTACTATCGGAAGTTGAAAGTTGGTATCAGAATATGAAACTTTATATGCAATCCCAGAAGTCGGGAACCAAGACATTCATAATCCCAGAAGCCGGGAATCAGGACATTGACCTTATGTACATAACATGATCTCGGAACTTGGAAGTAGGTCCTAAGCTCAAACTCAGGAACATCATTAGAAGTTAAAAATTTACAAGATAGATTAAGATTTAAGAGCTTAAAACTTGCACCTATTGATGTTGTTATATTATTAGTATGATTATAATGTTCTACATTGGGGTTGTTGTTTGATTAAAGTTTCATAGTTATCGACACTACTCATGGGGAAGCGGACATGATCCGTTATGCTGCCAAATTTTCAGTAGAATAGTAAGGAAGTTATGAGTATTTATATGTTATGAATATATATGTAAAGATTCTATATGCAAGGATAGATGAAAGCAAATGATGAAGCATATGTATGAGTGCATTCAGCATAGCTATGCATGATTATGTATGAAAGTGAAAGAATATGAATATATTAAATGTGAATCCTTTCACCTGGAGGTAGTTATAAGATCCTTCCTTATGAAGGCAGTTAAATAAGACAAGATTGGGTCCCTTCACTTAGAGGCAGTTGCACATTGAATCCCTCCCTGTGAAGGCAGTATAAAACTATGAGATCCCTCTACCTTGGAGGCATGTGGTCAGATGAGATCCCTCTATACTGAAGGCACGTGGTCAGCTGAGATCCCTCTATTCTTGAAGCACGTGACCAGAAAAAATCCCTTCAATTTAGAGGCACGTGGCCAAAATGAGATCCCTCCAAGACTAGAGGCACGTGAATCCCCTTGTAGGTTAGTCTGTGTGATAACAGTCACGAGTTAAGCTGATGAGCTCAATCCTAGATCAGGTTACCCAAGGGCAGTAAAGACTAAAGATTAAAACATATGCAAGCGCCCTAGGGATGGCGATGTGTAACGCCTAGGTGTGCCACGAAAAGAAAGTAAAGAAAGTTAAAGAAGAACGCCAATGCATTTGTATGAATTCAAGTATGAGTATTTGCATAATTATATCCCATGTTTTACTGATGTTGAGCCAGTTCTATTTATTTATGCCGTGATGAGTCCATATTCCTAAGGAATGTGACATAGCGATCACATTCCGATAGAGTATGACATGGCGATCATATTCTGGGACGTGGTAGAAAGAACATATCCTTAAGGAATGTGACATGGTGATCACACCCCGATGGAGTATGACATGATGATCGTACTTTGGAATATGTGTAACAAGTAAAGGAAGATAAAGGAAGAAAAGAAAATTATGTGTATTTGCATAAGTTCAAGTACAAGCAAAGGCATGTGTAGTTTATGTTTTCAGTATATTGGCGCTATTGTATCTTAATACGTTTCAGTTATTAATAATAGTGTAATTCATGAGTTAATGTTTTGGGTTGGTTCACCCAAATTACAAGTGTATGAATAAAATGAACTTTGCTTTGGACAATATGTTTTCGAACTATAAAACTAAACTGCTTGTATAACATATTTACCTTTTTCATAATAACCCGAAGTAACTGGAGATGACAATGATGGCATTATGTATGATAGTAAATGAATCCTACTAAGAATTTATAATTCTCACTCCTGTTTCCGTGTTATCTCTATATAATTCAGAAGTTCCGAAGAGGGCCCCTTCGAGGCAGAGTTGACTAGTAAGATTGAAGGTGGCCAAGGGTTGCTGCTGGACAAGGTCCGAGTAAGTGACAGTAACAACTTCTAGGTGCGGTATTATGACTTAAGCATAGTACCATACTTGGGAGGGTGTTACATTATGCCTTTATTACTCTAGGAATTCCTCTTATTATTCATTACAATCCATTCATTATGAAGAGAATCTTTAGAATTATGATATGAATTTTAGCTCAAAGTAGGTGTGGATTTTGCGACATTATTTTGATGCTTGACCTTTGCCTGTGCCTCCTATGAAACTAGGGTTTTGGTGGTATAATTTGACATGGTAATGGTTACCACTGTGCCTTCTCGTGCTTCTACACTAACACTATATAATCACTTACAGATGACCATAACACCCACACAAAGAATAAATAATATGCAAACTCTCATAATTCACTTCATGTCAATGATCATTTGTAATATCTTGCATAAAATAAAATGCCTATTTAAAATAAAATGTTGGTAATCAGGGACTTTTAAAAAAAAATTCATAGCTTATACTTTAGGTATTTCTTTTAATTACTTTTAGAAATATAGTGATAGAGGGATTAAAATTGTTGGATAGAATTTTTAGAAGTGTTTTTTCATTAAAAAAAGGAAAAATAGACCATAGTTGTAACACCCCAGCCTGAGTTACAGTTACCTGTCGAAATCGAAACTTGAAAAAATTCTGAGTCTGAACCCTATGCCTCCTTGGAGGGTTATAGGTTTGAGGCATTTTCTTAAGATCAAAAGTCCCAGTAATGGTTCCCTGGGCATCAATGAGTTGAAGAGGGATTTTTAATGAATTTTAGAGAATGGATAACCCTTTCATTTTCAACCCTCAAGTTCATAAAAATGCAAGTTTTCAGAGAATTGCACTAAAACCAAAAAGTTGGATTCTAATTCCTAAGGATTTTGAATTTTTAGATATTTTTATTGAATCCAAATGAGGGGTATTCCCTTATTTACATTTATATTTTAAAGTTAATGGAGAGTAAAGTTAAAGGGACATTAACTTGGGCAAGTCTATGCAATATCCTGGACTTGGGAAAGGACTGCAGAAGGAGGGAACCAAGTTTTTAGAGTTGGTAATTGATTACAGAGGACTTGTAATCGATTACAATCCTCTCTATACGCCATGGGTTAAAATTTTCCGCATGGTAATTGATTACAATATTTGGTAATCGATTACAAGTTCTGGGTTTGTGGTAATCGATTACCAATGATGGTAATCGATTACCAGTTCTTCGTGGTAACCGATTACTAGCCCTCGGTAATCGATTACCATAAGACAATTTATAGGTCTAGATGCGTCCCCCGCCCTCATTTTCAAATTTCCTTTCTCTTTCTACCCTTAAAACTCTCTCCCTTCTCTCTAAAACCCATTCCTCTTCAATCCCCACTTAAATCCTTCAACTTTTCCTTCCAAACTTCATCAAATTACACTCTTTTCACTCTCATAACAACAATTTCACCTTTAATCTTCATCCTTTTTCGAATCCCCAACCATTCCCTTGTTAAGTCTTTGAGCTTGGAATAGGAGTATCAAGACCCCTAAATCTCTTCTCTTCCTTTCTCTATCTTCAAAGGTAATCCTCAAACTCCTTTCCTTTCCCTTTCCTATGAATTATAGATTATTTGCTCTATAGTGAGTTCTTGGAGAACCATAGGTTAGAAGAATTGGGGATTTTCTTATCTGAGCATAAAGTTAGATTGATCCTTAGTCTAAGTGATTGACTCTGAATTAAACTGCCATATTATTGATAGTATATACTATTGGAGGACTGACTTTGGCTCTCAGAGTTCATGGGATTAGGATTCTGCTATTGTCGTTAAGTCTGTGAGTAGATAGTTTATCCCTATCTCTGTTTTAATGTATTTTGTCTATATATATATATATATATATATATATATATATATATATATATATATATATATTGCAAATGATTTGGTATGTCTTAGCAATATAATTTAAATTTTGGTAGCTTATCTATTTCTACTGGTTCACATGAGACAATGATTTGATTTTCAAAAGGAAAAATGTGGCAAATGTCTATTGCCTTGGTTTCCTATTAAACTTTGGAAAATTTTCTTTGTTTTGAAAGATTTTTGGATAAAAGCTTTGGACTTTCATTCATTTGTGATTTATTAAAGTGTTAAAGCTTTATTTTTCTTTGAAGTTACAATTTTATTATTTTATATAAGGTATATTGGCATGTTTTATAAGAATCTTTGTTAAATGTTCTGTATAATGGAAAAGAAAGACTTGGGAAAGTCAAGACCAGAATTTATAGGCTAACGGCAGTAGGCGTTAGCCTTGGGTGCACCTAGGATGTTGTATTTCATGGCCACTTAAGGGAGTAGTGCGTGCTTGTTATTCATGGCCATACATATAGTGTGGTGCGTGCTTGATATTCACGGCCACTGAAAGAGTGGTGCGTGCCTGATTACAAGTTTCACACGAAGGAAGGGCCACCTAAGCGTGATTCCTGACAGATTATCCTGGAATAGATGGGCTATGTTTTTGGAAATGAAAATTTGGATAATATTGATTAAGATTTCTCTTTTGGTTTTGTTATACATATTATTGTATCGCCTTAGTATCTATAAGTTTGTACATTGTCTCATGTGGGTTAGGACATTCTATCTGTCACTGAGTTTCTCAAAACTCACCCCCATGCTTATTATATCCTTTTCAGATACAAGTTCAGACTTGGAAGCTGAGTCTTCTGCTTAGCATCATTAAATTCTTATTTTGGTGAGCCCTCAATAGTAAGGGCCCTGATTTGTATTTCTATTTCAGACGTAATCTTAGTATGTAGCTCCATAGTACTATAGGCAGGGTCCGGCCTTATTCTATTTTTGCTGTTGTTATGTATTCAAATATATATATATATATATATATATATATATTTCAACTTGCTGGAATTAAAGTTGTGTAAAGGATTTGTTTTCTGAAGAACTTAAGCTATATATTTTGGACATACGATTATGTTTATATATTTTATTGTTATACTGTGTGCTGAGGGGTATATTCTGAGAATACCTGCATCCCCGATGGAAGATTGTATTATTTGTCTTGCAGGGTAACTTTTTGTAATTGGGAAATATCCTAATTATAAAGGGTACTCTATCGAAATTTTTATCAAATTCTGTGGCGGTCATGGCCCAGGTTTGGGTCGTGACAATAGTGCACCATAAGTGATATGGTGCACCCGATGCCCCTCTCCTCCTTCAAGTCATGTCTAGAGCCGTCCTCCCTGACGGCACTCACTTTCTTTCTTTCATTTTTTTTTCCTTCTCCCTATTATGTTTCTTTCATTCTCTTCTTCTCAAGTTTGCCTCCCTCTCTTCTACTCTATCAATCTCGTCCTTTTCCTTTACCTTCACCAACAACCACTGAATGCATCTCTCTCTACCACCACTACCATCTGTGACTCTTTTCTTATTGTCTTGCTTTTTCTCTCTGTTTTGTCTTTCTTCCCACCGCGCCTCACTCTTTACACACCTTCTCTCTTGGTTTTGCTTTCTCTTTGGCAGTGGAGCTCCGGTTCTGCTTCCTTTAACCAACCCATAGCCCTTTGGTAAGTTATTCTCGATTTTATTCCTATTTTTGTTTAGGTGGTTGCTGAAATAAGTTTGAATTCCTTATGATATCCTTTTGTTCATTTGAATTCTTATTTATGTGCATGAAATTTAATTAACTGATTTAATAATGGGAAAAAGAATTATGTTTATTGTTATTGGCAAGAATATGATCAGCAAGACATCACACTGCTATAATTACGGTGAAGTAGTGGCGATGTCTTAGTTTGATGTGGGGTTTTATATATATAATTTATATTGGTTTGGACTATCTAGATCTATTTTGTTGAGTTAGTAACAACTATTAATGTGTGGTAGTTATGCCATGTTCTTAATTACCATTATCTTATTACTCACTTGTGTTATTTCTTCTCTAAGATGCATATATCATTTTATTCTTGTTTAGTTTTACCACTATAGAGTCATTAATTGGTCCATTAACAAATTATAATTTATGAAAGTTTGTTGAAATTCATTTTGGTCAAATAATTTAACTGGCATCTTGTTGCTTAACTTATATCATGCCTTTTCTCATGGATTATTAATAGGTTGTATTTTGGGAACTTAAAGCTTAGAACCTAAAACTATAAGACCTGAGGTCATCCATAGAAGTTTCCAGTTGTAAGATTATATGAATTTAATTGAACAAAATCTTTTAATTTCTATGGTTGTACCTTGATGGATGACTATTAAGTGGGTACTATCCGATACAATACTTGAATGTTATTATTAGTTGTATCTTAGATAAATGGATATGCTAGTTTCAGATCCTTGAGGAGACCAACCTTTTGGTTCGACGACCTAAGATGAAAATTTGGCAATCTTTGTTGCTCTATAAGTGGACAATGTTTCTATGGCATATGCGCCTTATGCCATTAGCTTTGGTTTGGTTTTATAATATATAATGAACTTCTATTTTCTATATATATATATTTGGTCAAATATGAATACTTTGCTTAGTTGGTACAACTGCTATATAATTTGGTATGCTCAACCTTTATGAATAATGATCTTAATTGGATTTTGAAAAATAAAGTAGGTGCACCTTAGTTTGAACCCAGCTAGTAGGGATATTGCTAGCTCGATGTGTATATGTGTGAGGCCTATGCATACTACCGACTTAGATCTGATCTGAAGGGGTTAACCCTCATTTGGAAGTTTATCAGAATTGGAAGCCTCCCTGCTTTGATATTTATATTTGAGAAATATATTTTCAAGTTTATGAGATACTATTAATTCTATCTATATTTGAGAAATATATTTTCAAATTATGAAAACAATGTGAATTCTTTATATATGTATGCATAGTTTGTAATGTTGATTTTCTTTTACTTATATATTATTTAAAACAATGATTCCTTAGTTATGCTTAGTTCGTGGCATTAATGCTTTATTATGTATAGCTTATTTTTCTTCTAGAACTTGTCCTCATATGTTATAGACTCATTGTCCCTGACTAAGTCAGTTGGACTCGTCCATTTTTCCCTCTTATTTCAGACACTTGCAGAGTGCCTGACTCAGTTTCTCCAATTTTTAGAGTTGCTCCATAATCCACAAGCAGGGTCTTGTGACCTGGTCATTTGTTAGGATACTTCTACTTAATATTGCAATTTCAGGGTTGTATTCTTATTCATGTATATGTGAATTATTGGAGAGTGCTTTGAGAGTCTCAATCTATGTGTTTGCTAGTTGGTTAAGTGGAGAAGCTAGAAAAATAGGGAAAACTCTATCAATTTTTCTATAAAATTAATCAATATAGGCTTACTAGAGGTCTATTATCTTTAAGCATTGGTCACGGCTCTAGGGTAGGTCATGATATCATCAATCTAGACTTTACTAACCATAGGTAAAGTTAGATCAATCTCAACACATATTCACACATAACAACTCCTGTCAACCTTTTGAGTTTTCAAATTAACCTTTATGGGTCTTCCTACTATAGAAGCTATGGCCATGAGGAGTTTTTCATCATAGTACAACAAATTCAAAACCTGAAAACCAAATCTACACCATTGTATAGCCAAAGCATAGTTCACATGGATTAAAATAAGGTGTCCATTGTTTCACAACCTAGTAATCATTTATTATCCATAGGCCTCCTCTAATAACCTTCATCATATCTACTAGCAAGTCAAATTTCACCATAAACTAGTCATTATCCATGTCCATAACATTAAAACCTATCTGAAGCCCCCATAAGCCCTTGAGCCACTATTTCATGGTTGTGTAACTACTATGTTTGCCGATCAACTCACCACAAAAGCATTTTTCCAAAGCAAGGACAATGCATAAAACACACTTTGATCAATACAAACTTGAGGAAGAAGGCGATCACTATCCTACAAAACCATTTTAACCAGTTGTTTTTGAAGCAAATCCCTCTCCTTCCTCGCATTGCATGGAGCACTGACCCAACCACCTTATCACAAAATGAACACTTACTTACTTGCCCCTTGGACCCTGATATTCCTCCTTTTTCTATCCATGAAATCCCCTATTGCAAATAGCAAAGGATGCCTTTAATCACTACTAGAATTTATTGGAATAGCGACCGATTTTGCAACTAAAAAAATTAGTTGCAAAAATAAATTTTAGTGACCGATTTAAGCAACATAAAACAAAAGCGAGGTGAAATAATCGGTCGCAAAATCACGATTTGTGACTAATTTTATGATCGATTTGTCAAAGCAAGGAAGAAGTAAATGAAAATACAAATCAGTTGCAAAATCCAAATTTGCAACTGATTTTGCGACCGAGTAATCCCACCCATAGGTTGACTTTTGCAATGAAATATCGGTCACAAAATGAAATTTTGTCACCTAATTTGCAACCAATTTGGTGAAGGTTGTAAAGATTGAGTATAACAAAAGATCGATCGCAAATTGGTATTTGAAGTATCAAGTTGATGATTTAAAAATCGGTCATAAAATTCAATTTGAATATGTTAAATTAAAAAATTAGAAAATCAAATTTAAAAATTTTTATAAAAATTTAAAATATAATTTTCATATTTTCATTCTAATAAAAATATAAGATAAAGATTAATTTTTTATGTTAAAATAATTGAAAAATGTAACTTTTTTAATGAAAATATAATATAAAGATATATTGATAGTGCATAATATACACTTATTTAATGCTTAATTTGACATGATTTTGTGCTCTATTTGTTAAGAAATTAACCATTTTCATACTAATATTGGTAATCTTTAGGAGGATTTGATGGTTTCGATGCCCACTTTTATTCAATTTTGCAAGAAATGTATTTTTGGAGCTAAATAGAAGAGTTTTGGAGTCTATTTGAGATGATTCTTCAAAAAGCATTGCAGTAGAAAATTTGTATCTATCTTTATAGAAATTGGATGGAAATAAATGAAGATGTTCCAGAAAAGTCAAGAAGTGCTCTACAACTTTAATGCTTAACCAAAGCCCAATTCTTAGAGTTTCTTAGTAAAAATCCAATTGTAAGATTGAAGGTTGCTATTATCCTGATGTTGTCCAACCTGACCTTTACTCAATGTCTTGCTAATATCTTACGCTACAAAAGTCTAGTCAAGGTGCTTCTTATGGCATTAGAAAGCTTACTCAAAGCTCTACAACTTCTATTCTACCTTTGGGAGAAAATTCCAACTATATTGAGCACTATAGAGCTGAGAAGTTGATAGTTTAGATGTTGTATGGTACTAAAACCGGAATTAGGCCAATTTTGGGCCCAAGGGAGCGTGAATTGGAGTTAGCTAGAGTCATTAATGAGTTCTAAAAGACTCCAAAAATCCGAATGAGCCCAATTGCAAAAGATGATAATATTAGAAGGGGTCTCTTGGGTCCTATCATGACATCTTGTAATTTAGAATTGGAAGACACAAGAGGATTAGGAGATTCTCCACACTTGGCTTTACTAGGGTTTGGTTTCTTCATCAAGAAAGGAAGTCTATGCTGTTAGATTCATCTTTTCTTCTTTTCTTCTCTTGATTCATATTTATTATGTTCTCTTTCTTCTTGAATTTGGATCTTGTAAACATATTTAGTTGCTAAAACCCCTCTTAGCTAGGTTGATGATGTAACCAATGTTAGGACGACGAGTTTTTGTTTTTTTAATCTAATGCATGTTTCTTTCTTTCGATTGAGTTTTTATCTCTATTCTTAATGCTTTTATGGCTTGACCACTCATAAATTGATACAGTAAGTTATGTAGGTAATTTAAAAATTAGTATATAGCTTAGATATAAGGATAGAAACCATAATTATTAATTGTCAGGAATAGAGATTAATAATTGTGTGGGATGAATTCATCAACTCTAGGGTTCAAGTTAAGAAATTAATTGAATTTTAGAGATTAAAGAAGATTGATATACTAAGGAACTGGGTTTTAATTAAATTAGGAAATCTCTATCAATTGAATTGATTGAACTTCATTAGATTAAGAATTCAATGCTCAAAGGAACAACTAGGTGAATCAGAGCCCTAGCATTTCATTCCCTGTTGAATTTCCCACCTTTGTTTGCTTGCGTTCCAAGTTAGGTGGTTAGAGATTAGTTTTGATTAGATTTAGCTTAGATTTGATTTGGATTTGTTTTTAGATTCTTAATTGATTTCTATTATTTCAAATTTGGTAGTCTAGATAATAGTTGAATTTGAGAAGTGGTAATCGGTTATCCAATCCTTATGGAACGATACTCTTACTTATACTTTTTTTTACTTGTACGACCTGGTATACTTGCCGATTTGCATCAATTTTTTAGCATTGTTACTAGGGATTGGTTTTTGGCCAATATCATTAATATCAAATAAGAGTGCTAATCTAGGAAAAAATTTATTTTATTTTATTTTCGTTTTATTTTTTTATTTAATTTTAGTACTAAATTTTCATTCTATTTGTTTATGCAAGGTATCATAAATTCAGGTGAACTCATATTTGACCTAAAGATTGAGCGTACCATAAGAGCGAATAGGTGATTGGCTAGACTAAATAGAGAAAAGACATAGACACCATGACACATAATGGTAAAAAGAGGAGAACTCTAGGAAAATATATCACACCTACTTCTGCTAGGTGTGCTACAAGTATGGTGCGACCTCCTATTGAAGCCAACACATTTGAACTCAATCAAGCTCTTTTACACTTGGTTCAGTAGGATCTATTTGGGGTAGCCCATTTGAAGATCCTAATCTTCATATTTCCTACTTCCTACAAATGTGTGACACTATTAAGAAGAATGAAGTCATTAACCGTGCTATTTGCTTGAGATTGTTCCTATTTTTTGTACGTGTCTTGGCTTCAAGCTCAACCTTTTGGAAGCATCCCTACATGGGATGAATTACTTAAGAAGTTTCTTTTTAAATACTTCCCTCCATCAAAAAGTATGAAGATGAGGAGTGAAATTACTTGTTTTTCTTAAAAGGAAGATGAATTGTTCTATGAGGTATGTGAGCGATTCAAGAAGATGCTAAGGAATGTTCATGACATGCTTTTGAGGAACGGCAACAAATTCATATTTTCTATAATGGTCTAGATCATGCTATGAGATCTATGGTGGACGCTTTAGCGAGGGATTCCATCAACACAAAAAACCCCCGTGAAGCATACCAGCTGATTAAGGTAATGGCCTCTAATGATTATCAAGCACCCTCAAAGATTCTATCTAAGAAAAGGGTAATGGAACATGATACCTTTAATGCCATCCTTGCTCAAAACACATATCTATCTTAGCAGGTGATGAATCTTACAAAAAAGATTGATGAGATGTAAGTCAATTCAATTCACTCAACTCTAACATCGATGATTTGTGATTCTTGTATAGGTAATCATCCAAATGGATGTTGTAAGGTGGGTTATTCTGTTCCTTAAGAGTAAGTTAACTACATAGGGAATCCTCTAAGGTCCCAAAATAATCCCTACTCCAATGCTTATAATCTGGGATGCAGGAATCACCCAAATTTTTCTTAGAGTAATCAAAATGGCCATCTACTTGACAGAGTTTTAGTCTTAGAAGCCATATTAGAGAAGCTTTTGTAGCAAAATGCTCAATTTATGCAACAGACTGCTCAACGTGTGCAACAACATAATGATATACATAGCAAACTGAGGAGAATTTTAGAAATCAGGGTTCAGAATTTGGAGCCATAACTGCAATAGATTTCGAGGCAATTGGCTAAAAAACCACAGGGCACACTCTCTTCAGACACAATTATGAACCCAAAAGAACAATGCAATGTTGTCATTCTAAGAAGTGGTAAGATATATGAAAGTCCAGACTTAGAAGGAAAAACTAAAGAGGATAAAGAAGCTTGTGGTATAAGTCACCTTATAGAAAACTCATCAACAGATCAAGCCTTTAACGAAACCTCCCAACAAGAAGAAGATCAACCAAAATGGAGGAGAATGAAAAAGAAAAAAAAAAAAAAAAAGAGCTTGAAGGGCATAAGCCATATATTCCCTCTCCTTATGACCAAATTCCTTTTCCTCAATGGTTGAAGGAGAACTAAGATAAACAATTTGCTAAGTTTCTTGAGGTTTCCAAGAAGTTAAAAATAAATGTCCCATTTGTAAAGGCTCTTTGAGCAAATGCCTTGATCATATGCAAAATTCATGAATGAGCTTTTAACTAAAAAGAGAAAGTTGAAGGAGGATAAGAAAATCATGTTGATAGAGGAGTGCAATGCTATTATTCAGAGGAAGCTACCTCCTACGCTTAAGGATCCAAGCAGTTTCACCATTATATGTGTAACATCCACCGTTTTTCACCTAATTATTCGGTTTTATCGAATAATTGAGAATAATTAAAATTCGATTAAATAATTATTTAGAATCAATTGATTAGCAATTAATTGAATTTAGATATGAGGGAATTAAGTTAGAAGTATAGGAGATTTCATAAAATTTTATTGAAAACTGATTTACTGATTTAAAGGAAATTGGTAAGATTACGGTATTTTAAACTGTCGGAATTGAATCAATAGAATTCCAATTCTTTTAGCCTACCTTGAGTGGCTGAGTTGAGTGGCTGATAACTCAGCCACTTAACACCCAAATGTGGCGCCACTTTGGCCACAATTCATGGGGAGGCTTGGCTGAATTTCAGCCATACAAGAATCCACCAATCACATGCCAAGGAAGCCACCTACTTATACCCCTTTAATCAGATTTTTCCTCCCCTTCTTCACCCATTCAGACTGTGCCTTCTCTCCTCTGCCCAACTCTCTCCTTCTTTTCTTCACTCACATAACTCCATCAAACTCTCAAGTTCAACTAGGTTTTGCTCACCCAAGCCCCAAAAATTAAGCCAAACCACATATAACAAAGGTAAAGGTTTAATTCTTGTATTAATTTTGTGATCTTGGCTGGCTGAAGGTGGATTATTTTCACCATCTTTGATGTATTGATTGCATGATTATGATGATATATGGCTGGTTATTGACTGCTTGTTTGGTTACAACCAAATTGGAAGCAAGAAAGAATGAAAATAGGAAGAGCTGAAGGGCTGGAGAACCAAAAACCCTCGGCAGCCCGTACGGCGGAGTGTACGGCTATGCCTACAGCCGATTAAATTGGATGAAACTATTTTGATATAAACTAGACATCTAGGGCTTTCCATACATATATCATATAAGGCCTTTGGATCAGTATTGAGAGAGATATGAATTTTTTAATTTTGACCTAGGGTTTTGACTCTGATTCTGGGTAGACTGGGTTGTTCAGGGTAGAACTCGCCCTATACTACTTGAAAATGAATCAAACCAACGTTTTTAGAAAGCTTACACATAGAAGAATGTCCCATAAAAATTTCAGAATTAGATAAGGTCCTGTTTGCTCCCAGTGATCCAAGAAATTTGCCCTATGTCCCAACCGGGCCAAAACAAGGCAGTTCAGGAAGGTCAGAATTCAAGGCTTATAACTCGAGCCCTACTAAGTCAAATGGAATGAAACTTTGTCCTGTTAGCTTTAATATGAGACCAATTTCGCATGATTTGAATCAGTTTCGATTTTTAGTGGATTTTTACTTTTAGGTGTCTGATTCTAGCCAGCCACTGGGCAGGCCGAGATAAAACCTAAATATCTTGAGCTATAGATATCAAAATTAGATAGGACCAAAGAGGTTAGAAAATAGACACATAACACATTACCATACTCAAAATTAAGATCAAATGAGTTAAATAGATTTAGAAAAACCGAGTTGGCTGACTATGCTAAGGCAGAAACTTTGCCTTAATGAGATTATTGTTACTATGAGTTCAATGTTAAAATATGTATGCAACGTTGCGACCTCTATGATAAATTGGTGTTTTGTTGTACTGGCACTATTCATGGGGATGTGGACACATTCTGTTATGCTGCCGAAATTTCAGTAGAATCTATACATAAGTTATGAAATACATGTTAATGCATGTGCATTTTCAAGGAGGCTATGAAAGATATGATAAGAATTATGTTATTATGAAAGTTCCATGCTACTTGGGCCAGCCCCGGATAAAAAGTTAAGGGGAATAGATCGGTGGGAAGGTCGGGGAAAGTAAACACGGCATTTCTGTATAGGAACGAGCTCGATCCTGAAAAGCAGACTATTACCCAGGAGTCTAAATAGTCAAGAACTCCCAGGGGACCAAGTGATGGAAAATGATGAAAAGTAATGGAAAAGCTTATGAAGAAATAATCAAGAATGAGTTTGCATGATTACATGAATGCATGATTTTATGGAATAGTTATGTTAAGATGTTTGCAGTTGTCTATTATGTTTATTTACTGCCATTTGTTCATTTATTCTGTTTATTATTCTGCGAATCTCTATTAGTAATTTATTCTGTTTCTTATACCATCTAAAGTAAAACTGAACCTTGCCTCGGACCAGATGTTTTCTTAAAGTCATTAAAATAGATAGATCAGTTTGAACACATGTTTTTCTAATTAAATAAAACTGAGGCAACTAAGAATGTATGTGACGTCAGATAACTACTATGCACAAACCCTACTGAGAATTTCTTTAATTTCTGACCTTATTCTGTATTTTCCGCATTATTCTCAGACGCTGGCAATGGACTCCACGACCACCTTCTTCATTGAGATCTTAGATTTGCAGCTTCACCATGATCTAGTATTAGATTCTTTGTACATAGCCGGTTCTTGTAACTTCCGCCTTTACCTATTTAGCAATACGAACTTTGCTGTCCCTCTACATCATCTTGTTTTCGACCCCGCAACTCCTTACATTGCTATCCCACTACTCATGGTGTACCCACCTCCAGCTCCTCCTACACCCGCAGCACAGTTAGCTCCTGCTGACCCTGCACCGGAGTCACCTCTGCAGGTAATTCCAGATATGCCACTTAGCTCAGAGAGTGACCCTTCTAAGACCACCGGCTCATCACCCTTTTCCTCCTTGGGATCCAGTGCAGAGTACTCTCTAGCCGGACCTGGCATGGCCAACGACTATCTGACAGAGTAGGTCAACCAGCAGGAGATGTTGTACAGTATGACCCTCTTTTGACAGCACATAGCTCTGGGTCATAGACTTGACAGTAGGACTAGCAGTAGGTTTTGAAATGTCCTCCGAGGACCCATAGGATCATTTTGACTGATACGGGCCTTATGTCTTTTTGGTACGCCGGCCCCACCTTTGTATTTAACTTTGAAACTCTGTACATAAACTAAAGCAATAGCTTCTGACATACATATATATATTTGCATGTATACAGTTGATGTTATTATACTATTTCTTATCTGTTGTGGTATTATGTTGAGTTTCGTTACGCTCATAATATAGCAGCGTGCCGTTTCATTTGTTTACAAAAAAAAAAAATGAGATGTGATGCAAATTATGAAAGGTAAGCAGAATGTTAACACGGTAACACAGTCTACTTAATTTCATGCTATGACTTAAGCATAATATTAAATTAGTAGGGTGTTACAATATGCATTATTGGCTCTTTAAGTATTGAGAGGCCATTTTGTGATCTTGGAGCCAATATAAATTTGATGCCATTATCTATCTTCCACAAGTTGGGCATAGGAGAAGTTAAACCAACCATGATGTTTCTCCAACTTACTTACCGTTATATTAAACATCCATATGGCATAGTGGAAGATATCTTTGTAGAAGTGGATAAATTTATTTTCCCTATTGATTTTATGGTTTTGGACATGGATGAAGATGTTGATATCCCATTGATATTGGGAAGATCTTTCTTGGCCACTAGGAGAACTCTAATTGATGTCAAGAATGGAGAGTTGATGTTGAGAGTTTTATGAGAAGGTCACCTTCAAAGTGTTTGGAGAAGTGAACCAATCTGTAAAATGAGCAGTGTCATATGGTTTATGTAAGTGACTCCTTTAGCAAAGCTACATTCAGACATAGCAACCCTCCTCATCATCAAGAACTTAGGAAAGCCAACTCTTATAAGGAAAAAGGTTGTCAAGAGGGGTACAAAGCTGATGTGCAACTCCAAACAAAAGTGAGCCCTTTTATGGAGGGCACTACAAGAGAAAGACTGATGGGGATTGGCAATGTAGGTATCACTGATGCTGGCATCATTGAAATCACTTGAAGAATAGCATAGTCGTGCTTAGGACTATAAAATTGCTTCTTAGGAGGCAACCCAAGTTTTTTTTTTTTTTTTTTTTTTGCAAGTTTTTCTTTATTTTGCATTTGGTTTTTATTGTTTTTCTTAGTTTAACTGTGTCTTTGTGAACTCAATATCTCTTTTGGCAATGGGCTTATTGAATTTGAATTCATGAATGTGCATGAAGATAAGGAAGAAAATGGTGAAAAAGGGAATTGGAATCAAATTTTCAATAGAAAAGGAAGTTTGGGGGAGTAAATCTATTCTTTATCTTTGTTTATGTTGATGATTTGTATTTTCATTGCATGTTTGAGTGAATATGAATGTATTTTTGTGCGAAATGTAGCTTTTAAATTTACTAGATTTAGGTTATTTCAGCTAGTTCAATACTTAGGTGAGCTAGGAAGTGTAACAATCTCCTAAGTACAACACCTTGCTTAAGTTATAATATTGAACTTAGGAGTTGCTACTAATAAATTAGCAGACCTTATTTTATTGCTTACCACACTTTTGGAATAATATCGTACTGATTGTCTCATCATATAGAATAAAATATAAGCAAACGAATAAAGGAATATAGAAACTCCACTTGAATACATTAAAAAAAAAAAAATCATATTATGGTCACATTTATAAATTTACATAACCAAACTTCTAGTCTTACTTAACAAGATTTCAACATATATAAAATAGTTTTACGAAAAGCTTCAATTAATATCAATCATCCAGTATTAGTTACATACAATCCTATTAGGAAAAAGGGCTTCGGTGTAACATAACACTCTCTGTAGTAGTATTGGCCTCTTATTGTCCAAGTTTGTAGTCTCTAGCAACACCAAACCTTCCTCGTCAAGATGCTTCAATCTCAATCATATGCCCCAAGAGGATTACAAATACAACCAACTAAGTTGATTGGAGATGACACAGGAACACACGAGAGTGAGAATTATAAATTCTTAGTAGGCAGTTCTAACAGTATTATCGTTATCACCCTAACCATTTTGGTTTATTATAAAAAGTGTGATTATACCATAACAAGAAAAAGATTCATTTTACAATGTTCCAAAACTATCCTTCCGATGTGGGTTTCTTTTATTCAAGCACTTAATCCAAGACTCGTAGCATTCACATAATTTACATCAGTACATAATCAAAATAGAATATAATGCTGGAAATGAATGAATTAAATATTTCCCCTAATATATGTCTCCATACTCTTTTCTTGTTGTACTTCCTTAACTTAAATGCCATATTTTCTTCCTTAGTTTTTCTTACTTTCTCAACTTTAATACTTACTATTAACTTATTTTGCCTTAACTTAGGTCAGACATCTTTCTCTGACTAAGCAAAGGGATCTAGTAAGTAGTCTGGTTCACTCTCCCTAATGACAACACACCTAGGTAGTATGTCTTGCCATTCTTAGGGTGTCTACATGTATCTACATTTGAGCGTTACATACCACCATCCTCGAAGAGCAGCCTTACACATACCTGAGCATTGTATGTTGTCGTCCTCAGGATGTAATCCTCTTCACATGACTAGGCATAAGGGTGTTCGTGATACGATTTGGATTGGTTTTGAGTAAAAAATTCATTCGATCCAAATAATAAAATATATAGCGATTTAGATTGGATTGATTTAGTTTAGATTTTAAATCTGATCCAATTTGAACCAATTTTTTTGCAATTTGGATTGGATCAGTTTAATTGATTTTTTACAAAACAAAATCTTGAGTATAGAATATTATAAATAAAAAGTAACTTCAATTAATAAAATAAATAAATAGAAATAAAAAGTAAAAGTGACTCATGTAATATGTATAAAATGATATTTAAATAAGAATGACATATGCATATAGAAAATTATGTGAAAAAATTAAAATTATTATGAGTAAAAGTACAAACTTAACTATAAAAAAAATTATATTATATAGTATTATTTGGTTTGGATTGGATTGGATTAATTTTGAAAATTAAATCCGAAATCCGATCTGATCCAAGTGGTTTGCGAAAAACAGGATCTACTTCAATCCAAACTTTTGCGATTTTGATTAGTTTTTGGTTTAGATTAGATTGTTTGGCAGTTTTGATTGGATTGGATTTGAATACCCCTAATTGAGCATTACGCTCCGCCGTCTCTATAATATTAACTTACGCTTACCTGAGCATTACGTATCGCCATCCTCAGTAGGCAAATTCCATCATACGTGATTGTGTCATCCTAGCCCACTGCTAGATGGAGGCGTAACAAGTCACTTAATTAACTTATGAGGTTCTTATGTTCTTATGTGTTTGGTTCATAATGCATTATCCCCCAAACGTTTGAATTGGGTTTTGATGTCTTCATGAATGTTGTAGATTTTTATCCTAGCCTTCTAATGACACCAAAATTAGCTTAATCCAAATTTTGTAGCTCTAGTTATGGCTAGATTACCAAAGCAATATTAGCATGCATCCTAACTTGGTAACAAGAAGCAATTTTTGCCTAATTTTTCCTTGCTTCTTCCGCAAATCAAACCTAAACACCTCTAAATCCTTCTTTCCTTTCTTCATTACACATTTTGGTGGATTTATTTTTTCTTGCTTTTATGTTTTGTCGCACTGAGGAAATTGCCATGTTTTAGATTTGGGGTAGTATATTCTTATGGGTTTTCATTTTTTTTTCCTTTCTTTTTCTTTTTCTCTCTATGTGTTAGTAGTAGTTTTAAATTTTTAGTGCTTATTTTGGTTTAATTTTTTTATTGTAGATTAGTGTTTAGTCTGCTTAAGTGCCTCCCTGGGTTTTACGGCCTTTGAAAAGGGATATAGATAGTTGTTTGCTACCCAAGAGGATTTTCTTTTTCCTTTTTCTTATTTTTATTTATTTTATTTTTGTTTTGCATTTCATTTAGCTTTGATTTTATTTCTTTTGTTTTCTTTCGCAAATATGTCATCACTCATCATTAGTTGCATTATAATCATATTAATTAAGCATAAGAATTTTTGAGAGAAAGAGGAAAGTTTTGTGTGTACAATGAGTAGAGAAGCCAAGACGGTTGGAGTCATGAGATAGTTGATTGAGTATAATAGTTCGCCATTGTTGTGCATATTTAGCTTAGGTTTGACCTTTCTTTTGCAAACTTAAAATGACTTTTGATTGAGTTTGTGATTGCTTAGAGAAGGACTATGTGTGTTAGGTGATTGTCAGCTATCCCCACCAAACTTAGAACACGATTGTTATTCCTTGTTAAGGCGAAATCCTAGTGTGCATGAAAAAGAAAATGATTTAGGCACTTTGTTCTTTAGCCTTATCATAGCCTTAGACCACCCAATTTTCATCAGATCTCTTGAATACCCCTTTTTGAGCCATTTTCCCCAAATTTTTGTTTCATTAACCCATATCATATCTAGCCCTTAAACCAAACACATATCCAGCTTAAGTCTTTGTGAGAGAGCATTAAGCATGGAAATAAAAGACTTATTTTGGGATCAAATTCAAAAGTGTCAATGAGGAGAGAAAAAGGGAAAAAATGAATAGCATCAAGAGAAACACCACCAGAGTTATACAAAAAATAAGTTTAGGGTGAAAAGAAAAACAGAAAAGAGAAAGAAAAGTTATGAACTGCAAAATCAAATGAAAAGAAAAGATGCTAGAAGTCCAAAAAGAATATATCTTCTTTGACATTGCACTCAATGACAGGTCCCATTTGAGTTTTAATCTTCCTTATCATGATTCTCTCATATTTTTGCATATCCTTTTTAGCCCTTCTTTCATTTAGCCATTCACCCTTTTAGCCACATTACAAGTCCATAAAGACCTTTTGATCTTTTGGAAGTGGACACTGCATTAGTGGAGATAAGAATAGTGGTTTTGCCTATGGGAATTGGGACACACCATCATCATCATCATCATCATATATATATATATATATATATATATATATATATATATATATATATATAAAAGGAGCATATCATATGAGAGAAGTGGTTAATTGTGACAGTGAGAGGAGTAAATCTTAACTAGTAGATCTTATGTGAATGGTCAAAATTAAAATATAAAATCATGACTTTTTTAAGTGATCATGTGACCATTAAACAACTTTAAATTTTGACCATCCATATATGGTAATATGACCCAGATTTACTCCTCTCATGTGATACACTCCATATATATATATATATATATATATATATATAATTGTGGATATCTAGTATACACAATCTCATCCAAGTACTTATTAGAGTCATGCTTTTCTTATGATAGAATGCTTAAGTTTAAAATCTTATCCTTTATTAAATGAACATGCTTAAGTCGACAATACAATGCTTTGAGTATAATTATTTGATCCATGTTGATGTCTCTTACAGTTTCCTCTAAAAAGACACTACACAATGCTTGATTGTATGAAAAAGAAAACATCCCTTATTTTTGAACTTTCGTATTCTTTAATTGCTTAGGGACAAGCAATAGTTTAAGTTTGGGGTGTTGATAAGTGTATATTATACACTCATTTAGTGCTTAATTTGACATTATTTTGTGCTCTAATGGTTAAGAGATTAGTCATTTTCGTACAGAATTTGGACTTTTGTGAAATTATTGGAACTAATGTTAAATTAATAATTTTTAGGTGGATTTGATAGCTTGGAAGCCTATTTTTATTCAATTTTCCAAAAGAGGCATTTTTGAAGCTAATAGAATAGTTTTTGAGCCTATTTGAGATGATTCTTTGGAAAGTACTACAGTAGAAAATTCATATCTTTCTCTGCAGAGATCAGATAGATACAAATGAAAATGTTCTGGAAAGGACAAGAAGTGCTCTACAAATTTAATTTTCAGTCCAAAGCCCAGTTCGCAATTGCAAGATTGAAGGTTGATGTTGTCTTGATGTTGTCTAACTTGACTCTACACAATGTTTTGCTAATATCTTGAGTTACAAAAGTTCAATCAACGTGTTTCTTGCAGCTTTGGAAGCTTACTCAGAGCTCTGCAACTTCTATTTCTATCTTTGGAGCAAATTCCAACTGTATTAAGTGCTCTAAGTTGATGGTTCAAATATTGTCCAATGCCAAAACATGAATTTAGCCAATTTTGGGCCCAAGGGAGCATGAACTGAAGTTAGTTGAACTCATTAGTAACTTCTAAAAGACTCCATAAATCATAATAAGCCCAAACCCAAATGAGGATAACATTAGAGGAGGCCTATTGGGTCTTATCATTACATCTTAGAATTTGTAAATGGAAAATACAAGAGGATTGGGAGATTTTTTACACTTGGCTCTGCTAAGGTTTGATTTCTTCATCAAGAGAGGAAGTCTATGTTGTTTAGATTCATCTTTTCTTCTTTTCTTCTCTTGATTCATATTTACTATGTTCTCTTTCCTTTTGAATTTGGATATTATAAACATGTTTAGTGACTAAAAACCCCCTTAGCTAAGGCGATGATGTAACCAATATCGGGATAATGAGTTTTTGTTTTTTTCAATCTAATGAACGTTTCTTTCTTTCAATTAAGTTTCTATCTTTGTTCTTAATGCTTTTACAGTTTGATCACCTATAAATTGATATGGTGAGTTGTGTAGGCAACTAGAAAATTGGTATATAGCTTAGACCTAAGGATAAGAACCATAATTATTAATTGTCTAGGAATAGAGGTTAATAATTATGTGGGATGAATTCATCTAGTATTTCATAGATCATAGAGTTTTTAACTCTAGGGTTCAAGTTAAGGAATGAATTGAATTTTAGAGATTAAAGGTGATTGATATGCCAAGGAATTAGGTATCAATTAAATTAGAAAATCGCACATCATTTGAATTGATTGAACTTCATTAAATCAAGAATTCAATGCTCATAGGAACAAATAGATGAATCAGAGCCCTAGCACTTCATTCCTTGTTGAATTTCCTACCTTTGTTTACTTGCATTCCAAGTTAGGCAATTAGAGATTAGCTTTGATTATAACTAGCTTAGATTTGATTTAGATTTGTTTTAAGATTCTTATTTGATTTATGTTATTTCATATTTGGTAGTCTAGAAGTAGTTAAATTTGAGAACTGGTAATTGGTTATTCAATCCCTTTGGGATGATACTCTTACTTACACTTTTATTACTTATATGACTCGATATATTGCCAGTTTCGCATCATATATTAATTGATTTATGCTTATATAAAACATTTAATTATATTTCATTCAAGTTTTTAATTTTTATTTGATTAGAAATATTCTGTTGTATGGTCTTTTATCTTATTTTCGGTTGCAAAATTATAACCCCTTTGGAGTCCTAATTCACCATCATTAAAACAATCACCCCCCATCTATGTCTTCTCCCATGCACTGTCACCACTGCCAAAGCCAAGCTCGCATTGCCAAAGGAAGAAGATGAACCACGACCACCGGAGAAAGAAGCAAAAGTCGCGCGTGGTCAAGAAGAAGTGGAATCGCTACCGATGCAGTTGGAAAGTGCCACTGAGAGGATGACGGATGTTCCCCTATGCTCTATTGATGACCAAGAAGACTCCTTTGTATCATCCACCTTCCTGGCTCTGCTTAAACCTTTCATTGCTGTTTTTTGTTGATTTCATTTTTTGTAATTTTTTTTATAAGAAGAGTTAATGTCTTGGTTAATTCTCTTAGGCCTTTGAAGTTGTTAAATTTTTAGTTTTTGTTTAAGAGCTAAGATCTTGCATTTTTTATAATTGATTGCCTTGTTCCTTTTAAGTAGTTGGATTTTTTTTGTTTGTCATTTTTGTTCAAAACTAACAAGATTGTTGTTGTGATAACTTGAGAACTAGATGTAGTGGGGAAAAATTATCTTTGCCATTTTGTTGTTTAATCATATGCTTTATAATTGTAGTGCATACATCTTTGTTGTTGAATTCCTATCAAATTGGTTGTTGTTTGTAGGTATCATACTCAATAGGTTGGGAATTGTTGCTTTAATAGTTAATAGTTATGCAGAACTTATGAGAATTATGAATCTAAACTCTTAGTTGCTTTTTGTTGTTCGATTTTGTTGCATCTGATTTCTGTTTAAGAGTTAAGAATATTATTGTGGTTGTGGTGTTTGCGAACTACATCAAGTGAACAAAAAAAAAAGTGTTATCACTTTTTGTGCTAAGTGGAAAAAAAAATATTTATCTTTGTTTTTTAGTTGCTTAATCATGTGCTTTCTAATTATTGTGCATATGTGTCTTTACTTGGTACATTATTTATGGCAGTCAATTTTTTCAGATGCAATTTTTTTTGCAACCAAGGGCTATGCAATAAATCAAATTGGTCGCAAAATCGGTCACAAATTATTTTAGCAATTTCCTTTATTTTGTGACCAATTTTTTTGTCACAATTAGTCAATTTTCTTGTAGTGAATTGTTGACCCTATTCACACTCGCTCTCTTGTCTCGCTCACTTTACTCTACTCTCTCTATCTCATTAACTCTCTCCATTTTCAAATGGAAAGTATTAAGTACCATAACTTGTACTTTAATATTGAAAATATTTACCGACATTCATAAAAGGATAAAATTCCTTGCATATTTTCAAAGTAGTATACTATTCCAAACAAAACATAGCACATGATATCACATTATCACATAAGTTCTTAGATTGTAAATAAAATATTATTCAATTAAATCTAAACACATAAATTATTGAAATTAATACTTTAAAAATATACTAAACATCATCAATAAAAAATGAGTTTAGGTAATAAAAAATTTTAACTTGTTAAAACTGTACTTTAGTCTAAACTTTAAGAAAATGTTTGTTTTGGGAAGTTCACCTAACCCTTCCTGCCATGGCTATATTGTGGTATTAAAAAATTACATAGGCCAAAGAAATCATTTTGGTTTAGTGTTCTACTTAGACATTGGTATATGCGTCACAATTCACGGGTTGGCTTGCATGACCTACAATACATGTGGGTTAGAATTAGGTAAATTATAAGCCGCCCGAAGTGATTTAGTGGTAAGAGATTTGAATAATATGTACAAAGTCAAGGATTTGAATCTCATTACCGCCAATATACCAAGAAAAAAAGGTAAATTACAAGCTCATTTAAATTCAGATATTTTTTAGTCTTATCCATTTAACCTGTGAGTTAATGAGTTGTAATCCACTCTCTTGAGGGTTAGTCAATTAATATGTTGTATATTTAGTTTTATTTCTACCTTTTTTTACTCTCTTATCTATTATTAAAAAAATTAAATTCACTTAAATGTCTAAATATAGATCAAAATTCTAAATAATTTATAAAAAAATTATAAAATTATAAAAAAAAATATTAGTAAATAGATTAATGAATTAATCTACTAACCTGTACTCTAATACGATCCAAATTGATTGTTTACTAATAAAGATTGAGCCTCTATGTAACAAGCTATATAAGTTGCTTACTAATGCAACTCTAGGTTATGCTTGGAAATTTAAAGATGTAAGGAATATAATAGAATGTGATAAAATAATATGGAGTGAAATGGAATAGAATAGAATAAATGTTCCATTTTATTATTTGGACATAAAAGGATGGAAAGATATAATTTTTAATTTATTTATTTTCATTTCATTTCATTCGATTCCATTTGACTACTACCCATCAATCCAAATATAGCCCTAATCATAGTGTCCCATGTGGGGCTTTGTGATGGATCAGGTATCTTAAACCCCACACATTACACCTTTAAATAAAGCAGTTAACCTAGGATGCAATTTGTGCGCTAACCTAACTCAGCTCACCAAAATGATTAGTTGGGCTGCTAAAACATTAATAAGCTCATTTAGTGTAACATCGTCTTTTTATAAAAATACTCTAATTAATTAGCTGACTTGTTTGAATTAATTTCGAAACAATGATTAATCAAGTAATAAATAATAAATATTAAAGTAAAACTACACAATACTAATGTTAATTCCAACAAGTATAACAAAGATAACAATAAATGTAATAGATAAAGTTATTCGTATTAAAAATTGTATTAATAGCAATACAACTATGATGATGATGATGATGATATAACTATAATAACATAATTAGAGAAAAAAATGGAAAGGGATTCATGCCAAAAAGGCTTGAATATAAAGTCTTGAAGAAAAATAATAACAAAGAAAGAATAACCAAAAGTCAAGTATTAGGTTGGAAAAAAATAAGAGAAGAAAAAATGAAATGTAGAAAAAGTTGTCACCGCATGACGGTTTACAAGAAAAATTTAAAAAAAGGGTTAAAAAAGTAAAGAATCACATCACTATTGACATGAAAGACCTACAAAGTCTTGTAATTTCTATATAAAGGGGGGGTGAAAAGATGAATTGGCCATAAAAGAAAGAAGGAATGAGGGTCGTAATTATTGAAGTATTGAATGAAAAATAAGAGAGAGAAAGAGAGAGGGAGAGGGACAAGGGAGAAAGGACATAAAGAGTAAAAGAGCTAGCTTCAAAAGCACCATATTTATCTCTATAATAATTTTAAGGTAGAAAATAAAGTTCTTTGTGAAATAAAATCATGACTACAATTATTTACTCATTCTTATTAAACTATTATTAATTTTATTTATTACTCTTTTATATTAAATTTATTCATTACTATTTATGTTTTATTGCTTAATTTATTTATTTATGGTTCCCTTATGTTTACATTGCTTATTATTTATTTGCAAGTTATTTTATGTATTTTTCCTTTATATTACTTAAAAATTATTATGAGTTGATTTTCTCTTATATTTTATTATTCTAACTATTTCTGTAAGATATTAGTTATCTATAATTTCTTTATGGGATTGATATTAAATTTACTTGGATTATGCATTATTATATATGTTGAGAATTTATACATTATGGCAAGCATATGAATTAAAGAAAAGATATTTAAGACTTGCAGCTAATTTCAAAGAATGCAAAGGAATGGATATAAGATTCTTTCATGTTACATGCCATAGTTAGTGTGGTATAATGGTCTTGCTTTGTTGTAACATGCTATGAGTAATGCTAGAGAAAGGGAATTCACCAAGATAAGGCTTTCGACTATGTATGAGACAAACAAACTATCACGACCTATCCGAGGACCATGACCGACACATAAGGAGCATCGGCTCCCTAATTAGCCATCTTCATTGAGAATTTGATGGAGTTTTCCCCAAATCAAGATATTCCTGCCATTTCTATTAAACCATGTTAGCTGTCTCAATATATATATATAAACACAAAACTAGCTAGGCGTTTCTAGAATACATTAAAAACAAAAAAAAAAAAATCTAAGACAATATCACTAACAAAGTACTATGGGGAAGCAGGATCCTACTTGTAGCTAATCGAGTGTTTCTAGAGATTATGCACAATAGGTGTCACATCCACCAGATTTTTTTTTATCGTTTTTCGCCTAATTGTTCGGTTTTTATCAAATAATTGAAGGTAATTAACATTCGACTAAATATTAATTTAAGATCAATTAATTAGCAATTAATTGAGTTTAGATATGACGGAATTAGGTTAGAAGTATAGAAGATTACACAGAAATTTTCTTAAACCAATTTACCGATTAAAAGGAAATCGGTAAGATTTTGGTATTTTAAACTGTTGGAACCGAATCAATAGAATTGTATACTCAAAACCCTAGGATCCAAGGCTGAATACTCAGCCATTCAAGCTCCTATGGGTGGCACCACCAAGGCCACAAAGGGAAGGAAGCATGGCTGAAGATTGGCCACAAAATAGCAACCAATCAAATTTCAAGTTTCCAACTACCTGATTAAACTTTAACAACATATTTCTTCCTTTTCCCTTCAGCAAAATTTGTGCCACTTCCTCTCCTAGTTTTAGCCTTCTCCTTCTCTTCTCCTCTCAACCAGCTCCATCAAACCTTCAAGCTTCGATAAGGTTCCATCAACTTGAGCTCAAACTTAGCAAAATCACGCTTAAAGGAGGTAGAGGTTCAACTTTGTTCTTTTTATTCTGATTGTGGGTGGCTAATTGTGGCTTTATTTTCTCATTTCTTGATATAATGATTAAATGAATATGATGATCTTTAGCTAATTTGTTGGTTGTTTTGATGTCAAAATCGATTAAGAAGTAAGAAAGGGTGAAAGTAGGAAGAAGTGAGGGGTTGGAAAACCAAAATCCCTCGGTAGTCCGTACGGCAGAGTGTACGGCTCCGCCTATAGCCATTTAAATTTGATAAAACTATTTTTATATGAAACTAGACATTCAGGGCTTTCCAGACATATATAATATAAGGCCATTGGATTAGTACTGAGAAAGATATGAATTTTGGAAGCTTGACCTAGGTTTTTGAGTTTGATTCTGGGCAGACTAGGTTGTTCAAAGCAAAACTTGCCCTATACAACATAGAATTGAATGAAACTAAGTTTGTTAGAAAGCTTACACATAGGATAACATCCCATAAAAATTTCAGAGTTAGATTCAGTCTCATTTGCTCCCAGTTGTTCAAAGAAGTTGCCCTATGTCCAAACTGGGCCAAAATAGGGCAGTTCAGGAAGGTCAAGTTTCGGAGCTTATATCTCGAATTATACTCATTCAAATGATATGCAACTTCTTTCATTCGAAAGCTTACTCTGTTAGCTTTACATTGATATAAAATTTGCATAATTTCACTAGATTTCTATTTTTGGTGAATTTTCTCTTATAAGAGTGAAATTCTGGCTAGATATACTCGGAACCTAGCAAGTAGAGAGCTAGATCAGGTATACTTAATATTGAACTCAGGACTAAGCGAATAGAAAACTAGATTAGTAAAAATTAATATTGGAACTTGGAACTTAGGAAACACATTCATAAAAGTCTTGGAAGGACAATTATGGATTAAAGTCGGAAATCGGAATTTCACAGCACATAAAACAATCTCGGAAGTCGAGAACTAGGACGCTTTAACACTTTTATACCCGTAATTCCTAAACTTGGTATCTCAGTAAGCATATAACCCCAGAGGTTGGAACTTATATAATCTCGAAACTTGATCCACAATCAATCTCAGAGATCGAACATAACCCCGGAGGTTGGGACTTATATAATCTCGGAACTCGGAACTAATGTAATCTTGGAAGTCGGTCCTAACCTCGAACTCAGGAACATCTATAAAAGTTAAAAGCTTCCAAGATAGATTAAGACTTAAGATTTTAAAGCTTGCACCTAACTACCTAAGCTTGCTCATAAGACTTTGTTATGCGTGACAGCTAATGGAGATATGATGCTCTATATTGAGTTTGCTGTTTGATTAAAATTTCCTAGTTGTCTGGCACTATTCATGGGAAAGCAAACTCGATCTGTTATACTGCCAAAATTCCAGCAGAAAATGCGAGATTAATGGCTTGATGGTTTTTACCAGTCAAGTTGATTATTTATGAATTTAAAATTATGGGTAAGTATATGTAGTGTGTAACACCCTAATAAACTCATACTACGCTTAAGTCGTATTACGGCGTTTTATTAGTTGTTACTTATGCTCGTGGAAAATTAAACTTCACTTGAAATTAAATTACGCGGAAAATACGGTAAGATTTTCTTTTTTTTTAAATACGTCATCGCTTTGGAAAGTAAAGCCTTGAGCGAGAAGGTAGATAGAGAAAGAGCGTGTCGCATAAAATAAATACCCAAATATCATAAGACAAGAGAAAGGTAAATAAATAGAAATTCACAAATACATTGCATTAATTAACTGATCATTACATCCATATGAGTTCATAATATATATATATATATATATATATATATATATATATATATATATATATATATATATATATAAAGATTACATCGAAGAAAGCTCATGGTCATGCCATGACCTAAGTACTAGGTACTACTATAGACTTCAATGACAAAGCTCCTCTCAAAAAGAATATGCGAAGATGTAGAGTGAAGGTCGCTATAAGTCCCAAAATAGCTTCGTCTGGCATCCCACGTCGTCCGTCCGCTCACAGCGTCAGGGATCCATGCTCTACTCCACCGGATGTGCCAACAAAAATCTGGTGACGATGCGGAAAAGTAACTAGAGTGAGAAATAAGATTTCTCAGTAGGACTCGAACCTGACACGGAGGTGTCATCGTCATCGTCCCAGCCACTTCGGTTTTATAATGAAAACAGTGGGCATGCATAAGGTTCAGTTCTTAGGTTTTCGAAAATGGGAGTATCCGAAGTGGATCCAATTTTAGCATACTCTCTAATCATTTATATCATAACATACATGGGCATAAGTATAAGCACATAAAACATGCATGACTGTACTATAAGCTTCTCTTAACTTTTTCTCTTTAAGGGTTTGGACCGAAGTCCCTTTTCTTTTCTTAACTTGACTTATCTTAAGTCTTTTTCTTTCCTTAACTTGACTCATCTTGAGTCCTTCTCTTTTCACCCACTAAACATAAGTGGTTATGAGCTCATACCGTGGCCGTCGCCACCATAAAATTTCGGTACTTACACTAGCTGGGTCATGCCATGCCTCATGTAAGCCCTATCCCCTATACTCACACTAGCTGGGTCATGCCATGCCTCATGTGAGTCGTGGGTGAGGGGAACTTACTTTGGGTCACCTTCCCTTTTGAAGGATCACACCCTTAGTTTACTTTCTCTTCTTATTAAAGCTTATGATGCAAAATATTTCTAAGTCCACAATTTCTACAAAATTTTGGCAGCATAACGGCTAGACCGAAGCTTCCCCAAAATTTTGCCAAACAGGAAACCAGTATCACAGCATCATATCATATCATCATCATCATATCATCATAATCACATCATCATCATAACATCATGTTTGCAACATAAGCATAGGCATATTCTCAAGCAAAGTTTTATGAGCTTAGCTTAGTAAATTTGGTGCAAGCTTTTAATTTAGGTTACCTCTTGGATATCCTCTTTTAATTGTTGTAGGGCCACTTTTATCTAATATACTTTTTGATACTTTTTAAGTTGAGTTATGAAGGTTTTCTAATACTTAGTATAAGGGTATTAATGTCTTAAGGCTTATTCTTCATTAACCTTTAACTTTTACCCTAACCAGTTTTACTTTTACAGTGGGGCAGTAACTTCAAAAATTCACCATAATTTGGTGTTTTATCATTTTAATGCGAAATTTTATATGCTTATAGGGTTCTGAGTCTAGTTTTTAACAAAAGAAGTCCCACTCAAAAATTCGTTTTCTAACTCCAGTTATGCATATTTTATTCTGACTGTTCAGTTTCTAAGTTCACTCCCGGTACAGTGGATTGTTACTTCTCATTATAATTACTCAGAAGGAATCTGAGAAAACTGTTTTATGGGTTTGTTCCTATATGTCTTAGCTTTCATTTAAACTTGGTCTCACTCAAAAATCATTTTTGTAGCTCGAGTTATACACATTTTAGTGTAGACTGCCCAGACAGAAACCAATCCGAGAACAGTCCACTTTGAAAAATCATATCTCACTCATTTTAACTCCGAATCTTATGTATTTTATATGTATGGAAAGCTCTCTGAGTCTATTTTCATATAAAATTTGTTGCACTAATTTCTGAGTTTTCTGGAAAAATTTATACCGTTCTGTTTACAGAATGCTAGAAAATCCAGATTTGACGTTTTGATTTTCCTCATGTTTTCTCCAAAACACTCAACCTCACTTTCAAGAAAACATTCTCAAGTTATAAAACACTCATATACCATGAAAGATTAGTGAAAAACTAACATGTTGGAGTTCAAAAATATTGAGTTCAACCATGCATCACACCAAACCGAAAACATGTTTTCAACAAACAACCATACAAGCAACAACATCTCATTTTATGACAAGAATGGCTATGATGCCCATAATCAATCTTTAAAATCACCTAGCTATGGAGAGCATAGGAGTTCTAAAGCTTGAAAAACAAGAGAGAAAAAGAGTTTAGAGCCACTACCAAGAAGCTTTCTTTGAAGGAATTTGTGATGGAAGAAGGTGATGGTGGTGGTATTCCTCCTCTTGGATCTTGAAAGAGGCTTGGTATGTGATTGTCTTTGATTCTCCAAGAACAAAAATGGTGGCTCTTGAAGAGCTTGTGAGTGGGATGAGGAGAGGAAAGGATGAGAGAAGTGGAAGGATTCTAGAGAGAAGTTGGAGAGTTTAGAGAGAAGGAGGAGAACTTTGGAATTGAGGAGAGAGAAGAGGATGAGTGAAATGAAAATGAAGAGAGAAAGAGAGAGGGAGGGAGGCGTACAAGGGGGGGCTGATTGCCCTTGCTTCTCTAACAAGCAAGGGGAGTGGGTGAGTTTAGCTATGTTGAAGGCTAAGAACTTTGGGGTAAAAGAGAGGGTTGTATTTTCCTTGAGTCTTGGAGGCATTCTAATGTCCAATTTGGGTTTTTCTCTAGGGGTTAAAGGGGAGTACCCCTCTTAGGATTTGGTTGCTTGTCTAAGACTCATCCAAGTGTCAAGATCTAATGGTGGATGACAAGGATCCTAGTCTTGGCTTTTGATCTAATGGTGTAGGATTAAAGAGATTGAATGAAGGGTGAGATGTTGCTCCTCCTTGGTATGTCTTTTTAGGGCATATGCATGGAAGAACTTTTATCTCTAAATGTTATTAGAATTGTTTAAATGTAATTTAACTTAATTGGCTTAATTACCCATGAGTTAACTTTTGTCAATTACACTTTTTATGATGTCTTGCATTACGGTTAACCATATGCTTAATTTGGGGTTTAATTTTTTTCAAGAGTTGTCTTAAGTGTCTTAATCATTATAAACTTAATTAGTAAGGTTAGGTTGTCTTACTTTTGTTTTGGCACCTTCGAGTAATTAGGGATTACGATTAAGATTTTATTAAAATGCTTAGGACATTATGATTAAATTGTTGGCTAGACTTAATTTACTAAGCTCTTACTCTCGGGATTAATCGATTAGTTCTCAATTAATCGCTAATCCCTTTAATTAGCCGGGAACACCGAGCTAATTAGCTTAGGTAGAAATGGGGATGTTACATAGTGATTATCATGCAAATATGATTAAAATATAATGTAAGTCATGTACAAGAATGTAGAACATTCACATGCATAATCAAAGGTGAACAACTATACAATAATGAATGATATGATCATGAATTATTCTTATGAGAGCATGCATATTTGCATATGAATGAAGGAAGAATATATGAGATCCCTTCACTTAGAGGCAGTTATTTGGGTCCCTCTAGGTGAAGGCAGTTAAAAAATAAAGATGTGGGTCTCTTCACTTAGAGGCAATTGAACATTGGGTCCCTCCCTGTGAAGGCAGCTAAAACTTTTGGATCCCTCTACATTGGAGGCATATGGCCAACTGAGTCCTTCTGACCTAGAGGCACGTGGGTCCCCTTGCGAGTCAGTACTGTGTGATGACGGTCACAAGTTGAACTCACTCTTAGATCAGACTACCCAAGGGCAGTAAAGACTAAATATTAAAACATATGCAAACACCCTAGGAATGGCGATACGTAACGCCTAGGTGTGCTAAGAAAAGAAAGTAAAGAAAGTTAAAGGAAAGCACCAGTGCATTTGCATGAATTCAAATATGAGTACTTGCATAATTATATCCCATGTTTTATTGATGCTAAGACTGTTCTATCTACTTATGCGGTAATTATTATTCTAAATATGAAATATTGCCAATGTGACTCAACTGCGTGAAATAAAATGAACTCTGCTTCGGACCATATGTTTTCAAACTATAAAACGGAACAGTTCATATAATATGTTCATCTCTTTTTAATAAACCAAAGCTGTTGGAGATAATAATGATGACACGGTATAAAATTTCTTAATGAATCCTACTGAAAATGTAAAATTTTCACTCCTATTTCCATGTTATCTCCAAATAGCCCGAAAGGTCTCGAAGACAGCTGAAGTTGCTGTGAAATAAGGTCCGCTCAGGTAATAGTAACAACTCATGAGTGTGGTGCTATGACTTAAGCATAGTACTATACTTGGGAGGGTGTTACAATAGGTTATTCAAGGAATATAGATAAACTATCTCATGTATACAAGACACGAATAAGAATGTCGGCTCACTGAAAATTCAATGCTTTTAACTAACTGGAGGACCTAAGCACGGACCTATACCTATGCCTAAAACATGGAGGGAGAAAGAATGAGTCAAACAGACTTAGTGAGAGATAATATATCTATAATAGAAATGGGATAAGCTTAGGCATGAGTTTTTCATAATAACACACATGTATAGAGAGAATACTTCTATAAAGGCTTAAGGATATGTGTAATATAAGTTTTAAGTTTCTTGAATTATGAAGCATAGGATGATTTTTTTTATTAATATCTTTGAGTAATTTTGGAGGTTTTGGAATGGAGTTACATTAGAAATATGTGTAAGGTTTAAAAAGAGATAAAGAAAGAGAGAGAGAGAGAGAGAGAGAGAGAGAGAGAGAGGGAGAGAGAGAGAAGGGTTGCTAACGCTCGAGTACCAGCATTGGGCGCTCAAGCGCTAGCTTTTCTGGTGTTTGGCACTCAAGCCCCAGAATATGGGCGCTCGAGCGCCCACTGTGAGAATGGAATTGTGTGGCTTTCAAGCCGTTGGGTGCTCGAGTGCCAGGTATTTCTCGCTTGAGCGCCAGGCGCTAGGAATAATTTTGGAGGTTTCTGACTACTTGGCACTCGAGCACCAAGAAAGGACCGCTCAGGCATCCATTGTCCATTTTTTAGGTGGGTTTTGACCTTTTCGCCCTCATTTTCATCCAAACACTCTCTTCTTTGGTTTTCTCTCAGTAAAGCCCTTCCCCTTCATGTTCTCCATCAAACCTCTACATTTTTTCCTCGGTTTTTCCTCACAAATTCATCCTTTCACTTCCTCTTCTTCACTTCCATCATCATCTTCATCCTTAATCTCTCTCTCTCTCTCTCTCTCTCTCTCTCTCTCATCTTGAAGTGAGAGAAAGTGAAATGTAGAAGTGACCCATCACTTCTCCCTTGCTCTAATCCTCCTTCCAAGGTTTTGAAGTGAACTCTTGGTACATTCTATCCCTTTCTAACTATACATTGCTTGTTTAGTTCATAGATTTAGATTTGAGTTAGTGAGAGGTAAAGATTAGGTCTTCAAATTGGGGATTTTCACTTTGGGTGTTGATTGGAGTTGAATTTGATTCTTAGAAGCTTATTCATGTTAGTTTGTTATATTTTCTAGTTCTTTCCAGGAATTTCCAATTGGCTCAAAAGCACCACCGCCTTGAGTTCCTGATTTCAAATTTGAGTTGTGAGTGATAGTATACCTATAATCTATTGTCTCTAATTTTCTAAATATATGCTTAGAAAGTATTTTACTAAATTTATGATGGAATATGGTTGTTTATCCCATGTTTATGAGGTCCTTGAAAGCAATTACGTTGATTACATATATATATGTAGGACAAGCTCTTAGAGAAGTTGGTTTATGATACTTGAGTAACATGATAGAGAAATATGAAGTTTCTAGTTATTAGAAATGGTTCTGTTCTTAAAGCCAATGCTTTGAGTGATTTGATAGAAAAAGATACCCAAATTTCCATAAGTTGATAAAAAGCTCTAGATACTTTAAGCTAAATAGTTTGAAAGTACTATATCTTGAACCTATGTTGATAGTATTGTTATTTTGAATATTTGAAAAGTGTGATAACTATATTTGTTGAGAATAAGGAAGTTTCTTGAATCTTATTATGAATTTAAAGTTATGAGTAAGAAAGTATATGATTTAAGATGAAGAAAAGTTTTAATGACAAATGTAACACCCTACCAATTTAATGTTATGCTTAAGTCATAGCATGAAATTAAGTAGACTGTGTTACCATGTTGATACTCTACTTATCTTTCATGATTCGTATCACATCTTTTTTTTTTCTCTTCTTTTTTTTTTTTCTTTTTGTAAACAGAAGAAACGGCGCGCTGCATATAATGAGCGTGACGAAATTTAACAAAATACGATAAAAGATAAGAATGAGTAAAAGATAAGAATGAGTAATATAACATCAACTCTATACGTGCCTATATAGATCAAAAGCCAACACTTCAGTTTATGTACAGGTTCAAAACAGGATACATAAGTGGGATGGTGTACCAAAAAGACATAAGGCCCGCATCAATCAAAACAATCCTATGGAGTCCTCAGAGGACATTTTAAACCTACTGCTAAGTCTATGGCCCAAAGCTGTATACTGTCAAAAGAGGGCTATGCTGTACAACATCATCTGCGACTGATATACTCAGTCAGATAACCGTTAGCCATGCCAGGCTCGGTTGGAGAGTAGTCTGCATTGGGTCCCGAAAAGGAGGATGATGAGCTGGTGGCCTCAAAAGGGATGCTCTCGGAGCTCAGCGGAATGTCAGGTACCACCTGCGAGGGTGACTCTAGCGCAAGGTCAGCAGGAGCTGCAGGAGCTGCAGGCGCTGCGGGTACAGGAGGTGCTGGAGGTGGGTGTGCCATCTGCAGTGGGACCACAACGTATGGGGCAGCAGGGTCAAAAGTAGGATGAAATAAAGGGATGGCAAAATTCCTATTACTAAATAAGTAAAGATGGAAATGGCAGGAACCGGCTATATACAGTGAGTCTACGATGGGATCATGGTGAAGCTGCAAGTCTGGAATCTACATAAAGAGAGTGGCCGTCGAGTCCATCGCCAGCGTCTGAAAATGATGCGGAAATACAAAATGAGTTGATAATTTAAAGAAATTTTCAGTAGGGTTCACATATGATGTTTAACTGGCATCACACTATTCTCAATTGCCTCGGTTTTTATTTAGTTATAAAAACATAGGTTCAGACTAAACTATCCATAATTAATAAGTTTAAGAAAATGTTTGGTATGAGACAAGGTTCAGTTTTACTCAAGACAGCATAAGAAACAGAACAAACTAATAAATAGTGACACTCAGGATATTGAGCAGAATAAACGAACATACAGCAGTAAGTAAATATAACCATCAAACTGTAAACAACTTTTAATAACTATTCAATGTAATCATGCGTTCAATGTAATCATGCAAACTCATTCTTGAACCTTTCTTCATAAACTTTTTCCATTACTTGGTCCCCTGGGAGTTCTTGGCCATTTAGACTCCTATGTAATAGTCTGCTTTTCAGGATCGAGCTCGTTCCTATACAGGAATGCCGGGTTTACTTTCCCTGACCTCCCCACCGATCTATTCCCCTTAACTTTAATCCAAGGCTGGCTCAAGTTTCATGGAGCTTTCATCATAACATAATCTTTAGGTTCATCATAATATAACTTCCATGACTTTCTTGAAAATACACATGTGTCTAAATATATATCATCATTCATGCATATGTATCTTATAACTCATGTATAGATCTTACCGAAATTTCAGCGGCATAACGGAATATGTCCACTTTCCCATGAATAGTGCCAATACTCAGTACATCAACTTATCAAAGAAATCATGACATTTCATTCATAATTCAACATTAGCTTCATAGGAGCATTAGTGATATCAAGACAGGGTTACTGCCTCAGCACAATCATTCAACCTGGTTTTTGTAATTCAAGCCAAAATTTCTATTTAACTCATCTAGATCTCAATTTTGGATATGTTAAAGTGTTATGTGTCTATTTTCTAAGCTCTTTGGTCCCATCTAATTTTGATAAATATAGCTCAAGTTATATAGGTTTTCTCCCGGCCTGCCCTATAGTTGGCCAGAATCACACACTTAAAAGTAAAAATCTGCTGAAAATCGAAACTGATTAAAATCATATGAAATTGGTCTCATATTAAAGCTAATAGGACAACCTTTCATTTTGAAAAAGTTTCATTCCATTTGGCTTAGTAGGGCTCAAGTTACAAGCCCCGAAATTTAACTTTCCTGAATTGCCCTATTTTGGCCCGGTTTGGACATAGGACAATTTTCTTGAATCACTGGGAATAAACGAGAGTTATCTAACTCTGAAATTTTTATGGGATATTATTATATGTGTAAGCTTTCTAAAAAAATTGATTTCATTCAATTCCAAGTAGTATAGGGCGAGTTTTTCCCTGAACAACCTAGTCTGCCTAGAATCAAACTCAAAGACCTAGGTCAAACTTCAAAAATTCATATCTCTCTTAATACTAATCCAATAGCCTTATATAATATATTTATGGAAAGCCCTAGATGTCTAGTTTCATATAAAAATAGTTTCATCAAATTTAAATGGCAGTAGACGGAGCCATACACTCAGCCATACAAACTACCAAGGGTTGTTGGTTTTCCAGCTCCTTTCCTCTTCCTACTTTCGTTCTTTCTTGCTTCCTATTCGATTTAAACATCACAAACAGCCAACAAATCAGCCAAATATCCTCATATTCATTCAATCATTACATCAAGAATTGAGAAAATGAACCACCACCACCATCCACAATCAAAAAATCAAAATAAGAATTAAACCTCTACCTCTTGTTATGTGTAATTTGGCTTGATTTTGGAGTTTGAATCAATAAAACTTGGTTGACCTTGAAGGTTTGATGCAGTTGGGTGAGTGGAGAAGAGTAGAAGAGAGCTGAACAAGGGTGAAAGGCAGCACAGAAAAGGGGGCTGAATGAAAGGAGAGCAATTGTGTTATAAAAGCCCTGAAATGGTAGGTGAAATGAAGGCTTTTGATTGGTCTAAAACCCAAGGCTGAATTTCAACCAAATTTCCCCAATTTTTGTGGCCTTTCTTGCACCACTTTCATAGGTTAAATGGCTGAGTTTTCAGCCACTTAAAGTAGGGTTAATAAGTTGAAATCCTATTGGTTCAGTTCCAACAGTTTAAAATACCGTAATCTTACCGATTTCCTTTAAATCGGTAAATTGGTTTAAGAAATTTTTTATGAAATCTTCTATACTTCTAACCTAATTCCCTCATATCTAAACTCAATTAATTGCTAGTCAATTGATCCTAAATAATTATTTAGTCGAATTTTAATTAATCTCAATTATTCGATAAAAACTGAATAATTGGACAAAAAACGATAAGAAAATTCCGGTAGATGTTGCAACAAAGAGTTAGAAAGGAAATGCATTTTTAAAGAATTTAAGCCGAGGACTCACATGAGGCATGGCAGAGACCCAGCAAGTGTGAGTGCCTTCCTAAGGAGAGGAAACTGTGACAGAACTGTTTGCTAATGGTAGCAACATTAGCCTTGGTACACCTTGTATAACCCAGCTAGCAGGGTGATTGCTAGCCCGGCATGTCGGCCAACATGTTCGGTAGATATCGACACACACAGGCGTGAGATCAGTTATTTACTACTGGAATAGGCCATAGAGCTATCCAGTCAAGCAGCTATTTCTGAAATAGGATCCTCCCTTAAGTTCTATGATAATATTGAAACAAGTACTTACTTCCTATGTTTTGGGAAAGTATTTCTATTTTATGTATTTATGTTTGAGTATTTCTATCTTATGCATTTATGTTTAAGATCCTTATTTATTAGTTGAACTATATGTTGTTGATGTTGAAATTGAGGAAATTCCTTGAAATTATTATGTATTTGAAGTCATGAGTAAGAACACAGAGGAATTGACATAAAGAAGTTATATTTAGTTGAATTGAGAAGTGCTCTAATGAGCTATTGAGTTTTAAAGATAGATCAGATATCGAATATCATATATGTTTTACCAGAAGTTTTATGGGCTTTTATGTATAGATAAAGTATTTTCTTGAGAAGGGATGTAAGAAGTTTTATGAAGTTATTTTTTTGTTAAAAGTTAACATTAAAGCTTGTCACATTCCTGTTATAGGTATATTATCCCTCACTGAGTCTGTATGACTCACTCTTTCTTTCTTTCTCTCCATGTTTTTAGACAAGTGCAGAATTGTGCTCAAGCTTACACAACTAGCTAAAAGTTTCAGCATTTAAGTTAGGTGAAAAATCTCTAGAAGTGCTCCAATAACCTAGAGGCAAGGTCCTCCTTGTGTTAGGTCATATGTTATAATATGTATATTGTTGTTTTGAATTAGAATTAGTTTAATCTCAATGATTATGGATTAAAGCTTCTTGAATAGTTATGTAAACACATTTTCATAAGTGATTATGTTTTAAATTCTCATATAGTGTGTTGTGGGGTGCATTCAGAAAATGCTTGGATCCCCAATAATTTCTGTGTGTTTGTATAAATTGCAGGGAGAGGATCTTTATTTGGGAATAGTCTTAAATACAAATGAGACTCTGCCCAATTTTCTATTAGAATAAAGTCTAAAGTAGGCTTGCTAAGGATGTGTCCCTTCGCGTCGGTCACGGCCTAAGTTGGGTTGTGACAACTTCCATTGTAAAACAAAATGTAAAACCACAATAATCTATCTTCCATAAAACTTTTGAGCATAAAGGTTAAGAGCTATCTTGAAGCCATTCATATTAAAATGGGAAACTTCAATATAAAATCCAAAAAATCCATATAGTTATCATATCGTGAAATCATCAAATAAGATATAGACATATTATCAATAATCCTAGTCCAATTTAGTACATAGCCATCAAACTTGTAACACCCTTCCAAGTACAATACCACGCTTAAGTCATACTATCACACTCAAGAGTTATTACTAGTAAATAAATGGACCATCTTTGATAGCAACTTTTGGTTCTCCTTTAATCTCAACTAACTTTGTCCAGGATGGCCATCTTCAAGATCTTTTGAGCTATTTGAAGATCACACGAGACCATACATAGAGGTGAGAATTATACATTCTTACTAGGATATCCTAGATTACCATGTACAATATCATCATTATCATCTCCAACTACTTCAGTTTGTTTAAGAAAAAGTGATTATGCCATAACAACTATAAATTTCATTTTATAAAGTTCAAAAATATCCTTCTAAAGTAGGTTAATTTTATTCAGACATTTGACAATTAAGAGAACAATTTCATAATAGAAATAAAAAGAATATAACTTATGCAAACGCACTTATCTTTTTTGGCTTTCTTTAGCTTTCTTTAATATTTACTGCCCTTGGATAGCTTAATCTAGGAGTGAGCTCAACTGGTGACTGTTGTCACATAGAACTAACCTACAAGGGGATCCACATGCCTCTAAGTTGAAAGGATCTCATTTTGGCCAACTGTCTCCAGGGTAGAGGGATCTTATAGTTGTGAATACCTTCACAGGGATGGACTCAATGTGCAACTGTCTCTAAGTGAAAGGACTCACATCTCATCTATTTAACTGCTTTCACAGGAAGGGACCCAAATAATTGCCTCCAAGTAAAGGGATCTTGTCTCATTCATTCATATACTATTTGAATTCACATTCACATGTACATATCATATGCTCATATATTCATGAATGAATATACTTGAAGAACTTATAATCATGATGCATGATTAACATATTTCTACCGAAAATCCAGTAGCATAATAGCTGAAATCCTAATATATAAATAGTATAATTTCAGCCAGCCAGTCACAGTAATCAGAATTATCATATCAATAAGATAATCATTCTTGATAAGAAATTACATACATACTTCAGCCCTTTGGCTCTTACTAGTCTATGGGGTTTGCACCCTTGAAGTTTATCAAGTTGTCTTATGTTCTCAAATTTGTCTTGAAATTCTAAATTACACTACAATTCCATTTTAACTCATTGTAATTTAGAAATTTAATATGTTGTAGCCCTATTAGTCTATTTTTAAACCTCTTTAGTTTCACTAAATTTTGAGTATATAATTTGAGTTATTAAAGTTCTACTCAAGGGTTGCCTATTTCAGGACAGACTTGTACACTTAAATTTATAAAATCACTAAATATCCACTTTTATCATTTTAATTTGAAATGTATACTAATGTGTCTATTTGGATCATCTTTCAATCCCAATAAGTTTCACTCCAATTGGGTAAGTAGAGCTTAAGTTATGAGCTCCTAAAGTGAGATGCCCTGTTTCCACCTAAGGAGAGCATAAGTCAAATTCAAGGAATTACTGGGGAAAATTTACTCATGATTTGTTTCTAAAATTTTTATGGCATGATCCCCTAGTATTAGCTTTCTAATAAAATTAGTTTAACTTAATTTGAAATTATATAGGGTGAGTTATGCCCTTCACATCATACTCTAGTCAGAATAGAGGGTGAATTTCAATAGCTAATTTCTAAAAATCATAACTAATTCATTTTAAGTCCAATGTCTTATAATTTATATGGTTGGATTGGTCTTGAAATCTAGTTTCATCTAAAATTAGTTTCATTTGAATTTGAGTTCCAGAGGTTAAGAAATATCATTCGCTGTATAGATGGTCATGAGGGTTTCTCTCTAACAGCTTTCTCTATTGTGGGTTTTTCTTGATCTTTTGACCTATCCTTCACCTAAACTAAGATTTCCTATCTTAAATCACTAAAAATGAGTCATATAAACATCATACAAGGCCAAATAAAGGATGACACATAGAAACCCTAGCAACCCAAGAACCCTAGAAAACAAACAATTTAAGAAATCCTACCTAAAATCGAAAGCTTGTAACTCTTTGGCTTGGATCTTTTGATGCCTTTTCTTCTCTAAAACCCTCAAATGAGCACAAAACCCTTCTTGCTCCCCTATTTGGTCAGATTTATATGGTTTAAAGTGAGGAGATTTTGGCTAGTATGAAGGTTTATTAAAGGTAAACAAATGAAAGGGTAGAAATTGGACAAGAACAGGTGAAGCACATAAGACTTTGGATAAGTTTGAGGGGTTTGGAAATGAAAATGTAGAGACAGAGGGGAGAAAGGCTTGCACTAAATTTTGGAGAAAAATGGAGAGAAAATGATGAGTCTCCTTTCTTGTTAAGTCACCTTGCCTGCAGGTTACTTCTTATTAGTGGATTTGAGTGAAATTTCAAATTCATTTAAGCTTGAATTTTGGGTGGCTCTTATTTGTCCACCTAGATAGTTGGTGTGGCCAATTTCTTGAAATACCCAATACAAAGATTAAGTATTAAAGAGGTAAATTTCAAGTTTATCTGAATTATGCACTTTGGTATGATTTTTTAAATTGGGATTATTGAATATTTAGAAGTTATTGGAGTGGAAAAAGGCTAACAAAAGTGATTGAGGCTTAAATTTTGGAAAGAAAAAATTTCTGGAGAGCTAGCACTTAGGCGCTACCTTTGGGCGCTCAAGCGTGACTCGAGTGCTGAGCTCAGTCAAATTACAATAAAACCAAATTACACTAGTTTTTAGCAAAGGGTGTAACTCAGGACATCTCACAAGGATAACAAATGCTATAAGATCAGAAATTCGAAGGGGGTTTTGGTGGTTACATAATAAGAATTTCAGCTACTCAAAATGAAATTAAAACAGAATATGAAACCCAATCCAAGAACCGAGAAGAGCAATTACCCTCTATCATTAGATAAAAAAAAATACATTAACAAACCCAATTCAGTGATTAACAATAAATCTAAATAAAACCTCAAATTGAATTTAGCATTCACACAGAAACTTTCATGCATACAACCAATTACAAAAACAATTCAGTTCAGAAATCTCTAGAACCGAATAGAATAGAATCAATTTAATGTACCAATGCAATAGTTAATCTAATTCAAATATCTTTCAACAATTGACTCATACAATCGAATGATTGGAATGAAGACAATTGACTTCTCAATTATATTTAGAAATGAAAACCTTCAATTCCCAAACAAACTTAAGAGTAGAGAAAGAGAGATGAAACCAAATTAATGGATTGAATCTGGATTCCACTAATCTTCAAGAGTGTGATTGCTTTCTTTTGGTTCTTGAGTCAAATAAAAGTTTATTCCTCCATGAATGGAGGAAAATGTAAAGGTGGGGGGGCGTGAGAGAAGAGAGAAGAAAAAGAAAAAAAATCAAAAAATTGTATATTCTCCAAATCTGTCTCCTCCCCTCAAAGAATGTTTTGCCTCCTACTCAATTCGGCCATCCGAGAATCAAATATGTCTCCAAACAATCCGTAATAGTTATTGCATTAATCCTCCTGTCTCCTAGATGAATTTGGACATCTTATTTGCTAAATTCTGAACTCTAGAGAGAAAATTATGCTAAAAACACTAAATTCAGCTTTCCAATACAACTAGTAATGTTTTCCATGGTTTTGGCTAGGAATATGCAACCGTTTGGATTTGTATTCTAAAGAACAATTGTAGTCTTGGATGTTAGCTTCAAAACGCCACTAAAATGGGCTTAATTGGGCTACTATGGACCAAGATATGGTCCAAACACTGCACCCAATTCAGAAACCGTGAGTACATCTCTTCAGCTCACTTCTAAGCCCAGTTTCAGCTTCTTATCATCATAATTGGCCTCTGACCTCTTCATAGGAATTGTGGGCCTATCTCTTAGCTTTCCTGCAAAATCAAGAATCACAATAAAATAAGCTCTATAACTCAAGATATGCCCAAAAAACCAAAATAGTGTCAGAATTAGCTTAATGCTAGAAAAACTAAATCTAGCCCAACCAAAACTCAATAAAATGCAAAATGGCCCAAATTAATCCTATTAAGCACAAAAGAAGATTAATGAACTAAATATGTGAGAAAATAAATATATAAAAATCCAATTAATCAAATTCCCCCACACTTAGTTCTTGCATGTCCTCATGCAAAATTCAACTAAGGACAAAAAATGCAACCTAAAAATCAGAGAATAACCAAATTGAACAAACAAATTCTTCAATGAATCATCAAAAGTACTAAGCTTAGGAACCTAAGAGCATATAAAGCATTAAGAGTTTCCAACAATTGAATCATTCAACAGCCCATTTCTCAAAAATGTAAGTTAAGCAATATCCTTTAAAATGCAAATAGATCAAGCATGAAAGGGTTAACAAGATGGTGTTTGAATTTCTCAACTCGCAAGTGTATTGGCAAAACTGTTTCGCTCAAGTCACCTGAATAGACAATGTATTACTATAAGCTTGTTAATCTTCTACTTCTCCACTACTCACAATCATATGCAAACACAAATCAAGAGGACTTTGTTCAAGGTTGTAATGCGGCCAAGGTAAGGGTAGGAAAATATGAGGATATGACAAGATATAACCTAAGAGAATAGAAGTGACATTGGTCATTAGACAAATCAAGCCATAACACACTTACTCTCTTTGAACTTTCTTTTCCCTTTATCAAGATTCTCCATTTTATTTTATTTTTTTCTTTTTCTTTTTCTCCTCTTTTTTTTTCTTTCCTTGCATCCTTTCAAACCCCCACATTTGATCCTAAATACAACAACAATGATGAAACCAATGCACTCCCCATTCCCTAAGGTTGGGTTTAACGTGGTTTTCCACATAAAGCTTGTAATGTGCTAGAAACCAAAGAATGGTCAATAAGGCTCAAAGGGGCTAAACAAGGAGCAAAATGCAAGGTAGGCTATATGGCCAAGTGGCTAAAATGAAATAAATGCCTCTGTCATGTTCATGAATGCATATGAAAAATGTAGCCTCAAAGAAGAATCAAAGTAAGTTCTAGAATAACAAAATCTATGAGGGAAAACACACAAGAAGGAAGAGAATGGCATGAAACGCAACCATCCAAATTAAGGCTCAAAAGCTCATAAAGGTAAAATTCAACATACTCAATCATGGCAAATCAAGATCAATCACCCAACTCACACATATCAAGAAGAGGAAGATGAAATCATGTTGGAACCCTATCCTCCCTAAAGCCTAATGCCCTAACTCAATAACTTTCAATTCAACAATGGAGAACCAAAGCAAAACAAAGCAGAATAAAGCAATTTTTTTAAAAAACAAAAATAAAGTAAAAGCAACCATGAAACAAATCTATAATGCAGGACTAATTACCAAATAACACAACCTACAACCTATGTCGAAACCACCCCCCCACACTTCAACTTTACATTGTCCTCAATGTATTATACATAATGGAAATGCAAGGCAAGTAAAATAAGGTGAGGGAAAGAAAAGAGAAACTCCCTTATCAAGTGTAAGTGGCCGCTAGCAAGCGAACCTCCTCAATAGTCTCCAAGGGTATGTCTTCATGAAATGGCTTCAGGCGATGGCCATTCACTGTGAAAGCTTTATCAATCCCAGGCTCCAAAAGCTGCACAGTATCATATGGAAAAATCTTAATCACTATATAAGGACCAAGCCACCTAGAACAAAGCTTACCAGAAAAGAGCTTGAGGCGAGAATTGTAGAGAAGCACTTTTTGGCCAGTGGAGAACTCCTTTAACAGTAACTTCTTATCATGGATGAGTTTTGTCTTCTCCTTGTACATGCAGGAGTTCTCATAGGCTTCCAACCGGATCCCTCCAACTCCTGAAGTTGGAACTTCCTGTGAAGTCCTAACTAGCTCATATCAAGGTTGCAGTTCTTGACTGCCCAATATGCTCTGTGCTCAATTTCCACTGGAAAGTGGCATGCCTTGCCAAAGACAATCCTATAAGGGGACATCCCTAAAGGAGTCTTGTAGGCAGTGCGGTAAGCCCATAATGCATTCTCCAGCCTCTTGCTCTAATCCTTCCTAGTAGGCTGCACTATTTTCTCCAGAATCTGCTTCAACTCCCTATTTGATACCTTCACCTGTCCATTAGTCTGCGGATGGTATGGAGTTGAGACCTTATGATTGACACCATATTTCTTCAGCAGAGTTGCCATGTTCCTGTTATAGAAATGGCTCCTCTGATCACTGATGATTGCTCTAGGCACTCCAAACCTGCAAAAAATGTATGATCTGACAAAATCTACAACAACATGAATCATCAGTCTGGGTGGCCTTCGCCTCTACCCACTTAGAAACATAATCAAAAACCAGCAAAATATGCACAAAACTAAATGAGACAGGAAATGGACCCATAAAATCAATGCCCCAAACATCAAATATCTCACAAAATAATAATGGTTGTTGAGGCATCTCATTCCTACGAGAAATAGTACCTGTCTTCTGACATTGTTCACAATTCTTAAAATATGTGTAAGAATCACGAAACAATGTGGGCCAGTAAAATCCTGCATCTAAGACCTTCCTAGCAGTGCGTCATAGGCCAAAGTGACCACCATAAGCAAGTGTATGGCAAAAATGAAAAATGGAAGGAATTTCAAGCTCATGCACATAGTGCCTAATAATCTAATCACTACATATGCGCCACAAATAAGGATCATCCCAAACATAATATTTAGCTTCACTCCTAAGTTTCTCTATTTGATGCTTTTTAAAATAAGCAGGCAACTCAAAAGCAACTAGATAGTTAACCAAGTCAGCATACCATGGGTCATTACCTCGCAGCTCTAGAAGCTGCTCATCTGGAAAGGTCTCACGGATGGGAAAAGGCTCTAAAGTCTATGGAATCCTACTCAAGTGGTTTGCTACTAGGATCTCAACTCCTCTCTTGTCCTTAATCTCTATGTCGAACTCCTGCAACAACAACATCCACTTGATGAGTCGAGGCTTTGCATCTGGCTTCTTCAGTAGGAACTTCAATGCTGCATAATTAGAAAAAACAGTCACTTTAGTTCCCAACAGATAAGAACAAAATTTATTTAAAGCAAAAATGATAGCTAAAAGCTCTTTTTCAGTAGTAGTATAGTTAGCCTGTACAGAATCCAGGGTTTGGGAAGCATATACTATGACATAGGGAATTTTCCCAACCCTTTGGGAAAGGACAGCACTAACTGCGAGGTTTGATGCGTCACACATGAACTCGAACGGGTACTCCCAGTTTGGCGGTTGAAGAACAAGGGCAGAAATTAGATGCCGCTTCAACTGGTCAAAAGCTCTCTTACACTCATCATCAAACTGGAAGTCTACATCCTTCTGCAGCAACTTGGATAACAGAAGGGCAATTTTGCTAAAGTCCTGGATAAATCGCCTGTAAAACCTACATGTCCAAGAAAAGAATGCACTTCCTGCATGCATGTAGGGTAAGGTAAAGAAGCAATGACATCAATCTTGGACTTATCTACAGCAATACCCTCACTAGAAATAACATGTCCTAAGACTACACCTTGCCTAACCATAAAATGACATTTTTCATAATTCAAAACAAGGTGAGACTGAACACATCTATGTAATATCCTAGCAAGGCTATCCAAGCATACATCAAATAAAGTGCCATAAATAGTAAAATCATCCATAAAGACTTCCATACAATTTTCTAGAAAATTAGAAAAGATACCCACCATGCACCTCTGAAATGTACCTGGAGCGTGGCATGAACTGAAAGGCATCCTCCAGTATGCAAATGTGCCAAATAGGCACGCAAAAGGTGGTCTTCTCCTGATCTTCTAGTGCAATCTGGATATGAAAATAACCAAAAAACCCATGCAAGAAAATAGTAGTATGACTGACCTACCAATCTCTCCAGCATCTGATCACTGAAGGGTAATGGAAAGTGGTCTTTCCTGGTGGCCTGGTTCAGTTTTCTGTAATCTATGTAGACTCTCCAGCTGTTCTGCACTCTTGTAAGCACTAGCTCCTCCTTTGAGTTCTTCACCACTATTATTCCAGTCTTCTTTGGAACCACTTGCACCTGGCTCACCCACTTGCTGTCTGAAATTGGATAAATGATTCCTGCAGTAAGTAACTTACTCACTTCTTTCTTCACCACATCCAAGATAAGCGGGTTGAGTCTTCTCTGAGGTTGCCTCACTAGTTTTACTCTCTCCTCTAACTGAATTCTGTGCATGCATGTATAGGGGCTAATCCCATGTAAGTCTGCCAATGTCCAGCCTATAGCCTTCATGTTCTGCCTCAGGATGTTCAGCAACTTCTCTTCTTGCTCTGGTTGAAGATCTTTCTATAATGACTGGTAGCTTCTCATTTGGTACCAGAAATGTATAGTTCAAATTTTCTGACGATGGTTTCAGTTCTACGGTGGTTGGTTCTTGTATGGAAGGTGCTAATCTTGGGTTTTCTTCATCTAGTTTAATTTCAGCACCTGTAATATGTGAAGAATCTTGCACAAGAGCATTATCATATCCTTTAGAAACAATATTAATAGAATTAGGTGCGAAAGACTTCATACTTTCAGAATGCGCAAAATTAGAATTTCCATAATGTGCAGAGTTTTTAGAATTTAGAACAGCAAAAATAGATTTGACAGCAGCAAACTTTTAAAAAGCTTTAGAATTCACAGCAGATTTACTAATTTCAGAACCTGCAGAAACTTCAGAATTAACACTAAAATCTATAGAATTTTCAGAAATAGCAGAAAGAATAGAATCAGCAGAAATCGCATATGCACAACCAGAATTTGCACAACTAGAATGAACTGTAGCAGAATTGACAGAAATAAATGCTGCAGAATTTAAATCAATGGAAACAGAATTTTCTGCAATAGAAAATAATGTGACAATACCTTCAGAATTTTCAACTTAAAAAATAGAACTAGAATTTTCGGATTTGCAAATAACAGTAGAAACAAAAAATAGAAACAGATTTATCAAAAAAATTAGGAATAGCAGAAAAAAATAGGAACAACAGAAACAGAATTTTCAGCATGTAAGCATGCATCAATCTCAGCACAAATAGCACATATCTCATGAATTCCATCATAATCAGAACATTGAAATTCATCTTTAAAACCTACAATTTCTGGGAAATCAGACAACAATTGTTCATGCACATTATCAACCAATGAATTAATGATATCTAAATGAAAAATGGAATGTTCTTCTGGTGGATATCTCATGGCATCAAATAAATTAAAATACAAATAAATTAAAATACAACTTGCTATCTCCAAATTCCATGGATAAAGTACTAGAATGTACATCAATCTTAGTTTTAGTAGTTTTCAAAAATGGCCTACCTAAGATCAATGTTGGTTGATTAACATGCATATCATCCTCCATGTTTAGCACATAAAAATCAGTAGGAAAAATAAGCTCATTTACTCTTACCAACACATCTTCTAAAACTCCCTCAAGGTGTGTTGTGCTTCGGTTGGCAAGTTGAATCACCACTCCCATTGGCTTAAGCTCTGCAATGTGTAAGGATTGATAAACTGACTTAGGCATCACATTGATTGAGGCTCCAAGGTCTAACATGGCTTGACTGATTGCTTGCTTTTTATGATGCATGGAATGGTGAAAATCCCCGGATCGTTGCATTTTGGAGGAATGCTTGGTTGAATAATGGCAGAAACATTTCTGCCCATGCTCACTTTTTCATTTCCCTTCAGCCTCCTTCTATGAGTGCATAAGTCCTTGAGAAACTTGGCATACTTTGGAATCTATTTGATGGCTTCTAGGAGTGGAATATTCACTTCCACTTCCCTAAAGGTCTCCATGATCTCCTTATCCAATTCTGCTTCTGCCAACTTCCTATTTTGTGTCACTCTATTTGGAAAAGGTAGAGGGATGCTTGGTTCAGATGTCTTGGTTGGTTCTTCATTATTTCTCTTTGTTTCTATAGAATTAGCTTTTTCTGCTACCTCTGGTTGTTTTGTAGAATCTGCTTGGTTGTTCTTTTCTGCAACATCAGGAACCTTAAGCTCGTTGCCACTTCTCAAAGTGATGGAACTCACATTCTTTGGATTGGTTGGGAGGGAAGGTTGCCAGAACCTTGAGACTTCATCTCATTTACTATTGTAGCCAACTGACCAATTTGTGTTTGCAGATTCTGGATGCTGGCTTCTGTTCTTTGTTGAAATTGAACACTGCTAGTTGCCATTTGCTTCACTAAATCTGCAAGGCTAGGTTTTGCACTGCTACTGGCTTGTAGTTTCTCTTGTTTAACCTGCTGTTGTGGGTATGGTTGCCCTATTGCTTTTTGCCTAAATTGTGGTTGCTGCTGAAACTGAATAGAGTTATTGCCATACCTCAAGTTTGGGTGGTCTCTCCAGCCAGGATTAAATGTATTGGAGAAGGGATTATAATTCCTCTGCTGGTTCTGTGGTTATTGGTAAGGCCTCCTAGGAAAAATTTCTGTAACAGGTTCAGTATTTTCTTGCAGCTATGGACATTGATCAGTTGGATGTCCTGCTATAGAGCAAATGCCACAAATGATAGCTATTGGTTACTCGGGCTGGCGTTAGGGCTGCTGGCCAAGTGCCAATTGCCTCATCAAGGTTATCAACTCATCTATTCGGTTCTCCATCCTTTGCTGGTTTGTATTAGAGGTTTGCACTTCATTTACTCCACTTGTTCACACTATGGCTTGGGTACCAAATTGTTGTGCATTGGCAGCCATGTTTGCAATTAATTCAAAGCTGCAACAGGCATTTTATCTATCAAAGCTGCTTCAGAAGCAGCATCAACCATACTTCTGTTCATTGGCATGAGACCTTCATAAAAATACTGAATAAGAAGATGGTCACTAATTTGACAGTGTGGACAGCTTACACACAATTTCTTGATCCTTTCCCAATACTCATGCAATGTCTCTCCACTAATTTGCTTTATTCCACAAATGTCCTTCCTGATTGCAGCAACTCTTGATGCAAGAAAGAATTTCTCCAAGAACATCCTCTTCATCTCTTGCTAACTTGTGATGGAACCTAGATGCAAGTAAAATAACCAATCCTTGGCAGATCCATCCAAGGAGAAGGGAAATGCCCTCAGCTTGATATGGTCTTCCTCTACTCCATGGGGTTTCATGGTTAAGCACACCACATGGAATTCCTTCAAGTGCTTGTGAGGGCCTTCTCCTGATAAGCCATGAAATTTGGGCAGTAGATGTATTAGTCTTGATTTTAGCTTGAAATCTGCATCCAAATTTGGGTATTGGATGGCCAAAGCTTGATAGTTGATATCAGATGCTGCAAGTTCCTTCAAAGTTCTATTAGCCATGCTTCCTGCAAAATCAGAATTGTTAGTAGCCAATTCAGGAAAGGAATCAAAAACAAAATTGTTAGTCTCAAACAATCTTCTCTTAGCTTTTCTAATTTATCTAAGAGTCCTCTCTAATTTAGGATCAAATTCAACTAAATTAGGACATAGGTCAGACCTAGTCATACACTAATAAGACAGAAAATAGAACCATACGCACAACTATGTCACTACCTAACACAAAACACTAGAAAATGCAAACAAACACTCAAAATTAATCAAAGAAAAATTAAAAACATGACCAAATAATTTTTAAAAATTATGGGACCATTATAGCTCAATTATTTGACCCTCAAGGAGTCTAAAAATGCAAAGACAAATCTTAAAAAATTAAAAAAGTGGTCTAAACAAAGGAATTTAGCCAAAAAGTGGCATGTATCACTGAAAATCAGCTCAATCAAACAACAAAAATCTTTAGCAAAAATATCCAATATATCCCAAATGACCAAAAAACAAAAAAAGATAGCAAAAACTCTATCTAAATGGCCGAATTTGGCAAAAATAGGGGCAAAATCAATCCCATAAGGAATTGAGTTTTTCTCAGAAGGTTGTTTTCCTATAGGATCAAGTCCACCAAAATCAAATTGAAAAGACTTAGTGGTAAAGAACCATAAAACCGAACTACTAACACACTAACTAGCAACTAAAACTAACAACTTAAGCAAACTCAAGCATAAACAGAACTAGCAATAACATTCACACATATTCACATGACCAAATAACATCAATCATCCCCGGCAACGGCGCCAAAATTTGACTAAAGTGCCGAGCTTGGTCAAATTACAATAAAACCAAATTACACTAGTTTGTAGCAAAGGGCGTAACTCAAGTCATCTTACAAGGATAACAAATGCTATAAGATCAGAAATTCGAAGGGGGTGTGAGAGAAGAGAGAAGAAGGAAAAAAATCGAAAAATTGTATATTCTCCAAATCTATCTCCTCCCCTCAAAGAATGTTTTGCCTCTACTCAATTCGGCCATCAGAGAATTAAAAACATCTTCGAACAATCTGTAATAGTTATTACATTAATCCTCCTATCTCCTAGATGAATTTGGACATCTTATTTGCTAAATTCTGAATTCTAGAGAGAAAATTATGCTAAAAACACTAAATTCAGCTTTCCAATACAACTAGTAAAGTTTTCCATGGTTTTGGCCAGGAATATGCAACTATTTGGATTTGTATTCTAAAGAAGAATTGTAGCCTTGGATGTTAGCTTCAAAATGCCACGGAATGGCCTTAATTGGGCTACTATGGACCAAGATATGGTCCAAACACTGCACCCAATTTAGAAACCGCGAGTGTATCTCTTCAGGTCACTGCTAGGCTTAACTTTAGCTTCTTATCATCAGAATTGGCCTTTGACCTCTTCATAGGAATTGTGGGCCTATCTCTCAGCTTTCCTGTAATTCAAGAATCACAACAAAATAAGCTCTATAACTCAAGATATGCCCAAAAAACCAAAATAGTGTCAAAATTAGCTTAATACTGGAAATACTAAATCTAGCCCAACCAAAACTCAATAAAATGCAAAATGGCCCAAATTAATCCTATTAAGCACAAAAGAAGATTTATGAACTAAATATGAGAGAAAATAAATATATAAAAATCTAATTAATCAAAGTGCCAGCTTTACTGTTTGGATAAGCTTCAGGTAGTTGGCCGCTCGAGTGCCAGCTGCAAGATGGAGTCTTTGGAGTTTCAGGTGGTTGGGTGCTCGAGCACCAGGAATTGCCCGCTTGAGCGCCAGACATCAGATTCAAAATTTAGCGTTTCCTGTTGTTGGGCAGTTAGGCATCGGGAAGTGGGCGCTCAAGCGCCCGCTACACGGTATGAAATTGGGGTTTTGACCCTTTTCTTTATTTTAACCCCAAATTTCTCTCTTTCTTTCTCTCTCTCTCTTTCTCTCTCTTTTTTCTCTCCTTCCACATGAACTCCATTAATTTTTCACCAAATTTTACTCAAATCCACCACCAAATCTATCCTTTCCTCATCATCATCATAGCTTTGGGTTTGGTTTTCTCTCTTGGAGTTCTCTCTCTCCTCTTTTAGTGAGAGAAAGTGAAGGTGGGAGGAGACCCACATCCTCCATCAAGTTTCTTCCTTCTTTTGCAACCCAAGGTAACTTTCTAAGCTCTAATCTTCTTTTATTTCTTGGGTATGGAAGGATTTTCTTGGAAGATTAAGTTTAAGACTGAGGTTTGGGAACCTAGGGTTCCAAATTGGGAATTTTGTACTTTTGGAGGTATTTTAAGTTAATCCTTAGCTCTAGAAACTAATTGGCACTTGATTTGTGTTCTTTATGATGTTAGATGCTCGTGAGGATTGACTATGGGCTCTATAAAACGTTAAGCTTGAATCTCCTCCTCATGGTTTCAAGTAGTGAGTGGTAGTATATCTTTAGCATGCTTCTTATCCTTAATTTCCTAAATACATGTCTAAATTATATTTTAGTAAAGCTCTATGAAAGAATAGAATCAATATGTTTTACTCCATCTTTATAGAATTCTTGAAGTAATCATGCTAGTTATGCGTATGTACATGTATATGTATGTTTGAGCATTAAAGTGTAGGACAAGCTTTTATAGAAATTGTGATGTTCTTAAAGCAAAGGTTTTGAGATATTTGATAGAAAGAAATTATTACATTTCAATAATTTGAGAAACAGCTTTAAATATTTTAAGTTGAATAGTTCGAAAATGCTATGCTTGAACCTATGTTTGACAGTATAGTTATTTTGGATATTTGAAAAGTCTGATAACTATGTTTGCTAAAAATATGGAAGATTCTTGGATCTTATTATACATTTAAAGTTATGAGCAAGAAACTATATGATTTGAAATAAAGAAAAGTGTTATTGTCAAGGAGTTAGAAAGGAAATGTGTTTTCAAGTACTCACATGAGGCATGGCCAAGACCTAGCAAGTGTGAGTACCTTTTTAAGGGAGAAAACTATAACAAAACTATTTGCTAATGGCAGCAGCATTAGCCTTGGTGCCCCTCATATAACCTAGCTAGCAAGGTGATTGCTAGCTTGGCATATCAGCCAACATGCCTGGTAGATATAAACATGCATAGATGTAAGATCAATTACTACTGGGCAAGCCCAGTCAAGCAGTTATTTTCTGAAGTAGAATCCTTCCTTAAAGTTTTTTATAAGATTGAACAACTATTTATATTCTATGCTTTGAGAAAGTATTTCTATATTATGCATTTATGGTTAAGATCCCTATTTACTGGTTAACACGATATTTAGTTGAAGTTGAAATTTAAGGAAATTCCTTAAAGTTATCATGTGTTTGAAGTCATAAGCAAGGATACATATGAGTTGATATAATGACGTTTATATTTAATTGAGCTGAAAGGTGCTCTAAGATTAAATATCATATATATCTTACTAGAAGTTTTTATAGTAATTTTACTACATAGACAAAGCATTTTACTTGAGAAATGACATATGAGTTTTTGAAAAAGCTTACAAATTATATGTTACTAAAATTGTATGTTTAGGCTTGTCTCACTCTTGTTATAAATATATTATCTCTCACTGAGTCTATATGACTCACTCTTTTCTCTCTCCATATTTTTAGACAAGTATAAATTTATGTCTATGTGCCTCCGTTTTGTTGAAGCCATTGGATTTTCAGTGGTTCCACACTCTCATTCATGTGGTTTCCTAAGGTTATCCCTATTGAGATTATGTTTGTTGTATATAAGTGTATATATGTATATCTATAGTGATGCTCCATTAGCCTACAGGCAGGGTCCCTCCCGTATGGGCTTATGTATTGTAATGAAAGTGCAGTTATTTTAGTTATGATCAGTTTGAATAGTAATACCTATGGATTTATATTCATATTTTCATAAGCATGATTGTATTTTATACTCCTTTGTTGTGTACTGTAGGGCGCATTCTAAGAATGCCAGGATTCTCAATGATTTTGTGTGGTTGTACTGTTTGTGCAAGTAGAGAATCCTCATTTGGGAATAGTCCTAAATACAGAGGAAACTTCGTGTAACATCTTCAATTTCTTGTCGTATTAAATTACCTCAATACCCCTCAATAATTAGGCACTTAATGAGAAATTATGAGATTAAGGTTTAATTAAGAGGTTAAAGAAGAGTTTATGAGTTAACTCGGATGAGAAAAGTCAAGAGAATGCTATTGAGATTAGATAATCTCTACTTAAGCAAGTTAGAGCTTTTATAGCTTAATTAAGCACTAATTACCCTTAATTAGCTTAATCAAGTTTAATTAAGGTTAATTAAGCTTAATCGCAAGATTAATTTTTATTAATCATGTTCTTGTGTGTTAATCACTAATCCTTGCTTAATCATCTTAATTAAGTTGGATGAGTACTTAATCACATGATTAAATTCAAATTTAGTCAACTAAACAATAAAGTAAAAAGTGATGTTATTAAAGCATAAAGCATTAGACAATAGTGCTTTATGAAAGAGTTAGTACATGCTTTATCCCCCATCATCCAATTTGTCCCCTTAAACCTTAATTAATACAAAATAACACAAAAATATCTTCCCCTCACCCACTTGAAACTATTCACTCATGCAAACACTTTCACTTTTCATTTTCACACTTTTATTCTCTCTCTAAGTTTCCTACTCCTCCAACTTATCTCTAAAATTCTCTCTTCTTCTTCTTCATCCTCTTCTTCCATTCTCCACCTCCATAACCAAACCATCTTCACTTAGCCCTTCAAAGACCTCATCTTTGGGTCTTTGAAGACAAGATCAAAACACTACAACCTCCATTTTCACAAGATCTCAAGAGCTTCTCCTTTTTCCTTGCAAAACAGCCACCATCATCATCAAGAGGAGCCATCATCTTCTTCTTCCTCTTCTCTTGTTTTTGCGCCATCTTCAAGAAGAAGTAGTGATCTTCATCTTTTTATTTTGTTTACTCAAGAAAACTTGAAGCTTGGTTCTTTATATGACTAAGATCTTTAAGTGAAAACTTGAGAAAATGTTTCATGTTCTTCATGAGCAAAAGTTTCCCTTTTTGGCAAAATATGTTCTTGATGTTCTTCAAGTGTTATTGATGTTTCTACTTTTGGAAAAATATATTCTTGATGTTCTTCAAGTGTTCTTGATGTCTCTATTTTTGGAAAAATATGCTCTTATTGTCCTTCCAGTGTTCTTGATGTTTCTATTTGTGGTAAAATATGTTTATGTTCTTGTTCTTGAGTGTTCTTGGTGGTATCTTGCTTAAAGTTGCTCTTCTTCTTATGATGAGTTTATGATTAGAAAAGTTTCATCTTTACATGTTTTTTATGATTTGATAAAACTATGAACATCCTAAAAGTTTAAAACTTTAAAAAGTTTACTTCTTGATTCCTTAAAAGTCGCGCAACTTTTAAGCTTTCATAAAGTTTTATTTTGTTTTATTTTGAAGGCAAGAATATATGTAAAAGTCTAAGCTTTTGGTATAATAAGCCCTTTTAAGTTAGAAAAATGATATCTTATCATTTTATGTCTTAGAAATCGAACCTTAAAGAAAAACCTTTCATAAAGTTTCAGACCTTAATCAAGAATAAGACCTTTAAGTCATAAAAGTGTTGTTTTGTAACATTTAATTCATAAAGTTTAGATCTTGAACCAAAACAATGCTAAAAGGTGTTAACTTTTATAAAGATCAAGACTTTTTAACCTTAAAGTTAATATTACATATCACTAGTTGATAAAGTAGGAATATTTTTAATGTAGAGACAACTTTAAGTCATAAAGTTGAGATCTTGATGGTCTTAGAATAATTAAATGAGTCAACTTTCATAAAGAACAAGACTTTTTAGTTAAAGAGCTAGTAACTTGTATTATTATTTCATAAAGATCTAATATTTAAGATAAGAGCTTAATGTTAAAGGCACTTACTTTCATAAAGAATAAAACTTTACGACTACTTTATAAGAATGATAACTTTTATAATAATATAAGATCTTGTCAAGGTAGTGATAAAAGCTTGAAACTTTGTAACTTAGTTAAGTTAAAAATCACCCTTGGTGTTTAGTGAACATAGTGTTGTTGGGTTCATGATGTGGTTATGCATTGTCACAACCCAAGGATTAGAGGGATCTCAAACTCTTTGAAAATAGAAGTATGATTAAGGCCTCTGAGTATACCATGAACCTAGGAGTCACTAAGTGTACTTTCCCAAGGAAAGGAAACAATCACTTAATTAATTTGAACAAGTGTTCCATAAGACATGAACTCAAGTAAAGAATAATTTCATATGAGAACTAAGTAACTAAAAGACCCCACACATATATCTTAACTATCTGATTCTCTCTTGGGTAACCACGAGAAATCATATGATGATTCATAAGATTCTTCACAAAGAATAACGCAATTATGAACCCCTCTAAGGTATGAATGTATGATGCATTCAGCATGATGAAATGACAAGTTTGATTGAGCTTTGTCTAATGATTGAATGATATGAATATGATGGACTATTGGTTGAAAGTTGTGATTGGCATTTTGGGGAAGCTCTGATCTAGCCGTTATACTGCCAGATTTCCGTCAAAATTATGGACTTAGTCATATCATTGCATGTGTCTAGTCAAAGAACTATGCATGTAAAGTACAATGATAAGAAAAAAATTAATGGGACATGACCCTTCAATCACTTCGATAAGGGAAGTGAGAGACAATGATCCACAAAGACTCAAGGATCCTCTATAAGGGAGACAAGGGTGACATGGAGGACCCTTCAACTTAAAGGTAACCAATATCGGCTTAGTCTGATTTGGTTAGTACTGCGTGATGACGATCACAGAATGAGCTCATGTCCAAAAGCAGCCTATTTCAAAGGAAAAGTAAAAGAATGTTAAGTACGTGCTAAAGAAAGTTAAAGTAGGACCATGATCAAGTTGATGAGTTGCATAGTCATGCATGTTATTATATTCCTTATGTGCATTATGAATGTTAATTATGTATATTAGCATGTATGCCTATGTATGATACTGTGGATATGATGATAAAGTTAAAAGTAACCTGCTTCAGGATTTACATTTTTTGAAACTATTAAAATTGAACCGATATCTGTCCACTATTTTTATATTAAACCCGAAGTGGTTAGGACAATGATGATGACATTGTGTTTGTTTAGTCACGATCCTACTGAGAAATTTAGTATTTCTTACTCGTACATTTCGTGTCGTCTCTAGAGGATGTCGACATCGAGCATGGTGCTGATCTATGTTGAGTTCTAGATGTGGTGTTGGAGCTTTGACTCAGTGCTAAATGTAACATCCTCATATAACGTAATAGGAAATGATATGAAAAATTCGGTAAATCGGTTAGATTATTGTAATTAAAAAACTGTCGAAATCGGATCAATAAAACTTATAAGATAAGTGCCCTAAGATGAATGGCTAAGATTTAGCCAAACCACCTCCTTATGTGGCGCCTTGATCAGCCATGAAGGATGGGAAGCCAAACCAAATTTGAAGGCAAGTTGAAATCCACCAATCAACATAAAGCTTGCTTCAAATATTTTCTCTCCTTTTCTCCTTGAAATTTCGGTTACCCTAGCTGCTGAAGCTCCCATCATTTCTCTTCTCTTCACTCTCATCTTCACTCTATCTTCATCCCCTCTTCAAGTCTCATCAAAAGTTGCTTCCATCTAAGACACCAAATCAACCAAGTTTCAACTAAACAAGGTAGAATTTTTCAACTTCTTCTATTATTGATGCTATTATGGCTGAGTAGAATTCCTATTCTTTCCATTAGTTTGATGATATATAGTATTTATATGAATTCTTATGGCTGGATAAATGTATAAACGTTGAGTTTGGATGAGAACTTGGGTGAGAATTCAAAAAGGGATGCAAAACAGAAGCTGGAACCTTGAAAACCTTATGGCGTCTGTATTGGCGCAGTGTACAACTCCGTCTACGGCCACCAAAACTTGATGAAACTATTTTTATGTGAAACTAGACATTCAGATCTTTCCATACATGTATCATATAAGGCCATTGGATTAATATTAAGAGAGATATGAATTTTGGAAGTTTAACCTAGGCACTTGAGGTTGATTCTAGGTAAACTAGGTTGTTCAAAGCAAAACTTACCCCATACAAAATGGAATTGAATGAAACCAATTTTGTTAAAAAGCTTACACATAGGAGAACATCTCATAAAAATTTCCAAGTTAGATCCATTGTCGTTTATTCCTAGCCCATCAATGAAGTTGACTGAAGTTTAACCCGAACTGGAACAAGGTAGTTCAGGAAGATCAAGTTTCAGAGCTTAAATCTTGAGTTATATTCATTCAAATGATATGCAACTTCTTTCACTAGAAAGTTGGTTCTGTTAACTTTAAATTGATATAAATTTCGCATAATTTCACCTAGATTTCTATTTTTGGTGAATTTTCTCTTAGAAGAGTACAATTCTGGCTAGAGACATGTATGAAAACTAGATCAAGTTTAGTTAATGTCGGAACTTGGGACTTAGCAACAGAGAGCTAAATCAAGTATACTTAAGGTTGAACTCGGAAGGTTATATTTAAGGCTTGAACTCAAAAGGGTATAATTAAGGTTGAACTCAGAAAAGTATACTTAAGGTTGAACTTGGAAGGGTATACTTAATGTTGAACTTGGACATGGTGAAATAAGAGAACTAGATCGGATATGATTAAGGTCGGAACTTGGAACTTAGGAAACACGATTCATAAAAGTGTTGGAAGACCAATTGAGGCTTAATGTCTGAGATGGGGGGTCGGCATCAGGATATGAAACCTTATACCCATATATCAGAAGTCGGGAACTAGGCTTTAAACTCTTATCCACGTAGTTCCAAAGCTCGGTTCATAATCAATCTCGGAGATCGATTCCAAACATGATCCCGGAAGTCGGGAATTCAAGAATACACAATCTTGGAAGTCGGGAATCAAGACATTGACTTTATGTACATAACTTACATGATCTTGGAACTCGGAAGTAGGTCCTAAACTCGAACTCGGGAACATCTTTAGAAGTTAGAAGCTTGCAAGATAAATTAAGACTTAAGAGTTTGAAACTTGCACCTATTAATATTGTTATGTTGTTGGTATGATTATAATGTTCTACAATGAGGTTGCTATTTGATCAAAGTTTCTTTATTACTGGCACTATTCATGGAAAGCGGACATGATCCACTATACTGCCGAATTTTCGGTAGAATAGTAAGAAAGTTATGAGCATTTATATGTTATGAATATGTACGTAGAAATTCCATATGCAAGGATATATGAAAGCAAACGATGAGGCACATGTATGAGAAGGATAGGATATGAATATATTAAATATGGGTTCCTTCACTTGGAGGCAGTTAATTGGGTCCCTCCCTGTGAAGGTAGTTAAGAGATATGATGATAAGTCCATATTCCTAAGGAACGTGACATGGCAATCACGCTCTGATGGGGTATGACATGGCAATCATACTCTGGAATGTGGCATAATGATCCCACACCTTAAGGAATGTGACATGGCGATCACATCCCAATAGAGCATGACATGACGATTATACTCTGGGACGTGGCAGGAAAGACATATTCCTAAAGAGTGTGACATGGTGATCACACCCTAATAGAGTATGACATGGTAATCGTACTCTAGAATATGTGTTACAAGTAAAGGAAGATAAAGGAAGAAAATAAAATTATGTGTATCTGCATAAATCCAAGTACAAGTAAAGGTGTGTGCAAATTTTATGATTTCAGTATATTGATGCGATTATATTTTAATACGTTTCAGTCATTATTCATAGTATAATTCCTGAATTGACTTTGTATTGGCTCACCCAAATGACAAGTGTATGAATAAAATGAACTTTGCTTCGGATAGTATGTTTTCGAACTATAAAATCAACCATTTTGTATAACATGTTCACCTTTTCCATAATAAACCAAAGCAACTGGAGATGACAACGAGGACATTATGTATAATAGTTAAAGAATCCTATTGAGAATTTAAAATTCTCACTCCTGTTTCTGTGTTATCTCCAGATAGATCGAGAAATTGCAAAGATGGCTGAAGTTGCTGTCAGATAAGGTCCACTCAGGTAACAGTAACAACTCCTGAATGTGGTACTATGACTTAAGCATAGTACTGTACAGAGGAGGATATTACAACCGGCGCTTAAGGAACAAGTTCCCTACTAAGCCATACACACCAAAGATTTCGCGGAAACTAGACAGAGTTTCCCCTGTATTTGGGATATTTCCCAACTAAAAGTATTCATCCTGCAAATTCAACAAACACACTTTTTCATCGGGGATCCAGGCATTCTCAGAATACACCCCTTAGCATACAACCTAATTATTTATCAAGCATTTCCAAACACATCATGTATATATATATATAAACCAATTCATAAGAATACAGACCATTTTCCACATTCAATTTAGAATCAAACACATAATACTCCATTCAGTTTAGTACACATAATTCTCTAACGTAAGATCATTACATTGGACCCTGCCTATAGTACTATGGAGCTATAATACTAAGATTACAACATACATCAAAATAACTATCCAAGGCCCTTATTAATGAGGGCTCACCAAAGATGAAGGTCTACTGCTGCGAAGCAGAGGGGTTGACTCCCAAGTCTAAACCTGTATCTGAAAAAGATAGAATAGCCCCAGGGTGAGTTTGCAAAACTCAGTAAGAGATAGGACACTCTTGAACCTCAAGAGTCAATGTTCAAATGAGTATAAAAGTGATGATAGATAATATAAAGAAAATAATGGAAATATCGAATAGGATAGTCTGTGAAGATTCGCACTTAGGTGGCCGCTCCTTCGTATGAATTCCATAATCTATCACGCACCACTCTTAGAGCGGCTGTGCAATTCCATCACGCACCATACTATGTGTGTGACTGTGTAATATCTGCCACACACCACCCCCTTGGGTGGTTGTGTAATATCATAAACCAAGGTGCATCAGGGCTAACGTCTACTGCCGTTAGCAAGCAGATTCTGTTATAGACTTTCCTAACCTTTCATTTTCCATAAATCACTAGTTTCAAATAAATTTTTGAGTTATCTTTATCAATGATTCATGAGTAACATTCTAAAATAACTTCATGACATGAATTATATAAGTAATCATAATTTAAAATAGTGAATAATTTAAAAGTATTCTATCTACTCACAAGTCACCAGCCCAAGGGAAAATTTTAATTCTTCAGAGCCACAAAGCTAGAAAGGAGTTCCTTGGAATAATCTAACACCACAATATGGTAGATTAATCAATTATTGATCACTAAATATTCCCAAATCATAAGACTTCTAATCTCACTACCCTAGGGTTACAAGAGTTCTTTTAATAATCCAAAAATTGAAATTTCTAAGAAAAAGAGAGGATAAGACTTAAGAATTACCGTTAGAATTGGAATGAGGAAGGAAATGATAATGAGACTTCCTCCACTTCAAAACCACCAAGGCAAGCATAGAAAGAGAGATATGGATTTCATGGATGATTTGTATTAAATGAGGTGTAAATTGTGTTATTGTTGAATCTAATTGAGAAAGTTAGGAATAGAAGTGAGGATTTAGGAAAGATAGAGTTTTAGAGATAAAGAAGAGAGTTTATAGGTTAGAAAGAGAAAGGAAATGTGAAAATGGGGAGGAGGGACGTGTCTTAGCTTATATACTGACCTGTGATAATCGATTACTACAGCTGGTAATTGATTACCACAGACAAAAAAGTCGATACTGGTAATTGATTACCACACGAAAATTTTTAACTTGTGGACACACAGAGAGCACTGTAATCTATTACCAACCCCACGATAATCGATTACAATGTCCAAAACTTGATTCCTTCGATCCCAAATGCCATCTAAGACCTAAGGTATCATACACATACTAAAATTCAATTATAATTAGAGAAACACATCGATCAAGTAAAGCAACCATAGAAGAACTCGAAAATAAATCAAGGGTGTTACATTTAAAATATCCTTTCATCACTTAAATTGAACTACGCATTGGACTACATGAAACAAGCACAATTCAATCTATGGAGGTTTAGAATATCAACCCTTATATATACTTTTTCTAAATTTGATCCAAAGTTTTCCAATTATAAGAGACATACTATCACATCTAAAGAACTCAACTAAAGAAATTAAAATAGCCACATTTCATGTATAGTGCAACCGGAAACTATTCACAATCTAGGTGTAGACTTCAATATCCCAATTAGGCTATTTTTTAAGATATAAGGGAAACCACACTAAATCATGAATGTTACATCAATTTCACTACTAATTTAGCTTACAATATTAGAGAATCCCACTATTTCATTAATTATAATTCATTCCCAGCTGCCAAGTTGAGGCAAAGTTGTGTAGACATGGCAAGAGAAATTATTTAAATTTTTAAGAAACATGGCTCCTCAAGTTTCACGTAATCATGAACTAGGCTTAATCCAACTTTCTTTAAACACTTCACTCAATTTTTACATAGACATATTAGATTAGTCACCAGCTATACATGATCGATAGTTGCACATCAAATGTTTAGTTATTCAAGTACTCAATTCATGCACACTAACCTTAGATTTGTAAGCCCAAATTCCAAGTATTTAATAATTATAGACTTTAATCTTGGCCACTCAAATGAAATAATTCGGAAACATCAAAAATAAAATTAAAGTCTAAGATTATTTAGATTCAAGAAAGAAAGATTTGATAAAATCCTTGGCTATGGTTAGACACTGAAGAAACTTTTAACTGCTATGTAAAGGTTGCAAAACTAATAGATCTTTTGAGTAAAGGATTTGAACCAAGTGTTATAAATGAATAGTTGAAAATTTGAATTAAAGATATCAACTCAAAAACAATCCTTCTATAAAACTAAGTTAAAAGGATTAGCATCAACAGGAAGCACCCAAACATGTGAATGCTATAATCATTGAGGAAAATAATAATCTACTATTAAATAGGGGAAATCTATATAAAACTTTTGCTTTATAATAATTAAGAGATGTAAGGAATGTTGAAACTATTGACTCAAAATTTCAACAAACTATGGTGAGATCGAATTATATAAAGCACTCATCATAGATTGCCTAACAGGCATGCAAAATAAATAAAAGAAACCATACCATGAATCCAAACCTAGGTAAATATAAAGACCGAGCATAGGATTATGATAGAGATCACAAATAGGAACCAGAAAATAGAAAGAACTGAGTGTATTATTAACATCCTCGAGATGAACTAGAGTAGCTCATTTTAGGAAGAAGAACATACAAGGCTAGCATGAAATTGAAAAGGAAGTTCCAAGCATTAGAGAGGCTCAGACTCTACCAAAAGCCTAGTCTAATCTTGCCTACCTCTCTTTATCCTCCCACCCACTTACATATAATATTCCCAACTCCTAACAAAATCAGATTCTCTATTCCTTCTATCTGCCAGCTCATCATTCTGTTATGCATATTGGGATCCTACCTCCACCTTCCTATTTTCCTTATTTAGTAACTTATGGGAGTTACTTCTAGAATATACAAATTTAGCCCTGGGTTGCTATCAATATTCCCCCCTAAAAGAATAACCTCATCCTCAAGGTGATGTGTCGAAAACCAAAACATTACTACTAAAAAAAGACTTCCTCCCTGGGTCCCAAATCTTGAAAGCAATGTTGATCAGTAGCTTTCCCATGTAGTAATGTCCTCCAGGGTCCCATTACATGAAGCTAGGAAATCTGGATCCCCATTCCTTAAAAGTTGCCTCGGTGTGCACAACCTAAACCAACAATAGGCCATCTTCACTTAACCATGTGTTGATTATGTAGCTTGCCATGTAGTTATGACCACCTAGATCTCCTAGATCTGAACTAAGTCCCAATGCTAGTGGTTCATGACACTTCCAAAATAAAGATGTGGTTAAACACCTCAAAACATGTTGAATTTGACTATAATCTTCAAATGGAAAAAGTTTTTTGGTTGACACTAATAAAGTATTAGAACCATGGGTGGCCATATTTTTATTTTTTTTGGGCCATAACACCACTAAGGACCTGTTCATCATAGAAATCGTACACTTAATCAACTTTCTGTGCAAAATCCCTTTGTTGACCTGAACCTCTGTGAGGCATGCCTTCTCCTGCTTCAATCCCTTTACTTTTCTAATTTGAGCGTGAGCCAACACCCAAACAACCAACGCATGCTTCTTTATTTGCTTAAGCTATGTCTCATAGTTTTGCTTGCCTTCCTCAAATTTATACTGCTTTGAGTACCCTATGTGTTTCCACAATTTTGATCCCATTATAGTCTAGTTCTGTTCTGCCTCGTTAGTTGTAACAAGGTCCTGGTCACCACAAATATGCCTGAGATGTTATATAAATTTTGCATCTAATTAGAGGATAGATAAATTGTTGTAAAACCAAGCAAACTACATAAGAGCTCCCTTGAATCTCTGTCACTAAGCCCTAAATCCCTACAAAAAATGTTTCCCTGCAAGTACTCCATGCCCTCACCAACATCAAGTGTAAGATTCAAGAATGGTGATAGCTCCAAGACACGCTCATATAGAGCATCACAGAGAAAATGTCTCAGCAAAGGCCCTGGATTAGAAACTAATGTGCTTTCTAAGGCACATAAGTTTCTTCTAGTTGGCAAATAAGCTTTCTCACTCTATTTCTATTGAACCCTTAAATCAGCAAACCAATCATGTTCCTTAAAAAGGTAGATGTCTACTATTTCTTTTTCCAATGGCAAAATCTTCCTACAATAGCATCTATTTCATCCACAAATACCAGACAAGGTGCCTTTATCCTAGCGAGGAAAAACATCTCATTGATTCTAGGTGCCTTACTTTTTTGACTATCTATGAACTCATCTAGAAGGTCCCAAATATCACTCCCTAGCATGACATTTTCCTTACTAGTTATGGAAAAATTCTTTCACAGCCACAAAGCACCATCCATGTATAGATTATAGTTTCAACCAAGATGAAGACTCAAGTATAAATACTTGTAGTTATAGCACAAACATTAAGGTGCCTAGGAGAAAAGACACTCCAATTTAATAAATGGTTCCCCATTAATAGCAATACCATAGTGTATGTAGTGAACAAAACAGAATTCATGCTTAAAGGAATTAGAAGGGAAAATACAAGAGGAGTCTTGAGAATTTCTTCAAAATTTCCATTCCTAACAATTAGGTAAATTGTGACATTGATAGAAACGCACCTTACCATACTAAAAATGCATAACATTGGGGTTGCATAAGTAATAATGTCCATTATAAGACCCGAAAGGAAGGTGAATGATTTGAAATTCCAATAAAAGCTTCACCAACAATGCCTTTGCCTTCCACTGGTGTTCGTAGTTTGAAACCATCTCTAAATCCTTCAAGAACTAAGAATTCCTTCAAATGAAGTCGTTTGGCTACCCCGACACCTCAGAATAAAAATCTTCATTCTAACAAATTTTCTTACCATTGCCAATAGAGCCATACAAAAGAAAGTCTAACTTGTTCAGTTGAAGAATGCCTAGCAAGACACTAGAAAAATCCAATGTAAGTTCCCACATGATGCTTTTATCCTCCCCTTTAGATACTTTCTTGACCCAATTGCTAGAAACATCCTTACTTGTCTAGGCCCGGCCTAATAAGTCAGAAAAAACCCAGGCATCTTGTTTCAGCTATCCCTTTGTTTTCATCATCTGGCCCTGGCCCATTAGGTCAAAAAATGAACTCCCCTTTACTAATTCCCATTTTGTCCCTCCTCTCTGTAATACCCTATTTAAAAAAAAAACACGCGAGGGACCACGGTGCATCATAAGTGATATGGTGCACCCTAGATCCTTCCTTTTCTTCTTAGTGCCGTCTGGAGTCTTGTTCACGGACGCACGACTTTCATTCATTTTTTCCTTTCCTTTGTTATGCTTCCATGCTCTCTCTCTTTCTCTCTCTCTCTCTCTCTCTCTCTCTCACGTTCATTTCTCCTTCTTCACCCTCACTCACTCTCAACCTCCAATCATCATCACCGCCCTATGTCTTCCCCTTCCACCGTACCATCACTAACTTGCAGTCTTTCTCCTCGTCCGTCTCTCTCTCACCTGCGTCTCTCTCTCTCTCTGTGCCCTCTGTTCGCGTTTTGCTTCTTGTGGTGGCTGGGTTCTTGTTTTGCTCCGTTCTAAAACCAACACACACTGGTGAGTTTTCCTCTTTGAAATTAGATGCTAATTTTGTTTTGTTTATAGTTAGAATTAAATTTGAAGGGTATTTGGATTTTTAAGTCTTATGAGGGTGGAGGAGTGAGTGGTGAAATGTTTAAAATTTTAATTTGGGAATTATAGTATAGAATGGTTAAAATATTTTGTTCAATAGGAAGGACACACAAAAATTTAAATTCCTATATTATATACTTGATAGTAGTTCCCAATTAGATTTAATTAAAAAGGTTAGATAGAGGGCAAAGACTAGATTCTAAACCAAATTTATGTTTAAATTAAAACTAATTGTTTATGTATGAGTTTAGATTTTTCAGGAAATCAACCTGCAAGTTGAGCGGCCCGAGGACATAGATTGTGTACCCTGACAGTTTGTGAGTGGACAATGCCTTTATGGCATATGTTCTTTTCATACAATTAATATTAGTTTGATTTTAGCAATTACTGACAGTTTATTTATATATCTAGTTAATTATGCATATCTTATTTAGTGGTACTATTGTCATATAGATTAATATATTTATCTTATCTTGGACCTCTGATTTAGTTTTGAGGAAATTTTACTAATGTTCAAGTGTTGAACGTTCGGAAAGCTATTTGGAAAAGACGATGAATTTTATAAATGAAAGGACAAGCTCTAATCTTTGTTTGGATTACTGAATTCATTTATTGGAAAAATTACATTCTGAACTTTCAAACTTTGATGAATACTCTGTGCTTTGAAAAGTTGGTTTAATATTTGTTACTTAGCTTTTATTAATATTTATTACTTTAGTTCCTATATACTTTGTGGGAGGATTTTAAGTTAATCGGTAGCTAGCGGTCACTGACTCTAGCCTTGGTGCACCTTGGTTCGAACCCAGCTAGCAAGGGTGTTGCTAGCTCAGTGCGTGTGTGTGAGACCTACACACACTGCCGACTTAGTCAGATCTAAAAGGGCTAACCCTTATTTGGAAATAACTTTGAATATGAAGCCTCCCTGTTTTAGTATTTATGTTTGAAAAATATGTTACTAATTCTATGAAGTGGTTTAATGCTTTTATGTGAATAAGTTATAATAGTAATTCGTTATTTACATAATTTAAGATGTTTATTTTATATATATATATATATATATATATATATATATATATATATATATATATATATATATATATATATATATATTGATATATTGTTAGAGTTTGTCCTCATATGCTATAATTTTGTTTCCCCTCACTGAGTCGGTTGGACTCACTTATTTTTCCCTTCCTATTTCAGATTCTAGTGTTGTACCTGTTTTGGATTCTACAGAGTGCGGAGACTTTTGACAGCCCCTCTATATGTGATGAATTGGATTTTTATATTATTTTTATCCTTCATACTTGTCTCATTAATCCTCCTTTGCACTTAATTGGTTGAGTTTAGATCATTTTCCTTTCTTTGGATCTTAGTGAGACTTAGTTAATTTTTGCAACATTTCGGTTAGTTTGACCTGCTTCAGTGTTTAGATCATATCTTGAACTATATACCTCATTTTATTATGCTTCTTGATTTGTAGGAAAGCTAAGAGATAGAGCTACAATTCCTATGAAGAGGGCAAGGGCTAACTCTGAGATCTTAAAGCCGAAATTGGGCTCGGAACTGAACTGAAGCGTTTGGGCGCGGTTTCTGAGCAGCCTTCAATGATTGGACCATATCTTGGGCTACAGGGACTCAATTGAGCCCATTCCGGTGGCATTGGAAAGCTAACATCCAGGGCTTCATTTTATGTTCAGAACACTAAGCCAAGAAGAACCGTTATGAGGCCCAAAAACGTGTTGGAAGTCGCTGCTGAGTCTAAGAGAGCCCACTCAACTTGTTTTGGGCACAACTTTCTCTCTAAGCATCCAAATTGGGCAATTGAGCTATCCAAATTTAGCTTAGGAAAAGAGGATTATTTTAATTAAGTAATTAGTGACTTTTAATTAGAGGTATATACAGAAATTCTGATTATGCTTCAGGGACTTTTGACCTTCTTTTTCTCATTTTGTAAATTGGACCTTCTTTGGAAATAGAAAACTCTTTCTCTCTTTCTCTCTTCCTCTCTTCCTCTCTTTTGCGTTTTCCTCCATTAATGGAGGGGTGATCCTCCTCTGATCCAAGGCATCAAGAGAAGCACTCAAGCTCTTGAGGATTGGTGCATCAAGACATGGAAATTCCAATTTCGGTTTCACTCCTCTTCTCTTCTTCTTAATCTCGTAATTGAATTGGAGGTTTTCATTCATGCATGTTGATTAAGAGTCAATCAAATCATGTATAATTCGGTTGATATATGTGATTCGATTGTTCAAGAGTGTGATTCATATTTCAGTTCTGAATATGAGATGAGAGCATTGGTTTGGAAGCTAATCCAAAATCAATTCGGTTTTAGAGGTCTCTAAACCGAATGGCTTGAGTGATTAGTTGAATGCATGGAGATTTTCATGTGAATGCTAGGTTTGATTTGAGGTTTCAATTAAATCTAAAATGAATCATCGAATTGGAGTGTGCATGTACATTTGAATCCAATGATTGAGTGTTGATTTCTCTCTTCTTGTGTGTCTTGGATTAGAATTTTAATTCGGTTTAGCCTTTTCATTTTCTGTTTGCTTTAGAATTCAGTATTGCATTTTAAGTGTTTGTTATAAAAACCCCCCCTGAATTTTCTGATCAAATAGTGTGTTCATCTTTGGGAAATGATCCGAGTTGGCTACTATACTATAGTCGCTATTCGGTTTAATTTGCTCGTGTTACGACGCGCGAGTCAATATGTGAGGGCTTTTTTTTTTCTAGACTTCTATTTTGAGGTTTTTGAATATAACTGCCGCTTTAGAGTTGCTCCATGATCCACAGACAGGAACCTGCTGCTTGTCATTCTTTTTGGATGGGATATATGCATAGGAACTCGTTTATTTTGTAAACCATGTTTCTTGAGCACTGTGTTGTTATGGATGTGTATATAAAAATGTGTAAGTAGATAGATATAAAATATGTTGTTATTATAATGAATGAATGCCTATATGTCAAATTGGATATATGTGCTGGTCGATTGCTGGAATAGGTCTAACTTTTACAGGGAAGCTGGAAATTAAGGGGAGACTCTGTTCGTTTGTCATGGAAAACTTAATATTTAAGGCTTGCTGGAGGTTCGTCACCTCCAAGCTCCGGTCACAACTCAGGGTGGGTCGTGACACTCTCATCTTCTAATCCTTTACGCAGCTTCAAGTATGATGACCTCCCTTCTTCCTTAACATTGCAACTTTGTTTGTCACCAGCGATGGTTCACCGGTCACCGCATATAGGTCTAGGCCTAGTGGTTTTGGCGGTCATCTTAGCACAGCTTCCACACTGTCCCAATCGCCATGCGATTCTTTCTGCATTTTGATGTCGTTCCCTATCGAAGGTCGTTCGTCAGCCATCGGCTAGGGGTTTAAGTCTAGTGGTTCGATGGCGGTCTTCAAGTAGCTTCCACGAAGTAGCTGAGGTGATCTACTTTGATCACCTCCTTCTTGGCCCACACCTGCTCTCCATCCTTCTTCGATGGTTCTTCTTCATCGCAAACCTGCAGTGCCGCAAGTAGGAGCCCTCTAGCAACTACCTGCAAGTTCGAATATGGTGGCTTCAGCAGTGGTAACCTATCTTGCGTAGAAATGGCAAAAAAACCTGTCAAAGCACCATCCCACAAGGATTACCTACAATAAGGATGGGTACGTGGACTGATTTGGTCCCTATGAGGATAGAGATGAAGTCCCTATTTATAAAATAGGGCAGAGGCTAAGGATGAGGTCCTGCCCCATGGAAACCCGCTAAATCCCCATTTATGTGTGTATATATATATATATATATATATATATATATATAGTGTGTGTGTATATATATACATACACACACACACACACATATATATATAGACACACACACACACACACACACACACATATATATATATATATATATATATATATATATATATATATATATATACACATATATATGTATATGTATATATGTATGTGTATATATGTGTATACATATATGTATATGTATATATATATATATGTGTGTATACATATATACATATATGTATATGTATACATATGTATATACATACATATGTATACACATACATATATATACATATATATATATATATATATATATATATATATATATATATATATATATATATATGTATGTATGTAACTAACATAGAAATATATTTTGACATCACAATCATTCTTAGCTACTTCAGTTTATTTAGAAAAATATGAACAGTATAGATGATAAAATGTATATTCTAGTTTTATAGTTTGAAACCATAGCATCCAAAGCAAAGTCCATTTTATTTATACATTTGATAAACAAAAAAAATATCTAAGCATAAGTATAGCAAGCTAAAGAACAAGTAAATAATATGCATATATAAATGCAACTAGACTCTTGATGTAAGTGCACCTGTTTCTCTTTAACTTTCTTTACTCAACACACATATGCATTACGTATCGCTATCCTTAGGGTGTCTGTATAGATCTGTACTTGAGCATTACGTATTGCCGTTCTCAAAGTGCAACCTTTCTTATCTTCCTCTACTTGGTCCGCTGGAGGTGAATGGCCTCTCTCACTGCAGGGTAATAGCCTGCTTTTTAGGACTGAGCTCGCTCCTATACAAGATTGCTGAGTTCACTTTCCCTAACTCTTCTACTAACTTATTCCTCTTAAATCTATTCAGGGGCTGATCCAAGTAATATAGAATCCTAATTATGTGTTAGATCATACTTTCATGAATGAATATGTTTAAGGAATTTATGCTCATGATGCATGATTCATATTATTTTGTCGGAAATCTGGCAATATAATAGCTGAAATACGAGATTTTCCCATATACAAACAATATCATTCCAGCCAGCCAGTCAAGTAAATAAAAACATCATGTTTATATATCAATATCACATCATATCATAAAGAATTTCATTCAAAATTCAGCCATTGGCTTCTTATGGCTCATCGGGCTTATAATCATTAAAGCTACCAAAATGTCTTAATTGTCTCAAATCTGCCATATTATGATTTGTACTAAAATTTCATTTTAGCTCAATTTAATATGAAATTTTACTATGTTGTAGCCTTGTTAATCTATTTGTAATTCTCTTTGGTCCCATTATGTTTTGATGTGTATAAGTTTAGTTATTAAGGTTTTACTCAAGGCTGCATATTTTAGGACAATCTCGCACACCTAACTTTAGAAAATCACCAAAATATCATCTTTATTCGAGCTTCATACCAAATTGTAGCTAATTGGATTATCTTTCAATCCCAACAAGTTTCATCTTAATTGGATAAGTAGAGCTTACGTTATAAGCTCCTCAAGTAGGCTACCCTATTTCAACCCAAACAGAGCATAGGTCAGCTTAGTGAATTTCTGGGAGCAATGTACTTTAGATCGAAGTATGAAAATTTTATGGTATGGTTCGCTATGTGTTAGCTTCCTAACAAAATTAGTTACACTCAATTTAAAGTTGTATAAGGTATAACATATATTGGTCAGGATAGTAAGTGCATTTCAACACCTTACTTCTAAAAATCATAACTCTCTCATTTTAAATCCAATGGACCTGTAATTTATATGACTGGAAAGCACTGGAAATCTAGTTTTATCTAAAATTGGTTTTACTCAAATTTGAGACCTATAAAATGAGAAACACCGTTCGCTATATAGATTGTCCCTTTAGGGTTTTCTCACAACATTTCTGTTTATGTTTTCTTTTGGTCTTTTGATCAAATCTTCATCCCAAACCAATGATTCCATCTTCAATCACTACAAACAAGTTATATTAACATCAAACAATATTAAATAAGAGATGACACAAGAAACTCTAGCAACCACTAAACCCTAGAAATCCATTAAACTAAGAAATCCTACCTCTAATCTAACTTATAACTTCTAAGTTTGAGTTTCTTGATATCTTTTCTTAACTAAAGCTTCAAGATGGTGATGACTCCTCTTCTTCTCCTTGGTGGCTAAAGCTATATGATCCAAAGGTAAAGAGTTTATGAGGTTGTCTTGAGTTTTTCCTTGAGGAACATAAAGAAAAAGTGGAAATTTTAAGTTGAAGGAGGCTATATTCACTTGGAAGTTTAGGTAGACATGGAGAGGATGAAGAAAGTAATGAAGGGTGGCCAAAATTCTTTGGGGACAAGGAAGGAAAGATTTTGATTCTTAAGTCTTAAGTTGGAAGAACTGAAAAAGAGCATGATTGGTGGATTCAAAAGGAAGTTTAAATTTTGTTAAGTTTCCAAATTTGTGGTCATAATTTGGCCATCTAGCATAAGTTAGGTGGCTAATTTCTATCCACATACTCTAGGATTTTTAACTGATACTCATGTCATCCTATAGTACAAATTCCTAGCAATTCGGTTCTTGCACTACAAAACACTGCAATTCAACCGATTTCTCTTAAATTAGCAAAATATTGCTATTTATCTACATAAAATCTTTCTACAAAGAAACTCAAATTCATCTAATCCTGATAGATGCATTTCAATGTTGACTGCTCATATATCTATAAGGTATCGAAATAAATTAATTAACAGTACTAATTAGGCATACTGTTCTTTGAGATGTTACAAAAATGAGCCATCCTGATGGTGCAAAGGACTCCCCAGATAATGAGGGGAGTATCACTTCTCTTGATGGCGAGATTGGACGTTGTGAGGTGGAAAGATTTGTGATCCCATTGACCCTTCAGTTACCCTTATTCCATCGATCCTCCAACTCCACCTTGGTGGTGCTCTCTTTGTGGCAAAGATCGCTTCCCAAGGCAAACATGGTGTCATCCTCTCAATAGCCGCTCAACCTCATCCATCTTCCTCTCTAGATTCTTTATCTTAGCTTCCATGGCAGCTTCAATGATAAGCCTCTATAGCCCCAAGATTGAGGCTCCAATGCCAATTGATAGAGACCGCAAATAGGAAGCAGAAAACAGAAGGAATTGAGCATATTATTAACACCCTCAAGATGAACTAGTGTAGCTCATTTGAGGAAGAAGAAGAACATAGAAGGCCAACATGAAATTGAAAAGGAAGTTCCTTAGCATTAGAGAGGCTCAGACTTTCCCAAAAGCCTAGTCCAATTCTTGCCTACCTCCTCTCATCTCCCCACTCACTTACATATAATATTCCTTACTCCAAATAGAATCACACTCTCTATTCCTTTATCTGTCGGCTCATGATTCTGTTATGCATATTAAGATCCTATATCCACTTTCCTATTTCCTTCATTTAGTAATTTACAGGAGTTACTTCTGGAATATACAAATTTATCCTATCAGATTAGAATAAAATTCAAACATCCTAAACTTAGCAGGCATAGTTGAATGAATGCAACAAGCATGAAAGCTATTGACTTGACAAATTTACAAAATAGGGGTAACTTAAATAACAACCACAATAAGTACAGAAAGGCCAAACATATTAGATAGAGATCAGTGGACAATTTCAAGCATAGGAATATCACATAGAGAATATTGCACAGGAAATCCCAATGATGCTAAGAAATAAATGTAAAATTTAACTTACAGGTTTACATTCAATAGCATGTTTTACAATTTACAACTTAAGACATCAATCTAAAATATCACAATTGTAAGAGTACACACAGTCAACCATAACAACAAAGGGAAAGGAAAAATTAAGACTTGCTCAAAAAAGAGGATGGGTTGATTATAACACCCTCTATTATATAAGCCATGCTCGAGTCATGGAGTTATATTAAGAGGTTGTCACTATACTAAGAAAATCTTTAAAATATGGAAAGTATAATACATGACCCTTTAACTGCTCACTTTATTACTGACTAATAATCTCTGATATATAGAGAATAAAGAAATTACACTTAAAAAAAACTGTAGCTGACATAGTATACAACGTTTACATCTGACTAGCCGTTATCTAGCTTCAATCGTTTCCTGGTTTGGTTTACGTCTGATCCTTGCTCAATAGGAGGCTCAGTACTTCACCTCGCACTTGATTTCCAACTTGGGTGCTGGAATGTTTACGGAAAAGAAAAACATACAAGCAAGCAGTGAGAACCTAAAGTTCTCAGCAGATAAACTCAAACCAACCTTATAGTGTCATCATAAACATTCCAGCTGCTTCGATTTATTATGAAAATATGAGCACATATAAACAAAAAGTGGTTCAATTTTAAGTTGAAAACACCTTACTCAAAGCAGGATATGTTTTAACAGCCACTTGCCATTTCATATGACAGACATAGAAACATGAACAGAGTAATATACTTCAACAAGAATCATAACAATATCATGATATAATGAGATAATTAGAAATGCACATGTAGATGCTTGTATTTAATTGTATGCAAGTGCACTTAACTTATCTCTTTCTTTAACTTGCAACTTGACCTTGCTCTTTTCTGTACTTGGTGCCCCGGAGGTGAATGGCCTCTCTCACCCCTGGGTAATAGCCTGCTTTTTAGGTCCGAGCTCGTACCTATACATGAGTTATGGGTTTACTTTCCCCGACCCTCACACCAGTCTATTTCCCTTAAATCTGGTCGAGGGCTGGCCCAAGTCTTAGACAGTACCGCTCTGGCCCACGCTAGCTGGGTCTATGCCATGCCTCACGTGGTAGCTTGGTATGTCTTTCTTGCAAGTTCTTATTATCTTTTCCTTTTCATATCTTGTCATGCATGCGGACGCTTGGTGCATTCATGAGTATATCTCATACCTTTTATATCATATCATATTCTAAATATATAATTGCATGCATGATGTACATGAATATGACATGTAAATGTAATTATATTCAAAACATAATAATCCATAGCATAAGTTCTCATAAATTCCTGCCGAAAATTCGGCAACATAACGGATCGAGTCCGCTTCCCCATGAATAGTACCAGACAACCAGTACAATCTTTCAAACTTACAATTCAATATGGATCAGTAATTATACATATATTTATAGCATCATTCATCAAGTCCAATTCAAGCATCTATAGGATTTTTTATTTACTTCCTCCTATTCTGCCTGATTCTATTATGATCCACTCTTTGCTTAATTTGACTCATCTCAGTCTAGGTTTTGGACATGTCATAGCCTTATGTGTCTAGTTTTCAACCCTTTTCATCCCATCTTATTTTGATTTGTATAACTCTAGATATAAACAATTTACCTCAGATTGTCCTGTTCTTAGCCAGATTTGGGTTCTTATAAGTAAAAATTCACTAAAAATAGAAAACTCAGTGAATTCATATGAAATTTATATCAAATTAAAGCTATCAGAACAAGCTTTCAAATGGATTAAGTTTCATGTCATTTGCATAAGTATATTTTGACTTATGAGTCCCGAAACTTGGTGTTACTAAACTACCCTGGTTCAGCCTAGTTTGAACTTAAGTCAATTTCATTGGTATGCTGGGAACAAATGGCAATGAATCTGGTTCTAAATTTTTATGAGATGTTCTTTTACATGTTAGCTTTCAAACAACCTTGGGTTCACTCAATTTGGAGTTGTGTAGGGTGAGTTATACTCTTCTTAACTCATACTGCCCGAGTAAGAATCTAGATTTCTAGGTTAAACTTCAAAAATTCATAACTAATTCTATACTAATCCAATGACCTTATATTTTATATGTATGGAAAGCCCTGAATGTCTAGTTTCATATAAAAATAGATTTATCCACTTTCTATGGCTGTAGGTAGATCTGTACACTCCGCCAGTACGGACGCCGTAGGGTTTTCTCACAAAAATAGACTCTGCCTAGCTCCCTTTTGAGTTTTTTATGAATTCCTTAACTTAAACCAAGTTTCCTCACCTCAAAACATTAGAAAGACTTCAAAGCACTATCATACAAGTATGGCATAAGAGGAACATAGCAGCCACATAGTCACATAATACATCAAACAACTAAGGATTTGAGCTACCTACCTTGAAATCCTTGAAGCTATGGAAGCAAGGAGGCCAAGAACCAACTCCTAGCCTTCCTCCTTCATCATGGCAGTAGCTCATGAATGTGGGGAGGCTCTATTTGATGTTTAATCATGAAATTGTTAGAGGGGTTTTGTAGAGAAGGAGATGGGGATCAATTTTCATAAAAAGAGCAAAAGGATTTGAGGTCAAGAGGGCTTCCAATCTTGAGCTTGAAGTTCTTAGTCATGGAAGTAAGGAAAGAAAGGAAGAAGAAGGAGAAGAAATGGGAGAAGGCTGAAGCATTGGTGGAGGCGCAAAAATGAGGAAGGTGGGTGAGATTTTTTTAGGCTTTATGACTAGATAAGGATGACTTGAAATATTTTGTTTTAATGGTCATGATTTGGCCAAATTTCCCCATCATATGGCTGCCATATGGCACCATCTATGGTGGTGGAGGTGGCTGAATTTCAGCCGTTCAACCTAAGGTTATTAATGTAAAATTCTATTGATTTGGCTTTGGTAGTTTAGAACACCGAATAGTTACCGATTTCCTCCAAACCGGTAAATCGTTACTTAATAATTTGTAAGATATCTATATATTCATTTTAATTTATCTTAAGCCTAATCTCTTTAACTAATATCTAATTAGCTCTTGATTAATATCTAATTAACTTCTAATTGTCCTTACATAACTATTGAAATAGAATAAGTGAATTAACGGAGTAAATTAGACATTTTTGTAAATCCGGAGCCTTTCTGTTTCCTATTTTCTGTAACTAATGGCATTTTCGTAATTTTGAGCAAATCCAGGGGCATCCCACGTCATTTCACACCAGGCTACCTCCATAGCCCAATCGGCAGAGATTTAAACTTCTACAGTTTCGCCACGTGATTCTGCATCGCTTAAAACCCCATTTTACTAATTCTACCGATGTGGGGATATGAATGCCATTTTATCAAAAGTCCTAGGGTTATTGTGGAAATATTTTTTTGGGTCAAAAATATAATTTCTAAAAATCATGGGTATTTCTGTAATTAATAAAAGTTTATAGGGGCATTTTTATCATTTTATAATTTTTAACATATGGCAGTACTATATTTTTAACAGCAGTGTTACACTACCATATAATTCCAAGTGTGAGGATCGGCATGGCATAGCGCTGCCTGAGAAATTCTCACACTGCCTAAGGGAATTAATTCAAAGTTTCCGTCACGTTCGGTTTACTAAAGTGGGGATGTTATATTGATACTGGAAGTTTAGCTTTAAAGTTGAGATCTAACAGTAAGGAGGAGCGATAACTCTTGGAATGCGACCTTAACTAGGGGCATGACATAAAGGAATATACAAGATAATTAATGGATAAAGAACGTAGATGACATTCCTATGGCCCTCGGTAGTGCCATGTCTTGTGGAAATAGGTCGACTTCCATTTACGCAATCATGATCCTATGAAAGGACACTTGCTCTATTAACTACAAGGAAACCTAGCTTTGATACCACATTTGTTACGACCCACCTAGGGACCATGATCGATGCATAGGGAGCATCAGCTCCCTAGCAAGCCAGAACAAAAATCTTACATAGAATTTGATGAAGTTTGCCCCAAAATAGGATATTCCTGCCTTTATATACATATGTATATATACACATATATACATGTATATATATATACATATGTATATGTGTATATACATACATATATATATATATATATGTATATAAACACAGAACCAGCCAATATTTCTAGAGTACATCACAAAAGAAAAAAATCTAGGATAATATCACTAACAGAGTAATATGCGGGAAGCAGGATTTTGCGTGTAGCTAATGGAGCATTTCTAGAGATTATACATAGCAGGGTATTCAAGGAATATAGATAAGCCCATTTCATGTATACAAATACAAGGCCCACATGAATAAGAACATAGGCTCACTGAAGATTCAATACTTCTAGCTAATTGGAGGACCTGAGCATGGACCTGTGCCTGTGCCTGGAGCATGGGGAGAGAAAGAGTGAGTCATATAGAGTCAATAAGAGATAATATATCTATAATAGAAATCAGACATGCTCAGGCATGAGTTTTTCATAATAATACTCGTGTATAGAGAGAATACTTCCATTATAAAACATAATTGTAAAACCACAATAATTCATCTTCTGCAAAACTTTCGAGCATAGAGGTTAAGATCATACCTTGAAGCCATTCATATTAAAATGGGAAACTTCAATATAAAATCAGAAAATCCATCTAGTTATCATATCATGAAATCCTCAAATAAGATATAGACATATCATCAATAAACCTAGTCCAACTTAGTACATAGCTATAAAACCTAAGTAAATAGAAAATCAGAATATGGGAATCCCAAATCTATAATCAAAATCATAAATCAAATCACCTCTGGGTAGCCCTATCACCCATCCCAGTGTGACCATATCAGATTTGGATATGTTGGCCAAACACACCGAGTTAGCAATGCCCTTACTAGCTAGAGTTTGAACCAGGATGCACCAAGGCTAATATTTACTACTGTTAGCAATAGTTTCTATCAAATATCCACGAAACAAAACAATTGTTGCATACATCAAAACATGGATCCAATGCTTTAAACTTTCTGAATCCATTAAAAAAAAATCAAAGCTTATAAACCCTATTCCACACTTACAATCACAAAATTCAAATATTATTATTCGTTTTGAAAACATTTGGATTTAGAAAAGAAAATTATCAAAACTTAGAGTTTTTATAGTATCTAAGGCAATATTTAGCTCAAACTTGTCAATCCTTTTCATATATATATATATATATATATATGTGTGTGTGTGTGTGTGTGTGTGTGTGTGTGTGTGTGTGTAAATTGTCTTTAGCAACTACTCCGATCTTGATTACACTCCTCTAGGTTAGTCCTCTTCAAGATCTTCTGGGCTATCTGGAGATGACATAAAAACACATAGAAATGAGAATTTTGTATTCTTAATAGGCTTCCTAGATTACTTGGTAAATTCATGTCATTGTTGTCATTCTAGCTGCTTCGGTTTATTAAGAAAATATGTTTGCATACATAAGGATAGAAGTTCACTCATTAATTTTCAAAAACGTATGCTTCCGAAGCAGGTTAATTTTTATTCACACATTTGATAGAAAAGGGAGAAATTTCATAACAGTAACAATAGGCAAACAATTAATTAAAACTTATCTATATGCAGGTGCTATTAGCTACTGATGTAAGTGCACTTGACTTTCTTATTTTTTTGTTACTTTCTTTTCTTAAAACACCTAGGCATTACATATCGTTGTCCCTAGGGTGTCTGCATTTTCTCATCTTTTATCTGTATTTGGTCCCTTGGAGGTGAATGACCTCTCTCACTTTTGGATAATAGCCTACTTTTCAGGACACAGCTCATTCCTATACGTGATTGCCCGATTTACTTTCCCTGACTCTCACACTGATTTATTCCCCTTAAATCTATTCAAGGATTGGTTCAAGTCACTTGGATTCATAGTCATATTATAGATCATATATTTATGATTACTCATGCTTGAGAAACTTATAATCATGGTACATAACTCATATATTTCTGCTGAATATTCGACAGCATAATAGCTGAAACATGAGGCTTTTCAATATACGAACAATATACATATAGACAGCCAGTCATAGTAATTAGGATCATCATAAACAATACACCAACACAACATCTTTTTGGTAAGAATTTTTATACATGATTTAGCCCATGGGTTCTTCATGGTCTATGGAACTTCTATGTCATAAATACTTTAATTGGTCACCTTTTACTTAAATATGCCTTGACTTCTAAATTACACTGAAATTCTGTTTTAATTCATTTTAATCTAGAAATTTAATAAATTGTAGCTTGTTAGTCTATTTTTAAACCTCTTCAATTTCACTAATTTTGAGATGTATAACTTAAGTTATTAGGGTTTTACTCAAGGTTGTCTGCTTTAGGACAAACTTACATAACTGAACTTAGTAAATCATTAAAAATCCATTTTTCATCATTTTGATATGAAATTTGTACCAATATGTACCTATTTGGACCCTTTTTTAATCCAACAAGTTTCACGCTAATTGGGTAAGTGGAGCTCAAGTTATGAACTCCTTAAGTAGACTACCCTATTTCCATCCAAACAGAGCGTAGGTCAACTTTAAGGAATCTTATGGGCATGATTCCTTATGTGTTAGCTTTATAAAAAAGTTGGTTGCACTCAATTTGAAGTTATATGGGACGCATTATGCCCTTTCTATCACATACTAGTCAAGATAGAGAGTGAAATTCAACAGCCTACTTCGAAAAATCATGAATTTTTCGTTTCAAGTTCAATGGACTTATAATTTATATGGTTGAATTCTTAAGTCTAGTTTCATTTAAAATTAATTTTACTTGAATTTGAGCTCTACAGGTCTAGAAATACTATTTGCTATACAGACAGTCATTAGGGTTCCTTCTAATAGCTTTTTTGTTTTGTGGTTTTCTTAGTCTTTTAATCTAATCTTCAACCAAGCCAAGTTTTTCCATCTCAAATCACTAGAAAAGAGTCATATTAACATCATACAAGAATAAATAAAGGATGACAAAAAGAAATCCTAGCAACCCAAAAACCTTGGAAACAATAACATCTAAGAAATCCTAGCTTTAATAGTTCCTCCTTATGGAATTCTATTCTATATTGTCTTGCTTAATGAGTTAATTTCATAGGCTTTGTAGTGTTCAAAAGACCACAACCAAAAAGAAAAATTCTCTCTATAATGATCGTCATAGATCACTCTAAGTCAAGAAGGAACAAAACACATGACAAGCCAATACTAGTAATTTTCATCATCATTAACAACATGCTCACTACGCATTAATTAAACAACAATAAAGCTAACAAGTTAACATGATTCGCTTCCAAAGTAAGAATAAAATTAAGCTAGCTAACTCACAATTCCTTTTAATTCCCCCAATTTAAAATCAACACTTCAAAGCCCCAATTCTACTTGAAATTATTTAGATTTCCAGACAATAACAATAGCAAGGCAAGACAGGCCAATTTCTAAGGGAAAAGGACATAATCATGAGGAAGGAACTCACCCAAGGGCTATGGCTTACTTGAAGAGGTAGAAAACTGCCTAGCCACCAAACAAGGAAGCAAAACGGACATGGAGAAAGAGTTGAGGGGGTGCGGTGGAGAAAGAGACAATAGAGGAGGATTGCGGAGAGAGAGACATCGCAGAGAGGGAGAAATCCGGGGGGGGGAGAGAGAGAGATTGAAGGAGAAAGTTGGTGGTTGAGAGAGAGTAGAACGGAGAGATTGAGAGAAACATTGAGGAAGAGTACAGTGGAAGGAAAAAGAAGAAAAGGACACCACCTAAGATGTTGGTGGTCCATTCTTCTTTTTTCTCTCCTCCTTAACATACACTTCTTATTTTGCAAAAGGAACACATCTTCATATAATTAATTTTTATTTGTCTATCTCTACATGGTTTAAGGTAAATGAAGGAAATATCCAAAGACTCAAACTTATGTCAAATTTTAAAGTTTCCCATTACTAACATTTTAATTTAAGGAGGGTATTACAAAGACCAAAGGAATGATGAAACTAAAGTAAAGATATTATAATGTTGGCTTATTATGTTGCATGTAAAGTAGCATCAAAGTAGTCTATTTTTATTACCTATCATATTATATCTTGATATGTGATTGTCTAATATTCTGAATATGTAGCTAAGTGGTTTTTCATGCTAAGACACAGCTAAAATCACCATAGTTCAAATATTTTAAAATTACTAATTTTCTATTGAGAATTTTCATTCATATTTTATTTTTGATGGTTTCAGATTAGTCAAGTAATACCCGAAGAAAAAGTAGACTCCTCTAGCTACTAAGAATATATAGAGTTATATTTAAATAATTTATAATTTCTTTAACTGGCATAAAAATGCTTTATTTATAGCCACTAATATTTTGATGTATTTATGTATATGAACATTTAACCTTGAATTTCCTATATAATTCATGCTATTATTTTTATAATAAAACGAGTGTTATACTTAGACCTTGAATCAACACAACCCAACTTATAGGTTCGAGCTTGGTTAAGCCAAATTGGCTAGTATAATTTTTTTAAAAAAAAGCTTAAATATATTTTGATTGCTATAAATATAAACTATTTTAGTTTTAATTCCTTTAAAAAGAATTTTTCTTAACTTTTGGTCCTCATAAGTAATTATTAATATACATTTACTACTTACAAATATTGAAAATTTTGTTTTTGATTCTTACAAATATTTTAAGAACTTTTTTTAATATTTATAAATATCACCACTTAACTACTAGATTAATACAACAGGGACCAAAAACTTAACATTAAAAAAAGAGGGACTAAAAAAAGAATCGGAGGAAGACCTACGCCTATAACGACCACAAACATATGTTTGAGTAAATATATATTTATAAGTTTAAAAAAAATTCACACATAGTGATTGGGCCTTTGGGTGTTGGCCCAACATTATGCCACGGCTAACCCAACACACACCCACCCACCCAGTACGGCAGTGCCCAATGGCCAATACAATGCTAGTAACTCAGCCGCCAGATAAACCACAGCCACCTTTCCCCATCCCTCTTCCACCTTTGCGCACCACAACCATTGTGGCCGTTGGCGGCAACATTTTGTCACCACTCATCATTCGTCAAAAGCCAGTGGGTTCCTTACTCGAAGAAAAAGTCGAAGTCCTGCTTCCTCCACTGGTTTTGGTCTCAGCTCGCTTCGAGCTTCCTTCTTTGCAGATTTTTTTTAATTTTCATTTTCTGTATCCTCTAGACTTATTTTTGGTTTTTTTTATATATATATTTTTTAAAATTTTTTTGTGAGCCAACCGGAATAACTTACTGACCGGGTGGATTGAGCTGGGTTGAATTTTACTTTTGCTCAGTACTAAAGGGAGTTAACAGCCCGTTCTATCTTCAAACCTCGCTGGCATATAGACTTGAAAACCTCAAATTCCAGTTACACTTGTTAAACCATATATATATATATATATATATATATATATATATATAGAGAGAGAGAGAGAGAGAGAGAGAGAGAGAGAGAGAGAGAGAGAGAGATGGCTCTGAGGTTTCGTCGTGTGAAGGAAATTTCAAGGTTTCTAGCACCCCTTGTCTACACAGGTGTGTGTCCCTCTCTGTAAATTTCGTTTTCCACTCTTTTTTTTTTTCCTTGGCTCTTCACAAGTTTTCAATTTGAAATTTTGTCCAGTGTGTTATACTAGCTGTTTTGGTTGCTTAGAAATCTAAATAGAAAGAGAAGGAGCAAGAGAAGAAGAAAACAAAAAAGAAAAGAAAATATATAACGAAAAAATCATTGTTGTCTTTGTAATTGTTTGCCCATTTTCATAGTAGGCTTATTAAAAGATTTATACTAAAGTTGTAAACTTGTAATCTTTTTAATTTTATTATTTGTCCTGTGCTGGTATTAAATGGTTTTTATTTTGAGTCTGAATTTTACTTGTGGGGTCAAATTAATACGAATAATTTAGCTGTTTTTCGTGGTATAAAAAGTTAGGAAAAGGTGAATGATGTTAGTGAGTGACTGCAATTTTGCTGAAAAATGAAGTTGTTTTAGATCATTTGTTCCATTGGTACTGGATTTCTTTTTTCTATGCCAATAAATGATGAGAGTGAGTCTTGGCACAGCGATAAGATTGTTGCCTTGTGACTTGAAGATTATAGATTCAAATCAACAGTCTCTCCTATTGCTGTTCGGGGGGAGGCTATGTACATTTGCTGTCCCCAAACCTCATTAGGTGGGAGCCTCATGCTCTAGGTCACCTTTTAATACATGATTTGGCTTTGGCCTTTTGGGTGATATCTGTTGTTACATTTGCTTGGGTCTTTTATAGAATCGTAATGTGAAGGGAAGGTCATGGAAGTCATTGATAAGAGCCAACATATCAATAAAAAGTACGTTTTAAAAAGGAGCATTATTATGTTGGACAAAATGCAAAAGGAGAGATTCAACATATCAATAAAAAATCACAGATTTTATTTTGGTTTATAATTTAGCTACTATTTGAGGTTTTCTTAGTTTGGTGCCTGTGCATCTTCTCACTCAAAGCTTCCCTCAATTGATGTATATTTTCCTATGATATATTTGATAAAAGAGATATAGCATTTAATAGTCTAAATGTAAACATGATGCATAATAGGGCACTATGGCATCGTCTAATCCATGTAATTAACCTCATCTAGTGGGATAGGCGTAGTTATTGTTGTTTAGAAGCTAGAATTATGTGAACACTACGTCAGTCATGAATGTCATTCTTCCTGCTTTTATTTTATTATTATTATTTTTTTTAATTTCTTTGTGCGTTCTTAACTGTTTTCGTGGTACTGAAGTTTGACAAGTACAGCATTAAGTTATTGTTTTCTAGTACTCTTTGATGTATTTATCTTCTGAACCAAATTTATTGTGGTTTTTTTTCCACTTTTGTTTTCTCTCTTCCTTTGTCTAGGTGATTGTTATCAACAATCTGGCAAATCTTTTAACTTAGCAGGTTTTTCTATAATGCCTATGCTTTCTGCTCAGAAGCCAATTGCTAATTGGATTCAAGTCAGAGGATTTCATGAACACAGGTAATTACTTTTAAAGGTTCAACTGTCTGGTGGTGGTGTGATTTTCAGCTTCTTTAAAAGTTTATGTGGCTGACAGCAGGATACGGATTAAAAATAAAAAAATAAAATACAGCTTCATCATTTATGAATGCTAAATTTTGAAGCCTCATCATTATGGGGTTTCTAGCTTTGTTAGGTTTCCTGACTTCTGATTGGCAGTCTCATTCAGGTTCTCAACAATGGCTGATGCATCACATGAACCTGCCCCTGAAATCGACCTTTTATCCTTCATTAAAGCTTCATTGGATGAGTTTGAAGGTATTTGTTCTACTAGTCTACAACTTTTCATGCTTCTTCATTTTGTAATGAGTGTTAGTTGTATGATCTATATTCTTCTGGTTTTTTTTTTTTTTTTTTTTTTTTTTAATTTGTTAAAGCAACTTCATTCTAGATTGCATTTGGTTGTCCTGTCTTTGTTTTCTACTTCCATTTCTTGTAAACAATTTCTCTCTTCAATTCTTCATGTTTCTGAAAACATGTTTGGTTGCATTTGTTAATTTGATTTTCTAGTAAATGGAAGTGATGACTTGCTTGTCTTCTCCCCTGCCTAAATTGAGGGTAAGAAATTATGAAGCAAGATTAATATAGCTAATTCAAACCGATTGCCCCATTTCTATTTTAATTCATTCGTTAGTGAAAATGGTTCTTTCAATTTTTCTACCATGGAATTACCTAACAGCCAAGTAATTTAGTTCAATACCCACAATCATAAATAGAATGTAAAGGCATTTGGTGAACATGGGGTACGACAATATTGAGTTCTCTTGTGAAGCCAGATTTTTATTTAAGCTTGCCACTTGCTTGGCAGCATGCTGTGGGACAATACAGAGCCTTTGGGTGAAGCCACTGACGCGTATAACGCAAGCATCTTGAGGGAAAGACCACATCAGAGATAAAATGAGTTATTATCAACATGTAGAGTGTTGAGTTTGAAGATCTAAGGGATAGCAAGAGAAGAGTTGTGCCTCTGCGAGAGATAGAGGAAGAATGCGAATCATTGATTCACAACTTTGTAGTATAGGCAAAGCAACTTGGTATTGGTATGTCATTTTATGGTGGTGAGGGAAGTTTTGATCCCACGGTAAGTCATAGAGAAATAGGGGCGGTCCAGTGCACAAGGATCCGACATGGTAGGGTCTAAGGTGGATAGATATATGTAGTCTTAATGCATGGCAATAGGGTGGATAAGAGCAGATTTTGGCTCAACCTGACCCCACCCCGCACCCTATTGGACAAACCTCAACACACCTTTTCTCAACCTGCTCCTACCCTACCTGTGGGTTTTAACTATAAAATCTTGCATTCTACCCACAGATAACCCACTCTAACCCATACCTTACCCACCCCTACCTATTGCTTTTTTTAAAAATACATATAACATTATTTCTGAATTTAATTTATACAACAATCACATTGTATCTTTTAAAATAAAAAATCTAATAAATTAAAAGATCTATTTAAAGGAGACCCTTTTGTATAATAAAAAAAATTAAAATCATAACATATAAACATAATAATAACACAATTTTAATCTATATAGGGTGTGGGCTGAGTTTCCCTTGAACTCGAACCTGACCCTAATCACACTGAAAACCCTACCCGGTCCAACCCATCCCATTGTCAGGCTGGTTCAAAACTCGACCCGATTGGGTTGGGGGAGGTACCATGGGGCAAATGTCAATTGCCATCCACCCATGCCCCTTTACCCCAGTAAGCGGAGAGGTTGATTCTAAGATTTGAACTTGTGACCTTCAGGTCATAAAGGCAACAACCTTTACTATTGCGCCACATAGAAGACAATAAATGGAGGGGTGCGGAAGTTGTAGAGGCGTGCAAGTGGAAAGATGAGAAAAAAGAGAGAAAGAGGAAGTAAAAGCATTTAGAATTACAACAAGGCCACTGCCATAAGAGTGAAAACACTAAAAATGACTTTTTGTTGTTTTAGAAATTCCTTGAAATGTGAATCCTATTTTCTGTAAAATCTGTAAAATCAAAATGAAAATTATCATTCAAATATTTTTTTTATTGCTCATTTAACATTTTCAGTGAAAATGAAAAATAGAAAACAATGGAGACAAACAAGATTTTACATTTTTCTTTTAATCTTGTGCATTTCCAAAAAGTGTAATTGAAGTAGGAGTTTCTGAGTAGTTAGGACTTTTCTACTTCTGACATTCTATGACTTGCAAAATTTATTTTAGCTAATTGCTTAGTCACACTTTTTAGTTTTTGAATCCTGTGCATTATGTTGTTTCAAATTACACAAATCCAGTTCTAGGACAACTTTGTAAATATGTTTGAGATTCAAGGAGTTAAGTGACATTCTCTCTGCATTTCCCAATTAATTCATTGCTTCTTTGTTTGAATTTGCAGGAACCCATCATTGTTGGTTGAATATATCTGACAAAAATAAACAACCTTTTGGGGGAGACAGAATCATCTTGGTTCTTGCTGCAGGGATTTTTGACCATGACATTATGTTTGAAAAACTGAAGACAATTCAGAAGAGATACAAGAAGGATATGTATTATTTACTCTTCCCCTCTACTTGATACAAGTAGGAATGATTTTTTCAATAATTAAATATATTTTTTCGTGGCAGGTACCCCCATATTTTCATTATGGGCTTAAAATCAGTTCATTCTTCTGCTGATCGACTGTACTTAGCCCATTTACTGATGACAGAAAATATCACAGCCCCCATTTTGTTGTCTCAGCGGACATTTCCTGAGGTGAGGTAAAATCTGTTGTTTGGCTTCTGAGATACTTTAAAATTTGTTGCATGTGAAAGACTATTGCCTGTACCATGATGCAAAGGTTGTTTGTTAATTGTCTGCTAAAATTTCACTGGCCCCAATTTTAAATGAGCATATCAGCCAACAGATCAGTTAGGTAATGATTGCCTTGTTAGAATTGATGCAAATGACTAATGTGTTGTGCCATGTGATTAATACAGTATTGGGAATGATAAGAATGTGTTAGGGGAGTTAATTAGGGGAGTTAGTTGGTTATAAATAAAAGGAAGATGGGATTAGTTAAGAGTCCTTGTCATTTGTTAAGTGAGTCTTGGAGAGTTGAGGAGCTCTAACTCTTCCTCACATTAGTGTAATCTTTCTAGGATTCTTGGCATATTGCCATCAACCCCATAGCAATAAACAATTCTTTGTTAGTGCTTTCTCAATCTGATTACCAGTTCTAACAGAATGTTGCATTGAAATAATAGAATTCATGGCATTGCAATAATAGTAGTTATAGGAAATAGCTTAAGTCTTTATTGTTGTTCTTATAAAAATATGCTGTATTATTTCTTCTTATCCATAAATATCAATATGCTGATTGCAATGTCACTCAAGCAAATCAGCCACAAATAGTTGTTTCACTTTCACTTCTTTTTCCTCACTCAACATCTCTTTCAACAGCCTTCATAATTGAAATCTTTATCAGATGTAGTAGATTGCTTCTTCCAACACGGTCTCCATCCTCAGTAAAACTAGATATTTTCAGGATTTGAGCATTTTGTCACATACAAATTTTGATTTATCAAGGCAGTGTAAATTTGTAGTTGCAGATGGAGTCATGAAGACTAAGGTTGCTGATAGTTATAATTTGTATAATATACCTTTCCAATCAAAAGAAAAGCATTTTAACATGTATCCTTCTATGAAAAATTAAATGATTTTTGCCTGAAATGAAAATGAATAATCTTATTTCTTATCAGCTCAAAGGACCTATTTCACATGAATCCACTTAAGGCTCCATGCCTCCATTGCTTAGAGCATTAATTTGCAGACTGACGGGTTAAGGGTGGGTCCACAGCATTTGCCAACTAGAGTATTTAGTTCTTGAAAGATGGTGCACCTGGCTTAGACACAACATATAGCAGTCACAGCCTTAAAAGGTCGTTGCTACAACCCAAAGAAGAGGGTTATTTTATCTTGATTAGACCAATTTGGTGTATAATCTTTAGATAAAGCTGTCCTCATGACTAGAACTAGAAGGCTTAGAAAATAAGATTCTTCTTACTCTTGTCCAATTTTAACTTGCAACGGTTATATAATTATGTGAGCAGAGATAATTGGGTATTAACTATTCTCAAATCCAAATAGGCCATACAATTTTTGAGCTGGTTACAGTCATTGCCTAAATTGTGAGTAGATAGAATATGAAATTTAAAAGGAGTTAATGTTCCCACTCCGAGTGTCCTTGACATGTAAGCTGCTATTGGAATCAATGTTTCAGAATATGAAGTTTTTGCATTCATGATTTTCATATATTCTAACTGCCTTCTTTTTCTAATGTTGGTGCATGCGCTTGTGTGTATATAATGTTGTCTGCAGCAATTTATTTACAATAATTCTTTTGATATTTATAGATAGAGAAAGGTGCAGGGTACATATTATTTAAAAATTTTAGGAGCCCAGTAATTTATCAAGAGAAGGACGCTGAGCTTGAAATTCTATACCAAGGTAATTGTGCATTTTCTGTATGTATCATTGAAGGCAATGTGGCATTTGTCTACTTTTCATGTTATGTGTATGCATGTGTACTATTTTTGACTTTGGTACGGAATGTAGCTGTTCAGGAGTTACAGATGCAACCAAATAGTGAATCTAAGTCGCTCAATGTGTTGAGATCTGCATCTTGGAAGCAAGATGGGAACGCTAAGGATCAATATATTTGTTTTCCTCTTCAGAATTTACTTCTCTCTTACCCAGGTATGAACTTCATCTGTATCTTAGTAGCATTGGCTGACAAATTTCCTGAGTATGAGCAGACAGTATCAGATACCCTATTCTTTATCTTTTTATCATATTCTTTCTTTCGGCATTTCTTTTCCATAAATGTATTAAATTTCTTATTTCTTATGTAAGGTTCAGGAGGTGTTTTTTACTCTCTCTCTCTCTCTCTCTCTCTCCCCCCCCTCTTTAACCTGTCTTTTATACTTATTAAAGAGGAAAACTGTCTCAGAAAAATAATGAGAGCTTCAGTACTAGATGGATACTAATAATTGGGAAGGCTCTATAAAAGAGATACTTTGCAATGAAACAATTTTTCTGGGTTTTCCATGAGGTCCCTGCCTGTTGAAGAGATTTTGATGGTTCTTTGTAATGGTTTTGTTAAAGATAAGGAAATCTAAATTTGTTGCAATATGCATCTTATAAAATTCTTTTATGCATTTGGTTGGAGCTCACATCTTTAAGGGTTTTCTTTGTCCTTACATTTGTTATGGGATAGGATTATGCTTATATTTTCTTTTTGGTGCTCTGCTTCATGGCTGCTAGCTGTGCTGTGTTCTTTGTTTTTCCTGTTCCTTGTTGGATCTTGTTTTTTCTGTTCTGGAGATAACCTTTTCCTGCTCCTAGTCATACATTATCTATAGGAAATTTTATTTATCCATAAAAGAAAGGGCAATGCCCAATTATCCATACAATTCTTTGTTTCATGAAATGTCATTTATATTGCCTTGACCGTTTATTTCTTTACTAATGGGACAGTACTTTTAATAGTATTAAAGACCTACATAACATGTGAATTAGCCCATTTTGATCTCAAATTGCTTGATTTATATAGATAATTATTAGAAGATTTTTGGAGATGATTTCATGTTTCTGGCTGTTTGTGATTGAAACTAATTTGATATTGCAATATCTTTTATCCTATTTTACAGGTTGCGTCTCTGCGGATGAAAGTTCCAAACGCCTCTTCTTTTCTGACTGCAATCATCATAGGATTATTATATCTGATTGCAATGGAGAAATTCTGGACTCTGTATGTATACAAACTATTGAAATAAGTTCAGAACAAGATGCATTTTGATTTCAGGCCCTGTATTAGCTGCATTTTTCATGCGATCTGGTCATAGTAAAACAGACATGGGTTCCAACAACTATGCCTATTGTCTATGGCATCTCTGTAGGAGCACACACATGCCAACATCCCCCCTCTCTCTTCTTTTTCTATGATTTGTTTGTGTATTTACATAGAAGTATGAGTCCCTTGTTTATCTTTTGCTTTATTATTTATGTTGAAACTGTTGCGATTTAATTTATTTGTATGTATTATTTTCTACTCCACATCTTATATAAGTTTATTTGGTTGTACTCTTGTATTATAGACTTGTACTACAGGCTGTACAAGTCCTCTTCTATATTATTAATAGTTCTCAAGCCTAAGTGTATTTAATAGTTCACAAGACTTAAGATATCGGAGACTTACAAATGGTTTTTGTCAATTTGGAAAAGTCGTACGATAGGGCGCTAAAAATGGCTTTGTGAGGACTCTGGAGAAGAAAGGAATTGTAGTGCCTATATTTGTGTAATCAAAGATATATATGATGGCCTCACGAATCACGACCGGTGTGAGAATACAAGATAGAGCCATAAAGATTTTCCTATAATGTAGGACTGTACCAAGGGTTAACTTTGAGTCTCTATCTTTTTTCCTGGTCTTGGATATGCATACTGAAATATCCAAGAGCTGGTGCCATGATGCATGCTTTTTGGCATAGTCCAAATAGGAGAGTCGAGAGATGAAATAAATTAGAGTTATGCAGACAAACTTTGCAAAAACATTATTTTTGTATAAGTAAGACAAAGTATATGAAATATAAGTCTAGCGCAAGGCACACAAATTTTAACTTAGTGGTGAAAATTTGAGACGATACCATACAAATAGTCGGAGGGTCCATCATCCAAAATGATAGGGAAATGCAAGGGACAGAGCTATAGGATTCAAGGTGGGTGGATGAAATCAAAGATATGTATGATGGCCTCACATGGGGGGGGACCCCTTTCCTTTTCTTAGAGCATTGAGTTTATATCTTGACTCCTTGTGATTAAATTCTGCATCCATGCCCTTTCTTTTGATATCCTTTCATAGAAGAAATATCTTCTTTAACTCAGAAAATCAAGCTATGCAGATACCAAACTGGCAGTTTATAGAGTTTCCTGTATTTATTTGTCAGGATGAAAAAGCAATGTCTTTTCCTTTCTCTGTTTCTAGTATCATATCTCCTAGCGTATTTTATTCTACAAAAAGAATGAAATTAAAACTTTACAGTGACACTTCATTCTCTCTGTCAGCTTGGTTCTTCTCCAGGATTTGAGGATGGAGATTTTGGATCTGCTAAATTAGGGCGGCCTGCAGGTTCTTATTACCATGCTACTGAGGATTGCTTATATTTCGTTGATTCAGAGGTATGCATTTGGATTTGTCTAATAGTTTATCATCAGATTTGAACTCAGGTTCATATTTGATGGGAAGTTTATATACATCAATCTGACTGTATCGAAGATATATCCCTTTATTGTTTATCTGTATCTTTGTCAAGGCTACTATATGATTTGTTGAGCTGATTCTCCAGATTCGTATAAAATACAATGTCAAATTTTCTGCTGATAGAATAAATTCAACCTTTGCTTAAAATGCTCAAAATGTTATGGACACACCTTAGACATAGGAAACCTGCTACAATTCCATCCTCTATATTTGTTACCTGCAACACAATTTGGTTTTTGGATGATAATATGCATATTTTGGTCCATATTGATCATAAGTAGAAGCTCCTTTTACTTTTTGTCTACTGATTTACCAGATTTATATAGTTGTCTCTTATCATTTCCTTATATTGGTTCCTCTTTTCTTAGAACCATGCTATCAGGAAAGCTGACCTGGGTGCACGATTAGTGGAGACTCTTTATCCTATCAGTGCCTCTAGCAAAGGTGTCGGCATATGGAATTGGTTCATGAATAAACTTGGTTTAGAAAGCAGTGGGGAGACCAATGTTGAGGAAACATATGAAGTATTTGATTCTAAATCTTTATTTTTCCCGTGGCATCTATTGAAATCAGTTGATGACACTCTCTTTATTATAGATCGCAGGTGAATGATTCGATACTTTCAACTTTTTTGGGTAAAATAATGTTTACTTCTCAATTTAAGGGGTGTCAGTGTCACAAACTTTGTATGCTAACTTTTTGAAAACCTACACTGTACCCCTGAAGCTTGGAGTAAAATCAAACTGTTTACTGAGTTGTTTGTCAGGTAAGATTGGCAAGCCCACCCCTTTTGTAGTGAAAAAAAAAGGGGGGAAAATCTTCATCTCATTCCAAGCCTGTATGCATGGCTTGAGGTCTGAGTCCTTGGCTTTCACAATCTCTGTGCATAGCTCAACTATGGTGACTTGTTGGATGTGGGTCAAATAAAAGAAACCTACCAAGCAAACCCAAATTTATCCATGCATTGCATCATCAAAGACCAAATGTGATCAAATCCTGGCTTGCAAAAGAATAAATAGGAAGAATCAATGGGGTAAAAGGATTTGGGTCTGTGATAGCAACCCATAATTAGATGGATCTGCACTACAAGACGAAGGGGACTAGCTGGGGATCGGGTCTGTGGTCAAGGTAAAAACACAAAGAGAAGTGGTTAGGAGTTTGTTAGATGTTAGGCATCAGAAGTCAGGAAGGGAAAAGGAGTGAGTCAGTTAGTATATAAGTAGTTAGGGAGGAAGGAAGAGAGGGGAAACTGTTATTGGAGTTGAGGAAAGGGTCTCTCGAATACTCTTACCACTGTAACTCATTCTGGATCACTCTAATCTAGGATAGACACTAATCAAGAATAATAGACTCAGATACACTCTCTCTCACTCGTTCTCAATTTCTCACACTCTTCTCTGTTTCTTGCTCCTTCTTTGGCCCATAAACATCAGTCTCTTCCATTGGGTCTGGATTTGAAGATTGTAACAGCAGGAGTCATTGGCTTTTACCCTATGGATTTTACTCTTCGCACCATTTCAATATTAGCAGTGAGCAACAATTTGCTGACTGGTAAAGACCAGATAAATTTTGGTTTGCTAACTCTCTGGTTGAAAATTCTGAATCTCTAGTTGAGATGTAAACAGAATTATTTGGCCTGGGTTCATGATAACATCTTGTTTCTTAGAACCCTTTTATTGTCAAATCTGTGAACTACCTTGTAGAATTGAAGAAAGGTAAAATGGTTTTCTTCTACTTTTGTGCTTGACAAGGTTTAGTCATTGAATATTGATGACTTGGAATTTTGTCAGATTTTAATTGGTAATAAGAATTTAGAGTGCTGTTGTTCCATGTTTCTCTGTTTTTAAGAGATGAAATGGAGTGGAGGACATTAGCATATGATGCACAAGTTCCTTCTGTCTAGCTTAAATGACGAGATTAACAGCTTAATTTTACTCCAATCACCCTGGCTTTAATGTTGGTTTTTAAAGTTAGTGTATTGGGTGTGTGGAACTACTCAAGGTATAAATTGCATTTTACCTAATTTTTTACGTATAATTCCACAGTATCTCTTGTGATTCATCTGTTTATTTAAATTTTAAATCATTCTTCTATTGATTCCTTCTCTGTAGATCCCCCCCCCCCCCCCCGGGGGTCCTTATTTTTTTAAAAAAATTCAAGTAAACTGTATTGTGGTAAGATTCAATGATTCATAGTAGATGACAATGCTAATTGTACATGGTTCAAGTTATGTCCCCATCTTCCCTTAATGCTTATCATCTGTATTTTCAGGTTTCAAACTTTATGGACCATGGATTCTAGTTCAGGAAAGATAGATGAAGTTTATAAAGGTTAGATTTGATATTGGCTGTACGGTCTTTTATTAAAACTACCTTTCACCTAGCTTGAACTAATGGGTTGTTGCAATATATATTTAAAATAGGTTCTTCCAGAATTCTTGAGATCTGTGGACAGCAGATCATAAAAAATTTATCTATCTTAGATCAGATTCCCTTGGATTGGTTTAAACATCAAAGTAATTATACTTGTTTGTTCGAGGGCATCCCAAACTCTGATCTTTTATCTTCACTGACAACCATGCAGAATCACATTTTCATTTGTGATACAGGTTTTCTTTTCCTCTTGTTACTCAATGTTTTATGGCTTGTTATATGGTTGCATTCTTTAGATTTGTTGACACCCAATTTTTGTGTCTCACTAGTTGGACAGAGGATTATGAAGGTCAACAGAGAATCCGGGGTGTTTTCAAACTTCCAGTTATCTAATTTAGGGACACTTGGATTACCTTATTGGTTGAATTCCCCTCTTGAGACATTTTATGCTGCGTAAGATATTTCTCTTGGTACCTTGTCAGCTATTTTGATTCCAAACTATTTCTATAAAAAAGAATTAAAAAAAAAATCCAAACTATCAATTTCCTGTTTGTGTGCACTATATTGAAGATGAAGATTTTTTGAAGTTAGACATACTAACATTTCCGGCACATTACTGTTTTGACAGTGGAAATGGACTTTCGGGTACACCAATTGATCATCTGCAGCATTTTGAGTTGCTACCAGGTCATTTAACATTTTACAATTGGGTATTCTGAATTTAAAACATTCTGCTATGAATCAGTTGAGAGATTTCTTAGTGAGTATATAAATTATTTGATGTCCCTAATCAGTTATAGTGCCTATGGCTTCCCCTTATCAATATTTGATACATCATACATCTCCCTAGACTTCTATATATAACAAGGATTTTCAACTAGCTGGGCTACTCTTTGATCTTTTAAATTCTTCATTTTTATACTTTATCATCATTCATCAACCACATTGTCATGCTGCAGCACAAATTATTACTTCTTAGTTGTCTTTGCTAATCTGAAACTTTTCTGCTATGTGTGATAGGCAGGATCGACATACAGTTGAGTGTGGATATTCCTATGGATATCAAGCTTGTAGAACCATTACAAGAATCCTGTATGTGGCGGCAAGCAAGAGGTGCAGCTACTGAAGTTTCTGGAATGGACGATATGCCAGGATCTTTAGATAAGGTTCTTCTGCTGATAGGAACTTTCTTTAGTGTAGTAGTCTGGTTCTGCATTTGCAGCAATTTGTGTGTTTATTCCTCTTGGTGCAGGTTGGTGTTGCACAACAGTGGTATGATGAATTGGATGATCTTGCCTCTCCTAAACCTGAATCAGAAATGGCTATTGAAGATGATAATCTGACTAAAAAGTTAGTTGTTGAAGATGAGAAAGTTTGCATCAACTGTTGTGTCTTTACTAGCCCTGGAACAAGTGAGGTATGCTTATTTGTTTTGGCTATGCCTTATTCTTGTCATGTCATTAACTGATTAGAATAACATACCAAGATGATGATACACTTGAGGTGCTCTGTTTTATTATTTGTCAAAGTTCTTCAGTTATGCTGCATGTCTTAAACTTCATTCTCTCGTCAAACTTATTTGTTTCGGTACAACCACTTTACTGCTGTTCATCATCTGTGGTGCTTGCATTGTCTCAAATCATCAAATTCCATGGTAAAATGTATAGTTTTCATCATCCTTGTTTTTGGTATAAATCTCCTAGCGCATTATTGTCACCAGCTTCATTGATTAGCTTGTATAATAACACTACTTTCCTTGAATCTTGCACAATATCCGAAAATTTTCCTTCTTCGTTCTCTATGCATTTAACTTGATATAAGTCCCTTGCTTTCCTTTCTCTTACTTGCGAGCTCATATATATTTGTACTAGTTTTTCCCCTAAAATATTTTGTACTAGTTCTACTAAATTAGTAACTTTTTACCTAGATTGCTAAGATTTCTTTTTCATAATTTTTTTCCTTTGCAAAGCTTTTATTGTTGTAGTTCTCTTTCAATTATAAAATGAGTGATTGAACATGTGATGAGAGCCAATATTATCTCTTATCCTCTTCCTACTACGGCTTCTTTCCAAATTCCCTTTTTCACTCTTTCCACATATCTTGACTGAACTCTTGGAATTTGACCGTGGATTATGTGACCATTTCCCCTTTCCATTGCTTATTTATCTCATGATGATGGGTCTAACTTTCTTTAATTCCTTGTAACACTTAGTGGAATACCATGCCCAAGGAGCACAAAGGAGTTTAAATCAATTGTAAAAATGCCATTTGAATTACTGTGTACTTTGGTCTTTGGTCATCATTCAGCTACTTCAAGAGTTGCAAAACTAATATTTTATTCATTCAATACAGGTTATTATTTACGCAGTACTATATTGTAAACTTAGAGAAGTACCAAACTCAAATGAAGGCAACCGGGAGAAATATGCAGCAAGGATAGTTGATATTTTGGGCTCTAAGAGATGTGGGAAAACAGAGAGAGATTTATGGAGTGCATTTTTGTTGCAATCGAAGGGTGATTTGAGAGATCTTATTTTCATGAAACCTGTACACGTCAGAATAAGGTTGAGTACTCTTGATCATCCTAAGGCTGATAATGGAAGAGATATTATCTCAACAGACTCCTTAATTGAGGTGAAGGTTTTGCTGAGCTGACAGTAGTTTCAGTTGCACAATTGCAAATTTTTTTTATATTTAATTATTTTTTTATACACCTTGCTGTATTGTTGACTGCATGAATACCTAGTATTTAGTAGCCATTGTCTCGTTGCTATGTACAATAGTACTGGCTGGAAAATAGTTGTCACTTAACTAACATTATTTTATTCGTTTAAGTTTGATCAGTCTGGTAATTTTGTGCCAGGATTATTTTGTAGCTAGACAGTGCAGCATTTGTTTGAAATAAGATATTCTGTATGACTTAAACGATAGAAAGTATCTTTTTCGTTGTGATATTTGAAAATTCGTTAATACACTTTGAGCATGTTCGGTTTAGCATTGGGTAAGCCCCAAACTATGATTTGGGTAAAAGCTGGTTTCTTATAACCTATGGTGAAACTATGGTTCCAAAAGCTAAACTAAATATGCTGTTAGTTGGGTGAGTTGAGCTAATGAAAAATTAACACAATCTTTATCATTATAAATATATTTAGTAGTTTGATATAATGTTAGTTTTTACTACGTACACTCGAATATCATTGCCATTTGGCAAAAATGAGCGCTGAGTTCTGTATATCACTTTGCTAATATTACTTCTATTTTTTTTTTTTAAATTCCTTGTATGATTTTATATTTTTTTTATCTACTTCCCTTATTGTAGTTCGGTCGTGATTTCGTCACTTTACTAACAAAATTTGTTGACATAGCATTTTGAGAAACATATTTAAATGTGTCCAATTCAACTTATTTTGGTCGAAAAGGTTTTTTTGTTAAACCAAAAAAAAATCATTTTTATAGAAATTATTTATTTTAGTTTCTACTCAAAAAGTTAAAAGAAAAATTGTTTTTAATTTTTGAATAAAAGTTGGAATGAGTAATATGAATAGTTTATGTAAAAAGTAATTTTTCATATCTCTCCTTCAGCGGCGCCAACTAAAAAGTAATTGTTGATGGTCCCAGCATTAGACTGCCCAAGCTAAACCACATTGGAGTTGACCAATTTGCCACGCTTGAACACTGTGTACAAAGGAATTATAATTTGTGGATCTTCGCCGCAATTGACGATCGATGGTTGTCCCAATTTAGAAAGGTCCCTACGATACAAGTCTCTTTATGATTATGTTTCTTCTTCCAAATCTGATTATATGTGTTTATGTAAGTGTCTGTATTGTTGTACATGCTACAAAGAATAACACGCTTTTTTTTAAAAAAAAAAAAACAAAAACCATCATTCTGACTTCTATTGATACAAATACTAACCTATATTTTTTTTTTTGTTTTTTTTTTATGAATAGACAGGGTCAGGGACCCAAAAAACACACAACAAACTAGCTACTAGCCCTCATATGAAGGGTTCTGCTACAACCAAAGAATAAAGCAAGAGAAATATTAGAAGGAAGCTGATCTAATTCGCCTCCCTAAACGCGTGCATCCACTTGATCTGATGGCAACGTTTTGCTTGACTTTCAATCTCCTTCGCTAAAGGTGCACATGGGTGGGATAAAGGGCAGCTTCGGAGAATCAGATTGATAGCTGTGAGAGAAAATCAGACTCTAACAACCAAGTTCTGTATTCCTTTGCCAAGAGCAAGCTTAATTGATTCCATGCAATATGCCCCATAACTCCGCATGAACAATGGTGCATCCACCAAGGCTGCAAGCAATGCTAGATGCATACCTGCCACAATGATCCCTCAATATTCCTCCACAAGCAGCGTTATTATTCAGATGAGCCAAAAGGGAACCATCAAAATTCAACTTAACCCATCCCTCTGGAGGTGAGGGAAGGGTGAAGCTGGCGAGTGAATAGTCCTTCTGCACTTCAGCTGCTCTTGACCAGATTTGACGAACAATCCCCTCGGTTTGTACAATCTTTCCTTCAAACACCTGTTTATTTCGATGAAACCACAGAGTAGAATAGAAGCCGCAACCCCAAAGATTGTGGCCCATTCGTGAGCACTTTGTCGCCCTATTCCCCGAGACAGATTATTCACCGACCAAGTCTCAATATTCATACCAAAAAACGATTGTCTAGCTGAGGTGGCAATAATTCTCGACCACACCATTCTTGCTTTACAACAGCCTCGTAAAGCATGCAACATTGTCCCTGGAAATTCCCCACAAAGAGGACACGTGGAATTCGTTGTACGATGTCTTCTAGATCTCTCGGTATTTGTTAAAAGCGCACCACGAGCAACTAAACAGAGAAAGGATCTAATCCTCTCAGGGACCTTGACATTTCCATGCAAGTTTGAAGACTAATTTAGGAGCATCTTGCAATCCCACAATACTTGAGTAAGCTGACTTAACCGAAGGCATACCATCTCCCGAGAGACTCCATGCCGCATGGTCATTAGTCCTCCAAGTAAAAGGAGGTGGGAGGGCCATAATCTTATTCATAATTTACAGTGGTAACTAGTCCGCCAGTTTCTTCACATCCCTATCCCCTGAAACTGATAGAAAATCATTTAAAGTGCTCTCCGTATCAGAATTCATGATGGGCCTCCTTGCATGGTTTTAGTAATGACAAACAAGTCTACCTGCCCCACCCAAGGTAATATCAAGTTTTAAGCGAGGTGGACCAATTCGTATTGAGCGGACGACTCACATTAGTAATTTAGATTAGTTGGTGGCTTAACTTGCCAAAAAAATAGAAAATAAAAAAAATTATATAAATTAATTCATCTAAATTAAAAAATAAAAAAAAATTAATTAAATGCAGAAAAATAATATTCATACAAAAAAATTTATTTTATTTACTCATTAAGTATTAAATTATTTATTCAATTATAAAAAAGTTAAAAATTATAATTTTTTTAATAAAAATAAGATAAAACTTTTAACTAAAATAACCACAATAAAAAAAACTCACAAACTAATATTCAAATCTAAATATATTAAAAAATTTATACTATATAAATTAATTATATCCACAATAAAGTATAAATTCATAATAAAAAAGATAACAACATAATCCATAAAATATAAATATAATCAATAATATAATAAAAAAAACTATAGAGTCTACCAATATTACATAAATATTAACAAAAATTACCCAAATATTATGTATATTATAGGAAAAAAAATAAGATGTAAACAAAAAAAAAAAAAAAATTGACTCTCAAGTTGAACTTGTTCCCCCCACTTCAACCCTCAAGTCAAGTGAGGTAGATTATGTGAGTTAAAAATTTTTTTGGTTAAAAATATCAACGATCCCGTAAAAAATTGCGAATGTTGTGGGTTAAATCGACGAGTCCGTCTCATTTTGCCGTCTCCACATCGTTTCTAAGCTGTCCCATCCCAGGAACCCAACTAAGCTCCCAAAATCTTATTTGTGACCCATCTCCTATCTGCCAGGCCATATGTTCCTGCATCTTGATCCATCCCAAGAATACTCCCTTCCACAAGTTGGAATCAAAACATTGTCTTCGGACATGCGGGATTAAGTCATTTCCACAATTGTACTTCGATCCGAGAGCATTCACCCAAAGAGCATCCTTTATCTGAATAAGCTCCCATCCAACCTCCATCATAAAAGCCATATTCATTTCTCTAGTGTGCCTAATTCCCAGCCCTCCTGATGCTTTTGGAAGACTGATTGTGTGCCAATCCACAAGATGTACCTTCCGTGTCCCTTCGATTCTCCCCAAAGAAAGTCTCGACACTTCTTATCAAGAGAATCACACGTACTAACCAGAAGAAGAGCTATCTGCGTTGTCTAATTCGGCGAGCCTGAGATAACAGAGTTCTCTAGTGTTAGCCTCCCTGCCAAAGATAACGAATTGGCCTTCCAAGTGCTAAGTCTTGCATTGGCTTTATGAAGGATGCTCTTATACATCAATCTAGTTATCCTATTGTGGAGCAAGGGGACACCCAGATACTTCCCAAGTCATCTGTTCCAGAAAACCCCAAGGCTTGACTGACCTCACACCTTTTAGAATAATGAACATTGTGAGAGAAAAAAATACCGGTTTTTTCATTATAAAGGAGATTCCCTTTTATATCTGCTTTCTGTATTTTTTTAATATTAGCGGTAATAAAATTTGAGCTTGGAATCTCATTCTAATTATCTAAATCTCTTATCACTGCTCTCTATTAATTGGATTAAAAACTTATTTTCAAGCTCATAAATATATTCTTATCAATCAAATATAATATAAAAAAGTAGATAACAAATTGGTTTAAATAGTATTATGTAAATTCATGATAACACTTACCATTTCTATTACAACTAACATGCATGAGATAATCTGTACGAATAAATATAACAAATTGTTCCTTTTCGATCACAACTCATTATTCTTAAAAATATCATTGTAATAATATTTATTACTATTACTAAGTAATCACATAAATAGTTGAAAAAAATGATAACACAATATAGTTTTTGAATTAAAGCACTTTATTGAGTAGCCATGCTTGTTCTTCTTTTACTACAAATCATAGTTCAATTTGCTGAATTTATATCATATCTCTTGTTTTTTTGTCCAAAACTTAGGTGTGAAAAATAAGATAATTATTACTTTTAGCATAAAACATATTTCACGTTTGTATAACACCAAAACTTCTATATAATTACCATTGTGATACAATAAACTTCCAATATAATTTACTGAAAATTTTTTAAGTCACAAAAATTTCTAATATCAATTTCTTAACCTTTTTTCATCTTTTGAAAAATGTCAAGTTTGTCTGTTGATTAATTTCTTATCATAATTTTACAAATAACTTTGAAAATAGGAATATATTCATTGATGAAAGTGCTTATCCTCCATCTATAAGTTTTTTTTTTTTTTCCTTTTCATCTAAACTACTGCCAAAATATCAAACAGTTACAGTAAAGCAAGACTTCAACCTTGCAAGTGGATACATTAGACACGTGAACAACAAGCCAAAACTACAACTCAAAGATAATAGTAAACCATAAATTCACTGTTCAGCTAAAGTTTCAAAGCACAACTAAAGTTTCTTCAATAGCTAATCTATTTCATTAATACAAAAAGAAAAAGTCAGAGGGACCAATGTCATCATCTCAAACAGTCATAGAAGAGATGTGAAAACAGATCAAACTTATACTTGACATATACTAAACAATCGTATATCAATTTAGTTTGAAAAATTAAAAAAGAAAAAAAGAAATGAGGAGCTAGACTATTCAAAGTCTAATTGTTGATCTAAACACAATTAGAATAGATGAGAACTCAATCAAAACAAATCCTAGATTTAATCTGAAAGAATAAGGTAACAATAATGAGAAGATATCAAATTAAAAAAAAAAAAAAAAGAATTGTGTATGGCTCAGGTAAAGCTACTTCAACAGCAAAACTATATTATTAAACCGAAAAAGGTTAAATCACGGGGATACATGACATTGTCTCAAAAAGCATAAATTTAATTTGATAGAATATTTATGAGAGCAGATCACATCCATATATGCCATAAGGCAAGATCATAAGGTAAATCAAACAGTGGGCTTCAAATCTTAAATGCAAATGATGAAACCATTGAAGATTAAAAATAAACCACATTTAACATAATCAAATCGATTAGAAGTCAAAATTGAAGTTATTTCAACAGCTACACTGTTGCATTAAAGCAAAAAAAAAAAAAAAATACACATACGAATGACATTATCACAGTCACACAAAAAATAAAAAATAAAAAACAAATTCACTATCTTGTATTGATTCACTACTTGTTAATGGGCTTCACTTAAACCTATGAAAGCATTAGAGACTAAACAATGTGATAGAGTCTAGAAAAAGAATTCAAGAATAGAACAAAGTAGCAATTGATTTTAAATTTAAATTACAAAAGTTTGTTTTTTTATTTTCGGGTATTTTGGGGTAAAAATCAATCCACCAACCAAAGATAAATACTATAGTAGGCTCATTAAAGTGTGATATTGGTTTCAACATATCAAGACAAAAAAACCTGTATTACATTAATTTAATATTTAAACAAAAATAAAAGTTAATTTTTTATGGTGAAAATCAATCCACCGCCCACCAAACATAAATAATGTAATGGGCCATGTAGTGGAGTATGTAGTGGGTTTATTAAAGCCTCATAGTTGTTTCCAAAATTAGAAATTTCTCCAAATAGTGGCAGAGCAAACTCACCAAAAACTAACACATGCAAAAGTTTCCTTGTTTCAACCTCTAAATATTAGTAGTATAGATATAGATTTAAATTGTAAAAGTTAATTTTTTTGGGTAAAAATCAATCCACTGACCACCGAAGATAAATATTGTAGTGGGTTTGTTAAAGTGTGATAGTGAGTTTCACATATCAAAAGAAAAAAAGTGTATTATATTAATTTAATATTTAAACAAAATTAAAAGTTAATTTTTTGTGGTGATAATTAATTCATCGTCCACCAAACACAAATAATGTAGTGCACCATGCAGTGAAGTATGTGGTGGGCTCATTTTTTATAATTGGAAAGATCCTCCAAATAGCGGAGGAACAAATTGCCCATATACTAACATGTGTAAAAGTTTCTTTATTTCAACCTCTAAAATATTAATAGCATAGATATATAGATCGATTTTGAACCACAGTCATTTTCAATTTTTTTTTTAATTTTTTTCCGTATTCGTCCCTTTACTTCTCTCTCAATTTCAGAACTCTATACACACCCTTCTTCAATCATAAAAAAAACTTGAAGTTGATGGTTTCTCTTCCATTCTGTCTCTAGTATCCAAAAGTTCTTGTCTTTCCACTCCTAATTTTTCTTTTGTTGTGGGAGTTCTAGTGCTAGTGGGTTTATCCCTTTTCTGTGTTTTGAACTAGAAGTTGGAGTTTGGTTGATCAGGATTTTAGCTGAGGGGAAGGGTTGCTGGATGCACCTATTGGCTTAAATCATTGAAGGGGTTTTATGCTCAATTACTTGGATGCTACCTAATCAAAGGAAAAAGGTAAAGTTAATCAACTCATTATGTATGTGTAGATGTAGATCTAGATGTATGTAGCTTAATTTTATTTGGATTGTTGTTTTGTATTCTCGGTGGGAGAAATTGGGTGGGAATTGAGGGGGAATGAATGATGTGTTAAGAGTTATGCGCCTATAGGATATGATTGTACATTTTTGTGATTGAAATTTTATTCTTTCGTATCATATAGTATGGTGGTCCAAACCTTGCTTGTTCCCTGGCGTTGCAAATTGTTTTCCTTTTTGTCTGTTTTGGTTGTATGGTGGACATGAGAACCATGTCTAGTTAAGACGAAATAAGCTGTATAGCCAATGTCTATACTCCTTTGTCATATGCTAAAGTGTTTTGGTTTGTTGATACTACACAAAGTGTTCCATCATTTAAGATTGGCTAGTTCTGCGGTGCACCACTTTGAGTATGGTGTGTGGTGCACCATTTAAAAAAGAAAAAGGTGCATGGTGGAAGGTAGCCCCATTAAAACTGTGTTTTTTGGTGTTTAATGTTATTGAATGGTGGAAGGGAATCTCATCAAAACCATTTGTGAGTGCATCATGTTCACCTTCCCAACACCAACTGCAATGCACTCTGGAGCCACAATGGCAGGCCTGCTACATGAAGGAGATGTAAAACAGCATCCACAGAGTGAAGATAAACCAGAATTATAAATCACTATTAAACTATGAAATGTTCGCTTTTTTGGTTTTAGGAACACAAACTACAGAAGTGCCATCATTTTTTTTCCTATATGTTAATGAATCACCACACCAAGTCTGAGCTTCAATTTGGAAAAGATTCGATTCCTCTAAAGCTTTGTCACCATCACTTTCCTTCTCTCCGAATAACAAAATCCAAACCCAATTAGACCCACAAACTCAAACTACATCCACTATCACCTTCTCTCCAAACCAAACCCATTTCTCAATCCAAGTTTCACCCTTTTCTTTCCCTTCACACCACCCACCACTACCAACCCAAACCCAACAAAGCAAGGACCTTCATGTTCAAGGTGATTGTTTGTTAAATTTAAATTGGCATGTTATTTGGATTCTGAAAACCAATTGAATAGATGTGTGTACTTGTATGCTGCTTTCCTCTGTGCACTTTTGGAGCCATATCCTTATTATTGTAGATCATGTTTATCTACGAGAGATATTGGAAGCTCAACTGACGACGATGTGATATGGTGGGTACCTAGAAGGTCAAAATTGATATGTTTGAGTTTTTTCACAAATAAAATATAATGTACAGTTCCCTTTATAGTCCCACCATGCAGTCGTTCATTTGTTAAATAGTGCCCCATACACCATACTTAAAGCAGTGCACCACAGAACTAGCTTTTAAGGATTTCTATTTTGGTTCCTACGGTATCTTTGGACTATTGCAAGGGATTATTTCATCCTTTTTATTTGTTTCATTGTTCAATTTAATATTGCAAAATCATTGATAAGAAGTTCTTATATATATATATATATATATATAAAGATGAGGATCAACTTCCACTGATGTAAGTTAAATTCACTTTTATACCATTAAATAACATTTTATTGAAGAATTTTTTTACAAAACTGACCGTTGGATTGAAAATTCATATGTTATAAATCATATCCATAAAATTTCACATTAATCCAAAATCATTTACTACACTTTTTTATATACATTTAAATCAACATAGTAAATATTTCTTAGATATATGTAAAAAAGAACTATTTGATCACATTGTTAATAATGTTTAATTTTTTAACATTTGGTACAAATAATCGACACTATATGTAGTTATAATTCAATGGTTGGATTGATAAGAATTATTTTCTATAAAAAAACAATTGAATGTGTAAGTGTGTCAATTCTTATATCTGTGTCAATAAATTCCTGCTACATATATATATATATATATATATATATATATATATATATATATATATATATAATTAAATTTTAATGCATTATTAGTGTAAAAAAAATTTTATGCAAATATCTAATTATGCATTATTACATTAACAAAAGTTTTTGATTTAATTACTCACTAACTTAAAAATCTTTCAAATCGAAGCATGTACTTGGACAAAAATATAAAACATTTTCATATTGATGATGCATCCTCTACCTTCATGTTCAACCATTTTGTATTTAATTATTAAATTTTAATACACTATCAGCATAAAAATTTTTTATACAAATATCTAATTATATATTGTCACATCAATAAAAATATTTAATTTAATCATTCATTAACTTAAAAATCTTTCAAATAGAAGCATGTACTTGGACAAAAGTATATATATATATATATATATATATATATATATATATATATATATATATATATATATATTACATCCTCTAGCTTCATGTTCAACCATTTTGTATTTAATTAGTGTGGAAGAGTGTCTTGAACCTCTGCACTAAAGGTTCAGAGAATAATTCTCTAGTTGTTTTCACGTTAGAATGCTTCTCATATCAGAAGATAGTTAGTTATGACAATTGTAACTGTTTGGGAACTTTAAAATAGGAGTTCTCCCAATTTGTATATAAGGAGAGTGATATCTATGTTCTGATGGAAAAAAAAAAAAAAAACTCCTCTCAATTCTCATTTTAATAAACAAAGTCTATTGCTGCCCGTGGATGTAGCCCATGTTGGGGTGAACCATGTAAAGTTCTGTGTCTCGTTTTTCTTGCCACCTTCTATAATTCTCAACCTGTATTACATTCATTCTTGACTGTTTCATGTGATTACACACAACAAACTGGTATCAAGAGCAATCAAGATTCTGGGATCCGGAAGTGTGGGTGTTTAATCGCAATCTAATCGAGAGGGTCCTCAAGAATCACATTGAAACTGCTGCGGGTCCGTGCCAAACGTCCAAGAAGATGTCTAACACCATTAAGATTGAGAAATTCAATGGGAAAAATAGTTTCAATCTCTGGCACATGAAGATGCGAGCTCTGTTGAAGGAACAGAGGGTTTGGGCACGTCTATCTGGTACACCAACCAATCTCAACAAGGAGGATCTCGTAGAACAAGAAGAGAAAGCGCATTCAATGATTTTGCTCCCTCTATTAGATGAGGTTCTTTATGAGGTTGCTAAAGAACAAACAGATGTTGGCTTGTGGCTCAAATTGGAGAAACTCTACATGACAAAGTCAATCTATAACAAGCTGCTTCTGAAACGACGTTTGTTTGGTCTCCGAATGAAGGAAGGTACGCCCTTGAAAGACCACTTAGATGAAATGAATTCAATCTTGATGGAACTTCGAGATATTGATGTCAAAATTGAAGATGAGGATGCTGCCATGATTCTGTTAGCGTCTCTACCCCATTCATACGATAATTTTGTGAGTTCTCTTAGTGTCAGGAAAGATTGCATCACCTTAGAAGAGGTTAAATCAAGCTTACATTCTAGAGAACTTCAATATAAGGCATCTAGAAATGGTGAAGAAAGTTCTGGTACAGGCCTCGTAATATCAACTACTACCAAAACTCAGAAGAAAAAGAAAGGCAAAGGCAAGAAAGGGTCCAAGATTAACCCAAAGGACATTTGTAATTACTGTAAGGAACCAAGGCATTGGAAGAAAGATTGTCCAAAGAAGAAGAACCTAAAACCAATTGCTGCAATGGTTCAGGAAGACTCCTCATCTAAAACTGAATTGGTACTATCAGTTGTTGACCAACATCAACATTCATCAGATCAATGGGTACTTGATTCAAGTTGTTGTTATCATATGTGTCCAAATAGAAGCTGGTTTTTCACATATAATAAGAAGTCTGGGGGAAATGTCTTCATGGGCAACGATGTGCCTTGTAAGACAATTGGTATAGGCTCTATTTAGATCAGAATGCACGATGGAGTTGTAAGAACACTCACTGAGGTACGTCATGTGCCAGAATTGAAGAAAAATCCGATTTCTGTGGGAGTCTTGGATTCCAAATGGTTCAAGTGCCATGCTGAAGGTGGAGTAATGGAAATCAGAAAGGGTTCTTCTATGGTTATGAGACGAATCAAAAAGGGCAATCTGTACATCCTTCAAGGTTCTACTATCTTAAGTTCAGGTTCAAGCTCAGTTTCATACTTTCTCATGCTGAAAAACATGGGACAGACCAAACAATTTTGTGGCATATGCGCCTTGGGCACATGAGTGAGAAAGGTATAATGATTCTCAGCAAGCAAGGTCTCCTAGGAGATCATAAGATGGAGGAACTTCAATCTTGTGAGCACTGTGTATTTGGAAAGCAGCATAGAGTGAAATTTCCAAAGGCATTGCACACTACCAAGTCCACTTTGGATTATATCCATTCAGATTGTTGGGGGCCTTCCCGTGTTCCATCCCTTGGAGGTGCTAGATATTTTCTGTCTATCATAGATGATTATTCAAGGTTGACATGTGTAACACCCTCCCAAGCACAGTACTATGCTTAAGTCATAGTACTACACCCTGGAGCTGTTACTGTTACCTGAGTGGACCTCATCTGACAGCAACTTCAGCTGTCTTCGGAAATTTCTACAATTATCTGGAGACAACATGGAAATAGGAGTGAGAATTATAAAATTCTCAGTAGGATTCTCTAATTTTCATACATAGTGGCATCATGGTCGTCTCTAGTTTGCTTCGGTTTATTTTGAAAAAGGTGAACATGCTGCACAAACGGTTTAATTTTACATTTCGAAAAATGTCTTATCCGAAGCAAAGTTCATTTTTACTCACATACTGGTCCTTTGGGAAAGTGTACACAAGATTAATTCATGAATAATACCATGGATAATAACTTCAACATATAAAACACATATAGCATTAATCTAATGGGAACATCACATCTGTACCTCACTTAACTTGCACTGGAATTCATACATATACATAAAATTTTACTTTTCTTACATTCATCACACCTAGGCGTTACATATCGCCGTCCCTAGGGTGCTTGGATCTGTCTACACTTGAGCGTTACGTATCGCCGTCCTCCCTCAAGTACAGCATCATACCATATTCCAGAGTATGATCGCCATGTCATACCCCATCAGAGCGTGATCGCCATGTCACGTTCCTTAGGAAGATGGGATCCTCATGCTATATTCCAGAGTATGATCGCCATGTCATACCCCATCAGAGCGTGATCGCCATGTCACGTTCCTTAGGAATATAGACTCATTATTATATCTTTACATGCCACATTCCAGAGTATGATCGCCATGTCATACCCCATCGGAGCGTGATCGCCATGTCACGTCCCTTAGGAATATGGGATCTTCATGCTATATTCCAGAGTATGATCGCCATGTCATACCCCATCAGAGCGTGATCATCATGTCACGTTCCTTAGGAAGATAGACTCATCATTATATCTTTAGTCTTTAGTCTTTTACTTGGCACACCTAGCCGTATCGACGTCCCTAGGGTGCATTTACTGCCCTTGGGTAATCTGCCCTTGGAGTGAGCTCGTCAGCTTCACCCGTGACCGTCGTCACACCGACTCACCCGCAAGGGGACTCACGTGCCTCTAGTCTTGGAGGGATCTCATTCTGGTCACGTGCCTCTAGTTGAAGGGATCTATTCTGGTCACGTGCCTCCAGTTGAAGGGATCTCTTCTGGTCACATGCCTCAAAATTGAGGGATCTCATCTAACCACGTGCCTTCAACATAGAGGGATCTCATCTGACCACGTGCCTTCAACATAGAGGGATCTCATCTGACCACGTGCCTCCAAGGTAGAGGGATCTCATTGTCTTAACTACCTTCACAGGGAGGGATTCAAGTGCAACTGCCTCCAAGTGAAGGGATTTCATATCTTTATCATTTAACTGCCTTCACAGGGAGGGATTTCAAATAACTGCCTCCAAGTGAAGGGATTCACATTCAATATATTCACATTCTTTCATTCTCAAACATATTCAAGCATAGTCATACATATGCTATACTACTTACCCTTACATATCTCATAACATAATTATGTCATTCTTGAATATAGGATTTCTATATACCCATTTATATTTCAATTCATCCTTACTTTTAAACATTCATAACTTCTTAGACTTACTGTAAATCCGTGATATAACGGATCAGGTCCGTTTCCCCATGAATAGTGTCAGCTCTCACAGACAGTTCAGTCATAGCAACATAAATCAACTTAACACATATATATCAATGTCAAACTGGCAATCCTCAACTCAAACCTTATAGGTTTCACTAACATTTGTAAAATTATCATTTTGGCCATTCTGACAATTCTATTCGGTTCTGCCCGAATCTTGTATAATCCACCTTTATCTCTATTCAACTCATTTAAATCTGAAATTTGGATATGTCATAACTCTATATGTCTACTTTCTAACCTCTTTAGTCCCATGTCATTCTGATTTATATAAATCAAGATATTCACCTTTTACTTCAGCCTGTTCAGTCACTAGCCCGAATTACACTCCTGGGAATATAAATTCACTAAAAATCGAAACTAAGCTCAATTCTTACAAAATTGGTCTCATATCAAAACTAACAGGACAACCTTTCATTTTCCACGAGTTTCACTCCCTTTGCTTAAGTACACCTCGAGATATAAGTCCTGAAAGTCGACCTTCCTGAACTACCCTGTTTTGGTCTGGATTAGACATAGGACAAATTCCTCGAATCACTGGGAACAATTGGGACCATAACAAACTCGGAATCTTATATTGGGGTGTTCCTCTGTGTGTAAGCTTTCTAACAAAACTGGTTTCACTCAATTCGGAGTTGTATAGGGTGAGTTATACCCTCCTCATGTCACCCTGCCCGGATGAAAATCCTGAACCCTAGGTCAAACTTCAAAAATTCGTATCTCCCTCAATACTAATCCAATAACCTTATATGATATATCTATGGAAAACCCTAATTGTCTACTTTCATCTAAAAATGGTTTCATCAGATTTGACCGATTGTAGGCGGCGCCGTACGCTCCGCCATACGGACTGCCGTGGACTTCCTCACCAAGACAGCATCTCACCCCTCCACTCCTTCTAATCTTCTCCTTCTAATCATAATTCTGACTCAAAGTCTTATATTAATTCAATCATAATTCATCCAATACATCCAATAGTTCATCAAATACATAAAGAATAGCACAATCTCATGCAATCATAGTGTAAGGAATTCAAGAATAGAGCAGAATCCTACCTCTTTGGAGTTTAATTTGAGCTAAGTGTTAAAGCTTGGATTGGTAGAACCTTGTTAAACTTGAAAGAGTAATGGAGTTGATTGGGAGAGGAAGGGACGAAGAAGAAGGCTGGTGCAAGAGGAAGGGGAACGTAAATCAGCTGGGAATGAAGAGAGAAGTCTAACTTAAATAGATGGGGATAGTTGGAATTGTGGGTGTTGATTGGTTTAAGTTTTGTGATTGAAATTCGGTCATGTCGCCTGTTTTTGTGGCTGTGTTACTCTCCACGTCGTCCCAAAAACTGAGATATGCTTCTGTTCTATCTGAAATCGGAACTCGTCTCTATTACACTTGAAGTCGGAACTCGTTTTATAAGTTGAGACTGGAGATGAAGTCGTATGTCGTAACTCGTCCCATCTCGTGTGTGACTTGAGGTAATCTTGTATCAAGGTCGTATGTCGGAACTCATGAAACTGGCAATCCTATAATCTCGGAATGAACTCGGGAATGCCAATGCTAGATGTGACATTGGATACCGGAACTCGTGTGACTGGAAATTGGCTCAAGAGTCCGAACTCGTGTCTGCTCCAATTGAGTTCAACATTAAGGTTGGAACTCGGAAATTCGAGTCACGTTTCCAAACCCAAGTACTTAAACTCGGAAGTCGGGATTTATATACTGTATGGTTGGTTACATCGGAAACCGGATATACTTCCCTTGAGGCACGAAGTCGGATCTCATGGAATTACGTTCATGTGTTTGGACTTAAAGGTTAAACTCGGAAGTCATTGGAAATAATCCATACGAAGTCGGAAGTCGTACAAGGCATGAAGTCGGGAATCCAGCAAGACTAGCTCGAAACTCGGGAATAATACTCTTATCTGTGTTTCAAAGACGAAGTCGGAAATCGGAATGGATCAATCCTGAGGGCGAAGCCGAACTCGGAAATCGGGATGTTACAACATGGCTATTCATGATGAAGCACAAGAATCAAGCCTTCAAACTTTTCAAGCAATGGAAGATTCTGGCTGAGAATCAAATAGGGAAGAAGGTAAAATGTCTTCGAACTAACAATGGCTTGGAATTTTGTTCTACTGAATTCAATGATTTTTGTAAGGAAGAAGGCATTGCGAGGCAGTACACTGTTAGAAATACTCCACAATAGAACAGTGTTGCTGAGCATATGAATAGAACATTATTGGAATGAGCTCGCTGTATGCTCTCCAATGCTGGCCTGGGTAGGAGTTTCTGGGCTGAGATGATTATAGTAAATCGTTCTCCTTCTATTGCCATAAATTGTAAAACTCCCATTGAGGTATGGTCTAACAAATCTATTGATTACTCAATTCTTAGAGTGTTTGGTTGTCCTGCTTATTGTCATGTGAGTGAGGGTAAGTTAGAACCTAGATCTAAGAAAGGTTGTTTATGGGCTATGGAAATGGGGTGAAAGGGTATAGGATCTGGTCATCATCTGAAAAGAAAATTATTCTCAGTAGAGATGTCATATTTGATGAAGCCTATTTGTTTCACCCGAGATTGGAGCTTGTTGTTTTAAGAAAGAAGTAAGAATTCACCAAATAGGTGGAGGTTGAAACTACTCCAAGCAGAAAATAGAATGGTGAAATGCCTCAGATAGATCAGGTTGATGAAGCATCTAAAGTTTCTCAAAAGGAACAAGCTAAAAAAGAACCTTCTAAAGTGGATCGAACACATAAGGTTGTTGAAGTGCCTCATCAACAATCAAAAGTTGAACAAGCACAATCAGAAATTATAGTTGGACAAAGAACACGTAGACAAATCAAACCTCCTCAAAGATATTGTTTTGAAGATATGGTTGCCTATGCTTTGCAAGTAGCAGAAGAAGTGGATACTTCGGAACCAACCACCTACCAAGAAGCCATCACTAGTAATGAGTCAACTCAATGCACTCTAGCTATGGGTGAGGAGATGGAGTCCCTTCACAAGAATCAGACATGGAAGTTGGTCAAGTTACCTGTGGGGAGACATGTGTAGGCGGTAAGTGGATCTTCAAGAGAAAGATTGGAATCCCAGGTGCTAAAGCAATAAGATACAAGGCTAATTTAGTTGCAAAAGGCTATAGTCAAAAAGGTGTTGATTACAATGAGATTTTTTCACCTGTTGTGAGACACACCTCTATCCGGGTTCTACTAGCATTGTTAGCACATCAGAATTTGGAGCTTGAGCAATTAGATGTGAAGACAGCTTTTCTACATGGAAAACTTGAGGAAGATATCTTAATGAAACAACCAGAGGGATTTATAGTTTAGGGAAAAGAAGATCACGTTTGTCAACTACAAAGGTCTTTGTATGGGTTGAAATAGTCTTCTAGGCAATGGTACAAGAGATTTGACAACTTTATGATCAGTCAAGGATTCAGTAGAAGTCCTTATGATTGTTGTGTGTATCATAATAAGGTGGAGGATGGTTCATTGATATATCTACTGTTGTATGTGGATGACATGCTCATCGTGGCTCGAGACAAGGATGTCATTCATAAGCTAAAAGTTCTTCTTAGTGGAGAGTTTGAACAAAGGACATGGGTGCAGCTGGGAAGATTCTAGGTATGGAGATCTATAGGGATCGCTCTCAAAAAAAACTCTTCTTGTCACAAAAGGAATACATTTAGGAGATTTTATCCCATTTTGGCATGGATAAGGCTAAATCATTAAGTACTCCTTTGGTAGCAAATACACGCCTATCCATGGCTTATGCACCTCAATCACAATCAAATCTGGAGTATATGTCTCGGGTACCATATGCCATTGCTGTTGAGAGTCTCATGTATGCACTAGTGTGCACAAGACCAGATCTCGCATATGCTATTAGTGTGGTGAGTAGGTTTCTGAGTTAACCAGGAAAGGAACATTGGCAAGCTACTAAGCGTATCTTTTGTTATTTGAGGGGTACATAAGATGTTGGGCTCATCTATGGAGCTGATACAAGTTTTTATCTTGCTGGATATTCAGATTCAGATTATGCAGTTTATTTGGATACTAGAAGATTAGTTACAGGTTATGCTTTCACACTTAGTTTGGTGAGCTGGAAAGCTACTCTTCAACCTTCAATTGCATTATCTACAGCAGAAGCAGAGTATATGGCTTTGACTGAAGCAGCAAAGGAAGGAATTTGGTTGAAAGGCTTAATTACTGATCTTGGTTTTTTCTCAAGAGCATGCTTTAATCTTTTATGACAACTTGAGTGCCATTTGTTTGGCAAAGGATCAGGTACATCATGAAAGAACCAAACATATAGATGTTAGGTACCACTTCATTCGTACTAAGAAACGAATCAAGGTTCGAAAAATTAATACAAAAGATAATCCAGCTAACATGTTTACCAAGCCTATTCCTAGAAGCAAGTTCATGCATTGCTTGGACCTGCTTAATGTTGATTGTTGGAAATAGTCCATTGTGGCTAGCAGCAGCAGATTGTGAATCAGTATTCTGAAAGTTCAGAGGTGTCAATCCAAGATGGAGATTTGTGGAAGAGTGTCTTGAACCTCTGCACTAAAGGTTCAGAGAATAATTCTCTAGTTGTTTCCATGTCAGAATGCTTCTTATATCAGAAGATAGTTAGTTATGACAGTTGTAACTGTTTAGGAACTCTAAAATGGGGGTTCTCTCAATTTGTATATAAGGAGAGTGATATCTATGTTCTGATGGGAAAAAAAAAAAAACTCCTCTTAATTCTCATTCTAATAAACAAAGTCTACTGTTGCCCGTGGATGCAGCCCATGTTGGGGTGAATCGCGTAGAGTTCTGTGTCTCGTTTTTCTTGCCACCTTCTATAATTCTCAACCTATATTACATTCATTCTTGACTGTTTCATGTGATTACACACAACAATTAGTAAAGTTTTTAAGATGTAAAAGGTGAATATAAAAGTGGATATCGATAGAGAGGGAAGGATACAAAGTCTTCACTTCAATCACTACCACAAGATATTTTGTATTTTCATCTCTCTGGATGTGTTCGGTCTGATGTTCGCTTTTTATATACAAATTAAATAATATTACTCTTATATAAATAGATAGACCTGTCGATGCTAGTGCAAGTTTGGTGATAGTTTAAATTTGAAAAATAATCATTTAGTGTCCTTTACACGATTTCTAAATTATACAATTTTTTTTTTGTTGACTAAATTATACAAATCATTGTCTCACATTGGTTTGCTTTATTTATATATTGTAGCTTATTTCAAGAGGAACAATAGACATCGTCTCTCTCTTGCCCCTTGTACATATTTGATTTCTTTGAAGTAAAAATAACCATTCTTTATATTTTATATATATTATTAAGAGAGGCACATACAGTAATCATGGGTAGGCCAAAGAGAGAGGAATATTGGAATCAAGTTACGAAACTCGGAAACAATGCCTGGGAGTGCAAGCATTGTGGACGTAAGTTTAAGGGAGGTGCTTCTAGAATCAAAGCACATGTGGAACGGATTGAAAGGGAAGGCATACAAGTATGCAAAGGACCCATTAATTGTGTTCCACGAGAAGCTGTGAATGCAATGAATCCAGTGGAAGGTAAGTTCACAATAACGTATGTGTAGGTGTCTATATATTTACTATATATATATATATATATATATATATATATATATATATATATATATATATATATATATATATGTTAGTCATTACTGTTTTACTTTTCTTTTTCCCTGATTTCTGTTGAAGTATAGAAGTCCTGACTAAATCTTTTTCTACCTCATTTTGCACTAAAGTGGCTGAAGGTGGTCATGAAATGGTTGATGCTAATATTAGGGGTTCAATGGACAATCAAACTAATACTGAATCCGTTAATTTGCTGGGAGGTACGCACCCTGGCTCCTATGAATTTCATTGTGTTTGATAACAAGATTTTATAACCCTTCTTTATTTACTTGAGCTTTTACTTTTTAGTTGATACAACACAATATTGCGTTTTATTCTCCATCATTATTTAGAATTTTATTTTATAAAATACTGTCATTAAGCACATTAGTTGCATTTACACTATTTTCTGGTTTAAAAAATATTTATTGTAAACTAAGTTGTAGTCTATTAATCTTATTGATGTGTCTGAAACTTAGGGGAAACAAAAAAAAAAAAAAAAAAAACTGAATTTTAAACTCTATCAGTACAATTTTTTATTTTTAACGATTAGCATGGAGAGGCAACTTAATTGAATGCCGAAAAAGGTTAAAAAAAAAAAAAAAAGGATTTTGCTGCAATAAAGCACTCAAGTTTAAGCTTAGTTACGTTTTAAGTTTTACTGGCTTCTACCTGCAATGAATAGTTAACAACCAATAGAGTTTAGATGTTTCTAATGGTTGAGCTTTATACAATGTCACCCTGAAAAACATAATGAACCAGGCCTGGCACCAGTGCACGTAACCAGAAGCGACGATATTGATTTCAGAAGTGAGATTGATCACTTGAATGAATTGCTGCATGATCTAAACCGTGAGGAATGCAACATTAAGGGTCAATTAGAATGTTTGGAGTCTCGGGCCAGGAAGCGTAAGAGACAAGTTGATAAATGGTTGAATAAAGTAGAAGACTTGAAAAATAAAGTTGTTCACATGAATAACGCAGTTGATCAGCATGGGTTGACTGAACTCTGTAGACTGGATATGCCGCAATTGATTGAAGAAGTGAGGAATCATAAGGAGCAAAAGCCTCTGGTGTTGGCAAATGAATTGGTTGGTGAAAGTTTTGAGAGAAATGTTAAGAAGATGTGGGAACTTCTTGGGGATGATCAAGTCTTCATCATTGCCATACATGGAATGGGAGGGGCGGGGAAAACATGCCTAGTAACTCATACGGAGAATGAAATAAAAAGAAAGGAAGCTTTTAATCATGTCTTTTGGGTCACTGTTTCCCATGGTTATTGCATTTCGAAATTGCAACAAGAAATCGCAGAAAGAGTAGGTGTAAAGCTTGAAAATGATGATGAGCGAACAAGAGCAGAAAAGTTGTCATTAAAATTGGGGACAAAAGAAAAATCGGTTCTTATTTTGGATGATGTTTGGGAAATTATTGATTTGCAAAAGGTGGGAATTCCTCTGAAAGTGAATGGCCTTAAATTGATTCTCACAAGTCGATTGGAACATGTATGTCAACAGATGGATTGCCTCCCAAATAACATAATAAGCATGCAACCTCTCTCTTATAATGAAGGTTTGGAGTTATTTTTGCTAAAACTTGGGCATCGCGGAACACCTGCGGCACTTCCTCATAAAGTAATAGAAATTGCAGAATCTATAGTAAGGGAATGCAGTGGTTTACCACTTGGAATTAGTGTAATGGCCAGAACCATGAAAGGGGTAAGTGACATTCATCGGTGGAAACATGCATCCAGTACACTTAAAAATTTGGCAAAGGGGAAAGTAATGGAAGAAGTGTTCAAGGTGTTAAAACTCAGCTATGATAACTTAACAGAAAAGGACATGCAAAGTTGTTTCTTACATTGTGCATCATACTATAGGATTGAAAGAGCCGATTTGATAATGAAGCTTGCTGAAGATGGAATATTAAATGGAACGAGGAGTTTGAAGGAAACGTTTGATGAGGGGCGTACCATATTAGATGAGCTGAAAGAACATTCTTTGTTGTTGGATAGTAATGATTTACCAATGCATAGTCTAGTTAGAAAGATGGCATGTCATATCCTGAAAGAGAGTCGCAGGTACTTGGTCGAATGTAATAAAGGATTGATAGACATACCTCACATAAAGGAATGGACAGCTGATTTGGAGGTAGTTTCCTTGATGGGGAACAATATAAAAGAAATCCCAGCAGGTACATCTCCCTATTTTCCACGGTTATCCTCCTTGATTCTCAGTTATAATCTCATAACTCATATTCCAGAATGCTTCTTTGCAAACATGAATGCCATTGCCATACTCGATTTATCTTGCAATGATAGATTAACGTCTTTGCCAGATTCACTGTCTAACTTGAGGTCCCTTATTTCTTTAGTGCTCACAAAATGTTCTAAACTAAAACATGTGCCTCCATTGGGATCGCTGCAAGCATTATCAAGGTTGGACATTTCACACACTTCAAGTGAGGCTGTTCAAGACTTGGAAATGCTGATCAACTTAAGATGGCTTGATCTGTCTTAGAATGAAGATTTGAGAATGATGCCAGGGCCCATACTACCCAGTTTGATCAATTTGCAGTACCTCGATCTACGCTATGCCGGTTCAATGAAAGTAAAAGTGGAAGATGTACGAGGGATGACTATGCCAGAATGTTTTGGAGGCAGCTTTCACGATTGCGAAAGCTACAATAGTTATGTGCAAAAATTTCAGAACAGAGGTTATGTTCCCAAAACTTATCTCCTCCACTCAGGAACTGACAATACAAGAAGTTGGTTGCTTGTTTATGATGTTCCTATTGTTCCAGAGGATGATGAGTGCAGAATTGTAGTTTTTGGAGATTGCGAAGAGTCCCTCCATTGGCTCCCAAGTGACCTTGAGAAACTCTATATATTTGACAATTTTCAATGGACAGGCTTATGTGGTGCTCTGTCGTCTAATGGTCCTTCTTCAGTGAGGAATATTGAGATTTGTATGGGCACAAAAGTGAAGAGCTTGTTTTGTTCTTCCGGCAAATGTTCCTTGTGCAGTAATCTCATAAATCTTCAATCTTTGCGCCTTAGCGAGTTGGGAAGTTTAACTGTCATTTGTAAGGAAGATGTTGCTAATAGAACACTGGCTCTGTCGCCGAATGGCGTGTTCTCTCATCTCAGGCACTTTCTTATTGCACGATGCGACAACATAGAAACGTTGCTAACACCAGGGCCATCGTCACAGCTTCAAAACCTGGAGACAATGACTGTCATGCAGTGTGATTCAATGACAGAGATATTTGCAGTGAATAGCAGTGATGGTGATGATGGTGGCTCCAGCATCACACTTACCAAGTTAACCAAAGTGGAATTGATTAGTTTGCCACGATTAAAGACAGTGTGCAAAGGAATTATAGTGTGTGAATCTTTGCCGGTACTGGTAACTGAACGCTGTCCCAATTTAGAGAGGGTCCCCGTGATACAAGTCTTTTCATAAGTCTGTTTTTTTCTTTTGATTCTGAATTATATGAGAGTGTTTTTATTCATGTACATACTAGCCTACAAGGAGTTACATGTTACTTTTTGAATAAGCAGTCTGACTTCTATTGGTACAAGTGGTAAGTGGTTTAAAGAGTAATGTGGGTGTGTGGGTGTGTGTGTGTGTGTGTCATAAAAAAAGAATTAAAAAAAAAAGAAAGTAATGTGATTCTGGTCTTTACAGTGACTAGTGTAAATTTCATGATAGAAATTTCTAATATTAATCTCTTTGCTCATTCTTATCTTATAAAAGGATGTCAAGTATGTTTGTCAATTAATTTATTATCTTACTTTTACAAATAATTTTTAAAATATGTTCATTGACAAGCGCTTGGCCTCCTTCCAGAAGATGAAAACGTGTGAAGAAATTAAATATTAGGACTTTCAAAGATTTCAACAAAAAGTATTTTTTACTCCATTACAATGATAATCAGTTAAAAATTCTTATCTTATACTCTAAATATATTTTCTGTCAATAACAGTACTTAGAAATCAAATGTACTTAGTTAGGCCAAGTTTAAACCTTCATAATTTTTTCATAATTTTAGTAAATCTTTAGGTAACGGATTTTAAGTGACAAATTTCAACTTTTAAACATCGAATGAACCTAGAAAATAAATAGAATAAGCATTACCAATATGCCAAAATAAATAGAAGATTACAGATTCATTTCAGTCTCTGAAATTGTTGGAGCGCTTCACTTTACTTTTCTAAAATTAAGAAATTAACGGTTTAGGTATGTTTAACTGGTTTTTTTGTCGGTAAACAAATAAACGACAATAATCTTGCTTCTCGATCTCAATTCAGGGAACGGAAGTGACTCCTCTAATGGACTCTTAGAATTTTTATATAGTAGGCAAAAGAAACAAAAGAAATAGAATAAATGCATCAAATGAAAGAAACAAATTCAATTAAAATGAAAAGGAAAATGAAAGAAATTTGGATGGAAGGAAATTATGAATAATGCAAGAACAAAATGAAGCAAAATTGAAATGAACAAAGTAAAAAGAGTATCAATAAACTACAACAAGAAAATAAATTAAAGAAAAAAATTGAAATGAAAGCATCATAAAGTTAAAATGTAAGAAGTACATAAATTAGAATTAAAAGAAAAAATAAAGAGATAAACTAAAAGTAATGAAGAAGAAACTAGAAAGAAGATGAAGAAAAAACAAAATTGGATGAAATACTTGATTTTCACTTGTATATCCAGTAATGTCAAAGTGACAAGAGGATGTATAAGATACTTCTCAAACTATTTCCAACCACCCTTAATCTAGACCTTCAAGTCCTAGTTATAGAAGAAATTAGTCCCATTATCCCAAGTTCTCCTGCTTCAACCTCAAACTATGTCCATTCCTTAGTCTCACATTTTGAGTTGTGCGTGGACTCTTCCAATACTTGACTCTTGAAAATAGGTGTATGACTTCAAGTTCGAAAGCTTTTACTATGATCTGTAACTGCTCTTAGCCATATTTATTTATCACTTTGACTGCAGGAGCTTCGACATTTTACCCTAATTCAATATGCCGTCATTCCTCGGTATCTATGATTACACACAAGAAATGTCACCTTTCGACCATGTATTCCCCATCATGCATGCATTCCATGATATATTACTGTTGAGTCTTTAACTGACTTCGACACTTGGCTTCAACATTTTGCTCTATCCATTCATTCCTTGATAAGACAATGCAGAAAATCCTCCAAGTCGACATGGCTTTCCACCAACGTCGCCGATTACATGTTACCATGTCAATATTGCCTTATATTTCAACCTTTGAGATTTCTTTCTCGTTTTGACACTCAAAACGCAACCAAGCCATGTCTACTGTTTCTCAACAGTTTCTCTGATCAATATGCCAAAATTAATCATTTCATTCTGAACATATTGTCAAACTTGTTGGCAGCGTATGTGTGTTCTTGGACGTGAAACCAAGCATTTATAGGCCATATAAGACAAAAAAACTTCACAAGCCACATAAGAGAAAATAACATGCACATGGTTTAGAGCTAAGCTCAACATGCTTGACGTAAGCATCTTTACTCAAACATTATTTTATTATTTCACTTATGAGTAGCATGAATTTCAGTAGCTCTAGTATGCACTTTTAGTGAATTTTTCATCATGTACCCATACTGGTCCTCCCAGTACCACATCATGTGACATAGACCCAAATCCTTCAATTTGCTTTTGCTGTTCGATCACTCTTCTTGTTGACAGTTGGCCTTAACTACTAGCAAGATTTGTTGAAAAGATTATACCCCTAATAGATGCCCCCAAATACTTATCTTTTGACTTAGAAGAAAAAAATAAATGTTTAATATTATTGAGTTACTTTTGGACAAATGCAACTTAGCATTCATGATGTGGTAACTTTCTTTTATATACAACAAGTTCTTTTTTTTTTTTTTTTGGTTGGAGTCGAGAAACTTAACCATTGTTAGCAAAAGCAAATCCATTCTCAACAACTCCTTCTTGTCTTTTTTCTATTTCAATCCTCTAACTGCCTTATTTGCTGAGCCATATCTAACAACTGATGATCATTCAATTCTTTTATATTTTCTTTAAACTTTCCTTCCTTCTCAGCCTTTAATTGTTCAATTTGTTGGACTTTTTTTTGTCACGACCCAAATCCGGGTCATGACCGGCGCATAGAGGCAAGTCCCTACGCAAGCCTTTCCACTATAGAATTTTATAAAAATTTTAACAGAGTCCCCTTTGTGATTAGGATATTTCCCAATTACAAAAGGTTACCTGCAATATTAACAAACACATCAATCTCATAATACATATATATTCATAAGCCAATACAAAAGGTTACAGAACATTTTTATATTCAATTTAGAATCAAACATACAATACATTAGCAAGGGTTGGACCCTGCCTGTAATACTATAGAGCTACAAAATCTAAGAATTCTCAAATATAAATATTTATAAAATATCCTTGAATAGAAAAGGGTTCAACCACCAAAACTCGGAATCCCACTATGGGGAAACGAAGGATAAATTCTACTTGAACATCTGTATCTGAAAAAGAGAAAGAAATAACAGGGTGAGTTTATGAAACTCAGTGAAAGATAGAATGTCCCTAACCCACATGGACAATGTACAAACTTATGTATATTGAGGTGATACAATAATATATATAACAAAACCAAAATAGAAATCTTAATCAAATATTATCCAACTTTCCTTTTCCAAAAATAGAGTCCATCTATTCCAGGATAATCCGTCAAGAATCACACTTAGGTGGCCTTTCCTTCATGTGAAACCCGTAATCAGGCACGCACCACCCTTTCCGTGGCCGTGAATATCAGGCATGCACCACACTATATGTATGGCCGTGAATAACAGGTACACACCACTCCCTTGAGTAGCCATGAAATCCAACATCCTAGGTGCACCCAGGGCTAACGCCTACTGCCGTTAGCCTACAGATCCTGGTCTAGACTTTCCCAAGTCTTTCTTTTCCATTATACAGAACATTTAATCAAGATTCTTATAAAACATACCAATATACCTTATATAAAACAATAAATTTGCAACTTCAAAGAAAAATAAAGCTTTAATGCTTTAATAAATCAAAAATGAACAAAAGTTCAAAACTTTTATCCAAAAACCTTTCAAACAAAGAAGATTTTCCAAAGTTTAATAGGAAACCAAGGTAATAAATATTTGCCATATTTTTCCTTTTGAAAATCAAGTCATTGTCTCATGTGAACCAGTAGAAATAGATAAGCTACGAAAATTTAAATTATATTGCTAAGGCATACTAAATCACTTGCATATGTATAGATATAGACAAAATACATTAAAATTAAGATAGGGATAAGCTATCTACTCACAAACTTAGCAGCAATTGCGGAATCCTAATTCCATGAACTTAGAGAGCCAAAGCCAGTCCTCCAGTGGTATATACTATCAATAATATGACAATTTGATTCAAGGTCAGTCCGTTAGACTACGGATTAATCTACTTTACTCCCAGCTATGAAAATTCCTAATTATTCTAACTTAGGGTTTCAAGAATTCTACTAACAATCAAGAAGTTGAAATTCTTTAAGAAGAAGAAGAAATGGGGCATGAGAATTACCATTGGTTGGAGTGAAGAGGAAATGGATGGAGATATGCCATCCAACTTCAAATCCACCTAAGCAAGTATGAGAGAAGGAGAAACGGATTAAATGGATGATTCGTGTTTAAAAGGAGTGAAAATTGTGTTGTTGTTGTTGATTTAGTTGGAAATGATAGAATGGAGTTAATAGATGTAAGGAATGGTGGGAGAAGCAATTCTAGAGAGAAGAGAGAGAGTTTGGGTTAGAGAGAGAAGGAGAATTTCAAAAATAAGGGCGTGGGAAGCGTCCGGACCTATATATTGGCCTCTGGTAATCAATTACCACGAAGAACTTGTAATCGATTACCAATTATGGTAATGGATTACCACAGCCAAAGAACTGGTAATCGATTACCACAAATCCAGAACTGGTAATCGATTATCAATTATGGTAATTGATTACCACACAGAAAATTTTTAACTCGTGGCGTACAGAGAGGATTGTAATCGATTACAGGTCCTCTGTAATCGATTACCAACTCCAAAAACTTGGTTTCCTCTTTCTGCAGTCCTTTCTTAGGTCTAGGATATTACACAGACTTATTTACTTAATGTCCTCTTTAACTTTACTCTCCATTAACTTTAAAACATGAATGTAAATGAGAGAATACCCCCCATTTGGATTCAATAAAAATATCTAAAAATTCAAAATCCTTAGGAATCAGAATCCAACTTTTTGGTTTTTAGTGCAATTCTAACTTGCGTTTTTATGAACTTAAGGGTTGAAAATGAAGGGGTTATCCATTCCCTAAAATTCATTAAAAATGCCTCTTCAACTCATTGATGCCTAGAGAACCATTATCAGGACTTTTGATCTTAAGAAAATGCCTCAAACCTATAGCCCTCCAAGGAGGCATAGGGTTCAGACTCAGAATTTTTTAGGTTCCGATTTCGACAGGTAACTGTAACTCAAGCTGGGGTGTTACATTCTCCCCCTCAAAAGAATTCGTCCTCGAATTCTTAAACAACTTGAAATTATTCCAACCTCCATTGCCTTCATTTATATCATAGAGCTCATCACTTACAACACCTATATCATTTTCTATATGCTTAAGCTTCTCTGCTAAACCCTTCCATTAAACATCACGCAAGCATTAACCATCCATTAATAGCGATTATTACCTTCCTTCCATAAACTTCTAGTCTTCGGATCATTACTCGGGTTTTAATCATATTCCTCATTGTCTTGTATATGTCAGAACATCTGAACTCCCCAACTCCCCATCATAGCCCCTCGGTGCACTAATTCTGATCGAAGGAACCATGCCAATGTGCTTTTTCCCTTTGTTGAAACCTGTTTCAAATTTCAATTCTACGATGAATTCCGACACTTACCTGTTTGAGTTAACTAGTTCCCTTGCTTTCTCACGATCCTTATTACTTATATCCTAGCGCACTTAGAATTCATCTCCTACTTATTCACCCATGCTTAAGCCTAGAATGATTTATTCCAACTTTAATTATGCTCAATCATGCAATTAAGATAAATTCCTTTCTTTTCTTTCCTACACCACAATCAATGGGGAAGTCATCATCTAATCCCCCGGAACATCCCTATCCTGCTACCAATTTATTATTTCTTCTCTATCTAAGGTATCTCTCAAAACTGTCAAGAGATTTCAAATCTTTGGCATACCATCAAGGATTGAGATTCAACTTCCATCCTAGCTTCTCATCATGCCCTTGGGAACTCCATGGCATCCAAGACCTCTCTGATTCAAGACTGGATAACCTTCCCTAACTCTGTTGCCATTGAAGTAAGCCAATTCCCTATCTCATACTCCTCACTTCTTAACACCGCTGATAAGATTTAGAGTTAAGAAATTCCGCATCAGAAGGTATCTCCTATACCTTGGTATTCCACCATAGTCTTATGTCTCTAAATTCTTCCTCTCTAGGTGATGAAGTCATATGCAAAAGATCCTAGAATTACTCTTTTGATCCTTTTACTTTTATTATCGCCATTTGGGATATGACATGAAAGTCAAGTGACCTAAGCATACACTCGCCTTCAATAGTTATATTTGTAGAGCTCCTTACACCAATTTCTTCTAATTCGTCTAGTCAACCTCACTATAACATCTATATATATCCTAATCCTTCTTTCTCTTCTCCTATCAGGCCCAATTGGGTTCAAGATTCTTCTTTTAAACACCAAATCTTCTGGCTTTTCCTCAATATTGTTCCCTTTAACGCAACTGTTAAGACTCCACTTCATCACCCTCGGATCTTAGGTTAATCCAAAATCTCAAGCCTTAATATCTCCTTAACTCATGCCTTGCTTTTACTGTACATCATAGATGCTACCTTTAACCTATTGGCCTTCTCCATCTCATCAATATACTCATTTGAGAGATCTCATTACGAGTATAATTGTCACCATTCAAAACTCTCCAATACACTTCCCAAGTGTAACTTACACTAGGTAATGTTCCACCAAGTGCTTTTGGATATGCCTTGAGCTGCCACTGAAAACTGGATAGCCTTTCTTTCTATCTTCATGTGGTACAGAAACAATACCCATGGTGCTAACATGATCTGCTTGAGAATATTTAACATAAGTTATCGTCGGCCATGGTTGGGAGGAAATTCATTGACTCTATTGGCTACAACTGCTACAACAATCTCTGAGAGTCTGGAATTGTACCAGAATCAGAATATCCAATACAAGGAGTAGCTCCTGGGTAGGTCACATTGTTCAAGTAGCCCCAATTGATTGGAGTGTGTCCATTTGACAAGTCAAATAGCGATTTCAAACTTCATTCAATATATTACTCAATTGAGGTAATGATCAAGACCAATTAAGGAAATTGGTAATCACTTTCCAGCATCTTGCATCCTTCGAAATGAGAGAATTACTCATTGGCCTGAGCCTATCAATTGCTTATTGTAGTAACCTGGGTGATCTTCTTTCTTGAAGTCAGCACGTTCAGTCGATACTCAAAACCTTTGCATAGCAGGCTTCTCCATGCCCTTTTTGCAACAAAGGACAGGACGAACTTTACCATAAATTCTAAGCATATGACTTGTATTCTTGAAGAAACCAAGCATAGGGTCTTTACATATCCTGATCATTGTTAAGTTGTCCTCTCTCTAAGATTTCTAGCATTCTTTTCACTAGCCATGGAAACAACCTTTGAGACAGGGGTTCTCCTTACCCTCATACCTTATCTAATCCCACTGAACCAAACCTGCTTATCACTTAACGACTCAGCAAGCCCTCTTGATCTTTTCCACCTTAACAACATCCTAATGCTAGGTCATGAATACCCGACCCATGTCCTTTGCCCGAACGGCCTTCTAGCTTGCCTAATCCACTATGCCCTAATATCCAACCCTACTTCATCTCAGACTCTCTTGCCACAAAAGAGGATATCGCATTTAGATCGCACAATGGAAGCCCTGCGTCTATTGCTTCCACATGTACTAGGGGGAATATGTTCACTTAGTGAAATGAACATTTAAAGCAAGGGGGAAGACAAGAAGCGTGACTAGAATAGGAATAAACAACATTAGACAGATTATAATCAAAGATGACATTCCTAAAGGCCTCTTGTAGTACCACAATTTGTGAAATGGGCACATTTCCATTTGCACAGTTGTGATCTTACCAAAGGATACTTACTCCATAATACACAGGGAAAACTAAAGCTCTGATACCATCTTTGTCATGACCCAAACCCGGGCTATGACCGGCGCATAGGGACAATCCCTATACAAGCCTTTTCACCATAGAATTTTATAAAAATTTTGACAGAGTCCCCTTTGTAATTAGGATATTTCTCAATTACAAAAGGTCACCTACAATATTAACAAACACATCAATCTCATAATACATATATATTCATAAGCCAATACAGAAGGTTACAGAACATTTTCATATTCAATTTAGAATCAAACATACAATACATTAGCAAGGGTCGGACCCTGCCTGTAGTACTATAGAGCTACAAAATCTAAGAATTCTCAAATATAGACATTTAAAAAATACCCTTGAATAGAAAAGGGTTCAACCACCAAAACTCAAAATCCCACTATGGGGGAACGAAGGATAGATTCTACTTGAACATCTGTATCTGAAAAAGAGAAAGAAATAACAGGGTGAGTTTATGAAACTCAGTGAAAGATAGAATGACCCTAACCCATATGAGACAATGTACAAACTTATGTATATTGAGGTGATACAATAATATATATAACAAAACCAAAATAGAAATCTTAATCAAATATTATCCAACTTTCCTTTTCCAAAAATAGAGTCCATCTATTCCAGGATAATCCGTCAAGAATCACACTTAGGTGGCCTTTCCTTCATGTGAAACCCGTAATCAGGCACGCACCACCCTTTCCGTGGCCGTGAATATCAGGCATGCACCACACTATATGTATGGCCGTGAATAACAAGCACGCACCACTCCCTTGAGTAGCCATAAAATCCAACATCCTAGGTGCACCCAGGGCTAACGCCTACTGCCGTTAGCCTACAGATCCTGGTCTAGACTTTCCCAAGTCTTTCTTTTCCATTATACAGAACATTTAATCAAGATTCTTATAAAACATACCAATATCCTTATATAAAACAATAAATTTGCAACTTCAAAGAAAAATAAAGCTTTAATGCTTTAATAAATCAAAAATGAACAAAAGTTCAAAGCTTTTATCCAAAAACCTTTCAAACAAAGAAGATTTTCCAAAGTTTCATAGGAAACCAAGGTAATAAATATTTGCCACATTTTTCCTTTTGAAAATCAAGTCATTGTCTCATGTGAACCAGTAGAAATAGATAAGCTACGAAAATTTAAATTATATTGCTAAGTCATACTAAATCACTTGCATATGTATATATATATATATATGGACAAAATACATTAAAATTAAGATAGGGATAAGCTATCTATTCACAGACTTAGCGCCAATTGCGGAATCCTAATTCCATGAACTTAGAGAGCCAAAGCCAGTCCTCTAGTGGCATATACTATCAATAATATGACAATTTGATTCAAGGTCAGTCCGTTAGACTACGTATTAATCTACTTTACTCCCAGCTATGAAAATTTCTAATTATTCTAACCTAGGGTTTCAAGAATTCTACTAATAATCAAGAAGTTGAAATTCTTTAAGAAGAAGAAGAAATGAGGCATGAGAATTACCATTTGTTGGAGTGAAGAGGAAGTGGATGGAGATATGCCCTCCAACTTCAAATCCACCCAAGCAAGTATGAGAGAAGGAGAAACGGATTAAATGGATGATTCGTGTTTAAAAGGAGTGAAGATTGTATTGTTGTTGTTGATTTAGTTGGAAATGATATAATGGAGTTAATAGATGTAAGGAATGGTGGGAGAAGCAATTCTAGAGAGAAGGGAGAGAGTTTGGGTTAGAGAGAGAAGGAGAATTTCGAAAATGAGGGCGTGGGATGCGTCCAAACCTATATATTGGCTTCTGGTAATCAATTACCATAGCCAAAGAGCTGGTAATCGATTACCAATGGTGGTAATCGATTATCGCAAATCCAGAACTGGTAATCGATTATCACACGGAAAATTTTTAACTCGTGGCATACAAAGAAGATTGTAATCGAGTACAGGTCCTCTGTAATCGATTACCAACTCCAAAAATTTGGTTCCTTCCTTCTGCAGTCCTTTCTCAAGTCCAGGATACTGCACAAATTTATTTACATAAATGTAAATAAGAGAATACCCCCCATTTGGATTCAATAAAAATATCTAAAAATTCAAAATCCTTAGGAATCGGAATCCAACTTTTTGGTTTTAGTGCAATTCTCCAAAAACTTGCATTTTTATGAACTTGAGGGTTGAAAATGAAGGGGTTATCCATTCCCTAAAATTCATTAAAAATCCCTCTTCAACTCATTGATGCCTAGAGAATCATTACCAGGACTTTTGATCTTAAAAAAATGCCTCAAACCTATAGCCCGCCAAGGAGGCATAGGATTCAGACTCAGAATCTTTAAGGTTCCGATTTTGACAGGTAACTGTAACTCAGGCTGGGGTGTTACATTTTTTGGCATGTTGAGACATATCCAGAAATTGGCAACCTACTAGTTTCATTCAAGTATAGTAGTCCAGACTTTTTGTTGCTATTTTCACCATTTCATAGTCTGGTATAGATATAAAACACATATTCCTCATTTGTCAAAATCGTGCCAAGTAATTGTCAATTAGTTCACCTAGGAATCTTTTGGCTCTAAACAAGTCAATTAGACTAACTTTCATTTCTTCTTTAAAGAATAGTTCATGGAAACTTCTCTCTAATTGGGCCCAACAATGAATTCAATTGGGTCGAAGAGTAGAAAACCAAGTAAATGCATTCTTGGTCAATGAGCAAGGAAATAATCTCATCTTAAGATATTCATTGGTAGCGATTTGCCCAATTTCGAGCGTGTACCTAGCTATGTGTTCTACAATTGATTCCCCACTATCTCCAGAGAGTGTAGTTAGTGACTTAGGGGCCTTCCATCCTTTTGGCAATTCAGCTTGTTAGATAACATTAGGAAAAGCTGACACAAAACAAGGCTGACTTGTATATCCAATATTAAAGCCAAATCTATTTAGAATTTGTTCAACAACTTGATTGACACATTGTTACACCCCAATACTATTTTGTCATACTCTCTAGAGCATGTCGGTTACTTGTTAGTCTTTGCCTGATATATGGACTCTATCATAGTGGAGGTCAAGTATATCATTAACCTCTGGTAGGGGTGCCACATTGGCTATTTGTCGAACTATGGGGTCTTTGACATTTTCCTATATATTAATAACTTCAACAATTCCATTCACTTGGCTAGTTAACACTTCAAGCCTATTATTTGTCGAATTAACAATAGTAGTCAAGAGATTGGCTATTTTTTGTGTTACCATATTTACCAAATCATGGTGACTCTTTTCGATTTATTATCAAAATGTGGCTAGAGAATTGACCATATATGATGGGGTGCCCATGTCCATCAACCTAGGCACGTTTGGGAATACGGGTCTACCATTATTTCCCATGCTTTCCACACTCTTGGTTATTGTCAACTCTATTTGGGCCATGTGTGCCAAAAATTGTGGCAAATTAGCCATAATAGGATTGATAACCAATGGGTTAGTGTATAAAGTAGACATTTGACCCATAAAAGTCGGAGCCATTATTGGAGTACCCCCAAGTGGTAACCTAAAGTTTGGCATTGACCTAATGGCCATATTTGACCCATTGTTTCTTCCTATCATATTTTGCAGTAGGGATTCAAAGACATCCAAGATCGGCAAGATGCCATCACCTCTGTTCCCATTATCATTGGCACGTATATGCTCATTAGAAGAAGAATTTCCTGATATAGTGGACAGTATGGTACCACAAGTTTTTTTTTTAACCCACTATTTTATCCTGGTCCCACTGGGCATGCCAATTTGTTTAATTGTTTTTTTGTCGATAAACAAATAAATGACAATAACCTTGCTTCTCAATTTCAATTCGGGAAACGGAAGTGGTTCTTCTTATGGGCTCTCAGAATTTTTAAATAGTAGGCAAAAGAAGCAAAGAAAATATAATAAATGCAGTAAATGAAAGAAACAAATTCAAGTAAAATAAAAATGAAAATGAAGGAAATTTGGATGGAGGAAAATTATGAACATTGCAAGAACAAAATGAAGTAAAATTGAAATGAACAAAGTAAAAAGAGCGTTAGTAAACTAAAACAAGAAAATAAATTAAAGAAAGAAAAATTGAAATGAAAACATCATAAAGTTGAAATGTAAGAAGTATATAAATTGGAATTAAAAAAAAAAAAAAGAGAAACTAGATAAAGATGAACTAAAAGTAATGAAGAAGAAACTAGAAAGAAGATGAAGAAAAAATAAGATGGGATGGACTACTTGATTTTCTCTTATATATCCTGTGATGTCAGAGTGACGAAAGGATGTGTAAGGTACTTCTCAAACTATTTCTATCCACCCTTAATCTAGACTTTCAAATCCTATTTATAGACAAAAGAATCTCTAGAAACTAGGCTCATTATCCCACATTCTCTAGCTTCAACCTCAAATCATTTCCATTCCTTGGTCCTATGTTTTGAGTTATGCATGAGCTCCTTCAATACTTGGCTCCTGAAAATAAGTGCATGACTTCATGTTCAAAAGCTTCTACCAGAATCCATGTTCAGTAACTGCTCTTGTTCATATTTATTTATCACTTTGACTATAGTAGCTTCGACATTTTACCCTAATTCAATATGCAATCATTCCTCGATATCTATGATTACACACAAGAAATGTCACCTTTCGACCCATGGTCATGTATTCCCCATCATGTATGCATTCTATGATATATTTTATTATTGTTGAGTCTTTCACTCACTTCGACACTTGGCTTCAACATTTTGCTCTATCCATTCATTCCTTGATAAGACAATGCAAAAAATCCTCCAAGTCGACGTGGCTTTCTACCAACGTCGCCGATTACATGTTACCATGTCAATATTGCCTTATATTTCAACCTTTGAGATTACTTTCTTGTTTTGACACTCAAAAATGCAACCAAGCCATATCTACTGTTTCTCAACAGCTTCTCTGATCAATATGTCAAAATTAATCATTTCATTCTGAACATATTGTCAAACTTGTTGGCAGTGTATGTGTATTCTTGGACGTGAAACCAAGCATTTATAGGCCATATAAGACGAAAAAACTTCACAAGCCACACAAGAGAAAATAACATGCCCATGGTTTTGAACCAAGTTCAACATGCTTGATGTAAGCATCTTTACTCAAACATTATTTTATTATTTCACTTATGACTTGCATGAATTCCAGTAGCTCTAGTATGCATTTTTAGTGAATTTTTCATCATGCACCCATACTTGTCCTCCCAGTACCACATCATGCGACATAGACCCAAATCCTTCAATTTGCTCTTGCTGTTCGACCTCTTGTTGTTGACAATTGGCCTTAACTAGTAGCAAGATTTGTCAAAGAGATTACACTGCTAACAAGTTCCTAAAGATGCAAATCATGTATTATTTAAGTCCCTAAAAAAAATATTCAAAAACTAAAATGACACACAATTTACAATTTCAAAGTCTAAATAATTAGCTTCTTAATTTTAGGAACAAATGCCTACATTTTCATGAAGTAAAGTGAACTTTTATTCTAAATAGAATAAGCATAACCACTCTGCGTTAGTACTTGTGATAACAAAAGTTCTATAAACAAGTTCTTTTTTCATTTGATTCTTCATCCCTGCATGACAACCTGGCATTTGCACCTCATGGAATGGCAAATGGTTATGTTTCATTTTTTTTATAATACTTTTTGAATGTCATTAATTAATCTAGCATCGAATAATACATAAGAGAGTATTCTTTTCTGACGCAGGTATCATAGTGACCCTCCCACCGTCGTTAATGTAAATTGTTTTATTTACGAGTGAGTATTCAAATTTCTACTATTGTTACTTTTAAACTATCAAGTACGAGCACACCAATTTGATGACGGATCCGTATGTCCAATATAAGTGAGATATCGATGTAGGTTGGACATTAGGACGACAGATGTCTGACATGTGGTCTCACATGTTCTATTTAAAAAATATTATTTTTTAACTTAAATACTTATCGGCCATGGCTGGGATATACATCGGATACGCATCGGACATGGCTCGAACGCAGCTAGACACAACTCAGATACAACTAGAACACAACTTAGTACTTTTTTTCCAATTATTTGATAGACCAAAAATGAATTCAAAATCTCAAAAATCAAAGTTTATTTGAGAATTTTTTTTATTTTGAGATGTCAATAAAAATAATATCCCATATTTTTTGAAAGGAATTATACATAATATATATTAAAAATATTTCATTTTTTTGGGAGAATTAAAAAAAATTAAAATTAATAATTTAATATTTATAAAAATCTAAAAATATTATAATATTTATATATATGTCATATCCTATAATCTGATAAATTTGATGTATCTCTGTGCCATGTCAAGTATCCTTATCAATTTCTGTGCTTTCTAGCTTTTAAATCTGCCTCCTGTTTAATGTTCTGCACTTGCAAGAGAATAAGGTGACGAAATTTTGGATAAGAGAAAGACAACTGAGACTGAAAAACTCGACCCTCTGTTGAGAACAGAACCGAACATTAGTTTGCGAACGGAATATCAGTACCCACAGGTGGCCCAGTGATGCGGATATCAACATGCCTCAGTAAGTATAAAGCAATCCAATAACAAATCAAGATATATAAAATAATCACTTTCATTAGTTATTATTTAGTTAAAATGTTTAGATATGTATAAATTTTCAATATTTTTTATTATTATTGCTATTTATCTTGATGAAATAACAAATAGATATAACGTATATATTGTCAATATAAAAAAGTTATATATAAATATTTAATTATATATTATTAAATTAATAAAAATATTTAATTTAATCATCTTACATGATAATATTAAATTATCATGTAAATATTTAATTAAATGATAATATTAAATTATCTTACATTATTAATGTATATAAATTAAAATCATAAAAAATTAAAAAATAATTAAATGGCAAATTCGCTGATAATAACATTTTACTATCACAATTATATTGTGAGAAAAATAAATAATAACTTAAAGGACCAACTTCAAATTAATGTGCCAATATAAAGAGAAATTGATAAGTTTCAAAATATTCTTCTCTGCGATGAGTTTGTGATCTCTGTGACCCGCCATAGGCAAACCAACCAGCGGCGACCCTCTGGATGGTGGAGGCGACAAAGGCGAAGGTGGTGGACAAAGTGGTGCGAGCTTGGTGATACCAGCAATTTCTTCTAAGGACAAAGTAACAGGGAACAAGCAACCCCCAGCAGCTAGACCACCTAAAGAATAATCTAGTGAGGTTGAGTACCAGAATGGCAATAAACTCAAATCTAAAGCGTTTGTCGACGATTGAGTTTTTTCATGAACTCTGCTAGCCCTGGGAGGATGCCTTGGTGGTAAAGTTGCTAGGCAAAAACCTTGGGTTCCTGGTTGTGCGAGATAGACTGAAGAAGCTATGGAATTTAGCAGGCGAATTTGAGATCATAGATGTAGGCAGTGGATTTTACATGGTCAAATTTGATCTCACTGAGGATAAACAGAAGGTAATGAAGAGTGGTCCATGGATGTTACTTGTTCACTACTTAGCGGTTCAAACATCGACACCAACATCTTTATCATCGGCTATCCAAATGAAGCGAACCTTGGTTTGGATTCGTTTTCCCCGTCTCAATTTAGTTTTTTATGATGAAAGTTTCTTATTAGCATTAGCCTGGGCGGTGGAGTGCCAATCACGGTTGACACGAATACGCTATAGATGTGACAAGGGGAGGATATGCTTGCATTTGCGTGGAGGTGGATCTCACTAAGCCAATAGTCGTGAAAGTTTGGCTGAAAGATTATTGGTGCAAAACAGAATATGAAAGGTTGCATATAATCTGTTCATCTTCGCACCGGCATTCAACCACTCCGCCTCAAGTTCTTACTCCGTTGAATGCTACAACCCTGTCTCAAGAGATCCTAATATTAATAACTCTAAGCTTTGAGCAAGTCAAGTACCAATTCCCTTCACTAAGGAGGATTTGACTTTAGAATGCACAGGCCCGGTTTCTTCTCCTCCGAAGACAATCAAGTACCTTTCTTTTTTGCCCTGTTTAAATAAACAGTCTCATTATCTCTCAGAAAAAAGGTTCCCATTAATTATTTAACTAAAGAATATAGGTTGTTTCGGAGTTCGCCCTTTGTTCCTGCCATTTTCTAGCTAAAATGGCTAGACAAGCTTCAATCCTTTAAAGGTTAATTTTGGAAACAAATAGGTCTCTTCAACTTGATTCAACTTGGTGAAATTCATGTTAAGTTCAATAGCCCCAAGTCATGGGCTTCCTTTTATTTTTGAAATAAAACTACCACCAATTTTCACTTTCTTTGTGGACACTATCCTCTTTTAATTCCCTCTAGTACGCTATTTGAGATAAAGTGATTCCCCCGCTAATTTGGGATCTCGAATCAAATGTTTACCTATCAAATTCCACCTATCAAATTTGGCATCACAAAAACCTCACCTAAACAGCATGACACTTAATAAAAATTCAATAAGTTATGATTATAGAGGATTATTTCGACTATGATCACGAACTTCTAGAAGAATGTTGGTCGAAGACTCAAAAGCTTCCAAGACAACTACCCACAATCTCAAAGTGTAACCACCCATGATTATGCATATAAGAAGCCGTGATCAAGCATAATGAAGAGTGGAAGAGGCAAATACAGCTTGTGATAAGTTATGAAGAATGTGGAAAATCCACTATCCATGTTCAAACCCCAAAGGTGTGCCGCTTGACACTAAGATTCCGATAGCTACTATCAGACTTTATCTATAATAAACAGGATATATTATTTTTCAAAAGATACGATTAAACTCTTGCAAAAATGCCACACGGACTCCAAATCATCATGAAACATCACATTTATTACTACATTGTTCTTTTTCCCTTAATTTTGGTTTCATTTAAGTCATATACTTTTATGTTCATTATTGTTTTCATTTGTGTATGCGCTTTGATCTACTTCTAGTTAAGCATGTGTTTTCAATTTCTTGTTTACGTTTGTTACAGTTGAATTTCACAATTCTACAAAGACTCTATGCTTGTGTCAAAAAGCGTATACTTCATATAAACCTAAAAATTCATAAGAGAAACTAGTTTCCTTCCTGGACTAAGATGTGAAATCAAAGTTTTCTAAACTGAATCTTGTTGGACTAAAACCCGCAGAACCAACGTAGATTATTGATTTCACACACTCCAAACAGCAAATACAGGTCATTAATTCACCACACTAGACACTACCATAATCAAATGCAGTGTATGTTTATTCTGTCACTTTTGGCTACCCCTTTCTTAATTCAACTGCACTATTCCACACAAGCCGCATAGGAGAAACTCATCTATTGACTACAATAAGATTAAACAGCTTATAATTATAATAGTTAATTAAATCAGAGTAACATCTTTAACAAAGAAATATGACCGAGAATGATATCAGAACTGTGATGAGCATATTGCAAAAGGAAACTCTTGCTTCAATACTGATTTCACCTCGGTCTATTTGTTGACTAGTGGTAGCTTCATACGCTTGCACTCGGACAATAACTTCTTCACTTGATGGCCAAAAGGAAAAGTCAATAACTTGGCATAATCTCATCAAAAGAACAGATACTAACATGTAATAGAATCTGACCAACGTAAAGGGATAGCCAGCTCAATATCAGAAGATTCAGGACAATTGCATACACGAGTCTGAACTACAATTTGAGAGACCAGATTTCACCCCCACCACCATTCTCTAATGGCCGAATAACTAGGCATAGATATCAATCAATAAAGTTTCAATATCACTGTTTCAAGACATAAATGAATCAAGTTATCCCAAACTAAATAGACAAAGATGAATCTATAAACTGATGCACTAACAAGGATAAGAATCTTCGACCCACATATGTTAAGGACAACAACATCTTGTGTAAAGAACAAAGCTCACCCACAAGTTGCTAACTCTGTGACACGGTGGTCTGGCCATGTCTTTGCATCACTCTCCTGGCTGCAAGGGCTGCAGCCTCACTAGCACGAACTGTACCAGTTGCCATAATAGCGGCAAACTCTTTGACAATCTCATCTTGCAACTTGTTGCGAGCATCGCCAAGGAGGTCTCCACCAACCCCATTAGGTGATGACTTCTGTTGTTCACCTGCTATCTTTAAAGCAGGTGGTGTTGCATTTTCTGTTGTCTTAGAGCCCTCAGCTTTGCCTTTTGCTTCGTTACCAGTCTCTCTAGTAGAGTTTTTCTCCAAGGATGAGTTAGGAGCACTTGAAGTCTTTCCAGCACTAGCTGGGGCAGAATGCGAAGGCTGAACTGTTGAAGTTCTAAATTGAGGAACTTGTGGGACTGCACCAGATTTCAATGTTGTCTCTAAATTCTGTATCATGGGAACTGCAAAATTGGAAGTCACAATATATAAGATATATGATGTGATGGCTAACCAAGTGCACATCAATATAAATGAAGAGAATAAAAAGCTTCTTAAATGGAGCAAATGGGCATCACTTTGAAGAGTTTCACTTAACATTCTCCAATATAATGATTGAAACTTAAAAAGATTGTTGGAGGGAACTGGTTAAAAAACCAAGAGTACAAAGTTTTTTAAGTTTTTGATGTATTCAACACATTGAAAACTTAAAAAAAAAAAAAATTTAAAAAAATCTTATTTTCAATCAAAAGCTTTTCATTTTTAATTCCTTAACCAATGCCCTTAGCAAAACCCAAAGATCATTCAACTTCGCTAATGAGTAATTTACTAAATACACAAATAAATGAAGTTTAAAATTACTGTTAGACTTTTACCCCCCCCCCCCCCCCCCCGGGGGAAAAGAATTTACAATCAGACATATGGAAGAGAAGTGAATAGTGGTGAAGGTAATATATACAAAAGGATCCAGTTCAACATACAGATTTTGAAACGCCTGAAAATTATATAAAACAGGCATCCACCATAAAATAGTTTTAGATACCACAATTATAATTCATGTTCCTCCCTTTCATTTCGTAACAACATATCCTAAGCCAAACTGGAAAAAAGAATATTCCTATCAACAAAAAGTGCACAGATCGGAACAAAATTTTAGGTTTGAAGCAAAATGTTATTGATAACTTACATATAAGAGCCCCCATTGGGCTGCTAATGACTTCGTTAGGGAGCTGTAGAATATATTCAGGGATAGTTGCACCGACCAAAAACTGGGCAACTTCATTGCTGAAATTATTGCAATTGTGGGTGAATAAACTGTAAGTTTCAGCAGTGTACCGTGGACTAATTTCCTGCAAGTAGATTTCAAAGACATCCTTGGGCACATGCGTGACGCCCAGGTCAACCACTCTAATTGGAGTCCCATAAGGCGTTGATCCAGCAGAAGAATGTTGTATTCCCCCACCAAAGTAATACTCATTACCATACACCACAATTCCCGTGTGCCTGAGATACAAACAAAGCAAAAAGTACATAAAAATTGGGGATATGCCATTGCCAACAAATGAATGACTTGCTGAAAGATACTGGCATGCCCACAACCTCATTTCCATTCGTACATACTTATTTAGGGTACCCATCAACACTAGAAAGTCACATATAAATAACGGGGAATTTATGTTGATAACTAAAAACCTGTTTGTTTTGCACTTTTCTTCTCCGAAAAGTGAAAAATGCTCTTCCAGATGCACTTCTATAGAAAGTAACCTTATTGTTATTTCTGCCAGAATTATGCTTGGGCTCTTTGAAACCATAAAACAAACAGGCTATAAGCAAGCAGAAAGACAGTGATAATACTGACACCCAACTTGGTATTCATGTGTAAATAACGGGGATTTTTACGTGGATTCCCACAATTTACACGTGACTCCCCAATATCAATGAACACACCAAATGAATATGTACAAATATTATTTCTCTTCTTCAAAACATAAGAAAGAAGAATAAAAAGGAGAGGGAAAAAAACAGGATCTCAAAAAAGAAAATGCTTTAATTGATTATATATGACTACACTAGTTCAATTATCCAGGCCATGTTGTTTAAAATACAAATTCACAGGTCACCACATTTAAAAGTCTAAGAACAACAGCTTAATCAACAGGGGAAAAAATAAAATTAAAAAATTAAAAAATAAATCACTGACCATATGGCCTCGATGGATTTCCCCAAAAACGATGTGGAGAGCTGTCTAGCAAGTCCGTGGCTTAGGTCATAAACATTTAGCGTAACCTTGTGACCCTCCTGCATTCAATTATTGGCGCGTTCCATATCAATTGCAAAGCAATGAGAAAACGCCAAAGAGAAAAATAATGAACAAAATAAAAAACAATATTGAAGAGAAATCAATAGTTTCACATACCTCAGCCATCTGCTGTAATTCAATCAATACCAACAACTTCGCCGCTTAGAAAAATAAATAAATAAAATAAAATAACTCTTCACGTTTGCGAATCCTCCAATATAACAGGTAACAAGAACCTAACAAAATGGAAATGGAAAATGAAGGTTAAAGATAAGGATAATTATCCTAAACTTGGGCATCCCAAGTTTAATAATTATATTTCACCAAAAATCCTTTCAATTGCAAAAATATTACTGACTTAAAATTAAATTGAAATAAGGAGAAGGCCTAAACGAGAAAGACGGGAGAAAGAGACAGAAATACCTTGCAGGGGAAGTTAAAAGGGCATGTTGTCGACCAGTATCTGCTTCTTATAAAGAAACAGGAAGGGGGAAGAGGGCACTTTGGTCTGGGCAGTGTAGACCTTCTGCGACCGCCAATTTTTACCTTCCGTTTGCAACAGGGACCTTCTAGAACCTACCAACCAATCATTGCGCTCCACGTGTTTTTCTTGTTTAGACCGCGCGAGTTTTTTTGTTGTTTTTTTTTTGTTTTTTTTTTGTTTTGGGGGGGAGGGGTTGTTGTTTCGGTTTGTTTTGGAGTTTTCTCTTTGAATAATATTTGAGGGACGCAGAGATCCGCCGCTTATCTAACATGTATGGAAGAAGTGAGAGAAATAATTAAAATATTTAGCTAATTGGTTTTATATGGTTATCATTTATTTTATTAGATTTTTTTATTTAAAAAATTATCAATATATTGCTAAAAATATTAGTAAGTTACTTATCAATGTTTTGGCAATATGCTAATATGTAAGAATTTTTTATCATTTTATTTGTTCAAAAAATTATAAACGAATTATTTAAAATACTGATAAATAAGAGTTACTTACCAATATTTTTAATAATTCACTAATAAGTAAGAATTTTTTATTATTTTTTTGTTCAAAAAATTACTAATATATTGTTAAAAATGCTAGTAAATAAAAGTTACTTACCGGCATTTTTAGCAATAGGCTGGTAAGTAAGAATTTTTTGTCATTTTTTTTGTTCAGAAAGTTATCAGCGTTTTCGGCAATATGCTGGTAACTTTCTAGACAAAAAAAATTGACAAAAAATAAAAAAAATACAAAAAAACTCTTACCTACCAATGTATTGTTGAAAATACTGGTAAATAAGAGTTACTTACCAGTATATGCTATGAGTAACATTTTGGATTAAAAAAATTGACAGAAAAAAAAAACAATGATCATGTAGGACCAAGCGTTTTGTCATTTTTTTTCACTTTTTTCATATTTGTCACCGATGTGTCGCGATTTTATGTATCCCCTATCATTACTCTTTTTTATTTTTGATGTTTGGGTTTTCAATTTTTGATTTGATGATCACAAATAGAAGGGGATTGGCAACACGAAAAATTAAACTTTTGATATGTAATATCTCGACCTAAAATAAAGCATTTGATTTAAAATAAAATATTAGTAATAGAAAATTTTAAGAATTTACAAAATTTAAGTTTGTAATACCCTGTTAAAAAGAAAATTCTTGTTGAAAATAAAATGTTTGTAACTAAGAACTCTTAAAAAAAAATTCATGGCTTATGCTTTGGGGATTTCCTTTAATTATTTTTAAGAATATAGTGATAGAGTAATTAAAATTGTTAGATAGAATTTTATAAGTTTTGTAATTAAAAAAAAAAAAGGAATAGGGACCACGGTGCACTATAAATGATATGGTGCACTCTAGACCCTCCTCCCTTCATTTTCATGCTTGGAACTTTCTTCCTAACGCACTATTCCTTCATTTTTGTTTTCCTTTCTCCATTGCTCTCTTTCACTCTCACTCCCTCTCTTAGTTGTGGTCTCTTTCTCTTCTTGCTCTCTCACTCACTACCGCCATCAACCTTCCCTCCGCCACACACCACCATTCCATCCCCTTCCCTGAGTTTGGCTTCTTTCTCTGCCACGATTCTACTTCTCTTCTTGATGTGGTTCTGCTTGTCCTCCTCCTCCATGCTCTTCCTCTCTGTCCATTGTGCTCTAGCTAGAAGGGAGGTGGCTTGCTTCTTCCAACCTCACTCATTGCTCCTTCGGTGAGTTTATCTTGTGTTTGCTAAAATAAAAATATCCTCAAGCAATAGTTTTCCTTCTTATGATTCCCAAGTATTAGTTTTCTTTACTTTTGGTAATGATTAATTCCTATGTTGAGTTGATGGTTTTATGGTCGTGCTAATGAGCTTTGTAACAACTTTATGTTTTAAGATTTAGATCTTTTAAGCTTGAAGATTTTAATTAACCATGGATTAAAATTTTGTTATAATTAGAGGCGACTTCTTTACAATTTTGATAAGTTCAAAAAGAAGTAAAGAAGAATTATGTTGTATAATTGGATACTTTACAATGTTTATTCTGGTGTATGTTGATAACTCTTAATTGATGTTAATTTTTGAGTATCATGTGTATAGGCAAGTGAAATAATCTTACTTAATTAATTTAATATTACTTATTAGCACTATATGTCTTAATTAGTTAATTGTTCTCCATAAAATTTGGTTTTGGGGTAAGTTAATAAAACCTCGAGATAAGAAATTTGGGGTTTTTATGTTCTAAGGTATCTTGGATTAATTCCTGGCTCTGCAGACTGATTGACATTTGAATGGTGATGTTTTGATGTCGGATTCCCCTAGGATAGCGACTGAGGTTCCGAGATGCCATAACCTCCAGCCGCTTCTTCTTGGTTTAGTATGTGAATCATAATATATTTATAACTTATTTTTTGTTCTTATTTTCCTAATATATGTTTGATAGTCACTTGTTTCCTAACCGAACTTTTAAAGCCGCTTATATTATTATTATGTTATTTATTTCTATATATCCATAGGTAGGACAAGTATTTTGAGGATTTGCACTCCGACGCTCCAATTTAGTTTAAGAATTTACTATATTATTATCAATTGATGTTTGAAATATGATTATCTAATTGCTTTGAAACTGATACGATGTTTTAAATTGATATTATAAACTCGAATGATAGAAATTACAGATTATGATATAGTAAGTTTTGAAATTGATTCCTATATACAATTTCTAAATTTAATATTATTGGCATGATTGAAAAGGTTTGGAATTGGTATTTTAGATTCTAAATTTGATATATTTGAGAACTATATTGGATTTTAATGTTATAGGAGTTTGAGAATATGATGATCTTGATTTCTAGAACAAGGTTATTTATTAAATCGATTCAAAATTTTGAGAAAATGGTTTTCTTTATGGGTGGAATCTTTAACAAAACTGTACACTAACGACAGTAGACATTAGTCCTAAATGCACCTTGATTTGGCCAACCCAGCAAGCAGGAGTGTTACTAACCAGTGTGACGGCCACACGTCTGGCTCTGTTTGTCAATCCTTTGGCATAAGACCATTGGTGAGATATTTGTTCTCGTTGAGCCTTCAGGGACGCCTGTTGGTGAGACGTGTCTATTCTGTTCTGTTCTGACTCTATAATTGAGACCTCCTATGCTAAACTTCAAATATTTTGAAATCAGTTTTAATTGCATATTTAAAATGAGTTTTAGTGCCTCTATACTTATTTACCAATTTTTCTTTTATTTTTGTATTCATATGTTAGCAATGAATTTCTATTATGATTTTCATTTATTTCCCGCTTTACCATATTCTAGTTTAACAAATACGGTTTGACTTAGAATATTATTTATATATACACATATGTATCTGAATCTTAAGCTGGAAGTATTTTTTTATCAAATATATTTAATTTGAGAAAAGTTAGTGCTTGCATTTGTCCCATTCCCATTTACAAATATATTATCTCTCATTGAGTTTGTTGGCTCGTCCTCACCTTTCCTCTATTTCAGAGCTAAGTAGAGGTTGCGAGTGTTTTGTTTCAATAGATAAAAGTACAAAACCTCTGCGAGTTCGGCACATTAATCCGTGTAGGCCTCCAAGTTGCCACTATATTTTGATTTATGTATAGCCGAGTAATTATCTGTAAGTATTTTTAGTTATGCTCCATAGCCCACAGGCAAGGTATGGCTTCTACCGTAATATATTTAGCCATAAAAGATTTGGTTTTGAAAAAGTGTATCCACATCTGTCTGTGTATGTTTTGCATGTTCTGAACTTGGAGAGCATTTTCAGAATGCTCGTTATTCCTGAGTCTGTATTTTGAGTATTGCTGATACTTTGGCTCTGTGATTGGACTGTATATTTCTGGTTGCATGAAGGACTTTTTGTATTGTTAGGAATGCCCATTTTTTAGGGGAAATTCTGCTTGTTTTGTAGAAAATTCTTGGGTAAGCTTGCTAGGGAATCATGCTCCCTAAGTGTCAGTCATGGCCCCGGTTGGCTCATGACATGATAAATGAAAATAACATATAGTATATAGTATTTTCTAATATATAATATATGTCACTTTAACTATTTGTATTGGTATTGAGACACTTAAAATCAAGAGTTGATTGTAAAAATATTTACTAAAATATCCTTACTTAAAAACTAATATATTGTGGTATTAATATTTCATGATTTATTACACTTAGAATTATGTGAAAGGTATAATTAAAAATTTTATAATAAATTCTTTATAGAAATGTAAAAATAATAGATAAATTGAACCAAAGAAATTTACCTAAAGTGACAGACATTATAAATTAGAGAAATATATGAAATAAAGAGATTAATTTTGATGGATTATGATCCTCTAAAATAAGCATCCTTATAAAGTGAGAAAGTAAAAGGTTGGCCACCCTTAGATCATTCAATGGAACCCACACAAAATGAAAGTTATTGATTTAAGGATGGTTAACCTCTCATTTTTTCACTTTATAAAGATCTTCACTATAATACCTTACTAGACAAAATACTATGCTTAAGTCATAATATATTATTTGATAAGTTATTATGTGTGGTAAACTAAGAGTTAACTATTTACTTCAATCAATTTCTATTTGGCAACGAAATAAACACTAAACAATCCTTGTATCGAAAGTAACACAAACATATATATATATATATATATATATATATATATATATATATATGTTTTCAAAGTTGTCAAAAGATATGTAAGACAGTACAGAATAGTAAAAAAATGAGGCCACTAATACAAAATAAATCGGCCTGTCTATATAAACAACCCCCTCCTAACTGGTTCCCACGGGACATTTTATGTACAACTACTAACTCCTACCTATATGCTCATGACTCAAACTGCCAAAAGAGGGTCATCCTATACACCTACTGCTGCTATGGCGGGTACTCAACTAGATGGATTCCAAAGAAAGGAATCTATTCGCCATGCCAGCATCCGTAGGAGTGTAATCCATGCTCGGAGCAGAGGACAGGAAGATGAACTCTCACCCTTGGATGGATCCTCCTCAGATATCGAGACCGAGGGTATTTGTTGCGGTGGTGAGGCTGGCGGTGCCATGGAAGCTACTGTTGCGGCCACAGCATGTGGAGGTGGAAAGGGATGAGGCATGTGGAGAGGGATAACAATATAAAGGACAGTAAGGTTAAAAAGCGGGTGCATAAGTGGTACTACAAAATCTCTCTAGAAGAAGAAATAAAGGCAAAACTGACATCTACCGGATATGTACACAGAGTCCATGAAAGGATCGAGATGGATGTGGAGCTCAGGAAACTCAATAAATAGGACGCCAGTTGCCGCGTTCTCCATGCTCTGAGAATAACGCGGAAATGTATCGTAGGGTAAGAAATAAAGATTTCTCCGTGGAAATCCTAAGTATATATATTTGTCACCGTCGCCATTCTCAGGTGTTTCGGATTTTAATTAAAAGAAAACGTTACATCAACAGGATGTTTCACTCAATTAATTATAGAAATCATAGCCCGAAACACAACTTGGTTTTACTTAAGGAGATAAAGGAAAATTAAACAGAAAAATAAGCAACAAGACATATATCTTGACATAATTAAGTGGCAGCTGTAAAGTAAACAAAACTACATATATAGCAGAAAATAGTGCAATTAACTCAAAACATGGTAACAGAAACTATGTATATGCAGAAATAATAATGCACTTGACTCTAACTTATATTTTTCCATACTTGGTCCCCTGGGAGTATATTGGCTATAAAACTCCTGGGTAATAGTCTGCTTGTAACATCCCCACTTTAGTAAACCGAATGTAATGGAAATTACCTTAGGTAGTGTGAAAATTTCTCAGGCAGCACTATGCCATGACGATCCTCACACTTGGAATTATAGGGTAGTGTAACACTGCCATTGAAAATATGGCACTGCCATATGTTAAAAATTAGGAAATGCAAAAGTGCCCCTATCAACTTTTGTTAATTTTGCTCTTGCTCAAAAGTTTTAGAAATTGTACTTTAACCCCAAGTTGATATTTCCACAATAACTCTAGAACTTTTTATAAAATGACATTTACATCCCCATATCGATAGAATTAGTAGAATGAGATTTTAAGCGGAGCAGAATTACGTGGTGAAACCGTAGAAGTTTAAATCTCTGCCGATTGGGCCATGAAGGCAGTCTGGTGTAAAATGACGTGGGGTACCCTTGGACTTGCTCAAAATTATGAAAATACCATTAGTTACAGAAAATAGGAAACCGAAAGGCTCCAGATTTACGAAAATGTCTAATTTACTCCGTTAGTTCGCTTATTCAGTTTCAATAGTTATGTAAGGGCAATTAGAGGTTAATTAAATATTTACCAAGAGTTAATTAGATATTAGTTAGACAGATTACGTTTAAGATAAATTAAATTAAACATGTAGATATTTTAAACTATTAAGTAATGTTTGACCGGTTTGGAGGAAATCGATAAATATTCGGTGTTCTAAACTGCCAGAGCCGAATCAGTAGAATTATACATTGATAACCTTAGGTTGAATGGCTGAAATTCAGCCACCCTTACCACATATGAGTGGCGCCAAGTGTTGCTCAAGATAGTGGAGAAACTTGGCTTCACCTCCACCGAATTTTTATCGTTGTCGCCTAGTTGTTCAGTTTTATCAACTACTTAAGATTAATTAGCATTCGACTAAATTTTTACTTAGAGCCAATTAAGTATCATTTAGAGAAATTAGATATGAGAGAAGTAGATTGAAAGTATAGGAAACTTCATAGGATTTTTTCAAAACCGATTTACTGATTTAAAGGCAATCGGTAAGATTTCAATACTTTGAACTGTCGGAACCGAACCAATAAAAATTATACTGTGAGAGCCCTAGGATGGATGGCCAAGATTCAACCAACACACCCTACAAGTGGCGCCACAATCAACCTTCAAGAAGGCAGCCAAATCAGATTGGAGAAGGAAAACATATCCACCAATCACATGCAATCTTGCTCCAAAAGTCTTCAATTATTTCCTTCCAACTCCCTTGATTATTTTCGGATTTATAACCTGCTGAACTCTCATTATTCTCTCCTATCTCAACTCATATTCACTCCATCTCCATCTACTCTTCAAGCTTCATCAAGATTCCTTCAATCCAAGGCACCAATCTAGCACAACAACACCTAGAAGAGGTAGGAATTCCAATTTCTTTCTTATTTTCTTTGAATTGGGCTGATTGAGACTCCATTTTTTTCCCAATTTCTTGCAAGATTTTGATGTTATCTTGAGTGATGATGATGAATTAAGGTTGGTTTAGGATGTATATATGAGTTTGAATTGAAGATTGGATGGATTGATTAGAGAAAAACATGAATCTAAGAAGAATTCAAGAAGCTATTAGGGTTTTTTCCTCAACGGTCCGTACGGCAGAGTGTACGGCTCTGCCTACAGCCAAATAAATTTGATGAAACTATTTTTATATGAAACTAGACATTCAGGGCTTTCCATACATATAAAATATAAGGTCATTGGATTAGTATAGAATTAGTTATGAATTTTTGAAATTTGACCTAAAAATTTGGATTCTCATCTGGGCAGTATGAGTTGAGAAGGGTATAACTCATCCTACACAACTCTAAATTGAGTGAAACTAACGCTGTTTGAAAGCTAACATATAAGAAACATCTCTTAAAAATTTCAGAGGCATATTCATTGCCATTTGGTCCCAGCACATCAATGAAGTTGACTTAAGTTCAAACTGGGCTGGAACAGGGTAGTCCAATAGGGTCCAATTTCGGGGCTTATATATCAAAATATACTTATGCAAATGAGATGAAACTTATCTCATTAGAAAGCTTGTTCTATTAGATTTAATTTGATATAAATTTTGTATAATTTCACCTAGGTTTCTATTTTTAGTGAATTTTTACTTCTAAGAGTGCAATTTTGGTTAGTTGTAGGGCAGACAGAAGTAAACTTTGAATAACTTGAGCTACATAAATCAAAATGAGATCGGACTAAAAGGGTTGAAAACTAGACACATAGGCCTATAACATATTCAAAATTTAGATCCAAATGAATTGAATAGAAATTATGGTGAATTTTACAAAATCGGGTAGAATTGAGTAGAATGAGCAAAAAAAAAACTTTAGTTATGTATTTATGTTGACATATTATATGATTGATATTATTGTTAGAAAACTTGATACCCTATGTTAGTTTTGCTGCTTGATTGATCCTTCTGGTAATCTGGCACTATTCATGGGGAAGCGGACTCGATTCGTTATGCTACCAAAATTCTGGCAGAAATATGTGAATTATATGAATGTTATACATTTATATGTTATGCTCATGAGATTCATATATGCAAGAATGATTTAAGTATGATATGAAATATATGAATGATTGCATGTAGCATATGCATGTATAATCATGTCCAAAGAAGAATAAGATTTATGAGAACTTGTAAGAAAGACGTACCAAGCTACCACGTGAGCATGGCATAGACCCAGCTAGCGTAGGCCAAAGCGGTACTGTCTAAGACTTGGGCTAGCCCTTGACCAAATTTAAGGGGAATAGACCGGTGTGAAGGTCGGGGAAAGTAAACCCGTCACTCATGTATAGATACGAGATCAAACCTAAAAAGCAGGCTATTACCCAGGGGTGAGAGAGGCCATTCACCTCCGGGGGACCAAGTACAGAATGGCAAGGTTAAGTTGCAAGTTAAAGAAGAGATAAATTAAGTCAAGTGCACTTGCATACATTCAAGTATACGCATTTATATGTGCATCTTTAATTATCTAGTTAAGTCATACTGCTATTATGATCCTTGTTGAAACATATTATACCATCCGATTTCTATGTCTGTCATATGATATGGTAAGTGGTTGTTAAAATATAACCCGTTTCGAGAAAAGTGTTTTCAACTTAAAATTGAACCACTATTTATTTATATGTGTTCATGTTTTTATAATAAATCGAAGTGGCTGGAATGTTTATGATGGCACTGTATGAGTAATAATTTGAGTTTACCTACTGAGAACCTTAGGTTCTCATTGCCTGTTTGTATATTTCTCTTTTCCGTAAATATTCCAGCACCCAAGTTGGAAATCAAGTGCGAGACAGAGTACAGGGCCATTCATTGAGCAAGAATCGGGTATAAACCAGACTAAGAGACTATTGAAGCTAGCTAACGACTAGTCGGATGTAAACGCTGTGTACTATGTCAATTGCAGTTTTTTTAAAAGTGTAGTTATTTTATTATCTATGTATTAAAGATTACTAGTCAGCAATAAAATGAGTAGTTCAAGGGCCATGTATTATATTCTTCATATTTTAAATATTTTTCTTAGCACAATGACAATCTTTTAATATAACTCCATGACTCAAGCATGACTTATGTGATAGAGGTTGTTACACTGCTTTTCAGGATCAAGTTCGTTCCTACACAGGATTGTCGAGTTTACTTTTCGCAACTTCTCTACTAATCTATTCCCCTTAACTTTGTTCAGGGGCTGACCCAAGTCACATGGAAATCTTTCCTCATTTTTATAAGGGTAGCATTACTTGTCTCATGCTTTGAATAATGTATGCATAACTTGTAAATTCATATTAATTGAAATCTTTGCCGAAATTTCGGTAGTATAACGAATCATGTCCGCTTCCCTATGAATAGTGCCAGGAAATCAGGAAACTTTAATCAAACAGCAAATTCAATATATAACATTATAGTCATAGCAAGAATATAACAATATCAATAGGTGCAAGCTTTAAAACCTTAAGTCTTAATCTATCTTGCAAGCTTTTAACTTCTATTCCCGAGTTTGACTTCCAAGTTTGAATTGTGCCTGAGTTCCAAGATTACCTAAGTTCCGACTTCCTGGGTTATGTTTGATCTCCGAGATTATATCATTTCCGACTTCTGGGGTTATGTTCGACCTCCTAGATTGATTCTGGATTGATCCCGACCTCCGGCCTTAGTCTACATTGGGCCTTCCAAGACTTTTGTGAGGGTGTTTCCTAAATTCCGAGTTTTGACATTAACTATACTCGATCTGATTTACTATTCACTAAGTTCCGAGTTCAACATTGAGTATACCCGATCTAGCTCTATGTTTGCTAAGTTCCAAGTTCACCTCAAGTATACCCGATCTAGCTCTATGTTTGCTAAATTTCCGAATCCAACCTTAAGTATACCTCTATGTTTGCTAAATTTCCGAGTCCAACCTTAAGTATGCCCTTCCGAGTTCAACCTTAGGTATATCCTTCCAAGTTTAACCTTAAGTATACCCTTCCGAGTTCAACCTGAAGTATACCTTTCCGATTTCCAAGACTAACTCAAGCTATTGCAGTTTTATCCCAGACTGCTATACTTTTAGCCAGAATTACACCCTTATAAAAGAAAATTCACTAAAAATAGAAATCTGGGTGAAATCATGCGAAGTTTATATCAATGTAAAGCTAACAGAACAAGCTTTCAAATGAAATAAGTTGCATATCATTTGAGTGAGTATAACTCAAGATATAAGCTCTGAAACTTGACCCTACTGGACTACCCTATCCCAGCCTGAGTTGCACTTAAGGCAAATTCATTGATGTACTGGGGATAAATAGCAAAGAATCTCAATCTGAAATTTTTATGGGATGTTCCCTTATATGTTAACTTTCAAACAACTTTGGATTCACTCAATTTGGAGATGTCTAGGGTGAGTTACACCCTTCTTAACTTATACTGCCCAGATGAAGGTTCTGATTTCTAGGTCAAATTTTAAAAACTCATAACTATCTCTATACTAATCTAATGGCCTTATATTATATATGTATGGAAAGCTTTGAATGTCTAGTTTCATATAAAAATAGTTTCATCAACTTTAAATAGTTGTAGGCAGATCCGTACACTCCACCATATGAACCATCGAGGAAGAACCCTAACAGCTTATTCAGTTTTCTTTTTTCTTCAAGTTCTTTCATATCAACTCCAATTCTAATCACAATATACATGCATAATCATTATAATTCATCATCATTACTTCAAATCACATGAATATTATGAGGATAACAAGGTCCCTACATAGCCCAATTCAATAAAAACAAGAAGAGATATTGGACTCCTACCTTGTCTAGTTGAAATTTAGTTGATTTGGTGCCTTAGATGGAAGCTACTCTTGATGAGACCTGAAGAGAGGTTAAAGATGGAGTAGAGAGGAGTATGAATGGAAGAGAAATAAAGGGGAGTCAGCCCCTTATCATGGCCGAACTTCACAAGGGCAAGGAAGGGATTGCACACAAACTTATGGAGCAAGGAGTTGTGTGATTGGTGGATTTGAGTAGGTTATTCAACTTGGTTTTTGTGGCTGCTTCTTGGCTGAAAATGGCACCACCTATAGAAGTGTTGTGACTGAATCCTAGCTATTCATTCTAGGGTTCTCATAATGATTCTTCTATTGGTCCAATTTCGACAGTTTAAAATATCGAAATCTTACCGATTTCTCCTAAATCGGTAAACCAATTTAAAAAAAATTCGGTGAGGTTTCCTATGTTCCTAATCTTATTCCATCAATTCTAATCACTCCTAAATCACACTTAATTGACTTTAAGTAAATACTTAATCGAATTTTGATTAATCCCGCTTATTCGATAAAAACTGAACAACTCGATTATTAACGAAAAAAATTTCTTTCGGATATTACATTACTACCTCCTAAAAAAAAATTTTGTCCTCAAAATTTAGTACTTGAGAATAATTCAGGATACTCCCTCCGTATATCGGTTTCTAATTCCCACGTACAATCTGCTGCGTCTTCATGTCCCTATGCCACCTTAACTTGCTGTATGGCTTTATTCCGAAGGTATTTGATGCTCCTATCCACTATCCGCATTAGAGGTACATGAAAGGTTAAGTATCTCTTAACTGGATTGATTCAGGTTCCAAGAAATGAATAAGGTCAGGCTAGTATCTTCTAAGTTGAGAAACATGAAAGACGTCATAAAGATTTGACAGATGTGGAAGTAAAGCAACTGGATACGCCACTGGTCCGATTCGTTTCAAAATTTGAACAGGACCTATAAAGCGAGGGCTTAACTTTCTAATTTTAATGGCTTTGCTTACTGTAGTTGTGGGTGTGATCTTTAGAAATATGTGGTCTTCTTCTTGGAACTCCAATGGCTTTCTCCTGACATCCGTGTAGCTCTTCTAACGACTTTGAGCTGCAAGTATCTTGCTACGAATCCTTTTGATTTGTTCTATAGTTTGTCTAACTAATTCCGGTCCCAACAGACTCTGTTCTCCTGAGTCATATCAACACATGGGAGATTGACACTTCTGTCTGTATAAAGCTTCATAAGGAGCCATGTCAATGCTAGCATGGTAACTGTTGTTGTACACAAACCCAACTAACGATAAGTATCGATCCCAACTTCCATACTGTTCCAGAATGTATGCTTGTAGCATGTCCTCCAAAGTCTGAATAGTTCGCTTGGTCTGACCATCTGTTTGCGGATGGTACGCAGTACTTAAACATATCATGAGTGCTCCCCAAAATCGTGATATGAATCTTGGATCTCGATCTGCAATGATTGTCGAAGGAATACCATGTAGTCATACCACTTGTTGAATGTACAATTGAGCTAACTTTTCCATAGGGTAATTCGCTCGAATGGGTAAAAATTGAGCAGACTTGGTTAACCTATCCACTATGATCCATATAGCATCATATCTTGAGGGTGTTCTTGGTAAGCCTATCACGAAATCCATAGAAATGCTCTCCCATTTCTATTCTGGAATCTCTAAAGATTGTAGTGTCCCTGCGGGTTTTTGATGCTCTTTTTTTACCTTCTGACAGGTTAGACATTTATTCACGAAATTTGCCATATCTTAAGGCCTGGCCACCAAAACATCCTCTTGAGATCTTGATACATTTTGTTAATGCCAGGATGTATAATAAACTCGCTCTTATGGGCTTCCCCTAATATCTTCTTCCAGAGATTATCCTCCTTAGGTACTCATATTCTTCCCTGATATCGCCATATTCTTTCTGCATCCCATGTAAATCCAGTTAGCTTGCTAGCATACACTAGTTGCACTGTATGCTGGAAGTCATTATTCCTTTGTTGTGCTTGCTGGATTTTATCTTTGAAATCGCTAGTTATCTTAAGTTGGTTTAACTGAATGGCATTAGGGGTCATAGAGATTCCCAAGTTGAGGTCTCGAAAACTCTCTATGAGTTCTGTTTCCTTGATTTTCATCCATGCCACAGTTAAAGACTTCCTATTTAGGGCGTTTGCCACCACGTTTGCTTTGCCAGGGTGGTATTTTAGCTCAAACTCGTAATCTTTAAGAAACTCAATCCATCTTCGCTGTCTCATCCATCTTCACTATCTCATGTTTAATTCCTTCTAATCAAAAAAGTATTTCAAGCTTTTGTGATCAGAAAATACTTCAAACTTCACTCCATAGAGATGGTACCTCCATATCTTCAAAGCAAATACCACTGCTGCCAATTCTAGGTCATGCGTTGGATAATTTCTTTCATGAATTTTCAATTGCTTGGAAGCATACGCGACGACGTTCTTGTTCTGCATTAATACGCATCCTAATCCTTTCTTAGAAGCACCACAATAGACTTCAAATAGTCCATGAGGATTCGGCAGAGTAAGTACTGGGGCCGTCATCAACTTTTCTTTTAATTCTTGTAAACTCTACTCGTATTCAAGTGTCCATTTGAATGGGGCATTCTTCCTGGTTAACTTCATTACAGTAGCGCTATTTGAGAGAAATTCTTAACAAATCTCCTGTAATATCCTACTAAACCTAAGAAACTTATGACTTCCGTAATTGGTGTTGGTCGTTCCCAGCTTAATACCGTTTCCACCTTACTAGGATCCACAGAAATTCCTCCATGGGATACCACATGGCCGAGAAATTTTACTTCTTTCATCCAAAATTTATATTTGGATAGCTTGTCATAAAGTTTCTTCTCTCTTAGAATTTGCAGAACTAGTCGCAAATGTTCTACATACTCCTGCTCCGTCTTTGAGTAAACAAGTATGTCATCAATGAATACCACCACAAATTTGTCAAGATATGGTCGGAATATCTGATTCAAGTAATCCATAAATATTACCGGTGCATTCGTCAACCCGAAGGACATCACAGTGTATTCATAATGTCCATAAAAAGTTCGAAATGCCGTCTTCGGAATATCTTGTTCTTGAACCTGAATCTGGTGATATCCAGATCATAGATCAATCTTGGAAAATACATTAGCAAATTGTAATTGATCCATGAGATCATTAATCTATGGCAATGGGTACTTATTTTTTATCATTGCCTCATTCAGTTGCCTGTAATCCACACACAGTCACATACCCCCGTCTTGCTTCTTAACTAACAGAACTGAGGCTCCCCATGGTGATGTACTTGGCCTAATAAATTTCTTTTCCAGGAGTTCTTTAATCTGCTCCTTAAGTTAGTCAATTCCAAGGATGACATTCGGTATGGCGCTATAGATATTGATCCTGCCCCTAGGACCAATTCAATGGCGAATCAATTTCCCTCTCGAGAGGAAAATTAGGAATATTTTCAGGGAACACATCGGGATATTCCCTGACAACTGAAATAGTATCTAACTTTTGATCAACCTCCGCTACGCTGGTTGATAAGAGAATATTCCCTTGACTTGTATCCCCACAGTGGTGTACTACTAAAGAGTTTAAATAAAGACTTACAGGGATTATTGATTTAGAAGATGAAATGGAGGGAAGCATAATGGATTTATCAAAGCAATTTAATAGGGCCTGGTTGGCAGAGAGCCAATCCATACCCAAAATAATGTCAAGTCCGGACAAGGGAAGACAAATTAAATTAGCTAAAAAAATTCGACCTCCTATTTGATAGGGGACATTCATACAATATGATTGGTCTTAACAGGCTCACTTGAGGGAATAGAAACTAGCAAGTCATAGGGTAATTCAGAAATAGGTAACTGTAAGGCTGACATGCAATCATGAGAGATGAAAGAGTGGGATGCACCTGAATCATATAAAACTGTCAAGGCCTTACCATTTACTTCACACGTATTTTGAATCAAATTTTCCGACTTGTTAACGTCCTGTGCATCCATAGTGAAAACCCTTCTCTGGCGTTGTGACTTGGGGGTCGGTTGAGGGTTTCTAGCAGGACATTCATAGATTTTGTGGCCTAGTTTGCGATATCCAAAATAGACGTATTGACCTGCCAAGTAGGGGCAGTTGCCATGATTCTTGCCGTACTAGCTACATGTCTGGTTCCCAAAAGGCCTCTAAGGTTGCTTGCCTTTATTGCCCATAGGCTGAAACTTCCTCTGCTATTGAAAGTTGGGTTTGAACCTTGGGCCTTGCCTCGCTAACCCCTTCTTAAAGTTACTGCTGGCTGACCTAGCAGCAACAAACTTTTTATTACAATCCTCTACTGGGCGGCACTTATTCACCAATGTAGGGAAGTCCCTGATCTCCCTTGGTCCTATGATGGTAAGGATGTCTTCTTTCAGCCCACCTTCGAACTTTATGCATTTCCAGGCTTCGTCGGGGTTCCGTTGATAAATGGCGAAAAACTTGCACAACTCCTCAAATTTAGCAATGTATTCCGATATACTACCATTCCCTTGACAGAGGTGCATAAACTCCAACTCCTTAGCATTGCGGACAGAGGCAGGGAAGTACTTCTGATAAAATGCGTCTCTGAATACATCCCAAGTAATATCTATCTGGGATCCTTCTAATAATTGGCGTGCACCATTCCACCAGAACTCTCCATCTGCTTCTAGCATATCGGTGGCAAAGGTCACCTTCTGATGGTCTGTGCAATCTAATATGGAGAAGACCTTCTCCATAGCTTTAACCCACTCAGCTGCTTTATCTGGGTTAAAGGCTCCCCTAAAGCTGAGTGGGTTGGCCTTCCTGAACTCAGCAAATTTGAGGTATTCCACATCCACCCCAAGGCCATTATGATTCCCTCCAAGACCTAACTCTGGCTGCCTCCCTAGTTGGCCTATTATTTGTGTTGCCACAGCTGCCTGCTCACGCATAACGTGCGCCATTTCTCACATTGTGTCCAAAAACTCAGTAGATTCCTCCTGGGTTAAGGAAGTTTATAGCTTACCTCACCTTCCAGAAGCCATCAAGTTTTGAACACACAGAATAAGAGTAATTGAGTTGATCAGGCTCAATAATAAGTTCAGTGTGCTAGTAAATAACAGCATATGGTTAGGCAATCCTCTCACATGCATCCCATCCATATGGACAAGACTCAGTGCATGATAATATCTAAAGAATACAGAGCATATGCGAAGCATAGTCAATCCAATCCTCAGGCCTATATTAGGAAGAACTGCTCTGATACTAAAATGTAACACCTTACCAGAGAAAATATTATACTTAAGTCATAATATATTACCTGATAAGTTATTACATGTGGCGAACTAAGAGTTAATTATTTACTTCAATCAATTTCTGTTTGGCAATGAAATAAACACCAAACAGTCCTTGTACCGGAAGTAAAGTAACACAAATAAAACTATGAAACATACATACATACATATATATATATATATATATATATATATATATATATTTGTTTTCAAAGTTTCAAAAGATATGTAAGACAGTACAGGGTAATAAAAAAAATGAGGCCACTAACACAAAATAAATTGGCCTATCTATATGAACAACCCCCTCCTAACTGGTCCCCACGGGACATTTTATGTACAACTATTAACTCCTACCCATATGCTCATGACCCAAACTGCCAAAAAAGGGTCATCCTGTACACCTATTGCTGTTACAGCGGGTACTCCAACTAGGTGGATTTCGAAGAAAGGAATCTATTCGCCATGCCAGCATCTGTAGGAGTGTAATCCATGCTCGGAGCAGAGGATGAGGAAGATGAACTCTCACCCTCAGATGGATCCTCCTCAGACATCAAGACTAAGGATATCTGCTATGGTGGTGAGGTTGGCGGTGTCATGGGAGCTACTGCTGCTGTCGGTGCTGCTGCCGCAGCATATGGAGGTGGAAAGGGATAAGCCATGTGGAGAAGGATGACAATGTAAGGGACGACAGGGTCAAAAAGCGGGTGCATAACTGGTACTGCAAAATCTCTCTAGAAGAAGAAATAAAGGCGAAACTGACATCTACCGGATATGTACACGGAGTCTATGAATGGATCGAGATGGATGTGGAGCTTAGGAAACTCAATAAATAGGACGCCAGTTGCTGCGTTCTCCATGCTCTGAGAATGACGTGGAAATATATAGTACGGTAAGAAATAAAGATTTCTTAGTAAGAATCCTAAGTATATATATCTGTCATCGCTGCCATTTTCAGGTGTTTCGGATTTTAATTAAAAGAAAATGATATATCAACAGGATATTTCACTCAATTATAGAAATCATAGCCCGAAATACAACTTAGTTTTACTTAAGGAGATAAAGGAAAATTAAACAGAAAAATAAGCAACAAGACATATATTTTGACATAATTAAGTGGCATCTGTAAAGTAAACAAAAGTACATATATAGCAAATAATAGTGTAATTAACTCAAAATATGGTAACAGAAATTGTGGATATGCAGAAATGATAATGCACTTGACTTTAACTCATATTTTTCTATACTTAGTCCCTTGAGAGTATATTGGCCATAAGACTCCTGGGTAATAGTCCGCTTTTCAGGATCGAGTTCGTTCCTATACAGGGTTGTCGGGTTTACTTTCCCCGACTTCCCCACTGATCTATTCCCCTTAAGTTTGTTCAAGGGCTGGCCCAAGTCACATGGAAATCTTTCCTCAGTCTTATAAAGGTAGCATTACTTGTCTCATGCTTTGACCAATGTATGCATAACTTGTAAATTCATATTAATTGAAATCTTTGCCGAAATTTTGCCAGTATAACAGATCATATCCGCTTTTCCATGAATAGTGCCATGAAATCAGGAAACTTTAATCAAACAGCAAACTCAATATATAACATTATAGTCATAGCAAGAATATAACAATATCAATAGGTGCAAGCTTTAAAACCTTAAGTCTTAATCTATCTTGCAAGCTTTTAACTTCTATTCCTGAGTTCGACTTCCAAGTTTGAATTGTGCCTGAGTTCCGAGATTACCTCAGTTCCGACTTCTTGGGTTATATTCGATCTCCAAGATTATATCATTTCTGACTTCCGGGGTTATGCTCGATCTCCTAGATCGATTCTGGATTGATTCCAATCTATGGCCTTAGTCTACATTTGGTCTTCCAAGACTTTTATGAGTTATAATATTATGTTTAAGTTATAATACTATAGCTAGGAGTTTGCCATGTGTGTAATGCTTATCTCTTTAAATTACTGTAAATGAGTTCTTACATAATTCAGTTCTATAATAAAAACTCAAGTCATAAATTTTCATTTACATTACATATACAAAGTCACGTGCCCATAAAATAGAGTGTAGGAAAATAATAAAAATTAGGAAACTGTAAAGATATTGAAGTAAATTGAAGTAAATATTTACAAAACATCCTTACACCATATACATTCCAATGCATTTTAGTACAAGTTTTTGAGTACATTTGATATGTGATCGTCAAAAGAGTCCTAACAATCGATCTACATAAAAAATATCTAGAACTTAGAAAAAGTCCATGCAGGGATGCCTATTGATGGATAGTGAAAATACATGAGAACAAAAAGATCTACATCTATGCCTATGGCCTAGATCACATATGATTCCCAAAAGAGGGTTACTCTATACAAAAGTAGCAACAACTATAAACTAGTTGAACAACTCCTCAAAAGATCCTACTCACTCCTATAATCTAGCTCAAGGGTGTAGAAGCCACTCTCTGAGATACTCGTTGCTCTAAGACCACTTGGTGGATGGCCATCATTGCTAGAAGTGGAAGTTAAGGAAGATGATGAACTCACCTCAAAGGGGTCGGTCTCCATAGTTAACGAGGGAGAAGGATGAGATGATGTGTAACACCCCCATATAACATTAGAGGAAATAATGAAAACATCATTGGGCAAACTTTTAGTATTTATAACCTTGCCCCTGAATAATTTTTACAATGACATTTAGGTCCTTATATCAATTGAATTAGCAGAATAAGGTTTTAAATGAAGTAAAACCACGTAACGGAAACGTAGAAACCCAATTCTTGGCCAATTGGGCCACGGAGGTGTCCACATGTGAAATGACGTGGGATGCCCCTAGACTTGCCCATAATTATAAAAATGCCATTAGTTACGAAAACCAAACAGAAAATATTAAAGGATTTATGAAAAAGCAAAAAGATAACAATCCCAAAGAAACAGTGCAATTGATTTGTGCTGTTAATCAATTTATTAAGAAAATAAGAGTAATTAGGGATGAATTATAAATATTAGAGCTAAAGAAAATTTAGATGGTTGTGTAAAAGACTACGAAGAATTATTTAATATAACGTCTGGAATTACAATACGTTTAATTTATGCTGTTAATCAATTTATTCAATTTTATTGGATAAGTAAGATTAGTTAGAAATTAATTAGAGATTGATTAGGATTTAATCACGTGTTAATTAGAAGGATTAAGTTTAGAGAAGATTAAGATAGATACATAGGAATTCTTACAAAACTATTCAATAATGATTTGCTGATTTCAGGAAATCGACTGAGATTCGGTATTTTAAACCACCAGAACCGAACCAACAGAATTCTACACCTGAAACCCTAGAAAGAGTGGCTAAAAATTCAACCACCATTCCCCCACAAAGTGGTGCCACTTGCTGCCACACATGAGCAGAAAACTTGGATGCATCATAGCTACCCAAAGAGCAACCAATGACAAGCCAAGAATCCAACTACCTAGAGTTCTATAAATGCAACAAACTCCTCCTCATTTCTTTTTCAATTTTCGGCCTCAATATACTAGGCCACTCTCTCCCTCATTTTCTTCCTCATCTCCCTCTCGTCATCCTTGTTTCTGCACCCTTCCTTCATGCATTCACCCAAGACTTGTTTCCTCACTACCTTAAGGTTCAATTTTGAGGTAGGATTCTTCAATTTCTTCTATTATTGGTGCTATTGTGACTAAGTAGAATTTCTATTCTTTCCATTAGATTGATGATATATGGTGTTTATATGAATTCTTATGGTTGGATTAATGTATAAATCTTGAGTTTGGATGAGAACTTGGGCAAGAATTCAAAAAGAGATGCAAAACAGAAGCTAGAACCTTGAAAACCTTACGACGTCCATATTGGTAGAGTGTACGGCTCTGCCTACAGCCACCAAAACTTGATGAAGCTATTTTTATATGAAACTAGACATTCAGGGCTTTCCATACATATATCATATAAGGCTATTGGATTAGTATTCTGAGTTTGAATCTAGGCAGATTAGGTTGTTCAGGGCAAAACTCGCCTTATACTACGTGGTATTGAATTAAATCAACTTTATTAGAAAGCTTACACATAGAAAAATATCCCATAAAAATTTCAGAGTTGGATAAGGTCTCGTTTGCTCCCAGTGAGTAGAGAAAGTTGCCCTATGTCCAAACTGAGCCAAAACAGGGCAGTTCCGGAAAGTCAAATTTCGGGGCTTATAACTCAAGCTCTACTAAAGCAAATGAAATGGAACTTGTTGTAAATGAAAGCTTGTCCTGTTAGCTTTAATATGACACCAATTGTGTATGATTTGAATTAGTTTTCAATTTTTAGTGGATTTTTACTTTTAAGTGTGTAATTCTAGCCAGCTTCAGGACAAGCCAAGATAAAACTTAAATAACTTGAGCTACATCTATCAAAATTAGATGGACCAAAGAGGTTAGAAAATAGACACATAACACTTCAACATATCCAAAATTCAGGTCTAAATGAGTTCAAATGAATTTAAGGCTTAATTTCTAAAAATGGGCAGAGTTGAAGAATATGAGCAGGATTTCTAAAATCAAAGGATTTGACACCTTAATGCATATATGAGTTCAATTAAAGTCTAAGTGTTGCAAATTCCATGTTGGTGCTTGAAAGATTGATGCATTATATTTGATCTCTTACTGTGACTGATTGTCTATTGAGACTGAAACTATTCATGGGGAAACGGATATGATCCGTTATGCTGCCCAATTTTCGGTAGAATTGTAAGGAAGTTATGAGCCTTTATATGAGATGAATATGTATGTGGAAATCATATATGCAAGGATATATAAAAATAAATGATGAAGCATATGTATGAGTGCATTTAGTATGTTTATGCTTGATTATGAATGAGAATGAAAGGATATGAATATATTAAATGTGGATCCCTTCACCTGGAGGCAGTTATGAGATCCCTCCTTGTGAAGGTAGTTAAATATGATAAGATTGGGTCCCTTCACTTGGAGGCAATTATTTGAGATCCCTCCTTATGAAGGCAGTTAAAAGACAAAGATGTGGGTCCCTTCAATTGGAGGTAATTGCATATTGGGTCCCTCCTTGTGAAAGCAGCTAAAACTTTTGGGTCACTCTATGTTGGAGGCAGATGGCCAACTGAGTCCCTCTGACCTAGAGGTACATGGGTCCCCTTGCGGGTCAGTACTGTGTGATGATAGTCACGAGTTGAGCTCACTCCTAGATCAAACTATTCAAGGGCAATAAAGACTAAAGATTCAAACATATGCAAGCACCCCACTCACATGAGGCATGTCATCGACCCAACTAGTGTGAGTATAAGGGATAGGTCTTACATGAGGCATGGCATGACCCAGCTAGTGTAAGTACCGAAAATTTATAGTCGCAACATCCATGGTATTAGCTCACTACACTTATATTTAGTGGGTGAAAGAAAGCAAAGAAAGTTAAAGAAAAGCATCAGTGCATTTGCATGAATTCAAAAATGAGAATTTGCATAATGACATCCTATGTTTTATTGATGCTGAAGCCATTCTATCTACTCATGCTATGACTATTTTCCAACTATGAAATATTGACAATGTGACTCAAGTGCTTGAGTAAAATTAACTCTATTTTGGACCATATGTTTTCAAACTATAAAACGGAGCTATTCATATATCATGTTCACTTTTTTTTTTTTAATAAACCGAAGCAGTTAGAGATAATAATGATGAGACTACGTGTGATAGTTTAGTCAATCCTACTGAGAATTTAAAATTCTCACTCCTATTTCTGTGTTATCTCTAGATAGCTCGAAAGATTTCGAAGAGGGCTGAAGTTGCTGTGAAATAAGGTCCACTTAGGTAACAGTAACAACTCTTGAGTGTGGTGCTATAACTTAAGCATAGTATTGTACTTGGGAAGGTGTTACATGATGTGAATGTTAGATGAGCCATGTACATAGGAATCCCATCCAAAGAAGACTCAAGATTGAAGAAAGGGCTCAAAACAGAAATTGTGAAGGGATATTGAAAAAATATGTACAGCCAAATCTGTGCCTGGCCCATCAAGTACATGTAGTCCAGGGCATGGTCATAATGCCATTGCCAATCAAGGGTCTCGAGGAAGATCACCATTGATGCCATTGCCTTCGTCTGAGGATAACATGGATACTCAATAAAGATGAGAATTTAAAATTCTCAGTAAATTCTCCTAAACTACCACATGCACTGTCATCATTACCATTCTCAGTTCTTCGGTTTATTTCGAGAAAATGTGTTTTCAATAAATAAAAGAAATAAAGTTTATTTGATAACTTTTTGAAAATCTTTATCCAAAGCAAGTTCATTTTATTCACACACTTAAAATTAAGGAACAACTTACATAAGTGCAACAATGATAATATAACCAAATAATAGATTATGCATATGCAAATACAAATATGATGAGCTATACAAATGCACTTGTTTTCTTAATTTCTCTTTAAACTCTTGACATAAGCACTTGTTCTTGGTACCCCTGAGATGGGTGGATGGCTTTTTCCATTCCTGGGTAATAGATTACTTATCAGGATCGAGTTCGTTCTTATATAGAATTGCTAGATTTACTTTCCCCGATGCTCACACAATCCCTAACTTAATCAAATTTACTTTCTTCAGCCCAATTAATTTAAGATCATAATCATCTTGCGAGCTCATGTGTCCATATATTTCCTTAACTCATAGTGTCATATACCTTCTTTGTTCATAATTGTACATGAGGATGTTTGATGCACTTATGGTTATGCTACATAATTTAATTTCAAAATATTTTTGCCAACAATTTGGCATAATGATGTTATAATGTAAGGGTTCCCAAAATTTTCAATAGCAATTTAATCAGCTAGTTAATAGAGAAAATAATTCCAACACATATGATGAAATTTCAATTATATTCATGATTATATAAGGTAAAGACCGTCCCAATCTTAAGGATTCCAAATGAATAGCTATACCATAGTATATATATCAATATGGCACTAAAACCAACATATATTCCTCAACTTTTCAATTAGATTTGTTCCCATATAGTTTGGAGACCTCTAGGTTAAGTTACATACAATTTAATGGCAAGTTAGGTTGAGGTTCCTCGATTCTATTCAAAGTTGTAAATTACACCAAAATTCCATTTTTACCTTTTTTTTATCTCAATTCTACATGAATATTGCTCTACTAGACTATTTTCAAATCTTTTTGGTCCCATTAAATTTTGATAAGTATAACTTAAGATATTCAAGTTGGATTTACTACTGCCTTATTGTGGCACTATTTCAAACACCTAAAAGCGAAAAAACTATTCTTTATCATTTTGTCCTAAAATTTTATATGCTTATAATGACATGAACCCTCTTTCAAAAAAATTAAGTCTTATTCAATTTGACTAAGCAGAGCTTAAGTTACAAGATCTACATTACGGTTGCCCTATTTTGATACTCGTAGAGCAAGGGATAATTTTGCAAAATCATTGGAAGTAGCTCATTGGTAGTTTGGATATGAAAATTTATAGGTTTATTCTTCTACTTTTTAACAATTCTATTACCATCAAAGTTCTAACCATACAATGTCACTACTTGTATTACTCTACATTCCTTCTTTATTTTTAAAATTTTCATTAGTAATTTAGCATGTAACAGTGTTAATTATACACATTGTTAAATGGAGGTGTTATATTACTACCCTTTTTAAAAATTTAGCCCACAAAATTTATTACTTGAGAATAGCCCTAGGTAGTCTTTTTGCATCTTCTTCCCTACCTTAAGCCACCTTTACCAATTCCATAGTTTTATTCCTAAGTTGCTTGATGCTTTTATCCACAATCCAGGCCAGAGATACATGAAAGGTCAAATCATCTTTTAACTATACCAACTTCGATTCTAGTATGTGGTTAGTATCGGGATTGTATTGTTTGAGTTGTGACACATGAAAGACATTGCGAAGGTTAGACAAGTTTGGGAGTAGAGTTATTTTGTATACAACTAGATCGATTCGTTTCAAGATTTAGAAATGACCAATAAATTTGGGACTTAATTCTCTAGTCTTTATGGCTTTACCTATTTCTGTTTTGGGAGTGACCTTCAAGAATACGTGTTCTTCCTCTTAGAATTCCAATGGTGTTCTTCTCTTGTTAGCATAGCTCTTCTATTGATTATGGGCGGTGAGAATCTTGTTTCAAATTTCTTTACTTGCTTAGTGGCCTATCTAACAAGGTCGAATCCTAAAAGGCTTGCCTTTCCCGATTTGTACCAACACAGAGGTGATTGGCACTTCCATCTATGTAAGGCTTCATACAAAGCCATGCTAATGCTGGCTTGAAAAATGTTGTAAAAATGTTTTATGAATTTAATTCTGATATGTAAAAATATTTTATACAATTATCTAATCATGTATAGCCACATTATTAAAAGTATTTGACTCTTATTGGTGTTGTCATCATGGAAGTTGTAGGGAATGGGTTTATTTTATTTTGTTTTATTTTAATTTGTTTGTTGTGCTTGATGAGTATGAACAAGGAAGTTCTTCTTTTATTTATTTTTTTGAATGATTTTGTATTTTTGCTCCTTACATATTTTTTACATTTGATATTGATAAATTTTATTGCATAAAAAAAATAAATTTGAGGGTGGTGATCCTTGCAAGGACCTGCAGGGATCAAGGAACAAGGTTGGGGGTAAACAGAGCCCTATGGCAAGGATTGAGGACGAAGGCATAGAGGAAATTGAATGGTGGGACACGGTGGGGAGTGTCTATCGACCCCCGTCCTGCATGAGTGACATTCCTAAATGAGGCTCTGGAAGTGGTGGCCGCTATTAAGATAGAATGGATTTGTGGTAGTGTAATAAGAATAAAAAAAATAGTTAAGGATATAAAATGTATTTTATATGTTTTTAAATGCCTCCTCACCTCCACCTCGCATGGATGATATCCCTAAATGGGGCTTTGGAATTGTTGGCAGCTATTAAGATAGAATGGATTTGTGGTAGTATAATAAAAATAGAAAAAATAGTTAAAGATGTAAAAGTTATTTTATATGGTTTTTAATTTATAAGGGAGGTAAGTATAGTTTTAAAATTTAAGAGAGGAAAGGGTAGTTTTAATAGACTTTAGGAGAAGTTAATGCAATTTTCTCAAATTAATAATAATAATAATTGATTTTTTTTTAGTATCTCTGTGTGTGTGTGTGTGTGTGTTTTTTTTTTTTTTTACTTCACTCTATGTTAGGAGGTATCTAGTCTGTTTGATTATGTTCAAATTGGTGATAAGTTGTAAAGTGGAATGGAATTAAATGAGGAGTGGAATAGAATAGAGTAAAGTGATATAAGATTTGTTTCGAATTGTTTTCATTTTTATGTTTTCTAAAATAGTTTTTAAAAACCAATTTAAATTCAAATTAAAAAAAAATGTTGTTTGACAACTTTACTCTCAAAATAGTTTTTAATAATAAAAATAAAAAAAAAACTTGTTTGAATAGTTATTTTTAAAAACAACATTTATAAGCAATGAAATAAAAACTTGTTTGGCAAATAGTTTTTTAAAAATAACAAATAGATATATTATAAATTCATTATAATAAATAATAAAACTTAGCATAATATTAAATTCGATACATAACATTTTATGAAGTCTTAGTAAATAAAGTCTTAATACAACTTTGATGCTTTAGTAAATTTATAAATTTATTTATATACTATGCATTATTTTCTTGTATCCATATCCAATTTACAATTTGCTTGAGCTTTCTTACTAGTTTACAATTGTTTGAATGTTTTAGTAATAAAATGAAATAATGTTCTATTATATTGTTTGGACATTCTGGTAAAATGGAACCAAATGGTGACAATTATAAGATTTTTATTCCTGTAATACTCTTGTATTAAATGGTGATAATTATAAGTTTTTGATTTGAAATGGGTAAAACAAGTAATTAGTTATTTTAATTATTTTCTATTAATAAATTAAAATGGAATTCCATCCCGTTCCCCCCAAATTGGAAGGGAACAAAAAAAGAGAGGAGATTTTAGTGGAATAAGTCCATTGTGTGTCATTTTACTCCATTGTAAATTTGCCAATCCAAATAATGGAACCTCAGGACATCTTTGGCATGCTTGATAGTATAAGATCTGAAATTTTTTTAATACTATATATGTTTGATATATTATTATATAAGATATTACATTATATAAAATATAACCAAGAAAAGAGATTTTAATAAATATAATATTTTAAATGTTAAATTAAAAATTTAAAAATTAATTTAATTATTTAAATATTTATTATAATTATTTTAGTTATTTTTTATTATATTTAAATATAATTTTATATTGAAAATTATTTAATTATTTATAATATTTTTTCATAAATATAAAAAATGTGTGTATGTGTGTGTAAGAAAGAGAGAGAGCGAGAGAGTCTTTACGTATTGAAATCTAAGTAGGCCTAATATTATATTCCTATATTTGATTGCATTACACTTTATATATAATTATTTTTATTATATATGATTAAATTTATATTAAATATTATTTATTATTATTTATATATTTTAATAATAAATTTTTATTCCTATATTTTTTATTAGTTTGAATACTTAATTTATAATTATTTTTTATTTATATAGTATTTATTTTTGGTTATTTATTTAATAATTATTTTTATTTTAATAAAATATATTAAAAATAAAAAAAGTGAAAGAATCCTTATACATCAAAAATTAATCTAACCTAATATGACCTCTCTAAGTTAGATTAAGTTATCCATTACTTTGATGTACAAGAGATATTTGATTAATAAGCTTATACAATACATTAATTGCACCAAACAACGAATAAAGTTATAATATATTGTATTACTTTATCCTATTATACTTAATACGGCATGTCAAACACACCCTCGTTCCATGCTATCGGATTCTATTCTACTCTATTACTTACAATCAATCCAAACATACCCTTTATCCTTCACAAGTCACAACCTACATGGCCAAGTCCTTTTGTTTTGAGAGACTGTGTATGTTTGAGAAAGCTATATGATTAAAATTATTTTAATAACTGCATATTTGTATAACTGTTTCTTTATATAATTGGTTATGTGAGAATCAATTTATATTTGTATACTTCAACTGAAAAATTATTTTAAGATAATTTATTTTATGTTGATTGTATGTAAAAAAGTTATTTTTATACGGTAAAATTACTAAAAAATAGATATGGAATAATTGGTTATGTTATATAATATATAATATATAATACTTAATTTTAATTTGGTAAAACTATAACAATTATAAAATAATTAGCTTTTTTTTATAATCATAAACTTCAAAATATTACTTGTAATTATAAATTATTTTTCATCTTAAAATTATCAACTTTTCATTATAATATGTTTTCATCAATTTGCCAAACAACCTAGATTTTTGAAAAATAGCTTTTTTCTTCAAAAAAAAAAAACAATTTTTCAAATTTCCCAAACATGCTATGAGGATTTTTTTGGATGTTGAGGTTGTTCTTTCAAATAAGTATAGTAAAAAAAATGTTTAGGGGACGCATTTTTTTGAGAGCAATTCAGGACATATATGGAAAAAAGTGAGCAAAAATGTCGGTAAGTTTTGTATAAACGCTGATAAGGGTAAGTTTTGTATTTTGAATGCAAAACTTATCAGCGTTTATGCAAAATTTATCAGCATATTGTTGAAAAATGCTAGTAAATTTTTTTTGGTTTTTACAAAACTTACCAGCATATTACATAAAACTTACCAGCGTATTATTGATAAATACTGATAAGTTTTTTTTTTTTATGCAAAACTTACTAATGTTTATACAAAACTTATCAGTATTTATGCAAAACTTACCAGTATTTATGCAAAATTTATTAGCGTATTACACAAAACTTACCAGCGTGTGCACTGTTCAGACTAGTAAGTTCTTTTTTTTTTTTTTTACAAAACATGCTAGAAGGTTTTTTTTCTCCAAAACTTATGAGCGTGAACAGTGCACACGCCGGTAAGTTTTGTGTAATATACACAAAACTTGCCAGTGTGTGCACTATTTACAGCTGTTTACAGCAGCAAGGTTCTGAAAAAAATTTAAATAAAAGTAGTAATGATTATATAGGACCCATCATGTAAGCATTTTTATCGTTTTCTCACTTTTCAGTATACGTATCGTATACATCCACTATTTGTGCGTCACCCTATCAGTTCTTGTATAATAATATAATTGCCATGAATCTCAAGTTTACTTGGACTTTAAAGTTTAAGTAGTTCAATACTTATTCCATTTAAATAAAATATCCAGTTTGAGTCTTATTCTCATGCCCTCAAGTGATTGTTAGTTTAGAGGTTTAAAGGATAATATTGAATAATAGTGTCAAAATATTTTATAATGAGAATGCATTAATATTAAACTATATGAATTAATAAATTAATTTTGATAGATTTTAAGTGGAAATTGTAAAGTATTTTATATAATCAAGTAACTATATCTTATTTTTCATAACCCTTTTGAATTAATTAGAGTAAGAGATGTCAATTTCTTCCCACAATTAGGGATTTCTATGGGGATCGCCCCATTCAAGGTCGGGGATTTTTTTTCTCGTAGGGATGGAGATAGGGATCAAATTCTCCCCAAAGTAGATTTGGGGATGGGGGCAAGAATCACAATCTACATCCAACACGATTTTTGTGTATATGAAATGACAAAATTATTCTTATTATTATGTATTTTCTCCATTTTAATTTATCTATCAATTTGAACAATTTGATATTCAAATACATTAATTTATGAATGTATCAAATATATTAATTTAAAAATAAACCAAATTACCAAAATTAACATATAAATTAAACTGAAAGAGTATAATGTACCTATAAAATAAATACCTTTTAGTCATTTTATATTTATATTAATTTTAAAAAATAAAATAATTCCCAATTTTAATCACCCACACCCCACGGCTATATTTGGATAATGAATGAGAGATGAAATAGAATGGAATGAAATAGAATAGAATAAAATAAATTGAAATGGAGTGAAATAAAATGAAAGTGTCATTGCATTATTTGGATATTTAAAGATGAAATGAAATAAAAATATCACTCTATTTCATTCCTCTCAAATTGGGGGTAAATTAAGTAAAGAAATAGAATGAAATATATTCCATTTTCTCCCGTTCCATTCCACCGAATATTTTTAAATCCAAACAATAGAACATTGTTATTTCATTTCTTTCCACTCCATGCCACGCAGTTCCCCTCTCCAAACATAGCCTAAAACACATCTCTCACTTTCTTATTCACGCTGCACTCCGCCGCCTAGCATCTCCCACATCTCTGCCAAGTTCACTGCTTCACCTGCGCTGCACCACCGCTCCCCTCCGCGTGGCCATCGTCCGCTCTTCTCCACTGCACTTCCCATCACGTGGTCGCGATCTGCTCTTCTTCAACGCGCTTCCCACCAGCTGCTCCTTGGAGCCCTCGGTTTCTCATTCTTGATATGTGATCTCCATCGTGACTCGGAAGATGGCGCAGGTATGGAGAAATTGGTGAAGAGGAACAGGATTGTGAGCGCTCATTTGGGTACATTGGGGAGCTTCGATAGGAACGCTGCAACCACAGTGAATTTGGCGTTGGTGGGAAGGGGAAAGGTGGCTTCTTGGAGAAATCCCCCAAGTTGATATCTGAATCTTGTTCCATGAAGAGATGGATTATTTCTTCCCCAATGTCTCAGTTATCGAAATTGGGAATTTGTGTTGAGTATCTATCTGGTTTTTTTCTTTTTTTAACACTGAATGCAAAAGATGGGTTTGAGACTTTTTAGTCACTTGTGGGTTGTGAGTACTGACGTTTTTGCTAGTGGCTTTTGCATTGGGGGGTTTTCATCTTGGTTACTTGGACGCCCCACTCTCCAACGTGTCTCCTTCTGCTTCCTCTTCCTACTCCAACTTCTCAAAACGCATTCCACCCTCCCATTTTTCCCTCAACAACAACAAGCCCCGTTCCCTCAAAATCTCAAGCTCCCACTCCGACCAAAACCCCAAACCCCCTCCGCCGCCGCCGCCGGCGAGCCCCGCAAGGGCTCCGGCAACCTCGTCAAAGCCCTCGAGGGGAAAGGCGTGACCACCGTCTTCGCGTACCCCGGCGGCGCGTTGATTGAGATCCACCAGGCGCTCACGCGCTCCGCCGCAATCCGCAACGTCCTCCCCCCGCCACGAGCAGGGAGACGCGTCCGCCGCCAAGGGCTTGGCACGCGGCTCCGGCCTCCCCAGCGTGTGCATCGTCCTCACGCCATGATGGACTCCGTCCCCCTCGCTTTCGAAGCCTGTCGCGAATTGGGTTTGTGTATTTTCGTTGGGAATTGCAAGGAAAGGGTGAATCTTAGGTGGCTTTGTTGTGGGTTTCGTCTTCTGTTGTTTGGATTCTGTGAATCAGCTCGGAGCTCATCATCTTGGCTCTGTTTCTTTCTAGCTGTTACTCTGATACAGAGCAACGTCTTTCCGTGTTTCGTAAATTGGTGTAGAATTGGAGATGGTATAGAGTAGAGAGAGAGAGAGAGAGAGAGAAAGAAGAGGGTGCTGTGAATTGTGAAGCATGAGACCTGGCATATGAGTAGGATATGGCATTGGAAGAGGGGGAGGGGGAAGGTTCATTGGAGTCAAAGAAGGCGGTGGATGGAGGGGGTTTGGGGTAATTTAGGAATTATAAAGAATTATTTGGAGGCGGGGGGAAAATTGGTAATTTTAAAATTCAAGAAGGAATAAATATTATTTTTAATAAATGTCGGGAGAGGTGGATGTAATTTCCCATATTATTTCTGATCTGATAGGAAATGTCAATTGTTGCAAATACATATTTAAGTGGAAGCTCCGACCCTTTTCTTCTCTGTTGCCGATCTTACGGAGAATATGGATAGGAGCGAACTCAAAGATGATGAAAACTTTGTCGATCTTACGGAGAATATGGATACGAACGCCCTCAAAGATGATGAAAACTTTGTCGAAAGCGAACAACCTGAAGTCTCCGAATCCTTCGTTTGCTGTATTTGCCTGTAAGTCTGTTTTCCTTCTTCATACTACGTACTTTTTTTGTCTTTCTGTTTTTTTTTTTTTTTCTCTCTCTTTTTGCTGTATGTCCAAGTTGATTCCCATATTTTCTTCTTTTTTTTTTTTCCCATTGAATTCTTATTCATAATTGAAAAGGGTCAAAGGGTTGGTGACCCTTTTTTCTTTAATTTTTATATTTTTCATCAGTTTGAGTTGAGTTGATGTTAACAATTTCAAGTAAGTTTTTTTTTTTTCATTTTTTTTTTGGGAAATTGGATTTCGTACTAATGCATTTTTATATCTGAAAATTCGATGGGATATTGACTGATGGATGTGTGGTGGTAGAATTCAATTCATTAGAAATGCTGTATATGTAGTTCGAAGAAGAACTAAGCCGTGATTGAGTTTTGTAAGATCAGAGTGATAATTTATTTGGTTTTTTTTTTAAAAGATTAATTTCTATGCATGGATAGTATAAACTCTTTCAACAAATAAAATTGTAAGGAATTGCCAAATTATGATGAATAGTCATTATAGTGGTGATTTGATAATTCCTCAGAATTTTATTGGTTACACTGTGAGTACATAGAATTAATCTTTTTTTCTTTTAATTTTTAATGTATTATTGCAAAATTAAGATTTGACCCGAATGTGCTTCTTGCAGATTCATAGTGCAAGGGAACGTTTAGATGAGTTTGGCTTAATTAGTCGGTTTTTGTGGCATGGTTTTCCTTACATGATACATATTGTTCATTCATTTATTCTCTTGTCTAGAAAGTCTCAATATGGTTTTTGAGTAGTGTGTCTTTTCAAATTGGTCTATAAGCTCTCTTATTTTCTATTTTTCTTTATCAAGTTGCACTGACCGAATTTGATTTTACTTCTGTAATGCAGGGATCTACTGTACAAGCCCATTGTACTATGTAAGGCAGCTTCCCCCCCCCCCCCTAAACATCCGTATAATAATTTTAGTAGTGCTATGTGATAAAATTTTCACTATTTTGTGATTTTCCTGCAGCGTGTGGTCATGTATCTTGTTTCTGGTGTGTCCATAAATCAATGGATGGTGTACGCGAGTCTCATTGTCCGATTTGTAGGCATCCATACTATCACTTTCCAACAATCTGTCAAATGCTTCACCTTCTGCTTCTTAAGATGTATCCTGTTGCTTACAAGAGAAGGGAAAATCAGATACTTGGTATGTTTCTCTTTCTAATAAAGACTTCTGCATTAGCATATTCAAATATACACGTGCAGTGAGTATTATACAGTTTCCTTTAGATGATTTGGGTCATTATCATCCCCATTACTTGCATATCTGATGTTCTCATCGTCCTTTTTGATCCCCATGATAACTCATGCCTGTGAGTTTTAAGTAGCAAGCCCAATATAGCCATCTTATGCTTTGTTGCTCATGTCATCCATAATATTGAGACTTGGATTCATAATTAATGGAAATTTCCCAGATGTTCCTATCATTTTCAAGAATTAATTTTGCATTTAAAGGACTAGGCCATCAAACTCTCTTAGCACAATTTATCTATGCCAAGATCTTCTAGTATGCACTCAATATATGGCAACATGATTATGACTAGCTGCCTGTAAGGCTCATTACTTTCCAGATTTACACTTGCTCAGTAAGGGATACCTTTTCCAGATTTATACATCCCAAGATTTTCTTTAATAAATGGAAAATGTGGGACCTGAAACTTGTGTAGATGATTAGGACATGATTCTTTAACCGGTTTCTATGTTCTCTTCAACAACAACTAAGCCTTATCCCACTAGCTTTTGTGTTCTCTAACCAAAACAAATTCCTTTTATAATGTTGTCATGGGCCACTATTTTTCAGGTGGCAACGCTTTAGACACTATATGATCATTCATTGATGTTATACCCCTGATTTAATCTAATGCTAAGACATTGTAGTAAGCTAAACAACATAGCCAACAATGGCAAAAGATCAACTGCATGTTAGATTGGCTTTGGAAGTAGCACTGTAACGGTGTAACTTGCCAATGTAATTTCTTGTTATACTATTTTGGTCACCTTTTGCAAAGTTTGGAAGAGGATTTTCTTATGTTTATTATAAAAAAACATTGACTGGAAGAGTGGATTGAGTAACACTTCTTTTTTTATTGCTTTGCTGATTGCATTCTGTTCTTCATTATGGAAAAAAAAAATGATAAGTCTATTCTCTTGCTTTCAGAATTGCCGTATTTAGGAGGGCTTTTATTAGGACACAGCACAAGGAAAGTTCTAAACCCACTACATGTGTATGAAGTGAATATGATAACTGTAAATCCAAAAGACAGATAATTCTGTGGAATTTCTGATGCAGAATATGCATGGATAGGTTTGCAGTGCTGTGTTTTGAAATATTTTTCTAATATATGGATAACTTTAACCTGAATATGTGATTTTTTTTTATTTTTTATTTTTTATTTTTTGGGGTTCTACCTTTCTAATTCCAGGTATTTCTTGTACACTCCTCCTGAGTTTTCTCCTAATCTCCCTCCTTCTTGATGCCACTTTCTTTTAAAATTGTTTTTATCATAAAGGAGAAATAGTCCTTCTGTCTACTTTCTTATGCAAAGTTTGACCATACTTGTTCATTTCACCTCATGTTACAGAGGAAGAAAAGAACATGGGATATTTCTCCCCTCGGTTTGATGCTTATACATGTGAATCACAAGCTAAATTTGATCATCCTGGGAGTTTACCTTCCAGCACTACTAAAAATCCACTGTCCAACTCATGCAACTTGGAATCTTTTGAATGTATGGAGCAATCAGGGTCTGCAACTCATGAAGGAAAAGAAGGTGCCATCTTTTCTGAACACACATCCAACATAACACCTGAAGTTATTGGAACTCCTGGTGTTGAAGGAAAAAAATTGCCTCAGACTAATGAGCACAATCAGCAAGAGAAAATATTACTTGCAGATGTGATGTGTACAAAATGCAAGCAACTGCTCTTTCGTCCTGTTGTTCTTAATTGTGGTCATGGTACTTACTTGATGCATTGAAGTTTTCTTTCATTTATAACAGATTAAGGTTATCAGGAGCAGAAAACATAATTGATATATGTATATCCACTTTTCCCTCATTATATACAGTATACTGTGAAGTTTGCATCATCAACCTTGCTGATGAGATGCTTAGATGTCAAGTTTGTCAAAGTCCACATCCAAGAGGATTTCCAAAAGTTTTTTTGGCTCTTGATCACTTTTTGGAGAAACAATTTCCAGTAGAATATGCAGAGCGAAAAGATGCTGTTCAACTTAGCCAAATCAAAGTCAAGCCTGAGACCTCATCTTCTTGTATGTATTTTTGCTACTTTTTTCTCAAAGATATTTCTTGAAGCCTACAATTATGAGTCAAATCACTGGAAGAGAATTAATTGAAATTAATAGAATCTAAGGATATTGAATAGAAAATTTTCCCGACTATAAGAATTCAAATTGCAATAAAAACAACCAAGCTTTATCCCACTAGATATGTCAACTACATGGATCAAACAACCTCGTTGGGCTCTATAAATTTTAAAAAAAAAGATGAATAAAAAATAAAAAAGAGTAAATCCATTCAGAGCTATTTTATTTAGTCATCTACTAGCTTGTATAATAAGACTATCTTTCATTTTATCCACCTTTTCCATTACTTGGTATTCTGATATTCTCCTCACATGATCAAGCCACCTTAGGTGAGTTTCTATCATCTTCTTCTCAATAGGTGTTTCTCTAACTTCCTTGTGAATACATTTGTTATTGGATGTTACTTTTTTCTTGTATGTTTCATCCACTGCAACTTTCCTATCTCAGCCCAACCATTTTTTTATCTTGGGCTACTTGACAGCCATAGATTATCTGGAATTTTCCTTCGAGTTTGATAGACACCTTTCAATAAAATATAATGCCTGAAATGTTTCTTTGTTTCAACCCCCTTGCTTGAACCGTGTGTTACATCATCTGATGTAATAATCCAAACTCCAAGGAGAAAGAATAATATATAAAATTGCATTCTATGATTTAGGATTACTTATTTAGGATGTCAAGCCTTAAAAGTATTTCATTTCAGTCCATAAAAGTGTGTGTTAGAATAAGCTGAATAATATAGTGTTAGGAACGCGGTATCAACCATAGCGAATGAAGGGGAAATGCTGTATTAATTCACTGGAGAGATGATATCAGTGTGATATCTGACCCCTCTGGTATAATATTCACACGAAAGAGATGCAATGCGTTCTAGGTATTCGAGAGACCTAGAGCTCTCCCAATTACAAATCCTTCCAATTCTGAGATACCCCCCTCAATATCCCTCCCTTTGCCTATATAGCTCTAACCACCTTCCCACCTATTTAGAATATTTCTCTCTCCTGTCTAGCCTTGCCTATCTTGTAAGGTTAGTTACAAAATCCCTCACAACTACTGTGAGAGGCCAATGTTATTTCTTTGGCTTTTAAAAAATGTTAATTTTTCTCTAAATGCTTCTCTTAAATTATAAAAAAAAAAATGAAAAGAAATAAAATCATAGAGCAGTAAACTCTTGATGTACCGTAGTATTTCTTTGATACTGTTGTTCCATTTTGTTGGTGTTTCTTGTAGTTACTATGTATTCTCTACTTTCAGGTTCAGTGGATGATGGTGAAGGAGAAAAGATAAAGTGGTGGTCTGGTCCTAGATTGGAAGTTAACGTAGGAGTCGGTTGTGATTTTTGTGGGGTAAAACCTCCCATCCTATCTTGCATTTTATTTAATGTGTTGTTTTTGTTTTATTTATCTATTTATTTATTTATTTTTGTTTAGTTAGGGTTGGTCTGGTGGAAATGAGTGTGTTGAGTGTTACCAGGAGGACATTCACTTGATCAAATCTCTGTCACATTGACACAGATAGGCAGTGGTCATTTTATTGGTTGCTTGTCTTTGTTATATGACTTATGATTAAGATTTTGGATCTCTGATTCGATGCCCAGGAAGAGTTATGCATACCCTTTTTTGGCTGTAGCCTTATATTTTGCAGCCATAGTGCTAAGTTATAATCCTGTGGAGATGACATGATCACTTGCACAGCTACACTAATACAAATAATGCTTTCAAGATATTTTACATCCCATAACAGACTTCAATGTTTTACTTGTTTCTCTAGCTGATCAATATGGTTTCACTTATCAGTTGCATTCTGTTTAACGCTTGATGTATCATTCAATGATGTTAAGATATGATCTTTCCTCACATTCCATTCTTTTTTCCCGAACATATTATCGTTCTTCATTTTTATGCTGTCCTTCTGCTTTGGCAAAGGAAGGAAAGGGGTTAATATTGTCATCGCCTTTCTAGATCCCTAGCTGAAAGATCATACTTTTTTTATCCTTAGTTTATATATCAGTCAAAATTGCGGCCTCTATAGTGCTTCTAACTTTCTGAAGTGTGATAATGTTTGTGGCTTGTTTTCTACAGATGTACCCAATAATTGGGGATAGATATAGATGCATTGACTGTAAGGAGGAGATAGGTTTTGATCTTTGCGGCGATTGCTATAACACACGCTCAAAGCTTCCTGGCCGATTTAATCAGCAGCACACCTCTGAGCACAGGTTTGAGCTTGTACAAGGATTCAGGGCAGTTAGGGGTTGGTATGCGCAAGAAAATTTAGAACTTATATCCGAAGATCCCAGTTTGGCTGATGATGGAGAAGATAACCAGAATGCATCTGAAGCCGCCAACTGAAAAAAATTGAACTCACAAAATTGCATGATTCTTCTGTTGATGCCTATGGTGGGGATTTAGAATATATAACTTCCTGCTAGTCCAACAGGATCCAATGCTTCATGTGTGTTTGCAGTCCAGTTGAGTTGGGAATTCTCAAATCCACATGGCCTGGGTCTGTCTCCAGCGTAGTGGCATTTTGTGACACTTTCTTCAGTGACACTAAATACAGGCAATTGGTTTACTCAGGCCTTGGTGGTAAGCATCTTACTGATTATATTGGCTATATATATATTGGTTAGGTAATGTATTCTAAGAGTTTGCCTGAGATATATGAGAATGTACATATTATGACAATTGGTGAGAAAATTTTAGAGTCTACCACGGAGCTGTTTATAGGCATGCATCAGAATGAAGTATGTTTGTACTCTTTTTTGCAAGGCAGTGTATTTGGGAGATAATGCATTCGTGCAATTATTCATATTAATTATTTTTTAATTTTATTCTTATATTAATTATGCTTATTAAAATAGCAAGTGAATAAGGTTAGTTAGCTTTTTTTCATCAAAGTAATTTTAAAATGACATATTCTATAACGGATTTTTGGAATTCACCAAATAGATACATATCTAAATAGACAACGCAGTCTCCCAAAACACTTACCCACTAGTGAAGAAATACTTCTGTGCACATGGAGTAAGAGCTTTTTCCCCCTCCACTTGAATTCTGACTACGAAACATTTGAAAGTAGGAAAAAGAAGAAACAATGATAAATTGAATGCGGTTAAAAAGTTCTATGGAGGAAGAATCTAAGATAGAGTATCAGCAATCATTATGTCTAACTAAATAGCTAAGGATAAGTACTCTTATTAACGAGGAACATTCCTGCTAGCATGTGACAGTACAAGCAGACCACCCTTTTGTGCAACTTACAGGTAGTTTGGCATGGAATGTTTGTTCTTTCTTCTTGAGTAATTCTTACTCGAGGAGTATGTAAGCCATCAATTTTGAGAACGACAAAGGAGAGAGAAAAGAGTTGAGAGAGAAATGAATAAGGAATTATTGCTTAGTTTTTTATACTGCCTTGCAGAATTATATTTATTCTAGGTGTTTTCAATGGTATCCTTGATCTTCGAACGGTTTTGGTTACTACTATAAATTCTATTAGTATTATATATTTATACTATTATATATTTAATATAATACATTCTATTTCTAGTAGAAATAATTTGTAAATTTTTTTAGAATATGTTAATATTAGATAGAATAATAAGTAATATTAGTGGTATAATACTCATTAGGTGTACCAATGATAATTTGAATTTGATAATTATATCATTTTAATCTAAGTGACATTTTTAGGTGGCATAATTTTATATTTAACAAAAATTAATCATTTGATTTTTATTTTATAATTTGATTCCTAAAATTAATCAAAGGACTAATTGATAGATGGAATTATGTTTATTTTTTCATCAGAAATTTAATTCTCCAATAACAAATTAAAACAAATAAAAAATATCTCTCTTGCTTCTGTTCATCCGCAATTCTGTTGGTCATTCTGGTGTTGAAGAACCAAGCCTTCCCCGTTTATCTATCAGAGACATAATTGCAGTACTCGTTCTCTCGAGATAATAAACATCTACCGTACTAAAAATAAAGCAGATATAGCACTAGACACGAGGCTGGTATTGCTTTGCTTGCTGCTAGGCCCTTCTCTTATACTTCGCTGCATCCCGGAGAAATTACTATCGTGCAGAGACACGCTCTTGATAATGAGAAACAAAAGTTTGCACCTCTATCTAGTGAGGAAGAAAAATGCTAAGGAGGTAGAAATTTTGTCATAATTTAATTGTCAAAATAATATGGCATGATTATTAATCTTTAAATAAAAAAGTGGTTCACATTATTTTTTTTTATCTAACAATTACAGTAATTTTTGTCAAAAATTTGGCAATATTTTTTTGGTTGTGTAGCATTGTATGATAAGAAAATAAAGACTGCCACTCGAATATTAAGTATGGTATAACCATTTCCCATCCCCTACTGTTATTGCACTACGTTGAATGGTCTAAGATTCAACTTGGTGACAGACATTAAATTCCTTAGGAAGCTGGGGCGGCATATAGCAAAATTTTGGAAAAATTTTTAGGTGTTCTTATTGCAAGAGATTTTTATTGCTTTGATCCATACACTCTTTGTTACATTAATAAATGTAGGTCATCCGTATTTCTTTAACTAGTAACTACCAATATTCATTGATGTGGCAAATAAAAAATAAATTAGAGTAAAAGATTTCTTTAAAAGTATTTAAGAATTTTTAAAAATTTTGAGGAGCATATTGCCACCTCATCCCACTTTTCCTTGATTAATTATGCCAATTGTTCTTGAGTTTTCGAGAACGACTACAATTATATGGTTTCCAATGAAAAATAGTAGGATATTTTAGGTTTGACGCCTCGATGAATGCGATTATATCCTTCTGCCGGGCTGGGTCAGCAAGAATGGGATCAATCTTAGAATTTGATTGGGTTCAGAATATTGAGGGCCAACTCAATTTGGGAATGGGAGTTGCAATGATCTCTGTGGTAGATGAATGAAAAGGGGGGAATGGAGAGGGCTATGGTTCTTCAGCTTCAAACTTGGGAATGAACAAAGTTCAAAGATTTTTATTTGTTTTAATTTTTGTTATTACAGAATTTGATTATGATTTATAAAAAAAAGGACTTAATTATTTTATCAATTAGTCCTTTAATTAATTTTAGAGATTAGACTATAAAATAAAACATTAAAAGGTCTAGTTTTGATAAAAACGGAGTTGTACCATTAAGAATATGACTTGGATTATCAATAAGGTTTGGATGTAGTGGTAATCGAGTTATACTTTTAGGGAGAGGATCGAGGTTCAAACCATGAAAAAAAATAATTGCTGAAAAGGCTTTTTAGTTGCCATAGTATCCGAAGATAGAAATATCTTAAAAATCCAAAAAAAAAAATGTGAATTGGATCAAAGAAATATAATTGTACCACATTTTATAGAAAAATTGAACTATATTATAATGATATTCTGTTTAATAATTTAATATGCAAAAACTATTTCACTTTATGCTTCTCACCATAGCTCTAATATCCTATTTGATTTTCATCTCGACATTCTAATTAAGACTATACCATTAGTAAAAAGTATACATCAAAACACAAGTTCTTGAATATCTGTAGTATGTGTAACATCTTGAGTTTTAGGAATAGATCAGGATAGAAGGAAGCTCGTCCCCGAGATAAGGGCAAAATTGTAAATTAGCAAACCATAGAAAAGTTTAAGGATGAAATTGTAATTTTTAGATTATAATGGCAAAATTGCAATTAATGCCTTACGGTTGTCAAGAGGGGCATCCATAAGAAAATTTCAATTTCGAGATTTTTATGGGCATCAGAACATCGATAGATAATTAAAATACTGGTAATAGCTTTAAATTAAGATTCTCTACCCACAATTTTAAATGAGTGTGAGATTACTCACACAATGTTTTAGAAACTTGGATAACTTAGAATATCCGAATTGATAGCCGGACACCTTGAACTAGTTCTCAAGGGTTCTATATTGTTTGTGATATGAATATTAGATAAAAAAATAGGATGTGTGGCTAGAAACTAATCACACAAATCCTCATGAACCACTTGAATTTAAGTTTAGAAGAATTTAAATTTTGTTCCAAACCCACTAATGAGATTTAATCTCAAAAGCTTCTTCAACAAGCCACACCAACTTGTTAAATAAGTCAATTATTTTCCCTATTTTCTCCTTCAAGTTTCAGCCACCACACCACATCTCCTTCCTCATATTTTTCTTTCTTTCTTCACCTCCATGACTATGAGTTTCAAGCTCATAGTTCATGGCCTTCTTGGCCTCAAATCCTATTACTCCTTTATAAAAATTGATTCTTATCTTCTCCTCTGCAATATCCCTCCATCAATTTGATGATCCACCATCAAATGGAGTCTCTTCTTATTCATAGGAGTTGCTGCCATGGAGGAAAAGGAAGGTTAGGAGTCGCTTTGGTCTTCCTTGCTTTCATAGTTTCAAGGATTTTGAGGTAGGTAACTCAAATATTTAGTTTTGATTGTGTTTGTGGGCTGTGTGACTGATGTGTTTTTTTTTGTACTATCCTTAGTTCATGTTTGTATGATGGTGTTATAGTTCTTTTCTAGTGATTTAAGACAGGAAAAATTGGTTTGGTTGAAGGATATAGCAAAAGATCAAGAGAAACCAAAATCGAACAAGCTATTAGAGAAACCCTAAGGTAATGTCCATATGGCAGACCCTACAGAACTCAAATTCAAATGAAACTAATTTTAGATTAAGTGAGACTTCAAGAGCAATTCAGGGATCTAAATTATCATACCATTAGATTTAAATTGAATTAGTTATGATTTTTAGAAGTTAACTGTTAGAATTCACTCTCTGTCCTGACTAGAGCATGATTTGAGGGGCATAAATCGCCCTATGTAACTTCAAAGTAAGTGAAAATAATTTTATTAGAAAGATAATACATAGAAGATTATTTCATAAAAATTTTAGAATCAAACCATGAGTAGATTTTCCCTAATAATTCCCTGAAGTTGACCTATACTCTATTCAAGTTGAAATAGGGTATCCCATTTGAGGAGTTTATAACTTGAGTTCTAGTTACCCAATTGGAGTGAAACTTGTGATGATTTAAATATAATCCAAATAGATTTTGATATAAAATTAGGATGAAAATGATCAATAATGGATTTTCAGTGATTTTCTAAAATTAAGTGTGCAGGACTATCCTGAAGTAGGGCAACCTTGAGTAAAACTATAATAACTCAAATTATACATCACAAAACGCAGTGGGACCAAAGATTTTCAAAAGTAGACAAATGAGGCTACAATCCATTAAATTTCTAGATCAAAATGAATTAAAATGGAATTATGGTGTAATTTAGAAAACAGTACAGATTTAGGGTAAGTAAGTTAACTTGAAGAATTACCTTAACTTAGGGATTCCACAAACTCTGAAAGGTTCAATGACGTAAGACTTAGTAAAATATCATACCAATGTAGATTTATATTGGCATAATGTTGAGGATGAATATTATGATTGATATAACTAGCTAGTTTGGTTGAGTACACTGTCTGTTTTTGGGACCTTTTATGTTTCAATCGTTATGCTGTTAGATTTCTGGCAAAAGTATATGAATAAGATGATTAATTATATGTTATGCACATGAAGCCCATGCATGCAAGCAATGTTTGAAAGTGAGATATGAAGCATATGTATAAGGCATATAGCATGCTCATGCATGATTATATCTAAGAAATGAAAGAGATAATAAGAACTTGCAAAGGGACGTATTGAGCCTCCACCTCGCAATGGGTTAGGGCGGTATTGTCTAAGACTTAGGCCAGTCCCTAACCAGATTTAAGGGGAATAAACCGGTGGGAGAGTTAGGAAAATAACCCGGTAATCCTATATAGGAAAAAACTCGACCGTAAAAAGCAAGCTATCACCCAAAGGTAAAAAAGGTCATTTACCTCTAGGGAATCAAATATAGATGAGTAAGATGCAAGTTAAAGAAAAAAAGAGACAAGAAATTCAAGTTTGCATAATATCAAATATGATCATTTGCATATGCATATGCATATTTAAGCATCTCATTATACTATCATGTTATTATAATTATGATTGAAATGTTATATTAGTATTGCTATTATGTTCGTTATGAGATATGCCAAGTGATTGCTAAAAGAAATCTTGTTTCAAGAAATATGTTTTTAAACTTAAAATTGAACTAGTGCCTATATGTATATATCCACGTTTTCATAACAAACCAAAGTGGCTAGAATGTTTATGATGACACCCTATATGTTTGGTGGATAGAGTATGCCTACTGAGGACCTAAGGTTCTCATTACTTCTTTATGTATTGTTTTTTCATAAACATTTCAGTATCTAGGTTAGATTTCAAGTATGCAGTGGAGTCTTGGGACATTTACACAACACAAGACCCAGACTTGAGACAAATTCGGAAAGTGAAAGCAGGTGTTCGGTAACTACAAAGTGGCGATTGCAGACCGATATGTATTCAGCATATAATATTAGTTTAGTTTCTTTTAAATTGGGATTTCTTATTTTATATGTAGCAAATATTTCAAGATTATAACTTCTTATGTAGTAAAGAAATATGTAAATTAGGGCCATATATTATATTTTTATTTATTTATTTTAAAGTATTTCTTAGTACTCATAACAACCTCTAAATGTATCCCCATGACGTGAGTATGGCGTATGTGTTTTGAGGATGTTATAGTATACATATCAAAGACCAAGGTAAAGAGATACGACCTCAAAGCCATCCTTACTACAATCTTATAGTTGTTGGGAAGTTTTTTGTGCCTACACTTATATTTTTGAACTTATTGTGACATCATCATACATATCTCCGATTTCTTGAATATAGCAATATGTACCTTTTTCTTCTCCAAATCCTTCCACAATACCTTTCTTGGGACACTATTATATGCCTTTTCCAAACCAACAAAAATCAATTCATTTCACATCAATTCCTTTTACAAGCAAGATCTAGCTTTTGGTTTGGCAAATTTTATCTGTCTTTTCTTCCTTATAAATCTAAAAGCATACAACCAAGATCCAAACTTCTATTTGGCATTAATTAAATGAAGGTTTTGACTATGAAAATTTGATTATAGGGCATCTTTCCTTCAATAGAAGGTTGCCTTAACTATATGGGACAATTGAAAGATCAAGTAGTTGTAATTTATTTGAGGTTTTGAAAGAGAAGATTGATGATGCGATTCATTTGCAAATACAAAGGCCTTTCAATAATGAGAATTTCTACAAAGTTATAGAATAATTAAACATGGTGATAGGGGAGCCCAAGTAGGAGTGGAAAAAGATTTGGCCAAGTTGGGCTTTGCTTTAAATATGCTTGAGTTGTTATTGAAATAGAAAGTTTATTTAAAGGCTTACTTTATGATAAAATTCTTAAATAAGTCAACAAACTTTTAAATAGGCTAAAATGCTTAAGTGTTTATTTGCTTTAAATTATTTTTACTGAAAAAATGGCAATTTGATTTATCGAGGCACTTGCACTAAAAGCAACTCTTTAATTGTTTGCTAAAAAAATTCCCTTGAGAAGCCAATTTTTTTTCCTAGTGGGAACAATTTAAAGCAAATAAGCATTCATTCATTAAACAGACCTATAGACTTAGCTCTAATTTGGTAGTTGTAACGTCCAAAAATTCGCAATACGTTTAAATTATACTATTAACTGATTTATTCAATTTTACTAGATATGCAAAGGTAATTAGGAGAGAATTAAAGGATAATTAGAAGATAATTAGAAGTTAAAGAGATTGGGGTTAGGAGAAATTAAAAATCAACATGCAGAAAAATTTCAAGGATTACTAGTAAAGTGGTGCCGGTTTGAAAGAAATTCGGTATTTTATACTACTAGAAACGAACCAGTAGAGTTTTATACTGAAAGACCCTCACTTGAGTGGCTAAAATTCAGCCACCCTTACCTCACATACAAGATGCCAATTGCTACCAAAAGGAAAGGAGAGACTTGGCTCATTTTACACCACTAAGAGCTCCACCAATCACAAGCCATTTTTGTGCCTTAAAACATTACAAAAACCCTCTCCAATCCTTTTCATTCTTGGCTTCTCATCAAAACTAAAGTCCCCTCATTTTTTTGCTCCTATCTTCCTCCATTTTCACTCCTTCTTCATCTCAACTCCAAGCTTCACCCATATACTTCAACACAAACTCAAATCCAGCTAGTCTTTACATCACTAGAGGTAGGATTCATGATTTCATTCTTCAAATTGTGAATTTGTAACTGATTGAATTTTTATTTCCATTCATTTATGTGATGTTATAGTGTGTCTATATGAGTTCTCATGGCTGATTAAACTTGTATAGGTTGGGTTTGTTTGGGAACTTGAGGGAAAAACCAAGAAGGTAACAAAACAGAACTTATTCAGGCTGAAAAACCCTAACATGTCCATATTGCGAAGCATACAACTCTATCTATGACCATCAAAACTTCATGAACCTATTTTTATGTAAAACTATACATCTAGGGATTTCTAACCATATAAATAATAAGGTCATTGAATTAGTATTGAATGAGATATGAATTTTTGAAGTTAACCCTAGGATTTTGACCCTAATTCTGGGTAGACCAGATTTCGAGAGGCATAACTCGCCCTACACTCCTTCAAATTGAGTACAACCAATTTTTTTGGAAAGTTAAGACATAGAAAAACATACCATAAAAATTTGAGAATTTAATTCAATTCCAGTTGCTCTCAGTAATTCATGAAATTTTCCCTAAATCCCAATCGAGATAGAATAGGGTAGTGCAGGTTACCCAAATTCGCTATAACCTGAGTTCTGCTTGCTCAAATGGAGTGAAACTTCTTGAAAATGAAAGCTAGTTAAGCTAGCTTTAAGATGATATAAGTTTCTATAATTCCAATAAGGTTTCTATTTTTAATGAATTTTTACTTTTTGGGGTGCAAATCTACCTAGTAACAAGACATACCTAGGTAAAATGTTAATAACTTGAGTTATACATATCAAATTTTAAAGGGACTAAAGAGGTTACAAACTAAACACATAATACTGTAACATATCCAAAATTTAGGTCTAAATGAGTTATAAAGAAATTATGGCTTAATTTCTAAAAATGGGTAGAATTGAAGGAATTGGCAAAAAATCAATTTAAATGCAAAGGCTACAAGTTTTGTATAAGTATTGAAATGGTTGGCACATTATATTGATTTTTTGTACTAATGATTGTCCAGTTGGCTGGCACTATTCATGAAAAAGCGGACTTGATCTGTTATGTTGCCGAACTTTTGGCAGAAGTTTATGAAATTATGATAATCTGTGTCATGAAAATTTATGATAAGAATATGAGATTTTATATATAAGAATGTTTGAAGATAAGTGTACTAAAATGCATATGGACATTGTGTGATGATATGATCATGATCCTCGTTATGAAATTTTGCATATTTGCTTGCAAAAAAAGAAAATATATGATTATGTAAGAATGAGTTTCTTCACCTGATTGCAGTTATTTGGGTCCCTCCTTGTGAAGGTAGTTAAAGCTTTGAGATCCCTTTACCTTGGAGGTATGTGGTTAAAAAGAGATCCCTCCAAAACTAGAGGCATGTGGATCCCCCTATAGATTAGTTGTAACATCCATTGGAATTTTTTTATCATTTTTCATCTAATTGTTTGGTTTTTATCAAATAATTGAGATTAATTAAAATTCGACTAAATAATTATTTCGGATCAATTGATTAGCAATTAATTGAGTTTAGATATGAGGGAATTAGGTTAGAAGTATAGAAGATTTCACAAAAATTTTCTTCAAAACTGATTTACCAATTTAAAGGAAATTGATAAGATTACGGTATTTTAAACTGTCGAAACCGAACCAATAGGATTTTACACCCAATAACCTTACATTAAGTGGCTGAGAACTCAGCCACTTAACACATGAAAGTGGCACAAGAAAGGCCACAAGGAAGGAGGGAGTTGGCTGAAATTTGGCCACAAAACTCCATCCAATCAAAACTCTCCATTCCAACTACCTCACCAACACTTTTATAACACATTTCTTTCTTTTCTTTCAGCCCCATTCTGTGCTACCTTCTCCCTTGCTTCAGCCCTCTTCTTCTCTTCTCCACTCACCCAACTCCATCAAACCTTCAAGCTCAACAAGGTTTTGTTAATCCAAACTCTAAAATCAAGCCAAATCACATACAAAGAGGTAGAGGTTTAATTCTTGCCTTGCTATTCTAATTATGGGTGGCTAGTGGTGGCTTTATTTTCTCAATTCTTAATATGATGATTGAATAAATGTGATGATATTTGGCTGGTTTATTAGTTGTTTGTGATGTTAAAACTGATTAGGAAGCAATAAAGGATGAAAGTAGGAAGAAGAGAGGAGCTAGAAAACTAAAAACTTCTGGCAATCTGTACAGCGGAGTGTACGGCTCTGCCTACCACTATTTAAATTTGATGAAACTATTTTTATATGAAACTATACATTCAGGGCTTTCCATACATATATATATATATATATATATATATATATATATATATATATATATATATATATATATATATATATATATATAAGGCCATTGGATTAGTATTAAGAGAGATATGAATTTTGAAATTTTGATCTAGGTTTTTGAGTTTGATTCTGGGCAGACTAGGTTTTTTAGAGCAAAACTTGCCCTAAGCTACTTGGAATTGCTTGAAACCGACTTTTTTAGAAAGCTTACACATAGGAGAATATCCCATACAAATTTTAGAGTTAGACAAGGTCCCGTTTGCTCCTAGTGGTTCGAGAAAGTTGCCTTATGTCCAAACCAGGCCAAAACAAGGCAGTTTAGGAAGGTCAAATTTCGAGGTTTATAACTCAAGCCCTACTAAGGCAAATGGAATAGGACTTCTTGAAAATGAAAGATTGTCTTGTTAGCTTTAATATGAGAACAATTTCATATGAATTGAACTAGTTTTCAATTTTTAGTGGATTTTTAGTTCCAAGTGTATAATTCTAGCCAGCTACAGGGCAGGCCAGGATAAAACCTCAATAACTTGAGCTATATTTATCAAAATTAGATGGGACTAAAGAGGTTAGAAAATAGACACATAACACTCTGATATATCCAAAATTCAAGTCCAGATGAGTTAAATAGAAAATTTGGCTTGATTTACAAAAATCAGGTTGAATGATTGTTCTGAGGCAGTAACCCTGTCTTAATATAACTAATGCTCCTATAAATTCAATGTTGAATTATGAATGAAATGTTATGACTTTTATGAAAAATTGGTGTTTTGAGTACTGACACTATTCATGAGGAACCGAAGATGTTCCGTTATGTCGCCAAAATTTTGGTAAAGTCTATGCTTGAGCTATAATATACATGTAGATACATGTGCATTTTCAAGAAAATCATAAAGGTTATGTTATGATGAATATGAAGAGTATATTATGATAAAAGTTCCATGATACTTAGGCCAGCCCCGGATTAAAGCTAAGGGGAATAGATCGGTGGGGAAGTCGAGGAAAATAAACCCGGCACTCCTGTATAGGAACGAGCTCGATCTTGAAAAATAGACTATTACCCATGAGTCTAAATGGCCAAAAACTTTCAGGGGACCAAGTAATGGAAAAAGTTTATGAAGAAAGATTCAAGAATGAGTTTTGCATGATTACATTGAATAGTTATTACAAGTTGTTTACAGTTTATCTGTTATATTTACTTACTGCTGTATGTTCATTTATTCTGCTCATTATTCTGAGTGACACTACTTAATAGTTTGTTCTGTTCCTTATGCTGTCTTAAGTAAAACTGAACCTTGCCTTGGACCAGATGTTTTCTTAAACTTATTAAATATGGATAGTTCAATTTGAATCCATGTTTTTGTAATTAAATAAAAACTGAGGCAACTGAGAATGAATGCAACATTAGTTAAATACCATACACAAACCCTACTGAGAATTTCTTTAAATTCTCACCTCATTTTGCATTTCTACATCATTCTCAGATGCTAGTGATGGACTCGACGGCCATTCTTTTCATTGAGATTCCAGACCTGCAGCTCCACCATGACCCTGAGTTGGACTCATTGTACATAGCTGGTTCCTGCCATTTTCGCCTTTACTTTTTAAGCAATAGGAATTTTGCTGTTCCTTTATTTCACTCTGCTTCTGAAAACATATATATATATATATAGACTGAAGCATTGGCTTCCGACCTATATATGTATGCATACAGTTGATGATATATCACTCATTCTTATCTTTTCTGTTGTGTTTTATTAAACTTTATTACGTTCTACAATGTTGTTCACGTCTATTATATAGAACGCACCATTTCATAGGTATATTCATCAAATATGTACCAATATATCAGAGAAAAAGAGAATATAATATAATGAATACAACTATAGACGGAATACTAACACAGTAACGCAACCTATCCAATTTCATGCTATGACTTAAGCATAAAATTAAGTTGGTCGGGTGTTACGTTTTCGGTATCAGAGCAATTCATCCTAGCTAAGGCCTGAGGATAGGACTGACTATGTTTCGCGCATATTCTATATTTTTAGTGGATAACATGCACTTGATCTTGCCTGTAGGGTTGAGATATAGATGTGCATGAGTATGAGGTGCCCGACCATATGAGCTGTTATTTACTAGTACATTAGACTTAGTGTTGAGCCTGATCAATTCAATCGCTTTTGTTTTGTGTGCTTAGAACTTAATGGCTTCCAGAAGGCGAGGTAAACCACGTGTAGAACCTGCTCAAGAGGACCCAACTGACCTTAAGGCCACGATGCAAGAGATGGCTCATGCGATGTGGGAACAGGCCGCCGTAGCTCACCAGATGATGGATAAATTAGGCAGGCAACCCGAGGCAAATTGTGGAGGAAATCCACATGGCGTCGGAGCTGACCTAGACTATCTTAAATTTGCGGAGTTCAGGAAAGTAAATCTGCCCTACTTTCGAAGGGCGTATGACCCTGAAAAAGTTGATGAATTGATCAAACCCATGGAGAAGATTTTCTCTATCCTGGATTGTTCGGATCATCAGAAGGTGACTTTTGCCACCTACATGCTCGAAGCAAACGTGAAGTTTTGGTGGAACGATGTACAAAGACTATTTGAAGAAGCTCAAACAGCAGTCACTTGGATGGTATTTAGGGATGTATTTTACCAAAAGTACTTTCCTTCCTTTGTTCGAAATGCCAAGGAACTTGAATTTATGCAGCTTCGTCAAGAAAACCGGACGATATCCGAATACATTGCCAGATTTGAGGAGCTATGCAAATTTTCTACAATTTGCCAGAGGAACCAAGATGAAGTTTGGAAGTGCGTCAAATTTGAAGGAGGGTTACGAGAAGACATTCTTACTGCAATAGGGCCAATGGAGATTAGAGATTTTCCTATGTTGGTAAATAATTGCTGACTTGTGGAAGATTGTAATTTGAAACTGGCTGTAGCCAGGGCATCTGGTGGTAGTTTCAAGAAGGGATTGGCCCCACAGGGCCCAAGATTCAAGCCTAACTCACAACAACAGAGGAGATTCCCACCGGTAGGCAACAAAGGCAAGCAGCGCTAGAGGCCTCTTTCGAATCCAACTTGCACGAAATGCGGTAAAAATCATGGCGATCAGCCGTGTTTGGCAGGCCAGAATGTCTACTATAGGTGTGGCAAGCCAGACCACAAAATTTATGAGTGCCTAACCAAGAATCCACCATAGCCTTCTAGACCTCAATGTTAAGGATGAGTCTTTACAACGAAGGTAGAAGAAGCTGACAAGTCTGAAGGACTAATTCAAGGTACCTGCGAAGTGGACGGTGAGACTCTAACTGTACTCTATGATTCGGGTGCCTCACATTCGTTTATTTCTCATAATTATGTGGCTGTTTTGTAATTATCAATTTCTGAATTGCTTTATGATCTACTGATTTCTACTCTTACAAATGAACCAGTTAAAACTAGTCAAATATGTATCAATGTTCCTCTTCGAATTGAGGGTAGGACCTTTGCAGCTAATTTGATTTGTCTTCCTCCGTCTGGACTTGACATAATCCTGGATATGGATTGGCTTTCTGTCAATCGAGTCATACTCAATTGTTCCGATAAGAAGGTGGTACTTTCCTCTATCTCGTCTTTTGAAACCCAAGCCTCAACACACTTCTATCGGAACTCTTTATTAGTAAACTGTAGTAGGTCGAAGAATCAAGAATATATCCTCTTGTCAGCTAATATGATGGAAGTTGAACAGAAACTAGAAGAGATCCCAGTTATTAAGGAATATCTTGATGTTTTTCCAAAAGATATTCTTGAATTCCCTCCTGAGAGAGAAATTGAGTTTACCATCGAGTTGGTTCCAGGTGTGGGACCAATATCTATAGCTCCGTATCGAATGTCACCTTTGGAGCTGACAGAACTAAAGAGACAAATCGAAGAGCTTTTGGAAAAAGGATTCATACGGCCAAGCGCGTCGCCATGGGGAGCTCCAGTCCTATTGGTCAAAAAGAAAGATGGGAGCATGCGCCTATGTGTGGATTATAGGCAGTTGAATAAAGTGACGATTAGGAATAAATATCCACTGCCAAGGATTGATGATCTCATGGACCAGCTACAAGGTGCAACGGTATTTTCCAAGATCGATTTGCGTTCTGGATATCATCAAATTCGAGTTCGGGAACAAGATATCCCTAAGATAGCTTTTCGAACTCGTTACGAGCACTACGAGTATACTTTGATGTCGTTTGGATTGACCAACGCACCAGCAGTATTCATGGATTACATGAATCGAATATTTCGCCCATATCTGGACAAGTTTGTAGTGGTTTTATCGACGACATACTTGTTTATTCGAAGATGGAGCGAGAGTATGCGGAACATTTGTGGCTGGTTCTGCAAATTTTAAGAGAAAGAAAACTTTATGCTAAGTTATCCAAATGTGAATTTTGGATGAGATAAGTAAAATTTCTCGGCCATGTAGTATCCTATGGAGGAATCTCCGCAAACCCCAGCAAAGTAGAAGCAGTACTAAATTGGGAAAGGCCGACCACAATCACTGAAGTCAAGAATTTTCTAGGCTTAGCTGGATATTATAGGCTATTCGTTAAGGATTTTTCTCGAATAGCTTTGCCCTTGACCAAGCTAACTAGGAAGAATGTTCCATTTGAATGGACGCCGAAGTGCGAATAGAGTTTTCAAGACTTGAAGAGAAGGTTGACTACGACCCCAATGTTAGCTTTGCCAGACTCTCGTTGACCATTTGAGATCTATTGTGATACTTCCAAACAAGGATTAGGGTGCGTATTAATGCAAACCGGAAATGTGGTCACATATGCCTCCAGGCAATTCAAGCCACATGAAAGGAACTATCTTACTCACGATCTCGAATTAGCAGCAGTAGTATTTGCTTTAAAGATATGGAGACATCACCTGTATGGAGTGAGATTTGAGGTCTTTTCTGATCATAAGAGTTTGAAATATCTCTTTGATCAGAAGGAATTAAACATGAGGCAGCAAAGGTGAATAGAACTTCTTAAGGACTACAAATTTGAGTTAAAATACCACCCAGATAAGGCAAACATTGTGGTAGATGCTTTGAGCAGGAAATCGTTGACCATAGCCTGGATGATGATTAAATACACAAAACTTATTGAAAGCTTCCGAAATCTTAATTTGGTAATCCTTATAACTCCCAAGATCCTTCAGTTACACCAAATTAAGATAGCCAGTAGCTTTAAGGAACAGATTCGGCAAGCACAACAGCAAGATACTAGTTTTTAACATACAATCAATCTTATACAATTAGGGAAATTAACGAATTTTGCTCAGGATAAAGAAGGCATCTAGCAACATCATGACAGGGTGTGTGTACCCGAGGGGAATGATCTTCAAAAAAGAATCTTGGAAGAAGCACATAAGGGTGAATTCACCGTACAACCCGGTATTACTAAAATGTATCAAGATCTCAAGAAAATGTTTTGGTGGCCGAGCATGAAGTCAGACGTGGCAAGCTTCATGAGCAAGTGCTTGGTCTGTCAGAGGATGAAAGCAGAACATCAGAGACCCTCCGGTATGTTACAACCCTTGGAAATCCCTGAGTGGAAGTGGGAGGGTATTTCCATGGATTTTATAATGGGATTACCAAGAACATCAACAGGATATGATGCTATATAGGTCGTTGTGGATAGATTAACTAAATCTGTTGACTTCCTACCCGTTTGAGCAAATTATCCGTTGGAAAGATTGGCACAGCTGTACATTCAAGAGATTATAAGATTACATGGGACCCCTTCAACCATCATCTCTGATCGAGACCCAAGGTTTACTTCACGGTTTTGGGGAGCCTTGCAAAAGGCGTTTGGTGCTAAGTTGTGCCTGAGCACTGCATATTACCCACAAATGGATGGTCAGGCAGAACGAACAATTTAAACCTTAGAAGACATGCTGTGAGCCTATACATTGGAGCAATGTGGGAATTGGGATCGATACTTACCGTTAGCCAAATTTGCATTCAACAATAGCTATCACGCTAGCATCAGCATGGCTCCTTACGAAGTATTGTATGGACGGAAGTGCCAATCTCCCTTGTATTGGTACGAAACAGGAGAATCAACTCTATTGGGGCCTGATCTAGTTGAGCAGACCACTGAAGAGATCAAGAGAATTCGAAGTAAGATGCTTGCCGCTCAAAGCTGTCAGAAGAGTTATACTGATATCAGGAGAAAGCCTCTGAAATTTCAAGAAGGAGATCACATATTCTTGAAAATTACGCTTACAACAGGGGTAGGTAGAGCCATTAAGGTCAAGAAGCTAAATCCGTGCTTTATCGGTCCCTTCCAAATCTTGAAGCGAATCGGATCAATTGCATATCGAATTGTTTTGCCTCCACATTTATCAAACCTTCATGATGTTTTCCATGTTTCTCAACTCAGAAAATATCAACCTGACCCTATACACTTCCTAGAACCTGAATCAATACAGTTAAAAGAAGACCTGATTTTCTGCATACAGCCAGCACGGATCGTAGATAGAAGTAGCAGCCAACTTTGAAACAAAACCGTGCAGCTAGTAAAGATAGCATAGAGAAAAGGAGATGCTGAAGACTACACATGGGAATTAGAATCAGATATGAGGAAAGAGTATCCTGAACTATTCTCAGGTACTAAATTTTGAGGACAAAATTTTTTTTTATGAGGCTGGTAATATAATATCCACCGGAATTTTCTGATCATTTTTCACCCAATTGTTCGGTTTTTATCAAATAATTGAGATTAATTAAATTCGACTAAATAATTATTTCGAATCAATTGATCAGCAATTAATTGAGTTTAAATATGAGGGAATTAGGTTAGAAGTATAGAAGATTTCATAAAAATTATCTTGAAACCGATTTACCAATTTAAAGGAAATCGGTAAGATTACGGTATTTTAAATTGTTGGAACCGAACTAATAGGATTTTACACCCAATAACCCTACATTAAGTGGCTGAGAACTCAGCCACTTAACACATGAAAGTGGTGCAAGAAAGGCCAAAAGGAAAGAGGGAGTTGGTTGAAATTTGGCCACAAAGGTCCATCCAATCAAAACTCTCCATTCTAACTACCTCACCAACACTTTTATAACACATTTCTTTCTCTTCTTTCAGCCCCATTCTGTGCTGCCTTCTCCCTTGCTTCAGCCCTTTTCTTCTCTTTTCCACTCACCCAACTCCATCAAACCTTCAAGCTCAACAAGGTTTTGTTAATCCAAACTCCAAAATCAAGCCAAATCACATACAAAGAGGTAGAGGTTTAATTCTTGCCTTGCCATTCTGATTATGAGTGGCTGGTAGTGGCTTTATTTTCTCTATTCTCTATGTGATAATTGAATGAATATGATGATATTTGGCTGGTTTGTTAGTTGTTTGGGATGTTAAAACCGATTAGGAAGCAAGAAAGGATGAAAGTAGGAAGAAGACAGGAGTTGGAAAACCAAAAACCCTTGGCAGTCCGTACGGCGGAGTGTACGACTCCGCCTATTGCAGTTTAAATTTGATAAAACCATTTTATATGAAACTAGACATTCAAGGCTTTCCATAAATATATCATTTAAGGATTAGTGTTGAGAAAGATATAAATTTTGGAAGTTCGACCTAAGTTTTTGAGTTTGATTCTAGGCAGACTAGGTTGTTCAGGGCAAAACTTACCCTATACTACTTGGAATTGCATGAAATTGACTTTTTAGAAAGCTTACACATAGAAGAATATTCTATAAAAGTTTCAGAGTTAGATAAGATTCCCTTTGCTCCCAGTGGTTCGAGAAAGCTGCCTTATGTCCAAACTAGGCCAAAACAAGGCAGTTCAGGAAGGTCAAATTTCGGGACTTATTATTCGAGCCGTACTAAGGCAAATGGAATGGGACTTTTTGCAAATGAAAGATTGTCCTCTTACCTTTAATATGAGACCAATTTCGTATAGATTGAATTAGTTTTCGATTTTTAGTGGATTTTTAGTTCTAAGTGTGTATTTCTGGCTAGCTACAGCGTAGGCTGGGATAAAACCTCAATAACTTGAGCTACATTTATCAAAATTGGATGGAACTAAAGAGGTTAGAAAATAGACACATAGCACTTTAACATATCCAAAATTCAGGTTCAGATAAGTTAAATAGAAAATTTGGCTTGATTTAAAAAAATCGGGTTGAATGATTGTTCTGAGGCAGTAACCTTGTCTTAATGTAACTAATGCTCCTATAAATTCAATGTTGAATTATGAATGAAATGTTATGACTTCTATAAGAAATTGGTGTTCTGAGTACTGGCACTATTTATGGAGAAGCGGACACGTTCCGTTATGCCGCCAAAATTTTGGTAAAGTCTATGCTTGAGCTATAATATACATGTAGATACATGTGCATTTTCAAGAAAATCATAGAGGTTATGTTATGATGAATATGAAGAGTATGTTATGATAAAAGTTCCATGATACTTGGGCCAGCCTCGGATTAAAGCTAAGGGGAATAGATCGGTGGGAAGATCGGGGAAAGTAAATTTGGCATTCCTGTATAGGAACGAGCTCGATCCTGAAAAGCAGACTATTACCCAGGAGTCTAAATGGCCAGGAACTCCTAGGAGACCAAGTAATGGAAAAAGTTTATGAAGAAAGGTTCAAGAATAAGTTTTGCATGATTACATTGAATGCATGATTACATTGAATAGTTTTTACAAGTTGTTTACAGTTTATCTGTTATATTTACTTATTGTTGTATGTTCATTTATTCTGCTCATTATTCTGAGTGACACTACTTAATAGTTTGTTCTGTTCCTTATGCTGTCTTAGGTAAAACTGAACCTCGCCTCGGACCAGACGTTTTCTTAAACTTATTAAATATGGATAGTTCAATTTGAATCCATGTTTTTGTAATCAAATAAAAACCGAGGCAACTGAGAATGAATGCAACATCAATTAAATACCATACACGAACCCTACTAAGAATTTCTTTAAATTCTCACCTCATTTTGCATTTCCACATCATTCTCAAACGCTGGTGATGGACTCGACGGCCACTCTTTTCACTGAGATTCCGGACTTGCAGCTCCACCATGGCGCCGAGTTGGACTCGTTGTACATAGCTAGCTCCTGCCATTTTCGTCTTTACTTTTTTAGCAATAGGAATTTTGCTGTTCCTTTATTTCACTCTGCTTTTGAAACATATATATATATATATATATATATAGACTGAAGCATTGGCTTCCAACCTATATATGTACGCATATAGTTGATGATATATCACTCATTCTTATCTTTTCTATTGTGTTTTATTAAACTTTATTACGTTCTACAATGCTATTCATGTCTATTATATAGAACGCGCCATTTCGTAGGTATATTCATCAAATATGTACCTTTATATCAAAGAAAAAGATAATATAATATAATGAATATAGCTATTGATGGAATACTAACATGGTAACGCAACCTATCCAATTTCATGCTATGACTTAAGCATAACGTTAAGTTGGTAGGGTGTTACATTAATTTTGTGTGATGACGGTCACGAGTTGAGCTCACTCCTAAGTCAGACTATCCAAGGGCAATAAAGATTAAAGACAAAGATATATGCATGCAGACACCCTAGGGATTGCGATACGTAATGCCTAGGCGTGTCAAGCAAAGGAAGAAAAGAAAGTATAAGTGCATTCACATGATATTCATGATGAGCCATTACACATGCATAATCTGCTATTGTTATTATTACGAAATCACTCACAATCTGCTATGCTTTAATTCTTAGTTTGTTTATCAAGTGTGTATGACTAAAATAAACTTTGCTTCAAAAAATATGGTTTCAAAGTATAAAACTAAAAAGATTTATATAACATGCTCACCTTTTTATGAAAAATCGAAGCAGCTGGAAATAATAACAATAACACAGCATGTAATTTCTTAGTGAATCCTACCGAGAGTTTATAATTTTCACTCTTATGTATATTTTCGTGTTATTTCCAGATAGCTCAGGAAATATCAAAGGCGGCCACCTAGAGTTGACTAGAGATATTGAAGACAGCCGAAGAGCGCTATTATACAAGGTCCGTTAAAGCAACTATAATAACTCCCGAGTGTGGTACTATGATTTAAGCATAATACTGTACTTGGAAGGATGTTATAGTAGTGCTTTTTAAAGAGGTGGTTCTACTTATGAAAAACATAAGCAACTCTTTAACTATTTCCAAAAAATGATTGCCTTGAGAAGCCAATTTTATTTTCCTGATGGGAACAATTTAAAGCAAATAAGCATTAAGTCATTAAACAAACCAACAAACTTAGGCGTAGTTTGATAATGCTGTTTAAAAATATGCTTCTACTTATGAAAAGCATAATTCAATTTTTTCTATTTGGTAAATAAAAAAAAGTAAGGATGCTTTTACCTTTTGCTTTTAAAAGCTAAGGAGTGCTTTTGAGGACCCTTATGGAGTATTTTTTAGAGTTGATTTATGTTATTTAAAACATAAAAGACTAATATAATATTAAATTTTAATAAAAATTCAATTTTAACCTTTTAATAGCTTTGCATAGACTTTAACATTTTATGTCCATTATAGTTATTTTATATTTTGAAAGCACTTTTATCAAACACTACTCTTGCAACTTTTGTTTATTGATAGCAATTTTTATATTATTTTATCAAATAGTATTATTACGACTTTTTAAGAGCAACCTTACTCTTTAAATAGTCCATGAAGAATAACAAAATTTTATATTATACAATAGCATATGAATTTATAATAATAATATACATGCATTATCATGGGAATCATTGTCATTGTTGGTATCAAAGCCTAACCATGACTATGATCTTTCATAAGAGTCATGTGAAAAGTGGGTACAATATGGTATAAGTTTAAAAGTGAAGGTGAGTAGGGAAGGAAGTGTAACGTCCGGAAAAAAAAATTATCGTTTTAACCAAATAAGTTTAAAAGTGAAGGTGAGTAGGGAAGGAAGTGTAACGTCCAAAAAAAAAAAATTATCATTTTAACCAATTTGTTCAGTTTTAACGAATTAGTGAAATTAATTAGAAATCAATCAGACATTTAATCGGAAGCCAATTGAAGGCTACTTAGAAATTAATTAGATGTTAATTAGATGGATTAGACTTGAGAGAATTTGAATAGACATATAGAAACCTTCACAAAAAAAATTTCCAAACGTTTTACCGATTTGAAGGAAACCTGTAAAGATTCGGTATTTTAAACTGTCGGAACCAAATCAACCAAACTATGCACCTATGACCCTAAAATGAGTGCCTAAAAATTAGCCACTCTCACCAAGTATTTGGACGCCTAATGGCTATCCCAAATGAGGTGGTCTTGGCTTCATTCTAACCATCCATTTTCTTTCGATCAAATGCAAAGGATCCAACCACCATCATTAATTCAAAAAGCCCTTTTCTCCGTTTCTCTCAAAGTGCTACGACTGCTTCTTTCTTTCCTTCCCTTCTTCATTTTCCTTTTCTTATCCTACTTCATATTACTTCTTCTCAAGCTCTCATCCACTCTCTTTGCCCACAAACACCCATTTTGATCAAGAAACTTACTTGTTAGAGGTAGGATTTACTTGTTTTGGTCATTGGTCTTTACTTGGTGGTTGTTGATGCTTTCTTTTTTTTTTTTATGAAAATGATGTTGTATGATGTTTATTGGGTGATTTAAAGTTGATTTGGTATGATCTTGTTTGGGTTAACTTGAGACTTAAGTGATGATCACTAAGAATACCAAAATAGAATCAGGATTTTTGAGAAAGCTTTATGCTATCTGTACTACTGAGTTGTATAGACCATCATCTAGCCCCAAAAATTTAATGAAACTATTTTTAAATGAAACTAGACATTTAGAGCTTTCCAACCATATAAAATATAAGGCCATTGGATTAGTATTGAGAGAGATATGAATTTTGAAATTTTGACCTAAACTTTTGAGTTTAATTCTAGGCAGGAGAGGTTGTTCAAGGCAAAACTTGCCCTATACAACTTGGAATTGAGTGCAACAAACTTTTGTTAGGAAGCTTACACATAGAGGAACACCCTATAAAAATTTCAAAGTTAGAATTCATCCCAACTGCTCCAAGTAATTCAATGAAATGGCCCTAAGTTCAAATCGGGCTAGAATAGGGCAGTCTAAAAAGGTCAAATTATGAAGCTTATAACTCAAGCTCTACTCATGAAAATGAAATGAAACTTATTATAAATAAAATATTGTTTTGTTAGATTTAATATGAATCAGTTTCATATAATTTAAACTAGTTTTCAATTTTTAGTGAATTTTTACTTTTGGGTGTGCAATTCTGGCCAGCTACAAGGTAGGCCGAGATAGAACCCTAATAACTTGAGCTACATTTATCAAAATTAAATGGGACTAAAGAGGTTAGAAAATAGACACACAACACTCCAACATAGCCAAAATTTAGGTCCAAATGAATTAAATAGATATTATGGCTTATTCTACAAAATCTGGGTAGAAATGAAGCACATAGACATAAGCTTATGCTTAGGCAAAAATGTTGTGTCTTTGGCAATGTTATTGAATGATATTGAAAATGAATATGTTATTGTGGTTTTTCTTGTCTATGATACTGGCACTATTCATGGGGAAGCGAACACGATTCGTCATACTGTCGAAATTTTGGCAAGGATTATGTATAAGTTATGAGATGCACATTGATACTTGAGCATGCTTGCATGAAGCATATAAGAGATATGTTATAAGAGAAGTTCCATAATACTTGGCCCAACCTCGGATTAAAGTTAAGGGGAATAGATCGGTAGGAAGGTCGGGAAAAGTAAACTCGATATTCCTGTATAGAAACGAGCTTGATCCTGAGAAGCAGACTATTACCTAGCAGTTATATAGCCAAAGACTCTCAGGGGATCAAGTATGGATAAGGATAAAAATAAGTACCCTAGGGAAGGGAATACATAATGCCTAGGTGTGACAAAAAAGGAAAGTTAAAAAGAAATGGAAGCATCTAAATCTACATTCATATCTGCATATTATTCATTTTTTTTCTTTAGATTACTATACTTAGGCTTCAATTCCTTTCTCTACTTGTCAGGAGCCTAATTGCTTCCATATATATATATATATATATATATATATATTCCAATGTATTGATATGATTTAAAACTTGTGCATCTATACATATCTCTATCTACTAGCTAGTTCTTATTATTATTAATTTTACCTATTACCATTTCATAATTACTCCCTTTTTGTTTGATCAGTGTGTGAATAAAACAAACTCTGTTTCGGATAATATGTTTTTGAATTGTTAAATTGGGCAGATTTTATAACATGTTCACCTTTTTTTTAATAAACCGAAATAGCTAGAGATAATAACGATGACATAGTATAGGGTGAATAAGGAATCCTACTGAGAATTTTCAGTTCTCACTCCTATTTTCGTGTTATCTCCAAATAGTTTAAGGAGTATTGAAGATAGCCAGAGGTAGCTGTCAAACAAGGTCCGTCCATGTAATAGTAACCACTTCCGAGTATAGTACTATGACTTAAGCATAGTACCATACAAGGGAAGATGTTACAGGAAGACTCTTAAACATGAAAGCTCCCAAAACTTCCCTCTCAAGACGCCATCCACCTTTACTCTACCATGACCCAAAGGTTTCAAAAAGAATCTTTCCCCTCAAATAGAAAATCTTATAGAATATACTTATGCTCGTAAATATGCAAAGGTATTAGATACTGCACCTTTTTAGTCCCTGTAAATATAATTTATTTTAGTTTTGGTCCGTCTATTTTTTTTTTCTTTTGTGGTCCCTCTTTTTTTCCATCATTAGGTTTTTGGTTCCTACCATTTAGACCTAGATACTATCAAGTGATGACATTTATTAGGACCAATAGAATATTCTTGAAATATTTATAAGGATCAAAAATCAAAATTTTCAATATTTGTAAGAACTAAACATATATTCTAAAATACTTATAGGATCTAAAATTTAGAATGATGGGGACTAAAGATAACGGGAAAAAAAAAAAAAAGAAGGACCAAAACTAAAGCAAAAATTTTAGATAAATTTTAGATATATCCAAAATAAAACAACCAATATTTATAAGGATTATAAATATATTTAAGCCTTTTAACAAGCTTGAAAAGATAATAGATGTCTCAAAGATAATAGATGTTTCGACACTTTATGTGGTATCACTTATGATGAAAATAGCAAAAGTGCTATCGCATAGTTATTTTCTAAAATTTTGTACAACATCATTTCCTAACGTGGAAATGGTGATTTCTTTGTTACTTTTATAATTTTATATGAACTTCATTTCCCTAAGTTAGAAACCAAAATGAACAGTCAAATATTTTTGGGCTCAAGACCAAAAAAAAAAAAAAAACAAGGTTTTGCCAACCATTGTTTTAAGAGCATTGATCAAGTAATCAAGAGTAGAAAATCATTTTAGTTTTCAATGCATTTAATATATTACAGCCTATTTGCTTTCCATTTTCATTTTAAGTTTTTCTATTCTTAGGATTTTATGAAGAAAATACTAAAAGTAGGAAGTGAAATGCGATTTTCTTGTTTCCACTATTTCCTTTACAAAATCCTAAAAAATAGGAAAATAGAAAATAAAAATAGAAACTAAACATATTCTTATTTGTTAACATAAAATTTTCCACTTTTAGCTCCTTAGATCCTTATTTTTATATTTTTAGTTCTTTGTGAAACTATTAGAAAATAATAAAACCAACAACAACCTAAGGTTTGTTTCAATATTTTGTAACAAATGAAATGAAATTGGTAAAAAGAAATTAGATATAATGAAATTCTTATATGAAAATAATAATTATAACCCTACTATTTCCATACTTCTATTATTTTAAAAATATTTTTTATTTGTTATTATTTTAAAAATAGTAAACTTTGTAATATTGATAAAATTATAATTATATAATTTACTCTATTGTATTTGGAAAGAAAAAAATTGAGAAGATATCATATTTTTAAATATTCAAATAATGACAACATATGATATTTTCATTCTATTTTATTTTATCACTTTTCATTGCTTACCAATGGTACAAACGTAGCCTAAGGAATATTTCGGCACAACTATAACTAAATTCATTTTTATGGGTGCCACTCACATTAGGTAACTATTTGACAGTACAAACTTTTTTTTTTTGCAACTTGGCACGTTCTGCAATGCACTATTGAAGTATGGTGTATGATGCATCTTAGCATCTGCTTGTGCAGTGTGCACTTGCATTTTATCCGCATTCGAAGATGTGGTAAAATAAACCCAAAAATGTGACAAATGACCTCTTCCTTCATTGTTGCTTCTCCATTTTCCTGTCTTTTTCCCCAGTTTCTCTCTCTCTCTCTCTCTCTCTCTCTCTCTCTCTCTCTCTCTCCCTATCTTCTTTGTTATTTCTAACTCTAGAAACACACCCCCACACATCCATTCAAGCCACTCTTCTCACCACCCCCAACACCATCTCTTTCATAGTAAGCCCCTTACAATTCTCATATGGGTGCCATGAAATGTCTTCAAAATTCAAACTTTTTCTACCACTCTCATTATTTTTCATCTGGGATTCTAAAGAAACATGTGGGAAGGGTTAACTTTCTACTTTGTTTAACAAAAAATTCTCTCTTGACATTCTCAGTGGCATCCATCTCTCCCTAATTTCTTCTACTTCATCTTCAACAATGGCTCCCTTAAATCATGCCAAAACTCTCAAAAGCTAGCCATAAAAAAGGTAAACTCAGTAGCACCACCACTATTAAAATCAAGAACCAACATATTTCGTTGGCATTAGATTTGCCTTAAAAATCTATATTTGTAACGAGATCAACAAAAATCACTAGATTTAGTCACCAAAAATAAATGATAACAAACAATATCTCACGTGTCCACACATTGTACTAGAAGAAGAAAAAATCAAAGAAGAAAATAGAGTTAGTTACAGTGACAAAGTGAATGGAGAGGGCTTTGAAGAGGAGATTGGCAGACGTTGCAGAGCCCATGGGTCTTTGAATTCTCACCACAGCATTAAAAGACAGCCATCGGTCGCGGGGAGTGTTGGGAGGGGAGCTCAAAATCCAGGGAGATCTAAACCAATGGACTAAACAAGAGACTATAATAGCGGGTTGCCCAAACACCACAACTTGACCCAAAATCTTAAGGTAATGAGTCTATGGATCCTCTATATTATATACTCTTCACTTAGTTCATTTTTAACTAATGTAGGACTTCACCACTCACACTTGAAATTCCAACATTCTCCTCCTCAAGTGTGAGGCCTAACATGATATACTTCCCCCTCAGTGGAAGCCCTTATGAGTATTCAATGGTGTTAACAAGAGTCACATCTATTTTCTTCACTTGTACCGCCATACTTCATGGAACATGCCACCGAATCTCCAAGTTGCTAAGAAGACTTTTGACACAAGGGATCCCACAAATGGATTCGACAACCATTATACCGCCAATACTCGATCAAGCCAGATCCAAACCATCAGCTTTGATATCACTTGTTAGGAGGGGAGCCCAAATCCCGAGGGGATCTAAATGAAGGGACTAAGCAAGCGACCATGATAGCAGGTTGAACGCCACATCTTGACCCAAAACCTTAAGACAATGAGTGTATGGGTCCTCTATATTATATATTCTTCACTTAGTCCATTCTTAACCGATATTGGACTTCACCATGCATGCTTGAAATTCCAACACGGAGCAAGGGTAAGCCGCGAAGCGGGAACAACGGAAGGAGAGGAAGGAGATAAGAAGATGGTCTTTTAAACACATTCGCAAATTCATTTAACCACATTCTCAAATTCATTTGGCCACATTTTCAGGTTCATTTAACCACATTTTTGAATGCGGGTGGCAAGTGCATCATGCACCATATTGTAGAACACGCCTTGGAACTTAGCTATGTAGTTCTAATATTATGTGAAATAATCCAACACTCCAAAAATTAAGCTCTTAAATAAAGGGACTCATGATTGATTCTCTAACTTAGCTCATGACTCAAATGATCTTTGAATTTGAAATGTCAATAATATATGTACTAACTTTATTTATGTTGAAATTCAATTGCTATTTAAAAGAACTAGAACAATATACTCTTAATTACAGAGAGTTTTTAATACTATGGTGAAACTATAAGTTTAGGGTTAAAGAAGTAAAAATAAACAAAAGAAAGACTATTAGCAATATATAATCAATATTAGTGATATAATGCAGCAACCTAATATTATAGGTTTTATATTAATAATTAAGTCGAGTATTCATACTAGGAGTTAAAACTTGTACTCGTCCTCAAAAGATACAAGCATTATTATTTGGGTCCTCAAATATCTATAATACTAATTTAGTCCCTTAATAATACATAATGTTATCACTTTGGCCATTCTTTGTAAGATTGAGTGAAATGAAAGTAATAAGGACCTAAATTAGGAACTATTTTGATGACATATTGCATAATTGACGGATCAATTTGTGGAAATTTTGCTTTGTTTAAGGATTAATTGGTGCCAAAAATATTTTAGAGACTAAAATGATAACATTTTATATTATTGAGAATAAATTGGTGACACAAATATTTTAAGAATCAGGTTCAAAAAAAAAAAATTAAGAATCAAAATAATGACGCTTTGTCTTTGGAGTCAAAAGTAAGTGTTTACTCATACTCTTAATATTATTCTACAATTAATACAAGGTCAAACCTGTAAATCCTAAATTTCATTATCAATTACTTGAAATTTTAGACATATTATAGAGATACAAATAGACAACAAGGAAATACAAATTCTAGTGTAACAATATTACAAACCTTCTTGTAGAAATATATATATATATATATATGTAAAATAACAAGTATGTCTTGTTAGCAAAAAAAAAAACCATTTATTAGCAGTGTGTCTAATTTGCATTGTTAACCGAATTTTTGATTTCATTGGATATGTAGGAGTAATTAGAAGTTAAGTAGAGGTTAATTTGAAGTTAATTAAAGTGATCAGGGTTAGGAAAAATTAAAATAGATATGTAGAAAATCTTACAAAGTTATTAGTAATGTCTTGCCTGTTTAAAAGAACTCGGTAAAGATTCGGCATTTTAAACTGCAAGAACCGAATAAATAGAATTATACCTTGAAGACCCTAAAATTAAAGGCCAAAAACTCAGTCACTTTACCCCTCTAAGTGGCACCTTTCAGCCACAAGAAATGTGGAGAAGTGGCTGAATTATTAGCCATTCAAGCAACCACCAATACGAATTTAGGATTCCAACTACCCAAGGTCATTAAATTGTGAAATTTCCTTTCCTCTCATCTCATTTTGGTTGCTCCCTCTAGCAGCTCTCTCTCCATCCTTTCTTGTTCCATTCCATCTCATCTTCAACCCACCTTCAAACCCCAACCACTTCCTCCATCAAAGAACCTAACTCCAGCTAGCTATTTCATCCATTTAAGGTAGGATTCCATCTCTTTGTTTGGTTTTGTGAATCTATTAGCTATCTTTAAATTCTTTTCTACTCATATGCTGAAGATTATACTGAGTTTAAAGGATGTTCTATGGCTGGATTAATATTAATAGATTGCGTTAGAGTTGAATTATTAAAGAAAAACTACAAGAGGGATTAAGTAGAAAGGGTTGAACTAGAGAAACCCTACGGCATCAATACTTTCGAAGTATACAGCTTTGTACACAGCCATCAGAATTTGATGGACCTAATTTTAAATGAAACTAGACATTTATAATTTTCCAATTATACAAATTATAAAGTCATTGGATTAGTATTCAGTGAGATATGATTTTTTGAAGTTTACCCCAGATTTCTGCCTCTAGATCTAACCAGAGTGGGTTGTTTAGGCATAACTCACCTTACACAACTTTAAATTGAGTACAACTAGTTTTTTTAGAAAGCATACATATATGGAAACATAGTATAAAAATTTTAGAGCCAAATTCGGTCCTTGTTGCTCCCAGTAATTTATTGAAGTTGCCCCATGTCCTGACCGGGCTAGACTAAGATAGCTCAAGTTAGCCAACTTCAAGAGCTTATAACTTGAGTTCTACTTGCTCAAATGAAATGAAACTTCTTGGAAATGAAATCTAGTTCAGTCAAATTTAAAATGATATAGGTTTCTATCATTCCAATTAGTTTCCCATTTTTAGTGAATTTTTACTTTTTAGTACCTAAATCTGCCTAGCAACAGGACAAACCTAGGTTAAAATTTAATAACTTGAATTATACTTATCAAAATTGAATGGGATGAAAGGGTTTAAAAACTAGACACGTACAACTTCAACATATTAAAAAATCATAATCAAACAAGTTAAGTAGAAATTATGGCATAAATTACAAAATTGGGCAAAATTGAATGAGGATAGCAGAATTTCAAAATTGAAAGTTTTGCATACCTTAGTACATGTATGAAATTCAATTGAAGTTTGAATGTTGCAAAATCCTTGTTATTACTAAAATGTTGATGCATTGTTCTACTGTTGTGACTAGCTGTCTGTTTTAAGTTGGTACTATTCACAAGTAAATGGACTTGATATGTTATGCTGCCGAGATTATGGCAGAACTTATGCACACAATGTGAAATAAGTGAAAGTATATGAATAATGTAATCATTTATATGTTATGCTCATAAGATTCATGCATGTAAGAATGATTTAAGTTTGATACAAAGTATATGGATAAATGTATATAGCATATGCATGTATGATTATGTCCAAAGAAGAATGAAAATTATAAGTACTTACAAAGGGATCGAGCTACCACATGAGACATGGCATAGACTCAGCTAGCGTGAGCACATGAAGCATGATAAGACCCAGCTAGTGTGGGCCAAAGTGGTACTGTCTAAGGCTTGGGCCAGCCCCCGCTAACTCTAAGGGAATAGAACAATGTGATGGTTGGGGAAAGTAAACCCATCACTCATGTATAGGTACGAGTTCGGACCTGAGAAACAAGCCATTACTCAGAGGTGAGAGAAGTCATTTACCTCTGAGGGACCAAGTACAAAAAGGCAAGATGAAAGTGAAGGATGCACCTCAAAGACGGTGATATATAACGCCTAGGAGTATCAAGGAACAAAAGTAAAGAAAGCTAAAATAAAACAAAGGCATTTGCATCAAGAGTCTTGTTGCTTTCACATTTGCACATTATTTATCAATTCTTCAGTCTGCTATATGCTTCGATGCCTTTCTATGCTTATCAAGAGTTTAATTACATTCATACATACATGCTATTTGTTCTGCTGTGTTTATGTTTCGATCATTTCCTTATTTAGCAAGTGTATGAACAAAATAAACTCTGCTTCGGATAATATGTTTTTGAACCGTAAGACTGAATAATTTATATAATATGTTCACCTTTTTCATAATAAACCGAGTAGCTAAAGATAATAACGATAATATTATATGTGACAATTTAGAAAATCCTATTGAGAATTTTAAATTCTCACTCCTATATTTATTTTTGTATTATCTCCAAATAGTTCAAAAAAACCCTGAAGATGTCATCCTAGGTGGAGTTGACTAGGATGAATGGAGACGGCCGAAGGTTGCTATCAGATAAGGTCCATTCAAGAAAAAGTAACAACTCCCGAAATTAGTATTACGACTTAAGCTTAGTACTGTTCTTGGGATGGTGTTACAAAACCCATTAAGTTATAACACATCATTAAGTATGTAATTGGCCATTTCTTTGATCTAATATTCCTTTATATACAAATTGCTAAATTAATAAACTTTTGTAGTGACTGTGCTATTCATATTAATTTTCAAAATCAATGAATTAAGAGTTAGACTAAATTTTTTTTTCTAGTCCTAATATTATGAAATTGACATTAATTTAGTTCTGAAAAAAATTTTTATATCAATTTGACCCAACCACTTCGAATTTTAACATCAACTAGCATTTTTTACTTGTGCAATGCATAAGAAATAAACTTATGTCACAACGTGCCCGAAGGGCGCCACGACGAGAAGCAATAAAAAATATTAAAAAATAATATTCAATGGAGTCGCCACCAATTTTTATTATAGGAAAAATGAAAAAAAAAACCTTTTAAATTTGCAAAACTAGTCTTTTAAAGAGATTGAGTTCGGGAGTCTAATTATGGATAGGGAATGGTGGAAACTTAATCTCACTGCATCCCTAATACATCCATTTTAATATAATGGTTACCTTAGAGCTTGTTATACAAATTAATTAATAACCTTAATAATATTTATTCTTCCCCTTTGAAATAAAATAAAGCAAGATTAGTACAACAATTATTTACAAAAGAAAAGAAGGAAAAAAAAGTGAATACGGTGATTATTTACAAAAGAAAAGCAAAGCAAAACTAATATAGCAATTATTTACAAAAGAACATAAAAACGAAATTGATATAGCAACTATTTTCAAAAGAGGCGAAAAAAAAAAGAAAAAAAGAAGAAGTTAGTATAGTAATTATTTACAAAAGTGAAGCGAAATTTTAAAAATTAATTTTAACTTAATTTGCACTCCTACGTATCCTTTAGTGCAATAAGAAACTCAAAACTATATAGTTATTGTAGAAAATATTTGCGCGTTGGGTTGATTTTATTTACAAAATGATTTTTGAGGAAAAAAGACATAAATCCACTCTTGCAGAGGATTTAAGATAGTACAAACTATACAATAAACTCCTACAATTCTTACAATTGTTGAGGATAGCCAAATCATACATCAATGTCGGAAGTTTTTTGCGTGGATAAAAAAAATTATAAAAAGGATTTTTTATTTTATTTTGTCAAAAAAAAATTATTTCTAAGAATCATAAAATAATTCAAAACTCAAATGATTTATTTTTTTTTTTTAGTATTTTTTTTCATTTTATAATTCTCAATCTTCTTATTACTTTTTGGCACACATACAAAACAACTTCATTCTTTCAAAAAAAAAAAAAAGTCTAACTAAACAAACCCATGCAAATGAAGAATTAACCAAAGGATAAAAAAAAATAAAAAGATTTATGCACACATGAAAAGAAAAGGAGATAATTAATACTAAAAACCTATCATACTAATACCAAAAAAAAGATACAATACAATAAGAATAAAAGTAAGAATGCTATGTAATAGCAGATGCTATGAACCTTTTGGATTGTACCTTGTGATTTTTCCCTCTATACATTGCATATAAATACTATGAGAAGATGAAACATGCTTGATGATGACAAATAGATAAAAGTGATCAAAAAAATATAAAAAAAATAAAGAGCTATTAATCTTTGTGGCAAAAACTGAGTTATGGAGCAAGAGGTTTACCCTTGCGAGAACAAAAAAGATGACCAAGAGTACTATAACAACACTTGATACTCGAACAATGATTGACAGAAAGGACGAGAGCTTGATGCTTGATACCTATTTATGACCAATGGTTTTTTCTGGTTTTCTGATTATTGTTCCTCCTTCTTCATTATTGATGCTTGATACCTATTTATAGATGCTTGGGAATGAATAGCATTAATGACAATAATTTAAATTGATACTAATTGTGAAATGTGGTTTGATTGACATTGATTAAAACAAATTAAAAGATGCTAATTGATGTTGATTGTGAGATGTGGTTTGATTGACAGTGATTAAAACCAATTAAGAGATGCTGATTGACACTGATTGAGAAATTAAGGTGTGCTAATTGACAAATTAAGATATGCTTGATGGACACTAATTGACAAATTGAAAGATGCTAATTTGCACTAATTGACAGTAAATGAATGTGATTTGATGCAATTTTGATTTTGATTTTTTTATTTTTTATTTTATTTTGCGCTAAGATGCTACTTGGATTTTGGCTAAAAGATAGGGCTTTATTTTTTTATTTTCTTATTTTGAAAAATAATTTGAACAAAATATGGTGTTCACAACTTATTGTATTAAAACCATTGCACTTATGTTTTGTACTGCATGGATTAAAAAATGCTAGTTTAATACAATAAGTTTATTTTTCTATTCATTTTAACATCATTCATTAATAAACTTAATTTTAATTGTTTTAATAATTGAAAATATTTGTTCTTTCCCATGCATTGCATGGGTAAAAAAAGTCTAGATTTATAAGAAATTGTGAAGTTGAACAATTTTATTAATTTAATTATGAAAGCATGGAAGGATAATTTAGAGAAATTAACAAATAGGATTGTTGAATAGGAGTGGCAATAAACAAAAAGGAATAACAATAGTTACTCTCATATAGTGAAACTATCACTTTCAATCTCCTAATTTATAGTTATGCAAATAATAATAGTCATTTATACAATACTTCTTTCTCAACACTCTACGATAATAAAACACTCTTTTTTAGACTAATAATATTATTATTATTATGCTTTCTTAACATGATATTCTGATAACATGATAATCATATTATGGATAAGCCTCATTTATGCCCCTTACGTTTAGCAAAAATTTCAATTTTGTCCTTGAATTTTTTTTTTTTTTGGATCTATTTTTATCACTACCATTTCACAAATATTCCAATGTTGCAATTCTTGTAGATACTGTGACATGACCCAATCGGGGCCATGACCGACACATAAGGAGCCTTAGCCCTCTAGCAAGCTTAGCTGAGGTTTTTTATGAAAAACGGGCAGAGCTACCCCTAAAAGTGAGGTACTTCCCATAATACAAAATTCTTGTTACAAATCAGATTATACAGTCCAGCCCCATAATCATGGATCAACTATAATCAAAACATAATCTTAGAATTAAACAAACATTTTTACAGTGCTTTCAAAGTCAGGAGTACATATTATATATATAGTCATACAGACTAGATCAATTACAACTTAGTAACATGGCAGGAACATAATCCTGCCTAGGGACTAATATAGCACAACTAAAAATTTCGTAGACAATAATGCTCAACTAAATCCAGGTCAATGATAGGAACAATTTTCAAGCTGTGCACAAACGAGTGTGTGGGTTTATTGTGATTTTACACCATTAATTAGTTGAGGAGTTTGCTCGCGGATTTGCACCTGAATCTAAGACATAGGAAGAATAAAGAATGAGTCAAACAAACTCAGTGAGAGAAAATATATCTATAAGAAGAGCAGGACAGGCTGAAGTAGTAGTTTTTCATAAACATATATGTTTATTAAGAAAATACATTCAAAATGAAACTTGATTATAATGCTTGATTTACAAAATCCAACTGGCATTTCTATAACTTCATTATAGTTCCATATGCCATGTTTCAAATATTTTTTCAAATACAAATATATATGTATATAGAAAAATACCTTAGACAAAGAAAATGTGAAAGTTTCTATAAAGCATACCTCGTACTTTTTAAATCCTTGAAACAATAGTAGCTTATTAAATCATGTTTCAAGATTAGGTTCCAATAAAGGTTGGACATACTAAGAACACTTGAAACATTTCTAGCAAATCATAATAACATAGAGGTATCCTAAACCATAAAACTTATGGGAGGTCTCTAATCTAGAATTTATACCTACAATTAGACAGCCTCAACAACCTAGCTCTAATGTGTCCATCATTTGATTCATAACTAGGCAGCCTTGATAACCCATACCAAGTGTGAACATAAATCTAAACATGTTGGCCATACATGTCAGGCTAGCACCATCCCTTGTTAATTGAATTCACTCTGAGGTACACCAAGATTAACGTTTACTATCGTTAGCATGAAGTTTCAATCAAAGATTCCTCCCACTGAAATCTTTAAGTTATTCAAAAAATCCCTTAAACAATACTTCGTTGATATATAACAAGCATAATGCCTTTCTTAATTCAATTAATGATATATTATTGCTCAAATATCAAGATTAGCGTAGAAATCTTAAAATTTCAAACTTCTCTAAAACAAGTGAAAATATAACTCAACATATCATGTCCTATGCTCATAAAGAAAACCACATCGAGATAATGTAACGTCCGAAAATTTTTGAAACGCCTGATTTACATTATTAATCGAATGATTCGATTAATTTGCATGAACAAGGTTAGTTAGAGGCCAAGTAAAAGCTAAATAGGAATTAATTAGATGTTAACTAGAGAGATTAGACTTGAGGAAATTAGAATAGACATAAAGAAAGCTTCGCAAAATTTTTCCAAATCGTTTTGTCAATTTGAAGGAAATCGATAGAGATTCAGTATTTTAAACTGCCAGAACCGAATCAATAGAATTATACATTCAAACACCCTAGACTCAATGGCTGAAAACTCAGCCACTCCACTCACTAAAAATGGCACAAAACAACGACAAAAGAAGAGGAAATGTTGGACAAACACTAGCCACTCAAGCCTAAATGTAACACCCTACCAATACCATACTATGCTTAAGTCATTTTATGGCATTACTAGTTGTTACTCTTTTCTAACGGAAGTCATTATCTTTGAAATTAGCGTAATATACGAAAATAGCATATAATTTTTTTTTGTAAAACCTTTACGCTTGAAAACTGAGCTTTTAAGCGCTTACTTACTCATAGACATATGAACGTTATTCTTCATATTGCAAAATTACTGATAAGACATATGACAAAATGGAAGCAACATAACATAATACCTTAAGTCAAGAATGTAATCATAGATAATCAATGTCATCATTACATTTAATAAGTATCACATATATAATAGGTCAAATTAAGCAGCATGACTCCCCACATGCTCTTAATTACACATAAACTGCCTAACTAGGGCTCTTAAGAAAATAAAAATACTACGCTACCATCTCGATCCTCCTTAGCTAGGTGAAGAACATAGCAACTCCTCGTCTTATCCAGTCAGGTACCATCAAAAGTGTTACCATGGATGCCATCAGCTCCATCTGAAGATGACACGGAAACGTAGGAGTGAGAAATACAAGATTTCTCAGTAGGATCGCGACCAGACAAATATTGTGTCATCATCATCGTCCCAGCCACTCTGGTTTAATTATAAAAACAGTAGACGGATATAAGTTCGACTTTTAACAATTTTGAAAACTTAAACCCCGAAATGGGTTGCTTTTAAAGTTAACATCATAACTACATCATCATGACTAGCATACATACTGAAACATAGAATAAACATTCATAATGCAAATGGACAATATAATTACATGCAAAGACATCCATTATCATAGACTTAACCATGGTTATACTTAGACTTTACTTTCGCTTTTGGCACGTGCTAAACATTCTTTTACTTTCCTTTAAAATAGACTGCTTTTGGACATGAGCTCATTCCGTGACCGTCGTCACACAGTACTAACCAAATCAGACTTAGCCGATATTGGTTACCTCTAAGTTGGAGGGTCCTCCAAAACACCCTTGCCTCCCTCATAGAGGTTCTTTTGTGGATCACCGTCTCTCACTTCCCGGAAGTGATCAAGGGGTCATGTCCCATTCTTTTGTTTCTTATCATTATACTTTACATGCATACTACTTCTTTGACTAGACACATGTAATGATATGACTAAGTCCCTAATTTTGACAGAAATCTGGCAGCATAATGGCTAGACCGGAGCTTTCCCAAAATGCCAATCATAAACTTTCAACTGACAGTTCATCATATCTACATCATATCATCACACTCATCATTCAATCATGAGACAAAGCTCAAGTAAGCTCATCATTCATCATGCCAAATGGCATCACAGATTCATACCCTAGAGGGGTTTATAGTTGTGTTATTCTTTGTGAAGAATATTATGAATCATCACATGATTTCTCATGGTTACCCATGAGAGAATCACATAGTTAAGATATGTGTATGTGGTCTTTTAGTTACTTGGTTCTCATATGAAATTATTCTTCACTTGAGTTCATGTCTTATGGAACACTTGTTCAAATTAATTAAGTTAAGTGATTGTTTCCTTTCCTTAAGATAGTGCACTTGGTGATTCCTAGGTTCATGGGATGCTCAGAGGCCCTAATCATACTTCTGTTCCTAAGGAGTTCGAGATCCCTCTAATCCTTGGGTCATGACAACGCATAACCACATCATGAACCCAGCAACACCATGTTCACTAAACACCAAGGGTGATTTTTAACTTAATCAAGTTACAAAGCTTCGAGCTTTTATCTTAAAGATTAAATCTTATGAAATGATGGTTCAAGTTACTAGCTTTTTAGCTAAAAGTCTTGTTCTTTATGAAGGTTGACTCATTTAATTATTCTAAGACCATCAAGGTCTCAACTTTATGACTTAAATTTGTCTTCACATTACAAAGGTTCCTACTTTATCAACTAGTGACATGAAACATTAACTTTAAGGTTAACAAGTCTTAATCTTTATAAAAGCTAACACCTTTAAGCTTTTTTTTTTTTTTGTTCAAGATCTAAACTTTATGAATTAAATGTTATAAAATAACACTTTATGACTTAAAGGTCTCATTCTTGACTAAAGTTTGAAACTTTATGAAAGGTCTTTTCTTTAAGGTTTGATTTCTAAGACATAAAGTGACAAGATTTCATTTTCTAACTCAAAAAGGCTTATTATGCCAAAAAGCTTAGACCTTTACATGCATTCTTGTCTTCAAAACAAAACAAAAGAAAACTTTATGGTGGCACTAAAACTTGCGCCACCTTAAGTGTGTCAAGAAGCAAACTTTTTAAAGTTTTAAGCTTTTAGAATGTTCAAAGTTTTATCAAATCATGGGAACATAAAAAGGTGAAGCTTTTCTAGTCATCAACTCATCATAAAAAGGAAAGAATAACTTTAAGCAAGCTACCAACAAAAGAGGAAACTTGAGAACATATGAAGAACATTAAGAATATATTTTTCCAAAAGAGGAAACTTAAGAACACATGAAGAACATCAAGAACATACTTTTCCAAAAGAGGAAACTTAAGAACACATGAAGAACATCAAGAACATATTTTTTTCAAAAGAGAACACATGAAGAACATCAAGAACATATTTTTTCAAAAGAGGAAACTTATGAACACATGAAGAACATCAAGAACATATTTTTCCAAAAGAGGAAACTTAAGAACACATAAAGAACATGAAGGATCTTCTCAAGTTTTCACTTAGAGATCTTGGTCATGAAAGAACCAAGCTCCAAGCTTTCTTGAGCAAACAAAATAAAAAAGATGAAGATCACTACCTTTCTTGAAGATGGTGCAAAACAAGAGAAGTGGAAGAAGAAGATGATGACTCCTCTTGATGTGAAGGTGGCGGTTTTGAATAAGCAAGGAGAGAACTCTTGAGTTCTCTTGAAAATGAGTCTTGTAGTGTTTAGATCTTGTCTCCAAAGACCCAAAGATGAGGTCTTTGAAGGGTTTAGTGAGGAAGGTTTGGTTATGGAGGTGGAGAATGATGAAGAAGATGAAGAAGGAGAAGAGGAAATGTAAAGAGAGGTTGGAGAGTTTGAGAACTTTAGAGAGAGAATAAGAAGTTGAAAATGAAATGAATGTGTGTGTGTTGTGTTGTTGTGGCCGAAACTTTTAGTAGGGTGGGGGGAGATATTTTTGCTTCATTTTGTGTTAATTAAGGTTTAGGGAGACAAATTGGATGATGGGGGAACAAACTATGGTCAAACTCCTACATAAAGTGGTCTTGTCTAATACTTTTTGCTTTTATGACATCACCCTTTATTTTATTGTCTAGTTGACTAAATTTAAATTTAATCATGTGATTAAGTGCTCATACAACTTAATTAAGATGATTAAGCAAGGATTAGTGATTAATACACAAGAACATGATTAACAAAAATTAATCTAGCAATTAAGCTTAATTAGTCTTAATTAAACTCGATTAAACTAATTAAGGGCGACTAGTGCTTAATTAAGCTGCCAAGGGTCTAACTTGCTTATTAGAGATTATCTAATCTCGATTAAGCACTCTCTTGACTTATCTCATCCGAGTTAACTCATAAACTCTTCGTTAATCCTGTAACATCCCCATTTTACCTAAGTTAACTAGCTCGGTGTTCCCGGCTAATCTCAAGAGCAAGAGCAAGAGCTTAGTAAATTAAGTCTAGCCAACAATTTAATCATAATGTCCTAAGCGTTTTAATAAAACCTTAATCGTCTAATCCTTAATTACTCGAAGGTGCCAAAACAAGAGTAAGACAATCCAACCTTACTAATTAAGTTTATAATGATTAAGACACTTAAGACAACCCTTGAAAAATTAAACCCCAAATTAAGCATATGCTTAACCGTAATGCAAGACATCATAAAAAGTATAATTGATAAGAGTTAACTCATGGGTAATTAAGCCAATTAAGTTAAGTTACATTTAAATAATTCTAATAACATTTAGAGATAAAAGTTCTTCCATGCATAAGCCCTAGAAAGACACACCAAGGAGGAGCAACATCTCACCCTTCATTCAATCTCTTTAATCCTACACCATTAGATCAAAAGCCAAGACTAGGATCCTTGTCATCCACCATTAGATCTTGACACTTGGATGAGTCTTAGACAAGCAACCAAATCCTAAGAGGGGTACTCCCCTTTAACCCCTAGAGAAAAGCATAAATTGGGCATTAGAATGCCTCCAAGACTCAAGGAAAACACAACTCACCCTTTTACCCCAAGGTCCCTAGCCCTTTTGCTTGAAAAAGAAGTAAGACACACCTACTCTCTCTTGCTTCTTGAAGAAGCAAGGGCAATCAGCCCCTCACCCCCCTTTGTACGCCTCCTTCCCTCTCTCTTTCTCTCTTCATTTTCATTTCACTCATCCCCTTCTCTCTCCTCAATTCCAAAGTTCTCCTCCTTCTCTCTAAACTCTCCAACTTCTCTCTAGAATCCTCCCACTTCTCTCATCCTTTCCTCTCCTCATCCCACTCACAAACTCTTCAAGAGCCACCATTTCTTGCTCTTGGAGAATCAAAGACCATCACATATCAAGCCTCTTTCAAGATCCAAGAGGAGCACCACCACCACCACCATCTTTTCCATCACAAGTTCCTTCAAAGAAAGCTTCTTGGTAGTGGCTCTAAACCCTTTTTCTCTCTTGTTTTTCAGGCTTTAGAACTCCTATGCTCTCCATAGCTAGGTGGTTTTAAAGATTGATTATGGGCATCATAGCCATTCTTGTCATAAAATGAGGTGTTGTTGCTAGTATGGTTGTTTGTGAAAATACGTTTTCGGTTTGGTGTGATGCATGGCTGAACCCACTATTTTTGAACTCCAACATGTTAGTTTTTCACTGATCTTTCATGGTATATGGGTGTTTTATAACTTGAGGATGTTTTCTTGAAAGTGAGGTTGAGTGTTTTGGAGAAAACATGAGAAAAAGCAAAACGTGAAATCTGGATTTTCTGACAGCCTGTAAACCGAATGGTATAACTTTTTCCAGAAAACTCAGAAATTAGTGGAACCAATTTTATATGAAAATAGACTCAGAGAGCTTTCCATACATATAAAATATATAAGATTTGGAGTTAAAATGAGCGAGATATGATTTTTCAAAGTGAACTGTTCTCGGATCGGTTTCTGTCTGGGCAGTCTACACTAAAATGTGTATAATTCGAGCTACAAAAATGATTTTTGAGTAAGACCAAGTTTAAATGAAAGCTAAGACATAGAGGAACAAACCCCTAAAACAGTTTTCTCAGATTCCTTCTGAGCAATTATAATGAGAAGTGACAATCCACTGTACCGGGAGTGAACTTGGAAACTGAACAAGTCAGAATAAAATATGCATAACTGGAGTTAGAAAATGAATTTTTGAGTGGGACTTCTTTTGTTAAAAACTAGACTCAGAACCCTAAAAGCATATAAAATTTCGCATTAAAATGATAAAATACCAATTTATGGTGAGTTTTTAAAGTTACTGCTTAGGGTAAAAGTAAAACTGTCAAAACTTAACCTTAAGTAAGACTTTGCATAAATGACTTAAAAAGGTAAAAGACCTTAGCTCAAAGAAATGAAACTTCATAATTTACTTAATGAAGACTAGATGGAATAAAATACCAAGCTTGCCTAATCCTTAACAAAAGAAGCAAATAAAACAAAAAACCGAATGTAAGTGTAGTTAGTGTACTAGATTAAGTTCATAAGATTTTAATCAAACTATAATGCAAAACCTAAACCATAAATCTTCCAAATTTAACATATGAAAATCATATAAGTCAAGTTAGAATAATTTAGAAGAAGGAATCAATAAAACGAAAGCCAAGGTAAAAGCTTGCACCTAATTTACTAAGCTAAGCTCATAAGACTTTACTTGAAAATATGCCTATGTTTGGGTTGCAAGCATGATGTGATGATGATGTGATTATGATGCCATGATAATGATGATATGATATGATGAGATGATGATGATGATATGATATGATGATATGATATGATGCTGTGATACTGGTTTTCTGTTTGGCAAAATTTTGGGAAGCTGCGGTCTAGCCAGTTATCTTCTTAGAAATTTTGTAGAAATTATGGACTTAGAAATATTTTGCATCATAAGCTTTAATAAGAAGAGAAAGTAAGCTAAGGGTGCGATCCTTCAAAAGGGAAGGTGACCCAAAGTAAGTTCCCCTCACCCACGACTCACATGAGGCATGGCATGACCCAGCTAGTGTAAGTACCGAAATGTTATGGTGGCGACGGCCACGGTATGAGCTCATTACCACTTATGTTTAGTGGGTGAAAAGAGAAGGACTCAAGATGAGTCAAGTTAAGAAAAGAAAAGGACTTAAGATAAGTCAAGTTAAGAAAAGAAAAGAAAAGGGACTTCGGTCCAAACCTTTAAAGAGAAAAAGTTAAGAGAAGCTTATAGTACAGTCATGCATGTTTTATGTGCTTACACTTATGCCCATGTATGTTATGATATAGATGATTAGAGAGTATGTTAAAATTGAATCCACTTCGGATACTCACCTTTTCGAAAACCTAAGAACTGAACCTCATGTATGCCCACTGTTTTCATTATAAAACCGAAGTGGCTGGGACGATGACGATGACACCTCTGTGTCGGGTTTGAGTCCTACTGAGAAATCTTATTTCTCACTCTAGTTACTTTTCCGCATCGTCGCCAGATTTTGTTGGCACACCCAATGGAGTGGAGCTTGGAGCCACCGCACTACTGAGGCGGACGTCACGGCGTGGAATGCGGATGAAGCTATTTTGGGACTCATAGCGGCCAGTCACTCTATATCTTCGCATATTCTTTTTGACGGGAGATTTGTCATTGAAGTCTGTAGTAGTACCTAGTACTTAGGTCATGGCATGACCATGAGCTTCCTTCGATGTAATGTTTATATATATATACATATATATATATATATATATATATATATATATATATATATATTATGAACTCATATGGATGTAATGATTAGTTAATTAATGCAATGTATCTGTGAATTTCTATTTATTTACCTTTCTCCTGTCTTATGATATTTGGGTATTTATTTTATGCGACACGCTCTTTCTCTATCTACCTTCTCGTTCAAGGCTTTACTTTCCAAAGCGATGACGTATTTCACAAAAAGAAAAATCTTACCGTATTTTCCGCGTAATTTAATTTCAAGTGAAGTTTAATTTTCCACGAGCATAAGTAACAACTAATAAAACGCCGTAATACGACTTAAGCGTAGTATGGGTTTATTAGGGTGTTACAAATCCCTTACTTAAGCCATAATCTCATAATTTCTCATTAAGTGCCTAATTACTTAGGGTTACTGAAGTAATTTAGCATGACACGAAATTGAGGATGTTACACTAAAACTAATAGAAATCAAGAAACCTAACTACCACTACCATCAAACCAGATTTTTCCTTCTTTCTCCCCTAGTTTCTGAGCCCTATACAACAACCCCCTCTCCCTCTTTTCTTTCTCCACTTCATCTAATCTCATCTTCCTTTCAAGCTCCAATCACTCCCATGCTTCAGGATTTCCAGTTCTTGCTACTAAATTCACTAAATTGAGGTATGATTCCACCCTTTTTGATTGATTTTCTTATGAATGGTGACTATTAGATTATTCAATTATATGCAAGTATTTGATGTTTTCTTGAGGTTATGTAAGTGTTCTTGGCTGGGTTATGAGGTATATGTTGAGTTTTGGTGGATTGGTTGATGAAAGAACTAAATAGAGAGCAAACAGAATGAGTTTAACTAAGAGATTCCCATAATATCCATACCTTCAGAGTGTACAAATTTACCTATAACTGCCAAAACTTGATAAACCTATTTTTATATGAAACTAGACTTCTAGAGCCTTCTAATCATATAAATTATAAGACCATTGGATTAGTATTGAGTGAGATATGATTTTTTGAAGTTTGCCCTAAATTTCTGTCTTTGAATCTAACTAGAGTGGATTGAGCAGGACATATCTCACCATATACTTCTTCAAATTGAGTGCAATCAATTTTGCTCAAAATAGGGTAACATGCCATAAAAATTTCAGAGCCAAATTCAATCCCTTTTGTTCCCCATAATACATGGATTTTACCCCAAGTTCTAACCGGGCTAAAACATGGCAGTTCAAATTAGCCAACTTCAAGAGCTCCTAACTTGAGTTCTACTTATTCAAAAGAGATGAAACTTCTTGAAAATAAAAATTAGTTCAGTTCTTTAAAACTATATAGGCTTTGTATAGTTTCACTTAGTTTTCCATTTTTAGTGAATTTTTATTTTTCAGATCTTAAATCTGCCTAATATAGGATAGGCCTAGGTAAATCTTCAATAACTTGAGTTATATGTATCAAAACTTAATGGGACCAAATAGGTTACAAACTAGACACATAACAATTCAACATATCCAAAATTCAAGATCTAAGTGAATTAAAATGTATTTATGGCTTAATTTACAAAAATTGGGCAAAATTGAAAAGAAGTGGCAGAAACCTAATTCAAGACCAAAGTTATGAAATTTTGTTTGATTATTGAAATATATATATATATATATATATATATATATATATATATATATATATATCTTGCATTGATTTTCTATATAAATGACTATCTGGTTGATTGATACTATTCACAGGAAAGTAGACTCAATATATTATGCTGCCAAAATTTAGGCAGAAGTTATGCATAATTTATAATGTACTTGCACATGCATGTAATGTCCAAGTCAAGTTATCATTCATTATGAAACTTATAATGATTATGAGAAGTTCCATATTACTTAGACCAACCCCAAAATAAAGTTAAGGGGAATAGATCAGTGGAAAGGTTGAGAAAAGCAAACCCAGCGTTCTTGTATAGGAACGAACTTGATCCTGAAAAGCAGACTATTACCCAAGAGTTATATGGCCAAAAACTCCCAGAGGACCAAATAAGAAAAAGTCTATGATACATGATATAAGGATCAATGAAGTAAAGTGAGTCTGTGCACATGCATGATTGCACCACATAGACATGTTATTTACTTGTGATTTGAATGCTATGCTCTTTTATAATTGTTATCTTTATTATTTTGCACTTTACACCATATGTTGCCATATTGATGCCTATTCTGTTTTTACTACCTTAAGTAAAATTGAACCTTGCTTCGGGTTATGTTTTCTTAAATCTAATAAATGAGGATAATGTATTTTGTTATTCACCTTTTTCATAATTAAATAAAAATCGAAGCAATTGGGAGTAAATGCGACGTTAGTATATTATAGTTATAGGAATCCTACTGAGAATTTCTTTAAATTTTCACCGTACTTTATATACCTACATCATTCTCAGACGGTGATGATGACGCAACGGCCATGGTTTTCATTAAGTTTCTGAATCTCCAGTTCCATTTTGACGCTATGTTTCACTCCCTATATAACACCAATGCATGTTGCTTCCGTTTATATTTCTTTGGTCGTAGAGATTTTGATGTTCCTCTCTTTCACTACTATTCAACCCAGCCGCACCATATATAGCTATTTCTCTTCAGGTAGCCTATCCAGCACCCCTAACCGTACTGCCAACTGCACCACCAATACTCGCCTCACCACCTTAGGTGGTCCCTTCCATCTCCCTCGATGATGATGAAGACCCTTCCGAGGCTTCAACATCCTCTCATGGCTCATCTTCTAGACCCAGCAATAGCCATACCCCAATGGAGCCCAGCATGGCGAATGGGTTCCTCTCTTCAGCATCCAACTGGCGCTTCAGCCTCCCATCTAACTGTAATGAATAGCGTGGCCCTATTTTGGTGCTTTCATGACTTTGGGCCATAGGTTTAGTGTCTTTTGCACTTTTTAGAGAGTTAGTATATGAAATGTCCTATGAGGACCACTTAGGGTTATACTTCATGCAGATTGGGCCAATTTATTTTGTGTTGATGGCCTCACTTTTGTATCCTTTTGTTATAGATGTACTCATGCTGGAGCAACTCTGAGGATAAGTATATATGTATAAATATATAGTTACACATATATGATACAGTTTTTGTCTATTTACCGATCTCTCTCTTATGACGCCAAACTATTTGCTATGTTCCACACTAAGAGTTTACTCAAACTAGTAGATGACATTAAAGAAGAAATGAAATTTTAATTTATTATACATGAAAAATTACTGGGTGAAATATTATGACTTAAGCATAGTATTACATCTAGTAAGGTGTTACAGATAAAAGTTTAAAGGTAGGAATTATAAGTTCTAAAGACATATAAGCTTGAGCAATTCACCAACCTACTTAGATTGTCAGAAAATAATTATACCATTGCTTGTCCTACTTGCTTGTATATGTGTATATATACATAACTAATGTAATTAACTTTCAAGGATTCCATAAAAATGCAGAGTAAAACAATTAAATCAACATTTCACAATAATTTATTAAAACATATTTTAGACATGTACCTAGGAAACCAAAGACAAGAAACAAATAATAGATATATAATCATTCATAGTGCTTCCCAACCAAAGGTAATAGCTCCCTATGGTGCCAAGAAGCCAACAATAGATTCTCAAGAGTATCTAACACTACAACCAATATTAACCAATCGTAAATTAGCTTCTAATACCAAGGATTTACTCAAAATATCTCCAAATCACAAAATTCCCAATTAGAAGCCTAGGTTCCCAATCCTTATTCTCCAAACCCAACACTCAAGATAAAATTTAACCAAATCCTCAAAATAGATTGAAAAATAAGCTTTAAGAATAACTTTGGAAGTCAAAAGGAAGAAAAGAAATGAGTTGGTCACTATTTGAGCTCCAAAACTACCATCTTCATGCTCCCTAAGGGCATAAGATCATGCCTCTCTCTCTTTATATGAGCTTCAATGCAAAGAGCACCATGTAGAGGTCCCAAAAGATTGAAAAAATGGAGGTTAAAGGTAAGGGGAAATAGTGGATCAAGTTTGGGACAAGAGGAAGAACAAAAAGGAGGTAAAAAGAAATAGAGGGTCGAATGAAAAGAAGAATCACAAACCAAATCTTTTTATCATTGTTGCTATCGCCTAAGCGATGAGTTTCCACTACCTGGGCAATCACCACCTAGAGTGCGTGAGTATTTTACCCAGTCACTGCCTAGAAGGTGGGTTTTGGGCACCTGGTCGATGGCACTTAAACTCAATTTCCCAATTTTTGTCATACAATTGTAACATGTATTCCAAAGCCCCGAAAGATATTCCTAAACATATTTTCACTTGAATAATTGCCGAATAAGCATGAAAATGACTTCCAAAAGAATTTTTCTATGACCAAACCCATGCTAGAATTATGGATAATCTCATTAACACATTTTTTCCCTTTTTTTTTTTGTAACGTACAAAGCAATATACTTCCACAAGGTCCAAGAGGTATTCTTTAATCATATTTTAACTCTAATAACAACAAAACAAATAAGGAATGATCTTCCAAAGATATATTCCCATGGCTCATGCCAAATGAACTTGAAATTTTCATCATTGACACCTTCTCTTAGAACCAAGATATTACATTACCCTATTAAGAAATTCGGTTCCTGAATTTCAAAAAAGGCATTTCCTTTCTCATCATCACCAATCTAGAATATTGGGACTTATATTGTCCTTTGACTCTCGTCTAACTTTTGCATAGAAGGCGATATTATTTTATTTAGCAATTTCCCTCAACAAAAATGTCCTTATATGCTTGTTAACCAAAGTCAGTAGTTCCTTACGTTTGACAAGTTATAGTTTAGCTAGTTAATTGTAATATAAGAACAAGAGACAATTTAGGCAATGTTTACACAACATCGAGTTGTAAACACCTCATAGGACATAGCAGTTCATGTACCAAAGATAACTGATAACCCATTATGGTATTACCATGTAGGGCCTGAGCTTTTCCCGTCCAGTAAACATTTGGCCTCTACTAGTAAATATGGTCCAAAATATCTTCTATTCCTTCATATAGAATGTATCTCTGGATTATCCTTGGATGGTTAACACTATTATCTTAACCCAAAGAGTCCTACTACTGTTATTATTATCAATATCAAAATTTTGTATAGCCATGATTAAGCCTAGCATCGAAGAGCATAAATCTGAAATTTCACCTTGCTATAAGGAATATAATCTAAACATAGGCCTTCCCTTGCTTTAAACTTGTTAGGTTTCTTCACTTTCTTTATAGCATGTTTCTCTTGTGTATAAGAGTAAAAGAATAAATCATGTCTCTTTTCCTTATCCCTTTCTTGATTCCACTATTGTCCTTGATGCTCATCCAAGAAATTGACCAGATACTTGCACTTCATCTATGTTCATACCTTGGGTCCTATTACCTTGAAAAGAGGAAATCCAAAGAGATGGATGTATTTCTTTTTTTGAATTTCTAAATTGGATCTCCATATATGGTTTTGGGTGCCATGAGGAGTGGTGCCCTTAGCAAGAAACTTTCAATCTCATTTCCTATGATTCATATGCGTATTAATATGCTTCAAGGACCAATAACTTTTTCCTTGCATGAACTTTATTCAAAGATATTTTACCAAATTAGGTTCTAGAACTTGCTAGAAAGAAGTGAGCCTACCTAGTTGGTTTATTCCCCAACTTCGCTTATAACACTCAAAACTCATTAGGATATCAGGTAACTTGTCTTGAGGTTCAAATGACCCCTTACCAATCTTACTTATGTTCCTAAACCTGTTGATGCCTTTACATAGTATTCGATATCTTGCTTTTCTTATTAGCATTTAATACCGTAATCTCCTCTATCCCTACTCGTCTCTTCCTATTCATATAATACTCCTAATAACTATATCACATGGTGGAAATGTAATGGGCAACATACTTAGAATTTGGTATACTCTCTAAGCAGCTTCCTCAATTCACAAATGCTAGATCCATACTTGCTGCCCTTCATAAATTCTTATCTTTTACTTCTAGCACTTCCCACTAATTTGCTTACATTTGGACTAGGATAGCTTGACTTCACCTCCTTCTTAGATCAGTGATTATCTTATCAAAGAGCATTGCTTCCATCAACTCATAAACCAAATTCCTCTTTTGTCTCCCTCAAATTCAATACCTCATTTGAGAACTTTGTGTAGATAGAAAGGAATAAAATTCCAGCCATTAAGAGTTTTTTTTCCCTCTTTGACCTTATATACTACATCTTATAAAATCTGCTTACATGACTTCACATTTACCAGATGTCCCACTTACCATGAATGTCAGCAACAAGTGATCTATGTTCTTTATAAGATTGGGAATACAGACCCGAAAGAGTTAGGAAAGCAATTTCAGCCTTAATAAATTGTAATATCTCTTTTTGTAAGTAGCCCAAAATCTACCCAATTCCTTGTACCTTTAACTCAGTTGTTCACTTCAAGACCCTATCCTATTTGGAACTACATAACTTTTCAATCCTTTTATTTATTTATGAATATAGCCTATGCATCTCTTATTCAGTATCAAAGAGTTTATGATCTAAACTAGGAATTATCTCTAATCATTAATGATAATGTAAAGCAGTACCTTCCACCTCTTTAATAAGTTTAGCAACTTTTAATTTTTATCCTCTTAATTGCATGTTTAGTTGCAATAACTTGCTCTTTAATCCTTCTTACCTTCTCCTCAACTTCCTTTTCTACTTCTACTCTAGTTGGGTCCTACTTTAAGGGCTCAACTTCAATTTCAACTTTAGTAGCCCATTTGTTAAGTCCTCTCGTATCCCTTTAACAAAAGAAGTATTTTCCTCCCAATTGGATATTGTCCCAAGTACTCTAGGTACTAAAGGGAACTAGCCTCCCGTTCTACTTGTCACTTGTTGAGGGCTTTTGGTAAGGCCAAAATTTCTGCCTTTGCTTTTGCCGCATGTCAGACTACAACAATACTTAGCTTTAGCATCATCATTCCCATTATTTAACTCCATACACCCTGCTTGCATGTAAAGAAAAATTTTGGACCCCTCCTCGAATGCCCTTCATTCTCCAAAAGTGCCATTAAAAGTCTTTGCTACATACTGTCGCATTAGGAGATATCTTGTATTATCTCATGAGATATCCCATCCAAATCTTATAACATATCAGGAGATGTCTGACCAAACTCTCATATTCGATCTTTAGATATCTCATAGTCTCTACTCTCCTTGAATGTAAACTCCTTTAGACACTATTTGGGGAGTAAAGACAGTTATGAATTGAACGTTATAATTAAATATAGAAACTATCCCCTATTTCCCAATAACTTATCTAAAACTACTTGACCCTTTGATCTTACTCAAATACGGAGCCCCTTGGCTTCAATTCCGCTATACATGTTATTATCTCAATTTTAGGTGGTTGGGTCATACATAAAGGAGCAACAGACCCTTCAACTACTCTTTTCATCCTCATACTTCCAGTAAATTCCACATGAAGAAGCATGATATAAAAATTTAGTGCTCTTAGCATCATGCTTGGATTCCATATTTGGATTCATAGAATTCCCTTTTGTGATTCATCTTTTAGCCTTTCCTCCCAAATTAGTCAATTATTCATCATCTTAGCAAACTTTCCTCATTTCAATCACTATCCTTACTATATTCTCACCTTACATTCAAAATGTTGAATCACATTCTCCATACGATTTATGCTTTGAGTTCGCCTACTTGTTTAACTAAGGTGTCTACCTCTATCTCAATCCCTTTCTTTAATTTCAAAAGAAGGGATTGTATCAAACCCTGCACTAGGGGCCACACACCCCTCAGTCCATGTATATGAGAATGATTCTTAGTTGGCATTTCCACCTAGCCAAACAGATATACTAGATAAAGACAAGGACGAGACTTATGGTCAAAGGGAAGGTAGATAACATTCAATAGAATATTAGACAAAGAGGACATCCCTAAAGCCCTCTAGTAGTGCCGCAATCTATGAAAATGGGCGCACTTCTATTTGCACAGTTATGATCTTGTCAAAGGATATTTGCTTCATTAACCACAGGAAAACATAGGGCTCTGACACCACCTTTGTTTGTCATGACCCAATCTGGACTATGATTGGCACATCGGGAGCCTTAGTCCCCTAACAAGCCTACCTGAGGTTTTTAACAAAAATGGGCAGAGTTTCCCCTAAAATTGGAGCACTTCCCATAAACACAAAATTCATATTATAGATTAGATTATACAATCTAGCCCCATAATCATGAACTAACTATAATCAAAATATAATCTTAGAATTAAATAAGCATTCTTAGAATGCTTTCAGAGTTCAGAGCACATAATATATATATATATATATATATATATATATATATATATATATATATATATATATATATATATATATATATAATCACATAAGCTAGATCTATTACAACTTAATAACATGGCGGGAATGATTTTGCTTGTGGGCTAATAGTGCATAACTAAAAATTTTATCCATAAGAATACTCAACTAAATATAGGTCAATCATAGGAACAATTTTCAAGGTCCATACGGACAAGTGTGTGGGTTTATTGACGATTTTACACCCCTAATTAACTGAGGAGTTTGCTCGTAGATTCATACTTGAATCTAAGACATGGGAAGAATAAAGAGTGAGTCAAATAAACTCAGTGAGAGATAATATATACGAGAGTGGGATAAGCTGAAATACTAGTTTTTCATAAACGTATATGTTTATTAAGAAAATACATTCAAAATGAAATTTGATTGTAATGCTTGATTTACAAAATCTAACTAGCATTTCTATAATGTCATTATAGATCCAATGTCATGTTTCAAATCCTTTTTCAAATACAAATATACATGAATATAGAAAAATACCTTAGACAAAGAAGATGTAAAAGTTTCTATAAAACATAACTCATATGTATTATATCCTTGAAACCTCTGTAGCTTTTTGAATCAAATTTCGAGACTAGGTTCCATTAAAAGGTTGGATATACTAGGAACACTTGAAACATTTCCATCAAGTCATAACAATATGAAGGTATCATAAACGACAAAGCATACGAGAAGTCTCTAATTTAGAATTTATACCTATGACTGATGGGCCTCGACAAACCATCCCTAGTGTGAACATAAATCCAGCCATGTTGGCCATACCTGTCAAGGCAACACCATCCTTTGCTAGCTAAGTTAACTCTAAGATGCACCAAAACTAATGTTTACTACTGTTAGCATGCAACTTCTATCAAAATAGGTGAGCATTCTACCCAGCCATCACCTAGGCGGTAGGTTTTGGGTGCCTGGTCAATGCCACTTAAACTCAATTTTCCAATTTTTGTCAAGTAATTGTAATATTATTCTAAAACCCTGAAAGGTATTTCTAAACATATTTTAACTCGAATAACTCCTCAACAAGCAAGAGAATAACTTTCGAAAGAATTTTTCTATGACCAAACCCATGCTAGAATTTTGGATAATCTCATTAATACTTGCTTTCCTTTTTTTTTAACGTACAGAGCAATGTACTTCCATAAGGTCCAAGAGGTATTTTTCAAGGTTTAGGGTTTAGGATTTAGGGTATTTTTTAATCATATTCTAACTCTAATAATAATGAAGCAAACAAAGAATGAGCTTCCAAAGACATTTTCCCATGGCTCATGCCAAATGAACTTGAAATTTTCGTCACTAATGCCTCTTCTTAGATCCAAGATATTACATGCTGCCTAAATTGTAGGCGAAAAATGATGATATGTCTATGGGAGTGGTATTAGAATATTTGTGAAACATTAGGGATATAAATAAAATTTTAGAGCTTTCTTCCATTTGGAACATAAATAGAATATTAAGGTTTTATTCTCCTAACTATCTTCTTCCTAACTCTCTTCTTTTCTAACTATCTAATATTTTTATATCCTCACCATTTTGGTGTATGGTTTCTCTTCCCTATTAGTCTATCATTGCTTTATTGTTTGAGACTTATATTAAGGATATTTTGAGTCTCTTAAAATGTAATATAATGTTATCTCCCATTTATATAGAAACTTCTATTATAGTGCGAGTTATATCCTCACTAGTGGTTACAAGTCTCACGTAGTTTCATTGCTAATATGTTAATTTTGTGCTCAAATGAGTATTGCTTATTGTTATTTGAGTTTGCGATGACAAAGAGAAGATATTTGTTGTAAAGTGTCTTGACACTTATGATCTACTTAAATTGTGTAGGCAGAGTATATGATGCCAATTCTATGAGACTTTGTGGTTGAAAATTTTGATGACTCTACACTTTTGTAATTCTCTCTATTTTATAGTTTTGCTGTTAGAGAGAATAGTGGTGAGTTTTAGACTCATATTGAATATTCTACCACAGAACTATTGATATTCCACTATTATTTATTATACCATTAGAGTATTTTGAAACTTGTGATCTCTAATGGGAATATTTATGTTGTTTTGATATGTTAGATTAGTGGGAGAAGTGTACACTATTATTGTTATCATGTTCCTATCTCGTGACTTAGTGACATTTTGTCATATATTGTTTTGTATTCTTTTGTAATTATATGGCAACCGTAGTAGACTCTTCTTAAGTATATTCTAGCAGAACTTATGGTTGTTGATCCCCTAACCAAAGGCTTGCCGCTTAAGGCTTTGTTGTCGATTATGTAACTCGTATCGGTATATTGAAATACCTTTGGTGTTTTGGACTAGTAAGAGCATGTTATGTAGATTAATTATGACCTAATGCCATTTAAGTCTACACAACTTAATTATTGATAAAATTTTCATAATGGCATATTGTTAAGACATATTTGACTCAATCTTAATTTTGTTGTTATGTTGAAATATTTTGTTGAATTTTAGAGACCATCTTGAGCAGATGCTTATATTGCCACATATTGTTGTTGTGCACACCTATGTTGATGTGGTATATTTTGAAGACATTTCAGACACAATCTCATTTTGTTGTTGTGATGAGATTTATTAGATCTCATATGGCATCTTGAGTAGATGCTTAGGCCATTTTTGTTGGAAATTGCACTTTGATAACATATTGACATGAGTTTTTGTTGTGCATTCCCATTTACTCATGTACCACCTTTTGTTAGGTCATTGGTAAATGAATATCTTGCATGTATGACGTCAATACTCATTTGAGTATAATTTTCTGCATTATTGATAAGTTGTTATCCCATATTGGACCATTTGGTTGAGAGTGCTTACTCAATTTTGACATTTTATTGTCATCAGATATTGTGATTTGACCTAGGGTATTATTTTCATAATTATTTGATTTATGCTGTCCAAGTAGGAGATTGTTGGAAATTTTGTGCGGACTAGCATAAATCACTGTCACATTTTATTTTGAACCCAGATTAATTTGATGTCAAAATAACTAGGGCCCATTTTTTAGCCCAAAATTTATAATTACTATTGTTATTAGCACCACTCATAAGTGGGTGCTATTATGGGTTCTTTTGTATGAGCTTTGTATGATGGGAAGATTCAGCCCATCAGGTTATTTTACACAAGGAGAGGCCCCTACTCTGAGCGATATATGGGGTGTTTGGTTACCCCATTGATTCCATGAGACAGAATATCTATTGTGGAATAGAAGGAGTTCTCTCTTCCAAAATCCTATTCTGGATTTCTCTCTTGTCACTAGATCAAGTCATTAGGTAATATTTGGTTATAGATTTCTCGCATTTAACCATTCTAGATAATAATCAATCTCCTAATTATTGTTACACATGCCATATTTAGAGTTAAATTGATTCTTAAAATATAGGAATTTTGAATTATTGGTTTCATTGATTGAGACCCAAAATTCCTTTACTTATTTCCCATGGTTCTTGTGAGATTGATAACAAAAATTCATCTTAAAATTTTCAGATTTGGAACAGAAATGATGGACATTTGTTAGCAAAATGGATGCCATTAGATGGGGATCATGATATTCATTATTCTTGTATTGCATGCAGTTTTAGTGGAAGAAAAGGTAGCATAGACCTTTAGGAGACCCTTTTAATCACTAATGTTTTTTAATGCTTGAGTCTTATTGTTCTTACTCTGATGTGGACATGGATATGGAGGATAAAATAATAAGAGCTATGAATGTTAAGAAGATGAAGTTGAAGTGAAGAACAAGATTGGGGGATGAGAATGGTGGAGATATAAAAATATCAGATAGTTAGAGAAGAAGAGAGTTAAGGAAAGAAAACCCTAATATTCTATTTTTGTTCCCAATGTTTCACAAATGGATATGTCATCATTTTTTGTCTATAATTTAGAATATACATGAATACCAACATTGAAATATTTGTAAAATGTTAGAGATATAAATTAAAAAAAAAACTTTAAGGACAAAAATGAAATCTTCGTTAAACGTAAGGGACTTAAACGTGGCTTTACATTCATATTATTATAAATAAAGAGCTATTTTTTTTACGTTAAACAAATTATTTACTTATCTTGATAAATATTTTAAAAGTTATTATTAATTATTTAAAACAAAAAATATTTCATGTAATTTTTAAAAGCTAACAGTGATGTAATGAAGAGAGGTTTTCTTTTTCTCATAATAGAAAAATTAACTATAGTTAGTGGCTTGAGTTAAAGTTGAGAAGTGTGAGGTATTAAAGATTTTAAGTGATAGGTCTCACTATTAAATGACAAAAGTTAAATAGAAGGAACATAAGTCTAAGTGACACTCCAAGAGGGGTAGATAATAATTTCTCTTCATATGACTAACAAAAGTGGGCTTCAATTTCAAGTTCATTTTGATTGAAAGATAATAGCGGCAATAATAATAGCTTCTTAAACTATATTATTATTGATTTAAATTAATTTTTTAATAAATTTTTTTAAAATCTTTCCATTTAAGGAAAGATTCCTTAGGTAGTGGAATTGAAAGTGACCAATCAAATGCCACGTGTAAAAATTTTTCAGATTATGGATCTTGTATTATTAGTATTATAGATTATATATTATAGATTTTATGCTTCCGTCAAATCATTAGATACTTCTATTACAATTTATCCTAATTGATAAGTTAATGCACTGCTATATTATTTATTTGTCTTCATTGATTGGTGGGGAGAGACAATTTCCATCTCATCAACTTGAAAAAAATAATGATAAATTGAAAATTAAGATCTTGTTATCTAAATTCTTAAGTATCACTGCACCAAAAAAAATAATCCCTAAGGGTCAATCTAGATAAAAATTGACCACTCATTTCCTCGACACTTAAATTGATAGAGATGAAGTTAGGAATCCCCGTATTGAAGATGGAAAGTTACTAATTATTTGATAGAAGGATAAAATTGATATCAAAATTCAAAGTGTTAAAATTAAATTAATGTAAAAATAAATTTTAGGACTAAATTAATGTCAACTTAAAATGTTAGAGCTAAAAAGGACATGTTCTCTTAAGATTTAATTACATCGCTTTATGAATTTAATTTTGATACATAAAAATATTTTACACAATTATCTAATCATATATAGTCATATTATTAAAAATATTTGACTATTACTATAACTAACTCAAAAGATATAGAAAAATAATATATAGTTAATTAACAGGGCAAAATACTTTACAGTTTACATAGAAAGTGTATCAAAATTAATTTATTAATCCATAGAATTTAATTTTAATAGATTATCATTATAAAATATTTTGACAATATTATTCAGTGTTATCTTCTAAACCTCATTTTATGATTAACAAACGCATGAGGGTATCATAATAATTAATATAATAGCATGTCATTACATACTAGTATGTTATTAATCTTAAGTCAACTTGTATATAAAGTTGAGAGCGTTTCAATATTTTTCTCGACATTAAACGATTCGTAAACAATACACTTTATTGACGATGATTACACGATTGACTAACAATTCAACTATTAATATTTCTTATATATTATGACATAAAAAATTATATATTAACTCATAAAATATTAAATTAGTTATTGAGTAAGTATGATATATTGAAACATAATATTAATTATTCTATAATTATAACATCTAAGCTTATATCTTATTGAAAGATACGAAATATTTCTTATATAGTTTTTTTTATAATTTATTCTTTTTTATTTATTTTTTAATTTACAATCAAATCACTAATTTTATGGCTAAATCTTGTAAATAAATGGAAAAAATTAGTATTGGGATAATTTTATCCAATAATAGACTTATTGATTCAAGTTAGATTACTAGTAATTTAGACCAAAATTTTGTGACTAAATAACTATAAATTTTTTTATGAGGATTTTTTACTATACCTCTTTTTTTTTTTGGTTGGTTTTGTTTATGTGAAGCTCGTCCATATATTAGGCCCTATTATTAGGAATCAAAAATTTTCTTCATTCCCGAAACTTTCACCTGAAATACTTGCGTATTTTAACCAACTCCACATAGTTTTGTTTAAGCAGTCTTAGTAGAGCTAAAAAACTGACATGATGAACAAGTGTATGAAGATTAAATTCTAGAAGGAGTTGTGTTATTTTGGGGCTCACCTCTCATTGAACGATGGATAAAAATGCATCAATACAAAGGCTGATAAACTATATATATATATATATATATATATATATATATAAAAGACATTTCTCTTCTGGAAGCAACGGTGGGTCAAGGTAAACTTTTTTCTTTTTCATTTTAGTCTAAATTATAATTTACTACTCCAACTAATATAGAGTCGTGCTAGTATTTTTTCTAGCCACATAATTCAATCTGGAGATATTTTTAAAGAGGAGGAACTGTTGAACTACTTGAAGCAAAGAAGCATAGGTAGAGTCAATTATTATTTGCTTTTGATCTGATAGAAAGAATCAATCATTGAAAAAAAAAAAATTAGTGGAAGCTCTGACCCCTTTCCTCTTTGCTGCCGATCTTACGGAGAATATGGATACGAACGCACTCAAAGATGATGAAAATTTTATCGAAAGCGAGCAACATGAAGTCTCTGAATCCTTTATTTGCCGTGTTTGCCAGTAAGTCTGTTTTCCTTCTTTCATACTATGTAGTACTTTTGTTTGTCTTATGCTTTTGCTATGTGCCCAAGTTGATTTCTTAACTTCTCCACTTTTTCCCATTGAATTCTTATTCATAATTGAAAATGGTCAGTCGCCCTTTTTCTTTTATTTTTATTTTTGTTAAAGTATAAGTCGAGTTGAAGTTAACAATTTGAAGTCAGCTATTTATTATTATTATTGTTATTATTATGATTATTATTTTGGGGAAACTGGTTTGTTAAGCCATAATGATAATTTATTGATTTTTAAATATTAATGTATGACTATTGCAAGATTAAGATTTGACCCCGAATGTGCTTCCTGCAGCTTCGTAGTGCAATGGAACATTTAGATGTGTTTAACTGAATTATTTGGTTTTTGTCGTTTGTTTTTTCTTGCATGATACATATTGCACATTCATTTATTCTCTTGTCTAGAAAGGCTCAAGATGGTTTTGATTATTGTGTCTTTTTAAGTTTATATAATATTTTCTATTTTTCTTTATCAAATTGCACTTACTGAATTTGACTTTCCTTCTGTGATTCAGGGATGTATTGTACAAGCCCATTGTACTATGTAAGGCAGCATTATTTACTAGAGATTCATATAATAATTTTAGTAGTTATATGTGATAACTTTTTTTTGTGTTTTTCTCCTCCTGTTCACAGCGTGTGGTCACGTATCTTGTTTCTGGTGTGTACATAAATCAATGGATGGTGTACGCGAGTCTCATTGTCCAATTTGCGAACAGCCATACTATCATTTTCCAGCCATCTGCCAAATGCTCCACTTTTTGCTTCTTAAGATGTATCCTGTTGCTTACAAGAGAAGGGAAAATCAGATGCTTGGTATGTTTCTCTTTCTAAAGACTTCTGCATGAGCATTTTCAAATACACATGTGCAGTGTGCTTTATACAGTTTCCTTCAGGTGATTTGGGTCATTATCATCCCCAATACTTGCATATCTGATGTCCTTGTCATCCTTTTTGGATCCCCATGGCAACTCATGCCTTGTGGGTTTTAAGTGGCAAGCCCGACATTGCCATCTTATGCTTTGATGCTAATTTCATCCGTGATATTGAGACTTGACCGATAATTAATGGAGATTTCCCAAAAGTTCCCATCATTTTCAAGAATTAATTTTGCATTGAAAGGACTAGCCTATTTAAACTCTTGTACCACAATTTATAAATCCCTAGATCTTCTAGTAATATGGCAACAAAGGTTCATTACTTTCCATATTTACACTAGCTCAGTATGGGATCCCTTTTTTAGATATACACATCTCATGATTTTCTTTAATAAATGGAAAATATGGGATTCAACTTGCCTAGATGACTAGGACATGATTCTTTAACCGGCTTCTATGTTCTCTAACCAAAACAAATTCCTTCTATAATGTTGTCATGGGCCACTATTTTTCAGGTGGCTATGCCAACACTATATGATTATTCATTGATGTGATGCCCTTGATTTAATCTAATCCTAAGTATTGTAATAAGCTAAACAACATAGGCAACAATAACAAAAAAGAAAAAAAAAATCAACCGCAAGTTAGATTGGCTATGGAAGTAGCACTGTAAAAGTGTAATTTGCCAATGTAATTGCTTGTTATACTATTTTGGTCACCTTTTGCAAACTTTGGAAGATGATTTTCTTATGTTTATTATAAAAAAACTTTGCCTGAAATGGCGGATTGAGCAACACTTCCTTTTTTTTAATTTCCATTTTTTTAAGTTTTACTGCTTTGCTGATTGCATTCTGTTCTCATTATGGGATAAAAAATGATAGTCTATTCTCTTGCATTCAGAATTTCAGTATTTAGGAGGGCTTTATTGGGACACAGCACAAGGAAAGTAATAAACCCACTACATGTGTATAAAGTGAATATGATAACTGTAAATCCCAAGACAGAGAATTCTTTGGAATACTGACACAGATTATGCAGGAATAAGTTTCTGATGCTGTTTTGAAAATTTTCTAATATGTGGATAACTTTTAACCTTAATATGTGATTTTTTTTTTCCCCTACTTTTCTGATTCCTGGTATTTCTTGTACCCTCCTTGTGAAATTTCTCCAAATATCTTTCCTCCATGATGCCACTTTCTTTTATAATTGCTTTTATCATAAAAGAGAAATAACATTTCTGTCTACTTTCTTATGCTAATTTTGATCATACTTGTTCATTTCACCTCATGTTTCAGAGGAAGAAAAGAATATGGGATATTTCTCCCCTCAATTTGATGCTTATACATGTGGATCCCAAGCTAAATTTTATCATACTGGGAGTTCACCTTCCAGAACTACTAAAAACCTGGTGTCCAACTCAGGCAACTTAGAATCTTTTGAATGTATGGAGCAATCAGGGTCTGCTACTCATGAAGGAAAAGAAAGTGCCATCTTTTCTGAAAACACATCCAACATAACACCTGAATTTATTGAAACTCCTTCTATTGATGGAAAAAAATTGCCTCAGAATATTGAGCACAATCAGCAACAGAAAATATTACTTGCAGATGTGATGTGTAGAAAGTGCAAGCAACTGCTCTTGCATCCTGTTGTTCTTAATTGTGGTCATGGTACTTGGTGCATTTAAGTTTTCTTTCATTTATAACAGATTAAGGTCATAAGTAGCAGAAAACATAATGAATGTATGTTTATTCCACTTTTCCCTCATTCTATACAGTATACTGTGAAGCTTGCATCATCAACTTAGCTAATGAGATGCTTAGATGTCAAGTTTGTCTAAGTCTACATCCAAGAGGATTTCCGAAAGTTTGTTTGGCTCTTGATCACTTGTTGGAGGAACAATTTCCAGAAGAATATGTACAGCGAAGAGATGCTGTTCAACTTAGCCAAATCAAAGTCAAACTTGAGACCTTATCTTCTTGTACGTATTTTTGCCTACTTTTTTCTAAAAGATATTTTTTGAAGCCTGCAATTATGAGTCAAATCACTGGAAAAGAAATAATTGCAATTAATAGAATCTAAGGATACTGAATGGAAAATTTTCCCGACTATAAGAATTCAAATTGCAATAAAAACAACCAAGCCTTATCCCACTAGATATGTCAGCTACATAGATCAAACAACTGTCTTGGACTCTATAAAAAAATTCCAAAAAAAAAAAAAAGAAATAAAAGGAAAAAAGAAATTTTCAATAAATCCATTTAGAGTTATTTTATCCAGTCTTCTACTTCCTTGTGTAATAAGACTATCTTTCATTTTATCCACCTTTTTCATTACTTGGTATTCTGATATTCTCCTTACATGATCAAACCACCTTAGGTGAGTTTATATCATCTTCTTTGCAATAGGTGTTGCTCTAACTTCCTTGTCAATACATTTGTTATTGATGTTACTTTTTCTTGTAGGTTAGCTCATCCACTGCAACTTTCCTATCTCAGCCCAACCTTTTTCTTTCTTTGGCTACTTGACAGCCATAGATTATCTGGAATTTCCCTTGGAGTTTGGTAGACACCTTTCAATAAATTTTAGTGCCTGAAATGTTTCTTTGTTTCAACCACCTTGCTTGAACCATGTGTTACATCATGTGATGTAATAATTCAAACTCCAAGGAGAAAGAAAAATATAATATAAAATTGCATTCTATGATTTAGGATTACTTATTTAGGATGTCAGGCCTTAAAAGTATTCCATTTCAGTCCATCAATATATGTCTTAGAATAAGCTGAATAACATAGATTATAGAATAAATTACAATGACTTTGATGGGACTGGAACATATTATCGAGATATCAAAGATAGAACAGAAGGAAAAAAGAATATTTGTGCATTACTATAGTGCTCTGGATCAAAGGGCCCAGGCACAAGAAGAAACTACAATTCCTGAGGCTGTGCAAGAGCCCTCTCTCTCCCAGTTTCCTCTACAACAATTCCTAACTTCTTAACTTAATATTTCTTTCCACTTATATACTAACTCCTAACAAAGGCCCATCACAAGTCCATTTTCTACCAGACTTCCATAAGGTTTGCCTAAATTAGAGCTATCTCCATACATAAAGGGTATAAGGTTTGATGAAATTTTGAAAATGAAAATCAGTTGTTTCTTGGACCAAATTTCACTGTGTAGGTGATAATAAGTAGAATATGTAAGTTTTCTTCATCATCATTGTAAGGAGCTCAACAAAGCATCCATGAAAGTGCTCTATTCATCAAACCTTATACATAAAGGGTATAAGGTTTGATGAAATTTTGAACCTGAAAGTCAGTTGTTTCTTGGACCAAATTTTGAAATAAGTAGAATATTAAGTTTTCTTCATCATCATTGTAATGAGCAGAAAAAGCATCTATGAAAGTGCTCTATTCAGATAACACTTTAGCCAATATGTAATCAATTTATGTAGGTATTCTACTTCATGTTCTATTATAATTGTCACAAGGTTCATAGATAACATGATATATATTCAAATAGTAAGTCTTAGCTGGATATGCCTGCAAATAACCCCTTTTTTTTTAGTTTTTGCTTGGGGACAATGGAAATACTAATTTTAGTCTGTCTAATTTAGCAATATGCTGCAAAGAGAAATGTTTTCCTCTCTAGTCTACCATATTTACCGTGCACTTAATTTTTTTCCCCCATAAATGGAAAATAATATGCCTATTGAGATATATGTTACTTATAAAAACTATTCATGTGCCTTGACCTATCAATTTAAGCTTTTGGGAGAAATGGTTTATTATATAATATCAGAGCCTCTATGATCAAGTAGTCTAGAGTTCAATTCCTATTGCTCCCATTCTTCTAATTAAAGTTGAATTCCAGCACAAGATAGGATAGGTCTATGTATTGTCCATGTTTCAAGCTGAAAAGGCCTAACAACTTCAGTTTATAGGAAAGGACATAAGTTGGCTCACAAGTCGTTTAACGAGATTATGAGGTCTATAAAAATGCTAGATGAGTAGAGGAGGAGTAGGTTAATCCCTATTTATAATCATAGGGAAGACGTACAAAACTGTGCACATTACAAAGGGAGTAAACTCATGAGCATTACTATGAAGTTATGGGTGAGGGTTATTAAGTGGAGACTAAGACAATAGACTCACATTTTGGAAAATCCATTTCGTTTTATGCTAGGGGGTTAACTACGGAATCAATTTTACTTGCTACAAAGATTGATGGATATATGATAGAGGAATTAAAGAGACTTGCACATGGTTTTCATCAATTTGGAAAAGATGTAGGAGAGGGTGCCAAGAGAGGTATATTGAAAGGATTTGGAGAAGAAAGGAGTTTGAATTTCCTATATTCAAGCAATCAAAGATATGTATGATGGGATCACAACTAGTGAAACAATACAATGTTATTCTTTTGGTTTTAAAAAATGTTAATTATCTCTAGATGCTTCTCTTAATTTATAAAAGAAATGAAAAGAAATAAAATTATAGAGCACGTGACTCTTGATGTACCTTGGTATTTCTTTGATACTGTTGTTGCATTTTGGTGGTATTTATTGTAGTTACTATGTACTATCTGCTTTCAGGTTCAGCAGACAATGGTGAAGGAGAAAAGATAAATTGGTCGTCTGGTCCTAGATTGGAAGTTCACATAGGAGTTGGGTGTGATTTTTGTGGGGTAAAACCTCCCCTCTGTATCTTGCATTTTATTTAATGTGTTACTTTTGTTTTATTTATCTATTTTTGTTTAGTTAGGGTTGGTCAGAGTGGAAATGAGTGTGTTGAGTGTTACTAGGACATTCACTTAATCAAATCTCTGTCTCATTGACAGAGATAGGTGGTGGTCATTTTATTGGCTGCTTGTCTTTGTATGATTAACATTTTGGATCTCTGATTCAATGTCCAGGAAGAGTTATGCATACCCTTTTTCGGCGGTAACCTTATATTTTGCAGCCATAGTGCTAAGTTATAATCCTATGGTTTGAGATGACATGATCACTTACACTGTACTAATACAAATAATGCTTTCAAGATATTTTACATCCCATAACAGGCTTCAATGTTTTAATCATTTCTGTAGTTGATCTATATGGTTTCACTTACCAGTTCTGTCTAAAGCTTGATGTATTATTCAGTGATGTTAAGATATGATCTTTCCTCAGATTCCATTCGTTTTTTCCCAAACATGTTATCGTTCTTCATTTTTATGCCGTCCGTTTGCCTTGGCAAAGGAAGGGGTTAATATTATCGTCGCTATTCTAGGTCCCTAGCTGAAAGATCATACTTTTTTATCTTTAGTTTATATATCAGTCAAAGTTGCAGCCTCGTTATTGCTTCGAGTTTTCTGAAGTGTAATAATGTTTTTGGCTTGTCTCTACAGATGTACCCGATAACTGGGGATAGATATAGATGCATTGACTGTAAGGAGATGATTGGTTTTGATCTTTGCGGTGATTGCTATAACGCTCGCCCAAAGCTTCCAGGCCGATTTAATCAGCAGCACACCCCTGAGCACAGGTTTAAGCTTGAAAAAGGATTCGGGGCAGTTAGGGGGTGGTATGCGCAAGAAAATTTAGAACTTAAATCCGAAGATCCCGGTTTGGCTGATGATGGAGAAGATAAACAGAATGAATCTGAATGAAGCCGCCAACTGAAAAAAATGAAACTCACAAAATTGCATGATTCTTCTGTTGAAATGTTGCTTATGGTGGGGATTTAGAATATAACTTATTGCTAGTCCAACAGGATCCAATGCTTCATGTGTGTTTGCAATCCAGTTGAGTTGCGAATTCTCAAATCCGCATGGCCTCAGTGAATCTGTGTCCAGCTTGTGGCAATTTGTGACTGTCTTTAATAAGTGACACTAAATACAGGCAATTTGTTTACTCAGGCCTTGATGGTAAGCATCTTCTTGCTTATATTGGCTATATATATTTGGTTGTGTAATGTACGTATTTTAAGAGTTTGCCTAAGATGTATGAGAATGTACAGAGAGTTTGCCTGAGACATAAAGTGACCCTAACATATTCCAGTGGAAAGAATTCCTAAATTTCTATTAGAATATGTTAATATTAGATAGAATAATAAGTAATATTAGTGGTTTAGTACTCTTTAGATGCACCAGTAATAATTTCTTAATTATATCATTTTAATCTAAGTCACATTTTTAGGTGGCATACCTTTATTTTTAACAAAAATTAACCTTTTAATTATTATTTTATAAAATGATCCCTGAAAAATAATCAAAGGACTATTTGATAAATATAATCAAGGATAAGTTTTTTTTTTTTTTTTTTGTATTGGGAATTTAATTCTCCTAATAACAAATTAAAACAAATAAAAAAAACTATCTCCTACTTTTGTTCATCCCCAATTCTGGTATTGAAGAACCTAGCACTTCCCATTTATCTATCGCAGACATCATTGCTGTACTCATTCCCATGAGATAGCAGAGGACATTCTATATTTATCATACTTCGCATAGTTTCTAATATGGAGCAGATATAGCACTAGACAAGACGTCGGCATTGCTTTGCTTTGCTTGCTGCTAGACCCTTCTCTTATACTCTGTCACAGCCTGCAGAAATTATTAAGTTGTAGAGACACTTTTGATTAATGAGAATCGAAACTTTGCACCTCTATCTAGTGAGGAAGGAAAAATATAAGAGGCAGAAACTTTGTTAGAATTTAATTGGTAGAATGTTGTGGTGTGGTTATTGACCCTTAAATAAAAATTTGGGTCATATCACTTTATTTTATATATTTAACAACTACCATAATTTTTTTCAAAGATTTTAACTGTATTTTTCTAGTTGTGCGGCATTGCTTGATAAGGAATTAAAGGCCACCTTTTAAATATTAGAATTAATGGCGTACATCCTCGTGGACTAAGAAACTCGAAAAGGATATAAGAATTTCTGTTAGATGATTGACTTTTAGTGTCATTTTTTTCTATATTAAATTATTTCGCTTTCAATGTTACAAAAATATTTAATCTTTGTACCATTAACAAAATCGCAATGAGGATTAATGACTTTTTTTCAGGGAAAGAACCTCTTGCTACCAACACTATGAAGTTAAAATAAAACAAGGCTTATTATTTTAAAACATTCTTATTTGCTATTATATGTATAATACTTAAACAATCTCAACTAGAAGTAGAAAGAATGTGATGTGTGGTATCTGGGTTGAGAGCGGCATCTGTCGTGAATGCGAGATGCACCTGTTATTAATGTGGATAAGGGGTTTGAGTGAGAGGTTGGTGGCTAGATTGGGGAAGGGAGATTTTCTCATGTGCTTTGCATGTCAAGTCCTGATTCGGCTTGGTTGGATGCCTAGGTAACAAAAGTGGCTTAGGTGGATCAGGCATTTGGTCGAGTGCCCAACTTTAAGGGGGTGGCTTTCACATTTGGATGATAAGGGAGCTTGATTGGATTACAAGGCCCTCAGCCTCAAGCTCTAAAGAACAAAGAGGCTTTAATTGGTGACGAGGGATCCTCTGAAGGGGGCAATGGAAGGAGGGGAACCTGGGCTGCTGACTACCCGAGCTTGGGGGAAGGAAAAAGGAAACAAACTTCTTGCCCAGTCAATTAACCAATTCATCAGCCCTTCTGACTCGAGCTCGAAAAGCAAAGGGTCAGGATAAAAAGTATGGGAGGGAAGATGACTTTCCTATTGGTCCAAAACTCAATTTTGTAAATAAAGTATATCAACGTTAATTTTATAATAATTAATAAATTTTTAAAAAAGCTACTTATGTATCAATTTGACCATTGGCAATTTTTTTTTTTGTTGGGGGGGGGGGGGTGTCCATAACCCCTTTATTTGAATCCAACACATGTCAAACTCACATGTAGAAATGGTGAGAACAGCATTTATCAGCTAGCCATCTTCAATAAAGAAGACCAAAATAATAGGCTTTCTGTCTTTCCGAAGCCCACTTCCACTATTACGCAATTGTAGTATATTGCTTTCAATAGTGAAATTGTACAACTAGCATAAAAGAGATGCATAATACTAATGTGTAATGTGTATACAATTAAGGTGCTGTCTAACATGCACTTCGGCCAACAATGTGTATCATGCACCATGTAGATCTGACGGTGAAGATCAATGATATATGTATACAACCACTTGTTGCTAATCCACCCTAAAATTTCACCCCAACGCTCTCTATCAGCCCCTTTATTTTCGTTCTTCACATCCATTCTTCACGCACACTGCTATTATTGCCCCTAGTGTCATCCCACTCTCTACCAACAACCATTCTTTTTTTTTTCCAAAATTCTAAAATAATAAACTATCTTAGCAATATAATTTATGTGGTACAGCATACTTCCCACCTTACCCAGCAAACGACGCATTCCACCACTCCCAGCACGTCGTCCAATAGGATTTGAAAGGATCTAGAAGGAAAGCTTCGACGTCATCTTCATTGATCTTAAAGCCGGTGGTCGTTGGGTGCGAGGTAGAGCGGTAATCGTAATGTTGTAACGATAGGATGGTATAAGGTCATGCGATTGTGGATTCGATGGGGTGCAGTTCTTGATGGTTGGCGGGATTGAACTATGACAGTGGTGGATGACTATTGGATTCGTAAGGAGGTGAGGGTGGTTGTGGCAACGGCGCATGTGAGGGCTTTGTTTTGGGTTGACGTTGAAAGTGTGTTGATGGTGGTGGTTGGTGGTGGAGTTTGGCACAGAGAGAGAGAAGTGAGATCCCTTGAAAACACGAACATGACTTGGTAAACCAGTGGTGGCGGTGGTGGTGTCGACAATGGCATGCTTGTTGTTGTCCAAGGATTCGACGAAGGCAGTGGCGCGATTGTTGATCAAGGGCGGAAATGGAGGAGTATAGGGGGGGAGAGAGAGAGAGAGAAAATTGAATTTTAGAGTGCATTAGCAACTCTAAGTTGTATACATACACCAATAATCTTTACCCTCAAATCCACGCGGTGCGTTATGCACCATACTTGGCAAGGTGTAGCATAGCACGCGCCGTACAATCAACACTACCAAGTGAAAGGAGCGCAAATTACTCCAGATCTCAATAAAATTGTAATAAAATTTGTTTAATTTTCTACACACAAAGCTAAATCTACTGCATTCAATGCCTGAGACAGGAGAAACCGTACGTTTGAAAACATTATTGTAACCTTTCTCAGTTGGGAACCATATGAACCTCACGATAACCTCATGCTAAGAAACGTAGGAAGCTAAAGTTGAGGTGGATTGGATATGTGTCAGAAATTTGGTCATATACTCATATCATTTTCATTTCATGCCTGCGGTTATGGCTTCAGACAAGTTAGCATGGTCAAAAGGGAATTGTTGCAAGTTACCAAACGATGTAGCAAATGGCTCATAAAGATGAGTAGCATTAAACATTTTATAGATCCAATTAAAGGACTGTGTGAGCTTCATCTTACCCCTGTGACAGGGTAAGCAACCACCTGAAATATTATCATTTAAATCAGTCTTGGCATTCATGATCTGGTCAAGCTTCTTCTGTAGACTTGGTTCTGACATTGCTTGTGTAAACATTCAGCATAACAATTTAATGAACGATCACTTGCAACTTGCCAACTTCAATATAAATACTTAACGATGCGATACGACAGATTTGTTGTAGGTTAGCGATTAGGAATTGCATGAACACTTTATTGTCCATCCCTTCTGAGTTAATTTATCGAATTATCGACAAAAGTAAGATGTTATAACCTTTTTTTCATAACAAAACATGGTGTTAGATTTGAGAATTATTTTATAAGGTAGCATCAATTTGGTAGAATGCAACATAGGAAGATTAAGGTTAGAAACTGCGAAGTGCGAACTCTTGGAATTTGATTTGGCTCTGTCAATTTCATAATTTACGTTAATCGAGTAATAAAAAACTCGTGATTAAAATAACTAGCTATTCCATCCAGAAATTAAGAGTTGGAAAGGGAAAAAACATATTACAATGTCTTTGACGTAAAAAAAATTTTACTTTTACAATTTGAATGAAAATTATATAAATAAAACCAAATAATATTTAATACAACAGTATAATGCAAAAACATACCTATACTAGGGACTAAAAACTTATTTTATACCAACATTTAGTTGGTTTAAGTAGTTCGACACTTATACCTCTTAAATAAGGTATCAGGTTCGAGTCTTATGAATAGAAAAAATTGATGTTGGGAGAGCTTTACCTCCATAATAGGCCGACCCAGCTTGAATTAGATTAGTCAAAGTTCAATAGATTTTCAAATATTGGTGGTCCATACTATATGTATATATATATAAGCACACACAAGAATACACTCTAGTCTACGTATGCACGAACAATTGTATGATCACATTTTGTTATAGAATTTTGTAAATTGCATTTCTAGATCTAGTTTGATATTTTTTTGAGAGTTAATTTTTTCTAAAAATTTTTTCATATTATACTTTATCATGATTATATGATTAAATTAAAGGTATGATTTTTTTTTCTAATTACAATTGGGTAGGATAAGAGATAATTTGCATGTTATAAACAAGAACTTGTTAAGTGTGAGTATAAATTAATAGATTGTGTATTATGTCCTTTTTCGGGTTTCCCATAGATTTTCTTTTATCAAAGGTAATTTTTTTCTAGTACTGTGAATTATTTAAATGTGGATAACTCTTCCATCTGGTTTGCCACATTATGATAGAATAGTCCCTTTACTGCGAAATCAAACCTCAGTTGATATACTATGTATTATGTCTAAATTCATAAATGAAAATCTATATAAATTTTACATAATTATTGTGAGACAACAATTTAAAGAATCAGTTAGGAGCTAAAGATTTGTTGACATAATTACTTAAAAGATTTCATCCCATAAGTCAACTTTAATATATAGTACTCATATAAATATGACTTTATTTTAATATATTGTTAGTATAAATATTCTTTTTATACAATTATCTAATTATATTTTGTTATATCATTAAAAGTATTTGATTATATATATATATATATATATATATATATATATAAGTCAAAAAAGTGTATATGACTGACGATGTAATATATTAAAATTAATCTCAATATAATATTTAAAATATGTCATATTATTATCATTTTTACACTTTTTAAAATCTTAAAAATATGCTTTTGATTATCAATTTCTAACTTTATAAATCTAAGTATGTTATTAATTGATATCTTAAATTACAGAACACGAAAGGAAAAAAAATTATCAAATGAAAAACTATTGGAGCCAAGATGCTTATTCAAAGTATTATTTTGACATCAAAGGATTCAAACTTACCATTTTCTATTGAGGATGAAGTGTTAGAATTTTAGTGTAATGATGAAGTTTCATATTGATTAAGAATAAATTAAGTGAGAATTATATATGTGTAAAGACTATAGACTCATTATAATAATGTTTTTGTTAAGATATATCGTCAAACTCACTATTGTGTTTTCTAACTTAGCCTAATGATGGTATTAGAGCCAGCTACGATAGTTGGTTGGTATTTTCATTTGATCCTAGCCCATGGAGGTTGTTGGACAGTATACTAATATTTAAATTCACACTTAAGGGGAAGAATGTTGAAATTTTAAGTTTAACAATAATGTTTCATATTAATTAGAAAAGGACTGAGTGAGAACAATATAAGTCTAAACACTAATTATCTCAAGATTTTGGGTTAAGATATGGCATAAGATGCTCTACTATGATTTCTCAATTAATCTATTGATGATGATCTATATGAAATTTAGGCTCCCATGACTGCTCCAACATAAAGCAATTCAAATAAAAAAAACCTATACAAAATAACAAGTCAGAGAATTCAAGGAAAATCATTGCAATATGGAACTATATCTTCTCAAATTAGTATTCAATCATTGTTGACTTTATATCGTTTTTGTTTAGAGTTACTTGATCGAAAGAACATAATTTTTGTTTTTTGTTTTTTTGTTGGTATGTTCTACTGAAGGTATTTCTGTGTGCGAGTAGTCACTTCGTCCAACTGAGATTCGAAGCTTAATTTGCTATATATGTGGGACTAACACTTTTGTTAAACCCAATCTCTGGGTGGGTGAAGAACACAACATTTTAATTGTGAAAGAGAATGAAACACATGCAAAGTACAGTACTAATAATATGTACAATGAAGTATTTAATAACCTTCGTTACATTATTTATAATTAAATTGTTTGTAAATGAATAAAAAATAACGATACAAATACTGCACATGCAAACTATTTATGTGTTAATGATTTTAAAAGAAATAGAGACTATATGTATGTAATTATATTTAATAAATATTATCATTGCAAAATTATAACAATTAACAATCAACAAAAATATATTATGAACCCCTTGTATGATGTCTAATTTTTTTTTCCTGTCTTTATTTTTTTTTCAAATTTTATTATGAGATTAATTTTTTAAATATTTTCACAATTAACAGATTTTTTAAATAATTATCTATTTTACATTTTTAACTTTGGTCTTTTTTGAAAGGTTTAACTTGCTTATCGCTTTATTTGGTAATTTTTTAAAAGTGTAATTTGCTTATCATTATACTTATTTTTTATAAGATTAACTTTGATACAATATTAATATAAAAAATTTTGTACTATTATTCAATTATATGTAATTTTATATATATAATTATTTTTATTTGCTCTAACTAATTTTGCTCAAAACATATCGACTCACTAATTGGTAAATTTTTTTTAAAGTTAATTTTTTTATTCATAAAATTTAAATCAGAGACTTTATTTAAGAATATATATATCAATAATTATAAGAGCTAAATATTTTTTTCTAATATTACAATATACAATCAAATGATTATATAAAAAATTCTAAACTAATATAAGCATATTAAAATTAAATTATATTTATTAACGATATCTAATGCTTTGTATAACAATAGCAGCTAAAAAAATTTGTTGTATAATAATATAAATGATGATAGTACATTTTCGAGTTCATGGTTTGATTGGGCTCATACTTCAAGCCCAGTGCTCAGCTCATCGGAGCTAAGATCATACGCTTCTAGAAAGATTGAAACCCTGCTTATCAACGCCATGTATATAAGAATAGAGTGCCCCTTCGATTTGAAGTCAATTAAACTGCTATCTTAGAAACTACCATAATTTTCTCATACATGAAGATTAAGCCTAAAAGTGACTCATTTCCCTTTTTAAGTACAAATCTTCTCTCTACACTAAGTGTGACTTAACGTTCTTATCTTTCACACCACTTAGAAGTCTAACTTAAGCATTAGAATTCCTGTGTCTGTCTTCATCGGAGCCATCCAACCTTGGCTAAGGACCTAACCGACTGACCTCAACATCTCATGTAAGAACATTGGTGAATCTTACACATTATAAATATATGCGTATATACAATTTTAAATTATTTTTTGAATAGTAGATATATTATCATATATGGGTTCACTATGAGTCCAAATTTATACTATCATCACTCTACTAATATACCTAAATTCTTCTTTTACTCACCATCCTCTAAATGATTGACACTTGGACCAATAAGAGAGCAGGTGCATGTGTGCTATAGACGCGCGAACTTATACCTTAGTTTAGCAACGTGAAAAAAAACGCGGGAGGACGTGAAAGAAAGATTGAATATGGTTTTCTATCTTGAAGATTAATTAAAGATTGAATAAATGGTAACTCCCTCGGATTCGGTGAAAACAAAAAAGCGCAGTCGAGTATCTCTCAGATTCTGGTTTTCTGGAGAGTCATGATTGGTAGAGTACTCAGCAATCACTCTTCCCACTTTTGCAAACCTTTTTTGTTTAATTTTTTTTTCATATTTCTAACACTTATTTCATTTCACCTACATTTCGTCAACCATTCACTGGATGAAACCACCATCGTTGCCCTTGGACCACTTCCACTCCAGAACTTATTATAGAAAAAACCTAAACAAAAATCAAAGGAAAAAATCTGGGCCAAAAAGTATAGATAAGATTGGATACTGTCAAATGTTGGTTAATGAAATAATAAATAATTTTGATCTACTAAAATAATGATATATATGCTTAGAATATGATTATCTCTAATAGAATATACATGTGAAAAATGAAAAATAAAATAAAATGATGACATAAATTCAAATCTTAAAAAGTTATTTATTTAAAAAAAATTACATAATTTTTGTACTTTTATGTTTCATAATCTTTATACTTTCCCAATAAAATAAAGAGTGCTTTAATAAGAGATTTAAATAAATCGAAATTATTAGAATACTTCATATAATCTTAAAAAGATAGATCTTAACAAAAAGTCCTAGAAATGAAAACCTAAATTTTAATAAATAGGCTTGCTATGGATTAATTTTAATTTATTGTTATTATTAGTATAAATTTTTACTCAATTAGTTATGCGTGGCTTGGATTTGTCTTTCTCAATAAACAGATGTTTTCTTTAAGCGAAGTACTTTCGTAATACTTTAATGCATTTGGAAATTTTTAAAAAATTAATCTGAAGAACTAAAAAGATATTTTGCAATTGTTTTAGAAAAATTATCCAAAAAAAATTCAAACATTAAGTACTTACTAAATATTTCATATCCAAGGATATGATAACTTTAGTTTTTAAAAACATCACGTTTAAAAATATCATTAAAAAAAATCACGTTTAAAAACCAAAAATCATTTTTTTCTAAGTCTCCTAGCACACCTTGACATAGTATTGGCTGTGATCTTTATCTTCCTGTTGAATTTTTTATTTTAAATTTCTAATATTCAAAATTTACTGTACTTTAACTAATTTAATTTAAATTGGATTAATCAATCATAGAGGTATAGTTCTCATTGAGATTTTATTTTTAATTTACAAAACTTGAACTTAAATTTTTTTAAAAAGAATAAATGTCAAATCATTTAAATCAATTATTTGTTAATAAAATATGAGAGAGAGGATAGTTATATTGAAATTATATTTAAATATAAAGATAATAAATATAGGATTTAATTTGTATGCACTAACTATCATCTAATTACATTTTATCATTTGCATAATTTTTTAAATAGTGAGAGTAAGAGTTATACATTTTTACTTATGTGATAGTATATAATTAGATGATAGTGTAAAAAATTTTTTACACTATTTGTATATACAAATTAAATCTATAAATATATGCCCTCGCAAGAAAATATGAGTGATATAAAAATCTCTATGTTGTGAACAAAAAGGTGGTGTTTGGCTTTTGCTTGCTCTATTTCTCGTCCGTTATAATTAGGATTCTTTCTATACACTCATATGGGACGTCGTTGGCATGTTATAGGACACTATTAGACGTGTCATGTTTTTAAACCGTTAAAAAAATGTGCATTAGATTTTACAACCTTATTCTAGCAATAAAAAAATATAGAATTTCGATAGAATGAAGCTACTCAAAAGTAAGTTCTGGTTGTTTATTTATTTATTTATTTTAATAACTTTGTTATATGAATGTCAATGATTGTTGGCATAATTGGTAAGAAATAAACTCAAATTTTATAATGATGTGAATTTGATTTTTATTGTCAATATGAGAACTCTATTCATAAGCGATTTCATAAATTTTCCTTAATTGCTCTTTGAGCTTGAGGCCGTGCTCTATTCATAGTGGAATGACGAATTCATTTAAGCTTTTGTCAATAAAAAAATTGTATATGAATGAATTGCAATTATTTTAGGTTCTTTAACATCCAACTAACAATTTTGGATAAAGATCTATTTACTCCCAGATTAAGTTTTGTCATATTTATTCTATTAAATAAATTTTTATATTAAGTTTCACCAATCTAACATGTGACATGTAGGCATATGTAGGTATAAACATGTGACAATTGCCACTAAGAGCCACCTAAGATTATAACATTTGTAATTTATAATGGAGTTAATTTCCAAAAATGACGATTTAAGGTTAAAGGATCAATTTGATCCAAAAAATAGTTAAAGGATGAAATTAAAAGTTAAAAAAAAAAAGTTAGAGTAAAATGTGCAACTTATTTAAATATTTATATAATTTATATTAAAACTTTATGAGGCTTGTATAAGTTTAAGATTATATTTCAATTGGCCCATTTTCGTGCAAATAGATTTATAAAATAAATGTAGAGAGTTATAAACCCATATAAAAGTAGCAAGAAATTATACGAAAAAGTAGTGATAGCACAGTCTTCTGTCCAAAAGCTTCAATTAAAAGCTGTAGATTCATTGAAAGGTGTAAAAAGGAATCCTTATTCAGCTTACCAAAAAATTGGATTTTCTTTTTGTTCGTAACTCAAAAAGAATACTTCAAAAGTGTGATCCGAAAAAACAAACTTGGCAGTCTAAAGAAGTACTAATTACGTAGAAAATCAGTATTTAAAATTGTCTAATTTTAGACCTTTAAAGTGTGAAAGCAAGACGAGCAAGGGATACAATTGGAGGTAATTCCATGCTACCAATCAACAATATCATAATATCAAAAAAAAAAAAAATCAACAATATCATAAGCTTCAGGGAATTTTAAATAGAACTGCCTATGACACATTCTTGAGTTTGTGCAAATCATTCATATTCTTCTATTTTTGTTTTTATGTTTTTGACAATCCAAGCAAGCATATCATGTTTTGTAGTAAATTGAATGGTTTTTTTTTTTTTAAAAAAAATTCCTCATATAATTTTAATTTAGAGATAATAATAAGATAAAACTTTTTTTAAAAATGTCGACTTTTAAAATTTAAACATTTGATATCATAGATACAAATTTTGTTTAAAGTCAATATTCATTTTTGTTGCAACTAATTACTTTCTAATTTTATAATATTTTTATAGCATGTAAGTAAACTCTACTTAATCAAGTTTAGTTTGCTAATTGAACCACACCATATCAATTTTTTTCTTAATATTTAAAACTTATAATCCATTTTTTTAAAATTTTTTTATTTAAGAAAACTTTAAATTGAGAGGAAGCCTCAATCCAAAATCCATCGAGCATTTATTTTATGAGTTTAATATGTATGAATGATTTTTAAATAGTTACTAATTATATCCTTGAATTTATATAATTATTCAAATAATAGATATAAAATTTAATTATATTTATTCATATGATAATATATAATTGAATAATGAAATAAAACTTTTCTATATTGATGATATGCATAAATTAAATTCTTATTTTATTTTTTTTAATTTGCATTAATCCATCTATATAGTGTTGTCTGTTTTTTTTTAATGATAAAATAACACAAGCTTATCATATTTATTTTTTTAAAAAAAATTATAATTAATAGAAAGTCCACTTCACAAAAAAAAGAAGAAAAAAATAGAAAGTCACATCGTTTTCGTTTAAAAGTGAAAGAAAGCAACAAAAAAAACCCATTGAATCACCACAAAAATATATATATAGAGGAAGAGAGAGAAGAGCCCGCCCAATGGTGCCCACGCTACTATACCCCCCAACCCTAAAAACTCCAATCTTCGCCCCTCACTTTTCTCAGGTGTACAACTCCCCCCCACCCTCCCACACCCCTCTCTCTTTCTCTAAAATCACCAATTCCTAACCAAATTTCAAACCCCAAAATTCGTGGTCCAACATAACTGAACCGTTCCTTTTTTTTTCCCCCCTCAGTTTTCATTTTTCTCTCTGGCAAATGGGGAAGTACATGAAGAAATCGAAGGTGGGCGGGGAAGTAGCAGTGATGGAAGTTTCTTCTTCTTCTTCCGCTCCTTCTTCAATGGGAGTGCGCACAAGGGCTAAGACCCTCGCCCTTCAGAAATCCCCTCCTTCTCCTTCTCCTCCTTCTTCGTCTGACTACATTCAGCTACGAAGCCGCCGTCTCCAGAAAGTTCTAGTCCGCCCCAAACACCATCCGCCCACCAAGCAGTCCGACTTTTGCGGCGCGGCCCTCAACTCCAGGATAACCGACCACAAGCCCGCCGACGCCGAGGAAAACGCTGAGTTTTCATTTGGGGAAAACACTTTGGACGCTGAAGCAAGAGATAGGTACATATATAAATATTTTTTTTTTTGTGCTATTATGTTTGGTCTATAATTTTCTTTTGAAAAAAATTTGTTTATTTATGGGTATGGAGCTTCTCGCGTTTGGGTTTTACTATTTTGTTTCTTTTTGGTGTGCTTTTTTTATTTTGGTTTTTTCTTTTGTTGGTTGGTTATTTTACCCTGTGTGTGTGTGGGGGGGGGGTGTTATTATTGATTATTTGTGGGTGTTTATGTGTATTGCGCGAAAAATTAGCAGGTTTTTCTTGAAATTGGTTGTTTAAATTGAGGAGGAAGAAGATTTTTTTTTTTGGGGGGTGGAAGGAAATATCAAGAGATAAATTGATTTTTAAATTTTTTTTAAAAAATATTTTTGGTACTTGCATGTTAGTGTAGTGTTGGTTTTGGAGATTTTTTTCAAGTAAGTTTTCAGGGAGGGAAGGGAAATGTAAGGGGTTCGGTGTTGTCACAGGCGGTTGTTAATGGATTTGTGTTTTTTTATTTTTATTTTTTATTTTGCTTATCCTTTTGAAAAAGACAACTCTTTTGGTGCTTATTTAGAATAACCATGTGTGGTCTTTTTCCTTGAGTTTTTTTCATTTTAATAATTTTCCTGTGGTGACTGTGATTTTATACTCTTTCAAAACTGAGTGCTGAGGAAGGGGGAAGGTCTATTAGGTTGGTCATATTTCTAAACTGTATGACTTGTAATAGGTTATACACCTTGTCTACTACTCCTTTTGAATTCTTTTTTCAAATTTTACATCTAAGCTGTGTTTTTGAGGGATTTTTATTTGCATACCACTCGTTAATAATTGCACTATCTCTTAATATATCTTTGTTATTATTAAACCCTATTTGCTGCAACTATTGCTTTACCTTAAATTAAATATCATGATCAAACAAATCGATGATGTAGATTTTGATATGCAACTATATTTATTCATTTTCGCCTTACTATGGAGTTGATTAATTTTCAATCATTTTCCATGGAATGGAACATTGAAACCAAAGAAATGACAAATAAGCTCTCTTAACTCGATTCCTCCATAAACAAAAATCTCACAAGTTGAAAATTTGATGGAATGGTGGACAATTATCTCTGCATATCTACTTGTTGGCTAATTGTGATTCAACAATCTAGATGCAGTTACATTTTGATGCCATTTGTTACTTTTTACCTATAAATTCCTCATGATTTTGATGAATTAAAAGACTGAGTAATTTGAAATGTTTCTGCTATGAGCCTGTGACTCCATCTTTTTTTTTTTTTTTTAAGATGCTTTATGGAGTTTAGTGCACCAAAATGGCCATTTTTTTGTTTTTTGGTCCGACATAATGGCCATGTTGAAACCCCAAAAATTGACTTTATTAACAGTGTACTATCAGCAATAACTCTTCTGCCTGGTATCAATGTCATTTAGATGGGCCTAGCTGCATACTGATTAGTGTTTATGGAAACCACTGTTTGGGTTTTCAGTGCGTGGAGAAGAGATTCTGGCCGTGTCTTGCTTTGTAACTTTTAGTGCTTGAGCCCACATAGTCAGATTTTGTCCTATGAAAATGGCAGATACTTTTTTGAAATATCAAGTTGTCTCCAGTTCTATGCTTTCTGCTGAAGAGATTTTTGTGAGAAATATTGTTCTTTTTTTTTTTTCCACCTCATTTCAAAATATCATGTTATGCTGTCAGCAGTTAGCATGCATGCTGGTGCAGAAAGTTATGATGATTTTTTATGTTACTAACCAATGCATGTAGTATTTGTGCATGGCTGTTAGATTTTTTTTTTTTTTTTTCTGCCAAGAATATTTTGATTACAGTTTTTGTTGGTTAAACAGGAGCACCAGGGAAAGCACACCTTGTAGTTTAATAAGGGATTCAAATGCCATTGACACCCCTGGTTCAACCACAAGGCAAAGGACCTCCACTTTGACAAACCAAATAATCCGTGAACACATCCAAAGAAAGATTCCAACGGCTTATGAGATGGAGGAGTTCTTTGCTTGTGCAGAGAAGCAGCAACAAACAATATTTATGGACAAGTATACAATTCTTTCATTTAATTTACTTGTTTTGCCTGATTTCACTTTCTCTTTGCTTTTTTTTTTTCTCCTATCATTTAATAATTTAAATATCTTTAATAATTTGGTTTACAATAATTTAAATATCTAATGTTCCTATATGTGTTTTCCAGATACAATTTCGACATTGTCAATGATGTACCTCTCCCAGGACGGTACGAATGGGTCCAAGTACATCACTAGTTTCAAGCTCTAGTCATATTTGGGGTTCTGTGGCCATACAGCTACTCAATTGATTTCAAGAACTATTAAGACCTCTGTAATTTAACTAGTAGCTTTAACTAACCAATTAGATTACTTGAAGCTCTTTTACAACAAGAAATGGGTTAGGACATGTTGCGCATAGATTTATATAGTGTTCAGTGTTTTTGTGATTTGAAGAGAGGAGGAAAGGGGGGGGGGGTATATCTAGTTGCTAGGTCAGCTTTTGTGTAATGTCCTTACCTCCTTTTGTCTGCAATTGGGAGGTATGAACCTTGATGTGGAGAATTAATGTAGAGTACTTGTCCTTCTTTGTCTTGAAGCTCGAAATTTATCATTCAAGTTTTAATTGCGGCCTTACTGTATCGTGCCCCACAAGAGCTCCCTCAAAAGTGGTATGGCCTTCGAAATTGTGAATACAGCACCTTTCCAAACTCAAAAGTAAATTACTTCAAACTTATTTGATTTATAAGGACCAAATTGTGAATACAGTACTTCTTTAAAATAAAGTGCGACATTCTCTACATTCTCTATGTTTAATTTATTGTACATTGTATTGTACACTTTGTAGCCAATAAATTTTTTTGGCGATACGTGACTTGAACCATTCGTTGCTACTTTACATCCGTATTGTTATTTGTTTAACATTTATTCGTAATAGGATAGGCCATCATTGCATCATATTCCATGGTGAAGCGCCTTATATCACTAGTTTTCACAAAATGCCTGATAAACTTCTGTGAAAAGGAGACATGCTTTAAGAAACAACACTTGAAATCCCTTAAAAAAAAAACACAAAATAAACAAGAAGAAACAAAAAATAAAACTTGATATCCCAAACTACTTGCACACGTCAAACATTAAGAAAAATGTTAAGCATACGTATAGTATGTGAGTCGACACTGTATCCCAAATTCCACATCCTATATGTACATATAACTCTAACATTAGTCATAACGACCCTCGTACCCCAACAGATAAGTCCCCCGCCCTGCAACTCACTGTAACGATATGAAAAACCACTGTCAAAATGGGAAATATGCTTATCTTCAAAATCATTGTAGTCAAATCCCTCGATCCAAACAGATTATGTTAAGCCATTATTTCTTGATCTACCAAGACATGAACGTGGAGGTAGGAAAAATATCAGAAACCAAACAAGCAGATTTATCTTTTGTATCAATGACATACAAGAAGCATGTCTAATAAAATCAGGGCAGGCCGAGTCACATGCCAGAGTGATTCAGCTGTTAACTTTTTGCATCTGTGGTTTGATTTTGCCTGGCATCTCAAACATTTCACTTACAGAAGTAGCTTACCTCTATTTTCCCAAGAACCATCTTCAGTACTTTTCAAAGATCCAGCACTGTTTGACATTCTGCAAAATTATGTCAAGAATCAAAGATCAAGGGTCAACAGGTAAAAGTTGACAGCAAATACTAGCAATTTACTTCAAAACAATATGAAAATATCAACTCAGGGAATATATTTTTAAAACTTGAAGTGTAATTGTCCCTTGATCGCAAAAAGAATTAATACCTATATGTGCTTTCATACTAGGAGGGTGGCTGAGGCTCTATAAAGTTTCCATGCTTTGCTTCTGCCATTTCAACTTCATAGGCGCTGTTATCTGAAGATTTCTCATCCTCCATTGCCATCCTTTTCAGTTTTTCCCGTTGTATGGCGCGTAGCTCGTATCTAATGAGCAATGAAAGGGAGAGGGGGTCATAGTCCATCAAATCATGCCTCAGACACTTTCCCCGCTAATACTATATGCATAAGCATTGTGATTGTCTGATGCATAGTGATTGTCTGTGGGCATAAAATATGATCCAAGGGAAGACAAAGGAATTTTTCTTTTTTTTAAAGATACTATCCACAAAAAGAAAAATTGGCAACAAATTCACATGAGAACTTTGATTTTAATCATTTGTGAACATTGTCATACAACAATTAGCAAGAATGTGCATTACTTACTCAACCACATAACTCCTGGCAAGCTTAAAGTATATTTTCCAAAATTGCTGTTCCTTCAAATGGCGGGGACAGAGTAAATATCTCAGTTGAGAAATTTCCTGGAATGTAATCAAACTAGAATTACTAAAGACGTTAATAGTATTGCTCATATTTTTCCTTTCCCATCCCACTATAAGAATATGAAATTATTCATAGCTTTTAGAATAAAGCCAAATCACAAAGGTATTAATAAGATAGGTAACATGGACATGCAAACAGGCCTATACACACCAATGACATGCTCATCACGAACCTAACCTAACTAGAAAGTGTTTATATAATGGTAATAATGCTGGATGAATATAAACAGAGAAATATATTCGATGAGAAAATGTCTCTGATAATTGTGTGCAGTTTACCATAAACATACAACTTATGGCCATAATGATTCAGGTTTAGCTTTAAGCCTTCAGAGCACAGATAAAAATTATCAAGAAAAATTAACCTCTAAAACATTGTTATGAATTCAGAACATCAATATAAAGCAAATAACCAAATCACAGATGATGGTGAATATGTTCCTATTGATACTTGTTAAAATATAAAGCCATTCACATGCCTTTACCCAAGAACTTAAACTTTTAGGAGAAATGGTTCTCGACATGGTATTGGACTCTCTATGACTGAAAGGTTCAGAGTTTGATCCTTGTTTGCCCCCAATTTTCTATATAAAAGTTAAACTTTAGCACAAAGTAGGATGAACCTGTGCATAGTTAATGCTTCAAGCCCAAAGAGGCTCTTGTGTGAGGGGGAGTGTTAAAATATAAAATCATTTATATGCCTCCAGCCATGAGGTTAAGCTCTTGGGAGAGATGGCTCATGACAATACCATTAATAACTCTTCTGTCATTATTCATCTCAATTGTACCATATCAAGCATAGACCTAGAGATAGCCATTTTTTTTTTTTCAAATTTTTAATAGCACAGTAATTCATTAGAAAGGAAAGAGGTTAAAGAAAAGGATAAAAATCTTTGTCCCCTTTCCCTGTCCTCCCACTCAAACATTGACACATGTACATTGATATCACATCACCCATGATTCATCTCAAACCAATTTTTTTCAAAACTACCTAGGTTTTATACATGGCAACTTGTGATTGGGGGAAAGAAAAAGGGGACAAATCCTAGAGAAAAAGAGGGTGACACATTTAACTTGCCACAGACAGCCCCAATAATTCATCAATCATTCGTAGCCCAAATGTGTCATGTTAAGTAGTAGCAAAATTTCCTTTACTGTTGTTAGTATTGTATGTTCTTGGTAAAACAAGTCCTGGGACCTGGTGGGGGGAGGGTGGGAAACGTGTGGGCATATTTTTACTTTCTCCAACTGTATATTAAAGCCCCAGTCAATAGGCTTCCCTGGATCCCAAGTGCCAAATGAACTAAGTCTCAATAATTCCTCTTATTATTACTATTATTATAAAAGAACAATGCATCTGGAATGGATCGAGGCTGGCAAACACGACTTAAAGAGGATATTGCATTCTCCTAGAACAAGCTAGAAATGGGGGACAAAACACAGCACAAAGTAGCCGGTCATAAGAACTTTCCAATCCGTTCACATATCTTACAAAGTCAAATCCCTGATTTTCCCAAAATGATTTAATGGAGGCAAATCTATAGCTAAAAAATTCTGCTGCTACCCTCCAATCAAATAACTCATGGTGTGCTAGCATAGCTCACTTTCACAAGGCCCTTAATATCCTGATTTTCACACCAAAGTCATAAAAATATATAAAAGAAAGGCAGCTTCAAGGAAGTAAATCTCCCTTTATCATTCTAGGTATGGGTATTGGATTAGTTATACTTGAATAGATTATACTAACTTAATTCACCCTTCACGCCTTCACAAAAGACTTCACTCCTTCAACCAAGGCAGATTGGAAATTCAACAAGTTAGAATAAAAAACCTAAATATCATAGAAATCAAGCAACCAGTTTAATTCACAAATCAATGTAGTGTATGAAGCTCCCACCTAGTGGGGTCTAGAGAAGGTAGATGTACGCAATCTTATCCCGCAAGTGGAGACGCTATTTTCAAGATTTGAATCCGTGACATCTAAGTCACAGTGCAACAACCTTACTATTGTTATAAGACTCACTCTCTTTCATTTCACAAATCAGTCATCCGGACAAAAATTCAAAACCAATATTTTAGGACCAGAAAATGCCACTAGTTAGGTTTCAAAGCATCGAGCAATCATTTGCTTTCTTTTCATATCCGGTGTCAATAATAAGCACAGGAAATCTCAAAGCAAGGGAAAGGGGACATAACAAATCAGACAAGACTGACAGATATCAAGTATAGGAACAAGTTCAGTTATCTCTTCCCCCCCCCCCCCCTTTTCTCTTTTTTTTCCAGTTTTCCCCCACTTTTTTCCTTGTTTTGGATGAGTTTGGAACAATAATAATGGAAGATTCATTGAATATAATACAAACTTACCAGCAGCACATAGAAAGTGTCAAGTTACTAGTATTTAGACTTCTAGCTAGTCAACAGGTTGGGACACTGAAATGCAATGCAAGCACACTAGCACAACAGACATGATTTCATGCATTTAACTAACAAGCCAGTGTGAACCACATCGCAATCCCTGGGATCTGCAGGAAGGTCAAATGGTAAAGTCCTCTATTTCTATAAATGAGCAAACCATTGCCAGTGTTACTATTCGATAGTTCGTCATCACACGCAAGAACAATGGAAGAGACCTTGACATAAGGAACAATTGAAAACAAACCTTGACCCTTGAAAGTATGAGAATTGCATGTCTCTCCTGCCACTCAGATAGATCCTTTCTAACTTTGGTTGAAGTCGAATGAGTTTCTTCTCCATAAGTGGCTTCATCTTCATCTGCACCAAAATAAAATAAAATCACAATCCATGTGTCAAGTGGAAGAAATAAACCAAGATAACACTGCATCATTACAGCTTTTTCAGCTTGATCCTCCAGAAACACAGTCACAAGTTTGAAACTTTTTTTCAAAAGGTCCAAACTCTCTCTCTCTCTCTCTCTCTCTCTCTTTTAATTACCAATCTACAAAATTCCAAGCAAGCAATCCATGATTACTTGAACATTGAAATTAAAGAAATTTATATCACCTGGGGGGTACTCTGGTAAAACACAGACAACAAAAATTATGAAAATTGACGACCTCGTACCAATTCCTTGAAATCAAAAGGTGTCCATAAAATCAATTATTTTGTTCGCATTTTCTTCAATTTTGACACCACAAACAGGGCAGAAATTCAGTAAAAAAAATTAAAAAAATAGAATAAAGGGAAAACCTTGCAGAGGGAAATTCTTAAACGTGTCAATGGTGAAGGACTTCACGTGGTTGATCAAATCCTCAGTAATTCCATATATTTGTTGTTGTTGTTCTTCTTCTTCTTCTTCTTCGGTTCCTTTGGAGTTCGATTGTGAATGGGGATCTGGAGCTTTGCTACTTGAACTCCTCGAAAGGTTGCGTCTGAGCCACTCCATGATTCGTTGGGTTTCTTTCTTCAACAGTGGGCACTAACACTACGGATTAGTTAATTAGTAAATGGTACAGAAGAAGGAGGTGCCAAGCTTACGAAGCTACGAAAGAGTACGTGTTTACTTTAATCCTGAACTTGTACATGACTACATTTGGCAACTTTGATTTAGGAATTAACTTTTTAATACACAAAATTGCAGAGAGACTTTTTGGTGGGATACCAAATCGACTCATTACTTATCCACTATTAGATGGGGTGTAGATCCAATCTAAGTGGGATTTACATCTCATCCAATGGTGGATGAGTGGTGAATCGGCACGATATCTCACAAAAAGTGAGTTCCCTCAATATTTTTTAATATTAGTGACGAAAACACTAAGATATGGTGTTTTAAAATAAACTACGGGAATATAGTATTGTTACATAGAACTCGCCCAATAATGGGTAGAAATTTGGATGTGGAGGATTTGTTGCACAATCCACCTAAAGTAGAGTAGGAATTGGTTGTCTCAAAATCCTACAAACATTTGGCAGGGTTTTTGGGACAATATTATTGTCTCAAAATCCTACCATAAGTTTGTAGAATTTTGAGTGTAGTTTTTCAAAATTCTACTCTATTTTGGGCAGATTTTGACACAACACTTCAACAGTCCACAACTTCACTTACAAATAGATGCTCTTCTCTTTCACTCAAACTCACCGAGGCCATCTTGTTTCTTCTGTCTTCAATCTTGCTATTCCTTCTTTGTGTATCTAGTTTTGCTTCCATTTTAAAGTGAGGGGAAGAGTAAAAAAGCGAGAGAAAATCATAGATAATAGTACAAATATTACTGTTGTTATATATTTTAATGGCTCTGTTATTACAAATACAGAATATGGTGTGATATTTATGTTTAACTAACTTGTATATTTTTTGGTTCCTCAAACCATGTCATTTAAGGAACTAAATGTTAGACTTTGTCAAGACATAAATATCGGCATTCCAAAGTAATGGAAAGTGAATTTGGTGGAAAGAAGATCAAAATGAATTGATTGAGAAAGAGGAATCGAACTTAGAAATTCTACACATTTTGTCCCTTTTATATACAACAACTGGATAGAGACTAACGAACTTTCTAATACAAAAATGTAACTAACTGAAGTCTAACTAACATAACTAACTTGTGCATAAATAGATATGTATAATTCCTAATAGCCCCCCTCAAGCTGGAGCATGGATGTCAAGCATGTCCAACTTGGCATGGAGATGAAGAAAGGTGTTAGGTGGCAGAGCTTTGGTACAGATACCTACAACCTGAGACTAGGAGCTGATGGGTAGCAGGTGAATGACACAAGCACGAATCTTCTCTTGAACCACATGACAATCAAACTCAATGTGCTTTGTGCGCTCATGGAAAGTGGGATTGGCAGCAATGTGTCTCACTGATTGATTGTCGTAGTAGATAAGAGCTGGGGAGATGAATGAAACTTGGAAGTCTTGAAGTAAGTATGTGAGCCACTGGACCTCACAAGTAGCTGCAGCCCATGCTCGGTATTTGGATTCTGTGGAGCTTCTGGAAATAGTATGTTGCTTCTTTGCTTTCCAGGAAACAAGTGACTTGCCAAGAAAGACACAAAAACCTGTAATGGATCTTCTGGACTCAGGACATGCAGCCCAATCAAAATCACCAAATGCCTTGAGTTGGATATCATTAGTAGATGAGAAAAATAAACCTTGGCCAGGAGCCCCTTTCAAATATCTGAGGATGCGAAGAGCTGCTTGATAGTGAGATTTCATTGGTTTAGAGAGGAATTGGCTGAGATGAATTACAGCAAAACAAATATCTGGGCATGTGTCTGTGAGATAAAGTAGTTGTCCCACAAGTTTGCAATATGCAACAATGTCTTTGAAGGTAGCACCATCATCCTTGACCAATTTAACAAAATGGACCATGGGGGTGGGAGCTAGTTTGCAGGCCAAAAAACTTGCATCTTGTAACAACTCAAGAGCATATTTCCTCTAGCAAAGGGAACTGCCTTTGGAACTGCGAGTTACTTCCAAGCCTAAAAAGAACTTTAGTGGTCTAAGATCCTCGATTCTGAATAGATTGTCTAGAGTCTATTTCACATTGGCAATTTCAGATGGATCGTTGCTAGTTAAGATCATGTCATCGACATAGATGAGTAAGGCAATGAAGGAAGAAGAAGAGGAAGCATTGGTGAAGAGAGAATGGTCTGCTTGGGATTGCTTATAACCAAGAGAAAGAAGAACTTGAGACAGCTTTTCATACCACTACCTACTGGCTTGTTTGAGGCCATAAAGGGATTTTCTAAGTCTACAAACTTAGCTAGGAATGGGTGGACAAACACCCTAAGGGAGATCCATGTAGACTTCTTCATGTAAATCACCATGAAGAAAAGCATTATTCACATCTAGTTGCTCCAAAAGCCATTGGTTCTTAGCTGCAAGAGCTAAAAGCAATCTCACTGTGCTAAAATTTGCAACAGGTGAGAATGTTTCTAGAAAATCAATCCCTTCGATCTGAGTGTAGCCCTTTGCTACAAACCTAGCTTTATACTTCTATATGCTTCCATCTGTCTTATGCTTGATCTTATAGACCCATCTACACCCTACTATTTTGTTTACCAGCTGGAAGATCCACAAACTCCCAGGTTCCAGTATGAATGAGGGCAGAGATCACAGCCTCCATACCTTTCTCCAATGCTGAGACAAAACTACTTGTTGGTAGGTTTTAGGTTCTTCAGAAACAGAGATGTTAAGGGAAAACATTTTGTGAGAGGGTGAAAGCTTAGAGTAAGAGAGATGTTGTATTGAAGGCTACCTGACATCTAGCCATGAAGGATCTACTGCAGAAGATGAAGCTAATGAGCAGTGAAAGTCCTTGAGGTAAGAGGGTGGTTTTCTTAACCTTTGAGATTTTCTAACATTGGGTTGAGGTTTTGCATAATTTGTAGGTTCTGTGTTTGGTATTGGTGCGATAGGTGGGGCAGATAGTGTGGTGTATATGGGTAAAAGATCATAAAAATCCAATGTGTTGACTGTGAGGGTGTGATGCATGTGTCAAGAGTGGTATGTTTAGATTTAAATGGGAAGATATGTTCATGAAAGGTGACATTTTGAGATACAATGAAGTCCCTATTGTCGAGGTCATAGACTAAGTAACCTTTGGTACCTGACCTATGGCCTAAGAAGACACCTTTTCGAGCTCTGGGATCAAGTTTCTTCTGTGCATAGTCAAAGTGGAAATAAAATATTGACAACCAAAGGGTCTGAGAAAACTAAGGTCAGGGGGTTTACTATATAATTTCGTAAAGGGAATTGAATTTTGGATTGCTTTGCTAGGCAATCGATTGATCAAGAATATTGCATGAGCCACTGCATAAGTCCATAAAGATTTTGGTAGATTGGATTGAACTAGTAAAGCTCGAGCAGTATTCATGATATGTTGATATTTCTTTTCCACCACCCCATTTTGTTGCATTGTTTCTACACAAGATTTTTGGTGTACTATGCCTTTGGAAAAGTAGAAAGAAACTAGAGCAAATTCAAGTCCATTATCGGATCTAATAGACTTGACTTTGAAATTAATTAAGCAGTTCCTAGTTTCTGATTTATTTTTCATGAAAAATGTCCAAGTATGTCTGGTAAAGTTATCAACAATAGTGAGGTAATATTTGTAGCCATGAATTGATAAAACTGAAGAAGGACCCCATATGTCAACATGCAACAAGTCAAAAGTAGCAATAGATTTAATATGACTATCGGAGAATGGTGGCTTTCTTTGTTTAGCCAATGGACAAATGTCACAATTACTGTTGCATTTAGGTAACGAAATGTAAGAAAATTGTTTGTGAAGTACACTGAGCTTATCTTGGGATAAATAGCCTAATCTATTGTGCCATACATTGGGTAGGGAATTAGTAATGGAATTGACAGTTGTGACAGGTTGTGAGATGTCATGGACTTTCTGTAGCACATATAGCCTATCTTGAAACTTAGCAGATCCAATCATCCTCAGTGTGTGGGAATCCTGAATAATACATCCATCATTAGTAAAAGTAAAGGAGCAATATGAAGATGAGGTTAATTTTGAGATAGAGACAAGGTTAAATGAGAAATTAGGTAAGTAAAGTACATTGTCTAAAACAAGAGAACTAGAGATAATTACAGTCCCTAATATATGAGCACTAACCTATGCACCATTAGGCAATTTTATAGAGATAGGAGAAATGGGTTTGTACTTACTAAAAAGGCTCAAAGAGCTACTATATGGTTAGTTGCACCAGAATCCAAAATCTGGGAGCTAGAAGTGGATTTTACATGTGGTGCTGTGTGTGCACCTGAGTTATTCGAGTTTGAGGGATTGAACGAAATTTGGTTCAGAGAATGAGCCTAGGGTGAGACAAATTCAGCATTTTGGAGCTGAGACTGTTGTAGAAGAGTTAAGAGGCTTTGATACTGATCCTTGGTCAAACTGAAGTTGGAAGTCGTAGGAGTCTCCTCAGTAGGTTGGTCTTCTTCATCCACTCATCAGAAAACACACAATTGGTAGCAGATCCATGGCCTTTCGTGAAATTGGGTAGGAAGCCATGCTTCTTGAAACACCGATCCACAGTATGCCCACTTTTACCACAATGACTACACATTCTTGTGGTGCCTGATTGGTTCTTGATATATTCCCTTTTACAAATTTCTTCCGAGAGTTCATACCAAAATTGAAACCAAAATTACTAGTAGCCAAAACCAACTTGGAGTCTTCTACTAACTCACTAGACAACTGCCTTTCTTGTTGAGCAATTAAACCAAAAACTCGATTTATAGGAGGTAAGGGATCCATCAAAAGGATTTGGGATCGAACAGCAGAAAACTTATCATTTAACCCTCTGAGAAAGTGCATTATGTAATCTTGTTCTCTATACTCCTTACACTTACACTAAAGGCCAAATACATAGGGGCTAATTGGCCTAAGATTCTCAATTTTACCCCACAATCTCTTCAGTTGAGTATAGAAACTGGTAACTGAGAGGGTGCCTTGTCTGAGAGCATACATCTATTCATTCAAATCAGCCAATCTCATGTGGTTTCCCTGACAAAATCTTTGCCTTAATTCAACCCACAGATCAGAGGCGTTCTTGACAAGTAGAACCTATGCTATCTCAGAACTTAGATTGCGAATTATCCAAGAATGGACTAAAGTATTGTTTCTTTCCTAAAGACCCTTCATTGGATCACTGACCACGGGTACTAGAATGGTTCAGTCTATGAAACCTAACTTGTTTCTCGAATCCAAAGCCACAATCATAGCTTGAGACCAGAAATGGTAATTATGTTCATTGAGAGGGTGGAAACTAGTGTTGAACCTGGATTCTCGCTAGGGTGCAGAAAAAAGGGCTCGTGGGATCTGCTAGAACATTAGTAATGGGATTCAAATTCAAACCTTAAGAGTGTGGTGCAATAATTGGATCAGAAATAGGGACACCAATAGATGAAGGAGGAGCAGAAGCATTCGGAATTTCAGCCATAGTGTGTTTCTTGGAAGCAAGAATCAAAGGAGAGATGATTTCTTCACTTGCAAGAAACAGAGAAAAAGAAAAAGCTTTGATGACTCTTACAACCACAAGACGAATGTATCAGAGTGGGAAGCGCAACAATCCCTCTAATTGAGAGAGCTCTGGATACCATAATGGAAAGTGAATTAGGTGGAAAGAAGATCAAAATGAATTAATTGAGAAAGAGAAATCGAACTTGGAAGTTCTGTACATTTTGTCCCTTTTATATACAACAACTAGATAGAGACTAACTAACTTTTTGATACAAAAATGTAACTAGCTGATGTCTAACTAACATAACTAACTTGTGCATAAATAGATATGTATAACTCCTAATACAAAGAGACTGGTAAGAATTAGATATAGGTGTTTAATATCAAATCTTAACAGCAGCATACAATTTTGACCATTTAAAATAAACAATGATAGGGACATGCAAAAAATGTTTAGGATATACAAGTAGTATCAACAGCATATTACTATCATTGAGTTGTGCGTCGACTTCAAAGAAATTATTGCTGAAACTGGTCCTACTAGGCGACATGATGACACTATCCCCAATTCATATACAATACATCCCTAGAAATTTTATTGAATTTTTTATTTCAAAGTTATTTATATAAACAATTTCTTTATTATGGTGTAATTTATTCATTAACTAGTTTAATTATATAATTATGTGTTATTCTGATTAATAATTTTTCTTTACTTGAATTAATTTTTTATGCTAATTAATATAATACTTGTGTTATTTTATTTAATGCTTTTCAATAATTGTTACGTCAATATCATGTTGCTCAAACTAGTATGAGTTCCTATTCGAGCAGATAGCATAACTACAATACTGCTCCCAATTTAAATTCAGTGAGTTATGTGATATTTTATTGAATTTTTTATTTCACAGTTGTTTATCTAAAAGAATTTCTTCCTTATGTTGCAATTTATTAATTAGTTTAGTTCTATATAATTTTGTGCTCTTCTAATTAATATTTTTCGTTTACTTGAATTAAATTTTTATGTTGATTAATATAATATTTGTGTTAATTTAGTTAATTATTTTCAATAACCGAGCATCAATATCATGCTGCTCATCAAGGTATCAGCTCCTATTCAGCTAAACAGCATGGCTTACACACACTGTTCTTAGTTCATGTCAAATGAGTCATATGATATTTTATTAAATTTTTTATTTTAAAGTTATTTATGTAAATAATTTTTTATTATGATGCTATTTATTTATTAATTAGTTTAATTCCATAATTATGTTTTATTCTGATTAATAGTTTTTCTTAGTTTGATTTAAATTTTTGTGTTAATTAATATAATACCTGTGTAATTTTATTTAATGCCTTTCAATATCATGCTAATTAATATAATATCTTCATTGATTTAGTTAATTTTGTGCTCTTATAATTAATAGTTTTTTGGTATTTGAATTAAATTTTTATGTTGATTAATATAATATTTGTGCTAATTTAATTATCTCCTTTTAATAATCTAGCATCAGTATGAAGCTGAGCCTAGCCCATTTCTAGCAAGAGGTTCAAAGTGCGAGATTGACAATAGTGAAAGTGATGGCAATTACTCAGAAGGAGAGCATGAAGTAGCAATGATGATGCAAATGATGATACAGATGATGAGGGTGCACCAAAAATAGCCATAGCAGTTCAGCATGAAAAGAATCTTCCACTTTTCATGTGGGCTTTAAATCTAGAAGCTATGCATGCTCTTGAATTTTTAGAGTATGCAAATATGGCTAATGGTTATGTTGTTGTTGGTGAATTGTATGTTGGAATGCAATCCAACAATTGGGAGATTGTAGTAGGAGCAATTAAGATCTACAACATATCTATATTAGTGGATTATAAAGTGTATGAATCAGACCCGATGATATTTTATTGTAAGTGCAAACACTTTGGCTTCGGGTGTCAATGGCTTGTTAGTGTCAGTTCTAGAAAAAACAAGGATTTGCGGGAGATCAGGAAATATAATGGCCCACATACTTGCACTTCGGCAATGCTTTCTCAAGATTATACGAAATTAGATTCTAATATGATTGCACAACATATAGAGCCCTTGGTAAGACTTGACCCATCCTTTAAAGTAAAAAATACCATTGCAGAGATCCAAAATCAGTATGGGTACACGACGACATATCAAAAAGTGTGGAAGGTAGAGCAAAAGGCAATTGAAAGAGTTTATGGTAGTTAGGAAGGCTCGTATGAAGAGTTATCCAAATGGCTGGAAGCATCGTGTGCTTTCGATCAACATGCACTTGTTGAGTTCGAAACTATGTTAGCCTACCATGGCAATGAGTTAGTGTCGAATGTTCGAATATTCAATTGGATCTTTTGGACTTTCGGTCCCTGTAGGAGAGCTTTCTGACACTACAAACCATTTGTCAAAGCCAACGGGAAGCATTTGTACGAGCAATACAAGGGGACTTTATTGATTGCTATTGCACAGGATGGCAATCAAAACATATTGCCAATTGCTTTTACAATCGTTGGGGGTGAGACTGCAGATTTGTGATCTTTTTTTCGACCTCATCTATGCAAACATGTAGTGACCAAGGATGGAGTTGGCATTTCCAATCAGCATAAGTCAATTAAAGCCGTGATAAGACGGAGCCATGGCCAATAGGAACCTCTTAGAGCATTTCACATGTACTGCATTAGACATATTGCGGCCAACTTCCTAAGGAGATTCAAGAAGCCATATGTGCACCGACTTGTCATGAGTATAGGTAATTTACATTTTGTCTGTATTTGTTCATGCAAAAATTTTTATCTTCATAAGCTGTCTTTAACATTGTGTTTTGTAGAGTATTCGAGAATCGAGCGTGAATTTAATCATCATTATAAGCGGATGCGCCAACATGGTGATGTATACACAAATTGGCTTGATCAAATTCTATGAGAAAAGTGCATTCAAGCCTCTGATGATGGGCATATATATAGGCATATGACCATGAACTTAGTTGAGTGTGTCAATTTTGTGTTAAAGAGGGCTCGCAATATTCCCATTAGACTTTAGTTCAAACAACATGTATTTGGTTGGCCGAGTTATTTGTTACAAAAGGTAGGGAGGCACAAGCTTGGAAAGATGTGGGATTTGTATTCTTGGAAGCCTTCACGACACAATTGCAATAAATCCAACAAGTAGCTGGTAATTTATGTGTCACTACATTTGCAAGACAAAATCAAGTTTTCCATATTCAAGACTTATCAAATGGGGAGGAATTCAAAGTTAATATGTGGCAATGGTGTTGTGACTGTGGCGATTTTCAAATCGATCGATATCCATGTCATCACGTAGTTGCGTGTTGCTCGAGGCAAAGCATCAACTAGCAATGTCTGTCAATGGTATTTATAGCATGGAGAAAATTTGCAAAGTTTGTGCAAGGGAGTTCAAAGTTGTGGGGAACCACAGTACGTGGCCGCCATATAATGGCCCATTGATTTGTCCTAACCCTCAATTAAAGCGCAACACGAAAGGTCGGCCAAGAACAACCCATTTCCCGAACGAAATGGATATGCATGAGATGCACTGGCCAAAACATTGTGGGACATGTCGTGGTGAAGGACACAACTGCAGATAATGTCCACATAAAGCTGGAGCAACTTCATAATGATGAATAGATTGCTATTTGTTTAAACATGCAATGGTTCTTGTAATTTCGAATTGTAGTAATTTGGAACATTATAGTAATTGCCTCTAATTCTTACTTGTAATTTTTGCACTCTCTCTTTATATTTTAATTTGATTTTGTATTGTATTAATGTATGAAATTAGTTGGAGGTTTTTTTAATAAGAAAAAGATTCACTTGTAATTTAAATAACATAAAAATTAGACCACAAAAATGACACAAAATAATAGAGTATGAAAGATGATTTAAATATACACAAAATTTGCAAACAAGCAAAGTTCATAGAAACCGAACTATGCACGCCATTTGTCTTCTTTTTCCTTTTTATCAACAAAGTTGTAAATGTATCGGGAATCTAATAAGACTACATAAATTGAACCTACCTCCTTCTTTTCTTTCTCTTACTCTTCTATTAATTAAATTATTCTAACTCAATTATCCATAAATCTAGCATCTTTTATTCATACAAAAAATACTATTCAACCAAAACTAATTTGTTATGAATATATTGACATACTAACAATTATTAGATTAAGAAATAATTGTTATTACTTAGTTTTGTTTAATTATTACCATTTACTATATTATTAAAATAAACAATAAAGTATAAAAATGATTCAAATATACACAAAATAATAAAGTATGAAAGCTGATTTAAATATAACAAAAAGTATGTGAATAAACAAACTATAAAGAAACTGAATTATGCAGACCCTTTACTCTTCTTTTTCTTTTTTATCAACAAAGGTGTAAATCTATCGCGAAATCTAATAAGACTCCGTAGATTGAACCCCCTCTTCCTCTTCGTTCTCTTCCCTCACCCTCCTCAACTCCATCTTCCTCATATTCCATCCCTCTATCTTGCTCTATTGCTCCACCACCACCATCGCCACCTTACTCCTAATAGGAGCCGGCACTACCTCTTGGGTGGATGGTTAGCCAAAGCCATAGCCCTGAATGGATGGTTGGCTGACCCTATTGCCCTGAAACCATTGCTCCAATGTAGGATTCCAATTATTATCCTAATTTGCAACACAGCTGTAGCTTGAGAATCCAGAAGTGGGGTCCCCATGAGATCATCCATCGGATAGTACACATCATTGACTAGAGCAATAGGTGGGTTCGTTGGGTGGCCCATGAGCTAGTCTGCTAGCTCCTCCATAGGGTGGTTTGATGGCTTCTCCATAATTGTGCTTGCTGGCTTATTTAGATCGAAGAACATATGGATTCGAATAGGGGATGACTGCCGAGCCGACTCTGGACTTGCAAAACGGGCCCTAGGTTGAACATGATAATCTGCCCCAAGTTTATTGACATTTGATAATGAGCTAGATGAGTCAACAAACATGCGTCTCAGCTGATGGACAAATTGCCGACTGCACCTAGGATCAACAAAGTATCGTGGTGGGTCTACATGGAGCGGCTGCTAAGGGGGTGGCATATAGACATACTGATCATGCATATGAGGAATTCCCCATCGTTGAGGATCTTGCAAGCGGGAATTTCTAGACATCAACCTCCTTGCAGTCGCATAGTGTTGGTTATACCACCGCCAATATTATGGGGAAGGTGTATAATCAGCAATGATCTCCCTATGCGATATGTTCTCAAATTGCCTAATTCATGTGTTGCTCCATTGCCCATGTGTAACTATCCAGTTCCAATCAAACTTTCCCCTTAAGTCTTAGTTATGGGACTCTCCCAGTCTGATGGGCTCGAAAGGAATAACCTAATGAAGGCCGAATTGATGTATGACCCGGTTACTCGGGTGCCACTCAACCACTTCGAAGCAAACAAGTGCAGTGATGCATGAGCACACTACACGATCATTCCATACATGGACTGGAACTAGGCTAGCAATAGGATGAATCTCATAGGGCTGCCCCAAAAACTGTGTCTGCATTATAGAATTAAAAATGAGATATACACACAATATTGATTACTAAATTATATGAATTGCTACAATATTTTAATCGCTACTTGATTATCCAACTAATGCAATCTAATCCCAACCTTATATTGGCAGTGCTATTATAATCAAAATTTTGTGGGTATGCTGCGTTTGCCCAACAGTAGAATATTCACTACTAAAAAATTGTAGATTAACTGTGAAAATTTCCTACGGATTTTATTCACAGCTAATAGTTGCGGATTTTGCTACAAATTCCCCATTTCAAGTAAGCTAATTGAATTTTGCTACAAATTCTGAAATTGGCAACAAAATTCGCAAGTATTTTTCCCACCATAAGGCGAGAAAGTTTTAGCTACGGATTTTTGATGTGATTTATTTTGCAAGTAATATTTTCACAAATAATTAGAGAAAAAATATCAAAAGGCTCAGACAAAATCATTTTTGCAACTAAATCTACAAGAAATTATATCTGCGAATTTAGTTGCAGATATTTGTTGCAAATTTAGCTACAACTTTTGTTTTTGATACAGATTTTCTTGCGAATTGTTTCATGCGAACTTAGCTGTGGATATTTGTTACAAATTTAGTTGCGACTTTGATCATGTGGTTTTTATAATCAATTTGCTGCAGATTTTCTTGCAAATTTTTTCATGCGAATTTAGTTGCGGATATTTGCTGCAAGATTAGCTACAACTTTTGTCATGGGGTTTTTATGATCAATTTGCTGAGGATTTTCTTGCAAATTTTTTCATGCAAATTTAGTTGCCGATATTTACTACAAATTTAGCTGCGATTTTTGTCATGCAATTTCTGGTAGAGGTTTGCTACAGATTTTCTTGCAAATTTTTTCATGCGAATTTAGTTATAAATATTTACTGCAGATTTAGTTGCAATTTTCTCATATGGTTTTTGCTTGAAGTTTGCTGCGGATTTTCTTGTGAATTTTTTCATTCGAAAATTGCTGCAAATTATTCGTTAGGGATATAGCTGCAGATTATTAAATTTTTTAATTATCATTATTTTCAAAAATATGAAATACATGCTTTTTCAATTTTTGCAAGATTTAGACTATAATATGTGATAATCATATATGAATGTTAATAAAATATTTTGGGTATCAATTTGTTGACATTATTATTTATATTTTTTATTTTATATATATTGTATTAAATTTTGTATTTTTATATTATTTGTATATTTTATAATACATAGTTTATATCAAATTAATTAAACAAATTTATAGCAAATTAGATTTACCAGGTATATATATTTGAATAATTATATTAAAATAACTATATTAACAACTATATTCAATATTATTAGATAATTATAAAAAATTTTATTATGTGTAATTATTGCTGTGATTATTATTACGTTACATTAATAATTTTTCATGGCAAATTTTAAATTTTTTATACCTAACATGAATAAAATTATCATTTTTTCCCTCTTTTTTTTATTTTTGGTTAAATTGGAAAGATTTTGAATTAAATAAGAATTTTGAAGATTCCGATTCTGTTTGATTATTTTAGTCATTATCTAATAATTTTATAGTGAATGTAAAAGTTAATTATATTTATTGTTATATTAATATATAATTGGATGATAGTATAAATTTTCTTTTTTTACATTGTCAATAGACGTGGAAGTAAACCAAATAGCTTGTCAGGGGCCTTGATCTTAGCTCATATTCGGCCTAACTATTTTAGTAAACAAGATGGATTCAGACCTTTAGAAAAGCCTTTTTAACCAAATAGATCAGGTTATAGGCTACGAAAAAAGTTTATTAGGTCCAACAGACTGACTTATTATTATTGTTATTGTTGTTGTTATCATTATTATTATTATTTCACAAATTCTAATAATAATCGAAGTCTTGTGATTTATTTTAAATAGAGTTTTTGAAATATTTAGAAAATATTTTGATCTATTTAGAAATATGTTTTCTGTCATATGTGAAAACCTTTTGGCCTATTTGAGAATATACTTTTTGGTCTATTTAAAAACTTTATAATTAAGTAGGCATCTAAATAAAATTTTAGGTTGAGCCTGGGCAGGCTTTTAAAAGGACCAAGTTAAGGTCCTAAAAAAGGTTTATGTTAGGTAATAGGCTCAGATTCGAGCTACATATTTTTAATACGGATTGGACCTGTTTAAGTTAAAGTCTAGCTTACTTTCACTTCTAACTGTTAGTACTTCAAAATTAAATTTATAACTATTCTATACATGAGATTTAATTCTTATTCAATTTTAATGGTTTCAAACACTAACTTAAAGATTCAACTAAAAATTTAAAAGTTAAAATTAAATCTTTTTCCAGCAAAAATCGATCAGTTCATTTCGATTTTCAGTTCCAAAATTTGAAAACCAAACTGGGCCAACCTAAATTGAAATTTTATCCTTATAATTTGTAATTCACAATATACCCCACTATTACACTAGGCTAACTCTAAATCCTTTGCACCCTTTCTCATTTTCACTCCCTGCTTAGTACTCAGCAGCTATGCACCCAACAACCCGCATAGGCCCACACTCCATCTCCAATTGTCCACTCTCACCCTCACAAAACCCTTCTTCACTCTTACTCTTTGGTCCACATCAGCCGCTGCAGCTTACCACCATCTACAGCCATTACAAGCTCTTTTGCGAGTCCTCCACAGCTCTAAGACATCTGCATCGCCACAAGCTCCGCTGCGAGCCGTCCACCCCTCGATTTGCATTATCACAGTCTTGAACGCACACTGTACAACCAAATTATCTAAAATTTTTAGCATAAGTTTTACACACACTTTCTTACATCATATTAGGACTTTTGGTAAATTACCTTAGCCTGCATCAATATTAATACACTCAAACAAAAATTTGAGAAAATGAATTTTATGAATAATATCAATATTGATTCAATTAAAAAAATTTAAATTCTAGTGTTTCATAATATTGCTTGATATAATTATTTTTATGATATAAAAAACTTAATATGCTAATATTTAAAAATATAAAATTATTTTCTAAAAAAATTGATATTAATTACATTAAATAAATCTTTATTTCTTAATATTGCTCAATATAATTTTTTATGACATAAAAATCACTTGACAAGTGAATGTTAATTAACAAGATTTTTATTTGAATATGTTTTCTTTTGTTTATATGCATTCAAATATTATCAATAATCAATAAATTAATAAATATTAAAAAATAGAGTTCCCACAAAAAATTTCACCGAACTGCACCCAAGTTTTGCCAATTTCCTCTCTCATTTTCGTTTACTCTCTATTCCCACCTAAATCAATTTCAAACTTTTATTCTCTAAAAACAAACAACCAAACACCCACCCCCCCCCCCCCCTTTTCTCCAACACAGCCCCGTCCTTTTGCTCCCTTTCACCTTCCTCAGCGTCTCCTCCTCACAGCCACAGCCACCGCGACCCCAATCCTTACCCACCACGCACCATTCCTTGCCACCCGCAGCCATCGCCTCTGCACCGTCCCTCATTGCCGCTCGACCACCAAACCCGCGAAGCCAGTCACCGTGCTTCGCCGCGACCTTGCGTGTCCACCGTCGCACCGCCGTGAAGTCACCATGCCTAGTATTGTTGTCACAAACTGCAATCATTCACCATGCCTAGTATTGTTGTCACAAACTGCAATCATAGTCCAGCTACGAAGCTCCTTTCATCCTTTTGGATTTTCCCTCAATCCTTGTCTTCTTGGCCCACCATTTCTAAGGTTCCATTTCGTCGAGCCACCCGCACGGTTTCTCATCGCTCTACAATACGCGTCTTTTTCTTCTTCATTCATTCACTTCCTCCTTGATTGCCCTCTAGTCACTTGATAATTTTTTTTTTTTTTTGGGTCTATAATTTAAGTGTTCAAATGATAATCTTACTTTTTCCGATACCCCACGTAGTGAATAGCAATAATGTGGGGAAAAGTTTGGATTTTGACACATAATAAGTATTCTAACACCACCTATTTGTAATAATGTCTAAGACATCAAATGTGACAGTTCTAAATGCTATGACTCAATTTTATTCATGTCACCGTATCTTACCATGTTTGTTTGCAATTGTTTTATGAGAAAAATTTTTTGTATATATAAAAGAATTGATGTGTTTGTTAGTCAAGAGTCAACTTGCCATACCTTTTTGTGTTTTATTTATTTGCATTTTTTTTTTAAAATGCCACGGTTAGTTTTTTAGGGAAAAATTGATGAGCTTCAAAGTGAATGAAATTTGGTATACATATGTTCTGGTGTCTCATTCCAGTTATATACATATTTCTAAGCATAAGTAATTCTTGAATTTTTAGGTAATGGAAGAGTGGGGCGCATAGTGATGTTGGAGCTTACACCTTACACCAGTTGTGCCAGAGCTTGGAGGAAAATCTCCAGTTGTTGTTGATTCAGATATCAATTTACAGGTATTAACTTGTTATGGTTTTCTTTTTTTCTTTGTTTTTTTTTTAATGCCCAATTACTTATTATTGCCTTGGCCTTCTTGCATCTCATTCTTCACTTGAAAATTAATTTGTATTTACAAGGTGGCAGCTAGAAGGATAGTTTCAGGCAAGTGGGGGCATAACAATAAACAGGCCTGCATTTCTCCAGATTATGTTATAATAACAACAAAAGACTTCGCTCCCAAGCTGGTATGAAATGTTGCCTCCGTCAAAAATTCCCAATCCTCTGTGGTCATGTCTATAATTAATGAATAGCTCTTGATAAAGATTATCCTATTAAAGTGGAAAAATGATGGACACAACCATATGTGCAATTATCGCATTTGATGGAGAATTTTATGCTATGTTGTTGGAGTATTTGCTTTTTATATGCTTTTGATTAGGCCACTCCATCTTTTGCAGCTAAGATATTTACATAATTTGCTTTGGAAGACTGAATAAGCTTATTCGAAGTAGTATTTTTGGTTTTGGAATGAGAATTTGAATCTGTTCTGCATAAATTGTAAACTGCAATTTAGTTGAGATATACGACCATGTAAAAATGGTAAACGCAAACCAGTAATGACCAGGAAAAAGGGGTTTGCGGTGTAACATGGAAGTGTAGAACTAATGTAGAATTGACATTATTATTTGGACTAATTTGTTGATCCTATTCTTTATCCATTTCAATAATACCATTTCATTAGTGTTTTTAGTACACATAATAAGCACATAGAAATTCCTTTTCTTTTTTGTCAAAATATGAAACAAAGAATGTGAATGAGATCCTCATCTCTACCTGCAAGAACTTCTGATAAAAAGCTTACTTGAATTGAAGAAATGAAATCTCTAGACTTGAAAACGTAAGTTCTCTTTCTCTTTGCGAGTTTTAGCTATTGCATCACCATTTGTTGACTGATCTTTGTTTCTTGTGTGGATCATTTGCTGTTGTTGCATGCATCATGCAGGGTGTCATTTTCATTCAATGTAACTTACTATTATATGTTTGAATTTAAGATTTTATCTAGCACAGATTTGGTACTAAATGGATGGTCTAGATCGGTTTAATATTCACTATAGCTATGATTCTTATTATTCTCATTTGAAATATAAAGAGTTGTTTCGCACGATTTGTTGACATTGAAATGAGCAATAATGCTCAGAAATATACTTTGGATTTATTTTATTAATTAATTTTGGCTTTGGTTTCTAGAATTGGTTTAAATTTATTAATTTTTATGTCAAGTATTGCGGACTGGTGGAGGTTTATATTTGAGACAGGCAAGTCTTACGCTCCCTAATGCTTTGTTCCATACTGTTGAATAATAGGAAAAAAGAAATGCATTGAAGAATCAACTAGATACAAATATTATTGGGTCTTTTTTTTAATGCTAACCAGTTTCGAATGATTCTTTATGTTGAAGATCAACTAGTTACAAATATCAGGCCTTTTTTTTTCAAATGCTATCCACTTTTAATTGATTCATTAGCTTATTGACCTTGATCCATTTTATACATAAATCACGTCCAACTGTCATAGAAAAGAAAAATCAAACAGAACTAGCTTAGTCCTGTTAATAATTTCTTACTTTCCATATATTATGATCAACGTGAAGGAGGGGGACTAATGATTAATTGTTCTTTTTAGGAACCTTTCTCTTCTGCAGCTTTACTATTGGAGACCATATCCGAGGTTGAAGAAAGAATAAGAAGTGAAGTTCATTCATCTAATGCGTCTCAACAAGCTCAATTGGGAAGAGAGGCAAGAGAAAGAAGAAATGAGGAACGAGTTGTTTGATATAAGGAGCACATAGAATCTATTGATGGAGAAGTTAGGCTTTAAAGCAAGCTCTTTTCGTTTAGAGTCTATACCACATGATGAAAATGATTCAAGTGATAGAGAAGAGCTGAGGAGAGTGCATTGAAGACTAATGCTTAGCTACTACTTAAGACTTAGTTTTTAATTTATTTTATGTACTCTTACCTTAGTATTTTTACTTGATTTATGAATTCCACTTTATTTGTTAATACATTTGACATTGAAGTAATTATATTTATGAGTAAGTTTATATTTTAAAATTGAATTAATTAGCTATTTTATTTATTTGAATGTAAATTGTTGGAAAAAGAGTACATATTGGCAGGTACTAGTGAGAAATAAACCAAATAGACAATGACAAAAATTGTCCAATTTTGCTGCAAAATTTTTTGCAAAAATCAAATTACAAAATACTTTGTTGCAAATTTACCTTCAAATTCATTTGCAAAATTTGCTGCGAATTTAATAGCTGCAGAATTATTTGCAAATTTGAACAAAATTGTAAACTTCAGTCTTGGTTACCTACGGAATTTGCTACGGATTGCATTAGTTGTGGATTTTGATGCAAAATTTAACTGCAGATTTAGCTAAAAAAATAGAACTTGCAGATTTAGTTGTGAAAATTAATTGCAGATTTAGCTGCAAGAAATTGAATTGCAGATTTTTGTTGCGAAAATTATCTAGGGATTTAGTTGCGAAACTTACTTGCGAATTCGGCTGCGAAAGTTAGATGTGGATTTAGCTGCAAAAAACTAGACTTGCGGATTTAGCTGCGAAACTTTGTTGCAGATTTAGTTGTAGAAACCAAAACCTGCGGATTTAACTGTAAAAATTATCTGCGAATTTTCCTATGAAAACTTTTCTACAAAAAAATCCGATCAAAATTCGTAACAAAATTCCATCCAAGCATCCAACTTTGATTTGACCACGAAAATTAGCTACGGATTTTTAAGATTTCATTCAAAAATATCTGCAGGAAATTAGCTGTAGATTCAAAAATTCGTAGCTAACAATTATCCATGAATGTATTACCTACAAAACGTAATCCATAGAAAAGCCGCAATTAAACTGCTTACTTGCAAATTTTTAGGAAAAATCCACAACAAAATCTGCAAGTAATTAGCGAATTTTTAGTAGTGATTATATTAAAAAATTGTTATTTGTGATGAATTTTACCTCGCTACCAGGGGAAATCAATATGGTTTATCCTGTGCAGGACACAAAAATGGGAGGCAAAGACATGCCCGTGACTGCAGCAAGATTGTGCAGCCGCTCATCTCTCGTGTTCCACTACGTGAAGCATGGCATAAGCCTCGGTGTAGTATCATGAGACATGCCAACCCCCAATTGTATTTGCTGACTCCTTCCAGATTTACAAGCAATGGAAGGTACTTCAAATGCATTGAGGTTGACATCTTGTCTGGCACTATTCTATATGTCTTGTCTAACACTATTCTATGCCCCAGTAGATGCAATATATAAGCACGAGCATAGCACTGTACTCTGTGCTCGTCAGCATTCTGCTCCAGTTCTCTGAAATTAGCCATTAGCCAACCCAGCCTAATCGCACAACCATCAAAATCTCTAGTTTCAGGCCATCTTCCAAGTAGCCACTAATACATGTCTTGCAAATATGGAATGCTGAAATCAGTGCCTCCAATAACGATTTCGCCATCTATGGGGAGTCGAAGATGAAGTGCGACATCTTCCAAGGTTACCGTACACTCCCTGCACAGAAAATGGAACATGTGATACTTCGGTCCCCACCATTCGACTAGAGCATGGACAAGTTCTTGATTTATCTTCATTGGCGTGATATGGGCCATATGATATAATTTTGCACCCTATAAGATCTGGGCTATCCTAGATGATGGTTTGTCCACGTTCTTTGATCGCGCACGCATACTTCCCCTTTCCTATTACATTATATAAGATAAAATTATCCCATATGATAGCAATGATATAAATTATGCAAAATTTTCTCAATTTTCTTTTTTTTTTTGGCTGTGAGATCCTTTTCTGATCTTGTGTCAAATTTGCATCGTTCTTCTTATTCTTCTTGTAACACCCTACTTATTTTAATGTTATGCTTAAGTCATAGCAAGAAATTAAGTAGTTTGTGTTACCGTGTTAATATTCTATTTACGTTTCATTTGTCCAAATTAATTTCGGGAAATAGGATGCCATACAATGAACGTGATAGAATTCATCGCGTTATAACCACACAGTAAGCATAAACAACACACATACTATCAGCTGTATATAGGTATATATATATATATATATATAGACAGAAACCACTGTTTTAATTTACAGACAAGTTTCAAAATAGGATACATAAATGGGGTCAGGTACCAAAAAGAAACATAAGACCCATGTCAGTCGGTCCGATCCTACGTGGTCCTCAGTGGACGTTTTAAATCTATCACTGCCTGTATGACCCAAAAGTTGCATACTACCAAAATAGGGTCATGCTGTACAATACGGCCTGTGGCTGACCTACTCAGTCAGGTAGCCGTTGGCCACACTTGGCCCGGCTGGTGAGTAGTCAGGAACTGATCCGGAGGAGAAGGAAGATGAGCCGGTGGCCTCCGAGGGATCGCTCTCGGAGCTGAGTGGGATGTCTGGTACTACCTGCGGAGGTGACTCGGTCTGCAGGTCGGTCAGGGGCTACAGGTGCTGCCGCAGTGCGGCGGTGGAGGATGTGCCGCGTACAACGGGACCTCAAAGTATGGGGTGGTAGGATCAAAAGCAGGATGATGTAAGGGGATAGTAAAATCCCTATCACTAAATAGATACAGGCGAAACTGGCAAGAGCCGGCTATATACAATGAACCTACTGCCGGATCATGGTGGAGCTGCAAGTCTGGAATCTCAACGAAAAGGGTAGCTGTCGTGTCCATCGTCCACGTCTGAGAATGAGGCGGAATGCGAAGGGAGGTGAGAATTGGAGAAATTCTCAGTAGGGTTTGCATATAGTGTATACTGACCTCGCGTTCATTCTCAGTTGCCTCGGGTTTTATGAAATTTTCTTAAAACATGAGAGTAGGCTTAACTACATATACTAATTAAGGTTGAGAAAAATATCTAGTCCGAGGCAAGGTTCAGTTTTACTTAAATAACATAAGAAACAGAATAAACCATCAATACTAATACATGGGACAAAGGAGCAAGATAGTGTATATACAACCACAAGTAAACACAACGGACAAACTGCAAACGGTATGCAATGACATGTTAAATGCAGCCATGCACTTGATGTAATTATGCAAATCTCATTCCTCATAACTTTTCCTCTTACTTTTCATCATTTTCCATCACTTGGTCCCCTGGGAGTTCTTGGCCATTTTAGACTCCTGGGTAATAGTCTGCTTATCAGGATCGAGCTCGTTCCTATACAGGAATGCCGGGTTTACTTTCCACGACCTTCCCACCGATCTATTCCCCTTAACTTTTTATCCGGGGTTGGCCCAAGTAGCATGGAAATCTCATCATAACATGTTATTTGAGTTCATCATAACATAGCTTTCATAGCTTTCTTGGAAATGCACATGCCTCTACATGTATCTCATAATTCATGCACAAGCTTTACCGCAATTTCGGCGGCATAACGGAACGTGTCCGCTTCCCCATGAATAGTGCCAGTATGTAGCATATCAATTTGTCAAGAGAAACATTTCATTTCATACATAAATCAACATATTTCATTCATGCTTCAATCCTCAATTCAAGATATAAGTATTGCACTTTAAAATATGCTTACTGCCTCACTGCTTGTATTCAACCCGGTTCTTGTAAATTATGCCATAATTTCTACTTAGGTCGTTTGGACCTAAATTTTGGATATGTTGAAGTGTTATGTGTCTATTTTCTAACCTCTTTAGTCCCATCTGATTTGGATATCCATAACTCCAGATATTCGGGTTTTATCCCGGCCTGCCTTGTGGGTGGCCAGAATTGCACACTTAGAAATTAAAATCTACTAAAAATCGAAAAATGGCTCAAATCATACGAAATTAGCCTCATATTAAAGCTAACAGGACAAATGTTCAGATACAAAAAGTTCCATTTCATTTGCCTTAATAGGGCTCGAGTTACAAGCCCCGAAACTTAGCCTTCCTGAACTGCCCTGTGTTGGTCCGGTTTGGACATAGGGTAACATCTTTGAATCACTGGGAACAACTGAGTTGGTAACAAAATCGGAATCTTATATTGGGGTGTTCCCCTGTGTGTAAGCTTTCTAACAAAATTGGTTTCACTCGAATTGGAGTTGTATAGGGTGAGTTACACCCCTCTCAACTCATACTGCCCGGGTGGATGTTCTGATTTCTAGGTCGAACTTCAAAAATTTGTATCTCCCTCAATACTAATCCAATAACCTTATATGATATATCTATGGAAAGCCTTAGATGTCTAGTTTCATATAAAAATGGTTTCATTAATTTTGAACAGCGGAAGGCGGAGCCGTACACTCCGCCGTACGGACGGCCGAGGGTTTTGAGTTTTCCAGCCTCTCAACTCTTCCTATCTTCATCCTTCTTTGTGTCTAATTCAGTTCTAATCTCATAGACAGCCAATAAACCAGCTATAATCCATCATAATCAATCAATCAACATATCAAAATTAAGGATTTAAATCACCATCAATCATCCAAGAGTCAGAAAATCAAGCAAGAAGAAAACCTCTACCTCTATGATCAGGTTAAGCTTGTTGAGCTGGTAGCTGAAATGAGAGTTGGATGGAGTGGAGAAGAGAAAAGAGAGTTGAATTGAGAAAGGGAAGACAACGTGGGAAGAGTGGGGCTGAAGAGGCAGGAGGAGGATATATATATACACAAAGCTCTGAAGTGGTAGTTAGGATATGTGGCTTTGATTGGGTGAAATTCTTGTGGGTAAAATTCAGCCATGTCTCCTTCTTGTATGACAAAAATGCTCTCCACGTCGCTTAAGAAGTGAAACTCGCTGCCAGCGCATAGGAATATGACATCGGAACTCGTGAGATTGATAAAGTCGGAATTCATGCATAGATATTCGGATGAAGTCGGAACTCGTAATCATCTTCTCATTTAGTGAGAATTTGGGTATGAAGTCGTAATCCGGAAATCGCAAGGCACAGTTACCTTAAAGCGAAAGTCAGGGCCAGAACGTGAAACCAAAACACTCAAACCCGGAAGTCGGGGTCATCCTTGAATTGATTTTTAAGCATAACACCGGATATAAGGATTCAAAGCATAAATTCTGTGTACCCGGAACTCGGAATTTATAGAACCTGGCACTCCAACTCGATATCGGAACTCGGGAATGAGGAGAAAAGATCTTGGTAATGAACTCGGGATCCAATTTAGTTAAACTCGTGTCTATTTTGAATCACCTAATATCGGAACTCGTATATCACGTTCGTTCCTATTTGAGCATGAGGTCGGAAATCGTAAGATACATGAATGAGGTCGGAAATCGGAATAAATCCCTTGTAGGCCCTTGGGAACGAAATCGGAAGTCGAAGATACTACTGAGGTCGGAAGCGGAATTATAAGACAAACTCGGAACTCGTAATTTTCAACATTGGATGGGATCGGAAGTCGGAAATCGGACGTTACACTTCTTCTTTTTCAAATAATTCCCACGTTATTTCTTAACAACTTTGGATACTTTTATTCAAATTATATATATATATACACATACACACACACACACACACTTTTTTTTATAATTTGTTACAATAAAAAATTAATAAACTATATATATCTAAGCCATAGTACTTTTATTCAAATTTAATTTTTGAATTTTCTTAACTAGTTAAGAATTACATAAGTAAATTATTATATATAAAAAATGATAAAATTGTCCATTCATATTCTTTTTCAAATTATTAACTTATAATTGTATCAAAAAAATTATTAACTTATAAATTTTAAAATATTACAATACAAAAATTTCTTTATTTTTTTTCAATTTTAATAACTAACTTTAAATATTTTTATTATAATTTAATAAAAATAAAAAACACATATTAACAAGTCATACGTAATAATCTAAACATACATTGAAGAAAAGTCTTTTTAAAAATATTTAATGTCAAATTTTTATATACAAGAAATAATATTTATGCTCAAAATATTACACCAATTTCACATTTTACTTGTTGGAAAAAGAAAATGCAAAATGAAAAATAGGAAATATAATGGTTTGGATCCATTGTCACTAAACACTAAGCTCTTTTCTTCTTCAAATCCTAAATCCTTCCCTTATCAACTATCACTCTCAAATTCTAATTTTTTTTTTAATATTTTGCCAGACTCAACTCTCACTCTCCAACTCTTTTGCTCACTCTCGTTGGGCGGTCCTCAACCTCAACTTTCTTTTTCCTCTCAAAAAAATCCGCCCTTCCACCCTCATAGAAATCTAAATATATAGCCCCAAAAATTTGAACCTATGAGTGAACAGTTCCTTGTCAACCTCGGATTCCTTTCTTTTTTAGAGATTCTATTTGATCAGTAGCCTTTGACTATGTTGTCCCAAAATCTGCCAAAGTTTTGGTAGAGTTTCAGCCACTTTTTTAGCTTTTGTAGCTCTATAATTCAGGTGCACAGAGATTCCCCAGCTTGTTCCAAATCCCGCCCAACTTGTGGTAGACTTTCGGTCAGCTTTTCAGCTTTTGCAAGATGTTACAAAACCCACCTGTCTCTTGGTAGGAATCCGTACCTGCAATTTCATCTTTTGCAAGTGGTCTACAGTTAGTTTAAAAACTAATAAAATATGAAATGCTACCTAACATTAGGCGGAATGTGTCAGAAAAGACCATACTATAGTAAATCTGAAGGGATAATCCATATTATGATAAAAATATCACCCAAACTCTATAAAGAGAAAAAATCAAAAGCCTAATTTAGGGTCTGTTTAGATAAGTTCCAAAAAAAAAAAACTCCAAACTTTTTTGTTTTAGTAAACTTTGTTTTTTAGAAAAAATTATTTTATATTTAGATAAACTATCTGAGAAACACTTTAACTATTCAAAATATTTATAAGTATATGTGAATACAAAAAAATGAAAGTACTTTATTTTATAGCTAAATTACAAAAAAAAGTATTAAAAAAAAAGAGAATTAGAATTTGATAAAGGATAAAAGGGAATAATACGTATTATAATTTGTAATTTTGAATAAAGAAAAAAGATATTTTTAGAACATAATTTTATTGAAAATTACTTATGCTTCTATTTTTTTTAATTGAAGCGCTATTTTTAAAAGTTGCACTTATAAAAACCTATGAAAGTACTATTTTTTTCTTAAAAAAAATTCAGATGGACCCTTAGTCATTTATGTCACCTCAAAGGCCATATAGAATCTTATTATGTCACTTATCTTGACGTATCAGTGAAAATATAATGACCTTAATGTGACTCATATGTGTAACTTGAGAAACTAAAATGAACATTTACCCAATTATGAATTATGGTTGGTAACCCTATCAAAACCCAAAAAAAAAAAAAAAATGGTTGGTAAGTGGTAACCAACGTTTTAGTTGGAAATTTGTTTTCTTAAACGAGTGGTAGGATTAGAGGACTGTGATTACAAAAATTAAAGTTAAGGAAAATTTTATAAGTTTGATTTTTATATATTGATAGTGTAATTTTTAGGATTTAGGGTTTAGAATGATATATTAAATCATCTAATAAGAATAAAAGAATATAATATATTATATTTTTAAATTTAAATTTATACAACTACCTATAATAATATGGTAATTTCTTGCAATTTTATTGAATTTACATTATCATACATAGAAATTAAATTCAAATTTTATTCTATCGTTGGCCGATTAGCATAAATCAAATTTGGTGGAGTTTTGGATACTGTTTAAAAATAATAAATAACGATTTTTAATAAATTCCATATTCAAGAAATGCGGTGACAAGTGACAACTTTAGTAAATTAAAATAAGATGTCAATGTAAAATATTTTTATTATGTTATTTAATTATATATATTATCTTATCACTAAAAATTTAATCAAAAAAATCATATCACTAAAAATATTTAACACATATAATATTATTTAATTAATTAATAGTATAAACACTTTATAATGTCAGTGTGTCAAAATTAATCTCATTAAAATAACAACAGTTTAGATGACATTGGGTAGAATAAGATTTCTGACTTGTTCTCTTAGTAAATTATTCATAAATATTATTATAAACGTTTATTGAATTTAGAGACATTTAAAATAGGATGTGCAATGAGCCTCTCCCCAATATAATTTTAGCTTTAATATAATTTCAGAAATTAGTTTTTATGCACAAATAATATAAAATAATTTTATATTATTAGTCAATGAGATTATAAAAAATTGTCAAATTATGATAGATAATTATTATAATAGATAATTACTTATTATGATTTGATAATTTTTTATATTTCTATTAGTTGATGGTGTAAAATTATTTTACTTTGTTAATGCATAAAAGTTATTCTCATGTTTTTGATTTGAAAATTTTAAGAGTGAGAAAAGTAAATTTTAGTCATTAAATTTTGTATAAATGGTCAAGATATTATTAGGGAGCACGTGGTGGCTGTTTTTTTTTTTTTCTACAAAAATATAAGCAAAAAAAAGTCTTTTTGTTTTGTCGCATCTTCTTAATAGTTTTTGGGGGACATGGGTTTGGCCTAGAATGTTTCTTTGGCCCTAGTGCTGTTTTGTGGTAGTGGGCCCTAGTAGTGGAGAATTGTCTATTTTCAAAAATATAAAAGGCCTAGTTGTATCTTATTGACAAAACGTAGTAGTTCTCGGCTTCCGTAATGGGCCAACGTTTTGTACCTAAGATTGTCCTCATCACCCAAAAAGGAAAACTATATGAACCCTTAGCTCCTGACCCAAAAAAACACCAACTTTTTTTTCCCTTAAATTATTTTGGTGTGGAAAAAGAAAAGCTAACTATATGTCATGACCACGAAAAAATGAAAAAAAAGGTAACTTTGAGCGAGCCTATTAAGAATATTTTAATTCCGTATCATTCTTGTGTTTCAATTTTTATTTTGTCATTTCATGGCCGTACATCTTGTACACGTATTAATCTGGGTTCGAGTGTTGAAATTTTTTTTCCCTGGATCAATTTTACTTAGTTTTTATTAGACCCAAACTTGGCTGACTTCTATTACTAGATTTTCTTTTTCAATACAAAGATCGACCGAGTAATGATTCAATCAATATTTGACTCGAACTGGGTTAACCCAATATATATAGATTTAAATATTATGTATAATTAAGCCATACGTTTTTAAAATTAAGAAAACAGAATTTAAGGTACACTTTATAGTACAACTTTAAAATAAATTATATTAATACAATAACAACATCATATTATGTAAAATGTATTAATTAAGTCTAAAAGTCTTATAGTTCATCATTAATTTTTTTTAAAAAATAAATTTTAAGAATTTATGTGGTTTTAAGTTGAATTAGACCAATCCGAAATATTACTTAAATCCAAACTGAAAATATATCGAGTTAAATTTTTAGTGCTTGAGCCTGATCTAATTAACTTTTGGGTTAAGATAAGTTATTTGATAAGACCACTCCTTAGTGGAAAAATAAGGGTGAGAGTGAGCCGAGCTAAATTGAGTTTGATAATAAGAATTTGATGATCAGCTTAACTTATAAGAAATAAGTCTAATTTATAGACTTGAAATCAGCTCATTAGAAGCTAACAAACTGCTCAATCTCGTTGAGGTAGCTTGAGTTAGGAACAAATTTAGCCTCATAAGCTTAATAAGCTAGACTATTTAACCATAATAATAATAACAATAATGATGTTATATGATGATTCTGTCAGTACCTTGTTTTTAGAAGGGTAGCAGTACCTTTTTGTATTAAATTCTAGTTATTTAATCACATGTTTCATGCATATAAAATAAAATTTAAAAATAATTTTTAGAATTTATAGTTTAAGTTAGTGAGACACATGACTAAAAATTAGCCACTAATAAATAAAAATTATTGGTACACTTGCATTTTATAGGGATATTAGAAAAACCACCTATGTGTGTGTGTGGGGATATTCACAGTGCGGTTCGGATTGATTTTAAGTAAAAAGATCATTTAATCCGAATAATAAAATATATAGCAGTTTGGATTGGATCATTTTAATTAGTTTTGGACAAAATAAAATTTAAAATTTAAAATATTATAAAATAAAAGTAACTTAAGTCAATAAAATAAATAAATAAAAAAAATAAAAATAACTCATTAAATATTTATAAAATATTATTTAGGTGAGAATGATATATTAATAAAAGAATTATGTAAAAAATTTAAATTATTATAAGTAAAAGTATAAACTTCACAATGAAAAATTATATTATATAATATTATTAGGTTTGGATTAGATTGAATTAGTTTTAAAAATTAAATCCGAAATCCGATCTAATTTATGTAGTTAATAGAAAACAAAATCCAATCCAATCCAAACTTTTGTGATTTTAATTGATTTTCAATTTAGATTGGATTGGATTTAAACATCCCTATATGCAAGTCATTAATCCAAATGCAAGAGTTCAAGCTTGACTTATTTAATAAACGAACTCAAATCATTAGCTCAAGTTTAACTCATGAGTTCAACTTACTAAGTTATTAATGAATTGAGTTAAAAATAACTCAAGAACCGACTTGAGTTACTTCCAGCCTTAGGAGTGAGAGATTAGGGGTGATTAAATTTGATCCAAACTAAATAAAGATTGAAAATCAATGTTAAAAAAAAAAAAAGAAAAGCAAATAAAAAAAGTTTGGATTGATTCTTATTTTATGAAAACTAATTAGTTTAGTTTAATTTCAATTTTAATTTCTACAACCAATCCAAATTAAAGCAGACTGATAATATATTACATGCATGTCTATATACATATCTATAGCCTAGGTATATCATATGTTCTATCCTACTACTCCAAAGTTCATCAATTGAATTTAGACACATGAACTGCAGATATGTCTTTTACTCGTTATCTAACTTTCATTATTTCAAAAAGATTAAGCCTATGTCTGTTAGAATGCTTGACACTGATATCCCATGTACAATCTATTTTACTCATCTTTTCTATCTTACTAATGTCTTATTCATTCCTAGTTTCACCTCTAATTTGATCTCTAGCTATTTCAAAATTCACCTTATCCTTCATTGTCAATCGACCATTTCCAACATATCATGAGTAGGATATGTATACCTAGAGGATGATTGTTGTAGTTGAGCTAAAAGGTGGTCTTTTTGTATTGAAAGCTCTTGTAGGCATGTTAACTTATTGTTCTTTTGTTAATATTATTTGCATTGTAAATTCTAATGTTTAGTGCCTTGGGTTAGACCATCGTCATAAAAAACTTTTTACTTTACCAAAGGCTTATCCCTATAGTGATTTTGTAAATAAAGATTGAACCATGTGATATATGCCACTTAGCTATACAGAAAAGAATTCTATTCCCTATAACCAATAATAGAAATGCCTATTTGTTTGATCTTATTCATGTTGTTATTTGGAAATTTCTCTTATTTTCATTTATGTTTGGACATACATATTTTCTTATTGTGGTTGAAGAGAAATTGAGGCTTACATGAATTTAAAATTTGAGGCTTCATTACATATTCACAAGCCTTCATAACAATCGTAGAAACACATTTTAATACTAAAGTCAAAATAATTTGGTTTGATAATAGCTTGGAATTCAACCTACCATAGTTCTATGCATCTAAAGGGTTCTACACCAAACTTCATGTGTAAAAAGACTCCAACAAAATTGGGTGGTTAAGAGGAAACATCACCATATTTTAAACATAGTTAGGGCTCGACTATTTTTAGTCCATTGATCCTAAATGTTTTTAGAACTAGACTATTGTTCATTCAATTCATTTAATCAATAGGGTACCAACTCACATTTTATCAAATAAATCTTTTTATGAAATCTTATTTAGAACTTTACCTGATCTTAGCAATTTTAGATTCTTTTGATTCTTGTATTTTGCACCTACACTCATTGCACATAGGAGGAAATTAGATACTAGAGTGCAAAAATGTATCTTTCTATGTTTTAAGAGTTGGACAAAAGGGTACATAATAAATAACATACAAAGTAAGAAAACTTTTTATCTAGAGCTGTCTAATTTTATATGAGAAGGTTCTCGCATTAACTTACCATCTTAGACCTAACATCAATCATCTGTTACTTCTACTACTTCTATTAACCATTAGACACCTATATCATATAACACAAGTACATCTTTTGACCCTTTTTACCCCATTTCTCATCCAATCCATCCTTTTTTTCCCTCACAACCTACTAACTATTCTAAACCTACACCTTAGGTCCTTTCTCCTTATTCTTACTCAATGCAATTTTGACAATCTAACAAGACCTAGAAACAACCTACCTACCTTAGGATTATCATTGCACATTGGCATCTTCAGCCACTCTACTTCCATCCTCAATTATGTAGTATTGCTTATGGCAACCTTTTGTACACACATAAACATTTTTCTTTAGCTATTTCTTTTGTCTTGAACCTAGCACTTGCCAAGAAGTCATGATTTGATAGATACCATGAGGTTGAGTTATCTAACATTGTGAAGAGCAAGAGCTAGATGCTCTCAAATCCTCCACCTACAAAAAGGCTATAGGCTAAAGTGGGTTTATAAGATCAAATAGTATGGACATATAAGGCCTCATTCATGGTGGAGGGGGTATTCTTAGACCCTTGCCTTAGATTACTTTGAAACCTTCATCCTTATGGTCAAGATGACTCTTTTCACCATTGCAGCTACTAAAGTATGGCACCTACTATAGTTGCATGTCAATACAACCTTTCTTCATGGTGACGTACATGAAGAAGTTTATGTGACTTTTCTTCTTAGCCTTCAAGCCAAACTTATTAAAGTATGCAAATTGCAAAAATCTTTATGTGGCTTAAAACAATTTAGTAGACAGTGAAATTTCAAGCTACCGACAACCTTAATTACCTCAAGTTATGTCCAATTGAAAGTTAACAATACCTTTTTCACTAAAATCAAGGGTCACAATTTATTCTCACCCTAATTTATGTGGATGACCTTATTGTAGCCAAGAATCACTTAGAGGAAATTACTTTCATGAAAACGTTTATGGATGATAGGCTAGGATTTGGATTTTCTTAAAATTTTCCTTGGTCTAGTTATTGATAGATCTCAATCTAGAATTCAGTTGTATTAAAGGAAGTATGATCTTAGACTTCTTTATAACATTGGCTTTTTAGCTTCCAAACCCTTGAGCACCCCATGGATAATTCCCTTAAGCTTTAGAAGGATATTAGTTCTCAATTTTCTAACATTTTTGCATACTGAAGACTCATTAGTAGGCTATTATACCTTATCAGACTAGACCAAACATGTCTATGCTGTGAGCTAGTTGAATCAATTTCTTTTTGCCCCATAGTTGAACATCGATAGGAGGCCTCAAAGTTCTAAAAGACATTAAAGGTGCACCAGGATCTATTTTTACAACAACATATGATCTCATGTTGAAAGGGTTTGGTGACTCTAATTAGGGATCTTTTCTTGATACACATAGGCTCCATCTAAGGTTTTTGTTTCAACCTAGGCTCTGCCTTAATTTCTTGGAAGAGGAAGAAGCAAAACTATTATGTCTAAGTCTTCTTTTGAGGCAAAATACTAGGCATTAGCTATTGCCACTTGTGAGACTGAATGATTGGCTTGTCTATTACATGATTTCCAGCTCCTCAATTGCATCCTTGTCTTCTTATACTATGACAACAAGTCAGTAATCCACATTGTTGTCAATCTTGTGATTCATGAACACCCAAAACTAAGGATGGAAAAATGGGTCTAACTTGCTCGGTTGACCAATAAAAAATGGTAGGTTGGATTGTTATATTTAATTCATCAATTTTTTACAAACCACCCCACCTAACCTGCAAGTTGAGGCGGGTTAGAGGTTTTTTTTTTTTTTTTTGGTAAAAGTTGAAATAACACATAGTTAATTTGTAGAATTTTTTTATAACTTTATTATGATCAATTTTTGAGGATTTCGTATTAGTCTATTATGATTATAATTTGTGGAGTGTAGATTTATTAATGATTTATTATTTTATTGTGATTGATTTATATTATTAATCTATCGTGTTTGAATTTAGATGTAAATTATACAATTTAAGGTTTTTTAAATTTATATGGATAATATTTCATTATATTTAAATGAAAATTTCATTAAGTATTTTCTTAATGATTTAAAATTTTTATGTGAAGTAATTTATTAAAAATATTAAAATAAATTTATTATATTTTTTAAATTCTTTTGATGGACCCAAAACTGGGATAGGTTGGCTAAGCTGGCCCATATATTAAGGTGGGTTGTCCTCTCCCATGAGGGCTTTGGGCAGGTTACTGATAGGTTGGGGCGGGGATTGGCATGCTTTGTCGTTTCTACACAAAACATGTTAAATTAGATAGCCACGCGGCTTAAGATTAATTGCAATCTGGCCTTGCCAGTTTCCACCACTCGCCAACTTGCAGATATCCTCGCAACAACTGAAATCAGGGCCATTTCAGCAGTTTCGTTCCATGCTGGGCTCGTTAAACATATATATACAATCCAGCCAGCCGGGGAGTTACTCGACCCAACTCCAAATCCTCGAAAGGCTCCAATTAGTTCAATTATCGGAGTTGGTTAAAAGTGTCACATCACATTCAGTTACTTAGTTAGTTAGTTAGTTAGTTACAATTTAGTTTGCCTATTTGTCTTTGGATGAAGTTGCAGTAGGAGTGTACATAACAAAACCACTAAGCGTCTTTTTGATTCATTTTTATTTCAATCACAACATTCAGAGTTGCATTCTCTATCTTTCTCGGTTATTATTTCTCCAACAATCTAAATTCTCCAAATTTCACATTTGCTTATAAATTAAAATTATTAATATATATAAAAACATTTTATTTATTGAAAAAATAATATATATATATATATATATATATATATATATATATATATATATATATATATATATATATATATATATATATAATACTGATGACTTGATGAGAAGATGATGTCTGTGAACTTCAATAATGTATTGAGTATGATTTACTTCGTTTTCCATATTGATAGATAACACTCGGATGCTTTTTAATAAATGGCATCGCAATCATTCTCATTATACACCTCGCGTGCAATAGGCTAATGATGGGAAAAATGTCTATGGCACTATCCTCTATTATGAATGCACCTCATCTGACATTCACTTGCACGAGTCATACTCATGCACAGCGACACTGATTAATATATAAGCTTCAAATTATTCGGAAAGTTACTAACACCATGTAGATTGCCCATGTATGTTTTATAACGAGGCAATCGTGAAGCCAAGCCATTGGGAATAAGTCAAATGGTTAAGATTTTAGGTAATTAATTTGTGGGAAAATTTTGTTGTTCTAGAGAGACTGTAGTTTAATAAAGTGCATATATAGAAAACTTTGTGAAATCTCTATATGTGATGACTGTTTTAAAAAGTAAAAAATAATGCAATATTTTATAATATTTATAAAAAATATATTTGATAATTTTATACCAACATACCTCAGCATTAGAACCAAAAAGTTTGAAGATCTTATATTTAATACATGTTTAAAACTTGATACGGATTGGAGAGGTATAGAAACATATTTATGTATGCAGTAACTGTATCTTGTGATCTATTTTGCTTTTGTTTAGGTGGAGTATTCCTGTCAATTTATTCCATTTGATGCTATCCTTTCTGAAAAGGAGTTTGTGAATAATTAAGTTGGTTTTAATTAAAGTGACAGTTGTCCAGGAATATGATAGAGAGGAGAGAAATTAAATTCAGAGAACGCGGACTGAAAGTGGTATAATTATATAACTTAGATCAAAAATTAATTTGGTCACAAGTTGGATCACTGTGATTTGATTGTAGGATACGCGTTCAGACTAAAAATTTGGGGAAAAAGGAGAAAAAAAGTATGTTAATAAAAATATCTATATCTTTAAATAACACAAATTATTTGTAATATTTAAATACCATATAAAGTAATTATAATTTAATATCTACAATGTAACAGGAAAAATGCAAAAAGAAGAGTATAAAAAATTCTACTAAATAACTTAGTCAAAATATTTTATGAACCAATATATAAGAGAAAGAAAAAGAATTATGTTACTATACTATAATAGTCTACAGTCAAGAATAAGGTATAAACAAGAAGCTAAAAAACTTAATTTTAAGATAGAATAAATTTAGCTAGCAGAAATACATTAAGTAATCGGTGTATTCGATGTTGAAAGGCATGCGAGCTTGTTTCCAAATGTTTAATACGAGTAATTTTTTATTTTGAAAAAAATATCTTTGATATAATTAAAAATTTGATCTAATTGTAAAAATTAGAATATAGAAAAGGAAGAAATTGCTTTTAGCTACAATAACATACCGATACTTGAAGACCTTCCATTGTCAAACGTCGTAGTTTTGTATGTTTTAATGGGAGGATTTTGTAATACACCATGATAAATTCGTATGATAAATTATGTTGCACTAAAGAATGTGCAACTGACTTGTTATTAGAAATAGGGGAAAAAAAAAGAAGAAAAGCTTCATTTCTTGAACTATAGATTATATGCACTTTACTTTTAATATTTTGAAAGTGTGCAAATCTATCCCAAAATTTTCCTGAAGGTAACTTTAGTCCTTCAATTAAATTTTCATCTATTATTAATAAAAAATAAGTACATTATACTTTCTAAACTTTGAGTCATTTACACTTTAGTTTCCAAACTAAAAAATAATATATAACTTGATATCATAAATTCTCTTAAATATATATTATTTTTATTAACAATAGACAAAAAAAATAACAAAAGAATCAATTTGTATTTAAAAAAGTTCAAAAATCAATTTACACATTTTCAAAATATAGGGTAAAGTACTTTTATTCCTTAGAAATATTCTCGTGACTATTTGGTGATAAATGCAAAATTTATCATTGAGCTTTGGAAGTCTTTTATAATTTGGTAATGAAAAATTATATGAACTTCAATAACAATTGAATCTTGAAATAGATTTTAATTTTTTTTTTCTATTTTCATGCTAGCTATTTCATGATAGATTTTTTTTTTTCATTAAGTTAGTGACTTTGAAATAAAACTTTTTAAAATTTGTATTTCTTTTTAGTTTAATGCTGACAATTTCAAAATGAACTTTTTTATTTTTATTTTTTTAATTTTGACATTAGTATCCTTGAAATAAATTTTTATTGTTTTTCATTTCGATGCTTACAAAATAGATTTTACGAAAATAATAATTTCTCATTTTAAATATCTAAACATCATATAGCAGCATTTTTTTTAACGAGATCATAGCAGTAATTTTAATTATATATAAAAATGTAAAATTTTCCGGTTTGACTTTCTTAATATTAAAGTGAAGTAATTAATAATTTTAAGTAAATAAAATTCTACATTTAACACCTCAAAATAGATTTAATTAAAAGAACAAATTTGTGCCCGTGCATGATTTTTTATTTCTTTCCCTTCATTTCTTAACTTGCTAGAAAAAACACATTAATTTTTTGTAATATTGGGGGCACTGAAGTTTCTTTTTCGAAAAAATATAAATTACCTAACCCAAGCCCTCACCAGCCACTCCTAGTAGCTTAATTAAATTACCTGATATAAATCTCAAACGCGCATTTACTTTCAATGTTAGTAATTTATTGTTTTGGCTTGAAAGTGGTCAAAGTACATTATCCATGTTAAATGTTAAGGTACACCGCAGTCACAGCCTGTTTAATTGAGACTCCGGTTTAAAATATGCAATGCATCAGGCATCTAAAATGTGATTTCGGGAAACAGTAAACCTAATTAATGTATGTAACCGATTTTAATACGCTGAACCGATCGTTAATTAACAATATACTCCTACTAATTATGCATGAATGGATTGTTCGAAATTTTGTATGGACAAGTGGAAATCAATATCACATTCAATTTTTGATCCAAATTAATTAAATATAAAAAATAATTAGAGCCTATTATTTTATTTCAAAATTTGTGACCATTATTATTATTGGGCTTGTTATTATTAAGCATTTCTTATTGTTGGGTATAATTATGAGTCTTGTGTATGAGCTTATTATAATGGGAGGACTGAATCCATCTTTTACTCACACAAGGGAGAGGACTTGCTCCCAGCAATAGGTGTCTATTACCTATTGAAATAGTTATACATTCTAAAATTGTTAGCGGATAGGAGTAGCAACTCTCTCTTTGGTTTTCTATGTTCTCTTTTGTGCTTTCTCTCTGTCAAGTCTAAAAGGGAATATATGGATCCATTGTCTTCTTTAATTGTTCTAGGTAATTTTGACACCTAATCTCTTACATTATGATAATGCTTATGCATGCCACAATTGGAGTTAAATGCATGTTTAAGATTAGGAATTTCATAAGTATTTGTGTTTATTACTATCTCCATCTTGAAATAATTGTCTACATTTAAAATTTTACTTTTCCATATGTCATTTAGGGAAATCTAGACAATATTAATTTTTTTTTCTAGTTATACCCCTATATATATGAAATAGAGAAGAGAGAGTAAATAAAAAGAGATAATTAAGGAAGAAAAATGATTAAATAAAGATAATTTTGTAAAATGTATTTTAAATTTTTCTAATATTGATATTTTTTTAAGTATTTCCTTAATTCATTTACATATTTAAAATTGGACAATTATTTCCATATAGAGATAATATTATTTTAAAATTCCTACATGGATACATTCAATAATTAGATGTGATGCAAAGTTGTCTATTTTTCTATGTATAATTAAGTTGTCTCTATATAAGTATTTCCACTTTACATTACAATTCATAAATGAAAGTTCATTTTGAGTTTTCGAATTATGGGTCTGATCTATCTGACTATCTCTACATGATATTATATCCAAAAGTGCAAACGAAAAAACATCGCATTTGACCAGCTATAAGATATTGGAATATGGAATTGAACCTACGGTAATTTGCTCCACGATTTCAACAGCCCATGATGGGGAAACCTAAATGAAGACAACATCACCATTTATACAATCATATATGGTCTAACTTTCTGCCACACACGATGAAACTTGTCATGCCCTTCTGAGTTGTTTGCTTATCCCAATTTCTGTTGAATTTGAGACAAGATGTACAAGGCTCATAATATATTCAGGTTATTTAGAATATATAATATAGAGAGTGATGCTGATGTAATTTTAAGTTATTTTTAGATCATCAAATAACTTTCTTGGTGCATTATTTTATTAAATTCACCCTTGAATTAAAGGATGTTATTTTGTAGATCATATCTATAAAATTTTATATAAATTTAAAATTATTTAATATTTTTTAATAAATAACAAAACAAATATAATACATTTGTTTTAAATGTATCAAAATAACAACTATTTGATTTCATTCTTATTGCTATTTAATATTTAAAAAAAATTGGCACAAATAATGTACGTGTTACATAATTGAAATTCAACGATTAGATAAATAATATTGAGATTATATTTTATAAAAAGTTAGCAAGTTGTGCAACTACTTAAATTTATACTGTATAACTTGATCTTGACGAATCCTGATGCTAAATGTTCAAATTCTAAAAATTGCTATTTTATAAAATAAAATTATCTATTTTTTAATTTAAAATTAGAATTAATTTTGATGTACTTTTAATATAAAATTTGAATTTAATTTAAATATACTGACTGTAAGTTAATAAAAATAGTATAAAATGTCAACTTATACAAATAACCTCATATTATAATGAGGGGCTCACCATAATTTCTTATTTTTCAATATTTTTATTGGTTGATAATATAAAACTATTTTACACTATCAATACATATTAATTAAACTCTAAAAATTTTTAAAACGTCATTCAATTATTTATTGTTATACTATTAAAAGTATGAGATTAACCTCAATGCATTACCAATGTAAAGAGTTTAATTTATATTATCATCTAATTATACGTTACTATATGTATGATATCTGAGATAATAATTGTAAGAGTTAAATAATTATTTTGATATATTAATACATGATTGGATGTTGTGTAAAAAACTTTTATATTATATCAAAATTAATTAATTCATAGTATAAAATATTTTATAGAAATAATATATCAAAATTAATTTCTGCAAAATTACGTAATAAATTATTTAAAAAAATATGCAAACACATCGTGAACTGCACTGCTGGAAGTTGGTTTGCCATTTCTGAATTCAAGATCGACCGAAAAATAGTGCGGAACCGTATGTTACCAGGTTGTGAAACACAATTAACACGGATGAAATTGGTATTTCGCATCTTTCTACCATATTGATAATTTTGTTTCACTTTTTCATGGAAACTTTTCTTTCGTGTTTTAGTTTCTTTTGACACCAAAAAAAAAAAAAAGGAAATTCTTTTCTTTCATCTCAATTTATCTTGTTCGTTGTAATAATTGATATAATTGTCCATTCGACTTGACTGTTTTAGTGATGATACTGAAGGGGACTTTGTTGGAACATTTATGAATAATTACATAGCTATTTTTTTTTTTCGGAGACAGACACAACGGTGTATGGAAGTTGATATAGTGGAAAATCATCACAAACATCTTTGATATGTCTAAAATTGTGGGGCAGTCCAAGAAACAAGATTTCAACTTAATTTGTTGAAGATCGTATTGGGTACTTCATTCCCATCTATATTATGGGCTACTTTTGATTCCCGACTTCTCTTTTGTGATTGAATGGAATCCACAATTGATGCCTTCTTTTGGGAAGAAATAACGAATCAAAAATACTTAAATACACATTAATATGAGAGAAAACTGCTTGTTTTTTTAATTATAATTTATTTTAAATACAAAATACTAATTAAAACACGCATTAAAAGAATCTTTTCCAAATTGGATAGGTGAATATAATTGGTCACCTTTCTAAATATGGTTAGTGACTTAATGTCATTAATATTAGGAAGCGGAATGAAGATTTGATTGATCAAGTATATTTAGGTCAAGGCTGTGATGCACCAGACAAATTATACTACACCACACACCAGGTTGTTTAATGGTCAAAATTGAGAACTTACTTATATACCAATTATCTATGGTGTACTATAAAAGCTTTCACTCTTCCTCACTTTCCCTTCCAACCACCACAATCCTTGCCACATTTGTCACCAAAGAACCACCATCACATCAATCCTTGAATCACCACTAAGGGGAACGTCAAGGTGGGTAAGGGTGGCGCTAGTGTCGACGTCTTCCATTACTGCTGTGTGTCGCGGTAGAAGTTGGTTTCACGACTTGCCTTGCTTGGATGCTATTGCATCAACCGAACACCACATTAACCCACACATCCTTTAAAAAATGCATCTTGGAGCCTTAACATCCCCAATAATGGCATACATAAGAACAATGAAGTTATGGGCATTGCAATAACACTCAAATCCATGCTTAATGATTTGAACTTGAGGTCCCTGAGATTGCACAACTATTGGCTGTGAAAAGTCAGTGATGGGTTGATAGTTCTGATGACCGGAGAGGGTGAAAGTGCTAGGCAGTGATGCTTTTGGTGGGGAAGGGCAAGGTGGAGGCCAGGCGGTGGTCGATGATGGCCGAGCGGTGGTGGTGGTTGTGGCTAGGGTGGGGTTGAGTTGGTGCTTTAGGTGGTGGGCGGTAGTCAAAGGCAATGGTGAGGGAGAGGCAGTTAGAGAGGAGAGAAGGAGAGCTAATATAGTGTACAAAGCTTATTGGTTGTATATATAGTCCATTAATCTCAACCATTAGATTTGTAAGGTATTTGATGCACCTTAGATCTAATCACCTGGTGTATGGTGCACTATACTTTATCTAGTGCACCACAGCAAGGTTTAAGGCTTATCACAAGTTACTTTCACCTTCTCATACAGTGTTAGATTAGATCATCATTTTGTTATGTATTATAAGGAAAATATCTGAGAAGTCGCAGACTTGCTCCTCAACAATTCTTCTATGGTTGTTGCTCAGAAGTTGGAAGAAGTTATGATTTATAAGGAAATATAATTTAACAAACTAACAAATAAATTGGAGCATCTCATGCTCACAAATAATGATGTTATCTATACACTTAATTGTTAAAGAATTATATGCTAAAATATAAAGATTATCCAGTAGTTATTAATAGGAAATTTTGAGCATCGATGCCAAAAATAGTTATTTTTCCTATGCCTATTTAATTGAAAATCATGTATTAAAATATGAGAACATTAGATATACAAGTGAAGTGTAACATCTCGAAGTACGGTGCATTTGATTAGCACCGTTTATTGATTTATTTCATTACATTCGAGCAATACACTTAGTTAGAATCAAAATGTGGATGTTAGGGTTTAGAATATTTAGCTTTGCAATGTAGAAAGTTTTATGAAAAAGTATTAGCAATGTCATGCTAATTTAAGGAAAATCGATTTTGATTTCGGTATTTCATAATGCAGGAATCGGGTCAATAGAAACTTATACTATAGAATTGCTTAAATACCAGTTAAAACCCTAATTTGAATAGCCAAGATTGAGCCACAATACCCCTAAAAATGGCGCCCCAAATAGCCATAAGATGGAGAAGCTTAACTAGAATTCATTCAACATAAAATCCACCAATAGCAACAAAATGAGTTATTTTCTTTCATTATGACTCGACAATCATAATTCTCATTTTCTCCTTAATGTTTTGGCCCTCAAAGGATTGACACCATCTGTCATTTTCTTCTCCATCTCATCCAGACATCCTCTCTTCTTTATCCAACACAAACCTCCTTCACCCAAAGTTTGCACTTGATTAGCTTAAGCTTCAATTCAAGGTAGGATTCTTGAGTTTTTCCTAATATTGAACTTATGTGATTGATTAGGGCTTGTATATTTCTCTCTAATATGATGATGTATGTTGAAGATATGACCTGGTTCAAGTGATTGAACATGGATATTCTTGGTTTGGGGTGGAAAATTTATCAAAAACTCAAAAAATGCTCAAATAGGCTTGCTAAAACTAAAAAATCCTAGGACGTATCCATATTTTGTATAGTAAATTTTGAGCTACGTGGTCAAAATTGGATGAAACAATTTTTAGATAAAACTATACCTTCAGAGCTTTCCAACCATATAAATTATAAAAGTATAGGATTAGAAATGAGAGAATTATGAATTTTTGAAGTAGCCCCTTGAATCCTATTTAGTGTTTTGACCAGTACGAGTTGAGAAGGGCATAACTTGCCCTATATAATGTCAAGTTGAGTGAAACAAATTTTGTTAGAAAGTTGACATATACAGTATCATGTCATAAAAATTTTAGATTTAGATTCAAACTGTGCTGCTTGCAGTAATTCTTTAAATCTAACTTGCAACTCTATATGGGTGAAACAAGGTAGTTCTCTTTAACCTAATTTGAGAGCCTATAACTTGGGCTCTACTCACCCATTCAATATGAAACTTATAGGGAATGAAAAATGTTTCAATAAGCTTCATTTAAAAACAAATTTTGGATAAAATTGATAAGAATTGGAATTTTGATAAATTTTTACATAAAGAATAAAAAATCAGACTAAACTTTTAAAAATTATAATTGGTTTTTTTTTTTTTTTAAATTTAGAAATTGCTTTCTTAGATTTCCCTATGATTAAACTAAGTGCCTGTCATTGGTGCACTGGATAAAATTCAGGTGCATAGTGCACCAAACAGCTGTATCAATCTAAACCATTTAATGTTTATCAATGGTTGAAATTGTTTTTGAACACTCATACAATTGATAACCAACGGTGCACTCCGAAATGTCACGACCCTACTTAAGCCATGACCAGCGCATAAGGGACATGTCCCCTAGCAAGCCTCTTATACTATTCTCAATACAACATATTTTTACTCTACTACACATTAATGTAAATATATATATAACTTCAATTAGTCTACATGCATTCAAACTAATTTACATATATCAACTCGTTTACCATCCACAAAGGTCATATAATCACCCATACCCATCTAAGACAAACCAGGCTAGATCTTGCCTATGATACCATGGAGCATAACTACAATTTTGAATTATCTGAAGTCCACATTGCAAATGGGCCATTAGATGAGGAGACTCTTTAGCTAAATCTGTATCTGAAACATAATAATAAATTTCTCTAAAGTGAGTAGGATCTTCTTTTGATTTTGTTCTAATCTTCTGTTCAAATCTACTCCAAATATTTTTGAATCCTCTTCCAGATCTTTTTTCAAATCTTCAAATTTTCATTAAAATATTTTCCCATTATCGTCTCCACCACTGGTGCTATCTTTATTCTGTATCCAAAATAAATCTAATGAGAATTTTTATTCATTAAGCTCAGGAGAAATATATTCTCACTAATAGTACTCATAAATAAAATGTATTTAAATAAATTGGGGAAATTATCACAATGATAACAAATTTCATGCACAAATATATATATATATATATATATATATATATATATATAAAGAGAGAGAGAGAGAGAGAGAGAGAGAGAGAGAGAGAGAGAGAGAAGGGGAGAGAGAGATGGGCTATCATAGATCAATTTGTAATTGATCTATTTATTAAATTAGTCATGTGTGAAGGGTTAGAGGATATTGTGAATGTCTTTTAGGGTGAGGGTAGAGATGATTATGGCAGTAGTAGTAGAGAAGGAGGGTGGTTATTATGGTGGCAGTAGAGAATCGACATTGCTATTGAGCTGTGATAGGAAGAATAAGGTGGGATGGATAAACTGGTAAAATCATGTGTTAAAAATTATTACCTCTGTTTTGAAATAATTGTCCACTTTTGAAATTTTACTTTTCACAAATAATTATCCATTTAAGAAATCTAGATAATATTAATTCTTTTTTTAGTTATGCTCCAAATAGATGACAGAGTAAGTAGAAAGAGATAATTAAGGAAGAAAAAGAACTAAGTAAGGATAATTTTATAAAATGTACCTAAATTTCTCTAATATTGAGGTTTTTCTAATTATTTTCTTAATTCATGTACGCATTTAAAATTGGATAGTTATTTCCAGACGAAGCTAGTATTTATTAAGTTTAAACATCTAAACAAAATATTAATACCTTCATTTATTATGTGCTAATGTGGATAGTAATACCTGTTGTACCCTCCAATTAAACTTGATACTAGGGAATTCACCTCTAAGTAAAGCACCAAACTCAAGCGGTTACAATAGTTAAGGAAGTTTTTCCATTCCTTTACGACACAACTTTGAATCTTGGGACAATAACTTAGAAGAATTAATTGGTTTTTCATTGCATCACTTAAGGGTATTGTGCCTTTAAGATTTTTTTGAAGAATAGACTCTCGTTGACACAAAAATCGATTTAAGAATATCTTTTAACTAAAATCCCAAATTGTCCTCTAAAGAGTTGGAGGACATCAATATAATTTTTGAAAGATTAATTCTTATCTCACATTATTCTAATTGTTAGCCTTAGTGAAGAAAGAATTAATTAGACTACGCACCCCAGAATTCGCATGGCCTCCCCGAGCCTTCCTAACCTATAATTGGTGAGGATGCAGAAGCTCATGGTGAGGTTGAGGTTGGCCTCGCTGTCGATGGTGCAATGCTTGAAGGACTTGGAGGCTCAGATAGCATAGTCAAGGCTGTCGATGGCTCCTCCAAAGTTGGTGGTGTTGCAAGCAAGCTTAAGGAGGAAAAGATAAAGATTTGGTTATTAAGGGAGGCCTTCAAAAGTAATGCTGTCAAACATGCAAGGTTGGCTCGTTTAGCCTATGGACCAAAATTTTCCAAGCCAACTTCATTTAAGACCATTCCGCAATCTTAAACGGGCTAGCCTGTTTGAAAATTTAAAAAAAAGATTAAAAAAATCTTATTTTTTATTAAAAAAAGTAAGAATGTCCTAAATCTCATTACTAAATCATATTTTTATGTTCTAAATTTATACAATTTTACTAAAATAATAATAAATAAATAAATGCAGGTAAGCAGGCTGACCCATTTACCCACGTCGGTTGTCTCGTTTAACCTGCGGGTTAAACGGGCCAGGTTGAAAATGGGCTAGTTTAAATGGGTCGTTATTTTTTAAACTCAATCCATCTATTTTTGGCAGGTAAACGGGTTGACTCGACGTGCTTGGCCCATTTTGATGACCCAATTCAAAAGAATCAAGTTGGAAGTAAAGGTTTTGGGTGTCTTCTTGGATTAGGAAGGGGTTGGAAAGGGTGGCTTATTGGGGAAGTGGTGATGGGGTTTTGAGGTTAGTAGAGGATTCAAATCTCTCAATCAAGGTTATGGAGATTTAGAGTAGTAGAGCATCTAGTGTGGTTTTTACAAATACCAAACCCAAGATGGTGTTTAAAGCAAAATGAATTAAGGGTATGGTATAGAAGAGAAAAAAGGGTAGTAAGGGTGTTAAGTGTGTATGAAATTTGTTAAAGGTAAGGGTGATAATTGGAAGTGATGATAAGAATGAAGCACCACATCAACCAAATTTCGAGCTTAGCGATTGAGAAGGTTTGGAGACGAGATGAGATGTGTTGAGTGAGCAGAGCATATCAAATGTCTCTGCTAGTGATATGTATGCTGCCAATATATGATGTGGAAGACAAAGTTTAGACTAATGTGAAATGAAATTTAATCTTTTGAAGACTAAATTGATATCACAATTTTTTTAGGACCAAATTGATGTTGTACAACTCTTTTGAGGACAAATTTAGGTTTTCACTCTAAGTTATCTCAATAGATAATGTGACACATTATTACATAATGTAGTATACATATCATACATTAGTTAACAATATATTCATTGAGGCTAATGTTTGGACCAACATGAAATGAAAATTAATCTTTTGAAGACCATATTGATGTCACAAATTTTTTACAAATTGATGTCCTACAATTATTTCGAGAACCAATTTAGGATTTTACTTAATATTTTTCTATAAAAAAATTGTTAAGATGAAGATAATATAAGTTGTATGAAACTAGCATAATTGAGCATGGACATGTGTCTATTAGCACTGTGATTAGGGATGCACCTAAGTCGAGTAAGGCCAAGGAATACCTCTAAGTTTCTTATCCCTGTCAACCCACTTTTTTGTCCTATAACCCATGCATTAGGGCTTTTTTTTTTTCTCCTATCAGTGTTTCTTAACTCCTTTTAAGTCTATATATGTTGGGATACATTAGAAAAACATAAAATATTAAAAGTAAAATATTAATATAATAATATAATAGAGAAATTTATTGATAAAATTAATATTTAAAGAGTTAAATATTTTTAGTTTTATTTTAAATTAATATAATCATATAGTATACAATTGATTACTATAACACCCTCCCAAGTAAAGTATTATGCTTAAGTCATAGCACCACATTCAAGAATTGTTACTTTTACCTGAGCGAACCTTATTTCACAGCAACTTCAATCGTCTTTGAAACCTTTCGAGCAATCTGGAAATAACACAGAAATAGGAGCGGAAATTTTAAATTCTCAGTAGGATTCTCTAAACTATCACACGTAGTGTCATCATTATTATCTTCGGCTGCTTCGGTTTATTATGAAGAAGGTGATTATGCCTAACAAATTGTTCAGTTTTATAGTTTGAAAATATATTGTTCGAAATAGAGTTCCGTTTATTCATACACTTAAGATATAAGAGTTATTATAAAATAAATTTGCAATTCATAACTTAATTAATAATTGCAGTATATTCAAATATAAAATTCCAATATAATAAAAAAATAGAATAGATCATGCATAAGCAAATACGTTTACTTGTGTTCATGCCAAATGCACTTGTATTTCTTTAACTTTCTTTGACTTCATTTCCTTGGGACACCTAGACGTTACGTATCGCCGTCCTTAGGGTGCTTGCATATGTTTTAATCTTTAGTCTTTACTACCCTTGGGTAGTCTGATCTAGGAGTAAGCTCATCCGTGACTGTCATTATATAGTACTGACCCGCAAGGGGACCCACATGCCTCTAGTCTTGGAGGGATCTCATTTTGGCCACGTGCCTCTAAATTGAAGGGATCTCTCCTGGTCACATGCCTCAAGAATAGAGGGATTTCATCTAACCACTTGCTTTCAATGTAGAGGAATTTCATCTGACCATGTACCTCCAAGGTAGAGGGATTTTATAGTTTTATATTGTCTTCATAGGGAGGGACCCAATTAACGATCTCCAAGTGAAGGGACTCAATCTTATCTTATCTTATTTAACTGACTTCATAAGGAGGGATCTCATAACTGCCTCCAGGTGAAGGGATCTATATTTAATATGTTCATATCCTTTCATTCTCATACATAATCATGCATGGACATACTGAATACACTCTTATGTATACTTCATCATTTACTTTCATATATCCTTGCATATAGAATTTTATGTTCATATCATAAATATTCATAATAGAAACTATCATAATTTCATAAAATTTTGCTGAAAATTTGGTAGCATAATGGATCAAGTCCGCTTCCCCATGAATATACCAGTCAACCAAACAATTATTCATACAGAAAGATCAATGCAAGGTATAAAGGCTTCAATAATCAAACAAAGTTTCACAACCTTGATCTTGAATTAGTTTTCTGCCACTTCCTTTTGATTCTGCCTAATTTTTGTAACTTATGCCATATATTCATTTTAACTCACTTAGACCTAATTTTGGATATATTGAAGTATTATGTATCTATTTTCTAACCTCTTTGGTCCCATCTAATTTTGATAAATGTAGCTCAAGTTATTTAAGTTCTATCTCGACCTGCCCTGTAGCTGGCTAAAATTATATACTCAAAAGTAAAAATTCACTAAAAATAAAAAACTAGTTGATCATACGAAATTTATATCATATTAAAGTAATAGGACAAGCTTTTATATACAATAAGTCCCATTTCATTTGCTTGAGCAGAGCTTGAGTTATAAGCTTCAAAATTTGACCCCTCTGGACTGCCTTGTTTTATCCTAATTTGGACTTAGGATGACTTCCTTGAACTATTGGGAGTAATTGATATTGAATCTAACTATGAAATTTTTATGGAACTTTTATATATGTCTCATGTTTCTAATAAAATTGGTTTCACTCAATTTAAGGGAGTATAGGGCAAGTTATGCCCCTTGAATTTCAGTCTACTTAGAATCAGGGTTAGAATTCTAGGGTAAACTTCAAAAACTAATATCTCACTCAATACTAATCTAATGACCTTATAATTTATATGATTGGAAAGTCCTAGATGTCTAGTTTCATATAAAAATAATTTCATTGTATTTAAATGGCTGTAGTTGGAGCCATATACTCCGCCGTATGGACTGCCGTAGGGTTTTTCACCTAGATAGCATCCTAATTTTCTACTTCTTCTAGTTTTCTCCTTCTATCATCAATTCCAACTCAAGATTTCATGATCATGCAACTATAAACCATAAAATACATCCAATATATCACCAAATGAATGAAGCAAAGTAGAATTTCAAATAGCCACAATCTATAGAAATCAAGAACAAAAGTTGAATCCTACCTCAAATTGATATAGAAACTAGCTAGATTTGAGTTTTTGGTGCAGGAAGTAAGTAGAGCTTGGAGATAGGAGGAAGAAGGAGTGGAATTGGAGAAGAATGAAAGAAGAATGGGCAGCTTATGGAGGGAGCATGAAAATGAGGGGAGTTAGGAGAGATTTTGATGTTTTAAAACATGGTTAGTTAGGTTTTGTGGCTTGTGAATTGTGGAGGCTTTGGTCGTGGTGAGTGAGCCAAGTTTCTCCACTCTTTGGGCAGCTACTTGGCACCCCTTAGGTGGAAGAATGGTGGCTGAATTCTAGCCACTTATCCTAGGGTTTTCATCACATAATCCTATTGATTCGGTTCCAATAGTTTAAAATACCGAAATTCTATCAATTTCCTTCAAATCGGCAAAACGATTATGAAGAATTTTATGAGGTTTACTATGTTTCTATTTTAATTGTTTCTAATCCAAATCTCTTTAATTAACATCTAATTAACTCCTAATTAACTTTTCATTAACTTCTAATTAATTCTACACGTTTAATAAAGTCAAATAAATCAATTAATAACATATATTAAACTTAGCATAATTCCGGACATTATACTAAATATTTCTCATAGCGTTTTACACAACAATCTAAATTTTCTTTAGCTCTAGTATTTATAATTCATCCCTAATTACTCTTATTTTTCTAATAAATTGATTAATAGCGTAAATCAGTTGCACTATTTCTTTGGGATTGTTATCTTTTCGCTTTTTCGTAAATCCTTTAATATTTTCTGTTTGGTTCTCGTCACTAATAGCATTTTCATAATTATGAGCAAGTCTAGGAGCATCCCACATCATTTCACATGTGGACACCTCTATGGCCCAATTGGCTAAGAATTGGGTTTCTACGTTTCCGCCACATGGTTCTGCTTCGTTTAAAACCTTATTTTTCTAATTCTATTTACCTAAATGTCATTTTCTAAAAAGTTTAGGGGTAATTATGAAAAAAAAATCTTTAGGGGTCAACATGTAATTACTAAAAGTTTTGAGTAAGGCTGCAATTACCCAAAAGTTTACACAGGGACTTTTTTTCTCATTTCTTAATTAGATGTATTTCTTTAATGAAACAAAACAATTCAATCAGCAATGCTAATTAGAAGTACTATTTCTTCGGGATGTTGCAATTACAAAGAATACAAAAAAAGTTAAATATATATATATATAGTAATCTAATAATTTCATATATACAAAGATCTTGTATAGGAATTGTAATTACCGTCCTGGTTCTTGAATCTATATTGGAATTTTTTGTCACTGCAATTGTTCTTATAGGGAAATTCTTCGAATTTTGAGCCCTAAATGGGACAATCCCCATGCAGATCCCAAAGATCAAGACAATTGCTATCCCTAATTGTAATTACTAACTAGCGAATACTTCTGTCTCTTAAATGACTTTGTACCAACTAGAGCTTCAACTATAGTTGCATGAATTAGTTCTACATCATATTGGTGGAAAAAGCCATAAACTTATCATTTTAAGCTTTAGATCATGACATAGTGTTAGATCTATTATATATTATGATTATTTGCTTAGCCGATTGATAGATTTCTTTCTAGCTAGCTTATGATTTGACTGGGAAGTACATAAGGACTATGACTAATGCTTGGATTCCATTCTCACAAAAAGGTTGTTAACTATATGAACACACAAAATTGTTCATCCTTGAAGAAAAGCATATTAATATTAACAAATGTTAGGAATTCAAATCTGAGACAGAGAATCCTAAAAATTCAAAAGTGACAAAATTTCACATTAGTAAAAAAAATAAGTTAAAGTGAAAAGTATGTTAGTAAAATGACTCATAAATTCATTACCTTAAGATTCTAGAAAAAGTGTATTACATAGTATCATAATTTTTTACTTAATTCATTAATAAAGGTTCCCCTTACTTTTGAACTCCCCTTAACCCCTTTATAAATTACAAGCCTTTCACAATGCTTACAAAGAGCATTCTAGGCTCACAAATTAAGGTTTGCAAAGGTTTTTACTATACATTTTTGTATTGGAAAATCATGTTTTGAAGTATGGGATTTTAGTTTAAGGCCAAGGCTGTGGTGACCGGCTAAGTTAGGTGCACCATACACCAATTTAAAATCTCAACCACTCAATAGATATTAATGGTTGAGATTGAAATGGACTATCTATACACCAAGTTACTTGAGTTTCACTCCAATAATACCACCATTTGCTCCCCTCCCCTCCCCTCTACTCCCGCATCCATCCTCCACTCTCACATATGTGGTGTATTTTGACTCACCCATATCTATGACCTAGCCCATCTCATCTCCAAGATCACTACCGGCGTCATCCTCACTGGCTATGCATTTGGCTACGCTGTCCTCCTGGCCAGCCAGCCCTAGCCATCATCACAAGGATGGGACTCACCTCCGTCTTCAATAATGATGTCAACACTTACTAAGATCCTTGTCGATGAGAGTAGCACACCTCCAATAATCACTAGAGCTAAGGTCGGCCACCGAGTCTCTCAATTGTCCTTGTCTTCTTCCTCTGCCATGGTTTGTGGCACTAGTGCTGGCATCTCCATCTTCACCAACAAATTCTCTAGTGCATTCAGTGTTAGATTCAATTCTGACAGGTTGCATTGGGTTTGTGGTCAGTTTGAATGTAATATTTATTTTTTGGTTGGAGTTTGTTGTTTGGTTGCTGGAATAAGAAATTGGTTTGGTTATCGATCTGCTTTGTTGACGAGTTTTTTTTTTTCAATTTTAGTATTTAAATTTAGTAATATAATTATGCATTTCCTTTCTTGTAGCAAATTGTGAAGATTCATATTGATGGAAGCTTTCTTCCCCATGAAATAAAGTCGGGTTTGATAGTATAGTCTGAGACTCTTATGCTAAAATCCATGGGAAGAGGAAACATGGATTGGTTTTTTTACTTGAATTTGTATCGTGTTTCTTTGCTTGAATTGAATTGGTGGTGGATTAGATGATTTAGTGTTGTTGGAAAATAGTGATTTGTAAATGGCAAGAAGTTTCTATGGTTGACATGGCAGACGAGGAAGGGATACATTAGTTTTGGCGATAGTGATGATTGACTGTGGTGGTGCACTAGTGATTCGATTCACCAATGAAGGATGTGGGAGCATAACTAGGGAGGTGGATGTAACATCCGATTTCCGACTTCCGATTCCATCCAATGTTGAAAATTCCGATTTCCGAGTTTGTCTTACACTCGCTCCGACCTCAGTAGTATCTTCGACTTCCGATTTCGTTCCAAGGCCTACAAGGACTTATTCCGATTTCCGATCTCATGCTCAAATAAGAACGAACGTGATATCCGAGTTCCGATATTAAGTGATTCAAGATAGAAACGAAATGCGACCTACGAGTTTAACTAAATTGGATTTCGAGTTCATTACCAAGATCTTTTCTCTCTTTACCGAGTTCTGAGATCGAGTTGGAGTACCAGGTTTTATGAATTCCGAGTTCCGGGTACACAGCATTTATGTTTTGAATCCTTATATTCGGTGCTATGCTTAAAAATCGATTCAAGGATGACCCCGACTTCCGGGTTTAAGTGTTTTGGTTTCACGTTTTGGCCCTGCCTTTCGCTTTTAAAGTAGCTGTGCCTTGCGATTTCCGGATTACGACTTCATGCCCAAATTCTCACTGAATGTGAAGATAGTTACGAGCTCCGACTTCATCCAAATAGCAGTGCATGGATTCCGACTTTAACAATCACACGAGTTCCGATGTCACATTCCTATCTGTTGGCAAATGAGTCTCACTTCTTAAGCGACGTGGAGAGCATTTTTGTCACACAAGAAGGAGACATGGCTGAATATTACCCACAAGAATTTCACCCAATCAAAGCCACATATCCTAACTACCACTTCAGAGCTTCGTCTATATATATATCCTCCTCCTGCCTCTTCAGCTCCACTCTTCCCACGTTGTTTTCTCTTCTTGAATTCAACTCTCTTTTCTCTTCTCCACTCCATCCAGCTCTCATTTCAACGAGCTCCACCTGATCATAGAGGTAGAGGTTTTCTTCTTGCTTAATTTTCTGACTCTTGGATGATTGATGGTGATTCAAATCTTTAATTTTTGATATGTTAATTGATTGATTATGATGAATTATAGCTGGTTTATTGGTTGTCTATGAGATTGAAACTGAATTAGACACAAAGAAGGATGAAGATAGGAAGAGTTGAGAGGCTGGAAGACTCAAAATCCTCGGCCGTCCGTACGGCGGAGTGTAGGGCTCCTCCGTCCGCTGTTCAAAATTAATGAAACCATTTTTAGGTGAAACTAGACATCTAGGGCTTTCCACACATATATCATATAAGACCATTGGAGTAATATTGAGGGAGATATGAATTTTTGAAGTTCACCCTAGGAATCAGAACATCCACCCGGGCAGTATGGGTTGAGAAGGGTGTAACTCACCCTATACAACTCCAATTCGAGTGAAACCAATTTTGTTAGAAAGCTTACACACAGGGGAACACCCCAATATAAGATTCCGATTTTGTTACCAACTCAGTCGTTCCCAGTGATTCGAAGAAGTGACCCTATGTCCAAACCGGACCAACACAGGGCAGCTCAGGAAGGCTAAGTTTCGGGGCTTGTAACTCGAGCCCTACTAAGGAAAATGAAATGGAACTTTTTGTATCTGAAAGGTTGTCCTGTTAGCTTTAATATGAGGCCAATTTCATATGATTTGAGCCAGTTTTCGATTTTTAGTAGATTTTTACTTCTAAGTGTGCAATTCTGGCCACCCACAGGGCAGGCCGGGATAAAACCCGAATATCTTGAGTTATGGTTATCCAAATCAGATGGGACCAAAGAGGTTAGAAAATAGACACATAACCCTTCAACATATCCAAAATTTAGGTCCAAACGACCTAAATAGAAATTATGGCATAATTTACAAGAACCGGGTTGAATACAAGCAGTGAGGCAGTAAGCATATTCTAAAGTGCAATACTTATGTCTTGAATTTAGGATTGAAGCGTGAATGAAATATGTTGATTTATGTATGAAACGAAGTGTTTCTCTTGACAAATTGATATGCTAAATACTGGCACTATTCATGAGGAAGCGGACACGTTCCGTTATGCCGAAATTGCGGTAAAACTCATGCATGAATTATGAGATACATGTAGAGGCATGTGCATTTCCAAGAAAGCTATGAAAGCTATGTTATGATGAATTCAAAGAACATGATATGATGAGATTTCCATGCTACTTGGGCCAGCCCCGGATAAACAGTTAAGGGGAATAGATCGGTGGGAAGGTCGGGGAAAGTAAACCCGGCATTCCTCAGATAGGAACGAGCTCGATCACGATAAGGCACTATTACCCAGGAGTCTAAAATGGCCAAGAACTCAGGGACCAAGTGATGGAAAATGATGAAAAGTAAGAGGAAAGGTTATGGAGAATGAGATTTGCATAACCACATCAAGTGCATGGGTGCATTTAACATGTCATTGCATATTGTTTACACCTTGTCCGTGTGTTTACTCCTGGTTGTATATAGCCTATCTTGCTCTTTTGTCCTATGTATTAGTGTTGATGGTTTATTACATTTCTTATGTTATTTAAGTAAAATTGAACCTTGCCTCGGACTAGACATTTTTCGCAACCTTACTAAATATGTGTAGTTAAGTTTAATCTCATGTATTAAGAAAATTTCATAAAACCCGAGGCAACTGAGAATGAACGCGAGGTCAGTATACACTATATGCAAACCCTACTGAGAATTTCTCCAAATTCTCACCTCCTTCGCCTTTCCGCTTCATTCTCAGACGTGGACGATGGACACGACAGCTACCCTTTTCGTTGAGATTCCAGACTTGCAGCTCCACCATGATCCGGCAGTAGGCTCACTGTATATAGCCGGTTCTTGCCGATTACTGTATCTATTTAGTGATAGAGATTTTACTGTCCCCTTACATCATCCTGCCTTTGATCCTACCACCCCATACGTCGAGGTCCCACCAGACGCTGCACATCCTCCACCGCCGCGCACTGTAGCCCATGCGATCTCGCACCGAGTCACCTCCGCAGTAGTACCGCACATCCCGCCACCCGAGCGACCCTTTCTGAGGCCATCGCTCATCTTCCTCCTCCTCTGGATCGGTTCGACTACTCACCACCGCCCGGTGGCCAACGGCTACCTGATCGAGTAGGTCGACCACAGTCGTATTGTACAAAGATGACCTGCTTTGGTAGTAGGCGGCTTTGGGTCATACAGCAAGAACATAGTTGAAAACGCCCACCGAGGACCACGTAGGATTGGATCGATCGACATGGGTCTTATGTTTCTTTTGGTACCTGACCCCACTCATGTATCCTATTTTGAAACTGGTCTGTAAATTAAAACAGTGGTTCTTGTCTATATATATATATATATATATACTTATATACAGTTGATAGTATGTGTGTTATTTATGCTTACTGTGTGGTTATGACGAAATAGACTCTATCATGTTCATTGTATGATTAACACAGTAACACAAACTACTTAATTTTTTTGCTATGACTTAAGCATAACATTAAATAAGTAGGGTGTTACAGTGGAGGGTTGGTGACATTGTCAAGTTCCTATAGAGGGTGGAAAGGCGAGAATGAGGCTCTTTAAGGAGGTTTTGTGTAATGCGCAGTCAAGATTTTTGGGAATCGCGGGTTTGTGCCCTTTTGAATCCTGCGAAAGTTCTAGTCGGCACCTTATGTCTCCTTGGAAGGCTATATGCTCGGGATATTTTCTTGAAATCAAAAGTCTCGATAATTGCTTCTTAGATATCAAGGAATTGAAGAGCGATTTTTAATGAATTTTAGGAAGTCAGTAACTTTTCTATTTTTAGCCGGGAAGTTTAAGAAAACACAAGTTTTCAGGAGTTTGTACTAGAATCCAAAAGTTGGATTTTGATTCTTAAGGATTTTAATTTTTTTGATATTTTTATTGAATTCAAATGGAGGGTATTTTCTTATTTACATTTATTTTTTAAAGTTAATAGAGAGCAAAGTGAAAAAGGGACATTAACTGAACATAAGTATGGAAGACTTTCGCTTGAAGGGCCTTGGAGATCAGAAAAGGAAGGAAGCAAACAAATTTAGAATTTGGAAATTGGGAGCCACGCTCAAGTGCACTTCCAGGACAGAGCATGGAAGATTCTAGACTCGTAGCTACGCTCGAGCGCGTGTAAGTTGGCGAGCAAAAATAAAAAGGGGTTGAACGCCCCATTCTACACTTCTCTCTCCCCTCTCTCATTCCTTTCCCTTCAAGAAATCACTCACAAATGGTATTTTTAGCATTTTATACTATTGTTTACCCTCACCTACTCCCTATAAGTCATATTATTAACCTTTTTACCAATTGGTTTTCTTTTAAGCAAGTAAGGAAGCTATAGGAAAGGCTTGGGAGGAGAAACACCACTCTCCTTTTGCTTTACCTCTTTTCCCTACTCACCGAGATATCCGAGATGGTGATCGTTTTGGTTCTTGGAATTATAGGCAGTCACCATCCTCGCTCCAGAAGCTAGGTGAGTCGATAGTATACCTATAACTTATTTTAAGTATATATTTGATTATAGAAATGTCATATTCATGGTTAGAGTTACTAGATGTTCTAGTTGAAGTAATATTTTACCCAGTTTCTTAAAGGGCAGCGTGTATTCTTTTTCTCTATATGCATTTGTATGTTTGAAAATATATAAATAGGACAAGTAGTTTTATAAATTGTGGTATTTAGAACTTATGTCGATCATTGTATGTTGATTGGCAGCTACACATAAATGCATATATATCATAATGAAAGTTTGTGACTTGATTTCACAGATGTTTTGAAAAGAGATTGATGCATTCGAAAACTATGTCTTGAAGTACAATATGTGGCTATGGATTAGATGGATTTTATTTATGGAATAAAGATGTTTGAATATTCTAATGGGAATTTGATAACCAGCTCAAATGGGAAGGTTTCTTTAACAGAACTGTATGCTAACGATAGTGGACGTTAGCCTTTGGTACACCTTGGTAGAACCCCAGCTAGCAGGGGGTTGCTAGCTCGAAGTGTATGGCTAACACGTTCCGAATGATAGTTGGACACATTGGGGTCAGGTTGTTCGAGTTGCCTAAGTATGGGAATTCACACTAAGGGCAGGTTGTTGGGGTTGCCTAGTTGTGAACTGGATATAGAACTGTTGGGGCCAGGTTGTCAAGGCTGCTCGGCAGGGAGATATTTTTGAGATAGAAACCTCCCCCAAAGTCTATAGTTACTACATTTTCATTATGCTTAAATGGTCGCAATTGTTTTTAAGTGTTACACGTTTACTTGCAAAGAAGTTTATGACTAATTGAATTCAAAAGGTGACTTTGTGGACTATGGATTTTTCAAAGATAATATGTCATATATAAGATATGTTTTTCTGGAAATCTTAATGGCATTTTTTATTATAGATGCATATTTGTGTTCAATTGAGAAATGATTTCAAGTTTCTTAAGAATGTATTTTCTTGAAAAGAGTATATTGGTTAAAATGAAATTATGTTTCGGCTTGTCTCACTCCTGTTATAGGTATATTATCTCTCACTGAGTTGGTGGACTCATTCCATCTCTCTCTCTCTCTCTCTCTCTCTAAATTTATTGCAATTCTTTTCTTCTAGGGAAAGAGTTGGTGAGAGCTAAGCTAGTAGAAGGAATGACTTCTCTATTGTTTAAATTATTCTCTTTTTCCATGTTTTCTTAGTTTTCTTTGGGTGTTAGGGAGATGTAATCTAAGAGAACATGTTTTGTATTCCTTTTTATTATTTTTATTTTTTAAATACATTGTGTGATTTCTAGTAATCTTAATGCTATTTTTGTCCATTAACTGATGTACGATTTTATATTGTCAAAAGAAATTTCACTTTATAAAATAAGTCAATCTAGAAATTGCCACATGTTAGAGTAGCTAGAAACAAAAGTACTTACTTATACAGTCGTTTGAATTCCTATTGCCCATCCTTAGGATAGGTTTAGAATAATCCAAGGAATTAAAATATTCAACTTATCTTAAAAGAATCATAATCTCAAGGAATTGGACTTTGGTTATTGGTTTTGAGTAATTCAACTAGCAATGATATTATTAAGAAATTAATTTAATATTGGGTAATGCAAAACTTGAAAACTTAGATGAAATAAAGCCCTAACACATCTTTTTTTATTATTTTCTTTTCTTTGCATATTTTATTTTATTTTGTTTATTTATTTTTATTCTCAAATTTCATATGCTTTCTCGCACAAATATGAACTATTTTAAACAAGCTAGTGTTTGGTTGAAAACCTCATGGGAATGATATTTTTTTACTTACTCTTTATTACTTGTGATCGGATATACTTGCCTAAGCTAATTGTCTATGTTGGCAAACAATCTTAATATAACTTAAACCAAGATTCTAAACGAAACTGAAAAATATAATATCAAACAAGCCAAGACCCTACTCCTGTCCTTGTTAACCACCACTTTTGCAAAGACTTTGCCCCACACCTTTTTTCACTACTTATGTTACCATCGCATGCAGCCATTACTGTAACATACCAATTTAGCTAATTAAAATTATTAGAGATTTATTTACAATAAGCTTACAAAATAGAGGTGAGAGTGTAGGATAATACAAGTAGTAGCAGTATACAGTTAGAATTTCTATGGAGAAAAAAAATTATTTGATAGGAGAATAAGATACAAGAGAGTTTAGTCATCAAAAAATTTCACCTAGCATGGTGAGTCATCAAGAAATCACATGAATAAAACACACGACTCAATGTAGGCCACACACCTAGTAAGGTGAGTCACCCTTGCATTTTAAAATATCTTCCCAAGAAAACCCTAAGTCCCATCATTTCTTCTCTTTTCAGTCCATCTTGGCTGAACCTTCCCTCTCATTTTCTCTCCTCTACTTTTTCTGACACAAACTCACAAACCCTTGATTCCTTCTCGTTCCTTCACTATCTACTTGATTCTTGAGCTTGTTTGTGATTTTCTACACCACATAAGAGCCAAAATCTTTCCTCTTGAGCCATATTAAGCTTCAACCAAGAAGAGAAAGAAGGAGTTTGGGTGTGGTCTTGTGATTCTAAGAAGGTTTTAGAGTTATTGGAGGCAAGATTTGAAGCACTCTTGAGCTTGGAAGTGACGTAGACTCCTAAACTATCTTATATGTGGTCATATGAGTAGAAAGGCTAGGGTTTTATTGTTTTGTTTCTCATGAATCTTGGTGGATGATGATAATCTTTAGGTTGATATTAATGTGTTAAAACTAGCAAACTCAAGTTAATGAAAAACAAGCTAGAAGCTCAATGACGTTCACAAATAGAAAACAGGACAACTAGGATAACCCTGGATAGTGTTGGATTCATGAACAATATTTGGAGCTAAAGACCTTTAATTAAAGTGAAACCAATTTTAGATGAAGCCTAATGTAACATCCTCCCAAGTACAATACTATACTTAAGTCATAATACCTCACTTAGGAGTTGTTACTGTCACTTAATCAGACCTTGTCTGGCAGCAATCTTCGGCCACCTTCGCCTCGGAGGGCCTTTTTCGGAACTTTTGAACTATCTATAGATAACACGAAAATAAACATAGGAGTGAGAATTATAAATTCTAAGTAGGAGTCACTAAGAAACTTTATACTATGTCATCGTTATTATCTCTAGCTGCTTTGATTTATTATAAAAAGTGGATACATTATACGAACTATTTTGTTTTATAGTTTGAAAATATATAATCCGAAGCAGAATTGATTTTATTTCATGCACTAAAGTTACATTGGCAATATTTCAAATTTTGAATAATAATCATTGCATAATTAGATAGAACAGTCTCAGCACCAATAAAACATGGGATACAATTATGCAGATACTCATATTTGAATCCATGCAAATGCACTGGTATCTTTCTTAACTTTCTTTGCTTTCTTTTCTTGACACACCTAGGCGTTACATATTGCCATCTCTAGGGTACTTTCATATATCTTAATCTTTAGTCTTTACTGCCCTTGGGTATTCTGATTTAGGAGTGAGCTTGTCAGCTCAACTCATGACTGTCGTCACACAGTACTGACCCACATGCCTCTAGATCGGAGGGACTTAGTTGGCCATCTGCCTCCAACATAAAGGGACCCAAAAGTTTTAGCTGCCTTCACAGGGAGAGACTCATTGTGTAACTGCCTCCGAGTAAAGGGACTCACATCTTTATCTTTTAACTACCTTCACCTGAAGGGACCCAAATAACTGCCTCCAAGTAAAGGGACCCAATCTTTTCTTATTTAATTGCCTTCACAAGGAGGGATCTCATAACTGCCTCCAGGTGAAGGGATCCACATCATTCGCATACATAATCATGCATAGTCATGTTAAGTGTACTCATGCATATACTTCATTATTTACTTTCATATATCCTTGCATCTAGAATTTCATATTCATATCATGAATATTCATAATTGTATAGTTGCTCACCTCTGATCATGCATATGAATGCTCTAAATTCTTGTACATGACTCACATTATACTTTAATCATATTTGCATGCATAATTATCATAGTCACCAGATATACTTACTCATAATTTTAAATTCATAAATAATCAACTTGACTAGTAAATACTATCAATCCGTTAATCTTGCACTTTCTAACGGAAATTCGGCAGCATAACGGATCGATTCTGCTTTCCCATGAAGAGTGTCAGTACTCAAAAAATCAATTGTATAGGAAAATCATGACACTGTATTCATAATTCAATCATCAAATTCATGGGCACAATTGTTACATTTAAAACATAGTTGCTATCTCAACACTTACATTCAACCCGATTTTAGTAAATTAAGCCACAATTTCCATTTAACTCATCTGGACCTCAATTTTGGATATGTTAGAGTGTTACGTGTTTATTTTCTAACCTCTTTGGTTCCATCTGATTTTGATAAGTATAGCTCAAGTTATTTAAGTTTTATCTCGGCCTGCCCTGAGACTAGCTAGAATTACACACTTAAAAGTAAAAACCCACTAAAAATAAAAAGCCGAAATTGATATCATATTAAAGCTAACAGGACAAGCTTTCATTCACAATAAGTTCCATTTCATTTGCTTTAGTAGAGGTTGAGTTATACGCCCCGAAATTTGACCTTCCTGAACTATCCTACTTTGGCCTAGTTTGGGCATACGGCAATTTCTTTGAACCACTAGGAGCAAACGGGACCATATCTAACTTGGAAATCTTTTATGAATGTTCTCCTATGTGTAAGCTTTCTAAAAAAGTTGGTTTCACTCATATTAACGCTGTGTAGGGTGAGTTATACCCTTCTCAACTTACACTGCTCGGATGAAAGTCCTGATTTCTAAGTCAAACTTCAAAAATTCATATCTCTCTCAATACTAGTCTAATGGTCCTATATGATATATGTATGGAAAGCTCTAAATGTCTAGTTTCATTAAAAAAAGTTTCATCAAATTTGAACAGCTGTAGCAGAGCCTACACTCTGCCATATGGACTACTAAGGGAAATTTGGTCTCTCAGTCCCTCACTTCTTCCTACTTTCACCCTTCCTTACTTCTAACATTAATTCCAACTCACAATTTCATGTTAATCCAACCATAAACTATCAAATACATCCAATATATCATCAAATAAATAAAGAAGAGTGAACTTTCATGCAGCCATAGTCCAGAGAAATTAAGAACAGAAATTGAATCCTTCCTCTTTGTATGTGATTTTGCTAAGTTTTGGACTTTTGATGGAACCTTGTCAAGCTTGGAAATTTGATGTAGTAAGTTAAGAGGAGAAGAAAAGAAGAGAAGAAGAAGGCTGGAACCAGATGAAAGGGGCGCAAGTCAGCATGAAGTGAGAAGGAAAATCTGATTTAAACATAAAGAGGATAGTTGGAATTGTGAGTACTGATTAGCTGAATTTCTTGTGGATAAGGTTCAGTCATGTTTCCCTCTTTTGTATCTAAGTTATTCTCGAACTCGCTCCCACTCTTTCTGAAATCAGAACTCGTCTCCATTCTATTTGAAGTCGAGAATCGTGTCCATTTTATTTTAAACTTAGAAATAAATTATGAGATTGGAACTCGTATCCGTTTGAAACATGAAGTCGGGGATACGAAATCAATCAGAGATTGGATTCATTTCCATTGTATTTGAAACTTGGAAGTAAAGTCGGACATCAGAAAAGCATGTAACTTGGAAATAAAGTCGGATATCGGGAATCACGTCCATTTGTTTGGACCCTGAAGATGAAGTCGGAAGTCAAAAATAATGTCCATTTTATGCGAAACTTGAAGATGAAGTCGGAAGTCGTGGTGGGTGTTACATCTAACTCATAGAAGAGTATATATTAGACTTAAAATGAATAAGTTATGAATTTTGCAAAAAGATGTAGGTGGAGTGACATTGATTCTAAGTATAGTGTGTTCTTTTAGGCATAACTTACCTTGTAGATCTTCAATTAAGTGCAACCAATTTTATTAAAAGCTAACACATAGCAGAACAAGTTTGTAAATTTTCAGAGCTAAACTCATAGTGAGTTGCTCCTAGTAATTCTATGAAGTTACCCCATTCTCTATAAATATCAAAATAAGGACAGTCCTAGTGTAGAGCTTATAACTTAAGTTCTACTTAACCAAACTAAGGGGCACTTGTTTATTTGGAAGAGAGTTTAAGTAAGAATAAGCATACACAATTTCAGAGCAAAAGGATAAGAAGTGAATTTTTAGTGATTTTCCTAATTTCTATTGTCCAACATGTCCAAAGTAGGATTAGTGTCCTAGGTTCTGGTTTCATGAAGTGACTTTTACTTTGATAGTAATCAAAACATGACCCTTGAGTTTTGGATTCCATTTACATGAAGTCATAACTTGGTTTCTGAATTACGAGTCCAGAGGGAGAAACAGTGAGGTTTAGAATGCTCACCCTAGAGGAGTGAATATTGTTCACTCTTAATTGTTGTAACCAAGTTCTAGGGTCCGGAATCAAAGGTTCAGGATCAAAGATCCTAGGTTTGAGGTCAGGACTTGTCATGACCCAACCTAGGCTATGACCGGTACATAAGGACGTGTCCCTAGCAAGCCTATCTTAGACTATTTTCAAAGAAAATTGGGCAGAGTTTCCTTTATATTTAGGACTCTTCCCAAATAAGGATCCTCTACCTGTACAAATAATCCAAACACACAAATATCACCTGAGATCTAGGCATTCTCATAATGCATCTCACAACACAAAAAAATATAGGATTTTAAAATATATTCATTCCTATGAAAATATATATGTACATATCTATACATGAAACTTAGTCCACAGCCATTAAAACTCAAAATTTTCATAACTAAACAAATATAATTTACTACAAATCATAAACTAACATAAGAAGGACCATGCATGTAGGTTATTGGAGCATTACTAAAGGTTATATCAATTATACACAAATACTGAAAATATTTGGAAAACCACACGAACAAGAGTATGGGTTGTTGGGAATTTAGCACTCTAACTAGTTGTAGAGACTCGCACATTTATTTGCACCTGCCTAAAAACATAGAGAGATAAAGAGTGAGCCAATTAGACTCAGTGAGCGATAATATACTTATAATAGGAGTGGGACAAGCTTAAACATAAGCTTTTAGCAAGGTATAACTTTATAAAATCTCATACACATTTTTCAAGTAAGATACTTCATTTATAAATTAAAATACCATAAAAAATTTTGGTAAAATATATGTGATACATAAGGTATCTTTGAAAACCACCATAGCTCAACTAAACATAAATTTCTTCATATCAAATCATATGCATTCTAGCTTATAACCTCAAACACATAATAAAATTCAAGGAAGTTTCATACTTTCAACCAATGTAGTTATCAAATCTTATGTCACAATATTTAGTCATCAACAAAATATAAGTTTCAACTAGTAAACATAAATGGATAAGAGAGAAATACTTTCTTAAAATATAGAAAATATTTACTTATCTCAATATCATAATAAAACTTAAGGGAGGATTTCACTTAGTATCTATATCCAATCCTCTTCACATTTGGATATTACGTATCGCCGTCCCCATTGTGGTTTTCTTTATAACTCACTTCTGGAAGTTATGTATCGCTGTTCCCAGTGTGTTCTTATTTGTTCCGGACATGCCAGCCAAACATGCTGAGCTAGCAATCACCCTACTAGCTGGGCTTTTCAAGGTGCACCAGGTCTAATGCTAACTATCATTAACAAGTAGTTTCTGATACAGTTTTCTCCCCTTAGGAAGGTACTCACACTTGTTGGGTCTTCGCCATACCTCATGTGAGCCCTTGGCTAAAACTTCTTTGAAACACGTTTCCTTTCTTTCAAACATTTATAGCTTTAAACTACTTTTAAAACATTACAATTTCTAAAAACATGAAACTTCATCTTCTCTATTAATTTACTTAATTACCAGAAATCAACTTTCAAGGTAGCTTGTCCCACAACTACACATAAATACCTATATATATATATATATATATATATTTGATCAGCATAGAGTAAACTATTAGTCAACCTTTCATCATAACTTATTAAAGCTCATATTAAACATGTATTTAGAAAATTAGAGGCAAAAGCAAGTTATAAGTGTACTATCACTCACAGTGCTAATCTAAGGGAAGAAGTAGCCTTAATATGTTATGCCACAGAGCTATGGTCACCACACAAGTTATCTAGCATCAAAAACATCATTATCCAAACACTAATTAGCCTATAGAACCAAAGATTAACTTGAAAAACATCCCAAGGTATAAAATCCCCAATTAGAACCCCAGGTTCCTAAATCTCAACTTTAAAACTCAATCCTCCAAGAAAATCCTTCCATATTCATGAAATAGAAGAAGATTTGAGCTTAAAAAGTTACCTTAGGTAGCAAAAGATTGAAGAAGCTTGATGGAGAATGTGGGTCTCCTCCCACCTTCACTTTCTTTCACTAGAAAGGAGAAGAGAGAGAGAGAGCTTCACGAAGAATCAAGCCAAAGTGATAATGATGATGATGGAAAAGATGAATTGTAGTGAAAAATTGATGAAAGAAGGGTAGTATCCATGTGGGGGAAGAGAAAGAAGGGAGAGAAAGAAAGGAAAGAGAGAGAGAGAGAGAGATAATCCAAAATAGGGGAAGAAGGGTCAAAACCCTTTCTTTTAATTCCGCCCAGCGGACGCCTGGGCGCTGCGACCTAGCTACCTGGGTGCTCGCCTGCCTGAAAGCACATTTCCTGCAACGCAGCCAGCACCTAGGCGCCCAATCCCCTTCTCTCTTTTTTTTTTCTATTCTTTCTCTTCTCATATATCACCATGCACTTATTTATTTTACTCATTTATTTTACTCTCTATTAACTTTAAAACATAAATATAAATAAGGGAATATCCTCCATTTGAATCCAATAAAAATATTGGAAAAATCAAACTCCTTAAGAATCGAAATCTAACTTTTGGATTTTAGTGCAAACTTCTGAAAACTTGAGTTTTCTTAAACTTTCAGGCTAAAAATGGAAAGGTTAACAACTTCTTAAAATCCATTAAAAATCACTTTTCAATTCTTGGATATCTAAGGAACAATTATCGAGACTTTTAATCCCATGAAAATATTCCAAACATATAGTCCTCAAAGGAATTAGGATGATGACAATAACATAAAATGACTAATAACTTAGGATGCCTACTGAGAATGTAAAGTTCTCACTCCTTTGTGTATTTCCATATTATCACTAGATAGCTCCAAAGATTTTGAAGAGGACTATCCTGGATCGAGACTGGATTGGCAGTCAAAGGTTGCTATCAATTTCTCCTATATTAAACAAGCTTTATTCATTTACTAGTAACAACTCCAAAATATGATTCTATGACTTAAGCATAGTGTTGTATTTAGGAAGATATTACAACTGCCACCATCGACCTTAGTTGTCCATGGTAAAGCCTCCAACCATCGTGCCTACAACCCCTTCAAACCATGAGCCTCTATCTCAACCAAACCAATTCTTCTCACCCTCATTGCGTTTTTGCTAGTCTCGTGAAACACCTTGTTGTGAAGCACCTAGTTGCACCAAGCTACCCCTTATGAGATGCAAACTACACTAGATATGCTTCTAATCGCCATGCCTAGCGTCTGCCATTGTTGTCGCAAGGGCGTATTGTTACTGCAAGTAACATATATGGCTTTGTTGCTTCTCTGCCAGAACTCGCATCCCATGCACTCTTGGCTATCAAACCCATCTTGCTGTTCTCTTTTGGTCCTTGCCCTCAAAAAGTCGAAGCCTTCATTTGTGTTCCATCTAATTTCACTTCATTAGGAGCTTTATTTAGGGTTTTTTTTTTTTGGTTTTTCCTTTGTCATTTCTTTTTTTTTTTCCTGAAAAGTTGTTGGGTTATTTGGAGTTATTTTGGATTGTTTCTTCTCTTTTAATTTTTAGGGTGAAGGTAGCAGTGGCAATTGCAGCAGCAGAGGAGGGTGGTTGTTGCAATGGTGGTAGAGAATCAACATTGATGGTGAGCTAGGTAGTAGAACTGAGATAGAAAAGAATAAAGTGGTAAAATTACATGTGTTAAAAATTATTTATTTAAGTTTAAACAATTAAATAAAATATTAATACATTCATTATGTGCTAATATGGATAGCATTATCCTAAAAATACTCAATAAATGTACAAATATCTAAATTATATTGTACCAATTCATCAAGAGATACTTGTATCCTCGAATTAAGTTGGATACAGAAGAAAACATCTTAGTTAGATATATAGAATGATAAAAGAAAACTCCATTTAGACAAACGGATATTACATGTATATAATATGTATTGCAAATGCAAAATCAAAGTTAAATCTAAAACCATCGCATTTTTATAATTAGAGTAAATATACACTTTGGCCTTTAAAAGATTTTTATTTTAACATTTTAGTTCTTAAAAAATTAAATACATATACTTTAATTCTTAAAAGATTTTATATTAAACAAAGTAACCCCTTAATAGAAAAATCATAATATCAGTATCTAAAAGATTAATATATTAAAGCTGATTTTTTTTTTGAGGATTAAAGATTAATACGTTAAAAGTCAATTTTTTTAGAGATTAATATGTTAAAAATCAATGCTTGGGGGATTAATGTGTATATGATTTTTCTATGAGAAATGTTGAGGGGACTCACTTTTTATGGGATATCGTACCAACTTACTATGTATCCACCATTGGATGGGGTGTGGACCCCACTTAAATTGGGTCAACACCCCATCTAATGGTGGATGAGTGATGAGTCGACACAGCACTTCTCTTTTCCTATTACATGAATTAATGAATTTGACATGAAATCTTTTGAGGATTAAAATTTATGCATTAATTTTTTATAATTTTTAATCTTATCATGTAGTGATGGCATTATTAAAAACGCCTTTTTTAATATCATAAAATTGGAATGAATCTCTCATATTTTGCATCTACATGACCATAATTGTTAAACCCACTCCACATGACATGATTATGCCAAAAAAGCATTATGAAAAAATTCAATGTCTATAAAACTATCTCATAGGTCAAATTTTTTTAATATATAGCAATAGGCAACAATGATGGGTTAAATCAAACTTTTAACTCAATTTTGCGTGATAGATATATACTTTTTTTTTTTCTTGGTGGAGGCGTGATACATATATATTTAATTAACATTTGACATGCATCCATTATAAACAAACCAAAAAGTCATTAGTCCTAGCTATTTATCCTTTGTAATAATGAATCCTGGCTATTTATTTTAGCGGCTAGTGCACTAAAGTGCCTACGCTGGTCACTTGAAAATTTAAGGGTGCGTTTGGTTTATGAAAATATTTCCTATTTTTATTTTCTGTCTTTATTTTTTGAAAAAGATTTTCATTTTCAGATTTGCTGAATTTAGAAAATACGTTTGGTTTGTAAAAATATATTCTGTTTCCAAAAAACGAAAACAATGAAAATATGTTTGGTTTATCTGTTTTTAAAATATATTTTTAAAATCAAATTTGAGATAATAAATTTATATTTATTATTACATAATAAAAATTATATATATTTGATTTGCATATTTTGTTCATATACTAAAAGTATTTATTAAAATAAAATAACTATAAAATTTTAAAATTAAGAATAAAATAAATTGCTTACTTTTAAGTAATTTTAGTATTATTATCAAATATTATATAATTAAATACTATAAAGGGAACTTTAATTGCAAAAATTACTTATAATTACAAAATATGTTCAAAATATATTTGGTTTGTAAGTAAATTATAGTCATATTAAAAAGAGACATAATTGAACAAAATAACTAGTATTATTTATAATTATCTTTATTATACTTCAACTTATCAACTAGTTAAAAAATACAAAATAAAAAGAGAAACAGAAATATATCATCCTATAATAAAATACAAAAAGTCATTGTCATCAATCATCGATGATAATTATTCCATATTTGATTGGTAATTGCGTTTGGTTGTCTATTTTCAAAATGTAATTTTTAAAATCAAATTTAAAATAATAAAATTATATTTATTATTAAATAAAAAAATAGTTATTAATATAACAAATAATTCTATAAAATAAGATATTTTTAATAAGGCTGAACATGAGTTACAAATAATTTTAATATTATATAATTTTAATTTAATTATATTTTTCATTAAATCTTAAATTGAAGATGACAACATGAAAAATTTCTTCATATGATTATGAATAGTGAAAAAGAATGACCCAATAACAAATTTTTAATTACTCATTAGATCAAGTTTCTACATAATCAAGCCAAGTTTTTAATTCATCGCAATTTCTTCATTTAAATATGTAACGCAACAACTCGTTCAAAAGGGTAGATGTGGCTAAGTGGCAATGCTCTCCTGCAGTGTATGCTTAGTCGTGTGGTCGAATCCCGGAATGGATGGATCTCATTCCTTAATGAGGCACGTGAAGCATTGGAAGAGGAAAAAAATTTCCATCCATGGGTTCGAACCCGATACACTGGAGTGAAAAAGAAGGCATTTGTTGCGATTTACCATTGTGCCACCACGTTTCTGGATGAAATTATTTCCAAAGAATATGTATAAAATTTTGAAAACGTGAAAATGGCATTTTTAAATTCATGAAGATTTCTAAAAATATTTCCATAAAATATTTTTAACAAAATGTACCCAAATATAATTTCATGACTATTTTTTATTTTTACTAAAAATAAAAATAAGAAATGGGCAAACCAAACACCCCCTAAACTATGCCTCTAAAAACTGGAGACCGAAAGACATTTTTATCTGTCATTTACCATTTGGTCCATTTCCCTAGAAAGTGTCATAAATTTTGACTTAGAAGCGATCTACAAATAAGTTGGTAATATTCTTACATTGTCTGCCAGTGCAGCAAACTTAAATTTGTCTCTGATTCTATAATTGTAACTTAAAAGTGTAAGTATTCTGTTTTAATCTCATGCATATGCTTTGCACAAACTGTAGATACTTTCTATCATCGATGAAGGTTAACAAATTTCACTCTTTTAATTAGACAAAAATATTTATTGTGTTTTTTCCTTAAATAACTTAAATGTTACATCTATTTTAGTAATTAAATATAATATTGATTATAAAATAACTTTTTCTTTCTAGTGATCGTTAATTTTATAAATTATTTTTATTAATTATTAATTTCATACAATAAAAGTATTACTTTGTTAGTTTTAAATAAAAATAATAATATAATGTATTAAAAAATAAAAATTAATTTTCTAAATTAATGGTTGATTAAGAAAATCCTCGACATGTAAGTAATACTAACTAGATTACTAGTCAAAATAACTGTAACAGAAAATCTCATGTACCCGCAGTTAATCAACTTTAATGATAACCGTCGGGACCCGACTCTATATTATAAGTTTTTGTCCTTTCTCGAGTTTACAGGGCCTTCCAAATTCAAGTTTATCATAGTAATATTATTTGTATAACTTTTTAGAATATTTTTAGAATTTAATTTAAATGCACTGACAGTATAAAAAAAATAATTTTATACTGTTAGCTAATAGAAATAGTGAAAAGTGTCAACTTATACAAAATAATTACCTATTATACTGAGAGATCTACCATGATTTCTGACTTTCCCATAATTCTATTAGTTAATAGTGTAAAACTATTTTTCACCATCAATACATATCAATTAAACTCATATTTTTAAAGGATATTTGAAGAGATTTTTTAAATATTGGTTGAAAAAAATTAGAATCTATTCTCAATTAATGTTTAAAAAACACCTTATGATGGTTCTTTCAAAGATATACAAACGTTACTTTTCGGGGGAAAATTGACATTTTCCGACAAAAATAATAGAGTTAATATACATTTTGATCCTTGAAAAATTTGTGAATTAATATTTTAGTCCCTCAAAAGAATATGGTAAAATTTTAATTCATAATTATTATTACATTGTAACAAGTTAGTCCTCCTATTAAATGTGATCTGATATCCAGCAACATAACTGATGATGTGACTTTTAATTGACATGTTGTATCGGAGTCTATCTAATTGAAATGATGCGTTTCAATTCTCAAAACACTAAAATACCTAAACACCCTTCTTTTTTTTTATTATTGAAAAGTGCTCAAAACTTTCAAAGGAGAGGAGCAAAGTCTAGTACAACATAAAGCCACCCAAAAAAACGCATAAAACTCTCTAGAGACACAGATGAACATGAGCATCAAAAGAAAAACACGTAGCACCCTTATCCCAGCATTTAAGGCGCACACACGCACAAACCAACAAAACTTAAAAAGGACAAACAAAATCACGCTAAAACCACTCTGTAAGCCATGCTGATCATGCCAAACTCTGGGTAGTGCTGAGAGCACGCCAACATTGTAAGATTCCTCTTATTAGGGACTTGCCCCCACTCTGGAAGAACATGAATAGATCCACACTAAAAAAACATGAACCTGCTACATTGTTCACGGCCTCTCCACGGCTTATCGTCTGTTCTCACTACCGTTCTACAAAAGCTCAATGCTCGAACAAGTGGAGGCAGCACATTTGAGAACGAAACCCAACCTTTTGAGAACAACATCCCAAATGCGAAATGACAACATCACAATACCACGAAGATCCATCACGAATGCGAACACCAATAACACTAGTCTCAAAGAGAAGTCAGTTCCACTTCTCTAAGAGTAGGGAGAGAACGATAACAAAACCACAGCCTCCACCACAAGATCGAACCACCATGAAAAGCCTCCTCTAAGAGTTTTGAGCACCTAAACCCCCCTAAAATGCATTGTATCACTATGGGTTTCGTTCAATAAAATCGGCTTTCTCTCCCTGATGTGATTCATTTTAGGGGGTTAAGGTGCCTTGGTATTTTGAGAATTGGCTTGTATCATTACATGTCAATTAATTAATAGCCTAGTAATGGATTACATTGAATAGAAAGACTAACTTGTTACAATGTGTTAAATGTTAGAGACTAAAATATTAGTAAATTTTCTTTGAGGGACTAAAATGTTTACTTGCGATTTTTTCAAGGACCAAAATATTACCTCAAAAATAATAATTACTTTAGTTTTACTCTACCTAAAAGTTTTTCCAGCATTCTTTGGAAGGCAGCTTACTGCGTGCATTTCCAATTGCTACTTGTTGAACCTAAAAATATTTAAATTTGTCTTTTATTTTCAGAGATCACCGGTTCATACTTTTTATGTGAATCAACAGATAATGTAGAATAAATCCACTAGCTTTCCTTTCTTTCCTGTTGGCTAATAAAAAGAGGAGGGGTGTTCAAGTGCCGTATTATTCTATAATTACTATAAAAGTGTGAAGTTCATATAGTATTTAAATTTTTAAATAAAATAATAAATATAATTTTATATATAGTTAAGTATAAATAAAATATAGGTAACAAAATTGCTAAAAGAGTGTGTAAAGACTTTAAAATTGTCCTACTTCAATGCAATCAGTTTACTCTGAAAAGTTGTTACAAAAATATAATACAAATGCACATGTCCATGACTTTAGGGATCCTGCCCACCATGCATGTAGTCATGTCTATCACCATAGATGTCACGCATGGCTACTAAACTTTGACTTGGACCCCTAGACTTTTTTTGTTTCCATCTACATGAAAGGAATGGAACCAGTGGTGGAAGATATGATATCATATCATACCAATGCGATTATGCGGTGCTGGACCCATGAGGCCCCACTTCAGTAACTCTAATTGTGTCCCACAGCAGGTGGTGGGCAATCATATATCATAAAATTATTAAAAGTGGCCACACCCATCTTATTCCAAGTTTTGAGTGTTCTTTCTCTTTTTTGACCTTTATATGTTTGCTTTCTTTCACGTGGAAAGGGTAATCAAGCGCAGTAGCAAAAGGAATTAGCATTTTTTTTTTTTCTTCCTAACACTCAATTTCCCTTTTGCGAATCCGAAGCACTACAATTTTGAAATTCTTCCTCGATTTGTGCTTCGATTTTCTTTGCTTAATTTCCCCCCATTAGTTATGTTGAGTTGAAATTAGATAATCCTTTTGCGTTTCAATTTGCACCTATAAAATGAATGAGTCATCCATGGAATTCTAACTATTTCCTTTATTAAATCTCTTCCAAAATACTTTTCAAATGAATTTTTTTAGATGCATATTAAGCAAGTTAAGAAAAAATATATATATAAATATAACTAAAACTAGTGCCTTTAGATGATAATATCAAAACTATAGGGGGTTGTTCGGCAAACTAGTGTCTTTAAATGATAAAATCAAAACCACAGTGACTGTTTGATAAACTAAAACAAAATCGAATATCTGGATAGAATGGACCCTAATTTTTTTATAAATATTATTTGGCAATTATCCAAATATTTTAATGCTAGTTTTTATTTGAACCAATTTGAGTTTAAAACCAATTTTTAAAAAAGTTAATTTTATTTCATGCTAATTTTTTCTGTTTCCACTCTTTTCTTTTTGTTTTGCACAAATCTTTTCTTTCTTGATTGACCTTGTCAATAGGAATAGATTTCTTTAACGATCATATAAGTATGTATATTTTTGTCCCATTATTTTATTAGGCTTGATTCCGAACTAAGATAAAAAATATAATTGAAAGAAGTTAACCCACTTTTTTATTCTTCATTTCACCCATTACTTTACTTTCATTTTCATATAAATTTATTTTTTATCATTTTGGATTAAGATGTTTTCTATGTATAAATTGAATTATTTAAAACTTGACTAATATATTTTTTTATGCCTAAATGTAATTATGTGAAATTTTTTGTTATACATATATATTATTTTTGCCTCTATTACCTAAATTTTCTGGATCTGTTATTGCTTGTCAACTAATCCTTTTAGGGTGTATCTCCATGAATCCTAATTTTCTTGCTCCTTATCAGGGGTGCATTATCATTTAAGCAAATTTCAATATAGTAATCTACCAATTAATCGCAAAGAACTGTTTAATCATCACCATTCCTCCTTATGTAATATGATAGAGCACACATTTGGTATACCAAAGGTTAGATTTCCTATATTAACAACTACTCCTCCTTATCTTATTGAAATAAAAGTGAAGATTGTACTAGCATGTTGTATTTTATACGACGAGAAAATGAGTTAAATTAATTTTTTAATGATGTGTGCAAAGAGAAAAAGTTGCAAAAGAAGAAGAACTACATATATGTTAACAACTAATTTTTAAGTTGTCAAACCAAGCACCATTTAATAAAAAAATTAGTTCATTTTTATATATATTAACAAAATTGGTTTTACTTTGTACCATGTTGTTAACTTGGTTCTTTAAATTGCCAAACACCCCCATAGTTTTTAAGATTTAATTTCAAATTCAAATATTCTCTAGAATCGGTAATACCATTGTTTGTCCATGGGCTCAAAGAGCTTGGCGCATGGAGAACTATGGATCATAATGGTCCTACTAATTGTTAAGAATTATCTATTCCAAAAGCTTAAAGTAGCTATTATGCAAAAACACATGGATTAATGATTTTATATCTAACATGCTCATTCATGCAAAAACTCATTGGTCTTGAAATAGGAACAATAATGCATAGACTCAATTTGTCTGTTGAAATTTACTTTTTTATTCAAAATTTTATGAGAACAACAAAGATCGAACTCTAAATCCTTTGGCCATAGATGCTTAATAGCATAATAAAAATCATCTCTATAGAAAACTTAAGTTGTCAATTACATCAAGGCATATAAATAATATGATATTTAATACCAATCTTGTCGGCCCATGAAAGATGCTCCTATTCTACCCTCATAAATCCCATGTTCTCAATATGAGCTTAGGACTTGGAGGGCTATGGAATGTAGTGGTTGTATTTGTCTTTAGAGTCAACGAAAGACAATATTATACTACCACACCCATGCATTTAAAAGAGTTTAGGACTTGAAGGGCTATGTGTAATATTAGTCATAAAGGGCATTTAATAGACCTTATTAATCATTGAGAGTAGTATGCTGATCAACCATCCTCAAGGTTCTAGTGGCCAAACATGTCGATTATACTCTCTACAACTCCTTATCTTGCTATATCGGATAACCTATTCTATCATATTCCTCTCGTAACCTAAATCCTAGAATCCCAACTAACCATCTAGACATGTGGCAACCTCTAAAGAACGCTCACAAGGCTCATGTCATAATGGAAACTCTCTGATTATGAAAGAAATAGCAACCTCTTAGCATGGCACACATTATTGAGGAAATGAGCAAAGATAGAGAAAAAGATGAAAAAGACCAGAAAGATCAAAGAGAAAGAGTGTGTGTAAAAACTCTGTAATTATAATATTCAGCAACTGATGATTGAAGAATAAATCATATCCATTAGTCATAGTTCATATAGTAAGTGATATACAAGACTCTAACTATTTAGGTTAGTTTAACTACAGAGTTGACCAAAGTTAGTTTTACTCTAACTAATTGATAACATCAACAACTAACTAAAAATAGCTGATAAATTAGTCAACACGTATTTGTATTAGATGATATCCTCACAAGTTGAGGAGTAGATATCTAACATTCATAGCTTAGATTGATGTTGATGGAACAAAGTGATGGGAAGAGCCTTAATAAACTCATCAATGGTCTGATTGTGAGTTGAAGTTGGTAGAAGGTGAATTAAACTGACTTGAAGTTTTTCTCTAATAAGGTGGCAATCAATCTCAATGTGTTTTGCTCTTTCATGAAACATTAGGTTGTATGCAATTTGAACCATAAAGAAATTTCATAGTATATAAAGATTGGTAGAGGTAGAGGAAGTTGTAATTCCTTAAGTAAATAGGTTAGCCATTCAACTTCATAAGTGAAGGATGCCAGTGCTCTATATTCAACTCTAGAAAATGATCTAGCTACAATATTTTATTTCATACATTTCCATGAAATTGGAGAGTTGCCAAGAAAATAACAATAGCTAGTGATTGATGTTCTTGAGTCTTTAAACCCTATCTAATCCTAGTTTAAAAAACCTAAAAGTTTTAATGGGTTATCTACAGAAAAATAATCTCTTACTCGATAACCCTTTAAAGTATCTCATGACTCTAGTAGCAGCTTGAAATTAAGTGAGAATCTATTGGTTGAGTTACAAATTGGCTAAGTTCTTGTACAAAAAATGTAATGTCAGGTCTAATCAAATAGAGGAGTCTGCTCACCAATGTTTTGTGTAAGGCAGCATCATGGAAGGGAGTTCCTTGCTCCTACTATAATTTGTAGTGAGTCCATGGATGGAGACACTAGTTTGCAGCCCAACAAAATAGAATCCAAAAGAATTTCCATGGAATATTTTCTCTATCATAAATGGATACCCTTGCTGCATCTTGCTATTTCAAGGCCGAGAAAGAATTTTAATAGGCCAAGGTCTTTCATTTTTAAGGCTAAATCAAGATATTCCTTAATCTTATTTATTTCATCCAAATCATTGCTCGATAGGATGATGTTATCCATATAGACCATATAGACCAATATAGCAGTGAGTGAAGTACCTTTTGTGAATAAAATATTAGTTGAGGTGGACTGGACATAGCCACAAGATAGAAAAGTGGATGTGAATTTAATATCCCATTGTGGCTTGTTTGCTTCAAGCTATAGAGGGGCTTCTCAAAGTTGCATGCTTAATTAAGAGATGAAGGAAAGAGGCCAGGAGGAAAAACCATGTACACTTCCTCATGTAAATCACCATGGAGGAAGATAATGTTTAAGTCAAGATGTTTTAAATGCCACTTGAGTGTGGATGTAATAGCCAATAGTGTTCTCATTGTTGTACATTTTCACTGTGTCATTTGCCTTATGCTTAATCTTGAATACCCCCTTATAGCCAATAGGAACTTTTTCTGTTAGTAAGCAATATCAAGGTCCAAGTTTTGGTGTTTTTAAGAGCTAATAATTTCGCATGCATAGTCTCCCTCCAATATTCATGTTACATGGCTTGATGATAGGTTTTAGGTTCAATTTGAGTGATTATGAGAGGGCAAAGACTCTTTGTGTAGGAGACAATTGTGAGTAAGAGGAGGAATCTAGATATAAGATAACTCAAATTAAAAGAAGATGCAAGAGCAGTTGAAATGAAGGAGCAACGGTAGTCATGCAAATACCTTACCTTATACCACTTCCTAGTAGACTACCTAAGGGGTTGTAGATAGGAAGATGATGTATTAGATGTCAGTGCATTAGAATTACCATGAGGACTGATAGAAAGCTCAAATGCAAGTGGTGTAATAATGCAAGTGGTGCAGGTATTACAAAAAATGATTCAAATGCAATAGTGTTTGAAGCATGATTAGTTTTAGGAAGTATGATGGATTAAGTGGTGTTAGGAAAAGCATAATCATTTGACGAGGAGAAAACATGAAATGGAAAAATGAATTCATGAAAGATGACATTTCTAGTGATAAACAATTCTTTGTAATATAAGTAATAAATAAGAAACCTTTTGGTACCAAGGCTAAAACCAAGAAAGATTTTTGTCTTTCCTCTAAAATCAAATTTATATCGTTTGGCAGTTGGTATAAAGACATAACAAATAAAGCCAAACACTTTGAGATTTAAAAAGCTAGGTGATGTGTTTATAACATTTCAAAAGCGCATTTGTTATCCAAAGTAGGAGTAGGAAGTCTATTGATTTCGCAGACAACATATCCTATAGCAAATGACCAAAATGATTTGGGGAGATTATCTCAAAAAATTAAGAGTCATGCAAGATTCAAGATGTGTTGGTGCTTCCTCTTTGCTATACCATTTTGTTGGGAATTTTCAACACAAATAGATTAATGTAAAATGCCTTTTTTGCATAAAATTCATGCATTTTGAATTCATTTCCATTATCTGATCTTTTAAAAATGTGCATTAAATTGTGTGAGAACATATTGATAAAAATAATCCAACAATTTCTATATATAAAATTTGGTTTTCATAAGATGTATCCATGTACTTCTAGTAAATAATAAAAAATCGACAAAAAAATATTTATGTCACTATAGTGAAGGAACCCTAAGGGTCCCCTATTGTCAAAAATAGACCAATTCAAAAGTTTTAACATATTTACTGATATTGTGAGAGGAAGGCAATTTCCTTTGTTTGGCATAATGACAAACATCGCAATGATTTGTTTAATCATAGGAACATCTAAAAAACATGAATGCAGTAAATTGTGGCTATCATGATAAATATATCCTAGTCTATAATAACACAAACCAAAACTGCAATGAGTTACAATACAACTGCAGATCTTAGGACTTGGAGTTGTAGGATATACCCATTAGATAATACAACCTATCTTTAGTTTCAGTTGATCCAATTTTTAGTAAAGTATGTGTTTCTTATATGAAACATTGATGGTTGAAGAAAGTTAGTTGACATTGCAAAGCATTAATGAGTTTGCTAATTGAAATAATGTTGAATATAAATTGAGATATGAATAAAACATCTGTCAAATAGAATTTAAGGGAAAATGTATAAAATGTGCCAATAAATTGGAACCGTCAAGTAATTTCATAGCAATAGGCTTAATCCTTTTATAAATTGAGAGTGCACTCAATTAATAACAAATCTGAGTTGTGGCCCATGTAGCAAGGAATCAATAACTCATATTTGCACAAGAATCAACCTTGTTACCTAGTTGGAGAGAGTTATATTGGTTTGAAACAATTAAGGAAGTTTTTGTGTTTTGCATAGAGGCTTGGTTTGGAGAATATGCACTACACTTTGAATGTTGAAGTAAGGCAATGAGCTCTTATATTACTTCAGAGTAATAACCATTTTTAAACCCTTCGAAGCCTCCTTAGGTTAGTCACCATTAAACTGTTTATGAGAATCTTCCAAATTAACATTCTTTGTAACCTTCTCTCAATTTATAAATTTTATACCATAGGGGAAAACTATGTCCTTTACTGTGTGTCAACTGTGTGGCCCTTCCTTTTATAGTGTGAACATAGCTTCCTATTTCCAAAAGGCTAAACTTTCTACAGCATCCTTTCTTGGCCTTGTGTAGAACTTGAAGACTTGCTTATTTTATCAGTAATAGCAACAATCAAGCAAGATTCATTTTGGGCACTTAACTTCCTTTCTTGTTGTAGGATTAAGGAGAATACTTTATTGATTATTAGTAAAGGATCCAACAAGAATATTTGGGACTTTATTAAGGAAAAATTATCATTAATTCCCTTTAGAAATATAAAACTTTATACATTTCCCTTTGCTTTTTGAAAGTATTGTATGTCATGTAGTCATAGCTAAAGACACATGGACAAGGAAGGAAGGGTCTATACCTCTCATGTCTATCCCACAAAATTTTAAATTTAGCAAATAGGATATTACTATTTGATCTCCCTGCCTAATAGATTGATCTTTTTTGTCAACTTTGAAACATGAAGAATTTTAGCCTAAGCAAACCATTCCTTGAGGTCATTCCAAACCTCATTTGCATGATTAATAAGTGAAAGACTCTTTACACATGTTTCTTGCTCAAAACCACACAAGTAATATGATCCATTAACCTCCCCCCTCTTTGTTGCAGTTTTACAATTGTGGGTATAATGTCTCCAAATGTTCTCCATAAAAATAAAAATAAAAAAATGAATCTTTGGTTGAGTTTTTAATCCCCAGATCATCTTCTGTAATTGCTTATTATTTCCAAGCTCAATAAAATTTTCATACCTTGCATTCCCTCTTCTAATATGACTATCAATCTATTGTCACCATGCCAAATGATATGTCAATTTCATTGAGAAAATCCCTCTATTATTTTGGAATTAGCACATTGAATTTGAACTTAGTTAGGATCATAGAGGAATTTTAATAATATTATTTGCCTGACCTTAAGAGAAAATTGATCTAATAAAAGGAATATCCCGACTCCTATTCCTGGCATTGATTTATTGTGCCATATTTCCAATATGTCATTCCAACCTTTTCTACTCTAGCCCAAAAGTCTCCTTGAATTGGAATTCGTGGATCCTGTGTTATGTTAACTTGTTGATCATCTCCTATTCTCTATAGCAGGCCGTGTTCCTAAACTTTCTTATCCTCTAAGATACTTCTCCAAGTGAAAAAGGGATTTGAGCCTAAAGAAGCCTCAAGAAATTATCATAAGGGAAGTACCTTACCTTTGAGAAGTTTAGAGACTAGAGAATCTTGATTTAAGATAATTCTTCATCCTTGTTTTGCTAACATGGTTAGGTTGAATGTGTAAAGATCCTGGAAGCCCAATCCTCCATTAATCCTCGACTAACACAACTTATCCTAGGGTATCTAGTGAATCCTCTTAACATCACCATTAACTCCCCAGTAAGATTTTGCTAGCATCTAATTGAGATCATAATAAAGGGTTGTTGGAATTTTAAAAATATTCATGGTGTAAGTAGGAATAGCCTATGCCACGACTTTTATAAGAATCCCCTCCTCTTGGTGACAACATTTTTTCCTTCCATCTTTTTGTTCTCTTCCACACTCTATCTTTCAATGATTATTGGAAACAGTTATTCTTTTTTTCTTCCAACCATGGCAAGCAAGTCGAAATACTTCTCCTTCAATTGCACTTGCTGGATATTACTAATTGCCATCAAGAAATTTTTCAGTTCTCCTCTCTCATTAGGACTAAAAGTAAGACGGGTTTTGTGGTGATTCTTGCTAACTTAAGGACCATCATAAACCATGAATCTCAACCTATAAATTTAAATTCAATGATTCATATAAAATTTTCATTATATAATAATTTATAATTATATTTTAATAGTTTTAAAAAGATAGATATACCCATTTTACCTAATTCCTCCACATCTATATCCATTTTATCCTTTTCCTTCTCACCAATTTGGTAATCGCCTTCCAATATCAACATGCCACCATGCTTCTCCTTCCCAACCTCTACTGCTGCACCACCACTTTGGATGTTAGCAACTCAATGTCTATCAAAACCAAGAAACCCATGCAATTTCCAATCAAACTAAATTATCAAAATATTATGCATCAAAACAATACAATATTGCAGCTAAAAAAACTTTGTTTTTCTTCCAACTGCAAGAATCCCAAAAAGATATCTAAGCTTAGCTCCAAATCACATGCCCCAAAAACTAAAAAAGGTAAAACCTTCAATCAATCTTATAAATCGAATCATGGATTTTACAAGGAGAAAACTTTGTGTAGGCTAAGAAAGTGACAATTTTCTTAGAGTAAAAGAACATGCTTGATGGAAAGGGTGCCCAGGAGCTTGCTCACACCTTGAAGAATTTCTTATGCACATGAGGAGTGGGAAATGGTGAGAGAGCTTCGATTATTGTCTCTCTTTCATGTATTACAGGCAAAGCCGAAATAGAGTACAAAAGACAAGAACTGCGAGTTTCTGAAATGAAGAAAGGAGAAGGGCCCAAGGCAAAGGAGGGAAGTACAAGAGCTTAGGATGGGGAAGGGATGGTGGGAGAAGAATAGAAATGAAATAAAGGGGTAGATAAAATAGTAATCTTACTAATTTTTTATTATGTAATTATCAAGGACTATGATGGTCTCTAACTCAGTAAGAACCACCACCGAATTTGCCCTAAAAGTAATAGATGACTTTTCAAAGTTTATTTTCTATCCTATGGCTAGCCCATACAATTGTAGGATTTCCAAAATTTTCAATAATCCCTTTTAGATACTTTTAGAAAGAAAGAGGCTATCATATGCAAAGAAAAGATGTGTAATCATAGGCACTACTCTACATACTCTCAAGCCTTTAAGCTCACCCCTAACCATATTGTAAGTCATAAATAATAAAGCTTCAGGACAAAAAACAAAAACATCTCAAATTACAAGATTCCTGTTGATTAAGGGTTAAAGGCGCAATTTGCTATCTCAAGATTCTTGTTCACAAGTTAGGTAAAGGTTGAGAACGTTTGTCCTAATTTCAAATTTCATATAGGGTTCGAGTATATACACGTGGATCATATAAATATATAAAAAAAAGTTTTACACTCATTAAATTATGCATTGTCATGTTATTAAAAGTATTTTATTCTTATAATAATTATCTTTAAAATTTATACAAAAAATAATATATGATTCGTCAATAGTGTAAAAAACTTTCCACTAATAATTTATCAAAATTAAATTCTATTTTTTTAATATAATGATGATGTGAAGTTTAAATTTATAATCTAATGCAAATTATTTAAATTCATCATCATTTGACCTGGAAATCAATCCTACTCTCATCCGGCTTTGGCAGAGAGAAGGATATGTTAGCCTTCACCTTGAGGCTATTAGGCTAATTCTTTTCCTTCATGGGAGAAAAGGACTTCCTATTACTGCTAGGGTAAGCCTACTAGACACTACCTTCTAGAGTCTTGAACATGCCACCATTGGAATTGTTTTAACAACACTAAATGCAGGAAGTGTTGTTTTAATCATGTTCCCGAATTTCAATGTCCATCTCAAAGACCCCACTTTGACCACCAGATTCAAAGTACAAGTCCAACTCATAGGGGCTCCACAAGATGGAGCTGCCCTAGCCGCCTCACTGCAGCATCAGCTTATTTATAGGCTTCAAGATCATTGTTTTGATCTGCCTACTCCAAAAGGCTTCAATGAAAATGCCTTGATGGTCCTGGCCACTTCAAACGATGAGACACCCTCCATCGTTCAGATTCTAAAGCAGATTTCAAAGAAGGATTTCTTGCAGCTCATGCTGCTTGAATGGATAAGCAACTATGAAAACTTCAAAAGGAACAGTACCCCTGCTGTCTCTACTGAATCAAGTTTTCAAAGATCCACTGATGGAACTGTCAGAACTATTTTCAAAAAGCCAGATCAAGAAGAATCTTCTGAGGGAAACCCTCCGGTCTTCCACACCATGATGATCACTCTCGGAGCAGCTGAAAAGAAGCTGCCAATCCATGCTTTTGATACAAATGGACGAATCATCTATTCTAATAAAATTGATGGTCATTTCTTATGGGATATTCCTGGATCAGGAATGTGCGAACTAGGCTGTACTTGCAACACATAGTTCTATCCCATGCCAGAAAATGATGAATGGAGAAGGGCATGCGTAGGAGACTGTAAGCATCCCGCTACTCCTTGCAAGCCTCCTCTTAAGCCACAAAGGAAATTTGATCTAGACAATGGTCGCTGGGTGGGGATCAAAAAGAAGAGGGAACCACTGTCGATCTATAAAGAAGCCCTTGGGATACTCTGACAAGAAGGGTGTCCACCACCACCTGAAGACCCTGATCTCATCAGTTGGCCACCACCACAAAAAGCCACAAACTCCTTTTCCTGTAAAAACCTAGAATCAACACTTCCTATCCCAACAACACCAGAAATCCCATGCATGATGTTTGCCTCCACTTCTGCCACTTACGGAGCTGACTTTCCAACTGTAGAAAGAAAATCCAACCCTACCACCTAGACACATACTAAACCCTCTATCTAGCCAACTGAAGTGCAACCAGATGGGAAGCTGAAACCTCTGACTCAAGCTAAAGAAGTTTTGAACTGGCAAACTGAAAACTCCATAGCCCAAAATGGACTGCTGATAAAAATCAATTAAAAGATTGATAGCCTCATGACGGCCGTGGAGCAATGGCTGGGGATATTGTCAGAAAAATTGCAGAAATACTATAAAGAGACAAAAGCCAGAATCGAAGTCTTGGAAATGGAAATCCAACCACTTCCTGTTCAGAATATCCATGACCAGGCTTTTGATCAAAAAGAAAGAGAACTTCAAAGGCTTAGCTACTGCATAGAAGAACTCTATGAGTATACAAAAAGCCTTCAAAAATAGCCAGAGTCAGACTCATTCTTTGCTCTGCCACCAAAAATATATCCCAGCCTTCTGCCATCTTCACAACCACATAAACCTCCACCTTTATTACCACCAATTCTACCACTAAAAACAACATTCTTTGGAGAAAGATCTCGACCTTCCAGAGAGAACCCAAAGAGGAAAGAAGTTGTTGAGTCTTCCTCAGTTTTTCCAAAACAACCAATCCAAAACCCAAAGTCTCCTAAACCTGAACCATCTCCAAAGACGACTCAGACATCAGAGATTGATCCTGATACAGTCCCACTGTCTCAAGCCATGATAGCCTCACAAGCCTACCAGGAGCAAACAGATAGCGATGACTAGAGCGTCGAAGCATCTGAAGAGATCCCTGATGTCGAACTCACTCAAATTAATCAGGCTATAAAGAAAAACTTGTAATATAGAGCAACCTGAATCGTTTCCCAAGGAATTCGCAATGAACCAATTTGCTCAATTGGAAAATAGCACAATACAGAATTAGCAACAGAAACGAAAAAAAAGGGGCGATTTGTTCAATTTCAATACAGATAACAGATAATAGATAAAATAAATGGAATTAACAATTTTAAAGCAACCAACCCAGACTTGAGTTCCTAAAAATCCGTCATTGGACAATGAATCACTAAATTCGTGGTTGATCCTAAACAAATTGGAATCCCTGCATTCATTTAGAAAAACGAATCTACTAGGCGATCACCTAGCATTTTATCAAAAACTCGGCGTGTTCACTCATTCAACGTACAGTGCCCACTTAAACCCGTTTTGATTTTAAGCCCTTTCGATTAATCAACCTAAATGTTAAATCTAACATTCAACACCCCTTCCCTTAAGTTATCCAAAATCGAAATACAGAAGGGGAAGGAAAAGAACGAACTCAGTATGAGGCAAAAACGTCCTCTGGATTGAAGACGGAAACTCAATTTGTGGGTTGGTCGATTAGTGCCTTAGCCAACCATGGTAGAACAAAAACCGAAAATAAAGAAGGAAAGGTTGAATAGAATGAACATGCAAAAAATTTGGAATCCCCTGATAGATAAATACCAGAGTAGTTCAAGAGTTTTTTTTTTTCTCCTAAAAATGAAAAGTTCCTGGAAAAAAAAAATAACCGCCCTCAGTCCCTTCATTTTCCAGCTCTTAAAAACCAAAATAAACCAATTCAAAGGACAAGAACCAGAGCAAACAAAAAAATCGAAAACTAATGGCTTTGGTCCCTTGCAATTTGGACACTTAATTAACTAAACTTTGCTCCAGCATTTCATGACTGCCTTGTTGTCCGAATTTGGCCTTTAATCGGGAACCTGAAACAAAAGTTATAATTAATTCCACTTAAAAGCCCAAAATCCAATTTAGACCAAAAACCAATATTTACACACTAAATTGCCCCAAGATCATTATTCAATTGCAAAAATAAAGTGTGATAAAAAATCAATTACCAATCCCTAGTGATGATGAGTATGTTGACATCACCAGGATTCTCATGGCCATAACTGTAGAGACTGAGACAACCAGAGGGGCTCAATCATCATCTTTAAATCCTCAAGAGATCAATACTCCTCCACTATCTAGAGGACTGTTGTTCACTATAGATGATATTCCACCATCTCAATGGAGAAAAAGGTTTTTAGACTTTAAATCTTGGATGGATGCTAAGATGGTTTCACCTGATGCTGATCGATACCGAGTCATTGAAGAATTCTGTGTGCACATGACTAGAATCCTCAAAGAGTGGTATTGTAGTCTTGGTCCTGTAAGGCAAGATAAACTACACAGACTAGAGAGTATTGATATTGTTATTGCAGCACTCCACCATGAATTCCTTGGTGACCACAGTCTTGTTCAAAAAGAAATTCGGAAAGAGTACTTTGACATGAGGTCTTGTTCTCTGAAAAACCCTGACCTGGAATGCCATTTCAAAAGAATGGCTCAAAGGTTTTATCAACTAAATGGCTATAATGATCCTAGCCTTAAGAACACTTATGTCAGCTCTCTTCCTAAAGAACTCCAGGCAGAAATGTACCGAATGTTTACTACTATGCAAAGAGACATTGTAAGCATGACTCTTGGAGAAATCCACCAGACGTGCCTTGCTGCATTGGACAAGTTATGCAGTCAACAGGTCCTTTTTAAAAACATTCTCAAAGACAGAAAGAAGTACACCAAAGCTTGCAAAAAGTATTATCTGGAGATCAAGTGCAAGGAGAAAGATTGCAGCTACCGTTACAAGCCAACCGCCAAAAAGAAAAATAAAATCTTCATGAATAGGAAAGGGAAGAAAAAGAAGGTTAAATTCTTCAAAAGAAAGCCTTTCCGAGGAAAAGATAGCAAGCGATGTTTCATTTGAGGCAAAAAAGTATATTTTTCAAAAAATTGTCCAAATAAAAAGGAAAAGGCTTCCAAGCTAATCCATTCCCTTGACCTAGCCGCAGATGAAGACATTAAGTCCTGGTATGATGAGTAAGATCAACCAGATGCCTCTACTATTTTCGGGCTAGAATACACAGACTCCGAAGAAAGCAGTGAGTCAGACTCTTCTAGCTCTGAAAAACACTTTCCTATCCTGCAAGCAGAAGAAGTCCCTAGACTATTAAATCCAGATATCAGTTCACTTGATCCAATTCCACCATTACCAAATATTGAGATTCATATTCTTCCCTCCAAATATGATGTACCAATCAAAGCCGTTGCTTTTATGGACATAGGAGCACAAAAGATTTTGATGAATCCAATGATCCTCCTATCATCTGCTTGGGAACCCAGTGTTCATTTCTTCAAAGCAGCAGATGGAAAGATCTTCCGAACAAATCTGATCACTAAGCACAAGATTGGCATTAAATTCTTCCCAGGATGTATCATCTGGACCAAAGTCATTGGAACAGATTTACCCAACAAAGATCTTGTGATTGGCATGGATGTCTACACTCAAAATCATAGACTTCAAATCCTCTCCCAAGGGATTAAATTCAAAAGGGAGTTCAAGCCTTATTCTACTATCCCAAAATTGTTCACTCTTGCAGACGCACCACTAGGATATGAAGACTTAAGGGACAAACTTCTTAAGATGAGTGCTGACAGTCATGATCTTTTCAAACATCCTCATCCACTTTGGAAAAATGAAAGATTCTTTGTAGAATTGCCATTCAAATTAAATGAAGACATTAATCCAACCAAGGCAGTTCATCCTGGAATGTCACCATCTGACAGAGCAGCAACATTTGAAGAATGCTAACAATAGCTGAAACAAGGGCTACTTGAGCCAACCAAATCTGATTGGGCATGCCAAGCTTTTTATGTGCATAAAAGATCTGAGCAAGTTCGAGGAAAGAAGAGACTTGTCATCGATTATCGTCCACTAAACCAATTCCTTAAAGACGATAAGTTTCCTCTTCCAAAAATTTATTCTCTTTATTTCTATATCTGAAATGCCCATATCTTTTCAAAGTTTGACCTGAAATCAGGATTTTGGCAACTGGGCCTTAACCCGAAAAACAGGCCAAAAATCATATTTTGCATTCCTAATGCCCATTACCAATGGACTGTCCTACCTTTTGGGCTCAAAGTCACCCCATCACTATTCTAAAAAGCCATGACTAGAGTTTTTGAACCACTCCTTGACAGCGCCCTTATCTATATTGATGACATACTCCTTTTCTCTCCTAATGAAGACCATCACAAACAACTCTTAGAAAAATTCTATAAGATTTGTGATCAGTATGGAGTAATGCTATCATCAAGAAAGTCCCAAATTGGAACTACTGAAGTAGATTTTCGTGGAATGTATTTTTCACAAGGAAAATATGTGCCTCAGCCTCACATTGTTGAAGTACTTTCAAAGTTCCCTGATGAAAATATGACCACAAAACAGATCCAACAGTTCTTAGGAATCCTGAATTACATAAAGGATTTCATTCCGCACATTTCCAAAGACACCACAAAGCTGTCCAAACTCCTCAAGAAAAATGCTCTGCCATGGAGACCAGAGCAAACTGAAGCTGTGAAGTGTCTGAAACAAGCAGTAAAAAATCCACCTCTTCTCAAAATACCTGGAGAAGGAAAACGGATTTAACAGACAGATACTAGCGACCAATACTAGGAAGCAGTCCTCATAGAAGAAGTTGAAGGCCAGAAATTCTACTGTGGACATGCCAGTGGACAGTTCAAATCAGCAAAACTCCACTATCATACAACTTACAAGGAAACTCTGGCAGTTAAGTACGGAATCCAAAAATTTGATTTCCATCTCAGAGGACACCAGTTTGAGGTACACCTTGATAATTCCACATTCCCCAAGCTACTTGAATTCGAAAATAAAATCCCGCCAAGTCCTCAAATACTCAGACTGAAAGAATGGTTTTCCCGATATGATTTTTCTGTAAAACATATAAAGGGAACTCAAAACCTCATTATAGATTTCCTCTCTAGACCAAACCAAACCTAAAACAAACCCATCACCATTATCGCCTTCACTCACTGTTACCCATTGATCATGATGAACACCTATCATCCAGTTCCTCTGAAGAAAGCATAACTCAAAGAACTTTCCCACCTGAAATTCCTCCTAGCACTCCACTGACACCAAAATACCTAGAGGAAGTTGCCAAGTCATACATGTCCCTTTACCTCAATAGGTTTGTCCAAATACATAACCTTACTCCTTAACCTACTTGGTTAAGTTCTGTTGCACCATATCTCACTATCTTTACTCTCTTCATGGGAACAACATTTGTAGAATCTGACATGTGGTATCTATGGTGTGTCTCTGTATTATATTCTTATCATATCTTGTGCCCTGCTTTCAAATTAAGAAAATTTCTCTCAGACCCAGAAAATCGCTCTTCGCTTTTGTGGAACACTCTTCAGTGGTTTTCACCTATCAGTTGGTGGATCAAAGAACTTGACAGAGAATTATCCAGATTTAATATTTGGAAATTAGATGATGATTAGTTAAATGATTTCATCTTAGTCTTTATTATCCACCGTCCATATTTCTAGCATCCATAGACAAAACTCCTTTGGACCCAAAACCATGCCAAGGTGTATATACATTACTCCCTAACCTGAAAGCACTTGTCCGAGAAAATGAATCTCCATTCTACAAGGAAAACTTAATTTTTCATTTGCAGGAAATAAATGGTGTAGATGATGATGCCACCTGTACTCAACCATTGGATATCATCTGTCTATTATCCAAGATTCCCCAGACAGATGAAGCACCAGTTGGAGGATTTGAAGCAGGCCAGACAAGCACCACCACCGATAGAAATTCAATGCAGGATCTGATCATGCAGGATTCTCAAGACTTAGATGAAGATATGAAAGAGAGAGATCCTGAAGAAATACTGTTAAAAGCAAAGTTAAAAGAGTACTGGGAAAAAGTGGATAGAGACGAGAAAGCAAACTTATCCCCAAGCCATGAACCTATCTTCAAGTAGCAGAGATGTCGACAATCCAACAAAGCTCAGAGTCCAAGAACCGTAAAGAAGAAGCCATGTGACACTACAATAAATGAAGTAGAAAAGTTGTTTGTCTTTTAGTGTCCTAGTCAAGCATTGTAATAAATGTAGTACCTTGTAAAAGAAGTATAGTTTTATCCTTTGTAATAAATAGATGGGTCATAGTCATAAATGAGTTTGTCCTTTTGTAATAAATAGCTCTAGGTGTCTAGTCCTTGTCAGTATGACAAGTGTCCAATAAGTACTTATGATGCTTATCTTGTTAGAAAACTTGTAGGAGAAGTTGGCTACGTAGCAAGATTGCTAGAAGTATCCTGCAAGCTCCTTTCTCTATATAAAGGAAGGGGCTCCCTCTTTGTAAAGCAATCAGAAAACTCCATCAAAAATAATACAAGTGTGTTTCTATAAACATGAGTTTCTAAACCTCTTTCTTCTTCCTGAAAGTTCTTACTTTCTTTCTCTTAATATGCTCTTATGACCTTGAACAAAATAAAGGAAATAACAAGGCTATAGAAGATACGAAATATGTTCTACACTTGCCTCTAATGGAGGATCCTGTGCATCAGAAACGTATCAGATCAATGATCCAGTTTTCCGATCCTCTTTATTGTTAGTACATGATCCTTATGAGTAACTGGGACTGGATAAGTAGGCTATTGTGTGAAAGCCGAAGTACTCGCCTTGCCAAAGTAAGGGTAACTGGTTGAAACTTTAAAGTATAAAATCACTAAATAATCATATGTGTCTCATTTATTTCCTTATTTTTCAAAATATTTTATGAAGAAAGTGATAAAAGGAATTAATTACACGACACAAAATATGTGAATTACATCCTACTGCTAATAGTAGCAAGGGTTAGATACTATCATAAGTAAGTTACATTCCTATGAAAATAATCAACATTTAAAGTGAAGAAAACAATAGTTAATAAGATGAATTTGTAATCATAACAAAGTTTGAAGGGTTAGCCTCTTGTAATATCTGTGATTTAAAACTAACAACGTAAGAGATTATACCATAAGGGCTGACACCCGACGTAGTTGGTAAGAAACAAACTCATATTCCAAAAGGACGCGAATTTGATTCTCACTGCTGATATGAAGATCTTATTAGTAGACAATCTCGTAAGTCCTCTACAAGTGCTCTTTGAGCCCGATGGCTATGTCTTGACCTTGGTGGGATGACTATTGCCAAACGCACTTAAACTTTTTTGTTTTATCAAATAATAATGTGAGGGATTTTTTTTTTTTTTTGGATCTGTATTGTGATGGATTACATCTAGAAAAAATAATCACATTTTAAATAGAATTCACTTAATAAAATTTTGTTGTTGGATGAAATGAATAACAAATTTTAAGGGCCAATCAACAATCCAAGAGTTATCAATAATGCCAAATCATTCTACAAGAAATCATTGCAAAAACGAATTTGTTTTGTAGCATTTTTCATTTACACATTATGTAAAATCAAAAGAATTGTTGTAAATATTTTTTTAATAATTATAAATAAAGAATTATGCACATATAATCGAAGGAAAATGATTGTTTACTAATGTTTTGTTGTTTCAAGTGGCTCCACATTTATTTTCTTAAATAAGGTTTTGAATTCAAGATCTTGTAAATACATGTAAAAACAACAAAGATCTTGTAAATGAAAAAAAAAAATTGACATTGCGAAAGCTTTAGTATAATTTAGACCAAAAAAAATTTTGTTTGACAATTATTTTTGTATTTTTAGTGTATATATAAATCTTCAAAAAATTAAGGCCAAAATTAATGCTGAAATAATGAAAGGAACTCCCACTTAGAGTCTGTTTGATTTAAGGATAAAAATAAGGGGGAATTTTCCATGAATGAGCTCCATATTTAATTTTATATATAGAATTCATCCATGGAAAATTATCTCCTATTTTTATCTCCCAACTAAACATACCCTTAGACTACCTAATAAAAGAAACAAATTTTGGATAGGTATAAACAAAAAAAGGTACTTATGAGAGAAAAATAAGGAAACTTCTCCCATTAAGGCTATGTAATTAAAAAAAAACTTAAATATGTTTTTAATCCCTATAAATATAAGTTATTCATTTTTAGTCCCTATAAAATTTTTACGTGATTTTAGTCCCTCTTTTTTTCCAAAATTTTGTTTTAAGTCTTTGCTATTAACTAAGCTCTGTTAAATGATGATGTGGCTAATGAAAATCTACATCATCGTTGCCAACTGTCACCACTTATTCCATGTGTCAATACTTTTATTAAATTGAATAAAAAGAAAAAGAAAACATGTTATACATAATAACAAGTTCAAAAAACAAATTTTGTGATCCCTACACATGATAAAAAACACATGCATGCCCACTCTCTCAAACGCATGCTCTAAAAGTCAAATCACTAAACAATTCCATCAAAATCGAAAACCCAAAGTTCTTAGTTTTCCATTTTCTTGCAAATTAATTTTAGGTATTTGATACTAGTTTTCTTATAGTATTTACCTTAAATTTTGTTCATCACTTCATGTTGTTCCATGTTGGCATTATGTGGCTCAAGAGCTCTAATTAGCAAGGGATCAAAAAGAACATAATAGCCAAGTTTACCATTCAAATGAAAGAAACGTTTGAACTGATTCAAAAAGAGAAACAAGGTGAAAAAATCACTATCATTTCATTTATTCAAGCCAAGTGTTCAATGACCATTACTGTCACGACCCTAACTAGGCCATGACCGGCGCTTAGAGAGCACGCTCCCTAGCAAGCCTTACACAAAGAGATTTCACAAAATTTGGGCAGAGTTTTCTCTATATTTAGGACTTGTCCCAAATAAGAATACTTATCCTGCATATTGATAACCACAGATTTCTATCAGGGATCCAGGCATTCTCAGAATACACCCTTCAGCATGCAACACATATGTAATCAGAATCAATCAACCAAATCATATTTGCATACTCCAGTTCAATCTTATAATCAAATCCAATATAGATAAACAATTTCTAAACATAACTTAACACACCAGCACGAGTCGGACCCTGCCTGTAGTACTATGAAGCTACAACTAAGATTACAAATTAACATAATACAATTCAAGGCCCTTACTATAAAGGGCTCACCCCGCTAAGGATTTAATGATGCTGAGCTGGAGGATCGGCTCCCAAATCTGAACCTGTATCTGAAAAGAATACAATAGCCACGGGGTGAGTTTGAGAAACTCAGTGAGAGACAGGGTACTTTTGAATCTCATGAGTCAATGTATATATATGTATGAAACGATTGCATTTAGATACAAAAAATAGTGGAAATATCTAACAGGATAAATAGGCAGAATTCACACTTAGGTGGCCGTTCCTTAGTGTGAATCCTGAAATCAAGCACGCACCCCCTTCTTGGAGAGGCCGTGAAATACAGGCACGCACCACACTATGTGTATGGTCGTGAGATATCCATCACTCACCACCCCCTTGGGTGGCCATGTAATATCATAGTCCAAGGTGCACCAAGGCTAACGTCTACTGCCATTAGCAAACAGATCCTGTTACAGACTTTCCTATTCTTTCATATTCATAATTTTCATAACACATTCGAATTTCATTCATCATTGACTCATGAGTAGCATTTCTTTAAATAGATAAACAATTGTAAATTTAAAGCAGGATAAATTCAAAAGTATGCTATCTACTCACAAATCACTGGTCACGAGAAATTCTTAAGTCTCTGGATCCACGAGGTTAGAGGGGAGTTCCTTGGGAATGTCTAACATCATAATAGGACACTTGCATCAATTTGGGATCACTAATATTCTCCACACTATAAGTTCTCTAATCTTAAAATCCTAGGGTTCCAAGAATTTCTCTAAAGATCGAAGGAATTGGAATTGCTTGAAAAAAGAATTAATAACGTATAGAAATTATCTCTAGAATTGGAATGAGGAGAAGAAGAATGGAGGTAAGCTCCCTACTTCAAATCCACCCAAGCAAGAATAAAGAAGGAGGAATAATTGGTAGGGATGATTGTGTTTAATGGAATGAATCTTGTGTTGTTGTTGTTAATTTAGTGGCAATGATGGAATGGAGTTGATGGATATATAGGGATGGTGGAAGGAAGAGTTTTAGAGAGAAGGGAGAGAGTTTGGGGTTTAGAGAGAGAAGAAAAATCGGAAAATGAGGGCGCGGGATGCGTCTCGCTATATATATATTGGCCTGTGGTAATCGATTACCACGAATAAATGGCTAGTAATCAATTACCAATTCATGGTAATCGATTACCACGAACCCAGAACTAGTAATCGATTACCATATCTGGTAATCGATTACGACGTGAAAATTTTTAACCTGTGGTCATACAGAGAGCCCCATAATCGATTACCAGTCACTCGGTAATCGATTACAACATCCCAAAACATGGTTCCTTGATTCCAAACGATATCCAACACCCAAGATCATCACATACCAACTAAATTTCATCATAAACAAATTAAACACATCGATCAAGAATGATTAACACAGAAAAACTTGAAAACTACACCAAGGGTGTTACAATTACATAACACTTTTCCCTCCTTTCATCATAAACAAAACAAATCCTTACAAAACACACTCATACACAACCCCTAACATCACATATTGGTTCTTGCAACTCCCTTGAATCTTCCCTGATTATAGTTAACTAGCTAAGTTAAGTTTGAAGCAGTTGTCGTGGTGGTCAGAGGACAAAGGGAGGAAGATAAAGAAAGATTCCAATTTGGAGGGGCATTGGGAGATGAGGTAGTCGATGTGATCGTAGTAAAAAGGGTGGTAGTCAGGGAAGAGGTGGACAATGAAATTGGGGAAGTGGTGGTTAAGCATATGCGAGCACCTCAATTCTCAATCCTTCGCACCCTATTCTTCTTCCTCCTCACAAGGAAATCGAAACTCTGTTAAGAGCACAATGAGCGGTGCAACAACAAAGAGTGGCATCAAGAAGGGTTTGAACAAGCAGAGAAATTGAATATTAAGTTGGTTAGGGAAATCAAGTGGAAGAGCAATTACTTGTGTTAGGGCTCAAACACAATATGAGGGGAAGTTGAAAAGATCATGGTTTGGTTAAGGGTGGGTTAAACTAGGTCATGTGGGGATGTCAATTGAGGCTTTAGTCTAGGTGGGTAAATTAATTCACACATAAAATAAGTGGTGATAGCTAGTAATGGTGATGTGGATTTCTGCTAGCCATATCACCATTTAACGGAGTTGGGTTAACAGCTAGGATTTAAAAGAAAACTTTGGAAAAAAGAGGGATTGAAATCAACATAAAAATTTTATAAGGACCAAAAATAAAATAACTTATATTCATAGGAATTAAAAATATATTTAAGCTAAAAAAAAAAAGATTTTGGCTACATGTAGAGAAAGAATATTTAATTATGAGGGAAAATTCTTCAAGATGGAGGAGAATATCTCCTTTATACCTCTTGATGAAAGATATAATTGCTTCTTAAGTCTCGTCAAAATGATTGTATGCAAATTATGAATGTTTAGCTAAAGACAAATGAGACGAATGATCATTTGAGTGTGAGACTACAAGATTAATGTAATCTCTCTATTATAGTTACTTTTTCTAATATTGAACTTGTATCTTTTTTTAGGGGGTATTTGGTAAATTAGAAAAACTAAATAACTAAACACAATGTAATCTGATTGATTCATTCTTTTTTCAAAGAAAAAAAGAACTCTCAAATTATGATTAGGAAAAAGTTTGTCTTTCTTTTTTTTTTATAACTTTTTGACCAAACCACAGTTTTAGAATTTTGAAAACAAAAACTAAACATGTTTAGAAAGTTAAAATTACCACTTCAACTAAACATTTGTGAATAACAATTCAGCACGTTAAATCCTGCTTGACATCAGAATGTGAAGCACCAAATCAGAATGTTAACCTACTCAGAAAGCATATCTACCAAAGAGGGGGAAAAAGGCCTATTCAAAAATAAGAAATATTTACTAGCATTAACGTCTTGCTCTATGTTTTTCTTTTTCCTTTTTGTTGAACAAGATTGTGCTTTTATTGGCCATACGAAATATGAAACATGAAACAGGTAACCTGTAACTTGATACACTCTGTTCTATCTTATAAGATAATCTCTAAAAGGTTTCTTAGGATTATTTTAAAAAGAAAAACTGGTATGAAGTGGAGACAATATATCTGAATCATATAAAAAATTGAGCCTTTTATTTTTTTCATTTTAAATATGAAAGTGTCATTTTTTTAAAAAACAATAAATAAATCTTTGTGATAAAGACTCTGTGTTATCTATGGAGTCCATAAATTATGCATAAAAGCAATTTGCATATTTTTAGTCACATGACACTAACCATATGTTTAGTGAGAATATTCAAATAAAAAAAAATTCAAATCGGTGCAAAGCAATATTATTGGTTGGAGGTTTGAAAAATAAAATGATTAAGTTTGGAGTAAAAAGGGGACAGAAAGAGTAACATGACAAAATTGTCAAAACTTGGGTAACAACTTTGTTCCCGCTTTCATTCCTGTTCCTGTGAGTTATATTTTTGACTTTTCTGCACTACTTTCCCCATTTTTCGCGCCTCTTTAACTGCTTAAAGAAACCAAGAAAAATAAAATAAAAAAAGCACCGAACAACAAAAATAGCAGTTATTAATTCACGCACAATCATTGACTCCTCGTACCTAATGTGAAGAATTGAAATTGAAACAAATTGAGCTCACACCGAATGAAAAAGAATTTTATATGATATATAATTTAAAATTATATGTATGTTATAAACAAAACATTTCTTAAAAAATAAAATTATTTTGGGGTTTATTATTGTTGGTTCAATTTATCATTTTGTATTTTTGGTGAATAGAGATAGAAATAGGCTAGGTTAAATTATACTTTGACTTAAATAGCTATGGATTGTATTTTAAATATATAGTCTGAGCTTGAGCTTATTATCTGATATAGACTTTTTCTTAAGGTCTAGTCTGGGCTTTTTAGAAGTTTCACTAAACTTGAAATCCTATTTAGAGACCTATTTCATAATAAGATTTTTAAATAGATAAAAAATTCTATTTTTAAATAGGCTAAAAGACTTCTAAATATGTAAAAAAAATATAAATCTAAATAGGGCAAAAGACTTTCTAAATAAGTCAAAAAATATATTCAAAATAATAATAATAATAATAATAATAATAATAAAACTTAGTCTATATTATTATTTGGATTTTGAGATAATAATAATAATAATAGTAATAATAATAGCAATAATAATAATATAGTACAAATAAGCTAGTTTGTTAAGATCAATTTTTCATAGCTATAGCTTGACTATTTTAGTTAAAATGACTTTTTGAAAAGCCTTGAAACTTATGTATGAAAAAGATTAGGCTAAATTAGGCCAAATGTGGGGTAGGTCAAAGGCTCTCAAGGAGCAATATTTTAATAAAGGCCTAATGTGGTTCTTTAAAGGGATTAAAGTGTAAATTAACTCTTTGTGAAACCCTAGCGAAGGGGTCACCCAAAGTTTTTCTCTCTTGCTCGATTTGCTAAGGGGGGGGGTAGCCCCCATGGAGACGGCTCATCTCTTCTATGATGATCTGGTGACCCCTTCTTCCTTCATTTTTTTTTTTTTTTTTGTTTCTGTTGGTATGTATATTTATGTGTATCTCACTACCTCACTAATAGCTGCAATGTCTAAATCATGAAAAATGCAGTTGAGCTAGCTGACATTTTTGTGATTCTTGCGGTTACTCATATTTTAATAGCTTCGGAGTACTACATTTATGATAAGTGATAAATTGGCCTCCTATGTTAGTGGTCTTCAATTGAGACCTTTTATTTTGTTGTTTTATGTCATTTTTGTGTTTTATCATGCCTTGTCTTGTTCAGAGGACAAAAAGTGAAGCTTTCTGCTGGTTCAAAATGATATAATTCAGGTAAACAATGAAAGATTAAGTACAGAAGAAAACTCAGAGAGTTCTTGCAGAGTAGGATTGCCCATGTGAATCTTTATTTTCGATTTGGATTATCTAATTTAGTGGAAACTTATATAGAATTAGAAGAGGGTTGTTCTCCCTTGTTTCAATCAGTCCTAACCCCACAGTCCTAACCCCACGATCATAGGTATTATCTCAAGATTGTAGTTAGTAAGTTGTATTTTGGCTCCAATATCTATTTGCCAGCCGTGGGCTTCAAGTTATTAGCCTTTTTGTAGTCTTTCATCTGTTTGTTAAGTTTCATCATCAATGAAATTTAGTAATTTCAAAAAAAAAAAAAAGTAATAACCTTTTTCTTTAAAATAAGTGCTCAAAATAATTTTAGGTCACTTATACATTCCTTAAACTGAGTGCAATAGGATTTCAATCCTTTTAAGCTTAGAGCGTAACAATTTAAATTTTTCATTTTATTAAAGTCAAATTCCGAATATACAAGTTGCTTTTATTTGTGTCATTACATTCATCCATTCATGAGTGAGAGAAGATAATAAACTTATAATAAAGCAAAGTGTGTCCCACAGCACAGGCCCCATTGCTTTGGACAATTGCAATCTATGCATTGAGAACCGCCTGTTCAACGAAAATGGCAAAGGAACTCCCACAACAGCAACATCTCCAACTCTGTCTCTTTCCTCACTTCACAGCAATCACTATTACCATCTTAAACCCACTAAAATTACTATACTTTTATCTTTCCCTTCACATTCTCATCCGTTTTACTATCCTGCACTATGGAACGTACTACTGACAGACAGCAGCAGCAGCAGCAGCAGCAGCAGCAGTTGTCCATGGCCAAAAGTGCCCGGCAAAGATACAATGAATGGTTTGTTTCATGCTTTACCCTTTTCAGACAATGTTTTTGTACTTGAAAAAGGTTGGTTGGTTTTGCTTGTTTCTTGTTTTCCTTCATAGCAAAAAAAATTGTTACTTGAAGGGGTGAGTTTCTGTTTGTGCATATGTTGTTTTGTTGTGGCATTCCTTTTACTATCACAAGGGTGAGTAGTTTTTCATTTGTTCAATCTTTTCCCTCTGTTATCAATAGGTGTGATCTATTGACTATTCTTTAGTGTAATTATTCAGTCCCCCCACACTTGGAATCTCTTGAAGGTGGCTGTTGTTGTTGCTGAAGTTCTTCTTTCATGGTTCTTCTGATCTTAGTTGTTGCTGGAATAACATGATCAAAGATCTGTTTTTGACGTAGTTATGAGATCGTGTTGTAATGTATCTGAACCATTGATCTTCTATGCTATCGTTGAACTCCCCTGCTTTCTGCTTAGTTCATAGGATGGCTTCTTCTTGGGTATTTGGATGCTAGTGTTGATCTGGACATCTTGATTACAGTGCAATTCCATCTTAATTTTTGTTGTGAACTGTGTCCTTTGTGTTAGTGCTAGTCAGAGAAAGTGTTCGTGATTTTAATTTTGTGTTGGTTTAATAATGGTATCTATAACAAATGTTTTTATTCTGTTTAAGTTGATTTTACATTTTCACTTTCTTTCTTTCCTAAGGGATACCCCAACAAGCCCGTTCTTTTCTAATTAAGGTAGAAAATGATCATATCAAATAAAACCTAAGTGAAATTTAACCAAAATTTTATCAGTAGCATGCTGCTACCTCAATAATTTAATTAATTGAGCTACAAGGTTAATGGGTTTCCAATTATAAAATGACTTCTTTTTCTTCCTTTATGTTGGTCCTTTATTGAATTAATGCAGGTAATATCATTTATTGGAAAGGTCTTAGTTATATTTGAAAACCGCTGCCATTTTTGTTCTTGAATGACATGGACGCAACTTAATTTTGTTATATTTGCATATCCTTTTCCTCATTCTTCTGCTTCTTGTCATTGTCAAAAAAATTGAAATGCTACCAACTGTGGCTGTAAATCTGGTCATTTAACTGTACGTGAAGGAATTAGGGTAATGTTTGATGTTTATATGCATCTTAGTTCCACAGCAATTGGCATTAACGCTTTTTTTCTTTTTTTTCCTGTATATATGCTGACCGATTATGTGTGTTTATATCCTTCTATGCGAGGGAAAGATAATTTTTCCTACATGCTTTTATGTTTTTGCCGAAGAGTACGATGGTGGAGGAGTCTGATATGTGTTCTAATATATTGCCAAGAAAGAGAATATGTTGCTAACAATTATTTCCCAGCCAACACTTACAATCCTAATCTTAGTCTTGAGCCTCACAAGTTCATAATTGCAACGAAATAATCAAAAAAAAAAAATATTTCTTTCGATTAATTTACCCATTTAACCTTTTGCAGGATTTTTCGGGATGTACCAAGTGATATAACTATAGAGGTGGGTGGAGGAACATTCTCATTGCACAAGGCAAGTGTCTACCTAGTTTAATTTTAATTTCATGATGATTCTTAATAATCACATCACGCTGACTATGCAGAAGTTCCCTCTATAATTGTTCTAATTTCTTTTATTTTTGTGTGAAGTTTCCTCTTGTCTCCAGAAGCGGAAGAATAAGGAGGTTAGTTGCAGAACACAGGGATTCTGATATCTCAAGAGTTGAGCTTCTTAATCTACCAGGAGATGCCGAATGCTTCGAGTTGGCGGCCAAATTCTGCTATGGTATTAACTTTGAGATTACATCCACAAATGTTGCACAGCTATGTTGTGTTTCGGATTACCTCGAAATGACTGAAGATTTCTCAAAGGACAATCTTGGCTCCCGCGCTGAGGAATACCTTGACAGCATTGTTTGCAAGAATCTGGAGATGTGTGTTGAAGTCTTGCAACAATGTGAAAGCCTACTTCCTCTTGCTGATGAGCTAAAAATAGTTAGCCGATGCATCGATGCAATTGCTTCGAAGGCTTGTGCAGAGCAAATAGCTTCTAGTTTCTCAAGATTAGAGTATAGCAGCTCAGGAAGGTTGCACATGAGCAGGCAAGCCAAATGCGATGGCGACTGGTGGATAGAAGACCTTTCTGTTCTGCGAATTGACATGTATCAAAGAGTCATAACGGCCATGAAATGTCGCGGGGTTCGCCCTGAGAGTATTGGCGCTTCCCTCGTGAATTATGCGCAGAAGGAGTTGACAAAGAAATCCAGCTTATGGAATCCATCAGGCCAGACTAAAGTTGATTCAAATTCCACTGAGCATGAGAAGCTTGTGGTTGAGACCATTGTCAGCCTTTTGCCTGTTGAGAAACTTGCTGTTCCAATCAATTTCCTTTTCGGATTGCTGCGAAGCGCGGTGATGCTTGATTGTACAATCGCATCTAGACTCGACCTAGAAAGAAGGATTGGATCGCAGCTAGATGTTGCCACTCTTGATGATATTTTGATTCCATCTTTCAGGCATGCAGGTGATACCTTATTTGATGTTGACACAGTTCACAGAATTTTGGTGAACTTCTGTCAGCAGGATGATAGTGAAGATGATCTAGAAGATGCTTCTGTTTTCGAATCTGATAGCCCTCATTCACCTTCCCAAACTGCATTAGTTAAAGTGGCAAAATTAGTGGACAACTACCTTGCTGAAATTGCCCCTGATGCAAACCTGAAGCTTTCGAAATTTATGGTCATTGCAGAAACATTGCCAGCACATGCGCGGACTACTCATGACGGGTTGTATCGAGCAATCGATATTTACTTAAAGGTATGTTTTGTTATCTTTGCTTGAAGATGTGTACAAGATTTTCCTGCCTGCAACATACAAGATTTCTCTTGATTTTGCACAGAAAAATAATTCACACTTTCATCTTAATGTGGTTTACAAAACTATACAGATAAAAGGCTAATTAATCATACAAGATTTATGTATCATTCATGAACTTTTCTGGTTTAATCAAACCAATGTTTTAAATATGATGTAGCATGTATATCTTTGTCTCATATTCTCAAAATATTGCATGAGGCAAGAAGGGCAATCTTGTTTTCTGTTATCAAATTATTTAGTTAATGATGTCTCCTATAACATTGCTGTGTGTTTTTAACCTGTTGCCTTCTGTAAATGCATTTTCAGGCACATCAAGGTTTGTCAGATTTGGACAAGAAGAAACTATGCAAATTGATTGATTTCCAAAAGCTTTCTCAAGAAGCCGGAGCACATGCTGCACAGAATGAGCGTCTTCCTCTCCAATCAATAGTGCAAGTTCTGTACTTTGAGCAATTAAGACTTAGAAATTCTTTGTCCTGCTCCTATGGGGAAGATGACCACAAGCCAATGCACCAGTCATGGCGCATAAGCAGTGGTGCACTGAGTGCAGCAATGTCTCCACGAGACAACTATGCGTCATTGAGGCGAGAAAACCGCGAGCTAAAGCTCGAGTTAGCTCGACTACGGATGAGACTAAATGATCTAGAGAGGGAGCATGTCTGCATGAAGAGGGACATGGCAAAGTCTGGATCTCGGAAATTTATGAGTTCTTTCTCCAAAAAAATTGGTAAGCTTAGCTTCTTTGGGCATATTTCTTCACGAGGATCAAGTTCTCCCTCAAGGAATTCTCATAGAACAGATTCAAAGGTGATTGAGAGGACCTGTGCTAGCCAAGAATAAGTAAATGTACAACCTTTTTTTTCTTCCCCTTCTTTTTGCTTATTTTTCACTGTACTCTTGGGCAAGTGTAAGTTATGCTCATGTTGGCATATTCACTTCATTTTGTTTATCTTTGTTCCTTTTTGGCCACCTTTATGTTAGTACAACTAGGGGCTCCTCTTGCTTGCTGGTTCAGTTTTTTGGTGGTTGCTGCATTAGATTTGTTTGACTTAAGATGTATAAAATGTTGACATGAAGTGTAGTCAAATATGTTCAAGTTTTTCTATCCCACTCTACTTGAAGTTGAAGTACTTGATAAATGGTACACAGAGGTATACATTTGTTAACATCAAAATGGGTACCTAAGATCACTTTTTTGTTATTTGAACCTAACAAAAGCGACGTGTCCATCAACATACGAAGATAAGAAGTGGAGCTCACCGAATATATTTCTTCCATTTATTATCTTTCTACACCACTCACTATTGTTTTTCGTATGTGTCGATGTGTAAAATTTCTCCTAACAACTTATAAATTCAGAAGCCAGTTTTAAGCCCAACCAATATGACAATGGCTAATTACATTATACTCACTAAAATTTGATATCATCTAGCTACTCACTCCCTATCCGCAGTTTCAATTTAGGAATGTTATGTAAACGCTTTTAGCACATATAACTGAAAGATTGATATTCTTCTTCTGAAAGTTTCCAATTTTAAGTCTTGGCAATCATTTGACTTTCAAGAGAAATAAATGAACAATTTATCTCTCTACATAATGTTATTGTAAGGTATTATTCTCCCCTGACCAAGTTTGTTATAACATATATACTACCTAACACAATAGATGGTGTCGACAGTTTTTTCTTTGTCCTTTTGGGTCATGTAGAGGGATCTCCTAATCATGCTCCCGATGTCCCCCTAACAGGGCATAGGAGACGAAGAGGAAAAAGAAGAAAATTGTAATTAAGAATGAAAATAAGTTAGGCAACCCGTTAACAACCCGTAATCTAACCCAAATTTGCTTTGACTTAATTTGATCTATATAGTAAATAAATAAGTTATATCAAAACTTTTAAAAAGCCTACCAAGGTTAAAAAAGGCAGACTAGGCTTTAAACAAGCCTTTAAGGTTTGATTGTTTGACGTATTAGGCTAAATAACAATTGTTGATTACATGAATCAAACGATAGTATTACATCTGATTGAATAATAATAATAATAATAATTCATAAATTTTTATATAATATAATATTTATTTAATTTAAAATGTTTGAGGTTTATTTTATTGGCTTTTCTAAATGTTACTTTATTATTTTTAAGCAATTGTTTGTGCAATTTTGAGTTGGGGTGGTAGCTAGGTAAATTCCTCTAAAAAGTGGCAATATGAGGAATTGAACCATGATATTTGGGATAAAGGTTATCTACATTCGTAATCCATATTCATTGTAACCAACTCTTTTTTTTTGGGGGGGGGGGGGGGGGGATAGCACTTTTAATAGTGGGTTTGTCGAACTTTTTTTTTTTTGTCAACTCACACACCCAACTCACATACACAACTGCTAGGGTCTCGGCCCCTAACAGAGTCGAACACATGATTTTTTTGATATGCACTTCTGGAAGGCCAACATCATGACCAGCTGAACCAACGCCTTGTGTGCTATTGAACTTATTGTTAAAATATAGCCTTTTAAATAGGTTACTAGGCTAAACCAACTTCTTTGAAAGACCAACCCTAAACTTTTTAAAAGGCCCTTTTCAAGTAAAAATGTCAAATTTATTCTCTATATTTGAGAAATAGGTTAGACCTATTTAAAGTGAAGCTTGATCTAACTTATCTCATTCCTACCTTTATTGGATTAGAGAACTAATAAGGGGATGCACAAATAGTGGACGCATACACAACACATATTGAAAAGTGAGAAAAACAAAAAAAAAATGCTTCGATGATGGGTCCCATATAATGATTGCTACTTTTGTTCAAATTTTTTTTATTTAGAAATTTACCAACGTAAACAATGCACACGCTAGTAAGTTTTGTGTATAATTTTTATGTAATATATACAAAACTTATCGGCATTTGTATTGTTTGCGATGGTAAGTTTCTAAATAAAAAAAAAATTGAATAAAAATAGTAATACTTATATGAGACCCATCATCTAAGCATTTTTGTCGTTTTTCTCATCTTTCCAGTATACGTCGCGTTGTATGCCACAAAAAGTGCGTCCTCCAATCATTTTTCATTGGATTAAGGAATAATTGTTGAAATTGAATCTGGTCACTCTTTCTTCTTGCTTTTTTACCAACTATACTATCAAGAAGACATATAATATAGAGCTACTAAAAGTTTAAATTTCTTATCTACACTAAATTGGCAGAAACTTTACCTTCAAGGCTCCTATAAGTTCAGTCCCCCATCTTCTAAGAGACTTAGAGTAATTTAGGAAGGCGGTAAATCTTAAATAAATAATGTTAATTGACTAAAAAAAGCACAGGAGAGGAATAGAAGATACTGTGTGCGTGAACTGTGTGATCCTCTTCACTCGTACAAGTGTTTGTATATAAGATAGATTAATCACAACTACTATTTACAAGAAAAATAATGAAAGACTTAATAACATCAGTTTTTGAGTGATTTCTGCAAATTGAAGTTCTTTAAAGAGTTAATTTAGCCAAATTAGTTCACGTATAGCCAATGCCATGGCCTAGCATTACAAAATAAAAGATAAATTGTGACAGTAATTTTCTTTTTGTGCAAATTATGATGGTTTTAACTGTCATTTTTAACTTAAATGGCAATTTAGAAATCCACCACAATAAGCCATTAGGAGTGGTCGAGTGGCGAGAGATTAGAGTAACTAATATAAAGTCCACCACAAATCTTATTACTGCCAATACAGTAAAAAAAAAAAATCCACCACCATCATGTTCACCATAGCCGCCATTATGTTTAGTAGATTTGGTGGTTTCCAACTGCCGCTAGTGTATATTAATTGCCATATTTACCATTGGGCTTCCTGGTGTTTTTTTAACCGCCATATTTACCTCTGGGTTTTGGCAATTTCAAAGTAGTTTCAACTGGCCACTATTTTCATTTAATTGTGGCATTTGTAAGCTGGCACACTTTGTAGTATAACCACCACAATATACAATAGATTATGTCCATTTCACTGGCCATTCACACTTGCATTCAATATCAAAACTGCAATTTATGTTTGTACTTCACAATTTGAGTTGTTTGTAAAATTCATACTAAAACCTGTCTATGCAGTGTAACTGATGGGCTGTCAGGATTGCAAAGATTTTTTGATCAAGTGTTTTGTGAATAACTCTAGCAAAAGATGGACTGCTAGCATGCTTCTCAACCATCTTTTTCTTTTTCCAACATATGACATATTTAGAGGTTGTTAAGGATTTCATATGATTAGTTCATCATTTTTCTCTTATGAATTTGATTGTGTATAAACGTAAGTATATGGTGGATTATTATTTTTATTTACCGATCTTTTAGACGACGTAATGCATGAGTATTTGCATATAAATATTTTCAGTTATTTTTCCTTTTATAATTTTTAAGTCTGTTTTTGTAATGATGAGTTGATTTATAAACTGAATATGTAGTTGTAGGTATATTAATATTTGTAGTGTTTTTTCGGTAAGCATTAATATTTGTTGTTTTTCTTAATAGAATTTATAAATATTTTTGTAGTGACATATTAGTTTTCTATAAATTAAACATGCGAGCAATATATTTCATTTTGACTTTGATAAGAAATTACTTTTACATTTATCTACAATTTTTTTTAATATTTATATGGCATTAATAAAAGGTTTTTAACTGTAATGAAAGTCTACTTTTACCAAATGGGATAAAGATATTAGAGTCTACTTTAATATACTGTGACAGAGATATAGATCATATAATATTGTTGTAACAATACAGTTGTATTACTAACTAAAAACATCTATAACGCAGCTCTTCATTTATTTGTTTCATACCCTTCAGCAGCTTGTACGGTATTCCAGATAATGCATTTAGAATAAAAACTAATAAAATACGATAATGATAATTGAAGTCAGTAATTATTCCAAATTTTGATTTCTTATCTTCCATTTAATTATGTTTGAAGCACAGTCAAGTATTAAATATGGGTATTTTTCCTAACTAAAATTTAAATTATGATTCACCGCATCAAGGAGAACTAATCCCTTCTGCTAGTGAAGGCAATCTACATTGGAGTTAGTAGTTGTTTACCATGCACCTAGTATTTTAAAAGATGGTTCTATATCATTTCTCTTTTTAGCATATATTTAGAAATTATTACTGTGATTAGAACCTAAACTACCATCCAAATTTTAACAAACATAATGTTTGTTCTTTATCCAATCACCCTTTCAATAATCATCCTTTCTTCTTTTAAAAATCCGCCTATGTATTTGATAGAGTGAGATTGATGAGGCAAAGAAAGACAATAGGAGTACATTACAGTCCACTCTCTTGAAGTTTATTCAGTTTTCAATTTTCAAAATTAGTATACAAAGGTTTTATTTCAAACATTATTCCCTAAACTTTTTTTTTTTGGTCAAACAGTATTCCCTAAACTTAAGTGTACCAAACATGAATGGTAACATCTCTGTGTAATATCCTTTCTCTTGTTGCCCTCCTTTTTTATTTTTGTGTCAATTCTATAATGGCGTTTAAAAAAAAGGATATTTTTGTAATCCGCATGATGCAGTTCAAGAACATGAAACTTCTTGTATGGACACAAAAATGGAACAATATTAAACCCGTAAATCTGACCAAAAATAAAAATAAAAGAACCGTAAAGAATTAGCACAAATGAACGTGGGAAAGTTAATAAATGAACGAACATGGGAAAGTTAATAAAAGATGCTCATTGCTTTTTAAAAGAAATAACTTTCGGGTTGTTCTGCAATGCATCCTACCAACTGGGATGCATCATGTACCAAACACATAATCAAGGGTCTATGTGCGTTCCTTCCATATTTTCCCTTCCCCCTTCCCTCTTTTCACTTTTCTTCCCCTCAGCCAAGCATTGCACTACCATCAGCACACCACCACCATCACCTCCGCCTTTGGCACACTCCACCATCTTTGCTAGCACGCCACCACACATGCTTTATTCTGCTGCTCCATTCCCTCAAACAATGGCCTCACAAACAATGCCATCACTAAACCAATTCCCCCAATATGCCCACCACCACCACCATTGCCTCTGCCGCCACTTCCATCGCAGTCTCCTCCTCTCAAATATTGCATCGCCAGTGCGTCGATGGCATCACGACACCCTTCTCGCATGCCAGAATTGGAGTCCTTGAGCCTTTGGACGACGATGACGATGATCTTCATGAAGTGCGCGGCAATGGCATCGGGGTGGGAGGCACAGATGAGGGGTCAAAATTGTCTTTTCAAGGTCCTCAATTGCTATATGGTGGATATTGCATTCAAAGAACTTGGAAATGGAAGCTAGGATCCTCTGCCTGAGTTCCACCATAGCAACCGAACCAACTCGGGGGAGCGCGAGACGCACGATAGCAAATCTAACCACGAGGGAACAGTGGTGGCACGACTTGTGGGCTATGAGTTGCGCTACTCTGAGAAGAGGCGATGGTCGTGAAATGGTGGTGGTCCGATATTGACAGTGGCTATGCGGAAGTAGTGGTGGCGGCGATTACTTTTTTGGTAGTGGGTCTCTGAGGTGGCCGAGTGCAGAAGGAGATAAGGAGATAAAAAACTCATTTAGTCACACTTTTAGTTTCATTTAATCGCATTCTCACATTTAGCCACACTCTAATGTTTATTTAACTATATTTTCTTAATGTAACTAAAAAAATGTGGATGCTATATCAATAGGTACATAATACACCATACATTATAAGGTGCATTTAACATAGGCTCATAACTTTAATAGACTATCAATATTAGAGTTTTTTAAATCATATAAAAGTTTTGGAGAACAATATCATCAACCAGAAAAAGATAAATTCCTGGGCTAGTTATAGAATTAGAATACCTCCAGCCTTTTGGTGGTTAACAATTCGACAAAAGTGGACAAAGTGCACTTGTTAGATTCTTCCCAAGGAATCTGAGCAATCCCTACAGATACAAGGCCATTGACACTCCTATCTCGTTGTTTACTAAAACGGAACACTTAAAAAAAATAAGAATAATAATAATAATAATTTAGCTTCTTTTTTTTTCTGGGAATATCAGTTTCACAAGTTTGGGTTCAACTCCCTAAAATTCGAAACACGCTTTAGTGAATAAAGCATACAAACGTAAGTGTTGATTATAAAAATTAAGAGTTTAAAATTTTATATAATACAACCACTTGCAGAACAGAATACTCATGTGGCATAATAATTCAGAAAGGTCAAATATGAAATCTAACAATATTTTTTCAGTAGAAGAATTTTTTAACTAAATTATTGAGAACCACCGAAAGTTTGAAAAGTTTAAACAGCATGAAACTGTTCCAGTAGCATGTCAATGACATCGAAAGGCAAGATGATACTCAACAGCAAATTACACCGAAAAGACAAACAAGCACAATATCATTTTGGCAGATAGAAAAGACATATCCTTGCAGCCCCTCATATAAATTTTTCAACGCTAAACATATTATTGCAAATGGCTGAATTCAAGTGCTGTTGTGGCAGTTTAAAATGATCACGATGATTTGGTGTAGAAACGAATGCCAACGGCCAAACCCAAGATGAACAGAGGGAGTAGAAACTGGAGCATCCTGATGATGAACTGTGGTGTCTTGTCCTGATTATAGTGAGGTTGTTTTGGAGGAGTGTACTTAACCTTGCTTGGAATAGTTGATGAATCAATGTCCCCAACATGGAACTCATCCATCATGGCCACAGCAGTGGTGCTGTGACCAATATCGTCAAAATCATTGCTTGCATCTTTCCCTGTAAAAATTTGTCATTTGGGCAGGATATCAAAGGGGTATTCAAAAAAATCTCACTTTGGTAAGACCATGAGGCATGAATAATTAAGAAGAAAAACTACAATTTCAATCCTGAAAACTTCAGGGCGTAGCAAATTCGCCCATGAAATAAAAAACAGATACAATTGAGTTCCTGAATTTAACAGAATTGGTCCCCCAAAGGGATTAACTTATTCTAATGTCATTAAATTCAGGGACCAAATTGTATGTGTTTTCAACTGTAGAGATGAATTTGTTATAGCTCAAACTTTTCAGGGATGAAAATGTAATTTTCTCATAATTAAGTGCATTCAGAGACAAGTTTCGATACCTGTGGAAGACAACAGGACCTCATCCCCCCCAGGGTGGTCCTCTAAGAACTTGGTCACATCATAAACCTGTTTCGAAAAAGCTATAGTAAGTAAAGGAACATATTACCAAGAGGCCACCAACAGAACACGATTCCAAATCAACTAACAGAAGAAAGACCAAGCACTCGCAACTTTTAGAATTTTGATTTCATCCACTTGATCTCTAACTTACCTCAAATGCTCAATTCCAGAAAATGGCACAATGAAAGTTTTTAAACCCCACAGGCACATGTGTTAGTATTCCCTAACATAAACTCAGCAGACATGATTATGATATGGTCTATGATCTTATGACTGTATTTCAGTGCAGAAAGACGTTAAAACCAGATACAAAGCCAAGCAAAAAGACAATGCCAAAAGGCAGTAAAATCAAGTCACCATCCGCATTAAAGCACGTTTAACACACATGTCTAACCACTAAAGGTCACCACTCCAATTGTCACACATCCCACCCAAATTCAATTTTATTTCATTAAGGTCAAAGCCTACAACAATCCATCATGGAATCATGATCCAATAAATATGAAATGTAGCATGGTAACAAGCAATTTAATTATATAATCTGATGAAAAAAAGGCTACAGATTGAAATCAACAAAAAAAACAGTGGTTTGAAATCAAAATTTGAAAAGAAAAAAAGAATCATAGCCTTCAGACAATTCAAAATATCAATCTGGGTGAGCTTCAACTTAGGCTTATTTCATCTACTAATTACAAAGACATCAGTGCTTCCAAAGCACTTTATATGCTTCAAATAACACTGCTAGCTGCAAAAACAGTAAACAAAAACGCTGTTAAAACTTCTATAATTCCGAAGAAAGCACCATTATATAGGATGAGATCTCTCAATCAGAACAAACCTTAAACAGATCTACCTAATCCTAGTCCTCAAACCATGCTAGTTTCAACAAAAAGAAATTGAAAAACATAAAACAAAAAGCAAAAACAATGTGAATCTCTTCCAGGCCAACTGAATCTCCTCTGATTCCATTCCTAGTAAAATCCAATTCAACTCAAAACACGAGAATCTCAAAATGAACCTAAAAAAAACCCATCACATAAAAACCAGAAAGACAGCATTTTTTTGGGTATATAAGTCCAACTGAATCTCCTGTGATTTCCATTCCAAGTGAACCCAATTCAACTCAAAACACAAGAACCTCAAAATAAACCTAGGAAATATCGAAAACCCATCAAGCCAAAACCATAAAGGCACAATTTTTGCGGTCATAACTCATAATTAAACCAACTTTGCACCTATGCATAATTTGGGGTACCTTGCCATGAATGACGAGCCAGCAATCTTTGCGGTGGTTGTGCTCAGAAACCTCAGCCAAAGTGAACACCTTGTTGCGCCCCCCACCCATTATTGTTGTTGTTGTGGTGTGTGCCTGCGCAAAGCAAGAAGATGGTGGTGATGATGATGAAGCTGTGCTGTGTGTGTCTTGGAACAGGTGAAGGTATAGAGAAAAAGGGGTACCTGTTAATCCAATGGCTGAGAGGCTCTTTGAAATTTGAAATAAATGAATAATAGGGTGGTTGGTGAGGTATGAGCAGCAATTTTTGTTGGCTGGTTGGTTGGTTTTGGTCGATGATGGTAATGACAAATGGGGTTGGTGAGGGTGGGATGGCTTTGTCACACCAACCCACCTATGACCTAGATACTATTCAGACATTAGTAAAAGAAATTTCTTAAGTTTAAATAAAATTTGGATCTTTGCATATTTTATTGATTTTGTCGTTGGTCCTTGTGTGTGTGTATTTTTTTTTTTTTTTTCTAGATTTTGATTCTTACCTTCCATTCAAAGGGCTGTCTTAAAATGCACCTTACTTTATATGCATTTGAAGTCTAGCTGGACTTGCGGTTTGATCTGAAGCGTTGATTTCAATTAATGAAAATTCAATAAATGTGAAAGGTTGAGGGGTACCTACAAAACATAGTGCCCCTTCCATAGAATTAGAAATTAGCATAAAAGCGGAACTTGAGACTCAATCACATCAATCTCAGCTTTCTCATCTTCTATTGCATGATGAAATTAATAGCTGCAATGCGAGTTTCAAGTTCCGTATTTATTTGAGTTCCATGTTGGTTGGTTCCCAATTCTAAAATCGGTTCACCTCTAATTACTAGTTGTAGGACATACTAAATATACAGTAGTACATGATACATCAGCACCTTAGTTTGTAATGTACATATCAGCAAACACTTCATTCCATATTAAAAAGTTATAAAGATAGTAGTAAAAAGTTGGGTTGACTTCTTAAAACCGTTAATTTAGATAAGTCTTTAATTAATTGCTGCTCTTATCAGAAATTACGCAAACAATTATTAAGACAAAAAGAATCATGTAATTTGTTGTCGTGTGAGGAAAAAAAATCGTCTTCTTAATTCAAGATTTTGCTTTTTTACTATGTACCATTATTATTATTTTGTTATGGCATTTAATTTCACATTAACTTTATTATTATTGTTTTATAGGTTATAATCGCGAATTGCTAGCTTTTACACTTTTTTTTTTTTTTTGTGGATTGCTCTTGAATGGCTAAATAGCGTAAATAAAATCTATTTCATACACAGTATTAGGCAACAATGCTTGAATGCTTATTTCTTTTATTGAGTGATGATTTTTAATTATAAGTGGCTAACAAATAAATATAAAAAGTTACAAAACGCGAAGTTAAAAAGACAAAAAAAAAACAAGAATGTAATAAAAGAAATAAGAAGTCATCCATCAATCAAAGATAGAGTAAGACCCTAAATTAGTCATCGAAAGATTAAAATTCATTTTAAGTTATTCTAAATTTCTTTTAATCTTTTGTTGAGATAAGTTTTAATTTTTTTTAGTATTAAATTGATATTATAATTTTTTCAAAGACTAAACTAATATTATAATTCTTTTAAGGATTAAATTGATATTTCACAAATTTTTTGAAGACCTATTTGAGTTACTATTGTTTGCTTATCAAAGTTATTTGGTCATTTTGCTTAAATAATATTTATTAAATCTTTTTTAATTTTAATGTTAATATAATTAGCCATTTTCCTTGGATAATTGTTGTGAATAGTACTTAATATTAATTATTCCGTTATTTTTTCCTATTTACCTTTATTGTTATTTTGTTATAGCGTTTGATTTCACATTAACTTCATTGCTATCATATTATAAATTATAATTGCGCATTGCTAACTTTTACATTTTTGTGTGGACCGTCAACTTTCTTACTTTTGCAACTTCTATATATTGTTTTGAATAAAATGACAAATTTTTTTTTATACTACGATAACTTAGTTTAGTGGATATTTTGGAAATTTAGGAAAACGAATTTATTGATGAAAGAGATTGTGAAAACTAACTTTAATGATTAAAAATTTTAATTTTGACATGCAATTAGTACAAAAATATTTTACACTATTATCGAGTAATATATTGTCATATTAGAAATGATATTTGATTTTCACATTTATTATTATCTCAAAAGTCCACATATAATAACATATGATTAGATAATAGCGTAAAATTCTTTTACATCAATATTATATAAAAAATATTTTTTAAAAAAAATACTGGAATGCAATTTTAAGGGAGAGAGAGAATTTGACTGTACTACATATTATATCGAGGGAAAGTATATGTAGCGAAAATTTATGGTCGTGTGAGATTTTTGTTCGTTTGAACTCATTAAATTAATGAATTTTATCATTAAATAAATTAAATGTTTTTACCATAACTCTAAAAGCTCGAGACTATTTATTAATTTTAAATAATTAAATTATATATTAAAAGAAAAATATTAATCTTTATACTTTCATATAGAGGTTAGCAAGTTATACATTTTCTTTTGGACAAAAAAATTTGCTCTTATCTTATCTAAAAAAAACTTATAGTTTAAGGTAATTTTGCAATTTTTTTAACATATTTTTAAGAAAACCTTTTATAAATTATTCTTAACGTGATACGGTTGTGGTTGATTCAAAATTTTAATATTTTAAAAACTTAAGTAATATTCAATAGTTTTGAATAAATAATAAGACGATTACATGTAATTTTAATTTTCATTTCTTATTTTTTTTTTGTTTTATTTTAGAATATTTTCTTATAATTTTGAAAATGTTATAAAGATGAGCGAGAATATGAATTAGGTGATATAAAAAGTCAACATAATAATTAATGTGAATGAAATAAAATTATAAAATTATCCTAAATTATAAATTTCTTTAAATAAGAGGAAAGGAGATTTTTTCTGCATGAAGGCATTCCCCTTTAAAAATTAGGATTTAATTTAAATATACTGATAGTGTTAAATAGTTTTACACTGTTAGCTAATAGAAATAGTAAAAAGTGTCAACTCATACAAATAACCACCTATTACAATAAAAAACCCACCATGATTTCTCACTTTTCCCTATTTCAGTTAATTAACAGTGTAAAATAATTTTACACTATTGGTGTATATCAATTAAACTCTAAAAATTAATAAAAAAAACTATTTATACTTTTGAAATGGAGGTAAGTATTACTTTGATCTTTGAAATTGTAAGTATACTTCATTTTAGTCTCTAATTTTATAAAATTGTCAAGTTAATCCCCCACTTTGTAAAATGTAAGTCACATTAGTCCTTTCTCCCAACTCCATTAGTCTACCATCATTATTTAGATGATATGTCACATTAAGTGGTTGAACTCGGAACACCTCGAATTTTGAAGTAAATTTCTTGAACTTCACCCTTAGGTGGTTTAAATCGGAACTCAAAAATTGGAGGATGAGAAAGAAGTGAATGAAATGAACTTGGAACTCAAACCACCTTGAATTTTTTAAGTAAATTTCTTTCAAATTTTATGAATTCAACCATAAATTCACAGTTTCAGAGTTCCAAGTTAACTTATTCCTTATCTTCATATTTTTGAGTTCCAAGTTCACCCCATTCACTTCTTCTTTATCCTCTAGTTTCTGAGTTTCAAGTTCAACCACTTAATGTAACACATAAGCAAAATAGTGATGGTGGACTAATAGATTTGGAGAAAGGAACTGACATGACTTACGTTTTACAAAGTCAAAGACTAATTTGATAATTTTGTGAGGTTAGAGACTAAAGTGAAGTGCGTTTACAACTTTAGGGACCAAAGTGATACTTAGCTCCTTTTGAAATGTAAAAGTTTATGAAGACGACTATTAATATTTCTCTATATAATATTTAGTACATTTCATATCCATAAATTCTTTTGTATGTCTTGTGGTTGATTATACAGTCTAGTGGTTATCTTCTGCTTAGCTTATTTGAGCCTAAGATGTTCTATGTTTAACTCCCATCCGTTCCCCCAAAAATACTCCATAGAAATAATTCCTAAATCGACCTTACTAAACAATGTTTTCAAATTTCGTGGTGAATATTTTTAAATAAGTAATTAATATTATTTTAATTTTAATTTATTAATATATTCTTCACAATCATTTTAGAATATCCTCTTAATTAATATTAAGGGTGTGGTCGATTTACCTTTTATCTTTCTATTAAAATACTTTTCTTATAATTATGAAAAATACCATAAAGTTGAGAAAGAATTTTAACTAGTGAATAAAAAAAGTCAATATAGTAATTAATATAAGTGAGACAAAATCATAAAATTTCTTAAATTATAAGTTTCTTTAGATGGGAGTGTATTATCAATGAAGGGTTGGTGCAGTTAGTAAGGAACGAGTTCGAATCTCATAAGGACTTCAGTTCAATTTCCACTATTGATGTGAGGACTCTATTAGTAGGCAAACTCATAAATTCTTATATGTGCTCTCTAAGTTCAGGGCTGTGCCGTGACTTTGGTAACCTATACATGAAGGTGTGAATGTTAGCATTTCCCATTTTAAAATATTTTTGCTTATAATTATAAAAATGTAATAAAAATTAGAGAGAATGCTAATTAGACAATAGAAAATATCAATGTATTAATTCATGTAAATAAAACAAAATTATAAAATTACCCAAAACTAATTCTTTAGATAAGAGAAGAGTGAGTTTTTTTATTAAAAAAAAATGTTTAGCTTGCTAACATAAAGGGGTGGAGATTAGTATTGCTGTATGAAGGTTAGCATATTCCTCTTTTAAATAATAAATAATAAATATGTATTTCATTTTTTTAATATATTCTTATCAAAACCTTTTAAAAAAATATTCTTAATATGTTAAATAGGTGGTTGATTTAAAATTCTAATATCTTAAAAACTAAAGTATTATTCAATGGTTTTAAATAAATAATATTAAATATTAAATATGACTTTAATTTTTATTTCTTAATATATTCTTCTTAATGTGTTTAGGGATATGGTTGATTTGTTTTTTGTTTTTATTTTAGAATATTTTCACTATAATTATGAAAATATCACAAAGATGAGAGAGAATATTAATTAGACAATAGAAAAAGTTAATGTAGTAATTAATGTAAATGAAACAAAATTATAAAATTACTCTAAACAATAGAAAATGTCATAAAGATGAGAGATCATTTTAATTAGGTGATAGGAAAAGTCAATACAATAGTTATTGTAGATAAAATAAAATTACAAAATTACCCTACATGATAGAAAATATTATAAAGATGAGAGAGAACATTAATTAGGTGATAGGAAGAGTCAATATACTAATTAATGTAAACAAAAAAATTACGCTAAACCATAGAAAATGTCATAAATATGAGAGATAATATTAATTTGGTGATAGGAAAAGTCAATATAGTAATTAATGTAGATGAAATAAAATTACAAAATTATCCTAAACTATAGAAAATGTTTTAACGATGAGAGAGAATATTAATTAGGTGATAGGAAAATTCAATATAGCAATTAATGTACATGAGACAAAATTATAAAATTACCCTAAACTATAATTTTCTTTAGATAAGAAGAGAGTGGATTTTCTATCGAAAAGAAAATGTGCAGCATGCTAACCTTCATATCATGTGAAAATTAGCATTCTCCATATTAAAATATGTTAAATATTTAATGTGAGAATTTATTAAAAATCTAAAATATGGTAGGAACTCTTTTGTGGTAATCACACAACCTTTGTGTGTTTTTAGTCAAATAAGGACTAATCTCATGGCAATTCAAAGTTACCAAAAGACTAAGTTATTGTATATTAGAGAAATTTGTTCCTTTTCTTTTTAATCAAAGACAAAATGTGTAAATTGCTAACCTCGATGAAAATATGTAGAGGCTATATACATACTACAGACACAAGTATAGTGTCAGGATTAAGTTACATCAATATAAAACTAAAAGACTTACCTCGCTCAATAACTTTCTATAATATATAAAGTTTATGGATTCAACCATTGAATGAAGTTTATGGATTCAACTGTTGAATAAACATTATCTATCACGTAAATGATCTAAACATCCTACAAAATGATTATTCAATAGAAGTTGCAATCGACACAAAGCTTTTGACATTTATCACACCAAAAAAGATAAAATGATCTTAAATTAAGACTCTAATAATTAAGTAAGAAAAAAATATAATAATAAAAATTGCTTAAGGATTACATATTGAGTATGAAGTATTAAATAAAATTTATTGCAATGTCAAAGTAGATATGATTTTAATTATCCATTAGAAGGGGATATCATTTTAAAGGATATTCCAATGCTCCATATTTTGCTTTGGACAATAAACCCCTTCTCTTGTTTTGTAAATCAACTATAATTTTGGACAATTTTGTAATTCTTTTTTATGGACATTAATTACTCTTTTAATTTTTTCTCTCTCTACTATTAATATTTCACATTAATTAACATTCTCTCTCCCATAATTATTATATTCAATATATATATATATATTACTAATTTAATAAAATATTTTTTTAATAAAAATCCTAAACAATTCACGTACTTGTTTTACTTGTTATCCTATCCATGGTTTATCTGAAGTTATATATTCAGTATTCACATCACAAGTATTGTTTTCTTAATGTTTCTTAGAGATGGCAAACTTGCACAGGACTTTTCCTTCAACCGTGCTGGTAGTAGTTGCTCTTTTAGCATTGTTCACTGACAGTGCCAAAGCAGCTGCAAATCACTTTGCTCACCCCCCATTTCCAAAACAGTTGCTGTCTAATGATGCCAATAACAAAGCTAGATTGAATCCAGAAGGTCCAGAACCAAACCATGACAATTCTCTACCGGCCAATAATGTTGATCATATTGCACGGTTAATTCCTGAAGGTCCAAATCCTAGGCATTACCACTCTTCGCATCTCGGAAATGTTTATCAGGTTAAAAGATTAAGTCCAGATGGTCCAGATCCACACCATGACTACCCTTTGCGACCCAAACGTGGTGATCTTATTAAAAGATTAAGTCCGGCTGGTCCAGATCCACACCATCACTACTCTTTGCGACCCAAACGTGGTGATCTTATTGAAAGATTAAGTCCAGAGGATTCAGATCCACACCATCAGGGCCCTTCGCAACTCAAAAATGATGATCATATCAAAGGTCCGGATCCAGGGCATTACAACTCTATCCATGCTTGAGTAATGATATAATCAATAAAAACCTCCGAAAAGAAGCTTGTGAACAAGCTCAATTCGGGCTTGATTATGTGTACTTTCTTATTGAATAAGCAAGCTTTAATAAATTTCAAAATATTAATTAACTAGAACTGTATTCGTATGAATGGCGAGGAAAAGAAACAGAAAAGGCATTCAAGCTTTCAAAGGATGCATAGGCGCCATCTAAAGTGTTCTTCGGGGTTAAAAGTGTATTATGCACCTTATGATCTGGAGGTATATTATAGTAATATTCTAATTTTAGCTAGATTTTAAAAATGTGATTAGATACATTTTAAAAGTGACTACAATCATGCTCATGAAATTAAGTATAATTTTTCTAGATTATTCCCTATAATTCCAAGATTATGCAAATAAATTATGATCAATTTTAAAATGTATCCAACCATGGCTAAAATTTAAAAATTATTGCAATATATTACAGGTAATTGGTGTACCATAGCAAATGCCTATTTTATAAAATGCGAGTTTTACCCTATGAAGTATGAATGTATCTATCGCATATGTATCATGCTAGGTACTTCATACGGTTTAGATTGAGGTGAAGATACACCTCAATTAAGGGTCAAGCACATCTCTAGGTACTTAGAGATCACCTACTAGTTGAAGAGTCTAGGAACAAATCCAAGTTATGGTAATACATGAACAGAAATTTAATCAAGTAAGTCAAACCCTTGTTGGTTTAGTAAAACCAAATTTAAGACATATTACATGCATCTAATATTGTAGTCCACATTTATTTATAGAATAAAATCTTTTCTTTTTCCCCTCAAAAGATATAAGCATCACCATAATCATCTAAAGATCATTGTCATCATATAAGTCCTTCCAATTTTTAAAATGACACTATGTTCATTCTTTTGAAGCACTAAAGTGATGATGTAAAAAGATGCAAAAGGATAAGTTGTCTAATTATTTTAAATCTTTAAGGAACATTTGTAATTACAATAATCTTTATATAGATAATTTAGTGACGTCTATATCTTTTAACAGTAAAATAAGATTTTACTCTTAATTAATATTTTGAAACCACAATGTATGTTAAAATAAAATATTTAATGAGAGTATTGATTAATGTTTAAGTTCTTCGATATTTTATAAGGTTAATCTATCTCAAGAGAAGGTTGAATCATTGAATTAACATTTATAAAATACTTCTCAAATAGAAAACATTTATAAAATGCCTTTAAATAAATCTAATCTTTTACCTAGAAGCTAGCTCTTAAAAGCAAACTTGGTTATGGTATTTTGGCTCATAAACTTGGCGACATCTATGCTGCACCCATAGTTACAAGATGCACCACACACCTTGGAAATCTATGGTCAATATTAAATGGACCTCCTAGACACCAATTATTGCTAGATCATTATAGGTTCTCCTCTATAAGTCTCATCAAATCGACCAATCATCGCCACAGCCCTAGCACCATCGACAAACTCTTGCACTCTCAATAGGACCCAACGGGAAGCTTTCCCTCTTCACTGACCTCCACAGTGACACGATTTGCAGTGTTTGTGACTCGCCTACTTTCCTTATATTGGTATTACATATATTCTCAAATCTCAACCGTATTAATCACAATCTCTTTTTTTGTTCCCCTCTTTTTTCTATTCTATCAAACACAAAAATCACTTCCACCATTCTCTTCTCCCTTTTTAATCCTTTTAACTATTTCCACACATAGGAACACAAAGCAATAGTGGGAATGATATGATATGCTATATAATATATTCATTCATCTTTGTTTGTACCTAGGTGGCTGAGATAGGTAATGAAATAGTGGGAATAACAAGGCTAGTTTTTTGATGAGACAAAGAGGCCATCGTTGGAGGAGTAGGGTGGTGGCCCAAGCAGTATTTAGGGATGAGGGGGTTGCTAGGGCGATGGTGAGGGGGGCTGTTGGTGGTGTAACGGTTACAAAGGGAAGGGTGGCAATGGTAGAGGAAAAAGGAAGAGCTAATGTAGTGGACCACATTATTAGCTATGTGGGTAGTCCATATAATCTCAAGCATAGATCTTTAGTGTATGGGGTGCACCTTGTAACTATAGGCGCACCACAAATACCACCTACAGATTGACACATTTTTACTTGTGCATGTACTATGGTGCATCTTGCCAAGTATAGTGCACCATGCACCACATGGATCTGATATTGTGAATATGATAATATATTGATAATCTCCTCACTTATGGTGCACCTTAAAATATCTCATTCTCTCTCCCCCCCTAATATTTCCATCATCTTCTTTACCCCCCACTTTCTACTCATCCTTCTCTCTCTATCTCCAACTCTATCATTCTACTACTCACCCACCACCACCATTATCGACCATCGTTGTCTCAACCTATCTCACCCAATATTCAATTAAATGTGTCTTGTTTCATCTTAGAGACTGAGTTTACAAGAAAGTAATCCAGTTTATAGGTTGGTAAATCCAAGAGTGTAAACTTGTGTCATATGGAGTAACATGCATATTGGAGGCAAACCACCTAAGAATAGAGGATCCTCTTTGGTCCATATAAGAGAACTCTATATGCATTACCTCAAAGTTTATTACCTTTAGTCCTATATGGAGGAGGTTGTAGCACTAAATTATTGCTGCTTATGTCATTATTGGACAGTTGATGAGTGATTTGGGAGGCAAAAACATTGATAAGCTACTGCAATCCTTAAATTGAAAATAAGTAACACAACAGGACCAAAATAAGAATAATAATAATAATAATAAAACAACATAAAGGCATAACATATAACTTGAAAATAAGGATAGTCGGGGTTGTGCGATGGTCGGCGGTGACCGTGGCGTGGCGCTGGTGGGCAATGGAGAGATGGTGGAGTTGGAGATGAGGTGCAAAGAGAGTGATGAGGGAGAAGCGGGGGTAGAGAAGATGGTGGAGTTGTGAGGGTAGAGAGGGCGAATGAGATTTTTTAGTGTACATCACATGTGGGAGAACTATCAATACACCTTTACATTTTGACCATTACATGACAAGGTGCATCAAGCATCAAGCACTAAACTTAGCAAGGTACATTGAAGATAGCACCTTTTACCATCCATACATGGTCACATGAGCATAAAGGCGGCAACAATGTGAAGTTGTTCCATAAGGACCATAATTGACCAACTAAGGCTTGGTCTAGTGATTAGGGAGGTAAACCACCACAACATGGCAAATTATGATTTAAATCTTAGCTAGTAGAGTCACCCACATTTAAGTGTCCCATGATACTCGAACAGAATTATCTCTGATAGAAGGATATTTGTGGGAAACCAAAAATCCCATGTAAAAATGTTCCGTATGTTGATACTACTTATTTTGCAATAATATTGCTTTTGATATCTAGATGATGATCTTGGGTGTGTCTCGAGTGCAATGATGGTTGAGCCAAAGATCTTGATCTTACCAATTCATCTTTTAAATCCCAACTTTTTGAACATTTAGTATTGATGAGCACTAATTAAGACTTCTTAACTTAAAACTGTGTAACCAAAAAAGAAAAAAAAAAAAAAGAATAATAGAGATCCAAAACATAAAAGCAAACAATGGAGCCAACTTGAAAAACCTCTTCTCCCCAATCTAACTATCATCAAATCAACCATCCTATTAGTGGTAGGCATAGTTGATGCTATTCAAACGGAACAACTTCCACAATAGATTTGGGCTCGTTTCAACTGGCTTGTAATAAATATTTTTTTTCAAGCGATCTTCTTTATTTTAAAATTTTTTTAAAAAATAAAAGTTATTTTTAAATGTAAAATTAAGTCATGTTTGAATTTTAATATTAAAATATATTCTTTTATCCTTAAAAACCTTTTTGTATTATAAAAATGATCATTTTTTAAAAGATAAAGATTACTTCTAAAAAAGTATTTTTTTTATTTTTTCTAGTGATTCTACTTTTCTAAAAAAATTTACCCAAACATATATAAAAACATAAAAAATACTTTTTCAAAAGGAAAAAGATCTTTTATCAAAATGATCACACCCAAATGAACTCTTAATGTTCCACATGTCCATCACTAGAACTTACAAGATTTCCTCAATCTGTACTTGAGGAGAATAACCTTCTTCTCTCATTCTTGCATCTAATTTTCTCAACATATCATAAATTTGATCACATTCATCATGGAGTCTATCACCAGCTACAAAACTGTGAACCTCATTCTTTAACTCAACCATACTTTGACCTACAATCTTCTTCAACCTATTCTCCTTCATCAATGTCCTAAGCTTTGCAGCATTATGCCAATTCCTGTCCACACAATAAATATTTGATAAAAGTATAAAATACCCTGCATGATTAGGGTCTAAGGAGAAAAGATTATGAGCTGCAACCTCCCCCATCTTTATGTTTTGATGTATCCTACATGCACCAAGCAAGGCTCCCCATACATGAGGCCCAGCTTGCATTGGCATGTGATTAATTATGTCCAAGGCCTTATCTAGCTCTCCCATGCGACCAAGAAGATCAACCATTATCCCATAGTGCTCTAAGTTGGGCTTCAATTGGTACTCATTCACCATTGTATCAAACATCTTTATCCCATCTTCAATCAAACCTGCATGACTACAAGCAGATAGAATTGAGAGGAAGGTTACACTGTTAGGCTTAACATTTGAACTGTCAACCATCTGACTGAATGACTTCAAAGCCTCTTCTCCTTGCCCATGGAATCCATAAGCTGCAATTATTGAGCTCCATGTAACAACATCTTTATGTGTCATTCCTTTGAAAACCTTGTTAGCATTATCTATGCTACTACATTTTGCATACAACTCTATGAGAGATGCACCAACATATAGGTTATTGTCAAATCCACTTTTAGTTACAAAACCATGAAGACAAACAGCATGTTGAAGAATCCCCAATTCTGAGCTAGCAGCAAGAATCTTCACTAGAGCAACAGCGTCAGGTCGAGTTCCAGTAGATAACATGTTGCGGAAAACCACCATTGACTTGTGAGCCATTCCAATCTCAGCATACCCACTAATCAAAACAGCCCAAGAAACTACATCCTTCTTGGGCATTCTGTTGAAGAGGCTAATTGCATTTTCAGGTGAAAAGCACTTCATGTACATGTCCATCAGAGCAGTAGAGACTGCCATATCCAACTCAAAACCATAGTTGATTGCTAATTTATGAATCTTCATACCTTCTTCCAAATTGGAAGTGGAAGCACATGCTCGCAATGCACTAACTACAGTAACCCAGTTGGGTTCAATTCTCTTATCTATCATTTCATTGAAAAGATCTAATGCATTGGTTTCAGCTCCATTATCAGCATAACAAGCAACCATTGAGCTCCAAGATATAATATCCTTATCAGGCATTTCCCTGAACAAATTATATGCACTCTTGATAGAACCAGTTTTTCCATATAAATTTAGCAGTGAGTTGGCCAAACATAACTTAGTGTCAAAGCCTCTTCTTTTTACAAATCCATGAACAGTTCTTCCAAGCTTAAAATCAGATAACTGAGCACAAGCAGAAACAGCACTAACAAGTGTCACTGGATCAGGACTCACATTCTCTGACACTACCATTCGTGAGAAAAATGCAAGTGCAAGTTCAGGACTGCCATTCTGCTCATAACCAGTAACCATTGAAGTCCACAAAACCACGTCTGGTTTTGGATACTCCATAAACACTTTTTCAGCATCATTCATTTGTCCACATTTTGAATACAACTCAATTAAGGCAGACCCCACAAACATGTCCTTATTCATTGTCTCCTTCTTGAGAAATCCATGAATCATTTCACCGAGTTCAAGCCTCTGCAAACCTGCACATGATTTCAAAGCAATTGATACCGTGTAATTGTCAAGTCTTTCCTCAGTGGATATAGCACTGGCATTCATTCGACGGAATAAACACAATGTCTCTACCCATTTTCCTTCTGAACAACAGCTCCTAAGCATAGCATTCCATAAATAGACAGTTTTATGAGGTGATTCTTCAAATAGCTCATATGCTTGGCTAATTGACACATATCTAGAATAAAGAACATTAAGCTTGGTAGCAATGAAACTATCATGGACAAGGCCCACTTTCAAACACTGCAAGTGCAACTGTGCAATTGATATCTTACTGCAGCAAGTTTCCAACAGCTTAACCAAAAGATCCCTCCTTTTCATGTACAACGACTATTGACTTCTATAACTTTTTAAAGTTCATCTTAGCTGTCAAGTTATTGAAATTTGTAATCATATCTCTCAATCACTAAACTTCCTTGCTAGTAGCTTCTGAATTTCAGTCTCAATCGTACTATATATTTATCCAGGCTGCTCTGTTTTTCATGGCTTTTAGCAACACATCCTGTTGAGCAAAGCATGTAACCGAAACAGTTAGTTCAGCAGCACAGAGTGGCCCTCACTCACACAAATAACATGTAGAGAAACTGGACTAACGAATTAATTATAATAGTTACCAAATTATGCCATGCCAATGCCACTTCCATACACCTTTATCCTTTATTTTCCCTTTGGTGGAAATGAAACGGCAATATATCAGGAAGGACAATATTTTCCAATATAGAGACACATAACTTAGCGAAACAGAGAGATTTCAATGCAGCAAAGTGGAAAAGTAAAAAGAACCAAGACTCCCTAATTACAAAGCATGGTCAACAGCCACTCTATCACTAAGTGTTCTTTTTGTGATATTGAAAAAAATTTGAGAGAAAGGCTCATTCCAATTTAGGGTTGGACAGCCAAAGCACTGAATAAGCGCTTACAAGATACTTAAAGATGACCTGCTGAGGAACCCAAGAATCAAACCCAACTTCAATAGTGGCTATATATATAAGTGTGTGTGTGTGTGTGTGTGTGTGTGTTGTGCGCACGCGCACGTGCGTTGTATGTAAACCATAATCAAATAATCTAGGTCCCATGGTTGCAAACGGTATTAAATACTGCCACCTTACATGGTCGTGTTAACTTTTCCCTTTGAGTCATTTTATCAAACACCCAAAGTGCAAGGCAAGCATGGTCGCTCATTAATCAAACTAAAGCTAACACCGGATTTTAATTTTAAGAAATAATTAGACACAAAGAAACAAATTAGATAAAAGTAGAAAAGTAAATGAATAAAAAAAAAAAAAACCTTGCGGACAAAATTCGATTGGCCTGCAGGTTGCGGCAAATTGAGATTTAAAAGAAAGAAATACATTGCCGGAATGAAGGAAAAGCAAGAAGCTGTAGCACGTACAAGAGAGAGTTTTCCAGAGAGTTGGAGAGGGAGAGACGAAAAAGGTGAATGAAAGCTTCAGTTCGGCCCGTGAAAGCAGCTGGTTACTCTTCCCTCCCCCTCCCCCCTTCTTTTTTTTCCGCGACAGCATATAGGACTTGAGCTAGTTTGATTGGCCTTTTTTTTTTAATAAGAAAAAAGTATTTATTTTTCAAAAAATGTTCAAACAATTTTTTAAAAAAATACTTGTAATAAAAAAAATCAATTTGTTATTTTTTAAGTTAATAATATTCAGCTTCCAGAAAAAAAATAAAGTATAAGTAATTTTTAATAAAATTATTTTTAAAAATAACTGCAAGTTTAATAATAAGGGATTTAGGTAGTTTACATGAGATCTTAAATTTAAATCTTATTGCTATTAATATATCATAAAAAAAAAAAAGCTAAGCTCCAAATTTATAAAAAAAATAGGCACTCCACTCCATTATTGAAAATTATATATTAATAGTTAAATAAAAGTAATATTATTATATGCTAAACAAATATTATAGTAAAAAATGCTAAATAAATAAATTTTAATAATAATTTAATAAAATATTAATTTCTTAAAACTTATAAATAATTATCATTAAATATTCTAGTATGTATTTTTTGAAAAATACATCTTTCCATGTGGGTTATATCCCATAAAAAATAACTATTGTTAATTAGTGCATCTAATATATTAATTATATTTAAATAAGTTACAATGTGAGATTTGTTAAACTAATTAGTAATTAATATTGTTGAAAAACAATTCTAAAGAAGATCTTATTATTATGACAATACTAAAAGATTAGTATCATAATACCTTAATCAAGATTAAATCTTTATAATATTAATAAGATAATCATAAGAATTTAATTTTAATATACTGTTAATATATATATATATATATATATATATATATAAGAAATTATCAATATAAAACTCAAAAGCAATTATCATTAATTTTTTAATATATATGTATTGTTCAAAAATACATCTCTCTCTACGAGGGTTACATTTCTTAAAAAATAAATTAATTATTTGTCAATGTATTTAATATATGAATTATTTTTAAATTATAAGTTACAATAATATATGTAAATAACTTGAACTAACAAAGCTTGTAGTAAGAGAATCGGATTGTAAGACGAATAAGAGCTTTCATGGTCGAAGAGAGGAGATCTTTCACTCAATTTTTGTAGATTTTGGCTACCGGTTTCTGTGTTAAAGGTTTGGGTTTGTCTAGTCTTTGGGTCATTTGGCGAGGTTGCTAATATCTTTGTGTCGATGAAAGCAAGACGTGGAAACTTAGCTCCTTTTGCTTTTATGATATTTTGTTAGTGGGATGAAACACAAAAAGTTATACAGGAGATGAATGGAAAAGTGGTGGGCGATCATAAGTTCATGGTGTCGAAAGCGAGACCAAAAAGGACAGTTGGTCGAGTGCACGGAAGCTCTCATCGTCGTGGGTTCGAGCCACACTGGAAGTTGAAATATGCTGGTTTTGGTTTGGTTGGTTCTGAGAGTTATGACAGGTTGGTTTGCAATGAGGAAAAGAGTATGGAAGGTCCATATAATAGGTAGTCATGATGAGGTTGAAAGTGTGAATGTAGTGCATGGTGAGGAATGCATAAAGAAGGAGGAGTGGTTAAGGAGAACCCTTGTTAGGGAATCTAATAGGCCGGTTAATATCAAAGTGCTATACTCTAGGCTTCCAAAGCTCTGGAAGGGAGTTTCTCAAGTTAAAGAAATGGGTGTATCATCGATTTTGGTTTCTTTTGTCTCTATAGAGGACAGGAACATGTTTTGGCATCTAGGTTTGAGACATGGGCATCACTGTTCACATATGTTAGAGCTTGGTCTGATTCAAAATAGGGTTTCTCAAGTATAGTGTGGCTTGAATGCTTTGGTTTGCCCCCTCATGCATGGTCCCATTCAAACCTTTGTCAGATAGGTGAAGTTTGGAGCTATGTCATCTGCTTTGATGAGAACACTGAGAAAGAAATGTCATTTACTTCAGCAAGAATACCTATTGTTACATGTATTAGATAGTTTATTAAGGGTCGGGTTTTTCTTTTTCTTATAGATAAAGGATGTGTTGTTTTTCTAAAGGAAATGGGTTTTGGTATGTCCCATTTGCAAGATCGTCTGTTGGTTTCGGCTAGTCATAGTGCTGGTGACCTTGCATTGAAGCTTTTTTGCTTTGTTGGGTTCAATGCCGCAGTAGATTGGAAGTTGGAAAGTCGCGACAAGATTGAAGATAAAGTGGCAAAAGACGTTGCCTGTAATCATGCACAGAGTACTACTGATGTTGTAGAGAATTGTGCTATTAGGGTTGCTGTGGAGACAGAGTTAAGGCATGCGAGCTGTGGCTTAATTGATAACAAGCTTTCCAACAAAAATGGCAGTAGAACAAAATGCTTAGTGGATGAAAGGTGCACATAGGAGTTTTTTTTTAAAGTAAGGAGGTTCAGAATGAAAATGCGGGGTGTGTTGGGCCTCTTGGTGTGGTTCAGCCTGGGAATAAGGACACCCACGTTAGTCATGTTGTTATGGGGCATAATTGAGTATCACCCCACCTTAAGCTACTCTTGGTTTTGGGCCTTATGTGGCCTCTAGTGAGGTGCATATCCCTTTTGATGTGGGCTTCCTTACCCAACAGAAGGAGTTTGTGACATAGACTCAAGAGGATGCTAGCAGGCTAAACTTCAAGGATGAGATCAAAGGCTTTGGCATGCTTGAAGAGGACCACTTGATGGCAACTCTAGCTACAAAGATTAAGGATGTGCTTGTTCTAGATTTTTTTAAAAAAAAGTAATTTTAAAACTTAAATTTTATATATAACGAAAAAAGTTGAAGATTAGTTTTTTTCAAAAGCGACTCTTTTCAGTTTCTCTAAAAACAAGTTGAAAACTAATTTTTTTTAAGAATTTGATTATTTTTAAAATTTTATTCAAATATATGAAAACTGATTTTTTAATAAAAAAATAATTTTTTGCTGAAAAAAATACAAACAAATACACCCTGAAGCTAAAAAGACTAAGAAGGGTGATAACTGGAGAAGGAAGAAGAGCAAATTGTTCAAACACAGTGCAACTAAACTCCTAGAAGCCTCTATCCACGACAAGGTTAGTGATGGCACCGTGGTTTTGGAAAAAAAATGCTCTTAATGAAGTGAGGAAGACTTGAAACATTGCCAAACAGCTTGGCTTATATGTTGATAATGAGGACAATGTAATTGTAGCCTTTGCTAAAGGAGATACCACAAAGATCATGGATGTCGAAGTAGAGCGAACCAAAGAGAGGAAAGGGGAGGAAAAAGCCCAGGAAAAAGCAGGGCACAAAGGATAAGATGGGTTGATCGGTTTTATGTTGTTCTTATTATGGCATCGAGTGTTGGGTTGCTTTATCTAATGTCCGGGGTTTATGTTTTGTGGTGGTTGGGTTTGAATGAGAGGCTCTTGTTTCCTTTTTGAGAGGTTATGGTGGTGTTTACTGGTTGGTTCCTGGGTTGCTGTGATCGCTAGTGTGTTTTCCATGTGGTTTTTTAGTGTGTCCTATTTGATCATTTTTTTTCTTTAGGGGCCATTGGTTAAGTAACCCTTACACACACACACACACACACACACACACACACACACACGTATGAGACTTGCTAAACTAATTAATACCTAATATTGTTGAAAAGCTATTCTTAAGAAAATTTTGTTGTTATGGCAATGCTAAAAAATTAGTTCCATATTAATAAAATATCTTAGTAAACATTAAATCTTTATAATATTAATTTAAGATAATCATAAGAATTTAATTTTAATATATTATCTACCTTAAAACAAAATTAATATATTGCCAATACAAATAAATTTTTATAGTTATTTAATCATGTATATTGTAGTATATAATAATATTATTTGAATTTTTAATTACTAATATATTATTTAGATAGAAGACAAATAGAATAAAAATAATATTATTTAGATAAATAAAAATAGCAAAAAGTAGATATTAATTAAGTGTGAGAAAAAATTAAAATAATACTTAATATGAATAAAATTATATTAAAACAATTTTCTATAATCATAAATTAGTTAAGGGAAAAAAAAAGAAATAAGATTTTTTGTATAAGACAAAATGGGGATCTTGCTGACTTCCACGTGAACGTATGGAGAATAGTATTTTCCATTTATAAATATCCTCCTTTGTATGTACCAAAAGAAAATCCTCCTTTATTTTGCATTTTGTCTACATTGTTATTGCAACTTATTTAATCTAAATATAATTAATATATTAGATACACTAACAATAATTAATTTATTTTTCAAGGGATTAACCCACACAAAAAGATGTATTTTTCAATAAATATATCTATATTATAAATTTTTAATGATAATTATTTATGGATTTTATGAAAAAAATTAATATTTTATTAAGTTATTATTAAAATATATTTATTTAAAATATAATAATATTACTTTTATTTTCATTATAAATAAATTAATTTTTTGGACACTAAAGCGGAGTGCTCTTTTTTTATAAATTAGGAGTTATAGTGCCTTTTCTAAAAATCTCAAAAGGAATTATTATACTTTTCTTTTACTTTTACCAATAATTACAATCTTTATTTTCCTTTTTTTTTTAATCCTTTATCAAACTCTAGTTCTTTCTCCTATTTTAAATATTATTTTTTTAATAATTTTCCTATAAAATTTTTTTATTTATTTTTATTCAAACAGACTTATAAATATTTTTAATAATTAAAATTACTCTTCAAATAATTTATTGAAATGTAAAATAAATTTTCCATAAAAATAAAACTCTATTAAAAAAAAGTTTAGTTAAAAAATTTTTTTTAAAGAAAAATATCCAAACACAACCTCGATTAAATTAATAAAATTGAATATAAAAAATTATTCAATAAAATAAATGTAACAAAGCATAATCTTAGAATAAGTAGACCCGCACCTAAAATTCAAAACTTTCAGCGTAATAAGTTAGTTGCGCGTTAAATAACTTGCAATTCATTCGTATAGTAAAGCTGTAAAACCAAAGGCATACTAAACAACTCGAACTTATTTTTGATTAGCTACATCCTATCAAAATTCTATATTTTTGTATTACTAGAAAAAGATTATTAAATCAATTAGTGCATTCTAGTTTTTTCTTTTTTGGTTTAAACACATCCTAACAGGAGCTTACAACATCCTAACGACGTCCGATGTGAATGTATAGCAAGAATCCTAATTATATCGTGCAAGAATAGAGCAAGCAAAAACCAAACACCCTTAGTTCACAATATAAAGATCTTTATATCACCAATATTTCCTCTCATATATATATATATATATATATATATATAATACTCTCAATAGCATATGTCATTTAAATTTGAAGTGAATGACGAATTATATCCTATGTTAAAATACAATTCCAATATGAAGAACCAAGAAGATAAATATCAATGTGTTCGAAAATAAATAAATAAATATCAAAGTCAATGCTATGTCAAGGTTTCATAAAAAGAAAAGGAAATACCATTTCAAGGTCGGTTAAATATATGAATAAGAATAAGTCAGTGGCCTGTCAGGGGTTGCAGCCTCCTCTGCATTATAATAAACAAGTTGAGTTAAGATATTTTTATAAGTTTCGCTAATATTTGCTATATATTTTTCCTAACCCATTTAATTACTAAATTTAAATGGGCTGGATCTAAAAGAGTGGGCTTAAACTCAAATCAGTTGGCCCTAAATAACCATAGTGTCTTTTTTAACAATCCTATAAATTAGGCTTGCTCATTTTGGATTAGCCCACATAGGACAAATCTATATATTCTTATTGACAATCTTAATCTATAGTGATATTTTTATAAATATAAAAAAATTATTTTTTTCCTAAATTTTATTTCTTTAAGTACTATTTTGCAAAATTTAACATTGACATAAATACAATTTATATGTCATTATTATAAATTTATATGAATATTTTTTATTGGTCCATGTATACAAGAGTTTTGGAACCCAAAAATATAAAGGTTCCATGGAATTTCCCAATTTAAAAATCTTTGGGGAAAAATAAAAGTTCTAAGACAAAAAAGGTCCCCTTGTTTTTTGGGTGAAGAATGCCCTTTTTTTTTGGGTTGATAGACCAGAAAACGACATGCCTATGTTAGGTCCCGTACTCTCCCTCTCTCTATTGGGCTTCAAGCCCAACAACCCGCACCCGCACGAAAAACCCTAATCCTCCGCTTCCCCTCTCACTCTGTCTCTCTTATATTCACTCCAGAGCAGCAGCGACAAAAACAAAAGCCGTTTAGGGTTCTTCTTCTCGTGTGTGTGTGTGTGTGTGCGCGTTGAGGAAGAAGAAGAAGATGGTGTCGGGTTCAGGTATATGCGCGAAGAGGGTGGTGGTGGACGCGCGGCACCACATGCTGGGTCGGCTGGCGTCGATCGTGGCGAAGGAGCTCCTCAATGGCCAGAAGGTCGTGGTCGTGAGGTGCGAGGAGATCTGCATCTCGGGTGGCCTCGTCAGGCAGAAGATGAAGTACATGAGGTTCCTCCGCAAGCGCATGAACACCAAGCCTTCCCATGGTCCCATCCACTTCCGTGCCCCCGCCAAGATCTTCTGGCGCACCGTTCGCGGGTACCTCTCTCTTTCTTTTTTTCCTTTTTTTTTTTCCAAAAAAAAAAAAAATCCCTTTTTGATTTCTACGATGAGAGTGAGCCTTGGCGCAATGGAAAGTTTATTGACCGGTGATCTTGAGCTTACAGTGTCTAGATGTCGCTTTTTTTTTCTTGCGTTTTCTGTGAATGGAATGTTGTTTTGAATTTGAAAGGCTTGCTTTTTTATTTTTTAAATTGAAAAAAAGAAAAAAAAAAAAAACAAATTTGTAGAGTTGGGATAAATAGAATAGGTCGAAGGAAAAGGATTCTTTTAATGACTACGGAAAACGATTGATTACTTTTTAAGGCATTGTGAGTACGCGTGCTATGTAAAAGTTGAAGATATTCGTTGGTACTCTGGTAAACTATTTACCGTTTATTTAACTTTATTTTGCTAAATAAGACCCATGCTCTTAGAAATGGCTGTGGAAGAAGTACGCTGAATAATGTGAAAATCTGAAAGATCTGGCTTTGAAGTGTTAGTTAGAAATGAGGTTGTATTAAATTTCTGTATAGTGTAATGGTTGAGTTATGGGACGTTCAGTTTATGGTTTGTTATGTTATTTGACAATGTGAAGTTTCTTAAAGCATTTTGTCTATCTGATTTTGTTCTGCAATAAACAAAATAAATCACCAGTTTGCTGTGGGATTGCTAAAAATATGTAGGAAGAGTTCCTCAAATGTATCACTTGATACGATAATATCAAATTTGCTGTGGGATGAAAATCACCAATTTTACTTGTTGAGAGTTTCTGAAATTCCTATTTTTATAGAATGATACCGCATAAGACAAAGCGTGGGGAAGCTGCACTTGCTCGTTTGAAGGTTTATGAGGGAATCCCTCCTCCATATGACAAGATGAAGAGGATGGTCGTCCCCGATGCTCTGAAGTAAGTTCTATACTTTTGAACTGAGTTTTGATGATAATATTTTACGAATCAGTATTTTTTTACATATAATTTTTATTTTTTAATGAATTGTCCTTCCTCTTACGAATATTGAACTAATGAATGAAATCAGGGTGTTGAGGCTTCAGAAAGGACACAAATTCTGCCTGCTGGGTAGATTGTCATCTGAGGTTGGATGGAACTACTATGATACCATTAGGGTAAGTCATTACTTTCTGAGCATCTGCTTCCTTTATGCATGTTCTGCTAATATAAATGGGCATTTTCTACAAGAAATCAATAGACTTCTAATGTGATCTCAACTAATTCCTTTAATTCACTGGTTGTACAGACTATTTGTTTGTTATTGATCTGTTAGGATTCTTCCAATAAGTTTTCTTTCCAGAGTTTGGAATATAGATAATAGATAACCAATAAAATTGTTTTGTCCCTAGTAATGTACTTTTTTTTTTCCAACCTTAAGGGGAAATGGAAGTTACATTGTTTGAAATATGTTACGTGTTGTGAATTTTTCGCATTCAAAATGGAAAAAGAATAATCGTGTTTGCTAGAGTGAGTAATTGTTTTGTTGCTCACAGGAGCTGGAAAAGAAGAGAAAGGACAAAGCACATTTGGTCTATGAGAGAAAGAAGCAGCTCAACAAATTCAGGGTGAAAGCTGAGAAGGTTGCTGATGAGAAGCTTGGTTCCCAACTTGATATCCTTGCTCCAGTCAAGTACTGAGTATTAGTCTTTTGTTAGTGTTTTTAAATTTTTTATGCTTGAGGTATACCAAATTAAACTCCCTTTCAATTTTGTTGGCGGTTGTATTTGTCATTGGACTCTAGATATGATGATAATCTTGGAAGCTATCTCTATTTAATTGTGTACTTTGTTGGATTTTTATTTCATCCAAATTTTACCATTGCCTTCAAGAATGCTGCATATCATTCCCCTTATCATTAGCCTTCTTTCTATAGAGTAACTGTTGGTAAACGGGAATCGAATTTCTAGATGACGCTTGAGCTCTTGAATATTTGCAGCTTTGCCCTTATTTTTATTTTTACCCGAATAAGCTCCGTTTTATGTTTGTGGGGGCTGTAGCCGTGAGACAGTTAGATAAGCTAGTATTTAAAAATAAATAAATAAATATAAAATTGAATACACTAGTAATATTAAAGACTTCTTTTGCCAACTAAAATTCACGCGTTGCATAATCCTAGTCGATTCCTGGCCTTGCTTAATCTCCGATAGCAGCGTGAGGATGCATACTTTCACTTGGAAGAATCTCAAGTTCTCGTACACGATAATGCTGAGACCACCCGATGCCCGATGGTCATGAATAATTTCAAGGATAATTTGAAATTACCTTGTGTGCGTTATTTTGAATTTATTACAAGTGTAGAGCCATAGCAAACTGGTGTCTGGGCAAAAACTTAGAAAGATTTGTTCCATTAATTCAAGGGGAAGTATGACGCTTATAAGTTCATATTAGCTATAAAACTATGAGAAAATAGAAAGATTTGTTCGATTAATTCAAGGGGAAGTATAACGCTTATAAGTTCATATTAGCTATAGAACTATGAGAAAAATTTCTATCTATTCTGCTGATTTTATACTACCGTTAATCAATAGAAATTTAGGGAAGTGGTAAATCATCGTAGGTAATTACTATGATAAGTAATTATTTATTATGATTTTACACTCTAGAATTTTTATTAGTAGTATAAAGTTATTTTATAAACCTAAAACTATTCGTAAACACTAACAGAGTTCTATACCTATATGGGCAGGGGCATCAAATTTTGTGTAATTATTTCTGCTAGAGGGTACTTCTGGTTGCATGGCGGGTTACGGAAGTTAAAAGGGGTAAACACAGTTGACTTGAATGATGGTATGAAAATGTAATAATCTTTGGTTTCGAGATTATCTACTTATTTTTATTCAGTCTTTATTTTCTTATAAACAGTCTGCATTTTGTGCTTTTCACACATTTAGAAACATGTTTCGTTTGCAACGAATATATTTATTAATGAAAATGGAAATGAGTAGTATGGAAATCTCAATAAATGGAGATTATTTATATTATTAGTCTAAAATATTTTATATTGTTAATTAATTAAACATAATTAGATAATTGTGTAAAATTTTTTTTTACATTATTTATACATCAAAATTAAATTCCAAATAAATATCAATTTTAATACATTACTAATATAAATTATTTTATTTAAAATCAGTGAGATTAATCTAACAATGAGAGAATTAAATAAATTGTATAAAATCATAAATTCAGACCTCATTAATAATGTAACAAAAAAAAGCTATTTTATCCTGTCAATTAATCAAATACATCGCCAAAATACATATATAGTTAGTATAAAACTTTTTTATACATTATCCCCTACCCCAAAAAGCTATATATTAGCACTTTGAAGGACACTTTATGCCCTTCAAATCTTACTTTTATTTTAAAATTAAAAAAAGTTAATAATTATAAAGAAGGGGATAGAACAGATTTTACAAAAAAGCAAGAATCACATGAGAAGAATAAATCAGACAGGACTATTGATAATGTATCTTTAAAGGCGTATTTTAAGAGCATTGATTAAGCAGTTTAAAATTAAGAAAAAAAAATTAAAATTTCCAACGACAACCACTGCAGATTTTTGGAACTGTAGCATGTATTTGAACTATTTGTTCTTCGACTATTATCAGTAGAAAAGGGAAACGGTTGAAGCATCTTCTCACATAAATGATACATCCTATACAGTAAATAGAAACCCTAACTGTAGCATTAATTAAAACTGAAGTATAAAGTCGTGAATATTTAAGTAACAAATGATGTAACTTAGCAAAGAAAAGCCTTTTGATAGAAGAACCACGGTTGTAAAAGCAAAACTGTCATCGAAGCCCAGTGTCGAGATAAAAATTAATCACACAACTTCGTAGTTTTCTGTGATCAATTGCGTTCTCTGAGAATATTTGGGAGGATTACCACCCTTTAGTGGTATGATGTTGGTAACCTGTACACAGAAAAACGAAAGGGAGAAAAAGGTATGTGTTAAATAGAACTATTACCACACAAATCAATTTTAAGCCGTGATAACCCAAATTAGTCACTGACCAAAAAATCACTAGACAAATCCAATCCTGAAAAATGAAAACTCGCCTAGTCCCTAAGAATTAAAAAGGTGGATTAAACTAGCCCTTTTTGAGGACAAATTAATCCTTGAGAAATGCATATGCTTTTCATTGGAATATTAATCCCTAGAAAGTACTAATTTGACCCACAATTTTAATTCTCAAGGGACTATGCCGGGGTTTTTCATTTCTCACAGACGAATTTGTCCCGTGATATTTTCGTTGAGGACTAATTTAGGACTTTAAATATAAGCCACCACTGCAGGTGATGGTAAACGAATTGAATGAAACGGCACTCTATTTAAGACATGATATAGGACTTCCCAGCCGAATAAATGTGTTAAGTTTCAAATGGATCAATTTGACACATCGTTCATATGGCACTATGCATCCATGGCTACAAATAAAGTCGAATGCAAAAAATAGAAAATCCAAACAAACCTTCAGGTCACTAAATGTATCAGTTGCCATAAAACGGACCGAAATGGGAAAGAATGCTGAAGATTCTGCTTGGGGAACAACAAACTCCATTGATCCACTGCCAGATATATTAAAGTCAGAGAAAACAATTCCAAAATACAAAGATAATAGCATAGCACAAGTTAATAAAATGTCACTCCAAACTAACATACCTGCGGTTTGAATTATCAATCAGAAGGATAGACCACTCCAAAATGGAATTCCTGGAGTCATACCTGCAAAGAAAATTTTAATAGGAGATGATAAAGGGGGCAAGAATGTAAACATAAAATAAAAGGGTTTAGAACCACAAAAGATAAAAAATCATTGATTGATGATATGGGCCCTCCAAAAAAAGAAGCATTAGCTTTATAGATCATTCTAGTTCATGCAAATCTATTCAGTAAAGAATTGAAACCATTAAAACATGTACCAGAGAACATTTTTGATACGAAACCACAAACTCATTTACATCAAACTTCAATGCAATACACAACTCATGGTTGCCCATAGTATTATGAAGCCAAAAGGGAAAAATCCACACCTCCATTCCCCATCAATCTGATTGACAGATGGTGCTTCTCGAAGAGCAGGAAGAGGTACAGAGATCATAACATTCCGCAGATCAAACATAGATGAAGCCTCATATTCAATGCTGACGTAAGTTTCATTTCCAGAAGATGAGGGCCAGCAGTTTACTGCAGTAGACATAGATGCCACACTATAAGTTATTAATACACAGAACACCAAGTAATAGAGCACATCAATTATAGATATAACCCACTTGTCAGTGGCACCATTGACTCATCAGTGCTTTGCATTCTCCACTTCAAAAGGCCAACACCAGCATCACTGGCTTGACCAGTGGGGAAAGGCCTATTGGGATCCTTTAGGCCTAGTATATTTTCATTGGCAAATAATTCTTTATTCATGTTAGGGTGTGTCTTGAATGAGATGGCTTGATTCTCACCAGTCTGGACCTGCAAAAACAAGACACAACATACAAGTACCAATTATTTTGAATTGTCTTCCCCAATTAATATATGCATTCCAAACCAACATTTTAAAGAAAGTAGACAAACAAATAAAACATTAGGGGCAACTAAGAATAAGGTATGTTGGAGTTAAGTTGCAATGTGCAGACATCCATAGGAGCAATGTTAGTTGATGTACACAACATTTTCAAAACTTGAGGGAGAGTCACAACAAATATAACTGGGCAAACAGAACAAAAAATCATTTGAAAAATGGAAACTGTACTTGAAATATACAAATACCTTGTCATATTTTGTGTGTTCATTGATAAAAGAAAAGACCAATTCATGAAAACCAAAATGATTGTATTAGTAAAACCATGAATATACATCATATATCAAAGCACCAGAATGTTTAAAACAACTATCCCATGATCAACCAATGAACCAGCACTGTTACACTCTACAGGGATAGGAATTTTAACCCCCATTATCTTCCTCTTCAGTTCCATCCTTCTCCCAAGCTCAACAGCCACTGCTATTTGGGCCCTTCACATTTTATTTCCCTTTCTCTTACTCCCCTTCATTGTTTACCCAAAATATCACTGCTAACTACACTTATAGAGTATGCAAAAAATGAGAGAAGTGTATGCGGAAACAGTATAGACAACATTAGTTAACAGTAGAAACTGAGCATGGGAAAAAATTTGTTACATACGAACTTCTTCCCCCCAATGCCAGTGAGATTTAATGAAACAAATATCATTTTTCATGTCAAAGAATAATTAATTTTTCTTTTCTCGATAAAAAGTAAGAAAATATTTAATTATTCAAAAAGACTACTTAGATCATGCAAACCAGTAGGAAACATGACCAGTGGACAGATGTTGAGATTGAGAGAGATGGAGAGAAAGTGATACCTGAACTTGAACATGTCCGTCCTCTTGGTTAAGAATTTGGAGAGACAATGTACCTTGAACATCAAAATTAGTTACTCCACCATCTCGTTTCAGTGTGACATTTAGTTTCTCCTCAACAGTTAGAGTGATGGGATCAGTAGGTGGTGGGGCAGCAGCCCGAGACTGGCCAAGTTTTGGCTGAACATCTTCCACAATGACCTCACCTTCTGCTTTCAATGATTCCAAAAACTGATTTGTCCTTTGAGATTTACCAAGCTTCATTCCAAGACCCTTTGGTGGAGCAGTGGCAGCTGAAGTTGGACGGCCTAAGGAACAGAGCAGGGGATTACATAAATGAAAAGAATATACTCTTTACTTAGCAACATGTCAATTTAGACATATAACAAACAACAACCTGGATACAGCACTGTTCAACGTCATTTTACCTAAATATATTTTGAAGCATTCTAGAAGAATTCATGAAAACTATGAAAGCCAACCTTTAGACTTGGTAGAGAAGGAATCAACATCAGAACTCAATCCAATGCCAGAGCCGCTTCCAAAACCAGTTCCACCGCTAGATATGCTCAAATCATTAAAGCTACTCTCAAATCTTCCAGAGCCCATTGACTGTAATGGACCAAATCCTCCTTTATCTCCTCTGTTCTTTTCAATCTACAGAATACATGAATTGATTTTGAATAAATGATGTGCACTCCCAGCCTTCAAATAAAAACAATTTAATAATAATAATAAAAAAAATACTGCCCAATCATACCTTGCTTTTATCAATCTCACTAGCTTTCCGCTTCATTGTTTCCTTGGTTTCATTAATCTTGCTCTGCATAACCAGCTTGTGCAGCTTCTCTTCCTGACTCTCCATCTCACAGTATTGCTTAACTTGTGCAACAGTCACATTTTCCTTGTGCCCAAGAGAGATGACTTCATCAAATGCGAAAATCAGCTCAAATGCATGCTTGCAAATACCTTCTTCGTCAACGGCATAAGAATATTCAGGCACCTAAAAACGTTAAGGAATGAACTAATTATAGGCCAAGAATTTTGGCAAAAGCTTAATCAGTGGCTCTGAAACTGTCCAATAAAAGATAAAATATACTCTCACTCCAAACCATTTGATCAATCCTAAACCCTTCTGAACCTTACTATAAAAATCAATATTACTAAATGCATTGCTCAAAGTAAGAAGACAAACTCATGTGCTGAAAGATTTTACTGTTAAAGCTAAAAGAGAAAACAACCAAAAGACAGGAGACTTAGTAGACAAGCCGCAGAACAAATCATAGATTCAGACCAGTAAGCCATGCAAAGTTAAAGACAAGGCCGATATTGCTCACAACCAGACAAGCAAAGTTAAGACCAACCAATTGAAAACAGACTCAATATTTAAATATCAAACTTAAAGCTTCAGAAAAAGGATACAAGTTTCGAGAGAAGTCTGAGAGTTTCCATATCTTCAAGTATGTTGCTCTGTTTGTTTGTCACAAGAAGCAGGTACAGTGCTTCTATCGGCTGGTAAACATAGCGCACATTCTCAGTCTCAACATATGTGTGTTGTTTTCCAGTGCCTACCAACTTGGGAAATGCTGCTAGAAGACCCTCAATTCTTATACGAGACATATCCACAAATTGTCTAGAAACTAGAACTGCAAACAAAGCAAAAGGCTTGTTGGCATAAAAGCATTGATGTTGAATCCATAATTATTTGGGCAATACCAAACCCAACATCAATTCAAGACTTATCTGTGATTTGCAAACTAAAAATTGAAATGAAAGACAAGTAATGGTGCAATTATTAAGAATCACATTCATTCACAGCTAAAAGATTGAATCATGGAAGTAGGAAAAGGATTTCATCTTTATTGTCTATGTCATTGACTGAAAGTTAGAAGCAGATAGATTACAAAGATAAACGACATCATATAACAAAATACGCAGATCATGTTTCCCAAAATAGGCTTATGAAATACATTAGCTACCTTAACATTCGAAACCAAATTTTGAACCATATCAAAAGAAATAACTATGATGGCATACTCTCCACATGTAAAACCAATGCAATGCATATACCACAAGAAAGGAATTAACCCTCCTGAAATTTATATCTTACATTTCCCAAGCCTAATTACTTTTGTTCCTTATTACCGAAAAGGTCAGAGTCAATGATCCTTTCACTAAATATTTTATCGAAAAAACAATCCTTTCACTAAATAATACCAAAGGCAGATAGGTTGTGCAGGATTCCACTTACCCCTGGGACTTACACATCTTTTTCTGCATTGTTCTAGGGCTGACTCTTTATGGAATTTTTTGTTTGGTATCTTTGATTAGAAATGGGTGTGTCGGTGTCCTAGAGCTTTGGATTAGTTCCTGTTGACTAATTTTGTTGGTTTTGGGAGAAGCAAGGAAGCCAAATCTTCGTGGCAGTGTGCTGTCTATGCCATTATTTGGTGTATTGGGTTTGAGCATAACTTTCACATCTTTAATGGCAAGCATTAGGACATGCAGGTCTTGTGGGATGGAATTAAGCATCTTGCTTCTACTTGGTGTAAGGCACATGATTTTTTTAAATGGATGCTTTCTCAGACATGCTGAGCTTGGAAGCATTGCTCTTTTTGATGTATTCTTCTGTTTTTTCTTTCCTTTTGTATTGAGGATCTCTTGTCCTGCATGCTCTTTATAATATCCTTCTCTTCTTGTTAATAAAATTTCTTCTATTATCCAAAATAAATAAAATAAAAATAAAAAAAGTCAAAGGCAGATAGGTCTTTCGCTATTCTTTTGGGTATCCTAAATGATAAGTTATGGTTTTTCAAAATTCAAATGATAAAAAGAAAGACGAGCAATGTCCAGACTATAGTTAGTTATAGTTATTTTTATATTAAAAGAAAATCTCCAATGTGTATCTCTTCACTACGTTGAAATTGTCATTTATTGAGTTACACCACAGTGAATAAAAATGGGAGGCAAGCCAGACACACTATCAGTTTAATAATCCCAAAAACAGGGATGAAAAGAGCCTGGTGTCAAGGGCTGCAGAGAACTCACCTTTACCAGATTTGCTTACAATGGATGCAGCAAGGACAACCTGTATGACGAAAAGAAAAATTAGAAACATAAATTTAAAAGAGCAAAGGGGAAATCAAGAACAGATAAAAAGAAAGAGAATATAGCAATCCCACTCCCAGGTGAAGTTTTCTTTTTCCTAAGCCAAAGGATATTTGAAAAAGGAAATGACCCTATGACCTCTGCCCAAACCCCACTTCACCCTCACCAGCATTCTATTCTTCTTACGGCTAGATTTAAATATCTGGTCCGCACGGAAAAGGAATAATCACATTCTTCCTTTCCAGAAATTGATTGCAATTTTCTCCAGACCCCCCAGAAAAGCATGAAAAAATGCTCGAATGTGGGAGGTATTGGGAAGGAACTGGAATGTAATAATATCGATTCATGCAGATTCAGAAGAAAGGGTTCTCTATTCATTCAAACGCTATACCTACGGTTTCAGCTACACCGAATGGGCAAGCAAATTGCTCGTACAATCAAGTTATACGCTAACTTTGGATGAAATTAAACACTTAAAGATACATAGCTAAATTCGAACTCAAAGAAGAAAACAACCCAAAAGATTCATAGGCAAACCTTAAAGGAAGAAAAAAAAAAAAAAAAAAGAATAAATCTACACATCAAGATATATTAGAGAGTTCCATCAAGCCCGTAATTCCAGATCACGGATAAAAACTACATAGTACATTAACAAAATTGGATTAGCTACACACCCCCAAAACGTTTCTAGGAACAAAATTATGCCATCAACATGAACAGAACGTAAGATGTAGAACCCAAAAAAAAAAAAAATGCAATAATTAAAATAAAGTAATCAGTTAAATAGTTAATCAAAATAGCAGCAAGTACTCAAATAAAGTGTTACCATGTTTTCGTGTCTTAATTTTTGGAATGAGGAAGGTGATTATTGTCTTCAATTGAATCTGCCAATAGAATAAACAACGTCCGTCTCAGATGTGTAATTGAAAGGCTAAGTCACACAGAGGGGAAAATCGAAGGAAGGAATTGGGAAAGGAGAGGAGAAAAAAGGTTATTACCAAAATACGACCTGAGAATTGGGAACGCAGATCTGAATCTGATCCGAGAGGAGAGGGAGTGAAGCTGAAAACGAGACTGAAAGAGAAATGGGTTACTGAGCAGGGGATCGAAAATTTGTAGGGATGGCCAGGGTGATAAATGCAATGCATAATACGGTGCGTTTAGAACTGAAAAACGCAAGCATTTTATCACAATTTTATTAGTGCATATACATATGCAAGTAGCATTAACAAAATAGTAAAAATTAGAAAAGTTAAAAATAAGTGTATATATTAATTTTCAAATATAAACAAAAACATACTGACTGAAAGTCTATTCACCATACAAATAGGGGAGAAGTAATATTTTTTTAATAGAGAAAATACCCAAAGCATGAATTATGTAAAATTTTAAAATTTTTTAGTTACCAACTTTTTATTCTATACAGGTATTTTGCTTTAAATAAGATATTACACGAGTTTTGATTTTATATTGTATTGTGTTAAGAATTTAAATAATATCTAAGCAATATTTTTGGTATTATTTAGTTGATAAAACATATTTTTAAGTAATATTTTTGAAATATTAGATTAATTTAAAATAATTATTTTATTTTAAATACTTTGAATAATTTATTTGGTTTTATTTAATATGTTGGTATTATTCTAAACTTGTTAAATTAAAAATAGTAAAATTTTTTATTTGATATTAATTAATATAATTATTAAACATAAATTAAAAATATAGACTTGAATACTTTTATATAAATATAAAAGGTCAATTTTTATTATATTTATTTACTTTATTTTGATAGATAAATTTATGAAAAAATTACATTAACTTTTGTGTTTTCAATAATTTTTTACTAAACTTTATATTTATAGTTGAAATATTTTTTTATAATAATATAAAGGTAAAATTATTATTTAGTATTATTATCTTTTTCTTTTCTTTCACTTTTTCATATAAACAAATACGAAAAAGTAATTTTTTTTCTATTTCTTTTCTTCTTATTTTTCTTTCATCCAGATATATTTGTTGAAATAAAAAATCCATTTATTTTCTTTTCTTTCATTTTTTTATCCTTTTTAATTTCTTTTGCCAAACATGCCCTCAAGAGTCAAGAGTCAATAAACAACACAAAATTAATTCACATATGAGTTGAGGCCTTTTCACCATATGTCAGGTCACGCGATAGGGCTTGCTCCACAAGCCCATTATTTACTTGATTTATTTTGTTTTAAAAAATAACCCTAATTTATTAACCTTTCTTTACTCAACTCTCACACCCTGTCCCACTATGTTCTCTATTTCAAGTTAACTCTCTCTCTCTCTCTCTCTCTCTCTCTCTCTCTCTCTCTCTCTTCAACCCACAAAATCACATATTCCCAAAATCATACAAAGAACATAGCACCAAACAGAGAGGCAGCGATTGAGCGAAAACAAGCAGCAAGGCAGACGCAGAAGAATGGCAACTGTTAACTAGGGCAACAACACACTTTGTGTAGTGCTTCTGTTGTTCTGAATTTCTTCTCTCTTAGTTTTCTATTTTAATCTGAATGTTTGGTGGTCTCTTAGTAGATTGGGTTATTTTTCCTTATCATATGAAACAATGTTTTTTCATTACTAAGGAGAAAAAAAAAAAAAAAACATACCTGAACCGGCTGGATTTGAGTCAATTGCTCAGGTCATCGATTTTTATGCAAACCAGTCGAGTCGTATCGGTTCACTCCGGTTTGATGACAATACCGATCCATAGCACAACTTGGATCGGTTAATTACCTAGTTCGCCGGTTTACCGGTTCAACTGACCCATCCAAGCTGGGTTTGATAACACTAAATGTGATAGTATGAAGTAGCTCATATTTCGTTTCCAATACACATAACTATGGGAAATTATTATGAAAGAAGTAACGCACATTCCACTTAATTTTGTAATACTTTATTCGATTTACAATAGTTGTCAATTTTAGTAAAAAAATTTTTGTTCACAATAGTTGTCATTCTCACATATTAATATAATATTTATTATCAATTTTTTAATTTTATACTTTATCTTCATTGGTTAAAAAATATGGCTATTTCTACCACATAATGATATTACACTTTCCACCATATAATGAAATTTAATAAAGATATCTTAATAAATCTATATCATAATTATGCATTGATTTTAATTTTCTCAATCTATGTAAAAATAACTAAATTGACAACTTATCAACTAAAGAGAGTATATATGTATATGTATATGCATTGCCATCTACTCCATAGTACATTCTCCCATTTGATATTTTTCTCTTTCATTTGCATTCTGGAGACTTTGATGATTCTGCAAGCTTTCCTTTGGTGGCGTTCAATTTTGTTTTAATTTTTAATGTTTAAAGCTTTTAACTCTTTTCATCATTCAGCTAATGTTTTCATATTCTTCTTTGTAATGTGGTAGCAGAACTACGATGTTGTTTTCCAATATGTACTTAGGATTATGTTTGTTCATCTTTTATGTTTTCACTATTATTCGTTCTTAACGTTCTCATACATTCCATAGCTTCGATGGTTTGAGGATTTTGCGGATTTTCTCCGCGGAGATTGTTCGCTTTTTTCTCTAAATTTTTTACAATTTTTTTTGAAATATCATTATTTTTATTCATATAAAGTTTTTGTATTTATTCTCTTTGTCTTACACAAAGGCAATTCTTTCCGGTTTAATATATGGGTAATTATTTTTGTCATTTTTTTTCAATTTTTTTCAAGTAATTTCATTTTTTTTCCATCCCACTAAAGTTTTAACCTTTTTTCATTTACTGTTGTTTTGTATTGATACTTTGTTTTTCTACTCTTCTCTACTATTGAATGGTTGTTAACTCTACTATCGAATAATTGTTAACTGATTCCCTTTTTTATCATTCCTATTCTTTGTTTTTGTTATCTGTTTTTCTTCATTTTTTTTTCAGGTTTCATTTTCCTTGACAAAATGATGGGATCTGCTAAAAAGTTTACTTTCATTGTTCATACTTTTTATTTTAAATTTAAATTTGAATTTTTTTTTAAATTTTTTCTTTTATTCTTCCATTGGTATATAAACATTCCGATTCGGCCAGAAAAATTGCCCCATCTTAAGTTGTCAGAAACACTTGGTAAGGCTTTTAATTGATATAACATGCTATTTAAGTCTTATTTACACGTTATTATTTAGTTTTTACTTTTCTAAGGCAAAATTTAAAAACGATTAAACACCTAAACAAAATATATCATGTAATTGCGAGACTATGAAAGCTCCCTCAACAATCAGATTAAGGGAGTGCTCTTTCTCTTTATTTATGTTTATTGTCTTCATTTTGATTATCCCATAAATTCATTAATCTAATAATAAACTGAAATTGAATAGTCAAATCAAGTGGACCGAAGCATGTTTGAACATATTGGTGGTGGGTTTAAATTTCATCTTTGAGAAGTGAGAATAGAAGTTCCGAGAAGAGAAATACTTACATGGTTCGGGAGCACCATGTGACTATGCTTCCATACCAATCAGGTAAACGTATTTTACATGGGACCCATCACTAACACACAATCCCATAAAAATGCACTTACATGATTGGCTGGGAGTATAGCCACGTGGTGTTCTCAGACCATATAAGAATTTCTCGTTCTGATAAAGGTATCTCAAGGTGGAAAAGAATTGTAGGAAAGTTGGTACAAATATAGATTGATAAACGAAATATTAGAACTAGCAATAGCAGCAACATTGATGGACAAAATTGAGAAAATAATAGTATTTTTCTCAATATATATACATAGATTTGTTGCATGTTCTATCTCTTTTGTGTATTGTTTATTTCATTGTTGTTGCATTTTCTGTCCATGTTTTTTTTTATATCTTTGCTATTATGTCATTATTTTTGTATAGTTCTTCAATCGATTTATGGTTATCTATTTTCACTGTTGTTGTGTTTTGTTTGTATATTTAATTTGTCAATTGGTATATGCATTGAAAGGATTAAGGAAGTTGATATATTTAATTAATATTGTATATTATATTTCAAAGAAGCAATGTTGGAAAATATTAGAAGACCTTTATAACTTATGCTTTGTATAAGTTCTTATTGAAATCTTATTTAAAATAATAATGCTCGCAAGATAAAGTAAATTTGTAATCTATTCAAGCAAGCAATAATTAATTTATCATTTTTTTTAGTTTTTGAAAAATCAATAATTAATAACAAAATAATAAATAAAAAGTAGAAGGGTGTGTGACAAGTGACGAGAGCAAAGTGAGCGAGGAGAAGGGTGTGTGCGGGGGGACGGTGTCAGTGAGGTGAGCGTTGGCTAGGGGGGTTCAATGGGGGTGGCGGTACAAAGGTTGCTGCAGGGAATGAAAAAGGGAAACATCCTTGTTCATTTTGTGACAAGGTCCAATGGGGTCGAGGGGTTTGTTTGAACTTTTGAAGGGGGATCTTCTTCAACAAAACCTGGCTAGTATTGTTTTGGAGGATGGGAAGTCTAGGAGGTTGATGGTCTATTTCGAAGATAAGGTAATTGAGATGATTTCACGTCCTTGGAGGGAGGCATTGGCTGTGAAACTCCTGAGCAAGCACATTAGCTCCATAGCCATTATAGAAAGGCTTCAAGGGCTATGTAAACTCAAGGGGGGCTACAAGGTTATGGATGTCGGGTTTGGATATTTCATGATCAAGTTTGATCTTCTGGAGGATAGGGAGAAAGTGATATGTGGCAGCCCATGAATGTTGATGGACCATTACCTAGGTGTGAAGGAATGGTCTCTAGCCATTATAGAAAGGCTACAAGGGCTTTGTAAACTCAAGGGGGGCCACGAGGTTATGGATGTCGGGTTTGGATATTTCATGATTAAGTTTGATCATTTGGAGATAGGGAGAAAGTGATATGTGGCAGCCCATGGATGTTGATGGATCATTACCTAGATGTAAAGGAATGGTCTCCATTTTTAATCCTTGTGAACCATCGTTTGGTTGTACAATGGTTTGGGTTTATTTCTCTGGCCTTAATATGATATACTTTGAGGAAAATGTAATTTGAACTGTGGTAACGACTATTAGGAAGTCAATCAAGGTTGACTTGGTTACTAAATCCATGGATCGTGGTTGTTTTGTGAGAGTCTACGTGGAAATGGATTTATCTGAACCAGTGGTGCATGAGGATTGGATATATGATCATTGGCACATGGTGGAGTTTGAAAGCCTCCATCTAATCTGTGCAGAATGTGGTTGTTTTGGCCATGTAACTAGGAGCTACACCCAGGCTGTATCTATTCTTAGTGGCTTTTCACCCAAAAGTGCTAATGAAACTTCACCTCTAGTGCCGGAATCTAGGATTCTCTGTTAAAGAACCCTAATCATTCTCACAAATCAAAATCTAGGATTGAAGTAGATTCGACTGTGGTAGTTATGGATTTGACATTAATGAGGAATAAAAGAAACATGCTATGTATAAGGAGTGGATTGAGGTGAGGAGGAAATCACGTCAGCGAAATAAAGGGAAAGTGGGGCCTTCAAAATCTATTTTGAAAATGGATTCATTTTCAAAAAAGAAAATAAATGTTGCACATGACATGACTAAACCAAGCACATGAAGGGGCTGCAATAGTTAACAACATGCAGGATGCTCCAATCCATGCTTCCTTTAGCAAAGGTAAGGGGTTGTCATCTAGTACACATTTTGTACCTTTTTTATTCGTGGTTGGCCGTCTGAATGGGGTGATTAATGGTGGTCATTCCATGTGGTTCTCCACCCCACTGAAGGTGCTTAGAAAGAAAATCAACCCATAGCAAGCCATCATGCTAAAGCAGGCAGGCCTTGTTCAGGTGGTTGTTGGCAGTTCTGGGTTGGAAGATGTTAGGGGAAAGGAAGTGCTTGAGGTGGGGTAGGTCTCCTCAGCACATGCAACATAGGCTTTAGAGTCAAGCGCCCCTTCTCTTGTTTGTTAGTTTCTCATGGAGTTTAGTAATTTCAGTATCATTGCTTGGTATGTGAGGGGAGTGGTAACTCCTTAAGTTCCCAGTTGAGGAATTTGGTATCTAGATTCAAAGCTTCTTTATTGATTTTTATGGAAACGCATATTCAGTTCTCCAAGCTTAGGTTGTTTTGGATGAAGCTTGGTTTTGTCCTAATTGGGATTATTGAAGCTTAAGATCACACAGGTGGGATTTGGGTACCTTTATTGGACTCTAGCATTAGTTGCAAGATTGTGGATTCTCATCATCAGGTCCTTACTATTAAGTTGAGCCATGATGATTGTGCTTGGCTTTATAGTGCAGTGTATGCTAGCCTAACTTTGTCTCTTCAAGAGGGTTTGTAACATCATTTACTGTCCATCAAGAGTGGTGTCCACCTTCCTTGGTCGACTGTTGGTGACTTCAATAAGATTTTGTATTTTTGGTATGTCCATGGGGGTGATTTTTATCCTCGTCATGCCTCACATTTCATGGAGGATATGGATGGGTATGGCTTGGTTGATCTTGATGCTGTGGGTAGCTCATTTATGTGGGCTAGAAGGGTTCAAGGAAATCGCTTGCTATTAAAATTCCTCGATAGGGCTTTAGCTTCTGTGGAGTGGAGGTGTCTTTTTCTTAAGACATTTGTGGAAATTTTTAATTATCTCTACTCTGACCATAACCTCATTCTTGTCCGGTGTGGTAGTGTTCCCAAGGTTCTGGGTGAGACGCCTTTCTATTTTTAGATTGCTTAGACTACTCACTCCAACTTTGACTCCATTGTGTTAAAGGCTTGAAAGAGGAGAAGTCATGATATTCCTACTAGTTTAACTTGTGTGCATTCAAATGCTTCTTCCTTTAATAATGAGATTTTTGGGAATATTATTGGCAGGAAGAATCGATTGGAAGCTTGAATTCATGGCATTCAGATAACTCTAGAATTAGTGGACTCTATTTCTTTAAGTTTGCTGGAATGTGAGTTACAGAGGGAGTTGAACTTGACCCTGATTCAGGAGAAATTGCTTTGGTTCCAAAATTCTTGTGAGAATTGGGTGTGTTTTGGAGATTGGAATACAAGACTTTTTAATGTCTAGATAGTTATGAGGAGGAAGGAGAGCAAAATTCATGGGCTTTTTGTTAAGGATGACTCTTGGTCTATTGATCAATTTCAACTTTGTGAGGAAGCTCTTTCTTTCTATAAGAGTTTATTTTGTAAGCCTGTGGATGTTGATATGGATGCCATGCATTTGTCGTCCTTACCTATGTTGAGTTCTATGGCATGTCGGGCGTTGACAGCTCCTATATTTAAGAGGAAGTGTGTGGAGTTATTATGGGAATGAAGTCTATGACAGCCCTTGGACTTGATGGTTTTCAGCCTTTTTTCTTTAAACATTATTGGCACTTGGTGGGTGATAATGTTTGGCAGTTGGTTAGTAAGATTTTTCTTTAGGGCGTTGTGGACCCCAATATTGTGGACTCTTTTTGTGCTTATTCCCAAAGTTGATAATGTAACGTCCTCCTTGATATAGTACTATACTTAAATTATAGTACCACACTCAAGAGTTGTTACCGTTACCTGAGCGGATCTTATCTAACAGCAACCTCAGCAGTCTTCAAAACTTTTTGAACTATCTAGAGATAACACGGAAATAGGAGTGAGAATTTTAAATTCTCAATAGGATTCACTAAGAAATTTCATACTATATCATCATCATTATCTCTAGCTATTTTGATTTATTATGAAAAAGGTGAACATGTTATATAAACTGTTTAATTTTATAGTTCGAAAACATATTATTTGAAGCAGAATCCATTTTATTCATACACTTGTCGTTTAGGAGAACCAATACAATATAAAGTCATAAATCATACTATGAATAATAACTGCAACGTATTAGAATATAATGACAATATCCTCAAAACTTAAAATCTGTATATGGCTTTACTTATACTTGAATTTATACAGATACACATAATTTTTCTTTTTTCTCTTTGTCCTTATTTATTTGTCATACATATTCCAGAGTACGATCGCCATGTTATACTCCCTTGGGTGTGATCACCATGTCACACTCTTTAGAAATATGTTTATCTTGCCACGTCCCAGGATATGATCGTCATGTCATACTCTATTGGGGTATGATCACCATGTCACATTCCTTAGGGTGTAGGATTATTGTGCCACATTCCAAAGCATGATCACCATATCATACCCCATCAGAGCGTGATCGCCATGTCACGTTCTTTCGGAATATGAACTCATCATCATATCTTTCATCATAGAATCATGAATACATAGGCTTCATACCTTATTCTCAAAGGATAATACTTGCATGGTATTCATACATATCACATAACATCAACACACAAACATTTAGAATTATCACTAATTTATGCCGGAAATTTGGCAGCATAATGGATCGAGTCTGCTTCCCCATGAATAGTGTCAGGCTACTAATACAATCAATTAAGTATCCAATTCAATGTAAAACAACAAGTTACAGCAACATTATTAATCATATGGTATGTCAAATCAATAGAAATATCAATAAAGTTTTCTGCTCACTCTACCATCTTCTAGCTAAATTTTGCAAAATCCACCTTTACTCCTATTTAACTCATTTAAACCTGATTTTTGGATATGTCATAACACTATGTGTCTAGTTTCCAACTCTTTTTGGTTCCATCTCATTTTGATTTATATAGCTCAAGTTATTAGTATTTTACCTCAGACTGCCCTATAGTTTGCCAGAACTGCACCCTTATAAGTGAAAAATCACTAAAAATAGAAATCTGGATGAAATCATACAAAATTTATACCAAATTAAAGCTAACAGAACGCTTTCAAATGAAATAAATTGCATATCATTTGCATAAGTATATTTTGAGATGTAAGCCCGTAGCTTGACCCTACTAGACTACCCTGTTCCAGTCCGGTTTGAACTTAAGGTAAATTCATTGATGTGCTGGGAATAATTGGCAATAAATTTGATTCTAAAATTTTTATGAGATATTTTTTTATATGTTAGCTTTCAAACAACGTGGGTTTCACTCAATTTAGAGTTGTGTAGGGTGAGTTACTCTCTTCTCAACTCACATTGTCTAGATGGGAATCCAGGATTCTAGTTCAAACTTCAAAAATTCATAACTAATTTTATACTAATCCAATGATCTTATATTTTACATGGTTGGAAATCCCTAGATGTCTAGTTTCATATAAAAATAGGTTCATCAAATTTAAATGACTGTAGGTAGAGCCGTACACTCCGCTGTACGGACCATCAAGGGAAAAACCCTAACAGCTTCTTGAATTCTCTCTGTATTCAAGTTCTTTCATACCAATTTCATTTCTAATCACAACATACATGCAAAATCAACCATAATCCATTATCATCACTTCAAATCACATCAATATCATGAGAAAAACAAGATTCCTACATAGCCTCAAATCAAGGAAAATAAGAAGAGAAGTTAGATTCCTAACTTGTCTAGTTGAAATCTTGTTGGTTTGGTGTCTTAGATTGAAGGAACTTTTGATGAGACTTGAAGAGATGATGAAGATGGAGTGAAGATGAGTGTGAATAGAAGAGAAATAATGAGAGCTCAGTAGCTATATTGGCTGAAAATTCAAGGGGAGAAGGAAAAAAAATGAAAACTTTTGAAGGAAGCTAGGTTTTGATTGGTGGACTTCAATCCTCATTCAAACTTGGTTTGGCTTCCCTCTTCATGGCTATTGGTGGTGCCACTTGTAAGGGTATGGTGGCTGAATCTTGGCCATCCATCCTAAGGTTTTTACAGTATAATTTCTATTGGTCCGATTCCAACAGTTTAAAATGCCGAAATCTTACCGATTTCTCTTAAATTGGTAAACCGATTTTAGAAAATTTCTATGAGGTTTCTTATGGTTCTAATCTAATTTCATCAAGTCTAATCCTTCTAAATCACACTTAATTGACTTTAAGTGAATACTTAATCGAATTCTAATTAATTCCAATTATTTGATAAAAATCGAACAACTCGGTTAATAACAATAAAATTTTTCGGACGTTACAGATAACCCTGTTCCCTTTAAGGAATTTAGACCCATTAGTCTTTATAATGTGATTTTCAAGATCATTACAAAGGTAATGGTTAATAGGTTGCACCCTCTCCTTGAAGATATTATTGGACCTCTCCAAGGCAATTTTATCTCAGGTAGGGGGACTACAGATAATATTGTGGTTGCACAAGAGGTGATGAATTTCATGCATATATCCAAGAATAAAAAAGATGTTGTTACTTTTAAATTGGGTCTTGAAAAGGCTTATGATAATATCAGTTAGGGGTTCCTTGAGAATACTTTGCTTAATTTTGACTTTCCGGGGATTTCTATTAAGCTAATCATGAATTGTGTCAGATCATCCTCTCTCCCTCTTCTTTCAAATGGTGTTCGCTTAGACCTTTTCTCCCTTTCTAGAGGTTTGAGACAAGGAGACCCTTTTTTTCTCCTTATTTCTTCATCCTTTGCATGGAGAAGCTCTCGATTTATATTAATCACAAGGTGGTAGAGGGCTTATGGCAACCTATATCTATTTCTAGAGGGGGCCACTCATATCTCATCTTTTTTTTGGCAAATAACATCCTCCTCTTTTGCAAAGCTAAGAATAGTCAAGTCAGATTGGTTTTGGAAACTATGGCGGATTTCTATGTTGCTTCTGGCCAAAAGATCAACTTTCATAAATATAGAGCTATGTACTCCAAGGTTGTGTCAAGATACAAGAGAGAAAATTTCACTAATATTTCTACTGTCCACTTCACTATGAACTTGCGTAGATATTTGGGAGTTCCCTTTATTTAGGGCAAGGTTACCGGGCTACTTTCCATAACAAGATTCACTGTAGGCTTGCTATTTTGAAAGGTAGACTTCTTAATTGCATATGTAGGATTTGCCTATCCAAGTTTCTTATTTCTTCTCTGCCTATATACTAAGCAAACTACCTAGTTGCCTCAAGGTATCTATGACAAAGTAGATAAAGCCTCTAGATCCTTCATCTAGAACAATAAACTTAGGGGAAGAAGCCTTAATTTGATAAGTTTGGGGGAGGGTCACCAGGTCAAACAAGTTTGGGGGTTTACGTATTCAGGAGGTATGAATGATGCACTTCTTAGCAAGCTAATCTGGTGCATGTTAGTGGGTGAGGATGGCCTTTGGAGCACTATCTTACATAGTAAGTATTTTGACCTAGGTGGCGGTCCTAACTTAATTGTCAAAAGAGGAGCCTTTTATCTTTATTAGAGTCTTGCTTGGGCTTGGATGGTCTTGAAGGATGGTTTTTGCCAAACCTATAGGAATGGGAATTCCTCCTTTTGGTATGATGTATGGTGCCATTTGGGTCGCCTGTGTACCCAAGTTGATTTCGTTCATATTTCAGAGACTCTACAACTTTGGTTCAGGGATATTTGGCATGATGACACTTGGTCTTTGAATAACTTATTCATGATCATTTTTGATGACCTCCAGAACTGTATTTTGGAAATTCCTATCCTCGCTGATGTTGTTCAAGGACAATGGGTGGATTTGGAAGGGGGTCTAGTTTGGGAGTGTTTTCTATTGTCAATGGCTATAGGTGGCCTTTGGAAGGTAGTGCTTCTTGGGATCCTAGTGAAGACTAGTCGTGGCTTTGGAAAATTAATGTTCCTAAGAAGATTTGGTTCTTATTTTGGCTTATGATGCATGATGGCCTTCCTACAAATTTGTTTCGTTCCTCCTGCAATCTTTGTGCTTCCTTTACTTTTCAGAGATGTGGGGTGGAATTAGAGTCTATTTTATGTTGCTTTCGTGATTGCCCTTGGAGTAAGCATGTTTGATGGAGTCTAGGGTTTGATGATATGTGATTTTTTCAAGCTAACCAGGTGCCAATTTGGCTTTGTGGTTCCTTGAGGAAGTTCCCTAACCACCTTTTTGCCTCCACTGTTTGGTTTCTCTAGTGCTGTCGGAATGTGGCTGTGTTTCAAGGGGAGCTCTGGTCTACTCCTCATGTTTTGCAATAGATTTATGCTCTTGCGGAGGAAATTTTGCATTGCTAAAGTTTCTCCAATCTCCTCCCTAGTAATGAGTCCCTTGCTCATTGCGCTGCTCCGCTTGAAGGTGTTTTGAAGTTGAATATAGATGGTAGTGTCATTGCTTCTTTATCTTAAGATGGCGTCATTGGTATTGTGCGTAATATCTTGGGGAATGGGTATCTTGCTTCTATTGTCATTTTGCAGGTAGAATTATTAGCTATTTTGAATGGCTTGGCTTTTGCTTGGTCAAAGGGGTTCCATTACCTGGTTTGTGAGATAGACTTGTTGGAAGCTTTCCATGCTATGATGAATAGAAGGATTCATCATAGACATTCTTCAATTGCTATAATCAAGGAGATTCACTTTATGCTTTCTAGGGATTGGTCTATTACCTCTCCCATTTTCTTCGCTCGAGTAATGCTTGTGCCGACCTCATGGCCTGCCAAGGGGCTATTGTTGGTAGTGGTTTCTCGATGTGGGACTCCCCATCTTCAACTCTTTGGATGCTAATCTAGGGAGAGTCTCACTAGGCTTGTTTTTGCTATTTTTTCTTTTCTTGTTTTCTATAATGCTTGAATGACCAAAAAAACTTAGACATAAAATGATTTTTTTACTAATATTAATATCTAAAATAGGTGATATCGAACACAGGAAATGTCAAAGATATTCATTACTAGAGTAAAGACACCTATTTTATGATTATTATCAATTTATACTAAATAAATTAATAATTAATAAATTAATATATGTTCATATTAAAATTTTATTCATAGTATTGATGCTTGCATGACAAAAGAATTTAGACATAAAATAATTTTCTCATAACTATTGATACCGAGAATGGGTGATATTGACATAGATACACTGCATGAGAGATACTAAAGATATTTATTACACAAGTAATAACTTTCCTACTTTATGATTGTTATCAATTTATAAGATTTAATAAATTAATATATATTCATATTAAAATTTTATTTAAAACATTAATGCTTGCATGGCAAAAGAATTTAGACATAAAATAGCTTTATTACAGATATTGATACCAAAAAAAGGTAATATGCAACATATACATTGCATGGGAGATATCAAAGATGTTTATTATATGAGTAAGTATTTACCTATCTTATAATTATTATCAATTTATAACAAATAAAAATTAATAATTAATAAATTAATATATGTTAATATTAAAATTTAATCAATATATTTATGCTTGCATGATAAAAGAATTTAGATATAAAACATTTATTTTTACAAATATTGATACCTAAAATAGATGATATCGAATATATACATTGCAGGGAGATAACAAAGATATTCATTATATGAGTAATAATATTACCTACTTTATAATTATTATCAATTTATAAAAATTAATAAACTAATATATGTTTATATTAAAATTTTATTCAAGACATTGATATTTGTATGATAAAAAAATTTAAACATAAAACAATTTTCTCGCAAATATTGATACTTACAACAGATAATACCGAATATATACGTTGCACGGGAAGTGTCAAAGATGTTCATTACATGAGTAATGACTTACCTACTGTATAATTATTATCAATTAATAATAAATAAAAATTAATAAATTAATATATATATATATATATATTTATATTAAAATTTTATTTAAAACAATATTGCTTGTATGGCAAAAGAATTTAGATATAGAACAACTTTTTTGCGAATATTGATATCTAAAATTGGTGATACCAAGCATATATATTGCATGGGAGATGCCAAAAATATTTCTTACACGAGTAATGACTTACCAACCTTATAATTATTATCAATTTATAATAAATAAAAATTAATAGATTAATATATATTCATATTAAACTTTTATTTAAGACCATAATGCTTGCATGATAAATGAATTTAGATATAGTATAGTTTTCTTACTAATATTGATACCTAAAATACGTGCATACTTGAGTATATTAATATGATATTATTAGTCAGATAATGACTATGAATGCCTTTGTAAATAATTTACTCTATGGAGCAATGGTTAAAATGAAACAATGTTAATATATATATTTGGTAATTTATATTTGATATATGTCAATTTGACTTATGTGTTGTGTTTGCAGGAATGATTTGGTACATATATTTTAGCTTCAATTATTTTTATCAAAATCAATTTGTTCTCAATTCAGCTAATTCTATTTATATAATTAGGAATTATCGATATTGTTTTAATCACACATAATTTTTGCAGTATTTGTTTTTTAGATATTTATATTGCTAAATTATTTGCACAATAAAATTATACAAAATTAATACGTTCGAATTTAATTCAATTTTTAATATATATTCACTTTACCAGTTTCTTGTTCTTTGTAAACGAATAATTACCCGTGCGTCCCACGGGTAATACGCTAGTTAAGTGAAAATTAAAACTTGACAGAAATTTCCATTAAACACATTGATTACAATTCATAACATGTAAATAGACAAAAATAACCTTATTTTGAGATGACAAAATTCTAAAACAACTATAGAATTAAGACATACTTTATTACTTTTAGTATTTAATTTTGATACACTTTTAATATAAAATTCTTTTATATAGTCATCAAATTATGTATAACCACATCATTCAAATAATTTGAATTTTATCATAACTATTATAAAAGTTATATAAAAGGTAAGATGTGATTACCGTGGAAAGTATTTAAAGTCCGTTTGGATTTCCTTTTTTAGGAAAAAGCATTTATTTATTTTTTTAAAAAAATACTTTTATAAGTTTTTAAAGATGTTTAGATACAATTTTTAAAATAGTATTTTTAATAAAAAAAGTTAATTTATCACCTTTTTAAAAGATATGGACACTTGACTTTTTAAAAAAAACAAAAGTAGAAGTAGAAATAATTTTTAATAAAATTATCTTCTAAAAATATTATTACTTTTATTTAAAATTATAATACATATTATTTAATATCTTTTATTGTAATTTAATTATAAAAAAGTATTTCTCAAATAGTCTATCTAAATATAAAATAATTTTTCTATTTCTCAGATAATTTATCCAAATACAAAATAATTTTTCTAATAAACAAAACTCTAATAAAAAAATTTTAGTGAAAAAAAATTCTTTTTTTATAAGCTTACCCAAATAGACCCTTAATACTAACAATATATCAGAATTAATCGTTCATTTATATATAAAAAATAAGCAAACTAATGCAATTAATTAATGAAAGAGTAGTATTGAAAGAATTTTATCTCCATAATAAGTCAATCAAGTATAAATCAAACTAATTGGGGTCCAATATATGGATCTATTTAGTATCCATAATAGAATAAGACCTAATAATATAAAGTTAATTAAAACTTTAGTACTATATAGCATTTTATATGAAATTGTATAAGGTACTATACTGTATAATATCATAATATTCTCTTAGTATTACAAATAATTCTATTCACAAGTAAAAATTTAATAAAAGATAAACTAATAATAAAATAATAATTTTTATTAGTTATTTAGTTATAAATTTGATAACAAATATTATTATTTAAATATTTATTAGTTTTAATTATAATCGTTGTAAATATTTACAAATTTTTATTAAATAAAATTATAATATATATTAAATTTCATTTGTTTTTATTTCAATTTTTTAATAATTAGTTTTATCTTATTAAAATATGAAATTAACAGATATATAATAATTTCTTTTTCCTATATATTTTAATATTTTTTGGTTGTAATTTTTATCATAATATATATAAAGGAAAATAAAATATTAATTTTTAATGATTATTTAAATTTAACTTTAAAAAATCATAAAAAAACATTTACTTATCAATAAAAAATATTTTAAATATTTAATTTTCATTATATAATACAGTAATTTGGATTAAATATTATTTATTGTGTGCTTATATATTTTAATAATTAATTTTTAATTATTTAGATATTTTTTATATTATTCTGGATTGTTAATTTTATGTCAAAATATTATTTATTATAAAATGTTAACTTATTATCACTTTTATCTATTTATTTATGTATACTGTTTAATTATTTTTATTTACTAGTTTGTCTTTACTAAAAAAAGACGTTGTTCATTAAAAACTAATGAGACATAATCTTACCTTCCTAGGCTTAATCAAAAGATTACGTTATTGTATGAGAGAGTTTTAATAGTCAACAAGATTCATTTAAAAAAATTGATAAAACCATAACATATCCTACGTAATACAACTTTCCAAACATCAGGCGTATACTAAATTACTAGTACTCGTCAGTGCCACCAAAAACAAAACATTACTTACATCAGGAAGCAAGGTAGATTCAAGAACGAGACTCGAGAATCTTGAGGGTGCACCAGGGTCCAAGAACTGCTTCAAGTGTGAAGAAGGAACGGGAGAAGAAGAAACCGTGCACAAGATTTTTTGCAGTGGCAGAAACCCATTATAGCCCATGCAAAAGGGTTCTTGAAGGTGCAACGCGGTGGTGTCCAAGAATAGCTTCGGGTACTGTGGCGGCACAAGAGGAGAAGAATCAAAGGATGGAACTGGATCATTTGAAGAAGATTCAGTGTTCTGTGACTCTGAAAAGGCTAACGGTACACCCAGATGGTTGGCCTTTCAAGAAACCTGCTGCAAATGGAAGAAAGGCTTTGGAAGAGGTTCAAGATTATTCTGATGTTGTATCAAAGCCTTTGTTGTATTTGGAGACTATAAAGTCGAAACTTGAGAAGGGTTTATACAAGAAAACGGATGAGTTTGCTGGTGATATCAGGATTCTTTTTTGCAATGCTATGTTGCATTATCCTAAGAAGCATCATGTTCATAAAATAGCTGCGAAATTGAGTGAACTTTTTGAGACAAAGTGGAAATCTTTGGAGGAAAAGTGGGATGCTGAGAAAGAGAAAGCAAAGGGAGAGGAAGAAAAGCAAAAGCCTTTGGAGAGGGTCAAAGATGTTTGTGTTGGTGTTAAGGCTTGTGGATCAGTGGCACATAAAGTGGGAGAGAAAAGAAAATTGAGTAACGAAGAGAAGAACATGCACCTTGATTCTTCTGCGTGCCATGGTTCCTTTAAGGTTTCTACATTGAAAAAGGAAAAGGATTTGGTTCAACAAAGAATGACACCATCTGATCCTGAATTATCAATAGGAGAGGCAAAGCAGCATTTTCTTGATAGCATCTTGACTTCACAGAGTAGCCTATTGTGTGCCAAGTTTGACTTGAAAAGAAAGAAGAGAATGAAATCTGCAGAAACTAATTATCCTTTCAGTTGTAGTGTTGACTTGCGAAGGAAGGATAAGGAAAGAGAAGCTGCAAGGATGATGCTACGGAGAACCGAAAGAACTGTTTTTATTGATGATAATTTGGGCTCCTTTGAAGAGTTGGAAAGGCTGTGTGGTTGTTCTCTAGCAGATTGCAGATTGATAAACCCATTGAAGGAAATTTTGGGTTTGGTTTTGAAGGATGAGTTTATGTTGCTGTCATCTTCAGATGAGGAGAAGTTCCTTAGCAGAGAATGGGAGGAAGGGGAAATAGTCTCTTTTGATTGAACAGTTCTTGAATGCATTTTCAATGTTTTTCCCCTCAAGTAGTGAAATTTATGTTCCCCTTCTGTTGGGAATGACTGCAGTCAATTGTTTATATTGAACTAAATAGTATGTATTCAATTATGTTAACCTGATTCCAACTTTACTATCATATTGCCAAAATTTCTCATGTTATAAATCTTGCCATCCACTCACTCATGTGTTTTCCTTAATTGTTCTTTAGTTGTTATTAATACACACTGAACACGTCTTAGCATTAGTGGCTGTTAGTTAGTTAAGTTTGTTTTAGTATTTGCAATTTGTTAGATGAAAGTCATCTAGTGTAGCAGAATGTAACCTTTCTGTAATTAAATCGTTATATCTAATTTTCTCTTTCTCTTTCCTTTTCTTGATCAACTTAGAAACTTCATTTACACTTAGAAGTTATGATTACTTCGAATACTGATGCTGTCTTAATGATAAAAGAACTTTATCACATTGCTGTCGTGAGCTCAATTCTGTTAGGATGTTGTGAAAAGTTAGATTCCCATAAAATAGATTGCTTATACAGTTAAAACGGCATCATGTGTGGTATTGATGAAAAAATGTGTTTTATTTCAAACATAATTCAGGTTAAAATTATGTTTTACTTTTTTAAATTCAAGCTTAAGCTGAGGCTTAATCAAGTTGAGCTGACTAGAATTAATAAATTTGGATTAGTTTTAAGTACCAAAAAAAAAAAAGAGAGAGAGAGAGAGAAAAATGTTTATAAAATCTGAAATAACGAGAGTGTGCTCTTCTACATTCAATAAGGATATTGGAATAGTGCAAGTGCAACATTAAATAAAAAGAATAGTACTCTGTCGTTTTTCTCCTAAGAGGGGAGGCGTAAGAATTGAAACCATGATTCAATCCTTATGCCTATAACATTTTAGCAAAAATTCAGTGGTTGAATGAAAAAAATGAAGGAAAGACTACAAAATCTAACTCAAATAAACAAATTGAAAAAAAGAAAAAAGGTTGCAATGTGATGGTCACAATCGTTTCAACATTTGGGAAGATTAGAGGGTGGAGGTGGCAGCTTCTGATTGTGCAGCTTTCCATCCTGGACAATCCATGCCATTTTCAATCCCCAACTAGTATGCACTTCAAGGTGGCAATGCATGAACCAAACACCTGCTCATGCATGACATGCAAATTAACATTACAAACATTAACATGAAAATAAAAAACAGAAGCAACTAACCAAAATATGCAAGTGAGTTTGATGCTTTGATTAATGAATAATTTTATAGTAGCAGCACACTAAAAATATGCAAGTTAGTTTGATTTATGCATAATTTTGAAGTAGCAACCTGGATTGTCTGCAAGGAACCGCAAAGCAACCCAGCCTCCAGATGGTACAGCAGCAGTGTTCCTTTCAGCAGGATCAACCAGATTGAACTTTGAAGGGTCCTTCTTAGGGTCAAAGTTTCCAATGCCTTGTCCCACAACAAAGAAGTTAAATCCATGAAGGTGAAGTGGGTGGCTCTCTGCTGCAATAATGCTGGTGTCCTGCAGGACTAACTCTACACTTGTGTTAAATGGCAACATCACCACTTTTGTTCCACTATTCATCATTATGTTGCTTCGTGGAGTGCCTGTATAGTTGAATTGGAATGGAGGGTTGGCAGGGAAATCAGTGGTGTACACCCCTTTGGATTGGTTGAAGAAGTGTGCTTGGAGTAAAGCAATGTTAGGCATCACAAAGGACACATTATTAATTGCAGCCGCCACCCTTGTGTTATTAGGTCCTTGGCAAGCTTGGTTCTTTGAGCAAGGGCTAAGTCCTAAGCCGACAGTGAAGAAGAAGCGTCTGTCAACTGTTTTAGGAACTTTTGCTGGGAATTTCGCGTTCGCCAAGCTACGGATATTCTTGTTGAAGTTCATTGTAAAGGCTGTATCATTGAATTTTGGTAGTTTTGGTCTAAGAAGAGGAAGCTTATTACTCTTTGTTGTGGTGCTAGGATGTGAAACTTTTGCGTATTCAAGCAATCCGGTGGTCGTGGTGTTGTCAAAAGGGGGTGGAGCTGTAGTATAAGGCCTGGCAGCTATGACAAATGTGGCATTTGGGGCCTTGGACTTGGTCTTAAGAAGGACATTGGTAGTTTGGCCAGGCGTGATCAGTACATTGTTTGTTTTGAAGGGCTTTGTATACACAGCATCAGCTTCCGCCACAGTGAGAGTGTGTTTGGCAATGCTAAAGAAGAGCTCATCATTGAGTGCAGCATTGATCAGTCGAAGAAGATAAGTTTTTCCAGGCCTCACCTTGAGCTTGAAGGTATCTGCATAAATTGACCATTTGATTAACTTTATGGTCAGTGTCAATTTGTTCATGTATGATATTCTTCTCTCTCTTCTATTAACTTGTACTTCACAACTTACCATTGCTTGAGCAGCTGTGAAGAGGGCCTGGAAGACCATTGATGGTGTGAGCATCTGAGATATTTGGTGCCAATCCTGTTTGCATTGCTTGGTTGATAACAGCTTCTGTATCAGCTTTCCACCACTCCCCTGCCATTTTAACCAATGCTCAAAATTAAAACATCAACTTAGGAAAAAATATTAATATGTAGATAGAAGGAAATTTATTAGGACAAAATTAAAAGGCTATGAATTTTACCCAATACAATGGTGACTTCTTTGAAGGGTTGAGGGAACGGGTATGGAACATGTCTTTTAGGAAGAATGACAATGGGACCATGAAGAGTTGATCTAAGCCATGATGCATGTGCATGCCACCACAATGTTCCTCTTTGGCCTGTCACTGTGAAGTTGTATACATAAGTTTGGCCTGTTTGAATTGGACACTGTGTTATGTAGGCTGGTCCATCTGCCCAGCCACTCCTTAATTGGCGAACACCATGCCTGAAAAGATTAATCAAATGTTGAACAAATTGCTACCATTCAAAAATCATAATAAACTGAATTATTAAATAGTATAGTATAATACCAATGGATGGTAACATTGTATTGAACATGGTTAACCACTTTAATTATAAGTCTATCGCCTTCTCTTGCTATTATTCTAGGCCCTGGAAACTGACCATTGACTGTGACAATGCTCTTTGTTTGGCATAGCCTTGTGACATTTTGCAATTTGATCTGCAGAAAAGTAATAATAATAATAATAATAATCAGTAAAAAAAAAAAAAAAAACACAAAAGTTGAAATGATATGAATGCATGGTTTGTCTATGTAATGTGCTAATGGAATGCAATACACATACATCAAACTTGTAATGCCTGGTTACTCTTGCATGCTTTGAGAGTGTTAGCTCTGGCAATATCCACAGAGCACACAGCACGAACAATGTACCCCTCAATAGATTAGCAGAGCCCATTTCCCCTATTTTTCTAATGAGTATTGTGTAGCTCCTAATCTTGAACTAGACAATGGAGCTTATTGTTGTTACTCTGGATGGAGAAAACAACTAACTGAGGCAGCTTATATAGTAGAATATGATTTGGTGGGATTAGATAATTAGGTGATTGAAAATGAGGTGCTGCAGAACTGGAATGCCCTCAACAACAAATTCAGTGTTTGATCCATCCTGCAAGGTTGCTGCTGGCAATGATTATTGTAATTTTCAAGCCAGATTATATTTTTGGAGTTTCTCTAACGGTATAACTTTAGTCCCCCAAAAGACCCTTATTACTTATAAGACAAGGACAAGGATTAGATTAATTTGGCCCAGCACCTTGTTTTTATCGGTTAATCAGTGGCAATCCTCTTATTAGAATGTCATAGAGATCCAGGAGCATTTTGGCCAAATTCATCTATATCAATTTATTTTGATCTTTTCTATATCATGAGTCTTCCTAGTGACATATGTACCTTTTTCTCATATTTCGTTGTGCAGCATAAAATTGTATTTAGATATGTGTAGTGTCAAATCAGCACTTTGTTTTACACAAATTCATGTACAATTTAACGGCTCACAAACACCAATACACAGACAAAGGACAATTTTTCAATTCTGAGCATTTTTCATTATTTTATTGTACTTAGATAGGGAAATAAATAAATCTTGATGATGGAAAGTGATTGATTATCACTAACTGTGTTAGATGCATGGGCTTGGTTGCCAGGTAAACTTCAGCCTCCTAACATGGATACTTGCTAATTAAGCGAAAAACCAATAAGTTGCATGTTACACCGCATTGTTTCTGTTAGCTGTTTCGGTTGTTAATGTCACTATTTACTTGTCTAATTAACAGGTAACAGCTATTGACGTTGCTACCTTGTTATCTCTATTACATCGTTGTAAAACATAAAATCTTGGAACTATTTGTGGAAAGTTCTGTATTAATCTCATTGGAATTGTGCCCGTGTTTTGAAAACACAATCTTAGTGCATTGGATAACGCTAGTGTTATGCCTACCTAGTTAAGCCCATCAATTCATTCATATATAGAAGGGCTTTGACATGAAAGTTGAAAGTTGAAACAAAACTCCTTAGAGCTCTTTTTATGCTTTCCAGGCCATGCCCATGTCCATTGTTGTGAATGTGTTGGGTTCCATAGAATTTCTCTAGAGAATTTCCTTCTACTCTTAGTTTACATTGCACGTGTTCTGAGGAATATGGAAAATGAGATCTGTCGAGAAAAAAGTTGAGGTGTGACCTAAAAAATTATCTAGAAGGCTAAGACCAACCAGTTATTGTCTCATATCAAAAGATACAAATATTCATTAATGTAGACAATTGCCAAAGCTTTGAAATTTTCACTGATTCAAATAATTTTAAATCATAACTAATGCAGTAACCTTACATTGCACGGTTTATAATTATGATACGAATTTATAAATTATGTTAAATATAATTATAAAATTAATTGAAAAAAGAAGTATTCAGAACAAAATAATTTTAAAAAGATTATATATATAAGGAATGTATCACATGAGAGAAGTGATTTATTATCAGAGTGAGAGAAGCAAATCTTGATCATTGGATCTTATATGAATGGTCAAGATTAAAATATAAAGTCACAATATTTTTTTAAATGATCATATGACCTTTAAACAACTTTAAATTTTGATCATCTATGTATGGTTATATAGCCCTGATTTACTCTTCTTACTCTCATAATAAACCACTTCTTTCATGTAGTACTCTCTCTCTCTCTCTCTCTCTCTCTCTCTATATATATATATATATATATATATATATATTTAAAATTTAAACTGAAACAATATATAATGATTTATAAAAATTTTCAGTTTGGATACAAAAATATTATAATAAACGAAAATTGATAATTAGCTAGCTTTTTTTGCTTTATAAGGGAAGTAGGGGAAAAATTTTACAGAACGAAATATAAACTTTAAAGTTAAAAAAAAAAAAAAATCTTCAGTTGTAATTTACTTGATTGAAATATATGTTTCTAAATTTTAAGCAGTGATTTACTGTAAAAAGACCCATAGCTTCCGCAACAATATTCCTCCAAAACAACGTATATTTAAAAATTCTTTAGTATTGATTTAAACCTCCTCCTATAATAGAATAAAAAAAATTAATTTATTATTTTTCCTCATACCTTGTGCATTCATTTTAATTATACTTTAATGTACTAGAAGATTTAATCGCACAAAAAGTATTATAAAAAATAAATATTACAAACCAAAATGAATATTTCTATAGAAATAATTATATAAAAAACATTGGTTGCTTCTACAGTATCTTCTTTTTTAAAGGGGGACAATACTGTCAAACGGTTAGTGGCAAAGATTAAGCCACGTGCTATATTTCATCTAATATAAAAATTAAAAATATATATTTCAAGTTAATGGGTTCATGGCTAGATGTTAACCACACTCATTTATCGAGGATATTGGTAATCTCCAAAAATATTTAATACAATAATTTGATCTCATAACAATAATAATTACTTGTCAATTGATTTTATTAAATTTTTAATTAGAATTTTTACTTTGTATGCCTGAATACAAATATTTTTTGAATGAATTATCTCCTCGGATCTAAACACACACATACACAAAAAGAAAAAGAAAAAAAAACAACTAAACCGTGGCTAACTTATTAGTTGAAAAATACTTGTTCTTCATTAAGGTTTTCCTTTTTTATGTAATAAAATAAAACCTATTTTAATCCTCAAAAAATATATACATGCATCATCACATTAGTTGTCTAAGTATTATTATCATCACATAAGTTCTTCAAAAGTCTAAAATACCATCATATTCATCCTTTTGGAAGACTAAATTAGTGACAAAAAATAACTAATTGTCTAACTATTTTAAATATTTAAGGGATTTCACAATAATCTCTAAAAGATTAATGTGGTACTGTATATATCTTTTAACGACTATAAAATAGAGTTTTACTTTATATGATGTTACATTAGATTGTAAACAAGCAATGAAATTTACGAGTTGGGAACTTCTCTATGGCTAAACCTTCACTAACTATGATTCCAACAAAAGAAATTTGCTTTCTCATCTCTTTTCATCACATGTTAGTGCTGGGACAAGATTGTAGCTCGTTTGAGATACTGCATATTTTTATATAGAGAAACATTAAAAATAATAGATTTACATATATATGATCCTTGATCAATGTTATAAGAAAACTAATATAATGAAATAAAAGCAATTTGAATCTTATAAAGTGTAATTTATAAAAAAATGCTAACTCCTCCTAACTAATGTGTCCAAAAAAATTTTCCTAATTCAAAATCCTACCTACAATTATTGAATAATTCTTAGATATTGTGTAAATTAAAGGAGAGGTGTGCATGCGTTGGGTTGGGTGGGTTTGGACGATATTTTCGACCCAACCCATTTATCTAAATAGTGGGTTGGGTTGAGCAAATTTTTCCTTTTAACCCAACCCAATTCAACCCACTTATGAGTGGGTTGAGTTGGGTCAAATTCGGCAGTTCATTGTATATTTTTTTAAAAATAAAAACACTTATTAAAACATGTCAAAATATATAATTAAATATAATAAATTTAAACATGTATAATATAAAATCCAACATAAAATATCAAATCAAATCTTTCAATAAGTATAGCAATCTCAACATGAATAAATTTAAAAAAGTATTTATAAGTTCTAGAAACTTCAAAAAAAAAAAAAAACATATTTAAGTCATCTTAATTTTCAAGGAAACATATATAAGTCTTAAAAATATAACAAATTATATAAACCAAGTGGAATCAATGTAATGACATAATTTTTAACTTCACTCTCAATGTTTTCAAGATATTTAGTACCATCTAAATGATCTATTAGATTATCTTCGCAATATTCTATTAGATGCTCTATCAACTTCTCATAAGTGGGTTGGGTTAGGTTGTGTGGATTGAAAATTTTCAAACCCACAACTCAACCTATATTTTGTGGGTTGGATTGAGTTGAAATTTGTGGATTGATTTGTTGATCAACCCGATGCATACCTCTATTATAAGTGAGATTTTGAGTTAGAAGAATTTTTAAATCAATTATTATAAAGAAATAATATCTCTTGATAACAGCTGTTAGTTGGAATTAGGGAGATAGTGAGATTTAATTCATCCATATGTTTTCTATCTCAATTTTCTTCTTTCTTATCCCTTTCTCCATCTCGTATGTCTCAATAAGGACTTCTCAGCGGCCTCACTGAGATCTCTCCATCATACTCACAACCTGGGACCTGGTCCCTACCAAAACAAAAAAAAATGGCTGAATATTTTTCATTTGTCAACAATTTAAAAAGAAAAGAGCTACAAAAATATGAAACTACGTGTTGAAAAAAAGAGTTAGTTGCATTAATATTCAGCATGGCACATATAAATGTAAGCTTAGGGATTACTATCTCAACTACCAAAAATTATTAAGTCCACCTATACTATTTTTTGTTCAAAAAATTTTAATCTTAATTTAAATCTGAGTTTGCCGTAAGTTACAAGCCAAACTTGTCATAGCTAGCTTCTGTTCTCAAAGTTGTCAATTTTGACATGTTGCCTCCATTATGATTGTAATAGGCCAAGTCGTACGAAGTTATTGTTTCACCTCAAAGTTTCAATTGGTAGAACCAGCCTCGCGATAATTCCAGTGTGCCAGTGTTGAAAGCGACGCGGGATTGCAGAGTGTATGCAGCAAATGAGTAAATATTATTCGATCATTAGATGTAAAATCATAGGTCATCAATACAACTCAGAAATATCACAGATTGATGACTGCGAATCGCATTTTATAAAGCTCAAACTTGTATATACCAAAAGAGAAAATAAATGCTCCTTTTTTTATCTCAAATCTATGGCCTTTCAGCTAAAGAGAGATTGTTGTTGTCATACAAATTTACAATTCTAGTGTTTAGAAGCAATCACATATAAATGCACCTCTTGAAGGCCTTACTCTGAGGCACCCCTTATCTAGGTTTGTTAGCTTTTGCTTAACTACTTCTGCTTTGTTTCATTGCTATCATCAACTTTGGGCCTTGCGTTCATAAGGACCTGCCAGTAAACAAAGTTAATTATATATATCTCAATCTGTCCCATGCGTGACAAACGGTTCACTGCATGCAGATTCAAATGGAAGCATTAACATATATATAGGACTTCCTTTCAGATCATGTTACCTTCCGCAGCATGGTGTTCTCATTGATCAAAGTTGAGATGCGCTCTTCTAATTCAGTATTTTTGTCTTCCAACTCCTTGGCTCTGGATTCCAAGTCATTCACATAAACCTTCTTCCTTTCGCGGGCTTGTTGGGCAGAGACCCTGTTCCTCAACAACCTGTTTGTAAACGTCACATGATGATTTTATGTTAATGTAAATGAATGCAGGCACTTAGTTATACATTAAAAGAGATTTTTTTTTTCAAGTAGCATATACACATCGAAATTCGACATATGATGATTGCAGTTTAATTAAGTACAGATTTGAGTTATATAACTATTGAATACTATATTAAGTAAGAATATATTTACATTGATAATAAATGAAATATGTCGAATCGACACCTATATAGTTAAAATCTACATTTACTTGAACAATGATTATTATATGCAGATTTAAATATAGAAATTTCTATGTACAAATAATAGAATTGATATTAATATGCTGGGTTGAGTTCTCTCATTGCAATATTTTATCAAAATAAAAAATAATTGAGGTTGAAATAGTGTGGCCAAGATATACATTCAAACATGCTTGCACAAAATAAATATGTGTATCGTTACTAGTCCTTCAAAGAAATTATTTCATTGCCATCTAATTACATATTAACATGATATTAAGAGCGTTAGATTCATATAATTCATATTAACTACTTAAAAGTCACGAAAAAAATAACTTATATAGTAAAAAAACTATGTATTAACATTAAATCAAAATTAAACTCATATTTTGCTCTACATAGGATTATTTTTTGGATTTAATTTTGATATATTGATAGTATAAGAAATTTTTATACTATAGTCTAATCATATATTAAATATAGTTGATTTTCATACTTAAAACTTTGAAGTTTATATAAATGGAATAGTGTAATCAACGTATCAAAACTAAACTTTTATTTCTTTAGTAACTTATTGTATTTTGAATGCCTAAGTATATTACCGAACAACAATAAGAATTTCTTCTTGTAAACACCTCACTTTTTAATTGTAGTTGTCAATTTGTCATCTATGTTCGAGATACCTTCTTGTTCAAACCTAAAATCAAATTCCACCGTATTAGCTGGTTTCGCACATTCATTTGAGCAAGTGCACATACTAGTCAGACGTGCGGTATAACTTCTAAGACCCACTTCTCCTCCTAGCAGTTGTTTCAGGTCAGCCACCAAACTGAGAAAACATTTGAATAAAGCACCTAAAATAAGCCAATCAGCTATAGCTTAAATGACATCACCCTATGTCTGTACGATAACAGATTTGTTGGTATTGGGTCAGAGGTTTAATTTTCATTTACCTATTTTTTTTTTTTCCCATTTCCTTCTAATTCTACTATGAGTTCACTAGAATTTAAAAAAAAAAAAAGAAAAAAAACCTAGAATATTGGAAATGTATTTGCGTATACGTATCCTGGATGTAGTTTACCTCCTCAGGCGTCTGTGCTCCTTGTCTGCAGGGTTTCTTCGCTGGCGACGCTTTCCAGCAAAGCCAGTTTGAGACTGAGGGTCTGCAGCGTTACTTTGATTGAGGTTACTATTTGGTATAGTCACTGTAGAATTAACACTATTTGGTGTGGCTTCCATGTCTGGAACTGTGTACATTTCTTCATCGCTGTCTTCTGGATGGGTAACCAACTCACTAATTGGTGTAGTCCAAAATATGCTCCATGTGTGCATAAATGTATAGTAGCTCCAGAACAAATATTTGCAATTAAGCATGTATTTGTTTTGGCTTAAAACATGGTTTGAAAAATGCAAAACTGAGTTTTAACTAATTTTAACATGTTTGGCAACATCTTATTAAATTACAGCTTCACATAAATTTAAAGTTCAAACTATATATGCTTTGAATAGAAGTGAAAACAAAATTGCTTTATACCAAACATACCCTAACTCAGAATCCCATTAAGGAATAAGAAAAAATATGGAAGAAAGAGGCAAAGGGCTTTATGCATACATCTACACATATATGTATGCATGAATATATCTATATATGGTGAACTAGAAGCACTGACCAGTGTTCTTTAGTAACTATAGTAACCTACCAGGATTACTTCTCTCGTGAAGAGTGAGAGGAGCTAAAACGTTTCTGTTGTTTGGCCTATTCCATGAAGAAGAGGAGGGGGATGCTGCTACTCCTTCTTTCAGCTGCTGAGACATCTCTCTCTCTCTCTCTCTCTCTCTCTCTCTCTCTGATTATCTTGTGTTGAAGGGTAGCTGCTCTTTGAGAAAGTATTTTTCAGCAAAGGGAAAAGTGTATTCCTAGTTCTATAGTACGTGTGCAACATGGGGCCGTGTCTTTTTCTAGGAAGGAACCATCTCATCCTAAACCAATGACGAAGAAACATGGGAATGGGGCCAAAATGTTTGGTTCACAAATGAACACGTTCATGTGCATTGAACCGCCACTTTGCCTTCATTGTTTCTACACAAATGACGAGTATGCTTAGTACAAATGGTCCATTCGGTGCTGACAGTGACACCCACGGTGCTGTTTTCAAATGTTTTAATTGTTTGAATTTTGGAAAATGTTATTTCTAGATACGTTTTAGACTTTTAGCATTTGAAAATTGACGTGTAAATATTTGTAAATTTTAGTTATGCCTTTAACAAATTAGGTAAGATATTTGATAATGTATGAAAAATTTTATATGACTAAAATCAATAATTATTAACATATAATCTTCCATATTTTCCTATAGATAGTATCATTATTTATATAATTAAAATTTATATTTATTTATACATAATTATATATATAAAAATAAAAGTATCTATTATCACTGCATGCAAATAATAGTACTCTTGACCAACGATAGAGTTGACGAAGTAATAGAAGCATACAACAATTTTGGGAAGAGCCTCAGTTCTAATTGAGAGAATAAATTTAACTATGCTTAAAGAAGATTAGTTCTCTCCTTTAATAATAGAAAGGAAGATACTCTTAAAATTTTTTTAAAAGAAATATAAAAAGAAATAGTACTCTTGAATTTTGGAGCCATGGTTGAAGTTCTGTCATAGGCACTCCCTATGATGCAACCGTTGGGTTAAGAAATTCTTCCGTGAGAACTTTCAGTAAAATGCTAATTAACTATTATTTTATATATATATATTAGTAATATTGGGATTTAAACTTATGATTTCATATTAATTATCTAAGTCTCTCATTGCTTACCCATTCTAGTGGGTTAAATTAACCATTAAAAGGCATAAAATTGTATTAACAAAAGCTAGTATATTTTTAACTTGGTCTAAATGATTTTACATAATTATAATAAAAATTGATATACGAAAATGCTAAACAAGCAGAGTTTTATTAATAGAATTCTAGTTAAAATAGCGTGGCATTATTTTACTTAATTATTTGATCACTTTTCTAAACATCATTCTTGAAATTTAGCAAATTCTAACAACAATTCCATTAAATAATTCTGACTGTACATTGTATTACTCTTGATTTACATGTCTAAAATAAGTTTTTAGTCAAATATTATGTCTATTAGTTATCATTGTATAAATAGAAAATAATAATACTATATCGTCATCAAAGAAAATGAATAAATTCTAAAGAATTATTTGAAGTAAATAAATAATTATAAAATCTTTCTCCAGAGAAAGGTTATAACGCCCAACCATGGTCATGCAACTAACTTTCAGTAATACTTAATCATATGATACAAGATTAGTTAATTAATTCTTATTCTTAAAGCTAGCCAAACCATGTGATATAAATTAATGATACCAAATGTTCAACAATGAATAAGTGTCCAGACACCCCCCTCCCCCAAAAAAAAAAATGAATTAGTGTTAAATGATCGGATCTAATCCAACTTGATTCAGTGGGCTTAGTTCGGTCGCCAGAGAATAATGAGGTGACAAAATAATGAAAATCTTGAACGACGATTGGGCAAGGCAAGCTTGTCAAGGAAAACAATTTAGAACTACAAACATATTGTTAGCAAGTTGCTTCGAAGAATTCAGGCATTGATTTTGGCTTTGTTGAGAAGATACTTTACTCTCATGAAAAAAATGACATGATCGATATTTGTGCAAAGTTGAAAGCAAAGCCAAAAAGAACGACCAATTATGATTGCTTTGATGTTCATTTGTTTCAAGCTTCCTATGCTTGCATTCTTTCCATCAAATAAGTACACAATCAAAACTTTCATTCTAAGCATTGCCTCTGAAGATTTTTGTAGACATTTGATTCTCTCTCTCTGCAAAAATTGCTATGCATAATGAAGGCAAATTCAAAAGAACTATCAATTTACGTCAAAAAATTTTCTTCTCTGGGAATCACAAGTGTAACATTTTTTATTTTCAAATTTTGTGGGAATAAACATTTTTTTTTGAAGTTGTTTTTTTCTAAGGAATTAGCCATGCAATTTCAAGTCAAAGGTTGCTATCCTTGCCTAAAATGATAACTCTATATTGATTGGTATCTAAACAGCCTCGTTATCAAATACCTAAATAGTCATAAAAGAGCTATTTCATTACTTAGAATAGGGCACATTTTAAGCTAAATAGGACATATTCCAATCTACCCTATAGCACCTAAAAGTTCGACTCGACCAATCTTTCTCACTAGCTAGTCAAAGACCATAAACTTGGGAGGAATAGAACCTCTAATTTTGCAAGTAAAGTTTTTCTAGAATTATAGTCTATTTTCACTTTGATAAACCATTTTTTTGTGATTTATTTGAAAAAGTCTCAACTTTTCCCTCAACTTTTTTAAAGATGTCCCAAAAAGTTGTTCAAGTAACATTACTGGTATGAAAGCCTTTCCATTTCAGCATTTCCCAAAAAGGAATTAGGACTCCACTGAACCTGCTAGGAGTTATTAGTCAGTGCTAACAAGGAGGAAACAAAATCACAATAACGGTAACCAGACGCCAATTTTCAATGACTAAGCAAATCTTTAATCATAACATCCCCTGCATATGTCACTCATATTTTCTCTTCATCTTTCTCCTTTAATCATGCATCAACATAGTTTTCTATCATCAATAATTTGTTCACCCTACCAAACGAAGACCCCATTTCCTAGATTGCCACCTTGTATGCTCTTTTCCCTTCCTTCAAGCTTTGACCTGCCTCTTCAATACACTTTTTATCATTCTTCTTTAGAACTACAGATAATTATGAATTTATGATCATGGATCCATTTGTTACACAACTTTGACACTATTTTATTTATTGAAGGATTTTCTCATTCTCTATGGTTGAGAAAATAGAAAGTCGGCGTCAGTGCTCATGGACTTGAGGGATGCATGGACATGTTTCTTTCTGTTTTCTAGCTTCTGGTTTGTCACTTTCAGTGGACAAGATGGTATGTCTGTACTTATCTATAAAATAATAGTACTATCTTTTCAAGCTTTTTTATTTTGAAGGTTAACTAAACAAGTGCGCATTTTCTAATTCCCTGGCCATTATTTTTAGTAAGTTAAATACTTAAGATTTTGAGATCATTCAGTTCACAAAATAGAAGTCTCAGACCTGATTTCTTTTTTTTTCTTTTTTTTTTTTTTTTTCCCTTCAAACGTTACTCTCCATTTGGATTCTCTGAAATCATGCATGCACAAGAGATGACAGTGAAGGTCATGATTTTAGTTTTGTTGCAATATTTAAATTAGGACATGCATGGGCTAGTACAATTCTCTGATGCAAATAATGCTGGTCTGAAAATCAGAAATTATTGTACTCACAGTTTACACTAAGATTGACAACTCCATCATTTGAATATCACAGAGGCTAACATTATGCAGTACTAGTACCAAATTTTACTAATAGAATTTCATGGGACAGGTTTCTTGAGTCTTTCTTGTGGTGGGAAAACCAGTTTCAGCGATTCAAGTAACATTTCATGGGTTCCAGACACAACCTACATAACCACAGGCAAGACTACCACCATCACTTACAGTGACGGCTCCTCCTCACTGAATATCTCGGCGCGGTTCTTCCCAGGTTCCAGAAGGCGCCAATGTTACAAAATACCGGTGAACAATGCAACCACCTTGGTTCTTGTTAGAGCAAAATTTGTGTACAAAAATTACGATGAACTTGGAACACCTCCTACATTCTTTGTCTCTGTTGGGACAGCTATTGCTGCTACTATTAATCTTTATGAACATGATCCATGGACTGAAGAGTTTTTATGGACAGCCAATAAGGATACACTGCCATTCTGTTTAATTGCAATTCCAGATAGTGGTTCACCTGTAATTTCCTCCCTAGAAATCCGACCGCTTCCTCAAGGAGCCTACACAAATGGCATGGCAGATTTTCCAAATAAGTTGTTAAGGAAGAGCTACCGAATCGATTGTGGCTCAATTGGAGATTCTATCCGGTAAGAGCCATAGCATTCTCCTTTGAAATTAATTACTTTTGTTTGTTAATTAAGGTTGTGAAGGTTTAGCTTTGTAAAATACAGGTACCCCTTGGATCCATTTGATAGAATATGGGATGCTGATAGAAGTTTCATACCCTTTCATGCTACAACTGGGTTTAAGATTCAACTTGGATTCAATCAGTCTAGTCTAATGGAGGAACCACCAGTAACTGTTCTTCAAACCGGGCGAGTTTTGGCACGAAGAAATATGCTTACATATAACCTCCCTCTTGAGAAATTAGGGGACTACTACATCATCCTCTACTTTGCTGGAATTCTTCCTGTGTTCCCCTCATTTGATGTCTTAATAAATGGAGATCAAGTGAAATCAAACTATACAATAAAGAGATCAGAAATCAGTGCTTTATATGTTACGCGAAAGCGAATCAGCAGCTTGAATATAACACTAAAGAATAACAGCTTTTACCCTCTGATCAATGCATTTGAGGTGTATAGGATGGTTGATATTCCATCTGAAGCCTCCTCAACCACAGGTTGGTCTCCAACTTTTCTTAGCAGCCACTTGATTCTCATTTTCCACTGACTATGGTTCGTTAACATTTATTTTTCGATCAACTTGTATTCCAGTCTCAGCACTGCAGGTTATTCAGCAGTCCACTGGATTGGATCTTGGATGGCAAGATGATCCATGCTCTCCCTCACCATGGAATAAAATTGATTGTGAAGGAAACCTTGTTACATCATTGTGTGTGAACTCAATATATGCGTTTTTCTCTTCCCTTTTCTTAATATTATAGTTCTTTATTTCATTGGAGATCTAATAGTAATTGCATTATATCAGGGATCTATCAGACATAAATTTGAGATCAATTAGTCCTACGTTCGGTGACTTGCTAGACCTTAAAACATTGTAATTTTCTTTTAACCAATTGTATATCATCTTATGTGTTTATCACACTCAATTTCTTGCACTCATCATTGGTTTTATTTTGCATCAGGGATTTGCACAATGCATCGCTTTCTGGTGAAATACAGAATTTGGGTAGCTTGCAACATCTTCAGATACTGTAATGCCTTCAAAAAGCATGAAGTTGAACAACTTCGGTTATATTCAAAGGGTGATAATGACAGCTAAAAATTTTTCAGGAACCTGAGTTTCAATCAACTAACATCCTTCGGTGTAGAGCTGGAGAACTTGATTAGCCTTCGAGTATTGTAAGTTACATTTCTTAATTCCCCCTTGTTCATGAAACTCCAGGGAGTTCAGGGTTCTGCTAGGAAGTTGAAGTTTGTACTTCTACAAAATAATACTTTTTGTACCTTTATCAATCTTTTGCCTTTTGAATTTAAAATATTCTATTGCACAGCAAGACTGTACATACATACAAAAGTGATATTAATCTAATATTCCCTTTTTCTTTTCCTTTCTTTGCTTTTTTTTTTTTTTCTTTCACTGCATGCGAAGAGACTTGCAGAACAATAGTCTACAAGGAACAGTGCCTGATCGCTTGGGAGAGTTAGAGGACCTCCGCTTACTGTAAGTGAGCGTCGGAAAAGTAGCTAAAAAAATAATAATGAGAATTTTTTTTTTCTTTTATTATTTCTGTTTTTTTTTTTTTATGTTTCTTATTTTATCCTTGACTTATTACAATTTTTTTCATTCTGCAGAAATCTGGAAAACAACAAACTAGAGGGTCCACTGCCAGAGTCTTTGAACAAAGCAACTTTAGAGATCAGGTATGGAATTAGTGCATGAGTCTTTAAAAAAAATATGGATGTTAATACTTTGATCTTTCTGCAGAGCATCTGGGAATTTGTGCCTCACCTTTTCCACAACCACATGTGATGATGCATCATCCAATCCTACTAATGAGACGCCTCAAGTTACTACAATTCCTGAAAGCCAGCACAATGTGCATAACCGTCTAGCAATCATACTAGGAGTGGTTGGAGGAGCCACACTAGCCCTTCTCTTACTGAGTCTTTCAGTATTTCTATACAAGACTAAAAAACAACATGAAGTCTCACACACAGCAAGTATGCATTCTTTGACAATATATCTATATACATTTCTTCTATATGTATTATTACATTGATATTCTTCTGTCTTTTAGGAGCAGATTTGGATATGAGGAATTGGGGTGCAGCAAAAGTCTTTTCCTACAAAGAGATCAAATTAGCTACAAGGAATTTTAAAGAGGTTATAGGAAGGGGCAGTTTCGGTCCTGTTTACCTTGGAAAGCTTCCTGATGGAAAATCAGTAGCTGTCAAAGTTCGGTCTGACAAATCCCAACTGGGGGCGGATTCTTTTGTCAATGAGGTTCAATAACTGAATTCCTCTTATAGTAATTCATGCGAACTGAAGTATAGCTAGGCTAAGTAATACCAAAAATGTATATGGTCATAAATTGTTTTAAATTGTGGACCGCATCGCATGATGTAGCTGCAAAATTTTGGTTGTGGCCACCACTGCACCACACCGCAATTGTGGCAATGCGGCTGCATCAGGCTGCAATGGACTACAATGGGCTGCAATAGGCTCTATTTTCAGCTGCAAACACACAAATTTCACGTTGCTATATGCATTGTGACGGTCATAGTACTTGCAATCACAACAACTACAACTGCAATTTAAACTCTGGTCATAATTGATACAAACTGAAGCTAGCCCCTAATCCCTGGCATTCTTCAGTGCCAGTTGCCATATACCATCACAGATCGAGGGTGATTGTACATGAATTCATTTAGTCCTTTTCATGGTGTAAGCATACATAACAGTCACATATATAGTTTTACAAATTAGTGACTCTTGGACTGTTTCCCAATTTAACTTGTTTACCTATGTTGGGTTGTAATGGCAGCTTAGAATATACATATAAGCCTTCAATCAGCAAGCATAGTTGGTCAAACAGAACAACTCAATATTATTGAAATCATTCACATTTTCTATACGCATGGATGAATCAGATCCTTCTGATACATTATCTTGAACATCTTAAAATTTCTGTCTTATGTTTATGTAATTCGTAAAATGTTGATTTCTATTATAAGCTTCTCTTCTCTATCCTTTTTTTTTGGTGCCTAATTCATATTTTCATATGCTCTGTTGAGCTCAGGTTAATATTTTGTCAAACATCCGGCATCAGAATCTCGTGTCTTTGGAAGGATTTTGTCATGAATCAAAGCATCAGATATTAGTCTATGAGTACTTGCCCGGTGGATCCCTGGTTGATCACCTCTATGGTACTAAATTCCTGAACACAAATTCATAGATAGTACATATTCTTTTGCTTTCAGACATTTCAACAATTCAATCAGAATGAGAATTTTTCTGATTAATGCTGCATATTTATTCTCTTTTTCCATTAGGTACAAAAAGTAAAAAAACTTCCTTAAGCTGGGTTCGAAGGTTGAAAATTGCTGTTGATGCAGCAAAAGGTACAACATTGAGTACTAACGTACTATAATTAGTCAACAGCCAAAAAAACACTAAGTGTGCGTTATAGTCATATATATATATATATATATATAAAATCAATTTATGTGTTGCTGTTATGTCATAAAAATCATATTTCTGAAGCCAATTTTCATTGGCGGTAAGGATTGGATTATTTGCACAATGGAAGTGAACCGCGAATCATTCACCGTGATATCAAGTGCAGTAATATCCTCTTGGATACGGACATGAATGCCAAGCTCTGTGACTTAGGCCTCTCTAAGCAAGTAATCCATGCTGATGCAACTCATGTCACCACTGTTGTCAAGGGCACTGCTGGGTATCTTGATCCAGAGTATGTTCTCAAAATTAAGAAACTAATGGTTTCTTGATAACTATATATTATTATATAATAAATTAATTTCCATGTAACAGGTATTATTCCACTCAGCAGCTGACAGAGAAAAGTGATGTATATAGCTTTGGAGTGGTTCTTTTGGAACTTATTTGTGGAAGAGAGCCATTGAGTCACTCTGGGACCCCTGACTCCTTCAATTTGGTGTTATGGGTAACTTAAGTTCCTTTATTGTTTCTATAAAGAGATAGAAACAGCAAATTATTGCTAAAATTTTAAAATTAATTCAATCTATAGGCTTAAGTAATTAGTTGAAGGTATAGGAAAGATTTTTGTATCTCTAGCAGTGGTCCTAATACAAGAATGGCTTAGGTTTGAAGTCTGGAAAATGCACAGGTTAATTTTCTATTTTTTTTTTGGTAAAAGTTTAATTTGATTCTGAAGAACAAGAACAGCTATAATGAAACTTAATCCCTTGGATTCATATATAAAAAAAAAAAAAAAAAAAGGAACTTAATCACTTGGTCATTCATTAAGGCTCTCACAACCATGTCATCAAAGACCAACTTTCTTGAAAATTTAAGCTTTTATTTTATATAAGGCACGTATATCAAATGTTTCACCTAGTTTTATTGGTCATGGTAGAATTCATGCACGTGCATATTTAGCCTTCCTCAAAATCAAGTTTTCGGACTTATCACTAGTATGTTTGACACCGTAGTCTATGGAATAAGTAAGAATCCAGTGCATCTGTTGTTGTGCTTCAAATCATGTTGAGCCAACTCACTAGAACGAAGAGGCTGCTAAAATGTGACAGAGAAATTGGAGTCGACGATTAAAAACAGGCGTTGACTTCGGTGCTCTTTTTTGAAGAGAGCATAGAGTTACTCCTTTTAAAATTTGTAGAAAGTTACCGTCGTGGTATGGAAAGTTCTCACGTTGGGAATATTTTGTTGCATCCTAAATCACATGATAATTCTTATATTACATTCTTAGTCCACGTCAATTATCATAAAACAAATGCTCCCAATATAGTAACGTTCAGATTTGGATCCTCTAAAGTGATGAAGCTTGTAAATTGAGAAAGTGAAAAGTTAACCACTCATGGATCACTTAGTAGGTCCGAAGGGAAGTTATTGATCCAAGAGTTGTTAATCCTTTACTTTCTTATTTTACCAACCTCCTTACTTTAAAGGATCCATATTCGTAACATTCGATATCACTTCAGAAGGCATAACTTTTTAAAGGAGTATCTGTTGGTGATAGTTTGAGTTAATTTTATCTTTGAAGTCATCGACCAACCTTCTGGGTTGTCTATAACATTGGCCAAATCAGAACTACGAACATGAAAGGCTTATACTTTCTTCTTTTCTCTTCAAGTAAGGCAGCACCTAATCAAATTTTTATATGGTCATATAATTCCTTCCATCCCCTACTGAAACTTTATAGTTACAAGTGTTCCTTTCTTAATCTATTTCGAAACTTTTGATTATATTTCTTTCACTTATGTCTACAGTAGTCCCTGTTTCTTTTTTTTTTTTTTTTCTCTTTACAAATTCAAGTTTTGGCTGTGTAACTATGGTGTAGAATACTGAGATATTTAATTATTTACATTTGTTTTTTACATAACTACCAATTGCAGGCCAAGCCCTACTTACAGGCAGGTGCATTTGAGATTGTGGATGAAGACATAAGAGGAACTTTTGATCCATTGAGCATGAGGAAGGCAGCTTTGATTGCTGTGAAGTCAGTGGAGAGGGATGCATCACAGAGGCCATCTATTGCAGAAGTGTTAGCAGAACTAAAGGAAGCCTATAGTATTCAGCTCAGATTCCTTGAAGAATCTTGTCAAAATAAGAATTGATTTACACCCAAAACAGATTAGATTAAACAATTTGAAAAAAGAAAGAAAGAAGAGAATCAGTATGTAATTTAATTTTGTGATTTATAACTTTTATTATAAATGTTCTATCAAATGTTTTGATGATCAAACCAGTTTATTTAATCCAACAGTTAATGAATGACAGAGTTGGATTGGGATTTGGTTTTACTTTTATTTTTTATTCTGAGATGTAACTCATAGAAATAAAAGAAAGGAAAGCACCATTTCCTTCATCCTGAAACACAAGAAGCGAAAGAAGAGATGGGAATAGGAAATGTGTAAATTAATTTTTATTTTAAATTTACATCATATAATATAACATACCACATATAATTTGTAGGTGGAAATTGGTCAAGTGGACTACTAAAAGTCTACAGCCTAATCTACTTAAGGTTTGGTTTTACGTAGCCTATTTAATAAAAATGGAAAGCCAACACTTTTAAGAATCCTATTTACTTAAACGGACTAGACTTTAGAGCCTTAGAAAACTCATTAAACTTCACAAGGCAATTTATTTAGTCAAGTGAATGTTTATAAAGTCGTGTGCCTGTTTGACTATATTCTCTAAAATTAAAAATTAACGATTTAATTCTTGAAGCTGCAAAATAAAAAAAATGGTTAAATTAATCTTTGTTAACATTACTTTAACTTAAATTTTTTTTTTTGTAATTTTAGCGATTAAATCGTTAATTTTTTAATTTCAGGTACTAAATTGAAGTACACATATAATTTTGGAAACCAAAATAAGTATTCACTCTTATTTAGCTATTTATATTACTATTGTTTACATTATAATATATAATTATTTATCAAATTTAATATTTTTAATAAAATTATTTTGATTTATAAAATAATTCAAATATTTATCTTTTTTCTAGATTTATTTAAAAGCTTTTATCTATTAGTTCATTGGCCTATTGAAATACAGACTTGTTAGCTTATTTAAAGACCTTAATGAAAAGTAGATATTTAAATAAATTTTTAGATTAAGCCAGGTTTTAGAAAAAAGGCCTATATTAGATAATAAGCCAAACCCAAATATTGAACTTGAAAAAAAGGTTACTCCTAATATAATTGATTATAGGAATGTTTTTTTTGGTAATTCTCATAACTCCTTTATAGTCTTAATTTCTGAATTATTATTTGTAATGGTTTCAAATATGTTTTATCAATAGTTTTTTCTTTTTCAATATTATTTTTGTTGAAGTATGTAAAACATTCTTACATAAAATATACATGCATACGTATATATGGTATGGCATTGTTTGAATTTATTTGTTTAATTAGTACTGTGGACATCTGTTATCATTTGTTTTAATTAATATAACCCATATTATAATTTAATTTAATTTAATTTAATTTATTGTTATTATTATTTGGTCTGAAATTTATTATTATTAATATTTCTTATTTTTTAATATTATCCCACACATCACGTGGGCACATCCTATTGTGAAGTATTCTAGAACCAATCCTCGTTCAACTGTAGAAGTTTGAAAACTGTGCATCACTATCACACTTACACCTTAAGTTAGATCAAATGGTTTCTTTAAGTAAAATACTAATTAAACAGTAGAGGTTTGTTAATAGTCACCTAATAACTAAATTTTTAGAAGTCATATTTTCCGGATGTGATCATAAAGAAAAAGTGAGAAAAACAATAAAAATACTCAAATAACTGCTCCCACATTCTCATTATTCCATTTGAATTTTTTTTCTAGAAAATTACCAATGCCTTTGCTAAAAACGCCAGTAAATTTTCCCAAAACGCTAGTAAGTTTCTAAAAAAAATAAATAATTTGAATAAAAGTAATAATGATCATATGGAATGCTGGTAAATTTACCCAAAATACTGGTAAATTTATCTAAAATGCTAGTAAATTTGCCAAAAATGTTGGTAAGCTTTTGAAAAAAGTAAAAAATTTGAACAAAAGTAACAAAGATTATGAGATGCTGGTGAATTCACCAAAAATGTTGGTAAATTTGCCTAAAATGCTGGTAAATTTGCCAAAATACTGGTAAGTTTCTGGAGAAAATTAAAAACTTGAAAAAAAGTAACAAAAATTATGGAATGCTGGTAAATTTGCCTAAAACATTGGTAAGAAAAGAGTTTCTTACTAGCGTTTTCAATAAAAATGAAAATAAGAGAGAGTTTTTTTGTTAAGAAAGAGTTTTTTTATTTTTTTTTAGAACATCATATATATATATATATATATATATATATATATATATATATATATATATATATATATATATATATATATACTTAACTTACCAACTAGTGTTCTGATAAAAATAAATAATTTGAATAAAAGTAATAATAATTATATGGGACGTTAGTAAATTTGCCCAAAACGCGGATAAATTTGTCCAAAATACTGATAAATTTACCAAAAATGCTGGTAAGTTTCTAGAATATAATAACTTGAAAAAAGTAACAAAGATTATAGGGTGCTGGTAATTTTGCTAAAAACGCTGGTAAGAAAATAGTTTCTTACTAGTGTTTTCTGATGCAGGTAAGAACGAGTTTTTTTGTTTCAAATAACAAAGATTATGGGATGATGGTAAATTTGCCTAAAACGCTGGTGTATATATATATATATATATAAAACTTACTTACTAGTATTCTGAAAAGAAAATGACCAAAAAACTCTTTCTTACCAACGTATTCGCTGAAAATGCTAGTAAAAATGTCTTATTTAGTAGCTTTTTATCAGTGTTTTCAGCATTATACTGGTAAATTTTTGGACCAAAAAAAGTAAAAAAAAAAAACAATGATATTGTGAGGCCAATTGTCCAAGTATTTTTGTCATTTTTATAGATGGCTATTGGGAGAAAACCTCAAATTATCTGTGGCAGACTACGTTAAGCACCTAATAATACACAGTGCATCATACATCATACTTTATAAAGTGCGTGTTAGCAAGTACCCTATTCTATCCGTACATCTCAAGTTTTTAAAACAGTCTTTTAGGCTTGATCAATTTTTTTAACTTAAATACTTTGAAAGTGAAAATCCATGATCATTAATCTATTTTGAGGGTTATCAAAAAAAAAAAAAAATCTATTTTCAGGCCTAAAGTAATTAACTTATTGAAAGGCATTGGTCCGTTACTCTATAAAGGCTTTTAATAGAATTTTTTTGTGTATGGCCTTAAAATAATTTTTAAGAGGACTATTATTTAAATATTATCTATGTGGACAATATTAGACAAATGGAAAATCACATACAAATACTTGGTAATTTCAATTATATTTCTAATAAATATGTCTATATGAAAATATAAGGAATCACATGTTAATATTTGAAGATTTTAATTATATTATTAATAAATACAGTAAAAAAATTTTACACCCATTATTAGTTACCTTATCATATCTATCATATTCATAAAAAACATAATTGAAATCCTCAATTATTTATACAGTGACCCCTAAATATTCAAATAATGTCAAAAACTATGGGCACAAATATTATTTCTTAGTTTTTAATATCGTTTCTTAATTTTGAGTCACTCAAGTTGTTTCTGTAACAACTAACAAGTTAGTAGGACGTCGATCTTATGAAGTCTTACAAATCGGTTCAACCAAAAGCTACCTTTCTTTGCGGTTCAGTCAACTTTTAAAACAATTTTCAGTACAGGAGTCTCTTATTGATCAATTTAAAGTTAATACTGAATCATTTAAGTAACTTATTTCACCCAACATAAATGTATATTTTTTCTTATAATCTTTTTCAATAGTTATAGCTTTGTCTTTTGGATAAGAGAAATGTTTTTTAAACACATGTTTTAGACAACATTTTAGATATCTAGACATCAATGTATAAATAAATAGAAGTTTCAATTGTGCTTCTAGTTAATGCGGTGAATACAATAAGATAATTAATAACAGATAAAAAAATTTTAGAATCCAATTGCAAGGTATAAAATTCGAGTCCCACATCACAAGTGTGAGTTTTCGGTGGGGGATTTATATGGCCTTGAACTCTCCAATAGCAATAGCTAACTTTTGTAATATAGCTTTCCAAAGTTTTGTTTCAATTAGTATCAAAGCCTTTACTATCCAATTGAAAGGTACCATGTCGGAAGTATGGGACACTAGTAGGGGGTTTAGCCTCGGGTTCTCCAATCACAATGGTTAGCTCTTGTGGTGTGGTTCAAAGTTTCTCATAAGGTTCGTATAAAAAATCCTTTCACTAGTAAAATAACTAAATTCTTCAATCATTATTTATCAACACATAGTTCTCCAATTTTTTGCACAAATAGATTGACCAGTAACATATATGAAATCTCCACCTGCTTATAAATGATTCCTCAATTGTCAAAATGAATGTCTACCACAAACTATGTTCAAATAACACTACTGGTGTAAGGTAAGAGTTCCCGATAGAGTATAATAGAATAGGGAAAAAATGAAACCATTTGTAGCCAAAAATGAAAGGAAAAGTAACTAATCTAAGACTAACCAAGTGTTGCAAGTTTATATGACGTCTAATATGGTAATAAATAAATGAACCCATTAGAGCATTAAAAGCAAAGTCTATTATTCAACCATACCTTGCAAACAAGCTCATATAATTTGACCATACCCATAAGATGTAATTTTATTGAATAAAGTCAGTAATACAATAAACTACAAATCTGCCCTAGTCCTGCCTTGGTTAGTTCAATTCACCAAGAGGATGATCAACATTTCAACAGCCAAACCAAAAACGCATTTCAATATCAAAATTAGCTATCATCAATGCTTTAAAATTATCCAATCTCAGCTTACTTTTTGAGTGCTTGTAGATTCTGGAATCGGGTTGGCATGAGAACTCTCTACTTCATGCACACTTCCAGTGTTGTCTGCATTAGCTTTCTCAAGCAACAGTTGCTGCTGCAATGCTTCCATCATCTCCTTTAAAGATTTCTCATCCCCTCCCAGAATTTTCGTCATAATCTCAGCTTCCTCCTGGTTGATTTCAGAGTTGTCTATTTGTTGCATACTTGCAATTTTTTCTGCTTTAGCTTGTTGAAGCAAAGCTTGTTGCTGCAGTGCTTCCATCATCATATTTGAAGTTCTCTCTTCCCCTTCTAGTTGCATTTTCATTACAGCCTCAGCTTCCTTGTCAAGGGGCTTGAAATATTCTTCAATGGTTGCCTCCTGCAAGAAAGTTGCATCTTGTCATGCAACAAATTTGAGTGACACAAATGAAACAATCCCAGAGGACATATTAAGGGCAAAAGAAAAACAAAACAAAAATCATTGGACAGTCACCATACATAACAAGCAACAATCTTAAACGACAGAATATGAATGACCCAATTTCAGTATTGGCACAAAGCAAAATAAGTTTACTGGAGGAGTGGAAAGTAAAAGCACATGGTCCACTCCCCAAAGCATGCTGGCATCACTTTTTTAAGAGAGGGAGAAGGAGAGAGAGAAAAAAGAAGGGGGGGCACTTGTTTAGAAGACACTGCCTTCATATTCTACGTGAAGGAAAAGGATTGAAAACTTCAAAGAAAATTCCAAAGGAATGCATGTATTTAAGTATTAAATTATAAAATTTTATATTTTTCATGAGGATACAACTTACTGCTTCTTCCAGCTTCTTGTTCATAGCTTGCATCTCTTGAACCATACGACGAACCTCAGATAAAATAATCTGCTCAGGTACTTTATTTAAGGCTGCCTTCCTTTGTTGTGTCTTTACATGAGGGAATATCATACACATCAGAATGAGAGTAAATAAGATAATATTAGAAAGACTTTGAGGGCAAGCAGTTGCTAGTTAAAGAGAAATATCCACATCTGCCTTCACACTGGGGATTGGACACAATGAAAAATGAAGGTTAAATTCATATCACCCCCATGCGAATCTCCAGAGCTTAGCAACTAGGAAGAAGAAAAGTACAATGAAGTAGTGACTTAACTGTTTTGTTTTACCTATTTTATAGGACCGTGACATCAGCTCAAAGAAAAACTGTTCTTTCTTAACAATTTACTACTTATTCAGACAATATATCAATATGATAATGCTTTATTAACTACATTTAAAAGTGCAAGATAATTACAACAGCTCTATTATACCCAGAATAAGATGTGCCTTGGATTTGAGATGACCTTAACATCTAACTAATCACCCTCCTTGACATAAAGTGTAACTGCACAGAGCCATTCAAAATGAAATCCCAAGTCCCAGCTCACAACATACTCTAATGTGTACTGAAAAAGAAAAGAAACTGACTCAAGAATATAGTTGTTTGGATAAGAAAATATGTTAGACCTGTTGGAGATGATTCTCAAGCTGCTGCCTAAAAGTTCGGATTCTTCGCTCTTCATATCCAGACAGCACCCGGACATAAAATAGGGCCCTCCTCCCAAACTCTAACAACTTATTCATGCTGACAAATCATCAACCACTATTTGTTTTGGAATTTCCTGCAAAAAAGAATCTACCTCAGAAATGCCAAAAGTAAAACTCATTCAATGTTGATTCAGCTGCAAACTCTTGAAAGAATTAATTATTACAGTTTCATGTGGGTGCCATATGGAATCAAACCTTGGTTAAATTATCACCGAACTAACAACACAAACCTCCTACTTACAACAAGAGAGCCTTATTTTACCTAAATATTTTGTCTTCAGGAAACAGATCTATGAAAATTACAAGTAGGTAAGTGAAAAGGAAATGGATGAATTAAGGATGAAACTTTACTCCATAACCTGGTATTGAATATTGCTAAACCTCAAACCAGAGCAACAGAAGCAGCCAGAGCAAAATAAAAGAATGAGTTATTCACTAAGCTCAAGAACACACAGTTATGAACAGAATAACAGCTACAGGGTCGTTACGTGCACTGAAGTTGAGAGGTTGTTGTGACTTGTGAGCTGAAGAAAAGGGTTATTCTGATAAATTATGCATGCTAGGCAAAATTTGTTCATCTGAAGATACTGCTGTCCTCGAGAGACATTCTTTTATAGACGATGAGGCAATCCAACATCCCCATATAGTGCCTTCAACACAGCGCCCCAAAGTATAAAGAAGCAAAAATGGAAGGAATCCAGTTGATTACGATAAAAGAAAAAGGTAATAATATACGAAAACGAGTCTAACCCAAATTTAATTTCCCTAATATTAAGAACATTGCCCTAAAAAGAGTCTTATATACGCAAGCAAATCTAACTAAACACAAGTTATGTTATGTTATGTTATCTCAATCAGAGATTAAGATCCAAAGAGGACCCTCCAAAACCGCAGAAGTAATTCGAAATTTCACATGCCCAAAAAGAATAGTTTTCATAAACACAAGCTACTGGATTTTCAGTTTCTAAGCAAGATGTGAAAAAACATGTAAATAGATCATTCAGAGATGAAGTGAGATTTACCGAGAAATGAAGAATCAGAGTAACACACTTTTTGTTAGAGATTACGAATATGAGACACGCGGAATTGATTACTCAGGCAGCGCTGCAGGCTGGAGTGGAGGGAGGTCAGTAAGCGTACCGATATCGCGGCTGGATGGGGAACAAAATTATTCCTTCAGTTTTTTTCTTTTTTTTTTAACATAGTATTACACCCTAAACTTTGCCATCTCATAAATTAGTACCTCACTGTTTTTTAAAGTAATACCTAACTGTAGTCCGACTATAACTTTTGAGATGGGGGTAGAATAATTTTATATTATTATTTAATTATTTTTAATTATAAATACGTTCGTTTTAGTTTTTTTATATAAAAATTAATTATCTTAATTTTTATTCAAAAGTTAAATAAATTTATTTTTAATTTTTGAATAAAAACTGAAATTAGTAACTTATATAAAAAGTGATTTTTGTAAATAGTTAAAAAATTACATTTTTTAAAAAAATTGAAGCAAATACATCTATATCTAATACTTTTGAGTTAGAGGGCTAAGAGTCAAATACTATTACTTATGTAATAATATATGATTAAATATCTATATAAAATATTTTCATACTAATATTATATCAAATTTAATTCTATAATTTTTTGTTAATTTGTCATTAACTCAATAATAGATGTGATACAATTATAATTTTTAGGATTTAATTTCAATAAATTATTAGTGTATTTTTTATGTTTAATAGATGATTTTATTTAAATTTAAATATATTATCAATATAAAATTTTTATATGATTAGCAAATTATATATTATTTTTGTTTAACTTTTAAATTAATTATAAGAATAAAACAATTTTAATAACAAAATTAGATAGCAAGCCCTGCATACAATGTGAAGGAAAATACAATTAGAACATGTTACAATACACAACAAATTATAATATTAATGAAAAAAAAACACTAAAGTTGTGAAGACAGTTGAATGATATTATTTGCATTACCAATTTACCACTCCCAGCCTGATACCTATTAATATCTTTTCACACGAAAATACTTGAATAGCAAGGGGCCCAGGAGCAACCATCTCTACATCTGCAAGATCTTGGTCCCCATTAGGGTCTTCTGTTGCTGCTGGTTGGATAGGAGGATTGTCGGCGACCTACATTTTAGCATCAACATGCTACTGGTCATTAGTGACCATTTCAAGTTCAGCAGCAGGGACATTATTTGCAACAACACCAAGAATCTTAGTTTTAATAGCTAGTTCTTCATCAACAAGAAAGTCATTATCCTTTTCATTAATAACATCAAGATTACGTGAGAGAGGTTCAAAAATTGCATTTACAGCAACCTCAGAAATTGGCAACTTAACCGTAGGGCTGGGATACGGTACCGTGTTAGAGTTATGTCTCTGACTCTCATGTAAAACTTATCATTACCAACATGAATAAGCTTCAACCACCCACCAGCAGTGAGGCAGTAAAATTGAATGATCCGCATATACCAATAGTGATATATCCACTATTGGCAGACTTCACCAAGGCCACTTGTATCTTGTTGCCAGTGGTGTCCACAAAACATAACTTTATAGACAGCTAATGGTTGAATTTCCTATAGAAGACAGAAGGCAACTCACCAGATATCTGCAGAAACAACGAGGGCATGTAGATACTTTCAACATTATAGCAATATATATATATATATAAACTCTTATATCGCTTCAGGATCCAAATGAAAACAAGACATTCGACAATGCATATCCACCAACGGTGCCATTGAAGAAGACGCCACTATCCTGCAATGAATGAATATTTAGGGGGAATAAAACAACTAGAACAATGGGAGTGGAAAAATATGAACATGTAATCATCAATGAACTAAAAGAAATTACAAAAAAGGGAAAGAATAAATATCAAACAAAATAAAACATACATAAAAGAGAAGTAAATATTGAAAGAGAACGATATAGGGCAAAAAGTAAAACGTGAACGGCTGAGAGAAACCACTCATATTTATAGTGCTAAATAAACACGTTATGCATCAACTGTGACTCTTCGGTTGCATAACCATAAGGCATTCATGGAAAAAAAAATCCTCATGTTCTGCCTCTTTACCCGTTTCAACTTCTGAGTAAATGCTATTGGAAATAGGGAAAGAAATATATATGATCATTATATGGGCATCAGAACATATCACAACATGTTATCAATATTTGTCCATACATATATATAAAATGGGAATTATCTGATTTGAGTTCAAAAGTCAAAAGTCAATGATATTAGAACTTGGATTGGGCAAGTCTTCATTCGTTGTCGACAGAAGCATTTATAACTGTGGATATGGAGCTAGCAAGTGATGGGTTTGCAGGAGCCAATATCATTATCCCATTTAAAAAGTTTATTTGCATTTAATGAGAATGCTTTTGCCATATTTGTCTTATTTTTAAACAGCTGATAACACCCCTTGCATTAGAACCACCATATCATGATGAATCAAGAATGTGGGAAGCTAAGACCAACCATTGAGCAGGCAACTCTATTTTCCTATCGCATGCTACGTCACATATTCCACATCGAGTAGAACCTTCTTTTATTGAATGATATAAGGATTTGAAGATCTCTTTGGATATTGCCCCATTTGAGTAGGAGGATTTTTTTTTTTTTTTTTTTTTGCGTAAGGATGAACAAAGATAAAATTATTTTTGAAATGGATTTAGGGACAAAGGAGGATCATACTTCTTGCCCCACTGGATCTTTTTATATTTAAATTTACTAACTTGACCTTAATAATGTATACATAATTTATAATTTTTTTGGTAGTTTTAATACAAGATTATTATATTAATTTTAAATAAAAATAAAAATACCTAATTTCAAATACCCAAACCAATAATCGTAACTTCATTTTCTCCCCCATCTTTCTAGTTGTTGTCATTATTCCTTATATGCTTCAACCTACCATCTTTTTTAGCTAGAAACACAACCAATATCTTTTCCCCTTTGAATCTTTCTTAGCCAATGTTGCCTACGACATTAAGTCTTCAACTTTGTTCACCAACCACTGCCTTTCCTAACCCCTCATGCCTCACTCATTAGCCACCAACAGCCACCTAGTTGCCACACTAGCGTTTATTGATGACAACCATAATTGTTCCTTATGCCTTCCTCTTCTTCTTCAATAGGTTCCTCATGAGCTCTTCAACAATGTCAAAGTATTGTTGCTCTTGGTCTTGATTGTCATTTTGTCCTCAAATCAGGTGATGGTGGTTGTTAAGCGATGTAGGATTATCAGTGGTGATAAGGGACACCTCAAATTAGGTGTTTCTAGAGATAGGAAGGATTCTGGCTGTTTAAAGAAAAGAGGTTGGGATGGTATGTTTAGTGTAATTTAATTAGAAATTTCTGAAGTATTTTTTCTATAAAATTTCAATTAGTTTATTTTTTTTTCATTTTTTCTGGAAAACCCATGGGACTTGTGGGGACTCGGGGAGCAGAGCCAAGGAAGAAATAATCTTGCCAAGGGGATTGAGGATGGGGACAGAGAATAATTGTGGTGTCAAGAACAGTAGGGGCGTTCATGGGTACGAGTAGACTTGACTATCTAACCAACCCAACCTAACCCAATAGCAAATTTTCAAGTTAGGTAGGGTAGTTAGTGTTGGCTTTATTTGGCTAGCGTCACCCTTAGGATTCGATGGGCTTAACATCCCGGCCCATGGCGCCTGTAATGGGTGCAGCCCCTTATGCTTGATGCGGTTCTGAGAAACTATAAGGAAATAAAGTTGCACCCTTGCTACTTGACTATAGCTTTTAGCCTAGTGGCAAGCGCTTGATCTAACAAGTGGTATCAGAGCAAGGTCATGGGTTCGAATCCCCCGGCTGACACTGGGGGGGAGATTGTTGGCTTTATTTGGCTAGCGTCACCCTTAGGATTCGATGGGCTTAACATCCCGACCCATGGCGCCTGTAATGGGTGCAGCCCCTTATGCTTGATGCGGTTCTGAGAAACTATAAGGAAATAAAGTTGCACCCTTGCTAACAGCTATAGCTTTTAGCCTAGTGGCAAGCGCTTGATCTAACAGTTAGGATAGTTCAAGTAAAACTCGAACAACCTATCTCTTAATCGATTCAAGTATCAAGTGTGACAATAATACTTAATACTCGACCTGACTACCCAATGCCCCATTTTTATTTTTTATTTTTTAATTCTGATCAAATTCAAACAAACTTATCTAATACCCATTCCAAAAAGAACCTAATCACATTTCTTTCTTCCCCTTTGATCCCTGTAATGCTCTTGCTTCCTGCCTCCCCTATTTGTCCCTTTAACTAATACTGCATGCATCACCATAGCCATTGCCACCATTATCTATTTCGGCCACTACTAGTCTGTCCTTCATCTTCCTTACTTTGCTAGTGCACATCATGAGCGCCACTATGAAAGATTGATGCAAAAGAGACTATGAAAGAAAACCCGCGATATGCACTGCATTGACCATTGCCAACAACATCTCCCTCCCTCCTTCCTCTATTTCCTCTTTTTTCTTCCCTATCAGTTCTTCCTGATTCCCCCATCTTCCCTTTTTTAATCTCCACTCACCATCGCAAAAAGTCCAATGCTTGTAACAAGGCTACTCCTAGTTCCTCTCATCCTTGCAACATATATTGATGGTGAATGACTAAAGCTTGGCTTTTGTAGAATAGTTGAGATTAGAAAGAGAAGGAAATAGTGTGTTTGTTGGAAATGAATGGTTTAGATACTGATATTATGGAGAGAGGGGAATAGTGCAATAGTTAAAAAAGAATGGGTGAGGGGGTAAGATGTTGGGAGAGAGCGAAATAATGTGGTGAGTGATTAAGTAAAGGGTGATGATATTGTTTTCATTTTAAAACATTGAGCAACCTGATTACATGACCTAATCCAACTTGATTTATATTAGGTCTGGTTGGTTTAGATTAAAAAAAAAAATTTCAAAATCTTGTCCCAACCCAACTCGATTTTAATTAATGGGATTGTTTTAGTTTATCCCAAAGCCTAACTTAACACAACCCATGAACACACCCCTAGGGGACAAGGAGCGAGGACATACTTCTCGCACCTGCCCTGCACATGTGTCATCCCTAGTTATGATACAACTTTATTTCTATTTTATGAAGTGTTTAGTTAGGAAAATAGCATAATTGACATGGTTAGTATTACCGATTTCATGAATAGAAATTGATAAAAAAAAATGTATTATTAAATTTTATGGTGTAAATTGTAAAAAAAATTAGCTTTGGGAAATAATTTACAAAAAATCTAATGTTGAAGCAAACTATTTACAACTTTCACACACACACACACAAAATGAGATGAGTGATTTATTATGAGAGTAAGAAGAGCAAATCTTGGTTGTAAAACTGCACATAGAAAGTCAAGATTAAAAGTTATTTAAAAGCTATATAATTATTTAAAAAGGTCACTTGATTTTATATTTTAATTGTAACCATTCATGTAAGATCCAATGATCAAGATTTACTCCTCTCACTCTCATAACTAACCATTTCTGTCACTTGATCCTCTACTTATACATAGATCCAATGGTGACTTTAATATATCTTTATCAATACAAGTTGCAAATTCAAATTTCTATTTGCAACTTGATATGAAATTCTCATTGTGTTGAAGCAGTAGTTGTTTATCAATGAATTTATCATGTCGTCGAAACATTTGGATTGACTAATACTCTAGACTTAGAAAATACTAGAGAAATCACCTCTATTTCCCGAATTAAAATTGACAGCAAATAGTATTGTCAAATTCTTGTTTTGACAAAAATTATTAGTGAACAAGTGCCAACAAAAAATTTCCACTTTTACACTTTGTTTGGTTGGAATCAAATTGGAAGGAAGGATAAGGAAAGAAAGGAAATTGGAAGGAAGGAGATCACTTTCCTTTATTTGGTTGTGAAGGAAATGTTTAAGGAGAGAATGAACAATAAAAAATAGTTTGTAGGACCCACTCTTTTTCTTTCTCCCTAGATCCAGGCGAAAATTGGAGGGAGAATTAAGCAATTTAACACATTCCAAAAATGCCTATACACAAAAAGCAAAACCTTCTCCTTCTAGCCTTAGCCTTCACCCTTGCAGCGTCTTCGACTGGAAAGGTCATCACCCGCCATCGCTACATATTGTCTCGCTCACCATCACTGGTCGCAAGTCATCCTTCATTCACGAGTCACCTTGCTACTGTCGTCCTTACCTGTCACCATCGCTTCATCAAGTTCTAGACCATTTCAAGTTCTTGTGATTCTCCACGATATTGGTTCTTGTAATTGTTTTAACTTTTTACGATTCTCTTTGCAACATTGGTTTACTCTATGGTGTATAGTTACAAGTTTTGGATTGCCATAGGATTGTGCAACATGTGTTTTCCTTTTGTGTTGAATGGCCAGATTGTGTTGTTGGGATGCAATCAAGTGTGCCACATTGGGGTGCTTTTGCAACTTTTCTTTAAAGGTGGGTGCAATAGGATTGGCGTAATAGTAAGTTAGAATATTGTTTTTTTTCTTTTTTGGAGCATGTATGATTATATGTTGAATAAAGTAAATTATATAATGTAGATAAAAAAGGTAAATTATATAATCATTGATATCTCTATTACAAACTAGAGCCTTCTCAATCCTAGTTAGCTTGTTCCTCGCTATACTTAATAAAATTTGCAATACTCTTATCATGTTAGATAGGTTGGTGTAGTTAATGGTGCAATAAAATTGATTTTGCTAGTTGCATCACTGTAATTTTTTGTTGGCTCATTAGACCTCAATTATTAATTGTTGTGTATAAGTTAATGTCCTAGTAACATTTTATAGTTGAATATTTCGTATATGATATAATATTAGCCGTACTTTTTCTTTGTTAATATAATTTTGATGTGGTTAGACATTATTTCATATTAGCACTAATTACCTCTTATATGATAGCATTCTTATTCGAGTGAAGGAGTTGAATGTTTTTTTCTTCCCTTGTAAACGAGTTGAATGCTTATATACAAGTTTTGATTTTCTTTTTTGTTGTATTATGAGTTTAAATAATAGCCAAATAATAACTTTAGTATTGTTTAGTTAGTAAAATAATTTTTTAAATAATATTTTTGAAATATCAGATTAATTTAAAATAATATTTTTATTTTAAATAATTTTGAATAATTTATTTTTATTAATATTGATTTGATTTAATAGGTTGATATTATTTTCAAATAAAAATAGTTAACTTTTCTATTTGATATTAATCAATATAATTGTTAAATATAAATTAACATGAATGATTTAATATAAATATAGAGGGCCAAATTTTATTATATTTATTTACATTATTTTGATAAATAAATTTATGAAAAAATTGCATTAAATTTTATGTTTCTACTATTTTTTTTTTTTACATGAATCCATATTTATTGTTGGAAGATATAAGGGTAAACTTATCATTTGGTATTATGATTTTTTTTTTCTTTCACTTTTCTACACAAACAAACAAGAGAAAATAATTCTTTTTTATTTTCTTTTTTCTCATTTTTCTTTCAACCAAATATACTTGTGAAAAATAAAAATCCACTCAATTTGTTTTCTCTTATTTTCTTTTCTCTCACTTTCTTTCCTTTGCCAAACACACCCCTTAAAGTGTGTTTGGTAGGCAGTTGAAGGAATCAAGAAGGGGCTGCATCGGTTCCTTATGATTCAATAACAAAAAAATTAAAATTAAAATTTTGGAATAATTAAACCTGAAAATTCAGAATAAGAATATTGAAAACAATTCAAACACAAATGCCAAAGATACAACGTAGAAGGGAGTAGGGAAGTGCATAGCGATTCATAATGGTTTGGTTACAAATTGCTACCTCTATCTAGTCTCCAATTGCTAAGTATTTTTCTTCACTATCAAATTTTCGCTTACAAGTATTTCGATGAACTTTCCTCTACTCAATTACTAGGTAGAATATATAGTGATTTGTTTCTCAAAAAGACATCACCAAACCTCCCTCTATTTAGAATATACCCGTGGTTTATTTCTCTCAAGGATGCCCCAAAACTTCCCTTATCTCCAACTAAAATCGGGTAATCTCACAAGGAATAGTTGCTCTTATAGTTGAACTACAATTGGTGTCAAACTCTCTCAAAAGCATATAAGCAAGTGTTGTTGATCTCAAACTAGGATTGCTAGTACGTATCCTCAAGCTTATAGGGGTGTTGCAATAGTTTAAAGTAGTTAAAGATTAATTGGTAGTTAGTTGCACTCATTAGCCTAGATAAATATACCTCATACTTGTATCGATCAACTTTTTATCATTAGTAAAATTTACATATTATGTTTTTTTGTTCATTCTCTCAATTTTTTTGGCTTTGGCTATTTTTCTTAGTACACTCATCTCGAGACATATTTACAAGGGCAATTTTTCACTAAAGATAAGGGGGTGGCACCCCCCTAAAAAAGTTTTTAATTTTCATTCAAAAAAACCTTTTTAAATATATTTTGGTCCCCCCAACAAAAAGTTATTTTTGGTCATTTTATATCTGCAAAATATTTTGTACTTACACTCTATGTTGTCATAGTTTCATATCATAAACCCAAATCTCAAAAGCCCAATTCCCTCTCTCTCTTATTTACTTTTTTATCTCCCTTTTTTTCTTGTGTTTTCCATCTCCCTCCTCTTATTTGCACAAGTTATGGTATGTATTGCTAATTATTTATAAAGATATCTTATAATCTTGCAAGAAAAAATTGACTAGTACTTGAATATTACAAGTGTATCTCAAATATTTGAGATTAGTTCTTATATACCCTTTACTTGATAAGATATTTAAATACTATAATAGATAATATGGTATGCATATATGTGCATCTTGAGCTTTGATTGCAAAATTCTCTTTATATATATGTTGTGACTTTTATTTAAAATCTTTTTTCAGAATAAAAACTAAAAGATATATATCATTCTATGTATGGAGAAGGCTATGATGCATAGTACTTGCAAGGTGTGTGGTACATCTTAATAATCCAAAGGTGCTGATCTACTAGACTATCTATACACTTACAATTTGATGGCGCACTTTAGTAGCTTCCTAATTCATCCCTCACCTTACTTTCACACCGTCGTTTATCTTTCACCACCTTCCACTGTCATTGTCGCTTACCTCTGTCCTTACAACCACCTTCTCCTCACTTTGTTGAGGTGCACTGGTGGGCACAACTGCGGCTGCCACCTCGTCCTCACCTCGCCATTCTCATTATCATATCGAGCCCAGCATCAACCCTGCAACCACAACCACAGCTACTGCCCGCCATCGTCTCCTCGCTCCAATCTCCCCTCTTGCCCTCCACCAACACCACAACATCACAACCATGGCTCACACCTATTTCCTATAGGAACAAGAAAATCGCTCACCACCATTTTCAACTCCACCTTGTTTAGTAGTGCACCACCCCTCTTCTCGTCGGAGAGCAAAGGTGACAATGTTATGTCGATCGTCGAGCTTGGGCATGGAGCTAGAGTTAGATCGGTGCTTGCAGAATCGGGCTTGAGCACCTTAAACAAAGTGGCGATTGGCTCGACCAATGGTGTCGATGGCTAGTGGGTGGGCATGATTATGGCGAAATGGGGAGAGGGTGATCCAGATGTGAACGAGAATGGTGGAAAAAGAAAGGCTAGGGAATAAGAGATATTAGAGTGTATCATAATAATGGGTATAGAGTTACACTAGCAGATCAACACCTTTGGATTATCAAGATGTACCACACACCTTGTAAGTACAGTGCACCACAGCCTTCTCCTCTATGTATAAGTTAAATATTAAGTATTGGTCCCCCAATAAAAAGTGGTCTAGATCAACCCCCTGCATATATATTCTTACTTAATTCCAAAATTGAATAATAAAGATGTAAGAAATTTAGTTTAAGCTTTGTCATATTTTAAAACAAAATTTAAAAGATATCAAGAAAATGAAATGGCTTAGTTCAACCGAAAAAAAAAAAATGAAATAGCTTCCATATATGCAACTTCTTGACATGTGCGAACAAGAAATTTGAACATAGCTTTTGACTAAAAATGCATGAGGACTTCGGTTATGACCATGGTGAGGCGTAGGTTTTGGTTTGGTTAGTAACTTTGTGTAGGAGTTTTGAGAATACACTACATCACACTAAAGTCTTCTCTTCTTGTTTCATCATGATGTTTGTCCTTGCAGTAAAAATCCAATTTCACAATGGGAAAAAAAAAACCTCCAATTTAGCCTTGATCAAATATTGAGAAATAAAGTAGCCTTTCAAAACTTAAAAATTCACTTGAGATTTCTCATTATTCAAAATGTGGGATATTTTAGTTCCTGAGCAAGCAAATTTGAGGGATCAAAGTGTCTCATTTTAAATGGTTGGGAGCAAAATGTCTCACATTTTGATAAAGAATCTCAAGTGGATTTTGAAGTCCTGAAGATCTATTTTATCCTCCTAGATTTTGGCCAGAGACTAGATTGGTTTTTTTTTTTTTTTAAAAAAGTTTCTATTTCACAAGAGTTGATTTTATGTTCATGCAAAAATTTACCTATGACGATAATTAGATCAATAAATGTCTACAACTATTACAAAAATAATCAACTATGAAAATGCAGAGACGTAACCGATGAAGGTAAATTTTAGAGGTAGCACAACGTAGCTGACGAAACAAATAAAGGTAGTGCTAGTGACCATGATTTTTGGGGAAAAATGATACACATTTTTGACAATTTTTCGAGGTCAAATTGCAGTTTTCTTTATGGTTTAGTTTTTGGGGAGAAGTCTTTGGAAAAAGAAAAAGGAAAAAAACTTCAATTTTATTCTATATGCACTTTGATTATGTTATTTTAAAAATGTATAAATTGGTCCAAAAACTTTCTAATATATGCACATTACTATAATTTGGTAACAAATTCCTATTTTTTGACAAGAAAAGTCTAAAAAAACTCTTCCACTTTAGTAAATATACACATTGGTCCTATTACTTTCAATATGTAAGAGCTTCCAATGAGATTGTAGAGCCCCTATACTTCTTATGTTCAACTTTCCATCAAAAAAATAAATGTCTATCCTCAAATTTTAGTAACTTGCATGTCATTTTTTTAAAGTAATAGAATTAAAGTGCAAAGAGACCAAAATTAAAGGGATTTTTTAAACTTTTCCTTAATTTTTATGTGGAAGAACTCTCAATTAATTAATATCTAATGTTTAAACATGACAATTAAGTGTCTGAGAGTCTTAATAAAGAAAAGATTTCCTTCCTAAGTAACTTTATCGTACATAAATAAATTTTTTCCAAAAAGATATAGTTACAGGACAAGGACTTGATCAATAATTGCATAGACATCGCTATAAAGATGTAGGGTATATTTAGCAAGAAATGCAAGCAAATCCCGAGCTTGAAGCCAATTGTGGTAGAAGGCTCAATGATTTTAGATACTCTGGTTCCAACTCATGAAGAGGGCAGATTTGGGGGCAGATATATTGGCCAAGCATGTGGCCGAGTCTGTTTACAAATAAGTGGTGATTTGATTTTGATGACATAATATTGCATGAGAATATGCTAAAAAAATTCTATTTAATTTTAAGATTATGAATTTAATCACAATTTTAAAATATGGCTAAATTGAGTAACTATTACTGTATATTGTAAAATAGTGACAAGAGGACGCATTTTTTGCTACGTAGTATGTGATACATACGGAAAAAATGAGCAAAACAACAAAAATACTTAGATGATAGGATCCATATAATCATTATTATTTTTATTCAATTTTTTATCCAAAAATTTACCAGCATATTGTTGAAAAATATTGGTAATTTTTGTATTTTGTATATATATATATATATATATATATATATATATATATATATATATATATATATATATATATGGTAAATTTTGTGTACAAAATGCAAAATTTATCAGCATTATATATGCAAAACTTATCAGAGTCTTATTCAAAACGCTGGCAAATTTTGTGTATAAAATACAAAATTTACCATCATCTTATTTTATATTTTGTACACAAAATGTAAGATGCTAGCAAGTTTTGTGTACAAAATATAAAACTTACCGATGTCTTAAATAATACGTTGGTAAATTTTTGCATAGAAAAAAGTTGAACAAAATAATAATTGATTATGTAGAACCCATCATTTAAGTATTTTTATCATCTTACTTATTTTTTTCATATGTGTTGTGTATTACGTCGTAAAAGATGCGTCTCTCAATAATTTTTCTATATTATAAGTGATTGATTGTTTCAATACATTCCACAATTTTTATCATTAGATGGCAGGGTGCATAGTGCACTATCCTAGCCAAGATGCATGTAAGAGCATGCTTGATTTAGAATTTTAGGCTCCAAAAATATTTTTGATAGGGTAAGAATAAAGTTATATAGTAATTTAATGTATTTGATTTATTTATTTTTTTATTAAAAATATTTTTTAAGCAATTAAAAATATTTTTAATAAAAATATTCTTAAAATTATTTTTTATTCTAAAAATAGTATTTTCAAAATAAAATTTTTCTACTATCTTTATATTAACAACTAAAAATAATTTTATATTATATTTATACATTTTCTTACATCACTTTCTATCATAATACGTGAATAAAAATTGAAAAAAAATGATAAAATAAACTAATATGATAGAATATACTGATATAATAAATATTCTTAATATTATAACTTTTTAACACCACTGTTGTGAATCTTTTTGTCATTTCAAATTATATGTTTTAAATGAAGTAACACCCTACCACTCCATAATAAACATGTGCATCAAAAAAGATTTATACTCACCCCTATAATTATGGTGACCTTTCCTATAATTATTCAAAATTATACTCACCCCTTCTTAATTTTAATATTGCAGCGAGTACCCCTAAAGCTAAACGGTATTAACCACGGTTAAGTCACTTAATCAAAATAGTCAAATGTCCCCTCCCCCAAAGTTCTTTCTCTTCACTCATTTGTTATCTTTCGTCTTTCGTGTTTCACTGTCCTTTAACTTTACCCATTTCCCCACCGTCGAGCTACGCTGTCAGCGCCTTCACCCATGTTCCCCTTGCTGGCAATTCCTCTCTCTTTATTCTCAACAGTGCCATCTCTCTCTGTGCTCGCAACAGCTCCCCTCCCCTAACTCAAGTACAGCCAAAATGTTGCAAACCATAAAATCAGATTAGCCACCATTACCTTAAAAACTTTAAAAGTAAACTAAATCAAAACAAAGAATTTATCCAAACCAAAAACACCATAGTCATACATACAATATTCCGAAACCATTCTCAACATCATCCCAAACCAGGATCCAAAACCAAAAAAAAATAAAAAAAATAAAAACCATAATCTTCGTTAATATGAGAAATTTTCGACCAAAAAATAAAAAAGATGGACACGATCCATTTAGCATACAATAAACCTGGTTCTTCATGCTGGGTAGCGCACCGCCTGGTCTTCCTCTACTCCACGAGTTTGCAGAGACAACACTATAGTCGCAGTAGCTGTGAAGGAGGTGTTGGCAGTGGTTGTGGGTCACAACGGAACATGGTGGCGGTGACCACTGTAGGTGAAGGACAGAGGCGGTGGTTTGGGCGTGGTTCAGATGGTTCATGGCGGCTTCATCATGCGATGCTGCCGTGGCTCACAGTGACAGAGCAGAGCATGGTGGGGGTGGCGAGTTGGGATGGAGGCTGTGGTTCGGCATAATGATGATGGCAATGGGTGGCTGGTGGCGGTGGCAGCACAGTTTCACGGTGGTCCTTGGTGGAGCGCTAACAAAGGCAGCGTAACAATGGCTTTGCCATTCTGGAAGTCTCATACGCAAGGCTTTGTGCGTTGGACAAGATAAAGAAGAAACAAAGAAAAGGAAAAGAAAAGCACGCGCCTTCTGGATAGAACTAACAGACCTCATGGTCAGTTATATAAAAGAGTTGGCCACGTAATGTACTTACAAAAATCAAGGGTAGTAGATGTAATATTAAAATCAAGAAAAAAAAAATGAGTGTAATTTTATATGTCAAAAAATAAAAATTGTACCGAAAATAAATCCACGAAACTTGATAAGGCCTATCAATCTGCGCAAACAGCCGTTGAAGATTTTGGCATTGCGGCGTAGGTAATTTATTTTGGAATCATCTCTTTTCTATATTTGTTTTTTATTATATTTCCCCGGTTGAATCACGTTTACCATTGTTGATTCAAACTTTGTATAGTTCATAGCAGAAGAAGAAAACTCAACTCAATTTGGTTGGCTTGCACGATTTAACTTTTATGTTTCTTAATTAATAAATCGTTTATAAGTACTTTTATAAAATTGTTAATTTATGATATTTATTTTGATCTTATATTAAGATTAATTTTTATTCAGTTTAAATTTTTATATTTAAAAGTGCTTTATTAAAATTTTTAAGATATTTAACACAGCAAAATAAAGGTTTTATTTTTTATATAAATTTGTTTTGGGTAAATAACAAAAACCCCTTCAGTTTTATCAAAATAGTGCTTAACCTTATTTTTGTTCAAAAATTGCATTTCACCTCAAAATATTTTAATAAAATATTCTCACTTATTTAATTATAATTAACCCAATTTTTTTTTAAAAGAATAAACTTAATCAACTTTAATTTATATAGTCTTATTCTTGGATCATTGCTTATCTTTATCGGTTTTTATTATATCTCTTATTAAAAATTGACAAGAAATAAGATCAAATTCTTCCATTTTAATTATTTCTATATTCTCATTCTTTTAGCAATCTATTTATATTTTTGAAAAAATTCACATGCCTTTTATTTTCTTTTTTTTACCTTTCAAATATGTGAAATTTGCTAAGAATATAGGAGATTCAATGAATGATTGTTGAATGCCTTAGAGGATGTTTTTCTAATGTTATAACTTTTTTTTTAAAAAAAAAAATGAAGACGATATATTTAATGATTTTAACATATAAAGGAAGCTAAAATAATTTTTATAGAGTATAATATAAACAATCTTTAGAGATAAATTTTAATATTTATGATTTGATTGAAAAGGTCGAAGAATTATCATATCTGCATAGAGAGAGAGAGAGAGAGAGGAAATGGCGGAATTTTTTTTGTTATGAGAGTAAATTATCTATGCAACTAGTTCGAACTACATGTTGAATTTAATTAATATAATTCCATATTTTAGTGCATCTTCAATAATAAGAATATAGATAAAAAAATTATAAGATAAAAGAGTTTCACTTTATTTCTTGTGAATTTTTAATAAGAAATATAACAAAGACTAATAAAAATAGATAGTGATCAAATAATAAGACTACGTAAGTTAAGATTGGTTAATTTTTTAAAATATTTTTCATTAACTATAATTAAATAAATGAGAATATTCTATTAGAAAATTTTCATAATGGAATGAATATAATTTTCAATCGAGAATGAAGTTAAGTGTTATTTGAAAATTTTCAAGAAGATATATGCTATTTACCCATTTTTTATTAATAAATGTTCTTAAAGTACTTATTAAATAGTCCAAAAAGAGAATTTTACATGAAAAGTAAAATTTTTAAGGCATTTATAACATTACAAATTTAAAATTTCTACGTTTCATAAAAAGAATTCTTCTTTAGAACTTAACAATTATGATACGGAAAAGATAAATTTTTTATTTTAAAATTAAGATAGAAAGCATTTACAAACTATAAACAAAATAATGGAAACATTTTATAATGATTTATTAATCTACTTTTTTTAAAAAATTTAAATTAGAAAATATTTATTTCCCACATTATTTTCCAAAACCGTCTATCTTTTTTCCAAAACCGCCTATCTCATATTCTCTCTCATTCATGCATGATTGCATATCTTGGAGAAATAGGAGCAAACTCGGGCTCAGCTGATAACACCATCCCTATCACGCTCCACGTGGCATATTCGCGAAGTGACGGCAAACGACATCGTTTCATTTCCTATGTGCACCTATATTAACATCTGTACCGTTGTTCCTAGAGAGAAAGCAGCCAAGGTAGCTGTCCTTGTCCAAAACAAGTGAAACAGTCAGCAATGAAAGATAAAGTTGGCTGGAACTTTGGTGGTTAAGGCATTGCAATAAAACCATTCTGCCATAGCCATCAAAACATCACATGGGAATCTTCAAAAAAATTCATGGAATAATCATCATCACTGTTCTTGTTGTTCAATGATCCCTTCTGGGATTTTTCCTTCTCACCTCTTTAACTTCAACTTTCAACCACCAACCTTCTCTTAAATCTAATTTTTTTTGGTTTGAATTTTTTAATTTATTTTATTTTTTTGAGCTAAGTTTTTGTCATATTCTCCAAAGATAAGAGGAAGAAGAAAAATTGAAATTTGTGAGCTTGTGATTATTCCTTCAAAGCATGATCTTGAGCTTCTGTTGTATTTTGGCTTTTTTCTTCAAGCTGTTCTACCACCTGCTTTGATCTGAACCCTTTCTGGATATTGCTTTTTTTTTTTTTTTTTGGGTCTTTGGGGTGCTTTGGAATTTGGATTTTGGTAACTGGGTCGGTGGAAAATTTGGATTTTGCTTAGTTGGTCTTGTTGTGATGGTCAAACGCTTCTTGAGGGAACACTGGGGTTTTGAGTTCATAAGGGGAAGATGGCTGTGCAGGAAACTCATTCTTGGACACTGGGGGGTGTTATTGGAGCCTTTATTGACCTTGTTCTAGCTTACTTCTTGCTATGTGGGTCGGCTATTGCTTTCTTTGCCTCCAAATTCTTCAGGTTTTTTGGACTTTACTTGCCATGTCCCTGCAAGGGTAGTTTTGGGTACAGGAACAGCAGTTTGTGTGTGCACAAACTACTGTTTGAGTGGCCTTTAAGGAAGATATGCTCCATTCAAGTGATGGCGGCAAAAAGGTTTCCTTTTGATCTGGTTAGGGTGAAGGGCCATTCATGTAGTAGTGGCAATGAGAAGAAATATGATAATAGGTTTGTTGAGTTGGAGGATGAGGCATCTTGCAGTTCATGTTCGGGCCTGCGTTTGGTTCCATTAGTTGATAAGGAAAACGGTTATGATGCTAAGGGAAAGAAGATTATGGGCCTCAAACGAAGGTCCGGAATTCGGCGCCGGAGGAGGGGTAACTATGATTGTGGGAAGTTGCCTTTGGTTATTGCTTCGGATAATCACCAGTCTGATGTTGCCTTTGCTTCCTGCTTGCCTTGTCATGGCAGTATAGTTAGAGATAAAACCAGTGAAAGCTTCAATCCTGCTTCAGGGAAAGAAGCTAGTGCACTAGGTAAGTGTGAAATTTTATATCTATACAATTATGGTTCATTCAATGATTTCAATTTGAGTTACATGTTGTTAATGTGAATTTATAGTCTTATAATAAATGCCATACTCAGCTCTCATATGTTAGGGTGTTTATGATTCTTGCGTACCTACCAAGTTCAACATCTTGTGATTATAATGATGAATGATATTCCTAGGCTTTAGACATGGTAACAAGATGAAAATTTTGTACTTGGAAAGTCCTATTGTTGAATCTTGTATTCTTATTGAAGAATCTTGTATGCTGTATATTTATTGTTATTTTGTGCATGCCGGATATTGGCTTTTAACTTGCTGTGTTTTGTCATCTCGCTATTTAGACATTGATGATGCTCAAACTGGCCATGATTTGGATGTAAAGACTTGTCATAGTTATGAATTTAATGGATCAATGGTTGATAGTCCAGGCCAGGACAAATATTCATCTTCGTTGGAAAACTACATGAAAAATGTGCAAGACAATGTCCAGATTCATGGAAATGGAGAGGAACATATCAAGATGTTGGAAGAGGCACTTGAAGAAGAGAAAGCTGGCTATGCTGCTCTTTACCTAGAGCTAGAGAAGGAGAGAGCTGCAGCTGCTACTGCTGCTGATGAAGCCATGGCCATGATATCGCGTCTGCAGGAGGAGAAGGCATCAATGGAAATGGAAATGAGGCAATACCAGAGGATGATAGAAGAAAGATTTGTTTATGATGAAGAAGAGATGAATGTTCTGCAAGAGATCCTCATAAGAAGGGAAAGGGAGAATCACTTTCTGGAAAAGGAGCTTGAAGCTTATAGGCAGATGGGCTTGAGAGGAAGTGATCAGTCAAATGGCAAGCCAAGGGTGCTACTGGATGAATGGGAACAAAGGCTTCCTATTTCACTTGAAGCACATGAAGATCTACTGCAGACTGAAAGTACTATATCAGTCAAGCAAGATGAAGTATCAAATATTTCCTCAAATTTTATGGTAGCTCAGACTTGTATCGGTGCAGAAGATGGAGAAGAGCCAGCGAATACCATAGAACATAAGGGCCAAGCTCTAGACAATGTGCATAGCTCCTTTTATGATACTGAGCCCGATGTTCTTGATGTCCATGTTATTGATGACAACATAGAACTTAGAGAAGAGGAAAATAAAAACATAAGCAGCTCTTCATTTAGTGTTGATGGCTCAATTAGTCAGTCATTTATAGCTGACTCAAGATGCAAAACTTCACCTTTTGATTTAGGAAGGGATTCTTCATGTGAAGACAATACTGAAAAGCTAAGGATGGACACTGAGATTGAAATGCTTGGAGAAAGGCTGAAGAAGATACAGCATGAGAAAGGAAAGTTGTCTTTCTTTGCAGAGAATGGAGAGAATGAAAAAGATCAGTTGAAACTTCTGGAGGAGATAGCAAGCCATCTTCTACAGACTCAACAATTCAGAAACCCTGTTCGTGGGGCTTCCTTGCCCCCTTCATCTGCTAAGGTATGATTTAGAACTTGTTATACTGCCACTTAAATTTTAAAGAAGTAGTCGTTAGTCTTTGAAAGCATTTATGTGCAACAATTCTTTAGCCATGACTATCTTTCGTTGTTGACTGGACTTCATGTGGTGATTGTACCTTCTTTTTGGTACATAATGGTTTCTTACTTTCTTACATTTCTGCCATCTGAGAAAAATAAGAAAGATGCATTGTCTTTGACATGACTTCACAAGTACTAATTCAGTATGTGGACTGAGTTATGGTAGTGGACTATCATAATGGCTGAGGTAGATCTTTTTATCCTGTTTGCAGAGCTTTCAAAAGCTCCAATTGACAGATTCTCATGTATGATAATGAAGGACTCAATTGTAGAATAGATTATATGTAAGCCAGAGGAACTTAACAATTTGATCTAACAAAACTTAACTTTGGTAATCTAAAGGTTTTCAGTGTAATATCTATATAAAGAACCAGTCAACGAAGTATAAAATTTATCATCATGCAAATCTAAGCACATATCTTGCTCTTAGATTACAACAACAACAACAACAACAACAACAACAACAACCAAGTTTTTTCCTAATAGGTGGGGTTGGTTGCAAGGATCAAACGATACTATTGTATTCTATTGTAAAAACATGCCTATAAACAAAGCATTTAACTATCGACAAACCATTTGACTTTTGCTCTTAGATTAGTGAAGATGAAATTGTACCTTGCCTCTACAGCACTGATTTCAAGTGTTTTCCAGTACAGCTGCCGATGTTGCATATATTTCAATATTGCATAGCTTTATGTCCGAACCTCTTCCTAAATTTCTGTTTCTAATCAAGTGTACCTTCAATTCTGTGGTATTCCCCATTGATAAAAGCTGTGGTATTCTCCATTGAGAAAAGTTGAAATGATATTTTCTTGCACATCGACATTTCTTAAACATATTTGCTGGTGCTAGTTCAACAACGTCGAATACTGAAATTCCTAGTTTATTCACTTATTTGCCGTCGTTGTGTGTAACTGAGATCACAGTATCTTTATTTGCATAGTGAACCATATTGTAACTGTTGCTCATTGTTATGCTGCTTAATGATCAATGCTTGTTGCACCCCTTCCTTTTCAGGTGAGCTTGAGGAAAAGGCGCTGCCAAAGTGCGACTTGGGAAACTTGTGAAAGTAGTTAAAATCATGTAACATATTGTAGCTCATGAGGCCCTTGGGAAGTTGTAAATGGCAACCACCTTTGGCAGGTACTCTAGAATTCACCAGCACTTAGTTTTCCCTGTTGCTTTTGTTTTAGTATGTAAATATTAAATAAACCTTATCATAGCCAACTACTAAGCTCAAAGTGTAATCATAACAGTTTTGAAGTCTAAGCCAGGTACATGTAGTCATTTATCCCACCTTTGCTGTGTTTGTTGCCTTGGTGGGATATGGCACAAATTATGGGATATGAACTGTAAGCATCTTTTCCTTGTTATTTTTTTCTGTTTTTATTGTTGTAGCTTTGAGGTATCATGTCTATAAAAGCATAGAGACAGCTTATGAGTGTAATTATTGTTTTCAGTTTCTTAATGTAGTAATGATTACGTGCTTGTGTGTATGATTTTTAATTTTTGCTCTTGAAAGGACGGTCTTTGGAGTGTTTTTAAATTGGAGCATGATCAAGTGCATAAAAAGTATATGAAGAGAGCATGATTGTTGATTAGTCATCGGTTATTATTATATTCTTGACACAATGGTGTTTTGGGATGGTATATGATACCAGAGTAATGGAATCTGCGGCTGACGCCTTTGTTTGATTTTTATTCCAAAGCATTGTAGGATTGGGTCCTCGCCTAGGCCTAGCGCCGAATGTGATTTGGTAACATAAAAATTGATTTATGATTAACTAAATACTATATGACTTAATTTGTTATGATTTTTTTTCTTTTTTTTTTTTGTGGTTTCTTTTCTTCCTCTTGAACCAGCAACTTGATAATAGCGCAAGAAGAAAGGAAAAGAAAAATAATATTAAAGGGAAAGATCCGTGGTGGATGTAAATTTTATTTTATTTTTTCAAGGCAAATCGAGTTTGTTCTCCACAAAATAATGCATGTAATATCAACGGGACATTAAGCTGTTCATGCATTATTTAATGTTTTTATTGATAATTTATATATCATTAATTTTCATGTATTGTCATTATAAAATATTGTGTATAATTAACCTATTACAGATTATCATGTGTTATTATTGTGAGGTTTAAATTTTTTTAATAACATAATAATATATAATTAAATCCTTAAATTATTATGTGAAAAAACCTTTAACATAAAAAGTTATCAAATTAAATCCATACGGACACTATATGTTTTTATTGAAGTTTATGATGTGTTTTAATAGATGTATTAAAAACATAATTGAAAAGTAAATTTACAAGATTTTTTATTTATGTAAAGAAAATTATATTATCATTTAATCATATATTATTATATATGTAATTTTTGATATGTTGATTTTGAGAGATAAAAATTTTTTATAATATGACAGTTTATGATTAGATAATTATATATAAATTTTTATATAAATAATGTATCAAAATTGAATCCTAAAAATAAGTCCGAAATCAAAATTAAATCTTAAAAATATATTAAAATTAAATTGAAACTAGTATCAAGGATTTCAAATTTTTTGTTAGACCACTAGCAAGGAAACTAAATCTGAAGCCTTTTACAATACTCACAACATTTCATACTGAAAAAAGTTGCAAAAGGTTTTTTACTTTGCACCCTAGGAAATCAAGTATTAAAATTTTGGGGGTTTTAGTTTAATGACTGGGAAATTAAAAGAAACGATTTTTTTTTTCAAAAAAATAATTCTTATTTTTTAAAATGCTAAATTTCGATTTTTTATTTTCCATTGATTAAAAGAATTCTTAAATTTCAATACATGGTTCTTCATCAAGCAAGTGTAAAAAAAATAATTTTTACTCTGGATGCTAAAAATTTCCTATTAACTTAAGGAGCTACATGATTTTTTTACTAATTAATTATACGAACAAAGTTATTTTTAATTATGAGATGCTGAGCATATTAAAAGTTTCCGCTAGATATATGAAATGAAATCCTGCTTTTAATCCTACAATTTTGATAATTACACCAACATAATAAACATAGTTGTAGTGATCAATCGCCGGCGAGTGGGACTGCATTAGGTGGAATGTGCATAATTTAGTGCTCACATGATTACACACTGGATAATATCTTTATCCCTCTAATTTAAATTCTCTCATCATTTCTCCATGGCCCATCTCTAACTCCAACCAGTATGATGATTGACGGGATATGCTGCTATTCCTCACAATAACAATGATTTCGAAAATATAAATAATGCAAACAATAAAGCAACACAGACAAATAATTACCTGCCTTTCAAAATAGTTTTAACAATATTTTTTTTTTAATTGTGCACTTAAATGACCGTGTTCAGTGTCCACACAAGTCAAGTATAATAAGCTGATAAACTTACAAATAAGTTTAAATATATTTTTATTCTTGTAAATATATCACTTTTTAATTAATTTCTTATTAATTAATTTTCCTTTTAATTTTAGGTTTAGTTTTTTAAAAAATGTAGCTATTTTAATTCTCGCTATTAACAGTAATTCGTCAAGTAATTTAATAGACCATGAATTATACGTGTCATGTGCCTTATATAATGTACATGACATGTCACATAATCAGCCCTTTTCTTTTACCTTTTATTTGGTTGAAAAAAAAAATGAAACAAAAAAGATAGGAGGATTTTACTGTTTTCTTTTGATCAGATGTAGAGAGAAAATTAAAAAAAAGAGAAGAAAAGAATTAATACAGACCCCACCAAAAACTGTTGGGGATGTAGATGGTAGAATCTGAAGAGAAATATTTGGTGAACTATCTTTTTTAGGACATGATATCGATTTATATTCTATTCATTATTAAATGGGGTATGAACTCTACTTGAATTAGATTCACAAGGTGAATTGGCATAATATCTCAAAAAAAACGAATTTACCTATATTACCTGGATGGTCAAGCTTTCAGAAAGCAATCTCGTAAGTCAATGGTCTTCAACAACCATGGTGTAATGAGTCCAGCGACTTTATTTGTGGATGACTTGCCAAGGGAGATGACAAAGGACTGACTTTGGCAAATCTTTGAAATTGAAGGAGATATTGTTGATGCTTTCGTGTCATTTACGAAGCGCAAGATGAGCAATAATCTATTTGGTATTTTTTGGTATTAGAATGAATGAGACGCTACTAATGCAATTGAGAACCTCAATGGTTGGGTAATTAGAGGCAATGCCATTCGCATAAAGCTAGTTGGTTATGACAAGAATCACAAAAGATTTATTTGGTAGCAAAGAAGGAATATCGGAGAAGTGTCCAAGTGTAATGGCAAATTCCAACTATCTTATAAGAGGTGGAGTTGAGAAATAATTTTGATAGATCGAGACATGTAAAGAGGAGGGGTCAATTGTGAAGAATGTCGATAAATCTAAGGCTGGAGAGGGTGAAAGCACAATGATTGTTATACAAGGTAAGGAGCGCAATGAAAATAAGGAATGGCTGCAAAGAAGCATTATTAGTGAACAAATCCAATTGAAGTTTATGTTTTATGGCCCAAATTAGCTAAAGATTGGGTATCAATCAACAAATTACGGGGATTGGGAAATTATAAATTCCTGATTACCTTTGATTCTAAAGAAGATATGGAAGATGCATTAACAAGGGCAAGGATCTTCTTTTAGAAGATTTTCATAATACGAATAGATGGTCCGATGAGGATGTATGCCAAAAACTTGACCTAGTGGTTGACTCGACCAAGGTATCAAGTCACTGGTTTAATCCGTTGAACTAAATATAATTAAATAAATATATTAAAATTTAAATAAATACGACAAAATGACAATTAATTAATAATTTAATACATTTTAAAAATTTATATACCTATATAGATAAATATAAAAGCATATACACAATTATTATATATTAATTAATATATTTAAATTATAAAAAACATATATCTAAAATAACATTTTGTTATTATTATTATTTGGTCCGGGTATTACAACTTAAAAAACCAAACACATATTTCAAATATAAAGTTTAAGCCAAACCTATTAACATAAGAACATTAATTTAATTTTCTTTAAATTATAAGTAACCGAAATGGACAACACGACTAAGTTGCTTTTGCCCCACAATAAAAATATATATAGAAAATTACCTTTGATCTTGTTGACTCCATCAAAGCCACACAACCCAAAGATAGATAGACAAGCAAACTAGTTTGGCTCCCATAAGTCCATTGCTACTTATTTTTTTAATTTTAAAAAAAATAATAAAAAAGCTAACCCTAATGCCTTTCTCTCAACTCTCCGTGATCCTATCTTTTTCACCGCGCCCACACAACACAGTAACACACCCTTTCTCGAGAGATTCTTTCATTTTCTGTGGTGTACATTCTTACTCTTCCTCTACACCATTTAAACTGGAAAAATGTTTTTTAATATATTATGTATAGATATAGTATGTGATATAGTATATTTTTATGAGTGTGGGTGAATATCAAAATGCACATATATTAAAATAAAGTAATAGATTATATATTTATGTGAGAGGGTATTATATTTAAATATCTTAAAAAGTAGGCTAAATATCAACTCTCTTTAAACTGTGCCATGTGGAGTAGTGGAAATATATAACTTTTTCTAATTGAAAAGATAGCTTGGTCAAAAGAAAGTTAACCAGAGTTAATATTGCTACAACACTTACTGTCATTTTGAGACAAAAAAGGAGACACACACGTCTTGTTTATTATTCTTTTTTTCTCTCCCCTGTTCCATTGCGGCTTCCATAATATGTTTTGACTCTTCATCTCTGTTCTCCATCGCGAGTGACGAGAAGCAACCTGGTGCCGGAGTTGTGCCTCATCTACACATAGCGCGGTGGTCCCTACTTCTATTCAAGTAAGTTTCACTTTTTTTTTAAAATAAATATTACATTTAGTAAAAAAGTAATTGGTCCACGTTCACTGCTAACAAGACTTCCTAATGATCTTCATCTCTTTTGTGTACATATATTAGTGCTATTATATATAAATTTTCATTAAGTTTGAGTTTTTACGTCATCTTATTTGCACAAAATAAAAATGTGGGTATTGTATTGTGTTTTTTTTTTTTTATAGTTTAGCAAATATTTTTTTTAATTTTAATTTTTTTATTCCATCTATATGTTACTATAATTTGTGGCATTTTTATTCCACTATGTAGATATGGAACCATGTGAACCTCAAAGTGATAGTTTTGAAGCTTTAAATCATGAAAGTGATGAAGAACTAATTTGTAGTGAAAATGATGAAATAGGACTCAATCAAAGTGAAGGAGCAAATGGGTCTAATATCATTCATCGTGAGCCTAAAAATAAATTATTTGTGGGAAAAATTTCTCATGATGAAAATGAGGCATATGGTTTGTATTTAAACTATGCTCATGATTTAGGCTTCAATGTTAGAATTGATGAACAATACTTTTGTAGCACACATCCAAGACTTAGAAGAAAATATTTTGTTTGCTCAAATAATGGATTTAAGAATAACAAGCCTTCATCAAGTGAAACTTACAAGAAAAGTAACAGTAGAACTCGGTGTGAAGCAATGATATGTTGGGAGATCGATAAAGATGGAACATGGAAAGTGTCACATTTTATAGAGGAACACAATCATGAATTGGCATTGCCTGAAGAAAAGTACTTACTAAGGTCTACACGAAAGGCTTCAAAAGAAAAAGGGAAGACCTTAACTTCAATGATGAATGCAGGCATTCGAACATTTGATGCCTACTAATACATGCTCAGAAGGGTAATTTGATCATTTCAATAGTGGAAAAGAGCTTGTTTCTAGCAAGTTGGTTTGCCTTGGAGATCAAGCAATCCAAGAGCTCATTTCAAGTTACTTGGAGATCAAAGAATCAAGCTTAATTAAAGTAACTTGGAGAGCAAGCAATCAGATCATGTTGGAGATATGTTTAGATTGTGGCTAGATTCTTTTTAAGATTTGTTTTGAATTAGTTTATCTTTTAAGATTTAAATCTAATCTAATCTAATCTATAAAGATCAAATCTGATTTAAATTAGTTAGGAGTAAATCTTTTAGAATAGAATCATATATTTAATTTTTAAATTTTAGTTTCAAATAAGATCTTTTAGATAATATTAGATAATTTCCAATTTTAGGATTTATGTATAAATAGGCAACTTGGCCTATAGACAACGAAGAATTTTGATCATATTTTTTTTTATCATGGTTTGACAACCAATACGGTTGTGAGGTTTTCCTTACTTGGTTCTGTGTGATGCAGAATTTTCTATCCTTTCCCTGTTATCTACGTTTCCAAGGACAGGTTTCTTAGGGGTTTAGTAGGGAGGGTCTTTATTCTACGTCTTGTTTTCTATTAAAATGTGTGCCTGGGGTTTCTGGATCTTTATATCCACGGGGTTCCATCATCATTTGGTCTTCAGAGCAAGGTCTAGATAAATTCCTATTTATCTGTCTTTTACGTTTACCTTTTGTCTTCTTTCTTTGTCTGTTTGTGTTCTTATTTTTTTGTCTATCCTTTGTGTTGCGGTCATATCTTTGTTCCATCTTTGTGTTTCTCCTGTTTGTTTTCAATCTTTGTTGCTAGTTCAAATTTGAAAAAAAAAAAAAAAAGAAGGTGCAGAAAAAAAAAAAGCCAAAAAAAAGAAGGAGGAAAAAAAAAAGAGAAAAAAAAAAAGAGAGGAAAGAGTGTTAGTGAGATTCTTCAATTGTAGGTTCTTAGATGGCTTCATGGAGGAAAGACAATGGTGGAGATGTCTTTGAAGATTACAAAGGCAAGATTCGAGGACAAATCTTTTTGAAGAGGGGGAGAATGATACATGCTCAGAAGGGTAATTTGGTCATTTCAATAGTGGAAAAGAGCTTGTTTCTAGCAAGTTGGTTTGCCTTGGAGATCAAGCAATCCAAGAGCTCATTTCAAGTTACTTAGAGATCAAGGAATCAAGCTTAATTAAAGTAACTTGGAGAGCAAGCAATCAGATCATGTTGGAGATATGTTTAGATTGTGGCTAGATTCTTTTTAAGATTTGTTTTGAATTAGTTTATCTTTTAAGATTTAAATCAAATCTGATCTAATCTATAAAGATCAAATCTGATTTAAATTAGTTAGGAGTAAATCTTTTAGAATAGAATCATATATTTAATTTTTAAATTTTAGTTTCAAATAAGATCTTTTAGATAAGATTAGATAATTTCCAATTTTAGGATTTATGTATAAATAGGCAACTTGGCCTATAGACAACGAAGAATTTTGATCATATTTTTTTTATCATGGTTTGACAACCAATACGGTTGTGAGGTTTTCCTCACTTGGTTCTGTGTGATGCAGAATTTTCTATCCTTTCCCTGTTATCTACGTTTCCAATGACAGGTTTCTTGGGGGTCTAGTAAGGAGGGTCTTTATTCTACGTCTTGTTTTCTATCAAAATGTGTGCTTGGGGTTTCTGGATCTTTATATCCACGGGGTTCCGCATCACCTACTCATACACAGTTGAAGAAAGTGGTGGAGTTGAAAACTTGGGATTTTTAAAAAAAGATTGCTATAATTATATTAACTCCCAAAAATTGATGTTAATTGAGGTAGGAGATTCTCAAAGTTTGGTGAGTTACTTTAAATGTAAAGCCGATGAGGAAGGAGGAATGTTTTATTGGGATGTTCAAGTTAATCAAGAAGGGCAAATGACTAACTTTTATTAGAGACATGGTAGATCAAGAACTGACTATGAATCTTTCGGATATGTAGTTGTTTTTGATACCACATATCGTAAAATAAGTACGATTTGATATGTGCATCATTTGTGGGTAGGGATGTCAACGGGGCGGGGGCGGGGGATAGGCCCCTGTCCCCTGTCATGCAAGTAAATGCCCGCCCCCGTCCCCTGCCTCATATCCGTGCGAATACCCATTTTTTCCTTACCCGCAGGTTTACGAGTATCCGTGGATATCCATAGATACCCGTTAAAATATTAAAAATGTTAAAAATTTAAATTAAATATAAAAATTCTGATATCATAAAATACTTAAAATAACCATAAATAATAATCTAGTTTAACAATTCAAATTCTAACAATTTAATACACTTAAAATAAAAATAAACACATAAAATAAACAAAAAATAAGTATAATAATCCAATTTCACAATCTAAATTCTAACAACTTAAAATACTTAAAATAAAAATAAAAACATAATAGTAATCCAATCATTAGTCTAATATATAATAAGTACAAATAAATCTAACTTATAAATTTAGACCTTAGTCTAATTAATTTAAATAACAATAATATTAATTTAACTAAGTTAATAATTTAATGATAAAATAGTAATTTAATGGCGGGTACTGTGGGTATGGGGATAGTGATCCCCGCCCCCGCCCTGTTTAACATGTGGGTATTTAAAATTCCAGTCCCCATTACCCGCCCCGGCAAAATCTTCCCCCCATACTTACCCCATTGCGGGTATTACTCGTGGGTATCCGCGGGTGCGGGTTTTTTTGGCATCCCTATTTGTGGACATAAATCATCATTTGCAAAATATAATGTTTAGTTGTGCATTTTTGTTAGATGAGATAGCGACGTCATTTGAATGGCTTTTTAATACTTTTCTTCAGTCAATGGGTAACCAACCACCCAAACTGTTTTTCACATATCAAGATCAAGCAATGGCAAAGGCAATTGAGAAGGTATTTCCCAATACATCTCATCATCTATGCTTATGGCATATCTCCAAAAATGCACCATCACATTTAGGTAGGTTGAATAGTGATAAAGATTTTCACAAGTCATTTTATAAATGCTTGCGAAAGTGTGAATCTGAAAAGGAGTTTGAAGACACATGGGCCAAAATGGTTTTGACTTATAATGGTGGAGATCACAAATGGCTACACAAGCTGTATAAGATTCGTGAAAAGTAGTGTATGACTCTTAATAAGGACACTTTTGATGGTGAAATAAAGTCTTCTTAAAGGAGTGAGAGTACAAATAATGTGTTGAATGAAGTTGGTAGTAAGACTATTTCTCTCACTATTTTTGTTGTAAATTTTGAAAAACTTGTGAAAAGATGGTGTAGAAATGAATTGGAAAAAGATTATCATTGTCATGAAACTAGTATGCCATGTGCAAATGGGCATAGTAATATTTTGAAGCATGCATCAAATGTCTATACACATAAGTTATACAAGTTGGTTGAAAATGAGTATCTAGATGGCACCAGTGCTTATGATGTTCATGAAATTGAAGTTAATGGGAGTTTATTTAAATATGAGTGCATGATGCATAAGAAGGATATGAATTTGCATATTGTTTGTCTTGACATTTCTTCATTGGATGTAAGTTACACTTGTGCAAAATTTGCGACATTAAGCATTCTTTGATGTCATGCATTGGCTATCCTAAAGCAAAAAAATGTACCTCAAATTCCAGAGAAGTATATTTTGAAAAGATGCAGCAAAAAGGCAAGGAAAAGAGTCTATGCTTATGATAAAGATACATTGGCAAAAATAGATACAAATGAGGCTAAAATTGTGTTTTGCAATAGTGCTATGAGATATACTTATGATCTGTACACATGACTCAAGGATAAGAGGAGACAAGACAACTTTTGTGAAAGATTTTAGATAATGGTTGTAAAGCACTTGAAAATCTCATGAAGAAATTGGCCTTGGATGATACTTCTTTTGTAGAAGATGAAAATAAAGTACATGAAGTTGGTGAGCATCCCATATTAGACCCTCCTATAACAAGATCAAAAGGTGTCTCTAGTTCTAGACAAAAAAGGCACTTTGAGAAAAGAAAGAAGAAAAGATCAAAAGAAGACAAAGAAAAGACTAGTACTAGTAAGTTCACTTAGTAATATCAATATTGAATTTTATCCTTTTATATTCTTGTAGATATTTAATTCTTTTTGTAATGTAGGAGCAAAAAAGTGAGTGAATCAAGTGATGAAGGTCAAAGAGCTAACATGCAAGAAGTAGCACCACGATTAATGCCACAACCAATAATCTCTCCTTTCTATTTTGCTTATCCAACTCCATCTAATCATGTGAATTTTTATCAAGTAAGGTATCATTATTTTTTTTGAAAAATGGTTTATGGCATACAATTAACTTATTAATTTATATGTAGGCTTTTATCAGTATATGCACACATTAAATGGACCAAATCTACCATATATGTCCATCTTAAAGTGTTAATGGCAATTATTTGTCTTAGGTGACGTGTGTTTTAAAATAAATGTTTTGATTGTTATTAATTTTGTATATTTGTTTGTAATAGATATTATTATGTGACAGGATTCAATCAATTATTCAATGACACTCTCTGGAATTTGAGAGTCTAAATATTGTAGTTGCCACAAGAAAAAGAAGATTTATATATGGAAGTAGAAATTTCATTCTTTTGAGTGAAACAAGAAGATTTGTACATGAAAATGGAAGTTCCATTCTTTCGAGTGAAAGAGGGAATTTTGAGCCAAGATGAATATATATATATAATCCTATTAAAGTTAGTATATTAATAGTCATCTAAGATGCATCATCTAAAAATAATTGTATTTTGTTATTAGTTATATTGCTTGTGATTTTAGTTTCAACAAACAGTAAAATGGAATCATATATTTAGATTCATGGGCAGTACAATGATTTGTTAAGGCTATCTGAGTATGGGGTTTTACCATCTAATGCTAATTATCTCTTTTTAGGGGACTATGTGGATCATGGAAAGCAAAGCTTAGAAACTATATGTGTTTTGCTTGCGTATTAAATCAAGTATCTAGAAAACCTTTCCTGTTGAGGGGAAATCATGAATGTGCTTCCATCAATAGGATATATGGATTCTAGGAAGAAATGCTTTAGTTTTATAGGTCGTATATATTTTATTTAATTTATAATCTATATTTAAACTTGTTCACATAAATATAGAAAGTTATGGCAAAGACATACACACTATGATAAATAGAAAGAAAAAAAATGATTACAAGTTTTAAATATGAATTATGGGCCTTCACTCTTTAAATATTATAGAAATTAAAAATTTAGAAGCAAATGAAAAATCTCAAAAATAAAATAATGACATTATGATGTGAAATTGAAAATTGAAAATTGATAAAAATGAAAAGAGCAATAAAAAGAATATAAAAAAGAATTTTTGGTCACATTCTTTTTGTGTTGGTGGTAAAATTTTCACCAATGATAAACATAGCAGCCCAGTTCGTTGTTGGCCTGTGGTGAGATTGTAGAATATAATATAAAAATGTGAAGAATCCAAAATGTATTGAGAAAGCCACAATATTCAAAAAAATAATAAGTAACACATATGGGTCTTGTTAACTGTGGTTAATTTTTATCTGACTACACTAAACTATCTTTTTAGTGAGAAAAAAGTATATGGGCCCACTACTCCACATGGCACAATTTAACTAGTGTGGAGGAAGAGTAAGGATTTACACCACAGAGGATGGAAGAACCTCTCCCCTTTTTCTCAATGCTACTCTTTTTCTCAAACACATGATACACCCACTTCTCTGGAGCCTTCTCCAAACTTAACTCTTTAACTCATTTCTCTCCCATGCACAGCCCATTCTCATCTCTCTTTCTCAAGCAGTGGTTGGCGACTTGGTGGATTTTTTTCCCCTTGAGATTGCTATGCGAACCAAGGCTCACTAGTTCACTAGTTTTGTCAAAAGTTGGCTAAATCGAACTGGTTTGTGCCGATTTTACTGCAAGCTTGATCCTTTATGTAACTCAAACTGGTTACTTGGCCGATTTAGTTCGAGTTTTGTAACACTACTTTAGAGCATCTAATAGAGTATAAGAAGATTTTAACTCAGCCAAAATTTTGATTAATAAAATTTTTTTTTTCTTTTATCAATAGATGGATTTGCTTTTCTCTAAATGGGCTCATCTATAATGTACACATTAAAAAGGTTAATTGAATGAATGTTAGCCCTTGGTGGATTGTCCTAGAGGAAAACAATGAAAACGGTCCTCTATCATCGACATTAGTATTTCTAGGTTAACGATGAATATGGAAAAAATTAAATTGAAGGATGGAAGTAAAGGAGTCAACCACTATAGGGAGGAAGAAAAAGTGGAACAAAGGATAGAAGTGGGGGATGAATAGTTGACAAATTTAATAGAAAATGATAATCTGATATATTTCTAAAGCCAAGCTATTAATGAAAGTAATGGTGCAAAAAATTTAGCAAAGATGGATGGTGAGCATATTTCAAATGATGGGACTAAAATTATTATATTTTCAAATGATTAAAGAATCAAAGATATAGTATGTGTGATGAGGAAAATTGAAAGTAAGCCAAAAGAAGGGGATCTCAGCTCAATAATAATTCCAGCCCACTCTTTTAATTCAGAATTTCCTTTAGGGCTTAGGCCTAGGATAGCCCTACATGAAATGATTCTTGATGAGGTCTCGATAGTCCTTGAAATAAACATCCCCACCCTACTCTAAATGCTCAAGCCTTAAGTGTTACACCTTTCCTTTAGCAAAAATTGGTTGAAAATGCAATGGAGTCTAAAGAGATAGAGTCCGCCGAGGCGCTCAAGGATGCAAAGGCAGACTAGGAACTTGGTAAGAAGCTAGGTCTGGGTTCTAACAAAGAATAGACAATGATGCATGCTGCATTCAAAGCTAGAAAATTGAAAAGCAAAAAGAAGATCAGTCGCAAGAAAGGAAGGACTGCAAGAAAGACTTGATCTTTCTTAGTATTGCTAAATTTGAGAAATAAGGATTGAATCCATTTGTGATGTGGAAGATGTGGAACTATGGTGAAATCGAAATGTTATCCATGAAACTTGGGGTGTGATTTTCTATTCTTGATATCTTGGTGATTGGTAATCTATAATGGTAGAGGAAGGTGGAGAACAATTATCTGAGTGGTTTAGGGGATGAAGAACTAATGGAGGAAATTACAGAGATAAATGCCAATCCCTAGCCCTTTTTTTTTTTGGTGATTTTTAGTTTCAATTTGTACTAAATAATCTAATGTTTATTTGTGATGTGAAAATTGGGGAGGAAGGGGGTAAAGGATGGAACTTTTTGCATTATATTTTTTTAATATTATATTTTGAGTCATAATCTTATGCAATTAGTTGGGAGTTATTTCAAAATGCTTGATGCTAGCGATATGAGTAAAAGGCTGCAAGGTATATCCTTTGAGAAGCTTTTGATTCTTTGGATTATGAGTTTGGTGTTCCTGATTGTTCTCTATGTGGTGTTAGAAAAAAAAAAAGTGCACGCTGTGTTATGAAATTTATAATGGACATAGTGTTAATGGGAGTAATGAAGGATTTAACGTAAGGTTTATGGTGAAGGAATCTTATGAAGATTCTTTTGGTGTTACAATTATTGTTAGTGTGAATGCAGTTTTGTGATCCAAAAAATTCTTCTCAAATGATATGCATTGGTGTGGCGATTAAAACCAATTCCCAAAATGTTAGTATATTGGTTTATCAAGGACAAGTGGCTTGATTGAGTGCTTCATACTATATGCATTGGCTGCAGATTGAGATAAACAAGATGGCTTAGTTGTTTTTTGTCTTGCACTGGTGGTTTCAAAATGGTGGATGTGTGGATTTGATATTTAAAAGTAGAGGCTTCTTCTCATGACACATAGCTTTGGTGGAGTTTTCCTGGGGATTCTTGAGTTGATGGTCTTGAATTGGATGACTTGGACGTTGGTGGCATTTTGTAAGGGGTGCTCTCTTGGTGTTTCAGTTTTTCTACTTGGTTCTATTTTGTATAGAACTCTTGTGATATGTTGTTACCTTGGCTTCTCTATTTTTCAGAGTGTTTGAGCTCAGTTTAACTATTAAAAAAAAAAAAAAACTAGTGGGGAAGAGAGAATTTGTTTAAAATATCAATTTTATCTCCTACTTATATCTTTATATTATATTAGATTAAGGGTAAACAAGTTATATGACTAGATTTTTTTTTTCTAACTCTTCTCTCTAATCAAGTAAGAGAAAGAAATATTTCTTATTTTCTTTCTTTCTAGTTTCTCTTTATCCAAGTAATAGAAGAGAAAATACACTTTTCTCTTTATTTTTTCTTCTTTCCATTTTGTTTTTTCCCATTTTCTTTGCTCATTCAAGCAAAAGGTTTGTTAGTCTTAAAGTTTAGAGAAGAAAGAGAAGGGAAGATATGGCGAGGTGAAAGACCTAAAAAAATGAAAAAAGAGAGTAATTATGTAACATGTCATATGATATATGGTTCGAATATGTTGTTAGTTTCTATGGATTATTTTGGTTTCAGTCCTTATAAATTTTTACTTGGGTTTTGATCATTTTCTCTTTTTTTTTTTTCATTATTAGGCTTTTGGTCCCTACTATTTAGACTTAGTGTTAAATAGTGATAGTTATAAGCACTAAAAGAAGACAAAAAAAAAAAAAATTCACGAGAACAAAATTTTTTTTTTCAATATTTGTAAGGATTAAAGTTGTATTATATATATATATATATATATATATATATATATATATATATATATATATATCACATGATAAGTGTGATTTAATAGTCTATTAATCACATTGTCATTTAACATAACATTGTTAGTATTGAGAATAAAAATAACTATATTTTCTTCTCTTCTTATTTTTTATTTTTTGGTGAGAAAATCGAGCAAACACCCAAAACACAAAATAAAACAACCAACGAATTATCTAAGAATAGCAGCCCAACAATATCATCACGTAGATAACCCCTAAACTAGGAGGCAAAGACATATAATAACATATTTCGAAAACTAAAAAATAACCTAAATCTGGAAATAGTCAACTGCTTTATTAGCTTCCTGATATATGTGCTGCACATGAATCTGCCAATCTTTATGCAAAAGATGTTGAACATGAGATAAAACTAATCCATAAGGATGCTCTTGATATACCTCTTTCCAAGTAAGAGCAATGGTTGTCTAAGAATTAAGCTCAAAAATAATTTATTTATAACCTTCTTACTAAGCCATAAGAAGAGAATAATAGGCCCCCCAACACCTCAGCCACTATAATGGGACAAATAGCCAAGTTGACAGCAAAACCACGGATAAAATGCCCCAAAGAATCATGCATTAGACCACCATAGGTAGCTCGAAGATGTTGATTAATAGAACCATCACAATTCAATTTCACCCAACCTTCAGGAGGAAACTGCCAAGATATATAATGAATAGAATTATTCATACTAGACAGTGAACTAACTTGATCAAGATACATTTGTTGGCTATTATAGATCATCTATAAGCGTTAAAAACGTCCTCAGTAGAAGGTGTAATAAATTAAAAAATCTTTTGATTTTGCACTCGCTAAAGATAATGAATTGGTGATGCAAATAAGTGGGACCAGCATTGACCAGCCACGGGATTAGACGAATTCAAGTTCCATAAGAACCACGACCATGTAGGCAAAACGTAAAACTCTGGATAAATAATAGCACCAACCAACCGAGCCCAAAAAGAATGGGCAATATCACAATCTTGGAAGACATGAAGAGATATTTCATGAATTTGTAGAGAGCATCTAGAGCATGAACGATCACTTGCAATATGCCTATAAAAGCGAAAATAATTAGTTGGAAGAGCCTTAGTAGCCACTTGCCAAAGAAACTCCATAATTCTCTCCATCCTTTTCCACTTCCAAATCAAACAAAAAGCGGATCAGCAGGGGCATGCTCATGATTAGAAATATGATTATAAGCAGAACGAACAAAGAAATTACCATCATGTAAACCCAACGAGGCCACTGTATCATTGATAAGCAACATTTTGATACATTGATTAACCCTCATATTTAGTTTATTGAACCTCTTTTGTGCTTAATTGAGCAATATTGGATGCATTTTATAAGTTTGAACTCTAATTGGGCCTAACTATATTTTTTTTTAGTATTATTACAAATTTATACTGTTTTTGCATTATGGGCATACCTTGAGTTGTAGACATCTAAAAATTACAAACTTTATATTGTAGAAAATATGAAAGAAAGATCTACAACTTTGATGAAGAAGTCAACAACTAATTCAGATGTCTAGTGGGTCAAATTGAGCCACGAAGTCAGAACAAGGCTGCTACACTGGAACCTAATCAGTGTGCACTAATTGGGCCATAACATGAGTTGTAGATATTGGATTGTGATGAAACTGGTGCCATTTGAAAGATAAGATATAAAGCTTCAATTCATATGAAGAGCACTCTCCAAAATAATGACATCTTGATAGACTTATTGGCTGTTGAATTTGACTAATATGGATAAAGATACAACCTAGATATGCTATAAAGATTGGGTCATAACTTTCTCATTTTAAGTCTAAATTAAGCAAAATTGGGTGTTCACTTAAAGTTAAGAGGAAGAGAATTAAGTTGGGCTCAAGGGTATTTTTGAATTTTGACACTTGATATCTGATAAGAAGAGAGAAATCCGAGATGCGAAGAGGACTCATCTCTAACTTTTTTTTTCATTTTTCTCTCTTCTCTTCTCTTCTCCTTTCATCTTCTTTTCTTTTCCTTTCATTTTGAAAGATACTTGTTTTGGGTTCTAGTTTGTAACCTTCATTGCTATAGAGAAGTAGGACTTCAAGCTAGTTCAAGAAGACTACAAGGGTATTATGGTTGTAATCTTGAAACCCTATGCTTGAATTTCAATTATGTTTATTTTCTTGATTCTTTGTCCTCTTTTATTTGTATACTTGCATTGAATGGTATTGATACATAGGTTTATGTATGAGGAATTAGTTGGATGATTGCTAATTGGTCAATTGATATGAACTTGATTAGTTAAAGAATTAGAAATTGGGTTCAGGTTCAAACCTAAGCTAATACAATTGGGGCTAGAAATCAACATAGGTTAATTAGAGTTGAGGTCTCAATTATCTAATCAATTATGTGTTGGTTGAATTCCTAGAATTCTGTAGGAAATGAATTATTGTAAACCTTAGTTACCTTACTGAAATTGACATAGGGGGCTTGGATCATTCGCACCCACTTGATTCGCCTAAATATATGAGCTGGCTAAGTTAGACCAAGGTGGCTCTTTCGGGGTACAATGCCGACTCGCAAAGAGCCATTGGCAAAATTCATCTCTTGTGTGTGCCAAACATGGGATCTGAAGACTGAGTATCTTCTTACGTGATTGACGGATTTTTTGAGATTTATCTCAACCGTCTACTCAAAGAAGTCTGTGCTACTATATTACTATTATTACTATATATAAAATACAAAAAAAAAAAGGAGCTCTTCATCCTTGTGAATGGGGTTGTTAGTAGAGGTCTCTCTAATAGCTCCAATTAGCCGCACTCTATGTGTTTGATATATTGTGCGTTAATGATTGATTCACTTTATACTTACGGAACTCTTTGAACTATTGTTTTTATTTTCATCTAATTTTCTTTTATAGCTTATTTACTACATCTTTACACATACCCCCTTGTTACTTAACTAGCTAGCAACAACATCCTTGTGAGATGACCTTGGTTGCACTATACTTCAAAATTAGTGTAATTAAGTATTTTAAAATTATAATTTGGAGTAAGTTGCGATATTTGCTGCCAAATTTTGGCATCGTTGCCAGGGATGTTGATGCTATTTGACTTGTAAATACCTGCACATACTTGCACTTGCTTTATTTTTCACGATTTTGGTTGTTTTTCAATGTTTTTATGCTAATTTTAGATGCTGTCTTGTTTTGTTCGTGTTCAGATTACCTTAAAACTTTTCAGTCCAAAGGTTTTCGACATTCTAAGCAAGATTCACTGCTTTGCAGTGAGCCCCATCCTGTTTTTGCCAAATTTAATCATTTTGACCACTTTTTCGATTTATTTTGATTTTTCTTGCATTTTTTAATATTTTCTTTTATGTCCTCCCTTTTTGTTTCTTGTTTATATAACCCAAAACATCTTTTGCAGTATTTTCTTAGTTGTTTTAAGCCATTTTAGAGTAGTTTTTAGTTTCTTCTTCCATTTAGTTTACTCATTTCTACTTTTCTAACATATTCACTAACTTATCTTTTAGTTCCTAAACATATGGTTGTTGGAATGTTGCAGGAACTGGAGTGATGTTTCTTACCAAAGAATGGAACACCAGCTGGATGAGATAAAATACTTACTAGAGCAATATGCCATGAGCAATCACATCCAACAACCACAACAGGGATATGACCCAAGTTCCAATATGTACCAGTTTGACTGGTATGATGGAGTTGATCAGGGATATGGGGGTGTTTCGTCACAGCAACCCCCATATTTTCAGCAGCAGTTCCAACCTTCACTCCCCTTTATTCAACAGCACTTGCATCTACTCTAGGGGCCATATGAGCAACCACAGCTTGAGTTATCACCTGCATATCATCAGGCTGATCCACTAGCCACCTCACTTGAGCTTTCTCTGGAAGATTTTGTGAACCAGTTGATGGAGAGCAATCTCCAATGGTAGCAAAGGATTGATGCAAACATTCAGGGCTTACAAATACAATTGAGTCAGTTAACTTCTACATTGAGCAAATTGCAAGCTCATGAGTTCACCCAACTCTTTTCCGATATCGTTCTGACTTATGAGGGGAATGTGCCAGATGTGCAATCACACGAGCTAACTGAGGGGATTGGCAAGAGTCAAGATATAGTTGGGCCATTAGATGAGACACCACAAGAGACATTGGTTGAGGAGATATCTCATGATCTTGTTGGTGCTAAGGAAATGAACATGTCTACATGCATGGATATTTCCACTTCTTTAGAAGACTCGATGGGTCACCTCTCAGCAAAATTTCCCGAGCTAACTACTGTTGACATTTTTACTGGATTCACATGTGTTGACTGTGAGGGTGAGTATATCTGCCCTGTATGTATAGAGATTGAGGCATGTCTCAAGGGAGATCCTCCAATGCCAAAAGATGGCAAGATTGTAGTTGATATTCAAAGAGTTGAGATGTTGGAGGAACAAGTTAGAGAAACCACCCAGCCTTACCCCTCCACCGTCCTTCTACCTGCAACTGAGACACACTCAAGTGGTTTTAAGTATGCACCTACACCTTTCCTGGGGCAGTTTGAATATGCCCACTTAGAGAATGATGCACAACTCCAAACTATTTGTGACATAACAGTTGACTTACTTCATCCGGGTGCACAAAGGTGATTGGATTATACCTACATGAAAAACAAATCTTGCCCCCAAGCTGCCTGTTTCATCATTGTAGAGGTGCTACTTGGATGCCGAGGCTACCAACACTGATCTATCAAGGCACCAATAGCAAGGATGGCAATGAATTCAGGATCACTTCATGGGATTCTAGAGGAGGCAAAAGATGCAAACATTGGTAGGAATTCCTGGACCAGCTCAAGCATAAGTCACCATGAAGGAGTTCTTACCACTTTTTACCTTTTTTAATTTTCTATTTTTCATTTTACTTTTAAAATAAAATATGTTGAGTGTTAGTTTTCATATGCTAGTTATGTTATTTAGTTGGATGTTTCCCTATGGTGATTCTTTAGTTGTTAGCTTTAAGCATTAGACATTCATGGCTTGAGATTACAACATACTTGAATTTTCATCTTTTTCCTTATGTTTTGCATGCTTGGTAGACTGATCTTCAATTGCTTGGATTGAGTATGCTGGACATAACCCATGTGAGCTTTTGAGCCTCCTTTTTGGATGGCTATATTACATGTCATTCTTTTCTTTCTAGTGTATTGTTCCCTCATAGGATTTGTCACTCTTGAACTTACTTTGATTCTTTTTGAGGCTACACTATTCATTTGCAAATATGAACATGATTGAGGCATTCATTATGTGATTAGCCACTTAGCCAAATAACCACCTTTGCATTTTTACCCTTGCTTAGCCCCTTTGAGCCTTTTTATCTATTCTTTGTTTTTAGCATATTACAAGCCTAAAGCAAAAAACTATGATTCTTTCTAGCCTTAGGGATTAGGAGACCATTGGTTACCATTAGTAATGTGTATTCACATAAGTGTGAGGATTTGCATGAGGACATGCACAACTTTAAATGTAGGGGTGCAAAGTGGTGAAAAGAGAAAAAGGAAAGAAATAAAAAGATTAAAAAAAAGAAGAAGAAAAAGAAGCAAAGAAAATGTAAAAAAGAAAAGCAAATAGAAAAAAAAAAGTAAATAAATTGGGGTGATTTTGATAAAAAAGAAAGTAAAAAAGTGGGATAAAAAAGAGTTGTTTGTTGCATTCTTAGATTTGAGGAGGGCCCTCACATTTGTGACCTCATATCTTTGCCAATGTTCTTTTATTCTTTTTTATTTTTACCTTGCATATCCTTACTATTTCCTTACCCTTACCTTGGTCCCATTACAACCTTGAATAAAGTCCTCTTGATTTGTGTGTACATGTGTTTGAGTGGTGGAGAATTAGATGATAAGCAAGTTTATGGTAGTACTTTTCCTTTTGAGGTGATTTGAGTGGTATAATCGAGCCTTAAACACTTGAGAGTAAGAGTGCTAAGCACATTATCTTGTGAGATCCTCCATGCTTGATCCATACTTTTTGGAGTGATTTTTGCCTTGCTTGTACCGTTGTAAGGATGTGTCTTAATTGTTGAATTTCTTGATGCCTTAGATGTGCTTTTTGCCTATATGCTTGACATTCATCATTGGGAATTTATTTTTCATAGTATTTGGTCATTTTTTATTTTCAGGACTTATGTGTTTGTTTTAGATTCTGATATTTCATTTTCAGCATCCTTGAGTATATTTTGAATCTTGCATGAGGACATGCAAAAAGCTAAGTATGGGGGAATTTGATCAGCAACATTTTGATATATTAATTAACCCTCATATTTAGTTATTGAACCTCTTTTGTGCTTAATTGAGCAATATTGGATGTATTTTATAAGTTTCGACTCTAATTGGGCCTAACTATATTTTTTTTAGTATTATTACAAATTTATACTATTTTTGCATTATGGGCGTATCTTGAGTTGTAGAAATCTAAAAATTACAAATTTTATGTTGTAAAAAATATGAAAGAAAGATCTACAACTTTGATGAAGAAGTCAACAACTAATTCAAATGTCTAGTGGGTCAAATTGGGCCACGAATTTAGAACAGGGCTGTTACACTGGAATCTGATCAGTGTGTACTAATTGGGCCATAATGTGAGTTATAGACATTGGATTGAGGTGAAACTGGTGCCATTTGAAAGCTAAGATATAAAGCTTCAATTCATATGAAAGCACTCTCCAAAATAATGACATCTTCATAGACTTGTTGGCTGTTGAATTTGACTGACGTGGATAGAAATACAACATAGACGTGCTATAAAGATTGGGCCATAACTTTCTCATTTTAAGTCCAAATTATGCAAATTGGGTGTCCACTTAAAGCTAAAAGGAAGAGGATTAAGTTGGGCTCAAGAGATATTTTTGAATTTTGACATTTGAGGTCTGATAAGAAGATAGAAAACTGAGACGCGAAGGGGACTCATCTCTAACTTTTTTTTTTCATTTTTCTCTCTTCTCTTCTCTTCTCCTCTCCTCTTCTTTTCTTTTCCTTTCATTTTAGAGGATACTTCTTTTGGGTTCTAGTTTGTAACCTTCATTGCTATGGAGAAGTAGGACTTCAAGCTAGTTCAATGAGACTACAAGGGTATTATGGTTGTAATCTTGAAACCCTATGCTTGAATTTTAATCATGTTTATTTTCTTGATTCTTTGCCCTCTTTTATTTGTAAACTTGCATTGAATGGTATTGATATGTGGGTTTATGCATGAGGAATTAGTTAGATGATTACTAATTGGCCAATTGGTATGAACTTGATTAGTTAAAGAATTAGGAATTAGGTTTGGGTTCAAACCTAAGCTAATAGAATTAGGGCTAGAAATCAAGATAGGTTAATTAGAGTTGAGGTCTCAATTATCTAATCAATTATGTGTTGGTTGACTTCCTAGAGTTCTCTAGATAGAATTGTGGGGTTATTAGTAAAGGTGTCTCTAATAGCTCCAATTAGCTGCACTCCATGTGTTTGATATATTGTGCGTTAATGATTGATTCACCTTATACTTAAGGAACTCTTTGAACTAGTGTTTTTATTTTCATCTAATTTTCTTTTATAGCTTATTTACTATATGTTTACACATACCCTCTCGTTACTTAAGTATATAGCAACAACATTCTTGTGAGATGACCTTGGTTGCACTATACTTCAAAATCAGTATAATCAAGTATTTTAAAATTGTAATTTGGAGTAAGCTGCTACAATTGCTGCCAATCATCAAAACCCAATCTGAAGGAGTAGCTATACCTATTATATACTCACAAATCCTTGCTAGAAGGACTATGAATAATCTATTCCAATCCCACCCACCATCCTCAAATACGAACTTAGATAAAGAGACATGGCTGTTCGTATACGACAAAGGCACAAAAGCATGGTTGGCGAGAAGATCAAGCCGATGAAGCCATTTATGAAACCAAAATTTTACTCTATGACCATTACCAACTGACCAAACAAGATTTTCCTAAACATAAGACCAAGCATCACATACTTTTCCAAAAATTTGAGAAGTCTGGTTTGCAAGAAACAATTGGAAGCAAGTCCTCCTCGCCCCCATATCTGCTATAGATGACTTTCACCTATAATTCATCCCTATTTTGAATAATGCCTATGCTAGCTTAGATAAAAAAAGCTTGATTAGAATACTTGGCATGTCTAAGACCTAGGCTACTAGCCACTTTTGGGCTACAAATCATTTCCTAATTGACAGATGCATCCTCCTCTCTATGGATCCCCATGGAAAACCATCTACAAGGAGCATCAATGTTATCACAAAGTGGTTGAGGAATAGTGTAACACCTTACCAGATAAAATACTATACTTAAGTCATAATATATTACTTGATAAGTTATTACGTCTGATGAACTTGAGAGTTAACTATTCGCTTTAATCAATTTCAGTTTGGCAGCGGGATAAACACTAAACAATTGTTGCACCGGAAATAAAGTAACACAAACAAGATTGTGAAATAACCAAACTGCATCATATATATATATATATATATATATATATATTGTTTTCAAAGTTGTCAAAAGAAATAAAATACAGTACAGGGTAGAAAAAAAATGAAGCCGCTAACACAAAATAAATCGATTTGTCTATATGAACAGCACCCTAACTGGTCCCCATGGGACATTTCGTGTACAATTACTAACTCTTACCCATATGCCTATGATCCAAACTGCCAAAAGAGGGTCATCCTGTACATCTACTACTGCTACGGAGGGTACTCCAACTAGATGGATTCCAAAGAAAGGAATCCATTTGCCATGCCGGCATCAGCAGGAGTATAGTCTATACTCGGGGCAGAAGATGAGGATGACAAGCTCGCTACCTCCGAAGGATCTTCCTCAGACATAGAGGCAGAGGGGATCGGCTGCGGTGGAGCGATTGGAGGAACCATGGCTGGTGCTACTGCTACGGGTGGAGGTGGAAAGGGATGAGTCATGTGGAGAGGGATGGCGATGTAAGGGACGTCAGGGTCAAAAAACGGGTGCATAAGGGGTACAGCAAAATCTCTCTGAAAAAAGAAGTAAAGACAAAACTGACATCTACCAGATATGTACATGGAATCTATGAACGGGTTGAGATGGATGTGGAGCTCTGGACACTCATTGAAAAGTACGCCGGTTGCTGCATTCTCCATGATCTGAGAATGATGCGGTAGTATATAATAGAGTGAGAAATAAAGATTTTTCAATAGGAATTCCTAAATTTGTACTTATTTGTCATCGTTACCATTCTCAAGTGTTTCAGATTTTGGTTAATTAAAAGAAAATGTTACATTACTAGGAGGTCCTACTCAATTAGTTATATAAATCATAGCTTGAAACACAGCTCTGTTTTACTTAAGGAAGTAAAGGAAATTAAACAAAAAATAAACAATCAAATCTTTGTATTGATATGGATAAATAATAATCATAAAATGAGCAACAACATATATATACATAACATCCAATGGTGCAATTAAATCAATGCATGATAACTGAAAATGTGGTTATGCATGAAAAATGATGCACTTGATTTTAACTCATATTTTTCCATGCTTGGTCCCTTAGGAGTATATTGGCCATAAGACTCTTGGGTAGTAGTCTGCTTTTCAGGATTGAGCTCGTTTCTATACAGGGTCGCCAGGTTTGCTTTCCTCGACTTTCCCACTGATCTATTCCCCTTAATTTTGTTCAGGGACTAACCTAAGTCACATGAAAATCCTTCCTCATGCTTATAGGATAGCATTGCTTGGCTAACATTTTGACCCATGCATGCATAACTTGCAAATTCATATTAATTGCATTTTCTGCTAAAATCTTAGCAGCATAACTGATCATGTCCGCTTTTTCATAAATAGTGCCATACAACTAGGAAATTGTAATTAACAGTAAACTCGATACAGAACATCATATTCATACGAAGAATATAACAATATAAATAAGTGCAAGATTTAGAATCTTAAGTATCAATCTATCTTGCAAGCTTTTAATTTCTAATGAGGTTCGTGAGTTCACTTTCAAGGTTAAATGAATTCCGAGTTCCGATCTTATACAACTTCCAACTTCCGTGGTTATGTTCAATTTTCCGAAATTATATGATTTACGACTTCCGGGGTTATGTTCAATCTCCCAAGATTGATTCTGGGTCGAGTTTCGAAATTATATGTATAAGGGTTTTATATGCCTATGATCCCGACCTCCGACCTAAACCCACAATTTGGTCTTTCAAGACTTTTGAATGTTTCCTAAACTCTAAGTTTTGGACATGGACTACGTTAGATATAATTTCCTATCCACTAATTTTCAAGCTCAGCCTTAAGTATACTTTCCGAGTTCAATCTTAAGTATGACCTCCCTAGTTAAATCTTACGTGTGCTTTCCGAGTCCAATCTTAAGTGTTCCGACCTAGCTCTCTGCTCGCTAAGTCTCGACTGCTGACATGAACTCAAGTTATTTGTGCCTTATCCTAGACTTATCCTACTTCTAGCCAGAATTGCACTCTTACGAGAGAATATTCACTAAAAATAGAAATCTGGGTAAAGTCATCCAAAATTTATATCCATATAAATCTAACAAAGCAAGCTTTCAAATGAAATAAGTTTCATATCATTTCAATGAGTATATTTTGAGATATAAGCTCTGAAACTTGACCCTACTAGACTACCCTATTCTATCTTGGATTGGACATAGGGTAACTTTCTCAACTCACTGGGAACAAATGAGATCTTATCTAGCCTGAAAATTTTATGGAATATTCTCCTATGTGTAAGCTTTCTAATAAAGTTAGTTTCACTCAATTTGGAGTTGTATAGGATGAGTTACACTATTCTCAACTCATACTGCCCAGATGAAGGTCCTGATTTCTAGGTCAAGTTTCAAAAATTCATTCTATCTCTATACTGATCCAATGGCATTATATTGTATATGTATGGAAAGCCCTGAATATCTCTTTTCATATAAAAATAGATTCATGGAGTTTAAACAGCTGTAGGCAGAGCCGTATACTCCGCCGTACGGACTGCCGAGAAAGAATCTTAATAGCTTCTTAAGGTTTCTCTTTTCTTCAAGTCTTTCATACCAATTCTAATTCCAATAATAATACACAGGCAAAATCAGCCATAAACCATCATCATCACTCCACATAACATCAGTATCACAAGGCATACAAGACCCATACACAACTCCAAACCAAGGAAAATAAGAAGAGAAGTAAGATTCTTACCTTGTCTAGTTGAAATTTGGTTGATTTGGTGCCTTAGATGGAAGCTACTCTTGATAAGACTTGAAGAGAAATTGAAGATGGAGCAGAGAGGAGTATGAATGGAAGAAAAATGAAGGGGAGTTAGCCCCTTATCTTGACCGAATTTCACAAGGGCAAAGAAGAAATTGGACACAAACTTGTGGAGCAAGGAGTTGTGTGATTGGTGGATTTGAGTAGGTTATTCAACTTGGTTTTGTGGGTGCTTCTTGGCTGAAAATGGCGCCACCTATGGGAGTATTGTGGCTGAATCCTAGTTATTCATTCTAGGGTTCTCACAATGATTCTTCTCTTGGTCCGATTCCGACAGTTTAAAATATCGAAATCTTACCGATTTCTCTTAAATCGGTAAATCGATTTTTAGAAGAATTTTGTGAGGTTTCCTATGTTCATAATCTTATTCCATCAAGTCTAATTACTCCTTAATCATACTTGATTGGCCTTAAGTATATGCTTAATCGAATTTCGATTAAATCCACTTATTCGATAAAAATCGAACAACTAGGTTATTAACGATAAAATTTTCTTTTGGACGTTACAAATATATACTATTTGCATAGGATAAAATGGGGTGGCAGCAAGAACTGATGAACAAAGAGTAAGCTCACTCACTAAAGACAAAGAATTTGCTTTCGAAGAAGACAAATGTTGTATTAGCTTGTTGGTAACATAACTAAAAGATCTAGAAGAAATTTTAACATGCTGTAATGGCACCCCCAGACATTTACCCAAATCACTAGTAAATGAGAAACCAAAAGCTTGATTAATTTCTCTTACTCTAGAATGATGAAAATTATTAGAAACAAATATCTTGGTCTTCTCTTAACTTACCCACTGCCCAAAGCTATTATAAAAAAAATCCAAATAGCGTTTAATGACTTTCACTTGATTCATAGATGCCTCCACAAAGATAAACAAATCATCTGCAATTCATAAGTGAGTGATTAATGGGTTACCTCTAGAAATAGAAAAAGGCTTTCAAAGATTTTGCACAACTGCCATATGAATAAGGTGAAAAGCCTCTAAACGCAAATCACAAACAAGTATGGAGAGAGAGGATCTCTTTGGCGAATACATCTTTTAGGATTAAAGTGCCCAGTACACTCACCATTCCACAGGATATTCATGGAGGTTGAAGAAGTACAATACCAAATAATAGATACAAAATAATCATTCAATCCCAAATCTCTCCGTGAGTCAACCACCAATCTCCAATCAAGTCTCTTATAGGCCTTTTCCAAATCTATTTTAATTGCCATAAAGACCTTTTTCCTTTCATAAAGTGCATCTTATCAATCACTTCTTGTGCTATAATGATATTGTTAGCTCCAGTCCTACCCCTGATGAAACCACATTAAGTAAAAGCAATAACAATAGGCATAATTTTCCTTAACTTATTAGCAATAACCTTAGTAACAACCTTATATGCCACATTACAAGCTAATAGGTCTATACTACTTCACTACCTTAGCATTATCAACACTAGGAATTAGAGAGATAAAAGTTTGATTAATACCTCTAATCTCCTCTAGGTGATGAAAAATTTTAAGCACCAAAGCACAAAGAGAATCTCTAATAATAGGCCATTGACTCTGGAAAAAATAATGTATGTAACCCATCAGGCCTAGGGGCTTTGAGAGCCCTCATAGAAAATAATGTCTTCTTTATTTCATCTATAGTCACTGGTTTGTGAATTACATCCTAATTTGCCTAAGATAGTGATGAAAATCACCAAACAAAGGAAAAAGCCTGCAAGAATTCTCCTCACGATATAAATCCATGAAAAAATCCTTTACCATTTGCTGGATGGCCACATTATCATGAATCCAATCCTTTGAGTCAACCAATGAGATCTAGCTTTTTGGGCCTAAAAGGCTTCTTCCTTGGACAAAACTTTGTAATCCTACTACAACTTCTTTTGGAGATCTTCAAGAAAGGGATTACAGCCATCTAGAAGATATTTGTGAATACCATGTAATCATCTCAATAATCTATCTTTGCTTTTGAAAATGGCCAAAAATATCTCTGTTTCACAATTTAGCTATAGCTGTAAAACCAAAACTATTTTCCTCCCAAGAATGACTTCTTTCCTAACTGTTATGAGCCAACTCATCAAAACCATCATGCTCTAGCCACGTAGCTATGAGACGTAAAGGCTTAGGCTTAGAATGTAGAATCAAATCAGTCCTAAACTGAATCCACAAAGGACAATGATTAGAATTATATATGGGTAAATGAGCCACTGTAAGTTCCTGAAAATAATCAAACCAAGCTTGATTCACTAGTACTTTGTCAAAATGTTCCTTCAGACTAGCCCTCTTCCAAGTAAAAGAAGACCCTTGAAAACCGGCATTTACAATACTCAATACATTGCTTAAAAGATGAACAACTCCTATGCTCATTTCCAGCGATTGAAATTTCATGATCAAAGAGAACGGAATTGAAATCACCAACCACCACCTAAGAACTAGTAATAGAAGAACTAATATCCCACAAAGATTTCCATAGTTCTTGACAGATAAGATGCTCTTGACAACCATAAAGGAGTGAATAACCAAGAACCACCCTGATGATCTAAAATAACCAAATCTATAAATTGTTCCTTAGGTAGAATTACAATAACTGACCATACAAAAACATCCCAAAGCAACTAAATCCTACCCGCAAAACCATCAAAATCTATATAGAAAGACCGATCAACACCCAAAGAATTTGACACCTTCTTTGCTCTACGACCACTCAATCTTGGTTCAAGCAATACCAAAACTGAAAAACCATAATTTCTCTTAAGATCCTTAATTAAAGATCCAAAGCCTTTTCTCCCAGCTCCACGACAATTCCAAACAACAAAATTGATAGTAACCATCATTAAAACAACTAATAGATAGAAGAAGGGAAAAGGTCTAGCAATCTTTGACCTGTTCCCCATCAGCATCACCCTTTGGCACTCAATTTCCATTGAATCTAGACTCACAGCTTCTTTGTTAGATACAATAGCACTTCCTTATCATTGCCGATGGAAGAACATACCCCTCTCTCCTTGTGACAACCATGAGGCGGATGATCTTTAAACCTTAACACAACATTGTTGTTCCTCTGCTCTTGCCCAATAATTGTAGGTATAAAGTTGGAAACAATGCCATCAACCCACTCTAAAATTGCCTTCTTGATCGATCTAGGATAGATGTTTTTCTTGCATTGAGATATCTAACTATGCATCTTAATCCCTCCTTTAATTTCATGCTCCAAAGTGGCATTCTTAGACATAGTAAATTCCTTTCTTTGGGTGCATTTAAATATGCTTAATTTTTTGTTCTGCTTTGAAGCTGAAGAAGAGCCTTTTTCATATTGTCCCCTAAATGGACCTTTGAGCCCACCAACCTTTTCATTGCATTATGGAGTCACTAACCCAAACTGATCTCCTTGGCCCACCTTTGAAAAAGGCCCATCCTTATTCTCTCTCTCTTTCTCTCTCTCTCTCTCTCTCTCTCTCTCTCTCTCTCCAACAAAGATTGAATTGGGCTGGCAATTTTTTTCTTCACATAAATGGGCCTCTATTTTTCTTTAGGCTAGTCATGTGAATTATTAACCTTCCTATATAGAGAATTGTCAACATGAATTCAAGTATGATCACATCCCTAATTCTCATTTGAAATATCCTCCTCCAATAAACCATCAAATCTAATTCTGGAAATACTTGCATTAATTTCCTTCTCAATGATCTTCCCTTTTCCTTTCTTATCCTCTTCACGAGATTTCTTCCTGAATGTGTGAGGTACTATTAGCCAATTACCATGGGGGTTTGATGGAATCTCATCTTCACCATTCATCACAGTACTAGGGTTTGTAGGTTGCACCATCAATTGAGAACTCCTTTCCATTGAGGGTTCAGCCACCACCATTACCCTTTGACTTCCCTCATTCAAATTTCCTTCCTTCTTAGGAGTGGAACAATCGCGAGAATGATGATGATAGCAACCACATTGAGAGCAAATAATATGTAATCCTTTGTACTCAATCTTATATCACTTACCCTCTATACAAACCTTCCAACTATCGGTTTTATTAAATCAATTTCGACATAAACTCTTGCAAACTTGCCACGGGAAACCTTCAAAGTGTTGTGACCAATTTTCACTAGCACTCCAGTTGCCTTTGCCATTATGAAAAGAACATCCTTAACATAATACGCCATATTAAGACAAAGAGATCTTATCCATGCCAACGTTTTTTGAACCTTAGTCGAAGATGCCACATATTCTCTAGACCAAGTTCTAACAAAGAGATAATGGTCAAATATCATCCACAGACCTCCTTCCACCATGTTACTTTGATCTTCATCTTCATCAAACTTGGTAAGAAAGAAATTTTAATCAAGATCTATAATGTCAAAACCACCTATAGGGTTCCATAATTTCTTTAGATGATCACACATGGTCTAGAACCCAACATCTAACAATTTAACCATAAAAGCATCCATTCATAGTACACAACTCTTCTCCAAACCCCCTTGTCCAAAGTTACAATAGGGTAAAGTCTGTCCTCATCCAAAAAATCCAAAGTTGCCAACTTTTCCTTGAGTAAATTAACCCCTAGGTGGCTCTTAACTATCTTCTGATCACCTACTAGCTTATCTTTAAAGGACACAATATTATCATTCCCACCACACCATCTGGTGGAACATGGAGGGGTGGAGAAGCACTCTTACTCACTCATTTTCCCCTTTGAAACGTTTTAAAAATAAAATTTATTGTCAAGAATCAAAATAACCATATTTTCAAAAGGATAACGGTGAATGGTACCAATAACTTTTATAAACAAATCTAATGCAAGTGAGATTAGACAAAATATGGTAGACCTTATATACTATTTTTTTTTTTTTGAAAAAAAAATCTTACACTAGTTTGATAAATAATGTTAATTAACACTAACAATTGTCTAGATGACCTCATAAACCATTCAAAAATTAGAAAATAATATTGACATACAATATGTATAAATTTAAATAATCATAAAATTACAAATAATTAAACGTATTATCTTATATCAAATAGCATGAAATATAATTAGCATATAAAGTATTTTGGTCTTTATTATTAAATTCTAACAATAATTTCTTGAACTCCGTTATAATTAAATATAATTAAAAGAAAGTTTGATTATTCTGTTAATCTCTATAGTTTAATTCAATTTTTAATTAGTTCCCTATAATTTAAAAATTTATAATCAGGTCCTTATATTGAATAAAAAATTGTAATCAAGTCTCTAAAATAACTCACAATCACCAAACTATTAAAAACATCAACGTGGCATCCGATGTGACATCAGGGACCTACTTGAATTTTTAATGAAATTATAGAAATGTATAAAATAATTAAAACTTTAACTTCTAAAACACTCGCCTAAATTTGTGTTTATGTGTTATAAAGGGTAAATATACTCTTATTCTTCATCTTAAAGAGTGGGATAACTTTTGTCCCATTCATTTTTTATGTATTAAATTGAATATAATCTTTGAAAAATTATTTAATCTTTTACTATAATCTCCCTTAAAGAATACTAAATATCACCCAAAAAGTGTAACTCACATTCCAATGCCCACATTTTGCTTTATTTATTTGTTAGCAATGCGGAGTCTCTTGATATAAATTTGCAGCTTATGACTTGTTTAAACTTGACATTACATAGTGCTTATATTCTTTTGTCAATTCTTTATCATGATGATATAACAAACAAAATAGGAAGCAACCATAAATTCACAAATGGACAAGAATTCCTACCGCCAACCATACATTTTTAACTCAAAAGCCAAAACACTTATCAAAACCATACCAAAATTGATAGAAAATAATTAGACAATATGGATAAAACTTAAATACCATTAGTAAGTTTTACTATGATACTCAACACATAGTTTTTGAAAAACCAGTAATTTTAGAAAATAGTTGCTTATGAGTTTGCACTTTACATACATCAAAAACTAATATCTAAAAATAACATGCAAAAGCACCAATTGATAATTAATAGAATATTTATCCAAACAAAATATGTAGAAGATTGACCAAATCAAGAGATTATGCTTTCACAAATGGAGTTAAGTCATTATGTCTTTTTCCATCTTCAGCACATCACTCTAGGGAGAGGTGTAATTTTTTTGTCTAGTTGAAAATATTTTCTTGGAGAAAAAACAATGAAACAAAAGTTCTTCACTTATATATGTCTTCATAATTTCATTCTGAGTAGTTATGAAATGATAACCTGGTTGGCTTGTTGGAAGTAGAGAGATTTAAGGCAAGGTAGTTGCATTACTGCACCTATAACACGTTAGAATTTGTAAAATTTCACCCATGAGGTGTATTATCAGATAGGTTAATTAAGTGCCAAAGAAACTTACCGCTCAAGTGAGTGTGTACATATTAATTTTAACTTGCCCTATGGATCTAAAGGTTAGTTGACTTATTTTACACTCTTTTGAGTAGTAAAGATTTTCATCTGCATCTATATCTGCAAAGTATTATAGAAGATTGCATAGTCCTTCTTTACATTCCAATTTCCAATCTTGGGGGCAAATAAGGTGTGGAGTTTTGTATTGTTGCTGTAATGCAAATTATTGGATCCTTACTTGGTCTGGTTGGATCTTACAGGCTTACTAGTTAGCAAGTAGCCAAAAATACTACAAAATGCAGGTTGCCTGCCATGAAGGCTGCTGCCTACCTAACTCTATTGCATGTTGGGAAGGCTGTAGGTTCTTAAACCAGTTGTTGTATTTGCCTCATTTTGAAATTATTGTATAAATTTCTATAGTTTCACTCAAAATTTTAATAGGTACCTGGTCAATGATGTGAAATGATATGGGCTCTATGTTTGATAACTTTATACACGTGTTGAGTCATATCAGATCGAGTAATAGAATATTCCATTTTATCTTATAATATTGTGATGGTGAGGACTTGACTATGAATTTTTAATCAATGCAGGGACTTGACTACAGATTTTTAAACTATAGAGACTTATTTGAAAATTAAGTGAAATTATAAGAATTTGCAAAGTAATTAAACTTTAAAATATCTTTAATAATTCGAAATTTTAGTATATGTGAAATACAAACCATGATTTTTTCATTTGATTTTTTTCAAACAATTTTTTTCTTTTAAAATTTAATTTGGATATATGGATAGTGTAAAACTTTTTTACACAGTTAATTAATCATATCTTGTCATATTAATAAATATGTTAAGTCTCACACCCACTAATCATGTAATTGAAAGAATATTATTAGTTGATTGTATAAAATTTTTTTACACTTTGTACCCAAGAAAAAGAATATTTTACACTCTTAAGATATTCAAATTAAATTTCTTTCTTTTTTTTTTTTTCCTAACAATGCAATCAACAAGAGCCTTACGCAGAAGCCCAAACTGTGTCCTCTACATTACAGAAGTCAGGTCCATCACTTCAGCCGCTGTCCAGTGGCCACTAACACACACAGCCTGGCGCACTTGCTGTGACATAGCCCACTATGTCCCCACCTCAACGCCCTGTCGCCTGTCACTGTCCCAATCTCCCCTACACACCCGCCACGCTCGCAACCACAACCACCTCCACCAAATGCCAACCCCCGAAACCCCCCACCCCGATCACATAATTAAAACGCCCCAGCACCAAAACTAACAACCCCAAAACCAAAAACACACACCACATACCCTACGCATAACCCTAACCCAATATGACCACGCCCACGCCCACACCGACACCCACACCCTCCTCTCCAAAACTCATTCCCACAACAACAACAACAACAACAACCACGAACGACGCCGTTTCGCCCACGAAGAAGCCGCAACCGATCCCATGGACCCACCAGGAGACGGTGAACCTCATCAAGGCGTACAAGGAGAAGTGGTACGCCCTCAAGCGCGGGCCCCTCCGCTCCAGCCAGTGGGAAGAGGTGGCCGTCGTCGTGGCCGCTCGCTGCGGCTACGACTTCAACCACCCTTCCAAGTCCGCCGTCCAGTGCCGCCACAAGATGGAGAAGCTCCGCCAGCGCCACCGCGCCGAGAAGAAGCAACGCCTCCTCTCCGCCACCGGCGGCCGAGGCGGTCTTTCGGCCCGTGCCACGTGGCAGTACTCGGGCCTCATGGACGAGCTGGAGCGCGGCCCAATGCCCATCTCGGTCCAGCCCATCGCGTCCTTGGCGCCTTCCGGCGCCAATGACAATTGGGATGAATATGAGGAGGATGATGATGATGATGATGTCAACGAGGAAGATGATGAAAAGGAGGATTATTCAAGGTCGAGGAGTATAAATTATATTCTTGGTCAGAGACCCTCGATGAACAAGCGTAAAAGGGTTTTAAGGGAGCATGCTGCAAAAGGGATGTGGAGGGATGATGATGGTGACTATGATGATGATGATGATGATGATGATCATGATCATGAGAAAGGAGCGGTGGTGGTGAATGAGAGGGTTTTGGTTTCGGGGTTGACGGCGGAGATAAGAGGCTTTACTGAGAGGTTCATTGGGATGGAGAATTTGAAGATGGAGATTATGAAGGAAACTGAGAGGTGCAGGGTGGAGATGGAGAACAGGCGGATCGAGATGATCCTCGAGTCGCGGCGGCGCACCATCGATTCGATCGGGAGGGTGTTCGGGTCTTCCAAGAGGATGAAGATGAGTGAGGGAACCTGAAGGTTTCATCTCTCTCTTTTTTTTTAATTTTCTTTTCTGTATTGTTTTTGAGTACCTGTGAAATTTTTTTCCTTGCCACTATCATCTTGTTGTAGGGTAATTTATTTGAATTTTTAGTAAAGGCTAGCTTTGTCATTTTTGCATTGTTATCCAATGCAGAGTTATTTCCACTGTAAGAGTTTCGCTCCTAAGAAGAAGGATGGTTGATTAGCCTGCACAATGTGAAATATAATGATATCGCGAAAATAAAAATAATAAATAATAAATCTATTTGCATACCATGCTGCAGGTTAATTTTTTTTGGCATGGCATGAGTTAGTTATAGTGACCTAGTGTGAAAAGGCTTTGTTGTCATTGTTGTTGTTAGTTAAAGTGCAAGTACTGTCTTTTTTTTTTTTTTTTTTTAAATATAAAAATAATGCAAGTAATATATTTTAGAACATTAATTTTTCTTTGGCGCTGTAGTTTGAGAGAAATTGGTTTTCTGCAATAGCAGTTTATTGTTGCTATGCCAACTGCAAACACAGAATGCACGCATTTTCCTTTGTTACACACTGATCATGAACTTTGACATATGTGTATATTGCATTTTCTTTGTTTTAATATTATAACTTCATTAGGGAGAAGGGCCGGAAGCACGATTACTGCAAACTAACACTTCTGTGTTCTTTGTCATTATTGTAAATTTTCATTTATAGAAAATTTTCAATAGATTCTAGGAACCTATGATAAAGTTTCAGACCTTAGAAGTAAATATGTCTGTCAAGAGACAATTCATCCCAAAAGTTAAAATGTTAGGTGCCTAGTTGCAATCATGGGAATGCTTTTCATCAATATATTTCATTGGTGGTTATTATTAATTGATCTTACACTGAAGATAAGAAGTTATTCTGGAATTATACTTATATCACACATGAAAGATTTCTTGTTAAAATTTTCAGTATTGCACATGCTTCATGGTGGTTATGACAGTTCCCTGACAACACAAGAAATGACAAAACTGGCATTTTGCCTGTGTTTGAGTGCCATTTAAAGCTAGTTGTAATATGGCAACAATTCTCAATAAACCTTCTAGATACGCAAGAAATCTTCCCGACATTCTCACCATTTAATCAGAGGGCCAGTTGTTTGACCTTTTTCTGAAATTTAAAAAAAAAAATGCTTTTTCTTTTAATTAAACGACTTGCATACAAAAATTGAAGATAATTGGATAAGTTTTTTTGAATGAAGTAACATCCAAACAGAAAACAGTTTTTAGTACTTTTTTCAAACTTTAGGAAGGTTAGCTTCTTAAAAAAAAGATCTAGAAAAGATATACAAAAGGGGCTTTTTCCTAAGCTTAAATAAACGCACACTATGTCATATTAATTGTACAAATATGTTTCTTTAGTTCTCTTAAGGAAGGTTTTCTGTCAAGCCTCTTATAGATTGTTCCATGATATGTGGCAATGCCCCCCTGATACATGACCCATTTTGTTTGTTCTTCATATCTATGATTTCTTTTTGGAATCGCTTTATGGCTGAAATTGGGTGATAAAGTAACTATTATTTCGTAGCCTAAGTGTAATAGAATCCTTTTAATTTTAGAAGACAGTATTTGAATTTTGTTCCAAGAAGCATCATTAGCACATCTCAGTATCTCATTTTGATCATGATGAAGTTAAAGAATGCTTGTAGCTTAAATTTTGCTCAAGTTAGTGATTTCAAAGCAGATCTGGTAAAAAATTTATGCATGTTTTCTTTCCTGTGAGGTTTAGGGTTTTTTTTTTTTTTTTTCCCTTAATAAAATGATGGTTAGAATATTTTAGTGGAAGTTTCAAGGGCAATGTTAGTCCAATCAGATATATCCTGACTGCATTTTTTGCCTTTGTATTTTTTGAGTGATCAGACTTGTCTTATGACGCAATGACATGGTTTATGATAGGATGCAATGACATCGACTCCATTTAGTGGGAAAAGGCTTGTTGTTGTAGTAGTATTTTTTGGGTAATCGTGATAACGAGGTCTGTGAGGTTTGTCTTTGAACATAAAACCTGTCATTTCTTAAGGTCTATTTTCATTACAGTCAATAGGGGAATAAAAGAAAAGCATGGCGACAGATTTCACGTGATGAATACTTAAAAAAAGGCAACGTGAACAAGACGACATGTTTTGAACATCCAATTTGTGTTTGTTTATACCATTTTTGTTTATCCAAGATGTTTTGTTTTGTGTATCTTGTGACAGCTTTGGCTAAACACCTATAGCTTAACAGTTTAGTTGAAGTAATCAGTTTCTTACTATCTTATATAGAGGGGCCTGTTGAAAATTACTGAAGTATATTTTTTATTTGATCAATTTTGTAATTAATATCATCGTTGAATCAGATTCACTGGTGACCTGATTTTTTTTTTTTTTAATTGGCTGACTGGCTCCTTTGTTTGATAATTTATCAACATTAATTTTGGATTATGTGCTATGACTGCTTAAGTTCTCTGTGGTATGCACTTACCAAGGGGCGGTTTGAAGGTTAATACTTAATACGGTGTGGTTGGGATCCTTATTGGCATCTCGAATTCTTATTCCACGATAAAACCAATTCTTATTGTTTTGCTACTGTTTCAATCAGTCAAATTTACGAGCTTCTTTCATTGGGTGTATTGTTAAATTTAGGTGCTGCTTTTTGCTAGTACTGGATGGATTCTACCTTCGTTTTCCCATGCTTAGCTTAATGGCCTTCATGATTGATTGTTCTGTTTTTTTTTTTTTTTTTGGGTTGTTAAAGATCTCTTTTTCTGTCTATATTTGATACTTCATATTATATATGGAAGATATATAGGGCAACTCTATTCTTGCAGATAGAGAGGCAGTTTCTAGGACATGAGAAAATGATATCCAAAATTTTTTTTCGTCATGCTTATACGATCATCTACAAACCAAACCATATCCCATTAGGTGGAAAAAAATATATATAAATGAAAAAGCTAAACTTCAACAGCCATTCATCACAGAATAGCTAGGGAAAAAGTGAACAACAACGCGAAATCTGTCACAGAACAAGAATAGAGTAATTGCAATATGAGAATTAACATGACATTTTGGAAAAAGGGAGGGGGATTGGGCACGATATGGCATCAATGAGAATTAATGAAATGGAAGCAATGTTATGGATGTTTAGGGTTCATTTGGTATACGATTTACTTGAATAAATAGTGATTATAAAATAAATTAATTTATTTTACTAAATTTTTATATGAATTTCTAATACTTTGATTTCTTTTATTTTTTGTTATAGTTTTATTTTAACATACAAAAGTCTATATAACATGATTTTGCAACTCTTCCCCCCTCCCCCTCAACTACATGTATCTCCTTATCGTAGGCAATCCTGTTTGAGTCGGGTAGGATTTTTATAGGTGGCCAACTTTGAAGTTTTAATATAACCATATACTTAAGGTTCGAATTCGAGACCTCTAGTTTAGTTAGAACAACTCATTGCTACCTAACCTATATATTAGTTGGTAACATGATGTGCAACTTAAGAAAGTCTAACATTCAAAGAAAAAGAACAAAATAGAAACCAAAGCAACTAACGCAAATTCTGCTATGCTCCTTGACAATTAGTGAGTACTATGCACCAATCAATAGCCACATTCAATAAATGTAAGATGATGGTGTTGTGAGTGGGTTGAAGTGAGACATGAGGTTTTGGCAAGGCACAGTCATAGGATCTTAGTGGTAATTTTCTGTTATTCGACAATTGTGTGAAACTATAAAGACCTATAAAATAATTAAACTTATAATTAATTACAAAATATCTTATATTTAAAAGTTTGCTCCACTTTACATAAATATATAACTTCTAGAAGTTTTAAATATACATTTGAGTTGACACATTCAATTATAGACGATTAAAGTTTGTTAGTTGAAGTGGGAAGGTACCAAAACCCATGCACGTACACATAGAGAAAGAGAGAAAGTTAAGATCAAGTTATACCAAATAACTTTTATTGGTGTAACTTTTACAAAATCCACCATTAGATTAAAAAGTAATGATATAATCTCCAAATCTTTATAAATAGCCTCTTAAATACTAAACGAAATAAAAAGTAGATATTATCAATATTTTGGAATCTTAAAAAGTAATCAGTTCATACTTCATTTAGTAATTAGGAGAATAAATCATTTTTCTTAAAAATTTATATAATATAGATCATGTATATAAAATTTCATATTAATCTAAAATTGTTTGATTAAAATACATAAAAACCAATGTATTATTAAGTGGAGCACCTAATTAAAATCAAAGTAATAATACTATAATCTTAAATTCACTATATACCTTACATATAACAAGATCTCAACAATTCAAAATATAATTTGTAACTATAATATATAATTATTATAAGAATCACTGATTGATATATTATCATATATCGAGTGTACGATAAACTTGAGTCTATAGTATCATTTTTCTTAAAGTTATATATATATGTGATTTTTCACATCTTCCATTAGAAGTAAACCTATTCAAAATCTTAAAATATTGGTCCTGGAAACTGCATTTCTATCCTCTGAATAATGGAATTCCGGTATTAATGTAAGAGAGAGATTGGCTGCCTATGCATCCAACAGCAACGGAGGTCTGCTGTCATTGTAGTAGATACTGAAGCAACAACTCATCTTTCAATGCAACAAACAGAACACTTCTCCTAAGTGGTAGCACAAATCAAACAGTGCACTTAACTATGTCTTTTGTAATAATACACACTGTTGATAAAATTACAATCATCTTAACTGAGCATAATACAATCCGCAAGAATACAAGAATACAAAGCATCTGCTCCACCTTAGGACTAGAAACATAAACTAGAAACAGTCACATTCTAATGGCACCTTTGAAAAGAAAAAAAAAAAAAAAAAAACTTCCTCCAATCATTTTCATCTCTGCAACCATGATAATGGTTTCAAATGGCAAAACGTGCTGAGCATAAACATTTTATACTGAAAAATTAAAATTTCGTTAGTTGATACACATACGGATATAAGGGTCAGCTCTGAAAACCTTTTGCATTTCAGTTGTTAAATTAGTTACAATATCAAAAAAATTCCATATGTGCAGATGGTATTCACCAAGATAATAAATGACATCATTGGCTGTTGCAAATGCCTGGAAACTTGTATTCACAAAACCTTCAATTGACTTTTGCCCATAAAAATGATTTCTATCCCAATTATCTAAAGTGTAATAATACATTCACTAATCTACTAGAACAAAAAAGAAGTGACCCGCTGCACATGGGAAGGTAGGGCAAGGGAGAAAAAGTACAATGGAATAAGAGACGACCCTGTACAAATACCTCTATACTCGTCTCTTGCCCAAAAGGAAAATGAGGGGACCTCCTAAGATTAACAGTGGTAATATACAAGATTTCCAAAACAGGAACAAAATAAGAAATGATGCCTGCCAATATTTATCTTTGATTAACAGGACCTGTGCAGAAAACCTGATATCTATTTCCATATTCCACAGCCCTCATGAATAACCAGCATCATCTGCACAAAATCCCATGACATAAATGAGTTAACTTTTTTTCACTTTCCAATTCTGCCATGAGAAAAAAAAAAAATAATAAGACAAATACACCCAGCAAAAGAACAAGAAAAAGGCCAATTACAAATACAGGACCAATCTGATGCATGATTGTTGATAAACTTTCAACTTAGGCAATACTTAATAAGATTACTGACACTGGATCTTCACATAAAAGAAAACTAAGAGGGATCAGACTTCAATATACATGTCAGCCAAGAGGATTTATTTACATAGATCTTAGACACGTGAGAATATCTATGCATCATCAGAAGATTCAGAACATATATCATTAAATTTTTTTGATAAGAACATGTATCATTAGTCAATTTAAAGATACATTTCTTTCACTTTAAAATAAGGAAGAACATGTTAATAAGCAGATACCATGATCCTTAGTATAAAAGGGTCTGATATGCGTAACTGTAAATGGATGTAGAATGTATATTTCCCTTAAGAATATTAACCGAATGATTTTTCCCCGAATGGCAAATTCTAGAGTTTCATTGTTTTTAGAAATCAGGAAAATTTCCAGCAATATCTTTTATTATATATTAGAATATATTAAAATATCATAGTCTCTTAGATGATCTCTTTGGATTAGTTTTCATATTCTCTATTATTTCATGATTATTTCCTTATTCAATTAGGATTAGGAATCTACTATTATAAATAGGGATTAGTGCTTTGTATATTGTTTACATCATATCAATATATTTTCTTACTATTCTTAGTCTTTATTCTCTCCTTTTCTCCATCCCTAGTTAAAACCCATAATCTGAACACCAGTAAATTCTAGGTTGCCAATGATAAATCCTTCATATAATATGGAGTTAGAAACCAAAATACTACTACATCAAAATCCTGATATGCAGATCAAAAGCAGTGCTAAAATGCAGAGACACAGGAGGGAAAAAAAAAAAAAAAAAAAAAGGAAAAGAGCAGTAGATAATTCTCAAGATGAGTAGTCTTGTGCCTCTCCAGCAAATGCCTGTCCTATCCAATTTCTCCACAAACCCTTCAGTCTCTCGCAAATCATGATTATTTTTTCCCTTCTTGCATTCAAAATCCTTCCCCACTAATCAACAACCACCTTTCCAGTTTGTTGCTGACAGTAGCCTCTTCTCTCCTCCAACTCCAATTATACCTCCTTTTTGCATGATTCTCCTCTCGGGTATCAATCCTCTTCAAAAGCTAGCTTAAGCAAGTTGGATTGCCCAAGTTATTATAAGGGGTACTTTGGCTCTATGCACGGCTGAAACAGGACTTTGTAAGAGCCTATAAAGATTACTGAGAAGGAAACAACGAATCCACGACCCTCTAAGCATTTCAGAAGGTGATTTTGAAGAGGACACTCAAGCTCAAATAATAGAGGATAAAGATATGGTAGATATTCGAATAGAACTAGCTTTACGTCTTGTAGAGTTCAGACAAAAACTTATATTCGGTACATCTTTGAATAGAACTGGTTTTACGTTTATGTTCAGATTCCACTAAAACATCATTTGATCTAAGAAGCATGGATACAAGAACAGGATTGGAAATGACACAGGCACATCATGGGATGCACCATTTCTTATAAAAGTAGGGTACAGGTATATACACATATAAACAAACAATAATTGTATTTTCTAACTAACGATATTATAAGCTACCAATTGCAAAATAAAACATGCGTCAGATATATTATATTGTTATTTAATGGGTAAGTGAGCCATATTCCTACAAGAAGGACCAAAGTTCAAACCCTGGACACCAGCCTAAAAGCTGTATTTTATTAGCGATTGTCAATTAGGTTACTCAGAAGCAAGCGGACTGGATCCTAATTGCACAAATCTTTTAGAACAAATCACGAAAGAATTTCAGTATCTTACAGTTATCAAATGAAAAACCTTCTAATATGGACTAAAATATTTCAAGAGCATAATAAAAACTGGACAGTTTTACTTCAAGTGAAGGGTAACATTCGACAAGCAAGTCAACTGTAACCGTATATTGTCTTTCATGATTTTCAAGTGACTTTTTGTAGTGTATTCCGAAAAATTTTACTGGGATCTTTTAACATCATTTTGAGGTCATGATCATATGGGGGAACTGTATCAGTTACAAGGTCTAACAGATTGTTTGCATATAAAGGGTACATTCTATCTATACAGCAAGATATGTATTTAAATCGTTGTTTTGATATAACAAAAGAAGAAATTATTTTAAAAAATAAAAAATAAAAAAGTATGGAGGATAGGTATCCTCCTAACATACAAATATTATTCCAAACATTCTGAGAATATCTTTTGCTTGTTGATAAATTTCAAAACGCTTGACTGTTTCCCAGTAAATTTTAGAGTGTCTATAGAGTCCATTCGAGGCCATTCTAAAATGATAGGTAGCCTGCTTCTTTATTCCTTTTCTCATTAGCATTCAACACAGACTTCAAATATTGCAGAGCAATAAAATTCAAATAACAATCTGCAGCCATTGTGAACAAAGACTGTACCGACTACCCATGTGACCATTGACAGAAAAATTTTGCATAATGTCAACCCCAGTTTAGAGAATCCTATACGATGAAAATAAACAAGAAGGTTTTCATATGATTGCAGTGAAAAAATCACATAACCCTGCCCCAATCCTAAGAAGGTAGCAAAACAAAAATGAACGTCAATGTTCACTATATATAAGAGGCAAAATAGACAGACAAAAAATTAAATACCTGTACACTTCTGTCCAAAGGGCACACAGACTCCAATCCCGACAAAACCAAGCACTATCGGCTCTCCATCCATCAGAATGCATCATTCAACTTTAGAAATAGGCGGCTGCACAAGCAAACTGCTCTGCCCTGATTGTAGATGCTGCACGTGTTGCTGAGGTGGATGTTGTAAACCAAGATCTTTGGGAGAATGTTGTTCTTGCTCCTGTTGCTGCTGCTTATGCTCCTCTGGAGTCTGATATGGCTGCTTAGATGGGATGGACTGTGATGTAGACTGCTGAAGAGGCTGTGGCTGCTGCCACTGTGCCCCAGAATTATGTGCATTAGAAGTCAAGTTAGCTGATCTTGGGCCAAGCCCTTGACTAATTGTTGACTGCTCATTTCCAGTGGAATTTCCAACAGATGCACTCCCCAAGGAGCTCACTAGAGTGGATGAGTTCTTGGAATCAAATGGTGGCTCTGATGTCTTCCATTGAGAAGATACAGTAGTAACAACTGGTACCGGACTAGCTGAATCCATACAACTCCGGGTAATTTCAGAGTTTGTATTGACATGAGAAGAACTGTTTGAAGGCTGTTGATCAACTTGAGTTGGATCAGATTGAGACTTGCTTGATGACTCAGAATGCACCTGACGGTTTTGTGGTAACAGTCTCTGAACATTTGATTGGGTTTGACTGATTTTCTTAGACTGAGGCTGAGACTGTAGCTGCAGCTGTTGGTGGTTAGAAGCAATAACAGCTGGTTGTGAAGGTGACAACATATGACCTGGTGGAACTGGTGAAACCGGTCCTTGAGAACTATTGTCAGAAGAAATCTGAAGTTGCTTTGGTGAAGTGGCTGTTGACCCAGAATGTAGCTTCTGCTGCAAATGTGGATGGTTTGGACAATTAGCATGAACCAATGGCTTTGATGATTGATTTGGGTTTAAACTAGAGCCGGAAGATTGATTTGAGTTTACACTAGATCCTGGATATAGGTGTTGACCTTGCATCACGTGCACGATTTGGTCCCCTTTTTCAGCAGTTTGGCTTCCGGAAGCAGCAGAGAGTCCATTTACTTGAGAAGGATCCACAGAGAGGTTCTGATGGACCAACATGTTTCCTCTTCCTAATCCCTTTAGAAGTTTAGCCTGCTGTTGAGATTGTACATTCTGCCGCTGATTAGGATGCTGCCTACCAGGCTGTTGAAACAGTTGCTGCTGCTGTGGTGGCTGTCGTTGCCGCTGCTTTGTTGCTTGATTAGTTAACCCACCAGCAGCAGGATTCCTGCTTAACCCATGTTGTGGCTGGTGATGTTTCTGCTGTTGGTGCTGAGATGTCATGGGAGTCAATGGGGATGATGATGTTACAGGTGAAACAGGTACTTGTTGAAATGAATTTTGTAGTTGAAGCTGCGAACTGTTTTGTAAAGGTGATGATGATATGGGAAGTTGAGACTGTCCCTGGACATGTGGCATCAATGCAGTTGATGCAGCAAACTGTTGCTGTTGCTGCTGGTGCTGTGGATATCGCTGCTGTTGCTGCAGTTGCCTTTCCTTTGCCAATCGGACAGCAATGGCTTGCTGCTGTGAATTAGTAACATTATTTGGACCTTGAATATGAGGATGAGGATTGGTAAGATGGGACTGCTGCTGAGACAGTTGATGTGGCTGCTGGGTATGCCCTGGGTAAGCCTGAACAGGTGCTGGAGTTGTCTGACTACTAAAGGCAGAACTCAGCCCACAAAAAGCAGGAATACCTTGACTGTTCCCTTGGGAAACCTGCATCTGAAGCTCAGGAACCATCATTTGCCTTTGATGCTCTGGATTGTGGCCAGGCTAATAACAAAGGGGAAAAAATAATCAGTAGAATGAAAAAGGATCACTGCAAATGTTAACAAATATACCAATGACCAAACAAAGTCCAAGGAAGCCACTGGAGACATAGTGAAAACTAGGAGACTTGATTGGAAAATATGTTAAAAAATATACCAATCACCAAAGAAAGTCCAAGGAAGCCATTGGAGACATAGTGAAAACTAGGAGACTTGATTGGAAAATAAGTTTCATAGCCACAAGTAAAAACCTAAGCACATCCTTCTGTTTGGCATTTCAGAAAATCTTTACACAAAAATATTTTTACACAAAAAATAGATTTTCAGCAAAAAGCTCTCTCTGCAGCACATTGATTATAAGCTTTTGTCAATAGACAATAAGTTTGCTCAAACTTGCTCTAGATAAAATTATTTACACAATTAAATCCTGAAAAGATGGAACAATAACACTTCTTACCCTCATCATATGTAGAGTCTCACGAGGTCTCACCATTGAGTTGCCTTGTCCAGCACCAACTCCAGAGTGCATGTTCATAGGGTTTGGCATCCCCGCCACACTAGAAGAAAGCATGCTTCCAGAATTAAGCACAGATGGTGATGCCAGTCCTTGGAACCCGGGCCTCGACATTGCCATGCTTCTGTTAATTCCACTCATTAGACCCATACCATTTCCTCCAGGCAGCATTCGAACACCACGATCACTTCCAGGAAGACTCCCTGGAAGTGACATGCTAGACTGCTGAATGTTTCTTGCAGATAGCATTTGATTGTATTGTTGTATTCTCTGCTGCTCCTCAACTGACAAAGGTGAACTTCTAGCAACCCCGTATCTATCCCTTGAAAAAAATAATGCAGCACCAAGCAATTGAGTATAGAAAAACAAAATATGTTATGCACATACATAATTGCACACCATAATCTCCAACAATAAAATGTGCATACCTGACAGTGGCGGCAACTAGACCAGATGGTGATGATAAGTTATTGCCAAGAACCATACCCGAAGACCCTGGTAGTGAAGAATTCACTCCAGATGTAGGAAGCATTGAGGGTACTGAACCTTGAATTGATAATGCCAAACTACCAGCAGGAGAACCTTGATATCCAGCCGCTAGGACATCTGGGTTCAATGCATTTGTATCGCAAAGATCAAGCGGCCTTCATCCAGGATTCAAACGTAAAAATACTTGAGTCAAACAAACTAATCAAGCATACCAAAAATGTTACAATTACAAGGAATTATAGTTAGATGAGCATTGAAGACAATGCAGTAGACTATGGAGCTGTAAAACTTTCACAAAAAGGGAAGCTTAATGCATGAAGCTCCCACTTGGTAGGATTGGGGAGGGTAGATGATTGCAACCTTATCCCTGGCTGTTTACAAGATTTGAACCTATGAGCTCCAAGTCACAAGGCAGCAACCTTACCATTGCACCAAGGCTCATCCTCTGACTAGTTGTAAAACATCGTATTACCAAAGGAAAAAATAATATAGAACTTACGTTAAAACACCTCCACTCCGGTTGTTGAGGCAGACTTGGGAAAGAGCCCTCTCATGTGAACTATGAGGAGGTACTAATTGTTTTAAATCCCGGTTATCATTCTGCATTAAAACAAAATAATAAGAATCATGTCATAGAAACTAAGGACCAAAAAGAAAACTTTGTTGACTTTCAATTTTCTATTGCTACAACACTGCTCTATACAAAAAATATCCTTTAGAAATAATCAGACAAATAAGCATCAACTCTCCCAAATCAGTAAGCCATAGGAATCAATGGGGTAGCTTCAAAATATGGTAGATAAAAAGTTGAATTGTTTGGTACACGTTAGAATATTTACGTAATATCAAAGAATATCTTCATAATATCATTCAGAATAAACTTGTCCTCTAATTTAAGAGCAATCTAGGAGTTGTTTCCTTAGTTGATTAGGATTAGGATTTGATTGTATTACTATTAGTGAGCTTGGGCTTGTAATGGCTGTACTGCACTTTCCCTTGACCACTTGACCTATTTATTAGTATAAACAGGAACATTAGACTAGTATTTTGTATCACATCATCACACATGCACCATATCAATATAAAATTATTTAGAACCTATAGTTTTCCCATTGCTACCTAAACCCTATGATTTCAATTGTATACTGCCACACTTTACAACAAAATAAACATGTAGAGTAAAACCTCAAATTGGTTCTCAAAAGAGTCGTGGGATATTAATTTGGTCCTCGAATGAGTTGTAGGATATCAATTTGGTACTCAAAAGATTTGTGATATTAATTTGGTCCTCGAAAGATTAAAATTTATTTCAAGTTAGTCCAATTCATTCGAGAACCAACTTGTGGTTTTACTCTAAAAATGTAAAACAAATAAAAGACTAAATGTCCCATTTCCTGTTAATTCACTGTATTTTTGGGAATACCCCAAGAATTAAACCAACAGATATGGAAAAGGCCTATTCTCAAATGGTGACAACACAGAAATACAGCGCAAAGTTAACTAATCCAGTGTGAAGCAAACATAGGGGGAAAAAAGACTGTACACTGTAGCCCAAAAGGCTTTTAGGATCAAGAAACACCCAAGTCTTCAAGGTTTTCTAAAATCTCAGCATTTCATGACTTATGGTAAAAAAACAAAAATTTCTATTCAAGGAGTAACCACAAAATAAGAGAAGCTAGGACAGGATGGTCACATTAGAGCATATACATTCAAATATTACAACAACAAAGCCATTATTACATCAATGAACCTGCATATAGGATGCTAAATTGTATACACAGAACCAGTAAATATTTATTAAGGAAGATAAGGTACTCAGGTCCCTGACACAAACAACACCTCACCTGCCACTTAACCCAAGTGAGATCTAGGAAAAACCCTGAATTACATCTAGTACCATCCTAACACCCAGAGGTCCACAAAAAAGCATGAAAGATTAAAAAAGAAAAAATGTCTCCCAATCATTACAGCACTCATCGTATGTACACCTCCCCCATGAAATACTTGACATAAACTCATCTCCCAAAATCAAGCATCAAGTAATCACGATACTCAATCTCACAACAAGGAAGCAACCTTAACCCAAACTAATGGAACATAAAGTATAAATCAAAGTTAACATTAAACCTAATATATATAAAAAAAGAATGAAACAGGTTAAAACTCTGGCAAGAATAAAGTCTCAAGATCAAAGGAACAAAAAGGTTCTCATAGATAAAAACTAACAATTCTGTAATACGCTTGGCACTTGAAGGAGTTTTCAACTTTTAATACCACATGCAACTCCCATATTGAAGTTGAACTAACCATATCTGATAGTGCATTAATGGCTCAAACATTAACCATCTATCATTTAAGTTTTATTATTTGAACTAACCACTTCTTATCTGACTTAACCACTAATATAAGTGGTAAAAATAAAATCAATTACACTTTCAAATATAATTGCAGCTTAGAATCTGTCTTGGTATAAATGCTTTGGATACAAACCTGATTTCTAAGGTATCGATGCTTCTGCCCAATCTTTATAATTTTCTCAAAATGAGACTTCAGGGCATCCTCCTCCACTGGCCCTTGCAACCGTTGAAACAGCTGCCTGGCACTACCCTGCTAAAGATACAACAGAGCTAACTAATCAAAGCTGCATAATGTATGTCAATCATGAGGTTCCCCCAATATGTCCCATTAATTACATGATGAAAAATGAAAAACTTTCGTGCCTTAGGAATTCCAGGTAGCGTAGATGGATAAGACTGAGAAGACCCTGAATCTTCAGCACTATCTGCACCATCGCCAGCATTTCCATCCATTAAAATTTTATGGCGCTCCTTGCATTCTTTTGGTTTTCGAAAGACACACTGGACATATTGTAAAATGTCATGCTGTCAGTGAAGGTTCAATTAAATCCTAAAAAAAATAACCAAATTAAAAATAATAATAATAAATAAAATACCAGAAGTTAATCTTCATAATGAACACAGCATCACAGTCTCAAATGATATGACAGATGTACATTATAAATACTCCCAATTGCTGAAATTTTATTTATAGAAGTTATATGGATAGCTATCCTATGAAGCTGGATGTCCAAAGGTGGAAGTCAATAATAAAATCTTCATAAATTTTCAGTAATTGAGTGTTACAAAAATAATAGAACATGTCCTACAACCATGGCACCTTTCTTCTACAACCATGTGCATTCGCATCTCGTTACCTTGAATTGGAGAGTACTGTTGATAGCATCGCTCACAAGCTCCCAGTTTGGACCCATATCATGAACCAGGACAACAAGAGCCTGCAATAAGTAGGATGATAAAGGTAAGCATCTTATGCGAGTCAAAGTTATTGAAGTTGAAATATTTATTCCAAAAAGGACATAAGAAAAAGCTGAGATAGCTAATGAACTCCAAACAACCTGATCTTCAAATAGCGACCAAGAACTTCCAGGACCAGGCAGTCCAGCTGAAATCTGTACGTAAAACAATAATCAAAATACAAGCAAAATAACTGAGAAAATTTGCTAGCACGTGAACATCTAAGTTTACACCAAAATTACCTTAAGTGCCTTAGCTTTCCGGCCCCTATCTCGGCCACTAATGATCCTAATAAACTTACTAGGATTGGACATGTTACTCATTTGTGAAGCAGCTGGGGAAGGAATAGAATTAGTGACTGGAGCAATATTGTCTAAGGTATTATCAAGTGATTGCTTCATTATCTTCGGCTTCTTCACATTATACTGCCCATACAAACCTTGAGAACAAGACAGTTGAATGTGTAAAGCACGAAGAAAATAGAATACTAATTTTAAATTATAAATAAATCAAATTTCTAAAGTTATAATCACATAGTAAGTTGTTTTACCGCTACTTCCGTTAGATTCAAAGTGATGAATATCCAGTCTCTTTTTGGAATGATCCCTCTGCATTGAAAAAAATACCATAGAATGACTAGTTTAGAAAATAATACATTAGCAGAGAGAGCATACAGCACATTTAGAAATACATCCAGACTCTTTCTCATTTATTTGCTATTGAAACTTAATATTTTCTCAAAAAATAATTACAATACAAAATTTTCATAGATCCATGCCGTGAAGAGAACCAAGGTTTATGTTGGCTGACGACTACTTAACATAACCCTCTTCTTTAATTAAGGTTTGGACGGAGTATTTAAAGAATTGCAACAAAGCACAACATAGGCAGATTTTTTATTGAAAAAAAAAAAATCCCTAGAATCCAATTTTTGAAATTACATGTAAATAATTTTCACAAAAAATTCTCCAAAATTTTATTAATTTTAAATTTTGAATCACACCATTACACAATAAAATTATAATTTAATTTAGAATTACAATTCATATTCTAATTTGCAAACCAAAATAAAAAATTTGAGATACTAAATCAATGCCAAGCCTAAAAGAATTTGAATTGAAATTAAAATTCTATACTCCAACTCCAACATCCAAACGGATAATACAAAAAGCAGTATTGAGAACAGAGGACAAAATACGCTAAAAGAGGAGGATATATATCCTCATAACCATAGAATCTAAGAATATGATCCTTAAAGACTCAACATAGTAACAATTTTTTTTCATTTTCTATGCATGTCAAATAGGAACATTGGCTTAAAAAAGCCATCCACATAATACCAATTAGCAAATAAAGAACATATAAGAACACTGCCCAATTCCAAAACACATTCATGGCCTTGAAAATGCAGCAGGCATTTCACTCCAATAAAAAACAGCAGAGCACAGCATAGTGTGAACATTGCCACAATGTTTAGCCTCCTTATCTTTCCAAAACTGTTTAAATATACTGTAACTTCTCAACATGGGTAGGACAAGACCAACCCTCACCAAAAACTCCAAGCATATTGCTCCATTTGAAATTAGCTGCAAGATAATGCAAAAACTATATGGGAACCTGTTTTAGTTAGCGCTACAAATACAAAACACATTAGAACTTATAGTTGTGTGAGATCTAGCCTGCTGCATGCCATTAGTATTAATCCCATAAAGAACGACTGCCCAAACAATCACTATACAATGGAGCTTTTGACTTCCAAAAGGGCTTGTCCGGAAGGAACCTTTCCCAGTTTTGAAAATGAATTAGGACTGAAAAAGTAAAGGACCCTACGGGTAAACACCCTAGAAAATAGAGATTCTATTCGCTAGTATCTCGCTGAATCACTCAGATTTTGGAAATGTAAAAAATTGCTATAGAAATTAGGAACCTAAATTCAATTTAGAATATTAGACTGGAAGTCAATGTAAAAAAGAAAATAAGAAAAGGGGCAAGGAACTTGATTTGAGAAAAAACAATTGTTCCCCAACCAAATGTCCTCCAAACCTTATACAATTTATTAATACACAAGAAATTCATTAAGATAGAAGATAATTACAAAGACAGAAGGATAAGATATCCTCCATCAGAAAACAACTGAAGAAGAAAAATGACAGAACCAAAAGACATGACTCAACAACAACAGATGACAATGGCAGCCCAATGCCTACCTAAAATAGAAATGGTAAACACCTTAAAAACACCATGACCTGAGCAACAAAGATAAGCCAAGAACCCTATCACATCCCACAACAAATCTCGAAGGCACAGAAACATTTGGAAAAATATGATCCTTTCTCTCTAACCAAATGCATGGCAAAATTGCAAACACTGTACAGTTCAGAGAATCTTGATCTCTATTCTTCTTTCAAACCCTTTAAAGTTTAAACCTGTTGATCAAAAACATATCTAGAGAGTTCAAACAAACCCACTCTTCCCAACAAACAATAAACAGCCAATTCCACAAAGAATGAGCAATCAGCTAATGTAAAAACAGATGGTTAGATGATTTCAGGTTGTTCATGCACATAACGCAGGTATGAGGGGAAACAGCTGCTTTAGGTCTCTGAATCTACAACAACTCATTCATACTAATCCTATTCAATACTGCATTCTAGACAAAAAGACTTCACCTTGAAAAGATATTTTGATTTAAAAATAAATTTGTGAAGGACAAACCTCTGTCCGTTAGGAGAAAGATTGACATTTTCTAGGAGGAAATCGAGAGATTGCGAGTCTTAGATATTCTTATCATTAAGATTCCTAAAGAAATTAAAGTTCAAGGAAATAATTCACCTTGGACTGAACAAAACAATGGATTGGTGCATTATATAAGGAATAAAGGTTACAGAGGCATGAGAATGCCTACGTGAAAGAGATGGCACAAACCCAAATATCTTCCCAGAATCTAATTCAAGAACCATAACTCAAATTTAAAGAAACAAATGGAATAAAAGAATAGCAACAAGATACAGGTTTCCGAGGGCTTCTATCAGCAGATGACAGCAACTAGATCCAGATTGGCATTCCCCCCTGTTCTGCTTCAAGCCATAGTTGATGCAAATAACTTGATGGCAAAAGGAAGAAGGCTCTTTAGCAAAACACCATAACCATGTAGCCACCAAAGCTATATTTTTAGTCACAAAGTTATGCAAAGCCAAACCTCCTTCACTTTTTGTTCAACAACAAGTTTCCTGACCTACCAGATGATCCTTCCTCAACTCACCAACACCAGACCAGAAAAAATCCCGTATAATGATCTCCAAAAACTGTGCAACTCAAGCAGGAATACAAAACAGGAAAAGATACCAGAAGGGAATGCCTGGGTACCTTTACAAACCTTATCAATGCCAAGGTCCGAAAAAGGAAAGAGCCTTTGGATTTCCTGCTGAAGGAATACCCAGATAAACCAAAATTGAAGGATTTGACAACCAGCCACAGAAACAAAGGAATCACACTCATCATTTGACACATCAATGCCTTCGAAAGCACTCTTGCTCAGGTTAATTTTCATCTTGGTGAAGCTCATTTCATCTTTTTTCAAATAGACAAATTATTCGTTAAGGAACTCCTGAAATTTGGCATATCCATCCAAAAAAAAAAACAGAGAGACAGATAGAGAGAGAGGAGAGAAAGAAAACAATAGAGGTCACAATTACTCTTTTCACATTCAGTTTATAAGCCGTTTAGTAGATTATTAATCACTTCATCAAATTCGAAGTCCCAAGGATTAGACCTTTTATTATACAAGCTCAAGAACCAAAAGATATTTGCTCGGCCCAGCCCACAACAACCATCGAGTTAGCAAAATTAAATCTAAGACAAACAGAAGTCTTAAAACAATACCTTCACACCATTTAACAAGAAGGCAAATATTCTCGCCAATATGAAGCTTCATGATAAATTGTTAACAGCAGATAATTGTCAATACAGCATACTTATGACAAATTACACAGCCAGAAATTCAGGTTTAGTTTCATCATGTTCAAAGAGAAAGACTATATTGCATGGACATGTTAATGAAAAAAGTTACCTGTTCAATTATAACAGAGTCCAACTGCCATCCCTGATCAGCTGTAGAAACCTGTGAAAAAAAAGTTGTTGAAGCTACAGATTTCAAATTAAAAAATAAAATATCCACAAATCTCCAAAAATAAGTATGCCTTAGCATTAATAAAAATTAATTATTACCAGATTCTTTGCCTTCTTCTTTTTCTTTGTCTTAACAGATGTTTCTGCACAGTCATAAGATAACTGCTTTTCAAAATCCCTAACTGACTCCACCTCCATGTTTTTCTGGATCAGTGCTCCAACATGTAAATTACTGTGGTCATCTGGACAGGAATTCGTATCTCCACTCGAAGCATCTGTCTTAGCTTGAGCCTGTACTGTCCCAGTGCTCACCGTGAAAGGACTTACAACTCTATGCCTAGAAGCTGTACGCATGCGTTTTGTTGGTATTGATCCAACATTTAAACTAGCAGGCCTTTTTCCAAATATCATAGATGGTTGAGTTCCAGTTGAATAGTGTACATATGGCAAATCAGTCCCAGGATCACTAGGCCTAGGAGTGTAAGATTTCAAGTTTTTATGTTTTCTCTGTGCTGATTTTGCTGATTTGCTACCCTCATACACACTAGGCAAGTAATAAGTGCTGGTTTCCCCTTCATCCTCATCATACGCATTCTCTTCAGACCCAAACTCTAAATTCAATTGAAAAAAGAAAATTATGACAGGTCCCAGACTAATCAACAATGCACTCAAAAATGCAAATAGTGTAAATAGTCTCAATAGTACCTGCTGCGGTATCATAGAAAGATATTTCAACTTCCTCTTGAATGCTACTTCCAGTTTTCTGAAAATTTTTAATTCATTAACACCAGAGTGTTAAAATTAGAAGATAAAGTCGAGAGAGAAGAGAAAAGAAAAGCACAAATGAAACAACTATGTGTGGCAGAATTGCTTGGGTGCATTGTATGGACACCTAGCAGCACTATATATACACATTAGCAAATAAAAAAGTCATTTTCAAGAACAAATAGTAAATGGCTAGCTATTCCCAGAGAGTCCAATGTTTCCAATGCCACACATATCAATCACATGGCAGTTGTACATAGCTACATGCATAGTTTCAAACAATCCCCCTCAAGCTAAAGCTTAAGCTTGTTACAAATGAACCCTTAATGATAAGAAAACTATGAAAAGAACTTCATAAAATACAGTTTGCAAGGCAACACAGGGATGCGGAAGACACGAGATTGGAAAGATAAACACAGCAAAATAGCTAGAATGACTATCAGCTTGAAAAGCTGGTTGGTATATTACATGGTTAAGAAGAAGTGAATTCACTGAAATGATGATCAATTGAAATTTCCATCAGTATGATCTACCATAGGAGGCTGGTATGAATCATAGCCTAACAATCATTGCCATATGACTCACCAGCCCTGAGACTGCGATGGAAAAGGACCACAAAAAATGAGGCCAAAGAACTGCAAAATAACATGACTGGAATGCCTGATATTACTGAATAATGGGCAAAAAATGGGACTCTCGATACAGGCCAGAACTGGGACTGCTAGATATAATGATCTTCAATAAGGAAGACAAGAAACGTCACAAATACCTTCCAACTTTCTGCACCTCAATGTTATGCTAGCACTGGAAAAAAAGCCAAACTGTAGCCAAAATAATAACAATCCAAGCGATAACCACTGCAAGGAAAACAAAAAAATAGATCAGCAACCTTCTCACCAGAGGTCTGATCATCGAGAACTAGACTAGAGCATGGGGTATGACTGACCCAGTAGTTAAGCAATAAACAATGGAGCTTCTGATCATTGAAATAGAATAGGAAGTGCCAAAGAACAGAATGGGAGAACTGGTGCGACAAAAAAACACCAGGAAGGCGGCACATGATCTGCTTGCAACATGTGAGACTGTGAAAGCGAATGTGTGTGAGGGTGCGTGCAAAAGCAGCTGGGGCTAGGTCCTGGTGGGTTGGACAGCCAGAATGAGGCAAGTCCAATGTTTGGGTCACCAGCTAGAAAGGTCACTGAAAGAATGGTGCACACTGGTGGACAATGATGGAAGAAAAGAAAAGTTGCCAAAATGATGACACAGAAGAGGAAGGGAGTCCAGGGTTTAGATGGCCTCAATTTGTGTATTACAAATGGAAAGAAAAATCAGAGCTTGTTGAACAATAGAGTTTGTACATTTTTTAGGAACTCAACAGCAGTATATAACAAGATAGGTCAGGGAGGATGGTATTGCTTTAACACCATGTTAAGATTGAAGAGAAAAGAAATTGTATGTTTGATTCTGCTTTTGTAGAATTGATTCTAGATAGAGTTGATTTTGTTAGAATTGATTTGGTTAAAATTGATTTTAAGGTAAAGTGATTTATGTTTGATAATTCCTCTAAAGGTGATTTTGGCAGATCAAAAAGTAAAAAATTTTCACTTCTCCTCGATTAATTCTAGAGGCAAGAATTGATTCTAAACAAGAGAAATCAAATAACACAAAATCTTATCAAAATCGATTTTGAGCAAAAATCGATTTTGGTAGCTCAAAATTGATTTTAGCGCTACAAACAGCGCTTTCAATCATGCTGAAAAGCCAAGTCAACTACTCGGGTGCATTATATAGGCATCTAGTAGCGCTATATATACATATCAGGGAATTGTTAGAAATAAACATAGTATGTAGTAATATCTTCATTATATCTTATAATATCGTAGGGTATCTTATTATTCAAAGTCTTTATTCTGTCTTTTTCTCCTTTCCTACCTAACTCAGCCGAGCTTCAGCCAAAGAGGAGCACACATATTGGGCCTCACACTTGAAGGGAGAAAATGTTGGAACTTTAAGTATGAGTGATGAAATCCCACATCAGTTAAAAATGGACTAAGTGAATATACATAAAATGGGAAGACCCAGAAACACATTGTCTCAATGTTTTGGGTGAAGACTCAAGATGTGGCATCCCACCCGCTATTGTGATTTCTCGCTCAGCCTGGTGATTTAGATCTCGCCAGATTTTGGGCTTCCCCTTACCACTCGTCCTAACAAGTGGTATCGGAGTGATACCATCCTCTGTGACTAATGTCCATTATTTTGCTACAGAGTTTCCTACAATTTGAAGCTCTTTTATTTTTCTAACAAGAATAAATACATGTCATACTTCCAAGAACAAGTAATCAATGACTAGCCATATCCTAAGAGTCTACCGTTTCTAATATGATAGGAATCGAGCTTTTGAAATGGGCCTTGGATTAGTTCGGAGTTTAGCAAGGTAGTTAGGGGTGGCTAGTAGAATAAATAGAGAGATAAGGGAAGGGGGAAGGTCAGTTAGAGAGTTTGGAACTTGTTGAGGAAGAGCTATAGCGACTCTCAAATTCTCTACCAAGATTGTAGTTTCTTCATTCTCAAGCCATAGCGGTCAATAATCTTCACTAAAATAATACAAGATTCTTGACGTTTTACTCATTTCTAAACCTATTCTCTCAACTGGTATTAAAGCTCCCAAATCCAGGGAGCCCTTGTTGATGGAGACAAGTATGGAAGCATGCATGGAAGCTGTAAAGAGAGAGTTGATCGAGTTTTTGTGCCAAATGAAGGGCGAGAGATAGAGAAGAGAACCCGCAAGGTCTAGAACACAAGAATCACTATGATGGAAACAATACCCTTGGCATTACAAGGGAAGGTGAAAGAAATATTGCGGAGGGTGGACGATCCCCAGCAGAGCCATGAGGAAACCAGTCACCAAAGAAGCAGAGGCGGGAAAGGGAACTAGAGAAGAGAGTGAGCAGCTATCAAACAATTATGGCAAGGAAGCAACGTCCATTGCATGAAAGAGAGGAGGGTGCACTAAGGAAGAGTGGCTAAGGAGTCTCGAGAGGTGGATATGAGTGGTATGGCAAATTCGCAGCAGAGTCAAGAAATGAATCGAATCTCGACACCATCGTTTAGGATCAAGAAAGCCCAGGGGATCCCATGATGAAGACACTAGAATAACAAAGGCCGGAAAAGGCTATTTAGCAGTAAGCACCAGATTCAGGTTTGTCCAAGAAGGTAAATGGGTCTGTGGAACCAAGGATTTTACCATCAAAGGAGAATTTTTGGGAAGCACACCCAACCTTGGTGTTGAGGGCAGGTGAGACTCGCACAACTCCCTTGGCTAGACCTAAGTGACAAAAAGAAATGAAATGTGTCTTCCCAGCCCCCCGCAGAGAGAGGGTGGGGCTACTTGATATGAACTAGGCCTTTGAGATGGGCTTTGGATTAGTTAGGAGGTTAGGATGGTAGTTACGGGTGTTTAGCAGAAGAAATAGAGATAGGGGAAGGGGGAACTGGGGGAGGTCAGCTAGAGAGTTTGGAACTTGTTGAGGGACAGCTGAAAGGACTCTCGAACTGGCTACCACCATTGTACTTGGTTCCCAGGGCCCAATGGTCAAGAACATTCATTGAAATAATACAAGATTCTTGAGGTTTTACTCATCTCTAAATCAGTTCTATCATAATACCACATGTATTAACACATGGCAGTTACACATTAGTCACATATCTCATTTCTAACAGATATTACATATATGTTTCACCCAATAAAACCAAAATGTCAACATTGAACAGAATCAGAGATATGCCATACAGGAGGGAATAAAAGATATTAAACTGATCATCTATGATCATACATTTACCTCGAACTTTAGGAATTGAAATTCAATAGATTTTCTGTATGTTTCCATTGCAGTCGGAGGAACTATATAGAAAAGGCTTTCCTAGAAATTCAAAAACATGACATCGTCAAAGAGTTATTTACTTACATCAATTATAACAAACTAATAACAAAAGCACTCTACACAAATCACCAGTTAGAACATAAATCATAAATTAGATGAAAAGGTTACATCTAATTGACTTGAGAAACAAAACTGAATTTAGCTAACATGTTGATGCAAATAACATATGCCATAAAACTCATATACAAAGGTACAGATGGGCAGCTAATGAGCTAACATCAAATAAATGTGTTAACCAGATAAGTATAAGGTGACTCATCCCTTACTTCATTAAGATGCTCCACCCATGACATGTCCATATTGCCCGGGTCAAATGCCTTTTCGGGTGTTGTTGGTGCTTCTGCTTGAGCAGAAATTCCATGAGATCTACTATCCTTTAAAAACCTTAAAGCATAAGCATGCACTTTAAGTGCCACATTTTTCATGGGATTTTGTCCCTCCAAAACTCTACTTGCCTCCTGACCAAAACCACCAACATTCAAATATCAATAAAAATAGCTCAACATGTAAAACGAGTTAATGCCTCCCCCCCCCCCCAAAACAAAAAAACCAAAAAAAAAAAGACAAAAAAAAACCTGGGAAAAGAATTAAAAAAATTTAAGTATCACAGATCTCCCAAATCATAACCATATCAAACATTCAAAAGTGCAATAGCTCTAAACCTCTCATGCATCCAATCTAACTAGTCTAAATGACAAAAAACACATCGCTCAAATAAGCATAATGATAAAGAATGGCCAAACAAAAGAAGAATATGATTATTTAAAAACAATATGCCCCATCCAGCCAATGATTAGTTCAGAAACTACACCTTCAAGTAAGGCTAAAAGTTCACAATTCACCTCCAGACATAAACAAAAGGATGTAATGGGCTGCAAAATTTACAATTTTTATCTTAGGGTTTACATAAACAGTATCAGTATCGATATCCATTCTCATCAAGGATAATAAGCTAACCCAAAGTGCAAATTAATTTAGCTCCAATGCCAATATATGAAACAAATTGTTAGAAAATTAGAATATCTTTGGATTATGTTACATTATCTCTAGAATGCATTGTGGACTCGATTAGTCTTCTAATTGAAGAAGCAAACTTTGGATACCTGATATTTGCTTAATTTGGGTTATCACTATCAGTCAACTTATCAGTGGGCTTGGACTTCTGCTAGCAGTACTAGTGCTTGAGCTTACTAGTAGCATAAATAGGGCTATCAGGTTTTTATTTGGTATCACAACACAACCTATCATGAACATATTCAATGTTATTTGTTTGTGCACTCTCTCTTTTCCATTTTCCCCAACTCTAAACCCATAATTCTTTAAAACAAATCAACAGAAGTCCGGAACTCAAAACAATTACACCATCTATATGTGTTTGAATATGCAATCACTAGTCACTACATTTTGGATTCCATGAGGCATAAATATCAAACCAGCTCTAGGTGTGCTCACAATCCACTCCAGTCTGGTCTGAGGCTCAGCATCAGAGCCAACCATATTTCACAGTTCAAAAGATTTAGAAACCAAACCACACAAGTTCACAACCACAGTAAGTTCACAAGTCACAAAAGCACTTAGATCGCAATGGTTCATTAATGTTTCAAATGCTACTAACATACTACTAACTTCTCAATCTTTCAAAAGCTATTATCCAATAGAAATAATAAAGTAAAATACAAGCAATTATTCAAATAGTTGTACATAAACTTCTCTTAAACTCCAATATTAACCAGTACAAACAGTGTAATAAGTAAAAGAAACAATGGAAATAGACCGATAGTTAAAAAAGCAAATAAACAACTCAACAAGTCCAACAATATAAGTATGATACTATATATAGAATATACATGCCGTTTTATCGAAAGAGAATCTTTTCTGATAAAGGAATTTTATCAATTTCATTGATATTCTAGACATGGTTTCCGATAAGACATTATGGTGGCGTTTAATCTATGTAATCAACCATGCCTAGTGGGACAAAGTTCAGTTATTGCCATTTTTTTTTTTTTGATAAGTCGGTTATTGTTGTCGGACATATAGAATATGCATGTCCGTCTATATTATGCGTGCATTATATAAGGTTTAGTTTGGTTAAACCTCGGCACTATGAATTAAGCCATACAACCAGTTTACTCAGTTTGGTTCAGATTTTTAAACATCCTTAACCCGCTCTTTGAAGCTTAGAAGTCTACAAGATCTTTATATAAAGGCAATACACGTGCTATCAACTGCGTAGCTTGATGTAGTACCATTTGACTCCCAAATGAGTGATTTCCTAACAGCATCTCATTAAACAAGCCAAAAAAAAAAAAAAAAAAAAAAGAAAAGAAAAGTTCATATAACAGTGAAAGCTATCACCATAGCAAAAAACAAGCATCATATTGACCAAATACATTTAAGTACAGCACTTATTTGTGGATAGAGTGAAAAAGGACAAAGAAAATAACCAGCACCATATCAGAATTTCTTCTCCGGTCCCTAGAAGCTTCATTTGCATCAATGTTCCCAGATTCCACAGAACGAACAATGCAGTCAATGCCAGGAACATCACTGTCTAGAAGAAGCTCAGCTGAATGCCAAAACTGCATGACAGCCCTCGCAATCCTGTGAGACAAAACTTTCATCCCTATATGTTTGTTTTGCTTTTCAAAATGTAACTGACAACTAAAAGCTGCTTGATGACCCAATTGTGCAGCAGCAGTTATCTTCCAAAGGCGCTCCTACAAAGGTGTTTTTGGAGGGAAAGTATTGTAATAATCAAATATAACATAAATTTAATAAGGATTAGATTTGCTAATTCTTAAACGAGAAAGACTGCCACAAGAGGTAGGGAATAGGGGGGAAAAATACTAGTAAGTCTAGAAAATAAAACCTGTGCAAAATCATTTGCCAACCATGTCATTTCCTCAAGGACAAAATCCCAGTGTGACTTTCTATGGTTCTGTTTGGGTAAGGAGCGAATTGATAACCCTGCAATCCTCTTACGCTTGGCCTGTTAAGTGCAAGATGTCAGACCTTCAAAATTTACTGAATAATCATCCAACATTTGAGAAAAATTGTATAATGTCAACCACTAGAAATTGAAACAGAAAATGAATACCTCTATAATTCGAGCCTCTTCCAAAATAGAATCTTCATGAGCCTTGTCTGCTAACTTCAAATGGTTAGTAGAACATGGTTGACAATCAGAGGCAGCAGTCGTAACCTTTTCAGCCGAAGCAGTATGAGAAGGTTCTGAAATTGACACATCCAAAGGAACCTGATGTCTTTCACAGTTGTTTTCCTTGATAAAATGGGAATTATCCACCAAGACAGTTGCTTTATCAGCTTTTGATATGGCACTGTCATTGTGATGGACTCCCTTGATATTTGACATGCGAGAGCTGTTAATATGGATATCTTCCTCACCTTTGACTATATTATCACTACAAGAATGATTTTGATAACCAGCATCATGTTCATTGCTAACAATAGCAGCATTTTCACCTTTGGTCTTATTCCTGTCTTTCACAACTTGGCAACCAGCAGAGTTTAGTCTCTCCTCAAATGAAAATATTTGTTCCACAGTATTTCCATTGGCACCAACATTCTTTGTATTAGTACATATACCACTATCATTATTTACATCTCTACCTAAACTAGCTTGTGTGTAGTAGGACTCTGAATCGAAATTCTTCATGCCTAAATCAGCAATGCTATTTTGCCCTTCATTTGGCAAACTTTTCCTGTCTGCTTTTACATTGCCAAACCCATTTGGCTGACCATAGCACGTTCCATTTTCAGGTTTTGTAGTAGCTACATGAGGTGGAGGCCCATGATCAACCACTGCAACTGGCTCCCTGACTTCAACTGCATTTGCTTCTCCAGAAGCCATGAGGACTGGATTCTGTGCAGTATCATCTTGAGATGGTAGAGTACCATGGTTTTCTTTTAAGTTTCTATTCAGGGTAATATCCAATTTATGTTCCAGAACATCAGCACTGCCACTAGCAGATTGATGATCTCGGGCACCAACCAATTCACTATTCAGTGGATTATTAGGTGTCGAATTTTTAATAACGATATCACCATTTAAACCAGGAGGCTTTGGCTTAGAAACAGAAGGCATATTATGGTCCTTTTGGTTATTTGTATCAGACGTTAACCCCTTCCCTTCCCTTGAAGCCCCCCGAGAACCATGATTTGATCTGGATCTATTCCTTCGCGCATATGGCCGGAAAATAGCAGAATCTTCAGTCTCTTTAGCATTTTGACTCCCATCAATTTGGGAAGACTGTTCTGATGGAGCAATATTCTTCCTTTTATTTGTATGCAAGGACCTCTTTTCAGTTTCAGGCAACTCATTCTCACCATCAAAAAGTAGGAGATTATCAGCAGTATTGGGTTCATTGGCTGACGGAGGCCCTGGTCTAGCACTACTGTCAACAGAGTCACCATGAGGGGAGGCAGTCAATGCAAAACTACCTTTTGCTTCACTGATATCACAACATTAAGAGAGAAAGGACAGGAGAAAGAAGGAATGGAGCCTCATTAAGCAAATTTATACACAAAAGATATTCCTAGAAAATTAGCACACACAAGTGAGACAAAGAAAGGGAAAAAAAAGATAGCAGCCAACCTGGTCACCAACTCCTCATGATGCTGATCAGTTATTGAAGTAGATTGGACACTAACTGAAGCAGCATTCCCATACTTAAAATCCAGAGGATTCCCCCCCTGCATTTACAAAGTAAAGATGATCATCATGTACATTTACTTTAAAGTGTTGTTGGATACAAAATGCTAAAGATAAAAACTTTCATACTTTTTCAAGAAACGCTAGCTCTCTTCTTCTTTCTTCACGAACATCAGACTCCTCTCTGATAGCAACATGCAACAGTCATTCTTTTTGCATAAAAATGGATTGGCACTCAAAAACATAACCAAACAAAGAATGCAACCACATGAAGAGTATTCCATCACCTGAGCTTTGCTTGAGCCCTCTCAATTGCTGCTCGGCGTGGAGAGATTTTTAGACCTATACCAACTCCGCCGTCAACAACTCCTCCCATGGAATCAACCTCAGCATTTACAAGGAGAGCAGATCCTGAGTTATATCCATTCATCCCCACCCTCTAATATCTAAGAGCTTTACTTCCCATCTATAAAAGAATCTGTCAAATACGGGTAAAGAAGGCAATTACAAAACAACTCCTAATTATATTAAAATCCATTGAAATATTAGGATTCACATTCACAGACAGTCAAACATTAGAATGTTATTACATTAACACTATTTGACAGCAACAGGTGACCTCCTTTTCATCAAGGTTTGAGTCATCATCTAGGGTTCTATTTGGTTTGCTTTCAATTTCCATTTTCAGTTGATATATTTTTACTATTGAAAAATGTCATCCTGTTTTCACTTTGTTTCACATTTTCAGATTCAAACTTTTGTAACGGAAATAGTAAAAACAAGGGAAAAAGATGTTTTCACCGGTTCCTTCACAGAAGTTTAAATATAGGTAACAAAGTGAAAATAAGACAGCGTTTTGTAATTATCAATGAGAAGATATAAACTGAAAATGAAAACAAATAAATCAAACACCACCTAAAAGGTTCTTACAAATTAAAAGGTGGACTTGACTCTACTGAAGGCATAACTGCTACATTAGCATATCAGAAGGACCACTGACCAAACATCAGTTGCAACATTCCTTATTGGCTATGTATGAAAAGAAGGGCATAGAAATCAAGAAGTTGAAGATTATATAATAATTATGTATCAAGAAAGACGAACATTGTGTCATGTTTACATTTTGCAATATATGCTAGCTAGTATATTTCTGCAACTTATTGAAATTTAAGATGAAGATGATCAAAAGTCAGCCGATTATATCATTTATTTAAAGGTAAATAACTAAGTACAGTATACATGCAGTCCAATAGACTAAAGTAAAATCCAAAATAACGTCCAAGTTGCAATCACAAAGGCCCCTCGGCTTAAACTGTTCGCGCCAGAAAGCAAATGCTTACAAGATAGGAGTTGCAGACTTCAGAGATGCCAACTAATAGAAAAATTGCCAAAGAATTAATGCAGTAGTCAATACTTGAACCACAAGTAACTATACTTACATATGCCATATTGGAAAAGTATTGCATGCATGAGGGTTGCTGCCAATGATTTTTTCCCCTTTGAATTTTCCAACCGACTTCGCGAACGGAACGTTTGTGTCTGAAATTACTATCCTACCACTTAAAGTTAAGCATCTTATTTAGTTTCCCAATATGGGGCACACAATTCCCCTGCATTTAATAAGATATTAATGCCAAGCGCCCATAAACAGACAAACCTGAATGCATTTCCAACACAATGCACTACAAAGTCGCAACTAGAAACAATTCAGAACAATCCTCCCAACAAAATTAAAGTCCTAACGGCGCCCATTTCTACGAATTCTCCCAGTTAGCACGATTCTAGGGTTTCTAAGGGAACACACGAAAATGCCAATAACACAACGTTAACCCTAGCAAAACACCATAATTCACAAAAGGGTCCTGAAAATTGGAGGGTAGGGCACAACCTGAGACCCCCAAGAGGCCGTTCCAAGTCGAACTTCCTCTCCCCTAGGGTTTTGGAAAAGGGGGCACGTTGTTTCAGCGGGTCGCGCGGGAATTGGCTCTGTATTCCAACATGGGGCAGCAAATTTAAGCCATGGAAGCGATTCTGAGTACTATTGAAGAATCAAAGCACGCCAATTTTGGGTTAAAGTGGTGGTGATTTTGTTTCGCTGGGTCTGTGTATGTATGCACGTTCGTTGTTGCTCTTCGAGCGCGTGGTGGTGTGTGGAGAGAGGGGAACTGTGCGAGTCGCGGGCTGGGCATGGAGACGACGACGTTCAGGGGGGCTTTGTGAGAATTATTAGAAACTATTCTCTTTTTGGACCTGCGTTTTGGGCTTTTATTGCATCATTCTTGTGTTTCTACGTATTGTTATGCGTTACTTGGGTTGGAGAGAGAGGTTTGAATGATTTGAGAAGATGATAAACGCATTTGAGGCATACGCGAAATGGTGGATCTGTACACTTCTTACTAACTACAATCGGGCTCAATATTAGACGAAGTCTACTTTGTGGTATATAAGTCATCCCTTCTCATGAAAGGGTGTATGCATTAACGAAAAAAAAAAATGATAAACCTCAGACTAAAAAAAAGAGATGATAAACTAAGATTTTCTTAATTTTGGATAAAAAGACCCAAAAAAAAAAAAAGAGAAATATTATTTTAACCACAGTTTTCATGACATATATACGCTGAACACAGTAAAAAGTTGGGAAAACGACAAATTAGTTGTATGGAGAGCAATATTATGGTGGGCTACTATATAGTAAGTGTAGGGTGGAATAATGTGATTTTATTTTGAAAAACTAGGATACTATGATCCCTAATTTCTCATTCCTGCGTTGCTCACTCATACTGCTGCCATCATTCTCCACACCCAAGTTAGGGATTTCGTTTGAACGAACAAACAAAGGTAGGGTTGGGGCTAGAAAGATGGCAGTGTCGGCAAAGGAGCGGCGATTCATGGCTTCAATGGCAAAGGCTAAGCACGTGGCGGTAAGGTGGTGGAGGCTCCATGGTTCGTGTGTGGCACAAGCTCAACAGCGATGTGGCGGTGTTGCAACTTCAACAGCAACCTGCAAAGGTTGCAGGCTACCGAAGATAGAGGTACGCGGCGGATATCCAAGCCGTGGTCAGGTGAGTTAAGGCACAGTGGTGGCTAGCGGCTGGACTGAGGTACACGGTTGTTACAGGGCACTTCGAGGTCGCAATGGGCAGAGTAGAGTAGGATGCGGTGGTGGTTCAAGGGCTTGTAGGAGGCCCAGCAGCTAAGGGAGATGGATGTGCTATGTTATTCTAAATCTCCTGTGTTTTGTCTTCATTTTTGTTTCATGTTTTGGATCTGGATCTTACGCTTTGGTTAGGGGTTTGATATATAGTATGAAGCTTTATTTTGATGATGATGGGGTTATGGTTTGGATTCAAGTTTGAGATGATAAACACTATCTTGATTCTATTTTGTGTTTAGTGTTTAATTTGTGTTTGATTTTGTAAATGGTGGATGGTGTGGGTGGTAGGATTTTATCTTGGGTTTTTCAGTCTAATTTTTTGCAAAAAGGGATGAGATTTTGGCTAACAGAGAGTATGGGTTATAACAGTAACATTGTAACAATGGGGGATTAGCTGCCTAAGATGTTTGAGAAGGATGAAATTTATGATAGAGTATGGGTAGGGGATGAAAAATTTTCATTGAAATTTATCACAATTGCCTTGACAAGGAGAAAGATAATGCAGAGAGATGTTACGGTAATTTAGTTCCTCTCTGCAATAAGATTCCTATAGTTTGCATTCTCTTTTAATAACTAAATAATTTTAATTGTAATGTTTGCAGATTGAGGTGGAAACTGTTGATGGAACTGGAACGTTCTTAGGATCCTTATGGGAAAGCAGGACCAATGTGGCTGTGACACTAGTTGAAGCTGGTCTTGCAAAATTTCAAACTTCCTTTGGCTAACAATAAAAAGCTGAAAGTAACAATGGGGTCCTCGACCATTTTTAACATTAACGACTTCCTTATTAGCTATTCTTAAGTAAATTGTAATGCAGATTTAGGAGAATTTTGTTGAAGGGGAGGAAGTATCTAATGGTGCAACTGTTAAAAACAAGCAACAAGAAGTGCTTAAGGTGTGTTGGATACTATTTCATCGATGACCCTTCTTTTGTGTTTAAAAATGGTAGATGACTTGCCCCAATGTTATGCTTCTATAAGTAATTGTTATAGAAGTCTTGGGTGGTGGTTAATTCTATGTCCAAACAGTTGGAGATCAAAAGATAGCTTCCATTTAGCAGTAGCTTGCGTCTTTAAACTTGAAGAATGCTCCAGCGGTTGGTGCTTTTAATCCTAAGAAGTGTGATATAATCCTTTGTCATTTTCTTTCTATTAGTGAGTGAAATGGGAACACTAATTAGCCTTGGTTCAAGGCAGTCTTATGAATTTTTTCATGATCCTTTTAAAGGCAAAAGGTAGTTCCTATGATATACCTTCTAATTATTATAATGGATGATCTGACATAACTACAAAAAAAGGTAGTATATATATAAATATTGAGTACATAGCTTCAATGGATTTTACTGCAGGTTCTGATGTTGCAAGAGAAACTAGAAGAGAAGGATCAGGAGAGCCAATGACTAAAAGGTGAATTACAACAAAAAAGCTACATGGAGGACGAGAGAACAGAAGCCTTACCTAATAGAAAAAATGCTAATGAGATAATACTGAGGGAAGATGTTAACTAATATCATGTTAATTTCAAAAAAATTTTGTTGGAAATAGTTAATTCCTTAGCTAGTTTTAACTAAAGTTTGTATTTTGTATTAAATTAAAATTTGTAATCCAAATTTTTCTTGGCAAATGTGATTATGAATTTGCACAAGGAATGAGTTTGGTGTTTCTTTATATTGAATTACAATCCTTGTTGCTTCTCTTTCATTAATTTGCCATGGCACTTGTGACAACTAGTGCATTTTAGAAATTTAAATTTGTTAATTTAGGTGGTTTTGTCATCTTAGGAAATCATTTATTATTCAAGTTTTCGAGAAATTTATCCATCTCAAGCCTCAATTCTTATGTGTGAACACTAAAATAGCTAAGTGTTAATATTAGTAGAATGATGACATCATAATGGTGCATGGAACTTTTTGCAGTTTCCTTGCAGAAGCATGTTTTCTTGCTGAGGCCATGTGCAAGTGACTCAGTTGAAAGCTAGAGTACCAACCAGCATTACTCCATAAGTTTTTTATTTCATTTCATTTTCTTCTCCTTTTAACATGGAATTGGAGGCACAATGGCTAAGTAACATCATATGTTTCTGCACTAGGTTAGTAACTTGGTGCCAAAAGCTAGTAACTTTAGCTCAAAATACTCGTAACTTTTTAATTATGCTAGTAACTTTTCAGGTTTTGGAAACATTAGAAGTCTTGAGATTATTAAGTAAATTTAAGTAATGTAACAAGTTAATAAGATCTTTAGCACTACTAATGGATGAAGTGAGCCTAAATACCATGTGAAATTAGAGGTATAATATCTAAGTAACTTCATATCTTTCTGCATTAGGTTGGTAACTTGATAACAAAAGCTAGTAATTTTAGTTCAAAATACTAGTAACTTTTCAATTATGCTAGTAACTTTTTAGGTTTTGGAAATTTTTGGAAGTATTAAGGTTATTAAATAATTTGTCACGGTATAAGTTAATAGGACATGTTGGCACTATAGATTGATAAAATAACCCTAAATACAACATGAAATTGGAGGTACAATGGAATCCCTATTGATTATAAATTGATAAAGCTAGATTGAACACACTATGGAATTAGAGGTGGAATGACAAAGAAGCATAATTTTTTCCTACAAGGGGTTGGTAACTTGGACCAAAAAGCTAGTAACTTCAGTCCAAAAAGTTAGTAATTTCTTGGAAAAGATGGTAACTTTTCAGGTATGTGAAAATTTGGAAGTATTGGGTTCTCGATGAATTTTGTGTTACTGAACAAGTTAATAGGACTCCTTGTGACTATAGATTGATAAAAGGAGCTTGAATACAACATAGAAACAGAGATACAAGGATTAGAAGGCATAATTTTTTTTTTTCTGCACTGGGTTAATAACTTGGATCCAAAAGCTGGTAACTTTTTAGGCCTGTGGAAATTTGGCAATATTGGGGTTCTTGATGAGCTTCGTGTTATCGAACAAGTTAATAGGACCCCCTGTGATTGTAGATTGATAAAAGGAGCCTAAACACAGCATATAAATAGAGGTGCAAGAACTAAGAAGCATAATTTTTTTCCTACATTGGGTTGGTAACTTAGGTCCAAAAGCTGGTAACTTCAATTTGAAAAACTGGTAACTTCTTGGCTTTGGAAGTCTCTCCTCATTGATCTAATATCTTAGGATGTGATCTTAACGTGTTTGGTTGCACCAATCTATTCCCTAAGGCCAATAAAATCAAAATCCAAATTTTCTGATAAGTTACCACTTTTTGAAAAAGTTTCTAGCTTATTAAATTGAAGTTATCAGTTTTTTGACCCAAGTTACTAACCAAGGGTAGGATCGAGAAGTGCTTACTTTGGCTTTGGAAGTCTCTCTCCATGTAATCTAATACCCTAGAGTGTGATCTTAATATGTTTGGTTGCATCAATCTATTCCCCAAGGCCAACAAAACCAAAATCCAAATTTTCTGATAAGTTACCAATTTGTTGAACTGAAATTACCAACTTTTTGGCCCAAGTTACCAACCAAGGGCAGGATTGAGATGTGCTCACTTTGGCTTTGGAAGTCTCTCCCCATATGATCTAATATCCTAGAGTGTGATCTTGATGTGTTTGGTTGCATTAATCTACTCCCCAAGCCCAATAAAATCAAAATCCAAATTTTCTGATAAGTTACCAACTTTTTGAAAAAGTTACCAGCTTATGAACTGAAGTTACCATTTTTTTTGGCTCAAGTTACTAACCAAGGGCAAGATCGAGAGGTGCTCACTTTGGCTTTGGATGTCTCTTGCCATGTGATCTAATATCCTAGAGTGTGATCTTAATGTATTTGGTTGCATTAATCTATTTCCCAAAGCCAATAAACTAAAATCCAAATTTTCTGATAAGTCACCAACTTATTGAACTAAAGTTACTAGTTTTTTTGCCCAAATTACCAACCAAGTGCAAGATCGAGAGGTGCTCACTTTGGCTTTGGAAGTCTCTCCCCATATGATCTAATATCCTAGAGTGTGATTTTAATGTATCTGGTTGCACCAATCTATTTCCAAAGACCAATAAAACCGAAATCCAAATTTCCAAATAAGTTACCACTTTTTGGCCCAAGTTATCAACCAAATGCAGGATCGAGAGGTGCTCACTTAGGCTTTGGAAGTCTCTCCCCATATAATCTAATATCCTATGGTCGGATCTTAATGTGATTGGTTGCATCAATCTATTTCCAAAGACCAATAAAACCAAAATCCAAATTTCCTAATAAGTTATTAGCTTTTTGAAAAAATTACCAGCTTATTGAACTAAAGTTACTAATTTTTCGGCCTAAGTTACCAACCAAATGTAGGATTGAGAGGTGCTTACTTTGGCTTTGGAAGTCTCTCCTTATATGATCTAATATCCTAGGGTGTGATCTCAACGTGTTTGGTTGCACCAATCCATTCCCAAAAACCAATAAAACCAAAATTCAAACTTCTTAATAAGTTACCAGTATTTTGAAAAAGTCACCAACTTATTGAATTGAAGTTACCAATTTTTTTTCCCAAATTACCAACTAAGTACAGGATCGAGAGATGCTCACTTAAGCTTTGGAAGTCTCTCCCTATGTGATCTAATATTCTAGGGTGTGATCTTAATGTATTTAGTTGCACTAATCTATTCCCAAAGACCAGTAAAACCAAAATCCAAATTTCCTAATATGTTACCAGCATTTTGAAAAAGTTACTAACTTATTAAACTAAAATTACCAATTTTTTGGCCCAAGTTACCAACTAAGTGCAGGATTGATTGGTGCTCACTTTGGCTTTAGAAGTCTCTCCCTATGTGATCTAATATCCGAGAGTGTGATCTCAATATGTTTGGTTGCACTAATCTATTCTCAAAGACCAATAAAACCAAAATCCAAATTTTCTAATGAGTTATCAGTATTTTGAAAAAAGTCACCAATTTTTTAGCCTAAATTGCTAACTAAGTGTAGGATCGAGAGATGCTCACTTAAGCTTTAGAAGGCTCTCCCCATCTTGGATTGAAAGTCCCCTTGGGAATCTATAGGAGGGTGTGATCTAATACCAGCTTTTTAAAAGATTTACCAACTTGTTGAGCTGAAGTTACTAGCTTTTTGGATCTAGTTACCAACTAAGTGGAAGGCCGAGAAATGCTTATTATGGCTTTGCAACTTTCTCCCCGTGTTGTTTGGTGGCACAGATTTCTTCAATAAGGCCGATGCTACTACGAAGTGCAAAGTCCTGAGATTACTAGCTCTCTAATAAAGTTACCAGGTTTTTTAACTAAAACTACCAGCTTTTCAACCCTAGTTACCAACCCAAAGCACGAACAAAAAATTATGCTTTGTATTTGAATTGGCCTTTATTTAGAACAAATTTCTTTTATTAGCCTAATAAGTTACCAGCTTATTTTCATAAGTTACCACCTTATCTAACAAAGTTATCACTAATTTATTCCATTCTTTCTTTTTATTTTCCAATCCATTCCTATCAATTTCCAATTCGTTAATAAAATAATATTCAAACCAAATGTAAGTATTTCATTTAAAGAGATGGTTTTAAAAAACATTGAAATTAGGTAAATATAATGACATATCTATGACCAACAAGAAAGGAAACAAGATGTTGATAACAGGTAGGGATGTCCAAAATCCCCACACAGCGGGGACCCCCGCAGGGATTGCCCCATTCGGGGCCCCACGGGCGGGGATTTTTCCTTCGCAGGGACTGGTGCGGGGATCATATTCCCCGCCTTGTGAGGACCCCGTATATGTAAAAAGACCATATCACCCTTAATGACCTTTTACTATATCTATATAATACCTATACTTTTATGATATTTCACACTTATTTATTTTATTTAATAATTAAAAATATTTATAACCCTAACTCCTTATGTCATCTAAGTCTCTAACTCAATTCATTTTAAAACAAACCCATCATTGACGTTCCACGGTTCCAGCCCTCAAGCTGCTGCCTGCTGCAGCTTCTTCCTCTTCTCCATAGTTCTAGTTGTCGTGCCTTCCCCGTGCAGTAGCTACAACCCTCATCGATGCAGTTCCACTGTTCCAGCCGTCACGCCTATAACACCCTACCAATTTAATGTTATGCTTAAGTCATAGTATAAAATTAAGTAGATTAGGTTACCATGTTGATACTCTGCTTATTATTTATTTATCATAACACATCTCTTTTTTTTTTTTTGTAAAAGGCGGAATGGCGCACTGTATGTAATGGACATAATCAACATCGCAGAGCATAGCAAGGTTCAATAAAACACACAGAAAAGATAAGAATAAGTGATATATCATCAACTGTATACGTAGATATATATATATATATATATACATGTATATATATATATATCTATATATATAGAAGTCAACGCTTCAGTTTATGTACAAATATAAAATAGGATACATAAATAGGGCCGGTGTACCAAAAAGAAGGCCCGTGTCAGTCAAAATGATCCTATGGAGTGCTCAGAGGACATCTCAAAACAACCGATATACATGCGGCTAAGCTTATGACCCAACGCTGCACACTGCCAAAAGAGGACCATGCTGTACAGTAGAGCTCTCAGCTGGGACCTACTCGGTCAGGTAACCATTGGGCACGCCAGGCTCGGCTGGGAAGTAGAACATACTACATCCCATAGAGGAGGATGGTGAGCTGGTAGCCTCCAAAGGATCGCTCTCGGAACTGAGTGGGAGGTCTGGCACCATCTACGGAGGTGACTCAGGTAGAGGACTGGCAAGTGCAATAGGTGCTGCAGGCGCTGGAGGTGCTGGAAGAGGGTGTACCATATGTAATGGGACCGCAAAATATGGAGCGGTAAGGTCAAAAGCAGGGTGGATTAGGGGAACAACAAAATTCCTATTACTAAAAAGGTAGAGACGGAAATTACAGGAGCCGGTAATGTACAGCGAATCCACTATGGGATCATGATGGAGCTGTAGGTCAGGAATCTCAATAAAAAGAGTGGTGGTCGAGTCCATTATCAGTATCTGAGAATGATGTGGAAATATAAAATGAGGTGAGAATTTGAAGAAATTCTTAGTAGGGTTCATGTTTGGCATTTAACTAATGTCATATTCATTCTCAGTTGCCTTGCTTTTTCATTAATTATGAAAACATGGAATCAAATTAAACTATCTATATTTAATAAGTTCAAAAAAGCGCCTGGTCTAAGGTAAGATTCTATATTACTTAGGACACTATAAGAAGAATAATAAGCAGAATCATTGAACATACAGCAGAAAATAAATATAACAGTCAAACTGTAAATAATTTGTAAGGATTATTCAATGCAACCATGCAAAACTCATTCTTGAACTTATCTTGATAAACTTTTCCATTACATGGTCCCCTGGGAGTTCTTAGCCACTTAAACTCCTAGGTAATAGTCTGCTTTTCAAGATCGAGCTCGTTCCTATGTAGAAATGCCGGGTTTACTTTCCCCAACCTTCCCACCGATCTACTCCCCTTAACTTTAATTCGGGGTTGGCCCAAATATCATGGAACTTTCATCATAACATAACCTTTATGGTCATCATAACATAACCTTTATGAACTTCTTATAAATGCACATGGATTTGAATGTAGTATAACTCATGCATTGGCTTACCGAAATTTTGGCAGCATAACGGAACATGTTCGCTTTCCCATGAATAGTGCCAATACTCAGACAGTCAATTGTAGGGGACTCATAACATTTCATTTATAATTCAATCATCAATCTCATAGGAATAAATGTTACATTTAAAATATAATTGCTATCTCAGCACATTCATTCAACCTGATTCTTGTAAATCAAGCCAAAATTTCTATTTAACTTATCTAGACCTCAATTTTGGATATATTAGAGTATTATATGTCTATTTACTAACCTCTTTGGTCCCATCTAATTTTGATAGGTATAGCTCAAGTTATTTAAGTTTTACCCTGGCCTGCCTTGAGACCAGCTATAATTACACACTTAAAAGTAAAAATCCACTAAAAATGGAAAACCAAAACAAATCATACGAAATTGGTATCATATTAAAGCTAACAAGACAAGCTTTCATTTGCAATAAATTCCATTTCATTTGCTTTAGCAGAGCTCGAGTTATAAGCCCCGAAATTTGACCTTCCTAAACTACCCTATTTTGGCCCAATTTGGACATAGGGCAACTTCTTTGAACCACTGGGAGTAAACGGACCGTATCTAACTAGGAAATTTTTATGGGATGCTCTCCTATGTATAAGCTTTCTAACAGAATCAGTTTCACTCAAATTGAAGTTGTGTAGGATGAGTTACACCCTTCTTAACTTACTACCCAGATGGATGTCTTGATTTCTCGGTCAAACATAAAAAATTCATATCTCTCTCAATATTAATCCAATGGTCTTATATGATATATGTATGGAAAGCTCAGAATGTCTAGTTTCATATAAAAATAGTTTCATCAATTTTGAATGGTTGTAGGCTGAGCCGTACACTCCACCGTATGGACTGCCGAGGTGATTTGGTCTCCTAGCCCCTTACATATTCCTATACTCATTCTTTCCTACTTCTTAATCAAATTTAAACACAAAAACAACCAAAGATCATCATATTAATTTACTAATCACATCAACAAGTGAGAAGATAAACCAAAATCAGTCACCCACAATTAGAACAACCAAAACAAAATTAAACCTCTATCTTTTTGGATGTGATCTTGCTAAGTTTTGGAGTTTAGTTGAGAGGAGAAAAGAAGAAGAAGTGGAGAAGAGAAAAAAGAAGTTTGAAGCAAGGAGAGAATGACACAAATCAGTAGGGAAAAATCTAATTTAAACATTGAAGAGGTAGTTGACTTTGTGAGTTTTGATTGGCTGAAATTTTGTGGGTAAAATTCAGCCATATTTCCCTCTTTGATGGCTGAAAATTGTTCTCATTTTGCCTAAAAATTGGAACTCGTTTTCATTTTGTCTGAAGTCGGAATTCATCTCTATTCTCCCTAAAGTCGAAACTCGGAATGTAGGAAATACATAAAAGTTTTGGAAGACTAATTGTGGCTTAAAGTTGGAGATCGGAAATCACACAACAAACAAATCACCTTAAAATCAGAAGTCAAGGACAAGAATATGAAACTTAAAATACTTAAACTTGGAAGTCGAGGATCTACAACATAAACTTGGATGTTAGTACCAAAACATAAAACCTTATACCCGAATCTCGGAAGTCGAGAACTAGGATGCTTTAAAACTCCTATTACACGAAATTCTAAAACTCGGTCAGGATCAATCTCGGAGATCGATCCACAACCCCGGAAGTCGGGAATCAAAACATCACCGGGAAGTTGGAACTTATATAATCTTGAAACTCAATTCAATCTCGGAAGTTGGACCTAAGCTCAAACTCGGGAACATCAATAGAAATGAGAAGCTCTTCTAAATAAATTCGAAGATCGGAACTCGTGTGTAACTTGGAATCAGCTCGGAAGTCAGAACTCGTGTACATTCTAGTTGAATCTTAATTAACCTCAATTATTTGATAAAAACCCGAATAATTAGGCGAAAAACGATAAGAAAATTCCAGGTGGATGTAACATTACCACCCTCCTAAAAGAAAATTTTGTCCTCAAAATTTAGTACCTAAGAATAGTTCAGGATACTCTTTCTTCATGTCTGATTGTAGTTCCCTAGTGTAATCCTTGGTATCTTCTTTTCCCCATGCTACCTTTATTAACTGCATAGTTTTATTTCAAAGTTGTCCGCTACTTCTGTCTATGATCTGTGCTGGCTGTATGTGGAAAGTCAGGTCCTCTTTTAGCTGTACTGACTCGGGTTCTACAAAGTGTGTGAGGTCAGCTTGATATCTTCTGAGTTGAGAAATGTGGAAAACATCGTGAAGGTTTGACAGATGTAGAGGTAAAACGATTCGGTATGCAATTGATCCGATTTGTTTCAAGATTTGGAAGGGACCGATAAAGTAGGGACTTAGCTTCTTGACCTTAATGGCTCTACCTATCCCTGTTGTAGGTGTAACCTTTAGAAATACATGGTCTCCTTCTTGAAATTCCGGAGGTTTCCTCGTGGTATCCGCATAACTCCTGTGACGACTTTAAGGGGCAAGCATCTTATTTCGAATCTTCTTGATCTGCTCAGTGGTCTATTCAACTAAATCAGGCCCCAATAGAGTTGATTCTCCTGTTTCATACTAACACTGTAGAGATTGGCACTTTCGCCTGTACAACGCTTCGTAAGGAGCCATGCCGATGCTAGCGTGATAGCTATTATTGTATGCAAATTCGGCTAGCGGTAAGTATCAATCCCAATTCCCACGTTGCTCCATTATGTAGGCTTATAGCATATCTTCTAAGGTTTTAATTGTTCTTTCTGTTTGACCATCCATTTGCAGATGATATGCAATACTTAGGCACAACTTAGTACCAAATGCTTTCTGTAAGGCTCTCCAGAATCATGAAGTGAATATTAGATCTCGATCAGAGATAATAGTTGATGGGGTCCCGTGCAATCTTATAATTTCTTGGGTATACAATTGCGCTAACTTTTCTAATAATTAATTTGCTCGAATGGGTAGAAAGTGAGCAAATTTGGTTAATCTATCCATGATAACCCATATGGCATCATATCCTGCTAGCATTCTTGGTAATCCCATTACAAAATCCATGGAGATACTCTCCCATTTCCACTCAGGGATTTCCAAAGGTTGTAGCATCCCGAAGAATTTTTGATGTTTCACTTTCACTTTCTAATAGGTCAAGCACTAGCTCATGAAGCTCGCCACGTCTGACTTCATGCCTGGCCACCAAAATATTTTCTTAAGGTCGTGATACATTTTGGTAATGCCGGGATGTATAGTAAATTCACCTTTATATGCTTCCTCCAAGATTCTTCTTCGGAGATCATTCCCCTCGGGTACACATACCCTGCCTTTTTTATCCTGAGCAAAACCCGTTAATTTCCCTGATTGTACAAGATTGATGGCACGTTAAAAACTAGCATCTTACTGTTGTGCCTGCCGAATCTACTCCTTAAAGCTACTGGTTATCTTAACTTAGTGTAACTGAATGGTCTTAGGAGCCATAAGGATTACCAAATTAAGATTTCGGAAGCTCTCAATAAGCTTTATCTCTTTTACCATCATCCAGGCTACAGTCGACAATTTCCTGTTTAAAGCATCTGCCACAATATTTGCCTTGCCTGGGTGGTATTTCAATTCAAATTCGTAGTCTTTAAGAAGTTCCATCTACCTCCGCTGCCTCATATTTAATTCTTTCTGATCAAAGAGGTAGTTTAAACTTTTATGATCAGAAAAGATCTCAAAACCACACACCATAAAGGTGATGTCTCCATATTTTTAAGGCAAATACTACTGCTGCTAATTCGAGATCGTGTGTAGGATAATTCCTTTCATGTGGCTTTAATTGTCTAGAGGCATATGCGACCACATTTCCGGCTTGTATTAACACGCATCCTAATCTTTGCTTGGAAGCATCACAATAGACTTCAAATGGTCCATTAGGGTCTGACAAGGCTAACATTAGTGTCATGGTTAACCTCCTTGTCAAGTCTTGAAAACTCTTCTCGCATTCCGGCATCAATTCAAATGGGACATTTTTCCAAGTTAGCTTGGTCAAAGGCAAAGCTATTCAAGAGAAATCCTTGACAAATTGCTTATAATATCCTGCTAAGCCCAGAAAAACTCCTAACCTCAGTGACTATGGTTGGCCTTTCCCAATTTAATACTACTTCTACTTTGCTGGGGTCTACAGAGATTCCCCCATGGGATACCACATGGCCGAGAAAGTTTTCTTCTTTCATCCAAAATTCACATTTAGATAACTTAGCATAGAGTTACTTCTCCCATAAAATTTGCAGAACTACCCGCAAGTGCTCTACATGCTCCCACTTCGTCTTCAAATAGACAAGTATGTCGTCGATGAAAACCACTACAAACTTGTCTAGATATAGGCGGAATATCCGATTCATATAATCCATGAATACTGCTGGTGTGTTTGTCAGCCCAAACAACATCACGGTATACTCGTAGTGTTCGTAACAAGTTTGAAAGGCTATCTTAGGGATATCTTGCTCTCGAACTCGAATTTGATGATCTCCGGAACGCAAATCGATCTTAGAAAATACCGTTGCATCTTGTAGTTGGTCCATGAGGTCATCAATCCTTGGCAATGGGTATTTATTCTTAATCGTCACCTTATTCAGTTGTTTATAGTCCATGCATAAGCGCATGCTCCTATCTTTCTTTTTAACCAACAAGATTGGAGCTTTCCATGGCGATGTACTTGGCCGTATGAATCCTTTTTCCAAAAGTTCTTCAATCTATTTCTTTAGTTCTGTCAGCTCCAGAGGTGACATTCGATATGAAGCGATAGATATTGGTCTCGCATCTGGAATCAGCTCAATGGCGAACTTAATTTCTCTGTCAGGAGGGAATTTAGGAATATCTTCTAGTCTCGCTTAGGGTGCATTAGGTCTGTTGCACTTATGACCGGTGCCAAGGCAACCCTACTTGGTATTTTGTACACAATCTTGTCTGCACCGTAATCTCATACTAGGTAGGTTTTCTCTCTTTAGTGGGCCAGTCCATAAATCCAAACTTCCTCTTTTCCTACCTCGTTCCTACTGTGTTCTATTGTTACTGCAGAAACTTGTTTGTTTTCACTAGTCAAAACCTACCTTGTCGTTGTTCCCTTGGTCTATCGGGATTAGTTGCATACTTCAAATCTTTATTACTCTTGCCTGAATCCGAATACATTCCTTATCGAGTTACTCCCCCCATAGCATATATAATAATACCTAAAGGCAATTGTTTGACTTTGCCTTTCTTCTCTGAATAGCTTCATTCCGCTACTAATAACATGTTGAAGATGATTCCATCATCCAGTTCCTTTGGTGGCTGAGGTTGATAGAATTTGAACATGACTAAATTTTCTAACATTCCTTTTATTCCTGAAAGGTAGGAAAAATTACACTTGATTCGTATGCCACCTCTAGTCTGAAAGTGTTTCTACTTCAGGTTAGTAAGAGATATATTGTCTCTCTTTCTTGTTACACTTATAATTTCATCTGCTTTTAATACCATGTATAGCCGTATCTCCATCTTGATTCAATGTACAGTTAGATGGGTCTCTTTACAGTTTGCTCAACTGTTTCCCTTTCGAAGCCAAGATTCCACTTAGTACTCTTCCAATTTGCAATCGCTACAAGGTTAATTCCTTGTACCCTTGAGGGAGAAGCCACTCTATTCTTTGGACAAGGACTTAAAAAGGTTTCCTGTGTACCTAACCGAAGCTTCTGCGCTTAGCTTCTTTCACTAATCCTCTGCTTCATTCGTCTACTTTACAAGTTTCTTAACGAAGGATCAGGTCTTTATAATGTAGTATTATCACAATCCAAAATAAAAACCATTAACTGAATTTGTTGGCAAGGTACCTTCGGGGTAATCTCATTTATGAAGAAAATAAGGGCACTATCCATACCACATAGGATAACCTCATCAGCGGGTAATCATCTTACTCTTGTCGAGTATTAAAGTTACAAGACCAGGTAGAAGAATCCCCTAGATTCAAGTTAGAGAAGATAGTCTAGATTTGGTGATTGCAATGAAGTTGGAAACAAGCCCCATCAGGGTGAAGAGGATTCTTACTCAACTCGTCTCCAACTAAGATCCTGCCCTTGATGATGGAAAATCTTCGGCTACCCAACAACACATTACAAATAACCTTTTTTGGTATAACTAGGTTTACTATGTCTATAGCAAACCATCCAACACGATTCCCTTGATTGAATCCCTAATTCTCTGCACTCCTTGACTTGCTCAATTGTCTACCCCTTTATGCCATCGCTACTTTCTAGGAGTTTTATCTCTAATAATTATGTATAAAAGGCTCCTAATAAGCCTGTTGGGTGTTTCAGGCTTTTGTTTACACAAAACCTTATATTGAGGTGATCAAGCTCAACATTCAGTCGAGTGCAACAGGTAGTCCGCAACACTCACAACAAGGCCACCATGTATAGTATTTCTATGCCCTCTTCATGTGAGGACCTAAAGCATGGTGCATCTAGATTCTCAAAGTATGCATTAGAAGCATAATCAGTCTATCTACGGGCCTATACAGGACGAACTGCTCTGATACCAAAAATGTAACAGCCTCTATCATATAAGCCATGCTCGAGTCATGGAGTTATATTAAAAGGTTATCACTGTGCTAAAAAATCTTTAAAATATGGAAAATATAATACATGGCCTTTTAACTACTCACTTTATTACTGACTATTAATCTTTGATACATAGAGAATAAAATAATTACACTTTTAAAGAAATTGTAACTGACATAGTACATAGTGTTTACATCTGACTAGTCGTTAACTAGCTCCAATAGTTTCTTGGTCTGGTTTATGCCCGATCCTTGCTCAATGAAAGGCCCAGTACTCCACCTCGCACTTGATTTCCAACTTGGGGGCTGGAATGTTTACAGAAAAGAAAAACATACAAGCAGGCAGTGAGAACCTAAGGTTCTCAGTAGGTAAACTCAAATCAATCATACAGCGTCATCATAAACATTCCAACCGCTTTGGTTTATTATGAAAATTTGAGCACATATAAACAAATAGTGGTTCAATTTTAAGATGAAAACGCCTTACTCGAAGCGGGATATATTTTAACAGCCTCTTGCCATTTCATATGATAGACATAGAAATACGAATAGTATAATATGCTTCAACAAGAATCATAAAAGCATTATGACTTAATGGGATAATTGAAGATGCACATAAAGATGCTTGTACTTGTCTGTATGCAAGTGCACTTGACTTAATTCATATCTTTAACTTGTAATTTGATCTTGCTTTTTTCTGTACTTGGTCCCCCGGAGGTGAATGGCCTCTCTCACTCTTGGGTAATAGCCTGCTTTTTAGGTTCGAGCTCGTACCTATACATGAGTGACGGGTTTACTTTCTCTGACCCTCACATCGGTCTATTCCCCTTAAATCTGGCCGAGGGCTGGCTCAAGTCTTAGACAGTACCGCTTTGGCCTATGCTAGCTGGATCTATGCTATGCCTCATGTGGTAGCTTGGTACGTCCTTCTTGCAAGTTCTCATTATCCTTTCCTTTCCATATCTTATCATGCATGCAGATGCTTTGAGCATTCATGGATATGTCTCTTACCTTACTTCTCATATCCTATTCTAATTATGCTTGCATGCATGATGTACATGAACATGACATACAAATATAAATATATTCAAGGCATAATCACCCATAGCATAAGTTCTCATAAATTCCTGCCGAAAATTTGGTAACATAAAGAATTGAGTCCGCTTCCCCGTGAATAGTGCCAGACCACCAGTACAATTGTACAAACTTGCAATTCAATATGGACCAACAAATATATATATATGTATGTATATACATACATATATATATATATATACATATATATATATATATATATATATATATATATATATATATATATATATATATATATTCATAGCATCATTCATCAATTTCAATTCAAGCATCAATAGAGTTTTTGGTTTATTCTCCCCTGTTCTGCTCGAGTTTGGTATACTCCACCCTTATTTCAATTCAACTCATTTAAGTCTAATTTTTGCATATGTCATAGCCTTATGTATCTATTTTCCAACCCTTTTGGTCCCATCTCATTTTGATTTGTATAACTCAAGATATAAGTATTTTTCCTCAGCCTGTCCTATTCTTAGCCAGAATTATGCTCTTATAAGTGAAAATTCACTAAAAATAGAAATCTAGGTGAAATCATACAAAATTTATATCAAATGAAAGCTAACAAAACAAGCTTTTAAATGAATTAAGTTTCATGTCATTTCCATGGGTATATTTTGAGTTATGAGTCCCGAAACTTGACCCTACTGGACTATCCTGTTTCAGCCCAGTTTAAACATAAGTCAACTTCATTGGTGTGCTGGGTATAGATGGCAATGAATCTGGTTCTGAAATTTTTATGGGATGTTCCTTTGCATGTTAGCTTTCAAACAACCTGGATTCACTCAAATTGGAGTTGTGTAGCGTGAGTTATACCCTTCTCAACTTATACTGCCCGGATAAGAATCCAGATTTCTAGATTAAACTTCAAAAATTATAACTAATTCTATACTAATCCAATGGCCTTATATTTTATATGTATGGAAAGCCCTGAATGTCTAGTATCATATAAAAATATATTCATCAAATTTAAACTGCTATAGGCGGAGCCATACACTCCGTCATATGGACAATTGAGGGGAAAAGCCTAATAGCTTCTTGAATTCTTCTTGAATTCATGTTTTCCTTAAATTAATCCATCCAATCTTTAATTCAAACTCACATATACACCTTGAACCAACCTTAATTCATCATCCCTACCCATCACAACATCAGAATGATGAATAAGGGACCCTAGGCAGCCCCAATTCAAAGAAAAGAAGGAGAAAGTTGAGATTCCTATCATGGTGGTGTGAAATCTTGATGGAACTTGATCTTGGAGTGAAGTTGATGGTTAGGGCTTGTGCTTGGGGATGAGAAGAAGTGGAAGAAGATGAAGGAAAGTGGGAAAATGAGGGCTGGTCTGCACCTCTCATGGGGAGGTCGAAAATATAAAGGAGGAAGGAAGAAAAAAATGAAAACTTATGAAGGAAGTTGGCTTTTGATTGGTGGACTTCAATTCTCATTCAAACTTAGCTTAGCTTCCCTCATTTATGGCTGATTGAGGCGCCATTTGTAGGGATGTTTTGGCTAAATCTTGGCACTCCATCATAGGTTCTCATAGTATAATTTCTATTGGTCCAGTTCCAACAGTTTAAAATACCGAAATTCCATCGATTTCCTTCAAATCGGTAAAATGGTTTTAGAAAAGTCCTATGAGGTTTCCTATGGTTCTAATCTAATTCCATCAAGTCTAATCTTTCTAGATCATATTTAATTGGCTTTAAGTGAATGCTTAATCAAATCCTAATTAATCCCAATTATTCGATGAAAATCGAATAATTAGGCGAAAAACAATAAAAATTTGGTGGAGGTGAGGCCAAATTTCTCCACTATCTTGAGCAACAGTTGGCGCCACTCATATGTGGTAGGGGTGGCTAAATTTCAGCCACTTAAATGAGGGTTTCCAATAGAAAGTTCTACTGGTTTGGTTCTGGCGGTTTAAAATACCGAATCTTTGCCGATTTTCTTCAAATCGGCAAAACTTTACTAAATAACTCTGAGAGAATTTCTATATCTCTATTCTAATTGTTCCTAAACCTAATCCCTCTGATTAATATTTAATTAACTTCTAATTAATCTTACTTAGTCAATAAGATTAAATAAATTGCTTGTTAACATGAAATAATCATTCTAGCACATTTAGAACTTTTCTATTTTCTATTTTCCATGGCTAATGGCATATCCATAATTTTAAGTAAGTCTAGGGGTAACCCACGTCATTTCACATCAGACTACCCATGGCCTAATTGGCAGAGATTTAAACTTTTACGGTTTCGCCGCATGATTCTGCTTCGTTTAAAACCCCATTCTGCTAATTCTACCGATGTGGAGACATAAAGGTCATTTTATGAAAAGTTCTAGGGTTATTGTGGAAATATCCACTTGGGGTTAAAGTATAATTTCTAAAACTTTTGGGCGAGATTGCAATCAAGAAAAGTTGATAGGGACACTTTTGTTATTTCCTAATTTTTAGCATATAGCAGTGTCATATTTTTAATGGCAGTATTATGCTACCCTATATTTCTAAGTGTGATGATTGTCGGGGTATACCTGCCTGAGAAATTCCCACACTACCTAAGAGAAATAATTGAAAGTTTCTATTATACTCCACTTAAAAAAGTGGGGGATGTTACACTGCACACTGCCAAAAGAGGGCTATGCTGTACAATAGAACTCTCGACCAGGACTTACTCGGTCAGGTAGCCGTTGGCCACGCCATGCCCGGCTGGGGAGTAGTCTATACTAGGTCCCGAGGAGGAGGATGGTGAGCTCGTAGCCTCCAAAGGATCGCTCTCGGAACTGAGCGGGAGGTCTGGCACCATCTGCGGAGGTGACTCGGGTGGAGGATTGGCAGGTGTTGCAGTCGCTGGAGGTGCTGGAAGAGGGTGTGTCATATGCAATGGGACTGCAAAATATGGAGCAGCAGGGCCAAAAGTAGGGTGGAATAGGGGAATAGCAAAATTTCTATTACTAAAAAGGTAGAGACAGAAATTACAGGAGCCAGCTATGTACAACGAATCCACTATGGGATCATGATGGAGCTGCAGGTCAGGAATCTCAATAAAAAGAATGGCAGTCGAGTCCATTACCAGCGTCTGAGAATGATGCAGAAATACAAAGCGAGGTGAGAATTTAGAGAAATTCTTAATAGGGCTCACGTATGGCATTTAACTGAGATCACATTCATTCTTAGTTGCCTCGGTTTTTCATTAATTATGGAAACATGGGATCAAATTGAACTATCCATATTTAATAAGTTCAAAAAAGTGTCTGGTCCGAGGCAAGATTCTATTTTACTTAGGATAGTATAAGAAACAAAATAATAAGCAGAATCATTGAATATACAGCAGTAAATAAACATAGCAGTCAAACTGTAAATAATTTTTAATGTTTATTCAATGCAACCATGCAAAACTCATTCTTGAACTTCATAAATTTTTCTATTACTTGGTCCCCTGGGAGTTCTTGGCTACTTAGACTCTTGGATAATAGTCTGCTTTTCAGAATCGAGCTAGTTCCTATATAGGAATGCCAGGTTTACTTTCCCTGACCTTCCCACCGATCTATTCCTCTTAACTTTAATCCGGGGCTGGCCCAAGTATTATGGAACTTTCATCATAACATAACCTTTATGAACTTCTTACAAATGCATATGGATTTGAATGTAGAGTATAACTCATGCATAGGCTTACCAAAATTTTGGCAGCATAACGGAACATGTCTGCTTCTCCATGAATAATGCCAGTACTCAAATAGTCAATTATAAGAGACTCATAACATTTCATTTATAATTCAATCATCAATCTCATAGGAATAAATATTACATTTAAAATATAATTGCTGTCTCAGCATACTCATTCAACCCGATTCTTGTAAATCAAGCCAAAATTTCTATTTAACTCATCTGAATCTCAATTTTGGATATGTTAGAGTATTATATGTCTATTTTGTAGCCTCTTTGGTCCCATCTAATTTTGTTAAGTATAGCTCAAGTTATTTAAGTTTTACCCTGGCCTACCCTAAGACTAGCTAGAAGTATATACTTAAAAGTAAAAATCCAGTAAAAATCGAAAACCAACTCAAATCATACAAAATTGGTATCATTTAAAGCTAACAAGAAAGCTTTCATTTGCAACAAATTCCATTTCATTTGCTTTAGTAGAGCTAGAGTTATAAGCCCCAAAATTTGACCTTCTTGAATTGCCCTATTTTGGCCCAGTTTGGACATAGGGCAACTTTTTTGAACCACTGGGAGCAAACGGGACCGTATCTAACTAGGAAATTTTTATGGGATGCTCTTCTATGTGTAAGCTTTCTAAAAAAATTGGTTTCACTCAAATTGAAGTTGTGTAGGGTGAGTTACACCCTTCTTAACTCACTGCCCGGATGAAAGTCCTAATTTCTAGGTCAAACTTCAAAAATTCATATCTCTCTCAATATTAATCCAATGGTCTTATATGATATATGTATGGAAATCTCTAAATTTCTAGTTTCATCTAAAAATAGTTTTATCGAATTTGAACAATTGTAGGCAGAGCCGTACACTCTGCTGTACAGACTACCGAGGTGATTTGGTCTCCCAGCCCCTTACATCTTTCTATACTCACTCTTTCCTACTTCTTAATCAAATCTAAACACAAAAACAGCCAAAGATCATCATATTAATTTATTGGTCACATCAAGATGTGAGAAGATAAAGCCAAAATCAGTCACCCACAATCAGAACAACCAGAACAAAATTAAACCTCTACCTTTTTGTATGTGATCTTGCTAAGTTTTAGAGTTTGGTTGAGAGGAGAAGAGAAGAAGAAGTGGAGAAGAGAAAAAACAAGTCTGAAGCAAGGAGAGAGTGACACAAATCAGCAGGGAAAAATCTAATTTAAGCATTGAAGAGGTAGTTGGATTTGTGAGTTTTGATTGGCTGAAATTTTGTGGGTAAAGTTCAGCCATGTTTCCCTCTTTGGTAGCTGAAAATTGTTCTGATTTTGTCTAAAAATTGGAACTCATTTTCATTCTGTCTGTAGTCGGAATTCGTCTCTATTCTCCCTAAAGTCGGAACTCGAAACGTAGGAAATATATAAAAGTTTTGGAAGACTAATTGTGGCTTAAAGTCGGAGATCGGAAATCACACAGCAAACAAATCACCTTAAAATCGGAAGTCAAGGACAAGAATATGAAACCTAAAATACTTAAACTCGAAAGTCAAGGATCTACAACATAAACTTGGATGTTAGTACCAGAACACAAAACCTTATACCCGAATCTCGGAAGTCGAGAACTAGGATGCTTTAAAACTCCTATTACATGAAATTCTAAAACTTGGTCAGGATCAATTTTGGAGATCGATCCACAACCCCGAAAGTCGGGAATCAAAACATCACCGGGAAGTCAGAACTTATATAATCTTTGAACTTAATTCAACTTCGGAAGTCAGACCTAAGCTCAAACTCGGGAACATCAATAGAAATGAGAAGCTTTTCTAAATAAATTCGGAGATCGGAACTCGTGTATAACTTGGAATAAACTCGGAAGTCAAAACTCGTGTGCATTCTAGTTGAATCTTAATTAACTTCAATTATTTGATAAAAACCCGAACAATTAGGCAAAAAATGATAAGAAAATTCCGGTGGATGTTACAACGCCGTCCCGTGTAGCAGTTGTAGCCTTTATTGATGCGGTTCCACTATTCCAGCCATCATGTCGTCTCGTGTAGTAGTTACAGTCCTCATCGACATGGTTATTTCTTGTCCGCGTTTTCAACCTCCGCATCCCCATTGTAGACCGCATTTCCCAGCGCTCAGCCTCTGTAGATCTTGGGTGTGAAAGGTGAGAGCCTAAGGCCTAAAGCCTTAGCCTCTGCTTCTCCGGGCTTGCTTGCTCTTTCCACTCTGTTTTTGCTTTGAATTTTTTGCATTGAGTTTGGTGTTTACCTTCTGCAATTTACATGGACCAAGCCATCATCATTTCGTGTTGGAGAGCAGAAAATGGTTTTGTTAAATTGACTGGAAAATTTTGGAATATGTTTTGTTAAACTAATGGATTAATGAATGTTGTTTTGTTTGGAATATGGTTTTGTTAAATTGATCGAAAAATTTGCTTCTTAATCTAGCCCTAATTATAATTTTGCTGCCAGCTAAATATAGAAACATTATTTTTTTAAATTCAAAGTAGTTTGATTAGGTTCCAATATATGTGTTTACATTGTTCTATATTTCCATTAGTAGTTTCAGTATCTTGCTTGTTTGCTCGTTAGTTAGTAGTTTTCTTTTTCTTTTCTTTTTTTTCCCTTTTTTTGGCTTGTTGGTAGACGTCTTGCTTTCTTTTTGTGATATGTTAGTTTGGTTTTGAGGGGTGTGTTTTAGTGTTATGCAATTTAGATAAATTAGTATTGATTGTTATTTATTTAATGTATTAATTGTGATGCAACAGGATGAATAGCAGTGATCCTAATACTCCTATGGGGAGTAATCAAGTTCCTAATCCTAATGATGCACAACAACCTTTTGTAGAAAAGAACTAACAAGATCAAGCTCTTGTCACTCCTAATAAAACAAGTGAAGTACAAACACAAGAAGTCAATGAGTCATCTAGTCCAAATAAAAGAGGATTAACATCAGAAGCATGGGCACATTTGAGTAGGTAGAAAATAGATGATAACTGGAAAGCGATATGCAAATATTGTGAAAGAAAGCTTGGAGGTGAGACTAGGCAAGGTACTAAGCATCTAAATGATCATATTAGAACTTGTAAGCTCCGTACTGTGAGGGGTCCAAAGCAATCAATATTAAAAACTGTGGCATAATCATCATCTTCAATAGGACATAGGAGTGAATTAGTTTTGGTTGGGCATTATACATTTAATCAAGATGTTGCAAGGATAGAGCTTGTAAAGATGATTGTCATGAGTACCCTATTTCAATGGTTGAACATGGTGGTTTTATATCATTTATGGGTGTTGTCCAACCTTTGTTCAAATCAATTTCATGAAATACAATGAGAATTGATATCATGAAGATGTATGAGAGTGGGAGAAATAAAGTTTTGAAATCACTTGAAAAGAATGCAAGCTGTGTTGCTATAACTACTTATATGTGGACTGCAACCAATCAGAACAAAGGGTACATGTCAATTTTCATTGATCATAATTGGACTTTGCAAAGTCGGATTGTCAGGTATTCTCTTACCTTAAAGTCTTTTTTTAGGTTTCTTTTTTTTTCATCTTTTCATTGCAAATGTTATGAATAATTATTAAATATATTATTTATAATTATTGATTTTAGGTTTGTTTATGTGCCTGCACCACATACTGCTTTTAAAATTCTCAATTTCTTATCGTGCTAAATTCCAAAAAGCTTGCGCTTGATTGTAGAACTAGATGTAATTCTATATACTTGATGCTTGTTTCTGCATTACCATATCATGAAGTTTTTGAGTGCTTAAGACAATGTGAGTCTCAATATAAATGTTTGTCAAGTGATGATGATTGGAAAATGACAGCTGATCTTATTGAAGAGTTGGAAATATTTTATAGTGTCACTGAGTTTTTCTCTGGTACTCAATATCCAACTTTAAATGTTTATTTTCCAAAAGTGTGTGAAATTAGATTGGCTTTGTTTGAGTGGCTTCTTTCTTCAAATGACATGATTCAAATTATGGCTAATAGTATGATTTCCAAATTTGATAAGTATTAGAGTCAGATCAATGGAGTCATGGCAATAGGAGCGGTTTTAAATCCTAGATATAAGATGAAGTTGTTAGATTATTTCTTCCCTCTTATGTATGGAAAAGAAAGCCTTAATGAATTGCAAAGGGTAAAAAAATTGTGTGAAGATTTGCTTTGTGAATATCAAGCTAAGGAAAGAAGTCGGAGAACTATTCCAACTAGTAGTGGTTCTACATCTGCAAGTTTGACTGATAAAAATTCTATTTCAAAGAGATCAAGATGGAGTTGCAATTATTTGCAATATGTGCAAAATACTGCTGCAAATAGTAGTGTCAAGTTAGAATTAGATTGCTATTTGGATGAGCCTATTTTGCTTGATCAATCAAATGTAGAAAAGTTTGATATCTTGGGCTATTGGAAAAATATTGAAGTGAAATATCCAACTCTACAAAAAATTTCAAGAGATTTTTTGGCCATTCCTATTTCTACAGTTGCTTCAGAGTCTGCTTTTAGCACTAGTGATCGATTCCTAGGCCCACATTGTAACACCTTACCAGACAAAATACTATGCTTAATTCATAATATATTACCTGATAAGTTATTACGTGTGACTAACTAAATAATTCTTGTTTTTTAGTTTCATTATTATTTTATCATGTACCGGAAATTAAAGAAATAAAAATGCGAAATAGATAGAACTACTGAAATTTGCATCATACACACACACACACACACACACACACACACACACACACACATCTATTTTCAAGTTTTACCATGATACAATAAATGGTATAGGATAGTAAAATGAGGCTGCTAATACAAAAATAAATCAACCTATCTATATGAGCAATACCCTATCTGGTCCCCACGGGACATTTCATGTACAAGTCTTGACTCCTACTTACCTGCCCATTGTAACATCCTTATATAATGTAATAGGAAATGATAAAAATATAACGTTTACCGGAATTTTCCTTATCAATTTCGCCTAGTTATTCGATCTTTATCGAATAATTGAGATTTATTAGAATCCGACTAAATACTTATTTAGGATCAATTAATTAGCAATTAATTGAGTTTAGACATAAAAAAGTTGAATTAGAAGTATAGAAGGTTTCATAAAAATTTTCCTAAACCAATTTACTGATTTAAAAGAAATCGGTAAGATTACGGTATTTTAAATTGTCGGAATCGGATCAATAGAAATTATACTGTAAGAACCCTAGAATGAATAACTAGGATTTAGCCAAGATACCCCCACATGTGGCACCTTTTTCAGCCATGATAAGTGGGAAGCAAAACCAAAATTGAAGGTAAGGTGAAATCCACCAATCAAAGTGAACTTGCTTCAAAAATCTTAACCTTTTTCTTTCCTTCTCTCCTTGAAACTTTCGGCTAACCTAGCTGCTGAAGCTCCCATCATTTCTGTAACACCCTCTATTAATAAGTCATACTCGAGTCATGGAGCTATGTTAAGAGGTTGTCACTGTGCTAAAAGAATTCTTAAAATGCAGAAAATATGATACATGACTCTTCAACTATATACTTTATTACTAAAATATAGCTTATGAATTTCGTTGTCTCTGACATATAGAGAATAAAATAATTACAATTTAAATTGTGACTAACATTTCACATAGAACTTGCTCCCGCTGGTCATCAACTAGCTTCAGTAGTCTCTTGATTTAGTTTGCTTCCGAGTCTTGCTCTGTGAACGTCCCAGTCTTCCACCTCACACTTGATTTTCAACTTAGGTGCTGGAATATTTACAGAAAGGAAAAACATATAAGCAGACAGTGAGAACCTATGGTTCTCAGTAGATAAATTCAAACCATATAGTGTCATCATAAACATTCCAGCCGCTTCGATTTTTTATAAAAAAATGTGAACGTGTATATATATATATATATACAACCAGTAGTTCAGTTTTAAATTGAAAATATCTGTCTCGAAATGGATTATATTTTAACAATCACATGCTATATCATGTGATAGTCATAAAAATATGAATAGTAAAATATACTTCAACAGGAAATATAATAACATTATGACTTAACAAGAAAATTGAAAATGCACATAAAATACTTATAGTTGACTGTATGCAAGTGCACTTGACTTAATTCGTATATTTCTTTAACTTGCAACTTGATCTTCATAAACTTTTCTTTTACTTGGTCCCCTGGGAGTTCTTGGCCATTTGTAGACTCTTGGGTAATAGTCTGTTTATCAAGATCGAGCTCGTTCCTATACAGGAATGCCGGGTTTACTTTTTTCGACCTCTCCACCGATCTATTCCCCTTAACTTTAATCCGGAGCTAGCCCAAGTTTCATGGAACTTTCATCATAACATAGTCTTTCGGTTCATCGTAATATAAGTTTCATGACTTTCTTGAAAATGCACATGTGTCTAAATGTATATCATCATTCATGCATATGTATCTTATAACTCATGCATAGATCTTACCGAAATTTCGGCGGAATAATGGAATGTATCCACTTCCCCATGAATAGTGCCCATACTCAAAACACCAATTTCTCATAGAAGTCATAACATTGCATTCATAATTCAATATTGAACTCATAGGAGCATTAGTTACATTAAGATAGGGTTACTACCTCAGCACAATCATTTAACCCGATTTTTGTAGTTCAGGCCATAATTTATGTTTAACTCATTTGGACCTCAATTTTTATGTTAAAGTGTTATGTGTCTATTTTCTAACCTCTTTGGTCCCACATCATTTTGACTTATATAGCTCAAGATATTCAAGTATTATCCCAGCCTGCCCTGCAGCTAGCTAGAATTACACACTTAAAAGTAAAAATCCACTAAAAATTGAAAACCAATTCAGATTATACGAATTTGGTATCATATTAAAACTCACAGGACAAGCTTTCATTTGCAAAAAGTTTCATTTCAGTTGCTTTAGTAGGGCTCGTGTTATAAGCCCTGAGATTTGACCTTCCTGAACTGCCTTATTTTGGTCTGGTTTGGACATAGGGTAATTTCTTTGAACAACTGGGAGCATATGGGATCGTAACAAACTCATAATTTCTTTGTAGATATTCTACTATGTGTAAGTTTTCTAACAAAGTTAGTTTCACTTAATTTGGAGTTGTGTAGAGTGAGTTACACCCTTCTCAAGTCACACTGCCCGAATGAAAGTCCTAATCCCTAGGTTAAACTTCAAAAATTCATATCTCTCTCAATACTAATCCAATGGCCTTATATTATATATGTATGGAAAGCCCTGAATGTCTTGTTTCATATAAAAATAGTCTCATCGGATTTAATTGGTTGTAGGAGGAGCCATACACTCTGCCGTACGGACTACCGAGAAAATTTGGTTTTCCAGCCCTTCACACCTCCTTATTCTCACCCTTTCCTACTTCTTAATCAATCAGATTTTAAACACACAAGTAGCTAGCAACCAGTTAACAATCAACATATTCAGTCACTAATCACATTAAGAAGTAAGAAAATAAAGCCAAGAATTAGTCACCCAAGATCAGAATAACAAGAACAATATTAAACTTCTACCTCTTTGGAGTGTGATTTGGCTTGATTTTGGAGTTTGAATCGATAAAACTTGGTTGAGCTTGAAGGTTTGATGGAGTTGGATGAGTGGAGAAGAGAAGAAAAGAGCTGACGTGAGGGAGAAGGCAGTGCAAAAATGGGGCTGAATGAAAGGAGAGGAATGTGTTATAAAGCCTTGGAGTGGTAGGTGAAATGAAGGCTTTTGATTGGTATAAAAACACAAGGCTGAATTTCAGCCAACTTTCCCTAATTTTTGTGGCCTTTCTTGCGCCACTTTCACAGGTTAAGTGGCTGAATTTCTTATGGGTGATTTCTAGCCATGCTTCCTTCTGTTTATGGTCTAATGTGGTTTAATTATCCTTCACACAAAATGAGAACTCGTTTGCACTTGGTCTGAACTCAAAACTTGTACCCATCTTGAGTAAAGTCGGAACTCTTGTCCATCTTATTCAAACTTGGAGATTAGTTTGGATATCGGGACTCGAGTCACTTGGAAATAGGTTATTAGATCGGAAATCATTTTAGAAACATAAAATCTAAGATTGGAAATCACAGTAAACAATTTACCTTAAAATTGGCGGTCAAAGACGAGATCATGAAACATAAAAGACTTAAACTCGGAAGTCGGGGGTGCTACATAAACTTGGAAGTTAGTATCAGGACATAAAACTTTATGTACTCGGAAATCGGAAATTATATAATCTCGGAAGTTAGTCACAAACTCAAACTCAGGAGCTTCAATAGAAATGACAACGCTCTTGAAATAAGTTCGAAGATCAGAGCCTAAGTAAACTTGGACATCGGTAATCACATCCATTTGGTTTAGACCTTAAAATATAAGTCGAAAATCGGAAATTGCCCCTTTTATTTGAAATTCGAGGATGAAGTCAGAAATAATGTGAAACTTGCAGATGAGGTCGGAAGTCGGAAATATTGTTCATTTCACTTGAACCTTGGAAACAAGGTCGGAGGTCGGAACTCGCAGTGGATGTTACAATTTCTCTTCTATTCACTTTCCTCTTCACGCTATCTTCATCCTTTCTTCAAGTCTCATCAAGAGTTGCTTCCATTTAAGACATTAAATCAACCAAGTTTCAACTAGACAAGGTAGGATTCTTCAACTTCTTCTATTATTGATGCTATTGTGACTGAGTAGAATTCCTATTCTTTCCATTTAGTTTGATGATATATGATGTTTATATGAATTCTTATGGCTGGATAAATGTATAAACATTGAGTTTGATGAGAACTTGGGTGAGAATTTAAAAAGGGATGCACAACAGAAGCTAGAACCTTGAAAACCTTACAACGTCCGTACTGGCAGAGTGTACGGCTCTACCTACGGCCACTAAAACTTGATGAAACTATTTTTATGTGAAATTAGACATTCAGGGCTTTCTATACATATATCATATAAGGCCATTGGATTAGTATTGAGAGAGATATGAATTTTGGAAGTTTGACCTAGGTTTTTGAGTTTGATTCCGGGTAGACTAGGTTGTTTAGAGCAAAACTCGCCCTATGCAACATGGAATTGGATGAAACCAAGTTTGTTAGATAGCTTACACATAGGAGAACATCCCTTAAAAATTTCAGAGTCAGATTCGTTGCCAATTATCCCAGTACATCAATGAATTTACCTCAAGTTCAACTCAGGCTGGAATAGAGTAGTTCAGGAAGATCAAGTTTCGGGGCTTATATGTCAAATTATACTCATGCAAATGAGATACAACTTCTTTCATTTGAAAGCTTGTACTGTTAGCTTTAGATTAATATAAATTTTGCATGATTTCGTTCAAATTTCTATTTTTGGTAAATTTTCTCTTGGAAGAGTGCAATTCTAGCTAGAGACGTGCATGAGAACTAGATCAAGTTTAGTTAATGTCAGAACTCGGGAACTAGTAAACAGAGAGCTAAATCAAGTACACTTAAGGTTGAACTCGGAAGGTTATATGTAAGACTTGAACTCGAAAAGGTATAATTAATGTTGAACTTAGACATGGTGAAATAAGAGAACTAGATCAGGTAAGGTTAATATAGGAACTCGGAATATAGGAAACACCTTTATGAAAGTCTTGGAAAGCCAATTGTGGCTTAATGTCGGAAATCGAGAGTTGGACCAGAATATGGAACCGTATACCTGTATATCATAAGTCGAAATAGACGCTTTAAACTCTTATACATGTAGTTCCAAAGCTCGATCCAGAATCAAAGATCGATTCTATACATGATCCCGTAAGTCGGGAATCAAGACATACATAATCCCGGAAATTGGGAATCGAGACATTGACCCTACATGATCTCGGAACTTGGAAGTCGGATATAAGTTCGAACTCGGGAACCTCATTAGAAGTTAAAAGCTTGCAAGTTAGATTAAGACTTAAGAGTTTAAAACTTACACCTATTGATATTGTTATGTTCTTTGTATGATTATAATGTCCTACATTGAGGTTGCTGTTTGATTGAAGTTTCTTGATTACTGGCACTATACATAAATAGAAGCAGACATGATCCGCTATGTTGTCGAATCTTCGGTAGAATAGTAAGGAAAGTGACATGGCGATCACGCTCTAATGGGGTATAACATGGCGATCATACTCTGAAATGTGGCATATAAAGATTCTATGATAAAGGTTCCATATTCCTAAGGAACGTGATATGACGATCATGCTCTGATGGAGTATGACATGGCGATCATACTCTGGGGCATGGCAGGATGAATATATTCCTAAGAGTGTGATATGGTGATCACACCCCAATGGAGTATGACATGGCGATTGTACTCTAGAATATGTGTGATAAGTAAAGGAAGATAAAGGAAGAAAAGAAGATTATATGTATTTGAATAAATTCAAGTGCAAGTAATGGAACGTGCAGGTTTTATGTCTTCAGTATATTGGTGCTATTATATTTTGATACGTTTCAGTTATTATTCATAGTATAATTCTTGAATTGATTTTATGTTGGCTCACCCAAGTAACAGGTGTATGAATAAAATGAATTTTGCTTTGGACTATATGTTTTCAAACTATATAACCAAACAGTTTGTATAACATGTTCCTCTTTTCATAACAAACCGAAGCAGTTGGAGATAATAACGATGACGTTATGTATAATAGTTAAAGAATCCTACTGAGAATTTATAATTCTCACTCTTATGTTTATTTCCATATTATCTCCAGATAGTTCAAAAGTTCCAAAGAAGGCCCTCCGAGGCGAAGGTGGCCGAAGGTTGCTGCCAAACAAAGTCCAATTAAGTGACAGTAATAACTCCTAGATGAGGTATTATGACTTAAGCATAGTATTATACTTGGGAGGGTGTTACATCCATGACCCAAACTGCCAAAGAAGGGTCATCCTGTATGCCTACTGCTACTACAGCGAGTATTCTAACTAGATGGATTCCAAAGAAAGGAATCCATTCGCCATGCCGGCACTCACAGGAGTGTAATCCATGCTTGGAGCAGAGGACGAGGAAGATGAACTCTCAGCCTCAGATGGATCCTCCTCTGACATCGAGACCGAGGTTATCTACTGCAATGGTGAGGCTGGCGGAGCCATGGGAGCTAATGCTGCTGCCGCAGCATATGGAGGTGGAAGGGATGAACCATGTGGAGAGGGATGGCAATGTAAGGTGCAGCAAGGTCGAAGAGCGGATGAGCAAGGGGTACAACAAAATCTCTACGCAAGAATAAATAAAAGCGGAACTGACATCTATTAGATACATATATGCAGTCCAAAAACGGATCTAGGTGGATATGGAGCTCATGAAACTCAATGAATAGAATGCCGGTAGCCGCGTTCTCTATGCTCTGAAAATGACACAGAAATGTATAGAAGGGTGAGAAATAAAGATTTTTCAGTAGGAATCCCAAGTGTGTGTATATATATATATATCTATCATCGTTGTCATTCTCAGGTGTTTTGGATTTTTTTGGTTAATTAAAAGAAAACGTTACATCAACAGGATGTTTTACTCAATTAATTATAGAAGTCATAGCCGAAACACAACTTGATTTTACTTAAGGAGATAAAGGAAAGTTAAGCAGAGAAATAGGCAGCAAGACATATATTTCGACATAATTAAGCAGCAGCTATAAAGTAAGCAAAAGTACATATATAGCAGACAATAGTGCAATTAATTCAAAATATGGTAATAGAAACTATGGATACGCAGAAATGATAATGCACTTGACTTTAACTCACATTTTTCCATACTTGGTCCCTTGGGAGTATATTAGCCATAAGACCCCTGGGTAATAGTCTACTTTTCAGGATCGAGCTTGTTCCTATACAGGGTCGCCGAGTTTGCTTTCCCCGACTTATCCACTGATCTATTCCCCTTAACTTTGTTTAGGGGCTGGCCCAAGTCACATGGAGATCCTTCCTCATTCTTATAAGGGTAGCATTACTTGTCTCATGCTTTGACCAATGCATGCATAACTTGTAAATTCATATTAATTGCAATTTTTGCCGAAATCTCGGCAACATAACGGATCATGTCCGCTTTCCCATGAATAGTGCCAGGCAACTAGAAGATTTTGATTAAACAACGAATCCAATATAGAACATTATATTCATACCAAGAGTATAGCAATATCAATAGAGGCAAGTATTAAAATCTTAAGTCTTAATCTATCTTGCAAGCTTTTAATTTCTATTGATATTCCCGAGTTCGACTTTTAAGATTAAGTGTGGTCCGAGCTTCGATCTTATATAAGTTCCGACTTCCGATATATGTTCGATCTTCCAAGATTATAAAATTTTCGACTTCTGGGGTTATGTTCGGTCTTCCTAGATTATATGATTTTCAACTTCTGGGGTTATGTTCGATCTCCTTGATTGATTTTGGATTGATCCCGATTTCTGACCTTAGACTACATTTGGTCCCCGAAGACTTTTATGAGGTGTTTCCTAAATTCCGAGTTCTGACATTAACTATACCCGATCTAATTTACTATTCACTAAGTTTCCGAATTCAACATTAGGTATATCTGATCTAGCTCTCTGTCTACTAAGTTTCCAAATTCAACCTTAAGTATACCCTTCCGAGTTCAACCTTAAGTATACCTTTCCGAGTTTAACCTTAAGTATACCTGATCTAGCTCTATGTTTGCTAAGTTTTGAGTTCACCCTTAAGTATACCCTTCCGAGTTCAACCTTAAGTATGTCCGATATAGCTCCACATTCGCTAAGTTCCAAGTTCACCATTAAGTATACCCGATCTAGCTCTATTTCTAGCCAGAATTACACTCTTATAAGAGAAAATTCACCAAAAATAGAAATTTGGGTGAAATCATACAAAATTTATATCAATGTAAAGCTAACAGAGCAAGCTTTCAAATGAAACAAGTTGCATATATTTGAGTGAGTATAACTCGAGATATAAGCTCTGAAACTTGACCTTGCTGGACTACCCTATTCCAGCTCGGGTTGAACTTAAGATGAATTCACTGATGTACTGGGGATAAATGGCAATGAATCTAAATCTAAAATTTTTATGAGATGTTTCCTCATATGTTAACTTTCAAACAGCATTGGATTCACTCAATTTGGAATTGTGTAGGGTGAGTTACACCTTTCCCAACTCATACTGCCTGGATAAAGGTCTTAATTTCTAGGTCAAACTTCAAAAATTTATAACTACCTCTATACTAATCCAATAGCCTTATATTATATATATATATGGAAAGCCCTGAATGTCTAGTTTCATATAAAAATAGGTTCATGGAATTTAAATGACTGTAGGTAGAGCCATACACTCTGCCGTATGGACTGCCGAGGAAAAACCCTAACAACTTATTGAGTTTTCTCTTTTCTTCAAGTTTTTTCATACCAACTCCAATTCTAATCACAACATACATGCATAATCAATTATAATTCATCATCAACACTTCAAATCTCATCAATATCGCAAGATACCCAAGGCTCTCATATAGCCCTAGACCAAGGAAAGTAAGAAGAGAAGTAGAATTCCTACCTTGTCTAGCTGAAATTTAGTTGATTTGGTGCCTTAGATGGAAGCTACTCTTGATGAGACCTGAACAGAGGTTGAATATGGAGTAGAGAAGAGTGTGAACAGAAGAGAAATGAAGGGGAGTTAGCCCCTTATCTTGACTGAAATTCACAAGGGCAAAGAAGGAATTGCACACAAACTTGTGGAATAAGGAGTTGTGTGATTAATGGATGTGTATTGGGGTTTCAATTAGGTTTTGTGCCTGCCATTCTTTGCTGAAGATGGCGCCATCTATGGGAATATTGTGGCTGAATCCTAGCCATTCATTCTAGGGTTCTTATAGTATAATTTCTATTGATCCAGTTTCGATAGTTTAATTTATTAAAATCTTACCGATTTTTCTTAAATCAGTAAACCGGTTTTAGAAAAAAAACTCTGTGAGATTTTCTATGTTTCTAATTTTATTCCATCAAGTCTAATCATTTCTAAATCACATTTAATTGGCTTCAATTAAATGCTCAATCGAATTCCAATTAAACCCACTTATTCGATGAAAATTGAACAACTCGGTTATTAATGATAAAATTTTCTTTCGAATGTTACACACATCATAGCAGGTTGAATGAAGACACAGTTGAAGCATTAATTTGTACTCAAGATTGATTACGCTCTTCAAGTGAAAGTTTTAAAAGTTTATATCTATTTATATTTATATGTATATATTTAATTTGTTTACAAAGTTAATTGGATTGTATGATCAATAGGTTCTTCAAAAAAGAAGATTTCATATTGCATTACTGGTGATGATATTGAATATGTTGAAGTTCAGGTAAATGAAGTGTTTTATCAAATATAAGTTATTTCATTTTTTTATGCAAACATACTTACATATATTTTTATTTTGTAGGGAAGTTGATTACTTGATTAGCTAAGGCCTTGGCAACAAGAAGAGGGGAATACTTGAAGTTGAAGCTTATTTATATTTTTATTGTTAAAGCATGTTGAGTTTGGTTATGTTGAATACTTGAACTTGGTTATGTTATATCTAATTATGTTGTAATTTGTTATTTTGAACAATTTCATGTTGTAACCATATTTTATGTTTAATGTTTTTGTTGGACTAATTAGTTATATCATTACTTATTATATTTTTTATTTTTTCATTTTTTTTTTCGATTTTTTAGCATTTTCTAGGGATCCTCGCATGTGGGAATAGGGATGGGGAAAGAAAAAACCCCACGGCGGGGATTAGGGATGCACCGGGGGGTTTGGGGCTGCGGGGGTAGGGAGCGGGGGGTGCTCCCCACCCTCGCGCAAGTGACACAGGTATTAAATCAAGGAAAATTGAAATTTACATCCTCGATTACTTTCCAAATAAAAGGTAATCAATTGTCAAGTGATATTTTGCCATGTAAAAATTTGCAATGACATGCAAAATCGCCTTTTCCTTGTTACTATCCATAAAAATTGCTTACCGTTGACCAATCCGGTAGGCCGATAACATGAATAATATGATATGACAACAAGATAAGAAAGTTTAACACAACTGTGGTACACTTTGGCAAGATTCAACCAACCATAAATATTATCAAAGGTTATGATACACTTGTGTCGATTTGACTAGACTACACTAGACATATATACGGCCACAAAATTTGAAAATTTAACAATATTTCACGATCCAAAAATCTTGCGCAATACACATGCAACACACTTCGAAGCCCTTTGATTTTGTTTAATAGTCTAAAGACTCATGAGAGCTGAGCTTGCAACCTTCCATGCAAGGCCACATCTTCCAACTAAATTCATTTGAATGGTGTAGCCATAAGTAACGCAATACACAGTCAAAGCCTCGTTATAAATATCATTGATATCCTCTAGACTATCCTCTATTTTGTCCGCACCATACAATATCTACAAAGGGAGATTCCCATTAGCATATCAAACATGATGAAAAATCTGAAAGTAAAGATTAGGGCAAGGACCTGAAAAGTTGACCTGCTTATAAATTTTGAGGACTTTAGCTCATGTTTGAGCTCATCTTTGGCCTTAGAGCAAGCATTAGTCATATCCTTTGAATACTCTTTAGATAATGCGTCACACTTTTCCATGTAGCTTGTGGGTATTTCAATATCAAAACAAGGAAGTTTTCCATATAATGCGAGAATAATTCTACGACCAAATCAATTTGAACATGGATTCGCTCATAAAGAATAACCACACGGTTCAGATTAGAAAAACAAGGTAGCAAACCATTTCTTTGAGAATAATTTTTGCAAACTAAATTACAAAGAAAAAATCAAATTATGTGGTCTAATTATCATAGAAAATCAACAAACATGATATTTCAACCTGAAATGAACATTTAAATAGTAGAGAACCAAAGAGCAGTAGTAGTGGTTGCTAATGGCAAGTTGGTTGCACGCACAAGGATCATCACCAATAATTACTTGTGTAGGAACAATAATTTTATCAAAGGATAGGAAAATACTTGCAAAGCCAAGATCGAACCAACATGAGTAATGCAAAATCAAAATGGACACTAAACCCTATGCTATGCATTCACCTATCTTGTAAGAGCTAAATCTATTTTATTTTATATAATATTACTCCCATTTGGCACCTGAATACTATTAAATCTTCTAAAAGCAATTACATAACCTAATAGCATTCTTCACTACAGTTTTCCTTACCCTAAAAAAAATCCTACTAGAATAATGGACACAAATTAGTCTAAATTGGTCCCAAAGTATTCAGGTTGAGCATATCTAAACTAGTCTAAGATGCAACATATCTACATTATTGGATATGTTTGAAGTACAAAAATCAGTATCTAAGATGCATTATATAAACTAACATTTACAGTTAAAAAAAGAAGAAGCTTGTAATAGAGTTAAAATTAAAAGAAATAAAATTGTAAAGTATATGTTACTAAACATTGGAGGATGAGAAATAAAATTGGCAAGGCATTAAGGGACCCTCCCAAACATTTCCTAAAATATGGATAACAAAACACCTTCATAAGCACTTCTTCTTTCCCACTCAACTTCCAATTCTGATTCTAAAATATTTCTTCTTTACTGCTCCACTTCCAATTCTAAATCTAGAGTTTTCATCTTCTCAAGCATTTCAAACTTGCTTGAGGAACTAGTAGCACCAAAAGATGAGGACATGTGTCAAGCATACCAAAATATAAATATAAGAAACAATTATGTCCAAGAATAAAAGTATAGCTTCATCTAGATGATGCCTTTCTACTAATTGAAGAAAATTTTTCTAGACTAAATATTTTTTGGAGCTATGTTGTGGGCATGTATTATTTAAGTAACAATTATTTTGAAGCAAATCTGTGTTATTTAGAAGGTGAAAAGTAGGTAGTTGTTGCTAGAAAGTAGTGCATATTGTGTGTTGGTGTTGCATTGAAATTGAAGAGGAAAGCTTTTATGGTTTGAAAATGTGACTTTGATGTGTGCCCTCCTTTTGACGTTTTATGTTGTGGCTATTGATATTTAGGTGAGAATTTTTTTGGAGTGAAATATGTCACTAGAAAGTAGTGAAAGGTGTGTTTGTGTATTTGAATTGTCATTGAAATGGAAGAGAAAAACACTACGGTGTCAACAAGAAGGAAAAGTGTTACTGTTTGTGATAGAAGTGCTTACTCTGGCCAAGACTTTTTCATTATCAAAATCTGCATTGGGGTTTTTATAGAAACTTGACTCAATATAAAAAAGGTTTCTATACAACATCAATAAAAATAAGACTAAGCTACAGGAATCAAATGTAAGTACACCTACCCAAAAATTTAAAATTATACTAAAACTACTTACATAACAACCGAGATATCAAGGTGAAGTGACTTTTGGAAAAAGGAACTTCATTTTGTTACTTCAACAGGGAATACGAAAAGAAAAGCCACTGATTAATTCTAAACCACCATTAATTATCAGAAACCAATATTTTGTGTTAAGAAGATACTCAATGTAAGTGCTTTACATCCACTTTAAAAATGTAAGTAAGAGTAAACTTAGTTCCCCTACCAAACTAGCACTATCAAGGTGCTCTAGGAATAGTAGCTACTAAATGCAGTAGGGTGATAGTCAATAACAGCACCAACAAAGGATTGAAAAATTTTATACACTTACATTGACATGTTTATGCTATAACATAATAAAATAAATTTAATCCAGTAAGCTAATTAAAATTTGAAGGAATTCGAACTTGAAAAGCAAGAACAATTATACAATTTGTCAATAATTAAAACATGCTAACATTACTCTTTGGTAAATGGTAAATAATATATGAGTAATGTGATTTTGCCTACTCATTTAGTGAAATATATGGTGTCTTTCTAATTAATTACTATATTTATAATTACCAATTACATTGTATAATTACCTCGCTAAATAGTAATTACTCCCTCTAAGTACTTGAGCATAATGCTTCTTGTTTTGATATATATATATATATATATATGTATGTATGTATGTATATATATATATATGTATGTATGTATGTATATATTGCAAGGAATACAATTGCTTGTAAATTCTTTTTATAAACAATAGAAATATGTTTTAATTTTCTTTGAAACTAATTTCTGACCAAGTCACTGCACGACGCAAACAACTTTCATTCCCTATTCCTGTGGGCAAATAATTGAATTTGAATGCTTGTTTGGCGAGGCAATTTAAAGAAAAAAATTTGGCTTGAAAAGTTAGGTATGTAAGTTAAGTGCAGAGACACAACCATTAATTAGATTCACTTGTATATATGTGCAGAAAAATGTTGAGTTAATAATGTAATGATTCAAAAATAAAAATTGCTATTGCAGAAAAGGACATGTAAATCAAATAGTTAAATCAACTCACAATGCACATGCAGCCCACAATATTTCCAAATATGTCAGTTGCCAAAATCATAAGGTAAAAGCATAAAATATATCCAAGCCAGAAGAACATGAAAAGCCCAAGTTTCCCCTGAAATGCTCAAGCATTACCCTATTGAGGTAGACCAAATTACACGTTAAATCCCAAAACTACAAAGGAAGAATAGATTTATATAAATTCTATTCAATAAAATTCCTAACACCATTGTCCAATAAAGTCAAGCGGGATTAAATTTTTTTTTTCAAATATAATTTCATTCTAAAATCAAATATTGTCAACAGTGATAATCTCTGCTGAATATTGTTCTCTATTTTCTTTTTAAGAACTAATAGATTTATATTCCCAAAAGAAAATAACAAAAATGCCATAGTTGAAGCAACTAACCAAAACAGGGGAAAAAAACCTTCAACATAATTGATGTATCCGCCCCTTGCCTTTCGTTTGAAAGAGGAAGAAGGAAGCCTATGGGTTTGAGAGAGAATGGGTCAGTGAGTAAAAGAAAAATGAGTGAAAACTAACGGGTCAGTGAGTTGCAACAGAGGAAGGAACATGAGGAGGAAACCAATGGGTTTGAGGCAAGAAGACGTTGTCGCCTATGGGAAATGAAAATGATGCATTTCAGAGTGAGGAAGGGAATGTGAAGAGTTTGTAAGTGATGGAAATGAGGCATTTCAGAGGAAAGAAAATTGAAGCATTTCAAATTTGTCAATGCAAGTGAGAGAAGAGATGAAGATGGGATTGAGTGTGAGAGTTTTAGAGTGAGAATGGGGCTGTAGGGGTGGGGAGGGAGATGATGGGGGGTTGGTTTTTTTTTTTCAAACTTGTACTTTACTTTGACTAAATTTTTACCGTCCTATGTGAGAAGTCTGGGTTTCCATACCGTTTTTTGTCGTTTTCATTCTTTAGATATGGTAGACACCGTATATGTCGCTAAAGGAGTGGGCAAAATAACATTACTCATAAAAAAATGGATAAAACTCCTCTAAAACAAGTTTATCATTAAGGAGAGCAAATAAAGGTGAAATTGCTTTTTGATAATAAAATGATAACATAATAAGTCATCAATTAAAAGCACTTATTAATTATTTTTTCAATTGTTGCATAAGATGACTTATATTCCTTTTTATAGTACAACCCAATAATGAATTGAGCCAACCTAATTTTAAAAGAGTTAGTTTAGTTTGATTTGGGCAAAAAGGTTTCTTATGCCCAATCTCATCAAACCTATCACAATTTTATTCATTTGGATTTTTTTTTTATCTCATCTTGACCCAACCTGACCCATGAACACCCTTAGTAAGACTCCTATTTTGTTCAAAATTCACTAATTCTATCATATTATTCGAATGTTTAATTTTTGAAAAAAGTTGTTTTTTGACAATGTTATTTGGGAATGAGCGAGGGATTGTGAGTCAATTGCAATTTGAACTTAAACTAATTAAATAATGAGATTTCTATATAAGAAGTTATTGTTACTAATTAGAGATTATAGTTTTGTTAACGATAAATTTGTTTATAAGAAATTATATATTAATAATAGAAAAATTTAATCATTTTACTATGAAATTTAGTAAAGATTTAACTGTTCTATTCGTAAAGTAACTGAGAATTGCATATTAAAATTAGAGATTTAATAATATATGAGAAATGAGAGAGGTAATTTTATATATGAGAAATAAGAGGAGCAAATCTTGGTCATATAACCGTATATATATAGTCAAAATTAAAAGTTATTTAAAGATCAGATGAGATCCAATATTCATGAATTACTCCTCTCACTTGATCCACAACCTATTTAAATAACTTATAATCTTGACTATCTATGTATTGTTATATGACCAAAATTTGCTCCTCTTATCTCTCATATAAAAACACATACATGTGTGTGTGTGTGTGTGTGAATACATATTATGTTTTTTCCATTACCTTCATCCTTCTTCTTTGTCCTATTAAGGTGATTTTTAAAGATCTAACCATTAAGCCCACAAGACAGATTCTAGACTTTACTAAAAAAAGATTGGGGATATTTTAAATAGTAGCTTCACCAAGCCAAAAAAAAAAATGATAACTTGACAATTGTTAAAAAAATTGCAACTTTGTGGCTTGCGCTATTGAATAGGATAACTAGTTTTGTTTAGACTAGGGAATTAAACGGGCGAAACTAATCATATGACAAGTGTTAACAAGCTTGGCATAATGTGCAACTTAATTCATTTATAACCAGTAACAAGTGTCTAGAGTATACTTGTTGTATTTGAAAGGGTATGTTATCATCCTTAAGTCTAATAAAATGGTTAAAGTGAAGTACTTCCAACTACTTAACAATCCTGAAACAATGCAATTGTATGCATGAGGTGCAAACATGTTTTCGACAGTTCGCCATGCATTATGGGTTCATGTAAAGGGGAGAAGTAATCTCTTGATTGTTTTATTTTTAGTGTAATGGTAAGTGTTCCAATTTTTGTTTTATTTTGTATTTTTTTATTGAGATAAAATTAATTGTGGTTATTCCAAATTTTCTTTTTGAAGCACATTCTATCTTTGTATCAATATTTTAATTTTAGAGTGCGTTTGGATGGTCCTCCACTAGCTAATGCACCATGCCTTAATCCCAAATGGGTAGACAAACTAGGTAAGGTATCTAGGAATAGCTGGTCTAGTCCATAGCTCTTTCTCTTCAATACTTTCTTTGATGAACTTCACGAAGATAGTGTAAGTTCACCTATCTCTTTTACATTTTAAAAATTAGCTATAGACTATTTTACAAAAACATAATGCTTGTTTACCTATTTTTGTGAATATAGGTTATGTGGAGGCCTTATGAGACCCTCCTACCATGATTAGACCAAAGGATTATATGCTATTGGAGAACATACTGCATTTGTTTTGAGTTCTTTATGACCCATAATTTTAAATATGGTCCTAACCAACTAAATGGTGACAAAATCCATGGGACCTTTATTTCCAAATCCACCCAAATCAAAGAAAAAAAGGGGAGGAAGTACTAGCAAAAATAGCATTGTAAAGCAACATGATGGGTACATCAATCACTAGCAACATGATGGGTACATCAATGATGATATAAATGGCAAGTAAATTCTACTAAAAATTTTATTAAACAATAAACATTATTATATTATTATTAATATAGCTGCAAATAACCAACCATCAACAATTACAAACTAAACAGAAAAAGATGAGGATGGCGCCCTCCATTTGTCAGCTAGAAAAGATACGGATGGAAAGGATTAAGAGGAAAAGGTAGATAGTATTATTAATGTAGTTGTAGAAAATCACCTAGCACTAGTTGCAAATCAACTAGAAGATGAATATACAAATGGTCAGTGAAATTCTACAAAATATCTTATTAAATAAACAAAAATTATTAAATGATTTATTTTATTACTATTAATGTACATGCAAAAAACTAACTATCACTAGGTGCAAACCAATCAAAAAATAAATATGTGATCCATTTCCATTCACCAAATAGAGAAAATATGGACAATTATGAAGGAGAGGACAATGATGGTGGAGAGGATGGCATCCTTCATTTATCATCTAGAGAAGATACAGATAGAGAGGACAAAGAAGGCAGAGTACATGGTGATGGCACAAAGGATGGGGGTAGATGAGAGGCCAGTAATGTGGCCACAATAGTAAAACGTTCAACCAGAGATAGAAAACCACCAAATAAATATTCACCATCATTGTTATAGAAAAGAAAAACCACAACTAGAACAAAAAAAAAGAAGAAGAACAAAATTAATAGGGGTTAATAGGCACAAAAATAGTGGTACAAGTTTTTATGGTTTAATATAATAATTAAATTAATTGTTAATATGTGTTATTGTTTTACATTTGTAGGGAGCAACTCTGGAGATAGATCGGATGAGATGCATTTGGATGGAAATAATCCTTTTAGAGGCAATGCTGCTAGTGTAGGACATTGCTTAACTTTATTTAATATATACATTATTTATGTAGTGGTTTCTTTTGTTAATAAACAGTGTGTTTGTGTACTAGAAGTCTTCATAGGAAATTCCTCATTAAACTATTCTAGATTTAACTTCTCTTAAGGTTTTTGGTTAGCATTTGCGTCTAATTTGGTTCCTAATAGAAAGAAATTGTAGCAAACTAGTATTTAACAACAACTATTTGAAGATTGACAGCAAAAATTTATTTAAATAGGAGTTCTCAATGACACAGAATTTGTGTTATAGCTTGCAAATTAATAGTATCTGAAGATCAAATTAACAATAGAAACCAAGTAAATAATTGCCAAATGACAACAAAAATAAATTCTTAAGATAGAATTAATAGGAGTCCTCCATTACTAGTTACTTTTCCATTTGATTTCTCTTCAATCAACATGCTAGTTGGCCTTATAACATTTCAAAAAGTAAGAATGAAAATGATGGAAAGAATTTCAAAAATCACACCACACATATATAAGGATGGCAAAAAAACCAAATAAAAAGGGTACTCACAGGGATTACCTGCAGCAAGAATGGGGATGGGGACGGGTTTGGTCCCCACAGGAATAGGGGCATATCCCCATTTAACTAATGGGGACAGGGGTGGGGGATGAGGTCTCCGCCCCATGGAGACCTGTAAAGTCTCCACTTAAATATAAAATTACATAACTACCCTTATATATATAAACATATGGAAATAAACCCTAGTTACTTACATCTTTCTCTGCCATTCTACTTCTATTCCTTTCTCTAATATCTCTCTCACTCAAGTGCTACCGTTCTACTTTTGTTCTCTTTTGCTCTTGATCCCTCGCTGATCTTGCGCGCATCCAACCTCCATTAGCAGCCATCGTACTGCGTCCAACCTCTACTAGCAGCCCACATTGTGCCATCAGAAATCATAGATCTGCTGCCCACAACAACCACGGCAGGTCCACTTCGTTTCTTATTGTTTTATAGCACTTCCTCCTATTGTTGCTGTCATAATAGATACAAGTCTGTTGCTCTTTCTCATTGTCTCTATCTCACGTGCTTTCTTTTCCCAATTTTTTTAGTATCTTTTTCTCCAATTAACGCATAGGCATGTTGTGTAATTCATAGCAATGCCTTGTGCAGACCGCATATATATCTTTCAACTATATATATATATGAATGAATAAAATGCTTGCTATTTACAATGTGGCTACATTAATCAATGTGAGCTTTTGTTTATCCCTAAACAAGCTTCTATCACTGGCATTTTCTACTTGGCTTGTTGCATTACCTTCCATGAGCTAATACATGCCATTCCTCTGATAAGGTCACTGGCATTTTCTTTTATTGTTGTATCAATTCCTTGTCTCTCTCATTTTTCTACTTTATCTTTGCATATATTGTTGTTGTTGTTGTAATGTTGTTGTTGTTGTTCTTAAATTACAATTAAATCTCCTCTATATTTATTTAGAGTCATCAATTTGAGTTACAGATCTTTAAAAAAATAAAAAGGAAGGCCTTTCTTATAGTGGATGTTTGTAATTGCAACTTGCTAGTCTTAATTTTATTTTATTTTTCTTATTATTATATAGTTTCTATTTGCAATTTTTATACTAAAAATGCGTCTTGTTATTATTTTTTTAATCCTTTTTTAAGTTTTAATAACTAAATAGATGATTTTCCTTTTTTATGCTTGTTTTACAATTGATACAATGTCTACCAATCAATTATCTACACCTGAGGATATCAACAATCAAACGCCATCACCTATTGTGAGTGAAACACTTGCTGTTGGTGAACCACTTGAAGCTGCAATGTAAATTCACAAGAACCAGCATATGCAAGTCAGACTCAAATAGAAACTCAATGTTCAACCCTAGCTAAAAGTGTAGAACTTAAAAAACTAACATCAAATATATGGAATCACTTCATAAGAGAAAGAATTGATGGGAAGTGGAAAGCTATTTGCAGCTATTGTAAGTCAAAAATATTAGGTAACCCTAAGCAAGGAACTTCACACTTGCGTGACCACATCTATAGTTGTAAACTCCACACCACTCAGGATATAAGATAGTGTTTGCTCGAGATAACCCCATCAGTTAGTGGTGAAACAATCATGGTTGGTGCATATACTTTTGATCAAGAAACGGTAAGGAGAGAGCTTTCTGTGATAATTTGCCTTCATGAGTATCCCCTCTCCATAGTTGATATTAGTTTTAGGAGCTTTTGCAATGCTATTCAACCTTTCTTTAAGGTGGTTTCTCATAATACTATAAAGAGTGACATTATAAAACTCTTTGAAAATGAGAAGGCAAAAACAACGAAGTTACTTCAAAAGAACAAGAGTTGAGTTGTAATTACAATCGATATGTGACCTCTAGCAACCAAAATAGAGGTTACACGGCTGTCACAACTCATTATATTGATGATTCTTAGACTTTGCAAAGCCGAATTCTGAGGTAATAACATGTTCTATTTTTCTAATCCTATTTCCTACTTCTTATTGTTGGTAACTTATTACAAATTATAAAATTTATATGTTTCATGCTTGTTATTTGTCTTAGGTTTATTTATGTGCCTGCTCCTCATATTGTTGATGCCCTTTCTAATGTTCTGGTATAATGTTTAATGGATTGAAATCTTGATAGAAAAATATCCACCTTGATAGTTGACAATTGCAGCATAAATTGTAACATCCTCAATTTCATGTCGTGCTAAATTATCTTAGTAACCCTAAGTAATTAGGCACTTAATGAGAAATTTTGAGATTAGGGCTTAATTAAGGGGTTGACTCGGATGAGAAGGGTCAAGAGAATGCTTAATCGGGATTAGATAATCTCTAATTAAGTAAGTCAGAGCCCCTACAGCTTAATTAAGTACTAATCACCTTTAATTAGCCTAATCGGGTTTAATTAAGGTTAATTAAGTTTAATTGCAAGATTAATTTTTGCTAATCAAGTTCTTGTGTGTTAATCACTAATCCTTGCTTAATCATCTTAATTAAGTTGTATGAGCACTTAATCATATAATTAAATTCAAATTTAGTCAACTAGACAATAAAGTAAAGAGTGATGTCATAAAAGCATAAAGCATTAGACAAGAGTGCTTTATGTAAGAGTTTGACCATGTTTTGTCTCCCCATCATCCACTTTGTCCCCTTAATCACTAATTAACACAAAATTAAGCAAAATATCTCACACTCCCTCCCTTAATGTAGGATGCCACTTTCACACACACACACACACACACACACACACACACTCGCATTTTCATTTTCACTCATCCTATTCTCTCTCTTTAAGCCAAATTCTCTAACTTCTCTCTAAACATTTCTTCATCTTCTTTATCTTCCTCTTCCTTTCTCCACCACCACCACCCTAAACCACTCACTTAGCCCTTCAAAGACCTCATATTTGGGTCTTTGGAGACAAGATCAAAACACTACAACCTCCATTTCCACAAGATTTCAAGAGCTTCTCCTTCCTTCTTGCAAAATCGCCACCTTCATCATCAAGAGGAGTCATCATCTTCTTCTTCCATTTCTCTTGTTTTGCGCCATCTTCAAGAAAGGTAGTGATCTTCATCTTTTTCATGTTGTTTACTCAAGAAAGCTTGGAGCTTGGTTCTTTCATGACCAAGATTTCTAAGTGAAAGCTTGAGAAGATCCTTCATGCTCTTCAAGAGCCAAAGTTTTCATTTTTAGTAAAATATATTCTTAATATTCTTCATGTGTTCTTAAGTTTCCTCTTTTGGAAAAATATGTTCTTGATGTTCTTCATGTGTTTTTAAATTTCCTCTTTTGGAAAAATTGATGTTCTTCATGTGTTCTTAAGTTTCCTCTTTTGGAAAAATATGTTCTTGATGTTCTTCATGTGTTCTTAAGTTCCCTCTTTTGTTGGTAGCTTGCTTAAAGTTGTTCTTTCCTTTTTATGATGAGTTGATGACTAGAAAAGCTCCACCTTTTTATGTTCCCATGATTTGATAAGACTTTGAACATTCTAAAAGCTTAAAACTTTAAAAAGTTTGCTTCTTGACACACTTAAAGTGGCGCAAGTTTTAGTGCCATCATTAAGTTTTCTTTTGTTTTGTTTTGAAGACAAGAATGCATGTAAAAGTCTAAGCTTTTTGGCATAATAAGCCTTTTTGAGTTAGAAAATGATATCTTGTCACTTTATGCCTTAGAAATCAAACCTTAAAGAAAAGACCTTTTATAAAGTTTCAAACTTTAATTAAGAATGAGACCTTTAAGTCATAAAAGTGTTGTTTTATAACAATTAATTCATAAAGTTTAGATCTTGAATCAAAACAATGCTTAAAGGTGAGAGCTTTTATAAAAATTAAGACTTTTTAACCTTAAAGTTAATGTTTCATGTCACTAGTTGATAAAGTAGAGACCTTTTTATGTAAAGACAACTTTAAGTCATAAAGTTGAGACCTTAACAGTCTTAGAATAATTAAATGAGTCAACTTTTCTAAAGAACAAGACTTTTAGTGGAAAAGCTAGTAACTTGCATCGTTATTTCATAAAGATCTAATCTTTAAGATAAAAGCTTGAAGCTTTATAACTTGGTTAAGTTAATAATCACCCTTGGTGTTTAGTGAACATGGTGTTGTTGGGTTCATGATGTGCTTATGCATTGTCATGACCCAAGGATTAGAGGGATCTCGAACTCCTTGGGAACAGAAGTATGATTAGGGCCTCTGAGCATACCATGAACCTAGGAATCACTAAGTGCCCTATATCGAGGAAAGGAAACAATCACTTAACTTAACTAAATTTGAATAAGTGTTCTATAAGACATGAATTCAAGTAAAGAATAATTTCATGCGAGAGATAAGTAACTAAAAGACTATATACACATATCTTAACTGCGTGATACTCTCATAGGTAACCATGGGAAATCATGTGATGATTCATAATATTCTTCACAAAGAATAACACAACTATAAACCCCTTTAGGGTATGAATGTGTGATGCCATACGGCATGATGAACGGCAAGTTTGGTTGAGCTTTGTCTCATGATTAGATGATGGGTGTGATGATATAATATAGATATGGTGAACTATTGGTTGAATGTTGATGATTGGCATTTTGGGAAAGTTTCGGTTTAGCCGTTATGCTGCCGGATTTCTGTCAAAATTATGGACTTAGTCATATCATGGCATGTGTCTAGTCAAAGAAGTGTTATGCATGTAAAGTATAAAGATAAGAAAAGAATCAATGGGACATGACCCTTCAATCACTTCGGTAAGGGAAGTGAGAGACGGCGATCCACAAAGACACAAGGAACCTCTATGAGGGAGGCACGGGTGACATGGAGGACCCTCCAACTTAGAGGTAACCAATATCGGCTTAGTCTGATTTGGTTAGTACTGCGTGACGACGGTCACGGAATGAGCTCATGTCCAAAGCAGTCTATTTCAAAGGAAGGTAAAAGAATGTTATGTACGTGCTAAAAAAAAAAAGGAAAGTTAAGTCAAAAGTATAACCATAGTTATGTTGATGATGATGCATGTCCTCGCATGTACTTATGTTGCCCATTTGCATTATGAATGTTTACTCTATCTTCCAGTATGTATGTTAGATTATGATGATGTAGTATGATGTTAAGTTTAAAAGCAACCCGCTTCGAGGTCTAAGTTTTCAAAACCATTAAAAATTGAACTTATATCTGTCCACTGTTTTTATAATTAAACCCGAAGTGGCTGGGATGATGACAATGACACTGTGTTTGTCTAGTCGCGATCCTGCTGAGAAATTTAGTATTTCTCATTCCTACGTTTCTGTGTTGTCTTCAGAGGATGTCGACGGCGGGCATGGTGGTGATCTACATTGAGTTCCCGGTGTGGCGTTGGCGCTTTGACCCGGTGCTGAACGCCTCTGTGCTGTCGGCGAGCGCAGCAATGAGGGTCTACATCTTCCACGACCGCCAGTTTCAGACTCCCGTGATGAGCCCATTTTTCCGACCGCATCAGCCATTCGGCGAGGTTACTATGGATGACATCCGCCCCTACTTTCAGCCACCGAGATACCCCCCGATGATGATGAGACTGACTCGGATACCCATTTGGCTCTGACTGTTTCACTGGATTTCGACCCCTCGGAGCCATCTTATCCGAGCTTCCATGTGGAGACCGATCCGTCTGAGCCCCTCTATCCCACTCATTCTGGGGGATCTCACCGTTCGGGTTCGTCGCAGCCTTCGGCGATTCATCTATCTTCTGATTGTTCTGCTTCATCTGCTGGCCCAGCTTCACCCCCGGTTCACGGGCGTGGGTTCATTCGTACCCGCGCTGTGCCCTATGGGCGAGGACGTGCTCGAGGAAGGGGACGTGGCTGCACTTCTCCTGGTGAATATGGGAACGGTTTCCTCCCGCCAGATGCTTGATGTGACGACTGCATGCGGAGCCGAGCACGAGGATAACCCCTTTTGGTCGTAGTTATCAGGTTATCATTCTGTTGTATGGCATGCTTGGGTAGTAGGATTTTCTGATGTATTTCCTTTTGTTATGTATTGGTAGGCTTCTTGTGTAGGGCCGACGATAGATATTGGATCCATTATTATCTTATGTATGACTCTGGTATGACTATTATTGTATTATCATGGATGGCCATGGAATGAATGTTACCTTTGTCTAAGATTGTGGTTACTCTTATGGTTTCTATGCTTGTTAAATGCGATGTATGTATGGGATAGTGGTGTTACCTTATATGTTCACGATGCGCTCATGGCTCTCGATTTCAAAAATGGTTCACTTGTTTTGTAGAAAATAATTTTACCCCTATTTTCGGTACAAAGTAATTTCTAAAAGGTAATGTTAGTTCCGCGAGAAAAAGTAACAACTAGTAATTCCACAATATGACTTAAGCATAGAATGGAACTATTAGGGTGTTACACAAATGATATTATGGTCGACCATATTTTGAGTAAGATGTCACCTAAGAAATTTATTTTGGGAGGTAAATTGTTTCACATGTGTTGTTGTGCACATGTATTGAATTTGATTGTTGAGGATGGGTTGCTTCTTATATCCAATGCTATTGAAAAGGTGAGAAAGAGTATGCATTATTGGACTGCAACAGCTAAGAGGGAGGAAATATTTTAAAGAAACATGTGAACAAATGAACATTTCTTATAGTAAGAATCTTGCTCTTGATTACAAAACTAGGTGTAATTCAACTTTTTGGATGCTTGATGTTGCCATATTATATAGAGATGTGTTCGATCACCTATCAACATATGAGCGCCTCAATATAAATATTTGCCAAGTGGTGATGATTAGGATATGGCAAATGAAATCTATCAAAGGTTGATATTGTGTTATAGTGTGATTGAGTTATTTTCTAGAACTAAGTACCCTATTGCAAGTGTTTACCTTCCCAAAATTTGTCGAATCAAGTTGGTTTTAATAAAATGGCAAAATCTTGGTAATGAGGTGATTGAACAAATGGCAACAAGCATGATTGCTAAATTTGACAATTATTAGGGTGTGATTAATGGGTGATGGCTGTGGGAACTATTTTGGATCCTAGATGTAACATGCATTGTTGAATTACTTTTTCCTTAAGATATATGGATCAAATGTAGTTGATGAACTAGAGAAGGTGAAAACCATTTGCCAAGATTTGATTAGGGAATATGTGAACAAGAGTAGAGAGAAAGAGAGGGTTAGTTCATCTAATCCTTCAAATTCAGCTATGACAAGTGTAAGTTCAACTATAGTGGGTGAGGATTGGGAAGATGACTTTGCCACATATGTAAATGAAGAGACTACATTTACTGAACAAGATCTGCGTTAGACCATTACTTAGATGAAAAAGTGTTACCCAAAACAAAAAATAAATAGTTTGATATCTTGGGTTGGTGGAAAGCAAATGGATTGAAGTTCCCAAACTTGCAACAGATTGCTAGAGGTTTTCTTGCTATTCCAATTTCTATTGTTACTTTAAAGTCATCTTTTAGTACTGATGGTCAGTTTGTTACTCCAAATCATAGTAGGCTATGCTTAGATACTTTAAAAGTTTTAATATGTTCTTAAGATTGGCTTTGGAGTAAGTTCCCAGATAATGTATTATAATAAATATGTTGAATTGTTGATTTTTTTCATGCTATGGTGATAAAGTAATTTTATTAATAGTTTATGTTGCTTTTCATATTTTAGGTTCTTCTACAACAAAGTAGATTTTGAGCGCTTTACGGTACAAGCTAGTGTCCCTGCTATTGATGTAAGTGTGTGTTCATATAAATTTATTTCACAAAGCACAATATTCCTAATTGCTAAATTAATTTTTATTATAGGGTTCTAATTGTTATTGATTTGATAATGAAGGAATCAAGTAGTCATGTGACAGGAAGTGCCATCATCAATTTGTGATAAATTGATACTTGTAAATTATTTATCTATTTAATATTTTCCCTCTCTAGTTTTGTTCTCTTACATAATTGGCTAATTTATCTAATATTATTGTTAATAAACTTTCTTACGAAGCAAGTGGAGCAAGGGAAAGCAAGGAAGCAAGCAAGTGCAAGTGGCTTGTTATTTGTAATTTGGATATTTGAGTTTTGTAATTTGAATATTTATATTTTATGATTTGGATATTTGTATTGTCTTGTAATGGATTTGCAACTGTGTATTTCATTTTTAATTTAAATTGTTTTGTGTTGTGTTGGATGAAAATATGAATTATGAATATTTAGAGATGTTTTATTTAACTTAAGAGTATTTTCTTTAGATTTTTCTTCTTTTTTTGATTTTTTAATAGAAATCTGCAGGGAGCTCGCAATGGGGATTGGGATTGGGATAAGGGGTGGGAGGAATGTCCTTGCTCCCATGGGGACCCATTGCCATCCCTACATATATGCCCATATTTTGAACTAACTTTGCCTTTTGTTTCATCATGTATCCCTGCGGATATGTCATCCACCTTATCAAGCCTAGTTGGCCACATAACATTTCTTCCCCCTTTGAAACCAATCTAGTCCCCAAGGTTTAAATACTAGATAAAATTCTTACATAGTGGCTAGATCTTCACATGTTGCTTCTTGCATAGCACATGCTGAGTTTTGATTCTTTCTTAGCATTCAAGAGTGCAGCCTATACAATTGCAGTTACACCAACACCAAATCCCCCAATTTGAATGATAAATCTTGTCAGATTAATTTAATTAATGATACCAAACGATGTGATTACCAACCACTATTTTGTTCTTCTTTTCTTTGTTCTAGTTTTAGTTTTTATTTTCATTAGTAGAGATGGTGAATATATATTTGATAGTTTTCTAATTCTAGTTGAAGAATGTTTTCTATGTGTAGGATGTCTAGTAATCAAGTAAATGTGAACTAAAATTAAAATTAAGTTCCAATCAACCCTTGACGTATATTTAAATCATAATTAATAAAATGAATATTTGCATAAATGTTATTACTTCAAATATTCTCCTATATTGAACTCTTTGAAGCTGATACCTCTATAATAGTCTTAATCCGATACTAGTAGATTCTTCATTTCTTATCAGCAGAAAATTATGAAGACAATCTAGCAATTCTACTGGATACCAAGGAAAAGGCAATCTTAAACTAGAAGTCGCAAAAAATGCTCACAATATGTTATAACATAGCTTCTTACTATCTTGACCATCAAGTGAACGAACTAAAAAGATTTGCAATAGAAAAAATATCAAATGACAAGTTTATTATATAGACAAGTTATAATTAACCAATAAGGAGATATTAAGATAAAAAAAGTATGTAGAATAATCTATTATTGGATGTTAGTTAGTTTTCAATTGTACATTGGTCCGTATATAAACTGTTGTATCTTAATTATTCAATAAATACAATTAATTTTTAGGATCAAAACTAAGTGATTATGAATTGGTTCTCGAACTCCATCTCCAAAGACATAATTGCCACTATCATCTACTCCAACACTACAATAAAAATGTGACATGATCTTATGACTCAATTCAAGCAACAAAATTGCCCTAGCACTAGCTTTTCCTAAGTCAACAATTGATCTCTATCTACTTGAACAATGGATATGAGGTGCAACATTTATTCCTTTTGTCAATAGGCTCTTGACCAAATTGGTGCTAATGAACAAATTCCCTTACATTTTCAGCCTTTGCTAATTTAACCAAATATGAGCAGACTACCTTTAGCAGTTGTCATGAAGTAAATTTACATTTGTTAATCAAATATGCTAGATAATCCATCTAAAATATTCTATAAGTAGGTTATGTACTAATCATACCTAATGCATTATCATTTTCATCCATATGCTTGAATATATGAGGGAAGATTGCAACATGTGAGTAGAATAATTGTTCAAAATATAAAAAATGGTTAAAGCATAAAATTGAAAGGGAAATAGAAGAAAAAGAGAGAAAAAATTGGTATACCTACAAGGTTAAGAAATGATTTGTAGGGGAATCATCCACTTGCAATGTGTTTGATTTGTTATAATTGGAGAATTGCTCCCAAATATTTCTTAATACCATAAAGAATAAAGGCTTCTTACTCTATACAAAAGTTGGAGGTTGAGTACAATGTTGTTGATCCTTCAAAAATCATAATTATGAAAAATTAGATAGATTGTAAAATTATATTGAAGCAAAATTTGCATTATCCAACACACCCAATAGAAAAGCAATTTTTTTCTCCCATCTCCCATTGAATATTGAATAGAAGCATCAACATTTGTCCTACAAATTGAAAAACTTGGATGAGGTTTTCCATGATAAAAATAATTACAAACAATCTAAACCAAATTAAGAAGACGGGAAAATAAGGTAAACTTTTTTCTTCCTTCCTAAAACAAACATTATGTCACGACCCTCTTAAGGCCGTGATCGGCGTATAGGGAATCCTCACTCCCTAGTAAGCCTAATCTAAATTTTTCATGGAAATTGACGGAGTTTCCTTTAAAACTAGGACATCCCCGAATATTCTAAACCTGCAAAAATTCATCCAGATATTCTAGCACAGTTCAAACACACACACACACACACACACACACACACATATATATATATATGAACATAATTATAGAGTCCATAAATTCTTACATATACAAGGCTATCAAAGAGTTATTTAGCCAAGATGACTTCAACAAAATATATATAGATATACACGCACATTTGCTTCATTTAGTCAAAATGAAAAGAACATACTTAATACAAAACACTTAATAAACCCAATACCCAACCATGCCTATGTTTCATGGAGCTCTATACAAATAGGAGCCATACATGGCTATACAAAATGTAACAAAAAGAATAAACAAGGCCCTACAAATGAACTCACCAAAAAGTAATAAAGAGCAACTCTATTGAGCAAGTGGGGCAGGAGCCGTCTCTACGGTTGAATTTGAAATAGATAAGGAAACCATGAGGTGAGTTATGAAACTCAGTAAGGAATAACATATTCATAGTTAGCATGAGACAGGCCTTTAAATTCTAACCATGATTAAAATCATATAAAAGGTACAATATATTGCTTTATAACAAATAAATTAAGATGTTAAATTCAATGTCATACTAAAACTTTAGGAAGAATTCTATTTCAGAAGAATCTTCTTGACTAGGCAGCCTCGATGTCATGACCCTAACTAGGCCATGACCGGTGCTTAGAGAGTACGCTCCCTAGCAAGCCTTACACAAAGAGATTTCACAAAATTTGAGCAGAGTTTCCTCTATATTTAGGACTTGTCCTAAATAAAAGTACTTATCCGGCATATCAACAACCACACATTTCCATCATGGATCCAGGCATTCTCAGAATGCACCCTTCAGCATGCAACACATATGTAATCAAAATCAATCATCCAAATCATATTTGCATATTCCAATTCAATTTATAATCGAATCCAACATAGATAAACAATTTCTAAACAATACTTGACACACCAGCACGGGTCGGACCCTGTCTGTAGTACTATGGAGTTACAACTAAGATTACAAATTAACAGAATACAATTCAAGGCCCTTACTATAAAGGGCTCATCCCGCTAAGGATCTAATGATGCTGAGCTGGAGGATCGGCTCCCAAATCTGAATCTGTATCTGAAAAGAATACAATAGCCACGGGGTGAGTTTGAGAAACTCAATGGGAGACAGGATACTCTTGAACCTCATGAGTCAATGTATATATATGTATAAAACAATTGCATTTAGATACAGAAAACAGTGAAAATATCTAACAGGATAAACAAGCAGGATTCACACTTAAGTGACCGTTCTTTTGTGTGAATCCTGAAATCAGGCACGCACCCCCTCTTGGAGAGGCTGTGAAATACAGGCACGCACCACACTATGTGTATGGCCGTAAAATATCTATCACGCACCACCCCCTTGGGTGGCCATGTAATATCATAGTACAAGGTGCACCAAGGCTAACGTCTATTGCCGTTAACAAACAGATCCTGTTACAGACTTTCCTATTCTTTCATATTCATAATCTTCATAACACATTCGAATTTCATTCATCATTGACTCATGAGTAGCATTTCTTAAGATAAATAAACAATTGTAAATTTAAAATAGGATAAATTCAAAAGTATGCTATCTACTCACATATCACCGGTCACAGGAAATTTTTAAGTCTCTTGGATCCATAAGGTTGGAGAGGAGTTCCTTGGGAATGTCTAACATTACAACAGGACACTTGCATCAATTTGGGATCACTAATATTCTCAACACTACAAGTTCTCTAATCTTAAAATGTTAGGGTTCCAAGAATTTCTCTAAAGATCGAAGGAATTGGAATTGATTGAAAAAGGAATTAATAACGTATAGAAATTACCTCTAGAATTGGAATGAGGAGAAGAAGAGTGGAGGTAAGCTCCCTACTTCAGATCCACCCAAGCAAGAATGAAAAAGGAGGAATAATTGGTAGGGATGATTGTGCTTAATGGAATGAATTTTGTATTATTGTTGTTGTTGATTTAGTTGGCAATGGTGTAATGGAGTTGATGGATATATAGGGATGGTGGAAGGAAGAGTTTTAGAGAGAAGGGAGAGAATTTGGGGTTTAGAGAGAGAAGAAAAATCGAAAAATGAAGGCGCGGGATGTGTCTCGGTATATATGTTGGCCTGTGGTAATCGATTACCATGAACAAATGGCTGGTAATCGATTACCAATTCATTGTTATCGATCACCACGAACCCAAAACTGGTAATCGATTACCACATCTAGTAATCGATTACGACGTGAAAATTTTTAACCTGTGGTCATACAGAGAGCCCTGTAATCGATTACTAGCCACACGATAATCGATTACAACATCCCAAAACATAGTTCCTTAATTCCAGAAGATATCCAACACCCAAGATCATCACATACCAACTAAATTTCATCATAAATGGATTAAACACATTGATCAAAGATGATTAACACAGAAAAACTTGAAACTACACTAAGGGTGTTACATACTCCCCCCTCAAAAAGAATTCGTCCCTGAATTCTAAACAAAACAATAATCACCTCAATTGAATAGGCAGGGATATTTGGCCTGCATAGCTTCTTCAGTCTCCTAAGTGGCTTCTTCTCTTGAATGGTTCTCCCAGATTACCTTTACAAGGGCCATCTCTCTTGAGCGCAATTTCCTCACTTGATGATCAATTATAGCTACATGCTCTTCTTCATAAGTTAGATCTTCTTCCAACTGGATGGTGTGCGGAGTAAGCACATGAGAAGGGCTAGGGACGTACTTTCGTAGCATGGACACATGAAATATTGGATGAATCATGGCTAAGCCATATGGTAAGGCCAAATGGTACGCTCTGGGCCAATTCTATCCAAAATCTCAAAAGGGCCAACGTAACGAGGGCTGAGCTTGCCCTTCCTTCCAAACCTCATCACACCCTTCATAGGAGACACACGAAGGAACACTAGGTCACCTATGGCGAATTCTAGGTCTCGCCTACGGTGATCAGCATAAGCCTTCTACCTACTCTAGGCTGCTAACAACCTTTCTCGAATCAATCGAACCTTTTCTAAGGAGTCTTGTACTAAGTCTGGCCTCAAAATTTTAGCCTCATCCACCTCAAACCATCCTACGGGACACCTACAGTGTCTTCCATATAAGGCTTCAAATGGTGCCATCTGGATGCTAGCTTGATAACTATTATTGTAAGAGAATTCAACCAGGGGCGTGTAATTGTCCCAGTTTCCACGAAAGTTCAAAATGTAGGACCTCAATATATCTTCAAGGATTTGGATTGTTCTTTCAGATTGCCCATCTATTTGAGGGTGGAACGTCATACTTAAATCTAGTTGGGATCCTAACGCCTTTTGGAATGCTTTCCAAAAATAAGAAGTGAATTGAGATCCACGGTCCGAGATAATGGATGTTGGAACTCCGTGAAGTCGAACAATCTCATCAACATAGAGTTTGGCATAACGGGAGGCCTTATAAGTAGTTTTGACTAGGAGGAAATGAGCCGACCTAGTCAATCTGTCTATCGTCACCCAAATACAGTCAAAACCCCTAAAGCTCCGAGGCAATCTAGTCACAAAATCCATAGTAATTCTCTCCCACTTCCACTCAGGTATTTCAACCCATTGCAATAACCCGGCAAGTCTTTGATGTTCGGCTTTGACTTGCTGACATACTAGACATCGTGATACAAAGTCCCCTATATCCCTCTTCATGCCTTCCCACCAAAATAATTATTTCAAATCTTGATACATTTTTGTGGAACCCGGATGAATTATATACCCGGAATTGTGGCCCTCCTCTAGAAGAGTCCTCCTTAACTCGCCTACATTTGGCACACACAAGCAGTTTCCGCATCTTAGAGCTTCTGCTTGATCAAGGGAGAATTCAGGCTTCTTCCCGTTGTGAACTTTATTCCGTAAGTTGCATAATTGAGTATCCTTATATTGGGCAGCTTTGATTTGCTGAATTAAGGAAGATCGCACATGGACATGGGCCAAAAGTGGACCAGAACCTCCAAGCTCAAAATGAATACCCTCAGCTTCTAACTTGTGGATCTCTTCCACTATGGGCCTTCTCACCAGTGCTATATGAGCAAGACTACCCATGAATTTCCTGCTCAAAGCATCAGCCACTATGTTTGCCTTGCCTGGATGATATAAAATAGTGCAATTGTAGTCCTTAAGCAATTCCATCCACCTACGTTGCCTGAAGTTCAAATCCCTTTGTTGAAAAATATACTTCAAGCTCTTATGATCGGTGTAGATTTTACACGATTCTCCATAAAGATAATGTCCCCAAATCTTTAGTGCAAACACTACGGCTGCCATCTCCAGATCGTGGGTGGGATAGTTCTGCTCATGTCTCTTCAATTGCCTTGAGGCATAAGCAATGACCCGTTCATGTTGCATAAGAACACATTCGAGTCCTATTCGAGAAGGATCACAATAGACTGAATACCCTCCAGGTCCTGAAGGCAAAACCAGCACAGGGCCTGTAGTAAGACAAGTTTTGAGCCTTTGAAAGCTCTCTTCATAATCATCAGACCATTAAAAAGGCACACTTTTTTGGGTGAGCTTAGTCAAAGGAGCAGAGATCTTAGAGAAGTCATTCACAAATCTTCAATAATAGCCTGCTAACCCTAAGAAACTCCGAATTTCAGTCATAGTTGTCGGTCGTGGCCACCTTTGAATAGCTTCAATCTTCCTAGGATCCACCATAATTCCTTCTTTTGATATCACATGACCCAAAAAGGTCACTTGATCCAACCAAAACTCACATTTGGAAAATTTAGCATAGAGTTGGTGGTCCCTTAGAGTTTGTAGAACGATCCGCAAATGGCATTGATGTTCTTCCTCACTCCTTGAGTAAACCAAGATATCGTCAATAAAGATGATCACAAAGTGATCTAGAAAGGGTCTGAACACTCTGTTCATCAAGTCCATGAAAGCAGCTGGGGTATTGGTTAATCCAAAAGACATTACTAAGAATTCATAATGTCCATAACGGGTTCGAAAGGCAGTCTTAGGAATATCTTCCTCCCGAATTCTCAATTGGTGGTATTCGGATCGAAGATCAATTTTAGAAAAGTACGATGCCCCTTGAAGCTGGTCAAACAAGTCATCAATCCTGGGTAAAGGATATTTATTATGAACCGTCAACCAATTGAGTTGTCTATAGTCCACACATAACCGCATGGAACCATTCCTCTTCTTCATGAAGAGCACAGGAGCACCCCATGGGGACGTACTTGGACGGATAAAGCCCCTTTCTAGCATGTCTTATAACTGAACTTTCAACTCTCGAAGTTTTGCTGGAGCCATGCGATAGGGAGGAATAGAAACGGGCTGGACATCCGGAGTCAAATCAATACAAAATTCAATCTCCCTATCCGGAGGCATTCCAGGTAGTTCCTCAGGAAACACATCGAGAAATTCCCTTATCACATGAACTTGATCAAGACTAGGCACCGTCATTTCTACGTCGTGAACCATCGCAAGATAGCCTTTATTCTTTTTATTCATCAACTGCATCGCCTTCAAGGAAGAAATTAGGTTAGTAGGGGTTAAGCTGCTGTCTCCCCAGAATATGAAAGATGAACCGTCGGCCATCTCAAACTTCATTGCCTTAGAATGGCAATCCATCGAAGTATGGCATGAGGACAGCCAATCCATGCCTAAGATGATGTTGAAGTCCCTCATCTCTAATAACAACAAGTTGGACAAAGTATCCATTCCCTTGATACTAACTATACAGGAGGAAAATATTAACTGGACTATTAGGGATTCTCCCATGGGGGTTCCCATCCAAAAAGGGTGATCCAACAATACTAGTTCCTGATTGAAACGAGAAGCAAAATATGGAGATGCATAAAAGTGTGTGGAGCCCGGATCAAATAACACATGCTTCAAAAGAATTAACACACAAAGTACCTGCCACAACTGCATTCGAAGCCTGGGCATCTTACCTTGTCAAGGCGAAGACTCTAGGTTGGCCTCTACCTGCTCCTCTACCACCTAGACCTCTGCCACCTGCTTCCCTGCCTGAACCTCTTCCAAGGGGTTCGTGAGAAGCTCCTGGAGATAGGGTTGAATAAGACGGTGCTAGCACAGTAGGACGTACAAAGCTTGGATCAAAAGCCCCCTTTGAATAGGGACACTCCTTCTTGAGATATCCTGTCTGGCTACATCCAAAGCAAGCTCCAGTGGCTCTATAACACTGTCCCGCGTGGTAATTCCCACAAGATTGACATGGAGGCCTAGAGTAGGCTGACTGCCCCATTCCTTGCATTCCAAGCTGAGATGCACTACCAGCTTGGGACCCTGAGCTAGATACACTCATAGGAACAGGCCCTAAAGAAGTAGCCTTTCCTGAAGGTGTCTGAGCTCCCCCAGAACTAGATTCTCTAGAAAAATTCCCTTTCATTTTCTACTTGGCTGCTCTTCGCTCTTCCCTTCCAATCTCGAGACCATAGGCAGCATCCACGATTTCAGCATAAGACATTCTCCCAACCATAGGAAGTAGGTTGGAGAATAAAGGGTCAAGCAATCCTCAAACAAACCTCCTAGCTCTCATTGTATCATCGGATAAGCATAAGACATTCTCCCAATCATAGGAAGTAGGTTGGAGAATAAAGGGTCAAGCAATCCTCAAACAAACCTCCTAGCTCTCATTGTATCATCGGATACTAGGTGACAGGCATAGCGGGACAATTTGGTAAATTGTTCTTCATATTCTGCTATAGACATCCCTGGAGTTTACCTTAATCTTTCAAAATCAGCAGCATACTTCTCTCTTTTGTTGACTGGAAGGAATCTCATCATGAAAACTTCGGTAAATTCTTCCCAAGGGAGGGGAGGTAAACTAGAGGCATCGCTACCTCCCATGAGTGTGGCATACCACTGTTTTGCAGCCCCATTCAGATTATAGGCTACCAGCTCCACTGCTCTCTCACTCGGGCATCTAAGGACTCTGAGGACCTTGTTGGTGCAATCAAGAAATTGTTGAGGGTCATTCGTTAGGGGATTTCCGGAGAAACTTGGTGGATTCAATCTAAGGAAGGATTCGATTGACACTTCAGTCACTTCTCACTGATGACAAGGCTCACGGATAGGTGGAGTTGGCTCTGTATGAGGTTAAGAGTCATTCCTCCTTTGATGAGCTAGGAGTTCCACCAAAGTATTCAGAGTCTGGTGAACCCCTCTCATTTTAGTTGCCAAATTAATTGGCTCTTCTTCAAGAATGGGCTCTTCCGGTTGCCTGGCCAGTCTTCCACAGCCTCCTCTTCTACCACAGCCTCTCCTTCTCCTAAGAGGAGAGGGGGCCTGGTCAGATTCAGCGTCAAATGCCTCATGGGCTTCTGCCCTTGCAACACGAGTATGAGTTCTAGGTAGCATTTCACCTAAGGAAAGAGTTTATCGAGATTAAGACCAAATTGACAGTCAAGAAGAGAAAACACTTGAAGTGCACAAAACCTGAAGAATAGACACCAAAATGATAGTCCTAAAGGCCTCTAGTAGTATCACATTTTGTGAAAATGGGCTGGCTTCCATTTGCATAATCGTGATCCCACTAAAGGACACTTGCTCTATAGTACACAGGGAAACCTAAGCTCTGATACCGCTTTGTCACGACCCTGACTAGGCCATGACCAGCGCTTAGCGAGCACGCTCCCTAGCAAGCCTTACACAAAGAGATTTCACAAAATTTGGGCATAGTTTTCTCTATATTTAGGACCTGTCTCAAATAAGAGTACTTATCCTACATATCAACAACCACATATTTCCATCACGGATCCAGGCACTCTTAGAATGTACCCTTTAGCATGCAACACATATGTAATCAGAATCAATCATCCAAATCATATTTGCATATTCCAATTCAATTTATAATTGAATCCAACATAGATAAACAATTTCTAAACAATACTTGACACACCAGCACGGGTCAAACCCTGCCTGTAGTACTATGGAGCTACAACTAAGATTACAAATTAACATAATACAATTCAAGGCCCTTACTATAAAGGGCTCACCCCACTAAGGATCTAATGATGCTGAGCTGGAGGATTGGCTCCCAAATCTGAACTTGTATCTGAAAAGAATATAATAGCCACGGGGGTGAGTTTGAGAAACTCAATGAAAGACAGGATACTCTTGAACGTCATGAGTCAATGTATATATATGTATAAAACGATTGCATTTAGATACAGAAAATAGTGGAAATATCTAACAGGATAAATAGGCAGGATTCACACTTAGGTGGCCGTTCTTTCGTGTGAATCCTGAAATCAGGCACGCACCCCCCTCTTGAAGAGGCCGTGAAATACAGGCACGCACCATACTATGTGTATGGCTGTAAAATATCCGTCACGCACCACCCCCTTGGGTGGCCGTGTAATATCATAGTCCAAGGTGCACCAAGGCTAATGTCTATTGCCGTTAGCAAACAGATTCTGTTACAGACTTTCCTATTCTTTCATACTCATAATCTTCATAACACATTCGAATTTCATTCATCATTGGCTCATGAGTAGCATTTCTTAAGATAAATAAATAATTGTAAATTTAAAATAGGATAAATTCAAAAGTATACTATCTACTCACAGACCACCGATCACAGGAAATTCTTAAGTCTCTTGGATTTACAAGGTTAGAGTGGAGTTCCTTGGGAATGTCTAACATTACAACAGGACACTTGCATCAATTTGAGATCACTAATATTCTCAACACTATAAGTTCTCTAATCTTAAAATCCTAAGGTTCCAAGAATTTCTCTAAAGATCAAAGGAATTGGAATTACTTGAAAAAGGAATTAATAACGTATAGAAATTATCTCTAGAATTGGAATGAGGAGAAGAAAAGTGGAGGTAAGCTCCCTACTTTAGATCCACCCAAGCAAGAATGAAGAAGGAGGAATAATTGGTAGGGATAATTGTGCTTAATGGAATGAATTTTGTATTGTTGTTGTTGTTGATTTAGTTGGCAATAGTGGAATGGAGTTGATGGATATATAGGGATGGTGGAAGGAAGAGTTTTAGAGAGAAGGGAGAGAATTTGGGGTTTAGAGAGAGAAGAAAAATCAGAAAATGAGGGCATGGGACGCGTCTCAGTATATATATCGGCCTGTGGTAATAGATTACCACGGGCTAGTAATCGATTACCACGAACCCAGAACTGGTAATCGATTACCATATCTGGTAATCGATTACGACGTGAAAATTTTTAACTTGTGGTCATACAGAGAGCCCCGTAATCGATTACTAGTCACACGGTAATCGATTACAATATCCCAAAATATGGTTCCTTGATTCCAGAAGATATCCAACACCCAAGATCATCACATACCAACTAAATTTCATCATAAACGGATTAAACACATCAATCAAAGATGATTAACATAGAAAAACTTGAAACTACACCGAGGGTGTTACACTCGACAGCCTAACTTGAGCAGTATCAAATAAAGCTCACGACTGAGCGGTCCTAACAACCTGACCTCAATGTACCTGAACTTTTCGGACATGTTGGCCAAACATGCTGGGCTAGTAACCACTCTGCTAACTGAGCTATTTAAGGTACACCAAGGCTAATGCTAATTGCCATTATCAAGTAGTTTCTGACATAGGTTCTCCCCTTTTTATTTTTATTTAAAACTTCCATTCCTTTTTCATTGTCATGCATATAATTAATTTTCAACAAAATTTCCATAAATAGCATATGAACTCAAGAGCTTAGTTATGTAGTCTTGTCCCATGCCCAACATGTACAATATCAAGTTTGAAATAATTGAGTAACTAATGAAACAAGAACTTCAAGTGTAAATATATAAGTAAATACTTCGAAATCTTAGAGATAAAATCAGTTTAACAATTATTCGAGAAAAGTGGCAATATGAATTTATATATCCATGCATAACTTTACTTAAAGGTAAACTACAAATATATTATCTATTCACAAGCAAGGCTTCAAGGCAAAATTTAGAGGGGTGGTGCCTTCGGGTCAACTGGACACTCCTCGAAAGTGTTTGAAGCCATAAACATATCAAACTAACATAAATAAGCTTCTAAGAATCAAACTCAATTCCAATTAATACCCAAAATCAAAATTCCCAATTTTGAGCCCTAAGCCTTCTTCACCCAAAACCCAAATTCAACTCCATGAATAAATAACCAACTTATGACTAAAAGGAGGTAAAGAGTATTAATAATTTACCTCAAAAGCCTTGGGAAAGAAAATGGAGCAAAGGAGGAGCGGTGGGTCTCCTCCATTTTCCTCTCTCTCTTACTACAAAAAGAGAAAGAGAGAAACTCAAGGAAGAAGATGATGATGGTGATGAAGGAGAAAGAATGGGAAGATGAATTTGTGTACAAATCTAAAGGGAAAAAGGTGGTGGATTGATGGAGTGTGTGAGGTAGAAGACCCTAGAGTGAGAGAGTTAAGAGAGAGAGAGAGATTGGATGAAAATGGGGTGAAAGGGTTAAACCCTACATCATAAAATCCGACAGTGGGCGCTTGGGCCATCTACAGGCACCTGGGTGCCCAGTTGCCTGAATCCCTCATTTTTTGACCTGCAACGGGTGCCTGGGCGGCTACTTCTAGCGCCTAGGCACCTAAACCCCTGAAACTCAAATGCTGTTAGCACTTATTGCGCCTTGGCGCCTAAAGCTGGTGCTTGGGCGCTGGCACCTTGAAATTTTTCTTTTTCCAAATTTTAAGCCTCATTTACTTTTGTAAACCTTTTTTCCACTCCAGTAACTTTCAAATATTCAAGAATACTAATTTAAAAGATTATACCTAAGTCCATAATTCAAACAACTTAAAACTCATATCACATAAAACATTAAGACATCACGCATAAGGACAAACTCAACTTTTGTTGTAGTAGCAACAGAAGGAATCTCCCCTTGAGTTTGGTCTTCAATTCTAGGTGAATCAAGAGCAAACATGTTGTAACACCCTAACAAACCCATACTATGCTTAAGTCGCGTTACAGAGTTTTATTAGTTGTTACTTATGCATGCGGAAGATTTGAGCATCACTTTTTAAATTAAGTTACGCAAAAAATAAGGTAAATTTTTTTTTTGAAATACGCTGTCGCTTTACAATATTTTCGAAGGTGAAGCCTATAGAGAGAGCATGTCGTACATAAATCATAATGCAATATCATAAAATATAAGAAAGATAAATAAATAGAAATCACAAATATATCGTATTACATAGCTAATCATTTCATCCATATGGGTTCATAATGTTAAACAATACATAGAAGAAGGCTCATGGTCATGCCACGGCCCAAATACTAAAATACAACCTAAAATGACATAGTTCATCACAAGAAAGGAATATGTGAAGGTGCAGAGCAACGGTAACTACAAGTCCAAAATAGCATAGTCTGGTATTCTTCATCATACATTCACTCACAGTGTAGGGGATTCATGCTCCACTCCACCGGATACACCATCAGAATCTGATGAACATACGGAAAACAACTAGAGTGAAAAATGATATTTCTCAGTATGACTCGAACCTGACACGAAAGTGTCATCGTCATCATCCCAACCACTTCGATTTTATCAGTGAAAATAGTGAACATTCATAAGGTCCAATTATTAGGTTTTTGAAACATGAATATCTGAAGCAGATTCAATTTTAAGTACGTGTTCTCATTGTAACAATAACATCATGGTGTACATAAAAGCTTATATTGTAACATCCGAAAGAAATCTTATCATTATTAATTGAGTTATTCGATTTTTATCAAGTAACTTGTGATTAATTAGGATTTGATTTAGTATTCCCTTGAGTCTAATTAATGTGGTATGGAATGATTAGGTATAATGGAATTAAATTAGAACTATAAAAAACTTCATAGGATTTTTCTAAAACTAGTTTATCGATTTAAAGGAAATTGTTAAGATTTCGATATTTTAAACTATCAGAACCGGATCAATAGAAATTTTTCTATGGGTACCCTAGGATGAATGGCTAAGATTTAGCCAAACCACCTCCTTATGTGGTGCCTTGATCAGCCATGAAGGATGGGAAGCCAAACCAAATTTGAAGGCAAGATGAAATCCACCAATCAACATGAAGCTTGCTTCAAAAATCTTCACCTTTTTCTTTCTTTCTCTCTTTGAAATTTCGGGCACCTTAGCTACTGAAGCTCCCATCATTTCTCTTCTCCTCACTCTCATCTTCACTCTATCTTCATCCCCTCTTCAAGTTTTATCAAGAGTTGCCTCCATCTAAGACACCAAATCAATAAAATTTAACTAGGCAAGGTAGGAATTCAACTTCTCTTCTTGTTTTTCTTGATTTGGGGCTGTGTGGGGATCTTACTTCTCTTCTTGTTTTTCTTGATTTGGGGATGTGTGGGGATCTTGTTCTCTTCATGATACCGATGTGATTTGGAATGATGATGATGGATTATGATTATTTGGGCTTGTTTGCTGTGATTAGAATTGTAATTGATATGAAAGAACTTGAAAAATAGAGAAATTCCAAGAAGCTATTAGGGTTTCCCTCAATGGTCTATACGGTGGAGCATACGGCTGGACTACAGCCATTTAAATTTAATGAATCTATTTTTATATGAAAGTAGACATTCAGGGATTTCTATACATATAAAATATAAGGCCATTGGAGTAGTATAGAATTAGTTATGAATTTTTTAAGTTTGACCTAGAAATCTGGCTTCTTATCTGGGCAGTATAAGTTGAGAAGGGTGTAACTCACACTACATAACTCCAAATTGAGTGAACCCAACATTTTTTGAAAGCTAATATATAGAAGAACATCCCATAAAAATTTCAGAGACAGATTCGTTGCCAATTATTGCCAGCACATCAATGAATTCACCTTAAGCTCAAACTAGGCTAGAATAAGGTAATCTAGTAGGGTCAAGTTACAGGACTCATATCTTAAAATATACTTCGAAAAATGATATGCGACTTCTTTCATTTGAAAGCTTGTTCTCTTAGCTTTAAATTGATATAAATTTCATTTCTATTTTTAGTGAATTTTCACTTAAAAGGGTATAATTCTGGCTAAGAATAAGGCAGTCTACAGTAAATTACTAATAACTTGAGTTCTACAAATCAAAATGAGATGGGATCAAAAGGGGTTGGAAACTAGACAAATAGAGCTATGACATATCCAAAATTTAGTTTTAAATGAGTTAAATTGGACTAAGGGTGGATTATACCAAAATCAAGTAGAATAAGAGGAAGTAAATTGAAAACCCTATTGATGTTGGAATTGAATTTGATAAATGATATTATGTACATATAATTACTAACCCATACTGAATTGCAAGTTTGAATTATTGTACTAGTTGTCTGGCACTATTTATGAGAAAGCAAACTTGATCCGTTATGCTGTCGATATTTCGGCAAGAAATTCATATTTTATGTGAATTACCATGGCACAAACACATTATGTTTGAAAGAATTGAAAGAATAAAGTTAGTTGTGCATGCAATTCATGAATATTACAAAAGATTATATATTACTTAGGCCAGTCCCTGAATAAATTTAAGAGGAATAGATCAGTGAGAAGGTCAGGGAAAGTAAACCCAGCAATCCTGTATAGGAACGAGCTCGGTCCTGAAAAGTGGACAATTACCTAGGAGTATATGGCCAATAACTCCTAGGGGACCAAGGATGGAAAATAACTTTTAAGAGGCAAAATCCTTCAAAGATAATATGCATTCCCAGTTGCACATTAATATATACACTGTATGATAACTCTTCATTGGTTGTCTTAGCTATCTGTTTATTTCTCTTGATATATTACTGTTTATTTATAATTACTATCTTAGTTGCATTAGTATATCTGTTAACTATATGTTCCTTGTTCCAATCCAAAATTAAGTTTATTTCGATGTAAGTTTCTATAATAAGAATTTAAATTGAATATTGTTATCATGATGTACTATTTTAAAATTACGAAAAATCGAAACAATTAAGAATGACAACGATGAGAGATATATATAAATTTAGGATTCTTGCTGAGAAATCTTTATTTTTCACCCTACTATATGTTTTCGCGTCATTATCAGATCATAGAGAATGCGGCTACTGGCGTCCTATTCATTAAGTTCCCCGAACTCCATATCCTCCTGGATATATTCTTGGACTCTGTATATATATCCAGTAGGTGTTAGTTTCGCCTTTATTTCTTCTTGGAGAGAGATTCTGCTGTACCACTCATGCATCTGCTATTTGACCCTACCGTCCCTTATATATCCATCCCTCTCCACATGGCACACCCATTTCCACCTCCACCAGCAACAGTAGTAGCAGCACCAATAGTGACTACAGCTCACATGGCCCCGCCAGCCTCACCACCACAGCAGATTCCCTCTGCCTCTATGTCTGTGGAGGATCTGTCGGAGGCGGCGAGTTCGTCTTCCTCGTCTTATGCCCAGAGTGTGGACTATACTCTTGCTGATGTCGGTATAGCGAATGGATTCCTTTCCTCGGAATCCACTTAGAGTGCCTTGCAGTGCAGTAGTAGGATATGTATAGAATGACCTTCTTTTGGCATTTTTAGGCCATAGGCGGTAATTTAGTGGATGTTATATGTAGATGGTTGGTATATAAAATATCCCGTGGGGACCAGTTAGGGTTCTAATTATAGTGACAAGTCGATTTATTTTGTCTTAGCGGCTTCATTTTATTAACCTGTACTATTTTATGTATCTTTTGACAATTTTGAAAATAGATGTTTATGTACCTATGTATATGATGCAGTTTCAGTTATTCCATCTATTCCGCAGTTTAATTTATTTTACTTTATTTCTGCTACAACTATTGTCTAATACTTATTCCGCAGTCGAATAGAAATTTATTAAGTGAATAGTTAACTCTGTATGGGTAATTGATATTGAATAAAAAAAAAAGAGAATTTAATTAGACAGCCACACGTAATAACTTATCAGGTAACATATTATGACTTAAGCATAGTATTTTGTCTGGTAAGGTGTTACATATATAACAATCCATATTGTCCATGAATATCTTGAGAGTTTCATTCTTTACTTGGGTTGGACCGAAGTCCCTTTCTTTCATTAGACTTGACTCTATCATAATTCTTTTATTTACCACTCACTAAACATAATTGGTTATGAGCTCATACCGTGGCCGTTGCCACCATAAGTTTTACGTTAGTTGGGTCCTTTGTCATGCCTCATTTAAGCCCTTCCCTGGTACTCACACTAGCTGGGTCCATTGCCATGCCTTATGAAGTTTGTGGGTGGAGGGGGGTTTCTTATTACAGGCTACCTTCCTTTTCGAAAGATCATACCCTTAGTTTAATCTCTTCTTATTAAGACTTATGATGCAAAAATTATTCTAAGTCCATAAATTTTGCGGAATTCCGGTATCATGATGGCTAGACCGGAGCTTCTCCAAAATTGCCAAATAGAGAGTTCAATCTCACATATTATTAAGCATCATTATCGTCATCACATCAACATTATCATCATCATTATGTTGGCACATAGAGGTATACATAACACACAAAGTCTTATGAGCTTAACTTAGTAAATTTGATGCAAGTTTTTAATTGAATTTAGCTCTTATGACGATTCTTTTATTAGGCATAGGGCCAATTTTGCCTATTATCCTTTTTGACACTTTTAAGTTGAATTATGAAGTTTTTCAATATCTTAATTTGAGGGTCTTAATGTCTTCAAGCTTATTTTTCATTAATATTTTAAATTTAACTATAACTAGATTTAATTTTACCGTGGTATAGTAACTTTAAAAATTCACCATAATTTCATCTTTTATTATTTTGACATGAACTTTGGTATGATTATACTTCTCTAAGTATATTTTTAAACAAGACAAGCCCCACTCAAAAATTTATTTTGTAGTAGGAGATATGCAAGTTTTAATCTGACTGCGTAGTCTCTTAGATTCATTTCAGAACAGTGACTTACCATAGCTAGTTTGCTCCCAGAAATTCTTCAAAGTTGCCGTATATCCTATTTAGACCGAAAAAGGGCAGACCCTTTTAGCCAAATTTGAGGGCTTATAACTTGATCTCTATTTACCCAAACAAAATGAAACTTGTGGGAAATGAACAATGGTTCAATTATCTTCAAGTAGATATAAATTTCGGATAAAACCAATAAGTATTTTATTTTTGGTGAATTTTTACATTTAAGTGATCAATTCTGCCCAACAATAGGGCAACCTTAAGCCAGATTTCAATAACTCAATTTGTATTCATCAAAACTTAGTGGGACCAAAGAAAACTAAAAATAGAAAAATAATGCCACACTATATCCAAATTTTGGATTCAAATGAGTTAAGATAAAATTATGACATAATTTCTAAAACAGGGCAAAATTAGGAAAATTGAAGTGCGAGTGCCAAGTTTAGGTGCTTGAACACCCTTAGACCATGAGTAGCTAAAGGTTGAGATTTGTTGATAAAATTCCTCTGTTCTATTACTAAAATATTGGTATATTATCATATTAATTCTAGTGTCTTGATTGATTGGCTAGAAATGTGCCTGTTGCATTTTGGGAAGCTGTTATATTGCCGAAATTCCAGTAGAATCTATATGAATGATGCATTGTAAGTTTATACACCCATGAATTAGTCATGATTACATAAGTTATGAGAAATATGAGAATTCCATATCACTTCGGTCAGCCTGGGAGTGAAATTAAGGGGAATAAATCGGTGGAAAAGTTGGGAAAAGTAAACCCAACTATCATGTATAGGAACGAGTTCGGTCCTGAGAAGCAGACGAATATCCAGGAGTTATATGGCCTGAAACTCCCAGGGACCAAGTATGGAAAATTATGATACGTGTCAAGAAAGACAATGAGTCAAGTGCGTATGCATTAAATTCTTATCTGCACTTCCTTATGCATATTATATGATTAGTTGTAGTCTAGTTTGAATTTCAAATTATTCTTTGTGATGTTTACTCTATGTATTATATGTGTTCTTTTCGGTTTATTAGTCCTATGAGTAAAATAAAACCTTGCTTCGGACCACATTTTTTACTCTTATAAATTGAGACATTTACTTTATTGATCATACTTTTACTTAATTAAACTAAACCAAAGCAAGTGAGAATGATTGTGAAATCAGTATATACTAGATAGAGAATCCTACTGAGGATTTTCTAAATTCTCACCTATCACATGTCTGTGTCATTCTCACACTACAGTGATGGTGGCGATCATCTTTTTCGCTGAGGTGCTAGAATGGCAGTGGTATTATGACCCTGTGCTAGACTCCTTATACTTGACAACTACCTCCAGAGTCCGTTTTTACATATTCTTTCAGGGGACTTTTGTTGCACATCTCTTCGGCCCTCTCTTCGACCTAGTCGCTCCATTTCTTGGAGTTCCCCCGTATATGGCTCACCCTAATCTTGTACCACCTCACCAAATTCATCCATTTGCTACTCCCCCCTCCTGTTTAGCTGGATGCTTCTGAGAGGGATCCATCAGAGATGACGGATTCTTCCTCCTCCTCCTCATCATCATCAGCCCCCTAACAATGGCTATGCACCCACCGACCCTAGCATGCCAAACAAATTCTTTTGTTCGGAGCCCATTTAGTGGAGCTTGCGAGCCTCTAAGCTAGCAGTTGTATAGAGCGGCCCATTTTCGGTGTCTTATATGACCTTGGGCCATATGTACAATTTCTTCTATCTTCTCATGTATTTAGGCTAGGTGAAATGTCCTTTTGAGGACCTTATAGAGTTGCACTTCACAAACATGGACCGAATTTCTTTTTGTTTTAATGATCCTACTTATTGTACTCTGTGTGTGTGTGTGTATATATATATATATATATATATATATATATATATATATATATATATGGATACATGAGATGATGTTTATATATGCGCCAGTTATACTGTTAATTTTCTTTATGTTGCAATGTGTCCGTATGATATATCTCACGTTGTTAAAATGAAGCCGATAACTTGCAATTGATTAAAATTAACCTTGCTCAACTAATAATCAGGAGGTAAATTAAAAAAGAGTTAAGTATACATAACAAATTAACGAGTAAAATATTATAATTTAAGCATAGTATTATATTTAGTAGGGTGTTACAAAATTTTTGGTATTAGAGCAAAGGAAATTAGGCTAATTCTTGGGAACCCTCGTGCGTGAACTATGGCAAAGCGTAACTTGCTGCCCAAGGGCATACGTAAGGCATGGTAAAGGACCTAGCTAGCGTGTGTGCTTTGATAGGTACTATTTGTAGCTATCATATGAGGCATGGCATATACCCATCTAGCATGAATGTTATAATGTCACTTTTGATTCTAGAGTCTGCAATTATAGATTATGTACTGGCTTGTTCTAGTTGTCTCAAATAAATTTAAGATGTAAGCATTATCTAGTAATAGACTTGAATTGAGATTAAGAATTATATATATGTATATTTGCATATGAAATGTTCCCATCTGCAGACTAGATTATTTCGTTAGGCTAACTAGGCTAAATTAAATTTGATATAGTTTGTGTGCCAGTCACAAATCCTAAGACCGATCGTGGCACTTTCATCTAATCTTCTTTCCTTAATGAGGCTTCTATAGGCCTTCTACACACATGACCAAACTGCCTGAAGTGATATTCTACCATTTATTCCATAATAAATGCTACTTCAACTTTCACTCTGATGCATTCATTCCTAATCCTATTTTGTCTATTATATCAACTCGTTCAACGTAACATTGAGCTTATTTTCTTGTTGGCTTTTTATTGTCCAATGTTTAATCTAATATAACATTGCCAGTCTTATAGTTATACAGTAGAATTTTCCTGTAAGATTGAGTGATATTTTTTATCATATATAATACTTCAAGCACTCCTCCATTTTATCCACATACCATGAATTTTATGGTTTGCATTTCCCTTTATCTCCTCATCATTTTGTATGATGGGCCTAGGATATTAAACCGCGTGACTTGTGATATGGTATGGTATTGTTTCCAATTTTCATCTCAAAGCTAGAATTAGCATGGCTTTTGCTAAACTTACATTTTATATGCTCCATTTTATTTCTACTTAAACAAAAGCCATGTGCTTCCAAAGATTGTCACCATAACTTTAATTTCCTATTTATTTCCTCTCTTAACACTCCTTCTAGGACTAAATGCAACATTGTGCCAATTCTCTGATATGTTCAGTAATCACATCCAAGACCAAGGTATAAAGATAGGGACTCAGTTGATCCTATTAGTTATAGAAAAATATCTTCTATTATTCGGATATAGATAATACAAACTACTCTCTTCTCTAGAGCCTTCCATAATACATTTGTTGGCATTCTATCGTATGTCTTTTCCAAATCAATAAAAATCATGTATAAGTCTCTTGGTAGACACAAACCTTACTCAATGAATTTTGTTGCCATCTTAACTCTTGCAAACTAGTGCTCTTTAAGTACTACTTAATTTTAGATAGAATAAATGTATCATTTTTCATAGTCTTACTATTTTTTCAATACACATTAAATATAATATGAAAAATCGTTATGAATTTCAACACTAAATAATTAATACATTTTCAATGTAGTTACTTTGAAAACCAATAGACTAATCAATGCATTGATTGCACTATCAACTATTTATCATTACTTAACTAGCTCTAGGGCACTAGTTGGCAAAGCCTTCACTGCAGCTTGGAGCATTGGGTGCTCAAGGTCCTGCTAGTTGAATAAATGTCACAACCCACCCTGGAGTCGTGACCAGTGCTTAGAGATAGCGGACTTCCAACAAGCCTACTATGACCATTCCTATGAAAAACGGACAAAACTTCCCCTATTTTTCTAGCTTCCCCGAATTAGCCAAAACTATTCCAGACCACCAATCAATAATTTCAAGTTGAGGCTCTCGGAGCACTCTTCTGTAATTCTTATATATAGATAAACGTGTTTACCATTTATACTCTTATTTACATCATATTCACTAAATAAAACAAATTCCCAAAAAAACCATAAGGCCTATACATAAATATCCTATAAAAAAATAAATTATCAGGTCACAATATTCTACTTGTGGATAGTGGAGCAATTCTAAGCGGTAAGAACCAAGTCAAGTGCTGTGCTAGAGCTTGAAATAGGAAAGAAAAGTGGGTGAGTCCAACCGACTCAATGAGGGGCAGTGAGACTATAATATATGAGGACAAGCTCCAGCAATAAAATAAACTAGCATAAATAAGGAATTAATATTGTGAACTAAGTATGAATAAGGAATCATCCATTTACTAATGTATAAATAAATAATCAACATTATAACTATACATATATAAAAGATTTAACATTCTTTCAGAAACATGAAAACATAATTCTCAAACCCAATTATTAAGGCAAAGAGGCTTCCAATTCTGAGAAATTTCCAATTAAAGGTTGACCCTTCAGATCTGACTAAGTTAACGATGTGCGTTGGCTTGACACACACACACCAAGCTAGCAACACCCCCTGCTAGCTAGGTTCGAATCAAGGTGCATCAAGGCTAGTGTCAGCGATCGCTAGCTACCGATTAACTGAGAATCCTCCCACAAAGTATATAGAAACTACAGTAATAGATATAAATAAAAAGTTAAAGTAACCAACATCAAATCAAATTTCTAAAGAGCAAAAGTATTCATCAAAATTCAAAAATCCCAAAATATAATTTATTCAACAAATCATTTTAGCAATCTAAACAAAAGATCAGAGCTTGTCCTTTCGTTCATAAAATCCATAATTTGTTTTTTAGAATTCTTTTAGATCTTGAACAGGTTCATATTGATTTATTTTCAAAATCAAATTTATTCATAATAGATTGAGCATACCAAACTATATAACAGATATACTAAATAATTAAAGTATTCGAAATTAGGCAAATATATATAGAGAATGAGCTTTCAATATATATATGAAACCAAACCAAAACTAATGGCATAAATCACATATGCCGTAGAAGCACGCTGAACACGCAAGTTGATCTCTTGTGGAACCTGAAATTACACGTGAGCAATTATTTCCAATTTAAATAGCTATGCTATAATGTAGGATCTAAATCACGATCCTCTTTCGTTAATCTCATCAATAAATTGTTGTTGTTGGACTATTGCTTTATTCTTTATACACCCTCCTCGTACAACTTTTTCAACAATCACACAGCCAAAACTAAAATAGTAACTAGTCAAAGAACCTATAATACATAATAGCATCTAATGCATAGCATTATGTATGTAACAATAAGATGACTTGTCAGTTCATGATAAAAATATGGACAGCAGGCACACACATATGCATGGGTGAAAAATCCAATGAACTTGGGTTAATATGTGTCCCAAAAATGTAATCACTGATGACATGATGAAGCCATACTTCAAAATAAGTGGGATACAAAATCAAGGGCTAATAAGCCACCTCTTAGCTAAGATCCACATGGACATCAAACATACTATAGCACCATAACAACGCCCTTTCACCTTTTATTCCTTCCTGGTCACACACCTTACACTTGCAGCGTTTTAAGTTTTCAAAAATTCACCTACTTGCATCTTTATTTCTGGCCACACATCCACACACTTACACCAAGATTGCTCCAAAAGAACGCCTTTGCACCCTTATTTTTCTAATGAAAATCACCCTCTACTCATTCTTTGGCCGCATCACAAACACAAATATCCAACCTTTCACCAAACCAGAAGATACAACCAAACCTTAACTAGATACAAGTTAATCCCTCAAATTATAGAGACCAAAAATAGAGAAGTGCATCACAAATCATAACCTTGCACAAATGAACAAATACTTGCACATAGATAAGCATTCAAATGAGCAAAAGAATGTAACAAGGAATTCAAATTTATTCAACAACCAAGATCCAAATAGGAATTAAACTAGAATAGCTTACTAATGGCTGGGTTGGTTGGAACAGGTTGAATTGGAGCTCCACCGTCAAAGAGAGAATGAAACTGAGAGAGGTGTGCAGAGAGTGAGGCACGGTGGAGAGAGAGACAAACGGAGAGAGAGCGAGACCAGAAGAAGGGGCTCGCAAATGGTGGTGGTGACGGAGAGAGGCGTGTTTGGCAGTGGTGACGGAGAAAAGAAAACAAAATCAGAGAGGGAGAGTGAGACCAAGAGAAGGAGAGAGTTAGAAATGAGATGCAGTAAAGGGAAGAAGAACGTAGAAGGAAGAAAAAGGAAAATAGGGGCTTAAGATGGTTCATACCACTTAAGGTGTAGGTGGTCCGAGCTATTCTTTTTTCTTTTTTTTTTTTCTCTGTACATACCTTTCTTTATTTAAACTTTAATCCCCTCTCTAATTAATTTTTAATTCCTCTATTACCATAAAATTTAATATGACATTTTAAAATTTTTAGTTATCAATATTTTATTTTAGCCAGACATTTTATTTTAAAGAAGATATTACAATAAACTTGGTCTAGAGGAGTACTTTTCTTATGTAGTCAAGTCATTGTGTGGATTGGTTGCATGAACATCAACTCGGGTGAAATGAGTGTGTAGAGTATATTCAGAGGCTTTGGAAATGAGAGAAAAGCAAAGATTTTGATGGAGATTTGCAATGTTGGCATTGGATCGGAGTAGAGTGTTGGCATTTCTAAAGTGGTTTTTTTGAATACATCTATTAAGGGAAAGGATTTTCTTTTTGGCATCTCTTTTGCGTTCTACACCTTGTTTAAAGAAGTCACTTTCACTGATATTCAATGAAGGGGCACTCTTTTGTTCTACTTCATTCCCATGTTATTTCTTCTCTGGTTTCTACAAGGGTATCTCAGTGTCTATAGTATACACTACACTTTTTCCCATGTGCCAAAAGCCAAAATTTATAGCTTACTTTTCATCCCTTGTGCATGACTAAAAAAAAGCTGAATTTGGCATCTATTACTCTTTGTGCATGTCGGCAACCCATGCAAATAGCTTCTTTTTTTTTTTCTCAAAAAGCTATTCTCTAAAAATTAATCATGTTTGGATAATTTTGTAAAATAGTTTATAATCTAAAACTGATAAATTTAAACTGAAAAATAATTTATAAGCATAAGCAAATTTTTGGAGCTTATGATTATAAATAGAAATTGATTATTTCAAAATTCTTATATCTCTACCAAATTGACCCTAAATAACAAATATTATATAATACAAAGAATCATTTTATACCTTTCTTTAGTAATTTTACCATTTAAAAGCAATTTTTTTCATACAATATAAATAAAATAGATTATCGTAAAATCATATTTTAGCTAAAGTATCTAAATATAAATTGATTTTCATATAAACGATTATATAAAAAAGTGATTACACAAATAAGCGATTATTAAAATAATTTTAATCTCACAACTTTCCTAAACACACAAGCTTCATCTTCATCCCTATTGCATTACTGAGAGAGCTGAAATTGGAATCTGTTTCTCTTTACATTTTATCTTTTTTGGGGTTACATTTGCCATTTATTATATTTCATCATTTAAATGCAGAAATAATTGAAAGGATATTAGTTTTATCAAAACTTAACAATTTTTAGCCAGTAGCATGTATAGTACTGTTAGTGCTTGCATCGACTGCATAATCTTCTATTACTTAGTTATATTTATTACATTTTCAATACCTAAAATTCTTATTTGACTTGTTTGCCCATTATTCAATATACGGATGAGGAGGTTGAACGCTGTTTTGAAGAATTTTATGAGGATGTTCATACAAAGTTCCTAAAGTTTGGAAAAATTGTGAACTTCAAGGTTCTTTTGTAATGCTTTATGTATAAAGAAAAGTTTTATGTTTTAAGTTTTGACAGTTTCTTATTAAAATTCAACATTAGTTATACTAACCTAATTTTCGATTATTTATTTATCATATGACTATTGAGGTTCTTCATCAAACTTTACAAATAGTTATATATTCGCCATATCTTGTCCTTGTCTTCCTGTTCCTTTTTTGTATATGTATCCAACATTTTTGAAAACCAAAAAATTCTCGTAGCCATCAAGGGGATATCACTTTTTTACTTCTTGGATAGCAAATAGAAGATCAATATTTTGGTAGCCTAAATTTGAAATGTGTAACTTTTTGAATTTTGGGGGGCATGGGTTGTTAACCCTTCTTGATTTTCCTTCATCTCCCACGTATACAATTGTTTCTCTATTCCTCTGTCAGGTGCGTAAAAATGGTTCATTTCACTAGCGAGGAAAAATGTCCACGTGTAGTATAAATTTTTGGACTCTGCTCTGCTTGTTTATAACTCAGTTAATGGTCGCCACTTTGCAGGGAAACAGGTAATGCATTCCCTGTTCGATCTTGATGAATATCTTGAATGTTGTATATGATCATGTGAATTTCATTAAAGTTGTAAGTAAAATAGTAATTCATGTGCCTCGGGATATTTTCTCGGGATATTAATGAGCTACAAGGCTATAACTCTTCCTATCTCTAAGGAAAGCTTGAAGATGTTTGAAGCAAGACTGGCTATGTTTTATTGCAAGTAAGTTGTAACTTTATTAATTTGACAAGATGGAAGGTTGCTATATGTGGCGAGTATATGAAGTCAGTTTTCAAAGGGTACAATTATATCGATGACTACTAATCTTTATTCTTATGAGTGGGGATCCATTTACACCAATTGTAAGTTAATAGACTTACACTTAATCCTCACCCTTTGTTATCCTAAAATCTAATGGCAACAAATAACCAACTTATTTCAGTTACGTGCCTTCCTTCCCATCCATCCCACAATTGTCATCCCTTGTAACCGAACTCTCATCCCTCACACTGATATGTCATTATGTTCCACTAGCAACATGGATCCCACAACCATCACCCCATCCCATCATTCCCTTTTATGGTTTATCACATTCTCAGTCTTTCGATCATATCTCTTAGCAGCGTTGGTTTTAAGAGTTCTTGCAAGAATTTCTCTTGCGTAACACTTAGAATGGGTAGGTTTCTTGTAACACCCTTGCTTTAATTTCAAGTTTTTCTGTGATCACTCCGTTTGATCGATGTGGTTGATCCGATTATGACAGAATTTTAGTTGGCATGTGAAGACCTTGAGTGTTGGATGTCATTTGGAATCAAGGAATCTAGTTTTGGGACGTTGTAATCGATTATCATATGGCTGGTAATCGATTACGAAGCTCTCTATATGCCCACGGATTAAAAATTTTCACGTTGTAATCGATTACCAAATATGGTAATCGATTACTAGTTCTGGGTTTGTGGTAATCGATTACCAGAAATGGTAATCGATTGCCAATTCTTCATGGTAACAATTACCAGCCCGTGGTAATCGATTACCATAGGCTAATATATATACAGAGACGCGTCACATGCCCTCATTTTCGAATTTCTTTCTCTCTCTAACCCAAACTCTCTCCCTTCTCTTTAGAATTTCTTTCTTCCACCACTCCTTATATCTAATACAGCCATTCCACTAATTTCAACTAAATCAACAACAACAACACAATCTTCACTCCATTTAAACACAAATCATCCATGCAATCTGTTCCTCCTTCATTGCCTTTGCTTGGGTGGATTTGAAGTTGGAGAGCTCATCTTTATCCATTCCCTCCTCCCTCCAATTCTACTAGTAATTCCTATCTCTTACTCTTTCTTTTTCCGAAAAAAATTTCAATTCCTTAATTGTTAGAAGAATTCTTGAAACTCTAGGGTAGTAAGATTAGAGAACTTATGGTATGAAGATTGTTAGTGATTAATAATAGATACAAATGTCGCATTGTGGTGTTAGATTATTCGAAGGGAGTCCCCTCCAGCTTTGTGGCTCCGGAGAATTAAGATTTTTTATGACCGGTGATCTGTGAGTAGATAGAATACTTTAGAATTATTACTGTTTTGAATTATAATTGTTTATTTACTTCTAGAATTTCTAGAATGCTACTCATGAGTCGATGATGAAAACAAATCGAATGCTTATTTGAAATTGATGGTTTATGAACATGAAAGGTTAGGAAAGTCTGTAACAGGATCTGTCTGCTAATGGCGGTAGATGTTAGCGTTGCTGCACCTTGGATTATGATATTATACGGCCACCCAAGGGGGTGGTGCGTGACAGACATTACACGGCCATACACCTAGTGTGGTGCGTGACGGAACTTTACGGCCTCTCAAAGAACGATGCATGCTTGATTTCAGGATTCACACGAAGAAACGGCCACCTAAATGTGAATCCTGCCTATTTATCCTATTAGATATTTCCTCTATTTTCTTTATCTGAAATGTAATCATTTTACCTTATATGTTCATTGATTCATGAGGTTCAAAAGTGTCATGTCTCTCACTGAGTTTCACAAATCACCCCGTGGCTATTCTATTCTTTTCATATATAGGTTCAGACTTGGGAGCCAATACTTCTGCTCAGCATTATTAGATTTCTATCTTTGGAGAGCCTTCAATAGTAAAGGCCTTCATTTGTAATCCATTTTAGTTTGTAATCTTAGTATGTAGCTCCATAGTACTACAGGCAGGGTCTGACCCTTGCTACTGTGTTAAGTTATGTTTAGAGATTGTTTAGACTAAGTTGAATTGGCTATTGTATATTAAATTTGATAAATTGCTTATGTTAGATTTGATTCTAAATTGAACTTGGAAATATCTTGTGATATATACGATTATAAATTGTGCTGTGTGTTGAGGGGTGTATTCTGAGAATGTCTAGATCCTCGATGGAAGTGTGTGCTTGTTGAATTGCAGGATAAATACTCATATTTGGGAAAAAAACCTAAATACAGAGGAAAGTTTGCCCAATTTTTGTGAAATCTTGATGTATAAGGCTTGCTAGGGAGCGTACTCTCTAAGTGCCAGTCTTAGCCTATGTTGGGTTGTGATGAAGTTTTTTCCTTTTTCTCTGTGTTTTTGTTATTTGACCTCCACCTCTTTGATGAATTACATTAAAACCTTAAAATTTATTCCAAGAAATTTTGATTTTAGAGTTATAATGTGCCAATTATATGTGTCTATATATGGGAAACATGTTTTTTCCCCTGCTAACGTGGTCCTCTATTTTTGTTATGGCTTTATTATTTGATGCAGTAGTGTATGGTTTGGAAGCGAGAATTTCAATGCACCAAAAACATAATTTAATAAATACAAAAGGATATGGGACATGATCTAGTGCCCATACTAAAGCATCCATGTTTTTTGAACTTAAAAATTGCAATAGCAGTGCCAACTTAATTATTTATTCTTTGGAATACAATTTGTCATTGCATTTGTCTTGACATAACAATGCTGCAAGAATGATTCTAACTTCTCATTGCTCTTATCTTTTGCACCTCAAGATGCAACTAAAATGTTGTCCCTATGCTAATATCCTAGTATAATAGTGTTAAAAGAGTGATTTTATTTTATTTTTAAATTTCTTTGTGCATTAGAGGATAATATATTAAGAAATTTAAATGAATATGGCATGTATTAATTTTTATTTTATTCAAATTTTCAAGTGCAATAACAAACATGCACGACGATATTCTTAATTCATCAAATGAGTATGCAATGATTGCTACCAGGTTTAAACTTCAAGAATTTGAAACTATTGACAATATGTTAAAAGATACAGAAATTTTCTCTGGAAAGAATATATCGGGTGCTTTAATTGTTGGCAATGAACAAGATATCAATCCTTATGTTGGAATGGAATTTGAGTCTATTGAAAATATTAGAGAATTTTATACAACATTTGCTAAGAAGAGAGGTTTTGGAATACATGTTCATTCAACTAAACCAAAGTTCGCAATGCTTGTATACTGTAGTGAAGGTCAACATAAATCAAAAAGTTCTACAAATGAAGAAGTTGAAGACAACAAGAGTCAAACTAAAAGGAAATGCTCAACTTTTCAAAGTGGTTGTCGAGCTTTACTTTTCGTTTCAAGAGGTATGATAGAGAGTAATTGGGTTATTAAATCTTTTAATAATGATCATAATCATGTCATGGTTTGTTCTAAAAGTGCATTTTATGTGAGGTGTCATAAAAAGATTAGTGTTGCAGCAAAAAGTCTTGTTGAAAATTTGAGGAAGAAGGTATACCTACAGGAAAAGTTGCTTCAATTTTAAATACTGGTGACTCATTTTTCTCTAGTAGAGATTGTTAGAATCATATTAGAAATCTTTGAAAGAAGAATTTAGATACTGGCTATGCTCAAGCTGGTTTTAATTATTGCAAACAAAAGCAAGTTGACAATGCTAATTTTTTTTATGCAATCCAATGTGAAGATGATTCTCAGATGATAGATTTTTTTTGGGTGGATGCTAGATCAAGGTTATTTTATCAACAATTTGAAGATGTTATAAATTTTGATATCACTTATAAAACCAATAAGTATAGTATGCCTTTTGCCCTATTTACTGGATTGAATAATCATTATTAGTCCATTTTATTTGGTTGTGCTTTGGTACAAGATGAGTCGGAGAGTTCTTTTATTTGGTTATCTGAAACTTGGCTTGATGCAATGAATGGAAAGAAGCCTATATCTATCATAACTGATCAAGATTTAGCTATTAGAGCTGCCTTGGCAAAAGTATTTCCAGAAACTTGGCATCGTCTATGCTTGTGGCACATTAGAAAGAAGTTTCCTGAAACGTTAGCCCACATATATCACAAAAAATCTGTTTTTAAGCGTGAATTAAAAGAGTGTATTCGAAATTCACCTACTACTCAGACTTTTGAAGAACAATGGCAGCGCTTAAAGATTTACACCAGGTGTATGTTAATAGACTTGCACTTAATCCACACACACACACCCCCACACCCCCACACCCACACACACACCCACACACCCACACCCACATATATATATATGTAACATCCCGATTTCCGAGTTCGGCTTCGCCCTCAGGATTGGTCAATTCCAATTTCCGACTTCATCTTTGGATTTCAATAGGATGACCATTTTCCGAGTTCCGAGTTCATTTTGGGCAATTTTCGGCTTCACGTGATGGTCACGAATTGAATGAGATGCTTCCAATTTCCAATATACGACTTCATGTAGACGATTTCCGGCATTAGGCTCGAGTATGTGATATCCGAGTTCCGATATAGGGTGATTCAAAATGGACATGAAAGGCGACTTACGAGTTTTAGCTAAATTGGATTCTGAGTTCATCACCAAGGTCTTTTATCCACTTTCCCGAGTTCCGAAATCAAGTTGAAGTGCCAATTCATATAAATTACGAGTTCCGACTTCATGAACGTAATTTCATGAGATCCGACATCGTGCCTCAAAGGAAGTATATCCGGTTTCCGATGTAACCAACCATACAGTATATAAATCCCGACTTCCGAGTTTAAGTACTTGGGTTTGGAAACGTGACTCGAGTTTCCGAGTTCCGACCTTAATGTTGAACTCAATTGGAGCAGACACGAGTTCGGACTCTTGAGCCAATTTCCAGTCACACGAGTTCCGGTATCCGATGTCACATCCAGCATTGGCATTCCCGAGTTCATTCCGAGATTATAGGATTGCCAGTTTCATGAGTTCCGACATACGACCTTGATACAGGATTACCTCAAGTCACACACGAGATGGGACGAGTTACGACATACGACTTCATCTCCAGTCTCAACTTATATAGAGACGAGTTCCGATTTCAAATAGAACAGAAGCGTATCTCAGTTTTTGGGACGACGTGGAGAGTAACACAGCCACAAAAACAGGCGACATGGCCGAACTTCAATCACAAAACCTCAACCAATCAACACCCATAATTCCAACTACCCCCATCTATTTAAGTCAGACTTCTCTCTTCATTCCCAGCTGATTTACGTTCCCCTTCCTCTTGCACCAGCCTTCTTCTTCGTCCCTTCCTCTCCCAATCAACTCCATTACTCTTTCAAGTTTAACAAGGTTCTACCAATCCAAGCTTTAACACTTAGCTCAAATTAAACTCCAAAGAGGTAGGATTCTGCTCTATTCTTGAATTTCTTACACTATGATTGCATGAGATTGTGCTATTCTTTATGTATTTGATGAACTATTGGATGTATTGGATGAATTTATGATTGAATTAATAGAAGGCTTTGAGTTAGAATTATGATTAGAAGGAGAAGATTAGAAGGAGTGGAGAAGTGAGATGCTGTCTTGGTGAGGGAGTCCACGGCAGTCCGTACGACGGAGTGTACGGCGCCGCCTACAATCGGTCAAATCTGATGAAACCATTTTTAGATGAAAGTAGACCTTCAGGGCTTTCCGTGGATATATCATATAAGGGTATTGGATTAGTATTGAGGGAGATACAAATTTTTGAAGTTTGACCTAGGGTTCAGGATCTTCATCCGAGCAGGGTGACTTGAGGAGGGTATAACTCACCCTATACAACTCCAAATTGAGTGAAACCAGTTCTGTTAGAAAGCTTACACACAGGGGAACACCCCAATATAAGATTCCGAGTTTGTTATGGTCCCAATTGTTCCCACTGATTCGAGGAAGTTGTCCTATGTCCAATCTAGGCCAAAACAGAGTAGTTCAGGAAGGTCGACTTTCAGGACTTATATCTCGAGGTGTACTTAAGCAAATGGAGTGAAACTTGTGGCAAATGAAAGGTTGTCCTGTTAGCTTTGATATGAGACCAATTTCGTAAGATTTGAGCTTAGCTTCGATTTTTAGTGAATTTATATTCCCAGGAGTGTAATTCGGGTTAGTGACTGAACAAGCTAAGGCAAAGGTTGAATGTCTTGAGTTATATAAATCAAAATGATATGGGACCAAAGAGGTTAGAAAGTAGACATATAGAGCTATGACATATCCAAATTTCAGGTTTAAATGAGTTGAATAGAGATAAAGGTGGATTATACAAGATTCGGGCAGAACTGAATAGAATTGGCAGGATGGCCAAAATGATAATTTTACAAGTGTTAGTGAAACATATAAAGTTTGAATGAGGATTGCCAGTTTGACATTGATATATGTGTGTTACGATTAATTATGTTGTTATGACTGATTTGTCCGTGAAAGCTGGCACTATTCATGGGGAAACGGACCTGATCCGTCATGCTGCTGAATTTACGGCAGAAGTCTATAAAACTAGGAATGTTTACATGTAAGGATGAATTGAAATATGAATGGGTATATAGAAACCCTATATTTAAGAATGACATAATTATGTTATGAGGTATGTGAGGGTAAGTGATGTAGCATATGTATGACTATGCTTGAATATGTTTGAGAATGAAAGAATGTGAATATATTGAATGTGAAATCCCTTCACTTGGAGGCAGTTATTTGAAATCCCTCCCTGTGAAGGCAGTTAAATGATAAAGATATGAAATCCCTTCACTTGGAGGCAGTTGCACTTGAATCCCTCCCTGTGAAGGCAGCTAAGACAATGAGATCCCTCTACCTTGGAGGCACGTGGTCAGATGAGATCCCTCTATGTTGAAGGCACGTGGTCAGATGAGATCCCTCTATGTTGAAGGCACGCGGTCAAATGAGATCCCTCAATTTTGAGGCACGTGACCAGAATCGATCCCTTCAACTAGAGGCACGTGACCAGAATCGATCCCTTCAACTAGAGGCACGTAACCAGAATCGATCCCTCCAAGACTAGAGGCACGTGGGTTCCCTTGCGGGTGAGTCGGTGTGACGACGGTCACGGGTGAAGTTGACGAGCTCACTCCAAGGTCAGACTACCCAAGGGCAGTAAATGCACCCTAGGGACGTTGATACGGCTAGGTGTGCCAAGTAAAAGACTAAAGACTAAAGATTAAAGTGTATGCAAGCACCCCAATCACATGAGGCATGGCATCGACCCAGCTAGTGTGAGTATAGGGGTAGGACTTACATGAGGCATGGCATGACCCAGCTAGTGTAAGTACCGAATGAAGATCCTATATTCCGAAGGAACGTGACATGGCGATCACGCTCCGATGGGGTATGACATGGCGATCATACTCTGGAATATAGCATGAAGATCCCATATTCCTAAGGGACGTGACATGGCGATCACGCTCCGATGGGGTATGACATGGCGATCATACTCTGGAATGTGGCATGTAAAGATTATAATGATGAGTCTATATTCCTAAGGAACGTGACATGGCGATCACGCTCTGATGGGGTATGACATGGCGATCATACTCTGGAATATAGCATGAGGATCCCATCTTCCTAAGGAACGTGACATGGCGATCACGCTCTAATGGGGTATGACATGGCGATCATACTCTGGAATATGGTATGATGCTGCACTTGAGGGAGGACGGCGATACGTAACGCTCAAGTGTAGACAGATCCAAGCACCCTAGGGACGTTGATACGGCTAGGTGTGCCAAGTAAAAGACTAAAGACTAAAGATTTTATGACGAAAAGGAAGATAAAGAAAGAAAAGCAAGTTTCATATATAGGCATGAATTTAAGTACGAGTAATTTTATGTGCAGATGTTATATTCCCAGCATATTGATGCTATCTGTGTTTTAATATGCTACAGTTATTATTCATGGTGTCATAATTGAATGAATTTGATGGGTTCTCCTAAATGCTAAGAGTATGATTAAAATGAACTTTGCTTCGGATAAGACATTTTTTCGAAATGTAAAATTAAGCGATGCAGGCAAAGATGTTCACCTTTTTCAAAATAAACCGAAGCAAACTGGAGACGACCATGATGACACTACGTATAAAAATTAGAGAATCCTACTGAGAATTTTATAATTCTCACTCCTATTTCCATGTTGTCTCCAGATTATTGTAGAAATTTCCGAAGACGGCTGAAGTTGCTGTCAGATGAGGTCCGCTCAGGTAACAGTAACAGCTCCAGGGTGTGGTACTATGACTTAAGCATAGTACTGTGCTTGGGAGGGTGTTACAATATATATGTAATTTGAATGGTTTAAACATAAATATGACTTATGATAGAACATTATGGTGTCATTTGATCAATATAGCCGACCTCACTTAGTGGAAAAAGGCTTTGTTGTTGTTGTTGTTATGGTTTTGGATACTGACGACAACTTCCTGGTTCATTTGTGCAAATGATGTGACTTTTTTTTTTTGGACATTGAGTAAGATGTAAGAAAATGTGTTGAGTCAATCACGCTCATATGTTGATGCTATTCTTTTCCTTTGCATATTAACAGACTTGTTCCCATGGAACAGCTTGCAATTTTATACACTTTTTCCGGAATCCTGGTGGAGACTATGAATGGGCTAATTCTGATAGACCGCCCCCAAAATATTGGGTGCAAAGGATCATAGCTTTATTTGGTTATTATGATGATTATAAGGCCCTACGGGAGCGAGAAAATTTGAGTGTGCTAAAGAACATAAGCGAGATGTCAAAAACAGACTCTGACAGGCGTGCTTTCACTTTGTTGTTCCCCACTCTGTGACACGGAATGGAGTGAATTTTAATGGACAAATTGAGAACATTGTAAATGATTGTAAATTGAGCAAATTTGTGAGAATTTTTGGTATGATGGAGCAACTAAATATTTTTTGTTGATGTCGTAAAGGTTGTAGGTTTAAAAGCTTAAGAGTAAATGGAATGCATTTTCTATTTAGTTTAGTGTTTATAAATAATTCAAATGATCAAGGTCAAGAATCTTTTGAGGAGAACTTTGGGGAGTTTTGGGATGAGATCACCACTGGCAGCTATGATTTTGTCAATATGCTCAAAATTTTGGCTCAGCTATAGTCTTTAAAAAATAAAGAGAAAACTCCAATAGAGGAATTATACAAAATTTCCTATCAAATCCAAGAAAAGATTTTGTAGGCTACACTATACAGCCTTGTGTTTTCTCATGCTGCATCAGAGACAGTCTTATATTTGAGGGCAAATAACTACATGTTAGTATTAGGCTAGTAAAAATTGTTGATGTGGAGCAAATCTAACTTGGAATAGTTTTTTTGTGGATTTGAGTTCTAGTTTTACTATTTGTCAGCGATTTATTTTATCTATCACATTTTGTTTGATTATGTCAGCATTTCTGCATATTTATGGATGTCAACTTATATTTGTTCTTATAGTAGAAGAATCTTTTGCAGGTATTGCTCAAGTAGATCAAGATCTAAGGAGATGGATCAATTAAATAGTTATTCTGGTAGAAGAAAACATGGAGATGAACGAAAGCAAAGAACTCTTGATGTGGAATGGAATGCCAATTTAAAAGATAATTACAAAATGAAACGCAAAACTCCTGTTACTGACTCTAATAGGGAATGGTTGGAAAAATATGAAAACAGGGAAAATCACCGGACACATGGTAGAAAAAGCTCATTAAATAGTAACAAGGATCACAGTAGCAGAAGCCATGACGATGATATCGATTTGGCTACAACAGCCAGGGACAATAAAATAGAGTGTGATAGAGAATCAAGAAGCTCGTGAAAAGGGAACATGGATAGAAAGGATTGGATTTATGAGGATGGGGGTGCATTTATTTCAAAATTTGAAAAAAATGATTTTAAAATTTAAATTTTATATATAATTGAAAATGTTGACAATTAATTTTTTTTACAAGTTATTCTTTTTAATTTCTAAAAAAAGATAAAAATAGATTTGTTTTTTAAGATTTTGATTATTTTTAAAAAATTATCTCAATATATAAAAATTAATTTTTAATAAAAAATTAATTTTTTGCCCAAAAAATTCTCAAATAAACGGATTGATAGAAACAGGGATAGAGATGGAAAAGGCACCTTGTTAGGAGAAGGAAAAAGTGAAGACATCATAGTAGGGACATGGAATAGGTGAAGCTGAATCTAACGAAAGTTTGTTTGATCGAGGAGACTTGGAAACTCATGATGTCTCTAGGAAAAGATTGAGATGCAGGGGATCTGGACAATAAAGACTATGAGAATGAAAATGGTGAAGTTGATGGAGGTTGCTCACAGAGGGATAGTGATGGACGAGCACAACATCACAGAAAGACGAGCTCAAAAAGTTTAAAGATTTTTTTTTTTTTAAACCGTAAGATCATGATTCTGAAGCATGGAAAATCATTGAAAGTTGTACTACGTACCATTGTGGGAGTAAAATATACAAGAACTTTCTATCCTTCTTATGCCACATTTACTGATAGTATGTCAGCTACTGTCAACAAGGAAGATAAATTCTCAAAAATATCGTCAGGAACTGAAAATCATCATCGATTTCTGTAAAATAATTGATAGAGTTAACTAAATTAATGCATAGGAAAAATATGCCAAGGATGTTGCAGTGTGATGAGATACTACGGACAAATTTTCCAACACATGGTCGTATGCATGAATGAAGCACAATTAATGATCCCTATTTTTCAACCAGTGATATGAACTCATTTTTACGTGTAACTAATATTTTTTTATTATATTTAGATAAAATACTCATTTTGGTCTAAATAAAAATTTTGGGGGGATAAATTAATCTTTCAAAATTTAAAAATCTAAAAATAGTCCCTTACTATCAAAAAAGAAGAATATATTAGTCTCTCTATATAGATCCATATTACCAAAAAATTTTAAAATTTTTGTAGGAGGGACTAATATATCCCCTGAAATTTTTGCCAAGAACCAAAATGAATATTTTATCTTATATTTTAATAGTTTTTTTTTTTTTGAAAAGTGAATTATTCTTATGTGTCTAGTGAGTAACACATATTCATCAATCTCTACACTTATTTTTTCTTCATAATCACTACAATATTTCTTAATGTTACCGCTCAATGTATCCTCCGTTAATATCCCAAACTTTATTCTGGTATGAATGTGAGAAGATTATTCAATTTTAAGTTATCATCATTTTAATCATTAAAAGTTAGTTGAGATGGCAAGCAGGTCGAATCTCATATAAAGAACTTGCAAAAAAAATTGTATAAGTCTTGTACTTTCATCCTCCAATAAAAATTAATCCTATAGAGATTGTTGGACTTGTCCAACAAGAATAAAATTCTGTTGCCATTCGCTTCAAACTAGGATCAAACTTTTCCATCTCCATATGGCCTTCAATCGAGAGATTGTGGGACTTTTCCTTATTTTTAGATCTTGGCTTGCAACATGACTGGACTCTTCTTGAGTTACTCATAAGATCCGTCTTCTCTTTCTTCGAAATGCTACACCACGGCCAAAAAAATAATAATAATAATCCTACACTGATGGCATAGCCTTCCCCCAGCTTTGATCTATGCCCTAAACATCCATATTATATATTACCAATACTTATTGGAGTGTTGGCTTTTGTAACACCCTACCAATTTAATGTTATACTTAAGTCATAGTATGAAATTAAGTAGATTGCATTATTATGTTAGTATTCCATTTATAGTTGTATTAATTATATTATATTCTCTTTTTCTCTAATATATATATATTATTTTTTTTTGATGAAATATACATTGGGACGCAGAGATCATATAGATATATATAAACAGAAGAAGCGACGTGCTATATATAATAAACATGATCAGCATCACAGAACGTAGCAAAATTTAATAAAAAGCACAACAAAAAAGGTAAAAATAGGTAATATATCATAAGCTATATACATACATATATATGTTGGAAGCCAACGCTTCAGTTTATATACAGGCTCAAAAGAGGATAAACAAGTGGGGCCGGTGTATCAAAAAGACATAAGGTCCGTGTCAGTTAAAACAGTCCTATGAGGTGCTCAGAGGACATTTCAAACTAGCTAATATACATACGACTAAGTCTATGACCCGATGCTGCATATTGCCAAAAGAGGGTCATACTGTACAATGTAACATGCAGCTGGGGCCTACTCGGTCATGTAGCCATTGGCCATATTAGGCCCGGCTAGGGAGTAACTAGCACTAGGTCCCGAAGAGGAGGATGATGAGCTGGTAACCTCAAAAGGATCACTCTCAGGACTGAGCAGAATATCTGGAACCACTTACGGAGGTGACTTTGGTGGAGGGCCAGCAGGAGCTGCAGGTGCTGCAGGTGCCGAAGGTGCTGCAGGAGGGTGTTGCTTGGGACCGCGAAATACGGAGCGGCAGGGTCGGATGTAGGGTGAAATAAAGGAACAGCAAAATTCCTATTACTAAAAAGATAGAGGCGGAAATGGCAGGAACCAGCTATGTATAATGAGTCAAACATGGCGTCATCGTAGAGCTGCAGGTTAGGGATCTCAATAAATAAGGTGGCTATCGTATCCATCACCAGGGTTTGAGAATGATGCGGAAACACAAAGTGAGGTGAGAATTTAAAGAAATTCTCAGTAAGATTCGAATACGGTATTAAACTGATGTCACATTCATTTTTAGTTGCCTCGGTTTTTATTTAATTAAAAAAATGGCATCAAATGGAACTATCCACATTTAATAAGTTTAAGTAAATATCTGGTTCGAGGCAAAGTTCAGTTTTACTTAAGATAGCAAGAGAAATAGAATAAATTAGTAAATAGTGTAACACAGAATAATGAGCAGAATAAATAAACAGACAACAACAAGTAAACATGACAGTTAAACTATAAACAACTTGTAATGACCATGCCATGCGACCATGCAAGAACTCGTTCTTAAACTTAGCATCATGAGCTTTTCCGTTACTTGGTCCCCTGGGAGTTCTTGGCCATTCAACTCCTGGGTAATACTCTGCTTTTCAGGATCGAACTCGTTCCTATATAGGAATGCTGGGCTTACTTTCCCTGACCTTCCCTCCAATCTATTCCCCTTAGCTTTAATTTGGGGCTGGTCCAAGTATTATGAAACTTTTATCATAACATAACCTTTATGAATTTCTTGAAAATGCACATTTATCTAAATGTATATTATAACTCATGCATAGGCTTTACCGAAATTTCGATAGCATAACAGAATGTGTTCACTTCACCATGAATAGTGTCAGTACTCAGAAAACCAATTTTATGGAGAAATCACAACACTTTATTCACAATTCAGTAATCAATTTCATGGGCACAATTGTTGCATTTAAAATATAGTTGCTGTCTCAGCACTTTCATTCAACCCGATTTTTGTAAATCAGGCCACAATTTCTATTTAACTCATCTAGACCCAAATTTTGGATATGTTAGAGTGTTATATGTCTATTTTCTAACCTGTTTAGTCCCATCTAATTTTGATAAATGTAGCTTACGTTATTTAAGTTTTATCTCGACCTGCCTTGTAGCTAGCCAGAATTACCCACTTAAAAGTAAAAATCCACTAAAAATCGAAAACCAGTTCAAATCATACGAAATTGATATCATATTAAAGCTAATAGAACAAGCTTTTATTTGTAATAAGTTTCATTTCATTTGCTTTAGCAGAGCTTGAGTTATAAGCTCTGAAATTTGACCTTTCTAAATTGCCCTGTTTTGGCCCAATTTGGATATAGGGAAATTTCCTCGAACCGCTGGGAGCAAACGGGACCATATATAACTCTGAAATTTTTATGGGATATTCTCTTATGTTTAAGCTTTCTAACAAAGTTAGTTTCATTCAATTCCAAGTTGTATAGGGCAATTTTTTTCTTGAACAACCTAGTCTGCTCATAATCAAACTCAAAAACCTAGGTCAAACTTCCAAAATTCATATATCTCTCAATACTAATCCAATGGCTTATAATTTATTGTTGGAAAGCACTAGATATCTAGTTTCACATAAAAATAGTTTTATCAAATTTTACTACTTTAGGCAGAATCGTACACTCCGCCATATAAACTGCCGGGGGTTTTGATCTTCCAGCCTCTCACTGTATCCTACTCTCACTCCTTTTTACTTCTTAATTGATCTTAAACACAAAAATAGCCATCAAACCAGCCAATAATCATTATATACATCTAAACACCACATCAATAACTGAGAAAACAAAAGCCCCAAACAACCACCCATAACCAAGAAGACAAGAACAAAGTTGAATCTATACCTCCTTTAGGTGTGATTTTGCTAAATTTGAGTTTAAATTGATGAAACCTTATCAAAGCTTGAAGGTTTGATGGAGTAGGTTGAGAGGAGAAGAGAAGAAGGAGGCTAGATCAAGAAGAGAGGGAGGTGCAATTAGCTGAAGGGAAAAGGAAGGAATATGTTATTAAGACTTTAGTGAAGTAGTTGGAAACTTGGAATTTGATTGGTTGAGAGCTAGTGGCTGAATTTCAGCCAACTCTCTTCATTTTGTGGCCTTTGTAGCACCACCAAGGGATGATGGAGTGGCTGAGTAATCAACTTTCACACAATAGAATTTGGGTATATAATTCTATTGATTCGGTTTTGACAGTTTAAAATACCGAAATCTTGCCGATTTCCTTTAAATAGGTAAATCGGTTTAAGAAAATTTCTATGAAATCTTCTATGCTTCTGATCCAATTCCTTCGCATCTAATCTCTCTAATTGCTAATTAATTAACTCTAAATAAATATTTAGTCGGATTTTATTAACTTCAATTATTTGATTAAAAAAAATCGAACAATTAGGCAAAAAATGATAAAAATCCGGTGGATGTTACAGCTTTGCTGCTGCCACAAGTGTTTGTTCTTCCTCAAGGTATTGGGCCTCACAAATAATATGAAGTACTTAAGTGATCACGCACATACATGGTCATAATATATATACATCACTATCAGTGATTGATTTCTGTTCTCACTTTTAGAAGTGCCAAGTATTTTGACCAAAAAAAAAAATTATTTTATTATAATCTAGAAAATGTAATTTATACTTAAGTTTTAGACATGTTTGAGGCATTTAGGAATTAATGTGTAAATAATTGGACATGAATGTGATAAGAAATTTGATAATATATGAGAAATCATTTTATCATATTCACTGGTCACCATTTACACAATTTAGCTCCACAATTATTTAGACAGAATTTCCATTACGACTCATGTCCATGAAGAGAGCCAAACCCAAAAGATTAGCCTATCAGGTAAGAGAGTTCTCATGGCTTAAGTATTATATTGAGTTTGGTTATTTGTTCAATATGGGATTCATAAAATTGCCGCCCCTTTTAATAGTTGACATCACTGCGACTTCACTTTATTGACACTGATCTCATGGTAGCTCTTTCCTTCTTGGCGGCTACACTTATCTATTAGTATTCGGCACAATACACTAACTATTTCACCTTAATGTAGCTTATACGTAACCTAACTTTCAATGAAAACACCAATTATTATGACTCAAGCCCATGAAGAGAGCCCAATCCATAAGACTAGCTTGTTAGGTAGGAGAGTTCTATGGCTTATGTACCATGTTGAGCTTACTTACTTGCTCAATATAAGACTCATAATATCCCCCTTCAGCAAGTTCAATATGTTACTTAAGCCATAAAAACTCTCCTACCTAATAAGCTAGTCTTGGATTGGACTCTCTTCATGTGTTTGAGTCATAATAATTGGTACTTTCATTGAAAGTTAAGCTACAGAAAGGGCTACCTATAGCCTGAATTAAGGTATAATAGTAAGAGTATTGTATCAAATATTGATAAATGGGTGAAGCTATTAAGAAGGAAAGTTCTACCACTAGGTTAGTATTGATAGAGTGAAATCATTGTAGACATCAACTCTAAAAAAGGGTGGCAATGTTATAAGGCCCATATCAAGCAAACAAACAAATTTAATATGGTATTTAAGTCCTGAAACTCTCCTATCCAATAGGCTAATCTTTTAGGTTAGGCTTTTTTTATGAACCTGAATCATAATAGTTTCCCATATTTTCTTATGGACAAATTCCCTATTTATATAACTGAAATTCCCCTTTATTATACATGATTCCACATATGTCAAAAAAGATGTCCATCATCACTAATCTTTATCACTATGTAAATAGTACTCTTATTCTCTAGCTGTCTATCATGCTTAAAATCACACAGAATCTAAATTTTGTTTGGTGGTTATTTCCAACTTTTCATAAATACACTTGTGATGTAATGTCTATGGTTTAATTCCAAATTCTTTCCTTTTAATGTGATATTACTGCTGCATTTTTGCCCATTGTAATTGATTACATGGCATTGTAATCGATTATCAGGGATAGTGTTACGTGAAGACCAAGTTTTTTCTTTAAGTAATCGATTACATAAGGCTGAAGGGGTTTCCAAGGTTCCGCATGTTCTTTGGTAATCGATTACACAGGCTTGTAATCAATTACCAATTCTAGGTGTAATGTAATCGATTACAACGAATTGTAATCAATTACCACGTGTATATATAAACGCTAGCAATGGTTCTCTCTCATTTTCTCTCAACGCTCTATCTCTCTCCTTACCCCGAACTCGTCTTTCTCTCCTACAAAACTTGCCCAATCTTCATCTTAACCCTTTCCTATCAATTTCTATCATATTAACCACTTATAAACATGCATTAAACACAAAAATCAACCCTAACCATCATCAAATCTGTCACTTTCTCTCTCTACAACTCCATTGAAGACTTTGAAGCTTGGAGGTGGAGGAATCCGTGAATCTACCCTTCCCTCACTCTCATTGACTTCCGTAGGGTAATTTCTAATATATTTCCTCCTTTCATGCATATAGATTTCGAATTCTTGTTGGTTTGGGGTTCGATCTTAAACCCTAGGTTAGATGCTTTGGGAGTTGAGTATAGGTAGGATTAATTGTCCATGTTAGAAGCTAATATCCAATCATATGGTTGTGGTTATGGTGCTAGATTGGGCTAAAGGATACCCTTCTTGCTTTGTGGTTCCGAGGTACTGATATCCTTCCTTGGGCTGGTGATCTATAAGTAGACAGAATTCCTTTGTCTTGTTTATTACCTTAAATTTGTGTTATTTGAATAAATTTCTATGTTGAAACTGTTTTAGCACATGAGTTAATGATTAATAAATATGAGAAATGTTTGAAAATGATGCATGTATATGATGAAAAAGGACTAGGAAAGTCTATACAGGATCTGTCTACTAGCGGTAGTAGACGTCAACCCTGGTGCACCTGGACATATGATTACTCACAGCCACTTAAAGGAGTGGTGCGTGCCTATTATTCATAGCCATACATGTAGTGTGGCACATACCTAATTATTTACAGCCACTCTAATAGTGATGCATGCCTGTTTACAAGATTCACATGAAGGAAGGGCCGCCTAAGTGTGAATCCTAGCAGATTATCCTGTTAGATGGTTCCTAAGAATGTTAAATTGAATTGAACTATAGTTTTCATATGTGTATTGACTCATGTATGCAAAGGTGTCCTATCTCTTACTGAGTTTCATAAACTCACCCCGTGGCTATCTTATCTTTTTCAGATATAGGTTCAGATTTGGGAGCCAATCCCCCTGCTCAGTAGTAGTTGATCCTCACCTTTAGTGAGCCCTCTTAGATAAGGGCCTGGTTTAGTTATTTTATTTTGTTTTGTAATCTTAGAATTGTAACTCCATAGTACTACAGGCAGGGTCCAACCCTTGCTGGTTTGTAACAATCTGAGTATTTGTGAAATTATGTAAATCTAATTGGTTGAACAATTTGTGATGGAATTATGTGCTGGATTACTATGGATCATGTTTGGTGGATTGAATTATGTTTGAGTATATATATACATATACATATATACATATATATATATATATATATATATATATAAATATATATATATATATATATATATATGTATGTTGTGTACTGCATTCTTAGAATGCCTGGATCCTCGATAGAAGTATGTGTTTGCTATTATGCAAGAGAAGTACTTTTATTTGAGAATTATCCTAAATACAGGGGAAACTCTGTCTATTTTCCGAAAAATGCTTAAGTGAAAAGCTTGCTAAGGAACTCGTTCTCTAACCGCCGGTCATGGCCTTGGTTAGGTCGTAACATGTGACAATGGTCTTCGCTCATGCTCAATTAATGTGCATCCATTTAGGTACTATCCTAATTTTTTCTAATTAATGGTGTCATAAATTCACCTTGTTATTAATAGTTAGCTTAGTTTTATCAAATATGCACGAGGAAGTTTAATGTGTTAGAATAAGTATTATTTTTTAAATCAATCAGTATAGTGTTTGGCCTAGGTATTGATGTAACACTATATTCACATTAATAATTACACAAAAGAGAAAGCAAAGTGACATTCAGCTTAGATTCCCAACAATTCACTCTAGATATTTACCTGCCTTGTATTTCAGTAAGAGTTACATTGTTGTTCGAGTGAGATTGGTTTTTTTGAGAGGACTCTGAACTCAATAAATTTTGTTTGTGGACGAATGCAACTTGCCCTGGAGGAGGAAGATGTGTAATCTCACTTATTAGCATCAAAACTACAGTGGATATAGTTGGTCTTTCTCTTGTAAGTTCTTGCACACATAGAAGTCCTATGTGTATGCACCTCAAGATACTTTTCTCAAAGCATGGATCCCATATCTCTGGATCTATTAAAGATATAATGTTGTTTTCATTCCATAGTTTCCACGTCTGGAAAGAACAACAAAACTTTATTAATATGAATATAATAAGGAAACCATTGTAACTAGAAGAGATAGGGGCACAAAGACTTACATATCCAACAAGGCTAAGTGATTGCTCATTGTTATAAAAGCTAGTGTTTCTTCGTCCGCTAACAATCTCTAGTAACAAAACTCCAAAGCTGTAGACATCTGATTTCTCCGAGAAAAGTCCTTCCATTGCATATTCAGGCGGCATATAACCACTGCATTTTAAAAGCCAAATACATGTAACTATTAAATTAGTTAATATGCAAAGATAATTATGTACAATTAGAAAGGAATACTTACTATGTTCCAACAACTCTTCTTGTATTAGCTTCATCATCTTCACCACCTCTAAAAATTCTAGCTAAACCAAAGTCTGATATTTTTGGATTCATCTCACCATCTAGCAAGATATTGCTTGCCTTAAGATCTCTATGTATGATTCTAAGTCTTGAATCTCTATGAAGATAAAGAATACCTCGGGCTATTCCTTCAATTATGTTGAAACGTTTTCTCCAATCTAAAACTTTCCTTTGAAGTGGATCTACAAAATAATGATACATGAAAGTGATGATAACGTTGCACGCTTTAAGAATGTTGAAGAGAAAATTAACATACATAGACCATAGAGAATATTAAGAAGGATGAACTAACCAAACAAAAATGCATCCAAACTTTTATTTGGCATGAACTCATAAACTAGCATCTGTTCATCTTGTTCAATACAACAACCAAGAAGCCTTACAAGATTACGATGTTGTAGTTTTGAGATCACCACAACTTCATTCATGAATTCTTCTAACCCTTGTCCCGATGCTTTGGATAGTCTTTTCACGGCAATTTCTTGGCCATCTTGTAATTGTCCCTAGAAGATAGTGAAAAATGTTCAGTATATTGATTTATGCAATATAATATGAAGGATGGAAGACATCTCTTAGACTAAATTACCTTATATACTGGACCAAAACCTCCCTTCCCAAGCATGTTGCCAAAGTGAAAGTTGTTTGTAGCAGTTGCAAGCTTTTCAAGGTCAAACAACGGTAATTCATCTAGTTTAATTTGTTTTTGTTCTCCAACAACCACTTTTTGAGGCAGAGTTCCTGAATATTTTTCTCATTTGTTAAGAAAAATACACATTCTTTGGCTCAAAAATATATTTACAATCCACAAAAATTTAGAGCAAAAATAATTAATGCCGTGCTTCCCTCTTCAATGCTATTTTTTTCGCCCTTAACAATGACTCTAAAGTAGTTCGAACTTACCTCTAGTAAATTACCCAAACTCTCTCTAAGGTGTGGTTGAATTAGTTGTGAAAAAAAAATTATTTCTAGCTAATTATATTATATTATATAGTTGACTTTTTTGTAATTAATTTTAATAAAATTGATTTAATATTTGGATAAGTAAACTGAAAAAATATTTTAAGACAGTATATATATTTTTATATTGTATTAAAAAAATCTTTTTTATAGATTGAAAAAATCATCCGTATTGTAAAATCTTAGTGAAAGACCAAAATTTAATCATAATCAAAAGATCATAATCAAAATGATAAAAAAAAGGCATATATGGGTCATCATCCATACAAATTCTATATAAAAACCTCATTCATGTGAACGCGCCTATGTTTAATTTTTTAAAAATGACATAAAAAATTAATATGATGAATACTTATTACTTAACATATGAGATTACTATGACATTAATATTACAAAAAATTCATTTGACATTACGATAGTTAAATTATCAAATAATGTAAATCCTAAATTCATCTATAAATGATAACTATATTAGTTTTTGTAAGAAATAAAATCTCCTAAAAATTACGGATATAGTCTCTAATAATCAAATTTGACTCCTCTAAAGATGCACTTTATTTAAAGAGTAAAATACACAATCTCAGTTTTTGACGAGGAAATAACATGTACAATTTGTCATACTAAGTGTTTATATCTTATAAAATTCTAAATTATTAATTTTTTCATCAATAATTAAAATTATGTATTTCAAGATTTAAAGTACAACTCCCACTTTAGACCAATTCCTTACCTCCATGTCATTTTTCTTAGATCAAATTATGCAGTTCTGAAGTTTTTGCTACCCAGCAGTATATTTTTAGCATAATTTTGCTTGAAATGTTCCAACTTAATTTGAGAATTAAATAACAAGAATATATATAACTTTTGACTCAAATTTTGCCCTAATTATAAGTATCGGCCTTAGTTATCCCTTGCTATAGAACACATCAGTTGTACGAAAAACTAATTAATATGACTGATATATATTTATAATTTTTAAAGATTATAAAACAAGTTTTCATATCTAAAACTAATATTTAGAATGTTATTTTTATCAAGCAAGAATGACAATATTTACCTTTTAAAAAAAAAAAAATTGAATAATAAGTCAGTTTTGCACTAAATACTACTCGACTCAGCATCATATGCAAAAAACTGGAATGAGTAAATGGCCATTTCTCGAGTCTACACTTGCACTAAAATAAGAAAATGTTTAAATATAAAAGAAAGAGTAAAATTTTGTGATTTTGTTCCGTATCATATACGTACGGTTCAACATCTAAAATTTGTGAACCATTATCTTTTTTGGCGAGAACTTTGTGAACCATTAATATGTTTCAGTTTTACTATAGTTTTAAGAAATTAATTTTAATATAGTATCAATATAAAAAATTTTATATTATTATTTAATTATATCTTAATATATTGTGACTTTTGAAATAAGGATGATTAGAATCAAATATTTTATTAATATGATAATATATAATTAAATAATTGTAAAAAAATATATTTATAATATATTTAAATTAAATTTTATTTTTTATGCATTAATTGATAAATTGATGTATTCAATTATAACTAAAATGAAATAACATTTTTTTTCCTAGTCTTAAATCGCCTATTTTATTTTTGGTGAACGATATATACCAAACATGATGACAATGACATAAAGTTTCCGAAGCACCTGTATTCAATATTCGCCGCCCCAACAGTAAACCAGACATGTGATAATGGCTAGCTATCCATCTTTGTCGCATTACGATTATCAAAAATATTTGTCGCATTATATTGAATGATTGGGGTTCAACAGATTCGTTCTAAAAGACCGTATTGTTACCTACATATAGGCAAATAATGTTCAGTTCATACATTATTTTCCCCATACATTAAAATAATTCTAATGTCGATAGGGAATCATGTATCAGGAAATGAAGATTGTAATAATCTCTTTAGGTGTATTTGATTGGGATAAAAATAGGAGAAAATTTTTATGAATGAATTTTATATGTAATTTTACCCCAATTCCTTCACCCTCAAATTTTCTCCTCTTAATTTTTATACCCAACCAATCACACCCTTACTAATAAAAAAATCACAAAGCCAAATCAAGCTGTTTTGGAAAAATGTCGGTGGTGAATTATTCATCACATTCTGAAAATTTTAGTTATCTTTCGATAAAAAAGAAAACTAGTTATCTTAATAATGATTGTTATCTCTATATATGTATTGTTGGTGTTCTGTGATCCTTTTATCAAATTTATTAATAGAATAGCTAAAATTTTTATTTAATGACACATAATTCTTCATAAATACTGGTATTATTTTAGTGTATGAAAAAGTAATGTACGAATAAAATTGTAGACTGGACAGACGGTACCAGCACACATTCAGCATGGATGTGTCTTTCTCGATTTACCAAGCCTAAGATTCATTTATCAAGTAACATATAACAATGCCTTCCTCCCTACCAGTCTATTCTTTATTGGTACTACGTTATCAAATTCGCATAAGAAAAAAGGCGAAAGTTCTTGAGTAAGCATAAGAAAAGGTGATAAGGCTACTTTACCGGTTTGTTTAGCAGTCCATTTCCGCCGCAAAAAGTATGCGCATATCGCTAAGGCGGTTATTCCTATCACCCCAGTAATGGCAATGATTAATGGCTTGTATCCTCTCCCCTTTTTACCTGTAGCTGCAAGTCATTCAGCACACTAGAATAAGAGCCCAAACAAGTTAAAACAACTTTGATCCCTGTCAGGGGAACTCGATGACATGTAGAAACAAAAGATTCTAGAAACTTTGCTAAAATAGCTAAATTTTTTAGTAGAATAATATGACATATTTATTGATCATTGAATTGATAGTTAGTTCTTACTATTCTATTCTATCTAATAAACAACTTTGTGTTATTGTTTTTGGTTTAAACCACTAGGATCTCAAGTTTATTAGACTCCAACTAATTTGTTTTAAGTTGAATCGGCTCACTATAGGAGTAAAGATTTTTTAGATCTAGTTTTTTCTATATAGAATATTCACATTCGAGACATTACTTAAAAAGAATAAATACTAAACCACTTTAACCAATCAAATCTTGGCACATCTTTGTATTCTATCAGAATTATAGTTGATTGTCACTGCTCTTCTAAAATGGAAAGACGTTAAAACATACCAAGTTGAGAATGAGGCACACGAATGAAGAGATCAACTCCTCCATATGGAAATTTCTGCAAGTCAATTAGGTCTCTACTCCAGTACATGCAGCCAATATATGAATCATATGCAAATGCCAAGCAAGAGCAGTTGGCCAGGCAATCTGTTCTGCACTTGTCCTGGTTACCATCAGATCTCTCTGAAAAGTCTGGCACTTTCATATTATGAAACACCTTAAACCCATCTGGTTGTACAACTTCACTTCCATTATTGCTCAACTTGCCACACTGAAGTTGTGCTTGTGCATTTCTGACACACCCACTAGTCCAATTTTTCCTATTCCATTCCTCTAAATTCGTAGGCTCAAACCCCTCAAAACAGCTGCAAATTGGTGAGCTAGAAGGATCACAATTTCCAAATGGCCCACATCTGCCATAAACATCACATTCATTTTGATCTACTTCAATAGTCAGCAATTCCTTTTTGTTCAAGAACCTTACCACTTTTAGTTTTCCATAAGAAGTCAAGGAGAGGATTCCAAATGCAGATGGATCACCAAAACTGTAAGTTAGATAAGCAGTTCCATCATCATCATGATCCAGACGCCATCCATATAGATACTCGGTTAACATCCTTGGAGCACCAAGTAAGACCCTTCCATTCCATGGACCGGTTCTCCAGTATGGTCGAGTTTTGTTGAACCAGAAAAAAACTTCTGGTGCATCCAACCGTTCAAGGCTAGCAGTGAAGTCCCCGGTGGAAGGATCAGAAGGGCTTCTCCATGAAACATACTCTATTTTCTTACCTGTGATTTTGTTGGCAGCAATTTTCATCAGTGGCACTGCTGCATCACAAGGGTGTGTGAAACTGTCCCATATTGTTTCTCCAGTGCCATCTCGGAGGACAAGGTTACCAGTATCTTCAATTTGAGCACTTGAATTGGCAACACTATTTGACACATTTGTTGACCAAATGACATGGTTTTGTCCATTCAATACGGCAAGGTTGCCATCCTTATGAATCTTGACAACCCCAGAAGAATCCTTGAGCGGTTGATCTCTATTAGCTATCCATATGATGTTGGATTCAGAGACATACCAGATTGCTGCATAGCGGTTTGTTGAGTTTTGAGGGCTGAAGAATCCAAGCTTGAAGTCACTATTGTTTGAGCTTATTGTCTCATGGTCCTTGATGGATCTACTTGATGTGATAGTATCATTGACAGAGCTCAAACCCAAATGAAAGCTGGAAAATAATATGAGCAAAGCAATCAACAAGTAATTAGAATGAGTATGATTTAAAAAACCCATAAATTCTAATGAATTGTTTGGATCTGGGGGATCTTTGTGTGCCTCATGCAATGCTCTCTCTGTCTCCTTGAGGAATAATAATACTACTTTGGATTTATGAGTTTCATCGCATGTTCCCTACAAAATTCAAGTTGGCATTGATGTTGAATTGTGGAGCTATTCACCATCATACTTATGCTAAGCTTAATTGACTTTAGCTGTGCAGGAAGTATGCTAGTTACATGGAAAAAAAATTATGATTGGCACTATTTTATTTAGAAGCCAAGCTGTGTATAGCTTGTAAGTCATTGCTTTTGCAAAGAAAATAATAAAATAATTAAGAAGCCAATTCATGATAGTTTGGAGGGGCTTTGGCCTTCGAAAGATGCCTGCATAAATTAAATTTGTAATATTGAGGTTGTTTTGAAATTGTATTAAGTTTTACTTCAATATATATTTTATTTATCTTGAAAGTATTTCTAAGTTACTTTTACTATAATTTATGGCTCCAATAAAATTTAATTTTAAAATTCTTAAATAAATATAGCCATTAGAAAAATTAATCTTTTTTGGTAGCTAGAATTGGTTTAAAAAATTCAAAGTCAACAAGAGACAGTCTATTATTAAATCGGCATGACTTTGAATTTCTTAACTAAGATCAATGTTTTGTTTGACGAATTTTGGAATACAGCGTGTCATGTCACGTCGTTGTTTTATTTGAGACACGCCACGCTTTTTTTTTTAATTTTTTTCCCCACTTTTGAGAACACCAGTGGCTTAGGTGAGTTTCATGTTCTAAACTATGACACATTCCAACTTCACTTTTTTTGCCGTAAGAGAGGGGGAGACACGGAAAGGTTGAAGAATGAAAACTTCCATGAAAGCTGGATTAATTGAATTAATTATATGATCAGCGATTTCAATAGAAAGGACGACAATCTTTTTGAAATTTTAAAAGTGCAATGATGGATGTAGTTATTTGCCCTAGATAACACATGTATTTCATCTATTTAAATTTTCTTTTGTTTCTCACATATATTCTCTACAAAGTTAGTACTTTAATATTATACTAGCATAGTTTCCCGTGCTATGCACAGGTGTATGATATAGATTTGATTTCATAATACATAAATAAATAAACAAACACAATTAGATCTTATATAATTAGAGTAATGATACGCATACGCACTTTTGTATGACACACTTGCAACGTATTTGCACTATTGGAAATATGACAATTGTTATATGTTTAATCTGGATCATCCAAGTTCATTAAATTAAATCAATGGTTGAGAATGAATTGTTGCTCCAATTTTCAATTTCCAATTTCAGTGTTGCACTGTTGCTCTTTGCATTTCGTTATATGTGCTTTGGTGTCTAAAATTTGAAATCGAAAATTGGAATGGTCTAGATTAAGCACATGACATTGTCAAGTCTCCAATAGAGCAACACTTAAGTCGGAAATTGGAACTCAAAAATTGAAGAAACAATTCATTCTTGATCGTTGATCTAATTGAATGATCTTAGACAGTTTAGATTAAGTCGGTATTGTCCTTGTCGAGCTTCATCGAACTCGGAAGGCAGTCCAACTTGGAAGGTGGAGCTGCATGATAGAGACGAAGTCGATGTTGTCCTTACCAAGCTCTGTCAAACTCGAAAGACAGAGCTCTATGACATAGATGAAATCGATGTTGTCCTTGTCGAGCTCCATCGAACTCGGAAGGTAGAGCTCTATAACGGAGACAAAACTGGTGTTGACCTTGTTGAGCTCCATCAAACTCAGAAGGTGGAGCTCTGTAACATAGAAAAAATTAGTGTTGTCCTTGTCGAGCTCCATCAAAATTGGAAGGACGTCTAGCTCGGAAAGAGGTGCTACGTGATGGAGACGAAGCTGGTGTTGTCCTTGTCAGGCTCCATCTAACTCAAAAGGCAGAGCTTTGTGATGGAGACAAAACTGATGTTGTCCTTGTCGAGCTCCATCGAACTCGAAAGGCCGCCTAACTCAGAAGGAGGAGTTGCGTGATGAAGATGAAGCTGGTGTTGTCCTTATCGAGCTCCATCAAACTTGGAAGGTAGTCTAACTCGAAAGGTAGAGTTGTGTGACAGAGACAAAGCCGGTGTTTTCCTTGTTGAACTTCATTGAACTCGGAAGGCAAAACTTGGCTATCGAACAGCTTAGGCTTCATATACTTCGTCATCACTAATAAAGAGTATGGATGGAGAACCATTCATAGGACATAGCAAGAACCATTCTTGCAAATGTTCGAAGCCATTAATCCAAAACCCAAAAATCCAAACTTTTCATCATCCCCAAACAGAATCCAGTAATGGATTATTCACATGAAGAAAAAATCCAGCTTTACTACCTATCTGCTCAAATCTCTACAACCCACATGCATCTATTGCATGGGTGCTAAGCTGAAGAAGAATAAGAAGGAGAAGGCAATGAAGAAGAAAAGAGAGAGAAATCACCAATGAAAGTTAAACAAGAAGATAGCATAAGCAAGAAAGAGATGGGATAAAAGAGAAACACACAATGGAAGCAGAGAAACAAAGAAAACATAATTGGACTTCAAAAAAAAGATGAAGCGGGGAGTAGATAGCTAAGATGAAGATGACGTGGGGATAAAATGTTCCACTTGTGCTACTGCTACATAACAAGGCAGTGAAATAAAATGCAATAATAAGAGTAGGGCAATGAAATTACCATATTTCCCTAAAAATGAGCGAGAAAAGTGATATTGGCAAATTCTCAGCTTTTATAATAAGAGATTACATAACTCCAGTATATTCATTTTCTTCTATTTTCTTTGAGACATTAATATTTAAAAACAGTGATATTGTAGTTTTCCATGAATTATAACAAAATTATTATATTGAAAGTTAATATCATTTATCTTCTTTAATTTGGAGGCAGTTCCATTACAATTTTAATGATTTGGTAAGTATCTCACCATTTTTACGCTTGAAGAATTTTCAAGGAAAGAAGTTCAATTTTGAAGAAACTAGACGAAGTCTACAAGTTAGAATAATTTATGAATTGTACAAAATAAAAAATAATTTGTGAATGGTAGATTGTGGTTGTTTGAAAGCATAACAATATTTAGGATAAACGTTTCCTTAGATTAAAAATACTTTATTCTAAAATAATTTGTGAATTGATGACTTGCATTTGGATAAAGATGTCAAGCGAAAAAAAAAAAATCTTATTTTAATTTATTTTTATTGTTGAGGTTCTTTCAAATTATAATGACATGCCGACATTATTCTCCGGTCACAATTATTAAATTCTGTTCGCGCTTACTTGACTAACCCATAAGACCCGCAGATAGGAGACTTGGAGAAGCATGGTGCAGAGACAATGCTTTCATCTTTACAAACTAGGTAAAAATATTCAATACTCACAATAATTTTTTTTTGAAGAATTTTATCGAGGAATCATGTACGAAAATTTGGAAAATTCAATTCATCAGTAGATATTGAAAGTGTAACATCCTCCCAAGTATGGTAGTATGTTTAAGTTATAATACCTCAGCTATGAATTGTTACTGTCACTTAATCGAATCTTGTCTAGTGGCAACTTTCGGCCACCTTCAATCTTACTAGTCAACTCCGCCTTGGAGAATCTTCTTCGAAACTTCTGAACTATCTGGAGACAACATAGAAATAAATATAGGAGTGAGAATTATAAATTCTCAGTAGAATTCTCTAACTGTCATACATAATGTCATCATTGTCATCTCCAGTTTCCTCGGTTTATTATGAAAAAGGTGAACATGTTATACAAACTGTTTAGTTTTATAGTTCGAAAACATACTGTCCGAAGCAAAGTTCATTTTATTTATACACTTGTCATTTGGGTGAGCCAATACAAAACCAATTCATGAAAACTAAAACGTATTAAAATATAATAGCACCAATATATTGAAAACATAAAATCTACATATACCTTTACTTGTACTTGAATTTATGCAGATATATATAATTTTCTTTTCTTCCTTTATCTTCCTTTACTTGTTATATATATTTCAGAGTACGATCACCATGTCATACTCCATCGGGGTGTGATCACCATGTCACACTCCTTAGGAGTATGTTCTTCCTGCCACATCCCAGAGTATGATCGTCATGTCATACTCCATCGGGATGTGATCGCCATGTCACATTCCTTAGGGTGTGGGATCATTATGCTATATTCCAGAGTATGATCGCCATGTCATACCCCATTAGAGCATGATTGTCATGTCACGTTCCTTAGGATGTGCTCATCATGCCATATTCCAAAGTATAATTGCCATGTCATACCCCGTCAGGGTGTGATCGTTATGTCATACTCCTTAGGAATATAGGACCTTCATCATATCTCTTAACTACCTTCACAGGGAGGGATCCAAATAACTACCTCCGAGTGAAGGGATTCATTCTCATATATTTATATATCTCTTCCTTTGCATGCAAAGATGCTGTCTTTCATAAAAGGGATTATGATCATATCATCATGCAATGTTTATATGCATTATAGTGTACTTACTTTCGAACATTCTTGCATTTAAAATTTCATATTCATAACTTAAATTTTCATAACGCATGCTATCATAACTTCATATGCTTCTGCCGAAAATTCGATAGCATGACGGATCAAGTCCGCTTTCCCATAAATAGTGCCAATACTCAGAAAACCAATTGCACAGAGAAATCATATTAGTTCATTCACAATTCAATCATCAAATTCATGGGCACAATTGTTACATTTAAAACATGGTTGCTATCTTAACATTTTCATTCAACCCGATTTTTGTAACTTAGGCCATAAATTCATTTTAACTCATTTAGACCTAAATTTTGGATATATTAGAGTGTTATGCGTTTATTTTCTAACTTCTTTGGTGCCATCTAATTTTGATAAACGTCACTCAAGTTATTTAAGTTTTATCTTGGCTTGCCCTGTAGCTGGCCAGACTTACATACTTAAAACTAAAAATCTACTAAAAATCGAAAACTAGTTCAAATTATACGAAATTGGTGTCATATTAAAGCTAACAAGACAAGCTTTCATTTGCAAGAAGTTTCATTTCATTTGCTTTAGTAGAGCTTGAGTTATAAGACCCGAAATTTGACCTTTTTGAACTACCCTATTTTGGCCTGATTTGGACTTAGGGCAATTTTCTTGGACTACTGGGAGCAAACGGGACTGTATCTGACTTTGAAATTTTTAAGGGATATTCTCCTATATGTAAGATTTCTAACAAAGTTAGCTTCATTAAATTCCAAATTGTATAGGGCGAGTTTTGCTCTAAACAACCTAGTTTGCCTAAAATCAAACTCAAAAACCTAGGTCAAATTTCCAAAATTCATATCTCTCTCTATACTAATTCAATGGCCTTGTATTATATATGTATGGAAAGCCCTAAATGTCTACTTTCATATAAAAATAGTTTCATCAAATTTAAATGGTTGTAGGCGGAGCTGTACACTCTGTCGTATGGACCATTGAGGGAAAAACCCTAACAGCCTCTTGAACACATGATTTCCTTAAATTAATCCATCCAATTTTCAATCCTAACTCAATCATACATCTTAAACCACCCATAATCCATCATATTCAAGCACATCAAAACAAAGGGAGAAGGGAAGCCCTAGGCAGCCCCAAATCAGAGGAAAACAAGAGAAAAGATGAAGTTCCCACCTCAAATTGATGTAGAAACTAGCTAGAATTAAGCTCTTGGTGGAAGAAGTGGATGAGGCTTGAAGTTTTGAGGAAGATGAAGTGAAAATAGGAGAAGGAAGAGTGACGAATGGCCAGCTGAAGAGGAAGCATGAAAATGAGGGAGTTGTAGGGGATTTTAGAGTTTTAAAGCATGACAAATGAGTGGTAATTGGTAGAGGCTTGGATGGTGTACATTGAGCTAAGTTTCTCCACTCTTTGGGCAGCCACTTGGTGCCACTTAGATGGAGGAATGGTGGTTGAATTTTAGCCACTCTTTATAGTGTTTCTAATATAGAATTCTATTAGTCCGGTTCTGATGGTTTAAAATACCGAATCTCTGCCGATTTCCTGCAAACCGCCAAAAACGATTTTGAAGGATTTTGTGAGGTTTTCTATATGTCTATTTTAATTCTTCTAAATCCTAATCTCTCTAATTAACTTCTAATCAACTCCTAGTTAACTTTTAATTAACTTTTAATTAACTTTACAAACTCAATAAAAACAAATAAATCGATTAACGATGAAACTTAAATGTTTTGCAAATTTAGGGCCTTCTGTTTTTTGTTTTCTGTTTTCCACGGCTAATGGCATTTTCATAATTTTGAGTAAGTCTAGGGGCATCCCATGTCATTTCACATATGGATACCTCTGTGGCTCAATCAGCCAAGGTTTAGGTTTCTACATTTTCGCTACGCGATTCTGCTTCGTTTAAAACCTTATTTTATTAATTCTATTGATATAGGGACCTAAATATCATTTTTTAAAAAGTTCAGGAGCAAGGTTGTAAATAAAAAAATTTGCCCAAGGACATTTTTATCATTTCCTATGATGTTATATGGGGATGTTACAGAAAGACTCTCTTCATCTTTTATGTTCTCATACCATGATATAATTAGATTCTCAATGCTAATTTTTATATATTATAGTACGTTAGGAGGGATTTAAATCACCCCTCTCTTTACTATTAGAGATTCAAATCACCCCTCTCTTTCTCTACCATTTTTATGTGTCTATACACTTGTGAGATCCACAATAAACATACTATAAATCCGAAAACATTAACAATAGGATCTTAATCCTTATTTTCTTTCTTCTTTCTCTGGTCTTTTCTTATGTGAGTATTATTGAGGGGGTTGCTATCTTTCTTCTTTGATGACATTCCCTCCATTTCATTTTCCTTTTCTTTCCTCGTTGTTTAGATTTTTTGTTCTTTGTCTTGTGTTTATTGTCCCATATATGGGGTTTTTCATTATCCTCTTTGTGGGTATTTTTGTTGTTTTTCCTCTTTATGGGAGTTTTAATATCCCTTTTGTCAGTGTTTTGATTTTCCGTTGCGAGTATTTCTATTTTGAAAAGAGGCGTAATATATTCTTCAAGTTGCAATATTATATTGGTCTCCGATATAAAAGATGCTTAGACATCGATAGAAATTAGGCGAAGAGCAAAGCCATAGATTATTGGTTAGTTCAAAATGTAAAATTCATTTTTTTTTTTATTAAATTTGGATCAGATTATAAGTGTCGTTAGGCTTCTTATGAATGTAATTTTCTTTTCTATAAAAAAAAAAAGGATGGCTAGGAGTGAATGCTTTCTTTTGTTCTTGAAACTATATGTATGAGTCACTTCGATCATTATCATTAAGAAATTAACTTTTTAGTTGCGCATTATGTAAATCGTTAGTCACATTAGTCGCTGGCTCCGTATCTATTATGGCTTCATCACTTTTAGCTGATGTGTCATGTTAATTGATGTGTAGGCATCTGAGGTAGCATGGTTGAAAAATGGGTTCAAATTGTCCTTGAAATTTTAGAAAATAGGTTTAAAAACTCAAAATCCCAAAAAAAGTGGCAAGGAATTTTTAAGTCTTCATTGTTGAACTAAATTCCCCATAATTAGATCCCCATTACACATATTGAAATCCCCAAACATTAATATTTGGATCTCTAGTGATATTATGGCAAAAAAAAAAAAAAATGGTGAAAAGAAAGAGTTTTTAAATCCCCATTGATGAGCTAATCCCCCAAAGTTCTATACATAGTTCCCCGATAAAACACCGTTGAACGAAAAAAATGTTGCAAGCATTGCGAGTATTGAATATTCCATGCTCATGGTGTAAGGATTATAGACATTCCCTTTAATTTGTAAAAGTGAGCTTTTTTTTTTATTTGTCTGAAAATAAACTTAGATCTAATGAAACACACCCCCAATATGTCTCCAAGCAGCAACATACTCAAACCCAAAGGGGAAGAATCCTAGAATCTAAAAGCATCTCAATGACAAGCTCCCCTATTTGCCATTGAATCTACTACAACATTCACTTTTCTCAACATGTAGGCAAGCTGGGCTTCCTGGCCTTCATTCAATAGTTCCTTCATACTTGCTATCATACAAGCATACCGATGATGAACTCCAGCTTAAGCCTTGATCAAATCCATGACCATCTTCAAATCTAAATGAAATATCAATTTGTGAACACCATGTTCTCTCACACGCTGCAAAGCCTTCTTGATTGCCATCAAGTCAGCATAAAGAATAGAGGAATCACCAAGCTAAACTGAAAAACCTAGCAACCAATTGCCATTATCACCCTTCAAGAGACCACCCAAAACCTGCTAGGATTAGCATGAAGGCTACCATCTACATTAAGTTTAACATATCCTTGCTGAGGTCACTCCCAATGCACAATCTTAGAGACTACGCACTGGAGAGTTTGGACCGTAAGTTGACTTAATATCGAGAATAGATCTAGAAATACTCCAACTGATCAAATGACACTTCATACATCTCTAGCAATGGCAAATGTCAATCTAGCCCTCTAAGTCCATCAAGGGTCGATGTAACAAGCATGCTCTTATCTCTATGACAGAAAACATAAAGCTAGTCCCAAAAATCTAGTGCACAAAAATTGTTCTCAAGTGAGAACCTAAGAAGCCCCTAAATTTGTCAAGCCTTCACACAATCTCAAAGTTAATGAATTATGTAACAGTGAGTTTAAATAAACATAAGTGCCCAAAAAAAAAAATCTTTTTGTTTTCTTTTTATTTAATGTAATGAAATTAAAATTTAGTAATAAAAAGTTTCAAAAAAATTAATAGATATGTAGAAAGTAAGATCTTAATTTGCATTTTCAAACCTTGATTTTTGAACATGTTGGATGTCGAAGATACCTTTTGGCTGAAAAGGAATTTGGCCTAATCTGTGTAATAAAGAAATAAGAACAAAATTTGTAAGGAGGTTAAAAGTTAATGCTTAAGAATGTTAGTCAAAACTACATTAGAATCAAGTATTAAACAAGACAAATGTCTAGAAAAGTGAAGACTAAAAATACAAAGTAATGGATTCAACTATAACAACCTTTTGTGAAAAAGGATACCTGGACAATATTCTTACTTAGAAGAACAAGATAAGTGTAGGTTGTCCTCTCCTTGCTAGGAAAATGCCAGTGGGGATATGCAAAAACACTTTGATGCTCAAGTGAGAGAGATTTCTAGTATGCTGGCTAGGGTAAATTAGTGTAATGATCATACAAGAATTGGAGAGCCCTTTTATATCACAGGGTAAGCTATTATGGATAAGGATCCATGGTCTGAGGTTTATGAGATCTCCTTGATCTTTTCCTTCATTATACAGATCCAAATGAATATAAGTGATATGGTTTCTAGAATTAAGCATCGATGGTGCGATCTTTGTGGTATTCTTGCACTATGGCAGGATTATCCCTTTATTTGAGTGTAGGTCTGGTAATTGATGTAGAGATCCTCTCCGGTTTCATGAATGAGTGAAGATTTGGCCTCAAATGGCTTGGTCTGAGCTTCTTGTAGTTGGGTTGAGCATATGATTACTGGGTCGAGCTACATAGCCCATTCTAGGAGTCTAGCCCACAGCCCTAAAACTTGGTGACAGTCCGAGGATGTGAATTAAAATGGTGGTTATGGCAAAGCGTGTATTCCCATGTGACATGAGTTAAGATGTCCAATATCATTCGTTATTGTGACTGTTATGATGACACTTGTCTTTGGTTGTAAGATCATGAGATAAGAAAGTTGTAGGTGGTCATATCTACTCCTTGTTTGTTACGAGAGTGGAAAGGTCTATTTTCACTTCCTTATCTAACGTTATTTTGAATGATTTCTTTTCAAGTTTGCAAGCATTCCTAAGTGATTCCTTCTCTAGTTCTTGTTGCCTTAATGCCTCAATTTCTTTTGTTATCTTTTGTTTCTTCGATTAAACTTTGTTTAGTGAGTTCCCCTTACCTAGAGGTCTTTTCACTTGGTTAATTTCTTTAGTTTGTTAGGACTAAACCCTAGAATTGCAAATTTTGGTTAAGTGAGTCTATTTTTCTGTTTGCTTTTTTTTTTCTTTCCATTAATTAGTTGCTTAAGCCCCCAACTCCTTGTCTTTAGTTAGGTTTCTATTGCAAGATGTAAAGGTAAGGAGCTTATTATCGCTGAAAGGAAATCTGTTGAGAGTGAGGCTAAGTTTTACCTTTTTAGTTTACTAAAGACAATAGAAAAGCCTCCACCTTGTATGATGATAGGCAAAGTGTGGGTAGGTTCAAGCGAGAAGTTAAGGTCTCAACCAATGACAATGAGGAGTTGTTTGAGTACCTTCCTTGCTCGTTAGAGGAGCGGGTCTGTTATCTCTATGTGTGGCATCTTTTTCTATTATCTTGGTGTCAAGTTTGCCTTCACTGCTTTCTAGTAGCTACGTGAATCAACAAAACGTGGTCTCTGCTAAGTTACATCTAAATAGTTGGGCCCACATCTGAGCATTAAAGGTTCTAATGGAATTCATCGAAGAAGAACCTCCCTAGATAGAAGAACCTCCACTTCTACTTAAGCTCTTATAAGTGTTTAAAGGATGCCTTCTTTAAGGTTAGGTCACCTGATGCCATGTTTCCATTTTTTTTTTACATGAGCATGGGATAGAGATGTTTCCTTTATATTAGCAACCTAACCCTAAGTAGATTCTTCATATTGAGTATAGTTCCCTTCCCTTGGAGGATAAGTTCGTGATTAACTACCTGGATGATAAGCTAGGTAATAAGAACCTTCTTTCCTATTCCATTTTACTTTGACCCAATTGAGGTGCTTAAGCATATTGTTGAATTTACTATGTAGCATTTGTTTGGCATAAGATGTGCTTGATGTGTTATTGACTTGATTTTCCTTGTTTTTAGCTACCATGTCCTCCGAATCTTGGAGACAAGAATCTCTAGACGTACTTGGCCAAGAAGAGAGCAGTAACACCCTACTAGTTGATCATTAATTTACAATTTCTATTAACATTTAATTAACGATTAACTAACAAGTGTTATTAACTGTTTTTCTAATTCTAGGCCATAATTTTTTTTTCTCTTTTTATGATTGGAAATTATAATCATATTTGCATATTGGTTGCAGTCGATCTAACAGAAATTACTATTGGAATGTGATAATCAACTTAATGCATCATCAAAGTGCAAGGCATAGATATATCATAACAAACATATAAAAACATGCATCTTCTAAGAGTTATAATTTAGATATGTATCTTAGTCAATTATATGCATCTTAGGTTCACTGATGTGTGTGAAGAAGGCATACATCTATTTCTAGTTTTGACATGGTATTGAGCTATATTAATTAGTAATTTAGCCAATTCTTATGTCATATTTAGACTTTTGTGAATTTCATGCAACCAATGTGAAATTGGAAATTTTGATATGAATCTAAAGTTTAAAGGCTATTTTTGCTCAATCTTGTTGAGTAGGATTTGAAGGAGCTTAATTGGAGTCTTATGGAGCTTATTTAGTGAGATTTCATGACCTTGCTACACTAGGAAGTTCATATCTCTCTTCAGAGATCGAATTGAGATGATTTAAAATGTTCTGAAAATATGAGAAAATGACTTCCAACTTTGTTGTTTACTTCAAATTCCAATTCTTAAGTCTTCTTGGAGAAAATTTAGAAACAAGATGAAGTCGTGATACTGTTCTTGATGCTATGAGCCTGACTTTTCTTGATTATTTTGCCAACATCTGAAGTTGTAGAAGTCTAAATAAGGTGAATCTTGCGATGTTGGAATGCTAACTAGAAGAGCTACAATTTCATGTTTACCTCGAGTGCTAAATCACCTTGTATTGAGTTGTACAGGGCTCAAAGTTGACATTTGAATTTTTTTTTAATTTAGTCCTAAATCACTATTCTGTCACTATTCAATTGGAGAAGCATGGTGCAGAAAAGAATGCTTCCATTTTACAAACTATGTAAAAGTATTCAATACTCACGATAGTTTTCTTTTTTGGGTTCAAATATATTTTTAATTCCCAAAATATAGGTCATTTTGCTTTTGACTCTTGTAAAAAAATTTCTTACCCATTAGTCCTTCATTCGGTGATGTAGCAAATAAAAAGCCAATTTATCTTGCGCCACATCACACTATTAATCTTTTATGTGTGAAAAATTTAATCAATTAATTTGTTAAATAAAATAAGAAAAAAACTAAAACATCACATGAATATTATGAAACACACCCGCCTTCTTCTTCATCATCTCCCTCTTCCTTCCTCTATTCTTCAAGCCCTAGAAGTTGCAAGGAGTGGCATTTGTAAAACATGATGGGAACTGACACAACAAGAAGTATTATCCGAGCATGAGATATGTGACGATTGTCTTAATTCTTATTGGCTGTATAGCACAGCAAAAGACAATAGCCAACACTTCTAGCCACTAATACATTAAAAAGTCAACTAGCAGGCTACTGAAAGTTTGTGTCTTTTCAAAATTCAATTGAACTCAATTTAATTATACAACGACTAGTAAAGAAACCATATTCTCTTATTTCTTCATGGTTGGGTTTGAGGCTTAAGCTTGTGCATTTAACTTTAACAGCTATTACACCCCTGCTTTCACCTGAATTGTTGTCTTATCAATGAGGTACACATTTCTTAGTCTCAAACAAGAGCCCTTTTTTAAGTATTTTCTCATGTGTTTTGATGTTTGGCTTTGTTTCACTCAAGTGGTTTTTGTTTCTACTTTGTTTCAACTTTGCCACACTTTACAACTTGTAGAGCTCGAAGACTAGCTATGGGGAGGAAAGGGGAGACAATCCAGCTAAGGGTGGTTGTGGTTTAGAATCTTCACTTGACATTTATGATGTTTTAGTTATTATTTGACATTCTTGATTTTATTTAAATTGCCCATCTCTCTACCTTTGCATGTTTTTGTACATTTATAAGATCCATAATAAACATACTAAAATCCCTAAACATTAATAATAGGATCTCAATCTTTATTTTCTCTCTTCTCTCTTTCTTTGATATTTCTTTATGTGAGTATTGTTAAGGGGATTACCATCTTTCTTCTTTGGTAATCGTCCTTTCATTTCATTTTTTTTCTTTTCATTGCTTAGGTTCTTTATCTTTTGTCTTGTTTTTTGTTGTCCCCTTTATGGGTGTTTGGATTTCCCTTTTAACGGGTGTTTTGGTTTCCCTTCGTGGGCATTTCTATTTTGATGCCCTTACAAAGGAAGTAGTTGTTGAAGTCTATTATGAAAAGAGATGTAATATGCTCTTCAAGCAGCAATACAATTTGTGTTAGTCTCCAATGTTAAAGATACTTAAACATTGATAGTCTTTGGATAAGAAGTAGAGCCATAGATGGTTGGTTAGTTTAGAATGTAAAATGCATTTATTTCTTATTAAATTTGGATCTAATATATCTTTTTCGATTTGTAAGTGTCGTTACACTCGTTTAGTAATGAAATTTTCTTTTCCATAAAAAGAAAAGATCTCTAGAAGTAAATGCTCACTTATGTTCGTATGCACCACTTTGATCCTTGACATTAAGAAATTATTTTTCTAGTCCCCACTTTGGAAATCGTGAGTTATGTTAATCTCTAACTTGATATCTATTACGGCTCCATCATTTGTGGCTAATGATGTGCCATATTAATTGACGTGTAGGCTTCCTAGGTGGCATATGAGGTGGCATGATTGAAAAACTCTCACATTAATTAATGTGTAGGCATCCCAGGATGCATATTCAAATCTCCAAACTTTAGCACTTGGATCTCCGGTGATATTATGGCATAAGAACAAGAAAAGGTGAAAAGAAATAGTTTTTAGTCCCCACTAATGAACTAACTGCCCAAAGTTTTATACAAAGCTCCCTTAAAAAAACAAAAGTTGCAAGCATTGTGAGTATTGAGTACTCCATGCTCATGGTGTGAGTATTTTAGACATTCCTTTTAATTCATAATAGTCAGGGTTAACTTTTTTTATTTGTCTAAAAATAAATAACAAGCAGCCGGTGTCTATGTGGGCAATGATGATGAAGAGCATAACAGAGTTGATGAAGTTTCTGTAAGGTAATGTATTTGTTTTAGTATGCTTAATGGATAATTCAGACAAGGTATTAGGGAGTTTGGACACTTTTAAGTAGGAGGCTTTTATTATGGGCTTTTATTTGGCAATCTTCTTGATCAACCTTTCATTTATCAGTTTCCTATCTTAGGCAACAAATAATAACCATATGTGGTTTGCTTTTTCTATCAAAACCAAGAACCTGGACAAACTTACTTTTGATAATGGCAATACGCTAAGGTTAGTAGGGACAAGATATTCAAAACAAAATGGGAAGCTGAATGAAAAAAAGGAAGGATCAAGATGATGAAGATGAGGAGCAAGACAATGATCATGAAAATAAGGACTCGACAACTTAGAAGAAGCCTCTGGTTGTTTGGTTAGTGGAGCTTCACCATAATTAGTTAGGCATTAATAGAATGTTCTTCGGTCTCTATATTTAATAAAAAGCACTTGTAACTGTATGGTGGCCTGGTATGCATGAATTAAGCTATCTTTTTTATGTTAGTCGCTTGAATCATGCTAGTTTGGTCATGTGTGAATAACCCTTGTAGAAGTCTTAGCAAGGAGAGAAGATCAAATGAAAGATAAGCTAAAAACTAGAGGTAAAGGGAGACCAAAATAAACTATAGGTAAAATCATTAAGAAAGATTTAGTTTTTTAATGGATTAACTTTAGTCATAGTTAATGATAGGACACTATGACATTCCACATAGCCTACGCATGTAGTGAAATAAGACTTGGTTGTTGTTGCTGTTATTACTAGTATAGAGATAAAATAGTGAATACCAACCATATATTCACACTCAAAATGTGCCATATAATATTGAGCCAAGATGCAAGAAATCTAAGCGAGAATTTAGTATGCTCCTATCTAAGCGAGCAAGAACCAATGAAACACGAAAATAGAATTCATTACATGATTTGTAAATGAGTCTACGGAGATTTTGTTAACATAACCAATTTTGAAATAGGAAACTCAAACATGAAAAGTTAAAATGTTATAGTCATGCATAAAATCTACCCTCCCTCCATGGAAAAAAAAAAAAAAAAAAGCAATGTATTTTTAAGAATCACTAACCGCATCCATATTTTTTATGTCTTGCTACCATGATCTCAAACCATTTGAAGATCATAACCATTAACCTGCAACATAGCTTCGCAAACCACGGCTTGGATATTGCCAAACAACTACCTATAGTTTAAGGAGCAAGAATATGTAAATTACGTAGTGGAGCAAGAAATTGAAAGAAGGAATTTTAGATATTTGATCTAATTAATGAATCTATGTTAAAATGTTATTTGATATAATATTGATTCAAACATCATGGAAAAGGAAGTCTTCCCTCCTACATGCAAAAATAAATGATTAAAAGAAGTTGAAAAGGTATGATGGCAATGGTAATACAAATAAAAGGACTCACAGAGTAAATAAAAATCTAAGAATCAGGAAAATTAAAAAAAGAAGTCAAACAAAGAGAATTAAAAGAAAATAGGCTGATTGAGTGACTAACAAGTGAGGAGGATCAATATTTCATAGATACCCACAAGGAAACAATAGCTGATATTTTTAACTTCGACCAACCAAGGCTAAAACCAAAAGCCTCCATCAAAATGAATCTCACAATTAGTCTCTGATTATTATTATGTCAAAGAACAAAAGAAATATCTACAAGTAACATAATTGAATTTAATTGGCTAGACTCCATTTTCAAGGATTCTTTCTTTTTTATTAATAAATAAAGCAGATGTAGACAAAAGATGTAGAAGGTTTATTCGCATACTAAAAAAGAAGAGCATTGATATATGGAGTAACTAGTTGTAAAGTAAAAGTAAAGGAAATGTAAGTAGCTTCTTTTAGGAAACAGCGAAGGCATGAAAGCAGCATTAACAGACCTCAAGGCCTTCATCTTGCTTCTGAGCAAGGCCAGGATCGTTGTACATATTTTTCATAAGAAGGGCACACGAATTATCAAGCTGAAAATGAACTTTGCTAGAATGCTGACTGAACTGACGTGCTCTCATTTTTAAATGAAAAGGACAATGAGATTTGTCCTGTCATACATAGGTAATCAATAAATCAAGATAAGAACTAAGAAGCATGAGCTCTAAGAAGCAAATTGAGAATTAACAAGGAAGAAGACACAAAACGTGAGATAAAAAAGAGGAAACATGTTCGATTACGAAATTGGGCACTTGTTGAGCGACGTTCTCGAGCACATGTTAAGTGGAAAAATTTGTATGAGATTTCGGGGGAAAAGGATTTGAAGTAGGTCTATCGTCGTCGTCATCATCATCATCATCTTGCAACAGTAACAGTGCTAACTGATAATATTGTGATTAATGATAATGAGCAAAATAATTCGGTGAGTAATAGAAGAATACAATCATTACTTGGTTTTGATTTGGTTCCTTGTTTGAAACCCCAGCTGTCACTTTGTTTCTCTTGAAGATGATATTGTTTCAATGCCAAGTAATCTCAAGAGTCCCTTCTTCCACGTATTCCTATTGATCATCATTATTGTGATTGTCGTTAGGTGCAGACTTTGATTCTTCGAGAAGGATCATTTGCTGTTGCAGTTATTTGGGCTAGAAATAATCTAGGCTAGGTTACGCTGGCCTTTCGCATAAATGTGCCTATCCTATATTTTAAATATAGAGCCTAAGCCTTAGCCTATTAAGACTTTTTTTCAAGGCATAGTCTAGCCTTTTGCAGAAGTCTTGACTAAGTCTGAAAACCTATTTAAAAACTTATTTGATTTTAAGGTTTTTAACTAGATTAAAAAATCTATTTTTAAATATGCTAAAATTTTCCAAATATATCAAGAAACATGCACTACAAGAAAAACAAAAATTAGCAATGGATAATTAGCAGCGAAAGCGATCCCCTGCTAATTTGCGGCGATAATCAGTTGTACAGGACCAAAGAGAATAAGTTAGGAAATAAATCTGCCGCTAAATTGTGTTGGATTAGCTGTAAAAAAAGATTATATATATATATATATATATATATATATATATATATATATATATAAATTTAAGCATAATTACATCACTTAATAACTTCATATTGTTAATTCAACTATTGAATTATAGGTACCTACTATGAAAATTATTTATGCCAAATTTTATAAAAATTAAATATTAATAAGAATGTAATCAAATAATATTTATTAATTGAATGCCAAATAATAATATTTATTATAGGTACCTACCGCTAAATTGAATATTTATTAAAAATTGAATGTAATCAAATAATTCTCATTTTTAATTTATTTTGGTGTATATAAAAGTATATAAAATAATTTTATATTAATATGAAATTGCATAGATATGATCCTTAATATATTAAAAACTTGCAATTCAATTGTGTGTTTTGTGGAAGTTACATCAGTAAAAAGTTATTCAATAGTTAACTATGCTAAAAGTTATACTAAAATAATTTGATTCTAATCCTCTATATATATATAATTGATTTTTTTTGTAATTAATTATAATAAAATTAATTTGATATTTGGATACGTAAACTGACAAAATATTTTAAGATAGTATATATTTTTTGGATTGTATTAAAAAATCATTTCTGTAGATTGAAAAATCATTTGTAACCAAATTTAAATTATAATCAAAAGATCATAATCAAAATGATAAAAAAAAGAAGCATATATGGGTTATGACCAATATAAATTCTAGCTAAACATTCATGTGAGCGCAACTATGAGGAAATGGCCATTTCATGAGTCAAAGCTTGCGGTTAAATAACTTACGGTTATTTTGCACTAAATAGAAAGGAAAGAGTAAAATTCTGTTATCATTTACCTTTTAGTATCTTAACTTTGTGAACTATTATTATTTTTTTAGTTTTGCTATAATTTTTAACAGATTAATTTTAATATAATATCAATATAAAAAAATATACATTATTATTTAATCATATGTTACTGTATTATGACTTTTGAAATAATAATGGAAAGAATAAAATTAAGAGTTTAATTAGTAGTCACTTATACTGTCATCCAATCACATAATTGTATTTGTAAGAATTTTAAAATTGTGAATAGTTGAGTCAAACACTTTTGTTGATGTAACAATACATGATTGAATATTTGTAAAAAACATTTTTATACTACCAGTGTATATAAATTAAATCCATATTTTTATTTATATGGTAATTTACAATTAAATAATTGTACAAAAAATTTAACACTGACATTTTTAGTATAATAGTTGATATATTCAATTATGAATAAAATAAAATAACAATTTTTCTCTTATACTTAAATTGCCTTTTTTATTTTTTAGCGAACAATGATATCAAACATGATTACAAAGAAAAACAGTGTTTTTTTTTTTTTGTGTTATATATATATATATATATATACGAGGAAGTTGTTCTACCTCCGTTTTTATTTTTATTTTTTGGGACAAAGATAGTGATTGCATTTCAAAAATGAGAAAAACATACAAATGGTCCCTTAGGACAACCAAGCAATACGAAAAATGGGAAAACCCAACATCACTAATAGCAATTAGTAGGAAAACTGACAATCATAATTCAAAAGACTAGGGAGAAGGGATTAGAGAATAGGCAGCTAATTCCTCCATGAGCTTCGAGGTTGAGGCCACGATTACTTGAGGATCAGTGTCTTGCCCATCAAACAACTTTTTGTTCCTTGCTTTCCGGATATGCCAGCATGTAATGGCTACTTTGCTCAATATTTCCTTCCAGTCTGGTTCTAATTTGAGGGAATCTACCAGTGCAGACCACCATTTAGAAAAGTGGTTTGAATTCCGATTTGCAATTAGACATCGATATGAAAGGAGCCTCTACACCATTGTTGAGTGAGGACAAAGCAACAAGCAATGTAGGATCGATTAATGCTCTGATTCACAATGAGGACAAGAGTCTGATATGTCGTTAATTCTACACCTAATATTCACCCAAACTGGAATGCCTTCATGAGCCACCTTCCACATAAAGATCTTGATTTTGTGATGGACTTAAAGACTGCACAGGCTTCTATAGTGGGTTGTTCTAAAAATCAAATGCTATTTTATAACCAGATGACACTGAATACTTGCCTTCCTTATTCATGCGCCATACAACGTAGTCCTCTGCTTCTGATATGGGAATTGACAAAATTTTTCCAGCCACTTCAGGAAGGAATCTATCTTAGATCAAAGCTGAATTTTCAGGTTCTGTTTTCTGACATAAGATTTTGGACCAAGAAAAGGCACCTGTCTAGGAACAGTATAAGGATAAACACCTGATAGCCAAGGGTCTTGGTAAACTTTAATGTTAGGCAACCTTCCACATGAGGCCTTTTATTATGACCTTCCTTTCCTATAGAATACTACTCCGGGCCCAAGATGGATTCGGCCCAACCTCAGCAGATAATACATCCCCAAACCTGAAGTATTTCCCCTTGAAAACCTTATAAAACAGTGAATTTTGTTGTGTCACCAATCTCCAGCACTATTTAGCTAGAAAGGCTAGATTCATAGCCAATGATGGATATAAAAAATTTAGGTAGTGGACAAAAAAATAATATATAAGTATAATAAGAAATTTTATATAATCTTTTTCTTAGTATAGAGTCAAACTTAATAAAATAATAGGGATAAAATATATGTATAATATATACTTATTATACTACTAAAAAAAATATCAAAGTCTAGTGGTGGCATATACCCCAATTACATGAACCTGGATCTGCCCCTGTTCATGGCTTTTAGATCTTTGAAGCCCAATCCTCCTTCATCCTTTCTTCTACACATTTTGCTCCAACTCGCCCAAGCTATCCTTCTTTCATTACTATGCTGCTCCCACAAAAAATTAGTCATCATCTTATAAAGACCATCAAGAAGTGATTCTAGCGCTTTAAAACAAGCCAGAGAGTAAATTGGTACAAGTTCTCCAATTGATGTGGTTAATACCTCCCTTCCACCCGTGGACAATAGACTCCGTTTCTAGCTTAAGAGCTTTCTATTGACTTTCTCTTTAATAAAAGCAAAGGTTGCTTTATTTGATCTATGGATAGTCAACGGGAGGCCCAAGTATTTGTCTTGAGCACCAATGTGATGAATGTTCATTTGCCTAGCTAGTTCACATCTTAGCTGGTCAGGGGTATTATAACTGAAGAACCTTGCTGATTTGTATAAATTAACTTGCTGCCCACTATATTTTTCATATTCTGAGAGAACTAACAACACGTTAGCACAATGAATTGGAGAAGCTTTGCTGAAAACTAGAGACTCATTGGCAAAGAGTAAATGGTTGATAAATAGGCACCTGGGACTAATTTTTAGACCTTGAATCATGTTGTTTTGCTCCACTTTGTCATGCAAGAAAGAAAAGCTTTCTGCACATAGTAAGAAAAGATACGGGGATAGACGGTCTCTTTGACGTAGCCCTCTATTTGGCTTGAAAAAGCCATATGGTTGACCTTCCAAAATGACAAAGTAAGAAACAGTTGTCACATATTCTTGAATCCAGTTTATCCATCTATTATCAAAGCCCAGTTTCTTCATAATAAACCATAAAAACCTCCATTCTACTCTATCATAAGCTTTGCTTATGTTGAGCTTTAAAGCCATCTCAAACCCACCTCCCACCCCTTATTCCTCAGATAATGCATACATTCATGAGCCATAAGAATATTGTCTAAAATTAAATGCCCCTTAACAAAAGCACTTGGATTAGCACTGATGATCTTATTCATAAACTTCTAAAGATGGTGCACCATAATCTTTGGGATAATTTAAAAAAAAAAAAAAAAAAAACTGTGTAGAGATAGCGTCACTCACTTTTGGAATCAGACAAGTTTGAGTGTGGTTAACGCTCTTCAAGATTCTTCTCACTAATACAAATACATCTTCTTCAATAGTATCCCAAAAAAATTGAAAATATTTGCCATTAAAACCAACATCTCCTGGAGCACTCTCAACATCAATAGAAAAGGCCGTACGCTTAACTTCTAGTCGAGTTACTAGACAAGGAAGCCATCTATTCATTGAGTTGGAAATCTTGTGCCTCATTTCCTCAAAACAATTCTCTAGGTTGAGAGGGGAACTAGAAGTAAATAGTTGCTTAAAATATACTTCAACCACTTTAGCTATCTGTTCTAGCTTGGAAGCTCGATTACCATTATCTGATGTTAGACCATGTATTTTCTTCCTTTGATTTGATTTCTAGCTTGAAATTCTAAGTGGAAGAATCTAGTATTTTTGTCCGCCTACTTGAGCTATCTCACCGTAGCTTTTTTCATTCTAGAACCTCTCTTCTTGTTGGTATGCTTCTAATAACTTCTTCTCTAGGGATACAATCTGCTCTCTACTAACATCATCCCCCTGGTCTCAACTATTTCTAAGCTACTGCTTAAGATGCTCAATTTTCTAACTTGATTAGTACTGTCAATTTTCTGCCAAGCCACTGAAACATTTTGAGAATGCTTGAGTTTATGGGACAACTTAAACATAGGTAACCCCCCTACTTTGACCTCCTATACTTCCTGAATGATACGATGTGCTTCTTCATTATTACACCATCTTTCTTAAAATTTGAATCTTCTTCAAATCTTCCCATGTGATGACGTGGAATCAAGTAGAATGGGCGTGTGATCAAAGCTGTTTTCATCCAACAATTTAAGACCTGCCATAGGGTATATGATAATCTCCGTTTGAGGATGCCAAGAATCTATCCAGCGTCTGTTTTATTAGACCATTCTCGTATCTTCTATTGGAAAATGTAAACCTGCTTCCAACCATACCCAAGTCCACCAAATGGCCATTGTTAATAAACTTAACAAATGCATCAATCAACGACTAAGATTTTTCACTGCCCCTTTCCTTCTCATTGTAGCTAGTAATGGCCTTAAAGTCCCCTATTAAAATAATGTGGACTCAGCACATTTCAAATATGGTCTAGGACTTCCTCAAACTGGTTCTTCCTTGTCTGCTTGTGGCTATGAAAATGGACACTAACCATTAGCCACTCTTCTTGTTTTACTACATCAGTGACTAGAGCTGAGGTTCCAACACCCTACCAATTTAATGTTATGCTTAAGTCATAGTATGAAATTAAGTAGATTGTGTTATGGTGTTGATACTTTGCTTACTACTTATTTATCATATCACATCTCTCTCTTTTTTTTTTTTTTGTAAACAGGTGAAATGGCGCGCTATATATAATGAACGTGCTCAATGTCATAGAACATAACAAAGTTTAATAAAACACAACAGAATAAGTAATATATCATCAACTATATACGTACATATATAGGTCGGAAGCCAACGCTTCAGTTTATGTACAGATTCAAAACAGGATACATAAGTGGGGCCGGTGTATCAAAAGAACATAAGGCCCGTGTCAGTAAAAAATGATCCTATGGGATCCTCAGAGGATATTTCAAACTAGCTGCAGATCAGGGATCTTAATAAACAGGGTAGCTGTCGTGTCCATCACCAGAGTCTGAGAATGATGCGGAAATACAAAGCGACGTGAGAATTTAAAGAAATTCTCGGTAGGATTCGAGTATGGTACTAAACTAACGTCACATTCATTCTCAGTTGCCTCGGTTTTTATTTAATTATAAAAACATGGGATCAAATTGAACTATCCATATTTAATAAGTTTAAGAAAACGTCTGGTCCGAGGCAAGGTTTAGTTTACTTAGGACAGTATAAGAAACAAAATAACTACTAAATAGTGATATACAGACCAATAAGCAGAATAAATGAACATACAACAGTAAGTAAACATAACAGTCAAACTGTAAACAACTTATAATGACTATTCAATGTGATCATGCAAAACTCATTCTTGAACTTATCTTCATAAACTTTTCCATTACTTGGTCCCCTGTGAGTTCTTGGTCATTCAAACTCTTGGGTAATAGTCTGCTTTTCAAGCTCGAGCTCGTTCCTATATAGGAATGCCGGGTTTACTTTCCCTGAACTCCCCACCGATCTATTCCCCTTAACTTTAATTCAGGGTTGGCCCAAGTATCATGGAACTTTTATCATGACATAACCTTTATAAATCCTTGCAAAATGCACATGCATTTGAATGTGTCTTATAACTCTTGCATAGGTTTTACTAAAATTTTGGCAATATAATGGAACGTGTTCGCTTCCCCATGAATAGTGCTAGTACTCAAAATACCAATTTTTCAGAGAAATCATAACACTTTATTCATATTTCAAACATCAAATTCATGGCACAAATATTGCAATTAAAACATGGTTGCTATCTCAACATCTGCATTCAACCCTATTTTTGTAAATCAGGCCACAATTTCTATTTAACTCATCTAGACCTCAATTTTGGATATGTTAGAGTGTTATGTGTCTATTTTCTAATCTCTTTGGTCCCATTTAATTTTGATAAATATAGCTTAAGTTATTTATCCCGACCTTCCCTGTAGTTGGCCAAAATTATACACTTAAAAGTAAAAATTCATTAAAAATTGAAAACCAGTTCAAATCATACAAAATTTGGTATCATATTAAAGGTAAAGGACAAGCTTTCATTTGCAAAAGTTCCATTTCATTTACTTTATTAGAGCTCGAGTTATATGCTCCAAAATTTGACCTTCCTGAACTGCCCTATTTTGGCCCGGTTTAGGTATAGGGCAACTTCTTCGAACCACTGAGAGCAAACGGGACCGTATCTAACTCTGAAAATTTTTATGGGATATTCTCCTATATGTAAGATTTTTAAAAAAGTTAGTTTCATTCAATTCCAAATCATATAGGGCAAGTTTTGCCCTAAACAACCTAGTCCGCCCAGAATCAAACTCAAAAACCTAGGTCAAAACTACGAAATTCATATCTCTCTCAATACTAATCCAATGGCCTTATATTATATATGTATAGAAAGCCCTGAATGTCTAGTTTCATATAAAAATAGTGTTATCAAATTTAAACTACTGTAGGTGGAGCCGTACACTCCGCCGTACAGATTGCCGAGGGATTTTGGTCTTCCAGCCTCTCTCATTTTTCTATTCTCATCCTTTTCTACTCCTTAATCGATTTTAAACACAAAAACAACCATCAAACCAACTAATAATCATCATATACATCAAAACACCACATCAAGAAGCAAGAAAAAAAAGCCCCAAATCAGTCACCTATACCCAAGAAAATAAGAACAAAGTTGAATATCTACCTTCTTTAAGTATGATTTTGCTAAGTTTGAGCTCAAGTTGATGGAACTTTATCAAAGCTTGAAGGTTTGATGGAGTTGGTTGAGAGGAGAAGAGAAGAAGAAGGCCAAAACCAAGAGAGAAAGTGGCACAAATTTTGCTGAAGGGAAAAGGAAGCAATATGTTGTTAAAGTTTAATGAGGTAGTTAGGAATTTGAAATTTGATTGGTTGCTATTTTGTGGCCCATCTTCAGCCATGCTTCCTTCCCTTTATGGCCTTGGTGGCGCCACCCATAGCGGCTTGAATGGCTAAGTATTCAGCCTTGAATCATAGGGTTTTGAGTATACAATCCTATTGATTCGGTTCCGACAGTTTAAAATATCGTAATATTACCGATTTCTTTTAAATCGGTAAATTGGTTTAAGAAAGTTTCTATGAAATTATCTATACTTCTAACCTAATTCCCTCATATCTAAACTCAATTAATTGCTAATTAATTGATTCTAAATAAATATTTAATCGAATTTTAATTAATCACAGTTATTGGATAAAAAATGAACAACTAGGCAAAAAACAATAAGAAATCCGGTGGATGTTACATTACCACTCTCCTAAAAAAAAAATTTTGTCCTCAAAATTTAGTACCTGAGAATAGTTTAGGATACTCTTTCTTCATGTCTGATTCTAATTTCCAAGTGTAGTCTTCAGCATCTTCCTTTCCCCATGCTATCTTTACTAATTGTATGGTTTTGTTTCGAAGTTGCTCTTTATACATCTCACGATCTGTCTTGTAGTATGTGGAAAGTTAGATCCTCTTTTAACTATATTGACTTGGGTTCTAGGAAGTGTATAGGGTCAGATTGATACTTTTTGGGTTGAGAAACATGGAAAACATCATGAAGGTTTGACAAATGTGGAGGTAAAGCGACTCGATATGCAACTGATCCGATTTGCTTCAAGATTTGGAAGGGACCGATAAAGTGGGGACTTAGCTTCTTGATCTTAATGGCTCTATCTATCCCTATTGTAGGCATGACCTTCAAGAATACATGGTCTTCTTCTTGAAATTCTAAGGGTTTTCTCCTAGTATCTGCGTAACTCTTCTATCGGCTTTGAGCGGCAACCATCTTACTTCGAATTTTCTTGATCTGCTCAGTGGTCTATTCAACTAAATTAGGCCCCAATAGAGTTGATTCTCCTATTTCATACCAACACAGTGGAGATTAGCACTTCCGTCTGTACAATGCTTCGTAAGGAGCTATGCCGATGCTAGCGTGATAACTATTATTGTATGTAAATTTGGCTAGCAATAAGCATCGATCCCAATTCCCACGTTGCTCCATTATATAGGCTCATAGCATATCTTCTAAGGTTTGAATTGTCTTCTTCGTTTGACCACCCGTTTACAGGTGATATGCCGTGCTTAGGTACAACTTAGTACCGAATGCTTTTTGTAAGGCTCCCCAAAACCGTAAGGTGAACCTTGGGTCTCGATCAGAGATAATTGTTGAAGGGATCCCATGCAACCTTGTAATCTCTTGAATGTACAACTGTGCCAATTTTTCCAACAGATAATTTGTTCGAATGGGCAGAAAGTGAGCAGATTTGGTTAATCTATCCATGATGACCCATATGGCATCATATCCTATTGGCGTTCTTGGTAATCCTATCACAAAATCCATGGAGATACTCTCCCACTTTCACTTAGGGATTTCCAAGGGTTGTAGCATCCCGGAGGGTTTTTGATGTTCCGCTTTCACCTTCTAATAGACTAAGCACTTGCTCATGAAGCTCGCCACGTCTGACTTAAGGCTCGGCCACCAAAACATTTTCTTGAGGTCTTGATACATTTTAGTAATGCCGAGACGTACGGTAAATTCACCTTTATGTGTTTCCACCAAGATTCTCCTTTGGAGACCATTTCCCCCGGGTACACACAACATGTCATGATGCCACCATATGCTTTCTTTATCTTGAGCAAAACCCGTTAATTTCCCTGATTGCATGAGATTGATCGTATGTTGAAAACTAGTATCCTGCTATTGTGTCTGCCAAATCTGTTCCTTAAAGCCACTTGCTACCTTAATTTAGTGTAATTGAAAGGTCTTGGGAGTTATAAGGATTCCCAAATTAAGATCTCGGAAGCTCTCAGTAAGCTCTATCTCTTTAATCATCATCCAGGCTACGGTCAAAGATTTCCTGCTCAAAGCATTTGCCACAACATTTGCCTTGCCTGGGTGGTACTTTAATTCAAATTCGTAGTCGTTAAGGAGTTCCATCCACTTTTGCTGCCTTATATTTAATTCCTTCTGATCAAAGAGGTACTTCAAACTATTATGATTAGAAAAGACCACGAACCTCATTCCATATAGGTGATGTCTCCATATCTTCAAAGCAAATACTACTGCTGCTAATTCAAGATCGTGTATAGAATAACTCCTTTCATGTGGCTTTGATTGTCGAGAGGCATAAGTGACTACATTTCCGGTTTGCATCAACACACATCTTAATCCTTGTTTGGAAGCATCACAATAGACTTCAAATGTCTGGCAAGGCTAACACTAGTGTCATGGTTAATCTTCTTTTCAAATCTTGAAAACTCTGTTTGCACTCCGGTGTCCATTCAAATGGAACATTTTTCCTAGTTAACTTGGTCAAGGGCAAGACTATTCAAGAAAACTCCTTAACGAATCGCCTATAATATCCAGCTAAGCCCAAAAAACTCCTGATTTCAGTGACCGTGGTCGGCTTCTCCCAATTTAGTACTGCTTCTACTTTGCTGGGGTCTACTAAGATTCCCCCATGGGATACCACATGGCTGAGAAACTTTACTTCCTTTATCCAAAATTCACATTTGGATAATTTAGCATAGAGTTTCTTCTCTTTTAAAATTTGCAGAATCAACCGCAAGTGTTCCGCATGCTCTCGCTCCGTCTTCGAATAGACAAGTATGTCGTCGATGAAAACCACTACAAACTTGTTCAAATATGGGTGGAATATTCGATTCATATAATTCATGAATACTGCTGGTGCATTTGTCAGTCCAAATGACATCACGGTATACTCGTAGTGCCCGTATCGAGCTCGAAAGGCTGTCTTAGGGATATCTTGTTCCCGAACTCGAATTTGATGATATCCGGAATGCAAATCGATCTTGGAAAATACCGTTGCACCTTGTAGTTGGTCTATGAGGTCATCGATCCTTGGCACTGGATATTTATTCTTAATCGTCACTTTATTCAGTTGTCGATAATCTACACATAGGCGCATGCTCCTATCTTTCTTTTTGACCAACAAAACTAGAGCTTCCCATGGCGATCCACTTGGCCGTATGAATCCTTTTTCCAAAAGTTCTTCAATCTGTTTCTTTAGTTTTGTCAGCTCCAGAGGTGACATTTGACATGGAGCTATAGATATTTGTCCTGCAACTGGAACCAGCTCGATGGCTGTAACATCCTCAATTTCATGAAGTGCTAAATTACCTCAATAACCCTGAGTAATTAGGCACTTAATGAGAAATTATGAGATTAAGGCTTAATTAAGGGGTTAATGAAGAGTTTATGAGTTAACTCGGTTAAGAAAAGTCAAAAGAATGCTTAATTGAGATTAGATAATCTCTCATTAAGCAAGTAAGAGCCTTTATAGCTTAATTAAGCACTAATTGCCCTTAATTAGCTTAATCAAGTTTAATTAAGGTTAATTAAGATTAATCGCAAGATTAATTTTTGTTAATCATGTTCTTGTGTGTTAATCACCAATCCTTGCTTAATCATCTTAATTAAGTTGTATGAGCACTTAATCATATGATTAAATTCAAATTTAGTCAACTAGACAATAAAGTAAAAAGTGATGTCATAAAATCATAAAGCATAAGACAAGAGTGCTTTATGTAAGAGTTTGACCATGCTTTGTTTCCCCATCATCTACTTTGTCTCCATAATCACAAGATAACATAAAACTAAGCAAAATATCTCCATCCCTCCCTTGATGTAATTGACGCCACACTCTCACACACACACACACTCACATTTTCGTTTTCACTTATCCTATTCTCTCTTTTCAAAACCAAATCCTCTAACTTCTCTCTAAACTCTCTCATCTTCTTTTTCTTCTTCTTCTTCCTTTCTCCACCACAACCACCCAAAGCCTCTCACTTAGCCCTTCAAGGACCTCATCTTTGGGTCTTTGGAGATAAGATCTAAACACTACAACGTCCATTTCCACAAGATCTCAAGAGCTTCTCCTTCCTTCTTGCAAAATTGCCACCATCATCATCAAGAGGAGCCATCATCTTCTTCTTTCTCTTCTCTTGTTTTTACACCATCTTCAAGAAGAGGTAGTGATCTTCATCTTCTTTATTTTGCTTGCTCAAGAAAGCTTGGAGCTTGGTTCTTTTATAACCAAGATCTCTAAGTGAAAATTTGAGAAAATCCTTCATGCTCTTCAAGAGCAAAAGCTTCCATTTTTGGAAAAATATGTTCTTGTTGTTCTTTAAGTGTTCTTGATGTCTCTACTTTTGGAAAAATATGTTCTTATTATTCTTCAAGTGTTCTTAAGTTTCTACTTCTAAAAAAATATATTTTTGATGTTCTTTAAGTGTTCTTAAGTTTATACTTTTAGAAAAATATGTTCTTGATGTTCTTCAAGTGTTCTTAAGTTTCTACTTTTGGAAAAATATGTTCTTGAATATTCTTGATGGTATCTTGCTTAAAGTTGTTCCTTTTCTTATGATGAGTTGATGATTAGAAAAGCTTCATTTTTTTATGTTTTCATAATTTGATAAGACCATAAACATTCTAAAAGCTTTAAACTTTATAAAGTTTGCTTCTTGATACATAACAAGTGGTGCAAGTTTTAGTGCCATCATAAACTCTTCTTTTGTTTTGTTTTGAAAACAAGAATACATCTAAAAGTCTAAGCATTTTAGGATAATAAGCCTTTTTAAGTTAGAAAAATTATATCTTATCACTTTATGTCTTAGAAATCAAACCTTAAAGAAAAGACCTTCCATAAAGTTTCAAACTTTAATCAAGAATGAGACCTTTAAGTCATAAAAGTGTTGTTTTGTAACACTTAATTCATACAGTTTAGATCTTGAACCAAAACAATGCTAAAAGGCGTTAACTTTTATGAAGATCAAGACTTTTAACCTTAAAGTTAATGTTTCATATCACTAGTTAATAAAATAGGAACCTTTTTAATGTGGAGATAACTTTAAGTCATAAAGTTGAGACCTTGATGGTCTTAGAATAATTAAATTAGTCAACTTTCACAAAGAACAAGACTTTTTAGTTAAAAAGCTAGCAACTTGTATCATTATTACATAAAAATCTAATTTTTAAGACAAGGGCTTGATGTTAAAAGCACTTACTTTTATAAAGAATAAAACTTATGACTACTTTATAAGAATGATAATCCTGATAATGTTTAAGGTAAAACCTTGATATGTTAATAATGAAAGCTTGAAGCTTTGTAACTTGGTTAAGTAAAAATCACCCTTAGTGTTTAGTGAATATGGTGTTGTTGGGTTCATGATATAGTTATGCGTTGTCATGACCCAAGGATTAGAGGGATCTCGAACTCCTTGGGAACAGAAGTATGATTAGGGCCTCTGAACATGCCATGAACCTAGGAATCACTAAGTGCACTATCTCAAGGAAAGGAAATAATCATTTAACTTAATTAATTTGAATAAGTGTCCCATAATACATGAACTAAGGAAAAGAATAATTTCATATAAGAGCTAAGTAATGAAAAGACCACATACACATATCTTAACTATGTGATTCTCTCATGGGTAATCACGAGAGATTATATGATGATTCATAACATCCTTTATAAACAATAACACAACTATACACTCCTCTAGGGTATGAATGTGTGATGCCATTCGGCATAATGAATGATGAGTGTGATGATATGATATAGATATGATGAATTGTTGGTTGAAATTTTATGATTGGCATTTTGGGGAAGCTCCAGTCTAGCCGTTATGCTGCCGAATTTCCGTCAAAATTATGGACTTAGTCATATCATTGCATGTGTCTAGTCAAAGAAGTATTATGCATGTAAAGTATAATGATAAGAAACAAAAGAATGGGACATGACCCCTCGATCACTTTCGGGAAGTGAGAGATGGCGATCCACAAGGAACCTCTATGAGGGAGGCAAGGGTGTTATAGAGGACCCTCTAACTTAGAGGTAACCAATATCAGCTTAGTCTGATTTGCTTAGTAGTACTACGTGACAACGGTCACAGAATGAGCTCATGTCTAAAAGCAATCTATTTTAAAGGAAAGTAAAAGAATATTAAGCACGTGCTAAAAAACAAAAGTCAAAGTAGGACCATGGTCAAGTTGATAAATTGCATAGTCATGCATGTTATCCCATTCCTTATGGCATTGTGAATGTTTATTATGTATATTAGCATGTATGCCTATGTATGATGTTACGGATATGATGATTGATTTAAAAGTAACCCGCTTTGGGATTTATGTTTTCTGAAACTATTAAAATTGAACCGATATCTGTCCACTATTTTTATAATTAAACCTGAAGTGGCTGGGATGATGACAATGACATAATATTTGTTTGGTCGCGATCCTATTGAGAAATCTTGTATTTCTCACTCCTACATTTCCGTGTCATCTTCAGATAGAGTTGATGGCATCCATGGTAGCACTTCTGATGGTACCTGACTGGATAAGACGAAGAGCTGCCATGTTTCTTCACTTAGCTAAGGAGGATCGAGATATTAGCATAGTGTTTTCATTTTCTTAAGAGCCCTAATTGGCCAGTCTATATGTAACTAAGAGCATGTGGGAAGTCATTCTATTTAATTTGACTAATTATATATGTGATAATTATTAAGTGTAATGATGACTTTTGATTAACTATGATTACATTCTTGGCTTAAGGTATTGTGTTATGCTGTTCCCATTTTGTCTTACGTCTTATTAGTAACTCAGCGAATTGAAGAACAACGTTCATATGTATACGAGTAAGTAAGTGCTTAAAGGCTTAGTTTTCAAGTATAAAGGTTTTAAAAAAAAAATTACATGCTATTTTCATATATTATGCTAATTTCAATGATAAGAACTTCCGCTAGTTAAGAGTAACAATTAGTGATGCCATAAAATGACTTAAGCATAGTATGGTATTATTAGGGTGTTACAATGGCGAACTCAATTTCCTTCTCAGGAGGGAATTCAGGAATATCTTCTGGAAAAATATCGGGATATTCCTTAACAACTGGGATCTCCTCCAGTTTCTGTTCAACTTCCATCATATTAGCTAACAGGAGGATGTATCCTTGACTTTTCGACCCACTACAGTTTACTAATAAAGAGTCCAGATAAAAGTGTGTTGAGACTTGGGGTTTAGAAGACGAGACGGAGGAGAATACCACTGTCTTATCGGAATAATTGAGCATGACTTGATTGGAGGAAAGCCAACCCATGCCCAAAATTATGTCAAGTCTAGGCAGAGGGAGACAAATCAAATTGGCTGCAAAGGTCTTACCCTTAATTCGAAGAGGAACATTGATGCAAATTTAATTAGTTTTAACAGGTTCATTGGTAGGAGTAGAAACCAGTAGATCATAAGACAATTCAGAAATTGGTAGTTGCAAATTAGCCACACAGTCATGAGAAATAAATGAGTGGGAGGCACCCGAATTATAAAGTATAGTTAGAGTCTTACCATCCACTTCACAGGTACCTTGGGTTAGTTCTTCAGACTTGTCAGCTTCTTCTGCATTCATTGTAAAGACTCGTCCTTGACGTTGAGCTCTAGACGGTTGTGGCAGATTCCTGGTTGGATACTCATAAATTTTGTGGCCCGACTTGCCACACCCATAATAGACATTCTGGCCTGCTAAACACGGCCAATCACCATGATTTTTACCGCATTTCGTGCAAGTCGGATTTGAAAAAGGCTTATGGAGCTGCTTGCCTTTATTGCCCACCAGTTGTAATCTTCTCTGTTGTTGAAAGTTGGGCTTGAATCTTGGGCCCTGCGGTGCCAACCTCTTCTCAAAGTTGCTACTAGATACCTTGGCTGCAACCAATTTTAGGTTACAATCTTCCACAAGTCGGCATTTATTTACCAACGTGGGGAAATCTCTAATCTCCATTGGCCTTATTGCTGCAAGAATATCTTCTCGTAGTCCTCCTTCAAATTTGATGCACTTCCAAACTTCATCCGAATTCCTCTGGTAAATTGTAGAAAATTTACACAGCTCTTCAAACCTGGCAATATACTCGGATACCATTCTATTCCCTTGACGGAGCTGCATAAATTCTAGTTCCTTGGCATTTCGAACCGAGGTAGGAAAGTACTTTTGGTAGAAAATATCTCTAAACACCATCCAAGTGACTGCTGTCTGAGATTCTTCGAATAGTCTTCGTATGCCGTTCCACCAAAACTCTGTGTCTGCTTCGAGCATATAGATGGCAAAAGTTACCTTCTGATGATCCGAATAATCTAGGATAAAGAAAATATTCTCTATAGCCTTGATCCATTCATCATCCTTATCTGGGTCGTAAGCTCCTCGAAAGCTGGGCGGGTTTGCCTTCCTAAACTCAGTAAATTTAAGGTAGTCCAAGTCAGCTCCGGGGCCATACGGATTTCCTTCACAACTTGCCTTAGGTTGCCTGCCCAATTGATCCATCATCTGGTGAGCTGTCGCAGCCTGTTCCCGCATCGCATGAGCCATCTCGCATATTGTGTTCATGAAGTCAGCCAGGTCCTCTTGAGCAGGTTCTGTGCGTGGCCTACCTTGCCTTCCGGAAGCCATTACATTCTAAGCACATTGAACTATTGAGTTGATTAGGGTCAATGCTAAGTCTGATGTGCTAGTAAATAACAGCTCACATGGTCAGGCATTTCGTACACATGCACATCTATATCTCAGCTTCCAGATAAGATTTAGTGCATGCCATCATCTAAAAATACAGAATATGTGCAAAGCATAGTCAGTCCAATCCTCAGGCTTTAGCTAGGACGAACTGCTCTGATACTAAAAATGTAACACCCTACCAATTTAATATTATACTTAAGTCATAGCATGAAATTAAGTAGATTGTGTAACCGCGTTGATACTCTACTTACTACTTATTTATCACATCACATCTCTCTCTCTCTCTCTCTCTCTCTCTCTCTCTCTTTCTCTCTCTCTTGTAAACAGGTGAAATGGCGCGCTATATATAATGAACGTGCTCTACGTCGTAGAATGTAACAAAGTTTAATAAAACACAATAGAATAAGTAATATATCATCAACTGTATACGTACATATATAGGTCGGAAGCCAACGCTTCAGTTTATGTACAGATTCAAAATAGAATACATAAGTGTGGCCGGTGTACCAAAAAGACATAAGGCTTGTGTCAGTCAAAAACGATTTTATGGGGTGCTCAGAGGACATTTCAAACTAGCTGTAGATTAGGGATCTCAATAAATAGGGTAGCTATCATGTCCATCACCAGAGTCTGAGAATGATGCGGAAATACAAAGCGAGGTGAGAATTTAAAGAAATTCTCAATAGGATTCGAGTACAGTACTAAACTAACGTCACATTCACTTTTAGTTGCCTCGATTTTTATTTAATTATAAAAATATGGGATCAAATTGAACTATCCATATTTAATAAGTTTAAGAAAACATCTGGTCCGAGGCAAGGTTCAATTTTACTTAGGACAATATAAGAAACAGAATAACTACTAAATAATGATATACAGAACAATATGTAAAATAAATGAACATACAGCAGTAAGTAAACATAATAGTCAAACTGTAAACAACTTATAATGACTATTCAATATGATCATGCAAAACTCATTCTTGAACTTATCTTCATAAACTTTTCCATTACTTAGTCCCCTGGAAGTTCTTGGCCATTGGACTCTGGGTAATGATGCACTTTTCAGGATCGAGCTCGTTCCTATACAGGAATGCTGGGTTTACTTTCCCTGACCTCCCCACCTATCTATTCCCCTTAACTTTAATCCGGGGCTTGCCCAAGTATCATGGAACTTTTATCATGACATAACCTTTATAAATCCTTGCAAAATGCACATGCATCTAAATGTGTCTTATAACTCATGCATAGGTTTTACCGAAATTTTGGCAGCATAACGGAATGTGTCCACTTCTCCATGAATAGTACCAGTACTCAGAACACCAATTTTTCAGAGAAATCATAACACTTTATTCATATTTCAAACATCAAATTCATGGCACAAATATTGCACTTAAAACATGGTTACTGTCTCAACACTTGCATTCAACCCGATTTTTGTAAATCAGGCCACAATTTCTATTTAACTCATCTGGACCTCAATTTTGGATATGTTAAAGTGTTATGTGTCTATTTTCTAACCTCTTTGGTCCCATCTAATTTTGATAAATATAGCTCAAGTTATTTAAGTTTTATCCCGGCCTTCCTTGTAGTTGGCCAAAATTACACACTTAAAAGTAAAAATCCACTAAAAATCGAGAACCAGTTCAAATCATATGAAATTGATATTAAATTAAAGCTAACAGAACAAGATTTCATTTCCAATAAGTTCCATTTATTTGCTTTAGTAGACCTTGAATTATAAGCCTGAAATTTGACCTTCTTGAACTGCCCTGTTTTGGCCTAGTTTGGGCATAAGGCAATTTCTTCAAATCACTTGGAGCAAACGGAACTGTATCTAACCCTAAAATTTTTATGAGATGTTCTCCTATGTGTAGGCTTTCTAAAAAAGTTAGTTTCATTCAATTCTAGGTCATATAGGGCAAGTTTTGCCCTAAACAACATAGTCTGCCTAAAATCAAACTCAAAAACCTAGGTCAAATCTCCTAAATTCATATATCTCTCAATACTAATCCAATGGCCTTATATTATATATGTATGAAAATCTCTGAATGTCTAGTTTCATATAAAAATAGTTTTATTAAATTTAAATGGCTTAGGTGGAGCCGTATACTCCACTGTACAGATTGCTGAGGGATTTTGGTCTTCCAGCCTCTCACATCTTTCTATTCTCATCCTTTCCTACTCTTTAATCGATTTTAAACACATAAACAGCCATCAAACCAACCAATAATCATCATATACATCCAAACACCACATCAAGAAGCAAGAAACAAAAGCCCCAAATTAGTCACCCATACCCAAGAAGATAAGAACAAAGTTGAATCTCTACCTTCTTTAAGTGTGATTTTGCTAAGTTTGAGCTCAAGTTGATGGAACCTTATCAAAGCTTGAAGGTTTGATGGAATTGGTTGAGAAGAGAAGAAAAGAAGAAGGTTGAAACCAAGAGAGAAAGTGGCATAAATTTTGTTGAAGGGAAAAGGTAGGAATATGTTGTTAAAGTTTAATGAGGTAGTTGGGAACTTGGAATTTGATTCGTTGCTATTTTGTGGCCGATCTTCAGCCATGCTTCCTTCCCTTTGTGGCCTTGGTGGTGCCACCCATAGGGGCTTGAATGGCTGAGTATTCAGCCTTGAATCATAGGGTTTTGAGTATACAATCCTATTGATTCAGTTCCGACCATTTAAAATACCATAATCTTATCGATTTCCTTTAAATCAGTAAATTGGTTTAAGAAAGTTTCTATGAAATCTTCTATACTTCTAACCTACTTCCCTCATATCTAAACTCAATTAATTGCTAATTAATTGACCCCAAATAAATATTTGGTCGAATTTTAATTAATCTCAATTATTGGATAGAAACCGAACAACTAGGTGAAAAACGATAAGAATTCCGGTGGATGTTACAGAGTAAAAAAATAGCCATGGGATTAAATTCTTATGTTCAGATCTTCCTTCTAGCACAACACCAAGCCTCTAGCTTGCCCTACAGGGTCAACACAATGAAAATCCAAGAAACTACAGCCTCTAAGTTTCACCTCCACTATAGAAGATTGATTTTTTGTTTTATAGAGAAAACCAACCTCCGGATATGGGATTTGTATATCCTTTTCAAGTTATGGATTGTCAAGGGTCTCCCCAAACCTTGACAATTCCAAGGGATGATCTTCATTAGAGCTAGGGTGCCATATTAAGGTTGGCACCCTCCACCACATTCGCTATGGTTGAAACCTCATCGATACACATCTTCAGCACCTTCCACACTTCTCTAGTGGTCTCACCAGAGATCTTCAGGCTCAACGATCTAGCTTAATGATCTAGAACCCAGCTACTCCCAATCTCCCTTCGAACCAGTGCATGTAGCAGCAGAGAACGGGAATGGAAATAAAAATGGAAACGGCTACGACCACATCATTTTTGTCTCCAAGCCAGTGTTTCCACTGCCGGGAGAGATAGAGCCGGAGGAAGGTTATGCCTTTTAGGAGTGGTGTCAGTGAGTGTTTCGAACTTTTTTTCTCTCTGTCTCATTTCACTTTATGAAGTGAAATTTGTTTTCTGTGAATTTGTCAAATCTCGTTTGAATCTGCTTAGATCTAAGGTGATTTTGCTCTAATTCGGAAGTTAATTACGTGCTTGATCCCAAAGTTTTGTTTTTCTTTTGAATTGCTTGTGATTAGTTAGGACTAGGAATCTGGAATTGGGAAGCTTAGTCTTATAACTATGGAAAGAAGTGAATTAGTGAACTTAATTTGCTTCAATTTCAGTTCAATTAGTTAATGAAATTGTATGCTAGGAAAGAATTGATTTGTTTGTATCCATCAGTTCTCACTAAAAGAGTAGAGCAGATTTGCTTGAACTTGTTATAGGATTATAGACTTTATAGTATCACTCTCCTATTTTGTGCGGGGGATGGTCCTTTGCAGTGTGCTTCACTTATGGATGTTGGATCTCTATAGTTATGTGCAGTGGGGGGCTTTTGAGGTTAAATTGTATGCTACAAAAATTTTAGTTGTTGCTCAAAGTTGGATTCTAGAGTTTTACGATCTATCTTATGTGTTCAATGTCTTGCATTAAACAGTAGGAGACTTTTAATTGTTGACTATCTAGAATGGGATGATCATACTCAATTTGACAAGATTGACTATTCCATCTCTCCCCAATTAAGCTTAGATCATGGAAGCAATTTGTGAAATAACCAAATGGTGATAAAGCTTGATAAGGATTGCGTTAAGTCCTCCTGACAGTTTATTCTTAGATTTTGTGGTTGTGCCGAGGAAAGTATGAGAAACATATATTTTCTACACTTCCTAAAGAGCTCTTGTTAGTAGAATTTTTACTTCTCATTTGCTCTTTCTTCCTTCCATATAGTTTAGGAAGTAATAGATATTGGGCAATCTAGCACATTCATCAATGTAAATTATTCACCTATTTTAAACAAATATGTAAAAAAAAAAAAAGTTAATCCTTATAAATCTATATCATCAGATGCTAAAATTATGTACACAACATATTCCTCCCGACTATGTCATTTTGCTTGCCTTGAATAACTTGTTTGTCTACATTTAGGTATGAGGAGGTTATACTTGATGACCATTATCATGTTTTCATGGGTTTGTACTACATGTATATTAGATGATATAGGTCAGAGATGAATTTTCCACTTTCCATGGTGTTAGCTGACAAGGATTCAACTTTTCTCCTTATATATAGCTAGTATAGTGATATGATAAATTAAATGAAATCTTGGCATTTCCACTAACTTGCATCTTGATATGATGTGTTGAAAGTATTATATTATGGCTTGACACTAGTAGGACTTGTAACACTCTAATAGTTCCATTCTATACTTAAGTCATATTGTGGAATTACTAGTTGTTACTTTTACTCGCAGAACTAACATTACCTTTTAGAAATTACTTTGTACTGAAAATAGGGGTAAATTTTTTTTCTACAAAACAAGTGAACCATTTCTGAAATCAAGAGCCATGAGCGCATCGTGAACATATAAAGCAACACCGCTATCTCATACATACATCGCATTTAACATGCATAAAAACTAGAAGAGTAACCACAATCTTAGATAAAGGTAACATTCATTCCATGGCCATCCATGATAATACAATAATAGTCATACTAGAGTTATACATAAGATAATAATGGGTCCGATATCTATCGTCGGGCCTACACAAGAAGCTTACCAATACATAATAAAAGGAAATACATCAGAAAATCCTACTACCTAAGCATGCCATACAACAGAATGATAACCCTATAACTACGACCCAAAAGGGGCTATCCTCCTGCTCGGCTCCGCATGCAGTCGTCACATCAAGCATCTGGCGGGAGGAAACCGTTCCCATATCCACCGGGAGAAGTACCACCATGTCCTCCTCTTCGAGCACGTCCTCGCCCATGGGGCACAGCGCGGGTACGAATGAACCCACGCCCGCGAACCAGGGGTGAAGCTGGGCTAGCAAATGAAGCAGAAGAATCAGAAGATAGACGAATCACCGAAGGCTGCGATGAACCCGAACGGTGAGATCCCCCAGAATGAGTCGGATAGAGGGGCTTAGACGGATCAGTCTCCACATGGAAGCTCGGATAAGATGGCTCCGAGGGATCGGAATCCAGTGAAACAGTCGGAGTCAAATGGGTATCCGAGTTAATCTCATCATCATCGGTGGGGTATCTCAGTGGCTGAAAGTAGGGGCGAATATCATCCATAGTAACCTCGCCGAATGGCTGATGCGGTCGGAAATATGGGCTCATCATGGGAGTCTGAAACTGGTGGTCGTGGAAGATGTAGACCCTCATTGCTGCGCTCGCCGATAGCACAGAGGCGTTCAGCACCGGGTCAAAGCGCCAACGCCACACCAGGAACTCAATGTAGATCACCACCGTGCCCGACATCGACATCCTCTGAAGACGACATGGGAAACGTAGGAATGAGAAATACTAAATTTCTCAGTACGATCGCGACTAGACAAACACAGTGTCATCGTCATCGTCCCAGCCACTTCGAGTTTAATTATAAGAACAGTGGACAGATATAAGTTCAATTTTTAATGGTTTTGAAAACTTAGACCCCGAAGCGGGTTGCTTTTAAACTTAACATCATAACCACATCATCATGACTAACATACATACTAAAACATAGAATAACCATTCATAATGCAAATGGGCAATATACTTACATGCAAAGACATGCATCATCATAGACATAACCATGGTTATACTTAGACTTTACTTTCATTTTTAGTACGTGCTTAACATACTTTTACTTTCCTTCGAAATAGACTACTTTTGGACATTAGCTCATTCCGTGACTGTCGTCACACAGTACTAACCAAATCAGACTAAGCCGATATTAGTCACCTCTAAGTTGGAGGGTCCTCCATGTCACCCTTGCTTCCCTTATAGAGGTTCCTTGTGTCTTTGTGGATTGCCGTCTCTCACTTCCCTTACCGAAGTGATTGAAGGGTCATGTCCCATTGATTCTTTTCTTATAATTATACTTTACATGCATAACATTTCTTTGACTAGACACATGTAATGATATGACTAAGTCCATAATTTTGACGGAAATTCGGCAGCATAACGGCTAGACCGGAGCTTCCCCAAAATGCCAATCATCACCATTCAACCAATAGTTCATCATATCTATATTATATCATCACACTCATTATCTAATCATGAGACAAAGCTCAACCAAACTTGTCATTCATCATGCTGCATGGCATCACACATTCATACCCTAAAGGGGTTTATAGTTGTGTTATTCTTTGTGAAGAATATTATGAATCATCACATGATTTCCCATGGTTACCTATGAGAGTATCACATAGTTATGATATGTGTATATGGTCTTTTAGTTACTTAGCTCTCGCATGAAATTATTCTTTACTTGAATTCATGTCTTATGGAGCACTTATTCAAATTTAATTAAGTGATTGTTTCCTTTCCTCGATGTAGTGCACTTAGTGATTCCTAGGTTCATGGTATGCTCAGAAGCCCTAATCATACTTTTGTTCCCAAGGAGTTTGAGATCCCTCTAATCCTTGGGTCATGACAACGCATAACCACATCATGAACCCAACAACACCATGTTCACTAAACACCAAGGGTGATTTTTTTAACTTAACCAAGTTACAAAGCTTCAAGCTTTTATCTTAAAGATTAGATATTTATGAAATAACGATGCAAGTTACTAGCTTTCCACTAAAAAGTCTTGTTCTTTATAAAAGTTGACTCATTTAATTATTCTAAGACCATCAAGGTCTCAACTTTATGACTTAAAGTTGTCTTTACATAAAAAGGTTTCTACTTTATCAACTAGTGACATGAAACATTAACTTTAAGGTTAAAAAGTCTTAATTTTTATAGAAGCTCACACCTTTAAGCATTGTTTTGGTTCAAGATCTAAACTTTATGAATTAATTGTTATAAAACAACACTTTTATGACTTAAAGGTCTCATTCTTGATTAAAGTTTGAAACTTTATAAAAGGTCTTTTCTTTAAGGTTTGATTTCTAAGGCATAAAGTGACAAGATATCATTTTCTAACTCAAAAAAGCTTATTATGCCAAAAAGCTTAGACTTTTACATGCATTCTTGTCTACAAAACAAAACAAAAGAAGACTTTATGATAGCACTAAAACTTGCGCCACTTTAAGTATGTCAAGAAGCAAACTTTTTAAAGTTTTAAGCTTTTAGAATGTTCAAAATCTTATCAAATCATGGAAACACAAAAAGATGAAGCTTTTCTAATCATCAACTCATCATAAGAAAAGGGACAACTTTAAGCAAGATACCATCAAGAACATTCAAGAACATATTTTGCCAAAAAAGGAAAACTTAAGAACACTTGAAGAACATCAAGAACACTCAAGAACATATTTTGCCAAAAAAGGAAACTTAAGAACACTTGAAGAACATGAAGGATTTTCTCAAGTTTCCACTTAGAGATCTTGGTCATGAAAGAACCAAGCTCCAAGCTTTCTTGAGCAAACAAAATGAAAAAGATGAAGATCACTACCTTCTTGAAAATGGCGCAAAACAAGAGAAGTGGAAAAAGAAGATGATGACTCCTCTTTGATGATGAAGGTGGCGGTTTTGGATGAGCAAGGAGAGAACTCTTGAGTTCTCTTGAAAATGAGTCTTGTAGTGTTTTGATCTTGTCTCCAAAGACCCAAAGATGAGGTCTTTGAAGGGCTAAGTGAGTGGTTTAGGTGGTGGTGGTGGAGAAAGGAAGAAGAAGATGAGGAAGAAGATGAGAGAGTTTAGAGAGAAGTAGGAGGATTTTGGTTTAATGAGAGAGAATAGGATGAGTGAAAATGAAAATGGATGAGGGAGGGAGAGAGAGAAAGTGGCATCCCACTTTAAGGAGGGAGGATGAGATATTTTTGCTTCACTTTGTGTTATCTTGTGTTAATTAGTGATTAAGGGGACAAAGTGGATGATGAGGAGACAAAACATGGTCAAACTCTTACATAAAGCACTCTTGTCTAATGCTTTATGCTTTTATGACACCACTCTTTACTTTATTGTCTAGTTGACTAAATTTGAATTTAATCATGTGATTAAGTGCTCATACAACTTAATTAAGATGATTAAGCAAGGATTAGTGATTAACACACAAGAACACGATTAACAAAAAAAATTAATCTTGCAACCAAGCTTAATTAACCTTAATTAAACTCGATTAGGCTAATTAAAGGTGATTAGTGCTTAATTAAGCCGTAGGGGCTCTGACTTACTTAATTAGAGATTTTCTAATCCCGATTAAGCATTCTCTGGACTATTCCGTCCGAGTAACCCCTTAATCAAGCCTTAATCCCACAGTTTCTCATTAAGTGCCTAAGTACTCAGGGTTACTGAGATAATTTAGCACGGCATGAAATTGAGGATGTTACAAGACTCTCCAATAGCCATCTTAAGCTAGAGTCATAGAGTTTGGTCTTTTAATTAGCCATTGAAAACATTTGCCATGCATGCCAATTCCATAGCTAATTTATAGTCGCCCAAAAATGGGCAGATTAAATCAATTTACATATATTTTTTTGGGGCATTTTCAGTCTCATGTTGAATCCTTTCCTCACATTACTATCGCTAAGTCAATCAACATCTAAAAGTCATTTAATGTCAAGCATGTGTCGGATCAAATAGATTATTGAAGGTTGGGTGATTTTTTTCCTGATTCTTGGGGGTTGGGGGAAGAGGAAATGAAAATGCCGTATTCCTTTAGGAGCTCTAAAGAAAGAATGTATATTGCTAGATTTTATTTTAAAAAAAAAAATATATTGCTATAAATCATGAAATATAGTATTGCTATTTTGAATATGATACTACTTTTACAAGATGTTTATGATTTTGGTTTAAATGGTTTTTTTACAGGAAAAGGCAATGATTTGCCAGCCATCTTTAAAGCTTTGATGGGAAGTGCTAAGCAATCAACGGCTGCTCAAAACAATGGCAGCACAAAAAGATCAAGTGGAAAGGTGGTATGCAGTCTTCAATTTCATGTTTTTACTTTATTTTCTATCATTCCCTAAATGTTGAAAGTCATTTAGTTCTTCCTATTTGGATGTTGTCTATTAACAATCCTGTCAATCTGAGTCTCAGGCCAAGGGAGAAAAGATTTCTACAGCACCAAAAGAAGACGATGAGCGTGGAAAAGATGATGATGACAAATAAAGCACAACATGTAGCGCTTGCTATGAAAGTTATGCCAATGATGAGTTTTGGATTTGTTGTGATGTGTGTTAGAGTTGGTTAGATGGTTATATATGTGTATTAGAGATGGTTCCTTGGCAAATATGTTAAAATCATTTTTGCTAAGGCCAAGCACATCATGCAATACAAGTGCCCCACTTGTAGTAACAAGAAGGCTAAAGTTTGAAAGCATTGAGCCTCTGGACCAAACTTCAATCAAACAATAGACAAGCTTTAGAGTGTTTGATAACAATTTATATGTGAAAAAAGTTGTTTTATGCCATTTCTAGTCAGTAAACTTGAATACAGATAGAATTACAAGAATTGTCAGTGTTTATTCCCATTCCCATTCCCATTGTCTAGAATTAAGGGTTTCTATTTTTTTTTTGGTGTTAAAGAATTATTATAAGATTATTTTTTGTTTACTAATACACAAACGGAACCACAACTCAAAATCCTTAAAAAAATTTAAAAAAAATTTATCAAGTTATGAACACAGTCAAATTATTATGTTCAAAAGGACTGAAAATTATCAACAAATAAAGTCTTAGAAAACATGACAATTACACTCAATTATTTTAGCATTAACTGCAAATATTACTTAAGTGCTCTTTTTGAAGACTTAGTGTTAAACAATTATTATAAGTGTTTGCAAACACACAAATATAGTCACAACTTAGTGGTTTATATATATATATATATATATATATATATATATATATATATATATATATATATATATATATATATATATATATATATATTACGAAATATATTTGCAATAGAAAACATGTTAAGAGCACTCCTTGGTATTACTAATTGATGAAGTGAACTTAAAAAAATTGATAACTTCAGTTCGATAAGTTGGTAATTTTTTAAAAAAGCTGATAGCTTATCAGAAAATTAAAATTTTGGTTTCATTGGGATTGTCAAATGGATTGGTGCAACTAAATAAGTTAAGATCACACCCTCGGATGTTAGATCACATGGGGAGAGAATTGCAAGGCCTTGGTGAGCACTGCTTTATCCTACCCTTAGTTGGTAACTTGGCCCTAAAAGCTGGTAATTTTAGTTCAATAAACTGGTAACTTTTTTAAAAAGCTAGTAACTTATTAGGAAATTCAAATTTTGGTTTTATTGACCTTGGAGAATAGATTAGTGCAATCAAACACATTAAGATCACACCCTAGGATATTAGATCACATGGGAAGAGAATTGCAAGGCCTTGGTGAGCATTGCTCCATCCTGCCATTGCTTAGTAACTTGTATCAAAAAGCTAATAACTTCAATTTAATAAGCTGGTAACTTATGAGGAAATTTGGATTTTGGTTTTATGGGCCTTGGAGAATAGATTGGTGCAACCAAACATGTTAAGATCACACCCTAGGATATTAGATCACATGAGGTGAGAATTGCAAGGTCCTGGTGAGCACGACTTCGTCCTGCCCTTGGTTGGTAACTTGGGTCAAAAAGCTGGTAACTTTAGTTCAATAAGCTAGTAACTTTTTTAAAAAGCTGGTAACTTATCAGAAATTTTGGATTTTGGTTATATTGGCCTTGGGGAATAGATTGGTACAACCAAACACATTACGATCACATCCTAAGATATTAGATCACATGGGGAAAGACTTGCAAAGCCTTGGTTAACACTTCTCATTCTTACTGTAACACCCTACCAATACCATACTACGCTTAAGTCATTTTATGGCATTACTAGTTGTTACTCTTTTCTAACGGAAGTCCTTATCTTTGAAATTAGCATAATATACGAAAATAGCGAATAATTTTTTTTTTTGTAAAACCTTTACGCTTGAAAACTGAGCCTTTAAGCGCTTACTTACTCATATACATATGAACGTTATTCTTCATATTGCAGAATCACTGATAAGACATATGACAAAATGGAAGCAACATAACATAATACCTTAAGTCAAGAATGTAATCATAGATAATCAAGGTCATCATTACATTTAATAAGTATCACATATGTAATAGGTCAAATTAAGCAGCATGACTCCCCACATGCTCTTAATCCCAGATGCTCTTAATTACACATAAACTGCCCAACTAGGGCTTTTAAGAAAATAAAAATACTACGCTACCATCTCGATCCTCCTTAGCTAAGTGAAGAACATAGTAGCTCCTCATCTTATCCAGTCAGGTACCGTCATAAGTGTTACCATGGATGCCATCAGCTCCATCTGAAGATGACACGGAAACGTAGGAGTGAGAAATACAAGATTTCTCATTAGGATCGCGACCAGACAAATATTGTGTCATCGTTATCGTCCCAGCCACTTTGGGTTTAATTATAAAAACAGTGGACGGATATAAGTTCAACTTTTAACAGTTTTGAAAACTTAAACCTCGAAGCGGGTTGCTTTTAAAGTTAACATCATAACCACATCATCATGACTAGCATACATATTGAAACATAGAAGAAACATTCATAATGCAAATGGACAATATAATTACATGCAAAGACATCCATCATCATAGACTTAACCATGGTTATACTTAGACTTTACTTTCGTTTTTGGCACGTGCTAAACATTCTTTTACTTTCCTTTAAAATAGACTGCTTTTGGACATGAGCTCATTCCGTGACCGTCGTCACGCAGTACTAACCAAATCAGGCTTAGCCGATATTGGTTACCTCTAAGTTAGAGGGTCCTCCAAAACACCCTTGCCTCCCTCATAGAGGTTCCTTTGTGGATCGTCATCTCTCACTTCCTGGAAGTGATCGAGGGGTCATGTCCCATTCTTTTGTTTCTTATCATTATACTTTACATGCATACTACTTCTTTGACTAGACACATGCAATGATATGACTAAGTCCCTAATTTTGACGGAAATCCGGCAGCATAATGGCTAGACCGAAGCTTCCCCAAAATGCCAATCATAAACTTTCAACCGACAGTTCATCATATCTACGTCATATCATCACACTCATTATTCAATCATAAGATAAAGCTCAAGTAAGCTCATCATTCATCATGCCAAACGGCATCACAGATTCATACCCTAGAGAGGTTTATAGTTGTGTTATTCTTTGTGAAGAATATTATGAATCATCATATGATTTCTCATGGTTAACCATGAGAGAATCACATAGTTAAGATATGTGTATGTGGTCTTTTAGTTACTTAGTTCTCATATGAAATTATTCTTCACTTGAGTTCATGTCTTATGGAACACTCCTTTCCTTAAGATAGTGCACTTGGTGATTCCTAGGTTCATGGTATGCTCAGAGGCCCTAATCATACTTCTGTTCCCAAGGAGTTCGAGATCCTTCTAATCCTTGGGTCATGACAACGCATAATCACATCATGAATCCAACAACACCATGTTCACTAAACATCAAGGGTGATTTTTAACTTAATCAAGTTACAAAGCTTCGAGCTTTTATCTTAAAGATTAAATCTTATGAAATGATGGTTCAAGTTACTAGCTTTTTAGCTAAAAAGTCTTGTTCTTTATGAAGATTAACTCATTTAATTGTTCTAAGACCATCAAGGTCTCAACTTTATGACTTAAAGTTGTCTTCACATTACAAAGGTTCCTACTTTATCAACTAGTGACATGAAACATTAACTTTAAGGTTAACAAGTCTTAATCTTTATAAAAGCTAACACCTTTAAGCTTTTTTTTTTTTTTTTGGTTCAAGATCTAAACTTTATAAATTAAATGTTATAAAACAACACGTTATGACTTAAAAGTCTCATTCTTGACTAAAGTTTGAAACTTTATGAAAGGTCTTTTCTTTAAGGTTTGATTTCTAAGACATAAAGTGACAAGACATCATTTTTTAACTCAAAAAGGCTTATTATGCCAAAAAGCTTAGACCTTTACATGCATTTTTGTCTTCAAAACAAAACAAAAGAAAACTTTATGGTGGCACTAAAACTTGTGCCACCTTAAGTGTGTCAAGAAGCAAACTTTTTAAAGTTTTAAGCTTTTAGAATGTTCAAAGTTTTATCAAATCATGGGAACATAAAAAGATGAAGCTTTTCTAGTCATCAAGTCATCATAAAAAGGAAAGAATAACTTTAAGCAAGCTACCAACAAAAGAGGAAATTTAAGAACACATGAAAAACATCAAGAACATATTTTTCCAAAAGAGGAAACTTAATAACACATGAAGAACATCAAGAACATATTTTTTCAAAAGAGGAAACTTAAGAACACATGAAGAACATAACACATGAAGAACATCAAGAACATATTTTTCCAAAAGAGGAAACTTAAGAACACATGAAGAACATGAAGGATCTTCTCAAGTTTTCACTTAGAGATCTTGGTCATGAAAGAATCAAGCTCCAAGCTTTCTTGAGCAAACAAAATGAAAAAGATGAAGATCACTACCTTTCTTGAAGATGGCGCAAAACAAGTGAAGTGGAAGAAGAAGATGATGACTCCTCTTGATGATGAAGGTGGCGGTTTTTGAATGAGCAAGGAGAGAACTCTTGAGTTCTCTTGAAAATGAGTCTTGTAGTGTCTAGATCTTGTCTCCAAAGACCCAAAGATGAGGTCTTTGAAAGGTTTAGTGAGAAAGGTTTGGTTATGGAGGTGGAGAATGATGAAGAAGATGAAGAAGGAGAAGAGGAAATGTAGAGAGAGGTTGGAGAGTTTGAGAACTTTAGAGGGAGAATAAGAAGTTGAAAATGAAGTGAATGTGTGTGTGTTGTGTTGTTGTGGCCGAAACTTTTAGTAGGGTGGGGGGAGATATTTTTGCTTCATTTTGTGTTAATTAAGGTTTAGGGAGACAAATTGGATGATGGGGGAACAAACTATGGTCAAACTCTTACATAAAGTAGTCTTGTCTAATGCTTTTTGCTTTTATGATATCACTCTTTACTTTATTGTCTAGTTGACTAAATTTGAATTTAATCATATGATTAAGTGCTCATACAACTTAATTAAGATGATTAAGCAAGGATTAGTGATTAACACACAAGAACATGATTAACAAAAATTAATCTAGCGATTAAGCTTAATTAGTCTTAATTAAACTCGATTAAGCTAATTAAGGGTGACTAGTGCTTAATTAAGCTGCCAAGGGTCTGACTTGCTTATTAGAGATTATCTAATCTCGATTAAGCACTCTCTTGACTTATCTCATCCGAGTTAACTCATAAACTCTTCGTTAATCCCTTACTTAAGCCATAATCTCATAATTTCTCATGAAGTGCCTAATTACTTAGGGTTACTAAGGTAATTTAGCACAACACGAAATTGAGGACGTTACACCTGCACATGGTTGATAACTAGCCTTAAAAAGCTAATAACTTCAGTTCAACAATTTGATAACTTTTACAAAAGGCTAACAACTTTTCAGGTACTTAGAGTTTTGTTTCTATTGGACTACAGAATGGATTGGTGTGTCCAAATGACTTAACACCACAGCCCTTTTTGTTATATTGCTGAATGGAGCCTCAATTTTATGCAAATCCTAAGTAGGGACCTGCACTTCATTAGTAATTGCACCCAAAAAGCTAGTAATTTTAATTCAATAAGCTTGCAACTTTTGCAAAAAACTGGTAACTTATTAGTTAATTATTGTTTTGGTTCTATTGGCCGTACGGAATGGATTGGTGCATCCAAACAAGTTAAGAACACACCCCATTGTGCTACATTGGTGAGGGGAGCATCAACCCCACATGGGGAGTGACTTGTGAAGCCTAAAAAAAGGGTTCTCAAATCTTTTTTAGTGAGGCAAGTTTATTTATAAATCAACGTACTTCCATAATTTTGCAATCATTCTCTAAAAGATTTGGTAACAATGATAAATTTGTTGGTCGCTTCCACTAGATTATAAAAACTTTCACCTTGGAATTGCTCATCCTTTAAAAACAAATTTACAATCAATAGTAATGAAAGTTAGAGTGCTAATGCTAGTACTTTTAGTCATGATAATTGTAAGTGCAAAAAGCAAGTTCAACACTACAAGAAGTTGTTGCTTGAACTTAGAACTAACAAGGTAAGGAATGTGATGGACATGAACACAGTATATGGAGGTTTTTTTATATGGTAACAAGGTAAGTTATCTAATATTCTTAATGTTGGTTCCAAAGAATGCATTAGTTCCAATTCCCTTTCTTCTCCCCTATTAGCCATGATATTAGTATCTAATAATCAGACTATAACTTAATTCCAGAATCTGACTCCCCTGAAAGCTGTAAAGCATACTTTCATATTTTTTCCATGGCAATGATTTTAGCTCAAATCCTTGAATATTGCTTCCTGTTAAGGTACTACAAGACACAAATATTGACAATGGAACATTTAAATAATTAGGAAGAAAAAGTATAGCTGCAAAACCTCTGATACAAGTTTATTATAACATCCAGTATTCTAGTGAACTATATCATTCACAAACTAAAATTATTTTAATGGATAAATTAAGCATTTCTTCAGTTTTACGCACATTAGAAGCTAATGGCTAAACTAGAAGTGTACTAACATTCATGCTTGTTATTTGCACATGCAGTGCAGATCCATCAAATACAATGGATATAACATACTTCAAGTTACAACATGTTGGGAAATTGTGCAGTCCCCATGCAAGGGAATTGAATAAATGGAACTATATTATGAGCCTTATTCAAGCATAAAAATTACTAAGAATCCTTATCCATAAATGTGCATATTAGAAATGTCAACCCAATCCCAAGTTTCATGATATAAATTCTTTCATGTTACTGGAAATATTGTCTTAACAAAAAAATTGATCACCTATAGCAAAAATACACCATGACATATTGCTTAGACTCTCTATGCCTATTAAGTATGAAACTCTCAACAAAAGCTCTCATCAACTATAGTAGACTTGGATCATTACACAATGCTATGATTCCCTATGTTTATAGTTTCGTATATGAGAAAAGGCCACTTATGCTTGGCACTAAAATATAATGTCCCTAAAAACAGAGCTTGTCCCTAAGGTGCTTTACTTTGCATAATGTGTTGTTCCTTGCAACAGATTTTGTTGCTCAAGGAGACCAATTATACTTGATTCTGAGGACTATCAGTCCATACACTTTTCAAATATGGTTTCAACACTCAAGGAGCCTCAATGACCCAAAATCAACATGTTAATCCCAATATACAATAAGATCAAGAAAGATGTCTAGAAGCTCTATATCAGTAGCAACAGTGGTTAAACCTCCTAGAGACATATCAGTACCTTTAGAAACATGGTCAAGATTATTCAAAAAAGGATTATTCTCTACTGCCATGATGAAAATGACAAAAAAAAAGTGATCTGCTATACTTGAATAGAAGCACCAGTCAATCCTACTTATTATGCATTGATTTGAGATAGAGAACTAACCTCAAACCAATCATAACTGATCAGCTCCTCATAACCTTTATCAGCACATACTTCCAAAACATTATTCTCTGCTACCATTCCTTTCTATACCAAAAATTCCTCCTTCACTCATGGAATTCAAGTCTCACTTATGCAATTCCTCCTTGACAAAGGATGCAACAAGTAGTTCTAACCATACATCAAGGTAAATATATCAACAGGAATAACTTAGCAACTAAACGCATATAAATAAAGTAATTATCAAAAGGAACCCTCCTAACAAAAACAAAAAAGCTAAAAAAAAAAACCAAAAACAAAAAGGAACCAGTTTCAACTAATTAAATTGCATTGGATACAACACATGGCTAGCAGAAATTGAAATTCTTACCAGGTACCCTATTTGCACAAGCTATAAGCTTTTCTTTGACAATACTTTCAGCTAACTTCTCACCTACACAATCAAGTAAAGAACATTAAATCGCAAAAAAGAAATCATAGGAAAATCATGTAATGTAATTTCAATATCCCTAACCCTTTTGTCAACAAATAGTGTAAATCTCAGGTATAAATTTGGGATTAGAAATAGCTCAACTCTGATTATAATTAAAAAAAATTAAGTCATGCTTATAGGCATTCATGTGCGCATATTTGTGGATAGGTTTGGTGGGGGAGACATGGCCACTCATGGGCCCATACAAGGACATGGGTACTGCGGTGATGGTGCCGGGCTTCATGGTCGGACCCCGGCAAGGCTAGGTGGTGGTGTGGGGGCACTGCGATGAGGCTAGGGTGCGGCTTGCTCGCTGGTGCTTTGGGTTGTGGTGGAAGCTGGATTACCAGTGGTGTGGGTCGTGGTGGTGGGATTAGGGATGAGTTTACAGGGGGAGGGGGGAGAGTTTCAGACAGTGAGTGAGTCTGCGAGGGGGAATGGGAAGAGAGAGTTTCTAAAAGTGAGTGAGTTCAGAGGGGGAAAGGGTGGGGTGGGCGAAGGGAGGCTTGCGTTCGTGGGTGAGGGAGGAAAAGTCAAGGCTCGTGGGTGGGTTTTTTGTTTTGGTTTCTAAATTTTTCACTTCCCTTTTGTTGCTTTACCATTACCACCGTATCCAACCTCTCCATACAATGGGTTTTTGTCATTTCCTTTTTCTCATACGGTGTCGACTGTATATGGCTGATTTGGAGTGGGCAAAATAACATTTCTCCTATCACTAAGGAAGATACTACGTAAGTCTCAAGATTAGAGTAATTTAAGTATAATTTATAAATTATCCTTATCTCTTAATTCTACTTATTCTCTTTGTTACTTAAATACTCTTCCTAATTATTCATTGAATAAGTGAAAAATAAGAAAAAAATAATTAATTCTTTTCCAAATAATAATTGTAAAAAATAAAAATAAAAATAAAAATAGCCATTTATTTCGAAATGAATGTAATATACAAAATTCACCACCCCGACATTAAACCAAGTATGTGACTATGGCTAGCTAACTATTTGGGAGAAATTTTTGTATAATCATAGAGTACTAGGTTAGAGATGCTTTTAAACACTTACAAAATAATATTGCAAGTTTCAATAATGAGAAGACTCATAATTAAATATGAATATCATTTTACAAATAGTTAGAGTATATCCAGCGGTCCTCTAATGACCACACAACAATTTCTTAGCTATCCATAGTCCATCTTTGTAGCATTACGACTATAAAAAATCTTTGTCGCTTTATATTGAGCGATTGGGGTTCTACAGATTCATTCTAAAAGACCCTTTTGTTGCCAACGTATAGGAAAAATTATTGTTCATACATTATTTTTCCAATACATTAAAATAATACCAATGTCGATAGGTAATCACGCATTAGAAAGTAAGATTGTAATTATCTTACTAATAAAAAAATCACCCAAAGCGAAATTAAGCTATTGTGGGGAAGTGTCGATGGTGAATCATTCATCACATTTTGAAAACTTTTGTTGTCTTCCGATTTTTTTTTTAAAGTTATCTTGATAAGAATTGTTATCTCTATATCTATTATTATTGGTGTCTATTATCCTTTTACCGAATTTGTTGATAAACTAGCTAAAATTTTATTGACACATAATTACTCAATTATTCACCAATACTGGTATTATTTTAGTGTATCGAAAAATAATGTATGAAGAATCGTAGCCTAGATCGATGGTAACAGTACACATTCAACATGGACTTAATTGTTTAATGGTTTGTTGATGTATAAGCAACATTTTTTTTTTCCAATTGGTTTATCAAGTAACATATAACATGCCTTTCTCCCTACTAGTCTATTCTTTTCTAGGACTACCCTCTCAAATTTGCACAAGAAAATTAACGAAAGTTCTTGAATATACAACATAAGAAAAGGTAATACGGCTACTTTACCAGTTTGTTTAGCGGTCCATTTTCGCTGCAAAAGATATGCACAAATTCCCAAGATAATCATTCCTATCGCCCCAGAAATGGCAATGATTAATGCCTTTTGTCCTTTTCCCTTTTATCTGTAACTGCAAGTTATTTAGCATACAAGAGTCAAGGCCAAAGCAAGTTAAACAACTATGATCCCTGTCAGGGGAACTTGATGACATGTAGAAAAAATAGCTTCTATGAAAAAATTGGTAACCAGCTAAACTTTTGGTTAGAATATTATGACATATTTCTTGATTTCTGAATTGATAACTAGTTTTTTCTATTCCATTCTATCTAATTATCAAAATTCTAGTCATTTATCACTACTCTTTTAAAATGGAAAGACTAAAAAACATATCAAGTTGAGAATGGGGCACACGAATGAAGAGATCAACTCCTCGATATGAAAATTTCTGCAAGTCAATTAGGTCTCTACTCCAGTACATGCAGCCAATATAAGAATCATATGCAAATGGCAAGCAAGAGCAATTGGCCAAGCAATCTATTCTGCACTTGTCCTGGTTACCATCAAATCTCTCTGAAAAGTCTGGCACTTTCATATTATGAAACACATTGAACCCATCTGGTTGTACAACTTCACTTCCATTATTATTTAGCCAGTCACACTGAAGTTGTGCTTGTGCCGTTTTGACACATCCACTACTCCAATTTTTCTTATTCTATTCCTCTATATTGCAGATTGGTGAGCTAGAGGGATCACAGTTCCTAAATGGCCCACTTGTACCATAAATATCACATTCATTTTGAAATACCACAAAAGGTACCAATGCCTTTTTGTTCATGAAGCCTAACAACTGAAGTTTGCCATAAGGACTCAAGGAGAGGATTCCAAAGGCAGATGGATTAGCAAAACTGTAAGTTTGATAAATAGTTCCATCATGATCTTGATTCAGACGCCACCCATGTTGATACTCAATTAACACCCTTGGAGCACCGATGAAGTCCTTTCCATTCCATGGGCCAGTTCTCCAATATGGTTGAGTTTTATTGAACTAGATGAACACTTCTGGAGCATCCAAATGTTCAAGGCTACCAGTGAAGTCCCCAGTGGAAGGATCAGAGGGGCTTCTCCATGAAACATATTCTATTTTCTTGCCTGTGATTTTGTTGGCAGCAATTTTCATTAGTGGCACTGCTGCATCACAAGGGGGTGTGAAACTGTCCCACATTGTTTCTCCAGTGGTGCCATCTCGGAGGACAAGGTTACCAGTATCTTCAAGTTGAGCACTTGAATTAGCAACATTATTCAACATATTTGTTGACCAAATGACATGGTTTTGTCCATTCAATAGTACAAGGTTGCCATCCTTAGAAATCTTGATAACCCCAGAAGAATCTTTGAGTGGTTAATCTCTGTTAGCTATCCATATGATGTTGGATTCAGAGAGATACCAGATTGTTGCATAGCGATTTGTTGAGTTTTGAGGGCTGAACAACCCAAGCTTGAAGTCACTATTGTTTGAGCTTATTGTCTCATGGTCCTTGATGGATCTGGTTGATGTGATAGTATCATTGACAGAGCTCAAAGCCAAATGAAATCTGGAAAATAATATGAGCAAAGCAATAAACAAGTAATTAGTATGAGTATGACTTAGAAAACCCATAAAAACTAATGACTGGTTTGGAGCTGTGGGGATCTTTGTGTGCCTCAAGTGATGTTCTCTCTGTCTCCTGGAGGAATAATAGTACTACTTTGGATTTATGGTTTTTATCCCATGTTCCCTACAAAATTCAAGTTGGTATTGGAGTTGAATTGTGGAGCTATTCACCATGATACGTTGCTAACCTTAGTTGACTTTAGCTGTGCGGGAAGTATGCTAATTACATGGAAAAGGTCTTGGTTGACACTAGTTTATTTAGAAGCCAACTTGTGCATAGCTTGTAAGTCATTGCTTCTGCAAAGAAAATAATAAAAGAATTAAGAAGTCAATTCATGATAGTTAGTTAGGAGGGGCTTTGGCCTGAAAGATGTCTACATAAATTAATTTTGTAATATTGAGGTTGTTTGAAATGGTATTAAATTTTACCTCAATATATATTTTATTTATCTTGAAACTATTTCTAAATTACTTTTATCATAATTTATGGTTCCAACTAGATTTAATTTTGAAAATCTTAAATAAATAAATATAGCTGTTATAAAAATTAATCTTTTCCGATAGCCAGAGTTGGTTTAAAAAATTGAAAGTCAACTAGAGACAGCCAATTATGAAATCGGCATGAGTTTGAATTTCTTAGCTTAGATCACTGGTTTGTTTGAGGAAGTTTGGAATATAGCATGTCATGTCGCATCATTGTTTTATATGTGATGCACCTTCGTTTTCCTGTGAGAACATCAGTGGATCAGGCAAGTTTCATGCTCTAAACTATGGCGAGTTCATACAAGGGGAATGAGAATTTGGTGACCATATGGTGATTGAATCTCAGCTATCAAATATTTAATTTAACGGTTACAAAATAATCAAATAAATGATAAAATTTTAATTTTAATTTTTATCTTCCAATTGTGCCCTTTTCACCAACAGTCCATTCTTGCCCTCCTTCCTTCTGCAAACTTGCCCCTTTCACCAATGTCCTTGCAGCCCTCCTCATTATTGTAGTCAGTCCCCTGGTCCAAACCTGTTATCAACCATTAATTTGAAGCATGGGTACTTGATTTTTGCAAAAGTACCCATACTAGATAGGTTTTGGGTACAGGTACATTTGGGTATGATCCAAATATTTTTTTTGAAAAAAAATTGGGTATGGCTGGGTTCGACTGGGTACATAGCTTACACTAAATTACATCATTTGGCCTCTTTTTTTTTTTCCTTTTCTTTCCCAAAAACAGAACCCTACCCCCTTTTTTCTTTCATTCGCAGACCATACAACACTCAACAGACACCCCACTTCCAACTTTCTCATTCTCACTTGCCAGCCAACACCACTCAACTGCTCCTTAAGTCCTAGCAACAGCAATGTTCCCCAAGTCCCAGTGGTGGCGGTAGTGAGGAAGACACAGCAGCGACATCCGTGACCAAGACACGACTTCCCTTTCTAGTCTCCAGCGGCGGTGGTAGCGGCCCAACAAGCGGCTTCCCTCTCCTACTTCTCTCTTGTGACAGTGAGGTACCTATCTTCTTCTTCTACTTGAGTTTTGTCTTTGTTTTTGTTCTATGTATTGTTAATATTTTTTTTTTTTTGCTAGAATTATTCCTGGAAATAGCTTGAGATATGAGATTTGATGATGACTTGAGTATTTGTTTATGTCATTGCTAACATTTTTTCATATTTGCTCATGTTGAATGTTCTAGAAAATGAGATGGATAGTGTTGATGTTCTAATTCTTTGTTTTTTATCATTTGAATGACAGAATGAGTGATTAAATTTTTTACTTTTGAGTAATATAGAAATTTTGTAATTATTTGTCAAATGTTTTCACAAGGCTCAATAGCCACATCTACTACTGCTAGCAGGGCGTTTAGAAGTGGTAATAATGCCAATTTATCTGCTTCTTTGACTAGTAAATTTGCTATTGGAAAAGCTGAGAGTAATGGACCCCTTTGAGCTTATGTGACTATGTTGCAAGATAAGAAATATGGTAGAGGGAATGTAAATTGGCATTGCAATTTTTGTAATGGAACTTAAAAGGGATCTTATTTTCGGATGAAATCTCATTTGTTGATAGAAAAAGGAAATGGGATTGCTATTTGTACACAAGTGAATAACGATTATCTTGAAGAGATGAAGCAAATAAAAAGGGAATCTATTGAAAGAACAAACCTAGTGCAAGTTCATTTTTCTACTCGAACTACAAGTTTGAACCCACCTTAAGCTGATATGTTTGATGGAAGCAAGAGAAGAAGAGGTAATGAAGGACCTTTACAAAGGGCTTTTAATAATGAGGCAAGAAAACATTTGAATTGTGAAATAGCTTGGTTGTTTTACTCTACTAGTTTGCTATTTAATGTCGCCAAAAATCCTTATTTTGTTAGTTCATTTACATATGCTGCTAATACCAATATTTCTAGCTTTCTTCCACCTAGTTATAATGCCATTAGAACTTCATTATTTCAAAAAGAGAAAGCTAATATAATGAAGTTACTTCAATCTATCAAAGGCACTTGGCCAGAAAAAAGTGTAAGTATAGTGACTGATGGTTGGACTGATGCACAAAAAAGACCATTGATTAACTTCATGGCTATCTCAAATTCGGGACCTATGTTTTTAAAGGCTATTGATGGTTCAAGTGAATATAAGGACAAACATTATATTGCCAACTTAATTTTGTCTACCATTGAAGAAGTTGGACCACAAAATATGGTTCAAGTCATTACAGATAATGGACCTATTTGCAAAACTATTGGATCAATTATTGAATCTATGCATCCTCATATTTTTTGGACACCATATGTAGTGCATACCCTAAACCTTGCTCTCAAGAACATCTGTGCTCCTAAAAATACACCAAGTAATGAAGTTGTTTATTCTGAGTGTAGCTGGATTTCTGCTGTTGCTAATGGTGCTTTTTTCATTAAGAATTTCATCATGAATTATTCCATGAGACTTGCCATGTGTAATAAAATTGTGCATTTGAAACTACTTGCCATTGCTAAGACTGGATTTGCTTGCATCATTATTATCCTTAAAAGGTTGAGAACCATTAAGCATGGCCTCCAAATCTATGGTTATTAGTGAAGAATGGTCTCACTGTAAAGAAGATGATGTTCCAAGAGCAACATTTGTTCAAGAAACAATTCTAAATGGCAGTTGGTGGGATTGACTTGATTATGTTTTGAGCTTCACAAAGCCTATTTATGACATGCTTTGATCTTGTGATACTAATAGCCACCCTTTCATTTGGTTTATAAGAAATGGGATTCCATGATTGAGCAAGTAAAGAAGGCAATATATCAACATGAAGGCAAAGAGTTTAGTAAACAATCATCCTTTTATGAAGTGGTACATAACATTCTAATTAATAAATGGACCAAAAGTTACACACTACTTCATTGCTTAGCTCATTCACTTAATCCCAAGTAAGTTTTAAATTTCTAAATTTCAACTTCCTTTACCTTATGTTTTTAAAATGTACTTTAGCTCTTAGAAGTAGTAAATTAGTAATGCCTTATATTTTATTTTATAGGTATTATTGCAGACAATAGCTTGATAAAGCTCCAAATAGAGTTTCCCTACATAAGGACAATGAGATTTTTTTGGAGAAGAACAACTGCCTTAGGAGTTATTTTCCAGAATCAAAGGATAGGTTAGAGGCAACCCAAGAGTTTGTCAAATTCTCAAGTGGTGAAGATGACCTTGGCCAATTTGATAGCTTACAAGATAGATCAAACCTATCACCCAAGGAATGGTGGGTGATGTATGGATCTTCACTCACTAAACTTCAAAACATAGCCTTGAAGATCCTTTCACAACTATGTTCTTCCTCTTGTTGTGAAAGGAATTGGAGCACATATTCCTTTATTCACTCTTTGAAGAGAAATAGGCTTAATCTTAAAAGAGCTGAAGATTTAGTATTCATACACACTAATCTTCATCTCCTATCAAGAAAGACTAAGAGGTATCATGAGGGTAAGACAAGAATGTGGGATATTGGTGGAGATGAATGGGATCCATTTGAAGAAGTTGGAATTTTTGAAGTAGCTAGTCTTTCACTTAATGAGCCTAATTTAGAGACTATTTTTTTCACTGATAATGGGGAAAGAAATGATGAGATTGAGACTATTAGAGTTTGATTGTTAATTGTGCTTAAATGTTTGTTATGTACTTGTTTTGAACAATGTTTTAAGTATTGTAGTCTTTTTTGTGATGTGATATTAAACAATTTAGGCTTGTTTTATGTTGAAATTGTTGTGTTTTCTTATTTATGATGTGAAATTTTAGTTTTTATTTTATGAAATTGTGAAACTTTTATATTTTGAAATATATATGTATATATATATATATATATATATATATATATATATATATGTATATATATATATATATATTGACATACTCGTACCCGAATTTTTACATACCCATATCTATACTCGATATAGGTACCATACCCGTATCTGTGCAACATAGACCATCATCAAGCCAAGCTCTACCATCATCCAAAAAATGACCCGTCACCACTAGCACTATGTACCACTATCATCTCCACCTGCTTTTGCTTCAGCCCAAACCAATACGTCCAGCCCCTATCCTCAAACTTTGTCACGTCCTCACTACACTAACCACCTATAACATCCTTAACTTTAATATAAGGAAATCGCTATAGCTTGAATATTAAGGTGTAATAGTAACAGTATTGTGTCGAATAATAATAGATGGGGTGAAGCGGCCAAAAAAAAAAATGCTAACACAGGATTAATGTCAAGAAAGTGAAAGATTAGTGGATCTCGGCTCTTAAAAGGAGGCAGCAACGTCATGGGACCTAAGTCAAGCAAATAAGTAGATTTAATATGGTGCTTAAGTCATAAAGCTCTCCCACCTAATACGCCAGTATTTTGGATTGGGCTCTTTTTATAAACTTAAGTCATAATAGTTCCTCAAATTTTCTTATATACAAATTCCCTATTTACATAACTGAAATCTCCCTTAATTGTACATAATTCTACATATGTAGAAAAAGATATCGATCGTCACTGTGTGAAAGTCAGTTGGCACGAGAAGGGGGATTGAATTATGTTTTCAAATCGCTTTTTCAAACTTGAAAACTAAAACAAGTTTGTCACATATATCTATACTAGGAGTGTGAAAGTGTATGAGTGAGAATGAAAAGATTGATTTCATCTCTAAGAACTTGGTTTTATGAAAAAGCTCTTATGATTCCTACTCAAAAACCTTTTATCACAAATTAATCGAGATGAGAAGAGATAGATATGTAATAAAAAAAATGAGAGATAAGAGCAAGAGAAAAAAACACAAGGATTTATATTAGTTCGACCAAATCACATGTCTACGTCTAATCACCAATGTAAAGTTGAGATTTTTATGGCCTAATTAGTCTTGTACAAGCCTCTTCAAGCTTACAATCAAGTCGTTCTATACTAGCCTTTCTGATATGAACCTAGTGTAAATATGCGGCACTCATAAAAATTTGCAACCATACGACACATGCAACCTTATTCAAACTATAAATAAGAAGATTGGGAAATAAGTCCATGACTTTTAATCAACCTGTGATGGAGAGCCTTGGGACAAGGACTAGGATTCTTGAGCTTTTTCTCTTTTCCTCTCTTTTTTTTTATCTCACAGTTCTTCTTTTATTCACCCATTCTCTTTTTATTTTCTCTCATGGTTCATAGACATCTCTCTAAATTCTATACCTCTCTCCCACCCTCATTTTCACTTTGATTTTTCTCCTTGTAGCCTCTTTGGATTCGCAATTGGTCCTCATACACCTACTAGGGAGTCAAAGGTGGAAAGTGTAAGTTTCTACCAATCCTTTTCCAAAGTATATCTATTTTTATAGCCATCTTGGAGAGTCTTCCTATCACACTGCCAAGGTTAGCCAAGAAGCAAATGTTCAACATGCATTGGTACTATATATCACATAAGATCTTATCCTTATATTTCCCTACAAAAGATGAAATAAGTACTTATCTGGTTACCTTGACTTCACCACTATTATTGAGCCATTGAATATTATATGACCTAGGACACTTCAAGATTGGCAATCTCAACTTCTCTATCAGGGTAGTGCTAGCAACATTAATGTAACGTCCGAAAAAAAAATTTTATCGTTAACAACCGAGTTGTTCGGTTTTATCGAATAAGTGGGTTTAATCAGAACTTGATTAAACACTTACTTAAAGCCAATTAAGGGTGAATTGAGAGGATTAGGCATGATAGAATTAAATTAGGAGCATAGAAAACCTCACAGAAAAATTTCAAGTCAATTTACCGATTTAATGGAAATCGGTAAGATTTCGGTAATTTAAACTGTTGGAACCGGATCGGTAGAATTTTTCTATGAGTGCCCTAGAATCAACGGCCAGGATTTAGCCAAACACCCCACCCAAGTGGCGCCTAGACAGCCATGGATGATGGGGAGTAAATCAGATTTTTGACTAAGACTAAGTCCACTAATCAAATTCAAGCCACCTTGAAAATATCTTCACTTTTTCTCCTTGCATCCTCATCCAATTTCGGCCACTTCTCCCAGCTGAGCTCCCTTCATTCTTCTTCTCCTCATTCTCTCCTCCACTCCATTTTCACCTCTTCTTCAAGCCTCATCATAAACTACTTGCATCAAAGGCACAAAATCAGCCTAAACTACACAAGACAAGGTAGGAAATCCTACTTCTTCTCTTATTTTCTCTGATGTGGGGTTGTATGAGGAACATGCATCATCTGAGATTTGGATGTTTTATAGAGTGATGATGATGTTTTATGACTGGTTTTGCATGTTTGTTGTGATTAAAATTGGATTTGAGGGCAAATAGCTTGAAGAAGGAAGACAAATCTAGAAGCTGTTAGGGTTTTCCCTCGGCAGTCCGTACGGCAGAGTGTACGGCTCCACCTACTACCGTTTAAATTGGATGAAACCATTTTTATATGAAACTAGACATCTAGGGCTTTCCACACATATATCATATAAGGCCATTGAATTAGTATAGAATTAGTTATGAATTTTTGAAGTTTACCCTAGAAATCTGGATTCCTATCTGGGCAGTGGGAGTTGAGAAGGGTATAACTCACCCTATACAACTTCAAATTGAGTGAACCAAGTTTGTTTGAAAGCTAACATGTAGAGGAATATCCCATAAAAATTTCAGAACCAAACTCCTAGCTGTTTGCTCCCAGTGCACCAAGGAAGTTAGCTTAAGTCTAAACCGGGTTGAACCAGAGTAGTTTAGTAAGGCCAAGTTTCGAGACTCATAAGTCAAAATATACTTATACAAACTTATTTCATTTGAAAGCTTATTCTGATATCTTTAATTTGACATAAATGTCATATAAATTCACCTAGTTTTCTATTTTTAGTGAATATTTAATTAAGAGGACCTAATTCTGGTTGAAAACAGGGCAGTCTGAGGTAAATTGTTTATATCTAGAGTTATACGCATCAAAATGAGATGGGACTAAAGGATTAGAAACTAGACACATAAAGCTACAACATATCCAAAAATTAGGTTTAAATGAGTTAAATTGAAATAAAGATGGGATATACCATAACCGGGCAGGATAAAGCAGAATGAGCTAAAAGCCCTATTGATACTTTGTTGAAACTAATGAATGAATCTATGAATGTATATGTATAATTGCTGCTCTATACTGAAATTGCAAATTGCATAAATGTACTGGTTGGCTGGCACTATTCATGGGGAAGCGGACTCGATCCGTTATACTGCCAAAATTTCGGTAAGAAGTTCATATGTTGTGAAACTTTATGATAGCTTGAATGCATTATATTCAAGAGACAAGTTAGATGTGCATTCATTTCATGACATTATAAAGAATTCCACATCACTTGGGCCAGCCCCGGAATAAATTAAGGGGAATAGATCAATGGGAAGATCGGGGAAAGTAAACCCGACCATCTTGTATAGGAATGAGCTCGGTCCTGAAAAGCGGACTATTACCCAGGAGTATATGGCCAATGACTCCCAGGGGACCAAAGATGGAAGTAAATTCTAATAGGCAGAAGCCTCCAAGAACAAGATGCATTTTCTAATTGCACATGCATATGAATAGCATAATGTTTCTCTATTGATTGTTCTAGATCCCTGTTTATTATTCTTAATATGTTATTGTTCCGTTGTGATTACTGTTTGAGCACATTAGTATATCTATTAATTAAAATTGAACTTTGTTTCGGTGTATGCTTTACAAATGAGTATTTAAGTTGAATATTACCATTTTACAGTACTATTTTAAAAATATTGCACGACCGAAACAACTGGGAATGATAGCGATGACAAATGTATAGAAGATAGGAATTCCTACTGAGAAATACTTATTTCTCACCCTATTGTATGTTCCACGTCATTCTCAGACCATGGAGCACGCAGCCACCGGAGTCCTATTCATTGAGTTCCCTGAGCTTCACATACACCTCGACCCATTCCTAGACTCTGTATATATGTGGCAGCGCTGCTTGTATTTCTTCTCTCCGCAGCAGACTTCGGCTGCACCACTAATGCACCCACTATTTGACCCCGCTGTCCCGTATATTGCCATCCCACTTCATATGGCCCATCCATTTCCACCTCCTCCAAAGAACAAAGACCAAGACCAAAGACCACCCGCTCCTATGGCCCCTCTTGCTTCACCACCACAACCGATGCTCTCCGCCTCGACATCAGAGGAGGACCCATCAAAGGCAGCGAGTTCCTCCTCATCCTCGCCTCCAAGACGTGGCCACCTCCTGCAGATGCACCCATGGCGAATGGGTTTCTTTCTTCGGATTCTGGTTAGATAGTGGGCTTACCATAGTGGTAATAGATGTATAGAATGGCCCTCTTTTGGCAGTCTGAGTCATGGGTAGACGGATAGATATTAGGAGCTGCTCATGAAATATCCCATAGGGACCACTTGGGGTACTGTTTATAGAAACTGGTCATTTCGTTTTGTATTAGCGACCTCATTTTGTTACCTTGTATCATCTTGACAACTTGAAAATCAGATATATATATATATATATGTACATATTTATGATGCAGTTTGCAGTGGTTCTGCCCTTGTTGTATTTTTATTTATGTTACGTTATTTATAGTATACCGATTAATTAGTATTTATTCCGCTGTCACGCAAAAAATTTTGTTACGCAATTAAGTATTCTTATGCGAGTAATTAATATTAATACAGGAAATAGAATTTAACTAAAGATTACACGTAATCACTTATCAGATAATTTATTATGACTTAAGCATAGTACTTTGTCTGGTAAAGTGTTACATTTTTGGTATCAAAGCAGTTCATCCTAATATAGGCCTGGGGATTGGACTGACTATGCTTCGCATATGCTCTGTATTTTCTAGATCTTATTATGTTCTGAGTCTTGTCCATACGGACAGAACGTACATGGAGGAGTTTGCCTAACTGTATGCTATTATTTTCTAGTACACCAAACTTAGTATTGAACTTGATCAACTCAATTACTCTTGTTTTGTGTTTTCAGAACTTAATGGCTTCTAGAAGGCGAGGTAGACCACGAACTTCCCCAGCCTAAAAGGAATCCATGGAATTCCTGGACACAATACGAGAGATGGTGCAAAGCAGTAACAGCAACTCAAGTGCAACTCAAATGATGGGCCAATTAGGAAGGCAACCAGAGGTAGATCGTGGGGGAAATCATAATGGCCCTGGGATGGATCTGGAATACCTCAAATTTGCTGAGTTTAGGAAGGCTAATCCACCCAGCTTCAGGGGAGCCTTTGACCCTGATAAAGCAGATGAATAGGTTAAGGCTATGGAAAAGATTTTCTCCGTGTTAGATTGCACAGGCCGTCAAAAGGTGACTTTTGCCACTTATATGTTAGAAGCTGATGCAAAATTTTGGTGGAACGGTGCATGGCGATTATTAGAAGGATCCCAGATAGAAATTACTTGGGACGTATTCAAAGATGCATTCTACCAAAAGTATTTCCCTGTGTCTATCCGCAATGCCAAAGAGTTGGAATTCATGCACCTCATTCAAGGAAATAGTAGCGTGTCAGAATACATTGCCAAATTTGAGAAATTGTGTAAATTTTCCGCTATTTATCAACAGCACCCCAACGAAGCATGGAAATGTATGAAATTTGAAAGCAGACTAAGAGAGGACATTCTTGCCACCATAGGACCAATGGAGATCAAAGACTTTCCTACTTTGGTGAACAAGTGCCGCTTGGTGGAAGGTTGTAACAAGAAGTTAGTTGCTGCTAGAACATCCGGCAACAACTTTAAGAGGGGGTTGGCTCCACAAGGTCCGAGGTTCAAGCCCAACTTACAACAGCAGAGGAAGTTCCAGCCGGCGAGTAACAAAGGCAAACAACCTCAAAGGCCTTTTGGGAGCCAGATTTGCGGTGAGCTGGTGGCGAATCATGGCGATCGCCGTACCGGGCGTAGTCAAAATGTTCGGATGTGGCAAACCAGGCCACAGAATCTATGAATGCCCAGCCAGAAATTCTCAACCGATTCCTAGGCCGCAACGCCAAGAGAGAGTTTTCACCATGGATGCATAGGAGGTCAAAAAGTCAGAAGATTTGATCCAAGACACGTGTGAAGTAAATGATAAGATCTTAACCATTTTATATGATTCAGGTGCATCTCACTCTTTCATCTCTCATGATTGCATGATAGCCCTGTAGCTACCCATTTCTGAATTACCCTATGACCTATTAGTTTCTACTCCCACAAATGAGCCCATTAGATCCAACCATATTTGTATGAATGTCCTCTGTCAAATAGGAGGACGAATCTTTTCGGCTAATTTAATTTGTCTTCCCTTGTCCAGACTTGACATTATCTTGGGTATGGACTGGCTCTCCGCCACCAAGCCCTACTAAATTGCTCTGATAAATCCATTATACTCCCCCCTATTTCATTTTCTAAATCAGTAATCTCTATAAGTCTTTATTTAAATTCATTAACAGTGCAGCCTTGTGGGAATAGAAGTCAAGGGTATATTTTCTTATCAACCAGCATAACAGAGGTTGATCAAGAATTAAACAATATTCCAGTTATTAGGGAATATCCTGATGTGTTCCTCGAAGATATCCCTCAGTTCCCTCCTGAGAGAGATTGAGTTTACCATTGAATTAGTACCAGGAATTGGACCAATATCTCTAGCACCATACCACATGTCACCTTTGGAACTGGCTGAACTTAAGGGACTGATTAAAGAACTCCTGGAGAAGAAATTCATTAGGCCAAGTGCATCACCATGGGGAGCCCCAGTCTTGTTAGTTAAAAAGAAAGATAGAGGCATGCGACTCTATGTAGATTACAGACAGTTGAATAAGGTGACAATCAAGAATAAGTATTCGTTACCAAAGATTGATGATCTTATGGATCAACTACAAGGGCCATCAGATTTTCCAAGATTGATCTACGGTCTGGATATCACCAAATTCGGGTCCAGGAAGAAGATATTCCGAAGATGACGTTTCGGACTCATTATGGACATTATGAATATACTGTGATGTCCTTCGGATTGACGAATACACCGGCAATATTCATGGATTACATGAACCAAATATTCAGGCCATACCTTGATAAATTTATGGTGGTGTTCATTGACGAGATACTTGTCTACTCGAAGACGGCACAAGAGCACGTGGAGCATTTGCGAGTGGTTCTGCAGATTCTAAGAGAGAAGAAACTTTACGCTAAGTTGTCCAAATGTGAATTTTGGATGAAAGAAGTAAAGTTTTTTGGCCACATGGTATCCCATGGGGGAATTTTAGTGGATCCCAGTAAGGTGGAAGCAGTATTAAACTGGGAACGACCAATGACAGTCACGGAAGTCAGGAGTTTCTTAGGATTCGCAGAATACTACAGAAGATTTGTTAAGAACTTCTCTCAAATAGCTCTACCTTTAACCAAATTAACCAGAAAGAATGCCCCATTTAAGTGGACACCCGAGTGCGAGCAGAGCTTCCAAGAATTAAAAGAAAGATTGACAACAGCCCCAGTACTTATTTTACTGGATCCGCATGGACCGTTCAAAGTGTACTATGATGCTTCTAAGAAAGGATTGGGGTGTGTGCTAATGCAAAACAAAAACGCCGTGGCATATGCTTCCAGGCAATTGAAAACTCATGAAAGAAACTATCCAACGCATGATCTCGAGCTGGCAGTGATAGTGTTTGCCTTGAAGATGTGGAGGCATTATCTACGGAGTGAAGTTTGAAGTATTTTCTGATCACAAAAGCTTGAAATACCTTTTCTCGAATGTAAAGAATTAAACATGAGATAGCAAAGGTGGATGGAGTTTAAAGATTACGAGTTCGACCTCAAAGTACCATCCCGGCAAGGCAAACATGGTAGCAGATGCCCTAAGCAGAAAATCCTTGACAGTGGCATGGGTGATGATCAAGGAAGCAGAACTTATAGAAAGTTTCCAAACCCTCAACTTGGGGATCTCTGTAACCCCCAGTGCTATCCAATTGCACCAGCTTAAGATAACTAGTACTTTTAAAGACCAAATCCAACAAGCACAGCAAGGGAGTGATGACTTCCAAAGATACAAGGTAACTGTGCAATCCAGAGCAAGCTAACAGGATTTTCCCAAGATGCAGACAGAATATGGCGATATCATGGGAGAATATGTGTACATAAGGAAGACAACCTCAGGAGGAAGGTCTTGGAGGAGGCCCATAAGAGTGAGTTTACTATACATCCTGGCATTAACAAGATGTACCAAGACCTCAAAAAAGATATTTTGGTGGCCAGGCCTTAAAATAGATATGGCCAATTTTGTGAAAAAATGTTTAACTTGCCAGAAGGTGAAGATAGGGCATCAGAAGCCGACAGGAACATTACAACCCTTAGAGATTCCAGAATGGAAGTGGGAGAGCATTTCCATGGGCTTCGTGATGGGTTTACCAAGGACCTCCTCAGGATATGACGCCATATGGGTCACAGTGGATAGACTAACCAAGTCTGCTCACTTTTTACCCATCCGAGTGAATTCTCCTCTAGAAAAGTTGGCTCAACTATATATCCAAGAAGTGGTACGGTTACATGGTGTCCCTTCAACAATTATTTCCGATCGAGATCCAAGGTTCACCTCACGATTTTGGGGAGCGCTCCAGAAAGCATTCGGTACTAAGTTTAAGTGCTACATATCATCCATAATCGGATGGCTAAACAGAGCGGATGATTCAGACTTTGGAAGATATGTTGCGGGCATGCACTCTAGAACAACGAGGGAATTGGGATCGATACTTACTGTTAGCCGAGTTTGCCTACAACAACAGTTACCATGCTAGCATCGACATGGCTCCATATGAGGCTCTATATGGACGAAAGTGTCAATCTCCCCTATGCTGGTATGAACCAGGAGAACAAAGTCATGGGTCCTAACTAATCGTGACAAACTACGTATAAATCAAAAGAATCCATAGTAAAAATACTTGCAGCTCGTGAGCCAGCCAAAAGAGAGGTAATGCTGGATGTCCCAGAGAAAACCCTTGGAGTTTCAAGAAGGAGACCACGTGTTTCTAAAAATCACACCCACAACTGGGATAGGTAGAGCCATTAAAGTCAAAAAGCTAAGCCCACGCTTTATAGGTCCCTTTCAAATTTTAAAGTGAATTGGGCCAGTTGCATATCAAGTTGCCTCACCTCCGCATCTATCTAATCTTCATGATGTTTTCCACATTTCGCAACTCAGAAGATACCAGCCGGATCCTGCTCACTTGTTGGAACCTGAATCAATCCAATTGAGGGATGACTTGACTTTTCATGTGCCCTCAAAGACTGATAAGTGGACAGGAGTACCAAACACCTTCGGAACAAAGCGGTACAATTAGTGAAGGTAGCATGGGGACGTGAAGACTCAGCGGATTGTACGTGGGAATTAGAATCTGATATGAGAAGGGAACATCCCGAACTATTCTCAGATACTAAATGTTGAGGATAAAAATTTTTTTTAGGAGGGTAGAAATGTAACGTCCGAAAAGAAAAATTTTATCGTTAACAACCGAGTTGTTCAGTTTTATCGAATAAGTGGGGTTAATCAAAACTTGATTAAACACTTACTTAAAGCCAATTAAGGGTGAATTGAGAGGATTAGGCATGATAGAATTAAATTAGGAGCATAGAAAACCTCACAGAAAAATTTCAAGTCAATTTACCGATTTAATAGAAATCGGTAAGATTTCGGTAATTCAAACTGTCGGAACCGGATCGGTAGAATTTTTCTATGAGTGCCCTAGAATCAACGGCTAGGATTTAGCCAAACACCCCACCCAAGTGGTGCCTAGACAGCCATGGATGATGGGGAGTAAATTAGATTTTTGACCAAGACTAAGTCCACCAATCAAATTCAAGCCACCTTGAAAATATCTTCACTTTTTCTCCTTGCATCCTCATCCAATTTCGGCCACTTCTCCTAGCTAAGCTCCCTTCATTCTTCTTCTCCTCTTTCTCTCCTCCACTCCATTTTCACCTCTTCTTCAAGCCTCATCATAAACTACTTGCATCAAAGCACAAAATCAACCTAAACTACACAAGACAAGGTAGGAAATCCTACTTCTTCTCTTATTTTCTCTGATGTGGGGCTGTATGAGGAACATGCATCATCTGAGATTTGGATGTTTTATAGAGTGATGATGATGTTTTATGACTGGTTTTGCATGTTTGTTGTGATTAAAATTGGATTTGAGGGCAAATAGCTTGAAGAAGGAAGACAAATCTAGAAGCTGTTAGGGTTTTCCCTTGGTGGTCCGTACGGCAGAGTGTACGGCTCTGCCTACCACTATTTAAATTGGATGAAACCATTTTTATATGAAACTAGACATCTAGGGCTTTCCACACATATATCATATAAGTCCATTGGATTAGTATAGAATTAATTATGAATTTTTGAAGTTTACCCTAGAAATCTGGATTCCTATCCGGGTAGTGGGAGTTGAGACGGGTATAACTCACCCTATACAACTTTAAATTGAGTAAACCTAAGTTTTTTTGAAAGCTAACATGTAGAGAAATATCCCATAAAAATTTCAGAACCAAACTCCTAGCCGTTTGCTCCCAGTGCACCAAGGAAGTTGGCTTAAGTCTAAACCGGGTTGAATCAGGGTAGTTTAATAAGGCCAAGTTTCGAGACTCATAAGTCAAAATATACTTATACAAATGACATAAAACTTAGTTCATTTGAAAGCTTATTCTGATATCTTTAATTTTGACATAAATTTCGTATAAATTCACCTAGTTTTCTATTTTTAGTGAATTTTTAATTAAGAGGACCTAATTCTGGCTGATAACAGGGCAGTCTGAGGTAAATTATTTATATCTAGAGTTATACCCATCAAAATGAGATGGGATCAAAAGAGTTAGGAACTAGACACATAAAGCTACAACATATCCAAAAATTAGGTTTGAATGAGATAAATTGAAATAAAGGTGCGATATATCATAACCGGGCAGGATAAGGCAGAATGAGCTAAAAGCCCTATTGATGCTTTGTTGAAACTAACGAATGAATCTATGAATGTATATGTATAATTGCTGCTCTATACTGAAATTGCAAATTGTATAAATGTACTGGTTGGCTGGCACTATTCATGGGGAAGCGGACTCGATCCGTTATATCACTAAATTTCTCGGTAAGAAGTTCATATGTTGTGAAACTTTATGATAGCTTGAATGCATTATATTCAAGAGACAAGTTAGATGTGCATTCATTTCATGACATTATAAAGAATTCCACATCACTTGGGCCAGCCCCGGAATAAATTAAGGGGAATAGATCAATGGGAAGGTCGGGGAAAGTAAACCCGGCCATCTTGTATAGGAACGAGCTTCTGGCCTCCTGGTGTTTGACTATTACCCAGGAGTATATGGCCAATGACTCCCAGGGGACCAAGGATGGTAGTAAATTCTAACAGGCAGAAGCCTCCAAGAACAAGATGCATTTTCTAATTGCACATGCATATGAATAGCATAATGTTTCTCTATTGATTGTTCTAGATCCCTATTTATTATTCTTAATATGCTATTTTTCCGCTGTAATTACTGTTTGAGCACATTAGTATATCTATTAATTAAAATTGAACTTGTTTTGGTGTATGCTTTACAAATGAGTATTTAAGTTAAATATTACCATTTTACCGTACTATTTTAAAAATATTGCACGACCGAAACAACTGGGAATGACAGCGATGACAGATGTATAGAAGATAGGAATTCCTACTGAGAAATACTTATTTCTCACCCTATTGTATGTTCTGCGTCATTCTCAGACCATGGAGCACGCAACCACCGGAGTCCTATTCATTGAGTTCCCCAAGCTTCACATACACCTCGACCCATTCCTAGGCTCTGTATATATATCTGGCAGGTGCCATTTTCGTTTGTATTTCTTCTTCCAGAGAGACTTCTCTGTACCACTGATGCACCCACTATTTGACCCCGCTGTCCCGTATATTGCCATTCCACTTCATATGGCCCATCCCCACCTCCTCCAGCAGCAGCACAGTACCAGCCCTCGCTCCTATGGCCCCTCTTGCTTCACCATCACACCCGATGCTCTCCGCCTCGACATCATATGAGGATCCATCGAAGGCAACGAGTTCCTCCTCATCCTCTGCTCCCGACACAGGCCACCCTCCTGCAGATGCACCCATGGCGAATGGGTTTCTTTCTTCGAATTCTAGTTAGATAGTGGGCTTACCATAGTGGTAATAGATGTATAGAATGGCCCTCTTTTGGCAGTCTGAGTCATGGGTAGACGGATAGATATTAGGAGATGCTCATGAAATATCCCATGGGGACCACTTGGGGTACTGTTTATAGAAACTGGCCGTTTCGTTTTGTATTAGCGGCCTCATTTTATTACCTTGTATCATCTTGACAACTTGAAAATCAGATATATATGTACATATTTATGATGCAGTTTGCAGTGGTTCTGCCCTTATTGTATTTTTATTTATGTTACCTTATTTATAGTATACCGATTAATCAGTATTTATTCCGCTGTCATGCAGAAAATTTTGTTACGCGATTAAGTATTCTTACACGAGTAATTAATATTAATACAAGAAATAGAATTTAACCAGTATCATACGTAATCACTTATCAGATAATTTATTATGACTTAAGCATAGTACTTTGTCTGGTAAGGTGTTACAATTAACATAACCACATCTATCAACTATCACACTACATGTCTTATCCTGAATGAGGCACTTTGTGTGGAAGATGTTTTCACGAAATATCCTATCTCCAACCTCTTTCTTAGTTTGTGTGTTGAGTGCTCTCCTGGTAAATGTTGTCATTCTCTGTATACTCCACATTACTACATCTTCCAAGTCTGGCATGGACTTACAATCTAAATCTTCCTCTACCTCTACCTTTCACTTGGTATCTCCATTTTCTCAAATAATCATTATCCTCTTGTTTGGATACTAAGAGGCAATGTAACTTGCTCCCAAGCATCTAAAACATATGATGTCTCAGCTTTGTTGTTGCTGGATAAGGTTGAACCCTTATCATGTGTGAGCTACTTCTATCTTGACTCTTCTACTTTCGGCCTCGAAGGTGCTTTGTCTTCCCTTCTTCCTACATTCAACCTCCATGAAGAGCTTCCCTGTCTAATAATATCCTTTCTCTGTGACTGCTTCTCCACCTTCGTAGTTAAGTGTACTAGGTCCTCTATCTCTACATAGTGTTGTAACTCCATAGCATCTTAAATATCATGGTTCAACCTAGCTAGAAATGTTACCATGGTGGTTTCTCTGTCTTCCTCAATACTAGCTCTAATCATAGCCATCTCCATCTCCTTGTGGTACTCGTCAATGCTTTTGGAGCCTTGTGTCAAGTTTTGCAAATGTTGGTATAGCTCCTTGTAGTAATGGCTAAGGATGAAATGCCTCCTCATCACTCTCTTCATTTTATCCCATGTATCAATAGGTCTCTCCTTAATCCTCTTCCTGCTCAAAATAACCTCCCACCAAATAATAGCATAATTAGTAAACTTAATAGTAGTTAATTTTACCTTCTTCTTCTCAGAGTAGTTATGGCGGTCAAAAAACCAGCTCCATCTCTTCCACTCCAAGTAAGCATCTAGGTCATTCTTGCCATGGAAGGAAGGAAATGTCATCTTTATGCTATGTATATTATTGTCTTGCCTTTTTGGGATCTATGTTCTCTCCTGTGCCCACCTTCTTTTCTCTAATTGTGCTGAGGTTCTTCATATTTAGTGTAACATCATTCATCATCATCTCCAAGATTTCCTTGCGGAGGAGTTTAGGATCATCGTCCATTGTGAGTCTGTATAGGTTGTCTTCTACAAGGTTCAAATGCCTTAACCTTACTAATCGCTTATTCATCACCTCTATGGTCGTACAGAGACTTTCAAACTATTTCGACATTGCCTTGATGGCAGACTTTTCACCCTCTTCAGCTCTTGAATATGAAATTCTTACCTGCTAGAACATTGTTAATTCAACACATAAAATAAGGTCGTACCAGTCACTCCCTAATGTGTTTATACTTGTTGGATAGTTAGTCAACCCACTCGTGTTTACACTCGACTTTTCCTTGGCTTTTACCCTCTAATGATCTCACCATTCTTGCCTTCTGCCACTGACAAATTCCTTAAACCCTTGATAATAAGTGAGTAATCAATATCTAAGATCCAAATAACACCACACAAAGAAAGAATCAAGGAAACCAAAACTGCTTATGGAAACTAACCCTAAATTTGCTGGCCCAAGTTCAAAAAGCCATAACTTTTGATCCAAGTATCAGAATAAATATTATTATTACGTTACTGGAAAGCCCCATATGGGAGTGACACTACCGTTAAAAGGTTGTTTCGAGCCCCAAAAAAGGTCATTTTGATAGATGATGGTCAAAGAAACTACCAAAAGAAACTGTGAAACTAAATAAAGATCGATTTTTCTTCCTTTTTTTTGGCATGACTTTTTTTGCATGTTTTTTTTTCTTTTTTATGCAATCTCTTTCTCTATTTTTTTTATTTTTTTATTCAAGATGAAAAAAAAAAGAGAATAAACTAAATTGAGAAGCAACTATGAACCCAAGACCAAAAATAAATAAATAACAACAAACAAAATAAAAGAAGAATAGATATAACCTAGCACGGATACCTAATAGATATGAACCCCTTCTGAAAATGCAACACCTATAAAAGATTTGAAATCGTATGGCACTCGTAACCTTTGCTCAACATGTGAATAAGAATCTCAGGATATGCCCCCGTGATCATTAATTAACCCATAATGGAGAAACTTGGGATAAGGATTATGATTCTTGGCCTTTTGTTTATAAATGAAACGAAAACTAAGAATATCAAGAACTCACAAAGTATTAGGGAGAGATAAGAATAAACCTCACAATAGTATTGATGTGAAAATTGAATAGTTTTGTAGGTCAATTTACCTATTTAAATCATAAAAATAGAAAAGATAGTAAAAAAAGGGAAATTAAAAGATTTCATCCAATCTAAGATTTGATTCTAAAAAGATATGATCGTCGGTGGAGGAGTCGCTGGCGGTGGTGGCGAGAAAGAAGGCTTTGGCAGTGGGTTTTTTGGAGAAAGATGCACTGATTAAAAAAAGGGTAATATGGGTAGTGTGATTTTTAATAAATATTAAAAAAAGAAAATGAGTTATTATAAAAAAATTTTATATAAATAAAAATTAAATCCAACCATTGGATAAAAGTTTAATGGTTAAAATTTAGAGACCAAGTTGGTCCCAAACTTAAAAGGGACCATGACAGCCTCTGCCTGTATTTCTATTTTGATACTCCTACAAAGGAAAAAGTCACTCAGGTCTATTTTAAAAGGAGCCGCAATATATTCTTCGAGCTACAGTATTGTTTGTGTTGGTATCTAATGTGAAAGATGCTTACACATTGATAGTCTTCAAGCAAAGTGATAGTCTTCAGGCAAAGGAGCAAAGCTATAGATCTTTAGTTTGTTTAAAATGTAAAATATATTTTTTATTAAACTTGGATCAAATATATGTTTTTCAATTTGCAAGTGTTGTTAGGCTTGTCTATGAATGAAATTTTCTTCTATCAAAAAAAAAAAAGGATGTATAGGAGTGAATGCTCACTTTCATCCCTAAAATTGTATGTGTAAGTCACTTTGATCATTAAATTAAGAAATTAACTTTTTTTGTCCCCCACTATGCAAATCATGAGTCATGTTAGTCCTTGACCTCATATCTATTACGACTCCATCACTTTTAGCTAATGTGTCGTGTTAACTAATATGTAGGCATCCTAAGTACCATCTAAGGTGGCATGGTTTAAAAATGGGTTCAAATTGATCCTTGAAATTTCAGAAAATAGGTTAAAAAACTCAAAATCCTAGAAAGGAGGAGAAAGAATTTTTAAATATACATTGCTAAACTAAATTCCCAAGAATTAGATCCCTAGTACACATATTGAAATCCCCAAACATTAACACGTGGTTCTCTAGTGATATTATGGCATAAAAATAAGAAAAGGTGAAAAGAAAGAGTCTTTAAGTCCCCACTGATAAACTAACTACCCAAAGTTTTGTAGATAGTTCCCTAGTAAAAGACATTTGACCGAAAGAAAAAAGTTGCAAGCATTGTGAGTATTGAATATTCCATGCTCATGGTGTAAGGATTATAGACATTCACTTTAAATTGTAAAAGTGAGTTTTTTTTATTTGTTTGAAAATAAACTAAGATCTAATGAAACACACCCCCGACATGTCTCCAAGCAGCAACATGCTCAAAGTCGAAGAGGAAGCATCCTAGACTTTAAAAGCATCTTGATGACAAGCTCCCTCATCATTTGCCATCCAATCTGCTCTCTCAACGTGTGAGCAAGCTGAACCTCCTAGTCTTCATTCAACCATTCCTTAACATATACTACCACACAAGCATACCAATGATGAACTCTAGCTCAAGCCTTGATCAAATCCACGATCATCTTTGAATTTGAATGACAGATCAATTTGCAAACACCATGCTCTCTTGCATGCTGCAAACCCTTCTTGATTGCCATTAGCTCAGCATACAGAATAGATGAATCACCAAGCCAACCTGAAAAACCTAGTAACCAATTGCTATTAGTATCACTCAGAAGACCACCAAAACCCACAAAGGCCGCCATCTACATTAAATTTAACCAATGTCTTAAAAATCGGACCGAACATTGAACCAAATAAGGAACTAGTTCAACCGGATTCAATCGATTTAACTAGAATAGAATAAAATATATATAAATAGATAGATATATATAATTACTTATAAAGGACTAATCAAATTTTTAGGACAAAGATAGAAAATTCTATCAAAAGTTTTATTAATAATGTCATAATAGAATAAATTTTTTAGTGAACGATGGTGAACTCCTTGTAGAATCTATCACTATGTTTACGTAAAAAAGGAAACAAGCCTATGACTATCCTTCTGTTTCTCCATTTTGGTCATGGGATAATAATATGCCAAAAGCAAAACTTAGAACCCCCATATAACATCGGCCAAGACAACAAGCCTATAATGTTATCAATGTCCTATATTGCAAGAAAAGTTTGTTAACTTAGCTGGGCCCAAAATCAAACCTAACCCAATATTTCTCTCAATGGAAAAGCCCTACTTTTTACACTACTTGCCTTCCTCATTACTGCAACATGCTTAAAGCCACTACACCCCTCTTCAACTACGAGTTTGCAACAACCACCCACCCAACACACCATGAGTAGATGACATAGGCCACAACACAAATCAACTAGAGGCAGGACTGCAGATGGAGGCCATGGCCACTCCTCCCCACCAACAAAAACAAAAAATCATGGTCTTCTCTTTTTGTGGTGGTTTCAAGCGGCATTGGGTTGCCATAGCCACCATAGGGAGGTCTTCTCCTTTCACTATTTTTGCCCCTTTTTAACTGTTTATTGAACCGTTAAACTACTGAACCACTTCCGGTTCAAGCGATTTGTCGGTTTTTGACCAAGTTTTCCAGTTCTTGAACAATTTTTGAAGCACTAAGTTTTAGTACATAATCGGACCAAAAGAGGGTTCGATTCCCAGTTTAACCGGTCCAATTGGGCGATCCAATCTAGTTTTCAAAACATAAAATTTAACATATCCTTGCTAAGGTCGCTCCCAACACACAATCCTAGAGACTTTAGGGACTGGAAGGGTTAGACCACAAGTTAATTTAATATCGAGAACAGATCTAGAAATACTCCAAATGATCACATGACACTCCCACATATCTCCAACAATGACAAATGCTGATCTAGCCCTCCAAGTCCACTAAAGGGTCGATGTAAACAACATACCCTTATCCCTATGGCAGAAAACATAGAGCCAGTCTTGGAGATCTAGTGCACAAAAATTGTTGTCGTATGAGAACCCAAGAAGCCCCCAGACTTGTCAAGCTTTCACACAATCTCAAAGGTAATGAATTATGTAAAAGTGAGTTTAAATGAACATAAGTGCAAAAAAAAAAAAAGATTTTAATTTTTTTTTTAATTTAATGTGATAAAATTAAAATTTAGTAATAAAAAGTCAAAAAAAAAATTATTAGACATGTAGAAAGTAAGATGAAGCTTAATTTGTATTTTCAAACCTTGATTTTCGAATGTGTTGGGTGTCGAAGACATATTTCAACAAAAAAGGAGTTTGATCAAATCTGGGTAATAAAGAAAGAAGAACAAAATTTGTAAGGAGGTTAAAAGTTGATGCTTATGAATGTTAGTCAAATCTGCATTAGAATCAAGTATTAAACAAGACAAACACCTAGAAAAGTGAAGATTGAAAATATGAAGTAATGGATTCAACTATAAGAAGCTTTTGTGCAAAAAGATACTTGGATGATATTCTTACTTAAAAGAACAAGATCATTATAGGCCATCCTCTCCTTACTGGGAATAGTGCTGATGGGGACATGCAAAAACACTTCAACACTCAAGTCAGAGAGATTTGTAGTATGGTGGCTAGGGTAAATTAGTGTGATGATCATACCTGGGATTAGAAAGGCCTTATATATCGCAAGGTAAGTTGTTCTAGATGAAGATCCATGATCCAAGGTTTATGAGATCTCCTTGCTCCTTTCCTATATCGATCCAAATGAATATAAGTGATATGATTTTTGGAATTAAGCATGGATGGTGAGATCTTTGTGGGATTCTCTTATTATGGCAGGATTATCCCTTTATTTGAGTGCAAGTCTAGTGTTTGATGTGGAGATCCTCTCCAATTTCATGAATGAGTGATGATTGGGCCCCAAATGAGTTGGTCCAACCTTCCCAGGGTTAGGTTGAGCATACGGCTATTAGATTAAGCTATAGAGCCCATTCTAATAGTTTAGTCCACAGCTCCAAAAGTAAGTCATAATCCGAGGATTATACGTTGAGCTCTTAAACCTAGCTTCAATGAGCTATGCATATGCATCTTTTTAGGTTCCAATGGTAGTTGTGGGAGAACGTGCATTCCCATGTATTGTGAATTAAGAGGTGCAATGTCATTTGTTGATGTGACCTTTATGATGATGCTTGTCTTAGGTCGTTAGATCATGAGATGGGAACCCCTAGACATTGATTTGCTAAAAGATGGAGATTTTCTCATCTTCAATGGGAAATTTGGAGGCTATTAGATTTACTCCTTGTTGGTTACAAGGGTGGACAAGTCTATTTCCACTTCCTTCTCTATCATTATTCTACATGATTTCTTCTTGAGTTCGCAAGCATTTTAAGCGATTCCTGCTCTACTTATTATCACCTTAATACCTCAATTTCTTTCATTATCCTCAATTTCTACAATTAAACTTTGTTTAGTGAGTTCCTTTTACGTAGAGCTTCTTCACTTGGTTAATTTCTTTGGTTTGTTAGGACTAAACCCTAGGGTATTCACTTCTAGTTGGTTGAGTTCTATTTTTCCATTTGCATTTTTTTTCTTTAAATTAGTTAGTTGCTTAAGCCTTTGACTCTTCATCTTCAATTAGGTTTCTATGGCAAGATGTAAAGGTAAGGAGCCTGTTGTCACTAAAGGGAAATATGTCGAGGTGAGGTTGAGTGTTACTCTTTAGGTAGGTCAATAAAGAAGATTGAGAAGCCTCCAGCTTGTATGATAACAAGAAGAATATGGCCAAGTTCAAGCGAGAGGTTAAGGTCTTAACCAATGACAATGAGGAGTTATTTGAGTGCCTTCCTTACTCCCCAAAGGAGCAGGTCTATGATTATAGGATAGGGGATAAATTCCTAGTTTTATCTTTATGTATGACACCTTTTTCCTTCATCTTGGTGTCAAGTTGCCCTTCACTCCTTTCAGGTAGCTATTGAATCAAGTAAATGTGGTCTCTACTTAGTATTTGAATGGTTGGGTCTTTATCTGAGAATTTGAGGTTCTAATGGAATTCCTTAGGATAGAACTGACTATAGGCATCTTCTTCTATTTCTTCTAAGTCAAGTGTGTGAATAGAGGGACTTGGATTTCTTCCAGTAACCTCCGTAGGAAGAAGAACCTCCACCTCTATTTGAGCTCTTATAAGTGGTTTAAGGATGTCTTCTTTAAGGTTAGGTCAACCAATGCCATGTTTCCATTCTTTTTAGATCAACATGGATTAGAGAGTTGTCCTTTATATTGGCAACCCAACCCTAAGCAGATTTTACATATTGAGTACAATTCCCTTCCCTTGAAAGATCAGTTCATGATTGACTGCTTGGATCATGAGTTGAGCAACAAGAACTTCTTTCCTATTCTACTTTGTTTAAGTGGAATTCTGGCCCAGCTGAAGTGCTTAAGTACATAGGTGAGTTTGCTATGAAGCATTTGTTTGGCATAAGATGTGCTCCACCGATCATTGACTTGATTTTCCTTGTTTTCATCTACCATGTCCCTCGAATCTTTGAGACGAGAGCCTCCAGACATACCTGGCCAAGAAGAAAGCTATAACACCCTATTAATTAGTCATTAATTTATAATTTCTGTTAACATTTAATTAATGATTAACTAACAAGTCTCACTAACTATTCTTCTAATTATGGGCCATATCTAGCATGCTCTTTACTAAGCTCTTCAAGGCATGCGGTATTAATCGAAACAATGAAAAGTTCAATGAATCTAGAGCAATTATATTTGAAAAGCATGTTTCTACTCTTGATTTTTAGCTAAAGAAAAGCTCTAGACCATCCACATTGGTATCTATTGAAGCTACACTTGCAAAAGCCACTAAACAAGATAAAAAGGTTATAGATGATGGATTTGCAACAAAGCAAAAAAAGAAAGTCTCATTTGCTCTTACGCAATCCTCTCCAAGGAAGGAAAAATAAAGAAGTAGGTTCCAATGAATATCTTTCTTTTGAGCTTTTTCTTCTTCCAAGATGAGCCATCTAAGGAGCTTACTCTTGAAAAGGAAAAATCCATAGAATAACTTCGTATTTTGCATTCTAGCCTACCGGAAAGTTATGAATCCAAGACTGTTGCAACAACTGAGGAACAAGAATTGAAACAAGCACAATATATTCCTCAAAATCAACAAATATTATTTAATGAAGAGGACTCTCCCATGGAAGAAAACCAAGAATCTTCAAAATAATGCTCTAAGCCTCCACCTAATAATAATTACTTGGCTCTGGAACTCCAAGTCATCAAAACTACCCAAAACACGATTCCGTGATCGACTAGCTCTTCAAGACTCATGGCTTGTTGAGATTCTAAAGATTAGTGTTATAAAACTCAGACTGGACCAATTGAGCTACACAATGAACCAACCTTGCTCAAGATCTGGTGTGACCCAGTCTAACTTGACCAATTTTGAAAAAATTGATGACCTAGCCCAATTTAGTAGAATTGGCCAAGTGATGTATATTTCCTTTTTCTAAACAAAAATTAACATTTTAAAATGAAGATTGATAACTTTTTCACGTCATGATGATGGAAGTAACGTTATTAAATCCAGCATGGACTGATCAGTTGGATTGGTGAACTAGTGAACCAACCAACAAATCGATTTAAGTTATGCTATGGATCGACCTTGTCATGGAACCAGTGTAAACCAATACGACTTTGCCGGTTCTCGAAAAAAATCGATGACTTGGCTTGGTTTAGTAAAACTAGCCAAGTGATACACATTTTAACGTTTCAAAAATATTTTACTTTATAAAGTAAGATTGATGACTCTTCCAAGTCTTGATAAAAGTAATTCGATCTTTGCTTCCAATAAAAGTGAAAGACCTGAAGCCTTTTTCATTTTTATAGCATCAGTCTTGACTTTCACTTACTTTCATTTTCATTGTCGGATTAAAAAAATTGTGGTAAGCATTTTATAACATAAGGATTAGCTTCCACTTACTTCCATTTTCTATGTGATCGTATGAAGTAACTCATTTATGTTATAAACTTATTTTCACTCGAGGACTTTCTTTCATAGTTTCATTTATACAAGACAAATAAAATATAGGATTTAAAAATCAATCATAAAAAAGAAAATAAACACCAAAAAATAACTTCACACCCCTAAAGGAAACTACTCTACGGTTACTATCATTATTTCATCACAAAGCTTTCTCTAGTCACTTCCATCTATAATAAATATTATAGGTGTTTTTTATAATAATTGTATACATCCTTTTATGCATGCATGGGTGTATGCGTATTAAATTATTAATTACTCATATCATTTCATTGGATTTATTTGAATTTTAATATATATTTTATATATTTATTTAATTACATTCAATATAACTAATGGCCCACTAATTGATCCAATGATCTACTAGTTGACCCAATAACCCAATGCTTTGATTAAAGCAATCACCAAATCGAGTTTTATAACTATTCTAAAGATACTCAAGAGAGAATGATTTATCCTTCCAAAAGCTCATTTTATAATCACCAAATACTTACTCGTATCTTTATTTTGCCAATGACAAAAAAGGGAGAATTAGAGAGCAAAATTTTAGGGGAGCTATCATTATCACATTAGAAATACATTTGCATTCATCATACATATCTTCCTTGTATTCATTTTTTTTAAATTAATTCTAGGAGATATCTTAGCTTTCTAACTCAAGAATATCAAGTTTCAGATGAAGTACCAAAAGATGAAAAAAGATGAGTGCCTTTCACAGGGGACCTCAAGTTTAATTCCATCGTGAAAAACCTTGTAAATTACCCCAAAAGAAAGAAACCTAAAAATTTATACTATGAGATTAGAGCTAATCAAAATGATAAAATGACAACAATCCCCTCACCTAAAGTAACAAAATCGCCGTTCACCTACACATCTATCCCACCCCTCCTCCATTATCTCCCTTCTTTCTCTTCACCTTCCTGCCCTACCCTCCCACCCCGTATTAACCGTGCCCTTGGCAGCTAGCATTTTTTTTTCCTTAGTCTGTCTTTCATAGACCTTCAAAGCAATGGCGTTAGATCTTGAGCAACCCAATCCATCGCAAAGGTTTCACTTCCTCTTTTCCATTCATTCTTCTTCCTCTCCGGGCTAGAACTAGTCAACATCAACCATGAATTTAGAATTTGAATCCTCTAGAGAATAGTTCTAAAGTAGAAACTCTATTATCTATAAACCTTACCCAATGATCTAATGATTGATAACATCACTTTATCACTTCACAACCATCCTCACTTCAAAAAATCCTAATCCCTGAATTTGAATTATAGCTCTTGTAGTATGCGCAGACTTTGCATTTATTATTAATTGAATAAAATTTTCTTAACCATTAGTTTGTAGCTTTATTAGGTTGGCTCTTCAAACTAGAATTTCACAAGGCAAAACCATATGGCAGTGCGCGGTGGTGCTGTTGACAGCAGGAGGTGGAGTGGGGTCAATGGTGGGGTGGGTGGATAGCAGTGCGTGGTGGTGGCAGCAATTTGAGGAGATAGGAGGAGATGATGGTGAAGTTGGAGGCTTGGTCGCAGCGTTGGGAAAATAGGAGGACAATTTAGTAATTTTACTGAGTGTCCATAGCGGACTCAGAATTTAAGAATTCCGCCCTAATCACGGCCCAAAAAGGCATATACATAGCTTTCATTATCCTGAAAAGATATAACGTCAGAGAAGTTTTGTGAACTGTTTGAAGAAGAGAACGTAGGAAACCAGCCACATATGATGATGTAAAAACTAGTGTAAACTCGATAAAATACGCGAGAATTTCCCAATAGCAATGATATTAAGCTACGAACTTTCAACTGTTACCTTTTTGCCTCGACTTCCATGAACTTGCGAAGCATATCCAAAAGGCAATGATCGTGGTCGTAATCATTGGCTCTTGGATATGCTTAATACCTGCCTTTCGTAAATGATATATAATCATAATACAAAGTCTTTGAAGTAAATATGTAATAACCTATAAGTAGAACAGTTGATAAAGGAATTTACAGCACATATACTAGCATCAATTCATCAAGATGCACACTACACTAGCTCAAAGGTAACAGTTGAAGATCATACTGTAAAGGAAGCATCACAATTCAAGTATCTTAGACTTATCATATAAAGTTATTAAACACAAGATTTAAACCATGATGTTAATATTGGGTGTATGAAGTAGATAAATGATTCAGCTGTTATTTGCGGTTGACGGATGCCTCGAAATCTGAAAAGAAATTTTACTACATAACCTAAAAACCCACAATGCTTAATTGTACTAAATGAAGGGCAATAAAGCAAGCTAAGTACCATAGAAATGGGAATGTTGGAAGAATAAACATACAAAACATGACTGTCATGAATGAATGCATTACAGCGAAAGAAAACATACGAGGATATGATATAACCTCACCTATATAGTGGATTGGCCATGTGAAGAGAAGAGAAAAAGCACCAATAAAAAAAAGAAGGAGTTGCTCAAGTCCAGTAGGAGTGGACAAAGAACAACACAAAATTCTAGATAAAACGCTTAAAAAAAGACTAAAATCTAAATAATCTTGTTGAAGACTAAGTTTACGCTAGAATGCAATAACTTTATTTGTTCTATGTAGTGATTCTCCCTAATAGAAAAATATTTTTATTGTTATTGTTGCACACAACCAACTCCCAACGCATCGCATAGAAACATGACTTCCTAAAATTTTTTCAACGGTTCAGTTATTGAAGATTAGACCTAGCATATTACCATCCACCACTGTGAAAACTTTCAACTCAATTAGCTCTATTCTCCATCCCTTCCAACTCAACCAAACATTTCTAGTAATAACAATTTTGAGGGTCCCTCGGAAAAATGGGAATTTAATAAATCATGGACAATCATCAATGATACAGAACATTATACACTTTAAACATAGTGGAAACAACGAGACACCCATGATCATGGACGAATTGATGTAATAATTTTCAACATTAATGGCTGATAACCACTAGCATGTTTCTGAATAAGTAACTTGCCAAATTCTAAGATTCTAAATCTAAGGACTGGAGATCTAGTAATGGAATGATCAAATTCTCCATCCAAAGCACAAAATACCAATACCAACAATCTAAACTCAAGAATATGGAACCGAAAGTCAATTGTACACTGCTGGCAACGTAAAACTTAGACTTATAAACACGGTACACAGTAAAAAAGTTAAACAGTATACTAACTTAAATTCTTAAACAACGGAAAAAGGTGCTCGTGAAATGTTTTGTATGAAACATCAACAATTGAGAATCTTATCCCTTAATGACAGAGATAGAAAATACAGAAAGACAATAATAGATCTTCACAACACTGATCTACAGCAATCACATAGCTTCACTAGTAATTACTGTTACTAAGTATGAACTACATGTCACATTAATGAGACTGGTTTCACCTAATTTATACAATAGCTAAGTAGAGATAATTACCCAGAAAAGCAATCTACATACCAATGCTTTGTTTGCTGTTTCCCAACATCATTAAATGTAAATGTTGTATGAAGCATCACCAATCAAGCACCATGTCAACACATGTAGAAAACTTAGACGCATCTGCTTCAAAATACTACTGTGCATAGTCACTGGAAAACGCTAATGTATAAACTATTGGTCAGACAAGCAAACTAGTGCACCTAATTTATACAGAAGCCAAGTAGAGGTACATACCACATATCTCAAAAACAGGCAATCTCCATAAACTTGTACAAATTAAACTCAAGCATTTAAATTGCAGCCAAGCATTAACATTTAAAAACAGTAAAATCTTTTACTATTGTGCATTGATTTCCCTATAAATTAAGTAGTCAAGCATAAAACCAGTAGTAAAAATAACAGATTATGATGCTCTTTTTGCAAAACCCTATGCGGATTGTTGCCCCATGCCTACTAAAGACCTATCACAATATGATGCAAGAGCTTACAGAGAATTTTTTTTCACCAAGAGGCACTTGCCCCTTCTAGAGCCTCTCCTCAGTGCCATAGCTGCACCTTTCAGAGCCTTCGACTACACATTCAAGAACCACACCATACACATGCAACCGGATTTGCTCCATTCAGAGACAGTAAGATAGGAAAGAAAAAACAAAAGATGATTACAAAAATGCTAGAGACAATTTGTATTCCAAATCAGACAGAAGACCAAAGGTTCATGAGCCAACAACAACAATGCCGTCCCAAGCAAAAACACAAGTTATTTTTTTAGTTGTTTGCTTTTTCTGAAATGACATAAGATGACTCTAAAACCAACAACCCATATCACAATAAGCAATACAAATTTTTCTAATATCCACCCTTAATCCCCCTCCTCCGCCCCCTAAGTCAATAATTCTTGCCTATTTTTTGCCTCCACCACCACCTGCATTATTCCCTCCAGCAGCCTGACCTGCTTTCCTTGCCGCCTTCTCCTGTAGTGCTTTTGCATCTCTGCACATCAGAAAGAAAAGAAGAAAGAAAAGAAGAAAGAAATATCAGAGTTGAGCACAATAAAGATAAGAGTGAACATGCATTTCAGTCCCTATACCGATTCATGTAACATCAACTTAATCCCTGAAAGTTTTAAGTCTTTTGACATCATATAGGCACCTGATAGTTAAACTATGAAATAACATTAATTCCTAAAAATTAAAATATTACATCACATTGATCATTAAAATATGCATGTGACATTTATTTAATCCACTATTTTTCAATTAATTACGAGTTTTCATGAACTTATTTGATGTCAAATACCCTTCAAAAAGACTAATTGATGTTACACTTTAACTTTTAAAGACCTATTTGATATCAAACCATTTTGAAGAACTAATGTTGTGTCACATATTACCAAAATCCATGTTTAAAGATAATGAGTGTGTGTGTGTGTGTGTGTGTGTGTGTGTGTTTGACGAAGAAACAACCTTTCCCTGCGTTGCTCCGGGGTCAATCCATCATTCTTAGACTGCTTAGATTTTCCACCGTTTCTGGCCTGTGCCCTCTCACGGTCTTTTTCCCTTTGGTTACCGCGTTAGCCCCAGTTAAGTCCAAACAACAGAAAAATTGGCATGACAGAGACAGATCAAAACCAAACACACCGAAAACGCAACAGAAACAGGGGGAAAATATTGTAATTCCCTCGTTCGGATGGAGATAAAGACAAGGAAAAAGAAAAACCAAATATGAAAGTTCGTTCCTTTTCTGTTTTCAATCCCTCCACGTCAATCCAAACATAATAATGCAACTATTGACTCATAGTGCAACCCAACATTAGGGATTTTCTAAGATGTTGTTAACCTTTTTCAGCAACCAAAAAACAAACCAACCTCAACACATAAAATAAACAAATTAAAAAAAAAAAAAAAGACGTGAACCTTTGACAAAAGAAAAGGCAATCAGAATGTAAGAAAAAGGATATGAGTCATTGTTGATCGATGATTCTTGTGACAACCAAACGAGATCGCAGATGATGAAGAGCCCTGAGGAAAAGAAACGCAAACAAAACAATAAGCGAGATTCTAACACAGTAAAGAAAGAAAAATAAGACCACTTTTTGTGCCAATCAAGAAAAACCAAAGGAATGTAGCGAGAGGGGGGGGACGCACCAGGCGAAGTGAGAACAACGAGAACGCTGCACAGAGAGAGAGAGAGAGAGAGAGAGAGAGAGAGAGGGAGACTGAGTTTGTAGACTTGGAGAAGAAAGGGAGGTGACTAAAATAGAGTGCAAAAAGGGGCATGAGAATATGGGCGATACGGGGATGGATGGACAGATGGAAGAGTCTGGAGACACAGCTCAAATGGAATAAATTAATGGTGATGAAATGACGCGGCAACTTCACGAGATCCACCCATCCATCCACGTCCGTTTCATTGCCCACATAAAATATTGCTTTTTCGCAGGATTTTGATTCCGATCATAGCTGGACGGCCACGATTTCACGCTTTTTTTATTTTTTAAGTTTAATTAGCATATGCTGTAAATGTAAAAATTTTTGAATTTAATTGATACATATTAATAGTATAAATCAATAAAAATATTAAAAAGTAAGAAATTATGGTAGATCCTTTATTATAATGAGTCATTATTTATATGAGTTTGTATATTTTATTATTTTTATTGGTTAATAATATAAAATTATTTTATACTGTTAATATATTTAAATTAAATTTTTTATTAATATTTAATTATATGTTATCATATAGGCTAAAGTGGTTAATTTTTATATTTATTACCTCAGAAAAAATCATTTTTATCTATATAATAGCATATAATTATATGTTTATGGATGCATTTATTTGTGCTTCAAGTTAAAAAAAGGGTACTTTTTAAAAAAATTTCAAAAAAAAAGTAAACTTAAAATTTTTAATATTATTTATTTATACTTCTATTAAAAAGTAGAAATAGAAAATAATTAATTTTTTTTACTTTTTTTATAAGCAAATAAGAAATTATTTCTCTTAAAAACAGAGGTAGTAGAAAAGAAATAATGTTGCTCTTTGAAATTAGCAATCACTTTCTTCCTGTTTAATTATAATTTTATCCTTAAAATTTTAAAAAATTATCACTCTCTTCCTACTCTAGTTCTCTCTTTCTCTCCCTATATCCTTAATTATAATTTTATTAAATACAATATTTCTATATTTATTGCATTTAAATAATTTAATAATTTCTAATTTTGAAAAAAAAATATTTATACAAATATATCCAAAAATAAAATAATTTTTTTATTTTTGCTTCTACTTCTATATTTTAAAAAGTACTTCTTCTAAAATCTTAATCAAATAACCACAATATAAAAGAATTTTATACAAATAATATACACCAATTAATATCTTTATTTTTTTCTTTTCTCCTTCCCTTTTATTTAAGAACATTCCAGAAATTTTTATTAATTCTCTCTTTATTTCTTTCCTTTATTTGAACTAGAATTATTTTTATTTTTATTTTTATTTTTACCATTGTTAAGATCTCTCCTCTCTTTAAAGGATATGTATTTATCAATAAAATAATATTATTTATACTCATTCTTTGTGAATCATTCTAAATAATTTATTAAAATATCTCTTAATTATTAATTAATAGTAAATTTCATTTTTTTGACTAAAAATTAAAAAATAATTTAATGAGTTCTTTAGAATGAGTCACATCTCACAAAAATGAGTATAAATAATATTTTTATTATCAATAAGATATTTTCTCAAATTAAAGAGGTTTGTTTCCTAAATATATGATTATAGATTCGATTTCAAGATTCATATATATAAAAAAATAGGGTTGTTTTATGCTAGACCTTGTAACAATGGTCCAGTCATGTTCACCGTTATTTTTTGGCTTTTTAGTCATTGAAAGGGAAAAGTTTTCGAGTACACATTACTTTTTTAATCAGTCCAAGGGTTAAAACAACAATAATCACAACTGGACTTTGGTGTCAAGATTTAGCATAAATAGACCCAGAAAGATATCATTGGATATGATGCTGCATAGATGTCTAATTGTACTTAAAAGATTAACATTTTATTCATTAAGTGAGGGGATATTATAAAGAAGCGAAAAAGGATATGTACTTGATTGATATATTTTAAGAAATAATTTGTAAAATTAGGACTGTGTCTTATTCAAAGAACTTTTCTCAATTATTATTTTTATTTTATTTTAAAAATAATTTTCCTTTTGAACTTTTTATTTCAAAGTGCGTTTATTAGAGAAATTTTATAAAAACGCAAGTATAAATTTGCATTTTGAAATCTTGTTTATAAAAATTAATAAAAGGGCTGGTTAGAGGCTGGAATGGGCTAAGAAAAATAATTGGGAAATGTTCATCAATTGAAAAGTAATGATAAACTTAAAAGTGTTATATTAGCTAAATGGAATGTTGGGCTAAGAAAAATGATTGACCCTAATAATTGATGATAAAAGACTAGTTGGAGACTGAAGCCATAATAAATCAGCGGTTACCACTACTAAAACGTGGATACATGGATAACCACTATATGCATGAAATAAGGAAGTGGTAAGAGTCAAGGAAGACTATAAAAGGCTCATGCATAGAGAAGAAAATGATCACTCAGATCAAACACACATCATGTCATTTTAACTATCAACTTTTATTTCCGACCTTTTAGTTTATTTCTTTTTAGCTTTATGTCATTTCTTTAGTTTCATTGTCCATCTTCAAGGCTTTACACGAACTCATGGTTGATTAATAGAATTTCAAGTTTCTATTCCAATTTTTCATTGACCGATCTTGCTTAAAAGCTTGCTCCCGTGAGCCATTTGAGAAGTCCATTTGCAAAGGAGCAGAGTACCCTCCTTAGCATAATCGTCTAAATATAGGTAATCTTTGGGATGTTGCTTTTCAAATAAGTTTCTTCTTAAAGATTTAGCCGATTGCATATTTTCATCCAACATAAAATGGCACGTCTGGTGGGACCTCCAAGATCAGGTTAGCAAAAATTTCCTGTACCAGGGCTAAATCATACTTGGCATGTGAATCTGGGATCCGAGAAGTTCATCAACATGAGTTCAACAAATGCTAGTCCGACCCTAAGGCAGAAAGCAGGGGGCAATCAATTATGTATGCAGCAGCCTTGACTACACCCCAAGGAGCGATTTCAGAGCAGCCGAATACAGCTGCTACCTCTCAGCCACCGAAGGATTCAAGTTCTACCCCAAGGCAGAAAGCAGGGGGGCAATCAGCTACGTATGCGGCAGTCATGACTACACCCCAAGTGGTAATTTCAGAGTAGCCGAACATAGCTGCGACCTCTCAGCCACCAAGGGCCTCGGAAGCCTTTCATGACGTGACTAGCTCCATGCAGACTGGACGTGAAGAGAGGTAGCCATTAGTGTTGTCTATATCCTTTATCCAGCAACAGATCAAAGCAAGCATAAATAATCTAATGCAGGAAATGTCTAAGCAATTCGCTAAGATAGTAAAGCCAATGGTGCGAAATGAAATGCAGCTTGTCCAGCAACAGCAAAAGAAATATACCAAACTTATGGCCATTCAGCTAAGGCCATGCAATGAGGTGGACATAAAACTGCTAATGAAATAGTGGCTTATGATGGGGGGCATTCAGGGCCTCAATTAGGCCAAGTGCAATCAATAACAAGACCCCCAATGTGCCAGGGAACTTGGAACTACCTTCCGGCAACACAGGTTCTTGGAATAGTTCCAATAGTAATTGGAAACAACCTACCTACACTAGCCCCATGCCTACTATTGATCCAGTAAGCGAAGTTAATTGGCCTCAGGGAGATAACCAATGGAGCATATACAATCAAGGGCCCAATATTCAGCCAATTGGTGGTTACTCGTCTCAGTCCATAGGATCTGTTCAGCCGACATATATACCACCAACAAATTATGCTTTCCAACCAATAAGTATACATCAACAGCTAATATATCCTCCATTTTATATGCAAGCTCAGAATATAATGCCTCAAGGAATTGAACCAAGGGACAATCGGCAGACAACATCCGTTCAACCTCAGCTATGTATTGAGCCAAGGGGAGTGGTACCTCAGTTGATTGGTCCTAATATGATAGCTGAGGTTATGAAGAGACATTTTGGTGTCCAACTGAGACCCTTAAAGAGGCCGGTTTATAGAAAACCATACCCAGATTGGGTAGATAAGGTCCAATTCCCAAGAGGTTTTAGAATTGCAGATTTTACAATATTTTGTGGGAAAGATGGCAAATCGACTATGGAACATGTTAGCCGATTTATAGCTCAATGCGTTGAGGTTAGTCAAAATGATTTTCTAAGGTTACAATTGTTCCCTTTACCCTTAATTAGGGCAGTATTTACTTGGTACTTAGCATTGCCCCCAAACTCTATACAAAGCTGGGCCGATATGGAACGATTATTCCATGACAAATTTTATAAGCCACAGTTAGAGGCATTTGTGCTTGATTTGTTAGGAATCAAACAATAACCAAATGAACCCGTGACAGAGTTTGTGGAAAGATTCAGCAAGGTTAAAGGGAAATGCAGCGTACAATTACCAGAGGCTGAATATGCCTCTATTGCTGTGAACAATATGAATCCTCAGCTGAAAGAAAAGATGATTACTTCTGAATATTGTGATTTGGCTCAACTATCGTGGAAAGTATCTCGAGTTGAGCAATTCATAATAGAAAGAGAGTAGAGAGATCTAATAGAGCAAGACCTAGAGGTTTTCAACTGGTTGTCTTAGTCGATTGTGATTCAACCAATGAGGAAGTAGTCGATGAAGAAAAAGACTTATATTGATGGCAAGCCAATCGGCCGAGTATTAGTAGATAGTGGCGCCATCATTAATATTATCCCGTTAGGAATTTTAAGGAAGTTGGGCAAGAGTTAGAAGGATCCTAAAGAGACTAATATGGAGCTGACCAACTTCATAGGAAAGAGCATAGCATGCCTCTCAATATAAACTCATGATGTGTAATGTCAATACTATAGAAAATGTTGATCAACTATTAGCTGAAGGCATCGACCGATTGGAGACGGGGGTTAATCCAATATCTGGCTGATCTGTTAGTTCAAGTTGATTTTAAGCTTAAAATAAAAAGCACTAAAATATGTATTGATTAATGGTGAGTTGTTTAAAAGAAGTCAGGAAGAGGTATTACTCAAATGCTTGGATAAGGATGAAGTCCATGAAGGTGTCTGTGGAACTCATAAATCTGGCTCTAATATGAAATGGCTGATTGTCGATGTAAATATTGTTGGCCAACTATTATAGCCAATTAATTTGTTTATGCTAAAAGATATGAAGTTTGCGAACTCCATGGACCAATTCAGATAGTCCCAGCTGAGGAGTTGCACGTAATTGTTAAATCATGGCCCTTTAGAGGGTGGGCAATGGATCTCATAGGGAAAGTATATCCCCTTTCGTCTAAAATGGCACACTTTCATTATACTTGCCATTGATTATTTTACAAAAATGGGTGGAAACTTAGCTGATGACAAATATATCATAAGCTGATGTGATAAGATTTATTAAAAGATAAATTATACATCAGTTTGGCATTCCAGAAACCATAACCTATGACCAAGGCATCATGTTCACAGGAGATAAGAACTATCAAGAATCAGCCAAGGAAATGGTATAAGGCATTATCCGAGGCTCTTTAGGCTTCTAGAAATTCAAGAAACAAGGCTATAGGTTTAACTTCTATTGGATTAACCTATGGCCAAGACGTAGTTTTGCCCATAGAGATTAATATCAAGTCATTACGAGTGGCAAAACAAGCAGGCTTGCAACCTGAGGAGTATTCTCAGACCATGTTCCAAGAATTGGATTCAGTCGATCCAGCTATCATAGATTTGGTAGCTGCCTTTACAGCAAGTTCTTCTTCCAAGAGTGTGGTCAACACATCCCCTAGGCAGCCATAATGTTGTCTTGAAGGGCTTCAGGCTTGAATTCTAAGATCGAAAGAGCATATGTTTCACCCACGGAAGAGATAATAGCTAAGCTAGGATCTCGAGCCATTTCTGTATAAATCAGTGGTAAAAATCATAAATGAACTCTCAGAAGTTTATGACATAGATAATGAAAAGCCTAAATAAGAAAGCTGATAAAGTTACCTGCAAAAGGAGGCTGCCAAGCTACTTGAAATTTATGGAAGAAGGAAGTCCATGATGCCTCAATCTCAGCTAGACCTTTGTTGCTAGTTTCTACCACATGCTCCAACGGCTTCTGTTTCTCAGCAAGAAGGATGATTCTGTTATCCAAGGCCTTAGCCTGGTTATAGAGCTGAAGTTGTTGAGCATCTTCAACTTTAATTTGAATAATCACTTTACCCAACTCAGGTTCTAGAGTACCTAGTTCAACTTATAGCTTGGCAATCTCTTCATGGATTGATCCAATCCTATGAGTCAGCTGAGTTTGCCGCTCTTGATGTTGATCCCAACTGGACTCTACAGCTTGTTACTGGGAAAGATAAGGGGAGTGCAACATCAATATAGGCCTGTCGAAGAGTAGTAGGGACAGCAGAATATTGTGGAGAAAAAGCTTTCTTTCCTTCCAAAACTTGATCCAGCTAGGCATCCTCGACTGCTGCAAGTTCCCTTAGATGAGACATTGGTTGATTATTATCTACCTAAGATTCATTGGCTGGAAGGGGAGTCACTTGTACGGTGGCTGTGATGGAAAGAACAATAACGGTAATGAGATTAAATACATTACCTAGCTAAGTAATTAGCCAGGCTAGGTAATGTATGGGAAGCATATGTTGGCACCATAAATTAGGCTGACAAATGACCCGAAATGGAGCCTGGTTAGAAGCTGGAATAGGCCAAGAAAAGTAATTGGGTCAAAGGCAAATGTTTATCAGCTGAAAAGTAATGGTAGGCTTAAAAGTGCTACATCAGCTAAATGGAATATTGGGCTAAGAAAAATGATTGAGCCCAATGGTTGATGATAGAAGAGTAGTTGGAGACTGAAGCAATGATAAAATAGCGGTTACCACTACTAAGAACATGCGTACATGTATGACCACTACATGCATGAAACAAAGAAGTGGTGAGAGTCAAAAAAGACTATAAAAGGCTCATGCACAGAGAAGAAAAGGATCACTCAGATCAAACACACATCATGTCATTTTAACTATCAGTTTTTATTTCCTACCTTTTAGTTTATTTCTTTTTAGCTTTATGTCATTTCTTTAGTTTCATTGTCCATCCTCAAGGTTTTGTACGAACTCATGGTTGAATAATAGAATTTCAAGTTTCTATTTCAATTCTTCGTTGCCAATATTGCTCAAAGGTTTGCTCCCGTGAGCCGTTTGAGGAGTCCATTTGTTAAGGAGTAGAGTAGTCTCCTTAGTGTACTCGTCTGAACATAGGTAATATTTGGGATATTGCTTTTTGGATAAGTTTCTTCTTAGAGATTTAACTGATTGTATATTTTCATCCAACAAAAGGATAATGTTATCAAAAAATAATAAAAGATAAAATATACAAGAGATAATTTTTTATCTTTGCTTTTATTTGAATTTTTTTTCAAACATGAATTAGGATTTGCCTCGGTGGTTGAAAGAATTAGAATATCGGAAACATGAATTTAGGATGTGTTTAGATATTTTATGATAAGTAAAATAAAATTCTATGAATTGCAATACAACAAAATAAAATGATCATTATCGGAGATTGGATCTAACAAAAAGAGTTAATCTTTTATAATGTGGTAACATAATTTGAATCTCAACCAAAAGAGGTGTCCAAATTTGACTCAAATAGAATTATTTCTAATAGAGGATACTTATGGAAGACAAAAAATAAAATAAAATAAAATAATTTGTTTAATTAGGATATTAAAGAATAAAGTAGAGAAAAATTGTTATTCTATTGTTTTAAAAAATGATAGAATGAGATGAAATAATAAGAATTTTAAGCTATTTATTTTCTTTTTCCAAATGAAAGATAGCTTTATTGAATTGCGAAGGGAAGTCTAACAATAAGATATGAGTGAGGAACCCAGGAGGATGGTTCACCCATGTACCTAAAGAGCTATATTTATCAAAGCTTGTAACTGCATCAACAACCTATTACAAAGTCTTGGAATACATATTTGCATTCAAAACAAGGAAACCAGGATCTATACAGGAAGATGTCTCGTAGGATATTGCCACCGTAGGATCTATCTGCTACTCCATCTCTAATGCTCTTCCGGACATTGATGGCATCCCCTTCCAATTCCACCTTTGACATCCGTAACTCCCGAGCTAGTAGAATGCCTGTTCTTGCTGCGATCTTTTCACCACATAGGGGTCAACCGAGCCATCAAATCTTTGAGTTTTTACGGCAACAAAATGCCCCTCATCATCGCATATAACCACACCTATACCATAAGAGTTGGAAGACTGAAATGCAACAAAGTCAACATTAACCTTCACAAACCCCCTTGCTGGTTTCTGGCACGCTGAGCAATTAAAGTCCTTAGATACACTCTAAACTGAGTTATCCCCTGCCTCCTGAAAAGTGTTGAGATTCATGATGGTTCACCCAACCCACCTGTTGAGGATTTCGGATGGCTTTTCCTTGCCAAATTCTATTCCTTTCCACTCATATCCCGCACCAAATCGAGAAAATCTTCTCGATGCATTCAGCTTGTATCACCAATTGGTGCTCCAGTAAGCATGCTACATGCACAATTTGAGTCACGATTGGCATTCCATAACCAAGTGCACCATTGATTCTTCATCAGATTGACATAAATAGCAGCCAGAACCCACATTAACACCCTTAGTTTGCAATCGCATTTTGGTAGGAAGGATATTTCTACAAGCCCTCCATGCAACGACTCTTACTTTGGCTGTTATTTTTATTGCCCAAATCTTCTTCCATAGAGGCTTTAATTTTTCCAAACTTGTATATTTATGATGGCTAGCCATCACAGAATTTATTTTCTGCTTTTGTTCAGAGCAAGTTTGTATCCATTCTTAATTGAAAATATACCTTTTGGATATGGAAAATAAGTCTATTTTTGGATATTTCATGGAAAGTGGAATGGAATTGAACGTAATAAAATGGTATGGAGTATAATGAAATAAAATATGATAAATATTATATTCCATTGTTTAGATATTAAAGATTAGAATGAAAAAAAGTTTTTTCATTATTTGGAAATACAATATAAGGGGATAGAATAACAAAAATTTTAAGCTATTTACTCATGTACCAGTCAATTTCATCCCACTCCGCCTGAATTGGAAGAAAAGAAAAATAAATATATTGAATCAAACGAAATAAAATAAGTTCTATCCAGTGTCATTCTATTTCATCCTAGTAGTAGTTGTACTTGGGCATTGCACGGAAATTTTGTGTTTCTCATTTGGGATTATTAAAACTTAAATTATACTTATTTGGTATTTGTAAAATGTTAAGAATTAGTGACTATTTCATATGAATATGTGAAATATATCAAGGATTAGTGTTTACTATTTATTTAAATATATTAAATATATTATGAAACTTTTATTCATAAGACTTGAACTCGAAATTTTATTTAAGAAAATAAATATTAAACTACTTAAACTAACCAAAATTATGATTAATAAAGTTATAAAAAAATTGTAATTCTGTAATATAAAATGCATTTGACTTATCAAAAACGTAAATTTAAAGTAGCAGAAGAAGAGTAATTTGATAATAAAATGAGCGTCACCTATGCGAAACTAAATAACTAATATCACCTAAAATTTTTATATTAACTAATATTATTAACTTTGGAGGCTATTTGCTATCATGTTTTATTTTCATCCCCTTAACCTAAAAGAGTTAGGTATAGTGGAAAGAACTTACAAACAGAGAGAAAATTTATTTGCAATATCCGAGGATTCAAATATTGAAGTCATTAATTTGAAGAAGGGATTACCTAACCATTACTTTTGATTTGAAATTACGTGAGCAATTATAAAGAAAAAAAAAAACTCCACCTCCTAAACATAGGCAATCCAAAAAAGGATTATTACAATAAAACGAATTAATCCATAGTGGGCATATTTCATGGAGATGATATAAAGAGAATTAATTAACTATGAAGGATGGGAAAAAAATCATACAATAAAGTTATCTATAGGGATGTCACCCATGGGGCGTGGGGGCAGGGAGTGCCTCCCCACTACCCCAAATGCTCTCTGTCGCGATCCCCGCTGTGAGGGGCTTTTCCCTCCTATCCCAGTTACCCACTTCCCTATTGGTCCCTGCGAGGCCCTTGCAGTAATAATTTTTTTTAGTTAAAAGAACAACAAAAAATTGAAGCAGCAACACAGATCTGAGTCATTTGAGAGAACAATAGTAGCTGTGATTTTGCAGGAAAAAAAAGCAGTAGCAGCACAATATGAAAGAACAACAATAGCAGCAACAGTGCTTTTGCAAAAAAAAAAAGAAGTAGTAGAGCAACACAGATCAACAGAACAACAACAACAATAGCACAGATCTAAGAGGATGGTCAGCAGTAGAACAACAACAGTAGCAGCAATGGTGATCTAGTAGCTTGGCTGTTGCGGTCACCGAAGTTCAGGCGGCTGAGGATGGTCCAAGGTGTGTTAGAAAAGAAGTGGTGGAGCAGTTGTGGAGGGGGTTAGGGAAGAAAGAGTTAGGGAAGAATGAGAGACAAAAGGATGGGGGGTTAAGACATTACTTTTTAGGATTAAATTTTGAATTTTTTTAATTTTTAAATTAAATTAATATATGAAATGTCATGAAAGTACATACATATATATAGATAGTATGAATTTCATTAAGGGTAATTGAGACTTTTCATATATACGTGATTTCTGTAGGGGCAAGGAGAGTGATCCCTGCCCCCATCCCCGAATCTATTGCAAGGAAACATTTATCCTCGCTCTCGTCTCCACACGGAGAAAATCCTTGAACTCGAGGCCCCAAAAAGGGCAGTCCTCGTGAGGATCTCTACTAGATGGAAATTTTTGACATCCTTAGTAATCTACATATGGCAAAAGTAAATTAATACCAAAATGTACTTATGCCACAAATGAAAGTAAAATTTTCAATATAATTTTTCTTACCTGCAAACCATATGAACCAAGCTCGATGAAAGAACAAGCCTCCTCAATAGTTAGCTGGCTAGTAATATGCTTCTAATTGGGATGTATATTTTCAATCAATTTAATTGTTTTTCACAGAAACGATAATAGTGTAAAAATAATATTTTAAATAAATAATAAAAATAGTTATTATTACATATAGTATTCTAGTGTAATCTTTTAGCTTTGGTCCAGATAAAATATTAAATTGAACAAAATATCTATTGCATCTTTTTCGACTTGTCAATCTACGAATGCTAAACAAATGATAAACTTGTAAAAAGGTGTTAATAAAGAATATTGATAATACAAAAAAGAGTTACTGTCATTTTTGAGTTGTTGATTGATGTAATTTTAATTTGAACCAATCATATTTACTAAAAAAAATTTTAAAAAACTTTTCAATTAGATTTATATCAGTCGTAGGTTTAATCGTGTTTTAGTTTAATATAAATCATAACAATTTAAATTGATTTTAAACAATTGTTATCAATAGAGGTGAATAACAAGTTAGTTTAGTATAAAATTTAATTTTTAATACTTTAAAAGAATTTTTAATTATTTTATTAGTTTATGAATGAGCAATTTCATATAAAAAAAATTAGCATTTGACTTCTAATTGACAGGCATTAATTTGTTAGATATTTTAAATACAATAGTTAAATATAGTGATAAACAAAATGCTTAAAAAGATTTTTAATGCTAATAATACTATCTGACATGTCAAAGAGGTTGGTTTAATTGGTTGGTTTTTAGCTTTTGAACTTAGAAATGACAAAATGAGCTTAACTTGTATATTTGACTTATCAAAATTGTCAAAAATAATGGGTTACGTTGAGTTAATATATTGAACTTGCCAAAAAATTTGAACTTGTCTAACCCATGGGCTAAGGCGGAGCCGATTTAACCCATAGGCTGGATTTTTTTTTTTTTTGGTTGATTTTTGGGCAACTTATAGTTTTACTTACACATGGATTTTATTTATTTATTTAGTCATTTGATTAATGTTTATGTATTATCTTGTGAATTTTATGTTTTGTTATAGATTATGTTGCTAGCATGCTTTGGGATTTTGTGGACATTATGTTATGGACTTATAGTTAACTATTATTTATGAACCTCTTATTCATATATCTTAATTAGTTTATTATGTTTGTATTTAAATTAAATTTAGATGTAGATTATGTAGTTTAATTATTTTTTAAAAGTTTATATGGATATTATTCTATTATATTTAAGTGTACTCTTCGTTAAATATATTTTTTATTTTAAAATTTTTTTTAGATAATTTAAATTATTAAAAATATTAGAACAAATTTATTTATATCTTTTTAATTTTTTTGGCAAGCCAACCCCCTATAAACAAGGTAAACTAACATGTTCAACTCATTTTTCTAAAGCAGCTCGTCCCACCATGCCCTGTTTTAGGTAGCCCATCCCGTTTTGCCATTTTTATTTGGGCTTATGTATTACTATAACATGAGTTTGATTCCAAAATTCTTTAATAGATGGGTCATCTATAAATACCTCTTTTAAGTATTCCATGAGGTTGGAGACAAGTCTTAATCTTGGATTAGATAGGTCTTCCCTTAACCTAAACTATTTTACACCAAAAACAGCACTATTAACAAATCAAGTAACAACGAAAGTCAAAAGTTACATTAAAAATGAAGCTCAATAAAAGACTTTAAAAAATAAAAATAGTGGAATTGAAATATAATTAAAAAATTTAATGACTTATTACATGTTAAATTAAACTCACATTAATGTTAAATTATATGTATTGTCTAAAAAACCCTTATATATATATAGAAGAAAAATTGGCACTTGACTTGTAATTGAAACACATTGTTTTGTTGTAGATTTTTTAATATAATATTTAAATAAAGATTGAAATATAATTTATATAAAAAATATATTATTTATTTAAATTATTTTATCAATTATTTTTTATTTTAATGAGTTATTAAAAAAATAAGATACTCCGTCCTTTTTATATTGTAATATTTTCTGGTTTTTATTATGAAATATAACAAGAAAAAGGAAATTATAATAAATAATAATTTTTATTAGTTGTTAAAATTTATTGTTTATTTAAATACAAATTTTAAGTTTAATTTAATTACTTAAATATCGCCTATTTTTATTTTGAGTTATTTTGAATATTTTTTAATTTTCGTTATATACTTATAATTTATATTCAATATGACTTTCAGCAATTTGATTTTTAAATTATCATTATTAATTAAATTTTTAAAAATTTAAAAACAAATATAAAAATAAAATAAGATAAAATATATCTCTAATTTTATTTTATCCTTATCTTTGAATTGTTAAAAATAATTAATAACTATTTTTAAAAAAAAGGAACTACCAAAATAGTAATTTAAAAAAGATAATTTTATATTTAAATCAAAGAAATTAAAATCGACAACAAGCTTAGTAAGAATAACTATGTCTATCCCAAAGTTCATCGAAAAAGTGGAGCTCTTGTGCGTAGACTAAACTAAGGTATTGAAGAATAATATCTTTTTTATTTATATTTTTACTTTCGATAATTAAATTAATAAGATATCTCTAATTGTGTGTGTATATATATATTACTTTTAAAAACAAATAAAAATATATATCCAATTTTACTATATTTGAATTAAAGTTTTCAAAAATATAATTAATAATAATAATCTAAATTAAAAAACAAATGACTGACAATGGAATTTTTTTAAAAAAAGATAGTTTTTTATTTTTTTTTAAAAAAATACTTTACCCTTATGAACTATAGGTCATATGCACTTTGATCTCTGTATTTTAGAAACGTATAAATAGACACCTAAACTTTTTTAAATGTGCAAATCGACCTTTTTGTTAACGGTTGTATTTATTGTTAATGGAATTAGCACACTATCAATAAAGTTTAAGATACTAGGTTTTACATTGTTTTTTTGGTTTTTAGAGACTAAAGTGCACATGACTCAAAGTTCAAAGGCTATGGTGTACTTATTTTCCATTAAAGATAGACAAAAATTTAATAGAATGACTAAAGTGTATATTTAGAAAAATTTAGGGGTTAATTTTATCTTCTTAAAATATAGAAATTAAAATGCATATGAGTTATAGCTCAGCGGGTAAATAATTTTTTTCTCTTTTTATATAATAATCATGGTTGTTAATAATAAATGGGTATAATATATGGATATTACTAATTAATTCAATATATTTTCTCAAACATATTTGTTAACATAAAAAATAATAAGTATAGTTATTCAAAATGAATTATAGCAATATAATGAAAAGTTAAAAGTATTTAAAATTAATTAAAATCAAATTTAAATTTTAAAAATTAATTAATAATAGGCTTTTGATTTTTTTTTTATTGAGTTTGAGTGATATTTTTATTATAATATGGGTTTAGTTTCAGATTTACCATTGTGTGGTTTTGTCAACCACATTTCACGCAATTGTTGGTAGTGTTTCATATTTTAATATTTTTTAAACTAACTATAAATAACTTGCAAAAGCTGAAATTGCAGGTATGAATTCCTACCAAAGAATGGGCAGATTTTGTAACATCTTGGATGAAGAATTTTCTCCTACAAAAGCTGAAGAGCTAACCGGAAGTCTACCATAAGTTGGACGAGATTTGGAACAAGCATGGGAATCTCTATACACCTGAACTCTAGACTTGCAAAAGCTAAAAAGGTTGCTGAAACTCTACCAAATTTTAGGTGGATTTTGGGAGGACACAATCAAAGGCTGATGATCAAATAGAATCTCTGAAAAAGAAAGGAATCTGGGGTTGGCAGGGAGCTATTTGCTCACAAGTTCAAAATTTTGGAGCTATATATTTAGACTTCTATGGGGTGGGAGGGCAGATTTTGCTAAGAGGGAAAAGAAAGGTTGAGGCCGAGGACCACCTAGAGAGAGTGAGAGAAAGAGTTTAAGAATGATAGTTGAATTTAGCAAAATGAAAAAGGAAAATAGAATTTGAGAGTGATAGTTGGTAAGGGTTTAGGGTTTAGGGTTTGAAAAAGAAAAGAGCTTAGTGTTTAGTGTAATAGAGATAAAAAAAAAAAAAAGGGGATTTTGCAACAATGTCACAACGTAGGAGAAATGATGTGACAATAAATCCAAACTGTCATATTTTTGAGCAAATTCGTCATGACAATGTAATGTATTTTTTTACCTATTATAGTTGTTATTTTGCATTTTGCATTTTCTTTTTTCAACAAGTGAAATGTGAAATTGGTGTAATATTTTGAGCATAAATATATGAATTTGAATTTAATTATTTTTAATAATGTTTAGATTAACTTATTTTTGTCTAAAATAGATTATGGGTACATTTGTTTTAACTTTTAAAAAATGTGAATTTGAAATTTAAATTTTATATATAGTTAAAAAAGTTGAAAAATAATTTTTTTTCAGAAACTACCTTTTTCAGCTTCTACAAAAAAGTTAAAAATAGATTTTTTTGAGAATCTGATTATTTTGAAAAAATTGTCAAAATATACTAAAACTGATTATTTTCAATAAAAAATAATTTCTTGCCAAAAAAATTCTTAAACAAACACATTCTATAATTAATAGTTCTCTAATAGAACTTTTAAAAAATAATTTTTTTCCTCTTAGAACAAGTTGCACTAGACATGCTATTAATCTTATTGGTAGAGAAATATATATGAGGTCAACAAGGAGAAGAATGGTGTTTTAATCATCCATAATTTGAATGACATGTATACTGCATTTGAACAATCACCCTAATTTTCTCAAGAGCTGGCTATCCCAAAAAGGTCTCGTGTGTACTACTAGAGTTTTATATTTCTCCAATCAAAACATAATCATAACTAGAACTGCCATTATATTACTTGGAATGATTGTCTGTTCCTGGTCAATAATAACGAAAATATGTGTGACCAAATATAGGTTGTCTAAATGGCAGAATGTTTGCGATGTTATGCAGTTTGAGATGTTATGTAATTTAATCTAAATCTGTTGCGCGAGTTCAAAAGCTAAAATATAAGAATACTTTATAGATACTCGTATATATACGTGGTTCTCTTTTCATATTACACTTGAATTGACTTGACAATAAGAATACTTTATAAATTTAGACAAAATTGTTTTGAGGGTTATATGTGTTTTTTATTTTTATTGAATTATAAAATAAATTATAATAAAAATATTTAAAGTTAGTTATTAAAATTGAAAAAAAAAGAAAGTTTTGTTTTGTAATATTTTTAAATTTATAAGTTGATAATTTTTTGATACAATTATAATTTAATAATTTGAAAAGAATCTAGATGGACATTTTTATTATTTTTTATATATAATAATTTACTTATGTAATTCTTAACTAGTTAAGAAAATTCAAAGATTAAATTTGAATAAAAGTACTATGGCTTAGATATATATAGTTTATTAATTTTTTATCGTAACAAATATAAAAATTAAAAATTAAAATTTGAATAAAAGTACTATTGCTTATATATATATATATATATATAACGCAAAAATTAAAATTTGAATAAAAGTATCTAAAGGATCCAAAGTAGTTAGAAATAATGTGGGAATTATTAAAAAAAAAAAAAGAAGAATACAAAATTGACACGAGATCATAAAAGGATGTCACAAAGAAAATTTTGCATATTTATATTATTGCTATTATGTGGGATAATTTTATCTGATTCATTATTATATAATATAATAGGAGAGGGCAAGTATGCGTGTGTGACAGAAGAACTTGGATGAACTGTCATCTAGGATAGACCAGATCTTACAGGGTGCTGTATCACATGGCTCATATTGCACCAGTGAAGATAAATCAAGAACATGTTAGTGCTCTGGTCGAATGGTGGAGACCAGAGTGTCACACATTTCATTTTCCATGCAGATAGTGTACAATAACCCTGGAAAATGTCGCACTTCATTTTAGGCTCCCTATAGGTGGTGAAATTGTTATTGCTGGAACTGATTTCAATGTTTTATATTTGCAAGACATGTATTAGTGGCTGCTTGGAAGACGACCCAAAGCTAGAGATTTTGATGGCTATGCGATCAGGTTGGGTTAGCTAACAGCTAATTTTAGAGAACTAGAACAAAATGTGGATGAGCACAAAGTACAGTGCCATGCTCGTGCTTATATACTGCATATACTAGGGCATCGAATAATGCTAGACAAGACATCAACCTCAGTGCATTCGAACTACCTTCCATTGCTTGTAGATCTAAAGTGGGTAAGCAAATACAATTGGGGGTTGGTATGCCTCGCGATGCTATATCGAGGCTTATGTTGTGCTTCACGCTGTGGAACGTGAGAGATGAGCGGCTGCACGATCCTGCTATAGTCCTGGGCATGGCTTCGCCTCTTTATTTTTGTGTCCTGTACGAGACAGACCATACCAATTTCCCTTAACAGCGAGGTAAAATTCATCACACATAATAATTTTTTAATTTTTTATTGTCAATTTTACTTTTAATCTAATTAATATATATTCTAGAGTTGGACAAACACAGCATACCCACGGAATTTTGATTACAATAGTGTTGCCAATATAAGGATGGGTTTAGATCGCATCAGTTTGGATGATCAGGTAGCGATTAAAATATTGTAGCAATTCATATAATTTAGCAGTCAATATTGTATGTATATCCCATATTTTTATTCTGTAATGCAGACGTAGTTTCTGTGGTGGCCCTAAGAGATTCATCCTATTGCTAGCTTAATTCCAGTCCATGTGTGGAATGACCATTCGATGTGCTCAGCCATCACTACATTTGTTGACTTTGAGGTGGTTGAGTGGCACTCGAGTGATTGGGCCATGCATCAATTTACCGTCATTAGGTTATTCCTTCTAAGCTCATCAAACTGGGAGAGTCCCATAACCAGGACTTAAGGAGAAAGTTTGATTGGAATTGGATAGTTACGCATGGGCGATGGATTGACACATGGGTTAGACGATTTGATAACACATTGCATGGGGAGATCATTGCTGATTACACACCTTCCCCATAATATAGGCGGTGGTATAACCAACACTGTACGACTGCAAGGAGGTTGTTATCAAGAGATTCCTGCTTGCAAGATCCTCGATAGTAGGGAATTCCTCATATGCATCCACCTAAGAGGTAGTGCTAGCTCCTATGATGGAGCAACAAAAGAGGGTGGAGGATCTCGAGGAATATGAGGAAGACAGAGTTGAGCAAAGTGAGGGTGGTGACAGAGCTGAGGGTAGTGGGGGTGGTGACGGAGCTGAGGATGGTGGGGGTGGTGAGGGTGTTGAAGATGAAGGAAGAAAACAAAGAGGAGGAGGCAGGTTCAGTCTGAGTAGTCTTATTAGATTCCTCGACAGATTTACACCTTTGTTGATAAAAAAAGAAAAAGAAGAGTAAAGGGCATGCATAATTTAGTTTCTTTATAGTTTATTTGTTCACATACTTTTTATTGTATTTAAATAAGCTTTCATACTTTATTATCTTGTGTATATTTAAATTAGCTTTCTATGAATTTTGTTTGTTCCCAAATTTTTTGTGTATATTTAAATCATCTTTAATACTATATTATTTTGTGTAATTTTTGTGTTTTCGCCTGATTTTTATGTTATTTAAATTACAAGTGAATCTTTTCTCATTAAAAAAAGCTCCAATTCATAATTTCATACATCGATATAATACAAAATCAAATTAAAATATAAAGAATGAGTGTACAAATTACAAGTAAAAACTAGAAACAATTACTAAAACATTCCAAATTACAAGAACTATTACAGGTTTAAACAAACAATAATGTACTCATCACTACGAAGTTGCTCCAGCTCTATGTGGACACTGTCTGCAGCTGTGTCCTTCACCATGACATATCCTATAATGTTTTGGTCCATGCATCTAACACATATCCATTTCGTTTAAGAAATGGGTTGTTCATGGTGGACCTATCATGTTGCATTTTAACTGAGGGTTAGGATGAATCAACAGGCCATTATATGGTGGCCATGTACTCTGGTTCCCCACAACTTGGAACTCCCTTGCATATACTTTGCAAACCTTCTCCATGCTATAAATGTCATTGACATACACTTGCCAATCAATGTTTTGGCTTGAGGAACATGCAATCACGTGACGGCATGGATATCGATCAATTTGAAAATCACCACGGTCACAACACTACTGCTCTAGCTTAACTTTGAATTTCTCCCTATTTGATAAGTCTTGAACATGGAAAACCTGATTTTGTCTTGCAAATGTAGTGACGCGTACATTATCAACTGCTTGTTGGATTTCTTGCAGTCATGTTGTGAAAGCTTCTGAGATTACAAATTCTGCATCTTTCCAAGAATTCTCTAACTTTCATACAAGATAACTTAGCATTGCTCGAACTAAAGTTGCAATTGGAAGATTGCAAGCCCTTTTTAACACAAAATTGACACACTCAACTAAGTTTATGTCATATGCCAATATCGATGCCCACCATCAAAGGCTTGAATCCATTTTTCTCGTCGAATTTCATTAAACCAATCTATGTATACATCACCATGTTAGCGCATCAGCTCATGGTGATGATTAAATTCACGCTCATTTCTCGAATACCCTAGAAAACACAATGTTAGAGATAGCTTATGAAGATAAAAAGTTTTGCATGGACAAATACAAACAAAATATAAGTTACCTATGCTCACGACAAGTCAGTGCAAATACGGCTTCTTGAATCTCCTTAGGAAGTTGGTTGCGATGTATCTAATGCAGTACATGTGAAATGCTCTAGGAGGTTCCTATTGACCATGGCTTCATCTTATCATGACTTTAATTGACTCATGCTAATCGGAAATAATGCCAATTTTGTTCTCAGTCACTACATGTCTGCATAAATGAAACAAGAAAAAAGACCACGAATTTGCAGTTTTACCCTCAACTATTGCAAAAGCAATTGGCAATATGTTTTGATTACTCTTGTGCAGCAACAATCAATAAAGTCCCCTTGTATTGCCCATATAATGCATGCCGTCGACTTGGGTTAATGGTTTGCAGTGTCAGAAAGCTCTCCTATAAGGACCAAAGGTCTAAAACATTCAATTGAATATTTGAACGTTTAACACTAACTCATTGCCATGACAGGCTGACATAGTTTTGAACTCAACACGTGCATGTCAATCAGAAGCACATAATGCTTCTAGCCATATGGGTACCACTTCATATGAGCCTTTCCAACTACCATAAACTCTTTCAATTGCCTTTTGCTTTACCCTCCATGCTTTCTGATATGTCGTCATATACCCATACCGATTTTGGACCTTTGCAATCACATTTTTCACTTTAACGAATATGTCAGCTCTTACCAAAGGCTCTAGATGTTGTGCAATCATATTAGAATCTAATTTTGTGTGATCCTGAGAAAGCATTGCCAAAGTGTAAGTATGCAAGCCATTATATTTCCTAATCTCCCACAAGTCTTTGTTCTTTCTAAAACTGACCCTAACAAGCTATTGACACCCAGAGCCAAAGTGTTTGCACTTACAATAAATGATCATCAATTATGATTCGTACATTTTATAATCCACTGATCTAGATATGCTGCACATCTTAATTGCTCATCTTACAGCCTCCCAATCGCTGAATTGCATTCCAACATATAATTGACCATTAGCAACATAAGCACTAGCCATATTTGCATATTCTGGAAACTTAGCGGCATGCATAGCTTCAAGATGTAAAGCTTGCATGAAAAATGGAGGATCCTCTACATGCTAAAATGCCATGGCTGTGTTTGGTATACCCTCATCATTTGTATCATCATTTGCATCATCACTGCCATTTTCATGTTTTCTTTCTGAGTAATCACCATCACTTTCATTGTTGTCAATCCCGCACTCATGGCTCTTGCTGGAAATGGGTTAGGCTTAGCTTCATACTGATGCTGGATAATTACAAAGAGTTAATTAAATTAACACAAGTATTATATTAATCAACATAAAAATTTAACTCAAGTACCAAAAAACTATTAATCGCTAGAGCGTAAATATTAACTAAATTAACATAAATATTATATTAATCAACATGATATCGAAAGGCATTAAATAAAATAACACAGGTACTATATTAATTAACACAAAAATTTAAATCAAATAAAGAAAAACTATTAATTAGAATAACACATAATTATGGAATTAAATTAATTAATAAATCAACTGCATCATAATAAAGAAATTATTTACATAAATAACTTTAAAATAAATAATTCAATAAAATATCATATAACTCGTTGGATATGAACTAGGAACAGTGTGTAAGCCATGTTGTCTAGCCAAATAGGAGCTGGTACCCCGTTGAGTAGCATGATATTGATGCTAGATTATTGAAATAATTAACTAAATTAAAATGAATATTATATTAATCAACATAAAAATTTAATTCAAGTAAACAAAACTATTGATTAGAAGAGTAAAAAAATTATAGAACTAAACTAATTAATAAATTGCAGCATAAGGAAGAACTTGTTTTAGTTAAATAACTTTGAAAAAAAATATTTAATAAAATATCACATGACTCAGTAAATATGAATTAGGAGTAGTGACATAGTTATGCTGTTTGCCCGAATAGGAACCAGTACCAATTAGAGCAACATGATACTGATGTAACGATTATTGAAAGGTATTAAATAAAATAACATATGTATTATATCAATTAGCATAAAAAATTAATTGAAGTAAAGAAAAACTATTAATCAGAATAACACATAATTATGGAATTAAACTAGTTAATAAATAAATTGCACCATAATAAGGAAATTGTTTATATAAATAACTTTGAAATGAAAAATTCAATAAAATTTTTGGGGACTCACTGGATATGAACTGGGGATAGTGTCGTCATGTCGCCTAGTGGGACTAGCTTCTGTAACAATTTCTTCGAAGTTGACGTATAATTCGATGGCAATAATGTGCTGCCAATACTGCCTGTACGTCCTAAACATTATTTGCATATCCCTATCGTTACTTATTTTAACAGGTCAAAATTGTATGTTGTTGTTAAGATTTGAGATCGGACAACTATACTTAATTGTCACCACTTTCTTTGGAATGCCGATATTTATGCCTTGACAAAGTCCAACATTTAGTTTCTCAAACGAAATGGTTTGAGAAACCAAAAAATATACTAGCTCATCAGACATAAATATCACACCATACTCTTTTTGTAATTACAAAGCCATTAAAATGTATAACAATAGTAACATTTGTACTATTATTCATTATTTTTTTCTCATTTTTTTGCTCTTGCTTTCACTTTAAAGGGAAGCAAAATAAGATACATAGAGAAGGAATAAGAAGAGTGAAACAAGAGAGAAAGAATATGAGCTCGATGAGCTTGAGTGAGGGAAAAGTGCATCAATATATAAGTGAAGTTATGGACCGTTGGAATTTCGACTGTTGGAGCATTGTGTCAAAAGTTGCCCAAAATGGGGTAGAATCCGCCTACTATGAGGTAGGGTTTTGACACAACATCATTGTCTCACAACCTTACCACATGTTGGTAAGATTTTGAGACAACCAATTCCTTCTCCAATTTGGGCGGATTATTTAACAGGTCCCCTACAGCTAAATTCCTACCAATTGTTAGGCAAATTCTCTATAACAACCCCATACTACATAGTTTATTTTGAAACACCATATCATGGTCTTTTTGTCACTAAAACACCATATGCAAAAATTGGAGCCTTAATAGTAATCATTTTACAATAATTGTTGAGAAAGTAATTTAAAAAATAATTATTTTGATATTGGTAATCATTAATAGATAGGTAATCATAACTCATCATTGTAGTTTAGTGGTAAGAATTGTAGATTAAGGTAGCACGAGAAAGGGGGTTGAATCATGCTTCAAAAGAAATTTGAAACCTGAAAAACTTTTGCAAAACAACTTTCCCAAGTTTGATACTTGGAATGCGGAAGTAATTTTGTTAGAATTATAGATAGTTACATTTTCAGAAAGATTTTTCTTGCAGTATTATATTTGACACACAGATTTAATTATGTGGTGAAGTAAATTAATGAAAAGTAGAGGGAATAGAAAGATCATGCAACAAAGTTTTATACTGATTTGACCAATCACTTACTATCCAAAAATCATAACTTTCTCTACACGGCTCATATGGACTTATATTTTATATGGATAAACTCATCTCTAGGTTAAATTTAATCTAAAATTAGATTCAATCTATCTTGAGTTTCCTAACCTTAGTTATGGAGGTTGAATTGCTAATTGCCTAGATTTCCTCTCATATCAAACTCGGTTCCTAATTCCATTTTAATCACACAACAACAACCACTTATCAGTGGCTAAAATCCATCCACTTTAGGGTATTAAAACCACTAGAATGAATAGCTCTAATATGTACCCTAACATTTTCTTCAAGAAAAATAATGAGTCCAAGCAACAAAAATATATATGCACAATAACTCAAGTCTTAGGATTTCCTATCTCACTTCTGTTATTTGTGACTTCTAATGTGATGCTCCTGCACTCTACTTGGCTTTTATCAACTCAAGATACATCTATTTGCCTTACTTCTTGTTGGAATCGAAAAGCTTAGCTTGCTAAAGGAAGATCTTTTGGTTTGAGTCTTCATGTATTATGAAGGTAATAATAGCCAAGATGGATGTAACTTCTCTTGGAGGTGAAAAGGTGAAAGGTTAGGTGAATAAGGAAGAGAAATGGAAGGTGAAAGAAGAGTTAGAAGCTATGCAACATGAAGAGGAGAATGAGAGTATTGTTGTGTTATACTTAATATAATTCTTATGATGAATGGATAGTAAGATTGGTTTAGTTTAATGTGTGACTAATTTTTAATCTTACTTGCCTAGGTATATGGCTAAATACTTGGCCATTATTTCTACTAACTAGCTAAGTGGCCAATCTTCCAACCACACATTGTTATATCACATGAATATAAAGTTTGTAGTGTAGTTATTTTAGCTCCTTAAAATTTTCAGCCCCTTTACTTTTTTTTTCACTTCATGATGTCGGGTCTCAGGTTCAGAGTTTCAAGTTAATGTATTACTTAACGTTAGAAAGCTCACTCCTTCTTTGCCTAACTTTCCAAGTTCCGAGTTTAAACTTCTTCACCCTAACTTTCTGATTTCCAAGTTCAACATGTTACTTATCCAAGTCATTGGTTTTGAATTCCATTTTTACTAGTTTCCGAGTCTTGAGTTTAACAGTTCACTTTTTCCTAGATTTCAGGTTCTGAGCCTTTAAGTTCCGAGTTTTGAATTTAATACTTCTTTTCTAGGTCTTCATATTACAATCTGAGTTCCGTTCTCAACACTTCCCTCTTGGATCTTCAAGTTCTGACTTCAAATTTACAAAGTAACTTCACTTAAAATCCTGAGTTAAGCCTGGATTGTAAGTTTCGTTCTTAGCCACCCGGTTTTGGTGTCCATAATGCATCAGTTACTTCACATAACTACTGGTTATAGTTATACAATGCTTTGAAATTCGACTTCCGATATTCAATTTTTGACTCTTGTTATCCATTTTTCGAGTTCAAGAACACGGCGTGTGGTACACCCGATCAAATACAATGCATAAGAGACATTTCCCTCTCTAATAGTATGCTTTACGATCTCAATTAAATCGGAATGTTACACTACTACCCATCTTTTAAAAACAATTTTGCCCAAAATAATATTATCTGTGAACAATTCAGGATACTCCTTTTTCATGCCTAAATAATTCTCTCTATTTGGCCATCAGTGTCGGGATTGTGAATTGTACTCAGGCAAAGTTTAGTTCCAAATGCCTTTTTAGGGCTCTAAGGATTCCAAGGTAAATCTCAAGTCTTAATCCAAGATATGGTGGAATGACTCCCATGTAACCTCACTATTTCTTGAGTGTATAGGCTTGCCAACCTCTTCAAAGAGTAGTTAGCTTTAATGGGTAAAAAGTGGGTAGATTGGATTAATCTATCTATGATAATCTATACAAAATTGTACCTTGCGGGAGGGGCATCCTAGGCAACCCCAGAATGAAATCCATTGAGATGCTTCCCATTTTCATTCGGGGATCTTCAAAGGTTGCAGCATGCCAGATAGTTTCCAATGTTCTATTTTCACCTTTTGGCGGACCAAACATTTGTTCAAAAGCTCTGCTATGTCTGATTTCATCCTTGGCCACCAAAACATTTTGTTTGATATATTTTGCCTATCCTTAGGTGTACAGTGAAGTTACTCTAACGGACTTCTACTAGAATCTTAAGTCTGAGATCGTCATTGGTAGGGACACACAATTTTCCTTGATACTTCCATAACCATCACCATCTTGAATAAACCCCTTCAATTTTCTCACTTGAACAAAGGTTATAGTTTTGTTGGGCCTAAGCAATTTGACTTTTGAAGTTACTTGTTACTTTTATCTCTTTCAACTAAATGCTCTGGGAAGCTGTAATGATCCTTAGGTTGAAACTTTGGAGATTCTCTATCAACTTTTTTTCTTTAACCATCATCCATGACATACTTAAAGATTTTCTACTTAAATTGTCGATTATAGCATTTGCTTTACCTAGATGATAATTCAAGTCGAACTCATAATCATTGGGAAACTCTATCTACTGCCATTGTCTCATATTCAATTCTTTCTTATCAAAGAGGTACTTTGGACCCTTACGATCAGAAGATATGTAACATCCATTGGATTATTTTTATCGCTTTTCGCCTAATTGATCAGATTTTAATCACATAATCGAAGTTAATTAAAGTTCGACTTAGGATTAATTTTTAGGATTAATTAATTAGCAACTAAGTGAGTGTTTCATAGGAATTTTCTTAAACTGATTTGAGTTTCGATCTCCAAGTTCATTCCCAAGAGCCTTTCATTTCTATTTGTGTTCCTGAGTTTGAGCTTAGGACCGACTTCCGATATTTCCAAGTTCCAAGTATAAGTTCCGACTTCCTGGTAAATATGGTTAATGTACTGATTCCCGACTTCCGGGGTTGTGCCTGTCTTGACTCCCGACTTCCGTAATCATGGTTATAATAGTTCTCCGAGATTGATTCTTGGTCGAGTTCCGAAGTTACGGCTTACTGAGATGCCGAGTTTAGGAATTTGGGGTATAAGTTTGAGCATCCTAGTTTCCCGACTTCCAGGATTCGGGTACAAGGTTTTCATATTCTGATCCTACTTCCGATTTCTGATATTAAGCCACAATCTTCCAAAGCTTTTGTGTTTCCTAAGTTCCGAGTTCCATATTAAGTATGAAATAGACATTATTACCGACTTCCGACTTCATCTAAGTTTCCAATAAAATGACGTGATTCCTGATATCCGACTTTACTTCCAAATTTCAATGGAAATGAATCCGATCTCCAACTTATTCCTAATCTCCAAATTCAGGTTCCAAACGGACACGAGTTTTGATCTCATCATTTATTTCCAAGTTTCAAATAAGATGAATGCAAGCCCCGACCTCCAAATTGATCTCCAAGTTCAAATAAAATAGACATGAGTTCCGACTTTATGTAGGATGGAGACGAGTTCCGACTTCAAATAGAATGAAAATGAGATTCAATATTTAGCCATGAAAGAGGGAGACATGACTGAACTTTACCCATAAGAAATTTAGCCAATCAACACTCACAATTCCAACTACCCTCTTTATGTTTAAATCAAATTTTCCTTCCCATTTCATGCTGATTGCGCCTCCCTCTTCCATTCCAGCCTTCTTCATCTTTCTCCCTTCTCCCTCCACTTTACTCTAACAACCTTCAAGTCTTGACAAGGTTCCATCAAATCCAAACTCCAAGACCTAGTAAAATCACATACAAAGAGGTAGGATTCACTTCTGTCCTTAATTTCTCTAAACTATGGTTGCATGAAAGTTCATTCTTCTTCATGTATTTGATGATATATTGGACATATATGATGGATTATGGTTGGATTAATATGAAATCTTGAGTTGGAATTAAGGATTAGAAGGAGAAAATTAGAAGAAGAGGAGACTTGGAATGCTATCTAAGTGAGAAACCGACGATAGTCCATATGGCAAAATGTATGGCTCCACCTACAACTGGTTAAATCTAATGAAACTACTTTTATATGAAACTAGACATTCGGGGCTTCCCATACATATATCATATAAGGCCATTGGATTTGTATTGAGAGAGATATGAATTTTGGAAATTTAACCTAGATTTAAGAGGTTGATATTGGGTAAACTGGGTTGTTCAGGGCATAACTTACTCTATACAGCTCCAAATTAAGTGAAACCAACTTTGTTAGAAAGGTTACACATAGGGGAATATTCCATAAGAATTTTTGAGTTTGTTGTGGTCTCATTTGCTCCTATGGTTCAAAGAAGTTGCTCTATGTCCAAACCAGACCAAAATAGGACAGTTCAGGAAGGTCAAATTTCAAGACTTATAACTCGAGCTCTACTAAAGCGAATGAAATGGAACTTGATGCAAACGAAAGGTTGTCCTATTAGCTTTAATACGATACCAATTTTGTATGATTTGATCTGCTTTTCGAATTTTAGTGGATTTTTACTTTTAAGTGTGTAATTCTGGCTAGCTACAGGATAAACCGGGATAAAACTTAAATATCTTGAGCTATACAAGGCAAAATGAGATGAGACCAAAGAGGTTGGAAAATAGACACATGACACTCTAACATATCCAAAATTTAGGTCCAAATGAGTTAAATAGAGGTTGTGGCCTGGTTTACAAAGACTGGGCTGAGTGAAAGTGATAAGACGACACACTATGCTTTTAAAGGCACCTCTTGCTCCTATGCAATTGATGTTGAATTGTGAATGATGTGTTGTGACTTTTCTGTAAAAATTGGTTGTCTGAGTACTAACATTATTTGTGGGGAACCGGACACGTTCTGTCATGCTGCCGAATTTTCGGTAGAATTGTAAGAAGGTTATGAGCATTTATGTATTAAGAATATATATGTGGAAATTCTATATGCAAGGATAACTTAAGTATGATATGAATATATTGAATGTGGGTCCTTTCACTTGGAGGTAGTTGCATTTGAATCCCTCCTTGTGAAGGTAGTTAAATAAGATAAGATGTGGGTCCCTTCACTTGGAGGCAGTTGCACTTTGAATCCCTCCCTGTGAAGGCAGCTAAAACTATAAGATCCTCTACCTTGGAGGCATGTGGTCAGATGAGATCCCTCTACATTGAAAGCACATGGTCAAATGAGGTCCCTCTACATTGAAGGCACGTGGTCAACTGAGATCCCTCTATTGAGGCACGTGACCAGAAGAGATCCTTTCAATTTGGAGGCACGTAACCAGAATGAGATCCCTCCAAGATTAGAGGCACATGGGTCCCCTGTGGGTTAGTCGGTGTGACGACGGTCATGAGTTGAGCTGACGAGCTCACTCCTAGATCAGACTATTCAAGAACGGTAAAATTAAAGATTAAAACATATGCAAGCACCCTAGGGATGGCGATACGTAACGCCTAGGTGTGCCAAGAAAAGAAAGTAAAGAAAGTAAACTAAGGGTATGATCCCCTCACCCACATGATAGCTAGTGTAAGTATAGGGGATAGGGCTTACATGAGGCATGGCATGACCTAGCTAGTGTAAGTACCGAGAAGTTATGGGGGTGACGAGTTAAGAGAAGCTTATAGCACAGCCATACATGTGTTATGTAATTATAATTGTACTAATGCTCACTATTATGATATCCTATATTTTATTGAGGCTAAGCTTGTTCTATTTATTTATGCAGTGATTTTTATTCTAACTATGAAATATTACCAATGTGACTTAAGTGCATGAGATGAAATGAATTTTGTTTCGGACTATATGTTTTCAAACTATAAAACAGAACAGTTCATATCATGTATTCACTTTTTTTTATAATAAACCGAAGCAGCTGGAGATAATAACGATGACACGGTATGAAGTTTCTTAATGAATCCTACTAAGAATTTATAATTCTTACTCCTATGTTTATTTCCATGTTATCTCCAGATAGTTCAAAAGTTTCCGAAGAAGGCTCTCCGAGGCGAAGGCTAAAGGTTGCTGTTAGACAAGGTCCGATTAAGTGACAGTAACAACTCCTAGGTAAGGTATTATGACTTAAGCATAGTACTGTACTTGGGAGGATGTTACAAGATACCTCAAACCTAACTTTACAAAGGTAATGTCTCCAGGCCTTTAAGGTAAACACTATTGCTATAAGCTTTAGTTTATGAGTTAATTGATCTCATGAGTTTTAAATGTCTAGAAGCATACGCAATCACGTTTTCAATTCTATATCAGCATGCACCCTAATCCTTTTTGGAAAGCGTTGTAATAGACTTCAAATGGTCCATGAGGGTTTGGTAGTACCAACACTAGTGCTATTGTCAACTTCTACCTAAATGCTTGAAAACTCTTCTTACATTTTGCTGTTCACTTGGACGAGATGTTCTTCCTAGTTAGTGGGATAATGGGTAGAGCTATTTGGGAGAAATCGTTAATGAATCTCTTGTAATACTCAACGTGCCCTAGAAAACTCCTAACCTTTGCAACCATAGTTGGTCTTTCCAAATTTAATATTGCTTCAGATTTACTAAAATCAATTGAAATTCTCCCTTATGATACTTTTAAAACTCACACTTAGATAACTTGACATAAAGTTTTTGTCCTCTCAGGATTTGCAATACTATCCTGAGATGCTCCTCATGCACTTCTTTTGTTCTTGAATAGATGAGCATGTCTCCATGAAAACAACCATGAACTTGTTTAGGTAAGGTTTGAAAATCCAATTCGTATAGTCCATAAACATTATTGGGCATTAATTAGACCAAATGACATCATAGTATACTCATAATGCCCATAGCGGGTTCTAAGGACTGTTATGGAAATATCTTTACTTCGAACCCTAATCGGGTGGTATCCAGATCTTAGGTCAATCTTTGAGAGCATTGTGGCCCCTCACCATTGGTCCATGAAGTACCTATTCCAAGCAAAGAACACTTATCCTTATTGGTTACTTTATTCACTACCTATATTCAACACACAACCTTATGCCTCCATCCCTCTTCCTTACTAAAAGAACAAGAGCTCACCATAATGAAGCACTTGGCTTGACAAAGAAAATGAAGGAATAGGTAGCACTTGAATTATATAACATAGTTAAAGTATTACTATTCATTTGGAACTTAACTTGTATCAAATCTTTAGATTGAGCAGCTTTGTCCATATTCAAGATAAGGACCCGTCCTTGATGTTGTGGTCTAGTAGCAAGGGGTTAGTTCTTGTTCAGGCATTTCTAGATTTTTTGTTTGGGCTTTCCATGGCTGGAACATATGTTTTGCCCAGCCAAACATGGCTTATATTCGTGATTCTTCCCATATTTCGAGCATTCTTGCATCACAAGCAACTTCTATGGTTGCTTGTCGTTACTATTACTAGTTGCTTAGCTGCCGTGTGGGCCTAAACTTTTGTCCTTGGAGTGCTAGCTTCTTCATAAAATCATCTGTAGTAGGTCTAATAACTATTAAATTCTTATTATACTCTCCCACTAGTCTGCACTTATTTACAAGGGTTGCATAATCCCTGATCTTCATTGGCTCAAGCGATGCCAAAATATTCTCCCACAAACCACCTTCAGATTTAATCCATTTCCATACTTCATTCGAATTATGTTGATGAATGGTAGAGAACTTGCAGAGTTCTTCAAGCTTACTTTATATTTAGATACATTCATATTTCCTTGTTGGAGTCTTATAAACTCTAACTCCTTGGCATTCCTTACAGGTGCAAGGAAGTACTCCTCATAGTACACATTCTTGAATATTTCCCAAGTAATTGGAGTTTACACATGTTCAAGTAACCTCCTTGTGTCAACCCACTAGAACTCTGCATCAACTCTCAACATATAGTAAAAGCCACTTTCTTGCTATTTGGTGCATAGCAATGTAGAGAGAATATTGTCCATAGCTTTAATCCATTCTTTAGCTTTATTCAGATTAAAGGATTCCCAAAAATTTGGTGGATTCACTTTATGAAATTTAGCAAATTGTTGATACTTCTGGTCCACTCCCTCTTTTCCAAGATTTTCGCTAGGATTTCCTCCAACTCGTCGATTGACTTGTTCCATCAAACGATTAACGGCGGTGGCCTAATCCCTTATAGCCTGTGCCATCATACGAAAGGCATCCATAATATTTTCCATATCTTCGGGAGTAGATCCACCGGCTAGCCTCCTACATCTTTGGGAAGTCATCAGTTCCCAATCATACAAACAAAGATATTGAGTTAATTAGAATCAATGTTGAGTAAGTGTGATTGCAACTGATTACCTTCACAATCAGACAGCCATGCGTATTTAACTCTATTTAAAATCAAATGCATGGTATTAACTAAGGAGTTTTAGAGTATGTTAGAGGCAAAGTCAGTCCAGTCCTTAGGCCTTATTAGGACGAGATTGTCGCGTACAAACACTTATGTCCTTATCATGTGAGGAACTAAAGCACGAATTGTTTAGACACTCAGAGTATGCTTTAGAAGTATAGTTAGTCCATCCAAAGGCCCGAGTAGGACGAGTTGCTTTGATATCAAAATGTAACATCATTCTAATCATAATACTATGCCTGGGTCATAATATTGTAATTAAAAGTTTCTACTATATATATATATATATGGTAAAATCAAATATTATATTATTAGTGGGCTTACACATGATAATTTCATGTAGCACGACATAAGTCTAAAGTACTGAAGATTTCATAGTAAATATGTACAGTAGCATGTCCACAGTAGTTACAGACCCATTTGTACCCATTTATATCAAACAGGATACTAACACATTCTAACAGCCACCTTGTCTAGGAAGTATGCCAAGGCTAAGCAGGGTGATGATCCTTGGTCCAGTCAATTACCTCAAGGAAAACCACTATGAAATGCCTTCAGCAGTATCTGAGGATAATACAGGGAGAAATAGATATGAGAATTTAAATTCCCAATAGGAGATCCTAAACTTCTATATGTGTTGTCTTCATGATCATCCCCAACTACTTCGGTTTGCAATGTTGAAAATATTTTTTCCGCCAAGTAAGGAAATAAAGACTTATTTTTAAGTGGTAGAACATTTTTTCGAAGCAAATTCGTTTTAATTTGTACAATCACATTAAATATACTAAACAATGTCAACATCTTAATAATAAGAGAAAATAGAGTACATATTACATGAGTTAGGCATGTATGGAATGTATATTGCTCATATTCTGCTATTCAACTTTGAATTCATACATGTGCTTGGCTTGGTAATCCTTTGACTTTGAGTGGCATTCATGTATTCTTGGTAATAGTCCATTCTACTGGATTAAGCTTATTCTTTTACGTGATTGACAAATTCACTTTCTTTGACCCTCACATGGATCTATCCTTAGTCAGGTTTACTCTCCTTCACATATGATGGTAAGGTCAGATTCACACTCTCCGACTATCCGATTCACTCTTTTTGACATAGTTATGCCAGGTTTGCTCTCCCTGACTTAATCCAAGGGAGTTGGCTCCACTTTCTTTGACTTCATTGTATTCACTCTCTCTAACCCTAGCACAATACTAACTTTGTTTTTCTCAATCAAATGAGGAATAATTTACAATTATACTTCCATGCATGCATTTCATTATTAAGAGAACAAGGCCATATTGACATGTACATTGAATGTTGATGCTTCAAGTTGCAAGTAAAAATAAGGGAATATAAATCATCTCTAGGATAGCTCAATTGGAGATGTAAATTACATCATACCTAGAATCTGTCTAGGGTTTAGAAAATTCACTAAAATCCCATTTTAAGTCAATCTAGGTCAAGTTTTGTAGAGAATATCCCCCATTTTACTCTAATTTTGAATCTTCTTGGTTCTACTCAATTTGAGTTAGTATGAATTAAAGTGTGCATGTCTTACTATTAGTTGCCCTATTATAGGATATATTTAGTCACTTAGTTTAGAAAAATCACCAAAATTTCATTTCTTGGTATTTTGCCTGAAATTTTATGGACTTATAGTTTAATGAACCCTTTTAAAACAAAATAAACTACACTAAAAAATTCTAAGCCAAGTCTAAGTTATACATCTCGCATTACACCAATCTTGTTTTGGGTGCTAGCATGGCAACAATCACTTCATATAATTGCTAGGACCTCTATAGAAGGAATTCGGTTGTGATAATTCAGAGAGTTATTCTTCTATGTTTTAGCTTTCTAATAAAATTAATTTCTCTCAAAAATGATATATAGCTTAAGATATTAAGTTTTAACCCTAAACTATCTGGTGGTGTCCTCTGTAAAACAGGGTCGACTTCCAAAAATCATAACTTTCTCTACACAGTGCATATGGATTTATATTTTATATGGATAAACTCATCTCTAAGTTAATTCATCTTGTAACATCCTCAATTTCCTGTCATGCTAAATTAACTTAGTAACCATAAGTAATTAGGCACTTATTGAGAAATTATGAGATTAAGGCTTAATTGAAAGATTAACGAAGTGTTTATGAGTTCACTCTGATGAGAAAAGTCAAGAAAATGCTTAATTGAGATTAGATAATCTTTAATTAAGCAATTCAAACCCTTAATATCTTAATTAAGTACTAATCACATATAATTAGCTTAATTAAGTTTAATTAAGGAGAATTAAGCTTAATTGCAATATTAATTTTTGTTAATCATGATCATATGATTTAATCACTAATCCTTACTTAATCATGTTAATTAAATTGCAAGAGCACTTAATCACATGATTAAACTCAAATTTAGTCAACTAGACAATAAAATAGAGAGTGATGTCACTAAATCATAAAGAATTAGACAAGAGTGCTTTATGTAAAAGTAAGTACACGATTTGTTCTCCCATCATCCAATTTGTCTCCCTAAACCTTAATTAACACAAAATTAAGAAAATATCTCCCCCACCCATTACATGAAGCTTATGGCCACAACACACCCATGCACACACATTCACTTTTTATTTTTCAACTTTCATTCTCTCTCTTGCTTCCAAATCCTCTAACTTCTCTCTACACCTTCTTCATTCTTCTTCATCTTCTTCTTCCTTTCTCCACCACCACCATAACCAAAACTCTCACTTAGCCCTTCAAAGACCACATCTTTGGTTCTTTGGAGAAGCGATCTAAACACTACAAAACTTATTTTCAAGAGAACTTAAGCTCTCTCCTTGTTCTTCCAACACCGCCACCATCATCATCAAAGAAGGAGTTTTCTTCATCTTCTTCTTCTCCTTCAAGGACACCATTTTCAAGCTTAGGTAGTGATCTCTACTTTTTTCTTTTGTTTACTCAAGGAAGCTTGAAGTTTGATTTCCCTCATGACCAAGATCTTCAAGTAAAAGCTTGAGAAAAACTCTCATGCTCTTCATGAGCAAAATTTTCCCTTTTTAGCAAAAAATGTTCATATTCTTTTTTATGAGATGTTCTTGGTTATTTGAAAGTTTGTTAATTGAATGCCCCAAAGTTTCTATTTTTCTTTCTTGATGCATGAGATCTTGATGTTTCTTGTGAGTTGTTTGAAAAAGAATGATGTTCTTCATGGTATTTTGTTTAAAGTTTGTTCCTTTTCTTATAATGAGCTTATGATTAGAAAAGTTTCATCTTTACATATTTTTCATGACTTGATAAGATTATGAACATTCCAAAAGTATAAAGTTTAAAATTTTGCTTCTTGATGCATGAAAAGTGGCGCTATTTTATGTGTGTCACATGGTTCCATTTTGTTCTTTTTGAAGACAAGAATATGTGTATAGGTTTAATCTTGTTAGACCATGAAGCTTTTTAAGTCATAAAAATGAAAACTTGTTATCTTTTGTCTTAAAAATGGAATCTTCATGACAAGAGCTTTTATAAGGTTTCAAACTTTAACCATGAACGAAATTTTAAGTCATAAAAATGTTGACTTGCAACTTTTAATTTATAAAGTTTGTATCTTGAGTCAAAATAATGCATAAATTGTTAACTTTTATAAAGAACAAGACTTTCTAACTCTAAAGCTAATGTCTTGTATCATTGTTTCATAAAATAGGAATCTTTTAGACTTTAAGACAACTTTAAGTCATAAATTTGAGACCCTAGCAGTTTTAGAGTAACTAAAAGTGTCAACTTTCATAAAGAACAAGACTTTTTGGTTCTAAAGCTAATATCTTGTATCATTATTTTATCAAGATTGAATCTTTAAGACAAATGCACAACTTTAGATGCACACACTTTCTTAAAGAATGAAACTTTATAATTACTTTATAAAAAATGATAACTTTTATAATATTTAAGGTAAGACCTTGTTATGTTAATGATAAAAGCTTGAAACTTTACAACTTGGATAAGTTAAAAATCACCTTTGGTGATTAGTGAACATAGTATTGTTGGATTCATGAGTGTGGTTATACGTTGTCATGACCCAAGAAGTAGAGGGATCTCAAAATCCTTGGGAATAGAAGTATGATTATGGCCTCTGAGCATACCATGAACCTAGGAATTACTAAGTACACTATCGTAAGGAAAGGAAACAATTACCTAACTTAGTTAATTTGAACAAGTGTTCTATAAGACATGTACATAAGTAAAAATTAATTTCACAGAAGGACTAAGTAACCAAAACACTACGTACACATTTATTCTAACTATGTGATTCTCTTATGGGTAACCACGGGAAATCATATGATAGCTCATAAGACTATCTACAAATAATAACACAACTATGAATCTTTTTGGGTATGAATGTATGATGTCATTCGGCATATTGAATGACAAGTTTGATTGAGCATCCTCTCATGATTGAATGATTGGTGTGATGATATGAGATGGATATAATAGACTATTGGTTAAAAGTTTGATGATTGGCATTTTAAGGAAGCTCTGGTCTAGCCATCATGCTTCCAGATTTCCATCAAAATTATGGAATTAGTCATATCATTGCATGTGTCTTGTCAAGAAGCAGTATGCATGTAAAGTATAATGATAAAAAAAAGAAAGAATGAGATATAACCTTTCAATCACTTCGGTAAAGGAAATGAGAGACGGTGATCTACAAAGACTCAAGGAACCTCTATGGGGGGCAGGGTGATATGGAGGATCCTTCAACTTAGAAGTAACTATTATCAGCTTAGTCTAATTTGATTAGTACTGCATGGCAATGGTCACGGAATGAGCTCATATCCAAAAGCAGTCTATTTCAAATGAAAAGTAAAAAAGTTAAGCACATGCTAAGAATGAAAATAAAGTTAAAGTAAAACTATAGTTAAGTCTATGAGGTTACATGTTAGTGCATGTATCTATGTTGTCCATATGCATTATGAAAGTTTATTCTATGCTTTCATATGTATGTTTAGTTATGATGATATGATTATGATATTAAATTTAAAAGCAACTTGCTTCGGGATTTATGTTTTTAAAATCATTAAAATTGAACCTATGCATGTCCACTACTTTTATAATTAAACCCGAAGTGGCTGGGACGATGATGATGACACAATATTTATCTAATCGCAATCTTGCTAAGAAATCTAGTATTTCTCACTCCTATATTGCCATGTCATCTTTAGAGTATGCCAGTGTTAGGTATAGTGGTGATCTTCATTGAGTTCTTGGTTTGGCATTAGCGCTTTCTGTAACATCCCCATATAACGTAATAGGAAATAATAAAAATAAATTTTTATTATTTACAACTTTGCCCCTAAACTTTTTAGAAAATGACACTTAGGTCCCTAGCTCAATAGAATTAGTAGAATAAAGTTTTAAACGAAGCAGAATCGCATAGCGAAAACGTAGAAACCTAAACCTTAGCTGATTGAGCCACGGAGGTTTCCACACATGAAATGACATGGGATACTCCTAGATTTGCCCATAATTACGAAGATGCCATTAGCCATGAAAAACAGAAAACAGAAAGGCCATTAACTTGCAAAACAATTAATTTACACCTTTAATTGATTAATTTGATTTTAGTAGGTAAGTAAAGTTGATTAGAAATTAATTAGAGAATAATTAGGATTTAATTAAGTGTCAATTATAAGGATTAAGTTTAGAGAAGATTGAGATAGATATATAGGAATTCTTACAAAATTATTCAATAATGATTTGCCGGTTTGAAGGAAATCGATAGAGAATTCGGTATTTTAAACTGTCAGAACCGAATTAATTTAATTACACACACTAAACCCTATGTTAATTGGCTGAAAATTCAGCCACATAGCCACTTAAAAGTGGCCCATATCAGCCTCACAAAGAGAGGCCTTGTTGGCTTATTTGTGAGCCACTTGAAGAGCCAACCAATGGGAGGCCAAGACTTCAACCACCCACTTTATTAACATCAGATTTTTCTCTCCTTGCTCTCCTTATGCAACGTCCAAGAGAAGGAAAGGAGAAGGAATCTAGCTGCTCACTTTCACCTTGTGTTTAAGCTCCAATCACCTTAATTCTTCAAGAATTCCTCTTCCTTACTAGTTACTCTACCAACTCAAGGTAGGATTCTAATTCTTTACTTGATTTTCTGATTTGGGTGACTGGTGGTGGTTTATTTTCTCAATTTTTGATGTATTGATTGAATGATTATGTTGATATATGGCTGGTTTATTGGCTGTTTGTGAGGTTAAATTCGCATTGGAAGCAAGAAAGAATGAAAATAGGAAGAGCTGAAGGGCTGGAGAACCAAAAACCCTCAGTAGTCCGTACGGCAGAGTGTATGGCTCTACCTACCGCCGATTAAATTCAATGAAACCATTTTTATATGAAACTAAACATCTAGAGCTTTCCATACATATATCATATAAGGCTTTTGGATTAGTATTGAGAGAGTTATGAATTTTTGAATTTTGACCTAGGTTTTTGACTTTGATTCTGGGCAGACTGGGTTGTTCAATGTAGAACTCGCCTTATACTACTTGGAATTGAATGGAACCACCTTTGTTAGAAAGCTTACACATAGGAGAATGTCTCATAAAAATTTCAGAATTAGATAAGGTCCTATTTGCTCCCAGTGATCCAAGAAAGTTGCCCTATATCCAAATCAGGCCAAAATAGGGCAGTTTAGGAAGGTCAGAATTTGGGGCTTATAACTCGAGCCCTACTAAGTCAAATGGAATGGAACTTTTTGTAAATAAAACTCTGTCCTGTTAGCTTTAATATAAGACTAATTTCGTCTGTTTTGAATCAGTTTTCGATTTTTAGTGGATTTTTACTTTTAGGTATCTGATTTTGGCCAGCCCTTGGGCAGACCGGGATAAAATCTAAATAACTTGAGCTATGGTTATCAAAATGAGATGGGATCAAAGAGGTTAGAAAATAGACACATAAAATTTTAACATATCTAAAATTGAGGTACAAATGAGTTAAAATGAATTTATGGCCTAAGTTACAAAAACCGGGTTCAATGTGAGTGTTGAGGCAGTAACTATGTTCTAAAGGTAATAATTGTGCCCATGAATTTGATGATTGAATTGTGAATAAAATGTCATGATTTTTCTGTGCAATTGGTATTCTGATGTACTGGCACTATTCATGGGGAAGCGGACTTGATCCGTTATGCTGCCAAAATTCCGGCAGAAATATGTGAATTATATGAATGTGATAAATATTTATATGTTATGCTCATAAGATTCATGTATGCAAGGATGATTTAAGTATGATATGAATATATTGAATGCGGGTCCCTTCACCTGGAGGCAGTTACGATATCCCTCCTAGTGAAGGCAGTTAAATAAGATAAAATGTGGGTCCCTTCACTTGGAGACAGTTGCACTTTGAATCCCTCCTTGTGAAGGCAGCTACCCTCTACCTTGAAGGCACGTGGTCAGAAGAGATCCCTCAATTAGAGGCATGTGACCAAAATGAGATCCCTCCATGACTAGAGGCACGTGAATCCCCTTGTGGGTGAGTCGATGTGACGACGGTCACGAGTCGAGCTAACAAGCTCACTCCAAGGCCAGGCTGCCCAAAGGCAGTAAAGGCTAAAGACTGAAGATTAAATTATATACAAGCACCCCACTCACATGAGGCATGGCATCGACCAAGCTAGTATGAGTATAGGAGATAAAACTTACATGAGACATGGCATGACATCCAATAAAGATCCCATAGTCCTAAGGAATGTGACATGGTGATCACGCTCTGACGGGGTGTGATATGGCGATCATACTCTGGAATGTGGCACGTAAAGATCTTATGATAAAAAGGAAGATAAAGAAAGAAAAGTGAATCTTATGTTTTTGCATAAGTTCAAATACAAGTAGAGGTAGGTGTAGATGTTATGTATCTAGTTTATTGATGTGTATTTTAATATGCACAGTTATTATTCATAGTATAGTTCATAAATTGGTGTTGTATGGGCTCTCCCAAAGGTCAAGTGTATGAGTAAAATAAACTTTACCTCGGACATTATATTTTCGAACTTTAAAATTGAACAGTTTGTATAGCATGTTCATCTGTTTCAAAATAAACCGAAGCAAACTGGAGATGACAACGATGACGTTATGTATGAAAATTAGAGAATCCTACTGAGAATTTATAATTCTCACTTCTATTTGCGTGTTATCTCTAGATAGTTCAAGAGTTCTGGAGACGGCTGAAGTTGTTGTTAGATAAGGTCCGTTTAGGTAATAGTAACAACTCCAAGGTGTGGTACTATGACTTAAGCATAGTACTGTACTTGGGAGGGTGTTACACTTTCACCCAATGTTGAATGTCTCTATGATGTTTGCGAGCATAGCTGTAAGGGTCTACATTTTCCATGACTATTCGTTTTAGGTTCCAGTTATGAGCCCCTTTTTTTCGTCCACATCAACCGTACAATGAGATTACCCTGGATGACATCCACCCCTACTTTCAACCATGAGGTACCCCATTGATGAAGAATCTAACTTGGATACCCGTTTGACCCTGAATGTTTCTCTGGACTCTGCTCCTTCAGAGCCATCCTACCTGAGCTATCATGTAGAGTTCGATCCATCTGAGCCCTCTTACCCTTCAGTGATCCGCTTGACATCCAATTTGTCTTCTTCTTTAACAGCTCCTCATCACGCACCACCCCTGATTCGTGGTCGCGGATTCATTTGTACCCGTGCTGTACCCCATGGACGTGGGCGTGCTCGGGGAAGAGAACATGGCGATGTTGCTCCTGGTGGATTTGGGAACAGTTTCCTTCCGCCTGATAAGTGACGCAGTGATTGCATGCGGAGCAGAGCACGAGGATAGCCTTTTGTTTGTAGTTATAGGGTTATCATTTTATTGTATGGCATGTTTGGGCAAAAAAGATATCTGATGTACTTTTCTTTTGAAGTATTTGGTTAGGTTGCTTTTGTAAGGCCGATAAGAGATATCAGACCCATTATCTCTTTATATATAACTCTTGGCATTACTATTATGATATTAACTATGATAGTCGTGGAATGAATGTTATATTTACCTAAGATATTGTTATTCTTGTTTCCTCTATTTATTTTATTATCACCGCTTTTTGAGATAGAGATATTCGACTTTACATGTTCACGATGCATTCATAGCTCTTGGTTTTCAAAAGGGTTTACTTGTTATTGTTCAAAAAAAAAAAATTATCCTTATTTTCACTTATAAAGTAATTTCAAAAGGTAATGTTAGTTCTGCGAGTAAGAGTAATAACTAATAATTCCACAATATGACTTAAGCATAGCATGGGACTATTAGAGTGTTATATATCTAAAATTAGTGTCAATCCATATTGAGTTTCCTAGCCTTAGTTATGGAGGTCAAATTGCTAACAGCCTAGATTTCCTCTCATATTAAACTCAATTCCTTATTCCTTTTTAATCACACAACAACAACCACTTATCAATAACTAAAATCCAACCACTTGAGGGTATGAAAAACATTAGAATGAATATCTCTAATACCCACCTCAACATTTTCATCAACAAAATTAAGGAGATCCAAGTAACAAAGACACATATGCACAACAACTCAAGCCTTAGAATTTCCTACCTCACTTCTATTATTTGTGGCTTCCAACGTGATGCTTCTATAACTCTACTTGGCTTCAATCAACTCAAGATATATCTATTTGCCTTACTTTTTGCTAGAACAGAAAAACTTAGTTTGCAAAGGGAAGATCTTTTGGTTTGAGTCTTTATGTATTATGAAGTTAATAATAGCCAAGAGGAATGTAACTTCTCTTGGTGTTGAAAGGGTAAAAGGTTGGGTGACTAAGGAAGAGAAATCGAAGATGAAAGAAGAGGTAGAAGCTGCGCAACAAGAAGAGGAGAATGAGAGTATTGTTGTGTTATGCTTAATATAATTCTTATGATTAGTGGATAGTAAGGTTGGTTTAGTTTAATGTATGGCTTATTTTTAATCTTACTTACCTAGGTATGTGGCTAAATATTCGGCCATTATTTCTACCAACTAACTAAGTGGTCAATCTTTCAACCACACATTATTATATCACATGAATATAAAGTTTGTAGTGTAGTCATTTTAGCTCCTTAAAACTTTTGGCCCCTTTACATTTTTACTTACTTCCTGACATTGAGCCAGGTTAATGTGTTACTTAACGTGAGAAAGCTCACCTTTCCTTGCCCAAATTTCTGAGTTCCGAGCTTAAACTTCTTCCTTGCCTTGGGTTTTCCAAGTTCAACATGTTACTTATTCGAGTTCGTGGTTCCGAATTCTATTTTTCCTAGTTCCCGAGTCCTGAGTTTAATAATTCACTTTTTCCTAGGTTCCAACTTCTAAGCCTCTAAGTTCCAAGTTTCGACTTTAGCACATCCTTCCTAGGTCTCCGGATTTCAATATGAGTTCCGTCCTCAGCACTTCCCTCTTCGGTCTTTGGGTTCCAACTTCAGATTAATAAAGTAACTTGACTTAAAATCCTGAGCTAAGCCTGGGTTGTAAGTTCTATTCTCACCCACCTGATTTTGGTGTCCATAAGGCAGCAGTTACTTCACATAACTATTGGTTATGGTTATATGATGCCTTGAAGTTTGACTTTTAGTATCCGATTTTTTGACTTCTATTATCCATTTTCCGTTTCCAAGAATAAGGTGTATCGTACACCTAGTGAAATACGGTGCACAGGAGATGTTCCCTCTCTAATAATATGCTTTACGATCTCAGTTAAATCAAGATGTTACAATGGGCAACTCCTTCATTTTCCAAATATCATTTCTAACCCTAAACAAAATGGTTTCTCCTCATTCTCTTCTCTTATCTTTTTCATCATAAAAATTTCTTCCATTTGTGTGTTTCATTCTTAAGAATCCCTTCTTATCCTTGCTATAATCCATAACGTGAAAAGTTTTATAGGTGTTACAAAATTGTGCACTTACAATTTCACTAATTAAGAATCTTTCTTCTTCTAGAAAGAATTTAAATTTTTGCTTTAATAACTATTTTAAGAAATAAATTACATACTGTTACTTGCCCATTAATTCTTATTCATGTACAATTTCAATTTAAAATGAAATATATCTTATCTGAAGACTCATTCATGCACCTAGTCATTTACAAGTTTCAATAGTAGGCAGCTCCTTTATTTTCCAAAAAATCATATCTAACCCTAAACAGAGCGATTTCTTCTCAATCTCTTCTCTTATCTTTTTTATCAAACAAAATTCTTCCATTTATGTGTTTCATTCTCAAAAATCCCTTGTCATCCTTGCTCTAATATTGCTTTATCATTTTTTCTATAATTTCTTCTTGCACCCATGCCTTTATGATTTTCTTTTGTTTTGGTTTTTTTGATGCCCGGGTCCATGGAGGTTCGGAGCTTCTGCTTTGCGTTGCATTAACAGGCAAGCGGCTCGCAATTGATGCAGTTCTTCTTCAGGGTGCTAATGAGGATAGTGGTTAGAGGAGGTTTCTTCTTAGTGATACAAATGGTAACAGATGATGAGTCACTGACGGCACATTTGGCATAGTTTCATTTATATGTAATTATGTTTGCTCTATTCTCTATTTCTAGTTTAAGTTTTTTATTAAATATTTTACTTGTAATTTAATGTTTATTTTTTTTATTCTGTACATTGTACGGATTCAAAATACTAGTTATATATAAATATGATACTATTCAGATATACGCTATGTAATTGAGGGCCTTTTTTTTTTTTAATCGTTATATGGTCTTTTTTGTTTTTTGTTAATATGCCTTAATTCTTCATCGTTGTGTATTTCTTTTAGTTTATGTCTTCATCATTTATTTTCTATACTTATATTTGCTTTTGGATTTCTATGCACATATTAGGTCAAATACCTCCTGTTTATTTTACTACTCGCTGGCTGGAATTAACATATAAGTAAGGTTTTCACGATGGCGAGTGGTTACCATAAGTTTTTTGTTAGATTAGAGTTTTTGGTACATTGGTTATCTTCAATTTTGAATTATAATTAATTATATTTTTATAATTTTGTTTCTCAATATTAAGGGTGACGAATGTTATCCATATTAATATACATTTGTTATTTTACTATTTATAGTATAATATGACTATTAACTATCACTAGAATAGTATTTTGACATTGAGGGCCTTTGTATTTCTAAATTTTGGAAGGAAAACCTCCTTATAAGTGTAAGCCCCGTATGATCGATAGTCATCTGGGTAAACATGTTATAGTTTACGGATCGTCCTGTTTGACTCACAATTTACATGGGCTCGGATTAAGTATTTTATACATTTAAGTATGGATTTATGAGTTCCATTCGTTTGACTAAATTTAGGGATAACTTGCCAAAATAGGTCAACTTGCTAACATGTAGACGAGCCCTTCCGGAAATTTTATTTTATTTTATTTTATTTTATTTTATATTTTTTTTTTTTTGCGATCATTGAAAATACAGACCAATTCAGACAAGCCTGTGTATTTTTAACTCAGTGTGAATCGGCCAGTGCAGATCAAGTTGGCTTATAACCTAACACATGATAGCATAGCACGCCATAAGGTGATAGCATAGAATTAGGATCGACCTATGACAAAAGAAAAAGGATTAGGCTAGATAAAAATTGGATAAGAGCTAATACCGTCAATTGTTTGACAACAACGTTATAAATTAGCTGATTGCATAAACAAATACTTTTATAAATAAAAACAAAAAATGTCCGTTAGCATAAAAGTCAAAATAATTAGAACAAGAACAGACAAAAGCCTTCATTTTTGAATCAAAGGTTCATCATATGTGGCAAGTGGGGTTGATGCAGCCACAGTTGTCGCCACCGACAGAGGTTATAGATGAGCAAGGATGATTGTTGCCCCTGAAGAAGCTTATACATCATCTGCCATGGTCGTTGCCGTTCAGGAGAAGGCCAGTAAAAGTTGTGGCCAGAGGAAGCGCGTGAAGACAATGATATTAATTACAAGAATAATCTAATGTCATGAAGATCATGAATTGTCTTGTGGTTGAGCTTTAATTAAGGCAAATCTTAATCAATTATAATAATTTGAACAAGAGGTGTCTTTTATAGTGGAAATACGAGCTGAGCTGCCTCCACGAACAAGTAAACCGGAGACAATCAGAAAGCATTCTCTAAGTCTTTTGTTTTTATTATTATTATTTTGTAAAATCTCGTTTACTTTCCTCATATTTTATAATAATTTTAACTTAATTTCAAAAAAAAATTTGGTTCTATTTATGTTTCTAATATTTTCAAAATATTTCAATCTTACCGTTTTGATAAACGACATACAAATTATAAGTGAAAAAAGCTGATACTAAGAATAAATTTCAATATTAGTGATATCCAAATACTATTAATAGAGATTGTTTGCCTTCAATTCTCCAAAAAATAGTTTCGGATATGGGTTTTAGTACAAGAAAGATTAGTTGAGCATTAAGAAGGTTTAAACTGAAAAAAAAAACATACATATCTTTCAAAAATATGAAAGGAAATTATGATAAACAATATCATCTCATTCAAATAAGTAATGAACATATTATCACTAACATTATATCCTGACTTTTATATCACTTTTTTTGGTTTATAATTTAAATGCCGAAATAGTAAGATTAAGATGTTTTGAAAATGTTAGTGATATATATAGAATAAAAAAAAACTTTTGGGACTAAATTGTGATCGCGGTAAAATATGAAAGCCGGAAATGAGGTTTTAATCTTTTTTTTTTTAAATCTTTTTCTTCCTTATGTATTCTATAAGTTTTATGCTATTACAATTGTATAATCTTATTTATTCAATGTTTTTATGCAATAATTTTAAGTAATAAAAATACCCTTATATATAAAAGAGAAATAATTTTTGTACATATCACCTTTTGACATCTTTAAACACCCTCCTCTATCTCTCTCCTCTCCCCACTTGTTTTTTCACTTTTTCTTTTTCTTTCACAATTTTTTTTCCAAGATTGTGAGTGAGTGTCTAGATGTCCACGTTAAAAGGTGGTACAAATAATACTCTTCTATATAAAAACCAACATTTAGAAATTATTTTAAAATAACTGTAGAAGAAAATAGCTGAATTTTATCTAAACTAACAAAAAATAATCGTATCAAGTCTTATTTGACCTCCTGAAGCTTGATAAGTTTATGGCATAATCCTTGAACAGAAATAGATAAGTTGCATAATTTTATACAATTATATGTCACTTTAAGTAAATGATAAAAATAAATTATATAATATAAGAATTTAATTTTAATATACTATCAATATAAAATTTTTTTACACAAATATATAATTATATAACATCACATCAACAAGAGTAATTGACTTTTATACTCACTATTTGAATGGTTATATAACTAAAAACATTTAATTAAATGACAATATAAATTTTTTTTTATATTATTGGTATATCAAAATTAAACTCATAATACAAACTTATGCTATATGATCTTAAATAGCATATCAAATATGTTCTAAAAGATTGGTGCATGATAAATAAAATTAAAAGTGAATACTCCTTACTTATTCACTTTACATGTAAACTCTTTTTTTTTTTGGTACAAACATATAAAATCATTTTAAGTAAGCTTCCCTTCCTCTCTTTAAACCCCACTTTATATAGCGTAAGAATTACACACCCTTAATAATTGCTTTAAGCCTTCTTTTTTTTTTTTTTTTTTTTTCAGTTTTAATCTAAACCATTAGTACCCGAAATCTATTAGATTCCAACTAATCTGCTTTAAGTCAGGTTAACTAATTATACGTATGACAAAATTCTTCCAATGCTAGTATTTTTTTTTTTTTTTTGCCATCCGTAAAACTCAACTACGAGATATTGCTTAAGGGAAACAAATATCAAGTAACTTAAACAAACTAAGTATTAATTTTAAGTTAGGCGCAATGCTGTCTTTGTTTAACTAGAAATCTTATATTCGAGTTCTGGGTATGCACCTACGTTAATACTCAGAAGGAAGAGCTTGCTTGCCCAAGTGGTTCTATCCAGCTAAAGCAAAATTACCTCTGATAGGAGGATACTTGTGGATTCGACCAAAAAACTTCTCTGTTAATAATTATCAACATCATTAGTTTCATTTTTTTAAAAATAACTATTCTATCAATAATTCTATATGAAATAAATTTGTATATTATTAATTAATGTAAAATCATAAAATATCAAGCATTGATGGTTAATGTAGATAAAAAAAAAAGTTCGTAGTTCTTTTAATATTTTTTAAAATAAAATAATTATGATATTCCATTATTAATTTTATTATTTTTAATGAGATAAAAATACATTATTGTTATGTTAAAATTGATTAAATCAAATTAATAATTTAGCAATAAATAAAATTTATCTAATTAAATATTAGAAAGAAAAAGAAAAATATGCCAGGGTTAGTAAGAAGGTAAGAGAAAGAATAATATGATAATAATTATTAAGAGAGAAAAATATTTTTAGATAGTTATTCAATTATATTTTGTCATATTGCTAAAAGTATTAGACCTTTGTAACAACTATTTTAAAAGGAACTTAGCTAATGATATTTGATTAGTTGACAATACAAAATATTTTACACCAATAATTTATTAACATTAATATCCTATATGTATGACTTTTGAAATAAAGCCACTAGAAGCGATTTAATGGTGAGGGGTTTGGATAGTTTGCATGAGGTTCTAAGTTCAAACCTCATTGCTAACAATGTACAAAAAAAGAAAAAGACTTTTGAAATAAAAATCTTTCTTTTTTATTTTGGTCATGAGGTAAATAAACAAAAGGAAAAGAAGAAAGATACAAGAATTATCTCATGTGAACAACTCCTGCTTGGTCATGAAGCAGCAACACTTGAAGGCCTAGTGGAGGATGCTCCCATAAACTCTACTCAATCTCAGAAGTCGATCCAGGTTTAGCCAAAAAGCCCGCTACTTAGTTGCCTTCCCTGTACACATGAGAAAGTGAACATGACCAATCTCTACCCACCAAGCTCCAAATATCATAAATCATGGCCCCATAACGATGGTACCTCAAAGAACAATCTTGGACAAGCTACACTACTTCCATACAATCAACTTCACACATTATATGATGAAAACCCATCGTCCAGGCTAAAGACCTTTTTTAAAGGCTAGGAGTTCCACATAAAGATTATTAGCCTTCGACTCATGCCCAAGGAAACCACAAATTCACTCTCTAGAAGATGTTCTTAACACACCACCAATCCTTGCTCTCCCAGAATTTTCGAAAGAGTTGTCATTTTTATGAACAAAGAAGTTGGAGGCAGCCAAGAAACCTCCATGTTAATATGTAATGTGTTGTTTCGTGTTACGAATGTTAAGTTAGAAAGAGTCATGATTCATAATGTTAGTGCAGTTTATTATTTATTTAGTAGTTCATAAATGTAGGTGGTGAAGTTTATTAGTAATGGCTCATACCATATGTGGATGAGTGTAACATCTCATCTCTTAGAGTTACATTCAGTCATTCCTCACCTATAAATAGATCCATTTGTGAAGCAAGCAAAGGAAACAAGTGAGAAAGAAAAATAAAGAAAAAGATTAGCTCCAAATACCTCTCTCTTTTCCTACTCTATTTTTTGCATAATAGTGTAGACGCATTACCCAACAAATTCTTATATTTTCTTGAGTATTTTAATTAGTATACCACCTTTAGAATAGCACCAATATAGTGGTATCAGAGAGACAATTCCTTATAGCAAAGAAATTAAAGAATCATGGCTTTTACAAGCACCTTATCAGCATCCAGTAGCGTCTATAGCAATGTCCAAGTTCCTTTATTTGAAGGACAAAACTATGAGTTTTGGGCTATGAAAATGGAGACATTGTTCACTTCCTTGGATGTCTTAAATTTAATCAAGATGGGGAAATGAAGAACTAAAGAAAAAAAGGATTGTAGATGCTGGAGTTCTTTAGATAATACAAAGAAAAGTCTCTTTTGCCATATTCCCAAGGATCATGAGGGCAAAGGCAGCCAAAGAGGCATGGGATATTCTACAACAAGAATTTGAAGGAGATTCAAAGGTGAGAATTGTTAAACTTTAATCTCTTAAAAAAGATTTTGAGAGTGAAAGAATGAAAAAAAATGAAACCTTGAATGAATACCATAATAAATTGATGATCGTACAATTGTTGATAAAATTTTGATTAGTTTGATTGAAAAATTTGATCCTATGGTGGCTGTTATGGAAGAAACAAAGGACTTTTTAACTATGACGGTTCAAGGGTTGATGGATTCATTGAGATCCTATAAGCAAAGATTGTTACAATACATTGAAAACTCTATTGAAAGCGTGTTTCAATCTAAGCTCACCATTGACCCTAAAAATGTTGAAAATAGAGCTTCAAGCCAAAATAGAGGTAAGTCTTCTAGAGGTGGCTGATTTAGTAAGAGTTGAGGAAGAGAAAGAAACTCCAGTGAAAGAGGAGCTAAACGCAATTTTGGTGGATGAGGAAATGATAGTAGGCCAAACAAATGGTGTGGCTTTTATCAAAAGAATAATCATGATGAGAAAGACTGTTGGAATAAAGACAAGCTTCAGTGATACACTTGCCAGAGGTTTGGTCATTTGCAAAAAGATTGTTGTTTCGACAACCAGAAGCATGCGACATTTATAGAAGTTGAAAACAATGATGGAAACCTCTTCTTTGCTTATCAAAAGGCATCTGAAGCGGGAAAAATGTGTGGTACTTGGACAGTGGCTACAATAATCATATGACAAGAGATGAAGATGCCTTTCTTAATATGGATTCTTTATTTAGCTCGAAAGTTAAATCGAGCAATGGAGAATATGTTGAAGTTAAAGGCAAAGGCAGCATTGGAGTAGCAACAAAGCAAGGTAACAAAACTAGTCATGATACTCTTTATATTTCGGCATTAGATAAAAACTTGCTTAGCAGTGGATAACTTTTGGAGCTTGGTTATTCTCTTAAATTTGAGAATTGGGAGTGTATAATTTTTTACTCCAAAGGTAAACTTGTTATTGTTGTTAAAATGACCAATAATAGAAGCTTTCCACTCTTTTTCAAGTATGAGAAAAACCTCAGCATGATGGTTAGAGAAATAAATGACTTTAATTTGTGGCATAAAAGACTTAGGCACTTGAACTATAATAGTCTTAAGTTGCTTTCTCAGAAGAATATGGTGTATAGGTTGCCAGCAATAGGAAAAAATTTGGTATATGTGAAGGATGTATGGTTGGAAAGCACCAACGCCAACCATTCTCAAAAGAAGGAGGATGGAGAGCTAAAGAAGTGTTGGAGTTGGTACGCATTGATATGTGTAGACCTATGAATACCTTGTCTCATGGCAAAAACATATATTTTATTTTGTTCATCCCATATGACATAGTGGTTATTTATGAGGCAAAAATTAGAAGTCTTTGTAATATTGAAGAAGTTTAAAGCATTTGTTGAGAAGCAAAATGACAAGTTCATAAAAACTTTAAGAAGTGATAAGGGGAAGGAGTACACCTGTAATGAATTTGACAAATTTTGTGAAGATGAAGGAATGGAGAGGCAACTAACTATTGGCTATACACATCAACAAAATGGTGTATCAGAAAGAAAGAATAAAATTATGATGGAGATGGCCAAGTCAATGTTGTTTGAGAAAGATATGCCAAAAGAATTTTGGCCCGAGATTGTTGACACAACAATGTACTTGTTGAATAGGTGTCTAAAAAGAGCCACACAAAACAAGACTCCATTCAAAGCTTGGAGTAGGAGGAAGCCTTCAGTGAACCACCTTAAAGTTTGTGGGTGTGTTTGCTATGCTCAAGTTCCAAAAGAAAAGAGATCAAAGCTTGAAGAAACAAGTGAGAAGTGCATCTTCATAGGCTATAGTTCTATGTCAAAGGGCTATAGACTTTACAACTTGAAAACCATGAACGTGATCGTTAGTCATGATGTTGTATTCTATGAGAAGGCTTCTTGGAATTGGAAAGAAAAGAAGGTTGAGCACAAAACAATGTCAATTCCAATCTTGTAACAAAATCCAGTAGTTGAAAATGAGAAATCAATCCCCTTTATATCAAGTTCTCCATCCTCACCAAAGTTTTCATCAACACCAAGCTTTAGCTCATCATCTCCAAGCTCAACTCCAATAAATATGAAGAGTTTGAGTGATGTCTATGTTAGATGCAATTATTGTATGGTAGAAGCAGAAAGTTTTGAACAACCGATCAAAGAAGATGCTTGAAGAAATACTATGCAAGAAGAGACTGATGCAATTCAAAGGAGCAAGATATGGTAACTAGTTGAGAAGCCAAATGATAAAGAAGCTATTGGCATGAAGTAAGTGTACAAGGTGAAGCATAACCCGGATGATTTAGTCCAAAGAACTAACGCTGGATTGGTCGTAAAAAGGTATGTACAATTGCCAAGAATTGACTACAATGAAACTTTTGCGCCTATCGCTCGATTGGATACCATTACAGCAATTACTGCATTGGCAGCTCAAAAGGGTTGGAATTTATACCAACTTGATATGAAATCAACATTTTTGAATAGAGAATTGAAGGAAGAAGTCTATGTGCAACACCTTCAAGCTTTGTGATACAAAGGCCAAGAAGAGAAGGTGTACAAATTGAAGAAAGCTATCTATGAATTAAAACAAGCCCCTAAGGCATGACACAATGAGATTGATAGCTACTTCATGGAGACATGACTTCAAAGAATCAAGAATGAGCCTATTTTATATGTCAAACATCAAGGCAAGGCTAATATTCTTATTGCTACACTTTATGTTGATTATTTGGTCTACATAGGTAACAACAAAAAGATGATTGAAGATTTTAAATTGGACATGGTGAAGAAATATGAGATGAGTGATCTTAAGCTGCTACATTATTTTCTTGTTGTTGAGATTTATCAAGATAAAGCTGGGGCTTTTATTTGCCAAAAGAAATATGTTAAAAATATTTTGAAGAAGTTTGGTATGCTTGGTTGCAAACCCATGGATACTCCTTCAGCGATGAATGAAAAATTTAAAATGGAAGATGGTGGAAGATTGGTAGATGCAAGCGTGTATAGAAAGCTTGATCAGAACTTTGTTTTATCTCACAGCTACAAGGCCTAATTTGATGTACGTTGCAAGTTTACTCACAAGGTTCATGAGTAAACCAACCCATTTATATCTTGGATCAGCAAAAAAAAAAAAAGTGCTATGATATTATAAGCACCATGGTGTATAGAATCAAATTTGAAAAAAATTTAGAGTTTAAATTAAAAGGCTATTATGATAATGATTGGGAATGAAGCATTGATGATATGAAGAGTACTTTAGGCTATATGTTTTCTCTTGGTTTCAATGTAGTTTCTTGGTATTCAAAAACAAGGATACAGTAGCACAATTTTAAACTAAAGTCAAGTATTTATCAGCTAGATTAGCAACACAACAAACACTTTGGTTTAGAAGAATTATGGAAGATATTGGAGAGAAGCAAGAAGATAGTATGCAGCTTCATTGTGATAACAAATCAGTTATTGCTATGTCAAAGAATCTAGTCTTTCATATTTGGACTAGACATATTAACATAAAGAGCATCATTTCATTAGAGAGGTGATTGACGAAGGAAAGGTACAACTAGTGTTTTGTTCTTTAGAAAAGCAACTAGTTGATATTTTTACCAAAGCACTGCTAAGAGCAAGATTTCAGCAACTTAGAGAAGAATTTGGTGTCAAAGAACAACATGTTAAGGGCGAGTATGTTAATGAGTAATGTGTTATTACTTATTACAAACGTTAAGTTAGAATGAGTTATGGCTCATAATTTTACTGGAGTTATTATTTATTTATGGTTCACAAATTTAGGTGGTGAAGTTTATCGGTAATGGCTCATATTGTAAGTGGATAAGTATAACATCTCATCTCTTAGAGTTACATTCAGTCATTTCTTATCTATAAATAGTTGCATTTGTGAAGCATGTAAAGCAAACAAATGAAAAAGAAAAACAAAGAAAAAGATTAGCTCCAAATACCTCTCTTTCTTCTTAGTCTATTTTCTAGTGTACTAGTATTAGCCTATCAATTCCTATATTTTTCTTGAGTGTTGTAATCAATATACCACCTTCAAAATACCATTAGCACTCCACTGAAAGATGCTAGTTGGAGGTGCCACAAACCATTGGCAAGCATAAAAAGGAAATCATAGCTCCACGATAAACCATGGGTAAAGGAGTTGACCATCAAAAATAAAAATATTTCTAGCACACCAAATGTTCCATAAAGTGGCCAGAAAAAGAAAAGCTGATGTGCTTGATGAGAATTCCTTCAACTACTAATGTAAACCATTCAAGAATAAATTATCATGCATACCAAATCCCACTATGCATCACAACTTTCGAGCCAAACCACAATCGCATAGGCAATGAAGACTAGTTTTGAAGGCTAATCCACATCTAGGACACAAGTTAGATCTAGTTATACCTTGTCTAAGACGTAAAGAATTAGTAGGAAGGCAATCATGAACGACTACCCAAAGAAGAAAAGCAACTTTAAAAGGAGCAAGAACTAGGGTTGTTCAAATAATCTATTTAAACCAAACTAAATCATATCCAAACCAAACCACACCAAAAAAACTGGTTTTTTCAAAATGGTTTTAAAACTACACCCATTTTTAAAAATGGTTTCAAATTGGTTTCAAAATGGTTTTTAAAAAAGAAGTTGGTTTTTAAACTGAACCGTGGGCGATAGTCCTAATAGGGTTACTCAGAGAAATGCTAAATTTTCCTACGTGGTGTGCCTAAAAGTCCTTTTAATTCAAAATTTCTCTCAGATGTATTAAATAGTCCTTAAATATTGTGTAAATTATAACTCATGCCATTGTGAGTGAAATTTTGAATTAGGAGTATATTTAGATTGATCGTTAGGAGGTTATATCAACATTCGGGTCACTCAACTTAGCCTACCCTTTTGCTATGCACAAGAAAGCACCACACACTAGTGGAACCCTCTTCTCTTTCATCTTCCCTTCTTCAACTTCAACATTTCTCTCTATTAGTTCTTCCTTCTTCACACTCCTTCAATAAGGGGGTCACAATCTTCTCTTCTCTTTGAACTCTTGCTCTTCTTCATCGTCAATTTCACCCATTGCTACAACTCTATGGAATACTTGAAAAGCTACACTTGGTGCAAAAGAACCCCCTCTTCTCGCTAATTGAACTTCTCTCTGTCGATACCCATCACCTATTTGCCCTCCACAATCGCCATGGAGTTGAAGGAGAATGCCATGTCGGATTTTTTCTTTGTTACGAAAATCATGTTTCCGGTGGTGGCGATTCTCACTCTAGTAGAGGCAAAGTTGAGGTCAAGCAGCAAAGCATCATGCACTGGATTTTGGTTTCACAAATCTCCAACAATGTAAAGGATAGTCATTACTTAGTAAATGGTGGTGCAGTAAGCTAGGTTTTGAGCATCCACTCATTCAAACTAGTTTATTATATCTAAATTGGTTTTTGCACTAATTATAAATCAGTTTCAAGCCAATTTAAGTATTTGTAAGTTAATTTGGTTTAGTTCTTTGCTTTAGAAATTCAATTTGGTTTAGTTCTAACCATGCCCACCCGTAGCATGAACCTGCCACATCTAGCTTCAAGAAAGGTGAGGCGACGCATGGATTTGAGAAATTAGCTATTTATAAGCAGTAGTTATTGAATAGGAACTTGAGTCATAATAATATATAAATAAAGTAAATAAAGCAATCAACATCTAGTTCATGAATATGTAGTGGAATATAATAATATATAATTAAATAATATGTAATAAATTTTTATAATACTAATACATTAAAATTAAATTTAAAAGAGAAAATGTAAGACATTTAATAAAAAAAAAGTTAGAAATAAACATTTTTTATGGGCAATGCCAATATTACAAGAGATGCTTCCTGCACACGGTAGACATGTGTCCCCATGAAATATGTTTGTCTCCAAAATCTTATTCTCTCTCCCTTCTAAAGCCCCCTCACTCGCGTACGTAGTCTCCGCAATCGCCACTCATTGCAATTATGAGTTACACTTAACAGTAGGGGAATTGAAGAGAAAAATACAAGCTGACAAATCCAGAGGACGCAGCTCCTAACAGCAGCAGCACAGCATCTTTCGCTACCCGCACATGATGGGGGCCGCCCCACCACCACTCATCCTTTATCTTATCTATCTTTTCAAGTGCAACTCTTCCCTCTATTTCACCATTTCTTTTCTGTACCTTTTTTACTGTTTACGGTGCCTTTTTTCTCTTAATTGATGAATGATATATGTTTCGTGATTTTTAAAAAGATTAATGATATTAGGACCTAAGTTTTATGTAGGCACAATTTTGATACTGAATTATACATTAATAATTAAATAATTTAATTGTTTTATCAATGAATTTATTTAAAAAACTATATGTTAATAACGGATAGTTTCTATTATTTTATATGTAGATATGGTAAAGTAATTAATAAAAAGTATAAATTTTTTTATCAAATTCATATAATATAATTGAGATTCATACAACTTAAATATCCAGCTTCTCCAACTATGAAATTAATATACAAAAAGATCAACTAATGAACCTTACCTCGAATAGAAGGAATTCAAATCTCTTAAATATAAAATTTATAATTTGATTTTAATATTTATGTGTATAGAAAAAATATTGTTGAAAAAAATTTTGCTTAGATATTTTATTATATTTGAGAGATTAGTCTCTCATTTATTAAATAAAAAATATTTTAAAAAATAAAAAATATATATAAAAAATATATATATATGTATCGCGCGCGCGCGCATGAAGTTGTGCCGTTGTGGGATATGGCATCTCTTGGCCTCGGTCTATTCCGGACCCTAGGTATCCAAGGTATTGTTAATCTCTCTTTTCTTTTCTTCATCGCTTTGCTTCTCTTTATGATTGAAGGGTCCCACACGCAAACAAAGAATTTAATATGTTTTTTTCTAATTACTATTGTCTTTCATTTCTTTTGATAAACGTTTTCTACTGCGCCAGTTGTTGGTTCCTCTTTCCTCCCTTCCTCTTTCGTTTTCCTTCATTTCTCTTTTCCTTTCATGTCTTCACAGAAAAAGAAAGTTCTCCCAACATAAACGTTGACTCATTGCTCATCTTTATTCTCCCATTAAGCCATTTGCTACCTTCCAATTCTTCCCCTGCTCTTCCAGCCAAGCCCATAACTTTCCCGAGAAAATCCTCACCCCATAAAATCCTCCATTGGAGAAACAAACCCATTCCATTCCCAGAGATTCATTCACACTCCTTAATTTTCTTCTGTACTCTACAGAAAATATCCATTACTTATCTCTAATTAACTTTTTGTCCCAATCCATTCATTGTCGGAAAATTCATTCTTCAATTTTCCTGGGAAACTAACTACTAATTTTCCTGGGAAAATGGAAGGTCGCCGGAGGATAACACTTTACGATCAAATGACAGCTGGCAAAACCACCTCGCTAGCCGACTTGATCCTTCACGACAATGTCATCTTAGCCGATCAGAAGACCGATGCCGCCGCCGCCGCCGCCGCCGCCACCACTCTAACTGCTGCCGGAAGCTGCCAGCTCAGCCAGAGTCGAACCCTCGTCGACATCCTTCGCGAGGATGAACGGCACAACAACACGACGACGGATCGCAAATCTCGGAGAGCCTTCAACTTCATGGACAAGCTCAGGCTCAAGCTCGCACTCAATTTAAAGCCAAATTACAATAGTGATGACAACAACAACAACAATAACAGCAACAACAATGTCAATAACAATCATAACAACTTGTCCGAGTTGCAAGCACACCTCCACTCGGACGAGTTGACTCATCGACAACAAAACGACGTCGTTTCCGTTGAGCCTGAAAACCCGCCGGAAATTGCTGAAGTTGCGGTAGCGGGGCCAGTGGGTGTGTCGCTGCTGGATTTGTTAGAGGAAACGGATATAGAAACAGGGTTCGAAGTTTCGAGTTATAGAATGAGCAATGCTGATTTTGAAGATGTGAATGAATGTGAAGAAGGAGAAGAAGAGAAGGGTGAGGAAGAAGAAGGATCGGGTTTGGTGGAGCGTAATTGCTGCGTGTGCATGGTGAGGCATAAAGGTGCGGCGTTTATACCCTGCGGCCACACGTTCTGCAGGGCGTGCTCCAGGGAGGTTTGGGTCAGTAGAGGGAACTGCCCTCTCTGCAACAATTTCATTTTGGAAATTCTTGATATCTTCTGATCACAATAATAATTTCCTTTCTAGATAATTTTTCTGTTTTTGTTTTTTTTTTTTTTCTCAGTTTGGGAATTTTCTGTTTTTAGTTTTTGAAAAGATTGTTAATGCTCCTTTTTTTTTTTTTTTTCTTTCTGATGTGTGACTAAGAGTGTGGATGATCTTACTTGTACAGATGCTCTTTCCATGAACTGGAGCTGAAATTTTTCTAAAAGGTTATGCGTCTCGCTATGCTCATGAAGTTATGTTTTGTGTGTTCCAATCGTGGTTACATAACGTTTTGCTCTTGTGATTGTGAGAGAAAGCATGGCATCTAACTTTGGTTAATCTATCCAAATGGAATAATAACATTAAATGTGATAATATATACACAATGTATGTTTTTTAGGAATTTGATTATGTATTGGAGGTTGATAACTTAAATTAAAACCACATGGAAGCTGAAGAAAAGAAAGTAATTGTATTATCTTTTTTTTTTTTTTTAAATTCTTTGTTAGGCCTTTTGTTTAAAATGGTCAATGGCAATGTTACCCTCAGAAAACATTTTAACGTAAGTTACAAAAGACACACTTCATCAGTATACAGCTTCAGGCAATTCAAATATTCAAAAATTATATTTGGTAGTAGTAGCTATATTATAGAAATATAAGGTGTTGATGATGTTAATTGTACATCATTTTAATATGGTAGGCCCATAAGCATTAATTCATATCATGAGGACCTAACAGATATATCAGAGCTTTTAATTGCTTAACTGGCCACAAATGTGTACTGAGGTGCACCTTGCATGTAGTAGTAGTGCATATCAATTTATTGAATGTAACAATTGAACCAGTGGGTAAGGGGTGGGGTATGAAGGGAGTGGTACCACTAGAATCCTGGCCGCAGCAACTTTCTCTGAAAGTACCGTATGATCTGGCTGGCGATCAAAATTTACTTAATGCTGGGCCAATTGTGAAATTTGCTGAACATAAGCCAGCCGCAAAAGGAGCGGAAGAAATTGATGGATCATAACAATTAGCAGGGCCGTGTGAAAAATGTGATTGCCATCTTGGGTAAAAGCACAGATAAGCTCAAGTGAATGAAAGTGAGAGATTTGAATAATTTGTATAAAATTATAAATTTAAATTTTATTACTATTGATATACCCAAAAAAACCGCACAATAAGGTTAGAAGTTTAAATAAAATCTCTTCCTAAATTGTTCGCTCCTAATTTTCAAATACACACTAAGTGCTATCGACTACTCTTGTCACGTTATGCTTTGATCTAAGTAAGGTTAGTCTCTTTGTTCTTTTGTTCATGGCATCTATCTGATGTATCTTTTGGGTTGCTCAAATAGAAGGGAATTTCTTGGTTGTTCTTTGCACCAAAAATAAAAATTAATGTATAAAGGTAAGCTCGTAGGGGAATATTCCAAGGTTGGAGTGTTTTTCTCATGAATGGATACCATTATAGCATTATCAAACCTTTGATTGTATTGTCCTTGTCCAAAGCTTTGAAAATCCAATTAGCCAACTAACTTCAATCGTGTTCTTGTTTCTGCTGCCGTTTGGGACACGATTAACATAAATGTAACTTGAAGTTGTTTGCAAAATGGGTCCTCATCTTGAAGCAAGTAAACTTGGTCTGGAATACAAATGAAAATTAAGCTAGGTAGTTGTGGAAAATCATTGTTGGTGATACCTTTCCATTAGCTGGCGCAAATCAAGGAATAAGGGACAATCTCAGGGACCCTAAAATAAGCTTGTATCTAGTCTATAAAAATAGGAGTTGACAATCATGACAGAGAGTATCAAAGGAGAATGTACCTAATAATTATCTCTGAATAAAACTTGGATATGGAAATAGTTGTGACGGGGTAGTCGTTTTGAGGTGATCAGAATGTCCATTTCTGTAGGAGAAGTTAATGTTACGTATTGAGGTATGTCTCAAGCTAAAAACCATTCGCTCGTGCATAGGAATAAAGAAAATAAAGCTAACCCCACGCATTAATGGGTGAGACAAAAGTTAGCACTGAACAACATACACATAGCCTTTAATTCTCATAATTGTGATGCTACATTTTCCCCCTTCGGTGCGAATCTTTGTCTTGCCAACCACAGGCTTCCCTGATAAGGATCTTGTGGTGCTTCATCACAGTATTTTAGAACCAGCTTTGGGAATGAAAGGAACATTTGTAAAGTCATGCTTATTTCTCATGTCTTGTAGGCGCATCACTATATAGCATATAACGTACAAGAAAAATTAAGCAGATATCCAGTACAATTAAACCAGCAAGAGAGAATATATCAAGAACAAAGTCAGACCTTTGAAGAATATTTCTGGGGGTGGAAGTGACTTGCTGCTGAACCACATTTTGTTCATATTATGGAGTGATGTCACTGAGCTCTACAGGAAAAGAAACATTTTTGAACAAAATGCAATGCAAATAGGAAAGAACAAAAAGGACGAAGGAAGAAACAATAGTAGATGATGAAAAACAATGTCAGCTACCTGCAATATTCTGCCCCTGAAAAATTCATGAGTCAAATAACATAATCGCCGATTACTTTGTATAACTAACTATAAGCCAAAAATCAGTGGTCCAGAGAAGCATACAAATCATTCAAGCATTCTGGAAGCCACCCCTCAGTTGACACAAGGTCAAGATTCTAATAACCAGACGCAGATGCATTTCCTAATGTGTATTCTACAACGGTTGGGAAATGATCAAGAGTTAGAAATTTATTGAAGCCATCTCACCAAAAAAAAAAAGAGGGGGGGGGGGGGCGGGGGAATCTAGCAGAAGGCAAACCTGATGCCCCAGGCACCCATTGTGATACTAAGAGAAGACATGAGTAATTGAGTCCTCCTTCCTCTATGCATGTAATGAAGTAACAGTTATAAAATCCAGCAAATTCACAACTTTATAATGTAATTATTAACTACTTCTCATTGACATCAACATACCCTACTAGACATACTAGACAAGCAGAATAGAAAAAACTACAGCTTAATGTTTAAGTGCTGGCTCACTAAAAGTCATGAATTCTTGAACCTTGAAGACATAAGAAAAGAGTCATGATTGTTGATCTAGCCAAAAGACGAAAGAGACCCCATTATTGAGGGACAAATACCCACAACCCCAAAGAGGGCTCATCAAAACAGTAATATGTCAGTAAATAATTACTATAAACAAGATACAAAGATTTGAACCAAATGCCTTATTGACAAACTCTGGTACCAGAAAGGATTAACATTCATCCCTGTTTAAGATTAAGTGTTCTGCATCAAGTCATGATATGCTTACAAAACACATGCAGTGGGGTACTGAATAAGCCCCACTTCACAGCTGAACCAGTACAAGGAGGTAACACAAACAAGGATGTCGGTCTTTTTTTATCAAGGATGGTTTTGAATTCTAACATCACAAAAGATAAGGCTAACATAAAGAATAGGGATAAGAGAAATCATGAAACTGGAGACAATATGTATTCATTTGCCAATCAACAACATAATGGTAATATAAACATTAAATTTACATCAGACAAATCGAGTCTTTTTCATATTTTTAGAACCATCTGAGATGCTACGAGTGTCAAAAGCTATTACAGGAAAAAAAATTTCAATCATTACTTTTACAAAATAACAAAAACTCTCAGGCATATATTTTTCCAATCTGTGAAGCACCTGTGTTTCATATGTCTGCAAAACTACAATAACTCTGATTACCGAACCCACTATGAAGGTGTGACACTGGTAGGGGTCACATTGCAATCCCAGTTGTTTATCGGAATTTGCTATTAGTCCTATTAGTCTAAAAAAAATTCTTCTGTATCCAATCCAAATTCAACCAATTTAAATTGCAGCTATATACATAACTCAAGTTTTCTTTAAACAAACTGAACTGTATGCAGTTGAAAACTTCATTTTGATTGAACTAACTCAAATTTGAATTTAATTTCAGTAGCAAGGCTCCAAACACACAATAGATATAGCTAAGGTGAAGATTGCGATCACAAGGATTTTGGAACGAAGCACATATTCTGACCATTTGTTACACTACAAAATGAGCTGTTTCAGGGCCATTTCATTCCAATCTCACCCTAGAGGACTCTACAATTATATAAAATTCTTGTCACTATTACAACTGAACAATCACATATGAGTGGACTAAAGTAAACCTTAGTGGCGGATGGGGGCTTAGAATTAATCCTTCTGGCGGCTGGGCAGGGGAAAGGACACTCTTTAATGACGATCCTGTTGCATATGTGCCTTGTCGTCCTAAGAGGGGTTGGGGTTGGCAGCTTGTTCATCCTCTGTTTCTTCTATAGGTTCGGCAGGCCTTTTGTTTGGCATTGCAAGCTGGTAGTTGGGATTGATTAATGTGTGCTGATCAGGTGGAAGAGGAACGCCAAGCCCTGCTATAGTCTTTGGCAATGGTTTCTTGTTGCGGTTTTGAGCCAACTCCAGAAGCACCTGGCAACCGGTTACGTTTGCGTTTTTCTTTCAGGATAGCATATTATTGCTCCGAAAAATGAAACAAACAAAAGAGACAGGGAACTTGTCATGCAAGTAAATAGAGCCCAATTGCCACTCAAGATATGGCAACAAACAAAATGGATCTCAGCAATAGGTTCCTGCTTCACAGATTTTAACTTAAATTGATAATTCTAATTCTGTGCAACCAAATGACAATCTCAGCCATAATTCCCATACCATAAAATTAACCCAAGATTAATCTCTCTAAGCTTGTAGTAAAACTGCATATAGAACTGTAGGGACCTAGAAAGCTAGAGCCCAAAGGAGAGGACAAAGTACGGCTATAACAATTTACATGCAACGTCCATCTCAATCAAGTATATTAATTTGAAAGACAAATTAATTGCTTAAAACTACGTTCCACGGCTGCTGGTACCTTGATTGTATCTTATGCAACGTAATTTACTGGAAAGTGACAGAGTAACAAATTTAGATAAACAAGCCAAACTATCCCGTAATAGCTTGGCTCTTGCGAACTTTAGCAAGTTACTTCAAACTATCAACGCACTCAACTAAATCAACAATACATGTTTAGTTTTCAAGTTTTAACCACAAACAAGGTAAAGAGCAGAAGGATTGGGAAAAAGATGATGCTTGCATTTGTTACCCAAAAAAAAAAAAATACAACCAGCCCAAATTCAACAATTAAAAAAAAATGATATGCAATTAAAATTTTTTTTAATGTGAAACAAAACCTAACCTTTGTGACAAGAATATTCATAAAAGATTAATTTTTATATACTAAGAGTTTAAAAAAGATTTCACTCTTAGGCAATAGAATTACAAAAAAGCGACAAATTATAATAAATAGTTATTAATATTATAGTGGATAGTTAGCATCTAATTTAACATTTTCTTAAAATTATATTAGCTGTCATCATCTAAAGATTTTTTACGTTGCTTTTTTTTTTTATAGATTTTTTATACTTTTTTTTAACACTGTCCACGAACACAAATTAATTCCTTTTTTTTTTTTTGGGATAAAAGACAAATTAATTTCTATTAATAAGTGCTAAAACTATGAAGAATTACCTCTCGAGGCGGTGGTTGCGAGAAGCTGAAATTAACCTTGGATTGAATAGTAAGCTCAACATCATCACAATCAATTGCAGACTTGGCCAAGTGCTCTGAATACACTATCAATGGCATAACGATACCATAGCTCTTGAAACTTGTGTATAACGCAAATTTCATAGTCTTCTACCCCCATTGATTTCAACACGGACTTCACAATCTTCGCATCCCTTGGCATTGCCAACTCTTCATCTTTATCTGCCATAACCCGTCATGCACCGAAACGAAGAAAAATAAACAAAGTTGATTAAGACAATTGGGTTCCCGTATTTTATGTTGATTTCAATCTTTGATGCGAGTTGCTGAACCTGATATGGTGGTAGGGGTGGGAATAGGCTGAGTGAGCCATTTAAATTGTCTTATTCTCTTGCTAAGGTGTTATGTTTGTTTCTTACATGTTATCATTGTTATATTATCCTTCACTAAGTCAGTTTGACTCACTCTTCTTCTTTTCATGCATTTTAGATAGTCCTGCTGATCTGTGCCCTGCCTTTTCTACCAGTTAGCTTAGTATAGCTATCCTTTTAGCAAGCCAACACTTTGGAGTGTGAGCATTGTTATTTTTGACCTATGGTGTATTTTGCAAACTATTGTTTGTGTATGTGTGTGTGTGCATAGAGTTTGCTCCATAGACTATAGGTAAGATCTTGCCCCTTTTTATTTGTTACTTTGGGATTGTATCTTTGGAACTAATAAATATTGGAAAAATGTTATTTTGGATGGACTGTATATCTGATATTTTCACATGAATTATATAAACGATGCGGAGAATGCCTTTTTTTAGGGGAAATTCTACCTGTTTAAATTCTAGGATTACTAGTTAGGCTTGTCAGGGAATGGTGATTCCCTAAGCGCTGGTCATGGCCAAGTAGGGTCGTGACAAAGTTCATATCAAAGCTTTAGGTTTTCTTATGGTCCACAGAGCAAAGTGTCCTTTAGTAGGATTATATTTGTGTAAATGGAATTTATCCCATTTCCACAAGACGTGATGCTAGCAAAGGCTTGTAGGACGTTAACTAGTGTTCATGTCCCTCATAAATATTCTATATTGCTTGTTGTTTGAAACCTATTTAGCTTCTAATTCAACTCGTTCATTTGATAGATGGAAATGCCACCTAGGACTTGACCCCAAACTCAAGGGGTTGATGACCATGTGACATCCAAGGCAGAATCAGAGAGGACCCTTTCTTTGAAAGGGAAATGAAGGGGTTATGGTAGGACAAGGGGCAGAAGCTATGCTAGAGCAGCCAGGCAAGATGTTGACCCCACCCTTGGTAGGGCTATGTCGGATGTAGTTGCTGAGATTTATGGGCTCCATTAGGTAGTTACAAACTTGGTGGGCCTAATAATAAAGCAGAGGAGGGTTGAGGTGCAACCTAATATTGGGCTAGCTGCACCCATCTAGGGGCCTCCTTTGCCGTTGATAGGGGTGGATGTGATAGTTTAGGACTTCTTCATGCTAGACCTACCTGTCTTCTCCAAAAATCTTTTAATGAAAGACCCCCAGCTTTTCCTAGATAAGATCATTAAGGTTGTACGAGTTCTTCTATGTTCATCCTTGAGGGTAGTTGAATTGGCTGCCTACAAACTAGAAGGACTAATCGAGCAGTGATATGAGACTCCACTCATGAGAAGGTCACCTGCTTTGCCTCCTTTAACGTAGGAGGACTTCTTTGATGCTTTTATGACTTAGTTCTTTCACGCTAGCAAGAGGGCGGATCTCATGGAAGAGTTTGCGAGGTTGAGGTTGACACTAGGAATGTCAGTAATTGAATATGACACCCAATTCACCCAATTCTCTTGCTATGCACCTCACTTGGTGGCTATCGATATTTTAAGGGCAAAGATTTATTCGGGGATTGGCAAACCCTATATTTACCACCGTATCCTCTCATATTGGTAAAGTGACATATGCTAAGGTCGTGGATGTAGCACTACAAATTGAATTGGGGACCAAGGAAAGGCAGCTAACTAACCAAAAGTGCAAAGTTCTTTTTGGGTGGCTCTAGCTCAGGTGAAGAACATTGTCAGCAGAGCCAACAATGGGTGGTACAAGGTGGGATCATAACTTCTGGCCATCCGCTATAAGTATTTCAGCCTCGGCATCATGTTCAGAGGGCAAATCTTAGCAAGATATTCAAGGCCCCAGGCATCCTAACTAGGGCAAATCATCATGTCTGAACTGTGGGCGAGTGCATTTAGGAGTATGCCGAAAGGCAACCAAAGTTTGCTATGCATGTGGTCAAGTAAGCCATCTTAAGAAAGGTTGCCCTCAATTATAAGGAGGTTCTGGCTAGGGTTCTCTATATCCAGTCATATTAACTCCATCATCATTAGTTTTGCCTTTTGGAGGTGCCTCGAGTTCCGTTGGTAGAGGTTCCAAAGGAAGAACTATTGGTGGCATAGGACATGCTCAGACGAGTACGGGACAGTTTATATATATATATATATATATATATATATATGTTGACCTTCCAGGATGCATAGGCATCCAATGCTATGGCAGTAGGTACTCTTCCTATTTATTCTTCTAATGCACACATCCTATATGATATGGGATTAACTCATTCTTATGCATCCCCGTATTTTGCCTCTCGTTAGCCAACTGCCCTCATGGTTTGATCATCCTTTCTGGGTAAGAGAACCTACGAGAGAATTCTTGATAGTAAAGTTAGTTTATAGATCTTGCTTGATATGTATGAATGGTAGAGACACTTTGGCTAATCTGATGGTTTTGGACATGATTGATTTTGATGTTATTTAAGGAATGGATTGGCTAGCTTCATGCCACATCATCGTAGACTTTCATCTAAAAACAATCCAATTTGAGTTTTTGGGTGAATCACCCTTAGTCTTCAAGGCTGATAATTACCTGACTCTTGCCAACTTGGTATCTTTTTTGAATACCATGCACTTACTGAGTAAGGACTGTCAAGAGTTTATGGTTAAGAGGATTGATGCAAAGGTGTTGACTGTAGCACAAGTTTCAGTGGCCAATGAGTTTCTCAATGCTTTTCCAGAGGAGCTATTTGGTATGCCTCCAAATTAGGAAATCGAGTTATGTATAGACTTGATTCTTGACACCCAACTTATATATATTTTCTCATACCGTATAGCGCCAACTGAATTGAAGGAGCTGAAAGAGCAACTACAATATTTATTGGATAAAGGCTTTATCTATCAAAGTACTTCTCTGTGGGGTGCCCCAATGTTATTTGTAAAGATGAAGGATAACTCCATGAGGTTATGTTTGGATTATAAGCAACTGATTAAGATGACGGTGTGAAATAAGTATCCTTTGCCTTGTATTGACGATCTATTTGATCAGCTTTAAGGAGCTTCTTATTTCTCTAAGATTGACCTTTGTTCGGGATATCAACAGTTGAAGGTGAAAGAATCTGATATTTCAAAGATTGCTTTTCATACCTATTATGGATATTACAAGTTTTTTGTAATGACCTTTAGGTTGACCAATGCACCAGCTACTTTCATAAATCTAATGAATCGAGTGTTTAAGCCCTCTTTGGATCGGTTGTGATTGTCTTTATCAATGACATTCTAGTATATTCCAAGAGTTAGGAAGAGCATGAGCATCACCGAAGAATTATTCTTCAGACCCTAAGAGAACATAAGCTATGTGCCAAATTCTCAAAATGTGAATTTTGGCTAAATAGCATGGCTTTCCTAGGACACGAGGTATCTAAGGAGAGAATTATGGTGGACCTTAAGAAATCCGTAGCTTCTTAGGGTTAGCAGGTTATTATTGCCACTTCGTTAAGGATTTTTCCAAGATTGCTACCTTGTTGACTCAATTGACATAGAAGAATGTGAAGTTTCAACGGTCTGATACTCGTGAGGAAAGTTTCCAAAAGCTTAAGGATTGTTTAACCACAGCTCCTATTCTTGTTCTATCTTCAAGATCAGATGGATTTTTGTGTATTGTTATGCTTCAAGGGTAGGCCTTGGGTGTTCTCTAATGCAGTATGGTTGGGTTATTACTTATGCTTCCAGACAACAAAAGAAGCACGAGCAAAATTATCCTACATATGATTTAGAGATGGCAGCAATTGTTCATGCCCTGAATATATGGAGGCATTATCCTTATGGTGAGACCTGTGAGGTTTGTACCAATCACAAGATCTAAAATATATCTTCCGACAAAAGGATCTAAATCTAAGATAGTGTAAATGGATGGAGTTGCTTAAGGATTATGATTAGTCCATTTTATATCACTCGTCAAGGCCAATATGGTGGCAAATGCTTTGAGTAGGAAGTTAATGGGTATTTTGGCCCACATAGCTCCTCAAAAAAGGTCTTTAGTGGAAGAAATTCATAAGCTAGAGATGGATGAGGTACAACTTGATCTTAGGGAATCTAAGGTGCTTTTGGCTTATGTGAGAGCTCAGTCGTCTTTGGTGGAGCATATTAAAGCTACACAGGGTGAGGATTCAAAGATCTGTAAGATTATAGAAGCTGTAAGAAGTGGTAAGAACTCTAAGTTCACCTTGCACCAAGAAGGTGACCTGCGATGTGGCAATCATTTGTGTATTACTGACCTTGATGATTTGAAGAGAAACATACTTGAGGAAGCTTACAATTTTAAATTTTCAGTTCATCCTGACTCAGCAAAGATGTATTAAGACTCAAAATAATTGTACTGGTGGGAAGATCTAAAGAAAGACATGGATGATTTTGTGTCTCGTTATTTAGTATGCTAACAAGTTGAGGCTGAACACCAGCAGTTGGCTGGTGTGTGTTAGCAGATTGAAATACCTGAATGGAAAAGGAAGAGAATTACCATAGATTTTATCATGGCGTTATCATAAACTACTACCATTCACATGATCATAGACTGAATGAACAAATCTGCCCAATTTCTTCTAGTAAAGATGACATATAGTATGTCCCAATATGCTCATCTGTATATAGATGAGATAGTGAGGTTTTAGGGGTGTCTATGTCTATTATTTCGGATCAAGGGCCTCAATTCATATCCCACTTTTGGATAGTTTTTCAAGAAACCTTGGGGATGTAACTAGACCTTAGCACCACCTTCCACGCAGAGATTGATGGGCAATTTGACAGGACAATCCAAAATTTGGTAAATATGTTGAGGGTCTTTGTGTTAGATTTTGGAGGAAATTAGAGCAAATTCTTACCTTTGACTGAATTTTCCTATAATAATAACTATCAAGCCAGCATTTAGATGGTGCCTTTTGAAGCTCTCTATGGGAGTTGATGTAGGTCTCTTATTGGGTGGTTTGAGCTTGGTGAGGCCAAACTTGTTGGCCTAGACTTGGTGCAAGACTTAATAGATAAGGTTTGTCTTATTTGGGAACATATGCTAGCTGCTCAATGTAGGCAGAATACCTCTGTGGATCATAAGAGATAGGGCTTAGAATTCATGGTGGGCGAACATGTCTTTCTCAAAGTCTCCCCCATGAAGGAAGTGATGTGGTTTAGCAAGAAAAGGAAACTTAGTCCTCACTATATTGGCCCTTTTGATATCTTAGATAGAGTAGGAGCGATGCTGTATCAGTTAGCCTTCCCTCCTGACCTTTCTATGATCCATTGAGTGTTTCATATCTCTATGCTTAAGAAGTATATAATAGATCCATCTCATGTTCTTGCACCCTAAGCAGTTCAAATAGATGAAGACCTGTCATATGAAGAAGAGCTCGTGGCCATTACTAATAGGCAAGTAAAAAAGCTTTGATCCAAGGAGATACTCTCAATGAAAGTAATATGGAGAAACCGTGTTAGAGAAGATGCAACCTACAAAGCCGAGGATGACATGTAGACCAAGTATCCATACCTTTTTGATCCAACAGTTAAAGCTTCCCTTGAAATTTGGGAACTGGATTTCTTAAGAGCGAGAATATGATGTTCCAAACTTAGAATAGTTTTAGACTTGAATCCTTAGCTTTTGTTTGAGTTAGATATGATTTAACATGAATTTAGGGGGTATTTTCACCCAAGGGGTCGTGCTATAGCGCATTAGACATACTATAGTACAACAAGACAAATCTAGCAGGGGCACCATTCTATCCCTTATGCTACAGTGTAGTATCTTGCGTATAGCGCAAGGCTTTGGACCAAAATTATATATTTCATGTTTTCCTTCATTTGAGACATCTCTTTCATTCTCTACCTGACTCTCTCTCTCTCTCTCTCTAAACTCTCTCATCATCATCCTTAACAACTTCTACTATATTCTTTTCTCAATTTTCTTCCAATAACACTAGAAATCAACACTTCCTTGTCACATTACCAACTCTCAACCTCACCCCCACCAAGTTCTTCTCTAGAGTTAAGTTGGAGGAAGTTTTGGGTAGGACACCAATAGCTTCAAACTCGTTCCTTCCACTCCCTTGTTGCTTTAAGTTAATTTTTTTGAGCTTAAAACTATGTCTATGACATGGTCTATGCAAGAAAATTCTTCATGGATATCTTTTGGGTAGAATTTGGGGTTTGGGGAGCTAAGTTAAGTTTATTCTTATAATCATTGTTTATAAGTCTCTAATAAGTGATATTGTGACACTAGATTTCGGTGGAAAGCAACTGTTTAAAGTCATAGCTCTGGAGGACCAAGCCCCTTCTTTGTGAATCTAGCTTTGTGAGTGGATAATATGATTATGTTAACATTATGTATTAATTATGTTAGTTGCCTGTTATAGGTTGATGTAGTTGATTTTGTATGATGAGTTGTGAATGATTTAATTTTGTAAAATGAGTCAAGCTTGAATATTGTTATGTGAATTGGTGAATATGATCATATGATTATAGACACCTTGGGAACGATGATACGTAACGCTGAGATATGGAAAGATTGGAATATGGACACTAGGTATATATGTATCTTATGTAATGATAAATTGTCTTATTCTCTTGCTAAGGTGCTATGTTTATTTCTTACATACTATCATAGTATATTATCCTCACTAAGCTCATTTGACTTACTCTTCTTTTTTTCATGTATTTTAGATAGTCTTGCTAATTTGTACCTTGCCCCTAGGGTCCTACCCTTTTTTATGTTTTATTTTGCATAGATTGTTTATCTGATATTTTCATAGGAACTATATAAATCATGTAGAGAATGCCCCTTTTTTAGGGGAAATTTTGCCCGTTTAAATTCTAGGATATGGTTAGGCTTGCTAGGGAATGTGATTCCCTAAACGCCGATCATGACCAAGTATGGTCATGACAAAGTTGGTATCAAAGCTTTAGGTTTTTTTGTGGTCCATAGAGCAAAATTTCCTTTAGTAGGATTATGTTTGTGTAAATGGAAGCTAACCTATTTCTACAAAATGTGATGCTACCATAGGCCCATAGGATGTTAACTTGTGTTCATGTCCCTAATAAATATTTTGTATTCCTTGTTGTTTGAAACCTATTTAGCTTTTAATTCAACTCGTTGATTTGATAGATGGAGATCCCACCTGGGACTTGACCTCGGACTCAAGGGGCTAATAACCATGCGGCTTCCAAGGCAAAATCAAAGAGGGTGCCATTTCTCAGAGGGGAAGGAAGGGGTCGTGGTAGGGTAAGGGGTAAAGGTCATGATAGAGTGGCTAGGTAAGATGGTGACCCTGCCCTCCGCGAGGCTATGCCGGATGAAGTTGCTAAGATTTGTAGGGTCCATTAAGCAGTTGCAAACCTAGTGGACCCTGATGACAAAGCAGAGTAAGGTTGAGGTGCAACCCAATGTTGGGCCAGCTCCACCGGTAGGAGTGGATGTAACCATTTAGGACTTCTTAATCTTAGATCTACTTGTCTTCTCTGGAAACCTCTTAGTGGAAGATCCCAACTTTCCTAGATAAGGCTATTTAATTGCACAAATTCTTCTATGTTCATCCTTGAGGGCGATGGAATTGGTTACGTACAAATTAGAAGGACTAGCCGAGCAGTGGTATTAGACTCTACTTGCGGGAAGGTCACCTACTTTGTGTCCTTTAATAATGGTCAATAATTGCCCTCCTTAATAACCCTTCAAGAATATTTCATCCAAGCATATAAAAAGTCTACATCCAGTCTTGAACCCCCTCTTACATGCATCCAAACAAATATAGAGCCTCCTAAATTGTCGTGGCTAGTTAGGCTATGGGATTATCTTCATTTTCATAGTTGAACTTGGGTTAGTTCTTAGAAACTCTCCCAAGTAATCTTATAGTCTTACATACTACTCCTTCTCCGATCCTCCAATATTCTCCTTTGCCTTTTTCATAGCTCTATATATAATCCCTTATTTCACATGAACCCCAGATTGTGCTTTAAAATAATCTTTTACCTCATTTGTTGTTGGGGAAGATTGGCATCTAATCTTCTCTTTCAATTCTTCAATCACTCATTCCCTATTAGCTTATTTGTTCTTGAACTCCTTATTGAAATATACTCATAATTTGAAAGCTTCTTGGGAAGTTCCTTTAGGCATAGTATATCTCCTATAGACAATTTTTATTATAGCATATTGCCCTCGCCCTGTGTTTCTTATTTCTTATCCATAAAACCTCTCTACCAAGATGGATATTGTATTTCCTTCCTGCTTTCTTAAAATACACCGTGGTTTTTAACTCTATTCCTTTCTCTAACTTAATTTAGCCAAAAGGTGCATTGAGGTTGTGTTGAGGGAAAACAAGGCTATCTTCCTCCTCTCCATCAATGCTAGCCGCGTCGTGTAGTTCTTCAAAGACATATTGGTGAACTTTAAGATCTAAGTTTGGTATTGCAGGATCATCAATTGGCACTGTAAATCTTGGGGGCTTCATCTTCAACACTCTTTTGCACAAATGCCCCCCGACTTGGTAGTGGCCTATGGTGTCTCTTCCTTCTAACATTTCTTGTAGCCTTTTCCTCAACCTCAATTTCTATTGCAGGTTCATTTCTGCTGCAATTTGATTTTCTATTTAGGCTTTTTCAATTCATGTGCTACAAGTTGAGATTCTAATAGGGGTATTGTTCTTCATTTTGTTGTCTTGCAGTTTCATTTTCTAGTTAAGATTGTGGTGCTTCTTCTCCACTCTACCTCTACACATGTCTCTTTCCACTTATTGGTGGCCTATAATGGTTTTTGCTAACCCTTCTTCTACCATGACCGTAACCACATTGATTTTGGTTTTCATCTTAAGTTAAAGGCCCTCTAGGTTGATACTTTGGTGAAAATTTAGGTGCTATTTCATATTGTGGATGGGGTTGGGTTTCTAATGCTAGTTCAGTTGGTTTAGGTTAGGATTGGGCTACAAGTATTGGTTATAGTGCATTTGCTAGCTAGGAGTAGGTTGCTAATGCTAGTTAAGATTAGTTGTTGATACTAGTACTGGTTCTGGTGGATTTTGTGGTTAGAATTAGGCTTTTACAGGTTATGGTTGGCTTTAGTCTTCATTTGCTACTTATTGTGTTTAGGTTTGGGGTTATGGTTCATGTTGGGGTTCTAGTATAGACTTAGGTTAGTTTTGGGCTATTTGTGGCTAGCATTAAGGTTCACTGTATGTTTAGGATTGGGTGCTAGTGTAGGTTGGATATTAGGTTTATGTTAGGGCTCTTAGGGTTGTTTGGGTTCAAGTTAGGGTTAGAGGTGAATTTATGTCTCAAATTGAGGTTCTTAGAGGGTTTTGGGTTCAGGTTCAAGTTGAAATTCTTGGGCTTTTACTTTCTTTTAGGCCTATTTTGGTTGACTTTTTTACTCCATATTTCTTTGGTGGTTGTTTTTTCTTTCTTGGAGTTGCTTTCTTGTTGGTACAATACTTTACTCTACCTCTAGGACTTTTCAGGGTTGACACTTATGGTGGGGTTGATACAACTGATTAGGTTGACACATGCTCTAGGGTGACTTGTGGTTAGGATTTGTTTATTGAGGTATCATGTGGTGAGGAAGTGTGTGAAAGGCTACACTATAGTGCCTGAAGTACATTTAGAACCTCAAGATTATCAATAACAGGATGCCCAAAATACAAATGTACCCTTTTCCCATATTTTATGGTAGCTTCACACATTTTAATAACATCCATATCCTTCCCTAGCAATCTTAACCTCCATCCAACTCCATTCCAAGTTCCAACCAATAACTATAATGCCTAGGTCGTGAGTCACACGTATCGTGACACTTTGTCCTATCAGACCCCACAAAAGCTCTAAGTTTGGACACTATCTCCTTGAAGGACTATATGTTTGGGACCTTTTAATGGGATTAAAAGTCCCAATAATTATTTCTTATATATCCAAGAATTAAAGAGCGATTTTTAATGAATTTTATGAAGTCTTTAACCATTTCATTTTTAGCCCGGAAGTTTAAGAAAACACAAGTTTTCGAAAGTTTGTGCTAAAATCCAAAAGTTGGATTTTGATTTTAAAGGAGTTGGATTTTTCCAATATCTTTATTGATGGAGAGTATTCTCCTATTTATATTTACGTTTTAAAGTTAATGGAGAGATAAGTATATAATGATGTTAGAGAAGTGTTTAGAAGAGGAGGAAAAAGAAAAAAGGGGATTGGGTGCCTAGGCGCCCAAGACCAGTGCCTAGGTGCTGACAGCGCTGATGATGGTGGAGCTTCAAGTGAACAGGTGCCCAGGTGGCTAGGTTGTAGTGCCCAGGCACTCGCTGGGCAAAGATAAGATGGGAATCTCGACCTTTCTCCGCCAGTTCGACCATGTCTCTCTCTCTCTCTTCCTTCTCTCTCATTCTTCTTTTCCCCCATATATTTTCCATCAAACCTTTATCATTTTTCACTCAATCCACCATCAAATTCATCTTCTTCCATCATCATCCTCATCATACCTTGGCTTGGTTCTCCCTTGAAGCTTTCTCTCTCTTTTTTTAAGTGAGAGAAATGAAGTGGCATGGAGACCCATGTCCCCTATCAAGTTTCTTCCTTTTTTTGCAACCCAAGGTATCTCTCTAAGCTCAAATCTTCTTCTATTTCATGGGTAGAGAAGGATTTTCTTGGAGGATTAAGTTTAAAGTTGAGGTTTGGGAACCTAGGGTTCCAAATTGGGGATTTTGTATCTTGGGAGGTAATTTAAGTTAATCCTTAGCTCTAGAAACTAATTGGTGCTTGAATTGTGCTCTTTATAATGTTAGATACTCTCTGTAATCTCTTGGTGGCTCTAAGACTTCGTAGAGTTTGGGCTTCTTCCTTTCCAAACTTGATCTGTGAGTGATAGTATATCTATAGCTTATATCTTATCCTTGATTTCCTAAGTACATGCCTAAAATGTAATTTAGTGAAGTTATGAAAGAATTGAATTAATATGTTTTACTCTATATTTATAGAACTCTTCACATAATCATGTTAGTTATGTGTATGTGTGTGTGTGTGTTTAGGCATATATGTGGGACAAACTCTTCTAGAAATGAATTCAAGATATTTGAGTAATATGATAGAAAGATATGAAGTCTTAAGTTATCCGAAGTTGTTATGTTCTTAAAGCCAATGCTTGAGCAGTTTAATAAAAGAGATAACTAAATTTCAATAATTTGAGAAAAAGCTCTAAATACTTCAAGTTGAATAATTTGAAAATGCTATGCTTGAACCTGTATTTCATAGTACAGTTATTTTGGATATTTGAAAAGTTTGATAGCTATGTTTGCTAAGCATATGGAAGATTTTTTAACCTTATTATGCATTTAAAGTTATGAGCAAGAAACTATATGATTTGGGATAAAGAAAAGTGTTATTGTTAAGGAGTTAGAAAGGAAATGTGTTTTCAAGGACTTACATGAGGCATGGTAAAGACCTAGTAAGTGTGAGTGCCTTCCTAAGAGGGAAAAACTGTAATATAACTGTTTGCTAATGGCAGCAGCATTAGCCTTGGTGTACCTCATATAACCCAGCTAGCAAGGTGATTGCTACCCCGGCACATCGGCCAACATGTCCAGTAGATATAGACACTTATAGGTGTGAGATCAATTACTGCTGGGCAAGCCCAGTTAGGCAATTATTTTTTGAAATAGAATTCTCCCCTAAGTTTTTCATGGGATTGAACAAGTATTTATCTTCTATATTTTGAGAAAGTATTTCTATATTATGCATTTATGTTTAAGATCCTTATTTACTAGTTCAAACTATATTTAGTTGAAATTGAAATTTACGAAAATTCCTTGAAGTTATCATATGTTTGAAGTCATGAGCAAGGATACATATGAGTTGATATAATGAGGTTTATATTTAGTTGAACTAAAAGGTGCTCTAATGAGCCATACAGAGATTTTAAAGATAGATTAAATATCAGATATACCTTACCAGAAGTTTTTATAGTAATTTTACTACATAGATAAAGTATTTTACTTGAGAAATGATGTATGAGTTTTTGAAAATGCTTATCAATTATATGTCACTAAAATTGTACATTTAGGCTTATCCCACTCTTGTTATAGATATATTATCTCTTACCGAGTCTGTATAACTCACCATTTCTTCCTTTCCATATTTTTAGACAGGTGCCAACTCATCCTCGGATTTCTACGACTAGTTACAAGTGTTGGATTCCCAGCAAGCCATACACTTGTTCATGTGGGGTTTCAAATGTTTTTTTTTTCGTATTTGAGTAAAATTGGTAGAACCTCTAGTAATGCTCCAATAACCCACAAGCAAGGTCCTTTCCATGTCATTTATATTTGCAGTAATAGTATGTTAATTTAGTTATGACCAGCTTGAGTTTTAATGTTTGTGAATTAAGCCTCAAGAATATATATGTATATATATTTTCATAAGTATGATTGTGTATTAAACTCTTATATTGTGTGCAGTGGGATGCATTCGAAGAATGCCTAGATCCCTAATAATTTTGTGTGTTTGGATTGTTGTGTAGGTGGAGGATCTGTATTTGGGAATAGTCCTAAATACAAGGGAGACTCTGCCTAAATTTTTAGAAAAAGGTCTAATATAGGCTTGCTAAGGACATGTCCCTATGCGCCGGTCACGACCTGAATGGGTTCGTGACAATAACATTCTTGACAACCAATATACTCAATATCCACTAATAGCCCTTCAACAAAAAATATGTTCAAAGTGTCAACATTTACTCTATTTATTTCTATTACTTGCTCCCCTATATATTGGAGCCTACCTCTATTATCTCTTTCAAATTTCCTAATATGGTGATACACAAGGGTGATAAGGATTGACATCTATAAAGAGTAATGCAACAAAAGTTATATAAACAATAAACAAATGAAACCACCAAAAGAAAGGGTACCCTAAAGAATAACACACATGTATGGGAACAAGTGAAGTGAACAATAAACAATAGCACACACAAAGACACAAACACTTTCTTCCACACTTTTCTCAATAAGCAATCATAGAAACACACTAAAAGGGTCCACAATCAACTAATGATTCGAATATTACTATGGGAATAAAGGAACAACAACTATAATGAAATGGAGATAAGGATAAGAACTACCTTTTTAGTCTAACCCTCCACAAAGATTTCAAGAGTATTAGGACCATACTCTTGTTAGTAAATGCAAGATTCTTCATTGTTAATTGAGAGAGATATGAAAAATAAGGGGAATAAGGGCAATTCATTGTTTTACTATAGTGATAAGGAGGGAATTGGAAGAAAAGAGCGCGTGAATAAAATTGATGGGGTTAGGAGATTTAGGCTTATATGGCACAATTTGTTTTCTCAATTAGTGAATTAGGGTTTCTAATTAAGGGTTTACAATTTCTATATTAGAGATTTAGATTATGATAATTATGGTTTTATTTCTTTGGGCCAAGTGGGTGAATCTAATTCCATATAGGAAGATAACGTGTGCAAGTGGGTGAATTTTATTCCATGTAGGAAGATAACATGAGATGTAGGCTTTTCCGCTAACAAAAATTTACCCTAGTTGATGTTTGGATGAATTTGTCCAATGAAAGTGATCTTTGGGGGATCATGAGTTTATTTAGTATTTTTTGGGAGTCAAATTATCAACTTTTTCATCTTTTAAGGGCCAAATGAATGGTTCTCCCTTAGGTGAAAGAAAAAGTTAAAGCAATAATTAATGTAAGTAAATTAAATTACAAAGTTGTCCATGATTATAAGTTGGTTAAGAAAATAAGAGAATGGGCTTTTGTTCTAAACAAAATGTATAGGTTGCTAACTTCTGCATGGATAAATGGAGGTTAGAAGTTCCCTACATATGTAGGGAGAGGATCAAGTTATACCGATGTAAGCCAAACTCATATCTTGCACCATTGAATAAATTTATATTCAAAAATTTATTTACAAAACTAACCATTGAATTGAAAATTCATATGTTATAGATCAGTTTTACATTAATCTGATAATTGGATTTTTAGCATTATAATTAACCCTCATATTTGGTATCTTAGCTCCCTCTTATGCTTTATTGTGTATGAATTGAGTGGCATTTGTGATCGGGCTTTGAATTAGGCCTTTGAACAATTTCCAACTTACTTTGATTCTGGCACAACTTCAATATTTTGGCCATAACTTTCATTCTAGACCTTTGATTTTTGTGCTTCTTGATAAAAAAAAAAATTAAGACTTAGCCCTAAAACTTTTATGTAGAGCTCGAAAGCCAATTCTAAAGTTTTGTTGGTCAAATTGGGTCTAAAAGTGAAGCTGGAGGTGCAATTGCAGTGTTTTAAGCAGTCTGCATTTTTTGGGCCATGACTTAATCCATAAGAGCCCAAATGACTCCTTTCCAATGCCACTTGAAAGGTGACATCCAGGATTTCAATTGATCTTTAGATCATTTTTCAAAACAGTCGTTTGGTTGGCCAAATTTGTGCTACAAGTTTGTGGGTTGGGCAAGTATATTATTGGATTAAATTGGGCATAACTCTCTCCACACTTATCCAAACAAGCAAATAGACTCTTTAGAAAGCTTAGAGGGAGTAGATTAGTTTATTAGGAAATAAGCCTATAAAAGGCATCAGGCACTCAAAATTAGGACCCTTAGCTTTAGTTTCAAATTTTAGTAGAGCAGAGTAGAAGTCTCCTCTCCTTTTCCCTCTTCTCTTCTTCCCTCTTCCCTCTTCTCTCTAGTTTGAATTTCTTCTTCTCCTTCTCTGTATTTTCTATGGTTTTTTTCTCCATCAATGGAGGTGTGAGACTCTTTACTAATTCAAGATCCAATTGATTTCCATGGTTGTTTTCATGAGATTCTACTTTGTATGTTGAATCAGTTTTACAACTATGTTGAATGCATGATTATGGTTTGGATTGTGAATTGAATTGAGCTCTTATTCATATTTGTTGATTGATAAATATGTATCTGAGTTGAGAATTCAAGATATTATGATCCAGATTTGGATTATAGGTTATTTTGTTCTGGTGCTCAAGCTAACATGAATCTATTGGATTAAGATCACAATTTCTTAACTGATTGCATTGCTAGTTAAATGTTAGGAGATCTTCCAATAAGAGCACCAATCTAGATACAAAGATTTTGGTTTAGAGAGGACTAACCTCACATGGTTGTGATCTAGTTTAGCTTTAATAATCAGTAATTCAATTTACCATGATTTTCTTTGGTTTCTTGAATTAGTGTCCCTTTATTGTTCATTTCCCCTTTTATTCTATTGCCTATAACCTATTTGCTGAAATTCCCCACTCTTCTCTGATCAAATTTTGCCTTCATCCTTGAGAGAGACGACTCAGTTTGCACATTACACTACAAGCTAGCGTTAATTTATTTTGTAATTTGATTGAGCACAACACTCTAGTCATAATTGGAAATTGTTTGATACACATTTTACATAAATCTAAATCAATGTAATAAATACTTCCTAAATATATATAAAGAAAATTTATTTGATCACATTCTTATTAGTGTCAAATTTTTATAAAATTTGGCACAAATGATCAACATGAAATGTGGTTATAACTCAACGGTTCGATTGATAAGAACTACATCATACAAAAATTTATTAAATGTGTAAGTATGTCAAGTCTTACGCTATATATATGAGGAGAGATCTATTGATACCAGTGCAAGACTTGACATACTTACACCTTCAATAACTTTTTATAAAATATAGTTCTTATCAATTTAATTGTTGAATTATAACTACAAATCATGTTAATCATTTTGTGCCAAAATTTTAAAAAAAAAAAAATGGACATCAATAAGAATGTTATCACATAATTCTTTTTTAGATATATTTAGAAGTATTTATCACATTGATTTAATTTTGTATTGATTTGAAATTTTATAAATATAATTTATAACATATGAACTTTCAAAATGATGGTTAGTTTTGTATACAAAAGGAAAAAACAATAAAAAATTATTCAATGGTGTAAAACGTGAATTTAACTTACACTGGTGTTGATGATGAATCCCTCCCCATATAATCTTATAAACACTTTAAATAAATCAAATACTTTAAAATACCATATAATCCCAAAAGATTGTGGAACTTAAATGGCCCAATTCAAGATTCTAATTTTTTTTTTTTAAATTTCCATCCCCTTTATTATTAGCAAGTATAGATTATTAGTATATATAATATACATTTAGTTATATGATTTTTTAATAAGAATTATTTTACTGAAATTCAAATTTATATTATACTTTTATCAGTTAAAATTACTTAATTAATTCAAATTTTCGGGCTCAATCTTAAATATTAAAGAAAAACATGTATCTTTTGCGTAGATATCCTATTATAAATATGTTTTAAAATTTAAAAATATAAGCGGACAAATGAAAGAGAGCTTAAGTTACACAAACAAATTTAATAAATTTATTTTTGTTTCATCAAACAAAAAAAAAAATTTATAACTTATATCCTTATCAATTCAACAGAAAAATCAGTTTCAAAGATTACACGTTATCAGGATTAATTCTCATGTTATTTTTTACAGAATAGATTACACTAAACAAAATTGATTTATATGTACTTTATCACAAAAATAAATATAACAATAACTAAGCCCTGTGTAATTAAGTGGGATTAACTACATGAACTAGATAACATCATTTATAAATTATATTTATGTTTATACCATTAACATATAATTTTTTTTAATAGTTTCACCTATAAATTTTCTATATCTTCCTCTACCTTTAATTATTGGACTACTCTTCATCGATCCATTTTAACACAAAAATAAATAAAGAGAATAAAGAAGAATGTGCAGGGCAAAGTATCAAGAATCCATTATCCTAAGCTATTATGGTGTTTGCATTGAAGTAGGATTTCAAAGGGTCTACTTAGAAGATAATGGCAGCCTAAGGGATGTCAAGGAGGATCTCTCCCCCAATGGCTCGATTTTAAAAGACATTTTCATGTTCTAGTGTAAAGCATAAAACTTAATTCCAAGAGTGTGTTTAGTATAAAAGTAAAAATGAGATATAAAATTCTAAGAGTGTGTACACCTTGAGTTCATTCATAAAATTTTATATCCCATTTCTGCTTTCATACAAAACACACCCCAAGTCTAAACATTTCCTATTGTTAGGATAATAAATTTTATTAAAGTTAGCAATTTATAACCAATAATTATGAAGAAAAAATTAGAAAAACAATAGACTAGTGAAGAATTTTGATACATAAAAAAAGTGAGAGTTACTAATATTATATTAAAAATGCAAATAAATAAATTAATAGTAATATAATTGAATAAAATTTATTTTAGAGTAATTTAGGGAATCATAATTATCAATTGATAGCAAGCCTGCAAATAGTTAATTGAGAGAGCTAAAAGCCTCAAACCTAGCATGACTAGTTGTGTTTTATACTACGTTAAATTGATTTTTCAAGCTACCAAACAACTCCCTGATCTATTATCTAATATAGACTTTTTTTTTAAAAGATTTTAATCTAACCTTTTAAAAAGTTTGGTATGACAAACCTATACAAAGATCTACTATATACTAAAACCTTTAAATATATCAAAAACTTATTTCTAAAATAAATCCAAAAGACTTTACAAAGATTTTTGAATAAGCATTTTTTTTTTCAAATTACTTAACAATGCATTGGCTGTGTTGACCCAAGAAACAAATCAGCACATCACCTACCATGCCAACACCATACCCATTTATGTTGCTAGCAAGAATGATTTTTTCTTTTTCTTTTTCTTTTTTTGCTTAAGAAAATCCCAAAAACACCAGAGAGGCACATGGTATTCTCTCACAAATATTGATTTACATTGCAATACATACAAATTAAAAGTATCTTGAACATCTTCAAATATTAGTAATCAGTTTTTTTTTTAAAAAAAAGGAATTTCAAGCACATCCCTACCACAGTTGCCCACAAAAAATGCCTCGAACTTATGTTGTTTTCTCCTCTACAAGTATCCCTTTAGCAAAGGCATTTTTGTTTAAGGACCATGGGACATTTAAATCTAGGTGACGCTCCCAATTGAGATTCGAATCATAGTTTGCCACATTATGGTGAACTAGCCCCTTACTGTTAACTTAGGTTATTTATGTAGCAATTGTGAATATCTTCAAATTCACAAAATTGGCCATTAAATGCCTACTGAACATTTTATAAGAACAATTACTTATATTAACTTGGTTATCGGACTTTATTGAGAAAGGGCATCAGTGACAAGGGAGATAATTGGTAGTAAGAAAGAGATGTCACGGAGAAACCTACACCTAAGGGCTAGCGAGGCTATGACTAAGTGCAATTAAGCAAGGCCAATGGGCTAAGAGCAAGTGGCGAGATGAAGCCGATGGTGGAGTTTGAGAGATAGAGGTGCGACTCTATAGTTAAGAAAGAATGGGTGGGTAGTTGTTAGCTAAAATAGGGAAAGAAGAAGAAGCGAAAGAATGGTGGTGGTGATTGATAGGGGTGAAAAAAGGGAGAACTCTACTATCTCCACAATACATGTTGGGAGTATAATACTCATAATTTTTTTAAATATGTTTTTATTCCCCATAAATATGAGTCATATTAGTTTTAATCTCTCTAAAATTTTGCTTTGATTTTGATCTCTCTTTTTTTATTATATTTTTGGTGTCCATTATTTAGACCCAATATGAAGTAATGATATTTATAACAATTAAAAGAAGACTAAGAAAATATCTATAACAACAAAAACAATATTTTTAATATTTTACATATTAAATGCATACTCTAAAATACTTATAAGGATTAACATTTTAAAATAATGAGGACCAAAAGTAAAATAAAGGAAAAAAGAGGGATCAAAATCAAAGTAAAAAATTTTAGAAGAACTAAAATCAAAATAGTCTATATTTATAGGGACTAAAATATATTTAAACCTTTTTTTTGCTTTTAGGTTCATGATATTTGGAGAATTGTGTTAATTTATGGGGACCTTAGCACAATCACTAACATGATTCACATCTCTCTCCACTTATTTTGTATTTTCTATACACTTGTGTGTTGTCTCGTAAGTAAACTGAATTTTCCATAAATTAATATATGGTCTCCCATTAAAGAAGTATACAAACACACGAAAAATATGGGGAAAGAAACAATTCATCTCCTTAACACATGGTTTCTATAATGTCTTTAACTAGAAGAAAATATTTGGAACTGTGTTTGGGGAATGATACTCCTAACCATGTCTATAAGAGCAACTCCAGCGGAGTACGACATGGCCCCAATTCTTGATGCATGCACTGTAACACCCTCCCAAGTACGGTATTATGCTTAAGTCATAATACCTCACCTAGGAGTTGTTACTGTCACTTGATCGAATCTTGTCTGGCAGCAACCTTCGGCCACCGTCGATCTTATTAGTCAACTCCGCCTTGGAGGACCTTCTTCAGGACTTCTAAACTATCTGGAGATAACACGGAAATAAACATAGGGGTGAGAATTATAAATTCTCAGTAGGATTCATTAAACTAACATATGCTGTGTCATCGTTATCATCTCCAGTTTGCTTCGGTTTATTATGAAAAAGGTGAACAGGCTATACAAACTGTTTAATTTTATAGTTCAAAAATATAATGTCCGAAGCAAAGTTCATTTTACTCATACACTTGGCAATTTGGGAGAGCCCATACGAAACAAATTTCATGAATTATATTAGGAATAGTAACTGAAACATAATAAAATACAATAGCATCAATATACTGGGGACATAATATCTGCCCATAACTTTACTTGTACTTACATTCATGTATATACATAAAGTTTACTTTTCTCTCTTTTACTTCCTTTTCATCATACAATCTTTACATGCCATATCCCAGAGTATGATCGCCATGTCATACCTCATCAGAGCGTGATCGCCATGTCACGTTCCTTAGGAATATGGGACCTTCATTCGGTACTTACACTAGCTGGGTTATGCCATGCCTCATGTAAGTCCTAGCCCCCTATACTCACACTAGCTGGTCGATGCCATGCCTCATGTGAGCGGGGTGCTTGCATATGCTTTGATCTTTAGTCTTGAGTCTTTAGTCTTTAGCCTTTACTGCCCTTGGGTAGCCTGGGCCTGGAGTGAGCTCGTCAGCTCGACTCATGACCGTCGTCACACCGACTCACCCACAAGGGGACCCACGTTCCTCTAGGTCGGAGGGACTCAGTTGGCTATCTACCTCCAACATAGAGGGACCCAAAAGTTTTAGCTGCCTTCACATGGAGGGATTCAAAGTGCAACTGCCTCCAAGTGAAGGGACCCACATCTTATCTTATTTAACTGCCTTCACAAGGAGGGATCTCGTAACTATCTCCAGATGAAAGGACCCACATTCAATATATTCATATCATACTTAAATCACCCTTGCATATATGAATCTTATGAGCATAACACATAAATGTTTATCACATTCATATAATTCACATACTTCTTCTAATTTGGCAAAGATAACGGATCAAGTCCGCTTCCCCGTGAATAGTGCCAGTATACCAGAACATCAATTTATCACAAAGGTCACAACTTTGCATACATATTTCAACATGGAATTCATAATAACAATAATCTCATTAAGGCAAAGTTTCTGCCTCAGCATAATTAACTAACCCGATTTTTATAATTCAAGCCATAATTGCTATTTAACTCATTTGGACCTCAATTTTGAGTATGTTGTAGCTTATGTGTCTAGTTTCTAACCCTTTTGGTCCCATCTCATTTTGATATCTATAGCTTGAGATATTTATGTTTTATCCCGGCCTGCCCAGTGGCTGGCCAGAATCAGACACCTAAAAGTAAAAATGCACCATAAATCGAAAACTGTCTCAAATCATACGAAATTAGTCTCATATTAAAGCTAAAAGAACAAAGTTTCATTTGCAAAAATTTCCATCCCATTTGACTTAGTAGGGCTCGAGTTATAAGCTCCGAATTCTGACCTTCCTAAACTGCCCTGTTCTAACCCGGTTTGGACATAGAGCAACTTTCTTGGATCATTGGGAGCAACTGGGACCTTATCTAACTCTGAAATTTTTATGGGTCATTCTCCTATGTGTAAGCTTTCTAAAAAAGTTCGTTTCATTCATTTCCAAGTAGTATAGGGCGAGTTCTATCCTGAACAACCTAGTCTGCCCAGAATCAAAATCAAAAACCTAGGTCGAAATTCAAAAATTCATATCTCTCTCAATACTAATCCAAAAGCCTTATATGATATATGTATGGAAAGCCCTAGATGTCTAGTTTCATATAAAAATGGTTTCATCAGATTTAAACGGCGGTAGACAGAGACGTACACTCCACCGTACGGACTGTCGTAGGTTTCTTCAACTTAACAGATTCTGTTTTGTGCCTCTTTGTGTTTTCTCATTCAAATCTCAATAAACCCAAATAAAAACATGATAAGTCAGCCATAAAACATCACACCATCACCATATATCATCAGTTACATAAGAGAAGAAATCAATCCTAATAGTTATTAGTTCAATAAACTCATGCAAAGAAGTTGAATCCTACATCTAGCAAGTGAGATTCTTGATCAAGATGGGTGTTTGTGGGTAAGGAGGGTGGATGAGAGCTTGAGAGGAGGTAATATGTAGTAGGACAAGAAGAGAAAAATGAAGAAGGGAAGGAAAGAAAGAGGTAACCGCAGCTCATAAGGGAGAGGGAAGAAAAATCTAGTTTGATGTAATGATGATAGTTGGAGCTTTAACATTTGATTGGTTGGAGTTTGTATGGCTCATATTCAGCCATGCTCCCCTCCCTTTTGTGGCTGTCTTGCGCCACTTTGGTGGGCTAAGTGGCTGAGTTTTCAGCCACTTGATGCAGGGTTCAGAGCATAAAATCCTATTGGTTCGGTTCCGACAATTTGAAATACTGTAATCTTATCGATTTCCTTTAAATCGGTAAATCAGTTTTGAAAAATTTTGTGAAGTTTTATATGTTTCTATTCTAATTATTTCTAATCCTAATATCTCTAATTAATACCTAATTAGCTCCTAATTAATCTCTAATTAATTTCTAATTAGCTTTACTTATCCACTAAAATCAAATGAATCAATTAAAGGTGTAAATTAATCGTTTTGCAAGTTGATGGCCTTTCTGTTTTCTGTTTTTCATGACCAATGGCATCTTCATAATTATGGGCAAGTCTAGGGGCATCCCATGTCATTTCACATATGGATACCTCCGTGGCTTAATCGGCCGAGGTTTAGGTTTCTACGTTTTCGCTACGCGGTTCTGCTTCGTTTAAAACCTTATTTTACTAATCCTGTTGATATAGGGACCTAAATGTTATTTTCTAAAATGTTCAGGGGCAAGGCTGTAAATAATATATAAGGACCTAAAGGTTATTTTCTAAAAAGTTTAGGGGCAAGATTGTGAATAATAAAAGTTTATTTTTATTACTTCCTATTACGTTTTATGGGGATGTTACATGCATAGTAACTGGGACGACCCATTTCTTGTTTTTCATTAGATCAACTTGCACAGGTGGGACGCATTCCACTAAGCTGAGACGAGTTCATTTTCCTCTTCGCCCTTTAATAAGTAACAAGTGGCATTGTGTTGTTATCATATAAATTTTTGTTACCGTTGGCTGTAACATTAAAATACAATGGTTGTTTTTATTTTTTTAATATTTTTTACTGTATAAATTTCAATCTTCTTCAATCTCTTTTCAACACTTTCTATCCAATCCTTCTCAATACTTCTTCATTCTTTCTATACCAATTTTACTCATTTCTTCTTCCACAAAAAATGGATCCAAACCAATTTAATTTAAATTCTTTTGTCAACTATTTGCAAAATTCTAACTTCCCTCAAAATTCAAATATCCAAAATTGTCAATCTTCAAATCCTCAAAATCCAAATCCAAATCCTAATTTCCAAATTCCAAACTTCTTCCTAAATCCAAACATTCAAAATTCTAATGCTCAAATTCCTTCTTATTCCCAAGTTCCTTCAAATTTACAAGTCCTTTTTTTTTTAATAATCAAAATCCACAAATATTTCAATTTCCATTGCATTCCATCTTTAATCCACTAGCCGAAAACAGAAGTACGCCATCTTTCCTGCTTCAAACCCAATTTGGGGATTTGAGATCTGCTAGTGTTGGGGGATCATTTGACCCATCTCCCCAAACGCCCATAGATTTAACTCCGGCTTCACAATATTCATAATTTTTCTACCAAGATAGCTAGATGCTATCGATCTCAATAATGAGAAAATTGAATATGGTGGGCAAGACAGTGGCCATTAGCAATGGGAATAGGATAAACTATTAATAAGTGCATCGTTGAATGCATCAATGGATCCAGTGGTTGGTACAGATAAAAAAGATGATGTATTTTAGAATTGAATCCATGAGTATTGTGAGGAAAGCAACCATGGATTGATCAAAAGAGGGCAGTTACGATGAAGAAATAGTGGCATAGGATTAACGCCAGGGCTCAAAGATTCAGTGCTTGCCACAATTAAGTATCTCGAAGAATAGGGAGTGGTTCGAAAGATAATGATATAATAGAATTGACTCATAAACTCTTTGAAGCCACAAGAAAAAAAAAGCAATGCAATTTTGTGAGGCATTGGATGAGCTTTGGAGGGAAGGAAAATGGAGATCTCAATTAACTCAGAGTGGAGGTTCCAAAAAAACGAAGATAAGTGCTTCTGAAGTATACTCATCTTCATTAAACCTGGAAACACCAACGAGTGAGGAAGTTGGTATAGAGTCTCCAGTTCATCCCCGAGGCACCAAGGCATCGAAGGGGAAGGGTAAAGGGAAATCAAAAGCGTGCAGGGGTGGAAACACTTTGGAAGAAGAGATTGGTACACTTAAATCTATTACAGTTAGAAAATTATTTCTCATAGAAGATTTTAAGACCATAGAGGAAAGAAAATCGGTGCTAAAGGAAAAGGTGGTAGCCATAAAGGAAATGGAAATAGAAATGACAATCCTTAATGCCGACACCTCTTTAATTATTAAAGAACAACGATCTATTCATGCTAAGATTGTAGAGAAAATTAAGGCAAAGTATTTTTAATTTAGGAGTTCGTTGTATTTTTAATTTAGTTGTTCATTGTATTTTTAATTTATTTAATATTTCAATTATGTAATGTTAGTGGTCATATACTATAATTTGTAATATAATTTTTAAAATTATGCAAGGTTATTTAAATTTAAACTATCAATAAATAAATGTAGAAAATACTAGCTATTATAAAAACTAGCCGTTACGAAACTAGCCGTTAAAAAATTAGCTGTTATAAAACTAGCTATTACAAAAACTAGCTTATAAATATGGAGCACCACTCTTTCACATTTGCTCACAATATCTTTCCCCTTCTCGCCATTGAATCTTATTTGCACTAACTATCTTCTCTCAAACACCTTTTCACTCTCAATCACCACTAAAATCTTTATCGTTACATATGGCTAGAAACTATAATGATCCTAATAACATGTCTTTGGATGATTTGGTTGAGGATATTGTATTCAATGATTCAAAAAAATTCAACGTCATGATTCGGATGAGCGCCAACTTGAACTCATTCTGTAGTCACACGAGGAAAGCTCTTTCTCCAAATCTCGTAGGAGAATAGACAAAGATTGTGAAGCAGGACATGAACATCTTTTTAGGGACTACTTTGCCCCTAATCCAGTATACCCTCCTGATACATTTCGGCAAAGGTTTTGAATGGGAAGACATGTCTTTCTTTGCATTGTCGAACCCGTCTCAAATATTGATCCATATTTCCAACAAAGGGTTGATGCTATAGGCAAGAAAGGTTTATCCCCACTACAAAAATGCACATCTGTCATATGTATGTTAGCGTACGGAGTATCAGCTGATGCCTTTGATGATTATGTGCGGATAGGCGAAAGCACTGCAATTAAGTGCTTAGAGAAGTTTGTTGAAGGTGTAATTTTGGTATTTGAGTCTGAATACTTGCGAAAGCCAAACTCAAATGATATCCAATGCCTTCTAAAGCTAAGGGAGGACTGTGGCTTCCTAGGCATGATGGGCAGCATTGATTGCATGCAATAGCAATGGAAAAACTGCTCGAAAGCATGGAAATGTGTGTTCTTAAGTGATTACCATCGGGTTCCAACTATCGTACTTGAAGCCTTGACTTCTTTTGACCTTTGGATATGGCATATATTTTTTGGAGTTGTGGGTTCAAACAATGATATCAAAGTCTTAAACCTTTCACTATCGTTTGATGAAGTGTTGGAAGGTCGTGCTCTAGAGGTAAATTACAATATAAATTATACCAATTACACTATGGGATACTATTTAACAGATGGTATATATATCTTGAATGAGCAATATTTGTCAAAACAATATCCTAACTGCAGGGAGATAAACAAAAATTATTTGCAAAATATTAAGAAGGACAATGAAAGGATGTGGAACAAGCATTCGGAGTGCTGCAAGCTTGCTTTGCAATTATACATGGCTTAGCACAATTCTGGGATAAAGAGAAGCTTGGAAAAATAATGAGAACTTGCATCATATTGCATAATATGGAAGATGAGAGAGACACATATGCAGGAAACTTTGATGAGCTCCCCTTTTATGACGATGTGGACAATGGTATATCACAAGGGAGGAAACTTTTGCTCCCGATGAGAGGTATATCCAGAATAATGTCCAACTTCGTGATAGACAAAAGCATAGGCAACTACAAGCAGACTTGGTGGAACATATATAGCAATTCCATAATAGTCGTTAAGTAGCACTTTTAGTTATTTAATGTTTAATTACTCAATGCTGTTGGATTTATAATGTATTTTATAATCTACTTTTTAAAATTAAGCAATTGTGTTGTTGTTGATCATATGATATTTCTTCGATATTTTTAAGACTTTGTTTAGTTCACTAATAATTTTAGTTTGAATTTTCATAGTTTAATGTTCAAAACAAAGCCATGGTTCATCATAATTATATTGTCTCAATATTTTGAAGATTGTTTTAGTTTCTAAATATCTTTTTGCATCTTAATTTTTAGAAAATTATTTGTTAACTAACATTATTTAAAAATTTTAATTTTATATTTTTGTTCAATTCAAAAATAAAATTGTAAATTAAATAATATTTATAGTAAAGTATTTCATAATTATGTTGATATTTGTTTTTAACTTAAAAAAATATGGCACCAAAGTTGGGACTTTGCCATTGGAGAGAAGAGTCTTATTTTTGAGACACTTTTGCTTTTTATAACATGTTGACTCACAAGTACTGATGTGACATGTAGTGGGGCCAAAAATGGGACTCCCCACCGGAGATGCTTTAAGTATCACAGACAACTCCTATGAAGAGAAGGAATGGAGAGAGAAGGATTAGGTTAAAGTGCTAACATTGGGATATAGAAAAAGTAAAAATAATAATTTGAATTTAAATTATTTAATTGAAATTATTATTATATACTATCATTTGGAGCACGTGCAATACAGGGGTTAATAAAATAATTTTAAATTTAATTATAGTTAAAAAATTTTGGGGACAAATTTGATTGTCATAACTAAAATTAAATTAAGAACATCTAATAGTAAGAATCTATAATAACTATATAAATATATATAATCATGAATCGATATATAATACTTCAGTACATCAACATGTAGAAGTAAGACTTAAATGAAATTGTAACCGTAATCAACAAATTAATCAAACAAACCCTTAAAATATTACAATTTTTTTGTTTGATTTATCTTTTATTTTTTTATAAAAAAGTTTATGTTTAGCCCCTCAAAAATTTTATTTATTTTCGTTAGATCCATCTGTTAACGTACCATTAGTTTTCTCTCCTGAATGCTAGCATGGACTGATGGATAAAAAAGAGACCAAATGAACAAATATGATATCTTGGAGGGACAGAAAGGAAAAAATTTCAAGAGTATGGACGGCAAGACGGGAAAAAAGTGGTATTTTACATGAAAAAATATTAGTGTATATAGAGTAAAGATTTTAATTAAAAAATTAATAAAATTAATTCACATGTAATTATAAATATATGTTCTGAGTTGTTCTCTTGAGATTGGTAGGTCCACGTCTAAGTTCTTAACAATATCAATGGAGGACCTGCAGAGGACTCTGTTAACCAAGTTGCTGAGTAATACATGATAGGTATCCAAAAATGGTTTTATTACATACTTAGCTTGGAGGGAACCGTCTGTATTTAAATTAAAAAAGGAGGCCTTGTCATTGTGGAGGTGGTGGCCTTGTTCCAAGTCTCTCAAGCGATTCCTAAGAACGAGAGGATATTCAAATTTGAACAAAAGATGCTCCATCTTCGGCTTAGGGTAGAACTACTGACCAACGCATCCTTAGACCAAGTCCTTCTGGAAGAATCCAAGCTGTGGGCCATATGGGCCAACCTTCTAAGAAAATAATTTAGTCCATAAGTTCAATATAACATCCTCAATTTTTTTTTTTTTTTTTGTGTGTTAAACTATTTTAGTGATCTTGAGTAATTAGACACTTAATGAATAATTAAATAATAAAGCTTAATTAAAAGACAAAAGGGTAATTGAGAAGTGAAAAATTAAAAAAATGCTTAATTAAGATTAAATAATTCCTAACTTAAGCAAGTCGAACTGTTAAAGGCTTAACTAAATACTAATTAGCTTAATCAAGCTAAATTAAGGATAATTAACTATAATTAAGAATTTAATTTTATTAATCATGATAGTATAAATTAATTACTAATCCTTGTTTAATCAAGCCAATTAAGTGACAAGAATACTTAATCACATCATTAGAATTCAAATTAAGCCAACTAGGTAATAAAGCATTGATAATATCATAAAAGTAAAATGCAAGGGACAAAATTATTTTTTGTAAGAGTTAGTACATGGTTTGTCCCTTTTATCATCCATTTTGTCACTCTAAACCTTAATTAACACAAAATTATGAAAATATCTCCCTCCTAACCCTTGTATATGTTGCAGCCAAGCAAACCCAAACACACACGCTCACTTCATCTTTTTCAAACTCATATTCTCTCTCTAACATTCTCTCCTTCAAGAGCTCTCTTTCTTTTCTTCTTCTTCTCCATCTTCTTCTTCCTTTCTCTACCAACACCATAGCCAAACCTTGTCACTAGCCCTTTAAAGATCACACATTTTGGTCTTTGAAAACAAAATCTAAGCACTCCAACCTCTATTTCTTTAAGAACACAAAATCTCTCACCATTTTCCTTCTTGAAGCCACGAGCACCACCACTTTGGAGAAGCCATCTTCATCTTCTTTTCCTTTTCAAGAAGGCACAAACACACCCAACATAGTGATCCTTTACTTTTTGTTTTTATTATTCAAGAAAACTTGAAGTTTTGGTTCTCTCTATTGCCAAGAGCTTCAAGTGATATCTTGAGAAAAGTTTACTTCCTAAGTCTTGTTCATGAGGATTTTCATGTTATTTGCTAAAGTCCATTTCTTGATGCCCTAAAAGTTTTCATTCTTTAGAGTGGTCTATGTGTTCTTGATGTTCACTTGAGTTGTTGAAAAGAAAAATGCTTTCTTGAAGGTATCTTGTTTAAATTTTGTTCTTTTGAATATAATAAGTTCATGATTGAAAAAATTATCTTTTTACATCTCCAACATAATTTTCATATAGCCAAAGAACATTCTATGGCATAAAAATTTAAAAAATTTGCTTCTTGTAGCCTAAAAAGTGGTGCCTAAAGAATATACTCTCTAAAAGGTATATTTTATTTTTCTTGAAGGCAAAATCTTTAGTAAAGGTTTAAACTTTCTTAAAGATTGATGCTTTTAGTCATAAAAGTGAAATATTGAAACTTTACTTTATAAAGGTTAGATCTTGAAGACATAATATTGATTAAAAGTTTAAACTCTCTTTAAGAATAGGACTTTCAGTTAAAAAAGTGGAAGCTTGCAACTTTAAGTTATAAAGATGGAATCTTGAAGACAAGATGACGAGTAAAGGTTCAAACTTCCATCAAAAATAAAACTTTTTAATCATGAAGGTGGAATCTTGCAATTTTATTTAATAAAGGTTGGACCTTGCAACTTTATTTAAGATAAAAACCGCTTCTTAATGTGGTATGCACATGATGTTGTTGGGTTCATAAGTTTAGGCATGTGTTATCATGACTCAAGGGACTAGAGGGATCTCGAAATCTCTTGAAAATAGAAGTATGATTAGGGCCAATGACTATACCATAAACCTAAGAATCACTTGTGCACTATCTCAAGGAAACTAAAAGACTTGAATGCAAAATGTTGGCTAAAACCCCATTATAGGCTTCGGCCATGATAAGAATAAAAAAGGAAAATTAGCTGGTAAACTTTTAACTTGAACAATATGTTCCTTAAGATGTGAGCCTAAGAAATCTAGTAAGTTATTTGGTAAAATGAAATCCCTTAATGAAAGTATGACCTCGCGTGAAATGTAAATGGTTAAAAGCTTACAAACACACATTCTTTTTAAGTTATGTAATTCTCTCATGAGTGAACATGAGGATTCTCACTATGATTCAAAAGATGTTTCACAAGTACAAGAAAACCCTAGATGCCCATTAAGGTGTGGATGTGTATTGCTCTTACATGTTATGTATGGTGGGATTGATTTACTTATTGAAATGAATGATTATTGGTATTTGATATGATGTTTTGTCATGAATATGATGGATTGTTTTATGAATTCTCATGCTTGGCAATTTTTGGGAAAGCTCTGATCTAGCCGATATGCTACCGAATTTTTATCAGAATTGTGGACTTAGAAATATCTATTGCATGCCTATATGTATTTTGTCCTTAAATGTAATGCATTGAGAATGAATGATGTAATATCAAGTATTATGTTAAAAAAAGAAATGTTTGAACATGATACTTCAAAGGGAAGGTGGTCTACTAAGACTTGAAATTCCTCTACTTTGGAGGTATGTGGCCAAACTAGATCCCTCCAATTTGGAGGCACGTAGATTCCTTTGTCAGGTAAGTCTGATTTAGATTAGTACTGTATGATAATGGTTATGGAATATGCTCATGTCTTATAATAGTCTATCCAAGGGCACAAAAAAAGAAAAGAATGTTAAGTACGTACTAAATATGAAAGTCAAGAAAGCTACATTAAAGTAATGTTCAGTCCATGAAGTTACATGAATATGCATGCATCTCTATTTGCTCATATACATGCTCTTGAGTGTTTATATTATGCTTTCGTATATTTATATATATTCCTATCTTATGGCCTTGTGTCTCTTTATATTATGTTTATAAGGTTAAGATTAAAAGAAACCTACTTCGAGAACTTATGTTTTTCAAACCCTTAAAATTGAATCTATGAACACATTTTTTTATAATTAAACCCGAAGTGGCTAGAATGATGATGATAATACATTAACTGTCTAGTCGGGATCCTACTAAAAAATCTTGTATTTCTCATTTCCATGTTTGTCTGTCATCTTCAAGCATACCGTTGGGTAGCATGGTCATCTATGTTGAGTTTCTTGTCTAGTACTAGTACTTTGACCTGATGCTGATTGCCTCTGTGATGACTACCAGAGCAGCAATGAGAGTTTATATATTTTATAGCCGTTAGTTTCATGCACCTATTATGAGTTTGTTCTTCTGCTCACAAGCCATACAAGGACATCACTTTGGATAACATGCCACCACCTTTTGTCCTCCATGTACCCCACTGATGGAAAGTTCGGCTCTGACACCTACCTGACCTTGACATATTCCATAGAGTCTAATCCTTTGGTGCCATCATATCCTTCTGTGATCCGCTTGACTTTGGTTCCTCTTCTTCTGCTGCGAGCTAGGCACTGCCCCTGGGCCGTGAACGAGGGTTCATTCACACCCGAGCCATACCCCATGGACGTGGAGATGACGTACTTGGAGGTTTCGGGAATGGATTTGTTTCATTTTGAGAATGATTTGGGATAGCACATGCTGATCTTGACCACGAGGATAACCCCTTTTTTGTTGTAGTCCTAGGGTTATCATTTATGGCACATGTCGGTGGTGGAGATCTTGGTGTATTTTCTTTTCTATGTTTGAACCTTATTATGCTATGGATGTTGTATTTGGGCCAAATATGATTATCGAACCCTTGGCTATTTATGTAGGACCTATCTATATTTACTATAGTTATGAATGATGGCTATGGATGACTATTATTGTTAATTGAGATAATTACTCTTTATATTGCTTTCATTTATTTAACGCACTACAAGTATGTATGCATTGACGCTTGACCTTATGTGTTCGCAATGTGCTCATAGCTCTTTTTGCAAAAAAGTTTATTTCGTGATAAAAAAAAAAATTACACATATTTTCATTAGAATGTAATTTCAAAAAGTAAGATACATTATTGCAAGCAAAAAATAATAACTAATAATTTCCATAATTCGACTTAAGCGGAGTACAAGGTTATTAAAGTGTTACACTCAAACATCAATGCACTAAGCTTATATGACTCGAGCTCATACCATTACTTGGATATTAATTGTCATATTGTTCGAGAGATAGCACCAGCAAATCCCATGAAATTGTTACTGACTTCTTCTAAAAATCAGCTAGCTGATGTGTGGAAATTTTTTGCCATGTTTAAAAATGTGTGTGGGCATCAACAAAGCTCTAGTAGGAGCTTTTTGATACCATCAAAGATTTTGTAACACAGACAAATGGAATGAAAAAGGAAGAATGATTATACTCAAATTGCATTTGATGACAATATACAATATTTATATCAGGATGGCTAAGTTGTTACAACTAAGCAAATTCTGATGGGCAAAAGCACACTTACCTATGTGCTACAATTAGAGCTGTCAAAGCGGGCCAACCCGGCTCACTTGAGTTGGCCCACCATGGGTCATGGGCTAGGACCAGCAAAACAGGCTAACTCACTTTTCTGATGAGCCATAAAAATATTAATCCGGCTCAACCCACCCGAGCTGAAATGAATTGGTTCACCAAAATATAATAAAAAGTTTAAAATTAAGAAAAAAATCAGAAAAAATTTAAAATTAATTTAAAAAATGCCAAAAAAGTTAAAAAAAAGTCAAAAATAAAAATTATATACACCTATAAAATAAGGAAAAAAAACACAAATAACATTATATTTAAGTTCAAATCTATCCAATCCAAAGTCCAAATACCACACAACACAATATAAATATAAGTCTACCAAGACTACAAATTAAAACCATCAATAGTTTTGTTAACATAACACTCATAAAGTCATAACAGCACCCCAAAGTACCAACATACATCAATATAAAGTTAAATACTTAACACCAACACTTCAATAGCACCCAAGTCCAAAATACAAAACAAGCCCTCAAAAGTCAAAAAGACTCAAAACATATTGCAATTGTAACAAGCTACCAAGTTTCAAATTTAGAAACTACCAAGCTTCAAATTCATAAAAACAAAAATCAGAGACTTGAAATCCAGAAAACATACCTGATGGAGTTTGGAAATAGTACACTGTTTGAGTTAAGGCTTTAAACTATGCAATCCTATGAGAAAAAGAAAAAAACATCAAAAATCAAAATGTTCAGAACAAAAAACCAAATAATCATCTTTGATTAAAGAGAGTAACAACTAACAAGACAAAAAAGTAATAAGAAAAATAAACCCCTGAAAAGCCACCACAACCCACAACTCACAAAGATTAACACAAGATTACAAGAGAGCATACCAGTGGTGAGAGGGTTGGACAGCACCAGCTGTGAAGGGCCAGACAGTGGTGGCTCGACATGCGATAGCTGTCCCAGTGCGATGGGGAAGATTCAGAAGAAGGGTTGCGACGGCACTGGCTTTGAAGGGCACTGCGAGTGCGATGGGGAAGAAGTAGGGCAGCGACTATGCGAGTGCGATAAGGAAGAAGCAAGAAGCAGGGCGGCGATGGCACTTTGGCAGCAGCGATTACGTCTTTGAGGGTTGAAAGTGAAATGAGGATGAAAATGAAAGTTGAAAGAAGAAAAGGGTGGGTGCTTTACTCTTTAGGGCAACTCTGTGAAATGACTCAAATGAGGGATATTGAGGCCTGAGGGTGACATGGTAAGTAAGTGAAGTGAGAGACCAATTGGGCTTTTTTTTTTCTTTTAGTGTGAGGAAACAGGCCAACTCGCTCACAACCCGGTCCGAACTCGTTTAACCTGCAGGTTATACGGGTTGGGTCATTTCGTCCCACTTTTATATGAACCCAAATTTTCATGGCTCGACCCACCATTTTTATACGTTGAGCCGAGTTGGCTCACAAGCTGCGACCTATTTTGATGGCTCTAGCTAAAATCTATGAAGCACAGATGTAAATACGGGATATGGATACAATATGATACAGATATAGGGATACAACAATATTTAAAATTTATAAGATAAAGTAAGGCTATAGTATAATATATAAAATTAGGATGAAATTAATATAAAAAACATAAATATTAAATTAAAAGAGAGGAATAATCATTTCAATGTTGGTATAAATTCTTGTAAGATGATTACATGGTATAAATTCTTGCAAGCATACTCAAATACACTTGTTGTATCGATTATTATAGAATTTCAATTTATGTATGTACAAAAATTCAAAAAAAATTAAAGTAAAAGTTTATACAATATAATTAAGAGTATCTTAAAGTATCTAAAATGATACATATCATATACGGATATAGCGACTATTTTGAAGTGTCTGTGCTACATAGGGTGCAATGTAAAAATGGAAAGAAAGTATAGCTAGAATTGAAAAATCCACTAACAAACTACAAGCCTACAATAACAACCTACAAGCCTACAATAACAAACTTCCTATTCTTCTATAAGGAGTGAATGCAGAGTGGATCTTCATCTTCTCATATAAATTTTATATAATCTTATCATATGTAGATTATTACTATTGATTAGATTCTCTTGTATGACCCATAATAAGACCCGCCTTCTTATTTAATCGTAAAAAACTACACATAACAAAATTATGTAAAATTTTTATATGAAAGGATCCATTTCTCCTCTTGCAAGATTGATCAAGCACAAAAACCAAAAGCAAAGGGTGAATCAACAGAGAAATCTTCTAGACACAACTAGCAGGCAACCTTCAAGAGACAACCAACAAAATTCCACCTATGCAAAACCGAAAAGGGTCTAGCACTTCTACACTTTATTTTTGGTCACAGCCCGGAGGAGGGTTTGTCCCCAGGAGTCGAGCACGACTCCTCACGGATCTTGATATGTGGTATAACCACTTGAGCCAATGGCTCATACACCTTTTACACTTTATTTGTCTTCTTCCTTTTTTTTCTTTTTTTTTTCCTTTCAATCAACAAACTGTCATTGATTAATGATTAAAAAACAAAACCTATTTGACTTTATTTGTCCTCCTCAAGCGCCTCATCAGGGCTCAATTGGACTCCTTGTTGGGCCTCATTTCTCTTCTGTTGGGCCAGCATGCTCTGCTTGTTGCACACCTCTTTTTATAAACCCACTCCATGACAAGAAGCCCCTTCGGACACAAATTCGCATTCCTTTCTTTTCATTCTACAATTTCCCAGGCAAACTAAACTGGTACTCACCTACCCATTATTAACACTTTGGCCCAATCTATTCAATTCTAAGAACGTCAATCTTCAATTTTCCTGCTACAAATTTCCCGGGAAACTAACAACTAATTTTCCGGGGAAAATGCGAAGGTTGCCGAAGGATAACACTACTGATCCTTCACGACAATATCATCTTAGCCGACCAGAAGAGCGGTGCCACCATCGTTGGAAGCTGCCAGCTCAGCCAGAGTCCAAGTTGCAAACACGCATCTACTCTGACGAGTTAACTCAGCACGACATGGCTCACAACAACGAAACGACGTCGTTCCCGTAGAGCCTGAAAACCCGGCGGAAGTTGCGGTGGCGGGACTAGTAGGCGTGTCGCTGATGGATTTATTAGAGGAAACGGACATGGAAACGGGGTTTGAAGTTTCAAGTTACAAAACGAGTAATGCTGATTATGAAGATGTGAATGAATGAGAAGGAGGAGAAGAAAAGGATGAGGAAGAAGAATCAGGTTTAGCAGAGCCTAATTGGTGCATGTGCATGGTGGGGCAAAGTTGCGGCGTTTATACCTTGTAGGCGCACGTTCTGCAAGACGTGCTGTGGCCTTTTGGGAGGTTTCGGTCCGCGGTGGGAACTGCCCTCCTTGCAACAATTTCATTTTGGAAATTCTTGATATTTTCCGATTATCTATACTAATACCTATAATAAAGGGGATTTTCTTTAATAAGTATGTGAATTTAATTTAAATACATTGGTAATATAAAATAGTTTTACACTGTCAGCTAATAAAAATAGTGGAAAGTATCAACTCACATAAATAACTACCCATTATAATGAGGGACCCATTATAATTTCTCACTTTTCCCTATCTCTATTGGTTGACAATATAAAACAGTTTTACACTATCAATCTATACCAATTAAACTCTAACTATATTTTAACTTCGCTAAATTAGATTAAAATTAATTTTAAGTTTTATAAATATATTTAATTAATATCTATACATAATCAATTAAATATAAATTAAAAAATAGATAAAATTGTAAAAAAAAAAAACTTTTCATTAATTGATCAACTCTCATTATACACATTTTAAAACTATTCATTAATTACTACAAATCACTAAAATTTTTATCATCACTTAATTTTAGTTTATTTTTTAAATAAATAAATAAAAATTTATTTTAAAATTTACCCTAAAAATTAAAAATATGGATTGATAGGCATGTAAATGCCTATCATTCAACTAGTTATTAATAAAGGATATTCTCCCAAAATAACTATCTTTTATTATCTTCTCATTGTATTAAAACAAAAAAAATTATTTATAAAAATAAATATACAAACAATCCAAAAAATATATAACTGTCTATCCCGCTATTAACCTCACTCCATCCCATTTCTTTTTTTTTTCCTCTCCTCACTTGCACCCATGTTAAAATGTGGCTTAACTGTGCCAGTGAAGGCTCTAGTACTAATATAACATGGATTGCGTCCAACATTAATTCTTATTCTTGGTGTTATATTTATGTTCTTATATTATATTAATAAAGGATTAAAATTAGAATCTAAAAAAATTATATATATACATTTAATTATATATTATCATATCAACAAAAATATTTGACTCAATTATCCACTACCTTAAAAATTTTACAAATAAAAATATGAGATTGGATGATAATATAAAAATTTTTACATTGACATACATCAAAATTAATCTCTTAAAATTATCCACAGATAAAAAAAGGATTAAAATTATCTTTTACACAATTTATGTTCTTTGTTATTATTCATCTCTTAGTCATCTTTAAAAGTTATTATTTAAAATTAAAAATTACTTTTAATTTTTCAATATTGTAATTAAAATAAATAAATAATTGTATAATAAAAATAATCAAATAAATTAATTAATTAAAAGATTTACTATTCATATATTTAGATTAATTTTGCTTTTAATTCTAAGTTTAAATTTTTCAAAAAAATAAAAATTTATACTGAAAATAAAAAATGTAGACTGATAGCTACTATTAATTCACTAACTATCATAATTTCGTTTTTTTAATTTTTTTGCTCTTTGAGTTGAGATTTTTCTATTTATAATTTATTTTCTTTTAATTTGTTAACGTTCTTCCTTCCGAGGCATGATTAAGAGTTTGGATGTTCTTACTTGTACAATAGCTCTTTCCACGAACTGGAGCTGAAAGCTATATAAAGTGTTCCAATTGTGAAAATATGCATGGCATCAAATTTTGTTAATCTATCGATTCGAAATGGAGTAATAACATAAAATGTGTTATACAAAACGATATATATTTTAGGCGTTTGATTATCTTTCAAAGGTTTATAGCTTCAATTAAAGGTATTAAACATAGTCATATTGAGTGATTTGATACTTGTTTAAGTAAATGTTAATTTCGAGTTTTATAAATTAAAAAAAATCAACACTAAGAGATTTTTATTTCACAATAAATCAATTTAATTTGAATTAAATTAATTGATATTTGACAAACTCTAAATAATGTTTTCAAACCAGAAAAAGTACAAAAAGCTGAAGAAAAGGAAATACTGATTTTTTTTTTTTTTGAGTCGGGGAGTGGGGTTGGGATTGGGGGAGGGAGATAGATCAATTCAAGTATCGAATCTGGCGCAGCTCATCGAGACTCTGCATATTTTAACCTTTGACCCCCAGCCTCAGCTATAGGAAATATTCGTATATAAAGTTGTCAATGACCAGTACAACATTCACTTTGTGCCTTCTTGCACTCTCGAGGCCCATTCACCCTTAAAATAGTTATTTTTAAGTTATTAGGAGTGGTTTAGGGCTTTTTTACTTATTTAAATTAAAAAAAATATATTATTTAGGGATATTTCCTATTTCAACTTTTTTTTAACCAAAATGTCCTGTTTGCTAGATAGTGGTGAATTCGATCCAGACTGGATCGAATTCATAACTATTCAAATTTTATATAAATACAAAGAATTCGATTCAGGATGGGTAGAATTTAATACTATTCATACAAATAGTGTTGAATTCGATTCAGATTGGATAGAATTCAACATTATTCACCCGAATAGTGTTAAATTCTACCTACCTTGGATCGAATTTAACATTGACTCAAACCCTAACCCTAATCCTAAACCGCTCTTAATCTCGCCCTCCTATATAGACACTACAGCGAATTGAAACTGAGCACTAAGAGTTCTTTGCATTTTTTGGGAGAGAATTCAAATTATTTTGTGAGAAGTTTTGCAAAAAAAATTACTGAGAGAATTAAAAAAAAAGGTGTGAGAAAATGGCTGAGAGTTATATACTTGTTCATCATAGTGGTGAAATTATAAACACAGTAACATTTCGCAGCCAAAATCCTCAATTTATAGCTGTGCATTCAATTATAAGTTTTTTGGAGCTACGAAATATCATTCTACAGAAGTTAGGGGAGGTGGGGAATAAGCAAATCATATAGGTTTTTTATTAGGTTCCTATGGCTATTGGAAAAGGTGTTCTTCATTATATAAGTTGGCAACTAAATAATGATAATGACGTTGGGCTTATGTTTAATTTTCATGCCCAATTTGAAGAGATTCACATCATTGAGTTGTATGTTATTTTGGAGGATTTGCATTTAAGCTCAGGTGGATCTGTCCCTAATCCATCAAATATTTCTGTGTCACAGCCAATGCATTATCCAACTTTTGCTGTTGCCAATCCCATACAAAATGAAAATATTCAGAATGAAGGTGCAGATGATTTGATAGATGGTCCAAGCTTGCATCAGCTTGCAATGCAAATTGCTGAGCCGCTCGCACGTGTTGATGCTAATAGAAGCTATGATTTTACTATTGATAATGAAGATGATGAAGATGAGCCTATTGAAATTCCAGTTGATAGTGACAGTGGTGAAGATAGAGTGGTAGAGCCTATGAGCTAGAGGCAACCATCTAGAACCCACTCTCGAATCCAATCTCAGTCAAGCGAGTATGTTGGCCACTATTCAACTTTGAATTTGGAAGCCACATGTATGAGAATGACGGATGGGGGTGAAATGCTGGCATTGATAGGAGAGAATGAGTTGCAAGTGGGGCAACAATTTCACGATAAAGAAGTTGTGTTATTTGTTATAAAAAATTATAGCACTCAAAGATCAGTTGAGTACAAGGTCTTAAAGTCAGATCAAATAAAATATCATGGCAAGTGTAAGTTCTTTAGAAATGGGTGTAACTGGAGCATCCGTGTGACATATCAGTGAAGAAAGGAATTGTGGGAAATTTGAAAGTATAATGGACCACATGCATGTGTCTCTATATCGCTTTCACAAGACCACCCCTAATTAGACATTAATATTATCTGTGCCACGATATTTCCCATGATTCAAGCTAATTCAAGTATTTCCGTTAAAGTGCTTCAGGGAGCAGTGGAGAATAGGTTTGGCTTCAAGACATCATATGGAAAGGTGTGGCTTGCCAAGCAAAAGGCTATTGCTCATATTTTTGGTGATTGGGAAGAGTCATACAATGAGCTTTTGAGATGGTTGTAAGGTCTCCAAACATTTATGCCAGGTAGAATATTTGAATTTGTAACTTTGATGTATAATATGCAAATTTCATTCATCTTAATTTTGTGATGTTTCATTGTCTGTTTTGCCAGGTACAATATTTGAATTGTCAACTTTGTCATACTACGTTGAAAATTTTGTTGATCATAACTCTATGATGTTTCACTGCTTATTTTGGACTTATCCACCATGCATTGAAGTCTTCAAATTCTGTAAACCATTTGTTTCAATAGATGGTACACATTTATATGGCAAATATGGTGGAACATTATTGATGGCAATTGCTCAAGACAGTAATTCAAATATTCCGCCTATTGCATTTGAAGTGGTGGAAGGGGAAACAATAGAATCATGGTCATTTTTTTTTTAGCAATCTTCGGCGGCATGTGACACTGCAAGAAGGAATTCTCATAATTTCTGATAGGCATGCTGCTATTAAAGCTACCATAAATGCAGAAGGCAGCGGGTGGCATCCTCTTTTGGCTTATCATGTATATTGTATTCGTCATATTGTGTCAAATTTTGCAGTAACATTCAAGAATAAATATGCAAAGAGAGCTCTGATGAATGCAGTGTATGCAAGACTCATCAAGAGTATCTTTATTACTGCAGTTTGTTGAGAAATGAGAATCTAGCTATGTGTGAATAGATTGACAGAATATTTATTGAAAAGTGAGCTCAACATGCTGATGAAGGGCATAGGTTCAGATATATGACAACCAATTTGTCTGAGTGCATTATTGTTGTTCTTAAGAGTACTCGGAATCTTCCAATTATAGCTCTGGTTAAGTCCACCTATTTTTGTCTTGCTGAGCTATTTGTTAGAAAAGGAATGGAAGCGAAAGCCCAACTTGCTGCTGGCCAAATATTTTCGCAAGTCTTGCAGTGAGCAATCGAGGAGAATAGGCAATTGATTGGTACCATGATGGTGGTTAGATTTACTTGGTCAAACTCATCATTTGCCGTTGAAGAACTCGGGCCAATAGGAGGTTGGAGTCAAAGAAATTATAGGGTGAGGTTAACGGATCGATGGTGCGACTGTGGGTACTTTCAAGCATTGCATTACCCATGCCGCCATGTGCTTGTTGCATGTGCATATGCGCGACTTGATTGGGCTAGTTATGTTGATGATGTATATCCTATGCAGAATGTTTTTAGCGTCTACAGAATGGAGTTTGCACCTATTGCAAATGAAAATTACTGGCCTCCATACACTGGATCTAAAATACATCCAGATCCGCACCTTCGATGAGCTACTGAGGGTTGTCCAGTCTCAACCAGAATCAAGAATCAAATGGATGAAGTTGAATCCGAGCAACCAAAATGTTGTGGCTTATGTAGACAAGAGGGTCATATCAGATGAAGATGCCCAAACTTAGTAGTTGAATCCTCCAATCGGGCTCATGAAAATAATTAGTTGTAATGATGTTTATTTTTAGAATGTTATTATTGTACATTAAGTATAAGCCTAATTAATCTGATCAGATTATGTTTCGATTGTTGATCACGAGAATTCTAGTTCCTGACTTTTAATTTTAAATTAAAAAATTTGATTTTACTTTTTATTTTCTCCAAAAAAAGTAGTAATTTATGCAAAAGAGGCATGCATGCATGAGTAATCAATTTCAGATCTAAGTTCATACAATTTGACACATACATAAGTAATCAAGTTCATACATAAGTTCATACAACTCCGCACATACTGAAGTTTATACATAAGTAATCCATACAAAAGAACATAAAAAAATAATGTTCAAAAAATGATAACTGTTCCATACATCAATTGTCGATCATGCCTACAAAAGAAAATGAAAAAGTATATATGATTAATCTAATAACCAATTCTCGACAAATCTGGGATGTAAGTTGGCCGAGGCACTCTACTCATGGGTGGGACATTCACAGGTACATCATCTGGCAATTCAAACTGCCTTGGGTTGCGAAGGGTCCTATCTACACACAGAAATCTTTGTGTAACAGTTGCATACCATCCATTATACTCAGCTAATGGACGATAGTCTTGGCTCGTCATAAATTGAATTACCCGACTGTGTCTCTGTAACACCCTACTTATTTAATGTTATGCTTAAGTCATAGCAAAAATTAAGTAGTTTGTGTTACTGTGTTAATCATACAATGAACATGATAGAGTTTATTTCGTCATAACCACACAGTAAGCATAAATAACACACATACTATCAACTGTATATAGGTATATATATATATATATATATATATAGACAAGAACCACTGTTTTAATTTACAGACCAGTTTCAAAATAGGATACATGAGTGGGGTCAGGTACCAAAAGAAACATAAGACCCATGTCAGTCGATCCAATCCTCGTGGTCCTCGGTGGGCGTTTTCAACTAGGTTCTTGCTGTATGACCCAAAGCGCCTACTACCAAAGCGGGGTCATCTTTACAATCTGACTTTGTGGTGACCTACTCGATCGGTAGCCGTTGGCCCTGCCGGGCGGTGGTGAGTAGTCGAGGCGATCCAGAGGAGGAGGAAGATGAGCGATGGCCTCAGGGGTCGCTCTCGGTGGCGGGATATGCGGTACTACTGCGGAGGTGACTCGGTGCGGGGATCGGCATGGGCTACAGTGCTGCCGCAGTGGGCGGCGGTGGAGGATGTGCGCGTCTGTGGGACCTCGAAGTATGGGGTGGTAGGATCAAAGGCGAGGATGATGTAAGGGACGGTAAAATCTCTATCACTAAATAGATACTGGCCCGGCAAGAGCAGGCTATATACGGTGAGCCTCTGCTTGGGATCATGGTGGAGCTGCAAGTCCGGAATCTCAGCGAAAAGGGTAGCCTGTCGTGTCCATCGTTCACGTCTGAGAATGAAGCGGAAAGCGAAGGAGGTGAGAATTGAAGAAATTCTCGATGGGGTTTGCATATAGTGTATCTTGACCTCGCGTTCATTCTCAGTTGCCTCGGGTTTTATGAAATTTTCTTAAAACATGAGATTAAACTTAACTACACATATTTAGTAAGGTTGCGAAAAATGTCTAGTCCGAGGCAAGGTTCAATTTTACTTAAATAACATAAAGCAGAATAAACCATCAACACTAATACATAGGACAAAAGAGCAAGATAGTGTATATACAACCACGAGTAAACACACGGACAAGCTGTAAACAATATGCAATGACATGTTAAATGCACCCATGCACTTGATGTGGTTATGCAAATCTCATTCTTCATAACCTTTCCTCTTACTTTTCATCATTTTCCATCACTTGGTCCCCTGGGAGTTCTTGGCCATTTTAGACTCTGGGTAATAGTGCGCTTATCGAGGATCGAGCTCGTTCTATCTGAGAATGCCGGGTTTGCTTTCCCCGACCTTCCCACCGATCTATTCCCCTTACTTTTTATCCGGGGCTGGCCCAAGTAGCATGGAAATCTCATCATAATCATAACATAGCTTTCATAGCTTTCTTGGAAATGCACATGCCTCTACATGTATCTCATAATTCATGCATAAGCTTTACCGCAATTTCGGCGGCATAACGGAACGTGTCTGCTTCCCCATGAATAGTGCCAGTATGTAGCATATCAATTTGTCAAGAGAAACATTTCATTTCACACATAAATCAACATATTTCATTCATGCTTCAATCCTCAATTCAAGATATCAGTGTTGCAATCTAGAATATGCTTACTGCCTCACTGCTTGTATTCAACCCGGTTCTTGTAAATTATGCCATAATTTCTATTTAGGTCGTTTGGACCTAAATTTTGGATATGTTGAAGTGTTATGTGTCTATTTTCTAACCTCTTTGGTCCCATCTGATTTGGATACCCATAACTCAAGATATTCGGGTTTTATCCTGGCCTGCCCTGTGGGTGGCCAGAATTGCACACTTAGAAGTAAAAATCTACTAAAAATCGAAAACTGGCTCAAATCATATGAAACTGGCCTCATATTAAAGCTAACAGGACAACCTTTCAGATATAAAAAGTTCCATTTCATTTTCCTTGGTAGGGCTCGAGTTACAAGCCCCGAAACTTAGCCTTCCTGAGCTGCCCTGTGTTGGTCCGGTTTGGACATGGGGTAACTTCTTCGAATCACTGGGAACAACTGAGTTGGTAACAAAATCGGAATCTTATATTGGGGTGTTCCTCTGTGTGTAAGCTTTCTAACAAAATTGGTTTCACTCGAATTGGAGTTGTATAGGGTGAGTTACACCCTTCTCAACCCATACTGCCCGGGTGGATGTTCTGATTTCTAGGGTGAACTTCAAAAATTCATATCTCCCTCAATATTACTCCAATGGTCTTATATGATATATGTGTGGAAAGCCCTAGATGTCTAGTTTCATCTAAAAATGGTTTCATTAATTTTGAACGGCGGACGGCGGAGCCGTACACTCCGCCGTACGGACGGCCGAGGGTTTTGAGTTTTCCAGCCTCTCAACTCTTCCTATCTTCACCCTTCTTTGTGTCTAATTCAGTTTCAATCTCATAGACAGCCAATAAACCAGCTATAATTCATCATAATCAATCAATCAACATATCAAAAATTAAAGATTTGAATCACCATCAATCATCCAAGAGTCAGAAAATTAAGCAAGAATAAAACCTCTACCTCTATGATCAGGTTGAGCTCGTTGAAATGAGAGCTGGATGGAGTGGAGAAGAGCAAAGAGAGTTGAATTCAGGAAGAGAAAACAACGTGGGAAGAGTGGGGCTGAAGAGGCAGGAGGAGGATATATATAGACAAAGCTCTGAAGTGGTAGTTAGGATATATGGCTTTGATTGGGTGAAATTCTTGTGGGTAATATTCAGCCATGTCTCCTTCTTGTGTGACAAAAATGCTCTCCACGTCGCTTAAGAAGTGAGACTCGCTGCCAGCACATAGGAATGTGACATCGGAACTCGTGTTATTGTTAAAGTCGGAATCCATGCACTGCTATTCGGATGAAGTCGGAGATCGTAATTATCTTCACATTCAGTGAGAATTTGGGCATGAAATCGTAATCCGGAAATCGCAAGGCAATTTACCTTAAAAGCGAAAGTCAGGCCAAAGCGTGAAACCAAAACACTTAAACCCTAAGTCGGGGTCATCCTTGAATCGATTTTTAAGCATAGCACCGAATATAAGGATTCAAAACATAAATGCTGTGTACCCGGAACTCGGAATTCATAAAACCTGGTACTCCAACTCTATATCGGAACTCGGGAAAAAGAGAAAAGATCTTGGTAATGAACTCGAAGTCCAATTTAGTTAAACTCGGAGGTCGCATTTCGTGTCTATTTTGAATCACTTAATATCGGAACTCGTATATCACGTTCGTCCCTATCTGAACATGAAGTCGGAAATCGGAATAAGTCCCTGTAGGCCTTGGAACGAAATCGGAAGCCGAAGATACTACTGAGGTCGGAAGCGGAATTATAAGACAAACTCGGAACTCGGAATTTTTCAACATTGGATGGGATCGGAAGTCGGAAATCGGATGTTACAGTCTCTCCTTCCACAAACTATGAAACTCCATATGATAATTGGGGCATCAGGCATCGTTGTTGCCGCGCCTATCAACTGCATGCAACCTATCAATATTTAGTGGCTCTTTTGGTATGTGCTGTTGTCCCCCCAGCTGTCGGACAACACAATCCACCTGATGCCATTCAATAGTCGTGAAGCATATATGTGTTGTCATAGATGGCCAAATATCTGCCTCAGCATAAATCCATTGCGGTGTGTTCTGAATGACAAGCGGGTTATAATATGGAATCCAATCAAACTGCATTAATTAAAAATCATATATTAAATTTTTTGATAAACACATCGAATTAAAAATTCAACAATAATAAATAAATTTAACGTATTTTACCTCTATAATACCAATCTCGTCAATCTCGCGCCTATATACTAATAATCGAGACCCTTTGCTATCAGATGTGGCCATTATTTCTGGCCATCTAAAAAAACATCACTAAAAATTAGTATTTTAATATTATAAGTAACAAATATAAATAAATTAAAAGTTTATTATTAAGTTATTATCCTACCTAGCTGCTAATGGAAATCTGAACTCGTGACTTCCCAAAGGACTGAACTGTGGTAACCTATACCATGGCTATGATTGCAGTAAGGTCAGGCAACCAGCAATATCAACCATTTGATAATTAACAACGCGACATAGATATTGTTGCAGTACAGCCAATACTGTCGGACCCCAGCTAAGACTCCTTATACGACGAAAGTCACAAAGTAGAGGCAGCCACTTTAGATGAACTCTAAACCCTAATTTATCTGGAAATAATAACCTACCAAATAAAAGTATAATATACGCCCGAATGTGGCATATTATTTCTTCTTGAATTGCATTCTCACTCAAATTAAACGTGTCCTTAAACCAATTGCAATCCACAAAATAACCCCACGATATTCAAGACCAGGCACAGCTCCGAGCAGCTCCTCACATAAGCTAAATATATCATTTCCTTCAAAATACTCCTATGAAGACATGCATCCACTCATTGGGTCCCCATCAATATGCAATCCCAACTGAAATGCCACATCTTGAAGTGTGATAATGCATTATCCAAATGACAGATGAAATGTATGCATCTCTGTATGCCATCGCTCAATAAATGCATTAATCAATACACGATCAATCTCAAAATATGGGATTTGTGGTGCATACCATAAACCTGCATCATGTAAATACGGCTCGATCAACGGATGTGGATAAGGTATTCTATGAGGCCTACTACGTAGAATTCGAGGCCGCTTATAGCATAAATACAAAAATATAAAAACAGTAATAAAATTTACTAATAAACTAAATTACTAATTAAATATAATAAATTAATTTAATGATAATTCAAGTACCTAAATTTATATAAAATAAACTAAATTTTGAATTATAATCAACAAAAATTTAAATTTATAATATTTCTTCATTAATAATTATTATAATAAATTAATCAAATTAAATTGTAACTAAATGAACCTCTTTTAAACTAATCTAATACTAAATTAAATATCTAAATTTTTTTTCATTACAAACATAAAAATAAAACTATAATAATAAAATTAACTAAAAATTTAAACTAAATTATAACTAATTATTAAATTTAATTTACAATTAAAATATAAAATTTAAACTAAATTCTAAATTATAATTTAAAATTACCTGAATATCAAGATTTGCTGAAATATACCCCATCTCATCATATCTGTATAGATAATTGCCTTGCATCTCTACTCAGTAAAATATTTCTCACTAACTCTCACTCTCACACTCTCTCTAACTCTATATCCTGTACATTTGATCAGTTCTGGATCGATTTTTGATTTATAGGGGACATAAACAGTGTTGAATTTGATTTAAGGTGGGTAGAATTTAACACTATTCATTAAAATAGTGTTGAATTCGATTCAGGGTGGGTAGAATTCAATACTATTCACCCGAATAGTATTGAATTCTACCCACTCTGGATCGAATTATTTATATTTCTGAAAATTTTTAACAGTTATGAATTCGATCCAGTCTGGATCGAATTCACCGCTCTTTTACAAACAGGACATTTTGGTAAAAAAAGTTGAAATAGGGGATATCCGTAAACATTATTTTTTTTATTTTAAATACCTAAAAAACTCATGGTTTAGTGATGAAAGATTTGAGTAACTTGCATGAGGTCTTAAGTTCAAATCTCATTACCATTGATATAATAAAAAATAAAATGGTTGCTTTTACGTGAGTTACAAAAGGCAGGGAAGTAAGGCACATTTCATCACTGTTGCAGCTTCAGGCAATTCAAATATTCAAAAATTATATTTGCTACTGTACAAATTTTGGTATTAACATCTATATTATAGAAATCTAAAGTGTTAATCAGTGTTAACAGTACATCATTTTAATAGGATAAAGGCCATAAGCATTAATTCATGGCATGAGGACCTAACAAATATATCAGAGGTTTTAATTGTTTAACTAGCCACAAATGTGATCGACAAAAAAAAAAAAAAAAGAGGCCACAAATGTGTCCTTTTTTTTTCTTGGTCATGAGCCAAAAATGTTTACTGAGGTACAGCTTGCATGCTTCCTTTTTTTTTTTTTTTTTTTTGTTCTCGAAGTCAGCTATATCCTTCTAGACAAACACTACCTGAATTGGGTAAGATCTTTATGTGTGGCCAATGCTCTTCCTTTTGAGTGTAAATATAGCTACGCATCTAGAACTTAAACCTGAAATCTCTTATTAAGCTAAAAGAGCCCCCTTTAGCTAGCCTATATATTCGTTGCTAGGTAAAACTTACATGTATTAGCACATATCAAGTTATTAAATTTTTTTAAGACAAGAAAAAGTTTCATTTTATTTATTTTTTTTGATATATAAGTAATAATAAAATTTGAATTTAAGACCTCATATATAGTAACCAAACCTTTTACCACTAAACTACTTATAATTTTTTTTATTAAATTTGGTCGAATCATATCAACTTCTTTTGTTTTTTTTTTTTTTTTTTTGACATTGCATATCAAGCAATTGCATTAGTGGGCAAGAGGTGGGACATTAAAGGAGGGGCACACCGAAGCCAACCACTTCTCTGAAAGTACCGTGACCTGGCTGGCGATCCCAGCAAAATTTGCTCAATGCTGTAAAATTTGTTGCACATAATCCCCCCACATAAGGAGCAGACTAATTGATCGATCGTAACAACGGCCAGGCCGGTCTTTGAAATTTCAATAAAGGCACAACAAGGTTAGAAGTTCAAAAAAAAATCCATTCCTAAATTGTTCACTCCTATGTTTAAATACACACTAAATTCTAAGTGATAATGACTACTTTTATGATGTTATGCTATGGGTAAGGTTAATCCTTTTGCTCCTTTGTTCGGAGGCCACATTTTCTTTTCTTTTTCTTTTTTTTTTCTTTGTCTAAACCACTAATATAAATTTCAACTAATTTAGTTTTAATCAGATCAATTTATTATGAAAATAAAACTCTTCTAGTATTATATTTTTTTATTAAAAAAATTCAAATTCAAGATCTTATTTAAGAAAAATAAATGCCAAATTATTTGAATCAATTAAATATTGGTGACATCATTTTTTTTCCTTGTAGTTGTTTTCTCCCAAAAAAAAAAAAAGAAAAAACGACAGTAATGTATAAAGGATTGTCATGGTCGAATAGTCCAAGGTTGGAGTCTTTTTCTCGTGGATGGATACCATAATAGCTTTTATCAAACCTTTAGATTGTATCGCCCTTGGCCAAGCTTTGAAAGGCCACTTAGCCAACAACCACAAGGCAGCGTTTGGTTAGTGAGACAAGACAGGAAATACAAGTGACAATGGCAAAAGATGTTTGGAAGAGAGACAAAAAGTGAAAAAAATATCTCTCTAGACAATTTTAGCCAAATTTGTGTCCACCCAAAAAGTAAGGACAGAGGGGGACACGAATTTTAAAGGTTGGAGACAGAAATATTTAGTAACTTTTCTTTTAATTTTATGTCTCTGTCTCTATTGTCTCAGTGTCCCTATATTTCCTGTCCCGTCCTACTAACCAAACACTGCCTAATAGTAGTGCTCTTTAATTTCTGCTGTTTGGGACATGATGAATATAGTTGTATTAACTAGAGGCTGTTTGCAAAATGGGCCCTCGTCTTAAAGTAAGTCAACTTGGTCTAGAATTCAAATGAAATCTAAGGTAAGCATAAGCTAACAGATGAGGCATTAGATCCTGTGGCAAAGCTTGGCCTCGTGTAGAATGCATCCGAGAATCAAAGAGGAATCAACCGACACGTGGTGGGTTGCAGCTTTTGTTATAATTTTTTTTTTCTGAGTACTAGCCATTGATTTTTTTTTTAAAAAAAAAATGTAAAAATCATATGGGATCAAAATTTGTCCCTTTTATTGAAGAGAAGAGTTTCAATTTTAACCCACTTTTAACTTTTTTGATGCATTGACTAGGTGACACCGATGTGGCAAGGAATGGAACCAAAAGTAGAATTTAAAGTGGAAATTTCACTAGAGATACTCTAAGAACTTTTCCATCATCTGTATCTAGTTTATAAAAATATGATTTGACAGTTATCATAGAGAGCATTAGAGGAGGTTGTACCTAATTATCATCTTTGCATAAAACTTGGATAAGGAAACAGTTGTAAAGGGATAGTAGCTGTGAGATGGTCAGAAAGTCCACTTGTAGGAAAAGTTACTAAAAGAGCCATTGGATCGTGCACAGGAATAAAGAAAAAATTTGCTTCCAAGCAAGAGTCATATCCGAAGGGTGTAGTAAGATGCCCTGGCTAGGAGAAGATATAAATAACCGAAAGATACCGACTGAGAAGGAGGATAAATAAGGTCAAGAAAATGGCGATGATTCAGGGTTAGATTTGCCAAATGCTTTTCTTTTTTCACTTCTAGGTTGAATATCAAGTGTTCATTTTTCTCTACAATTCTCCATGACAATATTTTTATTTAATTTCTGGTACCTAAATATAAAAAGAAAAGAATATAACACAAATATATACGCGTGCAAACCTTTTGCAACTTCTATAGCAAGGGAAAATACAAGACTTCAGAAACAAGGCCATAAACTAAATCTGTATGTATCAATTACAAAAGCTAAGCGCAAGCTTAGTAACGTTGGCAATTCAAGAGCCAGGGACTAGCGAGCTAAGAAACATCAAGTTTGGATTACGTACTTAGCTCCAACAACATCATGTACCAAATGAACAGCTACAAGAAGATTATCTAAGACCGCACTAGGACGAAATAAACACTAAGGTGGTGTAATATATGATATGTCAATAAGAACGAAAAAATGCAGTATCAACTTCTAAAATTCTCAGGTATATTACAGAAAATAAGGTCAACCCCACACATTACTGGGTGAGACAAAAGTTAGCATTGAACAACATAGACTTAGCCTTTAGTTCTCATAATTGTGATGCTACCTTTTCCCCCTTCAGTGCGAATCTTTGTTTTGCCAACCACAGGCTTACCTGAGAAGGCTGATTTGGGATAAGCAGTTGGATCTTCACTGCTTTGCTTTGATTTTGAAGGAGGTGGAGTCCGAATGCGCTGATTTATTTCCTTCAGAGTTACATCTCCATGGGCACCACTTGGTTTAATGAAGGCAAATGGATAGGCCACGGAAGAAGCCAACTTTGTCGGTGGCCGTATAAAAGATTTCCTACCTATACATGAAAAATAAGTCTGAATTTGTTATCATGTCGAAAAATTTCATCATAATAACAATATCTAGTATAACTCCCAGCATAAGGATCATGTTGCGCTTCACAATAAATAAGAACCCAGCTTACGGATTGAATGGAGCTATTGTAATATCCTATTTACTTTGCTTCATGCATGCATCACTATATAGCATATAAGCAATCAAGAAATACTAAGCAGATATCCAGTACAATTAAATCAGCAAGTGACACTATATCAAGAACAAAGTCAAACCTTTGAAGACAATATTCTTGGGGGTTCGAGTGACCTGCTGCTGCTGAACCACATTTTGCTCAGAAGGTGGTGTGATGTCACTGAGCTCTACAGGAAAAAGAAATTTTTTTTTTCGGAATAAAATACAATGCAAATCGGAAAGAATAAAGAATGAAGGAAGAAACTATATTAGAAGATAATAGTGAATGGAACAAAATGTCAGCAACCTGCAATATCAATCTGAACATCATCTGCCCCTGAAAAGTTCCTGAGTCAAATAACATAATCATCAGATTACTTCATATAAGTAACTATGCCAAAAATCAGTGGTCCAGAGAAGCATACAAATCATCAGGACTGAATTGCATCTCAGCATCATTAAAGCATTCTGCTAGCCACCCTTCAGTTGACTCAAGGTCTTCATAACCAGAGGCAGATGCATTTCCTAATGCATATTCTATAATGGTTGGGAAGTGATCAGACTTGCAACTTTATTGAAGCCATTTCACAAAAAGGGGAAAAGAAAAAAATTACAATAAAAGCAAAATGCAAAATCTTGCAGAAGGCAAACCTGATGAACCAGGCACCCATTGTGATGCTTCAGGAAAAGCATCTGTAATTGAGTCCTCCTTACCCTATGTATGTAATGAAGTGACAGTCAGCAAAATCCACAGCTTTATAATGTAATTATTGATTATTGACTACATCTCATTGACATTAACATACCCCCTACCAGACATAGGTGACCAGCAATCTCAAGATTGTTGATCAAGCTGAAACACAGACTCCCCATTATTGAGGGACAAAAACCCACAACCACAAAGAGGACTCCATTAAACAGAAATATGTCTCCAAATAATTAATATAAAAAAGAGACAAAGATTTGAACCAAATGCCTCACTAACAAACTCTGGTACCACATAGGATTAACAATCATTCTGCATATTTAAGATGAGTGTTCTGCATCAAGCCATCACATTCTTATTACATGACACATGCAGTGGACCACTGAACAAGCCAACTTCACAGCTGAACCAGCACAAGGAGGTAACACAAAAAAAAAAAAAAAAATGGCATATCACAAAAGATAGGCCTAACATAAAGAACAGGGATAAGTAAGGTCATGAATCTGTAGACAACATGTATCCATTTTCCATTCAACAACATAATGGCAATATATCATGGAATCTACTTAAGACAAATTCAAATAGTTGCACAAGATAAACAGATCTCCACTTCTTGAGTCCTTGTCATATTTTTACAACCATCTTACATATTATGAGTGTGAAAAGTTAATCCAGGAAAAGCTACAAGCACTGACATTTGATTTTAAATATGCTGAAGACATCTCTTCATTGGAAGGAGAATGATCCCTATCCCGGACGTTGAATTGTAGCATCCGCCGCCTCTTAACTTGTGAAGAAGTTTCCCTATACTCCTCTACTTCCTTTTGTATATTTTCTGAAACTAAAATCCAATATTTCCTTGAATTAAAGCAGGATAATCCGTAACAAAAACAATAAAAGAAAAAGAACAATTTAGCAATTTGCATATATTGATAAGACGTCAAGTCATCAAGAAAGCGCTTGCCAGTGAACTGCCTTACCACTATTATTGACATTGTATGCCAAATCACCACAAGCCTTAACAGGTGTAGTTTCATCATCAAACATGTAGGAGATATCTTCTTCATTTTGAGGCACGTCACTCCACAGCTCATCCGAAATGTCTTCTCAAAAAAAATAAAAAATAAAATAAAATCAGTCACCGTTTATGTACAAGAACTAACTCAAAATCACAGTGGGACTTACCAAAATTGGAATTCTTTCGGAGACAATAATCCTCCCTATGCCAATCCCACGGCTCTCTAGCACCGCTAAGATAGAACAGACAAGAAAATGCATTAGTTGCAAGGCACCATTGGCGAAAATTAACCAACAGAAAAGATGACAAGTAAAACAAAACATATCAGAGGCCCATTCCAGAACCAATGTAGAAGAATCCGCAGGGACCAAGGGGTACATTGGACTCAGTCCCCAAACAATGGCTGAAGATATTATAAAAAGAACTATAGACAAACAAAGATTGAACACATTGTAAACTGAAGCACTAAGCAAAGAGTTGGAAAATGAACTATCAGATTCTACATTAGAAATCATAGCATGTGCTTAGGCAGTTTTTCTTTCATCTGTTGATGATATTAGCCTAGGAAAGAATAACTGCAAAAGAAAAAAAGTGCAAAAGATGCATCAACAGCAACAGAGAAAAAAGGGGCATAAATGATGACCCACCAATTTTACTCAGAGCCCACATCCTCATCATCATCCATTCTTTATCCGTAACACAAAACCTAACCAATCTAAAGAGCAAATCAAAAGCCACAATGCAAATCAATGCTGCTGAATCAACCAGAACCATTTCCAGAACTTGATGCCATCATTTAAAAGACAATGCACCAAGCATATGCAAGATGAAGTGAAAAATAAAATAAAATAAAATAAAATAAAGAACCCATATAAAGTTGAAAGAAAAAAATAAAAAAAGAAAGAAAAAGAACCACACAAGCCTAATTCCAAGAAAATGAAGGAAACCCATTTCGTTTCTGGAACAAAAAAAACACAAAAAGAGCAATAGAAACAAAAATCAGAGACTACACCTTGAAACACATAAATGCATTCCCCAAACCAAATCAATCACACCAAAAAAAATAAAATAAAATAAAACCCCATGTAAAAAAATGCAAGAAAAGAGAAAGAGAGAGAGAGATTTACTCGTCATTGTTGTTGCAATCCATTTCAGCGGGGCAAGAAGCAAGAGCCAAGTCCCTAGTCACAACTGATCAGAGTCTTTTTTTTTTTTTTTTCCTCCTTTCTTTCTTCTTCTCACAACACACAAACCCACAAAAGTAACCGTTACAGAGAAGAGAGAGATCGATTTTGCTAAGAGGCTACAATCTATATAACGTATAGTCCGCTATACTGCTCCTTGGCTTGAGATGTGTGCTGAGCTCTGTGCTTATATATATAATATAATTGGCGTAATTGATAAATTCACACACAATAACCAAACCAAAGACCAAAAAGCGCCGTCTCCCTCGCTTTTGCTCTCTCTCTTTCTCTCTTTCTCTCTATGCTTTCTATATATCCGGGAAGTATACCTCAGCTTTTTCTATTTTCCCGGTTTTTTAATTTTAATTTTTATTTATTCCCATTTTACAATTAATTTAAAAAGCACGTAAAAAAAAATCTTAGAAAGAGGGAAGAGAGGGGGGGGGGGGAGCGAGAGAGTAAACAAAGGAAAACGAGGTCCATGACCATGACACCAGGGCCATATGACTGAGGGAAAGAGCACGCTTCGCTTTTACTCCATGGGACCCACTTGGGCCCGTTACTCGTGGCACTATCCTCTTTTGGTTCAGGAAAAATATATATATAAAATAAAATTAATTTTGATAAATAACAAATGTAAAAAAATTTTACAATTTTATTCAATTATATATTTTTATTTATAAAATTTATAAAATAATAAATAATTAAATCAAATATCTATATTAATGTCGTAATATATAATTTTAAATATTTATATAAATTTTTTTATATAATATATTTAAATTAAATTTTTCTAGAAGAGAGTAGTGAATTAAATTTTTATAAATATGGTCTTCGATTTGTTCTTTTTTATATTAAAAAAATCAAATATCTGTCTTATTTCATAAGGAAATTTGTTATATTCATGGATCTGTGTAATTAATTTCTTAATGACCTGCACCATTTTGTGTTGTAGTATTGTCTTGGTAAAATGTGCGTATTGTGATTCGTAATTGGACGTATTTTTAGTTAGATTTAAATTTGATATGTTATCATATAATGTTATTAAAAATATTTAAATTTTACCATAAAATCATATAATTAGTTAATAATATAACAAAATTTAATTAATTTATTAATTCCTATAATTTGACTCAATTTTTAATTACATCTCCATAATTTAAAAATTTTTAATTAGATCTCTATATTAAATAAATTTTTATAGTCAAATTTCTGAAATAACCTACTGTTACAAAATTTTTGATTAAATTGAATAAATTTTTATGACTTAGCTTACAAAATTGGATGAGAACCTTTATGATAAATAGTTTAAGAGACTTAATTACAACTATTTAGTGAATATAGAGACCTAATTAAAAAGTTTCAAACTATAAAAATCTAATTAAAGATTAGGTCAAATTATAGGACCTGCAAATTAATTGAACCCATAAAAAATATAAACTAAAATTATTTTAAAAGTAAACTCTTTTTCATTTACTACCAATTAAGTTCCTTTTTCAAATAATTTGTTAGATTCAGTCAAAAATCCTATTTGCAAATCCTTTAGTGCGAATGTCATATCAATTATTTGATAAGAAAAAAAAATCAATTAGCCAAAGAAAACAGATTTGATTCACGCACCACCTAGTTGTAATTTCCATAACCTATTTACATTTCTCTATTTATATTCTTTTTTTTTTCATTCTTTTTCATGCCCAAAAATCGCAGTGCAGTTCTTGTTTTATTTTCGTCCTTTCCCTTTAAGCTACAAATTAGAATGGAAATAAAAATAAAATTATTAATTTTAGTTACCACCCTTAAATTCATAAATATCGAAAATATGGAACTAATTTCTGGAAATTTTCTACGAATTTTTTTAATATATAGTTCAAAAATATGAAAGCTTTTCTTTCTTTCTTTCTTTTTTTTTTGAAAAATGAGTTTTAGCCTAATCATGCTCAACAAAGAATAATTGTTTCCTAACAATAAGGATTTTGTGTTCCTCGTTCCAAATTGTATTCTCAACTAATATTTAGGCTTGTCAATGCAAAAAAATAATTATAGAATTTAATTTTTTGTTTAAGAGATATAAATTATGATTATGATATATTAATACCATTGGTTTAAATAAATTTTTAGTCCCTACAATTTTCACTAATTTTGGTTTTAATGCCTATAATTTTTTTTTGTTTAGGTTTTAGTTCTTATAGTATCAAAACTTTGGTTTTTGGTCTTGAAATTAAATTTTGGTCCTTATAATTTTTTTCTTTTTAGGTTTTAGTCCCTATAATTACTATTTTTTATAAAGGATTTGTAACATTTCCGATTCCTCATTTTTGAGACAATTGGTTAGGCTCTCATAATTAAATAAAGATTACAAATATAATTACTAAAATGAAATATTCATAAAATTTTAATCTTCAATAAAATTGTGATAAAATTAATGTTTAGCCCAAGATGACTCGAGCAACCCAGAAAATTCACTAAAGCCCTTAATAAATTTTTCAAGGGTCTATAATTAATTTAAGTACATTATAAAAGTAAAATTTAATCCCCTTTAGCCATGATAAGTCATGGATATATGATCCATGTAACTAGTTATAAGAAAATAGCTCCCACGCATGCTGATAAGTTAGGTCCCATACATGGCCAACTTTATGTAAACATAAAATACGCATCCACTAACCCCATTTCACCACTATTTTTTACCTCCACCACTTCCCTATATTTGGCCACCACCTTTCCACCATCTCCATCAACTTCTCACCTTTGCATGCCATAGAAAACCGCATCTAATCCATTCAGCACCTTCATAAAAATTGATTCCCATCACTTCTTCTTTACATCCATCTAATTGTGAAGTGGATCAAAGGAAAAATCCTTGGCATTAAAGGCCAAGAAAGCCACGACCTACAAGAGTTCAAGGAGAGAGGATTTGCTTGCAAACTTGGGAGTTTAGCCATCCATTGAGGTTGAACTAGAGCCAACAAGATAGTTAGTGAATACTTATTCAACTAGGGTTAGGATTTTTATTTCTCATCTCTTAAACCCTAAGTTCTTGAACTCTCATGAATATAGTCCCTTACATGTCATTGATTGATTTGGTTTCTTGAAACTTGGTGTGTATCATGTGGATAATGTTGAGAAATGCTTAGAAACCCTCTTACATGTGAAGGATTCGAATGGGACCAATACAGGTACTATTGTACGGCTAAAAATGGTTAAGCTGATCTTAGGTTATGGTTAGAAGTAGTGAAATGAATATAGAAAACCTTGTTAAACGAATATAGAAGTTCTATGCATAAGGACCCTTAAAAAGGATAACATAAAGTAAAAAGGAAGTGTTAGATTGAAGTAGGACCAGTAAGGGGTTGACGTTAACCAGTGAGGTGTATCGAAGGAGTTAGGGAACATAATTATCCAAAATCAAGAAAGTAGTAGAAACCCTATAAAAAAAAAATAGGACAACACCCCTTAGCAAAATAGGCTAAAATGAGCTATTCTTATCCAAATAAGGTGGGACTGGTTTCATTTGAAGTCAAAAGTGGATATAGTTATTCAAATGAGGTAAGACAAATTTTATTTCTAATATAACATGTAATAATATCTGACCATAAAATTTTTTATTCATCGGAGTTAGGATGCATAACCATTAATTAAAGGAAGTTCATAACATTTTTGCTGAGAGAAAAATAGGACATCATGCATACTAGATAGGATAAAATAGGCAATGCTTACCCAAATAAAGTGGGACCAATTTCATTTGAAAGCTAACTTAGAATACTTCGTGCCCAGCAAAATTCAGATTCATAAGATTAAATATGAGAGAGAAGTGCATGTTTAAAATTGACTAATTTCTATAAAGAGCTAATTGAGATAGCCTACATATCAGATAATGTATAATTAGCTATAGTTACCCAAATAAGCGGGACCAATTTTATCTTATAGCTAATACAAAGTGTAACACCCTAATAAATCCATATTACGCTTAAGTCGTATTACGGCGTTTTATTAGTTGTTACTTATGCTCGTGGAAAACTAAACTTCACTTGAAATTAAACTACGCGGAAAATACAGTAAAATTTTTTTTTTTGAAATATGTCGCTTTTGGAAAATAAAGCCTTGCGCGAGAAGATAGCAGTAAACGAGCGTATCGCAGAGATTTCGATATAAAAGGAAAGAACAAGAGATAAATCATAATGTCATACATTCAAATTTCAATATCAACTACATAATATAATTATCCGCATAATATCCAACAAATACATAAAAGGGGAACTCATGGTCATGCCATGGCCCAAAATATCAAAAGTACAAGTCTAATAAGGTCTAATGCAAAATGAAATACAACAGATAAGGAGCAATATTGAAATAAGCCCACGTAGACATATACTAGCTTCTCTGCCTTCCATGCCCTTGCATCGACCAGACTCAGGTCCTCGAATGCCTAGTCCCCCACGCTGCTCGGCCACGGGGAATGCGAGGAGTACGAATGATGCGGGGGTGCCTGCTAATCACCTGGATACGACGGCCAGGAGTGTAGCTGCCCACCGAAGAACGTGCCTCGGAGGGGTCCTCCTCAGATGCGACAGGCTGATACTCGGGGAGTGGCGGCGAAGCTGCTGTGGCCCTAGGGGTGGCCGTCGAACTCACATCGACCACGGAACCTCGGCGGCGCACGCACTCGACCACGGTAGACACGGAGACATAGGCTCCATCTCGATCTCAGGCAATGGCGCGGGCGGGAAATCCCAAGGACCTAGCGGCTGTCCAAGGCGTGATGATGATACGCCCACGGGTGGCGGGATCTTCCGCTCCTCCTGCTCAAAAACTCGACCCGGGTAGAAGTAAGTGCGAACTATCGTGGTGGTCGTGGCCACGATAGCGTGGGCGCCCTCAACATAGGCCCACTCATGGTGGGGAGGCTCCATGCTCCATGCCACGTGAGGCTCCATGAGTATCTGGTGACGAGACGGAAAAACAACTAGGATGAGAAATGAGATTTCTCAGTAGGACTCGACCCTGACACGCTGGTGTCATCGTCATCGTCCCAGCCACTTCGGTTTTTAAATGAAAATTGTGGGCATACAATAGGTTCAATTATTTGATTTTCGAAAACGTTACTATCCGAAGTGGATCCCATTTTAGTACTTATCCTCGTTGTATTAACAACATCATGGCATACATGAAAGCTTATATGACTATTCATAACATACATAGACAGGTTGAGAGTTATATTCTTTACTTGGGTTGGACCGAAATCCCTTTCTTTCCTTAACTTGACTTGTCTTAAGTCCTTTCTTTCCACCCACTAAACATAAGTGGTAATGAGCTCATACCGTGGCCGTCGCCACCATAAAATTTACTTACAGTAGGTGGGTCATGCCATGCCTCATGTAAGCCCTATCCCCTATACTCACACTAGCTGGGTCATGCCATGCCTCATGTGAGTCGTGGGTGAGGGGAACTTAGATTAGGTCACCTTCCCTTTTGAAGGATCACACACTTTATTGAATCTTTTCTTATTAAACTTATGATGCAAAATATTTCTAAGTCCACAATTTCTACAAAATTTAGAAAGATAACGGCTAGACCGAAGCTTCCCAAAATTTTGTCAAACAGAATACCAGTATCATAGCATCATATCATATCATCATCATCATTTTATCATTGTCATGGCATCATAATCACATCATCATCATAACATCATGCTTGCAACATAAACATAGGCATATACTCAAGCGAAGTCTTATGAGCTTAGCTTAGTAAATTAGGTGCAAGCTTTTACGTTGGCTTTCGTTTTATTTGTTTCTCTTGTTAAGGATTAGGTGAGCTTAGTATTTTATTCTATCTAGTCTTCATTAAGTAAGTTATGAAGTTTCATTACTTTAGGCTAAGGCCTCTTACCTTTTTAAGTCATTTATGCATAGTCTTACTTAAGGTTAAGTTTTGACAGTTTTACTTTTACCCTAGGCAGTAACTTTAAAAATTCACCATAATTTGGTATTTTATCATTTTAATGTGAAATTTTATATGATTATAGGGTTCTGAGTCTAGTTTTTAACAAAACAAGTCCCACTCAAAAATTCGTTGTCTAACTCCAGTTATGCATATTTTATTCTGACTGTTCAGTTTCTAAGTTCACTCCCGGTACAGTGGATTGTTACTTCTCATTATAATTGCTCAGAAGGAATCTGAGAAAACTGTTTCATGGGTTTGTTCTTCTATGTCTTAGCTTTCATTTAAACTTGGTCTCACTCAAAAATCATTTTTGTAGCTCGAGTTATACACATTTTAGTGTAGACTGCCCAGACAGAAACCAATCCGAGAATAGTCCACTTTGAAAAATCATATCTCGCTCATTTTAACTCCGAATCTTATGTATTTTATATGTATGGAAAGCTCTCTGAGTCTATTTTCATATAAAATTGGTTCCACTAATTTCTGAGTTTTCTGGAAAAAGTTATACCATTCGGTTTACAGACTGCTAGAAAATCCAGATTTCACGTTTTGATTTTTCTCATGTTTTCTCCAAAACACTCAACCTCACTTTCAAGAAACCATTCTCAAGTTATAAAACACTCATATACCATGAAAGATTAGTGAAAAACTAACATGTTGGAATTCAAAAACATTGAGTTCAGCCATGCATCACACCAAACCGAAAACATGTTTTCAACAAACAATCATACAAGCAACAACATCTCATTTTATGACAAGAATGGCTATGATGCCCATAATCAATCTTTAAAATCACCTAGCTATGGAGAGCATAGGAGTTCTAAAGCTTGAAAAACAAGAGAGAAAAAGAGTTTAGAGCCACTACCAAGAAGCTTTCTTTGAAGGAATTTGTGATGGAAGAAGGTGATGGTGGTGGTACTCCTCCTCTTGGATCTTGAAAGAGGCTTGATATGTGATTGTCTTTGATTCTCCAAGAACAAAAATGGTGGCTCTTGAAGAGTTTGTGAGTGGGATGAGGAGAGGAAAGGATGAGAGAAGTGGAAGGATTCTAGAGAGAAGTTGGAGAGTTTAGAGAGAAGGAGGAGAATTTTGAAATTGAGGAGAGAGAAGAGAGCTTTGTGTGTGTGTGTCTTTGGGAGAGGAGTGAAAGAATGAAAATGAGGAGAGAGGAGGGGCTGAAGGTGGCGAGTTTGAGGGGGGAAGAGATGATGTGACTTTGCTTCTTACAACAAGTAAGAGAGTGGAAAAACCTTGGGGCAAAAGGGTGAGTTGTTTTTCCTTTAGTCTTGGAGGCATTCTAATGTCCAATTTATGCTTTTCTCTAGGGGTTAAAGGAGTACTCTCTTAGGATTTGGTTGCTTGTCTAAGACTCATCCAAGTGTCAAGATCTAATGGTGGATGACAAGGATCCTAGTCTTGGCTTTTGATCTAATGGTGTAGGATTAAAGAGATTGAATGAAGGGTGAGATGTTGCTCCTCCTTGGTATGTCTTATTAGGGCATATGCATGGAAGAACTTTTATCTCTAAATGTTATTAGAATTATTTAAATGTAATTTAACTCAATTGGCTTAATTACCCATTAGTTAACTCTTGTCAATTACACTTTTTATGATGTCTTGCATTACGGTTAAGCATATGCTTAATTTGGGGTTTAATTTTTCAAGAGTTGTCTTAAGTGTCTTAATCATTATCAACTTAATTAGTAAGGTTGGGTTGTCTTACTTTTGTTTTGGCACCTTCGAGTAATTAAGGATTAGACGATTAAGGTTTTATTAAAACGCTTAGGACATTATGATTAAATTGTTGACTAGACTTAATTTACTAAGCTCTTACTCTCGGGATAAATCGATTAGTTCTCAATTAATCGCTAATCCCTCTAATTAGCCGGGAACACCGGGCTAATTAGCTTAGGTAGAAATGGGGATGTTACACAAAGGATTCTCAACTCACCAAATCTCAGGCTCATTGGACTTGAGACTTAGTAATAGCCTTAATTTAAAGTGAGGCATACTCTACTGTCATAGAAACAGCCCATAGTCTCTAATATGTGAAATAAGCTAAGCGTAACTAGTTGACATGGAACTAGTAACAAATGAACATTGATGCAAGGAGCAACTTGTATACCAATTTTCAAAAGCATTGAAATCTCTGGTAAAGAGGCAATGCAAAATTGAAGTAGGCATGTTGGTAAGGAAAAAGGGCCACCATGGTAGCCCTCTCAAGCAAACAATGTGAGATTCTTATGAACTATGTATGCATGTAAGTATGAATCCTTGAGTATGTAATATGATGTTATCGTGTATGAAGTGCCAAGAATGAACTATGAAATGTCCATATGTTTCATCAATCATGAATGTGTAACAAGATGCGAATATCGAATGCGAAAGCATGCATGATTTGTTATGGATAAGCCATGAGATGTCATTATGCCTCATGAAAACATGTTAAAGAATGAAAGAATAAGGCCTTATGAAGAGGACATCTAGAATTCCCCCTATGTTTAAGAAAGTTATGTGCAAGGAATGAGACCATATCCTATATGGAAGCAGTTAATGAACAAGTAAGAAAAATATGAAAGATATGACATGCCCGATAAAGAGGGTTCAATAGCCTAGAGATTTGGGTAAAAGATCCCTTACTACTTTAGGGGAAAAGAAAAGTAAGCACGTGCCAAAGTAAAAGATGTATGAGCAAGTGCATTGGCATGAAACTCATGTTATGTTATTCATAAGTTTGCATCATAAGCATATTATGGATTTAACTTTGTTATATTCTATGTTGATAAGTATAATGTTAAAATGAATATGCTTTGCAAATTATGCTTTGAAAACTTAAAATAAATGAATATTTCTGATGTACACACTAGTTTACATAATAAATCAAAATAACTGGAATAATGATGATGACACAGTAAGTTTGGTGATTCTACTATATATTGGGAATTTTAAATTCTCATGCATGTGTTTATTTTCATGTTATTCTAGATCAATGTGATGGCACTTGTGACCACCTTCCTTGAGCCTATATCATGTTCTAAACCTATGACTCTAAGGATGACCGCATCGTACTAGTAGATCAATTTAGGATATGGGTCTACATCTCATTTTGTCACAGGCTCCATCGCTCTGTTAATATTACATATTTCTAGCTTGAGTTTCCTTATGGAGAGTAGCACTACCATCAACAACCTCCACCTCTGTCGCCAAGACTCTGTTCTACTTCAGTTGGGACATTATTTGATCCTTCAGCAAGCCTTTCGGAAGGCACAGCTTGAATTTCTAGGACCCTAGGACCCTTCAATGTTTCCTCTTAGTGGATTTGGTTTCAAATTGTTTTAGAGACTAACATCTGTATTCTCGTTTCCTTCATCGTACTCTTTACTCTACCATTTTTGCAAAAATTCTACTCAGCATACCCTAATGTAATCTCACGATTCCAATGTTTAATTCTTTTTCAATGTTCATGTTCAAATATTCCTCTTCATCTCTTACAAGCAAGTCATTGTTGCTCTCATATCCTTTTTATCCTTGTTCATAGTCCTTCTAATTCTACAAATAGAGAACCTCGAGGTAGAGTGTTATGTTTGATTTTGATTTTTGATGTTGTCCTTCTACTTTTCTAGATGTTGTTTATGGTAGCTTAAGTCCCTCAATCTCTTTTCATTCTTATAGGTAACCATGGCTAAGGGTAAGTAAGTTCAAAACAAACAAAAAGGAAAAAGGAAAGTGCTTGGGAATGAAATAGCCTCTAGGGCTGGGTTCATTTTGAATCCAAAAACAAGTTCTTGCTATATGATGACCAGGAGAGTGATAAAGTTGCCGAACTCTACTAAATTAAATTGGGCCCTCAAAATTATTGGAGTAAAATGTGTAACCTTTCCCATGGATGGTTGGATGGTTTTCAATCGAATTAGTTTGAGAATTGTAACACCCTCCCGAGTACGGTATTATGCTTAAGTCATAATACCTCACCTAGGAGTTGTTACTATCACTTAATCGGATCTTGTCTGGCAGCAACCTTCGGCCACCCTCGATCTTATTAGTCAACTCCGCCTTGAAGGACCTTCTTCGGGACTTCTGAACTATCTGGAGATAACACAGAAATAAACATAGGGGTGAGAATTATAAATTCTCAGTAGGATTCATTAAACTAACATATGCTGTGTCATCGTTGTCATCTCCAAATTGCTTCGGTTTATTATAAAAAAGGTGAACATGCTATACAAACTGTTTAATTCTACAGTTCAAAAATATACTTTCCGAAGCAAAGTTCATTTTACTCATACACTTGGCAATTTGGGAGAGCCCATACGAAACAAATTTCATGAATTATATTAGGAAAAGTAACTGAAACATAATAAAATACAATAGCATCAATATACTGGGGACAAAACATCTGCACGTAACTTTACTCGTACTTAAATTCATGCATATACATAAAGTTTACTTTTCTTTCTTTTGCTTCCTTTTCATCATAAAATCTTTACGTGCCATATCCCAAAGTATGATCGCCATGTCATACCCCATCAGAGCGTGATCGCCATGTCATGTTCCTTAGGAATATGGGACCTTCATTCGGTACTTACGTTATTGGGTCATGCCATGCCTCGTGTAGCGGGATGCTTGCATATGCTTTAATCTTTAGTCTTGAGTCTTTAGTCTTTAGTCTTTAGCCTTTACTGCCCTTAGGTAACCTGGCCTTGGAGTGAGCTCGTCAGCTCGACTCGTGACCGTCGTCACACCGACTCACCCACAAGGGGACCTACGTGCCTCAAGGTCGGAGGGACTCAGTTGGCTATCTGTCTCCAATATAGAGGGACCCAAAAGTTTTAGCTGCCTTCACATGGTGGGATTCAAAGTGCAATTGCCTCCAAGTGAAGGGACCCACATCTTATCTTATTTAACTGCCTTCACAAGGAGGGATCTTGTAACTGCCTCCAGATGAAGGGACCCACATTCAATATATTTATATCATACTTAAATCATCCTTGCATATATGAATCTTATGAGCATAACACATAAATGTTTATCACCTTCATATAATTCACATATTTCTGCTGGAATTTCGGCAGCATAACGGATCGAGTCCGCTTCCCCATGAATAGTGCCAGCCAACCAGTACATCAATTTATCACAAAGAACATAACATCACATTTATATTTCAACATTAAACTCATAACAACATCAAATTCATTAAGGCAGAATTCCTGCCTTAGAATGTTCAACCAACCCGGTTCTTATAATCCAAGCCAAAATTTCTATTTAACTCATTTGGACCTCAAATTTGAGTATATTAAAGTGTTATGTGTCTATTTTCTAACCTCTTTGGTCCCATCTAATTTTGATATCTATAGCTTAAGATATTTAGATTTTATCTCGGCCTGCCCAGTGGCTAGCTAGAATCAAGCACCTAAAAGTAAAAATCTACCATAAATCGAAAACTGACTCAAATTATACGAAATTAGACTCATATTAAAGCTAACAGGGTAAATTTTCATTTGCAAAAAGTTCCATTCCATTTGACTTAGTAGGGCTCGAGTTATAAGCCCAGAATTCTGACCTTCCTAACCTGCCCTATTCTGGCCCGGTTTGGACATAGGGCAAATTTCTTGGATCACTGGGAGCAACTGAGACCTTACCTAATTTTGAAATTTTTATGGGACATTCTTCTATGTGTAAGCTTTCTAACATAGTTTGTTTCACTCATTTTCAAGTAGTATAGGGCGAGTTCTACCCTGAACAACCCAGTCTGCCCAGAACTAGAGTCAAAACCCTAGGTCGAAATTCAAAAAATCATATCTCTCTCATTTCTAATCCAAAAGCCTTATATGTATATATATATATATATATATATATATATATAGATATATATATAGATATATATATATATATGATACATCTATGGAAAGCCCTAGATGTCTAGTTTCATATAAAAATGGTTCCACCCAATTTAATCAGCTGTGGGCGGAGTCGTACACTCTGCCGTACGGACTGCCAAGGGTTTTTAATTCTCTAACCCATCAGCTCTTTCTATTTTCATGTTTTCTTGCTTCCACTTCGGTTTGAATCAAACCAACAGTCCAAAACCAATCACATATCATCATAAACATTCATTTAGTACATCAAATAAGGTGAAAATAATTCAAGCCCAGCCAGCCAAGTCCACGAATTTGGTGCAAGAATCAAAACTCCTACCTTTGTTCCAAGTGATTTTGCTGGAATTTGAAGGCTTGGATGAGCAAGGCTTGAATTGGCTGGATGTTGGCTGGAGTTTTTGTGTGTGAAGAAGAAAGAAAGAGAGCTGAATTAGAGGAGAGAAAAGTAGCGTAAGAAGTGGTCTGAAGTGGGTGACAATAGGGTGAAAAATTTGATTGCTTTTGAGTTGTTTATCTTGAATTTGATTGGTCTAAAATGCTTGGTTGAAATTCAGCCAAGCTTCTCCATGAAGTGTGGCCATTGTTGCGCCACTTTTGGGTGGTAAGTGGCTGAGCTATCAGCCACTCAAAATAGGGTTTAGAGCTTGTAATTCTATTGGTTCAGTTCCGACAGTTTAAAATACCGTAATGTTACCGATTTCCTTTAAATCGGTAAATCGATTTTCAAGAAATTTGTGAAGTCTTATATGTTTCTATTCTAATTATTTCTAATTCTAACTCTCTAATTAGCATCTAATCAATACCTAATTAATCCTTAATTAACTTCTATTTAACTTACTTATGCATTAAAATCGAATAAATCGATTAATGGTGTAAATTAAACGTTTTACAAATTGATGGTCATTCTGTTTTCTATTTTTTCATGGCTAATGGTATTTTCGTAATTATGGATAAGTCTAGGGGCATCCCATGTCATTTCACATATGGATACCTCCGTGGCTCAATCGGCCGAGGTTTTAGGTTTCTACTTTTTTGCTACGTGATTCTGCTTCGTTTACAACCTTATTTTACTAATCCTGTTGATATAGGGACCTAAATGTCATTTTCTAAAATATTCAGGGGCAAGGCTGTAAATAACATATAAGGACCTAAAGGTCATTTTCTAAAAAGTTTAGTGGCAAGATTGTGAATAATAAAAGTTTATTTTTATTACTTCCTATTACGTTATATAGAGATGTTACATACTACCCCCCTTAAAAAGAATTTTGTCCTCAAAATTTAGTCACAAAACTAACTATGTATTGCCGTAAAAGTCTAATAAAAGAGTTGATATATAAGTACATTCGATAAGTATAATACAGCATTAATGTAACACCCCTGTTATATAACTTAACATAACACAATTAGCAAAAGTGAATCCTTGTCCTGGGTTGGTCCTAATTTTGTTTCAGCTCCTCCGGGGAAGTAGTCCTTTCAACATTCAACCTTGGGTGTTACAGCCTAGGAATAGGTAGCTAATGGCCGGGGCATTCTCTAACTATGTGTCCTGGCTTTCCACACTTAAAGTATACATTCTGCCCAGCCAAGCAAGGCCCTCCCCCATGAGCCTTTCCACACTTAGAGCATATTTGCTCCGCACATGGCCCTTGAAATGGTTTATCCCCCCGTCCATTAAATTGACGCAGCTTCTTCGGTGGTGAGGCATATTCGAGTTCTTGGTCTTCAGGTGTCGGACTCTTTCTACCACCATCCATCCTAGCATTAGCAAGCTTCTTGTTATATTCTTTAACTAATCGACTTTTGTTTGCTAATGCAGCGAAATCTCTTATCTCTGTTGGCCCCACCGAAGCTAAAATCTCCGCGTTTAGTCCTCCTTCAAATTTGACGCATTTCCAGTTTTTGTCAGGATTGCGTTGATAAATGGTGGAAAATTTACAGAGCTCTTCGAACTTAGCAATATACTCTGAAACGCTCATATTTCCTTGTTGAAGTTTCATGAATTCCAATTCCTTAGCGTTTCGTACAGATGCCGGGAAATATTTCTGATAAAATGCCTCCTTGAATATATCCCAAGTGATACCAACTTGAGGTTCCCCCAATAGTCTCTTCGCGCCATTCCACCAAAACTCGGCGTCCGCTTCCAACATATAAGTGGCAAAGGCTACTTTCTGTTGATCAGTGCAGGCCAAGACAGAAAAGATCTTCTCCATTACTTTGACCCATTCCTCGGCTTTATCTGGGTCGAAAGCTCCTCGAAAACTAGGCGGATTTGCTTTCCTAAACTCAGCGAATTTAAGATAATCCAGATCTGCTCTTAGGCCATGTGGATTGCCTCCATGGCTGGCCTCGGGCCGCCTACCCAACTGGTCCATCATCTGATGAGCTGCAGCGGCCTGCTCCCTCATTGCTTGAGCCATTTCACGCATCATATCCATAAAATTAGCAGGATTTTCTGGAGTGGGTCTATTTCGTGGCCTACCACGCCCCCTGGAAGCCATTAGTTCCTAGTCACACACAACAAAGCATTAAGTTGATTAGGCTCAACAAAAAGTCAAGTGTAACAGCAACCAATGATAATCACAATTATGCGGTCATGCATATCTAATTTAATTTCCTATCCTATATCTTATTTAAGCAGATAAGATTAGTCGCATGATATTCTCTCATTTCCTAAGGATTCCAGAGTACACTGGAAACGTAGTCAGTCCAATTCCTCAGGTCCGGGGAGGATCGAACTGCTCTGATACCATTAATGTAACACCCTCCCGAGTACGGTATTATGCTTAAGTCATAATACCTCACCTAGGAGTTGTTACTGTCACTTAATCGGATCTTGTTTGGCAGCAACCTTCAGCCACCCTCGATCTTATTAGTCAACTTCGCCTTGGAGGACCTTCTTCAGGACTTCTGAACTATTTAGAGATAACACAGAAATAAACATAGGGGTGAGAATTATAAATTCTCAGTAGGATTCATTAAACTAACATATGCTGTGTCATCGTTGTCATATTCAGTTTGCTTCGGTTTATTATGAAAAAGGTGAACATGCTATACAAACTGTTTAATTCTACAGTTCAAAAATATACTTTCCGAAGCAAAGTTCATTTTACTCATACACTTGGCAATTTGGGAGAGCCCATACGAAACAAATTTCATGAATTATATTAGGAATAGTAACTGAAACATAATAAAATACAATAGCATCAATATACTGGGGACAAAACATCTGCACGTAACTTTACTCGTACTTAAATTCATGCATATACATAAAGTTTACTTTTCTTTCTTTTGCTTCCTTTTCATCATAAAATCTTTACATGCCATATCCCAAAGTATGATCGCCATGTCATACCCCATCAGAGCGTGATCGCCATGTCATGTTCCTTAGGAATATGGGACCTTCATTCGGTACTTACGTTAGCTGGGTCATGCCATGCCTCGTGTAAGCGGGATGCTTGCATATGCTTTAATCTTTAGTCTTGAGTCTTTAGTCTTTAGCCTTTACTGCCCTTAGGTAGCCTGGCCTTGGAGTGAGCTCGTCAGCTCGACTCGTGACCGTCGTCACATCGACTCACCCACAAGGGGACCTACGTGCCTCAAGGTCGGAGGGACTCAGTTGGCTATCTGTCTCCAATATAGAGGGACCCAAAAGTTTTAGCTGCCTTCACATGGTGGGATTCAAAGTGCAATTGCCTCCAAGTGAAGGGACCCACATATTATCTTATTTAATTGCCTTCACAAGGAGGGATCTTGTAACTGCCTCCAGATGAAGGGACCCATATTCAATATATTTATATCATACTTAAATCATCCTTGCATATATGAATCTTATGAGCATAACACATAAATGTTTATCACCTTCATATAATTCACATATTTCTGCTGGAATTTAGAAGATAACGGATCGAGTCCGCTTCCCCATGAATAGTGCCAGCCAACCAGTACATCAATTTATCACAAAGAACATAACATCACATTTATATTTCAACATTAAACTCATAACAACATCGAATTCATTAAGGCAGAATTCCTGCCTTAGCATGTTCAACCAACCCGGTTCTTATAATTCAAGCCAAAATTTCTATTTAACTCATTTGGACCTCAAATTTGAGTATGTTAAAGTGTTATGTGTCTATTTTCTAACCTCTTTCGTCCCATCTAATTTTGATATCTATAGCTTAAGATATTTAGATTTTATCTCGGCTCGCCTAAAGGGCTAGCCAGAATCAAGCACCTAAAAGTAAAAATCTACCATAAATCGAAAACCGACTCAAATTATACGAAATTGGACTCATATTAAAGCTAACAGGGTAAATTTTCATTTGCAAAAAGTTCCATTCCATTTGACTTGGTAGGGCTCGAGTGACAAGCCCAGAATTCTGACCTTCCTAACCTGCCCTGTTCTGGCCCGGTTTGGACATAGGGCAAATTTCTTGGATCACTGGGAGCAACTGAGACCTTACCTAATTCTGAAATTTTTATGGGACATTCTTCTATGTGTAAGCTTTCTAACAAAGTTGGTTTCACTCATTTTCAAGTAGTATAAGGCGAGTTCTACCCTCAACAACCCAGTCTACCCAAAACCAGAGTCAAAACCCTAGGTCGAAATTCAAAAAATCATATCTCTCTCATTTCTAATCCAAAAGCCTTATGCCTTATGTATATATATATATATATATCTATGGAAAGCCCTAGATGTCTAGTTTCATATAAAAATAGTTCCACCCAATTTAATCGGCTGTGGGCGGAGCCGGGCACTCCGTCGTATGGACTGCCGAGGGTTTTTGATTCTCTAACCCATCAGCTCTTTCTATTTTCATGTTTTCTTGCTTCCACTTCGGTTTGAATCAAACCAATAGCCCAAAACCAATCACATATTATCATAAACATTCATTTAATACATCAAAGAAGGTGAAAATAATTCAAGCCCAGCAGCCAAGTCCACGAATTTGGTGCAAGAATCAAAACTCCTACCTTTGTTCCAAGTGATTTTGCTGGAATTTGAAGGCTTGGATGAGCAAGGCTTGAATTGGCTGGATGTTGGCTGGAGTTTTTGTGTGTGAAGAAGAGAGAAAGAGAGCTGAATTAGAGGAGAGAAAAGTAGCGTAAGAAGTGGTCTGAAGTGGGTGGCAACAGGGTGAAAAATCTGATTGCATTTGAGTTGTTTATCTTGAATTTGATTGGTCTAAAATGCTTGGCTGAACTTCTCCATGAAGTGTGGCCATTGTTGCGCCACTTTTGGGTGGTAACCAGCCACTCAAAATAGGGTTTAGAGCTTGTAATTCTATTGGTTTAGTTCCGACAGTTTAAAATACCGTAATGTTACCGATTTCCTTTAAATCGGTAAATCGGTTTTCAAGAAATTTGTGAAGTCTTATATGTTTCTATTCTAATTATTTCTAATTCTAACTCTCTAATTAGCATCTAATCAATACCTAATTAATCCTTAATTAACTTCTATTTAACTTACTTATGCATTAAAATCAAATAAATCGATTAATGGTGTAAATTAAACGTTTTACAAATTGATGGCCATTCTGTTTTCTGTTTTTTCATGGCTAATGGTATTTTCATAATTATGGATAAGTCTAAGGGCATCCCATGTCATTTCACATATGGATACCTCCGTGGCTCAATCGGCCGAGGTTTTAGGTTTCTACGTTTTCACTACGTGATTCTGCTTCGTTTAAAACCTTATTTTACTAATCCTGTTGATATAGGGAACTAAATGTCATTTTCTAAAATGTTTAGGGGCAAGGCTGTAAATAATATATAAAGACCTAAAGGTCATTTTCTAAAAAGTTTAGGGGCAAGATTGTGAATAATAAAAGTTTATTTTTATTACTTCCTATTACGTTATATGGGGATGTTACAAGAATTATCAGGGGGTTTGAGTAATTAATAGAGAAATCACAAGTAATAAAAAGGAATTACATGGAATCTAATAGCATTAATCCAGAACCTATCCAATCAATAGGTGAAGTTTATCATAGATTAACAAAATAAGCATAGTTTAGTAGTTGGAAAGATTAAATTGGAATATCAAATTTAAACCCTAACTCTCTATTAGATTATTATCCAAATTATGATCAAACACTTGGGATGCAAAATATGTGGACATCATGAATATCTATATGTTATGTACATGAAGATCATGCAAGCATGAATATTTGAATGTAAAATATGAGACATATGCATGATGCATGCATGATGATATCAAGATAGAAGACAGAGATAAGAACTTACAAGGAGACGCACCGAGCCTCCACCTCATAATAGGTCGGGCAATATTGTCTAAGATTTGGGCCAACTCTTGAACAAATTTAAGGGGAATAGTCTAGTGTAAAGGTCAGGGAAAGTAAACTCGTCACTCATGTATAGGTATGAGTTCGGACCTGAGAAGTAGACTATTACCTAGAGTTGAAAGAGGCCATTCACCTCTAGGGGACCAAGTATAGAGAAGCAAGATGCAAGTTAAAGAAAAAAAGAGATAAAAAAGTCAAGTGCACTTACATAAAGTCAAGTATGAGCATTTGCATATGCACATTTAAGCATCTCACTGTGCTATAATTTTATTGTGATTCTAATTGAACTGCTGTATTATCACTATTATTATGTTTGTCACGGGATATGCTAAGTGGTTGGTAAAATATAACACATTTCAAGAAAGGTGTTTTCAAACTTAAAATTGAACCAGTGCTTATGTGTATGCATCCAAGTTTTCATAAGAAACTGAAGTGGCTAGAATGTTTATGATGACACCGTGTATAAAATAATGGATTGAGTTTACCTATTGAGAACCTTTGGTTCTCATTACCTGTTTGTTTATTTTTCGTAAACATTCCAGTATATAGCATAGATCCCAAGTCTGTAGTAAATGTTTTGGAAATAATTACAAAGCTCAAGACCTAGACTTGATGTCTAGTTTGAAGGACTAAAGTGTTCGCTCTGATAACTACCAAGAGATGATTGTAGACCAAGGCATGGTTTATATGTAATATTATTACTCAGACTTTTTGTGAAGTTGTAAATACTTTATATATATGTATAATATCTTTTTATTTACAAAGCCTTTTACAGTAGCAGTAACAATCTCTAGATATAGCTCCATGACTCGAGCATGGTGTTTATGTTTGGAAGATGATACACTAAGGTCGTCCAACTTTATTAAAGCTAGGCCCTAGAAACCGATAAGGGATTTTATATCCTTAATGCGGCCACAATCCTTATGGAGCACCAAGTTCCTATTTGCCAATTTTTGAATTAACACCTCTCCGATGGTGTGGACATGGGCTTGGTGAGGAAGATAAGCATGATTAGGCTTTATCAAATAAAGCCTTTGATTGTGCACCATTGCCCTGCACATGGAGTAGTGGGCGGGCACTTCTAGTCAAATGTGTATGAATTAAGAAAAGAGCATCAGTTCAAGCTTGATCACCTTAAAGCTACCCACAATAAGGAGATGGTGCACTTGGGCAAAAAAATTAAATAGGCTAAGGTGGGATTCACCTCAAAAAATAAAAATTTGGTGGCTTAAAATAAAAACTCTCTAAAAAAGTCAAGCACTTAAAAGAGAAGATGAAGTTGGAGGAGGAGAGCCACAATGTGATTTTAAAGGAGTTGCAAAAGAGGGAGGTAGCTCTTAAGGCCAAGGTCGAGAGTCTTTAAGATGAAGTTCTTGGCCAATAATTGAATAGGTTCAAGAAGGCCGTGGATCAAGTCCAGTTATTTTTCTTCTTGTAGCCTATTTAAAGTGGCCAATGGAGGCCAATTAGTAAACAATTTCCAGCTAAGGAGGATGTAACTGAGAATGCTTTGATGAAATAAAAAGGAATTCAAATAAGCCTAAGTCAATAACTCTTGCAAAAGTGAACACTGCCATTGGGTGTGCTGAAGACTCCCCTCTAATTAAGCTATCGAACTGATTGAGAATGTAGAGGTCATGGTTACCCCTCTTTCCAAGGCTAATGAAGTAGCCGATGATAACCCTACCACCTGACTTTATATTGTATTTATTTTAGCAAAGAGTCCACTTTGCCTCCCTCAACTATAGGTAATGTGTACTTTAGTCTTTGAATTAAAAAAAATATACATGATTTATGAATTTTTCTAAATGTGCATTTTAGTCTTTCTATTAAGTTTTTGTCTATTATTAACAAGAATAGTACACGTTCAAGGAAGTCTAGGGATAAAGTTGCACTTACTTTTAATTTTAGGGACTAAAGTGCACATTACTCGAAGTTCAAGAGGTAAAGTGCACTTGTGTTTCAATAACAATGGACAAAACTTAACAAAAGAACTAAAGTGCACGTTCAGGAGAGTTCGAGGGGCTAGACTGCACATTTTTTTCTAATTCTAGGACTGAAGTGCATATGACCTATAGTTAAGGGAGGGCAAAGAGGAATTTTCCCTTTGTTTTATGCATGTCTTGTTTTCGATATTTTGTATGGACAATATGTAATTCAACGGGTTGTATTTCTTTCCTCTTCTCTAAATTTTCCAAGTTATACTCAATAGAAAGTATACAAGAGGTATTAACCATACAACATGATTTGTGAACTTCAAAGTAATGTAACATGATACTTCAAACAAGTGTAGCAATATCATTTGCAAAATTTCTATGCTAAACTTAGCATAGATGTACCAATATTGCTTGCTAATTTCATACTAAGTAATTATTGGAACTTCAAGTTTTGTTACTAACATCTTCTTGGTTAGGAGTTTAATGGTAGGCAATTTAGAATATCAGTTCCTACAAGTATATCGGGTTATAAATAATAAAGGGTAAGTGGGTATCATTTCCATAAGGATTGTTAATCAAGTACTAGTTTATTTAGAATAGTTACTACTTGGGTGATCAAAAGTATAAAGATTAAGAACAAAAATAATTAATAAAATAAAACGAAACAAAATAAAATAAAATAAAATTTGCAAATGAAGGAAAACAATTAATAAAAAGATAGGTCATATGGTATGATTTTACTTGATTTCCCAAACTACGCATTACCTAATTAAAATCTAATTCCTAATTCAATGTTTTGATCTTGCAATCCTCTTAAGATAAATTGAATAAATTAATTTCATGATATTATTCAAAACTTATCCGAATGATGAAGAATAAGAATTCCTATGATTACAAAAATGAGTAATTCATTTCTAGCTACTCTAATTCATGATAATTTTTATACTGGCTTATTTTATAAAGTGATTTTCCGTTTGATAATGTAAAACCATACATCATTCAATGGTGGCCAAATCCAAGAAAGTATTAAGAACACTAAAAATCATTCAATTATTTCAAAAAAGAAGTTTAAATTTAAAATCAAGACTATATAATTTATTCTATTCAAGCTACATCAGCCTAATACCTAAAGAAAACTAAAGAAACATAGAAAAAGAAAAGCATCTAAATCATAGAAAAGTTATCATTCTTTGTCTCTATCTCCAACTCCCCACTATTGTCCCCAAAATTACAATTATTTATAAAAGAAGAAAAAGAATCAACTTAGAATTCCTTGATTTATTTTTTTTTCAAATCTAATCTTTAGATCAAATCCTTATCTGCTCCTTTTTCAAATATTCAAATTTTCATTAGAATCTTCTTCCTGCATCTTCTCTTCCACTATGGCTATCTTTATTATCCAAACAAATCGAGTAAGAAATGTAACATCCCCACTTTCGTAAACAGAACGCAAGGGAAACTTTGAATTATTTCCCTTAAGCAGTGTGAAGATTTCTCAAGCAGCATTATGCCATAATGATCTTCATGCTCAGAATTATATGGTAGTATGACACTGCCGTTGAAAGTATGGCACTGCCATAGGTTAAAAATTGAAAAATGACAAAAATGCCCCAATAAACTTTTGTTAATTGCAGTGATGCTTGAAATTTGTAGAAATTTTATTTTGACCATAAAGAATTATTTTCACAATAACTCTAGAACTTTTCATAAAATAATCTTTATGTCCCCACATCTGTAGAATTAACAAAATGAGACTTTAAACAAAGCAGAATCACGTGGTGAAACTATAGAAGTTTAAACCTCTGCTGATTATGCCACTAAGCCAGTCAGGTGTGAAATGACATGAGGTGTCCCTAGACTTGCTCAATATTACAAAGATGCCATTAGCTATGGAAAGTAGAAAATAGAAAAATTCCGAATGTACAAAAATGATTATTTCATGTTAACAAGCAATTTATTCGATCTTATTCACTAAGTAAGGCTAATTAGGACTTAATTAGATGTTAATTAGAGGGATTAGGCTTAGGAACAATTAGAATAGAGATATAAAAATTCTCTCAGAGTCATGTAGTAAAGTTTTATCGATTTGAAGAAAATCAATGAAGGTTCGGTATTTTAAACTGTCGGAACCGAACCAATAGAAATTATACTGTGAGAACCCTAGGATGGATGGCCAAGATTTAGCCAACACACCCTACAAGTGGCACCACAATCAGCCTTCAAGAAGGTAGCCAAATCAAATTGGAGAAGGAAAACACATCCACCAATCACATGTAATCTTGCTCCAAAAGTTTCCAATTTTTTTCTTCCAACTCCCTTGATTATTTTCGGATTTCATAACTTGTTGAACCCTCATTATTTCTCTTCGATCTGAACTCATCTTTACTCCATCTCCATCTACTTCTCAAGCTTCATCAAGATTCCTTCAATCCAAGGCATCTATATAGCACAACAACACCTAGAAGAGGTAGGAATCCTACTTCTCTTCTTATTTTCCTTGGTTTGGAATTGTGTGTGGGTTTTGTATACCGTGATATACTTGTGTTAGGTGAAATGATGATGATGATTTATGGTTGATTTTGCATGTGTGTCATGATTAGAATTGGAATTTGTATGAAAGGACTTGGAGAGAAAAGAAAACTCAAGAAACTCTTAAGATTCTTCCTCGACAGTCCATATAGCGAAGTGTACGGCTCTGCCTACAGCCGTTTAAACTCCATGAATCTATTTTTATATGAAACTAGACATTCAGAGCTTTCCATACGTATATAATATAAGGCCATTGGATCAGTATAGAGGTAGTTATGAATTTTTGAAATTTGACTTAGAAATCAGGACCTTCATCCAGGCAGTATGAGTTGGGAAGGGTGTAACTCACTCTATAGAACTCCAAATTGAGTGAAACCAACTTTGTTAGAAAGCTTACACATAGTGAACATCCTACAAAAATTTTCAAGTTAGATCCATTGTCGATTATTCCCAACACATCAATGAATTTGACTTAAGTTTAACCTAGGCTGGAACAGGGCAGTTCAAGAAGGTCAAGTTATGGGGCTTATATCTCGAGTTATATTCATTCAAATGATATGCAACTTCTTTCACTAGAAAGCTTGTTCTGTTAGCTTTACAGGAATATAAATTTCATATAATTTCACCTAGATTTCTATTTTTAGTGAATTTTCCCTTATAAGAGTGCAATTCTAGTTGGAAGTAGGACAAGTTTGGGATAAGACACAAACAACTTGAGTTAATGTCGGAAGTTAGGACTTAGTAAACAGAGAGCTAGGTCGGTACACCTAAAAATTGATCTCTAAACTTAGTAAATAAGGGACTAGGTCGGGGATCTTTGAGGTTGAATTCGGGACTTAGTAAAATGGAAAGTTAGGTCAGGAATATTTAAGGTTGAACTCGGAAAGTTATACATAAGGTTGAACTCGGGAGAGTGTACTGATGGTTGAACTCGGGAGAGTGTACTTAAAGTTGAACTCGAAACTTAGTGAATAGGAAATTACAAGCAAATATAGTCAATATTGGAAACTTAGAATTTAGGAAACACTCATAAAGTTCTATAAAAGACCAAATTTGTATTCAAGTCGAAGATTAGGACCATAGGCACACAAAACCCTTATATACGAAATTCTGAAACTCGACCCAGAATCAATCTCGGAGACTGAACATAACTGCAGAAGTCGAAAATCATATAATTTATGAGATCAAATGTAACCTCAGAAGTAGGGAATTATATAATCTAGGAGATCGAACATAACCCCGGAAGTCGAGAATTATATAATATTGGAGATCAAACATAACACAGGAAGTCGGAAATTATATAAACTCGGAACTCAAAATTCATTTAACCTTGGAAGCCGAACTTGGGAACCTTAATAGAAATTAAAAGCTTGCAAGATAGATTGATGCTTAAGATTCTAAATCTTGCACTTATTGATATTGTTATATTCTTGGTATGAATATGCTTTGAATGTATTTACATTTACATATCATGTTCATGTACGTCATGTATGCAAGTATAATTAGAATATGATATGAGAAGTAAGGTATGAGACATATCTATGAATGCTCAATGCATCCGTATGCATGATAAGATCTGGAAAGGAAAAGATAATAAGAACTTGCAAGAAGGACATACCAAGCTACCACGTGAGGCATGGCATAGACCTAGCTAGCGTGGACCAGAGCGGTACTGTCTAAGACTTGGGCCAGCCTTCGACCAGATTTAAGGGGAATAGACCGGGGGGAAAGTAAACCCATCACTCATGTATAGGTGCTAGCTTGGACCTGAAAAGCAAACTATTACCCAGGGGTGAGAGAGGCCATTCACCTCCGGGGGACCAAGTACAGAGAAGAGCAAGATCAAGTTGCAAGTTAAAGAAAGAGATGAATTAAGTCAAGTGCACTTGCATACAATCAAGTACGGGCATTTTTAATTATCTCATTATGTCATGATGTTATTATGATTCTTATTGAAGTATATTACACTCTTCGTGTTTCTATGTCTGTCATATGATATGCCTAGTGGTGGTTAAAATATAACCCGCTTCAAAAAAGATGTTTTCAACTTAAAAATTGAACCACTGCTTGCAAATATGTGTTCACATTTTCATAAGAAATCGAAGTGGCTGGAATGTTTATGATGGCACTATATGAGTAATAGTTCGAGTTTACCTACTAAGAACCTTAGGTTCTCACTGCCTGCTTGTATGTTTTTCTTTTTCGTAAACATTCCAGTAGTTAAGTTGGAAATTGAGTGCGAGGTAGAGTATTGGGACATTTTTTGAGCAAGGCTCGGGCGCAAACCAGACCAAGAGACTATTGAAGCTAGCTAGCAGCCATGTCGAAGCAAGTTCTATGTATTATGTTAGTCACAATTTCTATTATGAACTATTAGTCAGTAATAAAGTGTTCAGTTAAGAGCCATGTATTATATTTTTCATATTTTAAAGCTTTCTTACCACAGTGATACCCCATTAATATAACTCCATGACTCGAGCATGACTTATATAATAAAGGGTGTTACAAGAAATTTTGTTCGTTGAGCATAAAATAAATATATTATCACTAATAGCACTCATAAATAAAATTAATTAAAATAGATAAGGGAAATTATAATATTGAGAACAAATTTGGAATAATTAATACACAAATATGGGGGCAAAAATAACCTTATTGTTTATATGTTGACCTTATTCATAGTCAAAGTTCTAAGTTAGTTGAAGTTATTCAACTAATCTTATTCTCAATTAGACACTTGAATTGATTAACCTCCATCTCGGCTAGATTTTCAAATTGATTAACATCATTCTTGATTAGATTTTCAAATTGACTAACCTTATTCATAGTTAGATTTTCAAATCAACTAACCTCATCCTTGCTTAGATTTTCAAATCTTTGTGGCCTAATTCTCAACCAATACTTTGAACTCTATGGCCTAATTGCCAACTAATTTAGCTTGTTTTCTCAATAAGAATTTTAATCTGGCTGGGTTTGATTCTCAACCAAATTTGGTAAGTTATTCGAAATGAAACAAGTAGATTATGTGTATACAATTTTCCATTTTATTAAGGTTTAGGGCATTGAAAAATTAGTTGGGTTTTATTCTACTCGACTTACTCAACTTATGTAAGTCATGCCCTGTTAAATCCCCCAATCCAAAAAACCCAGGGAAAAAAAATTCAAGGGAGGAAAAAGAATTCACCAGCTAACAAAGTTTAAGGAAATCTAGTAGCAATACTTCTTAAGTATGGATGCATTCCTTGTCCTTAACAACTCTCTTCCTTTTAGCTCAACTATCTTGTAAACTCCTTTTTTTTACTTCCTCGACAACTTGATAAAGGCTTTCCCAATTTAGTGCTAACTTTCCTTCACTAATGGGTTTCCTTTGCAACTGAATCTTTCGTACTACTAAATCTCCTTCTTTGAAACTTCTCGGTGAGATATGCTAGTTGTACTTTTGGGCTATTTGCAACTTCATTTCCTCCTTTTTTTAAAAAATAATTCTGGCAACCTCCTTATCTTTCTCGATCAAATCAAGCTCCATTCTTTAAATGAGTTCATTATTTTTTAGTATTACTTAGCTTCCTTGGGTTAGGCTCAATAATCTAAATTGGGATCATAGCATCGGATCCGAAACAAGTAGATCTGGTGTTTCCTTTATGGAGGTCTACATTGTGGTATGGCAAGCCCATAGGGTGACCGGCAGCTCCTTAGTTTATAGACCTTTTGCTTTCTTTAGCCTTTTTCTTAAACTTGCAAGAATGATTATGTTTGCAGCCTTTGCCAATCCATTTGCTTATGGATGCTCTAATGATGTGAAAATTTGACTCATTTTTAGATCGGAATATAGGTCTTCAAATTGCTTATTTGTAAATTGTCTTCCATTGTCACTAACAATCTAGAATGGTAACAGTTTAGAATGGTACACCATACTTGCATACAATTCTTTTCCATAGAAGTTTCCTTGTATTCTTAGTACTGATAGTTGGTAAGGGCTTGACTTCAATCCACTTGGTGTAGTAATTGATTGCTATTGTATTTAATTAAGCAGCCTAGGGGTGACAGGGAAAGGTTAGAAGATATCTATTCCCTACTTGTAAAATAGTCAAGTAACTTCCCAACAGTGGTGTTTCTAAGGGGAATATGCTATACCTCTAAGAATCATTGGCATTTGTCACATCTCTTCACAAACCAAACACAGCTTGACTTCATAATCTTCCAAAATGGCTCTGAGTGCTTTGGCGGCTAAGGCTCTTCTGCTGATGTGGCTTCCACATTCGCCTTCAGGGACTCCTTTATGATGAGGTTGACTTGGATCTTTTCTACACACTTTAACAAAGGCTGCGAGTATCCTTGCCTCGACAATTCTCTTGCAATTATTGTGTAGAAGTTGATTACTCTTCTGATTTTCATTACTTCTTTCTCCTCTTGAAAGAGGCATCCTTCAAGCAGATATGAATTAGATATTTCTAGCTTTCAAAGTTTGTGCCTTTCAAACTCATTACTTCTTTTTCCTTAATGTCAATAGAGGATGTGACTTCTTGTATTACCAATTTGTTGTTCCCATAGATTTGGTACTCACCAGATTAGATAAGAAGTTGACCTTAGAGCTTTATTCTCAGGATATGGTCAATGGAGCATTGTTCAAAAGCCTACACTAACTACTGTACTTTTTGCAAATATTCAACAATTTGAGGTTCTTTGGCCTAGAATTCTACTTTTACCTGGCCAATTACAAGCTAAGAATCTCCTTTGATGGAAAGCTACCGGATTCCTAGCTTTTTGGCTAACCTAAGTCCCGTTAGCAAGCCTATATACTTGACCTGATTATTGGTGGCCTTTAACGAAAAATGTAGATATTAATCCATAGTGATTCCATTTTCTCTATCCAAAATAATACTAGCCCGCTTCCTTTGCAATTAGAAACTTTGTCGACCTACAAATTCTATGGGAATTCTTGTTAATCATTCGCTAAAATTGCTGATAATTCAATAATAAAGTTAACTAATACTTAGACTTTAATTAGTCCTTTGAGTTTGTACTCAAATACTAAATTTGGATATTACGACCAACCATGGAATCACTCTTCTTACTAATTTTGGCTTTCATAGCACTTGTTAATAGGGTTCTCAAATGTCAAAACAATGTGATAGTTATGGAAATAAGACCAGAGCTTTCTTGTAGTAATTAACAATGCATAGACCAACTCTTAATTTTCTTATAACAAGTTTTTGGTCCCTCTAACACCTTGCTGACAAAATAAATAGGCTTTTAAGCTCTTCCTTCTTTGTATATGAAGATTGAGCTTAAAGCTTGCTTGGTGGTGAATAATTATACAAGTGTTCTCCTTTCACTAATTTATATAGGACAAGAGGAGCCACCAGGAATTTCTTGAGCCCATCAAAGGTATATTTTAGAGTCTAGTGAAAGTAGTTTGCTTCTTAAGGCACTTGAAAGATGGGAATGCCCTCTTGATTGATCTCAACAAGAACTTAGATAGTGTTACAATTATTCCTAAGTTATTACACTTCTTTGAAAGTTCTCATGCTCTACATTACCAAAATTGCTTGGCATTATTTAGGGTTTGCTTCAATTCCTTGGTGGGTTAACATAAATTCAAGCAATTTCCTACCTTGAACTCTAAATGCACACATTTCTAGATTCAACCTCATATTAAACTTTTGAAGCTAGTCAAAAAGCTCTCTTAAGTCTGTGTAATGATTTGCTCCTTCTATGGTTTTCTCGAGCTTGTTAGCATACACCTCCATGATCTTTCTAATTTATTCTGCAAATACTTTACTCATGAGTCTTTAGCACATTGGTCCTGCATTTTTTAATCCAAATGGCATGGTTGTATAATAGGAGTTCACATTCTTTGTAATGAATGATGTTTTCTTCTAATTCGCCAGGTCCATTCGGATCTAATTATATTTGGAATAGGCATCCATAAAACTAAGATATTAGCATCCAAAAGCCCTATTAATGAGCTTATCAATGCTCATAATGGGAATGCATCGTTAAGGCATGCTTTGTCAAGGTCTATAAAATCAACATATATTTGTCATTTCCCTTATGCTTTTGGGACCATGACTACATTAACCAACTAGGAAATGAGCTAAATTTCCGAGGTAAACCCTTCACGAATCAGCTTCTTGGTTTCTTTAGCAATTGCTCTCTGTTTTTCCTCTCAAAGCTTTCTCTTCTTCTTTACAATGGGCTTGTACTTCACATCTATTGCCAAATTATGATAACTGACCGCTAGGTCAATCTCAAGCATATTTTCAGGTGCCATGCAACAAGGTTGGCATTACCTTTTAGAAACTCAACATAGTCCTTCGTCTTTTGCATGTATGGGGATGATCTTATGACAATTTCTTTATCAAATGTAGAATCGATATGAATTTGATCCAATACTTCACTAGGTTCTGGATGCTCTTAAAGCTCCTCTTTGGGATCAAGATCATTCATTTGATAGTAACCTGCATGCTCAAATAAGTGGTTATGGACTTCTTTTTCTTCTTTATTGAGAGGCCTCTATTTTGAATATTCATTGTAGCATAGGCAGGATTCTTTTTGGTCTTCATGGACCACTCTAATCTGTGCTTCCGAAATAGAAAACTTGAGTGCTCGGTAAAGGGTGAAAACAATGGCTCCAAAGGTGTTTAGTAATGTTTGCCAACATTCAATAATGAGGTATTGTATGTTTATTGTCTTGATGAAGTGTTTAGTTGCCAAGGTGAATCTGAGCTTTATGAATCTCCTAGTTTTAACTCGCTTACTCGAGAATCCCATATATCTTGCTGCTAAGGCCTTAGTGAGTGTTTTGGAGGTTGCTTTTTCTCAAAAGTAGCATTGGCAAAGCGGGCTGACCCGCCTCGGCCCACCAAAAATAGGGTAGGCCAATTTAGGAAAACAGATTCAACCTCGTAGCCCGCCCTATTTAATGGTGAGCCGGCCCGCCAAAATAATTTAAAAAGGAAAATATCTTATCTAAAACTCATATTTCTATAATCCTAATTCACCAAAATTCCATAACTCTAACTAAAACGAATGAAAATAGTAAAAGTTTACCAATCATTCATGTTACACTGTTTCGATTTATAATTAGATTTGAGTTCAACTTCAACAAGTCAACAACCTATTGTTTCTCCAATATTACATGGTAAGTATACATTGAGCAAACGTTGAAGATTTGAATGAAAAGGCATAAAAGCTCTTATCCAAAAGAAAGTAGTGTATAATTGAATTTACCTAGTTCAGAAATACAAAGAAAAGGAAATGGGAATTTGTAGCAAACAAGAAAGCAGCAATCTTTTCCTTCCTCCTTTATTGGTCCTCAAAAATGAACCAAGGGATTGAGTGCGCTTGCTATCAAAAACATGTAACAAAACCAATGTTGAATATGTACTACTACTATATATATTGTGTTCTTGGTGCTTTGTTGTGTGTGTGAGAAAGGCAGGATATTAGGGAAAGGTGAGAAAAGAATATGTGCCATCCCCACCACCACGAAAATATAATATATTACCCTGCAACAAATCTCCATCCCCAATTCCCCATGTCCCTAGAAAAAGTTAGATACCCCAAGTGGTATCACTTTTAGTCTTTTACTAAAGAAACTAAGTGCATTACTGCACTTCATATGAAATGTGATAAACCAACCATCTAGCATATTTAATTTTCAGCCACCACCAACCTTGTATATGCATTTAGCAAACAAATTAGAATAAAAGACTTCTTTCAAAAATTAAATGATGTTGTATTACCTTATTTCTTTTACATATTGAAGGATCTGGTTGAAGTGGTCTTTCTTCCTTTTGTGTTCCTCCATGCAGCGCCCATACAAAAGCAAGTGCTACCAGCCTCTTTTGCCTATAGGAAAGAAGAAAAAAAATGAACCAGCTTTAGCAAAATTGAACCAAATTCTGATTATGCTGCTATTTCATAATTTCCAATTAAAAACATCAACTTTCCTTAGCAGGGTTTCCTTAAACACTTAAAAATCAAATTTTGCAAGGCCCTCTCAAAACATGTACTAAACAGTCAATTTCAATTAAACTCAATCAAGTTAATTGAAAAATTAGTTACAAACACAGTCACAAATAATCAAACAAGAACCATCAAGTTAATTAAAAAATCAGTCAATTTTATTAGTTGAAAAATTAAAAAAAAAAAGAACTAGATCGCGACTTGAAAATGAAGATGTGAGTGAAGGGGCCGTGCAGTTACAACTTTGCCTTCTTCTTCCCATTGCTTCTTGCTGTTCGGCTTTTGCCTTTTGCAAAACCAAATTGCAACGCAGCTTTGCCTTTCTACTTCTTGGTCGTTTGCGTCGCCGTCTGCACTACCTTCTGCTTCTCGCTTGCTTGCGTCACAAATTCTGCCTTCTATTTCTCCTTGGCATTGCATCATGGTTGTGAGAGATTGAGAGTGCAAGTGTGCGAGCTGAGAGAAAGACAAGATAGAAAGTGAAAGAGAGAAGGCTTAGTGTGTGTAGAGATAGTAGAGAAGGGTTGCTATGAGTATGAGGTGAGAGTAAGAGTGAGAGAGAGTGTGAGACACTGAGAGTTTGAGAGTTGAGACAATAAGAGATTGAGAGTAGTTTTTTTTTTTTTTTTATATTTTGGGTCAAAACTGTGAGAGTAGTTTAAAAATTAAGACTTTGAGTGTAGTGACTAACTTAAGAGTTGAGAGTCTATTTGGGTGGGTCATAGGTTTATAGTGCAGAGGATGTGAAATGGGCTTAGGTGGGTGATGGAGTAATGGGTGCCATTTAATGGGTCACAATATTGAGAAAAAAAAAAACACATTGTAGTAAAACAAAAAATTAAACAAGCCTTAAAGAAAAAAAAATACATTTCCGGCTGCGAGCTCAAATTTTTTGGCGGATTTAAGATACTAACCTAACCCACCATTTTTGACAGGTTTGGCAGGCCAACTCGATCGGTTGAGTTCGTTTTGCTATCTCCACTCAAAAGTAGAAAAAAAAAGATATGTTTGCTGAGCTTTCTTGGTTTACAAGTACTTTCCAACCCATATAGTTCCCAGTGATTATTGAAATTACCCCAGGATCATGCAAATTCTGCTCAATACCATTAAAATCATAATAAAAAAAGTAAAATTACTAGGGTGAAGGTGTTCAATGTTAAAAAGCTGTTTCGTCTATAGCCATAAAAGCTTAGAAGTGTCTTTTTCTAGCTAAGCTCGATTACGCTCTTTCTACAAAGCCTCCAATCTACACTTCCTCTAGTCTCTCCAGGTTGTTGATAGGATTGGGGTTCCTTAGACTTATCATTATTCTCTCAAGGTTAGCTTCTGCTTGCTTCTTTGTTGTCTTTTATCCTCTTAATGTTCTCATTGACATGTAGTTTGATTATCGCGAGATTGTAGGCTTCTTAGTGTATGGTACCTTCGTTGGTGTTAAGAAGGGTATTCTCATTGAACCTTGACTATTGTAACATCCACCAAAATTTTCTTATCGTTTTTCGCCTAATTGTTCGAGTTTGTTGAATAATTGAGATTAATTAAAATTCGATAAAATAATAATTTAGGATCAATTGATTAGCAATTAATTGAGTTTAGGTATAAGTTAATTAAGTTAGAAGTATAGAAGATTTCATAAAATTTTCTTGAAACCGATTTACCAATTTAAAGGAAATCGGTAAGATTACGGTATTTAAAACTGTCGAAACTGAACCAATAGAATTTCAACTCATCAACCCTACATTGAGTGGCTGATAACTCAGCCACTTAATGCATGAAAGTGGCGCCACTTTGGCCACAAGAAGGGAGGAAATTTGGCTGAAATTCAGATTCTTGGCCAATCACAACCCTTCATTCTACCTACCACTCCATGCTTTTATAACTCATTCCTTCTCTCCTTCAGCCTAAATTCTGCGCCTCCTCTCCTCTGCTCCAGCTCTCTCCTTCTCTTCTTCACCCACCTAACTCCATCAAAGCTTCAAGCTCAACAAGGTTTTGAAAGCCCAAACTCCAAAATCAAGCCAAATCACTCATAGCAAGAGGTAGAGGTTTAATTCTTGTATTGATTCTCTGATCTTTACTGGCTGGTGATGGCTTATTTCCTTAATCTTTGATGTATTGATTGAATGATTATGATGATATATGGCTGGTTTATTGGCTGTTTGTGAAGTTAAAACCGAATTGGAAGCAAGAAAGAATGAAAATAGGAAGAGTTGAGGGGCTGGAGAACTAAAAACCCTTGGCAGTCCATACGGCGGAGTGCACGGCTCCTCCTACAGCCAATTAAATTTGATCTAGAGCTTTCCATACATATATCATATAAGGCCGTTGGATTAATATTGAGAGAGATATGAATTTTTGAATTTTGACCTAGGTTTTTGACTTTGATTCTAGGCAGACTGGGTCGTTTAGTGTAGAACTCGCCTTATACTACTTGAAAATGAATGAAACTAACTTTTTTAGAAAGCTTACACATAGGAGAATGTGCCATAAAAATTTCAGATTTAGATAAGGTCCCGTTTATTCCCAATGATCCAAGAAAGTTGCCCTATGTCCAAACTGAGCTAGAATAGGGCAGTTCAAGAAGGTCAGATTTCGGGGCTTATAACTCGAGTCCTACTAATTCAAATGGAATGAAACTTTTGTAAATGAAAGCTTGTCATGTTAGCTTTAATATGAGACCAATTTGTATGATTTGAATCAGTTTTTGATTTTTAGTGAATTTTTACTTTTAGGTGTCTGATTCTGGCTAGCCACTGGGTAGACCGGGATAAGACCTAAATAACTTGAGCTATACTCATCAAAATTAGATGGGACCAAAGAGGTTAGAAAATAGACACATAACACTTTAACATATTCAAAATTGAGGTCCAAATGAGTTAAATAGAAATTATGGCTTGATTTACAAAAATCTGGTTGAATGATTGTGCTGAGGCAGTAACTCTGCCTTAATGAGACTAATGCTTCTATGAGTTCAATGTTGGATTATGAATGTAATATTGTGACCTCTATGAGAAATTAGTGTTCTGATATACCGGCACTATTCATGGGGAAGCGGATACGTACCGTTATATTGCCGAAATTTCGGTAAAATCTATGCATGAACTATGAAATACATGTTAATACATGAGCATATTCAAGAAAGTTATGAAAGTTGTGTCATGATGAACATAAGGAATATGTGATGATAAAAGTTCCACGATACTTGGGCCAACCCCGGATTAAAGTTAAGGGGAATAGATCGGTGGGAAGATTGGGGAAAGTAAACCCAGCATTCCTGTATAGGAACGAGCTCAATCCTGAAAAGCAGACTATTACCCAGGAGTCTAAATGGCCAAGAATTCCCAGGAGACCAAATAATGGAAAAGTTTATGAAGAAAGGTTCAAGAATGAGTTTGCATGAGTACATGAATGCATGATTACATGGAATAGTTATTTCAAGATGTTTAAAGTTATTTGCTATATTTATTTACTGCTGTATGTTCGTTTATTCTGCTCAATGTTCTGAGTGTCACTATTTATTAATTTATTCTGTTTCTTATGCTGTCTAAAGTAAAAATGAACCTTGCCTCGGGCTAGATGTTTTCTTAAACTCGTTAAAATGGATACTTCAGTTTGAACACATGTTTTTATATTTAAATAAAAACCGAGGCAACTGAGAATGAATGTGACGTCAGTTAAATGCTATACACTAATCCTATTGAGAATTTCTATAAATTCTCACATCGTTTTGCATCTCCGCATCATTCTCAGACGCTGGCAATGGATTCGACGCCCACTCCGCTTACTGAGATTTCCGGACCTGCAGCTCCACGATGATCCAATAGTGGACTTGTTATACACAGTTGGCTCTTGTAATTTCTGTCTTTACCTTTTCAGAAATAGAAGTTTTGCTGTTTTTTTATTTTACCCACTTTTGAAACCATATATATACTGAAGCATTGGCTTCCAACTCACATATGTATGTATACGACTAATGATATACTTTCTATTTTCCTTTCTGTAGTGCTTTTTGTTAAATTTTGTTATGTTCTACAATACTAATCACTTCTATAACATACAACATGCCGTTTCGTAGGTATATTCGTCAAATATATATATATATATGTCAAAGAAAAAGAAAATATAATATAATGAATACAGCTATAAACGAAGAACTAACACGGTAACGCAACCTATCCAATTTCATGCTATAACTTAAGCATAACATTAAGTTGGTAAGGTGTTACAACTATAGGTGTTGGTACTATGCTTAGGTCATAGCACCACACCCAGGAGTTGTTACTATTATATAGTGAATCTTGTCTAATAGCAACCCTTGGCCATCTTCAAATCTTAAACAACTTTATCCTACATGGCCACTTTCTATATCTCCTGAGTTATCTAGAGATAAGACAGGAGCAAACATAAGGGTGAGAATTGTAAATTCTTAGTAGGATTTCCTAGATTATCACATATAGTATCATCATCATTATCTCCAACTGCTTCGATTTATTATGAAAAAAATGATCATGCCATATAATGATAAATCTCATATTTAGAAAATTCAAAAATATCACTTTCGAAGTAGGTTCATTTTATTCATATGCTTGTTATTTCCAAGAGCAGTTTAATAACAATAAGAAGAGATCAACAACGGGATATACTTTATGTAAATGCAAATGTACATCATATATTTATGTAACTACACTTGTGCTTTCTTTAATTTTCTTTACTTGTCATATACATTCTAGAGCATGATCACCATGTCACACTCCTTATGATGTGGTTGCCATGTCACATTCATATCCTATTTTACTTGCATCTTGCTTCTCTGTGCTTGGTCCTCTAGTGGTGAATGACTTCTCTACCCTTGGGTAATAGTCTACTTTTCAGGTCCAAGCTCATAATTATACATGAGTGACGGGTTTACTTTCCTCGACCCTCACATCGATTTATTCCCCTTAAATCTGGTCAAGGGCTAGCCAAAATCTTAGACAATACTGTCCTAGCCCACTATGAGGTGGAAGCTCGGTACGTCCTTTTTCAATTTCTTATTATCTTTTAATTTTCATATATGATCATGCATACAAATGCTTTACAGTCATACATATGCCTCATATCATATCTCAATCATATTTGCATGCATGATTATCATGGACATAACATATATATCTACATATATACTCATGATTGTACATGCTTTGTGTCTTATTTTCAAACTTTATTGCACGAACAACTTCCATGTATAGCGTATGTACTTATAACTTCACATCACATACTTCTGCTAAAAATTTGGCAGTATAACAACTTAAATATAGGGCTTCCCAGAATAAACAGTATAAGAAAATAGTTAGCCAATCATATCAATTTTCATCATCATTCAATTTATCATCATCACATCATTATCATAAGAAAGGAACATGAAATTATTCAGTTATTGACTTCTTATAGTTTAGGGAACCCCTAAACCCTTAGGCTACTAAGATATCTCAATTTTTTAAATATGTCCTATTTTATTAATTTAACTAAAATTCCATTTTAACTTATATTAATCTAAATCTGAAAATTTAATATGTTATGGCATTATTGGTCTATTTTTAGTTCTCTTTTGTCCCATTAAGTTTTGAGGTATATAAGTTGAGTTATTAAAGTTTTACTCAAGGTTGTCCTGTTGTTAGACCAGTTTTAGCACTTAAATATAAAAATCCCCTAAAATCGAATATTTAGTAGTTTTATCCGAAATTTATATTTAAATGAACCTTACTGAACCATTTTTCATTTTTCACAAGTTTCATTTAAAATAGGTAAGTAGAGCCCAAGTTATAAGCTCTCAAAGAGGGCAAAAGGAAACTGCCCTGTTTTACTCAGACAGCACCTTAGGTCAGGTTTAAAGAATTTTTCGGAGGAGTAAGTTTAGGTCTGACACTAAAATTCTTATAGCATAATAGGATATATGTTAGCTTCATAACAAAGTTAGTTGCACTCAATTTGAAGTTGTATAGGACGAGTTATGCCCTTCACAACCCATATTGGTCAGGATATCAGTTATGCCTATAGATGGAGCTGTACTGTTCACTGTATGGATGTCATCTTAGGGTATTCTCTGAGCTTTTCTATTTGAGTGTTCTTCTTGGTTTGTTGATCAATTTATCAAATTAAACCAACAATTCCTATCTTAATTCACTTAAAACAAGTCATATTAGTATCTAATATCATCAAACAAAAGAGGATATCAGAAACCCTAATAAGCTCAAACCCTAAAGAAACAACTAAGTCCATGAAATCCTACCTCAATTCCAAAGTGTGAGCTCTTTTACTTGAATATTTGGTAGTTCTATTTCACTAAAACCATGAAATTGTGACAAATCTCTTCTTGCTCTTGGATGGACTGAGCCTAAATGATCAAAAGGGAAGAAGGTTGTGAGCTTATCTTGAGGGTTCTTCAAAAAACATAAGGAAAGAGTGGAAATTTTGAAAGAAAGGAAGCAAGACACACTTAGAAGCCTAGGCAGAGATATAGAGAATAGAGAAAAAAATGAGACAAAAGAAAGAAATGGAGAGTGTATGGTGTCAAGGCTGGCAAAATTTGGAGGGACAAGGAGGGAGATTTTGATAGCTTGTAGAGAAAGTTGGAAGAAGGAAAAAGAAAGGTGATTGGTGGACTTCTATGGCATTTTGAATTTTGTTAAGCTTTTAATTGGAGGGCCATGATTTAGCCAACAAGCAAGGGTGGGTGGCTAGTTTTTAGCCGTAGGATTTAGGGTTTTTAACTGGTATTCATGTTATCTTACAGTATAAATTCTTATTAACTCGGTTCTTGATTTACAAGATATTGTAAACAAACCAATTTCCTTTAAACTATCTAAATATTGGTAATTGTCTAATGAAATTTTCTACAAGGAAACTTGAATTTTATCTAACCCTAATATTTTGCATTTTAATATTGACTACTCGTATATCTATAATATATCTAAAAGTTTAATTATTCGATGATACTAGTTATGCGAAATTCGAGATGTTACACTTTGTCTATTATTGTCCTTATATCTGTATCCTCTGTCTTGACAATTGAAGTGTCCACTTTTGTTAAACCTTTTGTTCTATAAAGAATCATTACTAGCTAGTTTTGTGGTTCCTAGTCAAGCTTATGCTATCTTGGTCTCTATCATTTCCTCTATATTGATATATCCTATAGCTCTAGCTTTGATGTCAGCAATGCTCTTTAGGGGCTAAATTTTTAAGGCATCGATAAATGGTCCAACCTTTATCCCATGCACCATTTAGAAAGCATCATGGAAATGAACATAGTAACATGTTCCTAAGGGTCACCTATACCATTGTATGGACACAAAGTTATAAGGAGTTTAAAGTTCTTAGATAGGGATACTGATATAATAAATTTAGAGAAAGTGCTATAATGAGTTATAGCTGTGCTAATGTTTGCTGGTTCCATTTTTTTTAGTGGCTATTTTGTTCGAGAGGCATTATCGTCACCCTTCCTGGTGTTGCCCTTATGTTATTGCCTCAAGCCCTTCTAAATACGAGCTAGGGTTTTGAGCTAAGTTGATAGCTTCTATTTTTGATCTTGTTGCTGCTAGGTCATGTAAAGGAGGTAATGTATTATTGGAGGAGCAAAATTATAATTTTTATAGGTGTTCTGCTAAGGAGTGGGATTTGTATTATGGCTTTGGGCTATAGCCTTGGTGGGGTAGGTGAGTTTTGCTGGGCCTCTAAGTGGGTGACAATGCCTTGGTGGGGTAGGTGAGTTTTGCTGGGCCTTTAAGTGGGTGACAATGTTGTGGCCTATTCATTTGAGGTTAGGTAGATCCTTATTGATTTAAGATTTGCACAATGTAATGGAAGACATACAAGAGACCTAATGCCCAAACTAGTGTTTTCTCACTCTATATAAGTTAAAATGGGTGAATGGCAAACCTGAAATCTAGAACGAAAATTCATAATTAAAATTGAAGGGGTGCTCTATTTATTATGAAGCTGTTGCAATCTGATTAACCCATTCGTAGGATCTCAGATGGTTTCTATCACTAAGGGGTTTGAGTTTGAATGGGAAGCATTCTCCACCTAGCCCTAATAATTGATTTGTTAGGTTTAAAGGCCAAGCTTAGGCCATGGTTCAATCCACTATACAAAATCAAAATGCCACATTGTACATCGTAATTTACAACAATTTAAAAAAATTCACCATATTTACGAAATATACTATTAAGCTTGAAGTTTTGCTTGACCTTTTGCTTAAATGTAGTGGAGAGCACACGTCATGACCAAGTTGTTTATAATTACCAACTTTGATTTTTCTCTTTTTCAAAGCAAATTTTGCACATTTCTAGTAGCCTCCATTAAAATTAATCTTTCCACTAGAAGCTTAGTTGCTCCTTTTAAAGGAAAATAGACATGCCTTTTCTTTGAAAGCCAAGCCTGCCTGACCAAAAACCATAATAATGCTCTACCATCTTCCACATAGAATCTAATTTGACCAAAGATACATGGCCATAACAACCCACAATCTACCATTGACACCAAAAGTGTTAATGCTATTCACTCCTAGACCAAACATCTTACCATGAATATTCACTGGAAAAGAATTGTTTCATCATTACCATCACCTAACTCCTAACTTTTCAAGTCTGACCTTTATTTGAACAAACTATGTGAACATTCACTTTGGTTTAATTTGTTTAGAAAAAATAAATTATAAGTAATGACATATTAATAAAGCATAGATGGCTCTCCATGTTATTCAAGTCAAATTTCTTATTATTTTGGGTTAGGCAATCCTTCTAGTAGAGTAGCAATTCTCTATATTGAATAGTGTAGACAAAGAATTTAGAAAAAAAAAGTTATAAATTTTTAAAAAAATGAAACGAAATTCTTCCAAAATATGCACATAAATGAAATTGCATGACTATTTATTAAATAAGAGAAAGACACAAATTACATAGTAATATGCACCTAAACAACCTTGATAATTGATATCATAAACAAACATAAGCAACAATCAAACATCCCACCAAAGAAAAGGCCAAAATGGACTTAAAATCAAGAAAGAAAATGCCATATAACTTTGTTTACAATCATATGGCTGACTAGCAAGTGAGATAATTGTCAAGATATACACAAGACACATGATAAGCTTTACTAGATTCAACCTAACACAACTCCAAATCAACTTCATCTCTAGCAGTAATAGAAGTGTTAGCGTCATATGTCTGCATCTGGAACTCGCAGGTACTAGTGCTAACATCTCTTGTTTGTCGACACGTAAGGAAAGGATAATTTCTTAGGAGGAGTCCAAGGGTTGGTAGTGGCTCGTTAGGCATAATAAGATTAGAGAACAAAGTAAATGCATCCATAAGGTTCTTAGTTTTTTCCCATTTCAACTCCATTGTTTGTATTATAGGGAAGATTCATGCCATATAAGTTTGTGGCTAGTAAAAGACTAAAGAAGTTTTCTTCATAGCTTTGAACCTCTTGTTGTTTCTTACTTAACACATAGTAGTTAGCTATTCTGCTCCAATTGGCTCTTCCATAATTCTTTAGTCCCATCTCAAAAGGCTTGTAATCAACAAAATAGTGTTACATATTAACATTAATTGTCAAGAAAAATATAAATAAAAATATCTTCATGAAATTGGAAGAAAACTTTATTAGATTAACTTTTACCCATATAAACAATGAAAATGAAAAAAAAAATGTTTATGCTACCTATCAAATTTAAAGATTAGTGACTTAGAAAGTCAAGTTACAAAAAAAAAAAAGACTATGGTATTGCTAATTAATTTACTTAAATTAATATCTAATGCTAATAAATGTGAATTATTTAAATTAAATTAAAGTTGAATAACAACAAACATGTTTGAAATTACAACCATAACGTTGTATTGGGAAGGTCCACACAAGAAAGCCGTAATCATGGCCACATAGTCATATACTTCCGCAGTTGTTTATGATTAATATAATCATAATATAACCACATTTGTAATAGCACAGTAGTCGAGATTTTAAACAACGATAGCAAAAATAAGTAAAAACAAGGTTGAAAGTAACAAACTCATGTTCCCTAGAGGTCCAATTTTCATCGAATGTGGTTCCATGAGGAAACATGCGTGTTGCATTGGATTGAGTCATTGGTTGATATATAATAACTTCATGATTACCATAAATCCTTGATTGGAAGCCATTAAAATTCTGAGAGGGCCCATTGATTTCCTGAAAGGTTGCATGCGCATCCAAGGAGCCATTTGTTGATAGATATAACATATATTTGGATTTAGGCGTAAGAACCTGGTTGCTCCCCTTGTAACATCCTCTATCATATAAGCCATGCTCGAGTCATGGAGTTACATGATAAGGTTGTCACGACGCTAAGTAAGCTTTAAAATGTGAAAAATACAATACATGGCCCTTTTTACTGCTCCCTTCATTCCTGACTAATAGTCTTGGATACATGGATAATAAAATAATTACACTTTAAAAGAAATTGTGTTTGAGATAACTAGCTTCGATAGTCTTATGATTTGGTTAGCGCCCAACACTTGCTCAATGAGTGGCCTTGTACTCCACCTCGTGCTTGACTTCCACTTGGGTACTGGAATGTTTACGGAAAAGAAAAGCATACAAGTAGGCAGTGAGAACCTGAGGTTCTCAGTAGGTAAATTTAAACAAATCTTATAATGTCATCATAAACATTCCAGCTGCTTCGGTTTATTATGAAAATATGAATACATATGCATAAATAGTGATTCAATTTTAAGTGGAAAACATCTTTCTCGAAGCGGGTTATGTTTTAGCAATCACTTGTGGTAATATATTATAAACGTAGAAATACAGTTTGTGCAATATGCTTCAACTAGAGTCTTAATGACCTTACCACTTAATGGGATAGTTGAAGATGCACATAACAATGCTTGCGCTCATCTGTATGCAAGTGCACTCGACTTAATCTGTATCTCTCTTTAACTTGCAACCTGATCTTGCTCTTTCCTGTACTTAGTCTTACTTTTCTGTGCTTGGTCCCTCGGAGGTGAATGGCCTTTCTCACCCCTGGGCAATAGCCTGCTTTTCAGGTCCGAGCTCGTACCTATACATGAGTGACGGGTTTACTTTCCCCGCCCCTCACACCGGTCTATTCCCACTAATCTGGTCGAGGGCTGGCCCAAGTCTTAGACAGTACCGCTCTGGCCCACGCTAGCTGGGTCTATGCCAATGCCTCGCGTGGTAGCTAGTACGTCCCTCTTGAAAGTTCTCATCATCTTTCTTTTCCATATCTTGTCATACGTGCAAATGCTTGTGCATACATGAATATGCCTCATATCTTATTTTGCATATTATATTCTAACTATGCTTGCATGCATGGCATACAGAAACATAACATATGGATGTAATATATTCAGAGTATAATCTCTCATAATTCATATTATACTTAAATTCATACTTGCGTATCTAAACCTTATGAACATAACATTCATAGATTTCTGCCGTAAATTTGGCAGCATAACGGATCGCATCCGTTTCCCCATGAATAGTGCCAGCTCTCACAGACAAATCAATCATAGCAGCATAATCAACTTAACACATATATATCAATGTCAAGCTGGCAATCCTCGACTCAAACTTTATATGTTTCACTGACACTGGTAAAATTATCATTTAGGCCATCCTGCCAATTCTATTCGGTTCTGCCCGAATCTTGTATAATCCACCTTTATCTCTATTCAACTCATTTAAATCTGAAATTTGAATATGTCATAGCCCTATAAGTCTACTTTCTAACCTCTTTGGTCCCATGTCATTCCGATTTATATAAATTAAGATATTCAACTCTTACTTCAGCCTGTTCAGTCACTAGCCCGAGTTACACTCCTAGGATTATAAATTCACCAAAAATCGAGACTAAGCTCAATTCTTACGAAATTGGTCTCATATCAAAGCTAATAGGATAAACTTTCATTTTCCACCAGTTTCACTCCATTTGCTTAAGTATACCTCGAGTTATAAGTCCTGAAAGTCTACCTTCCTGAACTACTCCGTTTTGGCCTAGATTGGACATAGGACAACTTCCTCGAATCACTGGGAACAATTGGGACCATAACAAACTCGGAATCTTATACTGGGGTGTTCCTCTGTGTGTAAGATTTCTAACAAAATTAGTTTCACTCAATTTGGAGTTGTATAGGGTGAGTTACACCCTCCTCATGTCAGCCTGTCCGGATGAACATCCTAAACCCTAGGTCAAACTTCAAAAATTCGTATCTCCCTCAATACTAATCCAATAACCTTATATGATATATCTATGGAAAGCCCTGAATGTCTAATTTCATCTAAAAATATTTTCATCGGATTTGACCGGTTATAGACGGCGCCGTACACTCCGTCGTATGGACTGCCGTGGAATCTCCCCCAAGACAGCACCATCATCCATCCATTTCTCTTAGTTTTCTTCTTCTAATTCTAATTTCCACTCAAGATTTCATATTAATCCCATATTAATCCAATCATACACATCCAATATATCATCAAATAATCATAAAAAGTAATCTTTCATTCATCCTTAGTTTAAAGAAATTAAGATTAGAGATTGAATCCTACCTCTTTGGAGTGTGATCTTGAGTTAAGTGTTGAAACTTGAATTATTAGGACCTGGCTAAGCTTGGAGGAGTGATGGGGCTGGGTGAGTGGAGAAGGGGAAAGAGAGCTGCAGTGAGGGAGAAGAGAAGGCGCAGAAAATGGGTCTGAATGAGCAGAGAAGAAGGCGTTATATAGGCATGAGTGGTAGTTAACTTGGAGGGTTCTGATCAATGAATTTCTTGTGGACAAAGTTTAGCTACGTCTCCCTTTTAGAGGAACTCACCGCCATACTATTTAAAATCGTAACTCGCCCCTATTCTGCTTTAAATCCGAACTCGTCCCTCTTATGCTTGATGTCGGAACTCGTGCCTTTTTACTCGAGCTTGGAGCTGAAGCATGATGTCGAAACTCGTACCATCTTGTTTGTGACTTGGGGAAATCCGGTTTATGTTGAGGCTTGGAATCAAGGTCGGAGGTCGTAAGAAGTGCAGCTGACAATCAACTGATCTCGGAACTCCTAGTTCAAAGTCGGGACTTCTTGAAATGTCGGAACTCGTGTGATTCGAATCACATTTCCAAGCCAAGTACTTAAACTCGGAAGTCGTGACTCATATACAGTGTGGTTGGTGACATCGAAAGCCGGTCATATTTTCCTTGAGACATGAAGAGGTCCAAGTTGGAAGTCGGGATTCATGCATCTCTATTCGAATGAACTCGGAACTCATAATTTATAGGACCTGGTATTTCAACTCGATATCGGAACTCGTGAAAAGAAGAGATCTTGGTAATGAACTCGAGATCGTAACTCGTGAAGTTTTTTTTTTTTTTTTTTACTCGAACTCGTAGACCAATTTAGAGACCTGACCTCGCGTTCACCCCGCCTGAAACAAACTCGGATGTCGGATTTCATATCCATTCGAAGACTAAGGTCGGAAATCGGAAGATACAGCCATCCCTTTGTAAGCCTTGGAACGAAGTCGGAAATCGAAATTAATATTGAGGTCGGAAGCGGAATTTTAGGACAAACTCGGAAATTGGAAGTTTCAACATTAAATGGGATCGGAAGTCTAAAATCGGATGTTACACCCCTAAAATCAAATCTTCTTGTAGAAACATAAGCATAAAATTGATGGTTTCTTGAGTACTTGTATGACTTGGATATTGGTGGAGAAGGGCCTGTCATCAACCTTTATTGAAGGTATATAGGAGGGCAAAGAGATAAATGCTCCTAGCAATAAGGGGGTTATTTGAAGTAGGTTATTGTAAATTGGCTTTATGTTTTAGCACCCTGGGTAATTTATAGCACTTAAGTTGCAGTAAATTTACTAAAATATCCATGAAAAACTCAATAGCTAAGTTTTGCTAATTATTCCTTGAATTTTATGAATAATAAAATTATAGAATATAATATAGCCATAAGGGCAAAAATGTATCAAAGTTAGAAAGTCATGACACTATAAAATTTATATTGTGACAGTGAGTGAACTAACTTGGGAACTAATGAAGATAACCAACTGCAAACAAAGACAAGTTTTTAACAAATATAGAAAACAAGTAACCTAAAGTCAGAAATAACACTTGTGCGAAATAGTGTTTCATTGCTGCATGTAGAAAAGTAAAAGCAAATGCATGACTTATGTAACACCCTAATAGTTCTATTCTATGCTTAAGTCATATTGTGGAATTACTAGTTGTTACTTTTGCTCGCGAAATTAACATTACCTTTTTGAAATTACTTTTTTTTACTGAAAATAGGGGTAAGTTTTTTTTTTGAACAAAACAAGTAAACCGTTTTTGAAATCGAGAGCCATGAGCGCATCGTGAACGTGTAAAACAAACATCGCTATCTCATTCATACATCACATTTAACATACATAGAAACCATAAGAATAACCACAATCTTAGATAAATATAATATTCATTCCATAGTCATCCATAATAATATGATAATAGTCATACTAGAGTCATACATAAGATAATAATGGGTCCGATATCTACCATCGGCCTTACACAAGAAACCTACCAAATACATAATAAAAGGAAATACATTAGAAAACCCTTCTACCCAAGCATGCCATACAACAAAATAATAACCCTATAACTACAACCAAAAGGGGCTATTCTCGTGCTTGGCTCCGCATGCAATCGTCACATCAAGCATCAGGCAGGAGAAAACCATTCCCATATCCACTGGGAGAAGCACCACCACGGCCCCCTCTTCAAGCACGTCCTTGCGCATGGGGCATAGCGCTAGTACGAATGAACCCACACCCATGAACCGAGGGTGAAGCTGGACCAGCAGATGAAGCAAAAGAATCAAAAGATAGACGAATCACCAAAGGCTGCGATGAACCCGAACAGTGAGATCCCCCATAATGAGTCGGATAGAAGGGCTTAGACGGATCGGTCTCCACATGGTAGCTCAGATAAGACGACTCTGAGAGATCGGAATCCAGTGAAACAGTTGGAGTCAAACAGGTATCTGAGTCAGTCTTATCATCGTCGGTGGGGTATCTTGGTGGCTGAAAATACTGGTAGATGTCATCCACAGTAACCTCACCAAATGGCTAATGCGGTTGGAAAAATGGGCTCATCACGGGAGTTTGAAACTGGCGGTCGTGGAAGATGTAGACCTTCATCGCTGCGCTCACCGATAGCACGGAGGCGTTCAGCACCGGCTCAAAGCGCCAACTCCACACCAGGAACTCAATGTAGATCACTACCGTACCCGACGTCAACATCCTCTGAAGACGACACGGAAAACGTAGGAATGAGAAATACTAAATTTCTCAGTAGGATCGTAACTAGACAAACACAGTAATGGCTAATGCGGTTGGAAAAATGGGCTCATCACAAGAGTCTAAAACTGGCGGTCATGGAAGATGTAGACCCTCATTGCTGCGCTCACCGATAGCACGGAGGCGTTTAGCACCGGCTCAAAGCGCCAACTCCACACCAGGAACTCAATGTAGATCACTACCGTGCCCGACGTCAACATCCTTTGAAGACGACACAGAAAACGTAGGAATGAGAAATACTAAATTTCTCAGTAGGATTACCACTAGACAAACACAGTGTCATCATCATCGTCCCAGCCATTTTGGATTTAATTAAAGAAATAGTGGACAAGTATAAGTTCAATTTTAATGGTTTCAGAAATCGTAAATCCTGAAGCGGGTTACTTTTAACTTTATCATCATATCCATAGTGTCATACATAGGCATACCTACTAATATACATAACATACATTCATAATGCACATAAGGAATATAACAACATGCATGGCTATGCAACTCATCAACTTGACCATGGTCCTACTTTGACTTTCGTTTTTAGCACGTGCTTGACATTCTTTTACTTTTCCTTTGAAATAGACTGCTTTTGGACATGAGCTCATTCCGTGACCGTCGTCACGTAGTACTAACCAAATCAGACTAAGCCGATATTAGTTACCTCTAAGTTAAAGGGTCCTCTATGTCACCCTTGCCTCCCTCATATAGGTTCCTTGAGTCTTTGTGGATCGCCGTCTCATACTTCCCTTACCAAAGTGATTGAAGGGTCATGTCCTATCAATTCTTTTCTTATCATTATATTTTACATGCATAGTTCTTCTTTGATTAGACACATACAATGATATGACTAAGTCTATAATTTTGATGGAAATCTGGCAGCATAACGGCTAGATCGGAGCTTCCCCAAAATGCCAATCAGAAACTTTCAACCAATAGTTCATCATATCTATATGATATCATCATACTCATCATTCAATCATGAGACAGAGCTCAATCAAACTTGTCATTCATCATGCTGAATGGCATTATACATGTATACCCTAAAAGGGGTTCATAGTTGTGTTATTCTTTGTGAAGAGTATTATGAATCATCATATGATTTCTCATGGTTACCCATAAGAAAATCACATGGTTAAGATATGTGTATGTGGTCTTTTAGTTACTTAGCTCCCATATGAAATTATTCTTCACTTGAGTTCATATCTTATAGAACACTTGTTCCAATTAATTAAGTTAAGTGATTGTTTCCTTTTCTTGAGATAGTGCACTTAGTGATTCCTAGGTTCATGGTATGCTTAAAAGCCCTAATCATACTTCTGTCCCCAAGCAATTCGAGATCCCTCTAATCCTTGGGTCATGACAATGCATAACCACATCATGAACCCAACAAAACCATGTTCACTAAATGCCAAGGGTGATTTTAACTTAATCAAGTTATAAAGCTTCAAGCTTTTATCTTAAGGATTAGATCTGTAACACCCTACTAATTTTATGTTATGCTTAAGTCATAGCATGAAACTAGTCGGGTTGTGTTACCGTGTTGATACTTTACTTACCTTTCTTGTCTTTAAGTTCTCCTTAACTCGTCTCTATTGACGAGACGGCGTGCTGTTATATTACAAACAAAATAAACGAAATATCAACAAAATGAACCGAATAGACTATCATCAAATAAGTATGGTACAATAAGGTCACTGCATGCGTGTAAACATATGTATATATATATATATCAGAAGACGCTGTTTTAGTTTATGTACAAAGGTTCAAAGTAAAACACATACATGGGCTAGTGTATCAAAAGACCATAACGCCTCTCATCTATCAACCTACCCTATGGTCCTCATAGGACATTTCATAATCTACTGCTAATTCTACAGTCAAACCCATGACCCAAAGCTACATGCTGTCCAAAAGAGGGTCATCTTTGCATACAACATCCTCGCCGCTAAACTACTCCGTCAGCTAGCCGTTAGCCATGCCAGGCTCGGCCGGAGTATAGTCCGCGCTAGGTCCCGAGGAGGAAGAGGGCGACGAGCCTGTGGCCTCAGAGGGGTCACTCGGAACTCAGAGGGACGCTGGGGTCGCCTGTGGTGGTGACTCGGGAGCAGTGGTCATTGGCCGCGGTGCAGGAGGAGCAGGATGCTTGCGCCATATGTAGAGGGATGGCAATATAAGGGGTAGCAGGTCGGTCAGGGATGGTGCAAAGGAACATCAAAGTTCCTGTCGCTAAATAAGTACAAACGAAAGTTACACGAACCGGCTATGTACAGAGAGTCCAACTCCAGGTTATGGTGGAACTGAAGTGCAGGGATCTCAATAAAAAGGGTGGCTGTGGAGTCCATCGCCTGAATCTGAGAATGATGCGGAATACACAAGATGGGGTGAGAATTTCAGGAAAATTCTCAAGAGGTTCGGTTACACTGGGACTGACATCACATACATTCTCAGTTACCTCGGATTTTACTTAATTATTAAAATACGTGTTCAAACTAAAGTCCATTTTCATGAGTTTAAAAACATGTCTGGTCCGAGGTAAGGTTCAATTTTACTTTAATTGGCATAAGAAACGAAATAAGTACTAATACTAGTGCACAGAAGGATAAATGGAATAAATCAATGAATAGCAAGAAGATTGTAATGCATAATTGTAAACATCCTGATGCAACTATTCCATGGATTTATGCATTCATGTAATCATGAAAACTCATTCTTGAACTTTCTTTCATAAACTCTTTCATTACTTTCTATCATTTTTCCATCTCTCTTGGTCCCCTGGGAGTTCTTGGCCATTTTAGACTCCTGGGTAATAGTCCGCTTTTTAGGATCGAGGCTCGTTCTCTATACGTAAATGCCGGTTTACTTTCCCGACCTTTCCACCGATCTATTCCCATTAACTTTCTATCCGGGCTGGCCCAAGTAGTATGGAACTTGCATAATGACATGCTTCTTTTCACGACCTTCATGACTTTCTTAAGAATGTATATACATTCATATGAAATTCATAACTTGTTCATGGGTTCTACCAAACTGCAGCATAACGGAACGTGTCCGCTCCCCCATGAATAGTGCCAGCCAATCAATACATCAATATATCACAAGAAGCACAAATTCACATGTATACTCCAACATGAAACTCCAATTCATATCAAATTCATTAAGACAGAAATTCTGCCTCAGCATATACAACCAACCCGGTTCTTGTAATTCATGCCACAATTTCATTTTAGCTCATTTGGACCTCAAATTTGAGTATGTTACAGGGTTGTGTGTCTATTTTCTAATCTCTTTGGTCCCATCTAATTTCGGTATCTATAACTCAAGATATCTAAACTTTATCTCGGCCTGCCCATTAGCTGGCCAGAATCAGGCAACAAAAATTAGAAATTTACCAAAAATCGAAAATTCACTCAAATCAGACGAAATTGGTCTCGTATTAAAGCTAACAGGACAAACTTTCATATACAAAAAGTCCCATTTCATTTGCCTTAGTAGGGCTCGCTGAGTTACAAGCCCCGAAACTTAGCCTTCCTGAACTGTCCTGTGTTGGCCTGGTTTGGACATAGGGTAACTTCTTCAAATCACTGGGAATAACTGAGTGGATAACAAACTCGGGATTTTTCTGGATGTTGTTCTCCTATGTGTAAGCTTTCCAACAAAGTTAGTTTCACTCAGTTTCATGTAGTATAGGTCGAGTTCTACCCTAAATAACCCAATCTGCCCAGAGCCAGAGTTAAAACCCTAGGTCGAGATTCAGAAATTCATATCTTCCTCAATTCTGATCCAAAACCCTTATATGATATGTCTATGGAAAGCCCTAGATGTCTAGTTTCATTTAAAAATAGGTTCATCGAATTTGACCGATCGTAGGCGGCGCCCCTCGCCCCGCCATATGGTCTGCCGTGGACTGTTCACCAAGACAGCACCTCCACCATTTAATCCTCTTAGTTTTCTTCTTCTAATTCTACTTCTAACTCAAAATCTTCTATTAATCCAAGCATAATTATTCAATTCACACATCAATTAAGGTGAAACTAATTCAGTCCAGCCAGCCAAGTGCATGGATTTGATGCAAGAAATCTTAAACCCCTACCTTTGATTTAAGTGTTTTGGTGCTGAGCTCTTGAAATTTGGATAAACAAGGCCGGAACTTTGCTTAAGTCTTGGATGTGTGAGCAAGAGAAAAGAGAGCTGATGGAGAAGAGGAAAAGCAACGTGAATAATGGTCTGATTCAAAGGAGGATAGTGTGTTATATAGGCATGAGTGGGAGTTAACTTGGAAGATTGTGATTGGTTGCCCTCTTTGTGTGGTAGAATCACTTCCACGCCGCTCAAGTGGTAGGAGTTTCTAGCATATTCGGGAACAAAATCGAACTCGCATTTACATAAAGTCGCACCTCGTGAACTTCCTGTATATGAAGTCGGAACTCAAAAACATCCAGTCTAATTGAAACGTAAAGTAGAGCCTGGTGAGAAGCCAAGCACTTAAGGTCTGAGTCAGAATCATGAACTTTCTATCCCTAACTCAAAAGATATAGAAGTGAGAGCTTCTAATATTGAACTCAAGATCGGATCTCGCATCTGCTGTGAATCATAATGTCGGAATTCGAATACTTTCAGTTCATCTCGAGCCTTAGAGACGAAGTCGAAATCGAACATTTTACTCTTTGATCGATAAGATCTAAGTCGTAATGAATGTCAAGTCGACAAACGAACTCGTAAGTTGGAAGCATCGCCACTCTCATTTCATCTCGCGAAATTGGAAGTCGAATTCATACCGAGAAGTTCAAAATTTATCCACGCTACAAGGTCGGAAATCGCCACTCCATCCATTAAATCGAGAGCGTAAGTTTGCATGCCTTAGGTCGGAAATCGGAAGAAGTCCCTTGCAAGCCTTGAAACGAAGTCGGAAGTCGAAGCTAGTGTTGAGGTCGGAGGCTAAGTGTAAGGAAACTTGAAATCGGAAATGTCATCAATAATGGGGATCGGAGTCGGAATCGCGGATGTTACAATACCACTCTCTTAAAAAATTTTTGTCCTCAAAATTTAGTGTGAGAATAGTTCAGATACTCTTTCCTCATGTCCCGATTCCAGTTCCCAAGTATAGTCTTCAAAGACCTTCTCTTCCCCACGCCACTTTCACTAGTCGCATGATTTATTTCTGAGTTGTTCCGCCGCTTCGCCCACAACTGCATCGTTGAACATGGAAGGTCAGTCTTCCTTCAACTTTATCGATTCGGGTTCAAGGAGTGCGAGGGTCGCTGATACCTTCGAGTGGGGAGACATGAAAACATCATGGAGGTTTGATAAATGGGGAGGTAAAGCGACTCGGTACGCCACTGACCCGATTCGCTTTAAGATTTGGAAGGGACCAATAAAACGAGGATTTAGCTTCCTGACTTTGATAGCTCTACCAATCCTCGTTGTAGAGTAACCTTCGAAATACATGGTCTCCTTCTTGAAATTCCGAGGTTTCCTCCTGGTATCCACAGAACTCTTCTCGCGACTGAGCGACAAGCATCTTGCTCCGTATTTTCTTGATCCGCTTCGGTAGTCCGCTCGACTAAATCGGCCCTAGTAGAGCCGATTCCCGCTTCATACCAAAGACAGTGGAGACCGCACTTCCGTCCGTACAATGCTTCGTAAGGAGCCATGCCAATGCTAGTGTGATAGCTATTGTTGTACGCGAATTCAGCCAATGGTAAATATCGATCCCAATTCCCGCGGTGCTCCAGTATATAGGCTCGTAACATATCCTCCAAGGTTTGAATTGTCCTTTCTGTTTGGCCGTCTGTCATGGGTGGTATGCAAGTGCTTAGGCATAACTTAGCACCGAATGCCTTTGTAAGGCTCCCAAAACCTTGAAGTAAACCTTGGGTCTCGATCGGAGATAATGGTTGAAGGGTCCCATGCAGCTGATAATCTCTTGAATATACAATGTGCCAATTTTTCCAACGGATAATTTGCTGGATGGGTAGAAAGTGGGCCGACTTGGTCAATCTATCCACGATGACCCATATGGCATCGTATCCTCGTTGGTGTTCTTGGCAATCCCATCACAAAACCCATGGAAATGCTTTCCCACTTCCACTCGTGGACTTCCAAGGGTTGTAGCATCCCGTAAGGCTTCCGATGTTCGCTTACCTTTTGACAAACCAAGCATTTGCCACCAAAGTTTGCTACATCTGACTTCATGCCTGGCCACCAAAACATCTCCTTGAGGTCTTGATACATTTTAGTTATGCCAGGATGTACGGTAAAGTGGCGTCTATGAGGTTCTTGTAAGATTGTCTTACGGACATCGCCGCTTTCAGGAACACATACTCTGTCATGGCAGCGCCAGATGCCCTCTCTATCTTGGGCAAAGCTCGCTAGTTTCACGATCGCACGAGATCAAGTGTATGTTGAAAATTAGCATCTTGTCACTGAGCTTGCCGAACTGGTCCTTGAAACTACCGTTATCCGAATTTGGTGTAGCTGAAGAGTCTTGGGAGTGATAAGAATTCCCAAATTAAGATTCGGAAACTTTCAATAAGTTCCGCTCTTTAATCATCATCCACGCGATACAATAATGATTTTCGCTCAATGCATCCGCTACGATGTTCGCTTTGCCTGGTGGTATTTCAATTCAAACTCGTAGTCTTTATGAGTTCCATCCATCTCTCGTTGTCAAGATATTCAATTCTTTACGATCAAAAAGGTACTTCAAACTCTTATGATCGAAAAGACCTCAACGTTACTCCACACAGGTGATGTCTCCATATTTTCAAAGCAAACACTACCGCCGCTAACTCAAGATCATGGGTCGGGTAATTCTTTCATGTGGCTTTAATTGCCTGGAGGCATACGCGACCACCCTTCCACCTGCATCAACACACATCCTAACCCTTGTTGGGAAGCATCGCAAAGAGACCTCAAATGGTCCTTGAGGGTCCGTAAGGCTAGTATTGGCGCCGTGGTCAACCTTCTCTTTAAATCTCGAAAACTCTGTCGCACTCTGTCCACTGGCGGACATTCTTTCTGGTTAGCTTGGTCAAGGGCAAGGCTATGCGAGAGAAATCGTTAACGGATCGCCTAGAATATCCAAATAAGCCCAGAAACTTCTAACTTCGTGAGATTGTAGTTGGCCTCTCCCGCTTTAGAACCGCTTCTACTTTGCTTGGGTCGACAGAGATTCCTCCAGATGACACTACGTGGGTCGAGAAATTTCACCTCTTTCATCCAAAATTCACATTTGGATAACTTGGCATAGAGCTTCCTTCCTCTTAAAATTTGCGTAACTAGCCGCAAGTGTTCCACATGCTCTTGTTCCGCCTTTGAGTAGACAAGTATATCATCGATGAAGACCACTACAAATTTGTCTAGATATGGGCGAATATTCGATTCATGTAATCCATGAATATCGCTGGTGCATTCGTCAGCCCAAACGACATTACTGGTATATTCGTAGTGTCCGTGAACGAGTTCGAAAGGTCTGTCTTAGGGATATCTTGTTCCCTAACTCGAATTTGGTGATATCCTAACGCAAGTCGATCTTGGAGAATACCATTGCACTCGTAGTTGGTCCATGAGATCATCAATCCTCGGGCAATGGATACTTGTTCTTAATCGTCACTTTGTTCAATCGCCTATAATCCACGCATAAGCGCTGCTTCCATCCTTCTTCTTGACCAACAAGACCGGAGCTCCCCATGGCGACGCACTTGGTCGTATGAATCCCTTTTCTAAAAGCTCTTCGATCTTGTCTTTTAATTCGTTAACTCCATAGGTGACATTCGATATGGAGCTATAGATATTGGTCCCGCACTTAACCAACTCGATGGTAAACTCAATTTCTCTCTCGAGGGAATTCAGGAATATCCTCTCGGGAAAACATCCGGTATTCCCGACAATTGGAATCTTCTCTAGTTCTGCCACCTTCTACCGCATTAGTTGACAAGAGGATATACCCTTGATCCTTTGGCTGAAAGAGTTCACTGTAAGAGTATTGCGGTTTGGGATTCGTAAAGTAAGACAGAGGAAGTACCACCGCCTTATCGAGCAATTGAGTACAACATGATTGGCGTAAAGCCAATCCATGCCTGCACTACGCCGAGACCAGATAGAGGGAGGCAAATCAAATTAGCGGCAAAGGTCCTACCCTCAATTCAAGAGGAACATTGATGCACACTTGACTAGTCCTAATGAGCCCATTGGTAGGAGTAGAAACCAACAGATCATAAGGTAATTGAAATTGGCAATTGCAAGGCAGCCTACACAATCATGACGAATAAATGAATGTCACCCACCCCAATCATAGAGTTCAGTTAGAGTCTCACCAATCACTTCACAATTGCCTTCAGTCAATCCTTCGACTTATCCGCTTCCTCCGCATTCATAGTAAAGACCCGCCCTTGTCATTTGGGTCGAGGCGGTGTGATGAGTTCCTGGTTGGACACTCGTGAATTTTGTGGCCTGGCTCGCCACATCCATAGCAGACATTCTGGCCTGCCAAGCACTGCCGGTCGCCATGATTCTTGCCGCATTTTGTGCAAGTTGAATTTGAAAAAGGCCTTTGAGGTCGCTGCCTTTGTTGCCTCTGGGGAAATCTCCGCCGTTGTTGTACATTGGGCTTGAATCTTAGGCCTGCTGGCTAGCCCTCTCTTGAAATTACCACCAAATGCCCCGGCCGCAGCTAACTTCGAGTGGCAATCCTCCACAAGTCGGCATTTGTTCACTAATGTAGGAAATCCCTAATCTCCATCGGCCGATGGCGAGAACGCCCTCTCGCAACCCACCTTCAAATTTGATGCACTTCCAGGCTTCATCCGGGTTCCTCTCGATAGATTGTGGAGAATTTACATAGCTCCTCAAATCGGGCAATATATTCGGATCTTGTCCGATTTCCTTGACGCAATTGCATGAACTCGAGTTCCATGGCATTTCGTACTGAAGCGGGGAAGTACTTTTGGTAAAACACATCCTTGAACATTGTCCAGGTGATCGCTGCCTGAGATTCCTCGAACAACGCACGCCGCTCCACCAGAATTCCTTCGGCGTCGACTTCAAGCGTGTAAGTGGCAAAAGTCACTTCGGTGATCCGAGCAATCCAAGACGGAGAAAATCTTCTCCATGGCTTTGATCCACTCATCGCCTTTATCCGGTCATATGCCCCTGAAACTTGGCGGATTTGCCTTCCTAAACTCTGCGAACCTGAGGCGATCCGGGTTTCCTCTACGGACCTCGGGGTTTCCCTCACGACTGGCCGACCGCTGCCAAGTGCTCCATCATTTGGTGGCTAGCGCGGCTTGTTCCCGCGATTGCTTGAGCCATTTCCGCATTGTGGCCATCACGCGTCGGTCGGGTTTTGGGAGCGAGTTCGCAGGTGGTCTTCCTCGCCTTCCGGAAGCCATTAAGTTCTGAACACACAAAACAAAAGTTATTGAGTTGATCAGGCTCAATACTAAGTTTAATGTGCTAGTAAATAACACCCACGGTCGGGCACTTCATATATATGCACAACTATATCTCCACCATACAGTAAGATCCGTGCACATTATCAACTAAAGTACGTAATATGCGCGAAGCATAGTCACCCAATCCTCAGGCCTTAGCTAGACGAATCGCCTGAAACCAATAATGTAACACCCTACTAATTTTATGTTATGCTTAAGTCATAGCATGAAACTAGTCGGGTTGTGTTACCGTGTTGATACTTTACTTACCTTTCTTGTCTTTAAGTTCTCCTTAACTCGCCTCTATTGACGAGGCAGGCAATTGTTATATTACAAAGAAAATAGACGAAATATCAACAAAATGAGCCGAATAGACTATCATCAAATAAGTATGGTACAATAAGGTCATTGCATGCGTGTAAACATATGTATATATATATATATCGGAAAATATTTGTTTTAGTTTATGTACAAAGGTTCAAAGTAAAACACATACATGGGCTAGTGTATCAAAGACCATCTTGCCCTCATCTATCATCAGGCTACCCTATGGTCCTCATAGGACATTTCATAATCTCGCTAATTCTACAGTCAAACCCATGACCCAAAGCTACATCTTTGTCCAAAGAGGGTCATGCTTTGTACAACATCCCCGCCGCTAAACTACTCCGTCAGGTGGCCGTTAGCCATGCCAGGCTCGGCGGAGTATAGTCCGCGCTAGGTCAGAGGAGGAAGAGGGCGACGAGCCTGCGTGGCCTCGGAGGGGTCACTCTCGAACTCGAGGGGCGTCGATGGGGTCGCTGTGGTGGTGACTCGGGAAGCGGGAGGTCACGTTGGTGCTTCTTGGTCTGCGAGAGGAGCAGGATCTTGGCGTGCGCCATATGTAGAGGGATGCCAATATAAGGGGTACCGCGGTCCAATAGCGGATGGTGCAAAGGAAGATCAAAGTTCCTGTCCCTAAATAACTACAAACGAAACTTACACGAACCGGCTATACAGAGAGTCCAACTCCAGGTTATGGTGGGCGAAGTGCGGGGATCTCAATAAAAAGGGTGGTCAGGAGTCCATCGCCTGAATCTGAGAATGATGCGAATACACAAGGCAGGTGAGAATTTCGAGAAAATTCTCGGTAGGGTTCGGTTACACTGGGACTGACATCACATACATTCTCAGTTACCTCGGGTTTTACTTAATTATTAAAATACGTGTTCAAACTAAAGTCCATTTTCATGAGTTTAAAAACATGTCTGGTCCGAGGTAAGGTTCAATTTTACTTTAATTGGCATAAGAAACGAAATAAGTACTAATACTAGTGCACAGAAGGATAAATGGAATAAATCAATGAATAGCGATGGCGGTTGTAACAGACAATTGTAAACATCCTGATGCAACTATTCCATGGATTTATGCATTCATGTAATCCTGAAAACTCATTCTTGAACTTTCTTTCATAAACTCTTTCATTACTTTCTATCATTTTTCCATCTCTCTTGGTCCCCTGGGAGTTCTTGGCCATTTTAGACTCCTGGGTAATAGTCTGCTTATCAGGATCGAGCTCGTTCCTATACAGAAATGCCGGGTTTACTTTCCCCGACCTTTCCACCGATCTATTCCCATTAACTTTCTATCCCGGGGGCTGGCCCAAGTAGTATGGAACTTGCATAATGACATGCTTCTTTTCACGACCTTCATGACTTTCTTAAGAATGTATATACATTCATATGAAATTCATAACTTGTTCATGGGTTCTACCGAAACTTCGGCAGCATAACGGAACGTGTCCGCTCCCCCATGAATAGTGCCAGCCAATCAATACATCAATATATCACAAGAAGCACAAATTCACATGTATACTCCAACATGAAACTCCAATTCATATCAAATTCATTAAGACAGAAATTCTGCCTCAGCATATACAACCAACCCGGTTCTTGTAATTCATGCCACAATTTCATTTTAGCTCATTTGGACCTCAAATTTGAGTATGTTACAGGGTTGTGTGTCTATTTTCTAATCTCTTTGGTCCCATCTAATTTCGGTATCTATAACTCAAGATATCTAAACTTTATCTCGGCCTGCCCATTAGCTGGCCAGAATCAGGCAACAAAAATTAGAAATTTACCAAAAATCGAAAATTCACTCAAATCAGACGAAATTGGTCTCGTATTAAAGCTAACAGGACAAACTTTCATATACAAAAAGTCCCATTTCATTTGCCTTAGTAGGGCTCGAGTTACAAGCCCCGAAACTTAGCCTTCCTGAACTGTCCTGTGTTGGCCTGGTTTGGACATAGGGTAACTTCTTCAAATCACTGGGAATAACTGAGTGGATAACAAACTCGGGATTTTTCTGGATGTTGTTCTCCTATGTGTAAGCTTTCCAACAAAGTTAGTTTCACTCAGTTTCATGTAGTATAGGTCGAGTTCTACCCATAATAACCCAATCTGCCCAGAGCCAGAGTTAAAACCCTAGGTCGAGATTCAGAAATTCATATCTTCCTCAATTCTGATCCAAAACCCTTATATGATATGTCTATGGAAAGCCCTAGATGTCTAGTTTCATTTAAAAATAGGTTCATCGAATTTGACCGATCGTAGGCGGCGCCGTACGCTCCGCCATATGGTCTGCCGTGGACTCTCCACCAAGACAGCACCTCCACCCATTTAATCCTCTTAGTTTTCTTCTTCTAATTCTACTTCTAACTCAAAATCTTCTATTAATCCAAGCATAATTATTCAATTCACACATCAATTAAGGTGAAACTAATTCAGTCCAGCCAGCCAAGTGCATGGATTTGATGCAAGAAATTTAAAACCCTACCTTTGATTTAAGTGTTTTGGTGCTGAGCTCTTGAAATTTGGATAAACAAGGCTGGAACTTTGCTTAAGTCTTGGATGTGTGAGCAAGAGAAAAGAGAGCTGATGGAGAAGAGGAAAAGCAACGTGAATAATGGTCTGATTCAAAGGAGGATAGTGTGTTATATAGGCATGAGTGGGAGTTAACTTGGAAGATTGTGATTGGTTGCCCTCTTTGTGTGGTAGAATCACTCTCCACGCCGCTCAAGTGGTAGGAGTTTCTAGCATATTCGGGAACAAAATCGAACTCGTACTCTACATAAAGTCGCATTCCTGTGAACTTCCTGTATATGAAGTCGAACTCGAAAACATCCAGTCTAATTGAAACGTAAAAGTAGAGCCTGGTGAGAAGCCAAGCACTTAAGGTCTGAGCTCGTAAATCATGAACTTTCTATCCCTAACTCGAAAAAGATATAGAAGTGAGAGCTTCTAATATTGAACCCAAGATCGGATCTCGTCGCCGTTGTGAATCATAATGTCGGAATTCGGAATACTTTCAGTTCATCTGAGCCTTAGAGACGAAGTCGGAAATCGAACATTTTACTCTTTGATCGATAAGATCGGAAGTCGTAATGAATGCTGAAGTCGACAACGAACTCGTAAGTTGGAAGCATCAGTCACTCTCATTTCATCTCGCGAAATTGGAAGTCGGAATTCATACCGAGAAGTTCAAAATTTATCCACGCTTACAAGGTCGGAAATCGTCAGCTCCATCCATTAAATCGGAGAGCGTAAGCTGCATGCCTTAGGTCGGAAATCGGAAGAAGTCCCTTGCAAGCCTTGAAACGAAGCTCAAGTCGAAGCTAGTGTTGAGGTCGGAGGCTAAGTGTAAGGAAACTCGGAAATCGGAAATGTCATCAATAATGGGGATCGGAAGTCGGAATTCGCGGATGTTACAAGATCTTTATGAAATAATGGTATAAGTTGCTAGCTTTTTAACTAAAAAGTCTTGTTCTTTATGAAAGTTGACTCATTTAATTATCCTAAGACCATCGAGGTTTCAACTTTATGACTTAAATTTGTCTCTACATTAAAAAGGTTCCTACTTTATCAAATAGTGATATGAAACATTACTTAAGGTTAAAAAGTCTTAATCTTTATAAAAGCTAACCCTTTTTAGCATTGTTTTGGTTCAAAATCTAAACTTTATGAATGAAATATTATAAAACAACATTTTTATGACTTAAAGGTCTCATTCTTGATTAAAGTTTGAAACTTTATGAAAGGTCTTTTCTTTAAGGTTTGATTTCTAAGATATAAAGTGATAAGATATCATTTTCTAACTCAAAAAGGCTTATTATGCCAAAAAGCTTAGACTTTTACATGTATTCTTGTCTTCAAAGCAAAACAAAAAGAAGACTTTATGATGGCATTAAAACTTGTGCCACTTTTTATGTATCAAGAAGCAAACTTTTTAAAGTTTAAGGCTTTTAGAATGTTCATAGTCTTATCAAATCATGAAAAACATAAAAAAATAAGGCTTTTCTAATCATCAACTCATCATAAAAAAAGGAAGAACTTCAAACAAGATACCATCAAGAACACTCAACAATAAGAACATACTTTGCAAAAGTAGAAACTTAAGAACACTTGAAGAACATCAAGAACATATTTAACCAAAAATAGAAACTTTTGCTCATGAAGAGCATGAAAGATTTCCTCAAGTTTTCACTCAAAGATCTTGGTCATGAAGAGAACTAAGCTTCAAGCTTTCTTAAGTAGACAAAACAAAAAGATGAAGATCACTACCTAAGCTTGGAAAATGGCATCTTTGAGGAAGGAGAAGAAGATAAAGAAGACTCCTCCTTCGTTGATGATGGTGGTGGTTTTGAATGAGCAAGGAGAGAACTCTTGAGTTCTCTTGAAAATGAGTCTTGTAGTGTTTAGATCTTGTCTCCAAAGACCAAAAGATGTGATCTTTGAAGGGCTAAGTGAGTGGTTTTGGGTGTTGGTTGTGAAGAAAGAAATAAGAAAATGGAGAAGAAGATGAGACTTTTAGAGAGAAGTGAGAGGATAAGGGTTTTAAAGAGAGAATAGGATGAGTGAAAATAAGAATGCGAGTGTGTGTGTGTGTGTGTGTGCGCGCTAGAAAGTGGCATCCACATTAAAAGGAGGGAGAGAGATATTTTTGTGTTATTTTGTGTTAATTAAGGTTTAGGGGACAAATTGAATGATGGGGGAACAAAATATGGTCAAACTCTTACATAAAGTAGTCTTATCTCATGCTTTATGCTTTTATGACATCACTCTTTACTTTATTATCTAGTTGACTAAATTTGAATTTAGTCATGTGATTAAGTGCTCATACAACTTAATTAAGATGATTAATCAAGGATTAGTGATTAACACACAAGAACATGATTACCAAAAATTAATCTTGTGATTAAGTTTAATTAACCTTAATCAAACTTGATTAAGCTAATTAAGGGTGACTAGTGCTTAATTAACCTATCAAGAGTTTGACTTGCTTAACTAGAGATTGTCTAATCTCGATTAAGTATTCTCTTGACTTTTCTCATCCGAGTTAACTCATAAACTCTTTGTTAATCCCTTAATTAAGCCATAATCTCATAATTTCTCATTAAGTGCCTAATTACTCAGGGTTATTGCGGTAATTTAACACAATACGAAATTGAGGATGTTAAAACTTCCACTTAAACCACCATCTTTGGCTTTCTCATCTTTATTAACTCCTTTCTCACTCTTTGTTGGCCAATGTTACTTGTGAAAATGTCAGGTTGTGAAATCAAAGCAAATTTTGCAATTATGTTGTAATTAATTTCAATTTTAAAACCACCTTATTCCATTTGAAACCATACTATCAATTCTATGGGTTATCTAATTAAAATAAGTAGCATTGCCTTTGGTTTCTTGTTTTCATTTCCTTGATTAATTTATTCTTACTATGAAATTTTACAATGGCTAAAGGTACATTCAATTTAAACATTTTTTTATTTTTCAATTTCAACCAAAAGAAAAAAAAAAGAAATAAGAAACAAAAAATGTTTTGTTAGATCTTAGTAAATATGTTTCTTGCAAATATTTCTTAAGATAGGCTTAAAAATGGAAATGATAAAATGGCATTTTCAGGGTTTTCATTTCAAAAGATTGAAATAAAAAGTCAAAGATTGAAAAATAGTGGCAAACTTGAAAACATTAAAAACTTATCTTCTTTTTTATCCTAAAATACATCATCTCTCTTTATTCTTTCTTCCAAACCATGTTTACCATCACCATTTATGGAGTGTTAAGTTACATTAATTCCACTTAGGTGAATTTTTATCCACTAGGTTCTCCATTAGATAAGTTTGTCCAGGTCAATGACTTAAATACTTTTTTCTTTCCATTTGCAAAATCATTAAATCAAACATCGCATAGTATTTTGTCTCACTTCCTTTGTCAAGCATGTGTCTATGTCTTTCTTTCCCACCTGATGATGCTTTTCCTTTTCAAAAATGATAGAGTAAACCCCAAAATCAATCGTTGACAATGTTCTCGGTAGTCACATTGGTCCTTGACAATTACAAAATTTAGACATTCGTGGTTGCTAGCTTGCTTCCAATAGGTACAAAGTCTAATGTAGAGGTAAAATGATAACCAAGACTTCCCTAACTCAAATCCACCTAGTTCCCTTTAAACATTCAATTTGCATACCTTGAAATTGCCGCCAACCGCACCATTTTATTATATCACATCTAACCTTAACATTTTGAAATAGTGCATTTGAGGTTTTTTCAAGTTATGCAAATTGTATGTTTATAGGGTGGCATATTAGATGAGATTAGGGAAGTCCTAGTCATCTTTTTTTCTCCACATCAGATTCTTTACCGATTGTAAATGAGTTAAGAATTATGAATATCTAATTTTTGCAATTGTCAATGACCACCGGTGTCTAATTTTTGCAATTATCAAAGATTATAAGATCAATTATTTTTGTCAATGACTGTGTCCATTGAGGACATTGTGAGGGACTGATTTGGACATTTACTCAAAATGATATCTAGAAAATGGTATTATATTTTGTTTGCCTTATTTCAATCTTCCAAAACCAAATCTATTTGCAGCACATTATTTCTCTTCAAAATTTTTAACCCATTTCAAAATGGAAAATGAAGACTTTAGCTTCTCTATACTAATTGTAGGAAATGACAATTAACATGTGCATAGGGCCTTTTAAAGGAGATGCGCCTTGATATATACTTTGGCAATTATTAGTGACTATATTTGTCTTTGTTGGCACTTTTAATTTGTAGTTTCTTGTCATATTGGGAGGCAACGTAATAGGATAGCTAATGATTTAGCCAAGAGGAAAATTTGTCGCACTCCAAGATGTTTGTATCATTGCCACAATGGACATTCGGAGTCTTAATTGATTGAAATATAAGTTTGAAAATCAAAGAAGCACTCCAAGGATTCAATTACATCCAAAGGGTAAAAGTGATTGAAAAGTTGTAAAAGTGATTGAATGTATTCTCTAAGACTTTTTAAAGCATTTTTTATGGCAATATACAAGTTGTGTGATTAAGATGTTTGTGGAATTACTAATACATTTTTTCTGAGTTTTGTTTATGCTAACCTGGTAGAACATTGAGTTAATTTCAATGGATATTATTATTATTATTATTATTTGTCTTACAATTCAGATTTTCTATGCTTATCATATTCTTGTGTTCACATATTCGGTGACTATGATATAGTATTATGATTAAATAACTTAGCTTCATGTGACATATATGTTTCTATTTTCTTGCACAAATATTTCAACTATTATGCAAAATGTGTAGGAAAAGTAGAAAATATTTTCTTAGTATAACTTCCAACTTGCATTAAATTTTTGCTAATTTGATTTGTAATAAGAAAATATGTGTCCATTTTGGATTATACTTATATTATGATTGCTGGGAGGAGACAAAAATTGATTCAAGAGTGCTTCTCTAAAGCCTTGTGGAGGTTTATCTTTCTTATTAGTACTTATTTCTTATCATTATAAATTATACAATGAATTATTTGAATATTTTATAAATCAAATTTAATTTGTTGACTTTGGATTTCCTAATATACCTAGTTATCATGGTCTATTTCCTACTAATGATATTACTTGCATGATTTTCATAATAGATAATGACCTCAAGGAAAATAGAAAGTGTTCATTTATAGACACTAGTTATTGAAGAATGTAACATCCACCGGATTTTTCTTATCGTTTTTCACCTAATTATTCGGTTTTTATCGAATAATTGAAGTTAATTAAAATTTAACTAAATATTTATTTAGGATTAATTAATTAGCAATTAATTGTGTTATATATAAGGTAATTAGGTTGGAAGCATTGAAGGTTTCATAGAAATTTTCTTAAAATCGGTTTATCGATTTAAAGGAAATTGGTAAGATTATGATATTTTAAACTGTCGGAACCGAACCAATAGGATTTTACACTCAATAACCCTACATTAAGTGGCTGAATACTTAGCCACTTACTCCTCCTTTGGTGGCGCCATAAAGGCCACAAGAAGAAGAAGACTTGGCTGAAAAATTGGCCACAAAATTTCAGCCAACCACAACCTAGGAAGCCAACTACCCTCTTAATACTTGAATCAGATTTTCTCTCTTCCTTCTCATGCTGATTGCGCCTCCCACATCTCCTTCCAGCCTTCTTCTTCTTTTCTCCTCTCAACCTACTCCATCAAACCTCCAAGCTTGATAAGGTTCCATTAATCTAAACTCTAAAACCTAGCAAAATCACATACAAGAAAGTAGAGATTCAACTTTATTCTTGCTTTCTTGGGCATGGGTGACTGATTGGGGCTCTATTTTCTTACTTCTTGATGTGATGATTGAATGAATATGATGACCTTTGGCTGCTTTGTTGGCTGTTTTTGATATTAAAATCGATTAAGAAGTAAGAAAGGGTGAAAGCAAGAAGAAAGGAGGGACTGGAAGACCAAAATCCCTCAGCAATCTGTACGATGGAGTGTACAGCTCCACCTATAGCCATTTAAAATCGATGAAACTATTTTTAAATGAAACTAGACATTCAGAGCTTTCCATACATATATAATCTAAGGCCACTGGATTAGTATTGAGAGAGATATGAATTTTGGAAGATTGACCTAGGTTTCTAAGTTTGATTCTAGGCAGACTAGGTTGTTTAGGGCAAAACTTGCCCTATACAACTTAGAATTGGATGAAACTAACTTTTTTAGAAAGCTTACACATAGAAGAACATTTTATAAAAATTTCAGAGTTAGATACAGTCCCATCTACTCCCAATAGTTCGAAGAATTTTCCCTATGTCCAAACGAGGCCAAAATAGGGTAGTTCAGGAAGGTCAAATTTCGGGACTTATAACTCGAGCTCTACTAAAGCAAATGAAATGGAACTTGATGCAAATGAAAGTTTGTCCTATTAGTTAATATACCAATTTCGTATGATTTGAACTGGCTTTCAATTTTTAGTGGATTTTTACTTTTAAGTGCGTAATTCTAGATAGCTATAGGGCAGGTCGGGATAAAATTTAAATAACTTAAGTTACATTTATCAAAATTATATGGGACCAAGAGGTTAGAAAATAGATACATAACAATTTAACATATCCAAAATTTAGGTCCAGATGAGTTAAATAGAAATTATGGCTTGATTCACAAAAACCAGGGTTGAATGAATGTACTGAGACAACAACTATGTTCTAAATGAAACAATTGCTCCTATGAAATTGATGATTGAATTGTGAATAAAATGTTATGATTTCTCTGAATATTTGATTTCCTGAGTACTGGCACTATTCATGGGGAAGCGGATGTGTTCCGTTATGCTACCGAAATTTCAGTAAATCCTATACATGAGTTACAATATATATTTAGATCCATGTGCATTTGCAAGAAATTCAAGAAGGTTATGTTATGATGAAAGTTCCATAATACTTAGGCCAGTCCTGGATTAAAGTTAAGGGGAATAGATCGGTGGGGAGGTCGGAGAAAGTAAACTCGGTATTCCTTATAGGAACGAGCTCGATACTAAAAAGCAGATTATTATCCACGAGTCTAAATGGCCAAAAACTCCTAGGGGACAGACCAAGTAATGGAAAAGTTTATGAAGATAAGTTCAAGAATGAGATTTGCATGATCATATTAAATAGTCATTATAAATTGATTACAGTTTGAATGTTATGTTTACTTATTGTTATATGTTCATTTATTCTGCTTATTATTTTGTATGTCAGTATTTAGTAGTTATTCTGTTTCTTATACTATCCTAAGTAAAATTAAACCTTGCCTCGGACCAGATATTTTCTTAAACTTATTAAATATGGATAGATCAATTTGATCCCATCTTTTTATAATTCAATAAAAATCGAGGCAACTGAGAATGAATGTGACGTCAGTTTAAATACTGTGCGTAAATCCTACTGAGAATTTCTTTAAATTCTCACCTCACTTTGTATTTCCGCATCATTCTCAGACCCTGATGATGGACTCGACCGCCACCCTATTTATGGAGATTCCTGATCTGCAGCTCTACTATGACCCCAAGTTGGATTCATTGTACATAGTCGGCTCCTGCCATTTTCGCCTCTATCTTTTTAGCAATAGGAATTTTGTTATTCCTTTATTTCACCCTGCTTTTGACCCTATTGCTCCATACCCATTACATGTAGCACACCCCCCTCCAGCACCCACAGCACCTGTAGCCCCTGCCGGCCCTCTGTAACGTCCGAAAAAATTTTTATCGTTAACAACAAAGTTGTTTGGTTTTATCGAATAAGTGAGTTTAATCGAAATTCGATTAAGCATTTACTTAAACCTAATTAAGTCTGATTTAAGAGTAATTAGGATTGATGGAATTAGATTAGGAATATAGGAAACCTCACAGAATTTTTCTAAAAATCGGTTTACCGATTTAAGAGAAATCGTTAAGATTTCGGTAATTTAAACTGTTGAAACCGGATCAATAGAAATTATACTGTGAGAACCCTAGAATGGATGGCTAAGATTTAGCCAACTTACCCAAGCAAGTGGCGCCATCTCATCCCTCAAATGGGCTGCCAAACCAAGTTACATAACCTACTCAAATGCACCAATCACATGTAACTTGCTTTGAAAGTTTTTAAAATTTTCCTTTTCTACCCTTGCACATTTTCGGTCCTTATACTGACCCTTCTCCATTGTTTTCTCCATCATCTCATCTCATCTCAACTCATATCCTCTTCCTTTCCCACAAACCTTCAAGCCATAACAAAATTTCTTCAACTTCAACCACAAATTCAATAAGAATCATACCTAGACAAGGTAGGCATCCTACTTCTCTTCTTATGTTCCCTTGGTTTGGAGTTGTGTGTGGGTCTTGATACTTTGTGCTATTGATAATATGTGGATTGATGATGATATTTTATAGTTGATTATACATGTATGTTATAATTAAAATGGGAAAGGGTAGGAATGAACTTGAAGAAAAGAGAAAACTCAAGACGCTATTAGAGTTTTTCCTCAGCAGTCCGCACGGCGGAATGTACGGCTCCACCTACATCTATTTAAACTTCATGAATTTATTTTTATATGAAACTAGACATCCAGGGCTTTCCATACATATATAATATACGGCCATTGGTTAGTATAGAGGAAGCTATGAATTTTTGAAGTTTGACCTAGAAATCAAGACTTTTATCCGAGCAGTATGAGTTGAGAAGGGTGTAACTCACCCTATACAACTCCAAATTAAGTGAACCTAACTTTTTTAGAAAGCTTACACATAGAAGATATCTCATAAAAATTTTCAACTTAGACAAGGTCCCGTTTGTTCCCAGTGAGTTGAGAAAATTGCCCTATGTCCAATCCGGGGCTAGAATAGGGTAATCTAGTAAGGTCAAGTTTCAGAGCTTATATTGTGAATTATACTTATTCAAATGATATGAAACTTATTTCATTTAAAAGTTTGTTCTGTTAGCTTTACATGGAAATAAATTTCGCATAATTTCACCCAGATTTCTATTTTTAGTGAATTTTTCCTTATAAGAGTGCAATTCTGGCTGGAAGTAGAACAAGTCTGGGATAAGACACAAACAACTTGAGTTAATGTCGGAAGTCGGGACTTAGTAAACAGAGAGCTAGGTCGATACACTTAAAAATTGAACTCTAAACTTAGTAAATAAGGGACTAGGTCGGGGATCTTTAAGGTTGAACTCGGGAGAGTGTACCTAAGATTAAACTCGGAAAGAACACTTAAGGTTTAACTCGGGAGGTTATACTTAAGATTGAACTAAGGCAGTATACTTAAGGCTGAGCTCGGAACTTAATGAATAGGAAATTACATCGAATGTAGTCCAGGTCGAGGACTTAGAGTTTAGGAAACACTCAAAAGTCTTGAAAGACCAAATTGTGGGGTCGGGTCGGAGATCGGGATCATAGGCACATAAAATCCTTATACACGTAATTCCGAGACTCGACCCATAATCAATCTCGGGAGATTAAACATAACCCCAGTAGTCGTAAATCATATAATCTCGGAAAGTTGAACATAACCCCGGAGGTCAAAACTTGTATAAGATCGGAACTCAGAATTTATTTAACCTAAAAAGTGAACTCGGGAATCTCATTAGAAATTAAAAGCTTGCAAGATAGATTGATGCTTAAGATTCTAAATCTTGCACTTATTGATACTGTTATATTCTTGGTATGAATATGATGTTCAATATCGAGTTTACTGTTAATTACAATTTCCTGGTTGTATGGCACTATTCATGAGGAAGTGGACATGATCCGTTATGCTAAGATTTTAGTAGAAAATACAATTAATATGGATTTGCAAATTATGCATGCATGGGTCAAAGGGTTAGTCAAGTAATGCTACCCTATAAGCATGAGATAAGTAATGCTGCCATTATAAGAATGAGGAAGGATTTCCATGTGACTTGGGCCAACCCCTGAACAAATTTAAGGGGCATAGGTCAGTGGGGAAGTCGGGAAAAGCAAACCTGGCAACCCTGTATAGGAATGAGCTCATCCTGAAAAGCGGACCATTACCCAGGAGTCTTATAGCCAATATACTCCTAGGAGACCAAGTATGGAAAAATATGAGTTAAAGTCAAAGTACATTATCATTTCTGCATATCCATAGTTTTGTGACCCTGCTTTGAGTTAATTGCACTATTATCTGCTATATGTGGACTTTATTTACATTACCACTATTATGTCAAAATACATGTCTTGCTACTTAGTTCTCTATTTAATTTTCCTTTATCTCCTCAAATAAAACTAAGTTGTGTTTCTAGCTATGATTTCTATAATTAATTGAGCAGAGCATCCTATTGATAGAACGTTTTCTTTTAATTAACCAAAATCCGAAACATTTGAGAATGGCGACGATGATACATACATATATATATATATATATATATATATATATATATATATATATATATATATATATATATTTAGGATTCCTATTGAGAAATTTTTATTTCTCACCCTACTATACATTTCCGCGTCATTCTCAGAGCATGGAGAATGTGGCTACTGGCATCCTATTCATTGAGTTTCCAGAACTCCACATCCATCTCGACCTATTCATAGATTCCGTGTACATATCTGGTAGATGCCAGTTCCATCTTTGCTTCTTTTTCCAAAGAGACTTTGCTGTACCCCTTATGCACCTGCTTTTTGACCCTGTCGTCCCTTACATCACCATCCCTCTCCACATGGCTCACCCTTTTCCAGCCCCACCAGCAGCAGCACCACCCATGGCTCTACTGACCTCACCACCACAGCAGATACCCTCAGTCTCGATGTCTGAGGAGGATCCATCTGAGGTTGCGAGTTCATCTTCCTCATCTTCTACTCCGAGCGTGGATTACACCCCTGTAGATGTCGGCATGCCGAATGGATTCCTTTCTTCGGAATCCATCTAGTTGGAATACCCACCGTAGTAGCAGTAGATGTACATGTTGACCCTCTTTTGGCAGTTTGGGTCATAGGTAGTAGTTATATATGAAATATCCCATGGGGACCCATTAGGGTGTGGTTCATATAGACAGGTCGCTTTATTTTGTGTTAGTGACTTCATTTTTTACCATCATGTACTATCTTATATATCTTTTGTCAACTTTAGTAACAGATGTATATATATATATATATATGATGCAATTTCGGTAATTCCGTCCATTTCGCATTTTCTTTATTTACGTTAATTTACTTCTGGTACACGATTTATTAACATTGAAACCGAAGATGGAGTTAAATCAACTAGGCACATGTAATAATTTATCAAGTAACATATTATCACTTAAGCATAGTATTTCATTTGATAAGGTGTTACACCCTCCAGCAGAGTCACCTCCGTAGGAGGTTCCAGATATTCCGCTCAGTTTTGAGAGCGACCCTTCCGAGGCTATCGGCTCATCATCCTCCTCTTCGGGACCGAGTGCTGACTACTTTCCAGCCAAGCCTGGTATAGTTAATGGCTGCCTAACTGAGTAGGTCCCAGCCGCAGATGATAGTGCATAGTGTGGCCCTCTTTTGGCAGTGTGCAGCATTGGGTCATAAACTTAGCCGCATGTATGTCAGTTAGTTTGAAATGTCCTTTGAGAATCCCATAGGATCGTTTTTGATTGACACGGGCCTTATGTCTTTTTGGTACACTGGCCCCGCTTATGTATCCTATTTTGAATCTATATATAAACTGAAGTATTAGCTTCCGACCTATATATGTACGTATACAGTTGATGATACATTACTTATTCTTTTCTTTTCTATTGTGTTTTATTAAATTTTGTTACGTTCTACGACATTGAGCACGTTTATTATATACAGCGTGCCGGTTCGCCTGTAAAAAAAAAAAAAAAGAGATAGATATGATATGATAAATAAATAGTAAGTAGAGTATCAACATGGTAACATGATTTACTTAATTTCATGCTATGACTTAAGCATAACATTTAATTGGTAGGGTGTTACAAAGAATGTTATTGAGAGGTGTTTCAAAGTTGATTTAAGATATCAAGTTTGAAAGCAAAGGTTAATGCTTGATAGTTGTTGCACTATACATAATTTTGTTAGAATGTAATGTAATAAAAATTGGCTTTATGGCCACTTTTCTATAGATGACTTAATTATGAATGAACATAGTTTAAGGATAGATCAACAAGATATCAGTATTAATGTTATTCAAATGATTGAGATGACACTATTTCAGGAAACTATTAAAAATTATATGTTAACAGTTATCGAAACTCCATATGGATTTTAAATAAATGAAATTTTTTGAATAACACAAATAGGTCAAGATGGAATAATGGTTTTATTTAACAAATAACACTAATGAATTACTTGTTTGCATTAATTAATTATATATATGAATAAACTTCAAATTTATTATTAATATGAAATTGTTCAATTATATATATATATATATATATATATATATATATATATATATATATATATATATATATATATACACGCACATATATATATAGGTCTTATTGATTAAAAATTATTAGAAAATACTCTTATAATATAATTTTATTTTAAAATATTTTATTTACTAAAAATTATTAAACCAAACATATTTTCGCTACTGTCATTTCTTAGAAACAAGAAATAGGCAATGAAATCATAAAACTTGTAGGTTTGAGAATTAGCATGGTTTTTCATAATATGGAAGTAGACAATGAAATCAAAAAACTTTTCCATAAACCAAATACACCCTAAGTTATTTTCTTATACGAGATTCTCTTTTGGTAAGAAGCATTAATTTGGCACCCACAAGTAGTATACCTTGGGTTTAAACATTTATCTTTCTTTAGAAGGATAATTTGCTTATATATTTGTCCAACCTCTTTGTGGTTTACAATGGAAAAGATTTGATTATAAGATATTTACGGCTAAAGATAGATAGACAACTGGACAATTTTTTAAAAAAAATAAAATTTTATATTTTGAAACAAGTAACAAAATATTGATCTATTCTTTCTTTATAAAATATTTTGATAAAGCTATAATTTTTAAAAAATTTGCATTAGATTGAAAATTTTAAAATTTAAACAATAATAATATAAAACCAAACTATTTCATTAAATGAAATATAATTACGGTAAATTCTAGATTTTTTGTAATATTATGAAGAGGGAAACTCAAGTTCTAAGATTTGGAATAACTTATTATACTTCACATATTTTTGCTCAATAAAATTATGACAAATGTTGAAATTTTTTTGTTATTATTGCACAAGCTAGAGCTACCGTATGACAAAATTTTACAAACTTGATTTCTTATTTTATAAATTAGCAAAGGAAATTTTGTTTCTTTATTTTTCAAAAAAATTGGCCCCATAACACTTTTTTTTGTCAAGTTGTTCCCTTAAGTTGAAAATTATTAAACAATATGCTCTCTTTGGTAATTTTATTGCCAGAACGAACATAAACTTATGACACAGTACAAACGGGGATATACTTTGATGTGACCATTAAGGAACCAAAAAATGAACAAGAAATAAGAGACTAAAGTACCTTAACCTCACTCCCCAAATTTAATACATTTGCTTTCTGTAACACCCTTGTAGTTCCATTCTATGCTTAAGTCATATTGTGGAATTACTAGTTGTTACTTTGGCTCGCGGAACTAATTTTACCTTTTAGAAATTACTTTTTAACGAAAATAGGGGTAAATTTTTTTTTTTGAACAAGACAAGTAAACCATTTTTGAAGTCGAGAGCCATAAGCACATCGTGATCGTGTAAAACAACATCGCTATCTCAATCATACATCACATTTACATAAATAAAAGCAAGGAGAATAACCACAACTTCAGATAAAGATAACATTCATTCCACGGTCATCCATAATAATATGATAATAGTCAGACCAGAGTCATACATAAGATAATAATGGGTCCGATATCTACCGTCGGCCCTGCACAAGAAACCTATCAAATACATAATAAAAGGAAATACATAAGAAAATCCTATTATCCAAGCATGCCATACAACAGAATGATAACCTTATAACTACGACCAAAAAGGGCTATCCTCGTGCTCAGCTCTGCATGCAGTCGTCACATCAAGCATCTGGCGGGAGGAAAAATGGGCTCATCACGGGAGTCTGAAACTGGCGGTCGTGGAAGATATAGACCCTCATTGCTATGCTCGCCGACAGCACAACGGCGTTCAGCACCAAGTCAAAGCGCCAACGCCACACCAAGAACTCAATGTAGACCACCATTGTGCCCAACGTCGACATCCTCTGAAGACAACATGGAAAATGTAGGAATGAGAAATACTAAATTTCTCAATAGGATCGCGCCTAGACAAACACAGTGTCATCGTCATCGTCCTAGCCACTTCGGGTTTAATTATAAAAACAATGGATATGTATCGGTTCAATTTTAATAGTTTTAGAAAACATAATTCCTGAAGCAAATTACTTTTAACTTTATCATCATATACATAGTGTCATACATAGGCATACATGCTAATAGACATAACATACATTCATAATACACATAAGGAATATAATAACATGCATTGCTATGCAACTCATCAACTTGACCATGGTCCTACTTTGACTTTCGTTTTTTAGCATGTGCTTAACATTCTTTTGCTTTTCCTTTAAAATAAACTGCTTTTGGACATGTGCTCATTTCGTGATCGTCGTCACGCAGTACTAACCAAATCAGACTAAGCCAATATCGATTACTTCTAAGTTAGAGGGTCCTCTATGTCACCCTTGCCTCCTTCGTAGAGGTTCCTTGTGGATCACCATCTCTCACTTCCTGGAAGTGATCGAGGGGTCATGTTCCATTTTTTCATTTCTTATTATTATACTTTATATGCATAGTTCTTCTTTGACTAGACACATGCAATGATATGACTAAGTCCATAATTTTCACGGAAATTCAGCAGCATAACGACTGAACCGGAGCTTTCGCAAAATGCCAATCATCAACTATCAACCAACAGTTCATCATATATATATATATATATCATATCATCATCCTCATCATTCAATCATGAGAGAAAGCTCAATCAAACTCATCATTCATCATGCTACATGGCATCACACATACCCTAAAGGGTTTTATAGTTACATTATTCTTTGTGAAGAATATTATGAATCATCATATGATTTCTCATGGTTACCCATGAGAGAATCACATAGTTAAGATATGTGTATAAGGTCTTTTAGTTACTTAGCTCTCATATGAAATTATTCTTTACTTGAATTCATGCCTTATGGAACACTTGTTCAAATTAATTAAGTTAAGTGATTGTTTCCTTTCCTTGAGATAGTGCAATTAGTGATTCCTAGGTTCATGGTATGCTCAGAGGCCCTAATCATACTTCTGTTCTCAAGGAGTTCGAGATACCTCTAATCCTTGGGTCATGACAACACATAACCGCATCATGAACCCAACAACACCATGTTCACTAAACACCAAGGGTGATTTTTAATTCAATCAAGTTACAAAGCTTCAAGTTTTTATCTTAAAGATTAGATCTTTATGAAATAATGATACAAGTTACTAGCTTTTTAACTAAAAAGTCTTGTTCATTATGAAAGTTGACTCATTTAATCATTCTAAGACCATCAAGGTCTCAACTTTATGACTTAAAGTTGTCTCTACATTAAAAAGGTTCCTACTTGATCAAATTGTGATATGAAACATCAACTTTAAGGTTAAAAAGTCTTAATCTTTATAAAAGCTAACACCTTTTAACATTGTTTTGGTTCAAGATCTAAACTTTATGAATTAAATGTTATAAAACAACACTTTTATGACTTAAAGGTCTCATTCTTGATTAAAGTTTGAAACTTTATAAAAGGTCCTTTCTTTAAGGTTTGATTTCTAAGGTGACAAGATATCATTTTCTAACTCAAAAAGGCTTATTATGCCAAAAAGCTTAGACTTTTACATGTATTCTTGTCTTTAAAACAAAACAAAAGAAGATTTTATGATGGCACTAAAACTTGCGTCACTTTTTGTGTATCAAGAAGCAAACTTTTTAAAGTTTAAGGCTTTTAGAATGTTCATAGTCTTATCAAATCTTGAAAAACATAAAAAGATAAGGCTTTTCCAATCATCAACTCATCATAAGAAAAGGAAGAACTTCAAACAAGATACCATCAAGAACACTCAACAATAAGAATATACTTTCCAAAAGTAGACACTTAAGAATACTTGAAGAATATCAAGAATATATTTTTCTAAACGTAGAAACTTAAGAACACTTGAAGAACATTAAAAACATATTTTTAACCAAAAATAGAAACTTTTGCTCATGAAGAGCATGAAAGATCTTCTCAAGTTTTCACTCGAAGATCTTGGTCATGAAGAGAACTAAGCTTCAAGCTTTCTTGAGTAAATAAAACAAAAGATGAAGATCACTACCTAAGCTTGGAAAATGGCGTCTTTGAGGAAGGAGAAGAAGATGAAGAAGATTCCTCCTTGGTTGATGATGGTGGCAGTTTTGAATGAGCAAGGAGAGAACTCTTGAGTTCTATTGAAAATGAGTCTTTTAGTGTTTAGATCTCGTCTCCAAAGACCAAAAGATGTGATCTTTGAAGGGCTAAGTGAGTGGTTTTGGGTGGTGGTTGTGAGGAAAGGAAGAAGAAGATGAGAGAGTTTAGAAAGAAGTAGGAGGATTTGGTTTGATGAGAGAGAATAGGATGAGTGAAAATGAAAATGGATGAGGTAAAAGAGAGAGAAAGTGGCGTCCTACATTAAAGGGAGGGGGAGAGATATTTTTGTGTTATCTTGTGTTAATTTGTGATTAATGGGACAAATGGGATGATAGGGAGACAAAGCATGGTCAAACTCTTGCATAAAGCACTTTTATCTCATGCTTTATGCTTTTATGACATCACTCTTTACTTTATTGTCTAATTGATTAAATTTGAATTTAATCATATGATTAAATGCTCATACAACTTAATTAAGGTGATTAAGCAAGGATTAATGATTAACATACAAGAATATGATTAAGAAAAATTAATCTTGCGATTAAGCTTAATTAACCTTAATTAAACTCGATTAAGCTAATTAAAGGCAACTAGTGCTTAATTAAGCTGTCAAGAGTCTAACTTGCTTAATTAGAGATTATCTAATCTCGATTAAGCATTCTCTTGACTTGTCTCATCCGAGTTAATTCATAAACTCTTCATTAACCCCTTAATTAAGCCATAATCTCATACTTTCTCATTAAGTGCCTAATTACTCAGGGTTACTGAGGTAATTAAGCATGACACGAAATTGAGGATGTTACATTTCTCCTCACCTTTAAAAAGAATTTTGCCCTCAAAATTTGTTACCTGAAAAAAAATTTGAATACTCATTCTTCATTTCGGCCTCCAGTTCCCACGTATATTCTTCCATGTTTCCTCTAGCCCAAGCCACCTTGACCAAGGGTACCGTCTTACTCCTCAACTGTTTGCCTCACGATCCACAATCCGAGACGGTGGTAGATTGAAAGTTAGGTCCTCCCTTAACTGTATGCTTTCAGGGTCAAGTAGATGACTAGGATAGGAATGGTATTTTCTTAATTGAGACACATGGAAAATATCGTGAAAGTTTGACAAATTTGGAGGTAAGGCCATTTGGTAAGCAACTATCCTGACACATTTTAAAATTTGAAAAGGGCCAAGAAAATGGGGGCTTAACTTTTTGACCTTCATGGCTCTACCTATGCCGGTCGTAGGAGTGATTTTCAGAAACACATGTTCTCCTTCTTGGAACTCTAGAGGCTTTCTCCTCTTATCCGCATAACTTTTTTCACGGATCTGGGCTGCAAGGATTCTATTCCTAATCCTTTTGATTTGTTCTGTGGTTTGCCTCACAAGATCAAGTCCTAATAAGCTTTGCTCACCCGATTCAAACCAACACAGGGGAGATTGGCACTTCCTTCCATACAAAGCTTCATAGGGTGTCATACCAATACTTGCATGATGGCTATTGTTATAGGCAAACTTGATCAAAGGTAAGTATTTGTCCCAACTTCCTCGGTTATCCAACACACAAGCTCTCAACATATCCTCCAAAGTTTGGATAGTCCTCTCCGACTGTCCATCTGTCTGGGGGTGATAAGCTGTACTTAGGCAAAACTTCGTCCCAAATGCCTTTTGCAAGGCTCTCCAGAATCTAGAGGTAAACCTCGGGTCTCTATCTGAGATTATGATTGAAGGTACACCATGTAGTCTTACTATCTTTTGAACATACAACTAGGTTAACTTTTCCAAAGGACAAGTAGCTCGAATGGGCAAAAAGTGAGCAGACTTGGTTAATCTGTCAACAATTACCCATATCCTATCAAAACCAGCTTGCGTTTTGGGTAAACCCATCCCGAAGTCCATAGAGATACTTTTCCCATTTCCATTCTGGGATCTCCAATGGTTGCAACATACTAAAGGGCTTTTGTTGCTCAATCTTTACTTTCTGGCAAACGAAACACTTGCCTACAAACTTTGTAACATCCCTTTTCAATCCTGGCCACCAGAACATCTTCTTAACGTCTTGATACATCTTCGTCACAACAGGGTGTATGGTGAAATGGCTCTTATGAGCCTCCTCCAAAATCCTTCTTCGGAGGTCACCACTTGTCGGTACATAGACTTTTCCTTCAAATTTCCATAGTCCATCTGCACCTTGCACAAAACCCTTCAACCTTCCTTCTTTCACCAACGCTAGGGTTTTCAAGAACTCCTCTTCCTTGCCTTGGGCTTGAGCAATTTGACTCTTGAAATCGCTCGTCACCCTAAGCTGATTCAATCTTAAACTATGGAGGGTCCTCATAACTCCAAGGCTAAGGTCTCTAAAGCTCCTTACTAGCTCATCCTCCTTGATCATCATCCATGACATATGCAATGATTTCCGACTTAATGCGTCAGCCACCACATTGACTTTCCCAGGATGATAGTTCAACCCAAAATCATAATCCTTCAGAAATTCCATCCACCTCCTTTGCCTCATATTTATCTCCTTTTGAACAAAGAGATACTTCAAGCTTTTATGATTAGAGAACACCTTGAACCTTGCACCATACAGATAATGCCTCCATATCTTCAGGGCAAACACTACGACTGCTAATTCCAAGTCATGAGTTGGGTAGTTCACTTCGTGAGGTTTCAACTATCTAGAGGCATAAGCCACCACCTTCATATTCTGCATTAAGATACAACCTAAACCTCTCCCAGAGGTATCACAGTAAACCTCAAATGGTCCACTAGGGTCTGGCAAAACTAATACTGGGGTTGAGGTTAACTTACTTTTTAGCTCCTGAAAGCTCTTCTCATAATCCATCATCTACACAAACAAGGCATCTTTCCTCACAACTTGGTTAAGGGTAGAGATATCTAGGAGAATCATTTTATAAACCTGTGGTAGTAACCGGCTAAACCTAAGAAACTCCTTATCTCAGTCACTAAGGTCGGCCTCTCCCAATTCATCACAGCCTCAATCTTACTTTGATCTACAGCAATACCCCCTTGTGACACCACATGCCCTAATAACATTACTTTCTCCATCCAGAATTTACACTAGATAACTTGACATAAAGTTTCCTTTCCCTCAAGATCCTTAACACAACCTTCAAATGGTCTTTATGTTCCTCCTTTGTTCTCGAATAGATGAGAATATCATCTATGAAAATAACTACAAACTTATCCAAATAGGGCCTAAAGATCCTGTTCATATAATCCATGAAAACAGCAGGGGCACTAGTCAATCCAAATGACATCACCATAACTAATAATGTCCATACCTTCTCCTAAAAGCCGTCTTGGGTATATCCTCCTCCTTCACCCTTATCTAATGATATCCAGATCTCAGATCAATTTTAGAGAACACAGCTGCACCTCATAGTTAGTCCATAAGGTCATCTATCCTAGGTAAAGGATACTTGTTCTTGATAGTCGCCTTGTTTAATTGCCTATAATCCACACACAGCCTCATATTGCCATCCTTCTTTTTCACAAATAACATTGGGGCTCCCCAAGGTGAGGCACTAGGTCTTACAAACTTCTTTCCCAACAATTCTTCCAATTGTCCCTTCAACTCTGACAACTCCAGTGGGGACATCTTATACGGTGCTATAAAGATTGCCCCCATACCCAACACCAACTCTATAGAAAACTCGATTTCCCTTTCCGAGGGAAACTTAGGCATGTCATCAAGAAACACATTTGAGTATTCCCTAACTACAGGGATCTTATCCAATACCTGCTCTGGTTCTACTTCACTTGCAATAAGGAGAATATATCCCTGATCACCAAACTCACTACTTCATACACTAACAGAGTTCAAGAACAAACAAATAGGCTCCACGGGCTTAACAGGTACAGGGGGAAAAATAACAGATTTTTCAGAGCAATTTATCATAGCATAGTTAGCTGAAAGTCAATCCATGCTGAGAATCAAATCCAAACCAGACAAAGGCAAACAAATCAAATTTGCTATGAAAGACCTACTATCAATTTGGAATTCACAACTCAAGCAACAATGACAAGTCTTAACTAGTTTCCCAGCAGGAGTAGATACGATTAATATATAAGGGAGTTCAGATACAGACAATCCTAACCTATCTACACAATCATGAGAAATAAAGGAGTGTGTAGCTCCAGAATCATACAGCACAGTTAAGGTCCTACCATTGACCTCGCACTTACCTTGGATCAGATCATCGGACTGAGTGGCCTCCTCAGTATTAAGAGCAAAGGCCCTTCCTTGGTGTTGGGGCTTGTTGGCAGGGGACAACAACTTGACAATGCAGTCTTTAGCCATATGCCCAGGCCTTCCGCATCGGAAACACACCTTCTGGCTAGCTAAACAAGGGCATCCTCCATGATGTTTGCCATACTTAGGGCAAACTTGACCATTCGCTGACTTGGTTGGATTCCTAGTAGGCTTCTAGGGTTACTTTCCTTTGAAACCTTCACCTTGAAATGGTTTCCTTAGGGGTTAGGGCCTGAACTTCTGCCCTTGCGATGCCAACTTCTTCTTGTAGGCCTCGGGCCTTGCCACAGATAGCTTGCGGTTGCAATCCTCCACCAAACGACACTTGTTGAGGAGTGCAGCATAGTCACGGATCTCCATTGGTCCTACAGATGCCAATATCTCCTCACGTAATCCTCCTTCAAACTTCACACATTTCCAATGCTCATCCAGGTTCCCTTGATAAATTGTCGAGAGCTTGCACAACTCCTCGAACTTAGCAGTATACTCAGCAATATTCATGGTCCCTTATCGCAGACTCATGAACTCCAACTCCTTTGCATTCCTCACGGATACGAGAAAATACTTCTCATAAAAGTGTATCTTGAAAATCTCCCAGGTGATGTGGGTTTGGGCTCCTTCCAATAGCCTTTTTGTGCCTGCCCACTAAAACTTAGCATCAGCTTCCAACATATAGGTAGCAAAGGCTACCTTCTGCTCCTCGGTGCAGGCTAATACCTTGAAAATCTTCTCAATGGCCTTGATCCACTCATCAGCTCGATCAGGGTTGTACATCCCTCTGAAGCTCGGTGGATTTGCCTTCCTGAATTCAGCAAACTTGAGGTACTCAAGATCTACCTCAGCTCCTCCATTGTGCCCTTCGAGATTCTCCTCATCCCTTTGCTCTATTCGCTCCATCATGAGATGGGTAGCAGCAGCTTGCTCCCTCATAGCAGCAGCCATTTCACGGAGTGTCCCCATGACTTCCTCAGGACTTTCCGGCTCTTTACGGGGCCTACCACGTCTTCCCGAAGCCATTAGTTCCTGGTACACAAGACAAAAGACATTGAGTTGATCAGACTCAACATTTATGTTGAGTGAACTAGCAACTAACCACATTCAGAACAGACGATCATGCACATCTAATTCCTACGCCTCATCATATAGACGAGACACAAAGCATGACTTAACTAAAATGTATGCTTAGAAGCATAGTCAGTCCATCCTCAGGCTTTTCAAGGACGAATTGCTCTAATACCAAAATGTAACACCTTTATAGTTCCATTCTATGGTTAAGTCATATTGTGGAATTACTAGTTATTACTTTTGCTCGCGGAACTAACATTACCTTTTAGAACTTACTTTTTAACAAAAATAGGGGTAAATTTTTTTTTTGAATAAGACGAGTAAACCATTTTTGAAATCGAGAGCCATGAGCGCATCGTGAACGTGTAAAACAACATCGCTATCTCAATCATACAGTACATTTACATAAATAGAAGCAATGAGAATAACTACAACCTTAGATAAAGATAACATTCATTCCATAGCCATCCATAATAATATGATAATAGTCATACTAGAGTCATACATAAGATAATAATGGGTCCAATATCTACCGTCGGCCCTACACAAGAAACCTACCAAATACATAATAAAAGGAAATACATCAGCAAATCCTACTACCCAAACATGCCATACAACAGAATGATAACCCTATAACTACGACCAAAAGGGCTATCCTCGTGCTCGGCTCCGCATACAGTCTTCACATCAAGCATCTGGCGGGAGGAAAAATGGGCTCATCACGGGAGTCTGAAACTTTCGGTAGTGAAAGATGTAGACCTTCATTGCTGCTCTCGCCGATAGCATAGAGCCGTTCAACACTGGGTCAAAGCACCAATGCCCCACCGGGAACTCAATGTAGATCACCACCGTGCCCGAAGTCAACATCCTCTGAAAACAACATGGAAAACATAGGAATAAGAAATTTCTCAATAGGATCACAACTAGACAAACACAGTGTCATCGTCATCGTCCCAACCACTTCGGGATTAATTATAAAAATAGTAGACAGGTATCGGTTCAATTTTAATAGTTTTAGAAAATGTAATTCCCAAAGCAGGTTACTTTTAACTTTATCATCATATTCATAGTGTCATACATAGGCAGACGTGCTGATATACATAACATACATTCATAATGCACATGAGGAATATAATAACATGCATGGCTATGCAACTCATCAACTTGACCATGGTCTTACTTTGACTTTTGTTTTTAGCACGTGCTTAACATTCTTTTACTTTTCCTTTGAAATAGACTGCTTTTGAACATGAGCTCATTCCGTGACCGTCGTCACGCAGTACTAACCAAATCAGACTAAGCCGATATTGGTTACCTCTAAGTTGGAGGGTCCTCCATGTCACCCTTGCCTCCTTCATAGAGGTTCCTTGTGGATCGCCATCTCTCACTTCCCAGAAGTGATCATGGGGTCATGTCCCATTCTTTCATTTCTTATTATTATACTTTATATGCATAGTTCTTCTTTGACTAGATACATGAAATGATATGACTAAGTCCATAATTTTCACAGAAATTCGGCAGCATAATGACTAAACCGGAGCTTTCCCAAAATGCCAATTATTAACTTTCAACCAGCAGTTCATCATACATATATATACATATCATCATCCTCATCATTCAATCATGAGACAAAGCTCAATCAAACTCATCATTCATCATACCGCATGGCATCACATATTCATACCCAAAAGGGGTTTATAGTTACATTATTCTTTGTGAAGAATATTATGAATTATCATATGATTTCTCACGGTTACCCATGAGAGAATCACATAGTTAAGATATGTGCAAATGGTCTTTTAGTTACTTAGCTCTCATGTGAAATTATTCTTTACTTGAGTTCATGTCTTATGGAACACTTGTTCAAATTAATTAAGTTAAGTGATTGTTTCCTTTCCTTGAGATAGTGCAATTAGTGATTCCTAGGTTCATTGTATGCTCAGAGGCCCTAATTATACTTTTATTCCCAAGGAGTTCGAGATCCCTCTAATCCTTGGGTCATGACAGCGCATAACCACATCATGAACCCAATAACACCATGTTCACTAAACACTAAGGGTGATTTTTAACTTAATCAAGTTATAAAGCTTCAAGCTTTTATCTTAAAGATTAGATCTTTATGAAATAATGATACAAGTTACTAGCTTTTTACCTAAAAAGTCTTGTTCATTATGAAAGTTGACTCATTTAATTATTCTAAGACCATCAAGGTCTCAACTTTATGACTTAAAGTTGTCTCTATATTAAAAAGGTTCCTACTTGATCAATTAGTGATATGAAACATCAACTTTAAGGTTAAAAAGTCTTAATCTTTATAAAAGCTAACACATTTTAGCATTGTTTTAGTTCAAGATCTAAATTTTATGAATTAAATATTATAAAACAACACTTTTATGACTTAAAGGTCTCGTTCTTGATTAACGTTTGAAACTTTATAAAAGGTTCTTTTTTTAAGGTTTGATTTCTAAGTCATAAGGTGACCAGATATCATTCTCTAACTCAAAAAGGCTTATTATGCCAAAAAGCTTAGACTTTTACATGTATTCTTGTCTTCAAAACTAAAACAAAAGAAGACTTTATGATGGCACTAAAACTTGTGCCACTTTTTGTGTATCAAGAAGCAAACTTTTGAAAGTTTAAGGCTTTTAGAATGTTCATAGTCTTATCAAATCTTGAAAAACATAAAAAGATAAGGCTTTTCCAATCATCAACTCATCATAAGAAAAGGAAGAACTTCAAACAAGATACCATCAAAAACACTCAACAATAAGAATATACTTTCCAAAAGTAGAAATTTAAGAACACTTGAAGAACATCAAGAACATATTTTTCTAAAAGTAGAAACTTAAGAACACTTGAAGAATATCAAGAATATATTTTTAACCAAAAATAGAAACTTTTGCTCATGAAGAGCATGAAAGATCTTCTCAAGTTTTCACTCAAAGATCTTGGTCATGAAGAGAACCAAGCTTCAAGCTTTCTTGACTAAACAAAACAAAAGATAAAGATCACTACCTAAGCTTGGAAAATGGCATCTTTGAGGAAGGAGAAAAAGATGAAGAAGACTCCTCCTTGGTTGATGATGGTGGCAGTTTTGAATGAGCAAGGAGAGAACTCTTGAGTTCTCTTGAAAATGAGTCTTGTAATGTCTAGATCTCGTTTCCAAAGACCAAAAGATGTGATCTTTGAAGGGCTAAGTGAGTGGTTTTGGGTGGTGGTTATGAGGAAAGGAAGAAGAAGATGGAGAAGAAGATGAGAGAGTTTAGAGAGAAGTCGGAGGATCTAGTTTGATAAGAGAGAATAGGATGAGTGAAAATGAAAATGGATAGGGTAAAAGAGAGAGAAAGTGGCGTCCTACATTAAAGGGAGGCGGAGAGATATTTTTGTGTTATCTTGTGTTAATTTGTGATTAAGGGGACAAATGGGATGATAGGGAGACAAAGCATGGTCAAACTCTTGCATAAAGCACTCTTGTCTCATGCTTTATGCTTTTATGACATCACTCTTTACTTTATTGTCTAGTTGATTAAATTTGAATTTAATCATGTGATTAAGTGCTCATACAACTTAATTATGGTGATTAAGCAAGGATTAATGATTAACACACAAGAACATGATTAATAAAAATTAATCTTGTGATTAAGCTTAATTAACCTTAATTAAACTCGATTAAGCTAATTAAGGGCAACTAGTGCTTAATTAAGCTGTCAAGAGTCTGACTTGCTTAATTAGAGATTATCTAATCGATTAAGCATTCTCTTGACTTATCTCATCCGAGTTAACTCATAAACTCTTCGTTAACCCCTTGGTTAAGCCATAATCTCATACTTTCTCATTAAGTGCCTAATTACTCAGGGTTATTGAGGTAATTTAGCATGACACGAAATTGAGGATGTTACACTTTCCTCCATTCTATAATTGATATTAAGAATTGGTGCTTTTCCTTTCTTGCTTTCTCTCCTTGCAACAATAAAAATTAGGGTATACAAAAGCAAATTACAATGACCTCCCCTTAGGTTAGTCAATATTACACTTGTTTCTTCCTAAATTTTAAAATTACACTTGCCTCCTTTAATTGTTTAAAGGTAATTACATTGACATCCCTTGCTTTAGTGATATATAAGTTACACATGACTCAAACATATAAAATAACTTTATGCCCTTAATTGTTTTTTCAATTTCTATTTCAATGCCATCCTCTTAAACACCAAACTACATGCCATATACACAACAACCCAGTTCCTCAATCCAATGAAATAAACAAAAATTACATCATCATCAAGAACAACTAATTGCATTCAAAGTTCTTCATTGACAGGAAGTAAGTTCCTAACATGCATTGATCTGGAAACACATGTTTCCAATTAAACCGAGTTCAAATTTCAAACAGATAAAGCAAATCACAATGATCATGATAAAAAAAAAAAAAAATAGATTAATAATGGAACAAGCTCCTAACTTACTATACAACGATTTGCAAAATTTCAAATCGCAAATACAAATAGCAACACAACATTCACATATGTGAAACTAGACTCTTGTGCTTGAAAATTCACATCACATTGTCACCATTACAACAAATTTCAGAGCACAGGTACGCATGCATGAGTGCATGTGTGTTTGTAAGAGAGAGAGAGAGAGAAAGAGAGAGAGAGAGAGAGAGAGAGAGAGAGAGAGAGAAGAGTACCATCAGCAGCATCAACAGCGATTGAAGGTCTTGCAAATGGTAAAAGCGAATGCAAGAATGAGCAAGGGCCACCAAAACACCATTAGAGAAGAGCAAAGCAAATTTAGAGTGTTAAGGCTCCATAGAAGATTCTAGAAGAAAAGAATGATCAAAGATAAAGTATTAAAGTTTAAGGGAACTTTGGAATTTTACAAATTATTTAGAGAAAAGGGAGGTAAGTGTAATTTTAAAATCTAGGAGAAGGCAAGTATAATATCAATTGATCTCAAGGGAGGTTATTGTAATTTACTCAAAATTAGGGTATACACTTACTTGATACAAATACCTATTTATGCAATCACTATAAAATAAGCGAAATAGATTTACAGTTGGGTGCTTGGCAATAAGCATCTCCCCTCAACATTAAAGCTATCAATGTGGGTTATGACATGCGAGCCAACTCGGTTCAACCCACCATTTTAGTAGGTTAGGTTGATCAAAACACAGCTGATCATTTAAACCCTGGGTCAATATGACTAGGCTCACTTGACCCACGGGTTATAAGGGTTCACACCAGGTTAGGTTAGGTTGGCCCATATTATTTTTTAAAAGAAAAACTTTTCTTGCGGTATCTTTTATTTGACCTATCTTTTTCCGTAATTCTCTGAGACAATTTCTAACCTTAACCTATCACACACCCAAAACTTTTATACCTTGAGATGACCTATGTAACACCCTACTAATTTTATGTTATGCTTAAGTCATAGCATGAAACTAGTCGGGTTGTGTTACCATGTTGATACTTTACTTACCTTTCTTGTCTTTAAGTTCTCCTTAACTTCTCATTGACGAGACGGCGTGCTGTTATATTACAAACAAAATAAACGAAATATCAACAAAATGAACCGAAGAGACTATCATCAAATAAGTATGGTACAATAAGGTCACTGCATGCGTGTAAACATATGTATATATATATACCAGAAGACGCTGTTTTAGTTTATGTACAAAGGTTCAAAGTAAAACACATACATGGGCTAGTGTATCAAAAGACCATCGCCTTCATCTATCGCCTACCCTATGGTCCTCATAGGACATTTCTCACCCATCGCTAATTCTACTGTCAAACCCATGACTCAAAGCTACATCTTTGTCCCAAAAGAGGGTCATGTCGCATACAACATCCCCCCGCTAAACCACCTCAGTGCAGTTAGTCATGCCAGGCTCGTCGGGAGTATAGTCCGCTTAGGTCCCGAGGAGGAAGAGAGGCGACGAGCCTGCGGGCCTCGTGAAGGGGTCACTCTCGGAACTCGGAGGACGCGTGGGCCGCCTGTGGTGGTGACCGGGAGCAGTGGTCAGCGGGTACGCGGTGCAGGAGGAGCGAGACGCGGTGCGCCATATGTAGAGGGATGGCAATATAAGGGGCAGCAGGTCGGTCAGGGGATGGTGCAAAGGAACATCAAAGTTCCCGTCGCTAAATAAGTACAAACGAAAGTTACACGAATCGGCTTATGTACAGAGAGTCCAACTCCAGGTCATGGGTGGAACCGGAAGTGCAGGGATCTTCAATAAAAGTGGGGTGTGGAGTCCATCGTCAATCTGAGAATGATGCGGAATACACAAGACGGGTGAGAATTTCAGAAAATTCTCGAGGGTTCGATTACATCGACCGACATCACATACATTCACGCTACTCTCGGGTTTTACTTAATTATTAAAATACGTGTTCAAACTAAAGTCCATTTTCATGAGTTTAAAAACATGTCCGGGTCCGAGGTAAGGTTCAATTTTACTTTAATTGGCATAAGAAACGAAATAAGTACTAATACTAGTGCATGTAAGGATAAATGGAATAAATCAATGAATAGCAGATAGCGCTTGTAATGCATAATTGTAAACATCCGATGCAACTATTCCATGGATTTATGCATTCATGTAATCATGTAAACTCATTCTTGAACTTTCTTCATAAACTCTTTCATTACTTTCTATCATTTTTCCATCTCTCTGGTCCCCACAGGAGTTCTTGCCATTTTAGACTCTGGGTAATAGTCCGCTTATCGATCGAGCTCGTTTCCTATACGTAAATGCCGTTTACTTTCTCGACCTTTCCACCGATCTATTCCCATTAACTTTCTATCCGGGGCTGGCCCAAGTAGTATGGAACTTGCATAATGACATGCTTCTTTTTACGACTTTCATGACTTTCTTAAGAATGTATATACATTCATATGAAATTCATAACTTGTTCATGGGTTCTATCAAACTTCTGGCAGCATAACTAACGTGGTCCGCTTCCTCATGAATAGTGCCAGCCAATCAATACATCAATATATCACAAGAAGCACAAATTCACATGTATACTCCAACATGAAACTCCAATTCATATCAAATTCATTAAGACAGAAATTCTGCCTCAGCATATACAACCAACCCGGTTCTTGTAATTCATGCCACAATTTCATTTTAGCTCATTTGGACCTCAAATTTGAGTATGTTACAGGGTTGTGTGTCTATTTTCTAACCTCTTTGGTCTCATCTAATTTCGGTATCTATAACTCAAGATATCTAAACTTTATCTCGGCCTGCCCATTAGCTGGCCAGAATCAGGCAACAAAAAGTAGAAATTTACCAAAAATCGAAAACCCACTCAAATCACACGAAATTGGTCTCGTATTAAAGCTAATAGGACAAACTTTCATATACACAAAGTCCCATTTCATTTGCCTTAGTAGGGCTCGAGTTACAAGCCCCGAAACTTAGCCTTCCTGAACTGTCCTGTGTTGGCCTGGTTTGGACATAGGGTAACTTTCTTCAAATCACTGGGAATAACTGGTGGATAACAAACTCGGGATTTCTCTGGATGTTGTTCTCCTATGTAAGCTTTCCAACAAAGTTGGTTTCACTCAGTTTCATGTAGTATAGGTCGAGTTCTACCCTAAATAACCCAATCTGCCCAGAGCCAGAGTTAAAAACCCTAGGTCGAGATTCAGAAATTCATATCTTCCTCAATTCTGATCCAAAACCCTTATATGATATGTCTATGGAAAGCCCTAGATGTCTAGTTTCATTTAAAAATAGGTTCATCGAATTTGACCGATCGTAGGCGGCGCCGCATGCCTGCCATATGGTCTGCCGTGGACTCTCCACCAAGACAGCACCTCCACCACCATTTAATCCTCTTAGTTTTCTTCTTCTAATTCTACTTCTAACTCAAAATCTTCTATTAATCCAAGCATAATTATTCAATTCACACATCAATTAAGGTGAAACTAATTCAGTCCAGCCAGCCAAGTGCATGGATTTGATGCAAGAAATTTAAAACCCCTACCTTGATTTAAGTGTTTTGGTGCTGAGCTCTTGAAATTTGGATAAACAGAATGGAACTTTGCTTAAGTCTTGGATGTGTGAGCAAGAGAAAAGAGAGCTGATGGAGAAGAGGAAAAGCAACGTGAATAATGGTCTGATTCAAAGGAGGATAGTGTGTTATATAGGCATGAGGGAGTTAACTTGGAAGATTGTGATTGGTTGCCTCTTTGTGTGGTAGAATCACTCTCGCCGTAAGCCAAGTGGTAGGAGTTTCTAGCATATTCGAAACAAAATTCGAACTCAGATGCTCTACATAAAGTCGCTGCGTGAACTTCCCGTGATATGAAGTCGAACTCGAAACATCCACTAATTGAAACGTAAAAAGTAGAGCCTGGTGAGAAGCCAAGCACTTAAGGTCCGAGTCAGAATCATGAACTTTCTATCCCTGAACTCGAAAAAGATATAGAAGTGAGAGCTTCTAATATTGAACTCAAGATCGGATCTCGTATCGCTGTGAATCATAATGTAATTCGGAATACTTTCGGTTCATCTGAGCCTTAGAGACGAAGTCGAAATCGAACATTTTACTCTTTGATCGATAAGATCTAAGTCGTAAAGAATGTCAAGTCGACAACGAACTCGTAAGTTGGAAGCATCAATCACTCTCATTTCATCTCGCGAAATTGGAAGTCGAAATTCATACCGAGAAGGTCAAAATTTATCCACGCTTACAAGGTCGGAAATCGTCAGCTCCATCCATTAAATCGGAGAGCGTAAGCTGCATGCCTTAGGTCGAGAAATCGGAAGAAGTCCCTTGCAAGCCTTGGAAACGAAGCTCGGAAGTCGGCTAGTGTTGAGGCTTGAGCCGCGTAAGGAAACTCGGAAATCGGAAATGTCATCAATAATGGGGATCGGAAGTCGGAATTCGCGGATGTTACAACCTACCGCTCCTAGTAAGTTGTGTCGTCATCCACCCAATGACAAGCATCATCGTCCATTGTCATCCACCCAGTAAAAAGTGTTGCTGCCCCAGACAAAATTGCCATTATCACTAGCTCAAAAATGCCACTGCAACCCCAGCTAGAAGCACCACTTCCCCACCGCCATGACCATTCATAATGCTCACATTGCCATCAATTCGAAGCAATGAAGCATGCATCATCTTTGTCTTCATGTCTTTGTCGTTAGTCCAAGATTTTAAAGCTGCCAACTATTGTCCTAAAAGGTCTTTGTTGTCAATTGGAACCCCATACCATTTTGAGTCACTATGAAGCCTCATCTAGCCATGAAGGACTCTTCGCAAAGCCACAAAATATGGAGGAGTTTCTATTTTTTTAATTAATCTTGACATATTTTATTTTTTATTTTTTATTTTTTATTTTTTAATTTCTTTTAAATTTTTGTTAGGTTAACCGGTTTTGACAACTCTACTCAACATGTTGCAGTTGCAAGATTAACAATTAAGCCATTCGTGTTAAGGCATGTCCATAAACGTAATTTACTTTAGTTTTATATATATATGTAACTTAAAGATTGATGTAGATGTTAAGTAAAGTCATATCATGTCAAATAGTGATGTGGCAACTTCTAAAGAAATAAGCTAATATAAAACTTTAGATACTCAAGAAAATATAATTATAAAAAAAAACAAAAAAAGATGTTTTTCCAAATGCAAATTAAAAAAATTGTAAAAAATTTTAGCAAAGTAAAAGTGAAATATATTATGTGTTATTTAATTCTTAAACTAAAACACTATTATAAATATTTATTTGTAACTTTTTATATATATTTTTTGTAATTTACAATTAACTATTAAAAGAAATCTCCAAACGTAATTTTCTATTAAAATATAAAATGCCACATCAACATTTTATGTAAGGCGGCATTAAAAAGAGTGTGCGGTCTATTTTACATTTTAACCTTTTTATCTTTTATTAGTAAAAAATTACTTTAATTTTATCACAGGCTAGATTGGAGGTTTGTGGTAGATTCTTTGCGCGATGTATGGTTGGATGATCATTTTATCTCCATTATTTGGCATTGCATTTCTTCTTCTATCATGAATATCTTAAGGAATGGTGAGTGCATTGGGGAGTTTACTCCTAAAAGAGGTATCCTTACTTGTTTGTTATTTGTATTGAGAGGCTTTCTCATCTTATTCAAATGTTAGTGAAGCAAAATCTTTGAAAGCCTATTTCTATTTCTAAAGGTGGTCCGTTGGTCACCCATCTCTTTTTTGTGGACGATTTGATTATCTCTGCTACAACATCTACGCAGCAATTGGAGGTCATTAAACATTGTTTGGATATCTTGAGGATAGTTCAGGTCACAAAGTGAGCCAAGAAGACCAAGATATTTTTTTCTAATAATGTGCATCACTTTAGAGCAAATGAGACTGCTTAAGCTTTTAACTTCTCATTGACAAGTGATTTGGGTAAATACTAGGGGATGCCATTACAACATAAAAGATCTATTGGTAGGTTTTTCAATCATGTTACTAATAGATTGATGCAATATTTGTCTTCCTAGAAGGCAAATTCTTTATCTTAGTGGGTGGAATTACTCTTTATTCATTAGTACTTGCTAAACAACTTATTTACCTCAGTCAATTTCTAATAATATTGATGCTTTGTGTAGAGGCTTTTTTATGGGGATCCACAAAGAATAAAAGAAGGATGCATCTTTGTAACTGGGAGACAATTTGCCTTCCAACAAGGGTTGCAGGTCTTGGTCTTAGACATGCGAAATATTCTAATCTAGCTTTTTTTATCTAAGTTAGGTTGGGGTCTCATTTAGAATAGAGATGACTTTGGGTGAGATTTCTTATGAGGAAATATTGGTGTAGGGATGATTTCATACCTGTTGTTTCTTGCAAACAGGGTTCTTCAAACTTGTGGAAAGGTATCTGTGAGGCTTGGCCTTCTGTTCGAGATAATCTTGTTTGGCGCATTGGAGATGGATTTTTTTTATCAATTTTTGGATTGGCAAATGGATTCCCCAAGTTGACCACCTATCTACTTACTCTTTAGTTCCTTTATCTGAAGTGGATAATCAAGTCTCAGTTGCTAATTTTGTTTCAAATGATGGTCACTAGGACTAGCACAAATTATTTGTTGTTCTTCTAGCTGGGATTTGTGAATATATTACAGATATTGTCCTTCATTAAACTTGGAAATTGCTGATTTAGTTGCTTGGCTTGGTACTCACAATGGGAATTTTCCTATTTGTGCTGCCTATAATCATATCTCTCGAAATCTGCTTGTTCCTATAACATCCAAAAAATTTTAAAATGTCTTAATTTGCATTATTAATCGATTTATTCGATTTTATAGCATAAGTAAGGTTAATTAGGAGTCAATTAGATATTAATTAGAAAGATTAAACTTAAGAAAAATTTAAAATAAATCTCAACAAAATTGTTAGTGAAAGTTTACCAGTTTGAAGGAAATCGGTAAAGATTCGGTATTTTAAACCATCGGAACCGAATCAATAAAATTACATATAAAAAATACTAAGATTTTGTGGCTAAGAGTTTAGCCACTTAACTCCTCAAAGTGGCACTTCATAAAGCCACAAAAAGGGAGGAAACTTGGCTAAAATTTTAGCCAAGTGATTAAGACCCAATAAAAGGCTATTATTCCAAATACCTCATATTATAATAACCCCAAAATCCCTTCATTTTCGTGCTGCCCCTTCAACTGCATCTTCTCCCCCATTTCTTCCTTCATTTCACCTTATTTCACCTCATCTTCATGCTTCCATCACTTCCTCATCAAGAGGAGCTAAAAACTAGTTAGTCTTGCATCAAAAATTGAAGGTAGGATTCAACTTTTGTTCTTGATTTCTATGGATTGTGACTCTAAGAAATTTTAGTTTTATTCATTTATTTGATGATATATTGAATGTATCTAATGGTTTATGGTTGGGTTGACATAAGATTTTGAGTTAGAACTTAAGTTAGAATGAGGAAACTAGAGAAAGTGAAGAATTAGAATGCTGTTTGGGTAAAATCCTTACGGTGTCTGTACTTGCACATTGTACGGACTTGTCTATAGCACCAAAATAAGATGAAATATTTTTCAGTGAAGCTAGACATATAGGGCTTTCTAACCATATAAATTATACGATCATTGGATGAGTGATGAGTGAAATATAATTTTTGAAATTTACCCTAGAATTCTAACCGTACTTCTAGGCAGACTAGATTTTGAGGGGCATAACTTACCCTATACTCTTTAAAATTGAGTGAAACCAATTTTGTTAGAAATTTAAGATATAGAGTAACATTTTGTAAAAATTTCAAAATTCAATTCAATCCCAGTTGCTCCCAATAATTCATGGAATTTGGCCTAAATCCTAACTAGGCTAGAATAAGGCAGTACAGGTTACCCAAATTCAAGAGCTCATAACTCGAGTTGTACTTATTCAAATGAAATGAAACTTATTGAAAATAAAAGTTGGATCAGTTGCCTTTACAACATTATAGTTTTGTATATTTTCAACTAGTTTCTATTTTTAGTGAATTTTTAGTTTTTGGCAGACAAATCTGCCTAGTAACAAGATATACCTACGTAAAATGTTAATAACTTGAGTTATATATATCAAAACTTAATGGGACTAAAGACGTTAGAAACTAGGTAAATAACACTATAACATATCCAAAATATAGGTTTAAATGAGTTACACAAAAATTGTGGCTTAATTTCTAGTAACGGGAAGAATTGAAGAAATTGACAGAAAATTAATTTAAATGCAAAGGCTACAAGGTTTGTATGAGTATTGAAATGGTTGATATATTATATTGGTTTTTTGTCTAAATGATTGTCATGCTAGCTGACACTATTCATGGGAAAGCGAACTTGATCCGTTATGCTGTCGAATTTTTAGCAAAAACTTATGAAGTTATAATAGCTTATGTTATGAAAGATTTATGAACTTTATTACATACATAAGACTCTACTAAGGTTTGAATATGCAAGGGTGTTTTAAAGCAAGTGCACTATAATGCATATAAACATTGCATGATAATATGATCATAATTATTCTTATGAGGGCATGCATAATTGCATATGAATGAAGGAATAATATATGAGATCCCTTTACTTAGAGGCAGTTATTTGCGTCCTTTCAAGTGAAGGCAATTAAAAGAGGGAAGGCAGTTAAAAGACAAAGATGTGGATCCCGTCACTTACAGACAGTTGTACATGAAGTCTCTCCTTGTGAAGGCAGCTAAAACTTTTGGGTCTCTTTATGTTGGAGGCAATTGGCCAATTGAGTCTTTCTGACCTAGAGGCACGTGGATCCCCTTATGGGTCAATATTGTGTGATGACGGTCACGAATGAGCTCACTCCTAGGTCAGGCTACCCAAGGGTAGTAAAGATTAAAGGAAGGACATATGTATGCAGACACCCTAGGGACGGTGATGTGTAATACCTAGGTGTGTCAAGTAAAGAAAGCAAAGGAAACTCAAAAGCATATGCATGATTTTATGATAAACAGTGCATACACATAAATAATATTTGTTATTATCATTATTATGATATTGTAAGTAGGCTCTTGTTATCAATATTATTATTATGAAATTTGCTGTACTCATGCTTGAATTCTTACTCTATTTAACAAGTGCATAAATAAAATTAACTCTGCTTCAGACCATATATTTTCAAACTATAAAATGGAATAGTTCATATAACATGTTCACCTTTTTATAATAAACTAAAGTAGCTGGAGATAATAATGATGACATGGTATGAAATTTCTTAGTGAATCCTACTGAGAATTTATACTTCTCATTCTACATGTTTCCATTTTATCTCTAGATATCTCAGAGGAGCTAAGAAGTAAGCATTCAGGACAAAGTTAGGAAAATTAAAGACGGCCAAAGAGTGCTATCATACTAGGTCTGTTGAAGTAACAATAACAACTCTTGAAGGTAGTACTATGGCTTAAGCATAGTACTGTGTTTCAGGATGATGTTACAATTCCTACTGATCCTCTTTTCTCGTTGATTTGGAAGTGGAATGGGGTGGAGAGGATTCGAGTTTTTCTATGGCAGGTGGCGGTCGAGGTTCTCTTGATGAATTATTTTCATTTTAATAGGCATAATGGGGGTGATCCTTCATGTTTTCGATGTTCTATGCAATTACATGAGACGTCTTTACATGTTCTTGGAGATTGTGATACTGCTAATTCTTTTGGGTTCATTTGGTAGGTGCTACTGCTCTTCTAGAATTTTATAATTTGCCTACAAGGTCGTGGTTGTTATGGAATTTGAATTCTTCTAATCCCATGGCTAGTCCCATTTGTTTGCTCCAATAATTCACTATCTTTGGCGAGTAAGAAATCAAGAAATTTTTTAGTTTCTGACACCTTCTATTGATGATGTTTTTCATCATTTCCAGATAGTCTACAAGAATCGACAAGTTTACCTGAAAAGAGTAAGCTCCTTAGCAAGTATGACTTGCTTTCTACATTATATTTCTTGGAGGCTTTCACCTGAAGGTTACGTGAAATTAAATTGCGATGGTTTTGTCAACCAACATTTACAAGCTTTTTGTGGTGGTCTTTTGAGGGATTCTTTGGGTCGGTTTCTTCGTGGTTTTGCTATTAATTTGGGCATCTGCCCCATTACAGTGGTAGAGATTTGGAGGGTATAGTACTTTCTTCTTCTAGCTTGGCAGAAAGGATATAGACAAGTTATCTTAGAACATAATTCAACAGCTGCCATTGCTCTTATCCAGAAACATATTGATAATAAACATCCATATGGTCTGATGCTTGCTAAAGTGAGGAATTTATTATGTCACGATTGGCAGGTGTATGTGTGTCATATTTATAGGGAAGCTAATAGAGATGCGAATTGTTTGGCTAATGTTGGCCACTTTGAATGTAGGATTTTGTTTTTATATGTCTTTGCCTTCTTGTTTAGGAGTTATCCTATGGAATGATGTTGTTAAGGTTGCTTTGCCTTGGATAATTCTTTAGTTGTTTTCTATGTTTTTGGGCTTTTTCCCTATTTTATCACCCAGAAAAAATAATTATTACTACAATTTTAGATTATCTCAGATTAATTACTTATTAATTTATGGTTTTGGTGGGACGTTACACTAGTTTGATCTAATCATTAATCATTCAAACAAATAAGATAATATTTTCCTTTAAACTAAAAATTGAGAATAAATCTAAGCAAATTTGTGTATATCTCAACTTTTGATTTTGGTTAGTGATAAGTTGAATTTAGATACTAATTTCATCTCTCATATATAGTGTTTTAGTCCTCTTTGTTGCATGTTTGCTTTCCAATTACATGAATTTCATAGTTTGGTGCCAATTTGTTTCTTTTGCCAATTATTGCATAAACATGCCTTTTTCCTCGATTTTGTGTTTAATGAGTTCCAAGAGTTCCAAATCCTTATATATATTGTTTTTGACTTGTATGAACTTTTCTTGGAGAGATTTAAGGCTCAAAAGTGATTGGAAGCTCAATTTCACTATTACTAAAATTTCAACTTGAATATACTGTAAAGATCGAGCCATAATTCTCTCAACCCAAATCCAAATGAAGCAAATGAGGTGTCTTTGAAGGCAAGAAAAAGATCTATAGCTTTCATGAAGACACTAAGAGCTAATTTGGAGGATTTGGGGCTCAAACGAGACTCAAAACTGACCAGTTGTCAAATTCTACATAATTGCTGTCAAGAGGTTGTGCTAGCGCAACCTACAGCTAAAACATCACATGATGTGCAGCGTGATACACTATAGTGTAACAAAAAATGTGCAGAACAGCAAAACAAGTACAATCTCAGGTTTTGGGCCACTTGGGCCTATTTTTGGAAAGTCAATGCATGGGAATTCATATGCTAATATCTAAGACTTTACCCAATTAAGTAACAAGTCTCATTTTAGGATTTTAGCTTCTCTCTTTAGGTTAGAATAGGTTAGTTTTCTTTTTTTTCTCTCCTCCTCTTCTCCTCTTTTCTTCTCACCCTCTCATTTTTCCACTACTACTCTTTATTTTCTATTTTGGTTGTAAATACCCATGGAGGAGTAGAGTTAAAGGCTAGCTTAGGGATTCTTCATATGGATTTAAGGGCTATATCTTGAAACTTTACTCCTTAATTTTAATGCATGATGTATAAATGGTATTGATGTATGGGTATGTAAATGGTTAATTAGTTGTATGATTATTAATTGATTGATAGATATGAACTTAGTTATTTGAGGGTTCCTAATTATAAATCTTGATTGAATGGTATTGAGATTGGGGTTTATGATTGGGACAATCTTGATTATGTGTTCTTATTGAATGAAATTGATACAAGGATACATGATTGAGATGTTAATTAGATGTATGTTGATTGATTGATTGATTGATATATGTTTAATCAACTAAAGAGTTGATAATTGGGTCTTGATTAAGACGTAGGCTAATGTATTTGGGATAAACGTTAACATGAGTTAATTAAAGGTTAAGGTCTCAACTATCTAGTAATTGTGAGTTAATCGAATGCTTGGCAGTCGTTAAGTGAATTGTTGAGTTATTAGTAGCGGTCTCACTAACAACTCTTGTTAGCCACATTCCATGTGTTTGATCATATGCGTGTTTGTGATAGATATGCCTTTGGCCTTAGAAAATCCTTAAGCCAGTGTCTGTTTTAGTTGTTAGTTTCTTTTTCTATTTAATTTTTTTCATGCAAACAAAACCCCACTTGTTGCTAATCAAATAGTCATCAACATCCTTATGAGACGACTTTAGTTTCATTATCCTACAAGTAGTGTAATTAAACTTTAAATTGTAATTTGAGTGAGCCTTGATAGCTCACTACCAGTTAGTCAAAATTTCCTTTATGAAAATTTTTCCTTCAAAATATTTTTTTCATTTTAAAAATATCATTTTCTTAATGAATCTTATTTCTCAAAAGTAAGATTTTATTTGGTCATTTCCTTTTTTAAAGGGAAACATTTTCTCAAAATTAAATTTTATTCCCTCGCAATAAATTTTAAATGGCCATATTTTTGAAATATTTTCCTTCAAAAGAATAAAGTTTGATTCACCATTTTCACATGATATATTGTGGAGTTTTTAATTTATTCCATAGAACAATGACTATTAAGTCATCTATTCCTTGTCTTAGTCATTTTTCCATTCTTAATTGTAACACCCTAGCCTGAGTTGCAGTTACCTGTCGAAATTGAAACCTGAAAAATTTTGAGTCTGAACCCTATGCCTCCTTAGAGGGTTATAGGTTTGAGGCATTTTCTTAAGATCAAAAGTCTCGGTAATGGTTCCTTTGGCATCAACGAGTTGAAGAGGGATTTTTAACGAATTTTAAGGAATGGATAACCCCTTCATTTTCAACCCTCAAGTTCATAAAAGGCAAGTTTTCGAATAATTGCACTAAAACCAAAAAGTTGGATCCTGATTCCTAAGGATTTTGAATTTTTAGATATTTTTATTGAATCCAAATGGGGGATTCCCTTATTTCTATGCAATATCCTGGACTTGGGAAAGGACTGCAGAAGGAGGGAACCAAGTTTTTGGAGTTGGTAATTGATTACTGTAACATCCCGATTTCCGAGTTCGGCTTTGCCCTCAGGACTGATTCATTCCGATTTCCGACTTAGTCTTTGAAACACAGATAAGAGTATTTTTCCGAGTTCCGAGTTCATGTTTGCCCAATTCTCGACTTGTGCCTTTCACGACCAGGACCTCGTATGGATTATTTCCAACTATTTCGAGTTTAACCTTCAAGTCCAAACACATGAGCGTAATTCCATGAGATCCGAGCTTCGTGCCTCAAGACAAGTATATCCAGGTTTAAAGTGATCAACAATGCATGATAAATTACGACTTCCGAGCTTTAAGGTCTTGTGTTTGGAAATGCGACTCGCGTTCAGAGTTCAGGCCTTAGTGTTGAGCTCAATTTTAGTGGACACGAGTTCGGACCCTTGAGGTAAACCTTGATCGCACACGAGTTCGATTTTATATCGAGCATTGACATTCGAGGGTTTATCCTGAGATTATAGGATTGCGATTACATGAGTTCAGCCTCGGGCCTAAGATAACAAGGTTCAAAAGCGATATGCGTGGTTTCAGAGTTTGAATTGAAGTCAAATTATGTGATTGTAATCTTTCGACTTAGGAATCGACATTGATGCAAGATTTCCTCCAAGACACAAACAAGGCGATACGAGTCGGCGATTAGGATTCAGTTCAAGCTCAAGTAAAAGCGACACGAGTTCGACCTTAAGCGTAATATGGACGAGTTAGGCTTGAAGTAGGATGGATGCGAGTTCGATTGTTTTCGAGAATATGCTAGAAAGCGCACCACTTAGGCGGCGTGGAGAGTGATTCTACCATACAAAGAGGGCAACCAATCACAACCTTGAGTTAACTCCACTCATGCCTATATAACACACCATCCTCCTTTGAATCAGACCATTATTCACGCGTTTTCCTCTTCTCCATCAGCTCTCTTTTCTCTTGCTCACACACATCCAAGACTCAAGCTAAGTTCCAGCCTTGTTCATCAAACTCCAAGTTTGACACTTAGCCAAAGCTTGCTCCAAAGAGGTAGGGTTCATGCTATTCTTGATTTCTCTGAACTATGACTTATATGAGATTCCACTTTTCTTCAATTATTTGATGATATATTGGATGTATATGTTGGATTATGATTGGATTAATAGGAGATCTTGAGTTATGATTATGATTAGAAGTAGAAGATTTGGAGGTATGGAGAAGTAGGATGCTGTCTTGGTGAAGGGTTCCACGGCAGTCCGTACGACGGGGTGTACGGCGCCGCCTACAATCCGTCAAATCCGATGAAACCATTTTTAGATGGAAGTAAACATTCAGGGCTTTCCATAGATATATCATATAAGGTTATTGGATTAGTATTGAGGGAGATATGAATTTTTGAAGTTTGACCTAGGGTTTAGAACTTTCATCCGAGCAGGGTGACTTGAGGAGGGTCTAACTCACCCTATACAACTCCAAATTGAGTGAGACCAATTTTGTTAGAAAGCTTACACACAGGGGAACACCCCAATATAAGATTCCGAGTTTGTTATGGTCCCAATTGTTCCCAGTGATTCGAGGAAGTTGTCCTATATTTAATTCAGACCAACACAGGGTAGTTTAGGAAGGTCGACTTTCAGGACTTATATCTCGTGATGTACTTAAGCAAATGGAGTGAAACTTGTGGCAAATGAAAGGTTGTCCTGTTAGCTTTGATATGAGACCAATTTCGTAAGATTTGAGCTTAGTTTCGATTTTTAGTGAATTTATATTCCCAGGAGCGTAATTCGGCGTAGTGACTGAACAAGCTGAAGTAAAAGATGAATATCTTGATTTATATAAATCAGAATGACATGGGACCAAAGGGGTTAGAAAGTAGACATATAGGGCTATGACATATTCAAATTTCAGATGTAAATAAGTTGAATAGATATAAAGGTGGATCATACAAGATTCAGGCAGAACCGAATAGAATTGGCGGGGATGGCCAAAATGATAATTTTACAAATGATAGTGAAATCTATAAGGTTTGAGTTGAGATTGCCAATCGACATTGATATTTATGTGTTAAATTGATTGTGTTGCTATGACTGGTTTGTCTGTAAGAATTGGCACTATTCATGGGGAAACGGACTGATCCGTCCTCTTTGCGGATTCTGGCGAAGTCTATAAAACTAGGAATGTTTCTGGGTAATGATGAATTAGAGTATGAATGGGTATATAGGAACCCTATATTCAATAATATAAGTATGAGATGAGATATATGAAAGTAAGAACGAAGCATATGTATGAGTGTTTCGGTAGAATGGTAAAGAGGCTACGAGCCTTTATAAATTCGTACGAATATGTACGTGAAGATCATGTGTGCAATGATACATGAAAATAAATGAAGTACATGCATGAGTACATTCTTTTATAATTATGCTTGAATATGCATGAGAATGAAAAGAAGGTAAATATATTGAATATGGGGTCCCTTCACTGGGCAGTTATTCGAGCTCCCTCCTTGTGAAGGCAGCTAAATAAGATAAAGTGTGGGTCCCTTCACTCGGGGCGATTATTTGAGTCCCTCCTGTGAAAGCGGTTAAATGATAAAGACATGGGGTCCCTTCACTGGAGGCGATTGCACATGGGTCCCTCCTTGTGAAAGCTGACTAAAGACTTGGGTCCCTCTATGTTGGAGGCGATTTGCACTTTGGGTCCCTCCGACCTAGGCGTGGGATCCTTGTGGGTGAGTCGGTGTCAGACGATAGTCACGCGTGAGTGGTGACGAGCTCACTCGAGCAGGCTACCCAAGGCAGAGCAAGAATGCACCCTAGGGACGGCGTCATGCGAGTGTGCCAAGTAAAAGCTAAAGAATAAAGATTAAAGATTAAAGCTCATGCAGGTACCCCCACTCACTGAGGCATGGCATCGACCCGACTAGTGTGAATATAGGGGGCAGGAACTCACATGAGGCATGGCATCGACCGGCTAATCTAGTGTGAATATAGGGGCGTAACACATGAGGCATGGCTTGGCCCAGTTAATGTAAGTACCAAAGGAAGATCCCATATTCTAAGGAGCGTGACATGGCGATCACGCTTCGATGGGGTATGACATGGCGATCATACTCTGGAATGTAGCACGTAAGATTTCATGATGACAAAAGAAAAAGAAAGATCTGAGAAAGAAAAGCAAGTTTTATGTATAAACATAAATTTAAGTATGAGTAAAGTTATGTGTAGATGTTATGTTCCTAGCATAGTGATGTTGTGTCGCGTTTACTATGCTACAGATATTATTCATGGTATTATACTTGAATGGATTTTTATGGGTTCTCCCAAATGCTAAGTGTATGATTAAAATGAACTTTGCTTCGGATAAGACATTTTCGAATGTAAAATTAAACAATTTGTCTTTGCATGTTCATCTATCTTCAAAATAAACCAAAGCAACTGAGCGACCATGATGACATTATGTATGAAGATTAGAAATCCCGCGAGAATTTTATAATTCTGGCTCCCTATTTCCATGTTGTCTCCGGATGAGTTTAGAAGTTTCCAAGGGCGGCTGAAGTTCTTTGTGGGACAGGTCAGTAACGCAATCTGACTCGGGGTATGAATGCGTGATTGTGACATAAGCTTGTGCTTAGGAGGGTGTTACATTAATGGTATCGAGCAGTTCTATCCCTCGGGACACGAGGATTTGATGACTACGTTTCCAGATGTACTCTGGAATCTTTAGAAATAAGGAAATGTCATGCGACCTAATCTTATACCTTAGATAAGATATAGGATAGAAATTAAGTTAGAGCATGGCCAGCTAAGCGTGATTGTTATTAGTTCTTGTCACACTTAACTTCTTTGTTGAGCTCGATCAACTCAATGCTTTGTTGTGTGTGACTAGGAACTAATGGCTTCGAGAGGCGTGGTAGGCCACGAAATAGATCCACCTAGGAAGATCACGCTAATTTTATGGACGCGATCGTGAAATGGCTCAAAGCGATGCGAGCAAACGGCTGCAGCTCATCGGATGATGAACGATGGGGTAGGCGCTCGAGGAGCTGAACATGGAGGTAATCCCACATGGCTAGGAGCGGACTTGGATTATCTTAAATTCTTTGAGTTTAGGCGAATCCGCTAGTTTCGCGGAACTTTCGATCCAGGATAAAGTAGGAATGGGTCAAAGCAATGGAGAAGATCTTTTCTGTCTTGGCTTTGTAATGATCAGCAGAAAGTGGCCTTTGCCACTTATATGTTAAGCGGGCCTTGAATTTTGGGTGGGATGGCGAAGAGGCGTTGGGGAACCCAAGTTGATATCACTAGTACATGTTCAAGGAGGCATTTTTATGAAATACTTCCTGCATCGATGCGGAATGCTAAGGAATTGGAGTTTATGAAGCTTTCAACAAAGGAAACATGAGTGTTTGAATATATTGCTAAGTTTGAAGAACTGCCAAATTCTCCACCATCTATCAGTATAACCACGTGAGAATTGGAAATGCATCAAATTTGAAGGAGGATTAAATGCGGACATTTAGCCTCGGTAGGGCCAATGGAGATAAGGGGATTTTGCTGCATTGGCAAACAAGAGCTCAAGTTAGGCGGGGATATAACAAGAAGCTCAGCGATGCCAGGATGGATGTTTGTGGAAAGAGGTTGGCTTTGAAGATCGGGAGTTTCAGTATAATCCCCAGAAGAAGCCATTTCAATCTGCGGAAATAAAGAAAGCAAAGCGTTGCAAAGGCTAATCACTAATCAAGAATGTTGAGTGCGGAAGGTATCATGGAGGAAGGCCTTGTTTGGTGGACAAAAGGTTTGCTTTAAGTGTGGAAAGCCAGGACACTGATTAGAAAATGCCTGGTCATCATCTACCTATTCCTAAGCGGTAATATCCAGGTCGAAATAGAAAGAATTACTTCCTCGGAGGAGTCATCAGCGAATATAGGGATGAACGAACAAAGATTCACTTTTAAGCTAGCGTTTCTTGTATTTTCTTTGACTATGTTTGTTCAACTTGATGTACTTAGGTGTGAAGTTTTCTTCAAACTCATAGTTAGTTTTGTAATCAAATTTTGAGGACAAAATTTTTAAAGGGGGAGTAGTATTGTAACATCCCGATTTAGAGTTCGGCTTTGCCACTCGGGTGATTCATTCACGATTCGACTTAGTCTTTGAAACACGGATAAGTATTTTTCCGAGTTCAGAAGTTCATGTTTGCCCAATTCGACTTCATACCTTTCACGACTTCCGACCTGTATGGATTATTTCCAACTATTTCCGAGTTTAACCTTCAAGTCCAAACACATGAACGTAATTCCATGAGATCCGACTTCGCCGTGCCTCAAGACAAGTATATCCGGTTTTCCGAAGTGATCAACACGCATGCGGTGTATAAATTACGACTTCCGAGCTTTAAGGTCTTGTGTTTGGAAATGCGACTCGCGTTCCAGGTTCGACCTTAGTGTTGAGCTCAATTTTTAGTGGACACGAGTTCGGACCCTTGAGTAAACCTTGATCACACGAGTTCAGATTTTATATCGAGCATTGACATTCAGAGTTTATTAGATTATAGGATTGCGGAGTTACATGAGTTAGACCTCAGGCCTAAGATAACAAGGTTCAAAGCGATTATGCGTGGTTTCGAGTTTGAATCGGGAAATTCGAAATTATGTGATTGTAATCTTTAGACTTCTGAATCCGACATTGATGCAAGATTTCCTCAAGACACAAACAAGCCGATCACGAGTCCCGGCGTTAGGATTGAGTTCAAGCTCAAGTAAGAGCGACACGAGTTCCGACCTTAAGCGTAATATGGGCGAGTTCCGCGAAGTAGGATGGATGCGAGTTCGATTTCGTTTCCAGATATGCTAGAAAGCGCTACCACTTAGGCGGCGTGGAGAGTGATTACACCATACAAAAGGGCAACCAATCACAACCTTCCAAGTTAACTCCCACTCATGCCTATATAACACACCATCCTCCTTTGAATCGGACCATTATTCACGTTGCTTTTCCTCTTCTCCGTACTCTCTTTTCTCTTGCTCACACATCCAAGACTCAAGCTAAGTTCGGCCTTGTTCATCCAAACTCCAAGTTTGACACTTAGCCAAAGCTTGCTCCAAAGAGGTAGGGTTCACCTTCGCTATTCTTGATTTCTTCGAACTATGACTTATATGAGATTCCACTTTTTCTTCAATTATTTGATGATATATTGGATGTATATGTTGGATTATGATTGGATTAATAGGAGATCTTGAGTTATGATTATGATTAGAAGTAGAAGATTTGAAGGAATGGAGAAGTAGGATGCTGTCTTGGTGAAGAGTTCCACGGCAGTCCGTACGACGGAGTGTATACGGCGCCGCCTACAATCGGTCAAATCCGATGAAACCATTTTTAGATGGAAGTAAACATTCAGGGCTTTCCATAGATATATCATATAAGGTTATTGGATTAGTATTGAGGAGATATGAATTTTGAAGTTTGACCTAGGGTTTAGAACTTTCATCCGAGCAGGGTGACTTGAGGAGGGTCTAACTCACCCTATACAACTCCAAATTGAGTGAGACCAATTTTGTTAGAAAGCTTACACACACAGGGGAACACCCCAATATAAGATTCCGAGTTTGTTATGGTCCCAATTGTTCCCAGTGATTCGAGGAAGTTGTCCTATATTTAATTCAGACCAACACAGGTAGTTTAGGAAGGTCGACTTTCAGGACTTATATCTCGTGATGTACTTAAGCAAATGGAGTGAAACTTGTGGCAAATGAAAGGTTGTCCTGTTAGCTTTGATATGAGACCAATTTCGTAAGATTTGAGCTTAGTTTCGATTTTTAGTGAATTTATATTCCCAGGAGCGTAATTCGGGCTAGTGACTGAACAAGCTGAAGTAAAAGATGAATATCTTGATTTATATAAATCAGAATGACATGGGACCAAAGGGGTTAGAAAGTAGACATATAGGGCTATGACATATTCAAATTTCAGATGTAAATAAGTTGAATAGATATAAAGGTGGATCATACAAGATTCGGGCAGAACCGAATAGAATTGGCAGGATGGCCAAAATGATAATTTTACAAATGATAGTGAAATCTATAAGGTTTGAGTTGAGATTTGCCAATCGACATTGATATTTATGTGTTAAATTGATTGTGTTGCTATGACTGGTTTGTCTGTAAGAATTGGCACTATTCATGGGAAGCGGACTGATCCGTCATCTTAGTTCTGGCAGAAGTCTATAAAACTAGGAATGTTTACAGGTAATGATGAATTAGAGTATGAATGGGTATATAGGAACCCTATATTCAATAATATAAGTATGAGATGAGATATATGAAAGTAAAGAACGAAGCATATGTATGAGTGTCGGTAGAATGGTAAAGAGGCTACGAGTCTTTATCGTTCTGAATATGCGTGAAGATCATGTGTGCAATGATACATGAAAATAAATGAAGTACATGCATGAGTACATTCTTTATAATTATGCTTGAATATGCATGAGAATGAAAAGAAGGTAAATATATTGAATATGGGTCCCTTCACTCGGGCGATTATTCTGAGTCCCTCCTTGTGAAGGCGGCTAAATAAGATAAAATGTGGGTCCCTTCACTTTCAGGTGCTGATTATTTGAGGTCCCTCCTGTGAAGCGGTTAAATGATAAAGACATGGGTCCCTTCACCTGAGGCGATTGCACATGGTCCCTCCTTGTGAAGGCAGACTAAAGACTTGGGTCCCTCTATGTTGGGCGTTGCACTTTGGGTCCCTCAACCTAGGCGGTGATCCCCTTGTGGGTGAGTCGGTGTGGCGATAGTCACGGGTGGTGACGAGCTCACTCCCGAGCCAACTGCAAGGGCGATAAGAATGCACCCTAGGACAGCGATACGTAACGCCTAGGTGTGCCAAGTAAAAAGCTAAAGAATAAAGATTAAAGATTAAAGCTCATGCCAGGTACCCCACTCACATGAGGCATGGCATCGACTAAATGTGAATATAGGGGACAGAACTCACATGAGGCATGGCATCGACTGACTAGTGTGAATATAGGGACGTAACTTACATGAGGCATGGCTTGGCCCAGTTAATGTAAGTACCAAAGGAAGATCCCATATTCCCTAAGGAACATTGACATGGCGATCACGCTACGATGGGGTATGACATAGCGATCATACTCTGGAATGTGGCACGTAAAGATTTCATGATGACAAAAGAAAGAAAGATCAGAGAAAGAAAAGCTAAGTTTTATGTATAAACATAAATTTAAGTATGAGTAAAGTTATGTGTAGATGTTATGTTCCTAGCATAGTGATGTTGTGTGCGTTTTACTATGCTACAGATATTATTCATGGTATTATACTTGAATGGATTTTATGGGTTCTCCCAAATGCTAAGTGTATGATTAAAATGAACTTTGCTTCGGATAAGACATTTTTCGAATGTAAAATTAAACAATTTGTGCTGCATGTTCATCTATCTTCAAAATAAACCGAAGCAAACTGGAGACGACCATGATGACATTATGTATGAAGATTAGAGAATCCCCTCTACGAGAATTTTATAATTCTCACTCCTATTTCCATGTTGTCTCGGATGAGTTTAGAAGTTTCCAAGGGCGGTGAAGTTCTTTGTCAGGCGAGTCGCTGTGACAGTAATGCTCAGGGTATGGCATGCGTGACTTAAGCATAGTACTGTGCTTAGGAGGGTGTTACAATTACAGAGGACCTGTAATCGATTATAATCCTCTCTGTATGCCATGGGTTAAAATTTTCTGTGTGGTAATCGATTATCATATTTGGTAATCGATTACCAGTTCTGGGTTTGTGGTAATCGATTATCATCATTGGTAATCGATTACTAGTTCTTCGTGACAATCGATTACCAGCCCTTCGTAATCGATTGCCACAGGCCAATATATAGGTTCGGACGCGTCCCACGCCCTCATTTTCGAATTTCCTTTCTCTTTCTACCCTCAAAACTCTCTCACTTCTCTCTAAAAGCCATTCCTCTTCAATCCCCACTTAAATCCTCCAACTTTTCCTTCCAAACTTCATCAACTTACATTCCTTTCACTCTCATAACAATAATTTCACCTTTAACCTTCATCCTTCTTTCAATCCCCAACCATACCCTTGGTGAGTCTTGGAGTTTGGATAGGAGTATCAAGACCCCTAAATCTCTTCTCTTCCTTTCTCTATCTTCAAAGGTAATCCTCAAACTCCTTTCCTCTCCCTTTTCTATGAATTATAGATTATTTGCTCTATAGTGAGTTCTTGGACAACCATAGGTTAGAAGAATTGGAGATTTTCCTATCTGAGCATAAAGTTAGATTGATCCTTAATCTAAGTGATTGACTCTGAATTAAACTGTCATATTATTGATAGCACATACCATTGGAGGACTGGCTTTGGCTCTCAGAATTCATGGAATTAGAATTCTGCTATTAGTGTTAAGTCTATGAGTAGATAGTTTATCTCTATCCTAGTTTTTAATGTATTTTATATATATATAATTTGGTATGTCTTAGCAATATAATTTAAATTTTGGTAGCTTATATATTTCTACTGGTTCACATGAGACAATGACTTGATTTTCAAAAAGGAAAAATGTGGCAAATGTTTATTATCTTGGTTTCCTATTAACTTTGGAAAACTTTCTTTGTTCTAAAAGGTTTTTGAATAAAAGCTTTGGACTTTTGTTTATTTGTGATTTATTAAAGTGTTAAAGCTTTATTTTTCTTTGAAGTTACAATTTTATTGTTTTATATAAGGTATATTAGTATGTTTTATAAGAATCCTTATTAAATGTTCTGAATAATGGAAAAGAAAGACTTGAGAAAGTCTAGGCCAGGATCTATAAGCTAACGGCAGTAGGCGTTAGCCTGGGGTGCACCTAGGATATAGTATTTCATGGCCACTCAAAGGAGTGGTGCATGCCTGTTATTCACGGCCATACATATAGTATGGTGCGTGCCTGATATTCACAGCCACTGAAAGAGTGGTGCATGCCTGATTACGGGTTTCACACGAAGGAAAGGTCACCTAAGCGTGATTCCTGACGGATTATCCTCGAATAGAAGGACTTTGTTTTTGGAAAAGAAAAGTTGGATAATATTTGATTAAGATTTCTATTTTGCTTTTGTTATACATATTATTGTATCACCTTAATATCTATAAATTTGTACATTGTCTCATGTGGGTTAAGGATATTCTATCTCTCACTGAGTTTCTCAAAACTCACCCCATGGTTATTATATCCTTTTCAAATACAGGTTCAGACTTGGGAGCCGATTCTTCTGCTCAGCATCATTAAATTCTTATTTTGGTGAGCCCTCAATAGTAAGGGCCCTGACTTGTAATTCTATTCCAATTGTAATCTTAGTATGTAGCTCCATATTACTACAGGCAGGGCCCCGCCTTGTTCTGTTTTTGTTGTTATATATATATATATATATATATATATATACATATATATATATATATATATATATTTCAACTTGTTGGAATTAAAGTTGTGCAAAGGATTTGTTTTCTGAAGAACTTAAGCTATGTATTTTGGACATACAATTGTATTTGTATATTTTACTATTATATTGTGTGCTGAGGGGTGTATCCTGATAATACCTGGATCTTCGATGAAGATTGTGTTGTTTATCTGGCAGGGTAACCTTTTGTAATTAAGAATATCCTAATTACAAAGGGGACTCTGTCAAAATTTTTATAAAATTCTGTCGTGGAAAGCTTGCATAGGGACTTGTCCTTATGCGCCGGCCACGGCCCAAGTTTAGGTCGTGACATTAATAAAATGCTGATAAAATGAGATATGCAAAAATAAAAAGTAAATAAACATGCTTTTAAACAATAAAAATAGATAAATAAATAAAGAATCACTTTATACAATTTTAAAAGACAATACAAGATAAAACATATAACTGTTTCAAGAATGAACAGCGTATGATGCTAACAATTTCCCTACTTATAATCAACCTCCAAACTCTAAAACATTCCACCACCAATGGATGAATCAATTGATCGGGACTCTAAAACTGTTTCTCAATTTTCAATAGTTCCCTTTAGGACAGTTGTGGCAATTGGTAACTCTAATGGAAATATTTTGATAGGTTAAGCCATTCATTTTGTTTATTGTTATTTGATTTTGTTCTATTTATTTTAGCCCTTTACTGTTTGTGTTATATCTTAATTCTATGTTCTCTCTTACACACAATTATATTTGTGTATATAAACTTTATACCTAAGTTTGGTGCCTTATAGGGTAGATAAAAGGTTAAGTAGTGTTGCCTTGTAAGACCATTAGTCTCCATACAAGTCCATTCAAACCCTCACTCAAATTGCTAAAGTCCTACATTGCTGGAAGATATGGTTAAGATAATCTTTATAAGAACTTAGGGAACCTTCTCCCTATAACCTAGTTTTTGGAGTTAAGTTAGGCTTACTCAATTCTAAGATAGTATTAGATTCTATCCTATGTTTGATGTTGGGCCACCCATAGATGTCCAATCTTGCAAACTTCACGCTCCAGATATCTTGTCTTGGGTGTGAAAAGGTATGTTAAAGTACCATATCACTCGGGGATATGGCGAACATAGCCTTTATAAGAACTTGGGCAACCCTCCTTTTATGAGCTAGCTTTTTAGGTTTAGTTAGGTCCACTCAATTCTAAGAGAACCCTTTTTACTTGGAACTTGATATGAACTCCATGTAGAAATGCAACACCCGTAAGAGATTTGAAGCCATATGGCACCCACAACCCTTATTCAACCCATGTATAAAAATGTTGGAATATGCCATCATGACCCTCAATCATCCCATGGCTGAGAACCTTCGGATAAGGATTAAGATTCCTGACCCGTTGTTTATAGATGAAACAAGAACCAAAAATATTAAGAATTTATAAAGTATGAGAGAAAAGGAATAGATCTCACAATAGTATTGATGTGTAAAATTGAATAGTTTGTAGGCCAATTTGCCTACTTAAAACATGAACCCTAAAATTAAATTAAAAGATTTGATCATGTACTTGATGCTAAATAATGTCTCTAAATAATATCCCTAAGTAATATCCAAAAAATTAATCATAACTAAAAGATTAGACCCAAAACTAATAATTGATAAAATCCCAAATAATATTAAGACAGTTTAATTTGGCCCAATTAGCACAAATAGCTCTAAATCAGCCCTATCCTTCAAATTATGGTCAAAGTCAACTATCTTGGCTCCATAGCTACCTTTGTCTCCTCAATTTAGTCATTTGAAAATGCCCTTTCAACCAATTTTTCTATCCTAGCTATACAATTTAGATTCCTAGCTTGGTGGTCCCTATCATTCCCTTTTTCCTTGAAAAGATTCGTTCACGAATTGTCATCTAGATCAAAAAAGGAAAGATAAGACACATTAAATGTAGCATTAACATTGTACTCTCTAGGCAAATCTATTTTGTAGGCATTATCATTGACTTTGCCATGCACTTAGAATAAACCATCGCCTTTAGGCTGGACCTTTGACTTTCATTGGGCTAGAAACCTCTCTTTCTATATGTGAACCCAATCCCAATCATCTTGTTAGAAGACTACACACCATCTTCCCTTGTTATTTGTAGTTGCATATTGCTCATTCTTCTTTTCAATCTACTGGTTAACCTGTGCATGTAGCTTATCAGACTCGCAACTGCTATCACGTTAATCCTTGATGTCTTTAAGATAGAAGTCAGTTTTGTTCATTAAGCGGAGTCCTAGAAAGGTCTACTGGTGCATGTTTGGGTGTCCAGTCTTGATCATCCTACTTGGTCTCTACTTCACCCATCCAAGCTACTTAAGAAAAGGATCTAATCTTAATAAGGTGACATTACCACAACCAATTATAACAAAGCTTATCTAAGCTTGTCCATGGATTATTTTAGAGGTAGCCTCATTTGTGAATAAGATAGGGGTGCTATCCACACAATCTAACATAATCATATTAGAGGATAGTTACCCTACTCATACTGACTGCCTCTAAAATCTATAGAATCACACCAAAGAATTCCTTAGACTCAATTTAGAAAGAGAAGTCCAAATAGGTTAAACAAACTTGAACTTTTTCTTTTGGTAAAACAAAACTTGAAATAATCCCTGTAGCAACAGTTTATCATATCTATGCACTTGCCAAACATAAATAGTTAACATTCAAAACCACAACATGTCACAACTTTATCAGCATCCATCCTATACTTACCTTGTCAAAGTTAAAGAGGTCCTCATCTTGCTTGCTTAATACCAAGATCTCATTCTTAATGACTAGAGATTTTGGCTTTCTGCTAGTACATGATAGAATAATCCTTTCCTCCTTGTAGCTGAGCATACTATGTACATAGTAAACCAACTAATAAGTCCTTTCAATTTAGTTTCCAACATTTTGCAATCCCTAACAAAATGACTATTCGCCATTTTATAACAATAGCCATTTCTTAGAAAGTTCCCTATCTACATGCTACTGACCAATTTTTACATCAAGAAGGTTCCAAATAAGCTTGCTGGATGTCATAGATGACTGCCCACACAATGTTATATTGAGATAATCAGGCACAATATATAGTTAAGTATGACAGATAGGCTACAACATATATGATAAGGCTGTTATGTTCAAATATCTATGTCCTTATCGAGCAAGTACCTAAAGCATGACCTTTCTAGACTCTCAGAGTATGTCTCAGAAGCATAATCAGTCCATCCCTAGACTCTACAAGGACAAACTAGGCTCTAATACTAAAATGTAACACCTTTCTAATTACGGTACCATGTTTATGTCACGATACCCAATTAGAAGTTGCTTCAGCCTTTCTTTTACTTACCCTTTTGAATACTTCTAAAGAACATAGGGGGTTATAAATATGAAAGTAGAAATTCTCTAAAAAATTGAGCCTGTAACTGAATTATAAAATTCTCATTCACTGTCATTATATCTATTACAAAAGTTGTAGGAACTTGTCTTGCTCTTTACACTCTTCAAGAAATTGAAAATACAAAAACACTAGAGAATAAATAATAATTATGTCTACATAAATGTCACATACATGTAATTCTATATACATATCTAAGTGATCCTAGGACGGGCATTTTGTAATCTCCAAGGTGCATGCAACCTGTTCGCTAATGCCATGGTCACCTATGCCATCTGGAAATGACACATGAATAATAAAGGAGTGAGAAGTATAAATTTTCAATAGGACATCCTAGTAGTGTCATCAACATACAGTGTCGTCATCATTATCTCCAACTGCTTTAGTTTATTTCTAAAAAACACGTTTGCAATAGATAAGAAAATAAAGGTTTATTTAACGAATTTCTAAAACTCTTTATCCAAAGTAGATTCATTTTATTCACACACTTGTAATTAAAAAATAGTCTATGGCATTGATAATAGTATAGTAAAATAATGGAGTATGCATATGTAAATATAAATGAAATAGGCTATGCAAGTACACTTGTCTTCTTCTTTTTTTTTTTTTTTTTAAACTCTTGACATGAGTACTTGTACTTGGTACCCTTGAGATGGGTGGATGGCCTATCCCATATTTGGGTAGTAGGCTGCTTATAAGTATTGAGCTAGCTCCTATATGTGATTATCAAGTTTACTTTGCCTGACGCTCACACAAATCTATTCATAACTGGTTTACTTTCTCGACCCAGTTCAAGAGAAACCAGGTTTACTTTCCCTAACTTAACTAGATTTACTTTCTTCGGCCTAAGTAATTCATTTTTCATAATCATTTTGATAGCTCATGTGTTCATATACTTTCTTCATTCATATGCTCATACGCATTCCTTGGTCATAATGATACATAGGGATATTTGAATGCATTTATGCTCATGCTATATATTTACTTTCAACATTTTTCTACTAAAAATTTGGCAGTATGACAGTTAAAATATGAGGGTCATCAAAATTTACAACAATAGATAAAATAGCTAGTCAATCAAAAGAACAATTCCAGTGTACGAATTAGAATCTTAATCACATATATATTCATGACAGCAAGGAATATCTCAATCACAAGGATTCCAACAAATAGTAGTGCCATGATGTTTACATTAATATGGCATCTAAACCAACATATATTCTTCAACATTTTAATTTGTCTTGGTCCCATATAGTTTAGAAACCCTTAAGTTATGTGCACTTGACTATAATTTTGACCTTCTTTAATTCTACTAAGTCTTATAAATTTCACCAAAATTTAAATTTGAATCCTTTTAAGCTCGAATTCTACAAGGAAGTTGCTCTGTTAGTCTATGTTTAAACCTCTTTAGTGCAACTAAGTTTTGATAAGTATAACTTAAGTTCTTTAAGTTTGATCCACTACTGCCTTGTTTTGGAAAAAATTTGAACATCTAAAAATGATTTATCATTTTGCTCCAAAATTTTACATGCTTATACTTACTTAAACCCTCTTTTAAATAAACTAAGTTCCATTCAATTTGGCCAAGTATAGCTTACATCATAAGCTTTACATTGAAGCTACCCTATCTTGATATCTATATAATATGGGGTAATTTTGTAGAATTTCTAGGAGTAAATACTGGGAGTTTAAATATGAAAATTTACATGCTTGTTCTCCTATATGTAGCTTTCTAACAAAATCGGGTGCACTCAATTTGAAAGTCTATAAGGTGAGTTATGCTTGATAGAACACACCCTGCTCAAATCCGAGTTACTTTACCTATAGCCGGCTTCAAAAATTCATAATTGTTCATCTTAAGTCCAATGGATCTCAAATTTAGTGACTACACTCTATTATGAATTAAGTTTCCAATAAAATTAGTTTCACTTCAATTGAAGTCTCTAGCTCAAGATATAACTGACAAATCCATGTCTAGAGTTGTTCTAGTTGTCCTATTTTCTGTTTGCGAACATCTTTGAGTTCCTGGCTTGTTTCTCTAACTAACTCAAGTTTCAGTAGTTCTAACTCAATAATATAAACCTAAAGAACATCATTTTTAGCCCAAATTTATGAGGACCAAAAAGATGAAAAACCTTAACTCATCTAACCATAGAACCGCATATAAGATGGTTTAGGAGCCTACCTTACTTCCAAGATTAAAAACACTTCAAACTTTACTTCCTTCAACTCCAAGACTCTCTTGGAATCACAAGACAACTCTTAACCCCTTCCTTTTCCTTCTTAGATGAAGCTATATAGGTCCAAAGGTGAAGGATTTTTTAGCTTCTATCTATACTAGGTTATAGGAATAAGGTGTGGCTGTTAAGTTGTTTCTTGAAACAACAAGAGAAGATCAAGTATTTGGGAGCTTTAGAAGATAAAATGGAGGAGAGTGTGAGAGAGAGGGGTTACGACGATGAAAGGTTGAGGGAGAGAAAAAGATGATGAAGCTTAGGGTTTCTTAGGGAGATATTTTGTTAGATTTTTAGAAAAAGTGAAGGTGACTCGCCATTGGTGTGTGACCTGTAATGTCCTCCTGAAATGCATTATTATGCTTAAGTCATAATACCACACTCAGGAGCTGTTACTATTACCTGAGCAGACCTTTTCTAACAGCGACTTCAGCCATCTTCAAAAGGTTCTCGAGCTATCTGGAGATAATACGAAAAATATGAGTTAGAACTTTAAGTTCTCAATAAGATCCACTAAGTAATTCCATGCTGTATCGTCGTTATTATCTCCAGCTGCTTCGGTTTATTGTAAAGAAGGTGATCATGCCAAATAAATTGCTCAGTTTTATAGTTTAAAAATATATGGTCCGAAGCAGAGTTAATTTTTACTCATGCACTTGTTAAATGGAGTAAGGAATTCAAGCACAAGTATGACAGTATTTCATAATGATAATAATAATATCAATAACAAAAGCCTACTTGTAGTGTCATAATGATGATAATAACAAATATTATTTGTGTGTATGTACTGTTCATCATGAAATCATGTATATGCAATTACGTTTACTTGAGTTCATGCAAAATGCACTTGTGTTCCTTTAAATTTCTTTCCTTGGCACACCTAGGCATTATATATTGCCGTCCCTAGGGTGCTTGTATATGTTTTAATCTTTAGTCTTTACTACCCTTGGGTAGTCTGATCTAGGAGTGAGCTCAACTCGTGACTGTCATCATACAGTACTGACCTACAAGGGGACCCGCGTGCCTCTAGGTCGGAGGAACTCAGTTGGCCATCTGCCTCCAATGTAGAAGGACCCAAAGTTTTAGCTGCCTTCACAGGGAGGGACCCAATGTGCAACTACCTCCGAGTGAAAGGACCCACATCTTTATCTTTTAACTGCCTTCACCTGGAGGGACCCAAATAACTGCCTCCAAGTAAAGGGACCTCATATATTCTTCCTTCATTCGTATGCAAATATGCATGCTTTCATAAGAATAGTTCATGATTGTATCATTCATAATTATATAGCTGTACACCTTTGATCATACAAGTGAATGCTCTACATTCTTGTACATGACTCACATTATACTTTAATCATATTTGTATGCATGATTATTATAGTCACTACACATACTTACTCATAATTTTAAATTCATAAATAATCAACTTGACTGGTAAAAACTATCAATCCATTAATCTTGCACTTTTTGCCGGAAAATCCGACAATATAACGGATCAAGTCCGCTTCCCTATGAATAATGTCAGACAACCAGGAGATTTTAAATCAAACAGCAAACCAAATATAGGACATTATATTCATACCAAGAGTATACCAATATCAATAGAGGCAAGTTTCAAAATCTTAAGTCTTAATCTATCTTACAAGTTTTTAATTTCTATTGATATTCCTGAGTTCGACTTCCAAGATTAAATGGGGTCCGACTTCCGATCTTATATGTGTTCCGACTTCCCTGTATGTTCGACCTCCGAGATTTATTCTTGGTTGATCCTAATCTCCAACCTTAGTCTACATTTGGCCCTCCAAGAGTCTACATTTGGCCCTCCAAGACTTTTGAGGATGTTTCCTAAATTCCGAGTTCTGACATTAACTATACCCGATCTAGTTTACTATGCACTAAGTCCTGAGTTCAACATTGAGTATACTCAATCTAGCTCTATGTTTGCTATGTTCCAAGTTCAACCTTAAGTATACCCCTCCGAGTTCAACCTTAAGTATACCCTTCCGAGTTCAACCTTAAGTATACCCTTCCGAGTTCTGAGATTAACTCAAGTTATTTGAGTTTTATCCCAAACTGCCATACTCCTAGCCAAAATTGCACCCTTATACAAGAAAATTCACCAAAAATAGAAATCCAGATGAAATCATGGGAAATTTATATCAATATAAAGCTAACAGAATAAGCTTTCAAATGAAATAAGTTGCATATCATTTGAATAGGTATAACTCGAGATATAAGCTCTCACACTTGACCTTACTGGACTACCTTATTCCAACCTAAGTTAAACTTAAGATGAATTCATTGATGTACTGAGGATAGATGGCAACGAATCTAAATCTGAAATTTTTATGGGATGCTCCCTCATATATTAGCTTTCAAACAACATTCACTCAATTTGGAGTTGCGTAAGGTGAGTTACACCCTTCCCAACTCATAGTGCCCAAATGAAGGTCCTTATTTCTAAGTCAAACTTCAAAAATTCATAACTATCTCTACACTGATTCAATACCTTATATTATATATGTATTAAAAGCCCTGAATATCTAGTTTCATATAAAAATAGATTCATGAAATTTAAACGGCTGTAGGTGGAGCTATACACTCTACCGTACGGACCGCCGAGGAAAAGCCTAGTAGCTTCTTGGGTTTTCTCTTCTCTTCAAGTTCTTTCATTCCAATTCCAATTCTAATCACAACACACATGCAAATTTAACCATAAACCATCATCATCACTCCAAATCACATGAATATTATGAGAATAACAAGATCCCCATATAGCCCAATTAACAAAAACAAGAGGAGAGGTTGGATTCCTACCTCCTTTAGGTGAAATCTTGTTGGTTTGGTGTCTTGAATTGAAGAAATTATTGATGAAGCTTGAAGAATTGGTGGAGAAGGAGTGGAGACAAGTTGAGATGGAAGAGAATGATGAGAGGTCTGCCCCTTCTTGATGGCCGAGTTTCTCAAGGGCAAGGAGGGGATAAATCACAAACTTTTGAAGCAAGGTTTCATGTGATTAGTGGATTTGTATTGATTGTTCATCTTGATTTGGTAGCCCATACTGAGGGTTGAGATGGCGCCACTTGCATGGGTAAATTGGCTAAATCTTGGCCATCCATTTTAGGGTTCTCACAGTACAATTTCTATTGATCCGGTTTCGACAATTTAAAATACTGAAATCTTATTGATTTCTCTTAAATTGGTAAACTGGTTTTAGAAAATTCCTAGGTGGCTTCCCATGACTCTAATCTAATTTCCTCAAGGTTAATTCTTATAAATGTTACTTAATTTGGCTTTGAGTAAAATGCTTAATTGAATTCTGATTAAACTCTATTATTTGATAAAAACCTAACAACTCGATTAGTAACGATAAAATTTTTCGGACGTTACATGACCCATATTGCTTCGTAAAATTTGGCTGTGTGGCCCACCCTTGGCCACATATAATAGGTATGATCTTTTGATTATTAAAGTCTTTTGTATTTTAAATTTCTGCCGGATCAATTTCTTGTATCCAATGATTAATTTAGGTGCTCAAAATTGCCTAAGATATTATTTATATGTGTGAGTAGTCTCACACTTTTATTTGAAACCAGGTGTATAAAACATCATTCTTAAGGTTATTACATGTATATTGTTTAGCTCTTAGTGTGCTGGGCCCACATGTTCCCGAAATTATGATTTTTCCTTTAATGCCTCTCTCGAAAATCGTAAGCTAATAATTATAGTTTTGCCATTCCTCACTTTAGTTCAACTATCTACTATTTTGCTATTACCTAGGGACTAGGCTTCCTTCTATACTAGGCTACTCTCAGAGTTAGGGATGTTACACCTAATGCAGGCTATGATCAATGCATAGAGAGCATTAGCTCTATAGTAAACCTAACCGAAAGTTTAATAGACTGACAAACAAACTTTCCTTTATAACATTCACATAATCATAATATTTTCAAAAAAATATATAAGTTTATACATGTCCATATATAAGTTAACATTCACATATATCAAACACTAGTTCAATTAATAACATAATAAAAGCATCACTTTGCCTATAAGTCAATGAAGCATAATCTTTCCAAATTTCAACACAGAGCTAACTATATAATCCACATATAAAGGGCCCATACTCTAGTGTTGGGCTCACCAAAAAGGAATATTTGAAGTTGTACTACTAGGCTAGAATAGTGGAACTCGAATCAGTAGTTAAATTTTCAAATAAAGGAAACAACTGACTGAGTTATACAACTTAGTAAGGGATTATATGTAACATCCTCTTTTATATAAGCCATGCTCGAGTCACGGAATATATTAAGAAGTTGTCACTGTGCTAAGAGAATCTTTAAAATATGGAAAATATAATACATGGCCCTTCAACTGTACACTTTATTACTGAAAAGTAGTTCATAAATTTCATTATCTCTGATACCTAGAGAATAAAATAATTACAATTTAAAAGAATTTTGTGACTAACATGTCACGTAGAACTTGCTCCCGCTGGTCATCAACCAGTTTCAGTAGTCTCTTGATTTAGTTTGCTTCCGAGTCTTGCTCTGTGAACATGCCAGTCTTCCACCTCACACTTGATTTTCAACTTAGGTGCTGGAATATTTACAGAAAAGAAAAACATACAAGTAGGTAGTGAGAACCTATGGTTCTCAGTAGATAAATTCAAACCATGTGGTGTCATCATAAATATTCCAGCTACTTAGGTTTCTTAAAAAAAAATGTGAGCATATATACATAACTAATGGTTCAGTTTCAAGTTGAAAACATCTATCTCGAAGCGGGTTATATTTTAACAATCACTTGCCATATCATATGATAGTCATAAAAAATATGAATAGTATAATATGCTTCCATAAGGAACATAATAACATTATGCCTTAACCAGATAACTAAAGATGCACATAAGGATGCTTATACTTGACTGTATATAAGTGCACTTGACTTAATTCGTATCTTTCTTTAACTTGCAACTTGATCTTCATAAACTTTTCCATTACTTGGTCCCCTGGGAGTTCTTGGCCATTTTTAGACTTCTGGATAATAGTCTGCTTTTTAGGATCGAGATCGTTCCTATACAGGAATGTTGGATTTACTTTCCCCGACCTCTCCACCGATCTATTCCCCTTAGCTTTAATCCGGGGCTGGCCCAAGTATTATGGAACTTTCATCATAACATAACCTTTATGTTCATAATAACATAACCTTTACGAACTTCTTGCAAATGCACATGAATGTGAATGTAGAGTATAGCTCATGCATAGGCTTACCGAAATTTTGGTAGTATAACAAAACGTGTCTGCTTTCCCATGAATAGTGCCAGTAATTAGAAAACCAAATTCTCAGAAATTTCATAACATTTTATTCATATTTCGCATATCAAATTCATGGCATAGTGATTGAAAATATGGTTGCTATCTCAACACTTACATTCAACCTGATTTTTGTAAATCAGGCCATAACTTCATTTAAACTCATTTGAACCTCAATTTTGGATATACTAGAGTGTTATGTGTCTATTTTCTAGCCTCATTGGTCCCATTTTATTTTGACTTGTATGGCTCTAAGATATTCAAGTTTTATCCCGGCCTGCTCTGCAGCTAGCCAGAATTTCACACTTAAAGTAAATATTCACTAAAAATTGAAAACCAACTCAAATCATACAAAATTAGTATCATATTAAAGCTAACAGGACAAGCTTTCATTTCCAAAAATTTTCATTTCATTTGCTTTAGTAGGACTCGAGTTATGAGCCCCGAGATTTAACCTTCCTAAACTGCCATGTTTTGGCCAAGTTTGGACATAGGGCAACTTCTTTGAACCACTGGGAGCAAACACGAGTATATCTAACTCGAAAAGTTCTATGGGATGTTCTCTATGTGTAAGTTTTATAAAAAAGTTAGTTTTATCCAATTCCAAGTTGTATAGAGCAAGTTATGCCTTGAAAAACCCAGTCTGCCCAATATCAACCTCTATAATTTAGGCCAAACTTCCAAAATTCATATCTCTCTCAATACTAAATCAATGGCCTTATATGATATATATATATATATATATATATATATATATATATATGGAAAGCTCTGAATGTCTAGTTTCATATAACAATAGTCTTATCAGATTTAACTAGTGATAGGCGGAGCTGTACAATCCGCCGTACAGACTGCCGAGGGAATTTGGTTTTCCAGCCCCTCACATCTTCTTATTCTCACTCTTTCTCACTCCATAATCAATCAAATTTAAACACAAAGCAGCCAACAATCAGTCCAAAATCATCATATTCATTCACTAATCACATTAAAAAGTGAGAAAATAAAGCCAAAAATCAGTCACCCACTATCAGAATAACAAGAACAAAAATTAAACCTCTACTTCTTTGTGTGTAGTTTTGCTAAGTATTGGAGGTTGGTTAAGAGGAGAAGAGAAGAGGAAAATGAGAAGAGAACAGGAGACTGAAGTAAAGAGAGAAAGGAGCATGTAAGTTAGCTGAATGAAGAAAGAAAAATCTGATTTAAACATAAAGAAGGTAATTGGAATTGTGAGTGTTGATTGGCTGAATTTCTTGTGGCTGATTTCTAGCCAGGCTTCCTTCTTTTTGTGGCTCAATGTGGCTTGATTATCCTCCAAGCAAAATGAGAACTCATTTGCACTATCTAAACTCAGAACTGATATCAATTCTGCGTAAAGTCGGAACTTATGTCCATCTTATTTGAACTTGGAGATTAATTCGGATATCGGAACTCGAGTCACTTCAAAATAGATTATTAGATCGAAAATCTTGTCTATTTTATTCGAAACTTGGAAACAAAGTCGGACGTCAGAAATCATGCTCATAAGGTCGGAGGTCGGAAATCATACAGCACACAATCACCTTAAAATCGAAAGTTAAGGACAAGAAGGTGAAACCTAAAATATTTAAACTCGGAAGTCGAGGATATTATCATAAACTCCGAAGTTAGTACCAGAGCATAAAACCTTATATCCATATCTCGGAAATCGAGAACTAGCCCATAAAACTCTTAGACATATAATTCCAAAACTCGGTTCAATAATCAATCTCGGAGATCGATTCACAACCATGGAAGTCGGAAATCAAAACATTCACCTTAAGAATCGGGAAGTCGGAACTTATATAATCCCGGAGCTCAATTCAATCTCGAAAATCAGTCCTAAGCTCAAACTCGGGAACATCAATAAAAATGAAAAGCTATTGGAAATAAGTACGGAAATTGAAACTCATATGTTACTGGGACATCAATTATTAGGTCGGAAGTCATGCACATTTAGTCGAGCTTGGAGATCATTTTGGAGGTCGGAACTCATGTTTATTCTGATTGAACTTGGAGATAAACTCAGAGGTCGGACCTCATGTCCATTCTAGTTGATCTTGAACATCAAGTATGAGGTCAAAACTAGGGTACATTTTAGTTGAACCTTAATTAACATCAATTATTTGATAAAAACCCGAACAAATAGGTGAAAAACGATAAGAAAATTCCGGGGGATGTTACATTATACATCCATAACTTATGTAATACCTTCCCAATTATAATAGTATGCTTAAATCATAACTTCATATTAGGAGTTGCCATAATTAATTGAATGGACCTTGATTTGTTACTCACTCTACATTCTAAGAAAAATATAATATTTCTTGCATTCTACAATAGTCGCATTACAATACAACTTTTCACAAGTATATAAGCAGTATTGCTAAAAATTTCAACTAATGAAACAATTATCTAGTACTAATATGTGTAGATACATTTATTAATATGTCTTTAGCAACTAGTCCAACCACGGTCAAATTCTGTTGGTTGGTCCTCATTGAGCTTTCCTGAGTTCTTTGGAGATGACACGAGAAAACATGTAGGCGTGAGAGTTTTCATTCTCAATAGGATTTCTAAGTTACCTAACAATTCATATCATCATCGTCATCCTAGTTGCTTAGGTTTATTTAAAAAAATGATCTCATGCATAGCTATAGAAATTCATTTATTCAGTTTAGAAAACATATTCTTCCGAAGCAAGTTACTTTTAACAATCACTTAGTAGCTTTCTGAGCAGATATAAGAATAATAACAAGTAAACAACAACCATAATGATAATGATAATAACTATACAATATGTATATGTGAATGCATATGCTAGACCATACAAATGTTCTTGACTTTCTTAACACATCTAGGCATTATCTATCGCTGTCCTTAGGATGTCTGCTTTTGTCTTTTATCCATACTTGATTCCCTAGAGGTGAATGGCATCTCTCATCTCTAGGTAATAGCCTACTTGTTAGGACCGAGTTCGTTCCTATACAGAATTATTGGATTTACTTTTCCTGACTCTCTCACCTACTTATTCCCCTTAGACCTATTCAAGGGCTAGCTCAAATAATATGGAATCTTAATTATATCTTTGATCATACATTCATGAATGCATACGCCTAACGAATCATAATCATGATGCATAATTCATATGTTTATGCCAGAAATCTGGCAGTGTAACAGTTGAAATAAGGGATTTCCCCCATATACAAATAATATAATTTTCAGCCAACAAATCATGATACAAGAATTATCATATTCATATACCAATATTATAGCATTATCGTAGAGAAGTTTGTAACGTCCGATTTCCGAATTCCGATCCCATCTAATGTTGAAAATTCTGAGTTCCGAGTTTGTCTTATAATTCGCTCCACCTAGATATCCTCGACTTCCGATTGCCCAAGGCTTTACAAGGATTTGTCACGATTTCGACCTCATACATGTAAGCTTACGATTTCGACCTTATGGTCAAATAGGAACGAACGTGATATCCGAGTTCCGATATTAGGTGATACAAAATAGACCGCAAGTCACGACCTCAGTTTAACTAAATTGGATTAGTTCATTACCAAGATCTTTTCTCCTCGCTCCCGAGTTCCGACATCGAGTTGGAGTGCGGGTTCTATAAATTCCAGGTTGCAATTTTACGAAATTTATGTTTTGAATCCTTATATCCGATGCTTAGCTTAAAAATCGATTCAAGGATGACCCCGACTTCCGGGTTTGAGTGTTTTGGTTTCACGCTCGACTTTCGCTTAAGGTAGCTGTTTTGCGATTTCCGGATTACGACTTCATACCCAAATTCTCACTAAATGAGAAGATAATTATGAGTTCCGACTTCATCCGAATAGCTATGCATGAATTTCGACTTTAAGAGTCTCACGAGTTCCGATGTCACATTCCTATGCGCTGGCAGCGAATTTCACTTCTTAAGCGACGTGGAGAGCATTTTTGTCACACAAGAAGGAGACATGGCTGAATTTTACCCACAAGAATTTCACCCAATCAAAGCCACATATCCTAACTACCACTTCAGAGCCTTGTGTATATATATCCTCCTCCTGCCTCTTCAACCCCACTCTTCCCACGTTGTCTTCTCTTCCTCAATTCAACCCTCTTTTCTCTTCTCCACTCCATCCAACTCTCATTTCAGCTACCAACTCAACAAGCTTAACCTGATCATAAAGGTAGAGGTTTTCTACTTACTTGATTTTCTGACTCTTGGATGATTGATGGTGATTTAAATCCTTAATTTTGATATGTTGATTGATTGATTATGATGAATTATAGCTGGTTTATTGGCTGTCTACGAGATTAACACTGGATTAGACACAAGGAAGGATGAAGATAGGAAGGGTTGAGAGGCTGAAAAACTAAAAAACCCTCGGCAGTCCGTACGGCGGAGTGTACGGCTCCGCCTCCTGCCGTTCAAAATTAATGAAACCATTTTTAGGAAAAACTAGACACCCAGGGATTTCTACACATATATCATATACGACTATTGGAGTGATATTGAGTGAGATATGAATTTTTGAAGTTCGACCTAGGAATCAGAACACCCACCCGGGCAGTATGGGTTGAGAAGGGTGTAACTCACCCTATACAACTCCAAATCGAGTGGAACCAATTTTGTTATAGAGCTTACACACAGGGGAACACCCCAATATAAGATTCCGATTTTGTTACCAATTCAGTTGTTCCCAGTGATCCAAAGAAGTTACCCTCTGTCCAAACCAAGCCAACACAAGACAGTTTAGGAAGGCTAAGTTTCGGGGCTTGTAACTCGAGCCCTACTGAGGCAAATGAAATGGGAATTTTTGTATATGAAAGGTTGTCCTGTTAGCTTTAATATGAGGCCAATTTCATATGATTTGAGCTATTTTTCGATTTTTAGTAGATTTTTACTTCTAAGTGTGCAATTCTGGCCACCCACAGGGCAGGCCGGGATAAAACCCGAATATCTTGAGTTATGGTTATCTAAATCAGATGGGACTAAAGAGGCTAGAAAATAGACACATAACACTTCAACATATCCGAAATTTAGGTCCAAATGACCTAAATAGAAATTATGGCATAATTTACAAGAACCGGGTTGAATACAAGCAGTGAGGCAGTAAGCATATTCTAAAGTGCAATACTTATATCTTGAATTGAGGATTGAAGCATGAATGAAATATGTTGATTTATGTATGAAATGAAGTGTTTCTATTGACAAATTGATATGCTAGATACTGGCACTATTCATGGGGAAGCGAACACGTTCCGTTATGCCGTCAAAATTGCGGTAAAGCTTATGCATGAATTATGAGATACATGTAGAGGCATGTGCATTTCCAAGAAAGCTATGAAAGCTATGTTATGATGAACTCAAAGAACATGTTATGATGAGATTTCCATGCTACTTGGGCCAGCCCCAGATAAAAAGTTAAGGGGAATAGATCGGTGGGAAGGTCGGGGAAAGTAAACCCGGCATTCCTGTATAGGAACGAGCTCGATCGATAAGCAGACTATTACCAGAGTCTAAAATGGCCAAGAACTCAGTGGACCAAGTGATGGAAAATGATGAAAAGTAAGAGGAAAAGTTATGAAGAATGAGATTTGCATAATTACATCAAGTGCATGGCTACATTTAACATGTCATTGCATACTGTTTGCAGTTTGTTCGTTGTGTTTACTTGTGGTTGTATATACACTATCTTGCCCCTTTGTCCTATGTATTAGTGTTGATGGTTTATTCGCTTTCTTATGTTATTTAAGTAAACCAACCTTGCCTCGGACTAGACATTTTTCTCAACCTTACTAAGTATATGTAGTTAAGTTTAATCTCATATTTTAAGAAAATTTCATAAACCCGAGGCAACCGAGAATGAACGCGAGGTCATTATACACTATATGCAAACCCACGAGAATTTCCCCAAGTTCTCACCTCGCTCGCATTTCCGCCTCATTCTCAGACGTGGACGATGGACACGACAGCTACTCTTTTCGTTGAGATTCCAGATTTGCAGCTCCACCATGATCCAGCAGTGGGCTCATTGTATATAGCCGGCTCTTGCCAGTTTCGCTTGTATCTATTTAGTGATAGGGATTTTACCGCTCCCTTACATCATCCCGCTTTTGATCCTACCACCCCATACTTTGAGGTCCCGTTGTACGGGCACATCCTCCACTAGCCGCACTGTGAGCACTGTAGCCCCCGCCGACCCTACACCGAGTCACCTCGCAGGTAGTACTGCACATCCCGCCACCGAGAGCGACCCCTGGAGGCCACCGCCCATCTTCCTCCTCCTCTCGGATCAGCTTCATGACTACTCACCACCGGTGGGCGGTGGCTATGACTACCGACTTGAGTAGGTCAGCCACAGAGCCGTATTGTATCTGATGACCACTGTTTTGGTAGTATGCGACTTTGGGTCATATATGCGATGGATAGATTTGAAACGTCCACTGAGGACCACGTAGGATCGGATCGACTGACATGGGTCTTATGTTTCTTTTTGGTACCCGACCCCACTTATGTATCCTATTTTGAAACTTGTCTGTAAATCAAAACAGTGGTTCCTGTATATATATACATATACCTATATGCAGTTGATAGTATGTGTTATTTATGCTTACTGTGTGGTTATAACGAAATAAACTCTATCACGTTCATTGTATGGCATCCCGTTTCCCCCAAATGATTCGGATAAAAGAAACGTAAATAGAATATTAACACAATAACACAAACTACTTAATTTCATGCTATGACTTAAGCATAACATTAAATAAGTAGGGTGTTACAAAGTTCATCAATAGCTCAATCACTGAACATTCATGGCTTATGAGGCTCCTAATGCTTGAAGCTGTCAATACACTTTAAAGTTCTCAAATATATCCTATTTTTATAAATTACACCAAAATTTCATTTGAACTCATTTTAATCTAAAAACTTACAATGTTGTAGCCCTATTAGTCTATTTTTAAGCGACCTTAGTCCCACATCAATTTGAAGTATATAACTTCAGTTATTCAAGTTTTACGCAAGGCTACCCTGTATCTGGACAAACTTAAGCATCTAAATTTAGAAAATCACTAAAAATCTAATTCTCCTTATTTCTATCCGAAATTTATACCTACTAAAGCTAATTGAACTATCTTTCATTTCCCACAAGTTTCACTCTAATTGGGTAAGTAGAGCCCAAGCTATGAGCTCCTAATATGGATTGCCTTGTTTTACCTGAATAGAACATGCATCAAATTTAGAGAATTATTGGGAGTAATATATTTATGACCAAAGTCTAATATTTTTATGACATGATCCTCTATGTGAAACAAAATTAGTTGCACTCAAATTTAACTTGTATGGGCTAAGTTATGCCCCTTACAACACATACTGGTAAGGATAGGGAGCAGAATTTTAGAGGCTAATTAAAAAATTCATAACTCTCTTATTTTAAGTCCAATGGCCTTATATTTTATATGGTTGGAAAGCTCTGAAGTCTAGTTTCATTAAAAATGGTTTCACTAAATTTTGGCATTTGTAGGTCAAGAAACACCATTTGTTATATGGACGGGTCTCTAGGGTTTTCTATTCTAACAACTCTGTTTGAATGTTTCCTTCATCTTATGATCAAATCTCCAACCCAAACCAAGATGTCCTATTTTAATTCATTAAAAACAAGTCATATAATTATTAAACAATATCATATGTAAGAGAGCACAAGAAACCCTAATAGTTAACTAAACCCTAAAAGTCCATAGTTCAAGAAATCCTACCTCAAATCTCAAGTTTGAGCTAAAAAGGAAGCAAGCTTAGGTGAAGATATAGAAGTTGGATGAAGAAATGAAGATGAAGAGACGAAGTTGAGGAAGAAAAATGGAAGAAAAAAGGTTTGATGTAGGGCTGAAATTTGTCAGATAGAAATGGAAAAATTTTGTGTGTCTTGAGTTATAAAGTAGAGATGACTCATGTAAGGTGTGATTGGTGGAACTCAAAGTGAGTTCAAATGGTCTTGAGCTTGCCCATTTTGTGGCCATTCTTTGGCCAACAAGATGGTGTGGGTGGCAAATTTTTTATCCATACATTCTAAGGTTTTTAACTAACACTCATACCATCTAATAGTATAAATTTCCACTGATTTGGTTCTTGCATCACATGACACCACAAAGAAATCGATTTTCCTTAAATTAGCAAAACATTGCTAATAGTATACATGAAATTGTTCTACAAAGCAACTTAATTTTTTTCTAACCTTAACATGCACATCTCAATACTGATTACTCATATTTTTTTAATGCAATGAAATAAATCAATTAACAGTGCTAACTAGATGTACTATTCTTAGGGATATTACAACTTATATGAGACAAGTTCCAAATTAAAATTCATCTTTATGCTTTTAAGTTAAATGAAAGTCAGTACATATATGAAAACGCCTTAAAAGATGGAATACCATGAAATGAAACTGTCGTAAAATTAAAACATAAAGGGGAGGTTTTTAACACAAAATCGCAATCATAATTATAATCTTTTGTCATGCCTTGGCAGCCCTTAACACTCGTCCCTAGTGTAATCATAACCAATCTGAACATGTTGACTAAACATGTTGGGCTAACAACACCACTGCTAGGTGGGGTTTGGACTGAGGTGCACCAAGGCTAACATCTACTGCTATTAGTTGTAATTTTTGTCAAAGATTCATCCCACAAAATCATTTTTCTCTTTATAACGAAAACTAGATACTTGACCCTCTTTTTGTTTTCAGTATACATAATTCATCTCATTAGAACCGAACCATAATTCATTCTTTCCATAATAAAAAGAAATGAGGTGAGAACTCACTTATTCCATAATCCTTTCAAAATAAATGAATGTATCAAATAAAACACTTGTCCCATGTTGTTAGGACAAAAACAACATTATGATTTCCATAAAATTCCTTTGCCATCATATTTCTTAGCTAAAGAAGAACTAAAGTCTTTTAGAAATAATCTTAACAACTAAACTTGTAAAAAAAAAAAAACACACACACACACACACACACACACACAAACACACATATAAAAGAAAATTAACAATAGAAACACTCTCCACTCATAGTGGTCATTCAAGAAGGGGAGATTCTAGTCTCCTAAGCAATAAAGCCTAGAGACCGTTCCTTAAGGAAATCTAACATCATAATGGCATGAATTAGATACCAATAACCAATAAACCCCAAAAATTAGCTTAAAACAACCTAATACTCAATCCCCCACCCCCAAATTTTTCACAAACTCTAGATTCCTTAATCACACACCAAGAACCAAACCCATAGAGAAATATGGCCTAGGCTTTGACAAAAGAAAGATTTTCAGCTCAAGAATTACCTTGGAATGACAAGGGAAGAAAAGTAAGGGTGGAGTTAGACCCTTTTAATAGGAAGGCCAATATTGAATAACTAAATTTATACACAGAGTAATAATATATCTCTTCTAATTTTTACTTATCCTAAAAATTAAAAATGAAAATCACAATATATAAAAGAAAATAGACATTTCACAATCAAAACTCAAGACATATATATGTCCACATAGCACAGCATATTGTCTATTATAGTATTTGAACATCTCACTAAGTAAAGGCTTATAAGTATACAAAATTTTGGGAAGGCAAGCCAACAAAAATTTAGGATAGGGGCCAAGTAATTATCTTATTTTATTTTATTTTATTTTTACAAAAAGTTTAAAATTTTTGGGGTGGCCATCACGCCCCTCAAGACTATGAGTCTTTATCCTTGAAGTAAAGAGACAAGGTTGGGGTAGTGGGTCTCCTCCCCAAAGCTTCCTCCCTTAGATTGGTGATGATTTTGATGGAGATAAAGGTTTTGGGTGTTGAGAAATTGATGATGAGAAGGTGGGAAGTGGTGTTGAAGTGAGGGAAAAGGATGAAAAGAGTGAGAGGAAAAGGATGAAAGTTGAAGAAGATAATGAAAGTTAGAGAGAGGGGAGTCGAGTTAGAGAAAGAGTTTTTGGGTAAAACAGGGCCAAAGTGTAACGTCCGAAAAATTTTATCGTTAACAACTGAGTTGTTAGGTTTTATCGAATAAATGAGTTTAATCAGAATCTAATTAGACATTTACTTAAAGCCAATTAAGTGTGATTTAGACGGATTAGGCTTGATGGAATTAGATTAGGAGCATAGAAAACCCCACAAAAAATTTTCAAGCCAGTTTACCAATTTAAGGGAAATCGGTAAGATTTCGGTATTTCAAACTGTCAGATCCGAACCAGTAGAATTTTTCTATGAGTGCCCTAGAATCAACGGCTAAGATTTAGCCAAATACCTCCCTCAAGTGGCACCTAGATAGCCCTTGATGATGGGAAGTAAATCAGATTTTATGACCAAGTTAAGTCCATTAATCAAAACCAAGCCACCTCCAAATATCTTCACCTTTTTCTCCTTTTCTCCTTATCAATTTTCGGCCACTCTTCTAGTTGCTGAAGCTCTTCTCTTTCTCTCCTCTTTGCTCTCATTTCTACTCCATTCTCATCCATCTTCAAGTCTCATCCCAAGCCACCACCATCAAAGATACAAAATCAACCCAAATTGCATAAGACAAGGAAGGAAATCGTACTTCTTCTCTTGTTTTCTCTGATTTGGGGCTGCATGGTGAGCATGTTTAATCTGAAATATTGATGTTTTGTAGAGTGGTAATGATGTTTTATGACTGGTTTTACATGTATGTTGTGATTAAAATTGGAATTGAGGTCAAATAGCTTGAAGGAGGAAGACAAATCTAGAAGCTGTTAGGGTTTTCCTCGGTGGTCCGTATGGCAGAGTGTACGAATGTACCTACTACCATTTAAATTAAATGAAACCATTTTTATATGAAACTAGACATCTAGGGATTTCCATACATATATCATATAGGGCCATTGGATTAGTATAGAATTAGTTATGAATTTTTGAAATTTACCCTAGAAATTTGGATTCCTATCCGGGCAGTATGAGTTGGGAAGGGTGTAACTCAGCCTATACAACTTCAAATTGAGTGAACCCAAGTTTTTTTGAAAGGTAACATGTAAAGGAATATCCCATAAAAATTTCAAAACCAAATTCATAGCCGTTTGCTCCCAGTGCACCAAGAAAATTGGCTTAAGTCTAAACCGAGATAGTTTAGTAGGGCCAAGTTTTGGGACTCATAAGTCAAAATATACTTATGCAAATGAGATAAAACTTAATTCATCTGAAAGCTTATTCTAATAGCTTTAATTGGATATAAATTATGTATGAATTCACCTAGTTTTCTATTTTTAGTGAATTTTTACTTATAAAGACTTAATTCTGGCTAAGAACAGGGCAGCCTGAGGTAAATTGCTTATATCTAGAGTTATACACATCAAAATAAGATGGGACAAAATGGATTAGAAACTAGACATAAGAGGCTGTGACATATCCAAAAATTAGATTTAAATGAGTTGAATTGAATAAAAATTGGGGCATACCAAATTTGGGCAGAATAGGGAAGGATAAATTGAAACCTTATTGATGCTTGATTTGAAATTGTTGAATGATGCCATGAATGTATATATATATATATATATATATAATTGCTGGTCTATACTGAAATTACAAGTTGTATAAATGTACTGGTTGTCTGGCACTATTCATGGGGAAGCGGACTCGATCCATTATGCTGCCGAAATTTCGGTAAGAAGTTCATATGTTGTGAAAATTTATGATAACTTAAGTACATTATATTTAAAGAATCAAGCTAGATGTGCATTCATTTCATGATATTATAAAGGATTCCATATCACTTGGGCTAGCCTCGGAATGAATTAAGGGGAATAGATCAGTGGAAAGGTCGGGGAAAGTAAACCCGGCCATCCTATATAGGAACAAGCTTGGTCCTGAAAAATGGACTATTACCCAGGAGTATATGGCCAATGACTCCCAGGGGACCAAGGATGGAAATAAGTTCTAATAGGCGAAAACCTCCAAGAATAAGATGCATTTTCTCATTGTACATGCATATGTATAGTGTAATACTTCTCTATTGATTGTTCTAGAACCCTGTTTATTATTGTTAACATGCTATTGTTCCACCATGATTACTGTTTGAGTATATTAGTGTATCTGTTAACTAAAATTGAATTTGTTTCAGTGTATGCTTTACAAACAAGTTTTTAAGTTGAACATTACCATGTTATCATACTATTTGAAAAACATTGCACGACCGAAACAACTAAGAATGACCGCGATGACAGATGTATAGAAGCTAGGAATTTCTACTAAGAAATATTCATTTCTCACACTATTGTATGTTCCACGTCATTCTCAGATCATGGAGCACGCAGCGACCAGGGTGCTATTCATTGAGTTCCTTGAGCTACACATACACCTTGACCCGTTTTTGGATTCTGTATATATCTCCGGCTGATGTCAGTTCCGCCTATACTTCTTTTTCCAGCGAGATTACGCTATCCCGCTCATGCACCTTCTCTTTGATCCTGCAATCCCATACATTGCCATAACCCTCCACATGGCCTATCCATTTCCACCACCAGCACCAGCACCAGCACCAGCAACACTAGCGACTCCAATTCCCATGGTCCTTCCTACTTCACCACCACAGCCGATGTCGTCAGCATCGATCTCGGAGGAGGATTCGTCTGAGGCAACGAGTTCTTCTTCATCATCCTCTACTCCTAGTGTTGGACACCCTCCAGCAGACGCCGCCATGGCGAATAGGTTCCTTTCTTCAGATTCTGTTTAGATAGCGTGCATGCTATAGTAGTGTTAGATGTACAGAATGACCCTCTTTTGGCAGTTTGGATCGTGGGTGGATGGGTAAATGTTAGGAATGTACATGCAATATCCCATGGGACCACTTAGGGTACTATTCATAGAAACTGACCATTTTGTTTTGTATTAGCAGCCTCATTTTGTTACCCTATATCAGTTTGACAAACTTTAAAATCAGACATATATGTATATATTTATGATGCCTTTTGCAGTAGTTCGATCTTTATTGTATTTTTAGCAATGTCACATTATTTACAGCATTACCGATTATCTAACATCTATTCCGCCATCACGCAGAAAATTTTGCTATGCGATTAAGCATTTTTATGCGAGTAATTAATACTAATATAGAAATTTGGAATTAAACCAGTATTACACGTAATCACTTATCAGATAATTTATTATGACTTAAGCATAGTACTTTGTCTAGTAAGGTGTTACATTTTGGTATTAGAGCAGTTCATCCTAATATAGGCCTGAGGATTAGACTGACTATGCTTTGCATATGCTCTGTATTCCCTAGATCTTATTATGTTCTAAGTCTTGTCCATATGGATAGGACATACGTAAAGGAGTTTGCCTAACTGTATGCTATTATTTACTAGCATACCGAACTTAGTATTGACCCTGATCAACTCAATTACTCTTGTTTTATGTGTTCAGAACTTAATGGCTTCTGGAAGGCGAGGTAGACCATGAACTTCCCCAACCCAAGAGGAATCCACGGAGTTCCTGGACGCAATGTGAGAGATGGCGCATGCTATGCGTGAACAGGCAGCTGCGGCAACTCAAATGATGGGCTAATTAGGAAGGCAATCAGAAGTAGATCATGGGGGGAATCATAATGGCCCTGGGATAGACCTGAAATATCTCAAATTTACCAAGTTTTGGAAGGTTAACCCACCCAGCTTCATGGGAGCTTTTGACCCAGATAAGGCAGATGAATGGATTAAAGCTATGGAAAAGATTTTCTCCGTGTTAGATTGCACAGGCCATCAAAAGGTGACTTTTGTCACCTATATGTTAGAAGCTGATGCAGAATTCTGGTGGAACGGTGCATGGCGATTATTAGAAGGATCCCAGACAAAAATTACTTGGGACGTATTCAAAGATGCATTCTACCAGAAGTATTTCCTTGCGTCTGTCCGTAATGTCAAGGAGTTGGAATTTATGCACCTCTGTCAAGGAAGTAGTAGCGTGTCGGAGTACATTGCTAAATTTGAGGAGTTGTGCAAATTTTCCACTATTTATCAACGGAACCCCGATGAAGCATAAAAATGTATGAAATTTGAAGGCGGACTAAGAGAGGACACTCTTGCCACCGTAGGACCAATGGAGATCAGAGACTTCCTTACTTTGGTAAACAAGTGCTGCTTAGTGGAGGACTGTAACAAGAAGTTAGTTGCTGCTAGAGCATCTAGCAACAACTTTAAGAGGGGCCTAGCTCCGCAAGGTTCGAGGTTCAAGCTTAACTTACAATAGCGAAGGAAATTCCAGCCGGCAAGTAACAAAGGCAAGCAACCTCAAAGGCCTTTTGGGAACCAGATTTGCAGCCAATGCAGCAGGAATCATGGCGACCATCCCTGCTTGGCAAGTCAAAATGTCTGCTTTGGATGTGGCAAACCAGGCCACAGAATCTATGAATGCCCTGCCAGAAATTCTCAACCGACTCCTAAGCCGCAACACCAAGGAAGAGTTTTCACTATGGATGCATAGGAGGTCAAAAAGTCAGAAGATTTGATCCAAGATACGTGTGAAGTAAATGGTAAGACCTTAACCATTTTATACGATTCAGGTGCGTTTCACTCTTTCATCTCTCATGATTGCATGACAGCCCTGCAGCTACCTATTTCTGAATTATCCTATGACTTACTAGTTTCTACTCCTACAAATGAGCCCGTTAAGACCAACCATATTTGTATGAATATTCCCTGTCAAATAGGAGGTCGAATCTTTTCGGCTAATTTAATTTGTCTTCCCTTGTCCGGACTTGACATTATTTTGGGTATGGACTGGCTCTCTGCCAACCAAGCCCTGCTAAATTGCTCCGATAAATTCATTATACTCTCCGCTGTTTCATCTTTTGAATCAGTAATCCTTGTAAGTCTTTATTTAAATTCCTTAACAGTGCACCCTTGTGGGAATAGAAGTCAAGGGTATATTTTCTTATCAACCAGCATAATAGAGATTGATCAGGAGTTAAACAATATTCTAGTTGTTAGGGAATATCCTGATGTGTTCCCCGAAGATATCCCTGAGTTCCCTCCCGAGAGAGAGATTGAGTTTACCATTGAATTAATGCCAGGAGTTGGACCAATATCTTTAGCACCATACCGCATGTCACCCTTGGAACTGGCTGTACTTAAGGGGCAGATTGAAGAACTCCTAGAAAAGAAATTCATTAGGCCAAGTGCATCACCATGGGGAGCCCTAGTCTTGTTAGTTAAGAAGAAAGATGGAGGCATGTGACTCTATATAGATTATAGGCAGTTGAATAAGATGACAGTCAAGAACAAGTATCCGTTACTAAGAATTGATGATCTTTGGATCAACTACAAGGGGCTACTGTATTTTCCAAGATTGACCTACGGTCTGGATATCACTAGATTCGGGTTCGAGAAGAAGATATTCCAAAGATGGCGTTTCGGACTCGTTATGGACATTATGAATATACTGTGATGTCTTTCAGATTGACGAATGCACCGGCAATATTCATGGATTAAATGAATCGAATATTCAGGCCATATCTTGATAAATTTGTGGTGGTGTTCATTGACGACATACTTGTCTACTCGAAGACGGAAGAGGAGCACGCGGAACATTTGCGAGTAGTTCTGCAGATTCTAAGAGAGAAGAAACTTTACGCTAAGTTATCCAAATGTGAATTTTGGATGAAAGAAGTAAAATTTCTTGGCCACGTGGTATCCCATAGGGGAATTTAAATGGATCCCAGTAAGGTAGAAGCAATATTAAACTGAGAACGACCAACAACAGTTACGGAAGTCAGGAGCTTCTTAGGGCTGGCAGGATACTATAGAAGATTTGTTAAGAACTTCTCTTAAATAGCTCTACCTTTAACCAAATTAACCAGAAAGAACACCCCATTTGAATGGACACCCGAGTGCGAGCAGAGCTTTCAAGAATTAAAGAAAAGATTGATAACAGCCCCAATACTTATTTTACCGGATCCTCATGGACCGTTCGAAGTGTATTGTGATGCTTCTAGGAAAGGATTGGGGTATGTGTTAATGCAGAATAGAAACATCATGGCATATGCTTCCCGGCAATTAAAAACTCATGAAAAAAACTATCCAACACATGACCTCGAGCTGGCAGCGATAGTGTTTGCCCTGAAGATGTGGAGACATTATCTCTATGGAGTGAAGTTTGAAGTATTTTCTGATCACAAAAGCTTGAAATACCTTTTTGATCAGAAGGAATTAAACATAAGGCAATGAAGGTAGATGGAGTTTCTCAAAGATTACAAGTTCGACCTGAAGTACCATCCAGGCAAGGCAAACGTGGTAGCAGACGCCTTAAGCAGAAAATCCTTGACAGTAGCATGGATGATGATCAAAGAAGTAGAACTTATAGAGAGTTTCCAAACCCTCAACTTAGGGATCTTTGTAATGCCTAGTGCCATTCAATTGCACCAATTTAAGATAACTAGCACTCTTAAAGACCAAATCCAGCAAGCACAATAAGGGAGTGATGACTTCCAGCATATAGTGCGACTGATACAATCTGGCAAGCTAACAGGATTTTCCCAAGACGCAGACGGAATATGGCGATATCATGGGAGGATATGTGTATCTAAGGAGGACAACCTCAGGAGGAAGGTCTTGGAGGAAGCCCATAAGAGTGAGTTTACTCTACATCCTGGCATTAACAAGATGTACCAAGAGCTCGAGAAAATGTTTTGATGGCCAGGCCTTAAAATAGATGTGGCCAATTTTGTGAATAAATGTTGAACTTGCCAGAAGTGAAAATAGAGCATCAGAAGCCGGCAGGGACATTACAACCCTTAGAGATTCCAAAATGGAAGTGGGAGAGCATTTCCATGGATTTCGTGATGGATTTACCAAGAACCCCCTCAGGATATGACGCCATATGGGTCATAGTGGATAGACTAACCAAGTCTGCTCACTTTTTACCCATTCGAGCGAATTCTGCTCTCGAAAAGTTGGCTCAACTATATATCCAAGAAGTGGTATGGTTACATGGTATTCCTTCAACAATCATTTCCAATCGAGATCCAAGGTTCACCTCATGGTTTTGGGGAGCGCTCCAGAAGGCATTCGGTACTAAACTATGTCTAAGTATTGCATATCATCCGCAATTGGATGGCCAAACAGAGTGGACGATTCAGACTTTGGAAGATATGTTGCGGTCATACATTCTGGAACAACGGGGGAATTGGGATCGATACTTACCATTAGCCGAGTTTGCCTACAGCAACAGTTACCATGCTAGCATCGGCATGGCTCCATATGAGGCTTTGTATGGATGAAAGTGTCAATTTCCTTTATGTTGGTATGAACCAGGAGAACAGATTCTATTGGAACCAGAACTAGTCAGACAAACTATAGAGCAAATCAAAAGAATCCATAGCAAAATACTTGCAGCTCAGAGCCGTCAAAAGAGCTACGCGGATGTCAGGAGAAAACCCTTGGAGTTTCAAGAAGGAGACCATGTATATCTAAAAATAACACCCACAATTGGGGTGGGTAGAGCCATTAAAGTCAAAAAGCTAAGCCCTCACTTTATAGGTCCCTTTCAAATTTTAAAACGAATTAGGCCATTTGCATATCGAGTTGCCTTACCTCCGCATATATCTAATCTTCATGATGTTTTCCACATTTCGCAACTCAGAAGATACCAACCGGATCCTGCTCACTTGTTGGAACCTGAATCAATCCAATTAAGGGATGACTTGACTTTTCATGTACCCCTAGCACGGATAGTGGATAGGAGCATCAAACACCTTCGGAACAAAACTGTACAATTGGTGAAGGTAGCATGGGGACATGAAGACTCAGCAGATTATATGTGGGAGTTAGAATCTGATATGAGGAGAGAACATCCCGAATTATTCTCAAGTACTAAATTTTGAGGACAAAATTTTTTTTAGGAAGGTAGAAATGTAACGTCCGAAAAATTTTATCATTAACAATTGAGTTGTTCGGTTTTATCGAATAAGTGAGTTTAATCAGAATTTGACTAGACATTTACTTAAAGCCAATTAAGTGTAATTTAGACGGATTAGGCTTGATGAAATTAGATTAGGAGCATAGAAAACCCCACAGAAAATTTTCAAGCCATTTCATCGATTTAAGAGAAATCGGTAAGATTTCGGTATTTCAAACTGTCGGAACCAAACCAGTAGAATTTTTCTATGAGTGCCCTAGAATTAACGGCTAAGATTTAGCCAAATATCTCCCTTAAGTGGCGCCTAGACAGCCCTTGATGATGGGAAGTAAATCAGATTTCATGACCAAGTTAAGTCCACCAATCAAAACCAAGCCACCTCCAAATATCTTCACCTTTTTCTCCTTTTCTCCTCATCAATTTTCGGCCACTCTTCCAGCTGCTAAAGCTCTTCTCTTTCTCTCCTCTTTGCTCTCATTTCTACTCCATTCTCATCCATCTTCAAGTCTCATCCCAAGCCACCACCATCAAAGATACAAAATCAACCTAAATTGCATAAGACAAGGTAGGAAATCCTACTTCTCCTCTTGTTTTCTGTGATTTGGGGCTGCATAGTGTAACACCCTAATAAATCCATATTACGCTTAAGTCGTATTACGGCGTTTTATTAGTTGTTACTTATGCTCATGGAAAACTAAACATTACTTGAAATTAAATTTACGCGGAAAATACGATAAATTTTTTTTTTTTGAAATACGTCGTCGCTTTCGGAAAGTAAAGCCTTGCGCAAGAAGATAGCAATAAACGAGCGTATCATAAAGATTTCGGCATAACTTGAAGGAACAAGGAATAAATCATGATACCATGCATTCAAATTACAACAACAACCATATAATTATAATTAAGCTCATAATATCCAACAAATATATAAAAGGGAACTCATGGTCATGCCATGGCCCCAAAATATCAAAGGTACAAGTCTGACAAGGTCTAATACAAAATAAAATACAACAGATAAGAAGCAACAATGGGATAGGCCCACATAGACATATACTGGCTTCTCTGCCCCTTCCACGCCCTTCCATCGAATGGACTCAAGGCCTTGAGTGCTTGGTCCCCCTCGCTACTCGGCCTCGGGGAACATGAGGAGTACGGATGATGCGAGGGTGCCGACTGATCACCTCCACGCAACGAATGCGACGGCCAGGAGTATAGCTGGCGACCAAAGAACGTTCTCGTAGGATCCTCCTGACGCAATGATGATACTCGAGGAGCGGCGGCGAAGCGGCTGCGGCCCTAGGAGTAGTTATCGAACTCACTTCGATCACAGGGACCTTTGGCAGCGGCACGGGCTCGGCTATGGGTAGACCAGGAGACATTGGCTCTATCTCGATTTCTGGCAATGGTTCAGGCGGGAAATCCCAAGGACCCAGCGGCTGTCCAAGGTGTGCCGATGATACGTCTACAGGGGCAGGCGGGATCTCTGGCTCCTCCTGCTCAAAAACTCGACCCAGGTAGAAGTATGTGCGGACTATTGTGGTGGTCGTGGCCACAATAACGTGGGCGCCCTCATCATATACCCATTCATGGTGGGGAGGCTCCATGCTCCACTCCACGGGTTGTGCCATGAGTATCTGGTGACGAGACGGAAAAACAACTAGGGTGAGAAATAAGATTTCTCAGTAGGACTCGACCCTGACACCTAAGTGTCATCGTCGTCATCCCAACCACTTCGGTTTTATAAATGAAAACTGTGAGCATTCAATAGGTTCAATTATTTGATTTTCGAAAACATTACTACCCGAAGTGGATTCAATTTTTAGTACTTATTCTCGTTGTAGTAACAATATCATGGCATACATAAAGGCTTATATGACTATTCATAACATACATGAACATGCTGAGAGTTACACTCTTTACTTGGGTCAGACCGAAGTCCCTTTCTTTCCTTAACTTGACTTATCATAAGTCCTTTCTTTCCACCCGCTAAACATAAGTGATAATGAGCTCATACCGTGGCCGTCGCCACCATAAAATTTCGGTACTTACACTAGTTGGGTCATGCCATGCCTCATGTAAGCCCTATCCCCTATACTCACACTAGCTGGGTCATGCCATGCCTCATGTGAGCCGTGGGTGAGGAGAACTTAAATTAGATCACCTTCCCTTTTGAAGGATCACATACTTTATTAAATCTCTTCTTATTAAAGCTTATGATGCAAAATATTTCTAAGTCCACAATTTCTACAAAATTTCGGCAGCATAACGGCTAAACCGATACTTCCCAAAATTTTGCCAAACAGGTAAACCAATATCACATTATCATTAAGCATCATATCATATCATCATATCATGTCATCATCATCATATCATCATTATCATATCATCATCATCATATCATCATCATAACATCATGCTTGCACATAAACATAGGCATATTCTCAAGCAAAGTTTTATGAGCTTGGCTTAGTAAATTTGGTGCAAGCTTTTAATTGAGGTTACCTCTTGTGTGTCCTCTTTTAATTGTTGTAGGGCCAATTTTGTCTAATGTCCTTTTTGATACTTTTTAAGTTGAGTTATGAAGGTTTTCTAATACTTAATATAAGAGTATTAATGTCTTAAAGCTTATTCTTCATTAACCTTTAACTTTTACCCTAACCAATATTTACTTTTACAATGGGGCAGTAATTTCAAAAATTCACCATAATTTCATCTTTTACTCTTTTGTTTCGAATTTTGGTATGCTTACACTTCTCTGAGTCTATTTTTAAACAAAAGAAACCCCACTCAAAAATTCATTTTGTAGCTTGAGTTATGCATATTTTATTCTGACTATTTAGACTTGAAAATTCATCTCGGGTCAGTGACTTTTAACACTTACTGTGAACTCCTCACAAGGAATCTGACAAAACTGTTTTTTGGAGGTGTTCCTCTATGTCTTATCTTTCTAACAAAATTGGTCCCACTCAAAAATGTTCTGTATAGCTTGAGTTATGCACGTTTTATTACCTACTGCCCGGACAGAAACCCATCCAGGAACAGCAGACTTTAAAAATTCATATCTCTCTCATTTTAAGGCCAAATCTCGCATACTTTATATGTATGAAAAGCTCTTTGAGTCTACTTTCAAGAAAATTAGTTCATTGCATTTCGAGTTTTGTGGAGTGAGTTATACCCCACGCTTTACAGACTGCCAGAATTTCCAGATTAACTCGTTTTTAAGTTTTACATATCAAGCTTGTGAAAATGTTGCTATACCACTTCAAATCACCATTTTTATATTTTATCTCATTACCATATTCAAAGTTTCAGTCACCAAACCAGTATTTTACCACAAAATAGAGCAAGATACATAAAACCATCATGCCACATAATCTCATTTCAAAACAACACTTTCAACAAGACAAGAAAACCCATAGGGAAAAAGTATGGTCATGAGACCTTAGAGCAAGCTTTATAACCACCTAACTATAAAGAGATTAGGGGTTCTAAAACTTGAAAAAAACACATGGAGAAGAAGGATAGAGTCACTACCAAAGGAGTTTCTCTTGGAAGCTTGGAAGATGAAGTGGTTGGAGATGGCCTCCTTCCTCTTGAGCTAGCAAATGGGGCTAAATGAGTGTTTGTTTTGCTCTACCAAGGACCAAAGAATGTGATCCTTGATAAGTTAGTGAGGGTGGTGATAGAAGATGAGGGTGATGGTGGTGGAAAAGTGATGACTTAGAGTAGGAAAAACAAGAAGGAGAGTAGGAAGAATGAAGAAAGGTTTAGAGAGTGGTGAGAGCTTTTGTGTGTGTGTCTTTGTGAGATGAGTGAAAAAATGAAATGAGGAGGAGGAGGGGCTGATGGGTGGCACAAATGAGGGAGGAAAGGTGATGTGATTTTTGCTTCTTACACAAGCTAGGGAATAGGAAAAACCATAGGGCAAAAGGGAGTGTTGTGTTTCCTTTGAGTCTTGGCACTTGGGTAAAAGGCTTTGTGGTGTTTTTGTCAAATGGTTAACAACATGAGCTATCTTAGGATTGGCATTGGATGATTGTGATCACTCCAAGTGTCACAATCTCGATGAAGGAGAGTACAACTCTTGTCATGACTTAGGGGATCTACTAACATGGACTCTTGATCTAGTGGTGTATGATGAGAAGGCAATTGAATGGTTAGATGTGGCTCTTGCTTTGACCAAACTTTCAAACAATAGTTAAAGGGAAGTTTCTACATCTTTATAATTGTTACAATTATCTAAATGTTAATTAATTCAATTGTTTCAATTATGCCATTAATACATTTTTATCGAAAAGAATTTTTCCTCCTTAATTATGTAAAGAAGATGTGAGGGTTAATATGATTAGGATGTGATACTTATATGCTCTTAGTTAATTAAGTTTGATCACCTTGATTTTATGTTCTAAGTCTTGAATTAATAAAGATTGGGCAATTAGGCTTTTAATTGTAACTTTTAATGCATTATGCTTCAATTGTTGATTTGCCTTTAATTTACTAAGCCCTTGCTATTGAGATTAGCCGATTGGTTCTCAATTAATCGCTAATCCCTCTAATTAGCCGGGAACACTGAGCTAATTAACTTAGGTAAAATGGGGATGTTACATTTCTCCCCTCCTTAAAAGAATTTTGCCTTCAAAATTCGTTACCTGAAAATAGGTGAGGGTAAACTCTTTGCATCTCTGCCTCGAGTTCCCACGTGTGCTCTTCCAAGTTTCCTCTTCCCCAGGCCACTTTCACTAGGGGCACAGACTTGTTCCTCAGCTGCTTGACCTTCCTATCTATGATTCTCATAGGCGGTAGGTCGAAGGTTAGGTCTTCCCTTAACTGTACACTTTCTGGCTCAAGAAGGTGATTGGGGTCGAAGTTGTACTTCCTTAGTTGGGAGACATGGAAAACATTGTGAAGGTTTGACAAATGGTGTGGTAATGCTATTTGGTAGGCAACTGTTCCTACTCGTTTCAAGATTTCAAAAGGGCCAAGAAAACGATGGCTCAACTTTTTGACTCTAAGGGCTCTACCAATGCCTGTTGTAGGAGTGATTTTCAAGAATATGTGTTCTCCTTCTTGGAACTCGATTGGCTTTCTCCTCTTGTCCGCATAGCTCTTCTGACAGCTTTGTGCTGTGAGAATCCTTTCCCTTATCCTCTTAATTTGTTCGATGGTTTCTCTAACCAGATCAGGCCCTAAGAGGCTTTGTTCACCCAGTTCATACCAACAAAGCGGAGATTGACACTTCCTGCCATACAGGACTTCATAAGGCGCCATCCCAATGCTAGCATGAAAACTATTATTGTAGGCGAACTCAATGAGGGGTAGGTGTTTGTCCCAACTTCCGGGTCGATCCATTACACATGCCCTCAACATGTCCTCTAGGGTTTGTATGGTTCTTTCTGATTGTCCATCAGTCTGGGGGTGGTAGGCTATACTTAAACAAAGTTTCGTCCCAAATGCCTTTTGCAAGGCTCCCCAGAACCTAGAGGTAAACCTTGGGTCTCTATCCGACACAATGGTTGCAGGTACTCCGTGCAGTCTTACGATCTCTTGGATGTATAGCTGGGCTAGCTTATCCAAAGGATAATTCGCTCTTATGGGTAAGAAGTGGGCAGACTTTGTCAACCTATCCACAACAACCCATATGGCATCGAATCCAGCTTGTGTTCGGGGCAAACCCATCACGAAATCCATAGAGATTCCATCCCATTTCCATTTAGGGATCTCCAATGGTTGCAGCATGCCTGAGGATTTTTGGTGCTCAATCTTCACCTTTTGACAAACTAAGCACTTATCCACCACATCTGCTATGTCTCGTTTCATGCTTGGCCACCAAAACATCCTCTTGAGGTCTTGGTACATCTTCGTTATGCCAGGATGCATGGTGAAATGACCTTTGTGGGCTTCTTCTACAATCATCCTCCTCAAGTCATCCTTAGCAGGTACGCATATTCTCCCTTGATACCTCCACACACCATCACTGCCTTGAGTAAATTCTTTCAGCTTTCCCTCCTTCACCTGGGCTACAATCCTCTTGAACTCTTCATCCTCTTCCTGAGCCCACATAATTTGTCCTCTGAACTCACTCGTCACCTTGATCAGACTCAACCTTATGCTACAAGGAGCTAGGGTAACTCTGAGGTTCAAGTCTCTAAAGCTCTCAATCAACTCCGCTTCCTTGACCATCATCCACGACACATGCAATGATTTGCGGCTCAGTGCGTCCGCCACCACATTGGCCTTACCAGGGTGGTAGTTCAACCCGAAATCGTAGTCCTTCAAGAATTCCATCCACCACCTCTGCCTCATGTTAAGCTCCTTCTGATCAAACAAGTACTTCAAACTCTTGTGATCTGAGAATACCTCAAACCTAACTCCATATAGATGGTGCCTCCATATCTTCAAGGCAAACACCACGGCCGCTAATTCCAGGTCATGGGTCAGGTAATTAACTTCATGAGGTTTCAGTTGCCTAGAGGGGTACGCTACCACACTACGATTTTGCATCAGAACACAACCAAACCCTCTTCCAGAGGCATCACAGTAAACCTCAAAGGCTCCTTTAGGGTCAGGCAAGACTAGTACAAGTGTGGAAGTCAACTTCGCCTTCAACTCTTGAAAACTTCTCTCACACTCTTCAGTCCACACAAAAGTAGCATTCTTCCTAGTGAGCTTAGTCAAAGGTAGGGATATCTGAGAAAATCCCTTTATAAACCTCCGATAATATCCGGCTAGGCCGAGAAAACTCCGAATCTCCGTCACCGTCGTAGGTCTCTCCCAGTTCATTACAGCTTCCACCTTGCTTGGATCTACGGATATCCCCCCCTTAGTCACGACGTGACCCAAGAACTTCACTTCTTCCAGCCAAAACTCACACTTCGACAGCTTCGCATAGAGCTTCTTATCCCTCAAGATTTCCAACACAATCCTGAGATGCTCTTCGTGTTCCTCCTTCGTCTTCGAATAGATGAGGATGTCATCTATAAAGACCACCACAAACTTATCCAAATATGGCCTAAAGATCCTGTTCATATAATCCATAAACACAGCCGGGGCATTGGTCAATCCAAACGATATTACTCTAAACTCATAATGCCCGTATCTAGTCCTAAAGGCCGTCTTGGGAATATCTTCCTCCTTCACTCTAATTTGATGGTATCCCGACCTTATATCTATCTTTGAAAACACCACTGCTCCTCTAAGTTGATCCATCAGGTCGTCTATCCTTGGCAAGGGGTACTTGTTTTTCACTGTGACATTGTTCAATTGCCGATAATCCACGCACAGCCTCATGCTTCTATCCTTCTTCTTGACAAATAACACCGGGGCTCCCCAAGGTGAGGCGCTTGGTCTCACAAACTTATTTTCCAGCAACTCCTCCAATTGAGTCTTCAGCTCCTCTAGCTCCAAAGGGGACATTCGGTAGGGTGCAATAGATATTGGTCTAGTCCCTGGCACCAATTCTATGGAAAACTCTATCTCTCTCTCAGGGGGAAACTCAGGGATATCCTCAAGGAAGACTTCAGGGTACTCATTTGCCAGGAATCTCATCAAGAGCTTGCTCTAGTTCAACTTCACTAGCCGATAGGAGAACATATTCTTGATTCTCAGTCTTACAACAGTATAGCACGATGGGTTTCAGGCTTAAACTAACGGGTTTATAAGGTAAGGAAGGGAATACGATTGTTTTGGCAGCATAATCTAACATAACATGGTTGGCTGAGAGCCAATCCATGCCTAAGATTAGATCTAAACCAGACAAAGGAAGGCAGATTAAATCAGACTCATAAGTCCTACCCTCAATGTGAATCTAACACTTCAAACAACACAGACAAGTTCTAACCGATTTCCCAGTGGGAGTAGAAACAAGCAACATATAAGGCAGTTCAGAAATAGACAACCCCAATCTACTTACGCAATCATGGGAAATAAAAGAATGCATAGCGCCAGAGTCATATAGTACAGTTAAGATGTTACCGTTCACTTCGCACGTACCTCGAATGAGATCATCAGACTCCGTGGTCTCCTCGGCATTCATGGTGAAGACCCTCCCTTGGCGTTGCGGTTTGGGGGCAGATGTGTCCCTGGTGCAATTCTTGACAAAATGGCCGGGCTGTCCACATCTGAAGCAAACGTTTTGTCCGGCATAGCAAACCCCCTTGTGTTGCTTCCCACACTTAGGGCAGACGGAATTTGTTGCAGGCTTCGGAGGCTGGCCGGCGGATCTTGGAGGATTAGCGGAGGATCTCTATGGCTGCTTACCTCTAAAACCTTCACCATGGTAGGGCTTCTTTTGCGGGGGCTGCTTCTGGTGTTGCCCTTGAGATGCCTGCCTTTTCTTATGGGATTCCGACCTCTGGATTGCCAGCTTGCGGTTACAGTCCTCCACTACGCGACTCTTATTGACAAGGGCCGCATAGTTCCGAATCTCCAGCGGGGCCACGGACGCTAGGATGTCAGCCCTTAACCCTCCTTTATACTTCATGCACTTCCGGTGCTCATCGGGGTTTCGCTGATAAAGCGTGGAGAACTTACACAGCTCCTCAAACTTCGCTGTGTAATCAGCAATGCTCATACCTCCTTGGTAGAGCCTCAGGAACTCCATCTCCTTTGCGTTCACGCACATCGGAAATACTTCTCGTGAAAGTCGTCTTGAAGACATCCCAAGTGATTTCTCTTTGGTCACTCTCCATCGTGCTCTTCGCCCTTCCACCGTAATTCAACATCCGCCAAAGATATAGGTAGCAAAGGCTACCTTTTGGGTCTCGAGCAAGTCGACAGAGTAGATCTTCTCGATCTCTTTAATCCATTCGTCAGCTTCCTCAAGGTTGAAGGCCCCCTTGAAACTGGGCGGGTTAGTCTTATAAACTCCAAAACTTCGATATTCAAGATTTGCTCCATTTCCACCGACGGACTCTTTAGACCTTCGGTTTAGCTGATCCATCATGTGTTCAGCTGCCGTAGCTTGAGCTTGCATGGCATTCGCCATCTGTTGAAAGGTCCTCATGAAATCAGCGATGTTCGTGCTGTCGCTGGGCTCAGTGGCGGTACATCTGTGAGTTGCCATTAGTTCCTGAATACACCAAAACAAAAATATCAAGTTAATCAGGCCCAATATCAAGCATAAGCATGGCAGCAACTAAAGGCAATCTCACACGACAGTCATGCATTCTAAGTCCTACATCCCCTCGTACAGATAGGATTCTTAACACGACTTAACATAGCGCACGTAGAATTATGCTTGGAAGCATAGTCAGTCCAACCTCAGGCTTTAACAGGATGAACTGCTCTAATACCATAATGTAACACCCTAATAAATCCATATTACGCTTAAGTCATATTATCGCGTTTTATTAGTTGTTACTTATGCTCGTGGAAAACTAAACTTTACTTAAAATTAAATTTACGCGGAAATTACGATAATTTTTTTTTCTTGAAATACGTCGTCGCTTTCGGAAAGTAATTGCGCGAGAAGATAGCAATAAACGAGCATATCGCAAAGATTTCAGCATAACTTGAAGGAACAAGGAATAAATCATGATACCATGCATTCAAATTACAACAACAACCATATAATTATAATTAAGCTCATAATAACCAACAAATACATAAAAGGGAACTCATGGTCATGCCATGACCCCAAAATATCAAAGGTACAAGTCTGACAAGGTCCAATACAAAATGAAATACAACAGATAAGGAGCAATAATGGGATAGGCCAACGTAGACATATACTGGCTTTTCTGCCCCTTCCACGCCCTTCCATCGAATGGACTCAGGTCCTCGAGTGCCTAGTCCCCCTCGCTCCTTGGCCTCGGGGAACATGAGGAGTACGGATGATGCGAGGGTGCCGACTGATCACCTCTACGCGACGAATGCGACGGCCAGGAGTATAGCTGGCGACCGAAGAATGTTCCTCAGAGGGATCCTCCTCGGACGCAGTCGGATGATACTCGGGGAGCGGCGGCGAAGCGGTTGTGGCCTTAAGAGTAGCTGTCGAACTCACTTCGATCACAGGGACCTCTGGCAGCGGCACGGGCTTGGCTATGGGTAGACCCGGAGACATTGGCTCCATCTCGATTTCTGGCAATGGCTCAGGCGGGAAATCCCAAGGACCCAACGGTTATCCAAGGTGTGCCGATGATACGTCTACAGGGGCAGGCGGGATCTCTGGCTCCTCCTGCTCAAAAACTCGACCCAGGTAGAAGTATGTGCGGACTATTGTGGTGGTCGTGGCCACAATAGCGTGGGCGCCCTCATCATAGGCCCACTCATGGTGGAGAGGCTCCATGCTCCACTCCACGGGTTATGCCATGAGTATCTGGCGACGAGACGGAAAAACAACTAGGGTGAGAAATAAGATTTCTCAGTAGGACTCAACCCTAACACCTAAGTGTCATCGTCGTCGTCCCAGCCACTTCGGTTTTATAAATGAAAACTGTGAGCATTCAATAGGTTCAATTATTTGATTTTCGAAAACATTACTACCCGAAGTGGATTCAATTTTTAGTACTTATTCTCGTTGTAGTAACAATATCATGGCATACATAAAGGCTTATATGACTATTCATAACATACATGAACATGCTGAGAGTTACACTCTTTACTTGGGTCAGACCGAAGTCCCTTTCTTTCCTTAACTTGACTTATCTTAAGTCCTTTCTTTCCACCCACTAAACATAAGTGGTAATGAGCTCATACTGTGGCCGTCGCCACCATAAAATTTCGGTACTTACATTAGCTGGGTCGTGCCATGCTTCATGTAAGCCCTATCCCCTATACTCACACTAGCTAGGTCATGCCATGCCTCATGTGAGTCGTGGGTGAGCGGAACTTAAATTAGGTCGCCTTCCCTTTTGAAGGATCACATACTTTATTAAATCTCTTCTTATTAAAGCTTATGATGCAAAATATTTCTAAGTCCACAATTTCTACAAAATTTCGGCAGCATAACGGCTAGACCGATGCTTCCCAAAATTTTACCAAACAGATAAACCAATATCACATTATCATTAGGCATCATATCATATCATCATATCATGTCATCATCATCATATCATCATTATCATATCATCATCATCACATCATCATCATAACATCATGCTTGCACATAAATGTAACATCCCGATTTCCGAGTTCGGCTTCGCCCTCAGGATTGATCCATTCCGATTTCCGACTTCATCTTTGAAACACAGACAAGAGGATTATTCCCGAGTTCCGAGTTAGTCTTGCTGAATTCTCGACTTCATGTCCTGTACGACTTCCGACTTCGTATGGATTATTTTCCACGACTTCCAAGTTTAACCTTCAAGTCTGAACACATGAACATAATTCCATGAGATCCGACTTCATGTCTCAAGGAAAATATACACGGCTTCCGATGTCACCAACCATACTGTATATAAATCCCGACTTCCGAGTTTAAGTACTTGGGTTTGGAAATGTGACTCGAATTCCCGAGTTCCGACCTTAGTGTTGAACTCAATTGGGGTGGACACGAGTTCCGACTTAAGATGTAATAGAGACGAGCTCCGATTTCAGATAGAACAGAAGCGTATCCCAATTTTTGGACGACGTGAAAAGCAATTTTAACACAAAAGGGGGAGACATGGCTGAACCTTGCCCACAAAGTTTCATCCAATCAAAGCCACTTATTCTAACTACCACTTCGAAGCTTTGTCTATATATATGTATCCTCCTCCTGCCTCTTCAGCTCATCATTCTTACATTGCCTTCCCTTCCTCACTTCAGCTTCGTTTCCTCTCTCAATCTACTCTCTCAAACCTCCAAGCTTTGTCAAGGCTTCCTTCAGCTCAAATTCAAATTCAGCAAGATCACACTCCAAAGAGGTAGGATTTTGCTTCTATTCTTGAATTCCTTGCACTAGGGCTGTATGAGATTTTGTTCTTCCTTATGTATTTGATGAATTATTGGATGTATTATGATGGATTATGATTGAATTAATAGAAGACTTTGAGTTAGAATTATGATTAGAAGGAGAAGATTAGAAGGAGTGGAGAAGTGAGATGCTGTCTTAGTGAGGGAGTCCACGGCAGTCTGTACGGCAGAGTGTACGGCGCCGCCTACAATCGGTCAAATCCGATGAAACCATTTTTAGATGAAAGTAGACATTCAGAGCTTTCCATGGATATATCATATACGGTGATTGGATTAGTATTGAGGAAGATACGAATTTTTGAAGTTTGACCTAGGGTTCAGGATTTTCATCCGAGCAGGGTGACATGAGGAGGGTATAACTCACCCTATACAACTCCAAATCGAGTGAAACTAAGTTTGTTAGAAAGCTTACACACAGGGGAACACCCCAATATAAGATTCCGAGTTTGTTATGGTCCCAATTGTTCCCACTAATTCGAGGAAGTTGTCCTATGTCCAATCTAGGCCAAAACGGAGTAGTTCAGGAAGGTAGACTTTCAGGACTTATAACTCGAGGTATATTTAAGCAAATGGAGCGAAACTGGTGTCAAATTGTCCTGTTAGCTTTGATATGAGACCAATTTCGTAAGATTTTAGTTTAGTTTCGATTTTTAGTGAATTTATATTCCCAGGAGTGTAATTCGGGCTAGTAACAAATAAGTAAAAGTTGAATATCTTGATTTATATAAATCAGAATGACATGGGACTAAAGAGGTTAGAAAGTAGACATATAGAGCTATGACATATCCAATTTTCAGATTAAAATGAGTTGAATAGAGATAAAGGTGGATTATACAAGATTCGGGCAGGACCGAATAGAATTGGAAGAATGGCCAAAATGATAATTTTACAAGTGTTGGTGAAACACATAAGGTTTGAGTTGAGGATTGCCAGCTTGACATTGATATATATGTGTTAAGTTGATTATGTTACTATGACTGATTTGTCCGTGAAAGCTGGCACTATTCATGGGGAAACGGACCTGATCCGTTACGCTGCCGGATTTACGGCAAAAGTCTAAGAAGCTATGAATGTTTAGATGTAGGGATGAATTAAAGTATATGTATGAGTACACTCAGTATGACTATGCTTGAATATGTATGAGAATGAAGGACTGTGAATATATTGAATGTGAGTCCCTTCACTTGGAGGCAAATAATTGAATCCCTCCTTGTGAAGGCAGTTAAATGATAAAGATATGAATCCCTTCACTTGGAGGCAGTTGCACTTGAATCCCTCCCTGTGAAGGCAGCTAAGACAATGAGATCCCTCTACCTTGGAGGCACGTGGTCGATGAGATCCCTCTATGTTGAAGGCACGTGGTCGATGAGATCCCTCAATTTTGAGGCACGTGACCGTAAGAGATCCTTTCAACCAGAGGCACGTGACCGTAATAGAGATCCTCCAAGACTGTAGAGGCACGTGGGTCCCCTTGTGGGTGAGCTCTGTGACGACTCGGTCAGGTGAAGCCGACGCAGCTCACTCAAGGCCGACTACCCAAAGGGTAGTAAATGCACTTAGACAGCGATACGTAACGCCTAGGTGTGCCAAGTAAAAGACTAAATACTAAAGATTAAAGTATATGCAAGCACCCCAATCACATGAGGCATGGCATCGACCCAGCTAGTGTGAAAACAGTGAGTAAGCTTACATGAGGCATGGCATGACCCAGCTAGTGTAAGTACCGAATGAAAGAGAAGTAAATTTTATGTATATGTATAAATTTAAGTACAAGTAAAGTTATGAGTAGAAGCTATGTGTCCAGGAATTGATGCTATTATACTCTATTTATGTTCCAGTTATCATTCATAATATAATTCATGAGTTGACAAGTGTATGAATAAAATCAACTTTGCTTCGGATAAGACATTTTTCGAAATGTAAAATTAAACAGTTTATGCAGCATGTTCACCTTTTTCAAAGTAAACCGAAGCAAACTGGAGACGACCATGATGACACTATGTATGAAAATTAGAGAACTTACCGAGAATTTTATAATTCTCACTCCTATTTCCATGTTGTCTCCAGTGATGATTTTAGAAGTTTCAGAAGACTCACTGAAGTTGTCGAGAGGTCCGCTTTCAGAACGTAAAGAATGACTCTAGGGTGTGGTACTATGACTTAAGCATAGTACTGTGCTTGGGAGGGTGTTACACATAAACATAGGCATATTCTCAAGCAAAGTTTTATGAGCTTGGCTTAGTAAATTTGGTGCAAGCTTTTAATTGAGGTTACCTCTTGTGTGTCCTCTTTTAATTGTTGTAGGGCCAATTTTGTCTAATGTCCTTTTTGATACTTTTTAAGTTGAGTTATGAAGGTTTTCTAATACTTAATATAAGGGTATTAATGTCTTAAAACTTATTTTTCATTAACCTTTAACTTTTACCCTAACCAATTTTTACTTTTACAGTGGGGCAGTAATTTCAAAAATTCACCATAATTTCATCTTTTATTCTTTTGTTTCGAATTTTGGTATGCTTACACTTCTCTGAGTCTATTTTTAAACACAAGAAACCCCACTCAAAAATTCATTTTGTAGCTTGAGTTATGCATATTTTATTCTGACTGTTCAGACTTGAAAATTCATCTCGGGTTAGTGACTTTTAACATTTACTGTGAACTCCTCACAAGGAATCTGACAAAACTGTTTTTTGGGGTGTTCCTCTATGTCTTAGCTTTCTAACAAAATTGGTCCCACTCAAAAATGTTCTGTATAGCTTGAGTTATGCACGTTTTATTACCTACTACCCGGACAGAAACCCATCCAGGAACAGCAGACTTTAAAAATTCATATCTCTCTCATTTGAAGGCCAAATCTCGCATACTTTATATGTATGAAAAGCTCTTTGAGTCTACTTTCACAGAAAATTAGTTTCATTGCATTTCGAGTTTTGTGGAGTGAGTTATACTGCATGCTTTACAGACTGCCAGAATTTCCAGATTAACTCATTTTTAAGTTTTACATATCAAGCTTGTGAAAATGTTGTTATACCACTTCAAATCACCATTTTTATGTTTTATCTCATTACCATATTCAAAGCTTCAGTCACCAAACCAGTATTTTACCACAAAATAGAGCAAGATACATAAAACCATCATGCCACATAATCTCATTTCAAAACAACACTTTTAACAAGACAAGAAAACCCATAGGGAAAAAGTATGGTCATGAGACCTTAGAGCAAGCTTTATAACCACCTAACTATAAAGAGATTAGGGGTTCTAAAACTTGAAAAAAACACATGGAGAAGAAGGATAGAGTCACTACCAAATGAGTTTCTCTTGGAAGCTTGGAAAATGAAGTGGTTGGAGATGGCCTCCTTCCTCTTGAGCTAGCAAATGGGGCTAAGTGAGTGTTTGTTTTGCTCTACCAAGGACCAAAGAATGTGATCCTTGATAAATTAGTGAGGCTGGTGATAGAAGATGAGGGTGATGGTGGTGGAAAAGTGATGACTTAGAGTAGGAAAAACAAGAAGGAGAGTAGGAAGAATGAAGAAAGGTTTAGAGAAAGGTGAGAGCTTTTGTGTGTGTGTGTCTTTGTGAGAGGAGTGAAAAAATGAAATGAGGAGAGAGGAGGGGCTGATGGGTGGCGAAAATGAGGGAGGAAAAGTGATGTGATTTTTGCTTCTTACACAAGCTAGGGAGTGGGAAAAACCATAGGGCAAAAGGGAGTGTTGTGTTTCCTTTGAGTCTTGGCACTTGGGTAAAAGGCTTTGTGGTGTTTTTGTCAAATGGTTAAAAGCATGAGCTATCTTAGGATTGGCATTGGATGATTGTGATCACTCCAAGTGTCACAATCTTGATGAAGGAGAGTACAACTCTTGTCATGACTTAGGGAATCTACTAACATGGACTCTTGATCTAGAGGTGTATGATGAGAAGGCAATTGAATGGTTAGATGTGGCTCTTGCTTTGACCAAACTTTCAAACAATAGTTAAAGGGAAGTTTCTACATCTTTATAATTGTTACAATTATCTAAATGTTAATTAATTCAATTGTTTCAATTATGCCATTAATACATTTTTATTGAAAAGGATTTTTCCTCTTTAATTATGTAAAGAAGATGTGAGGGTTAATATGATTAGGATGTGATACTTATATGCTCTTAGTTAATTAGGTTTGATCACCTTGATTTTATATTCTAAGTCTTGAATTAATAAGGATTGGGCAATTAGGCTTTTAATTGTAACTTTTAATGCATTATGCTTCAATTGTTGACTTGCCTTTAATTTACTAAGCCCTTGCTCTCGAGATTAGCTGATTAGTTCTCAATTAATCGCTAATCCCTCTAATTAGCTAGGAACACCAAGCTAATTAACTTAGGTAAAATAGGGATGTTACATGTAGTGAGCATGCTTAATCTAAAATATTGATGTTTTGTAGAGTGGTAATGATGTTTTATGACTGGTTTTGCATGTTTGTTGTGATTAAAATTGGAATTGAGGGCAAATAGTTTGAAGGAGGAAGACAAATCTAGAAGCTATTAGGGTTTTCCTCAGTAGTCTGTATGGTGGAGTGTACAGCTCTGCCTACTGCCATTTAAATTGGATGAAACCATTTTTATATGAAACTAGACATCTAGGGCTTTCCATACATCTATCATATAAGGCCATTGGATTAGTATAGAATTAGTTATGAATATTTGAAGTTTACCCTAGAAATCTGGATTCCTATCCGGGCAATATGAGTTGAGAAGCGTGTAACTCATGCTATACAACATCAAATTGAGTGAACCTAAGTTTGTTTGAAAGGTAACATGTAAAGGAATATCCCATAAAAATTTCAGAACCAAATTCAAAGTTGTTTGCTCCCAGTGCACCAAGGAAATTGGTTTAAGTCTAAACCAAGCTGAGCTAGGATAGTTTAGTAGGGCCAAGTTTTGGGACTCATAAGTCAAAATATAATTATGCAAATAACATGAAACTTAATTCATCTCAAAGCTTATTCTGATAGCTTTAATTTGATATAAATTTCATATAAATTCACCTAGTTTTCTATTTTTAGCGAATTTTTACTTATAAGGACCTAATTCTGGCTAAGAACAAGGCAGCCTAAGATAAATTGCTTATATCTAGAGTTATACACATCAAAATGAGATGGGATCAAAAGGATTAGAAACTAGACATATGAGGCTATGACATATCCAAAAATTAGATTTAAATAAGTTGAATTGAATAAAAATTGGGGCATACCAAATTTAGGTAGAACAGGGAAGGATAAACCGAAACCTTATTGATGCTTGATTTGAAATTGTTGAATGATGCCATGAATGTATATATATATATATATATATATATATATATATATATATATATATATATATATATATATATATATATATATATATATATATAATTGCTGGTCTATACTGAAATTACAAGTTGTATAAATGTACTGGTTGTCTGGCACTATTCATGGGGAAGCGGACTCGATCCATTATGCTGCCGAAATTTTGGTAAGAAGTTCATATGTTGTGAAAATTTATGATAACTTGAGTACATTATATTTAAAGAATCAAGCTAGATGTGCATTCATTTGATGATATTATAAAGGATTTTATATCACTTGGGCCAGCTTCGGAATGAATTAAGGGGAATAGATCAGTGGAAAGGTCGGGGAAAGTAATCTCGGCCATCCTGTATAGGAACAAGCTCGATCCTGAAAAACAGACTATTACTCAGGAGTATATGGCCAATGATTCCCAGGGGACCAAGGATAGAAATAAGTTCTAATAGGCAAAAGCCTCTAAGAATAAGATGCATTTTCTCATTGCACATGCATATGTATAGTGTAATACTTCTCTATTGATTATTCTAGAACCCTGTTTATTATTGTTAACATGCTATTGTTCCACCATGATTACTGTTTGAGTATATTAGTGTATCTGTTAACTAAAATTGAATTTGTTTCAGTGTATGCTTTACAAACAAGTTTTTAAGTTGAACATTACCATGTTATCGTACTATTTGAAAAACATTGCACGACCGAAACAACTAGGAATGACCACGATGACAGATATATAGAAGCTAGGAATTTCTACTGAGAAATATTCATTTCTCACCCTATTGTATGTTCCGCGTCATTCTCAGACCATGGAGCACACAGTGACCAGGGTGCTATTCATTGAGTTCCCTGAGCTACACATACACCTTGACTTGTTTTTGGATTCTGTATATATCTCTAGCCGATGTCAGTTCCGCCTATACTTCTTTTTCCAGCGAGATTACGCCGTCCCGCTCATGCACCCTCTCTTTGATCCTGCTATCCCATACATTACCATAACCCTCCACATGGGCCATCCATTTCCACCAGCACCAGCAGCACCAGCGGCTCCAATTCCCATGGCCCCTCCTACTTCACCACCGCAGCCGATGTTGTTAGCATCGATCTCGGAAGAGAATCTGTCCGAGGCGGCGAGTTCTTCTTCATTATCCTCTGCTCCTAGTGTCGGACACCCTCCAGCAGACGCCGCCATGGCAAACGGGTTCCTTTCTTCAGATTCTGTTTAGATAACGTGCATGCTGTAGTAGGGTTAGATGTATAGAATGACCCTCTTTTGGCAGTCTGGGTCATGGGTGGATGGGTAGATGTTAGGAATGTACATGCAATGTCCCATAGGGACCACTTGGGATACCGTTCATAGAAACTGGCCATTTTATTTTGTATTAGCGGCCTCATTTTGTTATCTTGTATCATTTTGACAAACCTTAAAATCAGATATATATGTATATATTTATGATGCCTTTTGCAGTAGTTCGGTCTTTATTGTATTTTTAGTAATGTCACATTCTTTATAGCATTACCGATTATCTAACATCTATTCCGCTATCACGCAGAAAATTTTGCTATGCGATTAAGCATTTTTATGCGAGTAATTAATACTAATACTGAAATTTGGAATTAAACTAGTATTACACGTAATCACTTATCAGATAATTTATTATGACTTAAGTATAGTACTTTGTCTGGTAAGGTGTTACACAAAGGCCCTTTTTATTTTTGAACGTTGTTGTCGTCATGCAGGAGCGCAACAAATTGCATTGGTGTATGCTTGAGAATTGTGTTAGAGTGCGCCATTGGCAGAATGCTCCCACTGTTGTTCAAGCAAATGTGCTGGAGTGCATCCCTGCAGGTGGACAACAAGCCTAGTTGAGTTCTTATCCTTTCTACCTCGACTAGAGACCAAAAAATTTAGCCACTTAATACTAAACTAAGACCAAGATATCACATAATTCATGTTAATGATTGAGAAACTAGGAAAATTATAATAATAAATATTTATACTACCACCTGATTTTTCAATCATATACATAATGTAAATAAGTAAATACTCATTTTGATTTATGAAGTTGTATATATATTTTATTTTAGTAGCTAAAATTAAGAAACTAGCAATTTAATCTCTAAAATTACAAAAAGTAATTCAAGTTAATCTTTAGATGATAATTATAAGTGTAACACCTTACTAGATATAATACTATGTTTAAGTCATAATATTTTACCCGGTAGTTTGCTACGTGTAGATATTTCTCCAATTCGCCTATACTTAATTGACTAGGTCAAGTAAGTCAAGCAAAAATAAACTCATAACATCATCGAGCCATCTCAATATACATACATATATAGTCAAAGTATTTAGCAATACATGTCCATACAAAACAGAGGGTACAAAATGGCAGAATCGTTAAACAAAATAACCTGCTGCGATCATGAAGTACTACCACCTATGGTCATCAAAGGACATTTTGTATACCATCCTTCTGAGAAATACAATAAGGAAACTAAACCTATAGTCCAAGGTCATAAACATGCCAAAATAGGGCCATACTGTACATTACAGTTGGCTGGGTGGCTGATGGCTCTAGTTAGATGTAGAAGACAAGAACCTATTAGCCATGTTAGGCTCTGCTGAGGTGTAGCTGTCATTGGGTCTGGAGGATGAGCCAAAGGATGACGCTGAGGCCTCGGAGGGGTCATCATCATCATTAAGGGAAAGAGAGGGAATTACTTGGGGTGGTAAGGTGGGTAATGTAGCTACTAGAGGTGTTGGAGGTAGTGCGGGATGCGCCATGTACAGGGGTATGGCTATAAAAGATACAGTAGGGTCAAATAGAGGGTGAAAGAAAGGGATGACAAAATCTTTGCGAAAAAAGAAGTAGAAATGAAAGCGGTAGGTAGTGGTGATATATATGGAGTTTATCACCTGGTCTATGTGAAACTGTACGTTAGGGAACTCAATGAACAAGATGCCCATCGCCACCTAGTCCATGGTCTGAGAATGATATAGATATACAATAGGGTGAGAATTTATAAAATTTTGAGTAGGATTCCTATAACTACACTATACTAACATCACGTTCATTCCCAATTGCTTCGGCTTTTATTTAATTGTAAAAAGGTGGATTCCAAATACACTATTCTTATTCATTTGGATTTAAGAAAGCATAACTCGAAGCAAGGTTCAATTTTACTTAAGGCAATAAGATACAGAATAGATATCAGACATAATATCACATAGAATAAGATGAGATATAAACAAGAGTAATGATTATAAAAGAATATATATGTAACAATGCATTCAAATCACAATTAATTAACACATCTATATAAATGTATTAATACATAAAAATGCAATGCACTTTGTTGATAACTCCCTTTAGTAAGTTATATTTTTAGTTAGTTTTTATTTAATTTAGGATGTAGTTGTTTAGTTTAATTACTATTTTATTTTATTTTAGTTAAGTAGTTGAGATTAGGTGGTATTTTTATTTTCTATTATTTTCTAATATTTTGTATACTTATTTTGGGCTTATTTTGATTGTCATCAGATACAAGCACTTAAGTTGGAATTTGGAGCTATGAGAGAGTCTAGCTTGTATGAAATCAGAACCTTTTAGTATTGGAAATTCGATATCTAGCTCTCTAGAAGTCAGATTATCATGATTCAAAATTTGTTGGAAAGAAGAGAAGAATATCTCCAACTTTGATGTTGGATACTTTTTCCAGTTCTGGAGTCTTTGAGGAGAAAAAGGCAGAACAAGATTGAAGCTTCATTCTGTCTATGATGCTGTCAAGTCTGACCTTTCATCAGTATATCGCCTATATCTTGAGCTAAAGAACTCCGATTTAGGCGGTTCTTATTGCTTTGGAAAGCTTACTCAAAGATCTACAAGTGCTATCTCTACCTCTGAGGGCAAATTCCAATTATTCTGACCTCTATAAAGCTTGAAAGCTTATAAATAAGGTCAATGCTGTCATGCAAGGGTGCTATAGCGCGATGTTGTTTTCACCCATCCAATTTTTGTTGTGCTATAACACGATCCTGACTGCAGAGTTAGTGGGCTCGGGCTAAATTTAGAGAAAAGGGATCTATGGACTATAAAAGACAACATTTAAGGTCAGAAAAGATATCCTTAGATACTCCTACACCCTTCCCAAGATAGAAGACTTCTTCCAGAGAGATTGAAGGCGAAGATTCAAGGATTCCAGAGCTCAAGTTTAACATAGAAAGATCCACATTCTTCTGAATCTCTTATCTCTAGCCAAAAATCTTTATGGCTTTTTGTTCTTTTCTCTAGCTAGAAATCTTTATGGCTTTTTGTTCTTTTGTCTTCTTATCTTCATACTCTTCTATTATTTTCTTTTCTTCGATTATGAATTAGTTTTCTTTTGCTAAGGTATCAATGGACCCTTTCTGTATGACAAGTTTATTCATGGATTAATGTTATTCTTATTTTCTATCTTTATTGCTTAGTGTTTTTGTTTGTACTTAATGCTTTTAATTGTTTGATCACTAATTAATTGATTTGTCGATTTACAACAACTCGAGAGAGGGTTTGTTAATAGAGCCTCTTAACATAAACACTATGAGCCGAGCGAAAACTAGAGATAGACAAATACAATTTATGCAGTCAACATAGGAACTCCTAGAGTTTCAACCTTTTGTTATATTAGTTTGTGCTAAGAGATTAGGCAATTATTTTAGGATAAATAGTATTGCTTAACCTAGAGAGAGGATAGGAATAAATTAAAGGGAACCGACCGTGAGTCAATTAGGATATAAACTGATTAACAGAAATTCATAGTAAATGCATCTATAATAGGTGAAATTAATTAGCCTTAACATCCATCCCATTGCATTTGTCCACACTGTTAGAATTTTTGGTATTAGTATTTTTCTTATTTATTTTATTTTATTTAAATTTTAATTTCCTCATCAGTAATTTTATTCTATCCAAATAGTTATTCCCATAGACTATTCGATATTTGATCTATCCTCGTTAGAACAATACTTTACTTATCACTTTATTACTTGTATGATCCGATATACTTGTCGGAGCAGCATCATTTGTCTCATTAACTCTTTAACTTATACATCATAGGCTTTTCCATATTTGGTCCTCTGGGAATTCTGGCTATATAACTTCTGGGTAATAATCTGTTTCTTAGGATCAAACTCGTTCTTATACAGGATCGCTGGGTTTACTTTTCCCGACTCTCCCACTGATATTCCCCTTAACTTTATTTCGGGGCTAGCTCAAGTAATATGGAATCCATTATAACTCTACTGAATTTCATAATCAAGATTTAATTGGCTTGAATGTCATATGCACTAACAAGTATATATTTTGTGTATGATTTCTGCTGAAATTTTGGCAGTATAATGGGTCAAATGCGCTTCTCTGTGAATAGTGCCATTCAACTAGAAAATCAGTCACAACAGTAGAATCAATAGAATATGTCAATCTTTCAATATTGATATAAATTCTACTCACCACATTTAGTCCTGCCTAGTTTTGTAAATTGTGACATAATTTTTGCTTAACTCATTTAGATATGAAATTTGAATATGTTATGTGTCTAGTTTTTAACTGTTTTAGTCCAATAAGGTTTTGATAAGTATAACTCAAGTAATTGAAGATCCATCTAGGTCTATTAGGTAGCCAGGCAAATTTATACATTCAAAAGTAAAAATTCACCAAAAATAGGAATCAAATTGGATTTATACGAAGCCTATATCATATCAAACCTATAAACTAGTTTTCATTTCCAACAAATTTCATTGCATTTGGATAAGTAAAGCTTAAGTTATAAGCTTGCAAACTTGGTGGAGTTGGTCTGCCCTATCTCTGCCTAGTTAGGACATGGGGCAATTTTGCTAAATTACTGGAAGCAAAGGGTCGAATATGACTTTCAAATTTTTATGACATATTGCCCTATGTGTAAGCTTTCTAACAAAATTGGTTGTATGTAAATTCAGGTTATATAGGGCAAGTTATACCCTGCAAAACATACTCAGGTCCGGTCTAGAGGAAGAAATATAGGGTAAATTTAAAAAAATTATATCTCACTCAATACTAATCCAATGACCTTATAATTTATATGGTTAGAAAGCTATAAATGTCTAATTTCATTTAAAATTAGTTCTATGAAATTCTGATGGCCATGTACAAAGCCATACACTTCGCAAGTACAGACGCCGTAAAGTTTCTTTAGTTCAACCCATTCTGCTTGATCCCTCTTATAGTTTTTCTTTAACAATTCAACTCAAACCCAATATATGCATATTAATCTAGCCATAAAACATCCTATAGACTCAATATAGTTGTTAATATGTGAGTAGAAAAGAATTTATAGATAACTAATAGATTCACAAAATCAAATAAAGAGATTGAATCCTATCTTGAGTTCGATATATAAGTTGGCTAGGTGAAAGTTTTTTATGTGGAAGATGGTTGGAACTTGAAGATGGAAGAGAAGTGAACTGAGATACAAGAAGGATGAAAAGAAAATGAAGAGGGGTCAGCAAAGTGAGGGCCGAAATTGTAAAGGATTGAGGAGGAAATTGTTTGATTGATATAACTCTAGGTAGTTAAATCCATGGCTTCTCATTGGTTGTTCCGTGAATGGCTATGATTTAACCAAGTTTCTCCCTATGAATGATTGCAAGTGGCGCCATTTTATGGGATAAAATGACTAAGTTCTTAGCCACTAAATTTAGGATTTTTGATGTATAATTCTATTGATTCGGTTCCGGCAGTTTGAAAGCACCGAATCTTTACCAATTTCCTTCAAATCGACAAAACTTTACTAACTGATTTTGTAAGATTTTCTATATATCTATTCTAATTTTAACTAATATTTAATTAATTCCAAATAAACCTTTAATTATTCTCTAATTAACTCTGCTTATGTAATAGAATCGAACAAATCGATTAATAACATAAATTGATCATTTTAAAATTTTTCAAATGTTGCAATAAGGATGAATTTAAATCATAAAACAATTAATTTAAATTACTTTTTATAATTTTAAGAAATAAATTATTAATTTCTTAATTTTAATAACTAAACAAAACACATATATAATTTTAATGGTCAAAATCAGCATTCACTCCAACGTAAATTTTTCGCCATTTACATTCCACTCCTCCGTGTCGATAAATATACTAAATGAATATGTAAAAATATCATTACCCTTTATGCAACGTCTTTCATCCTCTGTGTCTGCCTTTACCTCCATCACTTTGGTTTTGGACAGACAAGGGTTCTCGCTTCTCAGTGTACTACCACAACTGAGATGGCCCAAGTGTCAGGTGCTTGCTTTTTCCCCTGTTCACTTTCATGTGTCACTTTACTCTCTCCCACCCACTGCCACACGTTTGAATGAAACCTCTCACCTCTCTCTCTGTCTGTCTCTCTACTTTGTTCCCCCCACACTTCACTTCCCATGTCCCCATAACAATAATCCCAATGAAAAACATTAATGGCCTCCTCTATTCACCAACTAGCTAGACACACCAACATCTCACTACTAGCTCCCACCAATGAGTTCTGGTACTCCTGTCACCAATCCACCACCACCACAACCACCCTCCTCCTCCTCCAACTCCTCCACTGAGGAGTCCCTTGATGGCTTGAAGTTTGGCCAAAAAATCTACTTTGAGGATGGTACCCTTGCGAGCACTGCACAGGCCAAAACCACATCCTCACCATCCTCAAGGAAGGGAAGGGGTGGTGGTAGTGGTGGTGCTGTTCATGGGGCTCAGCCTCCAAGGTGTCAGGTTGAGGGCTGCAAAGTAGATCTGAGTGATGCAAAGGCTTACTATTCAAGGCATAAAGTTTGCGGCATGCACTCAAAATCCCCAACTGTCGTTGTCGCTGGCCTGGAACAAAGGTTTTGCCAACAGTGTAGCAGGTCTGTTTTCTTCTTGACTTCACTTACCTAAACTTTTTCGTTTATGACTTTGAACAAAATCTACCACTTTTTCTTTATATCTTATTTTGTTTTCTTTGCTATTTTTAGCGTTTTAGCTATAAAGGGTATGTTCTGGTTTACTATTTCTGAGGTTGCAGAATGTTCTCTTTTACTATTTCCTATGCCTCTTCTTGCTAAACCCTTTTTTTTTTTTTTGACCTTTTATATTTGCTGTATTTTATTTTATTCCATTATTATTATTATGTGGTTTTGTAGGTGATGTGTCATGCTTCGTCGGTGCTTTTACGTTTTTGTTTTTTTTTTGACCTAGTATTGCTTGTTTTTCTTCGGAGCCTTGATTATGATTTGTTTCCTTTTTTTTTTTTTTTTCAAATGTTTTACTGTGTTTGTTTTGTGTGATTATTTGTTGCCTTTTTTTTTTGGTTCAGTTATTTTGTTGATTGTGTGTTATGTGCTTCACTTCTTTCACATTAAAGTGCATGTGAACGGAAGTCTGATAAGGTGTGTGCATTTTGCTTTCCTCTGGTTTTAAGTCTAATGCTTACTTGATGTTTGGAGACAGGTTCTTATTTCTGGAACTGTTGAAGTTATGAGATGTAGATTGCAAAGTTGTTTTTGTGCGATGTTGTTGTTTGTCTTCTAATTTTGGCTTGTGACTTGGGAGGGCTTGTGCTCTAGATAACAGTGGTGCTTGTTTGAGCTGTTTTTGTTATTCTTCTTCTTTCTTTTCTCCTTCTTTTGTTCGGGGTGTCATGAAGCGATTCTTTAAGAAAAGCAGAGCTATTAAAGAAGGAAAAGGCAATAGAAGTGAGTATGAAATGCGTGCTGAGATGCACGACATTTGAAATGCTGTTGAATGGACTCAAAAGATGCATGAAATGTGAGAAATTCATGATCTCTGTTAACATAGCATTGACACCCCTCTCATGTACGAAGGAAATTGCCCATATACAAGCCTTGTAATACCTCCTTAAGGCAGGTTAGGCCTCCCGGTCTATGTTCGCCTTCTTAACACCTCATTGGTAATGACTACAATTGATTTTGCTGGATAATGCCTTACTTTTTTTGATTGGTGATCCCTTTTCTGTTTCATGGTTCTAGCTTTATCAAATCTGGAATTACTTTCCTCTTCAATTTGACTCATTTGTGCTAGCAATGCTATTAAGAATTCTGGAATTGTGTTCAATGGCAAAAATATCACCAAACAAGTGTGTGATCTTGGAGGTGCATGGTCATCATAATTGGATAGTTTCTGACCATAAGATTCAGAAAATGAGGTGTTTCTAGCTCCTAGTATTTTCAGCAGTAGAAATGAGGGTGAAGTAAAGAAGCCGTTTGAGTGCTCTGACCTTGTTTGATGATGCAAAAAATGTTGCAGAATGCAAAGTGATTCTTTAATGGCGAAGCATTTATAAATTGTTGGATTTAGCTATTTTAGGGAATGATTCCCTTAATGCACAACTAAAGTTTTCAAAATAAGGTGCACCCTTTGATGGAATTGCCAAGTTTTGAAATGGAAAAAATGTTGCACTATAGTCGTTATTGATGGCTGTTCTGATTTGTGTATAGACCCTTGTATTGTGTAATGTGAGATCATATGCCACATCATTTTGAAAGAATCTCTGTGAAATCACTTTTAATGCTTGGCATTATATGCTTTGTTGTTGTTATTGTTAGTATTGTCATTGCTTAGTATAAGTTGAAGACACTTATTTGGCCTTCAGGCCATGCGACATACTCTCTGGAGAAAAGGGGGCGTAGTTGCGGGGGCAGCCAGTAGGCAGGGTAGGTCCTATGGAGTGAAATGATGGGATTTTAATCTTGTATGTATGTAATAAGAATAAGAATATTGAATGATGATGTGTAGCAACTAACAAGTATAGGTAAATTTTTCGATGCCCTTCTGGTTGGCAGATATCGTACGGGCTTTAGCACCATGGTGTTCTAAAATCTTTTAGTTGACCCCATTAAGTGGGAATAAGGCTGGATTTGGTTGTTGTTTCTCGTCTGCTTCATGATATGGTTGGAATCATATGATTTTGATTATTTGATACTTCTGGCTCACTCTTAACTGATTGAAATTTAATATGAAGTTTATTTCACCAATTGTAAAGATATTGTTGATGGGATAGTTTGCTAAGTGCTATTTGTAATTATTAGACCAGCAAGTTTCCTTTCATAAAAGCAACATTGGTATATCTATCTTGAACATAATGCTATAAGTGTCTATACTGTGGTTAACACAAATGTATTCATATTTTATGACAATAACTTAAACATACCTTGGGGCAGCCTGCTAATTAAGCGTCTGCATGGGCTTGTAAGTCAGTGTTATTATATTCAAAAGTTGTTGTGACTATTTGTAATGGTATTATCCAGGTGTTACAAAATCTCAAATTCCATTCTCTTTCCTCCAAATTTTAGTTGTTAACTCTTAAGATATCATTAGGCTTACGACAATGAGGAATATGTTGTGTTTACAATAAGAATTTCAATTGTTTTGGGATTTATCAGCACAAGTCACAAGTCTGTGAATGTATGGTAACCATCCCCTGTTATCATGGAGGTGGGATAGCTTCTGATGGCTATGTGAAGTTTTACTTTCTATCTCTTTTCCGCTTTTGTCCCATCCAAAACTGAGAAGAGTTTTGCTTCACTTTTGATTGGTGTAGCCTCTTTTTAGTTTAAGATGCATGCTATTTTTCATAGTGGGATTAATCAGAAAGATTGCTCCAACAAATTTAGAGTTCTCGTGAATCTGCAAAGAAACAGCATCTGCTTAGAAAAGATTAATTGAAAGATATGACAGATGAATGTTTTTCTAATCAACTAATATCTCAACATTTCAGATGAGTGTATGGTAATGATAATCGGTGGAACAAAATGTCATCTTTTTTTTTTTTTTTTTTTGTTCCCTTGGGGGGGGGGGGGATAACTTAGTAAATGCACATTTTAATATATGTACCCTATATTGAAGTGCAATGAGAGACCTTTCAACTATACTAGTATATCTTGTACTAAAGATAATGTTATCCTTTGTAGCAAGAATGAAGAATTAGTGTCCATGTTTCAGTCTTATGTTATTAATATATTGAAGCTGAGTTCAATGTATCATGGAGCTATGGGATGGGATGTTCCCTGAGCCATGTTCTGAGGGTCTTTACACTGATGCTATCTCAGCCTTAAGTTTAAGCCTTTGGGACTGCTGTGTTGTCAGTCTGCTATCCCTCATTTCCAATGCATAAACATGCTCAACTTGTTCTGTAATGTTGTCAATGGTGAGTAAGATAAATGAGGTAAAAATTATCTCGTCTGCATGTGCATTTAACAAGAATGCGGAAGTACTTTAAGTGCATCCTTTTCTGCAATAACAACAGCAATGCATGTGATGCTAAGTAATTGACTTTTAAGTACATAATTTCTTAATCTGCCTCATGTTCACTTTTTTATCAATCTTTTGCGTGTTGGTAGCATTTATATTTTAGAAAAGCTAATTTCCTCTTTGGTAGCACTTGCCCAGATTTCATCAGCTTCCTGAATTTGATCAAGGAAAAAGAAGTTGCCGCAGGAGACTAGCTGGCCATAATGAACGTCGCAGGAAGCCCCCACCCAGCTCCTTGTTAACCTCTCGTTATGCCAAACTTTCTTCACCTATTTTTGGTAAGAAATTATCAGTAAAATATCAATTCCAAATCTCTATCTGTGAATTTTATCCCTAACGAAGCATAAGCAATTTTAGCATGTGCTATTGCTGACATACAAAATATTTGAATATTTGGCAATTGCGTCAACAGATTACAGTGGCAGAGGTGGTGGCTTTCTCATGGAATTTGCTTCATACCCAAAGCTTACTGCAAGAAATGTGTTGCCAACTCTGAAATCATCTCAGCCAGTCTCTGAAAATCAAACTGCAACTCCTACCTGGCAGGCCAACTCAGAGACACCGTCTGACTTTTTCCTGCAAGGTTCCGTGGGTGGGACAAGCTTGCCTGGTCCCAGGCATCCTCCAGTGGAAAGTTACACTGGGGTCACTGACTCAAGCTGTGCTCTCTCTCTTCTGTCAAGTCAAACATGGGGTCCTAGAAACATGGCACCAAATGTTGAGCTGAACAACCTGTTGAATTTCAATGGGACACCCATGACAACACAATTTGCTGCGCCGTCTCATGTTGCAGCCGTCCACCAACTTCCGAATGCCTCGTGGTGTTTCAAGGGCATTGATTCTGGTAACTGTCCACACGAGGTCGTCGGTGATATTGGTCTAGGTCAAAATTCACAACCTCTTCATCCTGATGAGCTTGATGTGTCACAAGGCAGGAGGCACTACATTGATCTAGGGCAGTCCAAGGCCTATGAGTCTCCTCATTGGTCACTTTAAATCCCTTCTTTGCTGTCAAGTATGCTATATCATGTAGCACAAGTAATCAGACTCAACAAAATATGGAACTGCTCCTCCTTTTGGTTTGTTTGAACTTTGAACTTAATATGCAAGGTGGTGTACCCTTGCTTCATCTGTGGAACTCTAAGACATGCTTTTTTTGTTTTGTTTGGACTTAGGCAAGGTGTGTGGCCTTGCTTCATTTTGGTGAACTTTCAGATGTTCTTATTTTGGTTGATTTCAACATATAAGCAATGTGGGTAGCCTTGTTTCAATGATTAGGAGGAATAATTAATAGGAATAATCTAGAGTAAGAATATGATGATAACATGTGTAATATATGTGAATATGATATGTGCAGAGATAGAAAGGAATAATTATAATATTCTATAGTAGGGTATGAGATGTCAATAGGATGAGAAGGTTTTAGAATATTTTAGACAATTATAAATGTAATTCTTTTGGAATGAATGAATCGAAAAAGAAATTGTTAGCCAATTATTTTATCTTAGTTTTATTTAGCTTTACGAGATCTCAATCCCTTTAAAAATGAATTGTTTTTAACTTTCATAACAATTTATTGCTTTCATTTATAACTTTTTATCTCCATATCAATTATAGCAATCACCTCTTCTGTCGTCCACTCACCGCTAGTTCCTTACTCCATTAGCACTATCACAAATTCATCCATACATTCCTAGCACTACCACATTTCCATGGTTTCGGTGTCTACACCACCACCACCACAACCACAACGGAACTATGGGGGAGACCATCAAATCCACCACCAACAAGTTCAGCACCATGGCATCCAATAGCTCCATCACAACAAATCAACCACACCAGCTTTGTTTCCTCCAACAAGCTCGCAGTTACAATTGATTATTTGCATAGTCAATTAGAGATAATTGATGCAAAACTCACCATCTTAGAATCCCAACAAGATGCCATCACAGATCCGAACTCCATAACAACAAAAAATTCGGGTTCAAGAGTCTTGCATCGACTGCAACCACAACAAATCGTAGCTCAAGAACATCAGATCAACAACAACAATTTGAGTGGCCTAGCAACAATCCAGGAATCGGTGAGCCAAGGAACAGCGAGTTGCTTCCAAAATCCGAATCTCTTAGAATTGCCAGATCACTTATGGCTGGAACTACCAGATCCAGGCACTGAGAAGGAAGCTACAGCTCCAACCGGCGGCGATCCGTGCAGTGACAGAGGCGGCAACGATCTGAGCAGAGGTGGCAAGTGCAGATATGGAAGCCACACTGACCACGGTGGTTAAGGGGACGACAACATGGGCGGCGAAGCTGGCATGGCGGGCGAGCTGACAAATCTTGCTGCGGTGGAGGCACCCAACCTCTGTGGCGGTGGTCCTCAAGCGGTGACCAGCGCAATGGAGAAAGGGGCTACAACGAGCCCTGTCGTGGTGCAGGACATCATGGCACAAACGAAGTTGAGGTGAAGGGGAAGGACATCGATGTTGCAGCAGACCAGGAGAGCGCGAGTGACGGAGGGCCTGGGAAGAGGACGATTGCACAACGCATGCTGGAGGAGTAGCACTGCCCGGTGACGCTGTTCCAACGATGGTAGCCGCTACACAACACGTGTGGCGGAAGAAGGAGGCGACTAGGTTTAGGGTAACATTGCAGCATTTGCAGAAGAAGTTAATTCCTACCCTAATGGGCCAAGCCCAATGCAATGGGAAAGTCGTAACAGAAGCTTTTCTTAATAAGGACCCAGATGGATTTTTTGTCAGCTCAATCAAGCAATGGGATCTTGTTGAATTTTTTTTACATGTACTTGATAGAATAAAAATAACAAATAATTAGTTACTCAAGATTAGTAATATTTAGGTACTTAAATTGTTGTTTTAGTTTTGTTTTTTTTTTAGCAATCTTGAGGACAAGGTTGATGTCACGGGGATGGTAATGATAAGGAGAAATAATTAATAGAAATAGTCTAGAGTAAGTACGTGATGATGCATGTGTAATACGTGTGAGTATTATATGTGTAGGGATAGGAAGGAATAACTATAAGAATATTTTGTAGTAGGGTATGAGGTGTTAATAGAGTGAGAAGGTTTTAGGATGTTTTAGGCAACTATAAATGTAATCCTTAGAGAAGAAAATTGTTGGGCAACTAGTTTTATCTTAGTTTTATTTAGCTTTAGGAGGTCTTTTTTTCTCTAAAAAAGAACTATTCTTAATTTTCATAACATTTCTAGACACTCTTATCCTGGTTTGTTTAAACTTTGAAATTATATGCAAGGTCGAGTAGCCTTACCTCATCAACAAAATTGCCGGACGTCGATTAAGGTGGTTTGAATTGGTTGAGTGGAAATCTAATTGATCTAAAGAATACGATTTGTATCGATTTGAATTTTTCAATTTAGTTTAGATTTTGAATTTGGTCTAATCTAAATTAATTATTATTAGTTTGGGGATCATTTTAATTGATTTTTAACAAAAGAAAATTTTAAATTTAGAATATTATAAACTATAAGTAACTTGAGCCAATAAGATGTAATTATTATAAGTTAGAGTATATATTTAATAATAAAAAATATTATATAATACTATTCAATTTAAATTGAATTTGAAAATTAAATTTAAAATTTCATCTAATCCAATTAATTTTTGGAAAACAAGAAGTAGGGTATTTGTGTTTTTTTTTTTTGAGCAAAAATGATTTTTCAATTACTGAAAAATTGAATTTTCAATTATTAAAAAAATTATTTTTCATTGAAGCTACTCATTTTAATTTTTACTGAAAAATTAAAATGGTTTTTTTTTTCAACTTTTGAGTAGAAATTAAAATGAATAAGTTGAACTAAATACACCCTTAATTTAATCTAAATTGTTGCGGTTTTGATTGATTTTTATTTTATCTACTTAATGATTTTGATTACGATGCGAGACATGGATCATCTATCATGGTTTAGAGGTCTTCAAAGGAGAAAACAAGGAACCAAATATGTTGGTATGAGTATTACTAATGTTCTTAGCTTGGGTAATGGAAGCTCCTATGAAGCACCCATTTTATTCACGAATTCTCCTAAAAATATAAGCCATTAACTAGGTAAAAGTTCATAATGTCTAACTAAGCAGAGGCTGGCTAGTGCCTAAACTTTGTTCTTTAGGTTTAGTTTCCGTTGTGCGTGCCAAGGCAAGCAGAATACTAGGGGTAGGCAAAATTCTCTTGCGGAGAATAAAATAGAGTGATAATACTACAGATTGGAATTCACATTACCACGAACTTGAGACATGCCATCAAACAGTGAAAACACAGCCTCATACTATCAAACTCCAATTGTGAAAAGCAGCTTGGAAGTTAAAACAAATGTGAATGCAATTGTTTGCTTTATCAAAGAATTGGCTTTACACTTTGAGCTTACGTAAAAGTCTAGGCAGCGTGCTTACGATTACATCTTGATTTCGTGATGACATACGCGATCAATTCGAATCTATACATTAGCACTCAAAAATTAACGTTGTTTCTTGGAGCATTCTAGTTAATTGAACTTTATTTAATTCTAGTTAATCTAACTTGACTTAACAAGACCTGGTTTTGGAATTGTGTACAGGTTGGAGTATATTTTTTATTCTTTCTAGAAAATGGTAATAAACATTAACGCACGTGAAACTGAGAATAATAATAGTGTATAAATGGTAAAACAGGGAATCTTAGCTGTAAGAAGAAGGGAAGAGAATTGAATTTTCGATGCTTTGCTCCTTTTTGGATTTGGACGGTACAAATTGAAATTCTTTTCGAAGCCCTTGCCAGCCCAATCGCAGGATCATATTAGAGCTACCTTATATTCTACATGAGAATCATTTAAGCCCTTGCCTGGGTGCCGACCATAAAACAAAGCCCTTGCTAGGGATACCAACCGACCATAATGCATATTATATTATATGCATAGGGTATATCAACTGGGAGAAGGTTTTTATACGAGAGATGAGAAGAGTAAAATTTAGATTAAATAATTATATATAAATAGTTAAGATTATAAATTATTTAAGTATTATATAATTACTTAAAATGATTATGTGACATTATATTTTAATATTAATTATTTATATAAGATCTAATAGTAATATTTTACTCTTTTCACTCTTATAATTAATCATTCCTCTCATTAATTCTTTTATATATATATGAGAGTCACTTATTTGTTTGTATTCAAAATAAGTTCATTTTATAAAGTAGTAGCATATTCAGCTTTTAAGCCAATTTTCATACCAACTCATTCGTTTTTTTTTTCCCCCTTTTTTTCTTAAAAAAAAATAAAGGCTATATGGCATTTTAATTTCTAAACGCAACCTATAAGGTATGTTAAACGTGATACTTAAAGCTTCAAAGTAGAAACAAGCGTTACAAACAAACACAAAAAGGTGAATTTCGCCTCTTCCAATTTCCCATCAAATAAATTGAATTCCTTGTCGGTTAACATATGATTTCCCAGTAATTATCTTAAAAATAGTAAAAAAAGTTGAGGCAGAGGCAACTTAGGTCTTAATAAATATATTAAATTCTCTAAAAAGTTAATGTATGATTCTTCAGTAAATATTATCGACCGGAAAAAAAATTTTAAAACCATGTTATGAGTAAACCAAACTCTGCATATCATTTACCTTCACCTACAAGCGGTGAAACCACGTTTTCTACGTGGGAATGTCAGATTCATTCTTGCAACTGAGCTTTGTTTATTTCTCCACTTGCAAGAGAGTTATTTTGGAATCCGATACCATTGGGTCCTCATTTGAATACCGCCATTTTTGTATGCTTCCGTGCGTAGCCCAGGGATCAAGCTGCCCCGCCAAATGTGGCCATAACAGTTCGACATACAGAAGCACTTGGTCATTTTCATGCCGAAACGTTTACATATTCTTTATACTTTTTCCTAGTTTAGAAACAAATATATTAAGATGTATATTCTTCTTATTTTATTAGTAAAGATTAATTTCAACATATATTGTTATTATTAAATGTTTTTCTTTTATCTGGTCGTATTAAATATTTTATAGATCAATTAATTATATAGATATGTGACTTTTCAATAAATATTATACGAGTCAACTACTTTTAACGATGTGATAATACATAATTAAGGATTATGTAAAAATAATTATAGACAATGTCCAAATTAAATCCCTATTATTAAAAAAAAAGTAGTAAAATACAGGAACAGATAAAAATATTTTATTTTAAAATAAAATATACTATAGAGTCTGCAATTAGGTATTGTATTTCAATTGACGTTACAGCACTCTTTTATATTATAAAATTTGTTAAATATGAATAAATAAGGAAATATGATGATGATATCAAATAAAAATGTAGAATCATTTCTAACAATAATTAGCATATTGAACATATTAGCTAGTTAATTTAGTTTAAATATTTTACCATCAAGTAATAAGTATACTTAAGTTCTAAAATCAATGAATTATGCGTATGAACAATATATGACATATAATTCTAATATAACTTATTAATATTAAAGTGATATTTTAAAAAGTTACTTACACTATATAACCCGTCCTAGATCCGTCTCTGACAACTGAACAGATGATTTTGTTTAAAATTTGTTAACTCCGTGATGGTGCTACCATGCAAAACATCTTATTCGACTGTACATTCAATTTGAAATGTATATTAATTTATTTATTAAACTTAAACTTTAAATAAATAAATTGATAGATAAAAAGACATTTTTTTTTAAAAAAATTACAATAACAGTTGTTAACATTATATTATCTAATAAATAAACTAGTCAATAATTTAAGTTAATAGATCCTTAGCAGAAGAACTTGTTGAGTTATTAATTAAATTATGCAGACTAATTGAAAAGATTTTAAAATTTATAGTAATAATTTATAAAAAGGAAAGTAAAAAAAAATCAAAGAAATTACATACTTTTACAAAATACTATATAATAAGAATGATGTAGCAACAACATCAAAATATAAAAACATTATACTCGCTAGTGTAGTATCTAATAGGTGGACAGCCGAGAAGTGGGAATCAATTCCTAGATTCCCAACAATCACATCCAATAAAAAGTTGAGCGAAAGATATCTAAAGTCTTGCTTAAGCATCTTAATTAACCGGATGGGTCGATCACAATTCAAAACTTGCTTTTTGTTTCTTTTCTTAGTTCCTGATCTTGCCATCAATTTCCTTTTCACACACGGGTAAACACTATAAAAACCAAGCTTCACCTCTTGCAAATTGCAGTTAACCCATAACCTAGGCCTCCCACAGCTTGTTCAAATTCTCCATCCTACCCAAAAAAGGAAAATTACAATAATCCAAACCAAAAAAGTTTGTTTAGTTACTCAACCACTACATAGATGGGGAATGAAAACTCGAGAACCTCAAAGGCACGTGGCCAGCCAGCAAAGGTTCGTTCAATTGAGCCACAGTATGCTCCAAGGAAGCTGGGAAGACCCTCAACAAAAGCAGAGAAGGTGGATCCTGGGGTGAACTCTGAGCAACATGGTGAGAAACCACTATCTAATGATGACACTTTCACCAAATTCATTCAACGTGCTAAGTATAAAATCAGGAGCATGTCAAACAGCGGTCGCCGCAGGGAGGAAATTAGCGACCCTGCAGCAGATGTGGCTAATGTTCCCACTACCGACAAAAGTACTAAGGATGATCACAAAGACCATTTTTCAGATTTTATTCAGCACACTAAGAAGAAGTTGAGGACTACATCAGGTGTTGGACAGCATGGCTCCTTTAAAAGAGGGTAAGAAATAGGATTAGTAATCTTGGTGGCTTTGGTGTGTTGGTGACGTGTTATGCATGTAATCTTCGTTGCTAAGCGGAGTGCATAAAGATAGAGAGAATCTAGATATACCCCCGTGCTTTGAGGGTGAATAAGTATTATTTCAGGTTTTGTTTGTGTCAGTTAGTGTGTCTTTTCTTTTTCTTCCTTTTTTTTTTCCCTTCCCTATGAAAAGGCTATAACCTATGGAGCGTTTATGAGAATAATTTCTTTATTAGCATGCTTTTGACGTTAGAATTTCATTTTGATGCAATTTCACTATAAATATGTTTTATACCTATATTTAGGATCTTTTTGGATAATATTACTTATAATTTTTTTTAATTTTTTAAAAGTTAAAAGTCACATTTTTAACTTTTTCTCCTATTTAGCTATATAATTTATTACTTCCTAAAAAGTGATGTTTTAATTCTTTTTGAAAATTTAAAATATCTAACTTTAAAATAGTACTTTTTAAAATAATCAAAACAAGTACTTTTGTTATTATATAATTAAATATAGAATAATTTATTTATAAGTAACCTTTAAGAAATTTTTTTCACATAAAGGTTTAAATAAGAGATTTAACTAAACAAATCCTTATTCTCACAATAACAAAATTATTTGACTATTACACCCTCCGAATTCAGATCCCTGACCATGTCATTTTTTTGTGGTTATTTTGTTGGGAGGGGGAACATTGAACTTGACTCTATGCAGACACCTTTATGCTGTCTTTCGATTGTGCTATTGACTCATCTATTGACCATATCATATCAAGAGAGATATAGACACAAACATTTTTAATTGGGCTCTACAAATTTAAAGAGGGCTCCACTTATTTAAAGTGTCTGCATCTATCTCTTTTAACATATATACAAAACAAATAAGAAGATCCTAATCCATATCAAAATTCATCTCTAAAGAAGTTTTGTACTGACACTTAGTTATATGTTACCATATTATCTAATGAATTTGACACAGTATGTGATTATTAACACGTTAAATTGGTTGTCAACACAAAATTGAATGATAGTAGTATAAAAAAATTATTCACTAACAATACGTTAAACTTAAATTCTTTATTACCAAAAAAAGTAAGATAAATGATTATACATGCATTTGAAATTAAAATAATATCACAAGTGACTTTTCTGGATGAGGTATATAATGAACTATGAAACATATAATAAATGAAAAATGTTTGAGTTATAAATAAAAATAAGCTAGAACAATTTCTTTTTTTATATTTTTATAATAGCTAGAACAATTTCTAGCTACAGCCCAACATAGTCAAATTTATGATATACAATAGTATCAGGAAAAAAAAGGATCCATGTTGACCACGCTGTATAGCTTATATTTCATACAAGTAATTGAATTTTTACTGAAAACAAAAATCTAAAAGTTCACGAGCCAACTCTATCTGCAAGAATTCTCCACTTTACACAAATCGTAGAAGAGTCTTTTGATCTCCTCATCTCATTGCCCATAAAATAAAAGGAATAGTGGAAGCAGCATTAAAACAAAGAAAAAAAATCCAACAAATGGTTGATATAGTATATTGAAGCCAAATGCTAAAGTAGCAAACAGAAGAATGAAGTAAGCAGCTGAAATTCAAATTTATCTCTACAATCCACTACATTATTGGATTTCCTCCTCTGATGTAACATTTTAATAGTGGACAAATAAAATAAGAAGAGTTATACGCAGAAAGAAGAGAGAGAGAGAGAGAGAGAGAGAGGAGTTTTAAGCGAATCTTTTAAGGAAACACGATTACAATATTTAGTACATTTCATGAATCGTCCTCAAATGATATGATGAGATCAACTCATAAGGAGAATTTTTTTGTTTTTGGTCTACACCCACTTTTTTCTTTTTTCTTTTTGGAAGGAGAAGAAAAGGGGGGGGGGGGGGGGAGGACTATGGTGTCTCTGATCGGGGTCGAACACACGACCCTATACCCTAATATGCACTGCTTGCAAGCGCCCTGACTTCAACCACTGAACCAAGCCTTGCAGTGCACTCACAAGGTAAAGTATGGACATGGCAATGAACTAACAAAGACTCTTTCGTTTTGGAGCAATCCACAAACGTGACATTTGTAATGTCCACAATTGGCCCAAGCCCAATGACTAAAAGGTAGATTAAAAGGAGGGGAAAACACCCGATCGAAAAGAAAAACACCAAGAACGGGAATAGTACTATGAGAGGGCAGGGAAAGAAGTGCTATTGTCTCCAATCTTCCCTCCCTGGCTTCCTACTTCCTCTCTGAATTACCTCCACCCTTACCCCATCATATTCATCTTCTCTTCCTTCCTATCTCAGGTACTTGATTGACATTGCAAAGCCAAGCTTATATCAGCGGCATCTTCCTTCCTTCCTTTACTGAATTGTTGCTTCATCGATTCCATATAGCTAACCATTTCCATTATAGTATATCAGATACTGTTACTCGATTCCTTTATTTTCAATTACTGTATATTGGTCCTGGAGACACGATTCTGTTGCTATTGGATTGACTATACTGTTTTACTTGGTGAAATACAATAGACACGATTTGGTATTGTTACAACATCACTCTACATATTGAGGTTTGAATTTCTTGACATGCACCAAACTTAGTTGAACCCCAAACGTTAAACTTCTCTTTTTAATAGTTTAATGATGAGTTCAATTTTTAAAAAATTTATTACCATTCAAACTCCCCTCAGGTCTAAGTTACAATGTCTAATTTGGAAAATTAATAATTACTGATACTTTGATGGTTATGGTAGACGGTATAAGTTGTTAAATATTATTGAATATTTATATCATCAAAAAATATTTAAATTCTGCTAAACATATTTAGCGACCAAATAAAATGTTTAACAACTCAATCTCTATTTCTAATAAAATAATATTGGCATACTATATGCTATATGACCCTCGTCATTTCATAGCTCTCATATGAAATAAAGCCTCCTGTATCTTCTCTCTTGTAAAAGGTATGAATAAGAAGGTTTTTCCCCTGTTTCAAACTAGCCCAAAGGCCCAAGAACAATAAGCCCATGAAGACCCAAGTTGGAATTCACACCCCATCTATTGGAGATAAACACTCACTAAGCATGGGTGGATATCTCAGCGCAAATATCCACATCGAGCTCAAGATCGTTCCCACGAATCATCGAAACACAATTGCATTCAACCTCATCTGGAAATGCCAATAGCTTGTTGAATTTAGCATACAGGTACGTTATCATTCTCATATCACTTCTAGTATCTCGAGCACTCACTCACTCGACAATCAGAGTCTTTGTAGGTACACTCCCATCATTCTAGAGCTAGGATCAACCACCAGCATCCGGATTTCAGTAGCGTTGTGTTTCCAAACTCGTTCAGAGGTTTAAGTAACCAGTTAACCATTCTTCTACCTCTGAACACTCCCGTATATGTATCAAGCTTATTAAACTGCCCTTGCAGAACTTGCTCTTGATGCCGAGGACATATGTTGCAAAAAAGTCTATAAAATATGAGGAAGTTACCCTTTCAATTGATTCCATGTCTCTGTGAGTGAAGTCATCTCCATTCTTGAGTTTTGTGATATAGTTCTTCCTTTTTCTCATAGTTTTATGCTCATGGAAAAATTTAGAGTTTGATTTCCACGGCAATAGTATAAAAAAAAAAACTTGATGTGAACTCTAATAAGTGTACAAAGTCGTATAAGTAATAAAAAAGTGAATAAAGTATCATTCTACATAGATGTTGTGACAGAGAACCAATTCCTAATCTAAATTCTATTTAGGCATCTAATTCAAGACACGAATTCAAAATTCAAATTTTTTTCCCCAAAAAAAAAAACAAATTAAATCAAATCTAAACTAAGAAATAAACAAGAGAATCAAGGTGAAGATTATGATTTGGGAGCTTCAAGATAAAAGAGACACTAAGGTTCCGAACTTACCTAGTTATTCCTATGAGTAATTAAAGATTTACATCTAATAAAGATATATTTATTCAATTGATCAAAGGTTTCCTATTCTAATCAATACTTGATTACTTGGCATATCAATTCTATTTAATCCTTACTTAAAACCAAATTAATTGCTTTTAACTTGAATCGTAAGGTTAAAGGTTATACTGTTTTATGAAATTCCTAATTAAAGCTCACACAATTATTAATCTCTATTCCTAGATAATCAATAGTTATTGTTTTTTTCCCCCTTGATCTAAGTTATGTACCAATTTTTTAATTGTCTACATAACTCACAATGTCAGTTCATGCGTGATCAAGCTACAAAAGTATTAAGCACAAGGATAACATCTCAATTAAAAAAAAAAAGAACATTCATTAAATTGAAAGAAAACTCACTACGTCGTCATCACCTAGCATAAAAGAAATTTAGCCACTAAACATGTTTAAAACACATAAATCTAATGAAAGAAAGAGTATCTCAAACATGAATCAAGAAAAGATAGAAAAGACTTTTACATAATTATTCAATCATATATCGACATATCAATAAAAGTATTTGACAATTGCAATCATTACCTTGAATTTCATATATATAATATATAAAATAATAGTAGATAACTAAATGACAATGTAAATCTTTTTATACTGATAATGTATTAAAATTAATCTTTTTGTAAAATTTTAAAATAAACAGATATTTATAATCAAAGAGATTCTTGCATAGACACAATTTCAACGCTACATATTTAGACACACTCATAATAAAAGTGGGTCCTGTCAACTTATTTGTTTATTGGCGTCATTAACCTGATTATAAGTGTTCCTAAATATGAATTGTTAAACTTGTGTCTATTTAAGAAATTTTCTTATAATCATTCTTTAAATTTAGGAATGTCAACCAATCAGGGCCACACCCGGCGCTTAGGGAACACTATTCCCCAGTAAGCTTACCCAAGAATTTCTTAAGAAATGGGTAGAGTTTCCCATAAAAATTGGGCATTTCCCAAAATACAAAAACACTCTTGATACAAACCAGAGATATACAGACCAACCACAGATCGAAAATATCAACAATGCTTAAATATAGACTCGGGAACACCGAACATTATCAGAATGCTCTCAAAAGTTCAAAACATGTAAAATCTGTATAAGTGAGTATTGATATACTTTTCAAAACTAACTCTATTACAACTATATATATATATATATATATATATATATATATATATATATATCTATATATATATATTATATGTACAAACCCTGCTTGTGGATTATGGAGCATAACTAAAATTATTTACAAATAATTACTTGGTTGTACATAGATCAAAATACAGTGACAACCTGGAGGCCTAAGCAGTTTAATGTGTCGAGCTCGCGAAGCTTCTATACCTTTAACTATTGAGACGAACTACTTGCAATATGTACTTAACTCTGAAACAAGGGAAGAGTGAGGAGTAAGTCAAACCAATTCAATGAGAGATACTATACTTATAAACATAGTGGGACAAGTTTAAACATAAGTTTTTCACAAAACATATATTTATTAAGAAAGTACACTCTTACGTAATCATGGCTATAAACTTGAAACACAAATAGCTATAAAACTTGAGACATAGGTTCAAGTAAGAATTCCACTACATCATTGTAATTCTTTTAGTCACTTTTCATATCCCCTCAACTACAAATACTCTAGCATATTATAAAAGCTTCCAGAAAGACATACCTCATACATGATATATCCCTAAAATATCCGTAGTTCATTAAATCATATTTCAAGTTCAAACAGCCATAAATTTCTTTGTATCTATCAAGAACACCTGAAATATTTTTAACAAATCATATATAGTGAAAGTATGTTAACTGTAAGTCTTACGGGGTTTTTCGATTCCAGAATTAGCTTCGTGACTGGTGGCCCTAACAACCTAACCCTGGTAGTACCAAATCCAATTCACAACTAGCCGGCCCTAACAACATGTCCCTAGTGTGAATTTCTATAGTTGGGCGATCCTGACAACTTGACCTCAATGTATCCATAAACATTTCCGGAGATGTCGGCTAAACACGCATAGGCTAGCAATCCCCCTGCTAGCTGGGGTTCTACTAAGGTGCACCAAGAGCTACTGTTTACTACCATTAGCATACAGTTCTGTTAAAGATCCCTCCTGTAAAGAAAATCATTTATTCAAATACTCAAATAGAGTTCTTAAACCAAAGCTTTAGAATAGCAAAATCTAATATAGTCCTCTAGCAAATCAAATTTTAGAATCCAAAATACCAATTCCAAACCTTTTCAATCATGCCATCAAATTGGAAACAGTTCATAAGAATCAATAGCGAAAACTTATTTTATTGACATCTATAAGTTTTATAGTCCGAGTTCATAATATCAGTTCTAAACATTATCCTAGTTTTGAAGCCTTTAAATAATCAACTCTCAAACAGCAACTCACATCAATACATGAAATCATTAAACTTATATTGGAGCATTGGAGAGCAAATTCTGCAAAATACATGTCCCACCTATGAATATATAGAATTGAGTAACAGAATAATAATATAATGATCTTTAAAGGTTTAGTTCGATTATTGAGTAAATTGCATTTACGGGAGTAGTCAAAACATATAGTTAGGAAAATAAGGACAAAAACAACAAGTTACAAATATACTATAAGCCAAAGATTAAATCAAGAAGGAGCAGCTAAAGGTTATGATGTCTTGGAGCCTCAATCACTGCATAATGGAACCAATGTTAAGTAACATATCAGTCTCATCATGTCAATGGATCTTGCTTCATAATTGAAATCACACATAAAAGGACTTTGCGACCAAATTGATGCTCCATTCAAACATCCTTAGTATGGTATCTAGTGAATGTATATTCTATGCTAGCAATTACTCATTTTAGCATTATAATACTATCACAAAGCAATTCAACAGTAGCTATCCTACTTTTGCAGAATTCACCATATGATATACAAGTGAGTTACATGCTCAAATCATAATGATTTTAAATACCAAGTCAAAACCAACACCAAGCAACCAATAAACCCTCAAGAATGTGTCAAATCCACGCCAAATACATCTGCTTGCAGTTACCAAAACTGCAAAACACAACGCTATCTTGGTTCATTAATTATACATAATTTTATCTTAGCAACCTACTATCGATATTACCTATTGTAAATTTCTCAAAGGCTTATATTTTTGATAAATTTTTACATCAAACCTTAGCATCAACTATGATACAATATCAAACACACTTCAATGCTTTCGAATCACCTTCTACTACTTATGATGGTCCCTCTCATAACCCTTCCTTAGCATAGCCGAAATACACACTAACCAAAAGACAAGAGATTTTAATTATTAATTCAGATATCAATCTAACCTATTCTTAATCAATTTTTACAACATAAATGGAAGTCCTCAAGTACTCAAATATCATATTAAACACTCATGTTAATGGTTCAAACAGCCTAGCTCACAATCGCATATATTACCTCTTTAAACATTTCTCTTTAACATTAACCAAAGCCAAAATACACAGGCACACCCAAATTCAAGTTATGAAACTCACACACAAAAACATTAATGTCAAGATACTCACCAAGAGTTGTGGGTTTAGAAAGCCAAAATAAGATCCCAAATTGCCACGGTGGAAGAGCCACAATAGAGAAAGAAGTAACCCATGGTAGAAAGGGAGGCAAACTGCGGCACAGAAGAGAGGCAACCTGGGGTAGAGGATAATGAGTAGAACTATAGCGGAGAGAGGCAGAATCATAACAGGGAGGAGCAAAAATGAGGCAGAAAAGGTGAGGTGAGCGAGGTCGCGATGGATGGGGTGTTGCGAAGCTAAATGCAATGGTGAATGGAGGAAAGAGCATGCACTGGTTGTGGTGAGTAAGGCCGAGAGAGAGTGAAGAATAGTGACAGAATGAGAGTGAGAGATAGAGAGGATATGAGAATAGAGAATGGGAGATAGTGAGGGAGTGGAAGTGTCGAGAAGGAGGAAGAAGAAAAAAAAGAGGGGCTCAAAGTGCACCTTATCACTTAAAGTCTTAGTGGTCCTTTCTCTTTTCTTCCACTTTTAAAACAATATTCAACTAATTTGAGTTAAATTTACCTATCGCTAGATGATTTAAAGCGAATAGAGATAAGTCTCCAAAACTTATGCTATGAAAAATTTTATAATTTTTTATTACCACCATGTGGAATGAACATTCATCAAAGAACTTAACACTTATCAAAATATTAGTTATGACATTACCACCATGTGGAATGGACATTCATCAAGGATGTTACCTGTGTCAAAATCTAGCAGAATCAATATGGCACTTGATGAAGATTGTCCCTTTGCCAACATAGTGCACCAGGTATGTGGCATTAATTTGGGTAATATGCCGATCACTAATACTAGAACTAGGCTTTTGTTTGCATAGGAACTCTTCTAAAATAGAAGACCTGAAGAGATGGAAAGGATTGCTATGCTATTGGAAGCAATTTAGAAGATAAGAAATGTTGTACGGCAGGGAAAAGCAAGAAGGAATCGGGTCTAAGTATCTCTCAAATCTACCCTGTGTCTATTATCTCTCTCTCAAATCTCCTCATATGGTAATACACAAGGGTGATAAGGGTTGACATCTATAAATGGAAATCATGCAACAAAAGTCATAAACAATAAAATGAACAATAAAAAAACAAAACTATTAAAAGACACTGTGAAATAAAGTGAAGTGAAGTAAGCATACATGTATAGGAACAAGTGAAGTGTTAACAATAAAAATAACACAAGGGACCACCACTTATTCACTAAATAATCAGACACACACACACAGAGCCCCCTAAGACCACTTTCTTCTCCACTTTCCTCAATAAACAATCACACAACGATAGTCAAGGGCACTACAATATACCAATGGTTCCAACATTGCCATGGAAATAAGGGAACAGAAACTATAATCAAATGGGGACAGTCATAGGGATTACCATTTCTATCTAACCCTTTATGAAGATTCCAATGGTGTCAAGACTACACTTCTATAAGTAGCTGCTACATCCTCCCAAAATGCAGTACTATGCTTAAGTCATAATATCACACTCAGGAGTTGTTACTGTTACCTGAGCGGACCTTATTTGATAGCAAATTCAGCCGTCTTCGAAATCTGTTGAGCTATCTGGAGATAACACGGAAATAGGAGTGAGAATTTTAAATTATCAGTAGAATTCATTAAGAAATTTCATACCGTGTCATCGTTATTAACTCCAGCTTCGGTTTATTATAAAAAAAAAAGGTGAGCATATTATATGAACTGTTCCGTTTTATAGTTTGAAAACATATGGTCCAAAGCAGAGTTTATTTTATTCATATACCTATTATTTGGGTGATCCAATACAAAATTAATTCATGAATTATGCTATAAATAATAATTGAAATGTATCAAAATATGATAGCACCAATATACTAAAGACATAAAATCTGCACATTCCTTTACTTACACTTGAATTTATTTAGATACATATAATCTTCTTTTCTTTCTTTATCTTCCTTTGCTTGTCACACATATTTCAGAGTATGATCGCCATGTCATACTCCATTGGGATGTGATCATCATATTACACTCCTTAGGAATATGTCCTTCCTGTCACGTCCCAGAGTATGATCGTCATGTCATACTCCATCGGGATATGATCGTCATGTCACATTCCTTAGGGTGTGGGATCATTATGTTATATTCCAGAGAATGATTGCCATATCATACCCCATCAGAGCGTTATCGACATATCACGTCCTTTAGGAATATGGACTCATCATCATATCTTTTAACTGCCTTCACAGGGAGGGACCCAATTAACTATCTTCAAGTGAAGGGATCCACATTTAATATATTCACATCCTTTTATTCTCATATACAATCATGCATAGATATGCTAAATGTACTCATTCATATGCCTCATCATTTACGTTCATATATCCTTGCATATAGAATTTCATATTCATATCATGTCATTTTATTTCACGCTCTTGAGTCACATTGGCAATATTTCATATTTAGAATAATAATCACCGTATAAATAGATAGCACAGTCTCAGCATCAATAAAATATGGGATATAATTATGCAAATACTCATATTTAAATTCATGTAAATGCACTGGTGCTTTCCTTTAATATTCTTTGCTTTCTTTTCTTGACACACATAGACGTTACATATTGCCGTCCCTAGGGTGCTTGCATATATTTGAATCTTTAGTCTTTACTACTCTTGGATAGTCTGATCTAGGAGTGAGCTCAACTCATGACCGTCGTCACACAGTACTGACCCGCAAGCGGACCCACGTGCCTCTAGGTCGGAGGGACTTAGTTGGCCATCTGCCTCCAACATAGAGGGACCCAAAAGTTTTAGCTACCTTCACAGGAAGGGACCCAATGTGCAATTGCCTCCGAGTGAAGGGACCCACATCTTTATCTTTTAACTGCCTTCACCTGGAGGGACTTGAATAACTGCCTTTACCTGGAGGGACCTGAATAACTACCTCCAAGTGAAGGGATCTCATATATTCTTCATTCATTCATATGCAAATATGCATGCTTTCATGAGAATAATTCATGATCATATCATTCGTAATTGTATAGCTGTTCACCTTTGATTATACATGTGAATGCTCTACATTCTTGTACATGACTCACATTATACTTTAACCATATTTGCATGCATGATTATCATAGTCACCACATATATTTATTCATAATTTTAAATTCATAAATAATCAACTTGATTGGTAAAAACTATCAATCCATTAATCTTGCACTTTTTGCTAGAAACCCGGCAGCATAACGGATCGAGTCCGCTTCCCCATGAATAGTGCCAGACAACCAGGAGATTTTAATCCAACAGCAAACCCAATATAGATCATCATATCTTCATTAGTTGTCATACACAACAAAGTCTTATGAGCAAAGCTTAGGTAGGTAGGTGCAAGTTTAAAATCTTAAGTCTTAATCTATCTTGCAAGTTTTAGACTTTTATTAATGTTCCCAAGCTTGAGCTTAGGACCGACTTCCGAGACTATATTGGTTCGAGTTCCGAGATTATATGAGTTCCAACTTTCGGTGTTATGTATATATAAGGTTAACGTTTATTCACGACTTTTGGGGTTATGCTTAGAATCAATCTCCGAGATGGATTCTGGATCGAGTTCCGAGGTTATATGCTTACTGAGATACCGAGTTTAGGAATTATAGGTATAAAAGTGTTAAAGCATCCTAGTTCTTGACTTCCGAGATTGTTTTATGTGCTGTAAGATTTTGATTTTCGACATTAATCCATAATTGTCCTTCCAAGACTTTTATGAATGTGTTTCCTAAGTTCCCAATTCCGATATTAATTTTTACTAATCTAGTTTTCTATTCGCTTAGTCCCGGGTTTGATATCAAGTGTACTCAATCTAGCTCTCTGTTTGCTAAGTTCTGAGTTCCGAGTTTCGAGTTTCGATATTAAATTAAGATGTTTAGATTTTATTCTAGACTACTCTATATTTAGCCAGAATTACATTCTTATAAGAGAAAATTCACCAAAAATAGAAACCTGAGTGAAATCATGCAAAATTTATATCAATGTAAAGCTAACAGAGCCAGCTTTCAGATGAAATAAGTTGTATATCATTTGAATGAGTATAATTCAAGATATAAGCTCCGAAACTTAACCTTCTTGAGCTATCTTGTTTTGGCCTGGTTTGGACATAGGCCTATTTCTTCGAATGACTGGGAGTAAACGGGACTGAATCTACTCTAAAATTTTTATGAGATATTCTCCTATATGTAAGCTTTCTAACAAAGTTGGTTTCATTCAATTCCAAGTCATATAGAGCAAGTTTTGCCCTAAACAACCTAGTTTGCCTAGAATCAAACTCAAAAACCCAGGTCAAACTTCCAAAATTCATATCTCCCTCAATACTAATCCAATGGCCTTATATTATATATATACGGAAATTCCTGAATGTCTAGTTTGACATAAAAATAGTTTCATCAAGTTTCGATGGCCGTAGGTGGAGCCATACACTCCACCGGTATGTATGCCGTAAGGTTTTCAAGGTTCCAGCTTCTGTTTTGCATCCCTTGTTGAATTTTCACCCAAGTTCTCATCCAAACTCAATATTTATACATTAATTCAGCCATAAAAATTCATATAAACACCATATACCATCAAACTAATGGAAAGAATAGGAATTCTACTTAGCCACAATAGCACCAATAATAGAAGAAGTTGAAGAATTCTACCTCCTTTAGGTGTGATCTTACTGAATTTGAGTTTGGATTAATGGAACCTTGACAAAGCTTGAAGGTTTGATGGAGTAGGTTGAGAGGAGAAGAGAAGAAGAAGGCTGAAACAAGGGGAGAGGGAGGCGCAAGTTAGCTGAAGGGAAAAGGGAAGGAATATATCATATAGGCCTTAATGAAGTAGTTGAAAATATGGATTTTGATTGGAGGAGACTTTGTGGCCACATTTCAGCCAACCTTCATCATTTTGTGGCCTTTCTTGTGCCACTTTTATGGGTTAAGTGGCTGAGTTCTCAACCACTTGATGTAGGGTTATTGAGTGTAAAATCCTATTGGTTCTGTTTCGACAGTTTGAAATACCATAATCTTATCGATTTCCTTCAAATCAGTAAATTGGTTTAAGAAAATTTCTATGAAATCTTCTATACTTCTAACCTAATTCCCTCATATCTAGATTCAATTAATTACTAATAAATTGATCCTAAATAAATATTTAATCGAATGTTAATTAATTTCAATTATTTGATAAAAACCGAATAATTAGGCGAAAAACGATAAGAAAATTCCAGTGGATGTTACAGCTACAAGATTCTTCCACTGTTGAATGACGGAGATGTGAGAATGAGAGTGAATGTCAATGAAAATGAGGGTGATTTAGGGCTTTTATTGCTGATGCAAAGAAGGAGGCAATTAGGGGAAATAAGGGTGGGAATGAAACTGATGGGGATTAGAGATTTTTATGGTTTATCTTAATTGATTTGTCTCCTTAATTAGGGAATTAGGTTTTCTAATTAGTGGATTAGATTTTCTAATTGGAGGATTAGTTCTATTAATAACTAGGGATGTCAACATGATGGGACGGGGGTGGGTAGAGGATAGGCCCCCGTCCCGCCTATGATAAATACCCGCCTCCATCCCCTGCCCCATATCCGTAGGGGTACCCGTTTGTTACTTACCCGCGGATTTATGGGTATCCGTGGATATCCATAGATACCCGTTAAAATATTAAAAATTTTAAAAATTTAAATTAAATATAAAAATTCTAATATCATAAAATACTTAAAATAACCATAAATAATAACCTAATTTAACAATTCAAATTCTAACAATTTAATATACTTAAAATAAAAATAAACACATAAAATAAATAAAAAATAAGTACAACAATCCAATTCTACAATCTAAATTCTAACAACTTAAAATACTTAAAATAAAAATAAACACATAATAGTTATCCAATCATTAGTCTAATATATAACAAGTACAAATAAATCTAACTTATAAATTTAGACCTTAGTCTAATTAATTTAAATAATAATAATATTAGTTTAACTAAGTTAATAATTTAAGGGTAAAATAGTAATTTCATGGCGGGTATTCACCGGTATGGGGATAGTGATTCCCGCCCTTGCCCTGTTTAACATGCGAGTATTAAAATCCCCATCTCCATTACAGCGAGGCAAAATTTTCCTCCATACACCCATTCATGTATTATTACCGATGTATCATTGGTCTTTGGTATTTTTGACATCCCTATTAATAACCAAACGAACCAATAAATATTCAATGGCATTCATTAACATTGTCAGGGTGGAAGATAATGTGCTTCGTAGGCTCTTCTGTTAGCAGAAATTGACCCCCAATGACGTTTGGATGATTTTGTCAAATGGAAGTTATCTTTGAGCTATCACGAGTTTATTTAGTGTCATTTAGAGGCCAAATTGTTAATGTTTTTATATTTTAGATGCCAAATTAGTGGTTTACCCTAGGAATTTATCCAACAATGGGGTGTTATTACGTGAGCTATTTAGAGTGGGGCTTAGATTTGAAAGATTTAAGGCCCAATATAGATTTCTATAGATTGTAAAAATGTTGCAAACTCTTTTGGCCTATTTTACCAAATTTGTTGGGTCTAAAAGGATGTAGACCAGGATATAGTCATTCGCTACTACATGATAAGTTGACATGAATCAGAAAATGAGAGGTTTAATTATGTTTTTGATTTCTCAAAAAGTTACAATTTTTTTGTTCGGTTTCTTTTGTTTAGTCTCTAAAATTTTTTGTATACTCCCCTTTGGTCTTTATATTAATTTATTATTAATTTTCTTCATTAAGTGCTAACTTGATATCCTATGTGGAGATTGACACGGATTGATAGATAAAGAGAGGGACTAAAAGAAAATATTGTGATATTTTTGCAAAGCAAAAAGGGAAAATCATAATATTTAAAAAATAAAATGAAGAAATTGGAATATTTATATGAAAAATAATTATATTTAAATACTTAGAGTAAAAATTTAAAAAAAATTAATTTATGCATAATCATGATTATTTTGGTAGATATTATATCAAATATTTTTGAAATAATTATTTTTATAAAATACATGTTTTAACTTGTAATATTTAAAATCTTTTATATTATAGTTTTTGAAATTTAAATCTTTAGATAACATAATTAAATTAAAATATAGAAGATGTGAGGAAGAAATTTTAAAAATGATTCCACTATGGAAAGAGTTTGAATCGTAACCCTATATATATATATATATATATATATATATATATATATATATATATATATATATATTTATATATATATATGTGGGTGTGTGTGTGTGTGGGTGCGTGTTGTGCTGTGCTGTGTTGTGTTGTATATGTGTATGTATGTATGTATATATTGACAATAATTACATATAAATTAAGTTTATTAAATTTTAATTAAAATTTGTGCTCTATATATGTAAATACAAATGTTTGTTCATATAAAATATTATAATTTTTCTTTTTTTTCCACTAAAATAATATGATATTTTTTCATTAGTCTCTCAAATTATGACAATTTTCTCTTTGGTCCTTCTATTTTTCTATCAGTCCATGTCATTTTTCACGTGGGATGCCAACGTGACACATAACAAAGAAATCTAATAATAGATTAATTGAGGCACTGAATGGAAAAAAATGATTATTTAAGAGATTAAAAATATAATTAAGCTAATATGTGAGAGGTGATATTCGGCCCTTCATTAGGTCTACTAAAATATTCTTCATTGTTATATTGACATCTTTACCAAAATTAAAAAATATTATTAAAAAATATATAAATAATAATTTATATATATAATTATATATAATAACAATTAATTTAACTATTTATTTTAAAATTTATAATTAAATAATTAATAACAAATATAAATTTTTGTTTTTTATTAAATTATTTATTGTAATTAGAATTATTTGTGACAATAAAATGTTAACATTATCTTATATAATAGAATCTCATACATCATCACACTACATTGTGTGTGTGGGAACCTCCACAAACAGCTTTTTTTTTCTTTCAAAAGCTGTTTTTAAAAAATAATCTTGTTTGGATAATTTTTGTAGAATAGATTATAATCAAAAGTCGATAATTTTAAGCTGAAAAATAGCTTATAAATATAAACAAATTTTTGGATCTTATAATTATAAGTATAAACTGATTATTTTAGAATTACTATATTTTTACTAAATTGATCCTAAGTATTACATATTATATAATATAAATAATCATTTCATATATTTTTTAATAATTTTATCATATAAAAATAACTTTTTTTATACACCCCAAATAAAATAGATTATCTTAAAACTACTTTTTAGCTAAAGTATTTAAACATAAATTTATTCTTATATAAGAGATTATATAAAAAAGCGATTGTACAAATAAGCGATTATTGAAATAATTTTAATCTTTCAGCTTTTTCAAACACACATATTGTATAGTTTTAAAATTTTAACAGACTTTATACTGTTAATAATTACTATTTTTTATTAACTTTTTGTATTTTTATTTTGTTAAGGTGATAAATGAATAAAGGTGAAGAGAGTTTAAAATTAATTTAATCACATAAGTGAAAATATTTAAAAATAATTATGTTTAGAGAATTATAAATTTATAAGTATAGTTATCTTCGTATTTTTAATCAATTTAATATAAAATAATAACTATGAAATTCATCTTCAAGTATTTTTTTTTTTTAACTGAATTCATCTTTACATCTTTGAATGATAATAAAATTGTACTTTTATTAATTTATAAATTAATAATTCATAAATGTAATTTTAAAATGGAAATTAAACACTTAAAGTGAAATTACCTTTATAATAGTAATAGACTCCACAAATAATCACCTATCCAAGGATTATCTCTTCACAAATATTAATGTTAATTACAGCTAAAGCATAGGAAATCAAAAGATTATCTCGTCACAAAAATTAATGTCCATTACAGCTAAAAAATAGGAAAGTACGATGGCATAGGAGATTAAAAATATTTATGAAATCAAGAATCTGTATAAAATCCAACATGACTTCCTTGTAGATTGGGAGTTCTAAATCTAATCAAATTAGATTTCCTTTTTTTTTTCAAAAAAAAAAAACAAAATAGATAACTGAACTTATCTCCGGCAATGCGAAATGCAAGATTACATATCTTTAAGTTCAGATTTAATGCATTATCACAATCACTGAGTAGTATCAATCTTTTTCTTATCAAGAAGACCGTTGAACTGTATAGGAGAAAGAAGATCCCTTCGCCCCAAATATATAATACCAGAGTCTAATACCACAGTGAAATTAAACTTCAATGCCCTGATCCCTAACCAAAGAAGAATTCTTCTTTCTTTCTATTTGCTCTGCATTCTAACGAAAACCCGGTATACGATTCATCTTCCGTCCATCTATTTGTGGAGGAATTTTTTATTTTTATTTTTTTTTATGGCTCTCATTTTGCCTTCAACTTCAAGTAACAAGTTCAAGCCCACAGATGAAGAACTCGTAAAACTTTTCCTTTACAATAAGATCAATGGGAAGCCTTTGCCCACCCATGCCACCATTCTTGAATGTGACTTGTACGGTGAAAAGAACCCTTGGGAGATTTGGGAAGCATTTGCAGAATCCAACTCATACGATGGAAAAGACCTCTATTTCTTCACCACTCTGAAGAAAAAGTTCCTCACTAGCTCTCGCTTGGTTCGCACCATTGGGTTGGGTTCATGGGAAGGAGAAGACGTTGGGAAAGTACTAATGGCCAAGGGGACTAACCAACGCATTGGGTTGAAGAAACGTTTTCGCTTTGAGAAGAGTGGCACTAGCCATGATGGTGCATGGATCTTGCATGAATACAGCCTCGACTCATCTTTGTTAGCCAATCCGTCTGTAAGTATCATATGTTCTATACAATTGATCTAATGTTGAAAGAGCATAGGTTCATAAATCCTTAGATTAATAAAGTATATTGTAATGATAATTTACTAAGTGATTTAATAAATACACCTTTACTGATTTACTCTAGAAATAAACTTACTTTAGATCATATATATCATTTTATGTTGTATAATTATCAAAAAAAATATATATATATCATTGTATGTTGTATGGCAGTTTTCTACTTCAAATTTTAATCTTGCTTGGTTAATGTATCTATCTTGCCCTGCAGGAGAATAATTATGTTTTGTGCAGATTTAGAAAGAATATTAGACATAATGCTCAACCAGAAACAAGTATTGAAACAGCTCGCCAACAAGAAGAGAAGAAAGTCACCGGACAAAGGAGGACCATCGTTCTTGGAATTGAGGCTGCTACCCAATCTGTAAGTATTGTGCTTAATTTTCTGCCCATCCAAAGAGTTTCAATTTTAACTTTAAGCTTGCTTAAATCATATATTTGTTATTGAGTTGTGCTTATATGCCTTCTAATTTTCTTGCTAAACTGATAAATTTTGGACCCTTTGTTTATGTTATGTGATGCGATTGGCATCACTGCCTTTGTTATTAATTAACGTCACACTTTCTTTTGAATGGCGTCTTTGAATGTGGTCTAAACAACAAATTTCAGAATTAGATTTTATTTATAAATACAATTTCTAGTTTGAAGAATTATAATATAAAAATAATTTGCTTTTATGATTCTTTCATTGAAAATGTATGTATTTTAAAATCTATTTAAACTCGATTATATTTAAGTATATTTGTTTTGATATCAGTTTTGATTATTTAATTTGAATTTATGTTTCCTAATCCATATATCTACATCTATAACATATCTATATCTGTACAAATAATGACATTTTTAAATGGAGCCTGTGAGTGGCTGAAATAACAAACTTTAGAGTTAGATTTAATTTATAAATATAACTTCTTGTTTAGAAAATTATAAAATAGAAATAATTGATTTTGATGTGATGAAAATTATAAAATACAACTTCTTCCATATACCTATATCTATATAAAGAAACAATCGATAAACAAAATTTAAATTTACATTATTTAAAGATTATCTTAAGAACACTGCCATATGTGATGAAAATTTTTTGTAAAATTCACACGAAAAGAAAACACGCAATTGTTATTTTATATTTATGTGTATATATGCAGTTGTTTTTTTGAATTATCGAAAAAAAAATGCAGTTGTTATTTTATATCTGTGTGCACGTGTGTGCACAAAACGGGCGTGTTTTTTTTTTTTTTTATGAATATTATCTTATACGATGATCACACAAGTCCCTAATATTGTTCTCTTGCATTCTTGTTTTGAAGGCCAATATCGATGCGGGGATAGGAAAAGATATTCACAAAGAACCAAGAAACCAACCAGAGCATAGACATAAGAGGATTGAGGCTGTTGAAACTACTGGTAGAATTGAGCCCAATTATAAGGAAGGAAAAGATGGTGATCTCACTGCGTCATGGGCAGAGTCATTTTCGATGCAATTGAGAGGAATAAATCAAGACCTCTTGATTCAAGAAGAAGATATCCCCATGATTCCCAATACATTTTACAAGGACCTGTTGTCAGAGAGGATTAATATTTTGTAGTTCGGTAGTAGTAATTAGTATTGGAGTATTTTAATCAAAATAAAATTTGTAATAAACTATATCCGATTTTCTCTTTTATCCTTTCTTTTTTAAAAAATAAAAAAATTCGTCCCTACAAGTTCAATTTTCCCAATGTGAATATTGTAGTGTAGAACAATCTCACAACTAAATATATGAATTTGTGTTTATGTTATAACTACATATAGTTTCATATGTCAATGGAAATATCTTTCACTCATTTCTCCTCATTACTTTAGTTTGAATATTATTGGGCTCTCTCCTTGATGAATTTTTTTAATACTTTTTATTTGATGAATATTCTATCTATAAAAACAGGAATTTAAAGACATGCGCCGACACTAAACTAAAATAAACCTTGTCCACAAAAAGTATATAGCTCTAAATAAATCATGCATTAATCCTTTTGTTTGATAAGTAAGAGGAAAGAGGTAAACTCCTACAAACAGAGGGGAAGATATCACAAAGTCTGCCCACCTTTTATAGTTACTACAAAATTCTATGACCAACCCTCATCTTCAAAATCATATTTTTCCACCTTCCTCCTACTGCGACAGCATGGTATTTGGTATTCCTATCTTGACCTTTTAAGAATTTATCTCTAGATAGTTGTCGCCAATACATTTCCTTTCCAACATACTATTTTTCCAGGCAACTATACAAAGCTATCTTTCTAGCCTCTTCCACATCATCAAGGTCACTATGTTCACATTTCTTGTCTAACTTTCCCATATACACTTCTAATTTATGAATGGATTCATCACTATTCCCAAAAGTGGCTCTATTCTATTCTTTTAGGGAAACTTTGAAGAGACATCAGCTGCTCTAATTAATGACCATTCCTTCTTTAGCCAATTTAAAAAACCAGGGTAAGAGAGCTATGCATCAATGGTTCTGAAGGGTTTGGGGCCCTAATCAACCTTTTCTATTTCCATCAACAGTGGGCAATGATTAGACATTGATCTCTCCAATGCCCAAAGTTTAAGATTATGGAATTTTTCCAACCACCCATGCTCCACCAGTATTTTGTCCAATTTGCTATATGGCCTAACCCAGGTATATTTTCTACCTATTAGCAGTAAATCAATCACCCCAATATATTGAATTAGATCATCAAAATCAGCTATACTCCCCTAATACCCCAATCCACCTTTTCACTCTTTAGGATTTAGTACCTCGTTGAAATCTCCGATAACCAATAGAGAACTAAAAATTGAAGATTTCAAAGTTCTAATTTCATCCCACACTCCCATTCTGCCACTATGACTATGGAAACTATACATTAGCAAGATTGAACAATGAAAGTCATAAGATTTGATGATCTCTTCAACACATACCCTATGCTTCCCCTTTGTAATTTTACATCCCACCTCTAAACTCTTCTCCTATGAATATATTAGCCCCCCCCACCGTCAAAGACTGGAACTTCGCACCACTCTATAGGATTCTGCCCCCACCATTTTCTGATTTTGTTTTCAACTACTAAAGAGTGCTTCATTTCTACCAACCCTAGAAAACTTATCTTCTTATCTACCATAAATTTCCTAATAGCACCATGTTTCCTCTTTCCTGGAATTCCCTTATAATTCCAATAGAGAAACTTCATAATTAATAAAATCAATTCACCTGAGATAGGAGGCAATTTGTCAATTGCGAGTCCTATCCACCTTCTTTTCCTTCCTTAGTTTTGTAGCTCACTGTTTCTTTCGTTTGTTGATCCTAACAAGGGCTTTTGTCAATTCTTTGAAATTCTCAACCAAGAAACCCATCGATTTCTCCATATGTAAAACCTATGGTGCTTCCTTCTCAATATTCTTTTCTTTATCGTTACCATCAGATTCCTCCATATCTTCGCAATGAGCATGCCCCACATTATCATCGTTCAAACAATGAGTCCCACTTCTAGGATTTGCATCCAGATTTGTATGGGGAACCCTTGAATCTACTTCATTCGAGCTAAGCCCATTCCATCCATTAAAAGCACTAGGGCGCAAGACTCTTAGGCTGAAGCCTAGGGGATATAAGGACCCATAATCGTGGCTAGCCCCCTTGTTTTGGTTGTGGAGAATTGAACTACTTCTCATTGCTAATGGCCCATGAATCTCATTCCTTTTTTCTTTAAGCTGATCTTGAACAAATCCTTGGTGCTTAATAATGTCATCTATCCTCCTATCTTGGGAGAATGATGCTATTATAGTTTCAGCACCTTGCCTATTTACTCCTTCAAAGTTCACCAACCTCCCACTTACATTGGTATTAATAGTAGAATATAAAATGCTCTCCATGCTGCTCGTTCCTTCCAATTCTACCATCCACAACACTGCAATCATTTGGTTTGGACTAAGAACACTATTAGGGACCCTTGATGTGGAGCATTCAACTCTAAATGAGCTATTAATATATTGCCATGGAGAACTTAAGCACCTAAAATTTTCATACGTACTATTAGAAGTTTGCTTGAACAAACTAATTGCATCCCACCCAATCTCTTTAACCTGAATGTCAAAAATCTTTCCATCTAATACAAGAGTAACCCATCCTTCAATAAAATGAAAAGATGTAGTCTCAATCAATAATTTGGCAGCTTCAAAAGATTCAAAACATTCATCACAAACATAGTCACCCCATACCTTCCGAATTTTTCTTAAATTTGAATCACACCAATCATGTAAAGGAACTCCATGGCAAGCAACCAAAACCCTTCTTTTCTATCCAATTTCTTCCTTAGACCAAAGACACACCTCATCAAAAACTTCCAAGAGGAAGTCCCGTCCATCCTCAAGGGATTCCTTCATGTCTTGATGTGTCTAAAATATGACTAAGAACTTGTAACTACCCATGTCTCTTATTTTTGAGATACCAAGGCCTAGGTAAGTCAACTTTGTAGCAATCATATTAACATTAGCTGGGTTCTTCAAGAGACCAACACAGCTATGCTCAAGCCATTCATTCTTTTCATTGCAAACCTCCTCTGTGATAAAAACTAAGTTATTAGGCTCCTCATTTTCTGCATTTTGTTTCAGAGGCGCCTTGCTTGCGTGGCCATGCATCTTCTTAGGCTCCTTCCCATTCTTTACAACACCACTCGTTCCCACCAACACTTCCTTGAAAGTTCTCTCGTCAGTTGTTGCCCAAGACACCTTTGGTTTGTTCTCGAACTAGATCCTCAAAGCACTTCTTATCAGTCTAAGGTCTTCTTCCAAAAGTAGAAATATGCACTAACAACTTGCACTCTCAGACTTCCAACCCATGTAGATTCTAAATGGCCTTTTCAGCTTCCTTCTTGTCACGGAACCTAACAAACCCAAATAGATTTGTTGTCCTTTGTCTCTTTTAGTATGATACATATGCATCTACAACCCTTCCTTCATGTTGAAAAAGCTGCCATGGCCAATCTTTGCACATGGACTTCAGTAGATTGTCCACATATAGTGAGGTTATCTTCTTTGCATAGTGACCATTGGCCTTCCCCTTCTCTCTCCACGCTCTCTCTCCATGTTTCTCACCATAACTTAAGTAGTATGAGTCTCCCTTATTAAATAATCATGTAGTAATCCTTTTGATGAGGACATAAAAGAAATTTTGGGACACATATTTCTTACTTTATTCTTTAAATAACATGGAGCTTTTGTTCATTCAATGAAACAATTATTCATATAGGAATGATTTTGCACATAATATACGGACATCATCTTGGATAGCCTATGAATTGGGTGAGAAAGATAAAATAAAAAAATAAAAAAAATGAATGTTTTTAACCATAAGGGTGTGTTTGTTTGGGGAGTAAAAATTTCATAGATTAGTTTTATGTGCAATTTTACACATAAAGCTCATCTATGAAATTTCAACCCATTTTTACCCCACAACTAAACACACCCTAAATGTTATAGGATATCCAAAATTAATCCCTCATAGCTATGTTTAAATAATATAGCCCTTACTCATATTTTAATGAAGCATCTCGATATTGAGATATAAAACCATGTTCCTCTATCTAACAACCTAACCTTTTGAGAGAGGCAATTTATGATCGAAGCCTCTATAACCAAATAGTCTAGAGTTCAATCTTTATTTGCCCCCATTTCTAAATAAAAGTTAAATTTTAGTACAAGATAAAGTGAGTTTGTACATTGTCAACGCTTCAAGTCCAAAAATGCTCTTGTATGAGGGGGCATGTTTGAGATATAAAACCATTCTTCGACCAAAAAAAATAAAAGATATAAAATCATTGATGTTCCTCTACCAAACAGCTCTAGCTCATGGGAGGAAGGTTGTTAAGTGCTTATGAAGGCTATCTTAGCTATATATTTAGGGACTCTAAAAGGATTGAATGGCGAATAGAGGCAATTTATGAATATGACATCACTACTCTAAAAGCAAAATAATGCATTTGTTAGCATGAGGGTTTACTTGTGTAACATAAAGTTGTGCAATCAAATATAGGAGTTGCACAATTGATGAGCATGTAATACTCACAAGAAATGCAAAACACTTTTCACATCAAGATGTTATTGGAGATCCAACTGTTGATGTTTGTGAATTTAGTATGGAGACTGGGGACATGATATCCTCCCTTTTCTCATTTTTTTTTTGGCTTTCCGTTTTATGATAAATAGGGAACTGCATATACAATTATAAGGATTTAGTTGTATTAACTGAAGGTTAAAAATTCAATCTCTCTCTCTCTCTTTAAAAAAAAATGGCTAAAGAGAGAGAGCGAGTTTTGCATCTCCAATTAATGCACTAATAAAATTCTCAAAATTTTATACATATTTTTTTAGTAGAACAACTGTACAAGATACATAAACTAAAGAGAGAACAAGATTCGTGTCCCAGTGCTCGAAAATTTTTTTACATCTTTTGTGAGCATCGCATGCTTACTACATCATTTGTGAGCAGAGAAGGCAGTTCCTCGAATATGATTGCTATCATGGTAAATCACCATGTAGCAATTCGTTTGATGCATGTTATTGCCACTATTTTTCATGTTAATGCTAGTGACAAGTAGAATATAAACATAGTGGCAACCTTTGCTGCATTATACATGGCTTAAAATTATGCACATATGAATAGGTATTACCTTTTTTAAAAGAAACATTAGTTACTGATACAATAAAATAAGCATAGACACTACGCTGACATTCGATTAAACTTTAAAGATACACAAGTTAATATATCCTTGAAGAATAATTTATAATTTTTTTATACTAAAAAGTCTATGATTTTTTTGTTAATCCATATCAAAACCTCTTGATTATAGTATGCACTCCACTTATGTCAAAATACTAATCATATGCTAAACATATAAGAATTCTAGTCGTGCTAGTTTCATAAAGTTAAAAAAAAAAAAAAAACCTAATCGAATCAAATTGCTTATTGATGATAAGATTTTAAAATATGAAGGTTTCAAAATCCATAAACAACGTAATTGTCATTAGATTCTTAAGAAAATTGTTTATTGGTCTCAACGATTTTCGTAAAACGACGTACCAAAAAATTGTATCAATGCAATTGATTTGCTTTTTGAAATTTTGATCACATTTTCTCTCTTCTCGTGTTTTATCTTCAGCCTCTCCTGAGGGCTAAAAAACCATTTCGTGACACTTTAAAGAAAATCATTCGTACAATAAGCACTGATGAATCCCTAAACTATCTAATATCATAAATTTATTACTATTAAATACAACACAAAGGTATAATGATACTTCCATAACTCAATAATAGTTACTTGCGGTTTTACCAACGAAATCTGCACCTCTGAGGTATGGTAAACGGTTCTGTATGCACTGACACTGCTCTTTGGTTGAAATGGATTGATACACTAACTTCTGAATGAATTACTTTCTTAATGAATTACTTTATCTTAACTAAGAACTACTTATCAATCTAGTTAATTTAGTTAAGTTTTCTCTAGATGGCTAATATTACTCCTTTTAAAATATTGAATATTTTAGGTGTTTCTGTGTATAAATAAATTGACTAAAGAAACGGTTACAGGCAATTGTATGCGACGTCGAGAAAAGAATGGTGGGTCACACAAACTATTTAAATGTTTACACTCTAAAATTCATAAAATGATGAGCAAACTACAGTGAAAAATTCAGATAGGAACTGAAAAATTTCACATAGATCATATATCAAATCAACTAATCCATATCGTGAAATGGGGTAAGCCACTGTTGTCCCGTGGGTTAGAGATGAGGCAAGCTTCAAGTTGAATTATAATGATAATCCGCTCCGGAGAGACACAATTCATTTGCATTGGCACAAGAAGCCCCATAGGGAGACAATGTTGTGCGCCAGTTGAATTACTTGAGATCCAATCATCCACCCCATACAAGCTTATCCATCTTCATTGCAATATGCATCTACAGGTTACCAGCACTTGCTTGGCAAAAAGAACAAGGAAGATGCTATCCAGTGTTCACACCAGAAACCATCGATTTAGTGGTCATCTTCATTGGTTCCAGGGCAGCTGGCCAAAAGGGCATCCCTTGATTCGTACTGAAGAAATAAAGGAGGGAGAAAGCAAAAGTCAAAAATCAAAGTTAGATCTTAGTGTTCCTACAATATATATATATATAAGTAAATCTTGCGTTTACTCACCTTGCATCCACAAAAGAGGCAATAATTAAACTCGTCCCTCAGTTTCATCAAAACATCTTGCAAATCCTGCATCCATTACATGGAGCTCATCCCCATTAGAGTTGCATCCAAATACCAATGCAATCAGAGATTAACTAAGTTCAATAATAATAAGCTTAAATGAAGAAGAAATGAATTGCAGCAATGTGTAAGTGCAGTCAAATTGGAAAAACAAGCAATAATGTTCAACAGAAGAGAAAGCATGTGTGTGCTGTTTCCGGGCGTTATTTGGGGATGCAACGTAAATCAATACCAAAAACTTGGTTAAAACGGAACATCAAGCGAAAATATAGGTTTTAGTTTCACACCTCTTCTGTTATTTCTTCCTCTTCCTCATCTTCACCCTCTTCATCATCCTCATTCTTTTGTGGCTCAACGATTTCCCTATTCTCCAGTTGGTTAAGGGCAGCCTTTGCCTTATTGAAATTAACTACAACTCTCCTACTCTGCCACCGCGACTTCTGTCTCGACCCAAAGTCTTTCATTAGAGCCTCCTCGTTCCTCCTTTTCCTTTCAGCCACAATTTCCCCCTTTTTCCTCTTCTGCTTGTGGGGATCATCTAAGCCTATACCAGCTCGCGACCGCCGAATTTCAAGCCCCACCGGGTCAGCCCTGCCTGAGCCCTCTTTGCCAAGGGCGGAACCAGGGGTATAACCCATTTGTTTGAGCAGCTTAAACCCAATGTTGGATTGTGGTATTGGAGCTTCCACTTTTGCCAATGTTTGCTCATCCTCTTGTTGCTGCTTTCTTTCTCTCTCAAGTTTTCGCCTTTCTTGCCAGCTAAGTGTTTTCAACTGATTCTTGGAAGAGCTGACCGGAAGATCTTTCTTGGCAGAAATCTGCACGGCAGAAAGGGAGCTTGTTTATCGCTTTGCGTAAATAGTACATGTAAATTGTAAAATATAAGGCTGAAGCAATTTAAGCATCGCATAATGTTTCCATTCACTTTTTCTTTCAAATAGAAACATAAAAATGCAAAATCTGATACATCTTTGAACAGTCATACAAAATAACTCCCATTTCGAAAGCTATATTTAAGTTGAAACTTATGGGTTTTTCAGGGATGAATAATCCAGCAGCAATGCTTTATTCTTTCGAAAGATGAACAGTTATCCTTAGTCCATCCAGGTTTGTATATAATAAAAATAATGAAAAAGAAAGAGAAAGAAATTGAAGGATTGGTAAGCAAAACAGACAATTAGACAAATGGTACGTATATGCATAATATAAATTTTATTTTTTTTATTTTTTTGCAAAAAAAAAAAAAAAAAAAAGAGAGAGAATAAAGCTCAAATTTTCTATATGAAATTAGAAGAAGCAGCATAAGCTATTTCTAGTAGTCCACATGGGAATCAAACTGACTGGTAATTACATCAAGCACCATCTTTTTCATCATTTAAACTTAAAATTACAAATTAAAAATTTACAAAGAAAAAACAGAAGAACTCAAATTTGGAGACCAAATTGCAAAACCATATGAAAGCACTATAGGGGTATACGAAAGGGGGGAACATGAACACCTAATTTACTGAAAGATCGCTGCAGAACAAAAACGACAAGTTTTACCTTTTTGGACGAAGGTTTTGGAGGGTCAAGAGCCTCGGATGGAAGAAACCGAGAGAGGTCGCCCATGTAGTCATCTTCCTGTTCTTCGCTTCCTTGACTGCTGCTGCTCTGCACGTTCGCCGTTGATTCAGCCATGGCGAGCATCACTGCACTGGGCTTAGGAGCACACGGGAATGATGATTGAAAGCCTACTATGGGCTGGACATAAAAAGCCCAAGCCCAGAGTTAATCATTCGAATTGGGCCCAAAGAGATTTACATTATGGGTGAGACCATGAGGGAGTAGTGCATACTTGTGCAGGTTTACCTCTCTTCTCTTCTTTTCGACCAATGGTTGGCCCAACGTGATAGACACATTGCCAACCGAGTGACCCCAAAGAATTTAACATTATCTTACATAAAATGCATTATATTTAGAGTTAGGGTTTTTTTCAATCCACACTCCGTTTCAGAAGAGGTTGCTCGATCTCGATGAAGCTCCCAAAACCCTAATCTCTCATTCATGCAAAAAAAAAAAAAAAATGCATTATATTTTGAATTTAATTGACAATGAGTTCTTGGGTGACTCTCACTTTTGAAAATTCATATCGAGTCTCAAAGCTGGTTCAATAAATAGTAGACATATGGCTTGATGTGTTAAGTTATTTTGTCTATTTGTGATGATGTGAAATACTGTTAAATCAAGCTAATAAAATTATAAATATAATTAATAAACCTTAATCTCAATGAAGAAAAAACTTTATAAAAGAAACACCAAACTTTAAAACACATCCACTAATTCCAAATCGATTTTTATCATCTCCAAACCCTAACAACGAATTTCTTCCCTTAAATCCCAAATCAATTTTGCCATATCGAAACCCTTATAATAAATTTTTGCCCCAAAATAGTGAAGCCATTTTGACATTCAAAGCATATATTTCTTGTCATCATGTTTATGATCATTGGTTTCTCCATGGTAAACAAAATTGATCGATTGTTCCTAAACCTTAATGCCAACAGTTGCATGTGACTTGAAGAAAAAAACTCATTTGAATCTCATTGCCTTCGCTGTCCATCATAATGCCCATAGCAAACCCTTTCTCCTGGTTGAGCCTACAAACGTGCTCGATCACTATCCTATGCCACTCCATTGTGCCGTGGCACATGTTGATCCTCGTCGTGTTCATCCCCTACACTATCAACACCTCCAAGCCCTCGACCCCGCAGGTGGCAGGGCTACTGTGCTGACGAAAGCGCGTCCTCCTTGTGATGAGGAAGCCTTAGGACGATGATCGAGCACAGGGCGTCTTGTCATCGAACCCGCAAGTGGCTGATGAAACTACAAGTCCTCAATCCAAGTCCTCTAATGTTGGTCCTTCTTGTGTTGAGGAACCCGCTCTCACTCAGCTCCAGCTTCATCAACGCATCCACCTCGATCGAGCTCAGATATTTGGAAGAAGACAGCATGACCCTCGAGCCGACCTCCACTTCTTCACCCCCGGGTGTCCCACTCTGAAATGGGTGCTTTTCTGATCATTTTTCTTTTCCTTTTTTTTTTTTAAATATGTGAACTGAATTCCAAATGTTGTAATTGTGTTCATATTCCTCTATTTGAATTTAATCTTCGATAGTGCTAACTCTACAACCCACTGGAAAATTCAATTTGTTTTTATTAAAATATCTTTACTTTGCAAGAGTAGTTGAAATTAAAATTTTCCTAATTGATCAATAGTTAGTGGTTGATTAGTTTAGTGTTTAATGAATAGTTTGAAATGATGAAAATGGAATGCACAAATGGATCACTACCTTTTGTTTGTCTACGTTTTAATAGAGAGGATCTCAAGACTTATGTGCAGGTAAAAATGTTTCATATGGCTAAGTGAGGTTGCTGTTGCAATAGTAAAGAGCATAGGTACAAAAGTTAACATGGCTGTAAGAAATGTGTAATAATGTTGTTAATTTATATTTGGTTTAGGGATCCTAAAGGTTGTAAAGCTTGATGTAAAGAATGGAAAAACCAGTATTCTAACACATAAATTAAAAAACATGAGCAAATTATTGCATTGCTGAGCTGGTTAGTTGATTTCATGATTAATTATAGCTTACATCTTGTTGGTTTGTTTCGGCTGATCATCGTAGCTCCTTGTGTTATTGATCTAAATGGAGAGAATGAAAATAATTTATGTTGTTATGCTATATTTTTTGAATTTTTGGTTTAGGGATATTAGGGTTGGTTGGAAGCATGAGTCTTTATTGTCGAGCAATGAGCAAATAGAAGTGACTATAGTTGATTTTGGAGTTTGTTTTGTTGGATCAACTACGGGTTGTACTTTTACTCCATAAAAATGCTGTGAATTGTATCCTTTGGACTATGAGCATATAGTTGTCACCCCGGTTAATTTAAGTTATGCATAATTTAACATAGAGATGATGGAATCTTTACCTGGTATACTTATGTTGGGATCAGTTACTATTTGTTGTGCTCAAAGAAATGCTACTTGTGTCAGGTGAACCCACACACTCATCAACTGAAACTTTGTGATTTTGGAAGTGCAAAAGTGTTGGTAAGATATTGAGCTAAGTGCATTGGTGATTGATAGAAGCTTTTTCCTTTTTGCTCAAGTTTCATCCATGTTCTAATTCATCTAGTGAAAAGGAGAATCTAAGGTTTCTTACGTCTGTTCAAGATACTATCGTGCTCCATAAGTCATATTTGGCGCCACTGAATATACAACCGCCATAGATATATGGTCAACTGGTTGTGTAATAGTTGAATTACTTCTTAAATAGGTAATTTCATGCTTGAATAAATATGTGTCAATATTTTCCTCATTTTCTTTTTTTTTTTTTTTTTGGTTTTCTGATGTCCTTTCATTTTCCCTGAAAGATCAACTTATTTTGCATCCTTTGTTTCCCATAGAGAATGGAGTTGATCAACTAGTTGAAATCATCAAGGTGAGGATCTACCATGCATATTTTTCAGATATTTTGGATGCGCCTATCCTAGGATTTTATGCTCCTTGAATATTCAACAAATTGTGAAACATTTTGTTTAGAATTTTTATGTATGGTAAATTCAGTTGAATCTGTTAGAAATTATATACATTGTGGGGTTTTGACTTTTTCTATATTCCTTGGCTCAAGGAAAGGGATATATTTGTTGTTTTTGTGCAATAATTTCCAGTCTTGCTTATACAAATGCTTTTCTATGCTTGATTATCTCTTTTTTGGTTCAAGCGAGATAGTAATTCCTTTACCAATGCATTTTGTAATCTAAATTTCCCTAGTTCTGTTTTTTTTTTAATGATGTTACAGTTTTCTTGTTCACTAATCCCCAAAGGAGTCTTGAATATATATATATATATATATATATATTCAATTTCAGGTCTTGGGAACTCCAACGAAAGAGGAGATAAAGTGCATGAACTCAAATTATACTGAATTTAAGTTTCTGCAAATAAAACCTCATCCATGGCACAATGTACACTATCTTGTGCTTTGTTTTCATTCTTTAGTTTACTATGAATGCTTTTAGTAATCCAAGATTAATGTTAAATTTATTTACCCTAATTCTTTGCTTAGATGACCTAAATTTTGATCAAAGTTTAGTATGTGCCATAGAACTTGAACTAGATACTACTCAAACGGCACTCTATGGCAACATGTTTCATTTGATGACATTTGCACACTTATCCTCTAGTGTTTCTAAGTAATCAACAAATCTGGGTGAATGAACCGCTAGAATTATTTGATTCTTAATTTCTTGGAGGTGGTGAATCCTGTCTTCATTACATCGAGCATCTTGAATGCATATTGTTCCTCATGTGATTAAAGGAGATGTTTCATCATTAAAAAGGATAAGGGAGATGTTTCATATAGATGGGAAAGGAAGCATAATCATTTCTATAGTTGAATTTCCTTACCACCCCAATGGACTTTATTGAAAAGAAAGGGAAAAAAAAGAATAATTCTCTATACTATTCTACATTTTGAAAAGCAAAATTATTTTTGAAGCTAGTAACTTAGTATTGATGAACTAGTCTTGGGTTTTTTTTGAGGGGGTGAGGAATTTACCTTGATATTATTTTAGTCTGATAGGTATTTCTGAAATATTTTCCCCCACTAACGGTGGTGGACTTGGCCTCTACTTTTCTTTTATATGATTTTATCCTTGCCACTTTCTCTTGTTATTTGAACGATGAATGTGTATGCCACCTTCTAGTTTAATTGAACATGTTGCAGGATGATATAGATTAATGTGGTCTTGATATGGCAAGGGATTGGATCAGTCTTGAGAAATGCTGAAGACTGTGTGAGAATAATACTATATTAGAGTCAATATTGGACCTTATTAACACCTTTTAGTTCCTTATCCAGATACGCATCTAACCTACATTACTTAAAAGTTGTCTTGTTTGCATGAGGGATCTACTATGATAATGATATGATCCTTATTTGACAAAGACTATTTAATTAGAAGAACGTATTTGTTTGTTTTTTTTTTTTTTGTCTGCTTGTAGGTGTCTAATGGGAAATGGATATGAGGAAATATTCTGCAAGCAAATAATAATGTTTAGCTATTTTAATTAAACAAAAAGATCAAAATAGAAGCATATATATTGGGGCTTGGGATAGAAAAAACTTTTTAAATTACAGATAACAAATTAGTTGTTTGCAACAAAGATACTTGGTAATGAGGAAATAAAAGTAGAGAATTTACTTGTACTAAATTAATGGTAATTTTAATAACCAACTCTGAGTTGCTAACAATTTCATAAGTCATATACCAAAAGCACTAGCCCACATTTCCTTCCTTTTATAAGTTTTCTTCATCCACTTATTGCTATTTATCTCAAACTTTTCAATCATTTTATGCCAATACTCCTCAAATTAATCAGGATCAAAGTTGGCATAAATGCATTTCTTGAAGGCCTCACAAAATTCAGTGTCCTTGATATTTGAGGTTGTATTTTTCTATAAATGTTAGGCATATAGTCAATGGGTAGCTTTTAGAAACACCACCTTAATTGCCTCCATCAATGCCTTATCACTATTAATCACCACCACACTAGGTTGTTTCTTTATCATTACATCTAAGAAATTCTCTATCAACTATTTATATGTCTGTGCTCGTTCATTAGCTAGTAATGCACACCCAAAATGCAAGTTTGGCAATGGTGGTTAGTACCAAAAAAATATAATTAGAGGTTTGTTGTACTTGTTCTTTTTGTATGTTGCGTCAAATGCAGCTACATCCCCAAAGTATAAGTAGTTAACCCCACTCAAGCCATCAGCCCAAAACAAGTTCCCATGGTAGTCATCATCTGTGGTGGAGTACCTTGCAACTATCATCAAATCAACATCCATCTTTTCCTCCAAATAAATTAGAGTTGCAGATGCATCATCGTCATTTATCTTAGCACGTCCCGCCTATCGATATAATTGTACAAGTCCTTCTTTGAGAATCCAACACCAGCATATTCACTTGATTTACTAGCCATGAAATCTATAATTTGAGATGTTTGGATCTCATACTCATGCATGCTATCAATTTCTACTTTGTCTGCATTTGTCAATCGACGATGATTTGGAATTAGGTGTAAAAATCTCAATGGTGTGAGCTCATGGTTGTGGCCTTCCTCAAACTTGCTCACTTTCCAAGTTGAAGTTCCTTTGTCAACATAAACAATCAACCTTACTTTGCAATTCGTCCTAGTCTCTGGTTTGTGATCCCTCTTCTTATCAACTCTTATGTAGTGTTTTTTTCAATCTTAATCCTGCCCTTTTGCAGAAAAGTTTTTGCCTTATCATATTTCCATTTTCATCACAAGTCGGCTTTCTGGACACCAAATCCAATACATCTGGCATATTTCACATAGAAGTCATAAGCCTTTTCATCACTCTTGAACTCCATGTTCAAGACATCTTCCACACACAATTAAACTACTTTCTTTAGCACAGAGGCCTCTTCATTCTCAACTGTATTGGACTCCTTACCTTCATCCTCTTTAACATCATCAATACAATTGTTGCTAATGCATTTTTCACTATCATAATCAACAAAATGTTCTATATCATCACTTTCCATCTTTTGGTCACCAATTCCTTTTAAAAATAAAAATCATATAAGAGCCATCCAACAAATGAAGATGAATGTCACCATCTATAACCAGCTGCACCATGCATGCTCAATACAGAACTCGTTATCCCATTTTCGTATGTTAAAAAATTATTTGCATAGAATAGATAATTGGGAAGAACATTATATAGACTTATATTGTACTGCCACAAAGATCTAAGGCATTTCTCTAGCAAAAAATAAAGTTAATTTAATGCAATGATATTTTATTCCAAAAATAAAAGAAACATATTGATAATCAAAATTTTATAGAATACAAAGAGATTGTTCAATGGAAAAATATAACTGATACCAGTTACCTCTTCAAGAGTTAACAAGCATTGCACATCATTTTAGCCAAAAAATTTTGGCATACTAGTATTTTTCTAAGAGATGTTGACACTACCAGATGGTGATAACGATACCAATTTGTAGCCTTCCTATATGCAAATAAGCTCATGAAGCAAGTGGGTACAAACATGTAAACTGTAGCAAGTCTCGGTCCCTGTACATATCTACCATTTCTTGACAACTTCTAAGTTCTAACATTTAAAGCATTCCTTTTTTTTTTTTTTTGTGAAGCTTTATAAGTTGCCATTTTCTCTTGTCTACACAATAATAATGGAGCTACAAATTAACTACTAGAATTTAATTTAATGTCTAATGTTCTTGAAAAAAGGACAGAACAAATTTAATCCATCTACTATTATTTTTTGGTTAGCAACATATCTCAAATACGACTAATGCATTTTCTTAGTACTTGTCCTTTTTTTTTATCCCTGGCAAATTGAACTTCAAGTCTTTTCCTAAAGATTTCAATGGATGAAGCAACAATATGCAACAAAAATGACACATTTCATATAATGTCTAATGATGCATATGACACTGGAATTCCTTTACACTACTCCCACTTTAATTGGATCCATGCAAAGGCCTCAGAACAAATTTGGAATTAGGAAACATTATAAACCCACATTATCTTCAATCACTAAATTTGGAAAATCAACAACGAATTTTGGGGGAAAAAAAGAGGAATACCTTCCCAATTCCACTACTAGCAGCCTTCTTGAAAACTTTCTTTTTGACAACGAAGCTGGTCCTAATGAAGAAGCAAGAAGAGAGAGTGAAGCTAGATAGAAATTTTTTTTCCTTCAATCTTTAATATTAAAAGACACCAATAGAGACAAAATTAAAAAAAAAAAAGGGAATACTTACCGTAGCATGTCAAGGTCCATTGTCACCTCTTCCAGCAAGCGATATTATCGTTAGCACCATGGCTTTGAGCACATGCAGTTAGCCATAAAAGATGTCACTCTATTGTGTCCTTGAGTAAGGAAAATTGTGGTTGCTGATGTGGCTTTGATGTGGGCGACTGAACAACCCATCGTCATAGCACTGCAGTACGGCCAACAGAAGGCATTGGGAGCTCGAGTCAGTGGCCGAAGTGTGTAGTACCACCCTTGGTTCAGCAGGATGTTATTTGATCGTGGAGAAAATGGTGTTTGCTTTGAGAGAGATGTAAAATGATTTTCTGTATTTTTTTTTTTAACTTTTAAAATTCAAAATCTAAAACTAATTGTATGATTATGTTTAATCAACCAAAAAACTAAGGATGACCCACACAAAACAACTTTATACAATAAGATAGATGTCTTATCCTCATTAGATCAGCTTTGAGATTCACTATAAATATTCAAAAATGAGATTCACCTAAGCAAGCACTTTAATTGACATATATTGTTAGATTAAAATAATAATTTTATATTATGATATAATAGTATATTAATATCATTTAACAAATCTAACATCTCATGTATGTTAACCTTGCCTACCAGAGATATACAGTCAACAAATAGAGTTTACCATAGAAATTTGTTAAGAAATAATAAATGATACGAACAAATTTTCATGTAACAACATGTGAATATCAAAACACAATGTGGGACATTTTGGAGCATAATTGCTTCTTTTTTTTTTGTATCCCCTTTTAATACCAAATTCTCCCATGATTGGTTAGGTTAGCCTTTGTCATAGTTCCACAAACTTATTTTTGTGCCATCAAGCATTGCTTGATTTGTTAGAGTTCTATAAATTTTCTTGGTTTGTTTCTAGTTAATTGTTAGCAACATGAACATGACTTGTTGCCATCATAAGATTACATCAAAGAAATTATTGAGAAACATGAATGAAGTATTTATTTTAGTCCTTACATTGTTATATAAAAATTAAAAATTTATATGTGTAACTTCTAACATAACTATTATAAGATTTAAATATTTTTAATAATATGCATGATAATATACAGTGAAATGAATGTGTAAAAACCTTTTTATTGATAATTCATCAAAGTTAATTTTTTATGTTATTTGCAATAATAATTATGTCTCACAAATCAGTATCTAATAATTATTTTAAGGGTAAATAACACCTAGACCCCTTGAGGTTTACTAAAATTACACTTTACCCAAATCTTGCCCAAATTTGACACCCAACCCCACCTCTCAAACTCCTGTAATAGCATAAGTGGAATAAATGGGAATATTCCAATGAAATATTCCCACTTAACCATAGTTATGTTTTTTAAAAAAAAAAATTATTGTTTCTTCCTCCATCTTCTTCACTATGCTCATCCTACCCAAAACTAGAGACACATTTTCATCCTTCCTCTTATTCAACTCTTCAAACCCAACCCCTAGTGGATGGAATCCTTACACCTTTTTACTGTTCTACTCTTCTCTACATCACCCCAACAATAATCCCTCACTAAATCGAACCCCAAACCCCTTAGATCCCAAACCATTGAGATTTTATTTAAACCCCATAACAGCATTAAAAATCTCTAAATGGAAAAACTTAGTGTGTGTTCCTGTCATTCCATCCCTACCATTTTAACTGCTTGATAGTAGTTGAAGCTAAAGACCGTTCTTGGTAGCATTTACGTTGTTGTAAAGAAGATGGCTACTAGGAACTCAAGAAATATAGAGGACTCTTCTGCATGCTCTTCAAGGTTGAGATTTGTTAACAAGAAGTGTTATTGTGGAGTGAGAGCAGCTATAAGATATTCTAAGTCTGAAGCACATAAAAATTGGCTTTATTACAGTTGTCAGGATAAGTTGTGTAAATTTTTTGAATGGGCACAACCAATTGGGTTCAATGAAGATCAATTTAAACCAGTGACTTTAACAGATAATGGTAGTGTGAATGATGCAAAACGGATGCTATTGGAGCTGTCATCAATGAGAGCTGACATTATTGTGATAAAGGAGAGTGCCCAAAAATCCAATGTAGTTAATAAGGCTATATATGTTTTAGGATTGACAAATGTTGCTCTTTGTTTGTGTGTCTATTTTTTGCTATGTATTAATTTGATTTTTGTTATTAGTAAGTGAATATGAATGTAACGTATATTCTCTTGTAATGAAAATATAATTTATTGTCTTCTAGTGACTTCCTACTTGATTACTACTATCTTGTTTTATGGGAATTGAAATTTGTCATGAATTGAAATTTGTTGCGTGCAGTCTTTTTTAGCATTCCATTAGTTTCAATAATTATATGCCAATGTTACAGAAATAGCAGCAGTGAAAATAGCAAAAGCACAACCTACAAATTAGCAATATGTTGCAGATAATAATGCTACTAAGAGAGCTAAACGATATACTCAAAGGAAACAATTAAAAAACTCAATGGTATCTTCAATGAGGACAACAATAATAGCACAACATATTGTCCAATGCACTGAATAATGCATAACTCAGTGCATACATCAAACTACCACTCTATCAAAGATAAACAATAAACAAAGGAAACATGTGAGGCATATTACTGGATATTACAAAAATAGCTTTGAAAACTAAACTGCACACTATAAATATAGTAATACAACAATAATTCAATAGTAGGGATGTAACACCCTACTCATTTAATGTTATGCTTAAGTCATAGCAAGAAATTAAGTAGTTTGTGTTACTGTGTTAATATTCTATTTACGTTTCATTTATCCGAATCATCTGGGGGAAATGGGATGCCATACAATGAACGTGATAGAGTTTATTTCGTTATAACCACACAGTAAGCATAAATAACACACATACTCTCAACTGTATATAGGTATATATATATATATAGACGGGAACCACTGATTTGATTTACAGACAAGTTTCAAAATAGGATACATAAGTGGGGTCGGGTACCAAAAAGAAACATAAGACCCATGTCAGTCGATCCGATCCTACGTGGTCCTCAGTAGACGTTTCAAATCTATCACTGCATGTATGACCCAAAGCCGCATACTACCAAAACAGGGTCATGCTGTACAATACGACTGTTCTTTGACCTACTCAGTCAGGTAGCCGTTAGCCACACCCGGCCCGGCTGGTGAGTAGTCAGGAACTGATGCGGAGGAGGAGGAAGATGAGCCGGTGGCCTCCGAGGGGTCGTTCTCGGAGCTGAGCAGGATGTCTGGTACTACCTGCGGAGGTGACTCCGGTGCGAGGTTCGGTCAGGGCTACAGTGCTGCAGTGCGGCTGGTGGAGGATGTGTCGCGTACAACAGGACCTCAAAGTATGGGGTGGTAGGATCAAAAGCAGGATGGTGTAAGGGGACAGTAAAATCCCTATCACTAAATAGATACAAGCGAAACTGGCAAGAGCCGGCTATATACAATGAGCCTACTGCCGGATCATGGTGGAGCTGCAAGTGTGGAATCTCAACGAAAAGGGTAGTTGTCGTGTCCATCGTCCACGTTTGAGAATGAGGCAGAAATGCGAAGCGAGGTGAGAACTTGGAGAAATTCTCAGTAGCGTTTGCATATAGTGTATAGTGACCTCGCGTTCATTCTCAGTTGCCTCGGGTTTTATGAAATTTTCTTAAAACATGAGATTAAACTTAACTACATATACTTAGTAAGGTTGAGAAAATGTCTAGTCCGAGGCAAGGTTCAGTTTTACTTAAATAACATAAGAAACAGAATAAACCATCAACACTAATACATAGGACAAAGGGGCAAGATAGTGTATATACAACCACAAGTAAACACAACGGACAAACTGCAAACAGTATGCAATGACAGGTTAAATGCAGCCATGCACTTGATGTAATTATGCAAATCTCATTCTTCATAACTTTTCCTCTTACTTTTCATCATTTTCCATCACTTGGTCCCCTGGGAGTTCTTGGCCATTTTAGACTCCTGGGTAATAGTCTGCTTTTCAGGATCGAGCTCGTTCCTATACAGAAATGCCGAGTTTACTTTCCCCGACCTTCCCACCGATCTATTCCCCTAACTTTTTATCCGGGGCTGGCCCAAGTAGCATGGAAATCTCATCATAACATATTCTTTGAGTTCATCATAACATAGCTTTCATAGCTTTCTTGAAAATGCACATGCCTCTACACGTATCTCATAATTCATGCATAAGCTTTACCGCAATTTCGGCGGCATAACGGAACGTGTCCGCTTCCCCATGAATAGTGCCAGTATTTAGCATATCAATTTGTCAAGAGAAATACTTCATTTCATACATAAATCAACATATTTCATTCATGCTTCAATCCTCAATTCAAGATATAAGTATTGCACTTTAGAATATGCTTACCGCCTCACTGCTTGTATTCAACCCGGTTCTTGTAAATTATGCCATAATTTCTATTTAGGTCGTTTGGACCTAAATTTTGGATATGTTGAAGTGTTATGGGTCTATTTTCTAACCTCTTTAGTCTCATCTGATTTGGATAACCATAACTCAAGATATTCGGGTTTTATCCCGGCCTACCCTGTGGGTGGCCAGAGTTGCACACTTAGAAGTAAAAATCTACTAAAAATCAAAAACTGGCTCAAATCATACAAAACTGGCCTCATATTAAAGCTAACAGGACAAATTTTCAGATACAAAAAGTCACATTTCATTTGCCTCAGTAGGTCTCGAGTTACAAGCCCCGAAACTTAGCCTTCCTGAACTGCCCTATGTTGGCCCGGTTTGGACATAGGGTAACTTCTTCGAATCACTGGGAACAATTGAGTTGGTAACAAAATCGGAATCTTATAGTGGGGTGTTCCCCTGTGTGTAAGCTCTCTAACAAAATTGGTTTCACTCGAATTGGAGTTGTATAGGGTGAGTTACACCCTTCTCAACCCATACTACCAGAGTGGATGTTCTGATTCCTAGGTCGAACTTCAAAAATTCATATCTCTCTCAATATTACTCCAATGGTCTTATCTGATATATGTGTGGAAAGCCCTAGATGCCTAGTTTCACATAAAAATGGGTTCATTAATTTTGAACAGCAGAAGGCGGAGCCATACACTCCGCCGTACGAACGGCCGAGGGTTTTGAGTCTTCTAGCCTCTCAACTCTTCCTATCTTCATCCTTCTTTGCGTCTAATTCAGTTTTAATCTCATAGACAGCCAATAAACCAACTATAATTCATCATAATCAATCAATCAACATATCAAAATTAAGGATTTAAATCACCATCATTCATCCAAGAGTCAGAAAATCAAGCAAGAAGAAAACCTCTACCTTTATGATCAGGTTAAGCTTGTTGAGTTGGTAGCTGAAATGAGAGTTGGATGGAGTGGAGAAGAGAAAAGAGGGTTGAATTGAGGAAGAGAAGACAACGTGGGAAGAGTGGGGCTGAAGAGGCAGGAGGAGGATATATATACACAAGGCTCTGAAGTGGTAGTTAGGATATGTGGCTTTGATTGGGTGAAATTCTTGTGGGTAAAATTCAGCCATGTCTCCTTCTTGTGTGAAAAAAATGCTCTCCACGTCGCTTAAGAAGTGAAACTCGCTGCCAGTGCATAGGAATGTGACATCGGAACTCGTGAGATTGTTAAAGTCGGAGTTCATGCATAGCTATTCGGATGAAGTCGGAACTCGTAATTATCTTCTCATTTAGTGAGAATTTGGGTATGAAGTCGTAATCCGGAAATCGCAAGGCATAGCTACCTTAAAAGCGAAAGTCAGGGCCAAAACGTGAAACCAAAACACTCAAACCCGGAAGTCGGGGTCATCCTTGAATCGATTTTTTTAAGCATAGCACCGGATATAAGGATTCAAAACATAAATTCTGTAAAATTTAACTCGGAATTTATAGAACCTGGCACTCCAACTCGATATCGAAACTCTGGAACGAGTAGAAAAGATCTTGGTAATGAACTCGGAATCCAATTTAGATAAACTCGGAGGTCGCTCTTCGTGTCTATTCTGAATCACCTAATATCAGAACTCGGATATCACGTTCGTTCCTATTTGAGCATAAGGTCGGAAATCGTAAGCTACATGCATGAGGTTGGAAATCGAAATAAATCCCTTGTAGGCCTTGGAACAAAATCGGAAGTCGAAGATACTACTGAGGTCGGAAGCGGAATTATAAGATAAACTCGGAACTCGAAATTTTCAACATTAGATGGGATCGGAAGTCGGAAATCGGACGTTACATTACTACCCTCCTTTAAAAATTTTGTCCTCAAAATTTAGCGCCTGTGAATAACTCAGGATATCCTTTTCTCATCTCTGATTCCAGTTCCCAAGTGTAATCTTCAGCACCTTCTTTTCCCCATGCTACCTTCACTAGTTGCACAGATTTATTTCGGAGTTGTCTGCTGCTTTTGTCTACAATCCGTATTGGTTGAACATGGAAAGTCAGGTTCTCCTTAAACTTTATTGATTCAGGTTCTAGGGAGTGCGTAGGGTCAGGTTGATACTTTTTGAATTGGGAGACATGAAAAACATCATGGAGGTTTGATAGATGTGGAGGCAAAGCGACTCAGTACGCCACTAACCCGATTCGCTTTAGGATTTGGAAGGGACCAATAAAACGAGGATTTAGCTTCTTGATTTTGACAGCTCTACCAATCCCTGTGGTAGGAGTAACCTTCAGAAATACATGGTCTCCTTCCTGAAATTCCAGAGGTTTCCTCCTGGTATCCGCGTAACTCTTCTGGCGGCCTTGAGCAGTAAGCATCTTGCCTCGTATTTTCTTGATCTGCTCGGTGGTCTGCTCAACTAAATCAGGCCCTAATAGAGTTGATTCTCCTGTCTCATACCAACATAAGGGCGATTGGCGCTTTCGCCCATATAATGCTTCATAAGGAGCCATACCAATGCTAGCATGATAGCTATTGTTGTATGCGAACTCGGCCAATGGTAAATATCGATCCCAATTTCCGTGTTGCTCCAGTATATAAGCTCGTAACATATCCTCCAAGGTTTGAATTGTCCTTTCTGTTTGGCCATCCGTTTGCGGGTGGTATGCAGTGCTTAGGCATAACTTAGCACCGAATGCCTTTTGTAAGGCTCCCCAAAACCTCGAAGTAAACCTTGGGTCCCGATCGGAGATAATGGTTGAAGGGGTTCCATGCAGCCTTATAATCTCTTGAATATACAGTTGTGCCAATTTTTCCAACGGATAATTCGCTCGGATGGGTAGAAAGTGGGCAGATTTAGTCAATCTATCCACGATGACCCATATGGCATCGTATCCTGTTGGCGTTCTTGGTAATCCCATCACAAAATCCATGGAAATACTTTCCCATTTCCACTCAGGAACTTCCAAGGGTTGAAGCGTCCCAGAGGGTTTCTGATGTTCTGCTTTCACCTTTTGACAGACCAAGCATTTACTTACGAAGCTCGCTACATTTGACTTCATGCCTGGCCACCAAAACATTTTCTTGAGATCCTGGTACATTTTAGTAATGCCAGGATGTGCAGTGAACTCACCCGTATGTGCTTCCTCCAAGATTCTTTTCCGGAGATCGTCCCCCTCAGGTATACATACCCTATCATGATGTCGCCAGATACCTTCTTTATCCTGAGTAAAACCCGTCAATTTTCCTGATTGCACGAGCTTGATCATACGTTGGAGATTAGCATCTTGCTGCTGAGCTTGCCGAATCTGGTCCTTGAAGCTACTGGTTATCTGAATTTGGTGTAGCTGAAGAGTCTTGGGAGTTATAAGAATTCCCAAATTAAGATTTCGGAAACTTTCAATAAGTTCCGTCTCTTTAATCATCATCCACGCGACAGTTAATGATTTTCTGCTTAACGCATCTGCCACGATGTTCGCCTTACCTGGGTGGTATTTCAATTCAAATTTGTAGTCTTTAAGGAGTTCCATCCATCTCCGCTGCCTCATATTCAATTCTTTTTGATCGAAAAGGTACTTCAAACTCTTATGATCAGAAAAGACCTCGAACTTTACTCCATACAGGTGATGTCTCCATATTTTCAAAGCAAACACTACTGCTGCTAATTCAAGATCATGAGTCGGGTAATTCCTTTCGTGTGGCTTCAATTGCTTGGAGGCATACGCGACCACCCTTCCAGCTTGCATCAACACACATCCTAACCCTTGTTGGGAAGCATCGCAATAGACCTCAAATGGTCCTTGAGGGTCTGGTAAAGCTAGCACTGGTGTCGTAGTCAACCTTCTCTTCAAATCCTGAAAACTCAGTTCACACTCCGGCGTCCACTCGAAAGGGACATTCTTTCTAGTTAGCTTGGTCAAGGGCAAGGCTATTCGAGAAAAATCCTTAACGAATCGCCTATAATATCCAGCTAAGCCCAGAAAACTTCTGACTTCAGAGACTGTAGTTGGCCTCTCCCAGTTCAGAACTGCTTCTACTTTGCTGGGGTCGACAGAGATTCCTCCAGATGACACTACGTGGCCGAGAAATCTTACTTCCTTCATCCAAAATTCACATTTGGATAGTTTTGCGTAGAGTTTCTTTTCTCTTAAAATTTGCAGAACTAACCGTTCCGCATGCTCTTGCTCCGTCTTCAAGTAGACAAGTATATCATCGATGAAGACCACTACAAATTTGTCCAGATATGGGCGGAATATTCGATTCATGTAATCCATGAATACCGCTGGTGCGTTCGTCAGCCCAAACGACATTACGGTATACTCGTAGTGTCCGTAACGAGTCCGAAAAGCTGTCTTAGGAATATCTTGTTCCCGAACTCGAATTTGGTGATATCCAGAACGCAAGTCGATCTTGGAAAATACTGCTGCACCCTGTAGTTGGTCCATGAGGTCATCAATCCTTGGCAGCGGATACTTGTTCTTAATTGTCACTTTGTTCAGTTGTCTATAATCCACGCATAAGCGCATGCTTCCATCTTTCTTTTTGACCAACAAGACCGGAGCTCCCCATGGCGACGCGCTTGGTCGTATGAATCCCTTTTCTAAAAGCTCTTCGATCTGTTTTTTTAATTCCGTCAGCTCCATAGGTGACATTCGGTATGGAGCTATAGATATTGGTCCCGCACCCGAAACCAACTCAATGGTAAATTCAATTTCTCTCTCTGGAGGAAATTCAGGGATGTCTTCTGGAAAAACATCCGGATATTCTCTGACAACGAGAATTTCCTCTAGTTCTTGCTCGGCTTCAGTCACATTAGTCGACAAGAGGATATACCCTTGCTTCTTTGGCCCAAAAGAATTCAAATAGAGGAGTGTTGCCATCTGGGATGCAAAAGGTGAGACAGAGGGAAGTACCACTATCTTATCAGAGCAATTGAGTACAACTCGATTGGCAGAAAGCCAATCCATACCCAGAATTATGTCAAGTCCAGATAGAGGAAGACAAATCAAATTGGCGGCAAAAGTCCTACCCTCAATTCGAAGAGGGATATTGGGGCATATTTGGCTAGTCCTAACAGGCCCATTAGTAGGAGTAGAAACCAATAGATCATAAGGTAACTCAGAAATTGGCAATTGCAAGGCAGCTACACACCTATGAGAAATAAATGAATGAGAAGCACCCAAATCATAGAGTACAGTTAGGGCCTCACCGTTCACGTCACAGGTGTGTTGGATTAGTCCCTCAGACTTATCAACTTCCTCCGTGTTCATAGTAAAGACTCGTCCTTGACGTTGTGGTCGGGACGACTGTGGTGGATTCCTGGTTGGGCATTCATAAACCTTGTGGCCTGGCTTGCCACACCCAAAGCAAACATTCTGGCCTGCCAAGCACGGCCGATCGCCATGATTCCCACCGCACTTCTTGCAAGTTGGATTCGGAGGGGGCCTTTGAGGCTGCTTGCCTTTGTTCCCCGTCGGCGGGAATCTCCTTTGTTGTTGAAAGTTGGGCTTGAATCTTGGGCCTTGCGGGGCTAACCCCTTCCTGAATCCACCGCTAGATGCCCTGGCTGCCACTAGTTTCGAGTTGCAATCTTCCACCAGTTGGCATTTGTCACTAGTTTCGAGTTGCAATCTTCCACCAGTTGGCATTTGTTTACCAACGTGGGAAAATCTCTAATCTCCATTGGCCCGATTGCGGTAAGAATATCTTCTCGTAATCCTCCTTCAAACTTAATACACTTCCAGGTTTCATCTGGATTCCTCTGATAAATTGTAGAAAATTTGCATAGCTCCTCAAATCAGGCAATATATTCGGATACTGTCCGATTTCCTTAACGCAGCTGCATAAATTCGAGTTCCTTGGCATTTCGAACTGAAGCAGGGAAGTACTTCTGGTAGAATACATCCTTGAACATCGTCCAGGTGAATACCGTCTGAGATCCCTCGAACAATCTTCGTGCACTGTTCCACCAAAACTCGGCGTCTGCTTCAAGCATGTAAGTGGCAAAAGTCACCTTCTGGTGATCCGAGCAATCTAGAACAGAGAAAATCTTTTCCATGGCTTTGATCCATTCGTCAGCTTTGTCCGGGTCATACACCCCTCGAAAACTTGGCGGATTTGCCTTTCTAAATTCAGCAAATTTGAGATACTCCAGGTTAGCCTCTGGGCCATGTGGGTTCCCTTCACAACCGGTTGCAGGTCGCCTGCCTAGTTGTTCCATCATCTGGTGGGCTGTCGCGGCTTGTTCCCGCATCGCATGGGCCATTTCTTGCATTGTGGCCATGAAGTCAGTCGGGACCTCGAGGCGAGTTCTGAACGTGGCCTACCTCGTCTTCCGGAAGCCATTAAGTTCTGAGCACACAAAACAAAAGTTATTGAGTTGATCAGGCTCAATACTGTGCCTAATGTGCTAGTAAATAACGGCTCACACGGTCAGACACTTCATACACACGCACCACTATATCTCAACCATAATGGCAAGATTTAGTGCATGTCATCAGCTAAAAACACAGAATATGCGCGAAGCATAGTCAGTCCAATCCTCAGGCCTTAGCTAGGACGAACTGCTCTGATACCAAAATGTAACACCCTACTCATTTAATGTTATGCTTAAGTCATAGCAAGAAATTAAGTAGTTTGTGTTACTGTGTTAATATTCTATTTACGTTTCATTTATCCAAATCATCTGGGGGAAATGGGATGCCATACAATGAACGTGATAGAGTTTATTTCGTTATAACCACACAGTAAGCATAAATAACACACATACTCTCAACTGTATATATATATACGGGAACCACTGATTTGATTTACAGACAAGTTTCAAAATAGGATACATAAGTGGGGTCGGGTACCAAAAAGAAACATAAGACCCATGTCAGTCGATCCGATCCTATGTGGAACCACTGATTTGATTTACAGACAAGTTTCAAAATAGGATACATAAGTGGGGTCGGGTACCAAAAAGAAACATAAGACCCATGTCAGTCGATCCGATCCTATGTGGTCCTCAGTAGACGTTTCAAATCTATCACTGCATGTATGACCCAAAGCCGCATACTACCAAAACAGGGTCATCTTTGCATAATACGACTGTGGCTGACCTACTCAGTCAGGTAGCCGTTGGTCACACCCGGCCCGGCTAGTGAGTAGTCAGGAACTGATCCGGAGGAAGAGGAAGATGAGCCGGTGGCCTCCGAGGGGTCGCTTTCGGAGCTGAGCGGGATGTCTGGTACTACCTGCGAAGGTGACTCCGGTCTGAGGTCGGCAGGGCTACAGTGCTGCAGTGGTGGGGCGCTGGTGGAGGATGTGCCGCGTACAACGGGACCTCAAAGTATGGGGTGGTAGGATCAAAAGCAGGATGGTGTAAGGGGATAGTAAAATCCCTATCACTAAATAGATACAAGAGAAATTGGCAAGAGCCGGCTATATACAATGAGCCTACTGCCGGATCATGGTGGAGCTGCAAGTCTAGAATCTCAACGAAAAGGGTAGCTGTCGTGTCCATCGTCCACGTCTGAGAATGAGGCGGAAATGCAAAGCGAGGTGAGAACTTGGAGAAATTCTCAGTAGGGTTTGCATATAGTGTATAGTGACCTTGCGTTCATTCTCAGTTGCCTCGGGTTTTATGAAATTTTCTTAAAACATGAGATTAAACTTAACTACATATACTTAGTAAGGTTGAGAAAATGTCTAGTCCGAGGCAAGGTTCAGTTTTACTTAAATAACATAAGAAACAGAATAAACCATCAACACTAATACATAGGACAAAGGGGCAAGATAGTATATATACAACCACAAGTAAACACAACGGACAAACTGCAAACAGTATGCAATGACAGGTTAAATGCAGCCATGCACTTGATGTAATTATGCAAATCTCATTCTTCATAACTTTTCCTCTTACTTTTCATCATTTTCCATCACTTGGTCCCCTGGGAGTTCTTGGCCATTTTAGACTCTTGGGTAATAGTCTGCTTTTCAGGATCGAGCTCGTTCCTATACAGAAATGCCGGGTTTACTTTCCCCGACCTTCCCACCGATCTATTCCCGTAACTTTTTATCCGGGGCTGGCCCAAGTAGCATGGAAATCTCATCATAACATATTCTTTGAGTTCATCATAACATAGCTTTCATAGCTTTCTTGAAAATACACATGCCTCTACACGTATCTCATAATTCATGCATAAGCTTTACCGCAATTTCGGCGGCATAACGGAACGTGTCCGCTTCCCCATGAATAGTGCCAGTATTTATCATATCAATTTGTCAAGAGAAACACTTCATTTCATACATAAATCAACATATTTCATTCATGCTTCAATCCTCAATTCAAGATATAAGTATTACACTTTAGAATATGCTTACCGCCTCACTGCTTGTATTCAACCCGGTTCTTGTAAATTATGCCATAATTTCTATTTAGGTCGTTTGGACCTAAATTTTGGATATGTTGAAGTGTTATGGGTCTATTTTCTAACCTCTTTAGTCTGATTTGATTTGGATAACCATAACTCAAGATATTCGGGTTTTATCCCGGCCTGCCCTGTAGGTGGCCAGAATTGCACACTTAGAAGTAAAAATCTATTAAAAATCGAAAACTGGCTCAAATCATACGAAACTGGCCTCATATTAAAGCTAACAGGACAAATCTTCAGATACAAAAAGTCCCATTTCATTTGACTTAGTAGGGCTCGAGTTACAAGCCCCGAAACTTAGCCTTCCTGAACTGCCCTGTGTTGGCCCGGTTTGGACATAGGGTAACTTCTTCGAATCACTGGGAACAATTGAGTTAGTAACAAAATCGGAATCTTATATTGGGGTGTTCCCCTATGTGTAAGCTCTCTAACAAAATTGGTTTCACTCGAATTGGAGTTGTATAGGGTGAGTTACACCCTTCTCAACCCATACTGCCCGGGTGGATGTTCTGATTCCTAGGTCGAACTTCAAAAATTCATAACTCTCTCAATATTACTCCAATGGTCTTATATGATATATGTGTGGAAAGCCCTAGATGCCTAGTTTCACATAAAAATGGTTTCATTAATTTTGAATGGCGGAAGGCGGAGCCGTACACTCCGCCGTACGGACGGCCGAGGGTTTTGAGTCTTCCAACCTCTCAACTCTTCCTATCTTTATCCTTCTTTGTGTCTAATTCAGTTTTAATCTCATAGACAGCCAATAAACCAGCTATAATTCATCATAATCAATCAATCAACATATCAAAATTAAGGATTTAAATCACCATCATTCATCCAAGAGTCAGAAAATCAAGCAAGAAGAAAACCTCTACCTTTATGATCAAGTTAAGCTTGTTGAGTTGGTAGCTGAAATGAGAGTTGGATGGAGTGGAGAAGAGAAAAGAGGGTTGAATTGAGGAAGAGAAGACAACGTGGGAAGAGTGGGGCTGAAGAGGCAGGAGGAGGATATATATACATAAGGCTCTGAAGTGGTAATTAGGATATGTGGCTTTGATTGGGTGAAATTCTTGTGGGTAAAATTCAGCCATGTCTCCTTCTTGTGTGAAAAAAATGCTCTCCACGTCGCTTAAGAAGTGAAACTCGCTGCCAGCGCATAGGAATGTGACATCAGAACTCGTGAGATTGTTAAAGTCAGAGTTCATGCATAGCTATTCGGATGAAGTCGGAACTCGTAATTATCTTCTCATTTAATGAGAATTTGGGTATGAAGTCGTAATCCGAAAATCGCAAGGCACAGCTACCTTAAAAGCGAAAGTCAGGGCCAGAACGTGAAACCAAAACACTCAAACCCGGAAGTCGGGGTCATCCTTGAATCGATTTTTTTAAGCATAGCACCGGATATAAGGATTCAAAACATAAATTCTGTGTACCTAGAACTCGGAATTTATAGAACCTGGCACTCCAAGTCGATATCGGAACTCTGGAACGAGTAGAAAAGATCTTGGTAATGAACTCGGAATCCAATTTAGATAAACTCGGAGGTCGCTCTTCGTGTCTATTCTGAATCATCTAATATCAGAACTCGGATATCACGTTCGTTCCTATTTGAGCATAAGGTCGGAAATCGTAAGCTACATGCATGAGGTTGGAAATCGGAATAAATCCCTTGTAGGCCTTGGAACAAAATCGGAAGTCGAAGATACTACTGAGGTCGGAAGCGGAATTATAAGATAAACTCGGAACTCGGAATTTTCAACATTGGATGGGATCGGAAGTCGGAAATCGGACGTTACAAGGGAAAATAGCAATAACAGTAGCAGAAAATAGCAACATCTTGCAAAAATAGCAAATACATATCCATATTGTTCATAAGCATATGCATATAGATATGCCAATGTTTATAAGATATATATATATATATATATATATATATATATATATATATATATGCTAATGTTACCCCAAAAGCAAAAAGCTTGTTTCCACAAGAGCAGTCCCACCACCCAAAAATACAAGATAGGCCCTAGCCAATATATAAGTAACCATAATTACACAAAAAAAAAAAGTATGAATTCCTACTATATGGCTTCAAATCCTAATGAAGCCAAACAAAACACATAAATAGAAGCACTAAAAGGACTATTTCATAAAGCCCTAAGCGAAAAATATCACCCTCAAGACTAAATGACTCCTATCTAGTTGATGCCAAGTTCTAAATTCCACCAGAAAAAGGTCCAACAGCAGAAGAATTAGTAATATCCATAGGAGTTCCATCTGCAACAGATATTCCAATCCTATCATTGTTGCATTGGTTTGAATTTCCCAATTCCACAACACCCATATTTGCAGCTATGGATCGACTTTTCTTACTCTGACTTCTAGCACATATCTTGACCACTTTTGTCTTCCTTTTCCCCTTGGAATTAGATGCAGTAGAAGCTTGGCTATTTGGAGTTGGAGTTGCACCATTTTTCACTGATTCTTAGATAATTATTCCTTTACTTGCTTGATTGGATTTAAGCTACAATAATAAAAAGTTTCATCAATCAAAATGATTAAAAACTATAAAATTGATAGTAATGCAACTAGTTTAGTACATATACCTTGAAACTTTTGCTAGTTGACCTTTTAGCAGCAACAGAATCTCTTTGGCAGGTCCTTTTGTTGTGTCTAAACTGTTTACATATATCACATCTAACTATTGTAGACCTCCTAGCAGTTCCAGCACCTGAAGGTCCTTTACCAGGCTCCCTTCTTCTATTTTTCCTTGGCTTTCCTGGAAGCCTTCTCAAAACAGGTGGAAGAATAACATCCTTTGGGTTCTCATGGATATCCACCAGGCTAAGGTCCGGAATAGGATGAATGATGTCACTATAGGTTAACTAGTAACAACTCTTATAGTAGTGTTGGTCACAAAATTCTTCCAACTATAATCTCAGGTAAGATATGCATGACAAAGCATGCTTAAATGGCAATCCTACATAAGTAACAACAATTTAGTTAGTTTCTTACACTCAAAATCTTGCTACATTTATATTTGGAACGAATTGAACACTTACCGAAAATTTCCCAAAATTTGCATTGGCACATTCCTTTTTTCAAATCAACAGGAAACCTTTTGCCATCATCATTCATAGCAAACTCCATCAACCCAGCAAGGACCAAACTACACCTGCTAGTCCTATTTTTCATATGCTCAATCCTTTTCAATGCTCTTGGTGTGAGGTTACTCTCCCACTGACAACCATCATTGTACCTAGAGTGAATCTTGCCCATCATCTTGACAACTAGTGACTCTATCAATGCTAAAATTGGTTTACTTTTGAGTGGTCCTACCCAATGATGAAAACTCTCCATCATGTTATTGGTAACATGGTCTGACTTCACCTGAGAGCCAAAGGCTTGCCTTGACCACATGTATGGAGGAATCTTGTCCAACCACTCAAAGGCATTTTGATCTTCATTCTTTATCATTTGCATTGCCTCCTTAAACTCCCAGTTACAATAGCTTTTAGTAGCCTTCCAAAATAAGGATCGAAGCATCACACTAGGGAACTCTTCCTTGAAATTTGTGTACAAATGTTTACAACACCATCTATGTTGAGCACTTGGAAAAACTTCATTGATGGCTTGGTCAAGTCCCTACATAAATAACAATTAAAAAAAATAACATGCAAAAGTTAAATTTGTAATTGATGTATTATTCATATAACAATTGCATAGTGAAATAAAAAGATATTGAATAAAGATTAAGTTTGTATCTTCTGCCTGTCAATCATAATCACAAATGGCTTTTCATATATGGCAACCCTAATCATAGAATCCAATAACTATAGGAAAAAGGTCCAACTATCCTTGTTTTCCACCTCAACATTGGCAAATGCCACAGACAAAATGCCATTATTTCCATCCATAGAAATAGCAGCTAGCATGACCCCACCATATGGCCCTTTTAGATGGCAGCCATCCATACCTATGAAAGGCCTACATCCTTTAATAAACCCATTTCTCATAGCATCAAGACACAAAAAAAAACCTTTTGAACATAGGATTACTAGATAGGTCTACCCTCTCAACCTACAACTTTGCAATAGAGTCAAGATTGGCTTTTAACACCATGTGTGCATATTGCCTTAGCTTGCTATAAGTCTGTGCATGGTTACCCTCAATCTATTCTCTTGCTTTTTTCCTTGCACGATACATTTGTGTTCTAGATACTTCAACCCCATAAGTAGACAACAAATGTTCATAGATTGTTACATAGCTAACCTTAACTATTTCAAAACCCTCTTGAATAACATATTAGTACCTCTCTAAATGCAGCCACATTTGCAAACAACATGCCTCTCTCTAGTGTTGTCTTACCCTCACTTGGCCCATCATATATCTTACTAACGTAAGCCCTATCTAAGTAAGCCCTATCTTCACTACAGTTGACTCATATATGCCATCAATTGAATTTTCATTATCATAATTTGAGCTATTATCCTTATCTCCATTGCTCTTAGATGCAATAAATTCATCAATATCACCACTGTCTGACACTTCAATGTTAATATAAGAAACTTCATAAGTGTCATCATCACAATCAGTAACCCCATTACTGATTGTGTTAAGGTTAGGCAATTGTACCTCTGACTCCTCTAACAATAGCTCGAATGGATGATTTTCAGCTTCAACAAATAGGTGCAAAGTGTCTACACCTTCATCTCTACTTTTCTTGATCCACATAAGAGCTTGATCATCTTCAATCATAATTAGTCTATCCCTTGGCAATTCTCCTTCCATCTGCAACTTTTTCTTGCAATCTACTCTCACCCCCACATGAACATGGCTTAGTAGGTCCATGTGACATAGGTTGTCAGTATCAAAACTCATCATGAAGAACTCATCTTGCCAATGAACCACAACATAAAGTCGTCTATTATCTCCCATAATAAAACCTAAACTGTAAAAACATGATGGAAAATGCAAGATTAAATATAGATAATGGAAATACGTGAATGAAATATGGGAATGGAAAGAAAAAGAAAAAAATATAGGGGAAGCATGAAGATGAAAAAAGAACTCACCTTTTTGTTGTCTTCTAATGTCAAAGTTTAGATTTTGTTTTTGAGGGGGAGGGGGGATGAGAATATGAGGCTGCAGAATCTTGTTGCCGTCGGGATGGTGAATGTAGATGATGAGCTTCAAGGGCAAGTAGTGTCAAGAGCTTCTTACATGATGGGTCATTGTGTTAGCCAACAATGAAGCAACTCCCGCAGTTTTTAGCTTGTCTTACCATAGGTTGGTGACATGGGTTAGACAATGGTTAGCTCTGGCTAAGTGAACTTCACTAACCTTTAACCATAGTTGTCAGAAGTTACTCACTAATGTTGCAAATTTTGGAGGTGGGGCAGGGTGTCAAATTTGGACAAGATTTGGGTAAAGTGTAATTTTAGTAAACCTGAAGGGATCAATGTGTTATTTACCCTTATTTTAAAACACAATGGTTGCTCAGGAACATTGATTAGTCGTAAAGCCAACCACGTCGTTGCTGCACGTGCCCGTTGCGCGCCAAAACCAACTAACGAATAACGATAGCTTCGTCGTCTTCTTCTTCTTCTTCTTCTTCTTCTTGGAAGTCTTGTTCCTCATCGAGCGTTCTTTTGGGAATAAAACGAAAGCTGCGCCTTCGTGGACCCCAACTTACCAGAAAACTAACTCTCTGGCCCCAACTGTTAAAGAACACTCACACTCACAGTGAGCGTGTGAAAAATAACAAGAAGAATCCTAATATCAGGTACATTCATTCTTTTCTTTAATTAATCTTCATTCTTCTTCTTCTTTTTTCCTCTTCTCTTCAATTGTGTGTTTGGTAACCGAGAAAGCTCTGGAAAATCGGAGAGAAAAATCCGAGCTCTGATTTTTCCTGTGTTTTCAGTTTCTTCCAGGAAAAGTAAAGCACGGAGAAGATGGTTCGCATCTTCATCTACGTGCAGTTCGTCCTCGTTGCCTTCTCGGCAACTTTGGTTTCTCAGGGTTTGGCATTCACTGATCCCCTTGATGGTAATTGTTTATTCATTCTTGTGCAATGTACTATCCTAGTCTTAAGTTTGATTAATCTGTCTTTGGAAACGAAGAGTTGAAAATTGATTGAAAACATGCTTTTGTTTGGTTTCAAAAAGAATTGGTTATACTTTGCATTGTCTTTGAATTGAATCACTTTCAAGATAATGGTGAAGGAAATTATACGATTGGGATTTGTAAGTGTCTCTGGTTTTCCTGGTATTGCAGCTTGCTAAGAACTCAAAACCACGTGCAATGTGCCCTGATTGGGAAATCATAAGTCTGATATGAATCTTGTTCTGACTGGGGAATGTCTGCATGCTGATTGAATTCTTCTAGATATTCAGTGATTAAGGGCCATAATCAATTGCTCATTTCATGCTCTTTATGTCAAAATGTTGACTCGCACTTCTAGCTCCTAGCTTCGGCCTTCTGTTTTCATCATTTGATTTTGTTAGTGTTTCTAAAACTATGATCCGTGTAGACTATTTTGACATAAGGAATTAGGAACCAAAACAGTGCAAGGTTTCTCATTATGGTTGAAATGATATATAGATAACTTGAATATAGAGACACAGAAAACCCATTTACTTGTAGGGTTTGTACTTGCACATGAGGAAAAGATCACGTGACTGATCATCACACTCGATATTAAACTGAATTCATTTCATTCTAGCTCGCTCACACTTTGGCATATAGCTTTCTTCTCTTTCACTAAACTATATATATATTTCTTGTGGGTTTTTTTTTTTTGGCAAACAGTCACAGCTCTCCAGGACCTATACAGGACCTTAAACAGCCCACCAGTGCTGCAAGGATGGAACGGTGGTGATCCCTGTGGGGAGTCTTGGACAGGAGTAGCATGTTCTGGGTCATCAGTTATACACCTGTAATGCAATAACTCTACCGATGATATTCCCATTCAAATCATAATGCCATTAATTATCATTAGCTTTGTTGCCTATCCTCATGCAGCAAAATTCAAGGATTAAACCTCACTGGGTATCTTGGAGGTTTGCTCTATAATCTACAGAACTTGAAGCATCTGTGAGTAATTATATTGCTTTAAGTTCTTATCAGGACAGTTTATTGTCAAATTCTGCAGCGTACTTACTTCTATATTCTGGTTTCTTTAGTGATGTCAGTTCTAACAGCATGGTGGGTGAAATACCATTCGGTTTGCCCCCGAATGCCACACACATGTAAGCCTACTGTTCAACTCATTTCGTTCCTGCATGACTAAATTCTATGCTCATAAGTAGACCTGTATGTTCAATAGTGTGTCGTTCTGACCATTCTTCCTTGTGACAGAAATATGGCTTGCAACTATTTGACCCAAAATATCCCCCATTCATTATCAACCATGAAGAAACTAAGACATCTGTGAGTCACAGTAGAATTGATTTAGTCCAAGCTTGACATAGTTGATATACATGGGAATATTCTTAAGCTGAAGTTCATTGACGACATGTTTCTTCATATTTTCTCATTTTTTTTAAGTATTGTATAGTGATTGAGTTTTACAAATGGCTGTGAAATCGTCATTTATCCTTCGTGTCTTGCAGGAATTTAAGCCACAATTTCTTATATGGACCGATTGGCAATGTGTTTACTGGCTTAGATGATCTCAAAGAAATGTATGTCTTCTTAACCTTAGTCTTCTGCTTTTGCATTTGAATAAAAATAAAAGGAGTAACTGATTCAAATGGAAAGGAATTTTAGGTACTTGAAACTTCAAGCATTTCGTTGACAACGTCTGACAGAAAAATGTGGATGTTTTAACTATATCGTTCAAATTTTAGTCTGGAACCTCACAAAGGATGATTTTCCTTTCATCAGGGACCTTTCATATAATAATTTCACTGGAGATTTGCCGAGTTCATTTGGTTCCTTGACAAACCTTGGTAGATTGTATGTTTCTTCTTTCTTACACCCCTCACCCTTTCTCCTAAACTTGATTCGTATTTCCATCTTATACTCAATATAGCAATTTTCTAAAATTGGCGTCATGTTGGTTTGATCTGTCGCATGGTGTTTCGCAGGTTCCTGCAGAATAACAGATTCACTGGATCAGTCACCTACCTAGCTGAGCTTCCACTCATTGATTTGTAGGCTATCTCTTAAAATTTGTCACAATACATGACTAAAGTTCTATTATTTACTCATGTATCTATTTTGTCAGGAACATCCAAGATAATCTGTTTAGTGGGATTCTTCCACAGCATTTTCAGACTATACCAAACTTGTGGTTAGTGATGACTATTACCAGTTTTCATCACCTGCAGTTTCATTCATGCATTTGAAATTAATGGGCACATAACTGTATACTTTAAATTAGGATTGGAGGAAACAAATTCCAAGCAGTCGACGACTCTCCTCCCTGGCCGTTTCCTTTGGACAATGTACCAGTTGAGCATAACACTACTCGCCCACCCACAACTCAGGCAAATGCTATAGAGAGCTATGCTCCTCCTAAAGTAACAAAGCACAAGAAGAAACGCTTGGGCCCCGGAGGGATAGCTTTTATGGTTGGTGGTGTGACATTATTGGCGACAGGATTGGCGCTCTTCATTGCAATTCGTTTGAATGGATTTCATTCTCAGAGACTGAAGAACTTGGAAAGCAACGACAGTTCATTCTCTTCTCATCCAATCAGTGTCGCCAAAGGTAATTCTTATGATGAGGCGTATAGGTGGTGACACACTTTAAATCAAAGCAGAACACCAGATGACTCAATACTCCTAACATTAAAATGATGCCAGAATTCTTCTGTTCATTCCATATGCAGATTTAACATTAAAATTAGTGAATATATGTACACATTGCCAATTCACTCAGTTGTCTTATGCTCCAGCTTTCATTTAATTTCTTTCTGCTTCTGTCTCATATGTCAGGTTGCTTTTTCATTTACCAGTTCAATGATTTCATTTCAACGTCTAATTATGCTTTTTTTTTCCCCCTCCATTTTTAATGGTGATAGAGATCACTTCCACAGCAGTAGATGAGAGCCTGCAAATCCCACCTTTCAATTCTGCATCCCTTTTGGGTCCGAGGCGACTACCTTCCCAGAACCATAAAAGAACTGGGGAAACGTCAAGAAGGAGTTTTTCCGAAAGAGACAGATGCACTGGAAGGACAAAAGTGTATACAGTAGCGGAGATTAAGTTGGTTACAAACAGCTTTAGCGAAGACAACCTTCTTGGAGAGGGATCTCTTGGCCCTGTATACAGAGCTGAATTCCCAGATAGCAAGGTACGATTTTAAGTAATAGCTTGAAAGGTTTCATAACAGTTATTTCAATTTATAACACGTTCCTTCTTTTTGAAAGATTTTGGCCGTGAAAAATATCCACATGGCGGGCTTGTCTTTCAGTGAAGAGGAAAAGTTCTTAGACGTTGTTTGCACCGCTTCGCGTCTAAAGCATCCCAACATCACTGCACTTAAGGGTTACTGTTTGGAGCACGGACAGCATCTCCTTGTCTACGAGTATGTCAGAAACCTAACTCTAGACGATGCTCTTCACAGCGAGGCATTCAAGCCTTTATCGTGGGCCATGCGTCTCCGGATTGCTCTAGGTGTTGCTCAAGCTCTGGAGTGAGTTCCATGTTGCCACTCAAATTTATTTCCTGTTAAATATATGAAATAGTAGAATCCTTGTTCCAGTCTTATAGCTTTATTTATGTGCCTCAACCATTAAACGTTTCTGACTCACTCACTTACACAAATGTTTGCAGTTATTTGCACTCCACGTTCTCCCCTCCTGTCGCCCACGGCAACTTGAAGTCTGCCAATATTCTGCTGGATGAAAATTTGATGCCTCGTGTTTGTGACTGTGGCTTGGCTATTTTGAGACCACTAACGAGCAACAAAGTCAAAACTAAAGTAAGCTTTTGCAATAATCAGCTTCATGTTGAAATAGTGATAGCTACTAAGGTTTTCGTGACTGAAGTTGACATTAAGCTACTAGCTCTACTAGGTAAAAGATAGCTCATGGATACCTTGCTCTTGTTCATTAGGTACAATATTTTCTTAGGAAAAAAAAAAAGTGAATGCACTTTCTGGGTTATAGCTAAAAGCACCTTAAATTTTATAAATTAATTGATGCAAATTAAAGTAGAAAGCTTGATAGTAATCTTTCTAAGCTATGGACTTTGGTGACCGCTGGAAACAGGCTTCTGAGATTACTATTAGAGATACAGGCTACAGTTCACCTGACCATGGCCAACCAGGAACTAGCAGCACAAAATGTGACATCTTTGCATTTGGGGTGTTGCTTCTGGAACTGTTAACCGGAAGGGAACCTTTCGATGGGTATGCCAATGTTTTTCAATCTATCATTCTGTCTTGTGGCGTTTAATATGTTTCCTCTCTTCTACGACTCCCATGAGTGGGGAACATGGGGTTGAATTGAATGATGATATCTGTTTTCTCCTGCGACACAGTTCCAGGCCAAGGGAAGAGCAATATCTAGCAAAATGGGCATCAACCAGGCTCCATGATAGCGAGAGTTTGGAACAGATGGTGGATCCGGCAATTAAAAAGACATTTTCATCGAAGGCTCTTTCTCGCTATGCTGATATAATCTCGCCCTGCGTACAGGTATTAGCACTTAAACATCAAGTTAAACACGTAAAAGAAATTGAATTTTCTCATGATTGTGTTGCCGTTTTGGTTCTTCAGACTATATTCACTCTTATTCTTTGTGTTGCATTGAAACTTGTGTGCCTTCAATACAGCCCGTAAAGGAATTCCGTCCACCAATGTCTGAAATAGTGGACTCTCTTCTATCTTTTTCGCAAAAGTTCAACACGTCAAAGAGCGGTGTAGCAGATGGTAATGAACTTGATCCACTTGAGAGATCTTTCCGTACAACTACGTCCCGCTTTATGGCTTCACCGACATTGAGCTACGTATCCGCCTGATGTTCTGACTAACTCGGTGAGCAACACAGAAGCTGTAGACTCAGATTTCACAGCATTATGACTGACACTAACGAGCTAGAAACTTAAGATGATTTCTGTTTTTCATTTTTCCTTTAGTATGTCCTTGTCTGAGGTTCAAAATCTTAATTCGTTTGTGCAAAACTTATAGTATGAATCAGCTTAGATTTCACCTATGGAAACGTTTATATTGTTTTTGTCACTACTATTTGTTTTTCTTCATTTTTTTCCCCCTTCTTTTGATCTGGCATTACCATTTCTTTTTGGACGGAAAAGCCTAGTTTACCTATTTGAAGTCATGCATTAAGCAGTACATCTACGAAGGAAGGTCCAGGCACAAACTGCTGAATTTGTAAATACCACTTACCAAACGTGCAATGTCGCATATTCGCGAATATACGTTGGGCATGGCAATAAAAATTTTAGTAGTCGTTGAATTATCTTCTTCACTGAAGATTAAGAAATTTCGATAAGATAAAAATGGGTTGTAATTTGATCATCCATCTGTTTCTTTGCACACTTACGATAATCAAGCCGTGACAGCAGATTCACGTTCCAGAACATAAAAAGGCAAGCCATTTGTTCTCCGAACTTTCCCTTGCTTAACACGCATTGGTCTAACTAAATCAGACATACGTGTCTTCCCATGCATCAGACAACGCTGTCATGAGCATTCTTTGAAAAAAATAATAATAACAATAAGCAAGAAATCGGGTCCAGTATGTGCTGCTTATAAGAACAATAGGGGCACAATTTGAAAATGACAGTACCAAAAGTTAATTCATTCACAGCTTATCAGTAAGATTTATCAGCATGGATCCTTGGCAATGTCAAATTCGGTTTCTGTCAAAAAAAAAAAGGGGGCAAAAAGAACAGGTTTAAAAAGTAACAGCCAAACGAAAGAAGAGGCTCTACCCCATATAACACCTCACTCTTCAGTTACCTTGTCTAGCCATTATCCACCTAAAGGCTTCCTCATTACCGGAAGAAGCTTCTCTTCATCATGCTCCCAGGCCACTAGTCAAAAGAGTGTTGATCTCTCCAATTATATTAACTGGTCTTCCGTCAAACATGGATGAAAGTGTACTCTCACACAGTTTTTTCAGCTCCTTTGTTTTTGCCAGAGCTGCTTCCTGCAATTCACTCAGCACTTAGTTTCTGTCTCATGTATAAGAAGAGGGGCCCAAGCAAGGGGGAAAGTGGAGGGGAAAAATATCATCAACGAGCAGTTTATACGTCAGTTGTCAACAGATGCATATGTAACACAGAATTTTGTCTCGCTTGGTAGCAAAGAATTAAGAATTAGGGAAATTGAAACAAGAAAGAATGGTTTTAGAATGTGTGGCGGAAGGACTGAAGCAATATACTGAACTCTATCTCCTAATAGATGCAAAAGTGACAAAAAAATACTTGTTACTGTGAAAAACACCATCGTATGCCATCCCATGATAACCTCACTAAAAAAATCAGGGTAAATCAGTGATGCTGTGACACCATTTTGTGGGTTGAGAATGATGCCCACTCTATTTTCTCTCCGCCATATATTATGCTCTGTCAAGCAAGATTTAAGTACTGTTTCGTCCCTTTTTGAACAATTTCTTGAGCTATCATCATTTGTCCTCTCCCGAGTCTGCTTTATCGTCCATTTTTATTCCTTAAACTATTCAGGAAGTACTTTCTAATTTGGGATGGCGACTGCTATGATTGATAAGGTGGTGACCTTGGATTCCAATCACACAAGAACTCTAGTTCCACCACTCCCAGTCTACAGTTGGTTATCAGTAGCTTTTTACTATCAAAGTGAGCCTTGATAGACAGGTGGATTGATTGATAGCTTGTCTTGTGACTACAGGATATACTAAGATTTTCAACCTAGATTATGGTGACAACTCTCCGGAGTTTCCAATGAGAAGGACAATGATATTTTGAAAGATATTGATATGCTAGGTTTTAAATCAGTCAATATTGTCAGTTAGTTTCTTTATTCTCATCATGACCTTTATTAGTAGGCAGTGGTTCATATCTTGAGGTATATTAAGGGCTGGTCCGAAAAGGGGATCTATGAAAATAAGGGTAATTCGGACCATATTGGTTAATCCTAGATAGTGGCGCAGTGGTCAGCTCCAAAATCGATACTGCATCGCAAATAGCGGGGTAACTGCTCCACCAATGCATATGGGGAAAGAAAAATGCAATTTATACTATATGCATTTAGATATGCAATTAGTTGACCAATCCCAAAATTTAAGAGATTTGATTTTATACATCATGTATATTCAGCAAATAAATTCATGGACTGAAAGGGTTTCTCTATCATGTCATTCACATCAGAAATCAATGATTTCAGGTTGATGTAACCTAACTTGGATGCTGATGTAATTGGATTTCTTGCTTAATTTAAGTTCTGTTTCCTTTAAACCCCTTTAGCTAGGAAAAGATGTAACTTAACTTGGATGTTTATGTTGGATCTATTGTTTAATCTAAGTTCAATTGCTTCTAATTGAGGGTTTATCATTGTGTTTAAAGTTTCTATGAATTCGCCACTCAGATTATTTTGTTGTGAGCTTTATAAGCTTTTGCTTTGTATGATAAACACCATAATCTTGACAACATATAGGAAAGCATGTTATTCATTATTATGTTGTTGTGGATGGGAACTAATTGCTTTGTTTCTATCATTTTGGTATTTGGGGTTAAACTAAGGGATTAATAATCCAAGTAGCTAAAAGATAGCTAATTCACTAAGCATTGGGCTTTAGTTAATTTGAAACTTGGCACCCGTAATTCTTTTGGGGCAATACTTTCTCACTTTCTATATTATTTGTGTGATTTGGTACATTTGCCACGAAAGCAACTCAAAACAAAGAGGAAAGTGTTTATTAGACATATTTGAGATCTTAAATTAGACTATATATTGCATGAGGTCAGTTGAATGCTATGACTATTCTTCCCTAAAGTGAGCAAGCATAAAAAAGTAGAACTCACCTGTTTTGGCCATGATGAAGATAAAGAATTGTGCAGTTCCATACGTTTAGTAGCCAAATCCTTTAAACCCTCTTTCAACTTCACTTCATGATGCTTCTTTTCCTCCAATGAATTCACAAGTCTGTCTAAAAATCTGAAATTTTTCCCAAAACCACAATCAATTAACACAAAGATCAGATACAATAGGAATGCTACTCAAGAAAGAAGAGACAAATCAAGCATTACATAATAAATGCTGTCAACTACTTAATGAGAATTGAGGAGAGAAACTTCCAAAATATCAACAGGCAAACACACAAGCATATACATACACAGAAAAGAAAAATCACATGTTCTTCATCACAAACATTTAACATTTCAAAGATGTCAAAAAGAGAACAGCATGCATTAACATGCCATCCAGGACTTTATCCACTCAAGTTACACAGTAATACAATATACAATTGAAACCTAAACAGACAAATTGAAATCCACAAGAAACCAACATCCTTTTACATAATAAATCAGGTACTGAGGCCTCCAACTCTTACTTCTGTCATTCAAATCAAACATACAAAACTTCCGAATAAACTAATATATAATCAAAGTATGCCTTTTATCTGGTATTTGTTTGAAACATAAATCAGTTCTCTTTCAAAGTTCAAACTATCATATTCCTTTTTTTTTTTTTGGTGGGTTACAAAGCTATCATATTCCCGATTAAGAATAAGTAATTCAGTATGTAACCTCATCTTTCCTTTCTTTCTTGCTTTCTCTCTCTTTCCTTTTTTTTTTTGGGATAGAAAAAGTATGTAAACTCATACTTTCATACATTAGTTGCCATCTTCAAAGGTCAAATTTCAACTCCATTGAGTCAGTACAAAAATTCCATGCAGAACTGAGAAAACGTTGTACAACTATATTTAACTCCATGATAGTACTTCTCAGATGCATGAAATCTTAACATAAAATATTAAGCACTACCTTTTGGAGTTGAGAATCATAATCAGATCCCTGGTCTTCCTATTTGTCAGCAATGAAATTGCCAACGAAACATCACTTTGCATCATTTCTATAGCATCAGGAGCATACTGCTGTAGTACTAAGGGAGCAACTGCCTGGACTTGATGTTGTAAGGACATAGTTTCCTCATTGCACAACTCAGCCAACCGTTGATTTAAAAAGGATTTCAACTGATGGCATACAAAATCAATACAAAATTTAAGGTATACTCTGAAAATAAGAATAATAAAATCAAACTAATATGTTCATAACAGATAACTGTTTACCATGGAAAAAATGTAAAAATTTGCTAGATTTATGTTTCTTTCTGCCTGACAGGGAGTGTAATATTTGAAATTATATATGCAAAACCAAAAATTTTGATACAATAAAGACAGTAAGTGAGCATCTCTATCATGTACCTCATATAGATCATCAAGAATCTTATTTCTGTACTCTGTATCTAAAAGCTGGCTCCTTTCATCCTTGTTTTCTGTCAATTGAGATAAAGCATCTGGAAGAGAAGCCTGATTGTCCACCACTACATTTGGGGCACTAATATCATCGATCACATCAACTTGAGGAGTCTCAACACTAATATCCCAAGATATATCCGCATGCAAGCCTAGTTCTTGGTTTGATATTGTTGGATCAGATCTGACAGCCTCAGCTGGTGTAGACTGTATGACATCAGAGGCATTAATGATTTCATAAGGACCCAAGCCATTACTAGTATCATCTGGTTCTTCTACTGTTCCAATGTCCCAATCAATCTGTGAACTATCCACTGAAATATCCCAGTCAATGTCAGCAGCAGCAACTTCCACATTGCTTACTGCTGGATTTAATTCATTGTTGCTTGAGTGAACAATAACATCATTAATCTCAGATCCAACAGAAACATTTAAAGATGGGGGATTTTCACGCATGTTCCTCAAGTTCTGTAGAGCAGCTCCTAAAGATCTCTGCAGTCATAATTATAATCCTATTTAATTTATGCATTGAACAATGTGAACCCTAACCTCATCCTTTCAGTGACAACATTCAAAAGAATTGCAGGAACAATGCATCAGGTATTGAAAGACAACAATAAAATGAATAAGATTTACAGCTCTGGCTTACATCCTTTTCAGTGTGAGCATCTCCGACAAAATTGGAATAATATTCAATTGCCTGTGACATGTTGTCATTGTTTACAACATCCAAAATCTTGCCAAATGTGCTTGGAAGTGATTTTGCTGTCTCCAAAAGTTCTAGTCTGACATTTTTCCCCTGCAAAACATATAAACATTATTTCCTTGTAACAAAAAGTACATGATTTTAAACATGACTCGAACCCCCCCCCCCCCAAAAAAAAAAAAACCAAAAAAAGAACAAGAGTAACCTGTAAGCCTAGCTCCTGACAAGCTTCCGCATATTTAACTGCCGATAGAACTGCACTTCTTTTTACATCAGCTTCCTTACGATCTAGTTCTAGCAACTGCTGTTGAATCTTCTGCACCTGTTTTTTCTGATAAGGGCTTCATAACGGAAGCAAATGATCAGTGGTAAAAAAAAAAACTTCTAAAAGAAATAGAACAACACCCACTCACAAATATTCTACTTAAAGTGCAATGAAAACAAAAAAATTTACAATGCTTACATTTCATAGTTCACATTTTGAGTCATAATCTGTGCAGCCTCGCCAAGGAAAACATGATCCTTCTCAAAAGATCGCACGATCGTCTCCCATGCACCCTACCCAAAGAAAAATACAAAAGAAAAAAAGAAAAAACATTGATACATAGTATCAGAAACACCGAGAAGTGAACAGATTAACAAGGCAATCTTACCGCAGCACCCGATAGCCGGCCAAATATGTTCCGGCTTTCTGGAGTGGACTTTAAGAGAATATCATATATCTGTTTGGCCTCCAAATAACCAATCCCTAAAAACAGCAATGCCACTTTGGTGATCTTAGATATTATTTTAGAGAAGAAAATGATTCTTCTCATTTGATATCAGTGAAAATTAAAATATATATAGCAAAATATTTGGGTGCAAAGTGAGGTGCTGTACCTTATTCCTACCTAAAATTTATTACAGATGCAAAAGCAAAATAGCAACCTACCAAATTACACTACCCTGCATAACTACCTCCTAAAATTTATGGATAGAAACTGCAAGATAGAGGGCAGTAAATGTCAACCATCGCCAGCTTGATATCAACAATACAATCTGAAAAAGATGAAAAATGATATTGGTAACGGCCGAAGTGCATAGCTCTGAAAAGTTTTCAATCATCCTTTGGATTCCTTCAATCTTTTTCTACCATCCCCATGACATTAGATATTTAGATCCAAACAAAATACAGGTTCTATGGCCTCTAAATGCATCACATGATGCTAAACAATCCCAAAAAGGGTTTGACTGTCAATGCCAATAAGGCAAAAGATTAAACACTCAAGCAGAGGCTAAATTCACTGCTTAACCACTTGGTAGAAGCAAAAATCATGAGAGCCAAATAATGGCAAAGGCTTAACCACCAAAAGTAGAAGCTACTGATCCATGTTTAACTACTCAAGGCAGAAGGCAAATCAAAAAATCTGAACTGAACAAAGAACCAATCCCCAAGCAACCAAATCAAAGTAAATTAAACTATACACCAAACACTTGGTGTGCACACATCAAAGTGACAAAGAACTTAGTACAATGATGAAGAACCGTGATCAACAGCAGAACATTAGATCTTGACCAAAAAGGAGAGCAACACAACTTTCATAGTAAATCATCACTAAATAAAACCATATCTTCAGAAATCACATCTTCAGGAATCATATCTTTGGAAATCACAAACCATCAAACAGTTGGCATGCACTAGAAGTGGCACAAGAATGACAGGAGAAACACTGTATGTTCATGCTCAAACAAAATCAAGAATCGAGTACACCAAACAGAGTACAGAGGCACCAAGAACAAAGAACCAGGTGCAAGGTGGGGTTTTTGAGGTCCTGCAGTTCTTCCTCAACGGGTTTCTGCCCAATTGACCTCATTATATTACCAAGTTCCTTGGTAGTAATACAACCATTGCTGTCCTTATTGAAGAGGCCAAAGGCCACTTTGAACTCGAAGATCTGTTCATTAGTGAGTTGATTGGCCATCAGAGAGGGTCAAGGCAATGCTGGGAAAGCTGGAGTCAAATAAGTTGGAGATCCTGCTGGTACTTCATATTTTGGAGAGAGAGAGAGAGAGAGAAGAAGAAGAAGAAGAAGAAGAAGAAGAAGAAGCTAGACGGTGGATGGAAAAACAAACCAAATAAAAAAAATGGAATATTCCCATAACTTCATGCCAAGTTAACTCTAGATGGAATCAAAAGTCCACTGAAGATAATAAAGAGGAAGAAAGACCAAGATAATAGAGAAGGGGGGTCAAGTGATGGAGAAAACCAAGATCCTGCATGGACTACACTTTTCAAGATTTGAAGAATGAAAAGAATGAACCCCAGCAAAGAAATCGACCATAGAACTGCGATGGAACCATTTCTTCTTTTCAACTTTTTTTTTTTCCTGAAAAGAGGCCAGGATGAAGAAGAGATGCATAATGTGATAACTTTTGAACTCGTGGGAGCGGAAGAGAGAGTCTCCTCATGGTAGACACCATGGGAGCTCTGATACCACCTTAGAAATTATTTTGGAGAAAGGAAATGATACTTCTCATTTGATATAAGAGAAAGATTACAATATATATATATAGCAACATATTTGGGTACAAAGTGAGGTGCTGCACCTTATTCCTACCTACAATTTGTTACAGATACAAAAGCAAAGCAGCAACCTGACAAATTACACTACCCCGCATAATTACCTCCTAAAATTACAGCAATAGAACCGTGAATGAAGGGGCAAGGCCAAATTCATTCTCTAATAGGTGATAATAATTCGATGCACCAATGCTGCTTTTAATCCCAAATTATGCAAGTTAGCTCACCACCCACCAAAATTTCTTATCCCCAGTGAAGTTTGACAACTGAATGGAAACTAGAACCCATGAACTAAATACCTACTAGAAAGATACAACAAGTGACACAACGGATATATACATACATAATACTGACACCCAATTATATGCTTTTATTTGTAAGATGATTGAGTCGAACCTTTTTACTGATATTGCAAATACATCTATACATGATTGAATAACTATATAAAATTTTTTATGCATCAAAATTAAATTAAAAAGAAAAGGAAAACTAACCTTCGGGGTCTAGGGTTTGGAAATAGGGATCAGAATCCTTGGGGAGTGACGAGAATTCCTTGGATATTCGAGCCCTGATCGCCGCCACACGCTTCCGCCAATCCGCGGGTACCCTCTTCCGATCGACCAACCACTCTTCAACCGTACGAAAAAATTTCAAAATCAGAAATGGAACCCCAGAAAAAAAAAATAGAAAGAAAAAAAATGAAAGGAAGGGATTGGTGAAATTGAAAAGAATAGAGGAAACTTTGTGACCTCCGAGGCGGGAAAAGGTGATGTCGATGGGGAGGTTGCGAACGTCATCTGGAGTCTGCATTGCGAGCGAGGATCACACACAAGTCCACTGAACTGAAAGAAAGAAGAGACGTTTTCTTATTCTTCTGTTAAGAATTTAGATTTAGGTAGTGGTCGGAAGGATACCAACCAATGGTGTGGCATGGAACGGTGTAGTCGATTTTACAAAAACGTGTTTAGAAAGGGGTAGAATGATTAAAGCGGGACTATAAAACTCCTCTTTGCCATTAAAAAAAAAAAAAAGTTAAATTTGTTGTTCTCAAATAAACGGGTTTAGAAGACACAATTTTTTTAAAAAAAAATATGAGTATTTTTATTTTTATTTTATTATTAATTATTGAACTTTCAAATAAAAATAACAAAATTTTTCGCTTTTCTTCCATTAAATTCCTAAACAAAAATGGAATATGTATATAGTTATATCGTTCTATTTTTTTTATATTCCATTTTATTATTGAACATTATTTATTATCATAAATAAAAGTTCCAAACCAACCTTAGATTCCAATTTAGGTTTAGCAAAATTTCCAGCCAAGGAGCCTAATTGAACTCCCTGTCCCTTCTACGGTTAGGGACATCACATGCACAAAACACAAGTCACAGTTTCAGTTAACTGCATTATTGTTATAAAATATTATTTAAATTTAAATATAGATATTTATATCTTTATCTTGATTCAGTTAAGATTTAATTAGATAGAATTAATTATTTGATCATATATTATATCTCTTATTCTTTAGCTATAAATAGTCCTTAGGTACTCCATGTATGATAACTCCCTTGAAAATATTAATAATAGAATTTTCTCTTCCTCATCTTTTTTTATTCTCTTTTACTATTACTTTTATAACACATTATCAGCACGAGACTTGACCATCTCTGTGAAAGCCTGAGATAAGATATTTTAACAAAAATGAAGGCTTGAGGTAAGATACTCTAACAATATCAAGCTCTTTTCAATCATGAATTTGTGATTCTTGTTGTTTCATAAAAGATATATTTGTCTTCAATTATATATGCTAAAATTCATATTGACTCAATTGGTCATGAAAACACCATTAAACAATGAACATTGCATCCGAGCAAGATTGCATAAAATTCATCTTGATTCAATAGGCTTTGAAGGCACCATTAAACAACGAAAGGTCGCATCCCAGAAAGATAGCACAAAATTGATCTCGATTTAATGGATCTTGGAGACGCCATTAAAGAAGGAAATATTGCATCCCAACATAATTGCATAAAATCTATTTTGATTCAATTGGTCATGATAACACCATTAAACAAAAAAAATGTCGTCGCATCCCGGTAAAGATTGCGCAAAATTTATCTTGATTTAATAGATCTTGAAAATACCATTAAAATAAGGAAACGTTCCATCCTAAAAGGATTGCAGAAAAGCATTGATTTTCCTTTGTAATGACTTTCATGAAGGATTAATATTTTTATATTTTATTCTAAAGATCCTATCGATCGTTAGAGCTGTCTGAAGCAAATATATGAGTTGGATTTATTTGCGGGTTACAAGATTTTAAATCTATTAGTAAATACAACACTACAATATTATAGAATTATCTCTCAATTTAAATTGATAATGTTGATAATGCTATTGTATATATGTATATATATTTTGTTATTATTCAATATTATGTGAATACTCATGTACAAATGCACTCAACATTTATTTATTCTTTTTTATTATAATTATTATGAACAAATATCTATATTAATATATTTTTTAAAGAAAATAATCAAGATAAATAGTATAAATATATGTCTTGTGGATAGTGCAAGTATGCACACTATGCTTAAAAGCAAGATATATTTTAATACCATTACTAGATGATTGAAGGCTTCAAAAGAGCTATTATTTTATTTCTTGAATAAACTTTTATCGAGTTTTAAAATATTCGTAAGCTCCGAAAGAGTTACTATTTTATTTTCTGAAGAAACTTATTAAGTTTTAATATATTAGTAAGCTCCAGAAGAGCTACTATTTTGTTTCCTGAAGCAACTTATTAAATCTTAATATATACGTAAGTTTCGAAAGAGTTACAAACTTGTTTTTTGAAGAAATTTATTGAGTTTTGAAGATATTCGTCGAAATAAATATCATATTAAGATGAAGAGTAAGGAAAGTAATGAGTGCCTCTATATTATAATTTGTGCCTTAAGAAAGAAAGTTATAGTAAAAAGATTACTTATACTTTCTTTCGATTTATATTACACTAATCTTAGTACAATTGAGTATATATTATAGTGAACCAGAAGTTTACTAATCCAAATGATTTAATTTATCATTTGGCATGATTGGTTAGGATATTTGGGAGCAATAATGATGTGAAAAATATTATTGAAATCTCATATGGGCACTTATTGAAGGACCAGCAGATTCTTCAATATAATAAGTTTTCTTGTGCTGCATATTTTCAAATTAAACTACTAATAAGGCCATTACTAGTAAAGATTGGATTTGAATCTCCTAAATTCCTAGAAGGAATTTAAGGTGATATATGTGGACTAGTTCATCCACCATATAGACTTTTCAAATATTTTATGATTTTAATAGATGCATCTATGAAATAATCATATCTGTGCTTATTATTATCTAGCAACTGGAGTTTGCGAGATTACTTACGCAAGTTATTTAACAAAAAGCACAATTTCTGGATAATCCAATCAAAATAATTCATCTTGATGATGCTAGTGAATTTACTTTTCAAGCTTTTAATACTTATTGTATGACCAGTAATATAAATGTTGAACACCTAGCTGCTTATGTTCATATACATAAGGGGTTGCTAGAATCATTTATAAAATGCCTCCAATTGGTTGCTAGACCAATGCTTATAAGAACCAATCTCCAAATTTTACTTGAGTGCATGTTATTTTACATGCTGCAGCACTTATTTATATAAGGCAAACAAATTGTTGTCAATTCTTTTCTCTATAATTAGCTTTTGGCCAGTAGCTAAATATTTCCCATTTAAAAATTTTTGGATGTGTGATATATGTTTGTCTCATATTATTGCACCAAAATGGGACCCCAAAGAAAATTGGGAATATATGTTGGATATGACTATCTCTTTATAATCTAGTTTTTTGAAATACAAATGAGAGATATTTTTAATGCTTAGTTGTAGAATGCCAATTTGATAATATTTCCAACATTAGGGGGAGGGAGTAAATAGCTAAAAAAAGGAAATAAATTGAAATGTATCATTCTTACTTTATTTAGATCCTCAAATAAGGTAATGAGAATTAGAAGCTCAAAGTATTTGTAAAGAATGACATGAATTGCCAGATGCATTTCCAGATACAAAAATGATAATTGGATCCTATATGCCAGCTAAAAATGGCCCAATTTAATTAATGTCCCTATTGGACAATCATACGCTAGAGGCATAGTAGACTAATCGGTTCCACAAATGAAAATCCTTGAAAAAGAAATGGGGCAAGTGATTTGTGGACGCAAATGATTCTAATAGTGATACTTTTCCTACATAAGAGGATAGAGACATAGTAAGGGCTCCTCTTGTAGTCAAAATTTTTGACATAATTGAACTGCTAGAAGACATTCAGGTACTTGAAAAGTAGTCAAGATGATGAGATCTCAATAAACTATATCTGTACAGGAAAAATGTGGAACCAACAAGAAATTATTATCGACAATATATTTGCATATAATGTAGCGCTAAATATTATGCATGAAAATGACGATCTTGAGCCAATAACATCGTAGAGATGATTGGCCAAAATGGAAAGAAGCCCTGCAGGCTGGATTAGACTCACTTCTAAAACATGAAGTCTTTGGACTTGTAGTCCAAACAGTAGAAGATGTAAAACCTATGGGATACAAATAGATGTAGTCACGACCTATCTATATGGTTTATTAAATGCTGATATTTACATGAAAATCCCTGAAGGATAAAGATATCAACATTCAATGAACATTCCCAAGGAATCTATTTAATCAAGTTGCAAAAATCTTTATATGGTCTAAAGCAATCTAGACGGATGTGGTATAACTGTCTCAATGAGTATTTGATCAAGAAAGGGTTTAATAATGATACTATTTACCCCTGTGTTTATATAAAGAAATCTGCATTTGGATTCATTATAATTGGAGTGTATGTTGATGACTTAAATATCATTGGGACTCCTGAAGAAGTTCCCATAGTTATAGAAAATCTACAAGAAGAGTTTATGATAAAAAGTTCTCGAAGGACAAAATTTTGCCTTAGCCTGTAGATCGAGATTTGGCGAATGAAATGTTTGTTTGTCAATCAATCAATTTACACAGAGAAAAATCTTTAAGAGATTTTATATGGATAAATAACATCCATTAAATATCCTAATGATTATAAGATCGTTGGATGTGGAAAGGGGCTCGTTTCATTCTCGGGAAGGTAATGAAATTCTTGGTCCTAAAGTACCATAGCTTAGTGCCATAGGAGTACTTATATATCTTGCTAATAATACATGACTTAATATAATATTCATTATAAGCGTGTTAGCATATATATTGCCTTTCCAACCTAGCTAGAGAGCCATTGGAATGGAGTTAAACATATACCTCCGTGGAATAATTGATATGTGATTATTCATATGAATCCAAATTTCAATTAGTTGGCTATGCAGATGTAGGATATTTGTTATATACATATTAATGCAGGTCTCAAACAAGTTATTTGGATTAATATATTCAAGTGTTATATGGATTATCTTATAACGAAAAAAACTCCCACAACTTTATACGAGGATAATGCAGCATGCACAATTCAGCTAAAAGGGAGATATATTTCTTTAGAAGTTTTTTTTCATGCATGATCTTCAAAACAAGGAGATTGATATCCAACAAATTCATTCAAGTGATAATCTTGCAAACTTATTTACCAAGTCACTACCTACTTCTTCCTTCAAGAAACTAGTGGACAAGATCGAAATGCCAATTTCGAGAACTTAAATGATCCTTTGAAGAGGTGGAGAAATACTGTACTCTTTTTTCCTTAATCAAGGTTTTTGTTCCACTGAATTTTCCTTAATAAGATTTTTAATGAGGCAGTTCCCATTATGAGGATATTGTACTCTTTTTCCTTCACTAGTAAGATTTTTTTCCAATGGATTTTTTCTTATTAAGGTTCTAATGAGGTATATCCCTAATGGACATCTAAAGGGGAGTGTTATAAAATATTATTTAAATCTGAATGTGGATGTCCATATCTTTATCCTAATTCAGTTAAGATTTGATTAGATAGAATTAGTTATTTGATCATATATTGTATCTCTTACCTTTTGATTATAAATAACCCTTTAGGTGCTCTATGTATGATAACTCCCTTAAGAATATCAATAATAGAATTTTCTCTTCCTCCTTTTTCTTTATTCTCTTTTACTATTACTTTCATAACAATTACGATATTTATTTATGTTTTTTCTTTTTTTTTTTTGTTTCGGGGAAAAAAATGCATTTATTATTTTGTTTTGTTTGTTTTCGACTTTTTCCATCCTTCATTTTTTTTTTAATGAAAAAATGACATTAAGCCCTTGATGTTTGCGGAGATGACACTTAATCCCAAATTTTTAAGTAATCAACATTTCATCCCTTAAGCTTTTGAAAAAAATGCAACCCATTCCATAATGAAGTAAAACATAATGGTGCTGTTAGTGTAGTAAATTGTGGTTAGTCAAAGTAGCCCACTCCCCCTCATAGCTAACCACACCTACCTATCCTCTAGTTACAACTTACAAGCGGATTACAAAGGACACAGACCAAGGGACTGTGAAGCACGGGTACATGCTTTTGTAAAAAGTACCAGTACTCGATACGTTTTGGGTACGAATACGCGTTAGGTACGCCGAAGCACGCTTGGGTACATACCCAACAAAAATTTTTTTTGGAAAAGAAATTGGGTATGGCTGGATACGACTTAAATATAGCTGGGTATGGCTTAGGTACAGCTTAGGTATGGATTTAAACTAAACTACGTCGTTTTGCCACTTTTTACTTTTTTTTTCTTTCTCTTTTTTTTTTTCCAGGAAAGATGAAGAGAGGTACGACTCCTTCTCTCACTTTTGACTATTTCATTTTTTTTTTTGTTCAATATACCGTGCTAGAGCTGATTTGTTGGAATTATTCGTAAAACACATAATGAGTGATTAAATTTTTTTTGATGCTCTAATTTTTGTTCTTTATAATGAGTGGAATTATTCTTTTCACTAATGATGGAGAAGGAAATAATGAGATTGAGACTGTTAGAGTTTGATCGTTAATTATGCTTAAATGATTGTTATGTATTTGTTTTGAATAATATTTTAAGTATTGTAGGTTTTTATTTTGTTATGTAATATTGAACAATTTAAACTTATTTTATATTGAAGTTGATGTGTTTTCTTATTTATAATATGAAATTTTAGTTTTTATATTATAAAATTTATGAAAATTTTATATTTTTAAATATATATATATATATATATATATATATATATATATATATATATTGACGCACCATATCCCAATTTTTACAAAATTTTCATACTCCGTACTCGTATCCATGCAACATAGCCAAGGGAGAAAGCAAGCTTCGTCCTTGCTCCAACTCTCAAGATTGTTACACAAGATTGTTAAGTTTACAAACAGAATGATTGTATCTATTCTTCAAAAGTTGTGAACTTCAATTCGATAACATGCATGTTTAGTAGGAAGTAGAGTAATAAGTAAGGTTGCTAGAATTGTGAATTTTAATTTCATAACATGTAGATTTGGTGCTAGCCACCGCTTGCAAATGAAAGCTATCATCAACTCCAAATCAAAATAATGGGAAGCCCTCTTGGATTACGTGATGTCGCATCAGATTGAATGGGGGTTTCACTTCATTCTCACCTCATTGTGTAAATTGATATGGATCTGATTATTGTAGAAATGTATTATGCTTTCTATAAGATAATTAATTGCATTTCCTCTATTTGATAAAATGCTTCTTAATTAAATATTCTTAATAATTTGCACTTGATTGTGAGTTTTGCAATTTTCTGAAAAAAAGAGTGGTTTCGAGCTTTGTGGATAGCTTCCTTTGCTAGCACTCTGTAAATGTAGCAACGGTCATTACTAGAAAATGGAAGGGAGAGAGAAAAAGAGTATATGTGTGCAGGTTGAAGGTTGTTAAACTCATGGGCAAAATAGGCTGTGTCAAAAGAGGGTAAATGTGGGCAATGAATTTCATAGGAGAAAGTTGGTTTTGTGTAAAAGCCTTTTCAAGATGTTTACTGTAGAAACCTTTAAAATGAATTTCCTAGCTTCGCAAGTTGACCTCCTAATTGGTGTAGAAACCTTCCATGCTAACACGCCACTTCACATGTCTGCAAAGATCTACCAGAGGCGGAAATTCTGCAGGTAGAGATAGAGAAGCTTTCTAAATTGCATAGTAAGTGACAGGTTCCACGGGTGATGACCCTCACAACCACCAACATCAACCTTCACTATTGAACCTTCTTTCCTTTATTATTTTTTTTTTAACAAAGGTATGGGTATGGGTATGGGTAACTAAGGTTAAGAGAAAATCCGTTAGTTTGATATAAAAAAAAAGTGACAATCCGTTAGTCAAATTTATCAATGGGAAAGAGTGTCATTTTAAAAAACCTCAAGAAGGATGAGTGATATTTACCCATTTATATTTTTATAGTACACCTTTTTTGTGACCTAGCATAGCAAAGTCATTGATATCACATTCAGTTATTCAATCCTACAACAGCATAGATAAATGTGATCCAATATTTGATAGTTTCCGTAAACACCAACATTGAACTACTATTAATAATTATTGAATAAAATGAAAATATAAATTAAAGGGATTGGTCGTAACTTTTTCATGTTAGTAGCTTTACATAAAGATAAGACAATAAAATAACTATCTTAAGTTACAAGCTGATTTATATATGGTATCAATGTAAATATAGATGGCCTAATAAAAAATCCTTAATTTTATCTAAATATCTTTATTGGAAAAGAAGAGAGGATCTAATAAATTCTAATTAATTAGATTAATTGAATTAATACATTCTAATTTGAAATCAGCTGACGACATTCGAACTAAACCTCGAGCTGTGCAAATCGAGATCTAAAGTGACACAATGTTAATCATAAATGTTGAATTGCAGTTTTAGGATGGGCCTTATCATTTATCCTAAAAAACTTCAAAGCAAATAAGGTCACTGAAAGTTACTGAGCAACCCAAAAATTGTACACAACCCACATTGTCAATTTAAACCAACCATTACGATCAAATAAAAACCACAAACAAACCTAAGCCAAATTGCAAAAGAAGAGAAAACAGATAAGACTTTGAAATAGCACTATTCTTCAAAGCTTCTCAATCTTGACTGCCTTAAGCTTTGTTGTCGACGTATCTCCCTCAACAGTTAGTTAGGACAATTCTGATTTTCTTTTTGAAGGAGTAATCTGATATACACAATTTTTAGCTTGCGGGAGCAAATCTGTCACCAATTGATGATCACGCTAAACTTGAAAGATAGAGTGATTCAGAATAGAAGAGGTGTAGATAAGGTCTAATATGAGAGGAAGAAATAAGGTAAAGAGAGGAAGAGAGGTTCTGAGAAGGAAGAAGAGTTCACACCGCAATGTCATCCCCTCATTCCGCAAATAGGGGGGTAAATGAAATGGTTTGATCTGGATTTGAATAAAAAATGAATTCGAACCAATTCAATTTAATTGAGTTGAATTAGTTTGATTTTTAAAATTTTACTAACAAATTCAAACTAAATCGATCTAATTGAGATTAGGTTGATTTGGTTCTGATTATCAGATTGAATTAAAAATTAAAAAAATTATATATTTTTAAAAAATTTTATTCGTAATAACTAACAATAATTTTTTTTTGATACATTAGTAAAGAAAAACAAAAACTACTATGCAGAGAATGATCCCATGTAATCCACAAATAACTAATACTAATATAAAGCTTGATTATGATAATGATATACTTAACAATAGTATTTTAGATAAATTCTTGAAAAGAAATTAACAAAGAAAATAAAAATTGATTCTATTATTAAAAACTGAATTACAAAATTTTGAAAGATTAGAAATAAAAAAAAAAAGTTGATCAGGTTCAGTGTTTAAATGATTGAGTTGAAAAATTATAAATTTAAAACTAAACCAATAATAATTGATTTAATTTGGTCCCACTTTAAAATAAACCAATTACTTGAATCAATATAAACCAATTCCATTAGTTTGATTTGAATATTGAGGTTTATTGAGTCAATTCGATCCGCTTACATCCCAAGTTTTATGTGATTTCAAATGTAATATTTACTCTTTTAAAAAGATATAAACTCAACATTATATAAAAAGGATTTTTCTATCAAATATCAGGGATACAAATCATAATTTGAAAAAAAAAAATTGAAAAGTGTGCTTGCCACTAAAATTGATGTTTTTCCTACATACATTTTATTAGGCCCATGGAGTGTGAGAACAGTCAGCCAGTGGGTTTAGGTTAACACATATGGGTATCTAGGAGTTGTTGGCTTAAGTTGATCTTTTTATGAGTAATCTTGAAGGCGTAATTTGATTTGAGTTTAATTAGTATGCATTAATAGTGTAAAATAGTTTTACAATATCAACCAATAGAAATATTAGAAAATGAGAAATCATGGTAGATCCCTTATTATAATAGATGATTATTTGTATACGTTGACACTTTCTACTATATCTATTAGTTGACAGTGTAAAACTATTTTATACTATCAGTGTATTTAAATTAAGTTTATATGATTTTTGACAAGGTGAGAGACTTTGACCACACCCCAAAAAAATGACCCAAAAAAAAAGGGAGAGAAAAAACAAAGAGCCCAATTCGAAGACCTTGATAATTGAAAATATGAAGTGTTGTATATTGCCCTTCCATCTAACCACTGGATTCATCGACCCAAACGAAAGTGACAAAAAAAAGGAAAAAGAAGGAAAAAAAGAAGAACACATAAAAACTGGATTCAAATTTTACGTTGTCTCTATAAAGAAAAAAATAGTAATTAATTAATAATAAAGAAATTTTACTGAAAATTTATTTTAAGTTGAAAAGAAGATGGATACATTTCTTAATAATTTTTTTAGAAATTAAGTTTGATATTATTGATGCAAAAGAGTTTTATACTGTCATATATGTGAGACTTTTAAAATAATAGATGTGAAAATAAAATATTTTTATACTGATTAGCAATCAAAATTAATTTTTTTTATTAGGAAAGATAGAATTAAAGATAGAAATAAGATATCAAGGTGAATGCTGTGGTGCCCCTTACTTGTAGGGGGTACCATGCACCTTGCGAAAGGAAAATGTGGTGGTGAATGGGTGTGATTGAAATGTGTATTTATACACCAAATATTTATAATATATTATAGTAATTTTTTAATTTTAATTAGACTTTAGAATTGTGATTAAATATATTTTAAAATTGACCAAAATTTATCTATATGATCTTGAAATATTCCCAAAAATATTTGTTTAATTCTAGGATCTTGTAGATAGAATTTTATTTAATTTTAAGAACATGCAGATAAATTAAAAATTACTACAATGCATCATAGATATTTTAAAAGTAATTAAAATTTATCTACATAATTTTAAAATATTGCCCAAAAATTCTGTTTAATTTCAAGTTCATACAGATAAAATTTTATTTAATTTCACATTATGTAGATAAATTTTAAAAATTATTATGATAGACTATGGGTGATTGATATATCGATATACCATCAAATCTCACCTTTTAGATCTTCAAGTTATATGATTCACCTTGCAAGAAGGTTGCACTAAGACACCAGCAGATATCAAATGAGGGCGAATGCTACAATGCCCCTTACTTGCAAGGGGCACCATGCAACTTGTGAAGGTGCAACACAATGTATATGTGTGATTTAAAGGTGTATTCATATACCAAACACTTATAATGTATTGTAGTAATTTTTTAATTTTAGTTAGACTTCAAATTATGTTTAAATATATTTTAAAAGTAACCAATATTTATTTGCATGATCCTGAAATATCCCCAAAAATATCTGTTTAATTTTAGGATTATACTGATAAAGTTTTATTTAATTTTAATATCATGCAAATAAAATTAAGAATTACTACATTGCATATGAGTTATTTTAAAAATAACTAAAATTTATCTTTGTGATCCTAAAATATCCCTCCAAACATTTTGTTTAATTTTAAAATCAGGTAAATAAAATTTTATTTGATTTCAGATCGTATACATAAATTTTAAAAATTATTATGATATATTATAAATAATTGATATATCTATACACCATCAAATTTCATTCATTAGATTGACAAGTTGCATGGTGCAACTTGCAAATATGTTACACCAAAGACACCGCAATCAAACGAATTCCGACCCACCTGCTTGTATATTAGGAACCTCGAAATGCATTTTCTCATTTCTTTGCAGGGTAGTAAAATCCTAATTTAGTTATTCCAAAAAAAACAAAAAAGGTCCAGTACAATTTTTCCTTCAATCTATGCTTGCTTCCCTTGTGTCACCCATTAGAATAATTAGCTACATGGAATCCTCTATTAGTCAAAACTCACAACTAAATTCATGCATCAAGCTGACATTTTAACTTCGAGACCATCATGTAACAAATGGCACAACCACTGATCCACTGCGCTATGGTTATTATGTTTTTTCCAATTTTTCAAAATTACTTTTAGATTCACGTTAAAAAAGTCTATGCCGCTAATAAGGAATTCTTCAATAACCTTGCTAATGATTCCCAACACGTTTACTGAAAATAAGTGAAGCTCATTTTCTAGAATTTAAGCAAACCGCACGTAAGGACATAAGGCAGGCAAATGGCCAATATTCACTTAGAGAAGCAAAGTTTTTTCCCCATAAAAAATAGAATAGTTTCCAAAGCTACCGGAAAAATCAAAAAGAGGGAAGACTTAAAATTCCCAAATACATGTTTTCCAAAAGGAAAAGGTAGGTCTAATTAATTTAGTGCTATTTTTATTGCCTCCAATCCATAGTTGTGCTGATTCATTTCCAAAAGGTGACTCCGGTCAATAAGCGAAAAAAAAAAACAAAAAAAAGGAAGAAAAACACCAGAACCGTATAAAATATCACATTTTAGAAAAACGAATTAAAAAAAAAAAAACTGCTAAAAACTTCCGCTTCAAGATAATTGTTGCTCTTGCAGCTTTTGGAGTCGTTGCTAACAGATTGAACTATGAAAGTTAAGGTCATTGTCAACAAAATGCAATGGAGCATTACAGAAAGAACATCCCCCCTCTCCAAAAAACACACACAATTTCCAAAAATTTACACTTTCTAGCAATGATTTATTCTTATATATCAGTGGATGAATTTTTAGTGTATACATTTTAGGAATTTTATTTTAATATACTGTTAGTATAAAATTATTTTACCATCTATTCTGACCTGCTTCTAAGGCTTTTTGATATTATTTTCTGCAAGCTCGAGCTCTTGTTGACTCCTGCGGTGGGGGACCTGCAAGGGGCTTCAACACTTAAGTCAAAACTTCATTTTACTCCAGTGTAAGTGAAAAAGTGATCAGTTACTTACCTTCGACTCTTCTCAAGCCCCCTCGTATATCCAAGTTCAAATTTTTATTCCCCCATTCCTCAGTGATTCTAGGGTCCCTACTTTGGTGGGATTTCCAAATGCTTGGTAACTAACCTCAATGGATTAGCTACTTCCAAGCATTGACTTAATTTGGACTTATTAGGGAGAAGCTCTTCTAGAAGGCCCTTGCTGATCTGCTATAGGTTAAGCTCTAAGGTCCAATAAATTTGTTCAGTCCATTGCTCCCAAGCTCAGTCGTTATTATTAATAATGATCTGAGCTTATACTTCAGCTCCTATTTCCGGTTCCTATGACCGAGCTTAAGTTCTTTGACTTCCATTTAGAGCTTATGTTCCGAGCTCATATCGTTGACAACATTCTTGAAACATTTTAATTCCCTTGGGAACTATGGAAAAATGTGCATGGACACATGGCATATTATGAAGCCCCATTATCACGTCATTATTGCGTAGTTATCGTCACAATCCTTGCTTTGAATTCTAGCCGTTAGATCAAGTCCTTAACTATTGATTCCTTGGACGGCTAAGATTCGCCCTAATTGGTGGGAAACATTCTAATCTGTTGGATTACCTCCAATATTCTGAGACCCACTCCTTTGATCTTTTTCATTCCTTATGAACTCGTTCGCACATTCCCTCAAATTCCCACTTTTCCTATTCTCGCCTTCCTTTTAATCCCTATTGCTTCTTGCAATCTTCCCTTATTGAAGGTTCATTCCAATTTCGATATCTTAACCATTACTTCTTCTTTCTTCAGAAACTTTCCAGTATGTACTTCATTCCTTCTTCATCTCCTTCACTTTCATTCTTTAAGACTTTGTTTGGGAGTTAGAAGGGAAAGAAAAGGGAAGGTATCAAAGGGGAAGGAAGGGGAAGGGAAGGAGGGGATTTTGAGATTTTTCCTTCCTCTTATTTGGGAGTGCAAGATAGATAAAAGGAAGGGAAATGGAAGGTTTATGATGTATTTTTTGCATTTTTGCCCTTCACTTAATTAGTAACATTTAAAATACTTAATTATTTTATTAGTTAAAAATACATGTTTTATACTTTAAAAATATTTTTTTCTAAAAACACTTCTGCCAAAAATATTTAATTACTTTATTTTTTTTGAAGAAATTAATTATTTTAGTTAAAAATACATATTTCTATATTTAAAAAAATTTCTATTTATAAAAATACTTCTTGCTGTAAATTTTTTTTCTACAAAATAAATCATTTCAAAAACTTTATCTTCTTTTTTTTTATCTCTAAAAATATTTTTCCTCATCTATATTTCTAAGGAAAAAAGTCTATGAAGATTTTTTTAGTAAACAAAATTTTGAAAAAAAATTATATTTATAAAAAAATTATTAACAAGTAATAATACAATATATCTGCTCTATTAATTTATATTTGCTAAAAACAATGTGTGCTCAATAAAATGAAAATGAAAGCTATAATTTAATTTTTCATATAGCAAAACACAAGAAAACATACTTTAATTAATTGAAAGAGTCCAACACCATCTAATATCAATTGCAAGAAAACAAAATATAGTAATCTAAAGCTAATACATCAATAGACACCAAAGTTCCCTTCTCACGCTACATAATGTAAACAAAAAAAAAAAAAACAAAAAGAAAAGCAAAGTCTATAAGAATCTCTTTCCAAGCTTCTAAATTTCCTTTTTGACCTAACAACTTTGATTCCCATATCTTTGATATTTGCAAATACCAATATGGACAAGACCTTATCATTCACCTCATGAATTTCAAATATAGAAGCAAAACTAAAACATAAGTCACAAAATAATTACATAAAGTCTATAAAAAGATAAATCTATCCATAGAAAAAAGAATAGTTAGTTAAAGCAAAATTACATAAATTATCTTCAAGAACCACAAGGATCAAACACTATCTCAAATAGCAAACCCTTGCGTTTGTCTTGAGGACAACCGCCATTGCTCTAATCATCTCAGGATGATAAAAAAGATAGAAGTATACACAATTGAACAGGTCACTCTCAATTTGCAAATCTTCAAGCATCTTCCAAATTTTAGCCTCAGAAATGGGTAGTTTTTGCTTAACTCTTTCATATACAACAATGCTCTCTTTAAGAGCTCCAGCAATATCTCGAAGTGCCATCTTTATCCCTTCATCTTCATATTTTTTATCCTTTCATCTTCATATTCATCCTTAGACTTTCTAGACCTTTTAGCTTTGGGCTCTTGATTGTGAGATACTGGTGCTTCCGGAGATGTACCTTCATTATCATTTCCCACCTCCAAAGTGTCTTGAACACTATCCATATTGACTTCATTGGTTTCAATAGATTCTGATTCCCTAGGAAGTGTCCTTTTGTTTCTAATATCCTTGGCAGTCTTAGCATGCTCTCCAATAGTTCTATCTTTTCCACACAAGATCATCAGCTTATCATAATTAGGAATGCATTTTTCCTCCACTCTTCAGCTTCAGGCTTAGTCTATTATGTAAAAATTATTAGATTTGGTAAGAAAATTATTAAAAATAGACATCAACAAGATAGATTCAAGAAATGTTCACCAAAATATCTCAATTAGCTTTTACCAAACTTCAAGTTCAGCACACCAATGCTTTGTAATTGGGTCCCAAGCAAACCCATTCAACCCATTTTTGAATAAATCATAACATTTAGAAAAGTTTCTCTTTATCATCTTCCAATGACCTTTCATCTTTTCCTTTGCAAAAGGTCTTTCAAATTTCTCTTGAAGCTCTTGTGTTATGGGTTCATAAGCTTTTGTTGCAAAAGTCCCACCAACTTTGTTTCCCAAGTTTTGTTGATTCAAAAAAGCATCAATAAGAGCATTATCCATCTCTTGTGTCGATGTCTCTCTTTCAGACTTAGCCATGATTCCTAACAGTAAAAGAAATATCAAACATTGTGTTGGATAGGCAATATTAATGATAATATAGGACATTCATAACTCATTGATATAAATGCAAGAACTAAGGCAAAAATAGAGAAAATATTCATGAAATAACATCACGAAATTCATCTAGTATTATGATACATGTTCATCATATATATATTTGAATAAGAAAAAAAAAATCTAGTGTAATCTCTCCACATAGCTTCTACTATAGGATTTCTAAAATTCTCTCCTAAACGAGTATGTTCTTCATCCTCATCATCTACTGGATCATGAAGATGTTGGTTTGATGCAATTTGATTGTTAATTTTTTCATCCACCTGAGCAACCAAATCTTCATCTGGATCTACCATTATCAAATAATTATGCAAAAGGAAACAAGCAACAATGATCATATTTTGAGTCTTGATTCCATAAGTTGGTTCAATTCCACTTGCAATGATAAGAAATCCCTATTTCAAAACTTTGAAAGCCCTTTCAATGGCATTACGTAAGGACGAATGTCAATGGTTGAATAACTCTTGAGGTGTTTGAGGTGGATTTCTTGAGAAGAATTCTTTTAAATGATAATGTGTTGTTCTATAGGGTATAGTTAGTCCCTTTCTCAACACGAATCTAGCATCAAGAACATAATATTTATCTATTAAAAAGGAAATAATCACTACTATCATATATCTAATAAAACAAAAAGCAAAATGAAGAACTATTATATTGATTACCTCTAGGTATTCTAAGATTGTCGGTTTTGCGCAATGCATCTTTTAACATCCTTGAATCAGCCTCCCATCTAGGCAAAACATAGATAAATTTAAGGTCAAATAAGCATGCAACCAACACATTTTGTATTGCAAAATCTTTCCTACCACAATACTTTGACACTTCAACTGATGGCACTTTTACACAAACATGTGTACAATCAATTGCCTCGACACAATCCTAGCATACTTATTTTTTCATTAATATCATTTTTAATTATAATATTTCTAAATTATGTACTAAAATAAATTTTACCTTAAACAATGGGTTAAACTGGTTACCTCTAAGAATTTCAATAGGAATTTGTGAGCCATCAGGTTCTTTCAAATATTTTTCTTCTAGCTCAATTATTGATTGAAGTACACGATGCAGATGGCAACTAGTGGATTCACCAGAGCGTCGAAACTAGAACTGGACCTTTCGATTTCTAATTTTATGCATTAGAATGTAGAGAGTTTTGGCAACTTGTTCCTCTAAGTTACCCATTATGTTGATTGGAGACCGCCTTCTTCTTTTAAGATATCATATAAGTCTAAAAAAGCTTTGGGCCCCATTCTTATTATCTTACATCCTTCACTACTAACAATATGCTTCATTAACTTTGCTCGTACCCTCTTCTTTTCTAAGTTAAAGTATGCTCAATCATCCTACCTTGAGAATGTTTTCTAATTATGTAGTAATAAACTACAAGACATACAACTTAAACAATAACTATGCGATGTCTTGCGATTTATTACTGTCAAATGCTGAGACTTGATTTAACCATTTGATGTCTATATCACTACTTTCTACTTATTATTTATTATCTTTTTATCAAAAAAAAAGAAACTACTCAGGAATGAAATTAATATATTAGGACAAATCGATTTCAAAGCCTGACTAGAATTGTTTTTGTGTAATGTATACCATTCTACTTGAAGCATACTTCAGCAGGAAGATATAAATAATTCTACTCATATTCAAGATCAACCATTCACAAGCAACATAAAACACAATAGGCAATGGCTCATTCAATTAATGCAAATAATAATCTTCACTTTTTCAACCTACATTTTTCCTAAGTCACCTTCTTCACTAAAAGCAAGTAAGTAACAAACATAACCACAACCCTATCTAACACTCAGAAATAAAAAGCCAAACAAGACTTTCAATCGGCCAGATCAAAACAAAAGGAGAAACTAGGGAAAAAAATATTCCAAATTAGAACTACAATGAAATCAAATAGCAAGCTTTCTCTAACTACAAAAATGCATATAACATTTAAATCTTGAAAAATTTAGCAAGAATGCACATATCCAAAATTGAACTCAAAAGAACCCAAAACCTGGATGCTCATATTTTTCCCAAAATTATGAATAAAGAGCTACATCAAGTTGCTAAAAACCATCCCAAAGCTAGAGCATGATGAATCATAGAAAATGAAACAGAAAAGAAAAGATTAAAAACAAGACGAGACTGTAAATAATCACGAACAAGACGAGATTGAAAGGATTAAGAACTAGAAACAAAAAAGAAAATTGATTAATGGAAAAAGAAAAAAAAGAGAACGCTTACATCGAGAAGAGGGAGAAGTTCGTCAACGGAGGAAGGAGGATCTATGAGCTTGTTCCCAGCTTCCAGAAGAAGGAGAATGCTACCACAATTTGGGAATTTTTGGGTCTAGGGTTCTAGAGAAGAGAAAGTTTCAAAAATGAACATTGGGTTGATATTATGGGTGTGGTTATTTGGGTTGGAAATAATACAGGGTAAAACAATTATTTCAAATTATAATCTACTAAAACCCCCCAAAATGGGGAAACTAAAAATGAGGGGTTATGAGAGATTTTGGAGGGCTTTAAAACATTCTCAAACACTTTTTTCCAATAAAATTAAAACTCACAAACATCTTAAAAGACTCCAAATCCTTCTCTTCCCTTCCCTTCCCCCCTAAACCAGACTCCCAAACAAAGCCTAAGTTTTTTGCAATTTTCCATTGAAAACCCTAGGGTAGTAAACATTTGGCCACTCTTTATCCTTCCTTTATTCACTGATTTTTCTTTTATTTTCTTATTTTAGCGGTTGTTTTGAGCCCTCAGTTCCTTTGTTTATCAAAGATGATAAAAGACCTTCAAGAAAGTGCTAAAAGTATTAGAGATTCCTCCAAGAAGAAAGGGTTGTCAGATTTCCATTTTTGGGTAATAGATGAGGTTAAAAACTCCTATTCTCTTTACATTGATCAACAAATATTAGACCATTTCCTTAGGGACTATAAGATAGCTCGCCTAGGGGAAGAGCATTTCATAGAGTGTCTTCCTTGCAAGCCCAATGACCGAGCTTGTCATATAGCCAAGATGTCCAATGATAAAGAACCTGCATTCTGCTTCGTCTATGATGTCTTCTTCTCTACTTTAGGTGGTAGGCTTCCCTGCTACCTTTTTGAGGTCGAGTGCCTAGATTTTATAAATATAGCTATCACTCAACTTCATCCCAATAGTTAGGCTTTTATCCAAGCCTTTGAGATTTTGATGGATTTTTTGGGTGTAGTTCTAAGTGTTAGGATTTTGTTTTCTCTATTCCAAGTAAAAGATGTTAAAAAGGAAAAATACGTTTCTTTAAGTAGTTAGCCTAGAAGAAAGATTTTCGACTTTTTTTTATCTCTAACTTTAAACATTTCAAGGATCAATTATTTTGGATTAGGGCTTTTGAGCATGAATACCCTTTCTTCTTAGATGAGAAAGGTCATGCCAAATTTCCCCTTTACTAGAAAAAGTAAAAAGTTTCGTAGCATAGACTTCCATAGCCTCTTGCAATACAAACAAGTTATCCTTGATTATCTCTCCAAGTATTTGTCAAGTCAGAAGAAGGCTTTGTCCTGCACTGATTTATTGAAGTGGGACACTAATAGAACTGAGGTGCTCAAACAGCTCAATAAGCTTTTTAGCGATTCCCTTTTTGTCATTGTCTTTATTACAACTATTTTCCTAACTTGCCTTCTTGGTTCTTTTGTAGGAGAAATGGCCCCCTAAATTGTCCAAGGATTCCATCTAGGCTATTTTTGCTGACTGCAGAGCCCAAGTTACACAAGGTGGTGCCCCAGGGGTGAGCTCTAAACCCACCAAGGATAGTTCCAAGACAACTTCAATTTCCTAACCCCTAACTGTTAAACGGGAAAGAAAAGGGCTTCCAACAATTTTGTTGATCTGGAGGCCATGTCTAAGCATCAATCCACTCCTCCCCTCATAAAAAATACTCCTTCCAAGCTGAAGAGGGTCCGTTCTGCCTTGTTTGAGGACTTTCACCTCCTCCGTGACTTCCTATCTGATGTTTCTCCTTTTTCCCTACGATGCCTTGAATTTTCACTCCATTAAAAAGGGGACAATTTCCTGAAGTCAGACTACAACCTCAACATGTTTGAAGCTGTCAGGCCCACCAGAATGTATAAATGGATTCAACCAACGAGCTTGCGCTCTTGCGCAATGGCTCATCATTTGAAGCTGAAGGAGGAGCTCGTGAAGTTAAGGGAGGCTTATTCTAAGTAGATTCGTTCCTTGGAAGACAAGATTAAGAAGGCCAGGGACAAATATTTGGCCAAAGAAAAAGAGTAGGGGGGAGGCCAAGAACTTCAATGGTAAAGCAGCCCAGCAGTATGCAAAGAGGTTTGACGAGCCATAAGGCAAGTCAAGTTCATCTATTCTATCCTGGACATCTCTACCTGCGGCTACTTCAAGGAGGTCTATGATAGTCAATTGGTGGATAGGCCCCTCCCTGATGCTAACACAGCTAAGGTTGAAGGTGGGGATTAGCCGAGGACTCTTAATGACATTGCTTCCCTGATGAATTAAGGCGAGGACCAAGTGGACGACTCTCTAGCAGCCACCTACTTTTTCCTTTTATCATAGTTGAACAATATTTTCCTTTCCTTCTTGCAAATTTTGGATGTTTGCTCCACACATTAATTTTTGTAGTTTAAATTTTGAATTTATAATTCACAAATTCTCCAAGTTGTTCTTAACTAGTTGGTAGATCCCATTGCGCTTTTATTTCCATGGTTATTTTTCAATGAATTTCCTTCTTGGAACTTAGTAATTCTTTAATTCTGAATAACTTTCCAAATTATTAACTCCAAGACAACAATTCCCACACTCAACTTAATAATTTCAAATTCCATTCCATATGTGTAAAACTTGTATGTTCATTTTCAAGTAAAATTATTCCCTCTTCTAATCAGTTTCTCGGGTTGTATAAGGCCTAAACCTACAGGTAGGGCTATTATATTTCCTAGAGATGCTCGCCAATAGGCAAGGACTCTAAGTTCTTCCCTAAACTTATTTCCATTTAATTTTCCAAGAGGCAAGGGCCTACACACAAGGACATTAAGTTCTTCTTTGGACTTATCTCCATTTCGTTGTATCTTCCATAAGTTCTCTCTCATTGTATATAAGCCAAAGATTCAAATAATTCGACTAAACTTTATTGAATTGAAAAGTTTACAATGGTGAGCTTATAAGAGGTGCTCACTTTTATTCCTATCACCAAGACTCGCACATGCTCGACCTATGTAGGTCATGCCTTATTAAAACCTCTTATGTATAAAAAAACGTTATGGGAAAAATACATAAGAGAGAAAAAAAAATGTACTCATCTATATAGTTTAAGGATTTCTACTTCAACTAAAATGTCTTTGGAGGGAGAACACATTCCACCTCCTCGGCAGTTCCCTTCCTCCTAGCTTGGCTATTTTGTAGGCTCATCTTCCTATCTTCTAGATGGCTTGATAGGTCCTTCCTAATTCAGTGTTAGCTTTCCTTCTTGTTGGGGCTTTCTTTGAAGCTTCACTTTCCTTAGGACCAAGTCCCCTCCCTCAAATTCTTGTGTGGTGACCTTCTTGTCGTATATATTTTCTTGTCATTTGTTATTTAATAGCCTCCTCCTTCACCCTGGCCTTCTTTTTATCTTCCTTGACCAGATCTAGCTTGGCTCTCAGACTAAGCTCATTAGATTCCTTAGTCATGATTATTATCCTCAGGCTTGGTTCCAACCACTCAATAGGAATAATTGCATATGCTCTATACACCAGTTTGTATGGAATTTCTTAGGTCAACAAATGGGGTGTAATGTGATAAATCCATAACACAACATGTAACTCATTGGCCTATAGGCCTTTGGCCTGCTCTAACCTCTTTTCTAATCTTGCTAGAATAACTTTGTTGGGGGCCTTTGCTAACCCATTGGTTTGTGGATGTTCTATTGATGAAAATAGTTGGGCTATTCTTAGCTCTTTGCAGAAGTCTTCAAACCTCCGGTTAATAAACTGTGCTCTATGATTGCTGACTAATTAGTGGGGTATTCTATATCTACATATTATTCGCTTCCATACAAACTTCTTCATTTTCTCCATAGTGATAGTAGGTAAAGGTTGGGCCTCAATCTATTTGGTGAAGTAGTCAATAGCTACCATTAGATATTTGAATTGCCCAAGAGTAAGTGGAAATGACCCGAGGATATCTATACCCCATTTATGGAATGACCAGCTAATCTCCGAGCAATGTAATTCCTCGAATGATGTATGTGTCAGATCTCTAAATCTTTGACACTTATCACATTTTTTCATGAACTTCAAATAATCTTGCTTCATGGTGGGCCAAAAGTAGCTGGATTGAAGTATCTTGGCTATTAGGGCCCTGCATCCAGCGTGGTTTCCATATATGCCCTCGTGGCTCTAGTAGTCCTTGCTTGATAAATGTGAATTTTTCGACAACTTCGCTAATCTGGATTTTTTTAAGCTCATCATTGGGCTCAATTCTCACCCTTCCTTCCTTTCTAGGATCAAGATCTTTCATGTTCATTTTCCTAGTTTGATCAGTTTCCACCATGTGTACCTCTTGTGTTCCTTCAATTCCTACTTCCTTCTTTCTCCTCCTAAATGATTCATGGTAGGATCATCAAGCTTCTTTCTGGTCAATGGCATGACCCTAACTTCGATGGGTGAAATTAGGAACTTTGGTGCCAAATGTTCAATTAACACTACGGCTTCAAAAGTGTTCAAAGATGGCCTCCCCAATATCATATAATACAGGGCTTAAGAATTAATCACTAAGTACCGAACATTAATTGTTTTGATGTTTAGCTCAGCTCCAACAGTTGTCCTCAGCTTAATGACTCCTAAGACATTAACCTATTCTCCAAAGAAACCCACCTATCTTCATTGTATGGCCCAAGGTTAGATTCGAGTATTTGTATCTTCTACAAAGTGGAGGTGTACAAAATATCAGCTAAGCTTTCCTGGTCAACTAATACCTTTTGAATTATGTAATTTCCTGCAACCATAGAAATAACAATGGGATCATGTAGATTCTGATTAGTTTCCTTAAAGTCAAGACCAGAGAGCAAGATTACTAGGTTTGATGTTTTTAGTGGTTGAGGAGGAGTAGATTCCATGGTCATGATGGCTTGGAGGAGCCTCTTCCTTGTTGAGCTTGTTTCTCCTCCTCTAGCAAATCCTCTAGCAACGTAATTTATCACTCATTGAATATCCTATGGTTATCAATTTCCAAGCTCCTCTTCATTGCTTGTTTCAGGTTTTCATCTCCTCTAGCTATGGCTTCTCTGTCACTTCTTCCTTGTATCCTTGTCTCTACCTCGACTGCTTCTTTGTCGAGCTATGTACTTGTCCAACAACCCTTGTCTCAGCAGCCACTTGATCTGATCTCTCAAAATGGTACAATCCTCGGTAGTCTGGCCATAATTCCTATGGAGCACACCACTTGCTCCTATCTACTCCAAGGGAAATTTGTTGCTTTCTCGCATTAGGTGGTAGTCGGATCAAGCAAGCATTATATACGTTCTTGAGTGTAGCTTCCTCTTAGCAGTAAGGGGTGCATACTTATTGTAGCGAGATTAAGGGAGCCCTCTCATTTGGAGTGGACTCAGATCTCCTTTGGCTTTTTTTTTTCTTCTTATTTTTGGCTTTATTTTGGGTCCTTGCCTATACTATTCTTTGTCTAAGCTTTGGCTTTCCTTATTTCTCAAACTTCTTACATATTGATGTACCCTACAGCTCATTCCCTAAACTCAACTAGAGACCTTGGGGGGTTAATTGCCAACAAGTCAACAAAAGGACCCGCCCATAGGAATATCTTGACGGAGTGTAATTCCATGGCAGGGTTAAGGTCTTGTATCTGCATGTCCATGATATTGAACTGCTCCAAGTACTCCCTTAGTGGTTCCTTTGTCCTTGTCATATGGTATTCAGAGAATCCGAGGTTTTCTTACAAACTTGACTTGAAGAGAAGTGGTTCACGAATGCCCATGAAAGCTCAACAAAGTCATGGATTGACCCTGTTGGTAGTGACAAGAACCACAAAAGGCTAATTTTTCTAGGAAGGTAATGAAAGTTCAACATATGAATAGGTCACTTGCTCCATTGACCAACATCATTGATATAAACATGGTCACGTGGACTTAAGGATCTCCAGTTCCATCATATGGCTTCAATGTTGTCGGTAGCTTGAAATTTTCGAGGAGGGCCACAGGCATAATGAACTCCGAAAATGGCCCCAAGTATATTAGCGACCCTTAAGTAGCGATCGTCTGATAGGTTTCCTCTCTCCCACGAGTATTGTGGGTGTTGTTTTCCTCTTTATCTTTAGTGGGGTCGTCATTATTCTTATGGCTATTGGCTTCATTCTCTCTCCTATTGTTTTTCCGATTCATTGCTGCCATTTAGGCTAACAACTTCCTATTTTGATCCTGAAGTTGTCAGATCATCTGGTATAACCCCTCCATTATAGTAGGTTGAGGAATGTTGTTCACATCATTCTTATTATGCTAGTCATGTTGGTTGTGTTGATTGTGTTGCTTGTGCTGATTATGTTGGCTGTTGTCAACATGTTTAGCTGTATTCATACTTTGACTCCTTGTGGTAACCATTCACTTTTTGTGGGGATAGACTTCATGCCCCACAGTAGGGGCCAATGTTTTGACCTGTTTCTGAGGTCGTCTGATATTGTCCTTTTTAAGCCTGAGCTCTTGTTGACTCCTTTGGTGGGGGACCTGCAAGTGACTCCGACGCTTAAGTCAAAACTCTATTTTACTCTAGTGTAAGTGAAAAAAGATCAGTTACTTACCTTCGGCTCTTCTCGTGACCCCTCTTATATCCAAGTTCAAATTCACATTCCCTCATTTCTTGATGATTTCAAGTCTCCCTATTTTCATGGGATTTCCTAATGCTTGGTAACTCACCTCAATGAATCATTAGCTACTTCCAAGTGTTGAGTTAGTTTGGATTTATCAAGAAGGAGCTCAGAAAGCCTCGTTGAGCTCTTCTGGACTGAACTCTAAGGCCCAGTAAATTTGTTCAGTCCACCATCATACAATTATTTATAGCTCTATCGCTAAAATTATTTGACTCTTATTATAATTATCTCATAAGTTATATAAAAAGATAGTATATGATTGATTAATAATATGTAAAATATTTTAATAATGTATTAAAAATTAATTTAATATTTTAAATATAAAAATGTTTGGAAATGATCAACATAATGGAATTTTATTTTAACAGCAGATTTAACAAGGAATTTATCTTGTAGTTTTTATAATGCCTCTCTATAAAAGCTGAATCCCTCTTTGTTTTGGGTTTTTTTTTGGTTTGTTCTCAACACCAATTAACGTTTAGGCGGCAAAGGTAATTAATGTGAAGTTTTACACAAAAATGCCAAGGAAATGGGGATTCTTTGTTTAGGTTCCAAAACAAGCAGGCTACTTATCTTCAACATTTTTTCTTTTAATTGCATTTGAGAAAAAGCCTCCCCAAGTAGTCAATACTCAATACACTACCCAAACTAGTCAATGCATTTCACAGGCAACTCAGCAGTTTCTAAATGAATGAATGCCCAGTCAAAACAGGCAACTGTGTAATTCAGACCGGGGAGAAACCTCTTAATTAGCTGACTGTACTCTTCAGCCTGTTTGCTCTGACTGCATCTCAGTGGGACATGGATATTGCTCCCTAATCCAAGTTTCCAAAACTTTGCTCTTTTATTGTTAATTTCTTCCCTTTACTTTCTGTCCATAAAGATAATTGCAATTTTAGGAATCATGGTTATCATACCATTGACAAATTAAAGAAGAGATCTTCAAACAAGCCATGGTTCATAAATGGCCAAGCTAGAATAGTTATAATGGAAGCCAAAGACAGTGGAAATAGAAAACTTGTGATCAGGTAAAAACAGACTTCAAATTCAATGTGGTTTACCCAAGAAACTGAAAGCTTTGGGAAAAGCTCCCCCAACAAGCTGATCAAGATTTACTATATTTAGAAACTGGAAAAGGGAAAAATCAAGGCCTCCACTTTGGATAAATAAGACTAACATGGAAAATGGGAAGGCCCATGTTGGCTCCGGCTTTCCTCAAATTAAGGATCTAGCGAATGGAAGATAGAGCAAAGTGCCGTGCCAAAGTTGGCAATCGCTTTGCCGTTATTGATCCATTCCTTTTCCCCCATTCCTTACCCTAAAGCCGAAAGCTTGTTAATTAATATTTCCTATAATCTAAAGATGATTCCAAAAGGCCAATTGCTTGGTTCAGATTTAGAGGACCTTGTAGATCAATATTGCCAAAAATAAATAAATAAATAAATAAAATAAAAATGTTTGTGGGGGTGTGGGCTATATGTCATTAATGGGTCTCTCCATCCCTCGGAAGCAATAAGTCAAGGCGAGGAACAACCATTTATGTCCTTTGCTTTAATGATTCAAGTAGTTTAGCATAACAAAATTTGCCTTCAAAGTAAATAAGATCTATAAAGCACCAAACAATGGGGGATTGAAGACGTGATAATGCGGAGAACCTTGAGTGAAATTAGTCTTTTTCCTTTTGTTGCTTTTCCCATGAGAAGCCATTAGCCCAATGGCCTTCCTGAATAGCATGGACATTAGGAACTAACTCCGCGGACTTTTGTAGTAATCAAGACCCACATCGGACGAAATATATAATAACACGAAGATTGGAGGTAATATCTAGGAAGAGTAACATTGGAGAGAACATGTTTTGAAGCCTACCCTGCTTTCTTAAACTCCATTTCTACTGGAATCTTAGAAATAGCTAGCTAGAATGGTTCTATTGAACTTTGAAGTAGCTGATCTGACTTCGCTAATATATTGTCCTTTATGCCAACCAAAGTCTATGTAGGTTTTAGCTTTACCATGCTTTCAACAATTCTAGGTTCAGGCGATCTTCTCATATGGGCTATTTCTTTTTTTTTTTTTTTTTTTGATTAAGCAAAATTTTAGGTTGAAAGGGAAGATTTGCTCTAGTTTAGAGTTAGAATATACTTTTATGTTCATCAAACACTTACATGTTTATAAATTATCTATCAATAGGGGGAAAAAAATATCAAACTAATTAATCATGACGATATATGAACGTAAGATCGACCAGGTGAATCAACTTCTATTAGCATTATCATATGGGCTACTGCTTCTCTAAATCCACGATGGAGGAAGTTGAAATTACAATGAAGACTACTAAATTTAGTATGAAATTAGAGGGGGATCATTGACCTTTATTTTGAAGTGAGCATAACCAATTTCCGGCAATGGAGATTATTCAGACCATATATGCCTCTTCGGTAGACATTGTTGAATGATCAAATTATATTCTAAATTTTAATTATATCATAAGCCAAGTTAATTAATCTGATATTTTATAGGTAAGACTATGGGAGCGTATCACATGAGAGGAATGGTTTATTATAAGAATGAGAGGAGTAAATCTAGGTTGTATAATCATATATAGATAATCAATATTTAAAGTTATTTAAAGGTTATATGATCACTTAAAAAGTTATGTGACTTTATATTTTAATCTTGACTATTTACGTTAAATTCAATAATCAAGATTTACTTCTCTCACTCTTATAATAAATCACTTACCTCCTATAATACGCTCTCGTAAGACTATTATTTAGAAACAATTTGAAAAAAATTCAAAAAAGTTATTAATTAACGAGCAGTGCTCTTTAGTACGAGACGAATTTCGTACTCAATGTTAACTAGTGGTTTATAACCACAAAAAGAGAGGTGGCAAAAATTAAGGAAGAGAGAGAAAAGTTAACTTCAATCAAAACGTAAATATCATCTTCTATTTTACATAATTCGTACTGCGTTTTACGAAAAAGCTTTTGTGCTATTACGCATCACTGTTAAAGGAAGAGTGGAGAATCTGGCTCTTTATCCCCCATCTCCCACCCCCTATAGAAAATATATATCAGCTTAAATATTGCCTTAACGTTACACTCAGATAACAATAACACAAGGTGTTCAAAATATAAAAAGATTGAGAAAATGCCCCACTTCTTGGAAGTAGTCCTAATAAATGAATAATCCAAGTTGCAGTAAAGTAAATGCAACTAATTATATGGCATACGTTTAGATATAGTTGACCCGAGTTTCATATTATAATTAAAGGATGCTAGAAAGAATAATTGATGGCGGTTCCATCAATGGGTAACCTAATCAAGATGAATTGACGCTAATAAATTTCATTACGAGTTGGATGCATTGAACTTGATCATAGTATGGGAAGATTAAGGCAGAACCGTTTACGAGAGACTAAGATAATGAAAAAGCAAATAGATATTACATTTTTGTACATGAAACCACAGATTTTTCAACGTATTACAAATATTGTTAGGAATCAAGTTTTGTTGTACTTTGATTATTCTTCTTGTATTTGTACATATTGATCGAATAAGTCCATATTCAAAGAAATAGCATATTATTCTTGGAAGATATTTCTAAAAATGCAATTCGGAATAGCAAAATTAAACTCCTCAAATAATTTTCATGTTCATAAGCACTTACAACATCCAAAGGCAATCGAAAGCTATTGATGCACGCTAATTATATAGTTATAAATTTATAGTTTGAATTTTCATAATTTATATGTCAATCAAATTTCAGCTCTAAAAGTGACTCAGGCGGTTTAATTTTTACTTTTTGACTTTAGGGACAAGTCTAGTTTATAATTCTAAAAAAAAAAATATTTCGTTTGCTTTTAATAAATTATATGTGTCATTTAAAATTATTATAACTTAAATTTAAAACTTTAATTTTTTTAAGTTTAATTATGCATATCATCAATTTTAATTTTAAATATTTTCTCACTTTTAAATTATGCTTTCTTATATTTTATCTTTTTTTTATAAAAAAAATCCCGGTATAACACCCGACGTTTCATTAGTTCTACAATAATTTATGATAGATTATTCAAATTTTTTGGCCAGCGTAACATGTCTATTTCAAACAGCATTATTTACTATATTTTTAAGTTTAACACAACAGAAAATTACTAAATTCAAATCCAGTTACTCTTGACTCATGATTGCATTTGCTACAGGAGAGAAACATCACCAATGTATGATTGATTTTCTGCTTGATGCTTGAAAATTGAAGTTCAACTAGTATAAATCTACTCGTATTTGGATGTCTCAAGAACTGGTTGCATAACTCTTGTATTCTTTAACTCATTTATTCTTCTTCTTCTTCTTCTTCTTCTTAAAAAGATAAACATAACTCTTTTTTCTTATTGCAACTTTTTACCCCGTCGTTTTGAAGTTTCCAAACTTATCTACCATTGAAAAAAGCGAGAAATGATCCCATAATTAAATCCAATCATGAGAAAGAAAAAAAAGATAAGATAATGGAATGGGACAAGAAATGAATTGTAAAAAGATGGCAAGGGTTGTAAATTGATGAAAGACTGAGAAGTGCATGAATGCAAAGATTTATGATCTAGCTAGAGTTACTCATACAGAAAGAAAAAGTTGGTGAAGAAAATTGAAAAAAATAGTCAATGTGATCTATTATGAAGAGTTAATCATATGAATTATAAAAAGACTGAAAAACATTAAAAAAATGTAATAATAAATAATTTTTATAGTTGTTCCTATCTCAGCTAGTGGTAGAGAGGGTGGGGGGGTCTAGTGTTTAGGTTTAGATGAAGCTGTCTAACCCTCTTCCTCTACTATGGTATTTATAGGGGATGAGGATGGTACCCGTTATTAATGCAAGGCACGTATCAGGGCATAGATAGGGGAATTTCTCCTATCAGATGGGCTTAGACCAAATGGGTAGGAAACCTAAACAGATCATAAGCCCCCCCCCCGCTTGAAACTCTAAAAAAGCGAAGAGGTTAAGAAATGCCTTAGGTTAGGTGAGGAAGGTCGAGGCTAACAAATGTCTTAGGAAGGTCAGGAGATCGGAAGACCAAACAAATTATAAGCCCCCATCCTCGAGCTCTTAAAGAACGAAGAGGTTAACAAATGCCTTCGGAAGGTCGGCGGACCACGAGACTGGACGGATTGCAAGCCCCTTACCCTCAAGCTTTGAAGAAGCTAAGAAATGTCTTAAGTTGAGATCGGAAGATTGGGGGACTAGGAGATGAGACTGATGACAACCCGCCAGCCTCAAGCTTTAAAAGAGCAAAAAGACTAAGAAATGTATTAGATCAGATTAGATATATTGCTAACCAATCTCTTTGCTAATCAACTGTTAGCTTAGGAAAAGCCAAGATAGTGTGGTCACTCAGTTTGCATTGTAAGTTTTTACTTGATGAATAGTAAGATTGCTAAGGGTGGTAGCTTGGTCTTTCAGTTTGGTCGAGTTAATTTGTATCCTTGTTCACTAGATCAAGCTACTATCTCAATCATCTTTCTCTCTCTCTCTCTCTCTTTCTATATATATATATCTCTTTTGAGTTTGGTGACATAACAAAGTTTTAAGCTTGGTGGCCTATCAAAGTGGAATTGTATGTGGCCATTGACCTTGGTAGCAAAACTTTCTTGCTTAGGTAGACTCTTATACTAAGTAACATTAATATTATGTGACATTGATACACTAGCTCATTAGTTCATATAGTGCCAAGGTTGTTGGACTTCCAGGTAGTGTCGAAGAAAGCTGAGCTTTGTTGAGTGTCAATAAAGATTGGATTTTGCTCAATAGTGGTGATGTCCAAGTTTTGTGGAGTACCGGTGAAGACTAGATTTTGCTTAATGCCTTTGAAGATCGAGCTTTGTTGAATGTCGATGAAGATTGGGCTCTATTAAGTATCAATGAAGATCGGCTTTTGCATAATGTTGGTGAAGACTAGGATTTGTTGACTACTGGTGAAGATTGGGTTTTACTTAATACCTGTGATGTCCAAATTTTACTTAGGACCGATGAAGATCGGCTTTTGCTGAATGTTGATAAGGACCGAGCTTTGTTGAGTACAGATGGAGACTGAGTTTTGTTGAGCACTAGTGAAGACTAAGTTTTGCTGAATGTTGGTGAAAACTAGGTTTTATTGAGTACTAGTAAAGACCAGGCCTTACTGAATGCCAGTAAAGATCAGACTTTGTTGAGTATTGGTGAAGACCGAGGTTTCTTGAGTACTGGTGAAGACCGAGTTTTGTTGAATGCCGGTGAAGACCGGGCTTTGTTAAGTACTAGTGAAGAATGGGTTTTGCTTAATGCAGGTGAAGACAGGGCTTTGTTGAGCATCGGTGAAAGCAGAATTTCGTTGAGTACCAATAAAAATCAGGTTTTGTTGAGTACCGATGAAGGGCAGGCTTTATTGAAATGATTAGGGCATTTTTGTGGATATGTCAAGATAGTTGTCATCTCTTTCCCTATGAATACAATTATAACAACAAATCAAGAAATAGAAAAAAAAGATAATAGCGATACCCCTTATTATTATCTCTCTTTTAGAGATTAAACCTACACAACTCTCTTCTAGAGCTGCATTGATTAAACATGACCTAAATAAATGTGCAAGAAAAATTGATATCATTATCCTAAAACTCTTTTTCAATTAGTGGGATGCTAGCTAATTATTCAATTTAGTATATAAGAAATGTATATGACACCCTAATAGATATGGTAAATGAATAGTAGAGAAAAGGTGCAAACCTGTCCAAAATTTATCTAACCATATTATCATGTTATGGTTCTTTGTTTTGGAATATTGATTTAAAAATTTAAGTAAATGATTCAGAAGGTTTATTGTTCATAGTATAATTGGATATAGAGAATATAACTACTAGTTTGAACAAAAAGTCATACCTTAAAGATCTAGAACATTATAATGATGAAGAAGAGATAGAGATTGAAAGAGGGGGACATTCTCGCAAGCAGCAAGTAACAAAGATGGGTGATTGATATTGTTGGTGTTCCATGTACTGTGCTTCATGGCCATCATGATGGTGAAGTGCTTGTAGTCTACAGATATTGAGGTGTTTAATGGGAGTAGTTTTACATAATCCTGCAAATGGCATCAAAATGTTCCTATCTCAACTAATGGTAGAAAAGGTAGGGGGTTTAGCATTTAGGTTTAGATGAACCTGCCTAACCCTTTTTCTCTGTTATGGTATTTATACGCGGTAAGAATGGTACTCGCTATTAATGCGAGGCACGTATCAAGGTATAGATGGGTGAATTTCCCCTATGAGATGGGCTTGGGTCAAATGAACGGGAAACTTGAATGGATCACAAGCCTCCCAACTTCAAGCTCTTTAAAAGCGAAAAGGCTAAGAAATACTTTAGGTTGGGTGAGGAAGATTGGGGAATTAGGTGATTGGGAGACCAAACAGATCAATATATAGCAAAGAAAGAAAATTATGATAACTATATTAATGAAGTAAAGATAAAATGATATTAGGGTTCATTTGTGTCAACTGTTTGTTAGAAAAATACTTTTTTAATTAAAAGATATGTAAAAATTGAAATAAATAGATATACTCTTTAAAAAAAATTTCTTTTGATATTCTTTCATAAGTTGAAAAATATAATTTTTAAAAAATATAAAAGAAGCTACAACACAATATTTTTTAAAGTTGAAACAAGCACTCCCATAAGAGGACAAGTAAAGAAGTGTTGAAGTCGCAATTTTACAAAGTTCAACATATATAATTGATGTGGCAACTTTGTAGCTACAATTTTGTGTTTATACATTATAAATAAGAGTAGTGTTCTGTAGTTAGAAAACTTATTATCAGAATTTGAACAAAAAATGCAGTAGTTTGTTAAATGAAATAAAGTGATGTTTATTTATTTATTCAAAAGTCAATAAGTATGCGACATCATTTTAACAAAATTTTTGACTCTATAATGTTTTTCTATAAATCAATTATTCTAAAAGAAAGACGAGGTGACATTCAAAGAAAAAAGTTTGAGCCTCCGCTTTAACTTTCATACTATATAAATAGATAACATGTTGCAGATAAAAATAATAAATAAGTTATTTACATGTTAAAAACCATTTCCATTTTCAATAATGTGGTCTATGTTTCAATTTAAATAGGATAATAGATGAGAAAAATTATAGATTTGGTTGGGTCTTAAAATTTTAGCATCACTAACCTAAAGGGGCGCATGTTACGCAGAATATTTTTACATTCTAAAGAATTTGATCATAGAAATATAAGATTTTTATATTTGGTACATGGTTAAAAAAAATTCCGAAATATCTTGCATCCCCAAGAATGAAAAATGAAGCTTTTTTATTCCCACTATCCTTGATGAGAATCTTGAATTCCTATATGAAACAAATATTTTTGAAAAGCTAAAAATAGCAAATTGTCTATTAGTAGCACTGTTCCCACAATGTTGCCATTGTCGCCATCACAACCACACCACCATTGCCATTGCCGCCATGCTGCACCACTTCCACCATACCACCACATCATCATCATCATGATTATTATTATTATCATTATTATTATTATTGTAGGCCCATACTACAAATATTGCTATGCTTGGGAAGTTGGTCAGTGAGATGCATGTTCCTTTGTAGAAGTTGTGGCTAGAGATTTTGAAAGAGAAATACAATGTCTAGGAGGGTTCAAATTGGGCTTTATCTTATAGCAAAAGATCTCCTACTTGGAAGGCTATCACTGAGGCTAAGAGTTTCCTCCTAGATGGGTTCCATATGTAAATTGGAAGAGGGGACTACTTATTTTGGTTTGGTTATTGGTCGCATGGTAAACCTCTTTCCTAGTTTATCTTGTATGTGCACATTTCTAACACAAACATTGGACTTGGAGGTTTGGGAGGAGGGGGCTTGGAGATTGAATAGGTTGAGTACGCCCATATCTCAGGATTTACCTAAGGCAATTTAGAAGTATCATATACATTTGGATGTGAGAGATGAAATTGTTTGGCTTAGGGAAGCTTTAGGGCGGTATTCAATTGCTTTTGGCTATAAATGGTTGTCTCAAGGGGGAAGGAGGATGGTAGGAACGAGTCCTAAAAGTGTTTGTGGAGGATCCCCGCTACTCAAAAAACCAAATTTCTAGTGTGGTTAGCCATGCATAGCTCCCTGCTTACAAATGAGTTATGGTCAAAAGGTTTAACAAGCTCTTCCAAGTGCAATAGATGCAATCAGGAAGTGGAGACTATAATTCATTACTTGCATGATTGTTGTAAAGCTCACAGAATTTGGGGTAATCTATACCACAGTCTGGTGGATTTGGAGAAGCTATAATGAGGAGTCATTTCGTGGAGTTACTTGGTGTGATGACGGGGTCCTGTGTAATATTAGTACATACCTTCAAGTGTTAAATGCAGGTTCAACTTTTTCATCTACTCAAAGGAGAGAGGTGAGGTGGGTTGCACGGTCTTGGCCCCCAAAGGGTATTGTTGAACTTAATATGGATGGAAGCTCTCATAATGATCTTGGTTTGACTGGATATGGTGATGTTATTAGAAGTAGTGATGGTGCCTGGTTAGTGGGGTTCAAGGGTTTATGTGGTGTCTCTCGGAATCTTTTTCTTGAGCTTTTGGCAATTAGTTATGGTTTGAGGTTAGCTTGGGAGGAAGGGTTTTGGTACATGTTGTGTGAGAGTGATTCCTTAGAATTGGTTCATCTAGTTAAGGAGTCATGGGGAGTTGCATCTCTTCAAGGTTGTTATTTTGGATATCAAAGAGTGGATGGCCAAGGATTAGAATGTGTCCTTAAGTCATGTGCTATGTGAAGCTAATGCTGGGGTGAATATCAGTACTAGAAACATGTGGAGCACCGTTGGAACTTACCGACAGATTTAATCTCATCTATATTATGGATGTATTTATTGACAGGTAATATTAAAAAAGAAAAAATCATTAACTTACCGACAGATGGAAGAAAGAGAATGGGATTGCATGATTGGGAAAAGGCTTAGCGTTTCTTTCCAATTGTTTTAATAGTGTGTTGTGGTGTTATGTGCCTGCATGTTGTGGAGTGGAGGGTGTGCTTTAGAATTGTTCTTAAGATTGTTGGAATTGCATGACTGTATATGTTTAGTATTGATTATTTGTTTTGATTGTTGAATTAGTTCTTTGTAGAGACTTTTAATTTAAATAGAGACTCTGCCAAATTTTTTCAATACTCAAATATGTTGTTTTCAATTGAAAAACAAATTAAGAGTAGTCTCCTAATCTAAGGGAGACTCCGTCAAAATTTTTGTTGTTATTTATATTGTTGCCATAACTAAGAAAATATATTAATCTAATGAGCAGAGAATCTTAATACAAGGGAAAGCTCTGCCAAATTATTGTTTAGTTAATTGTTGCTTTTGGATTAAAAATAAACTAATCCAAGGAAAATTTTCTGATCTAATAACTACGGATTATACATGTGTATATAGGGGAGACTCTATCGAACTTATGATTGATAAGTTTTGCTATTAATTTTTAGGTTGAATATTGTTCAAGAGTGATATCTTTACTGGAAACTGTTTATGGATGTATAATAGGTTACACCCAGATCGGATGAGTATTCAATCGGAATTTTATGTAGGTGTTAAGGAATTAAGAGTTGTTTCATGTTAATCACAATTGCTTTTAAGTGAAGGGAAAGTTTGGAGTCCATGTACTAGGTGCAAATGCAAGAAGTATTTAGATAATGAAACTATTAGGTAGCATCTCTACAAAGATGTGTTTATGCCTAATTATTAGGTCTAGATTGAGCACAGAAAGTTGTTATTAGGGGGAATCAGTTTAGTATGGGTTATGTTGGAGGTAGCTCTGGCAGTGCAATCGATATGGGTGATTGGGATATGGGTAATGTGAATTGGGAGGATAACCTTTATCGTTATCAAGAAATGATTTTTGATGTCGTTGGACCCAAAGTTGGAATGTAATACCCCAATTTAACTAAGTCTATAATTAATATTGTTGAGAATTAACTAACACTGAATTTATAAATAAGAGAAGGGAATGTAGTATAATAAAAGTGATAATGTAACCTAGGTAAAATTTTGTCAGTAATAGAATTTTAACTGCACCGTAAACATTTTAAGAATAGTTTTTCAGTACACAAAAAATTGATCCACTAGGAATTTAAAGTACAAGAGAGCCTAATTAACATGTGACAAAACCAATTTATGTGGTTAAGAATTAACCACCAAGGTCAAAAAAATGAGAGCAAATCTTGACCACAAAAATTAATTTGACTACATCACCTTAATAAAATCAAAATAAGAGGAAAGAAAATCCAAAAAGAGCTCATCTTCTTTTCTCTTCTCCTTCAAAAAATTGATAGCCCTCTTCTTTCTCTTTACCTTTATTTTTGCTTTCTTTCTTCTCTAATCTTGCTCTTCTACTTGTTCCTTTTTAAACCATTCAAAACCCAAGTTTCACCACCATCACCAACACCAAAAATAAGCCAAAAACCCCCTCCCTTGATCCATAGAGGTTGTTGCCTTATAGAGGAAGGAAAGGGAGTTATTGAAGCTTAGTTGTTTAGGAGAGTTTTGAAGCTTCAAGGAGCTAAGTTTTGAGATGCTTATAGCTTTGGAACTAAGGTAGGTTTCCGAGACTTAACTCTATGTTGGTATAGTTCCATGAAGCTAGGGTTTTCAAATTATTTTATTACATTTATTTGGGCCTAAAAAAGACGACATATGATCTAGTTGTAGCAATTTAAAGCTTCTAAAATTGGATTAATGAATAATATTGAGTTAGAGAATCAAAAGAACTCAAAATAGAAAATCTATCATGCTAAGTAAATCTGGATAGTAGTTTATCCATGACAAATAACTCAAGCTAGGAAAATCAACATGAAGTGAAACCAATTTTAATTGAAACTTAATTCATAAGAAAATATACCCACGAAATTTGAGATCAATTAAACCTAAGATGAATAAGGTATGGATTTTTGAATTGGTCAGTGAGCTAAAAGAGATAAACTTAAGTAGTGTGTAATCTAATAGGCATAACTTGCTCTGTAGACCTTCAATTTGAGTGCAACCAATTTTTTTGAAAAGCTAACAAGTAAAAGAATAATCTTATGAATTTTCATATTTAAATTTCTTTTGAGATGTTCATAGTAAATCCATGAAATTCTATATTGGGAAGTAAAGGGTTATAGTAGGTAGCCTCAATGTGGAGTTTATAACTTAAGTTTTGCACAATCAAATTGTGTGGGACTTTTTCATATGAAAGAGGGACCACATAGGTATAAGTTTATAAATTTTTAGGGAAAAATGATGAAAGATGGATTTTTAGTAATTTTTCACATTTAGTTACTCAAGTCTATCTCATAACGAGGCAACACTAGGAAAAACCTAAATATCTTAATTTATACTCTTCAAAATTGAGTGAGACTAAAGAGATTTGAAAATAGATTACTAATGAATAATCTTGAAAATATTTGAGATCAAAATGACTTAAATGGAAATTATGGTGTATTTTAAAAGTTTTGGACAAATTTGAAGTATTATAATATTACAAGATTATAACTTAAGTTGGAGATCTCCAAAGGACTTGGGACCAAAACTAATAGTAAGATTAAGTATATGTATTGAACATGTGCATTCTTGGGATGTATGATATGACATACTTTCTTCAACTCCATGAAATTGGTCCAGCTTTATGTGTTCATATGGCCACATTTACATTGGAATCTTACTGCATGTTATTATTGGCATTGTATCTTTGGATTGTTAGCTATTTATTTTACAATATCTAATTTCTGGAAACCTCCCAATATAGTTGTTGTCCTGCCAAAATTTCATCAAGTTTATTTCTGAAATATAGTTTTCATGGGGTTTAGTACGAGTGTAAGATATAATTATGCTACGTTGCATGAGAATATAGTTGCATAAAAAGTATATATTATGAACATAAGATTCTCATAAGTTAATTAAGCGATGTGTTGGGCCTCCATCAAATAGTGGGCCAGGATGACACAGTCATGTATGATGGAATTTGCCTATTGAGGATAGCGATATCTAATGCTCAAGTAGGCATATTTTGGGGATGGCGAAGCGTAGTGCCCAGTCATGTGAAGAGGATTGCATCGTAAGGACGGTGACACATAATGCTTAGGCATGTCTAAGACTGCACCTTGAGGACGGCAGTACGTAATGCTCAAGTGCAGATATATATAGACACCCTAGGGATGATAAGACATAACATATAGGTGTGTTATTGTTAGGGAGAGGGAACTTAACCACTTATTAGATCCATTCGCTTAAGTTAGAGAAAGATGTCTAACCTAAGTTAAGACACAATAAGTTAATAGTAAGCATTAGAGTCAAGAAAGTAAGGAAGACTAAGAAAGAAAAGAAAGTATTTATGTTAAGGAAGTATAGCAAGAAAAGAGTATAGAAACATTTCATTCATTCATTTCCAGCATTATCTTCTATTTTAATTATGTATTGATGTAAATTATGTGAATGTTACGAGTCTTGGATTAAGTGCTTGAATAAAAGAAACCCACCTCGAAACAATAGTTTTGCAACTTTGTAAAATGAATCTTTTTACTTGTTATGGTATGATCACACTTTTTATAATAAACCAAAGTAGCTTGGGTGACCATGATGAAACTGAATATGTTAGCCAGAAATGGCTACTGAGAATTTATGATTCACACTGGTGTGTGTTCACATGTCATCTCTAGATGGCTCAGTTGGCTGTAGTAGTGATTCTCACGAGGGTGTGTGATCGAGACTGAAGTATCCTGACAAGAATAGATCAGTGATGTCAAAGACTACAAAGTTGGACAATAAGAGGTCAATGCTACAACGAAGAATGTTTTGCTACTCTGGAGCCCTTATTCTTGCTAGGGTTATATGTAATTAGTACTGGATGATCGATATCATAGTTGAAGCTCTTAGTAGAACTCTGTTACATTATTGAAATGTTGTTAAGACTAAAAGTTTGGTTATATAAATTAGTAAATGTAACTATGATGTGATTTTTATTCAAATGAAGTTTCCACTTTATTCACCTGTTTATATTTTATCTAGTACAACACAATAATTATCATGCTATTCTCCTAGAAATACTGTACATAATAAAATGAGGTCTACTAATTTATTAATAGCAACTCCTAAGTATAATGTTATGACTTAAGCATGTTATTGTACTTAGAAGGGAATTACATAGAATTTGTTCCCAACCTTTTAATAAGGTTTCCAATCCAGAGGCTCAAAGGTTTTATAATCTATCAAAGGTAGTGAAAGATCCTTTATGGGAATGGTGTGTACATTCGAAGTTGTATTTGCCAGCAAGGATGTTGAGTATTAAGTCAAAATGGGACCAGAGCTAATGTTCTTTTGATCAGTGGATTGATTTGATTAGGGAGTTTAGTCCATAACTTGACTTCATTCCTAAAGACTCTTACCAAGCTAAAATGTTAGTTTTGAAATTAGGATTGAAAGAAAAAAAGATTGATTATTGTGTGAAAGGGTGCATGTTTTATTACAAAGGTGATGCTGCCCTAGCTCATTGCAAATTTTGTAAAGAGCCAAGGTTTAAGCCCAACAAAAAAGAAAATGGGAAGTATAAGGGTGTTCCTCGGAAAAGAATGCATTATTTGCCCTAATCCTTAAGCTTAAAAGATTATATACATTAATGAGCTCAGCACCGCACATGTTGGTATGATGAGAATAAGAGAAATGATGATGTGATGACTAACCCATCTCATGGTTAGTCCTGGCAATATTTTGATCGAACCTACCCTAATTTTGCCTTTAACCCCTGAAATATTAGGTTAGGGCTTTGTTCTAGTATTTTCCTTTGCAAACAATCAATTCAGTAAACCCTATTCTTGTTGGCTTATGGTTGTTACTCCTTACAATCTTCCTCCTGAAATGTGCATGAAAGATCCTTATTTGTTTCTCACTTGTATAATCCTTGGTCTGGATAATCCCAAAGCAAAGATTGATGTTTTCCTCTAACCTTTGATCGATCAATTGAATGAGTTGTGGAGTCAAGGAGTATTGACTTATGATATTTCAATGAAGTAGAATTTCATGTTGAGATCAACATTTGTGTAGACCATTAATGACTTTTCAACTTATGGGATGTTTGTTTGGATGGATGACACAAGGTAAATTTGCATACCCAATTTATATGGAGGATACAAAGGCATTCGCTTTAAAGTATGGTGGAAAGAATTCGTTGTATAATTGTTATAGAAGGTTCTTAGATAGTAATCTTCCATATAAGCACAATAGGTATAGATTTAAAAAATGCTATAGAGAATGATGAGACTCCAATTAGGCTAAAAGGTCACTGAATTTGGGAAAAGGGTTAGACATCTTCCGAAGATACAAAAATCAGGAAATCTATAAGATTGCCAGGCTATAAGGTAAAGCACAATTAGACCAAAAAAGCAAATTTTGGGAGTTGCCATATTGGTAGAATCATTTGGTTCGTCATTATTTGGATGTCATGCATATAGAGAAAAATGTATTTGACAATATTATGAATATTGTGATAGATACCAACTGAACCAAAGATAATGACAAAGCTATGTTCGATTTGTAGGAGTAGTATAGGCACCTTGAGTTGAACTTGCAATGATTGGGAGATGGTAGATTGTATAAAACCAAGGCAAGTTATACATTAAGCTCTACATAAAGATGAGATATGTATAGGTGGGTGCAAGAGTTGAAAATACCTAATGGTTATGTTTCAAACTTGGGTCGATATGTGAATGTTGCACAAGGAAGGTTTTTCAAATTGAAAAGTCATGATTATCATTTATTCATGAGATGTTTGCTTCCTATTACATTTGGAGAACTACTTGACCATGTTTGGAAGCCATTGACTAAATTGAGTGAATATTTTAGAGACCTGTGTTCATCCACTCGTAGGGTTGATGATCTATTAGTGATAGAGAAAAATATTCCCACTATTCTATGTAAATTAAAGAGAATCTTCCCTCTTGAATTTTTTGACTCCATGGAACACTTGCCAATATACTTGGCATATAAAGCTTTGATCTGTGGCCCAGCTCAATATAGATTGATGTATCTATTTAAAAAGGAGAAAGGAAGGTTTTAACGAATTATGAAAAATATGGCTCAAGTTGAAGGATTGATATGCCAAGCATACATCTCAAAAGAGATTTTAAATTTTTGCTGCTATTACTTTGGGCCTAATGTCTAATCTAGAAGAACTAGGGTTGGTCGAAATGATGATAAGGGTTAAAGCTCAATTGTGCCAATCTTGTCTATATTCGACCAAGTTGGTTGTGCTACTCGAAAATGCAAAGGCTGATTATTGACAAGGAAAGAAGAGAATTCTGTACATTTGCATATATTGATCAATTGTGAGGAAGTGCTACCATTCCAAATGTAAATGAATTCTTTGGTTTTTCTTGTCGTCCTAAGGCGATTCTTATATCGATATGTTGTGATAAAGTATATTTGGTTTGACATGTTGCAATGCTTATAGGTATTTTGAACAAATGCATGATTAACAATCCCTTGAACAATTTCCATCATGGTTGAAATCTTATGTATATGATATATAATAATTATATCAACTTTTCCACTGTTTGTTTCTTAATAATATCATAAATGTTTGAACTGTGAATATTTGTTCATAGGTGCATAATATGAGGAATAACATAATCGACCCTCACTTAGTTAATTTAGTTTAGGGCCCTAAAAATAAAACTAGTAGTTGGCCTATGTATTATGTCACTAGGTACAAGTTTCATACAATTGAATGGGGAGCGGGAAAAAAGACAAGAGTGGATTTTGTGTTCAAGGTGATGCCGGGGACGGAGAAACTGATTGGTATGGAGTGATTAAAGAAATATTTGAGTTAAAGTGTATAGGTGAGCTTATGAAAACAATTGTGCTATTCAATTGTGAATGATATGATTTAATGCATCCAACCAGAACGCGTAAACATAACCATTATAAAATCACTAAAGTTAGCCATATCAAAAGATATGGGAGATATAGTCCATTTATTATTGCCCAAAATGCAAGACAAGTATATTATTTACCTTACCCTAGAAAATGAAAATCAAATTGGAGGGTGGTTATCAAAACCAAAGCAAGGATCAAGTTGAAGTTGAAGAAGCATTAGACAAAGCTTATCAATTAGATAACCCAATCCCTTCGAGACTAGTTATTGATATAGACATTCCCTCTAACCTACTTTCTACTTCTAAGGAAGTTGACGTAATTGATCTATCGCATCAGTGTTCAACGACAATAATAAAGGACACCGAGGGTGAACAAGAGGAAGAGGAATTTGAGGATGATGTTCAATCCAAAAGTACTAAGGAAAGCCCAAAACTTTTGGATTAATCGACGTTACTATTTGCCTTAACATTTTCATGTTTTTATTCTTTGCATTAACTTATATATCTATGTTGTATTTGATTCATATATGGCAAGTAGAGGTATTGGATGTGGTAAAGGTCGACCACAGAAAGATGGTCAACTTACTCGATCCACAGTAACACCAGTAGCACTCCATCCAGCTCCTCCGCTCTGGCCTCTACCTCTCAGCTTATTCAGCCTGGCCCATAGAGTATCCACATGATACCCACTCTTGGGTCATGCCTGCTTGTCCTCCACCATCATCACCACCCATTCAAACATGGTTTGCACCTATAGGTGCTTCCACTACTTCCTCTTCCCTGCTCACAGGTGACACTGTAGTAGCTGACTCATCATCTATATAGCAATCATAGACAACCTCTGGAAGATGCCATTGCTAACATCTATAGTTTGACAAAGGTTCCTAGTAAGTAATTTGTATTTTAAATCCAATTTTAGTGTTAAATTGCAATTTCTTAGTAGTTAATGACTAACATTTTGCCTTTTGTTTATATATTATTTAGTTGGGAGCCTCCTATGCAGGGATTGCACCATATCACAGATGTGATAAAGAACTTGTATGATGCACCGTATGAGAACTTTGGCAAAATTTTGAAGACCACAAAGTGGATATGGTACAAGGAGTGGAAAGTAATAAGATAATAGTTTTTTTATTCAATGTTTTAATTCTATATATGACATGTTTTACTTACCAATGTATAGAGAAATTTCATTATTGACCAGCCAAGGATACAGTCATGTACAAGGCTTGGAAGTCTCAAGCTTCCAAGCATCTCGCGATATGTATCGGGATGTACAACTTAGGAGGGACACCGACCACTCATGGCTATAGGAGGCCCACCTGCGAGTATTGTAGGAATATGGCTAACCTTGATTTCTAGGCGAAATTATGAAAGAATAAGGCTAATAGGGCCTTCATTAAGGGTGGATCCCTACACTATAGTGGCTTGACTACCTTAGCGGGTACGAAGGCCAATATGGTAAGTTAATTTAATTAATGCATTCAATTTTATATTTTGGATAATATTATGTATTTAATTATTTGTTAATCAACAGCATCTAATTAATTTAAACTATAGACGAGGCCTTTGAATAGGACATCCATATAGGGAGAGGTCTTCAAGAAGAAGCACACCTAGAGGGTTGGTAAGACGATGTGGGTGGATGCCTACTCCGAGAACACATATGTAATTTCTTAACTTTATACTTCATTTAGTTCTTATTTTTATGTCAAATATAATGTAAATTTAATACTTGTTTCAATTAATTGTCGGTTAAGTACATGCGGAGACTTGAACAAGTTAGATCTCAACAGATTGAGCAGGCATCCCAAGATGGGACCGCAATTGAGTGCCTACCTATTGACGAGGACATGGTGTGGTCATAAACAGTTGGCGGTCCCTATAAGGATCGCATCTATTCCTTGGGGAACTTCTATAATGATTTCTTATTGCCTACATTTGTGATCGGAGATGCACCTATTAGGTCTGAGCAGGTGGAGGAGGCCATTTGCACTCACATCCATGCCCTGAATGAGGAGCTTCATCAAAGATTGCAATAGCAAAAGGAGCACTTCTGGGCGAAAAAGGCAAAGCTAAAGAAGAGGTTGAAGATGGTGGAGAAGACGAAGAGGAGAATCATGAGGCAGATGAACAAATACTTCGAGAATTTATAGGCCATTAGCTCATCACTTTCTCCTCCTTAGTGGCTAGTGATACCGGATCAGCAGTCTTCATCATCTTCATCTTCTTTCTCTACTACGGATGATGAGGATGGCACCCCTGACACTGATGAATAGAAGTACTTCTAGACTTGTCATTTTGTTTAATTTAATATTATTTATAGTACTTAATAGATTGTTTAATATTGATGTTTTACATTATCCTGTGGATATTCAATATACTATTTGTATATGATAATTTTTATTTTCTTAGGCTTTTATTATAATTAATATATTTTATATTTTTAATTATATAAATATTTAAATAATTAAAAGAAAATTAACATAAATAATAACAATTAGTGATACTGAATAATTAAATGAAATTGAATAAATTAAAAAATATTATCACTGACAAATTTTCAGTCGAAAATAAAATGATAATAAAAATAATTAAATATTATTATTCATTTTTATCAATGAAAAATTTGTCAAAAAATTAAGAAAATATATAAATTTTTTGATGAAAAAGCGGTCAATAAAATTAAAAGACCCATAGATAATTTTGTTAATTTTGATGAAAATTGTCGAATTTTCCATTTACTTATCGACAAAAATTAAAAAACATTCGTCCGTAAAATAATATCAGTCGATAAATATTAAATATCCGTCAATATTTCACGTGATTCTAGTAGTGTATGCTTGCTAAGGAGGGCGCGGATACTAGGCGGCATACCTTTGTTAGGTTGCATGACCCCCTTGAGACTGTGAGACAGCTGTTGCGTGAGGATTACATGGGTACTATGTATCCTAGAGTGTAGCTTTATTTGTTTTTGTTTATGTTTAGATGTAGCAAAAAAATAAATGAGTTCAATATGTTTGATGGTTAATTTTTGAGTTGAAATTGCTAGGGTATTTTTGAAAAAATATACAATATTACTAGAAATACCAATGTCAACTAAACATAGGAATTGTTCATTCTTAGACATATTCTGCAAGATTCCCAAGACTTCAGTCTGTGAACTAAACACACCTAAATGTTATGATCAGGAATCCTAGAAATAATATTTGTAAGAACAAAAAATTAATCTAGATACCAAAAACCCCAAAGCAGAAAGGATCCTTATGACTCTAAATCCTTTAGCAACTTTTGATGGGTTAATTCTATGGATTTGGTAACCTAATTTATCTTCCATCAATATAACAGAGAACTACCGTTTTGACTCCTTAAATGATCAATTCATTGACAAACTAGTTTCTAATATATGTTCTATTAGTCTTGATACTTCAATGATGAATTTCCTTATTGTCAATGGACTCCGTTAGTATTAACAAAAGACATTTTTGGGACCAATTTGTTAGCACATTAATCTTGTAGAGAGTAAATTGTTAGTGTGTTGATCTTTTAGGGACTAATTTATTAGCATAGTAGTTATTAAGATACCATAGGCTAATAAAATACCATTTAAGGACTAGTCAATTTGCTAGAATGTTGATTTTTTAAGGGTTAAAATGATGTTTCTCTCATCAATATAATGTAGCGCAGATAAAGGAGAACCAGAACCACTAATAAACCTTTCAAAGACAAGAGAAAATAAAGCCCCCTAAGGAAAGGAGGAAGTGTCCCAGCAAGTTGATTAAAGAATGAGAAGCAAACAACATGAGTTAAGTGCAGTGTTAAGCAAGCTATACTTTTAATGAGAGGTTCAAAGTTCAAATACTAAAAAAGACAATTACTAGAAAGATGACTTAGTTGTCACAATGTCCAAAGATATAAATACCTTAAAAATTGAAAAAATAAAGAGAACAGTGATTGAGTAATAACCTTGGTAGAAGCCACAAAATTGAAAGGAGATAAACATTTAAAAAGAAAAATTGTTGACTTACAGAAGCAACTATGATTAGAGTACATATGAAAAAATGGGTAACCAGCACAAACTCCCTTGAGATTTCTTATAATGATATTTAACCCTATTCTTGGTCAAAAATTGCACTATGCCCCATTATGCAAATATTTTAATGGAATAATCTCACTTATTTAACCATGGTTAACCCAAAAAATTTTTTTTAAAAAAAAACTTAACCAATGTTAACTCACATAATCTCATTTTTCGATCACCACTTATTCTCATCATCTTTTATTATATTTCTGATTAAAAACTCACAAGAAACAAGGTGAAGCTCTTCCATTTTACAATTTTTCTTTATTCTCATTCTTTTAGCAATCTCTTTCTATTTTTGAAAATTTTCACATGCCTTTTATTTTTTGAAATTTTTTTTTCTTTTTTGCTTTTTGAATACGTGAAATTTGTAAAAAATGTAAGAGATTCAATGAACAATTGTAGAACGGCTTAGAAGATGCTTTTCTAATGTTCTAATTTTTTTTTAAACAAAGATGGTACATTTCATGCTTTTAACATATAAAGGAGGTTAAAATAATTTTTATAAAGTATAATATAAACAATCTTTGGAGAGGAATTTTATTCGTGATCTGATTAAAAGTTCGAAGAATTATTATATTTACATAATAAATTTTGAAGATTCAGTTTGGTTTTGGCAACGTTGATTTATTTGTAAGCAAAATGAATAATCTGCATAAAGAGAGAGAGAGAGAGAGAGAGAGAGAGAGAGAGAGAGAGAGAGAGAGAGAGAGAGGGAGGGGGAAAAGGGAATTATGATTATTATTTTTTTTTTTTTGTCATGGGAGTAAATTGTTTGTACAACTAGTTTGAATTCCATGTTAAACTTAATCAATATAATTCCATCTTGTAGCGCATCTTAAATAATAAGAATATAGAGAAAATTGTAAGATGCAAGAGTTTTACCTTGTTTCTTATGAGCTTTTAATAAGAGATATAACAAAGGTTGGTGAGGGTAAGTGGTGATAAGACTATGTGAGTTACGGTTGATATATTAAGTTGTTTTTTTTTATTTTTTTTGATTAAGTATGTTTTTAGTTTCTATATGTAACATCCTAATAGTTCTAGTTTATACTTAAGCCATATTGTGGAATTACTAGTCATTACTTTTTGCTTGTGGAACTAACATTACCTTTTTAAAATTACTTTACCTTTCAAAAATAGGGGTAAATGTTTTTTTGAAACAATAACGAGTAAGCTATTTTGAAAACCAAGAGCCATGAGCGCATCACAAATGCATATAATAAGCAACGCTATCTCATACAACCATGCGAGTAACAATAAACAGAAGCAACAAGAATAACAATAACTTAGATAATCATAACATTCATTCCATGGCTATTCATAGCTAATATAATACTAATAGTGTTACTAAAAATTATACATATAGATAATGATGGGTCCGATACCTACTGTCGGCCCTACATATGAACCTTACCAGATATATGATAAAAGAAAATACATCAAAAATCCCTACAGCCTAAACATGCCATATAGTAAAATGATAATCCTATAACCATAACCAAAAAGGGCTATCCTTGCACTCGGCTTCGCATGCAAACACCACATCACTCGTCAGGTGAGAGGAAACCATTCCCAAATCCACCAGCAGTAACATCATCACTTCCCCCTCCTCGAGCACGCCCACGCTCTCGAGGCACTGCACAAGTACAAATGAACCTACGGCCGTGAACCGGGGGTGGAGTATGACGAGGAACTACTGAAGAAGAAGACGAATCAGACGTCAGACGTATCACAGATAGATAGGAGGGCTCAAATGGTTCAGTCTTCACATGATAGCTCAGGTGGGAATGCTCCAAAGGGTCAGAATCCAAGGAAATGGTCGAAGTCAGATAGGTATCCGAGTCAGTCTCATCATCAGTGGTGTACCACGGCAGCTGAAAGTAAGGACGGATGTCATCCAAGGTAACCTCGCCAAATGGTTGATGTGGTCAGAAAAATGGGCTCATCACAGGAGTCTGAAATGGACGGTCGTGGAATATGTAGACCCTCATAACTGCGCTCGCAAATATCACTAAGGCATTCAGTACCGGGTCGAAGTGCCAATGCCATACTGGAAACTCAATGAAGATTACCACCGTGCCTGACATCGACATCCTCTGAAGATGACATGGAAATGTAGGAGTGAGAAATACTAGATTTCTTAGTAAGATCGCGACTAGACAAATACTGTGTCATTGTAATTGTCCCAACCACTTCGAGTTTAATTATAAAAATAGTGGACAGATATAAGTTCGATTTTAATGATTTTGAAAACTTAAACCCCGAAGCGGGTTACTTTTAAACTTAACATCATAACTAATCATACATACTAAAACATAGAATAAACATTCATAATGCAAATGGATAATATAAACACATGCACAGACATGCATCATCATAGACTTAACCATGGTTATACTTGATTTTACTTTCGTTTTTAGCACATGCTTAATATTCTTTACTTTCCTTTGAAATAGACTGCTTTTGGACGTGAGCTTATTCCGTGATCGTCATCATGCAATACTAAACCAAATCAGACTAAGCCGATATTGGTTACCCCTAAATTGAAAGGTCCTGTATGTCACCCTTGCCTCCCTTATAGAGGTTCCTTGAGTCTTTGTGGATCACCGTCTCTTACTTCCTTTATCGAAGTGATTGAAGGGTCATGTCTCATTAATTCTTTTCTTATTATTATACTTTACATGCATAATACTTCTTTGACTTGGCACATGCAATGATATAACTAAGTCCATAATTTTGACAAAAATTCGGTAGCATAACGGCTATATCGGAGCTTCCCCAAAATGCCAATTATAAACTTTCAACCACAGTTCATTATATCTACATCATATCATCACACTCATCATTCAATCATAAGACAAAGCTCAATCAAACTTGTCATTCATCATGCCGAATGGTATCATACATTCATATCCTAAAGGGGTTTATAGTTGTATTATTCTTTGTGAAGAATCTTATGAATTATCACATGATTTCCCATGGTTACCCATGAGAGAATCACATAGTTAAGATATATGTACATAGTCTTTTAGTTGCTCAGTTCTCATATAAAATTATTCTTTACTTGAGTTCATATCTTATGGAATACTTGTTCACATTAATTAAGTTAAGTGATTATTTCCTTTCCTTGAGATAGTGCACTTAGTGATTCCTAAGTTCATGATATGCTCAGAGACCCTAATCATACTTTTGTTCCCAAGGAGTTCGAGATTCCTCTAATCCTTGGGTCATGACAATGCATAACACATCATGAACCCAATAACACCATGTTCACTAAACACCAAGGGTGATTTTTAACTTAACCAAGTTACAAAGTTTCAAACTTTTATCACTAAAATAAAAAGATCTTACCTTAAATATTATAAAAGTTATCATTCTTTATAAAGTAGTCATAAAGTTTTATTCTTTATGAAAGTTGACACTTTTATTTACCCTAAGATCATCAAGGTCTCAACTTTATGATTTAAAGTTATCTCTAAATTAAAAAGGTTCCTACTTTATCAACTAGTGATATAAGACATTAGCTTTAAAGTTATAAAGTCTTGATCTTTATAAAAGTTAACACTTTTATGACTCAAAAATGCTATTTTTGCTTAAAGCTTGGAACTTTACTAATATATTCATCTCAAGATTCCACCTTTACAAGACTTAGTGTGCAAGCTTATAACTTTATGTAACATCCTCCCAAGGATAGTACTATACTTAAGTCATAATACCTCACCTAGGAGTAATTACTGTTATTTACTCGGACCTTGTCTGGCAGCAACCTTCGGCCGCCTTCGCCTCGAAGGGCCTTCTTCGGAATTTCAGAACTATCTGGAGACAACACGGAAATAGGAGTGAGAATTTTAAAAACTCTCAGTAGGATTCATTAAATTACCATGTACCGTGTCATCATTGTTATGTCTAGCTGTTTCGGTTTATTGTGAAAAATGTGAGCATTCATAAGGTTCAGTTCTTAGATTTTCGAAAAACATGAATATCTGAAGCAGATTCAATTTTAACATACCCTCTAATCATTTATATCATAACATACATGGGCACAAGTATAATTACATAAAACATGCTTGACTATGCTATAAGCTTCCCTTAACCTCTTCTCTTCAAGAGTTTGGATCGAAGTCCCTTTTCTTTTCGTAACTTGACTTTGTCTTACGTCCTTTTCTTTTTACCCACTAAACATAAATTCTCAGTACTATACCAGCTGGGTCATGCCATGTCTCATATAAACCTTATCCCCTATACTCACCGTAGCTGGGTCATGTCATGTCTCATGTGAGTCATGGATGAGAGGAGCTTAATTTGGGCTATTTTCTTTCTTTACTTCTTTTAATATTTATCTTTACTTTCTTCATTCGACACGCCTAGGCGTTATGTATCGTCATCCCTAGGGTGTCTGCATCTGCTTACACTTCAGCGTTACGTATCGCCGTCCTCAAGTACAGCATTGCTCATCTTTCTTTACTTGGCATATTTAGGTGTTATGTATCGCCATCCTTAGGGTGCTTGCATCTGCTTACACTAGTTGGGTCATGCCATACCTCATGTAAGCCCTATCCTCTATACTCACACTAGCTGGGTCATGCCATACCTCATGTGGGTGAGGGGAGCATATATTCCAGAGTACGATCGCCATGTCATATCCCATCAGAGCGTGATCGCCATGTCACATTTCTTAGGAATATATTTATCCTGTTACATCCCAGAGTATGATCGCCATGTCATACTCCATCGAAATGTGATCGCCATGTCACATTCCTTAGGGTATGGGATCATCATGCCACATTCCAGAGTATAGTCACCATGTCATACCCCATCAGAGCGTGATCGCCATGTCACGATCCTTAGGAATATGGGACCTTCATTATATCTTTTAACTGCCTTCACGGGGAGGGATTCAAAGTGCAACTGCCTCCAGGTGAAGGGATTCATATCTTTATCTTATTTAGCTACCTTCACGATGAGGGATCTCATAACTGCCTCCAGGTGAAGGAACCCACATTCAATATATTCATATCATTTCATTCTCGTACATAATCATACATAGACATACTGAATATACTCATACGTATGCTTCATCATTTAATTTCATATATTCTTGCATCTAGAATTTCATATTCATAACTTAGATCTTCTTAACACAAGCTATTATAACTTCATACGATTCTACCGAAAATTCGGCAGCATAACGGAACGTGTCCGCTTTTCCATGAATAGTGCCAGTATTCAGACAACCCATTTTGCAGAACTTTCACAATACTTCACTCACATTTCAACATCAATTTCATAGGAACATTAGTGCATTCAAAGCATCACAATTCATCATCAATCTCATAGGAACATTAGTTGCATTTAAAGCATAGTTGTTGTCTTAGCACTTTCACTCAGTCCGATTTTGTAAATTAGGCCATAATTTCTATGTAACTCATATGGACCTCAATTTTGGATATGTTAGAGTATTATATGTCTATTTTCTAACCTCTTTGGTCCCATCTCATTTAGACTTGTATAGCTCAAGATTACCTTGCAACTAGCCAGAATTATATACTTATAAGTAAAAATCCATTAAAAATCGAAAACCAGTCCAAATCATACGAAATTAGTATCCTATGAAATCTAACAGAACAACCTTTCTTTTGCAATAATTTCCATTTCATTTGCTTTAGTAAAGCTCGAGTTATAAGCCCCGAAATTCGACCTTTCTGAATTGTCCCGTTTTGGCTCGGTTTGGACATAGGGCAATTTCTTCAAATCATTGGGAGTAATTAGGACCGCAACGAACTTGGAAATTCTCATGGGATGTTCTCCTATGTGTAAGCTTTCTAAAAATGTAAGTTTCACTCAATTTAGAGTTGTATAGAGCACGTTATGTCCTAAACAACCCAGTCTGCCCAATATCAAACTCTAGAATCTAGGTTAAACTCCCAAAATTCATATCTCCCTCAATGCTAATTCAATGGCCTCATATGATATATGTATGGAAAGCCCTGAATGTCTACTTTCATCTAAAAATAGTCTCATCGGATTTAACTGGTCATAGGTGGAGCTGTATACTCCTCCGTATAGACTGTCGTGGTTTCCCTCGCCTAGATAGTATCCCAATCCTCCACTTCTCTTAGCTTTCTTCTTCTAATCTTAATTACAACTCAAGATTTCATTATTAATCCATCCATAATCCATCATATACAGCCAATGTATCATCAAATAATTGAAGATAAGTGGAATTTCACACAACCACAGTTCAGAGAAATCAAGAATAGGAAGTGAATCCTACCTCTTTTAAGCGTAATCTTGCTGAATTTGAGTTTGGATTGATGGAACCTTGTGAAGCTTGAAGGTTTGATGGAGATGAAGGAGAGGGGAAATGAAGAAGAAGGCTGGAACAAGAGGGAGAGGGAGACACAATCAACTGAAGAGAAGAAAGAGGAAAGGAACGTGTTATTAAAGCTTTGAGGAAGTAGTTGGAGTTGGGGACTCTGATTGGATGATACTTAGTGGCCAATTTTCGACCATGTCTCCCTCTTTTTGTGGCTGAAAATTGAATCTCGTTTTCTTTCTGCCTTAAATCAGAACTCGCCTCCACTCTGCTTAAGGTCGAAAATCATACCCATTTTATTTGAACTTGAATATCAATTTGGAGGTCAGGGCTCGAGTCCATCTTATTTGAAATTAGAAAATAAATGATGAGATCGGAACTCGTATCCATTTGGAACTTGAATTCAGATATCAGGAATTAGTCGGAGATCGGATTTATTCCCATTGAAATTTGGAAGTAAAGTCGGATATCGGGAATCACGTCATATTATCGCAAACTTAGATGAAGTCGGAAATCGGTAATAATGCCCATTTCATACTTAATGTGGAACTCGGAGCTTAGGAAACACAAGAGCTTTGGAAGGTTCTTAATATCGGAAATAGGAAGTGAGATCAGAATATGAAACCTTGTAAATGAATCCAGGAAATCGGGAAACTAGGATACTCAAACTCATACCTGAAATTCCTAACTCGGCATCTCGGTAAATCGTAACTTCGGAACTCGATCAAGAATTAATCTCGGAGAAATAGTATAAACATGACCACGGAAGTCGGAGTCAAGACAGGCACAAACCCGGAAGTCTATAATCAGTACATTATCCTTATTTGCCTAAAGATCGGAACTTATACCCAGAACTCGGAAATATCGGAAGCCAGTCCTAAACTCAAACTGGGGGACGTCAATAGAAACGAAAAACTCTTAGAAGTAACTTCTAAGATTGGAACTCGTGTTCATTCTCATTGAACTTGGATATAATCTCGGAGGTCGGACCTCGTGTCTATTCTGGTTAATCTTAAACATCAGTTATGAGGTCGGAGGTTGGAACTCGTGGATGTTACAGAACTCGTGTAAATTCTGGTCGAACTTGGAGATCACCTCAGAGATCTAAACTCGTGCCCATTCTAGTCAAGATCAACCCTGAAATCGACACTTTTGTTCATTCTAAATCAACCCAAGGGTCGGATCTCGTGATGTACTTGAGATTAGGTCGGAATTTGGAAATTATGTCCACCATATTTGAAATTCGAAGTCGGAAGCAATGTCCATTGACTTGAAGATGAAATCGGAAGTCGTAAGTTATGAGAAATGAAGTCGGAACTCGTGGGGATGTTACACTTTATGCCTTAAAGTCACCTTCTTGATTAAAATTTAAAACTTTATGAAAGGATTTACATCCAAGAATCAATCTTTACAACCTAAAGTGATAAAATATCATTTTTATAACTCAAAAAGGCTTAATATTCTAAAAAGCTTAAACTTTTACATATAGTTTTGTCCTCAATACAAAGCAAAATAAGACTTTTGTGAAGGCACCAAACTTGCGCCACTTTTTATGCATCAAGAAGCAAACTTTTTAAAGCTTTAAGCTTTTAGGATGTTCATAGTCTTATCAAATTATGAAAAATATGTAAAGATGAAACTTTTCTAATCATAAACTCATCATAAGAAAAAAAATAACTTTAAGCAAAATACCACCAAGAACATCAAGAACAAGAAGAAGAACAAGAACATATTTTTCCAAAAGTAGAAACATCAAGAACACTTGAAGAAGAATAAGAACATATTTAACCAAAAATAGAAATATCAAGAACACTTGAAGAAGAACAAAAGCATATTTTTCCAAAAGTAGAAACATCAAAAACACTTGAAGAAGAATAAGAACATATTAACCTAAAATAGAAGCTTTTGCTCATGAAGAGTATGAAAGATTTTCTCAAGTTTTCACTCAAAGATCTTGGTCATGAGAAGAACCAAGCTTCAAGCTTTCTTGAGTAAACAAAATAAAAAGATGAAGATCACTACCTCTACTTGAAAATGGCGCTACAACAAGAGAAGGAGAAGAAGATGATGATGGCTCCTCTTGATGATGGTGGTGGCAATTTGGCTTAGTGGAAGTGGAAGCTCTTGAGATCTTGTGAAAATAGAGGTTGTAGTGTTTAGATCTTGTCTCCAAAGACCCAAAGATGAGATCCTTGAAGGGCTAAGTGAGAGGTTTTGGTGGTGGTGGAGAAAGGAAGAAGAAGAAGATGAAGAGTGTTTAGAGAGAAGTTGGAGGGTTTGATTTCAAGAGAGAGAATGAGATGAGTGAAAATGAAAATGGATGAGGGTAGGCGAGAGAGAAAGTGGCGTCCTCATCATAAAGGGAAGGAGGGAGATATTTCCTTAATTTTGTGTTAATTAAGGTTTAGGGAGACAAATTGGATGATGGGGGAACAAAGCCTGTACCATCTTTTACAAAAAGCAACATTATCTTATGCTTTATGTTTTAATGACATCATTCTTTACTTTATTGTCTAGTTAACTAAATTTGAATTTAATTATGTGATTAAGTGCTCTTGCAACTTAATTAAGATGATTAAGCAAAGATTAGTAATTAACACATAAGAACATGATTAACAAAAAGAATTAATCTTATGATTAAGCTTAATTAATTTTAATTAAACTCGATTAAGTTAATTAAGGGTAATTAGTGCTTAATTAAACTATAAAGGCTCTAACTTACTTAATTAGAGATTATCTAATCTTGATTAAGTATTCTCTTGACTTTTCTCATCCGAATTAATTCATAAACTCTTCGTTAATCCTTTAATTAAGTCTTAATCTCATAATTTCTTATTAAGTGCCCACTTACTCAGGGTTACTGAGATAATTTAGCACGATAAAAAATTGAGGATGTTACACTATATATATAAGTCATTTTGGTTTTATTCCCTTTAAAAAAAATTTTGCCTTTTGGTCCCTTATTTTTTGCAATATTATGTTTTTAGTTCTTATAGTTCTAAATTTTGGCCTCTATAAATATTGAAAATTCTGTTTTTGGTTCTTACAAATATTTTATGAATCTTCTTTTGCTTCTTATAAATATCACCATTCATTGATGCTGGCTAATGACAAGGATCAAAAAATAATAATAGAAAAATGAGGAACCAAAAGCCAAAAAAAAAAAAAAATAGAGTGACTAAAACAAAAATGATTTATATTTACTATGACTAAAAATATATTTAAGCCAATTTTTTAAAATATTTTTGGTTTAATCTTAATTAAATATGGAAAAATATTCCATTAGAATATTTTCATAATAGGACGGAGTGTAATTTTCAACCAAGAATAGGATTAAATGCCATTTTGAGAAATCTCGAGGAGTTTGTGCTAATTACCCTAAAGAAATAGTAATATAATTGCTTTTGATGCATATATGTAATATTAATTCATTTAACCAATGTTAACCTTGATTTTTCTTTTACATTTGCCAATTTCAGCCACTTGTAATTTTATGAGTAAATTTACACTTTAATTTTTATAAGATTTTTATTTTAACATTTTAGTTCTTAAAAGATCAAATATATATGTTTTATTCTTCTAAAGAAATCATGTTATAACATATTAGTCCTTTTATTTTATAATTTTAGTTTTCAATATATGTATTATTGAAATATAATATTTAAATTAATTTTAGGTCATGTATAACATAATATTTAATAGATAAAAGTTAATGAAAGGATGAAATTCTTACTACATATTTCAACTTTAGAAATTCAAGTGTTGGTAATTTGTTTTTTTTTGGAACTAATATGTCAAATTCCGATTTTTTAATAGACCAAAGTATATATTTATCTCAAATTTAATTCACCAAAATACGTTTGAATGGCGATGGGATGCGTTCTTACTTTGACAAATATTCATACACAGATGAAGGACAGAGGGGTTTAATTATGATTAAAAGGTGCCATGTAATTTCTGTTAAGCTTGAAGTGGTCATGGAAAATTTGGAGCCACGAGGGTTTTGTTAACTCGGCGTTTTGGTCACTTTCAGATCAGAAATACTGACTTTAGCAGACCTTGAAGTTGGTGAATTCCTCACTTGGGTCACCTTAGAAAGGCCAACATCTCTTGTGGTTATACAAATTTATTTATTTAGATTTCTTCTGATATACCTAATCCATTTTACCACTGTTTTGCCCCACATCTATATAAAACATTTAATACTTGTCTCGTCTCTTTCGGGACAAAGGGTTGAGGTGGAGTTTTAGAAATAACGAACTTTGCATAAAGAAAATTAAAGCTTACATCATCATAAGCTTCGACTGCAATGCTATTATTTGTTTATCTTGCGGTTTAATAATATCATTTAAACGGAAAGAGTTGCTCGATAATGACAGTCTAACCATTTTACAATCATATGTTTTAAAAAACTGTATCACAATATATAAGCCATTTCCGTCGATATATATATATATATATATGAGGAATAAAATGTCTATGAATCAACGTGGAATAATTTGATTCAATCTGCACGAGGAGGAGAATGAGTCGAATTCCCTAAAAATAAATAAAAAATGAGAGAAAGAGAGAATGAGGCGAAACCTAAAATACTGCACTTCAACAAACACATGTCTGTATATAGAAACCTATAATCACTTAATAATTTTCTCTAAATATTAAATTTTATCAATCGAGGAAAGTATTGTGCTTTACCTCAACTTCATCGTGATAACTAATTAAAAATCTTACTTTTGAAAGTTAATAATTGTGAGCTTAAACTTTGTTCATTGCTTATTAAGGACTTTAACTTCAGAAAACATATTTAATAAGGCTTGTCAAATAGAAAAAGAAATTGGCGGTGCAGCTCACTCTGCCCTCCCCCTCCCAAACACCAAAAATAGAAAAAGAAATTAAGACATATATCTTTCGCCTATTTAAAATTTTTCATCAACAAAATTATATTTTAATAAATTTGAGGTTATTAATGAAAATAAAAGTGTTATTCCATTGGATAACAAAGTAATAGGAGAAACTATAGAAAATATGGTGTAATCCATCCTTAAGTCAAAATATAGAGAAAAAACACTGGTTGGATATTGGGCATGACACTAGGCTAAAGCACGGATATCTCGCTTTCTTTAGGACAATTCATGCCTCTACAGGAACTTGGGTCACAACGCGATACCCCCAAGGTACAATAACCTAGTAACCATATTATTCATCTCTTAATTTTTGCATTTAAGGAAAAAAAAAAAAAAAAGATAAGATTCTATCCACGCTTACCCTTCCCTATCCAACTATTATATATATACATATAAAATAGCTATAGTGACATAGTCTTGTTGTGTGTATATTTATAGAGGAAGACATAGAAAAACTTTGAATAACCATATAATTAATTAGTTTTTAGTGAAGCCACTAAAAATGGACTACTGGTAAAGTGTTTAGGTAGTTTGCATATGGGATTATAGATTAAAATATCCGTACCACCAACATACAACAAAAAAAGTTTTATTTTAGGTCTTAATAATTGGTTACAAATCTGAACGCATATAAATAAGGAGTTATAATAAATAATTCTAATTAATATATATAGAATAATTAGTAATAATAGTCACATTATTTTTTGAATTGTAACACCTTTATAGCTACTCATAATTTTAAAAATTAATTTTTACTAAAGTATCTACCAAAGGTTTAGGTCTTTAAATTATACTCTACTCTTTTATTAGTCTAACATTTGACGTGGAACATGTTGCTGAAGAACATTTGGCTCGAATTGATTGAAAAAAGCCCAAATGGTTAGTCATATATTTGGTCATCACTTTTGATTTGGAGATAGATTTTGGATTAGAGTTCTTAAGACTTTTTGGGAAAAGGATTGTTTAGATGTTTGGAAAATAGAATAACAAACTTTTTTTTAAATATTTGGGATTGAAATGTTTTAAATTTTCTTAAGAGACCTTGGAAAAAAGTAAAAGAAAAAAAAAAGATTAAAGAGGGGCAATTTCTCTGATATCCTTTTCAATTTGAAGGGATTTAAAGTTTTTTTTATATCATCAACTTATATTTGAACATGTGTCAAGTAACTGACTATATGGACAATAATATAGCAATATTTTAAAATTTACATTTATGCTCCAAAAATAAAAAGTTTATTATTCTAATTTTCGAATATCAAAACAATCTTTTTATTTAAAAGTCTTAATAATCATAATTTAAAATCTGAATAACCCAAGCTCTTCCGTTGGTAAAGTGGTTGTTGGAGCTCAACCTTTGAATACGGTAAGAAATTGAAAAAAAAGAGTTCCCCCCCTTTTTTTTTAAGAAGAAAAAGCAGACTACGTTGTAAGAAAGTTTTAAATTTAAAATTTATGACTGATCTGTTTTTTTTTTTTTTCTGCGGTGAGGCCTAGGCCTATCTTATGACTATGGCGAAAAAGGCTGGTAATGTGGAGGGGAGAAAGATACAGGAAGGAATAACACGTACAATTTAATAATAATATGAGCTATTCGATTATTTATAATAATATTTAGTTTTATAAATAGAATAAAAAGCTTTTTTAATTTATTTTGATATGTTAATCAAGTAACCTTTCATGACATGAAAAACTCATATAAATTTTACTTTCTTCTGTCTTGTTATACATTAAATCATTTTACTAATAATAAATGCAAATTGTTGTAAATAAAAATATATCGTTTATCTATAAAAGTTAATTAACAGTTAGTGCGTAATATTATTCTAATCAATTACTTTTTCAAAACAATATATTACATTTAATAATTATAATTTAACAATATTTATTATCAAAACAGTTTATCTATACTACTAACTTTTGAGAACGATTTCGAGAAAGTATTGACAAGATTCAATCGAAGCACAAAAGTTTCTATCGTACATTATCAAAAGCTTACTATAGAAAAAAAGTTCTTTTGATATTTTATTTTTATTTTGAATTTAATTGGTATATACTGATAATGTAAAAATAATTTTATACTATCAACTAATAGAAATAGGGAAAAGTGAGAAATCATAGTGGATCCCTTATTATAATAAGCGGTTATTTATATAAGTTGGTATTTTTTTATCATTTCTATTGACTGACAATCAATATATTTAAATTAAATTCTTTTATTTTTTAATTAAAATTAATTAACCCACTACTATAAGACAGACCAATTGAAAACAACTATTCACCCACTACCATACGATTGTCCAATAGGAAGCAACTATTAATCCACTGCCGTAAGACAGTCTGATAGGAAACAAGTATTAACCCATTATCATAGGATTGTCCAATAGGAAATAACTATTATTTTAGCTGTAATTTTTTTAATAAAAATAAATTATTTTAATTAATGAAGAGTTAAAAGATCCCATTTGTTTGTTAATATTTCTTTGTATCTGTCACATAAATGTAAGTTTTTAAATTTTGAAAAAAAATAAAGGGTTAACCCAAGACATCTACTCTCTCTCAGTCTTAAATAATACCCAATATTCAAAACCATTCATGCACCATCTATGTATTTTAGATAAAAATTTAATTATTTACATTTTATAATAACTAAATTTACTTATCTAAACAGTCTTATGAATTCCATTATCCTTATAAAAAATTAAAATTAAGTCGTAAAGTTAAAGTTGCAATAATCTAAACATGAATAAAAAAGAATAAAAAATAATATATTAATGTGATCTATCCTATCTAATCAGTTCTCAAATTAACTTAAATATTATCTAGTAAACAAATATTTTCAATAATTTTATCTAATTGATAATCCATACTTTAAAACAACAAATTATTTTATTAATAAGTTATTATATAAAACAAAATTTTGTATTTTTTATTTAAAATTACTTTGATAGAAGACTGGAAAATAGGGAGAGAAAAGGAAATGGAATAAATTTCTCCAAAGTTCAATCCTGACTAGAAAATTGTTTCTTAGTATCATTATAAAAAAATTATATTTTTAATAACGAATTATATAAAATATTTTGTAAAATTTCTTCTTTAAAATTATTTTACTATGAGTTTGGTTGAAAAAAAGGAAGGAAAAAGAAAAGAAATTAAATTTTTTTAGTTATTCGATCTCACTTAAAAGTTGAAGAATTTAATTTTGTTACATTATCAGTATAAAAAAATTTTATGCAGACATTTCATCATATGTTATTACAAACTCAATCAACCATTACTTTAAAAGTTTTACAAATAATAATATGTGATTAGATAATAATATAAGAGCTTTTTTGTAATTAACATTGTATCGAAATTAATCTCAAAGTTAAAAGTATATATTCTTATATAACGAATTACAATTTTTTTTTCTAAATTCTATTTTAGTTGTTCAATCTTTACTTAAAAATTGAAAGTAAATATCTTTATAATTGAATTATATATTTAATAATGAGTTGTTCTATAGATTTTTTTTTACACAATTTTTTTGTAACTACTTTATTAGAAATTGAAGAAAGGATGGACAAAAATCAATTGATTTTTTATTTCTAAATTGTTTCAACCTCACTTAAACAATTAGAAGTAGATATCTTTATTAGGTGAATTACATTTTCAATAATGAGTTGTTAAATATAATGTTTGTTTGAAATTTTTCCTTTAAAGTCAATTTACTACAAAGGTGAAGAAAGAGAACAATGGAGAAACATGAATTAATTTTTTTAGCTAATAATGAATGAATAAAGAAATGGGTGGGAAAGGTTAAAATTTTTTAATTGTTCAATCCTTATTTAAAAATTAGAAATACGTATCTTTATAAGAAAAATTAATACTTTTATTAATGAATTTTTATATGAAATAAAATTCTAAAAATATTATTTAAAATAATTTATTCAGTACAAATTTCATAATTATATTTTTTAATTTATATAATTATTTAATTTTCCATAATTTAAATTTTATAATATTTAAAAATTTATTCTGGTAAACAAAAAAACAAAAAAAAGTGCGGAAAATTGAAACGACGCTGGTTGCTGTAACTGTCCTTGTCTGTAGTCTGTACTAGTACAGGAAGAACACAACAAGCACGTGGTAGTTGAAATTTGCATGAAGACTTGTATTAGTAATGAAAATGGCGTAAATTATTACGTTCAGTGTACTGTTGTTGTATGCCAGACCTATGCAAATAGCAGCAAAACATTTTGGACCACTTTAGCATGATTTATTCGGTGTGATAAGATAAGCTAATATAACAATTTTTTAATTCTCGATAAGCTAATATAATAATTGTTTGATATGATCAATGGAATGTATGCCTTTATATATTAATTTCCTCTTATACATTAAAATAATAAATAATTTAATCTGTTTTTTGTGATATGAAATTAGATGTGGTTAGTTTCTATACAAGAACTCTCTTTATCTCTATTTTTTTATTTTTCAATTTTTAAATAAAATATAAATATTTAAATGATAATAATATTTATTTTTAAATTTTTAATTAAATAATTAAAATTTATCATTTAATTATATTTAATAATAGGAAGCACAATCAAACAATATCAAGATTAATAAAAAAGACAAATTATTATTTGTTGGTTTTTATATTTTATTAGAATAAAATTATTAGGAATATCTCATATATAATAAATAATATTTAACAGAAATTATATTAACAAATAACATATATTTAATTAGTAATATTTATTTTTAACTTTATAATTAAATGACTAAAAATTCTATTTTACTATAATTTCATTTTTTAGATCTTTGCTTGTGATTAAAATTTTCTATGACAGTGAAATAACAGTATTATTATCTTATATAAAATAGTAGTGGTTGTTAAATTCTCAAATTAACTCTTTAGATTAATTCTTATGAAAATTTATGATCCTATCACATAAAAATGATTAATTTGCATACAAAATCTATTTTTGTTAAACTCGTATGAGTTTAGTAAACTCTAACGATAATTGCTATACTCTCAAATTCACTTATGAGTTTACGAGTCTAAAATTATGATTGATTTTGTCCTCGAAATATGTTCAATTTTGGTAACTTTTGTTAAGTATTTGAGTTTATATAATTATTTTATGTAATATTTATTAGGTTTATTCAGCTAATTTTATGTATTTATTATTATTTGGTTATGTTTTGTCGAACTCCAGAATAATTTGTGTACAAAGTAAAGTATATATCAATTGAATAATGTAGTGAGATATATTTTTACAATATTTATTTCATTTATTTTTTTATAAAATTAAAATTATCCCGTATTAATCTTAAAAATATTATTTAATCATATGTAGTCACTAAGATATATTTTTAAATAATATTTTCGATATATGTAAACTATTACAAATTTAGAAATCGTGTTTGTTGATACTCCACGAATTTATTCAAATTTTTAAGTTCGACAGCATTAAAAATAATATTTTATATAATATCATATCAAATATTATATAATATTTAAATTTTAATAAATATTATTCTATTAAATTTATATGATGAAATTTTACATTATTAGATCTTATTCCATCATCCATAGAAATATTAATTGAGGTCTAATTTAGTGATAAGAGATTAGTCTATCTTAACGTGGCAAATTGCAACTAGAAATTTTGTTGAGCGAGTCGTTCATATTTAAATATATCATGATATTCGAATAAAATTGTCTCAAATAAGAGTATACTTGTGAAAAATTTTAAAAAAATAAAAATAAAAATCATGCATAGTAATGTGAACTGAGCCGTTAAACGGATGGACACTCTTTTACCATTCATTTGACTCGTATGACATCATTGGTTTTGTCTCACCTCGAGTTCATATCATATTATATAATAGTACCAAGTCTATGTGATATGCTAGATTGAAAACGGGAGACGAAAAAAAAACAGAGAGGGGCAATAATAGTTGAAAAATTGCTATCAAATCCCATGAAAATTCATAGCGAAGGAGCATGTAACGATCTCGTTCGTGAAGAAAGATCAAATATGGAATTGCAAACCTCTAAATCTTCGTATGGAGGTTAGCAATCTCCGTATTTTGTTTTTGATAAAAAACCAATCTTCTCCCTTTTGTGACCCAACTTCTAATTATAGGTAATTTTATAATTTCATTTATTCATATTAATTATTTCTTTAACTTTTTTATTTAATTAATATTCTTTGATCTCCAGTATTTTTCTTTATTATTATTTTTATCTTAAGTAATAATCTAGTTACCAAATACTAATTCTAAATCTCTTTTCACATTAAGACATTTTTTTTTTTGGCAAAAGAAAAAAATAAAAAAATTTATTCAACATTACAAATAAAAGAAAATCTGAATCCCATAATGGATGTCTACGATATGCATGCGATTAATGGACTTCCATATTTTAGAAGAGTAATGACTTGCATTAGCATTAAACGAGATCTGTACATGATATGTTTTTTTTTTCTTTTTGATAATTAGATAAAAGTTCAACTGTTAGATTGTGTTTGGTTGGGATGATTTAGGAAGAAAAAAAAAAGGGAAGAGAAGGAAATAGGAAAAAAAAGAGTATATTTTTTTTTTATTTGATTGGGATGGAAAAGTTAAATAGTGTACAAATTTGAATGGAATCCATATAAAGGGTGATAAATTTCTTTTCCTCTCACTGTTGGGCGGAAAACTAGCGAAAGGGGTGCGTCTTTGGCTTTTTCCATTCTTTGCCCCAGACTTGAGAGAGAGAGAGAGAGAGAGAGAGAGAGAGAGAGAGAGAGAGAGATGAGATGAGATGGATATAGAGAGGGACTTGGGTGTATAACATTATTGGAGGTGTTGAATGGTTCCTCTCCTCTTTTATTTTTTTTAAATCAATACTTTTAAATATTTTATCTAAATAATTTTAATTTTTCTATTACTATATTATTTAATATAAAGACAGAAAAATACCTAATACACAAGTTATATAAAATTTTAAAATTTTTCAATTACTAATATTTTATTTTAAATAGGATATTAAATAATAGTTAAATAATATTTTTGGTATTATTTAGTTGGTAAAATATATTTTTAAGTAATATTTTTGAAATATTATATTAACAAAAAATATTAGTTTTATTTTAAATAATTTATTTTTATTAATATTATTTTGATTTAATAGATTGATATTATTTTAAATTGTTAAATTAAAAATAGTGAAATTTTTTATTTGATATTAATTAATATAATTTAAATACCTTTTCTAACAATATAAGAGTAAAATTATTATTTGACAGTATTATTTTTTTATTTCTTTTTATTTTTTATATAAATAAATAAAAAATTATTTTTTCTTCCATTTTCTTTTCTTCTTACTTTCCTTTCATCCAAATATATCTATAAAAAATATTAATTCACTCAATTTCTTTCCTCTCAATTTTCTTCCTTTTAATTTCTTTTCTCCATCTAAATACACCCTTAAAAAAGGAGAGGAGCAAAGTGGGGAGTATCTTACCCTTGAAACGCAAATAAGGTACTCCATTCGACGCCCAATAGCTAATTCACCATCTTACGCTCTTGAGAAGAAAAAAAAAAAAAACAAAAAACTCAAAATTAACACGCCTCTATCAATGGCACATTCCACGAAAGAAAGAAACCGGGTAAACACAATTATCAAGAATAGCGACCCGCCAAGGGCTTGAAAACAGTACCGGCTAACTCATCAAAAATTCAAAGCATGACATGTGTATATTGATACAGTCGGCACTCCGAAATTAAAGTTCAAAAATACACGAGCATAAGCACAGGACAAGGGAAAGGTGATTTGTTACTGCAGAATTCGAACTTCTTGCTTTTTGGATGATGTGAATACACATATAATGCCCAAACATGTAGCATGAGCGTTTTATTGTTAATTCAATGTTCGAGTTATGCATTTTACCTTAATATAGCGATAATATCGCCTTCAAAATAGGAGCTGTTGCATCTTTATGTAATTTGAGATGTTTCCAAGGGGGGAAAAAAGTGGAAGGGGGCGATATTATTTAGATGGAGGAAAAAAGTGAAATAATAAATAATGTGAATAAAATAAAATAATAAGATTATTTAAAGTTAATTATAAGTGAATTCAAAAAAGAGGGTATTTTTCTAAAAAAAATAAAATCTTGTAATGTTTTAGTACATTAAAAATTTTTTTAATTAAGTTGTCACTTAAAAAAAAATTATTATGTGTGTTAAATGTAATTATTGCTGAAATGAATAAGTGAGAGAAAGTTTTGAAATAATAATTAATATTGATGGAATAGAATTATCAAACTACCCTAAAGTATAACTTGGTTTATAAAAGGGAGGTATAGACTTTTTGTTCAAAATAAAATATGGAAGTTACTAGCCTCTACACGAAGGTGTGAAGGGTAGTAATAAAACAAATGCTCTACTCGTGCCTGGACAACTTCAAGGAAAATGGAATACATGTGAGAATAGGGTTAAGCTATGATAGATTTTTGCCTTAAATAGATTTGGCCTATAATCTAAAATGTAGCTTAAATTTGAGTTTATTATTTGATATAGGCTTCGTTAGGATCTTAATCTAGCCTTTTTAAAAGCCTAACTTACCCCAAAAATCTATTTAAAGACCTATTTAATAATAAAATTTTTAATTAATTAAACCAAAATGCCTATTCTAAAATAGGCCTAAAGACTTCTAAAAATACCAAAAAAAAATATTTCTAAATAGGTTCAAAGACTCTAAATAAGTCAAAAAATCTATTTCTAAATATTATTATTACCTTTTAAATTCATCACTAGCCATTATTTAAACAAATCTTTAAAGTTAATAGTATTTTTCATTCAAAATCTCATCCATCACTCTTTACTTTTTGCTTTTACTTAACTTAATCCCTCCACTAACCAATTGTTAGAAGAATATATATATATATATATATATATATATATATATATATATATATATATATATATATATTCCTCTTCAATTAGAAATTTTGCTTTTTTGCCTATTTATATTTAGAGAAGTGAGGATGTTGCCATTGATGGAGACTTGGAGTATAAAGTAGAAGGTGCAGCTATGATTATTTATTTTTAACATGAGTTTAAAATACATTGACAATGTAAAAGAGTTTTATATTATCATCTAATCATATCTTTGTATTTGTAAAATTTTTAAAATAGTGGATGATTGAATCAAACACTTTTACTGATGTGGCAATACATGATTGGATGTCTATATAAAATTTTTTTATACTAATAGTGCTTATAAATTAAATCTTTTTAATATTAAAGTAATTAACTTTATTTATTTTCTTTTGGCGTAGTTTTATTTATATTATTTTATATTTAATTTTTTAAGAATGAAAATTTATATATTTGTACAATCATAAAGAGAGAAGAAAATAAAAAAATAAATATAAAAGTAGATTTACATTAAAAATATTTGGAGTTTAAAGAGAAATAAAGGGTTAGTATATTTAATATTGTCAATTATTTAATTGAATATGTTTTATTTGTTTTATCTATTGATTTATTTTAAAAGCATATAACATAATAATTATTACAATAGTTGTTTAATATTATTTTTATTATATTTTCACAATAATAAAAGGAGAAGAAGAAAAATTAGAGCATTTTATGATTAGAAAATAATATGAAATTGATGCAAATTTTAAGAGGATTGTTATTTTCAGCTTTAGTGAAGGTGTGATATATAAAATTTTATACTCTGAAATTTTTTTATTACATATTATAATATTATTCGATGATATAATCCATTTTTTTGGTCCCTCCTTTTTTTTTTTTTTTTTTGGATCCGTCCGTGGTCGCACTGATGGCGATTTACACAAATATCACTAATAATATTACCGCATGATTTTTCTTTTGCAACTTTAAATAGCCCCTCATTTCCTATGTCGTGCACATATGAGCATATAAGATAGTCAATACCCAGCTATACAACTAAAAATCTTGGAAAGTTGTTCAGAAGCAACCAAATTACAAGAAAACTAATTAAATATTCTTATTCGGTAAGTAAAATATACCAATACCAATGGAAAGGATATGGAAAGTGATCAAAGTTAAAGAGATGATCTTCATTTTTAACAACGTATGCCTATCTTCAAATTTGACTACAAGGTTGTTTGAAGCAAAACATACATATTCGTCTATATATAATTGTCAATTTGTATTGGAATGCAATTGATGTAGAGGAGGGCATAATTTAATTACCTAAAATTGTTAAAGAAGAACAAAAATAAAAAAATTTAATTGAAAAATATATTTAATATTAGTGCTTGATAAGATTTTACCAGCTTTTATGAATATTTTAAAATAAGGGTGGGGATTCATTTACACGTTGTAAGTCTAAAGACTTACTTCTAATCCGGACCGTTAGATTTATTTCAATTTGATGGCTCAAAATAATATAATTTAATGAAGAAAGAAAATAATAGATTATAATTTTAATGAAGAAAAAAATAATAAATCTAATAATTAATTAAGAAAGAGAGAGAATTTGATTATATACGCAAAAAAATTATAAATTAATGAAAAAAATAGACAAGTTAGTGAAATAAAAATTAAAAATTTTAATAAAAATATTTAGATTTTTAAAAAATTGTAGAAAATAAGTATCTTCAGGTTAAAAATTTTCTAAAAAATGATTATTAAAACATAAATAACATAAAAATTAAAAATAATAATAAAAACTCTTAGTTGAAATTTCAAGTTCTACTCTTCTGTATCCATCAAATGAAAACTTTGGAGCCCTAGTTAGGCCTAGCTGGTCATATTAGTTTGCTTGCTGTACAAAGATATGATTTTTGTTTGGTTTGGTATTGCTGTAGTTTTTTAGGAGTCTCCGAACTTTTTGCAAATTGCTTTTAAAAAGTTATAATAATACCGTTCGATAAAATAATATAAAAGTTACTCTCAATAAAGTAGAAGTTATAAAAGTAATGTTTAGTAAAATTGGCTGTTAAAATTTAAAATGACTATAATTGATCTAAATATCAAAAGGAATAATTTTTACTTTTAATGTTATTAAAGAGAGTAAGATCATATTAGTTTTTTAAATTTTAGAAGTACAAATTAATTCTGAAAAGCATCTTATGAGAGCTCCTAAGAGCATCCCCTGACTCTTAAAAGTTAGGAATGAAAGCACCCCAGTTTTTCAATTTACCAAACAAAAAAAATTAACTTATGCTTTTCATAAATTAGAGTATCTTTTTGGAGAATACTACCAAATTAAGCCGTGTTATACAGGTTGCTTGCAATCAAATATTGAGCTAATATCCTCTTGGCATATATCATGTAATAATATCAACTTGCGCACAAGTTCATCCGAAAACGCAGATTGTTTGTTGCCTTTGTTTGATCTCAAATAATAATAATAATAGTAATAATAATAATAATCTATATCGTTGAATCATGTGATAATTAAAAAATAAATAAAAATATTATTTTACTATATTTCTATTTTTATGCCATTTATATTTTTTATAATTATTTATTAAAATTTTAATGTCAAGATATTTATTTTTAATTGTTTATTAAAAACATAATATTTTTATAAAAATATTTAATTTTTATTTTACTAATTCTTTTTTTTTATAATTTTTACCTTATATAATCAAATTGGATTTATTGTCTTTCTAAAAAAAAAATTCTATCTCTTTGCTAATTAATTAGTGAATCTATTACTTCTCTCTCTTCATTAAAATTATAATTTATTATTCTCTTTCTTCATTAAATTATATCATTTTGAGCCATCAAATTTTAATAAATTGAATAGTGAAGACTAAGAGGAAGTGTTTAAATTTACGCCTAGAATAAATGCTAGTATGCACACACTAAATTTATGCTCAAACTAACAAGATGTTGGTCCAAGTGAAAGGGGCTCAAATCCCTTAAATATATGGTATTAGATTTGATCTGAAGATTTATGTATATGAAAAAAGAAATATTGTTAGAGGGGGTCCCTACTTAAAAAATTAGTCTTTTATTTGTCATATGAGGGGATACTTTGGAAACAAAAAAAGTATATTTATACTCACATTAATTTATATATCTATTGAATTAATTTATAACTAAATCCTTCTACAATTAGAAATGCATATCTAGAAGCCACTAGGAGTGGTTAATGGTGACAGACTTGAAAAGTTTGCTTGAGGTCCTAGTGTAACGTCCCATACAATGTAATAGAAAATGATAAAAATATCTTTGAGCAAATTTTTATTATTTACAGCCTGCCCTTAAACTTTTTAGAAAATGATATTTAGGTCCCTATATCAATAGCATTAGTAGCATAAGGTTTTAAATGAAGTAAAATCCCATATCGAAAACGTAGAAACCTAATTCTTGGTCAAATGAGCCACAGAGGTATCCACATATGAAATAATATGAGATGCCCCTAGATTTATCCAAAATTATGGAAATGCCATTAGCTACGAAAAACAAAAAAACAAAAAGGCTCTTAGTTTGCAAAATATTTAATTTATACTGTTAATTAATTTATTTGATTTTATTGAATCTATAAGATTGATTAGAAATTAATTAAAAGTTTATCAGGAGTTAATTAGATGTTAGTTAAAGAGATTAGGCTTAAGAAAAATTAAAATAGACATATAGAATCTCTTACAAAATCATTTAGTTAAAACTTGCTGATTTGAAGGAACTCGGTAGAGATTTGGTATTTTAAGCTACCGGAACTGAATCAATAGAATTACACATTCAAAACCCTAAGACTTGTGGCTAAGAAATTAGCCACACTCCCTTATAAGTGGCACCCCAAACAGCCACCAAAGAGAAGGAGTTTTGGATACTTTAGAACCACCAAACGCAATTACCAATGGGATCCAAGTATCCTAACTACCACCACTATCAAATTAGATTTTTTTTCCTTCTTTCTCCCCTATTTTTGTGCTCCCTTTAGCAACTCTCTTCCTTCCCCTTTTTCTTCTTCTTCTTCTTTATCTCTTCATCCTCATTTCTTTACCCCACTTCTATGCCTTCACCAAACTTTGCTTCATTTCCACTGCAACTCAAGTTTTGAGGTAGGATTCAACACTTTCACTTGGTTTTTGTGAGCTGGTGACTATTTAGAATTCTATCTCTACTCACTTGTTTGATGTTAGATTAAGTTTATATAGGTGTTTATGGCTAGATTAGTATGTATGTATGTGGGTTTAGATTGAATGATTAGTGAAAAGTTAGAAAGAAGGTTAATCAGAATCTAAAAACGTAGAAACTTTCATAGCATTCATATTTGCGAAGTGTACGGCTCTATCTACGACCACCAAAACTTGATGAACATATTTTTATTAAAACTAGACATCTAGGGTTTTCCAACTAGATAAAATATAAGGCCATTGGATTAGTATTAAATGAGATATGAATTTTTGAAGTTAACCTTAGGATTCTGACCCTGATTTTGGGCAGACTAGATTTCGAGGGTCATAACTCGCCCTATACCTCTTCAAATTGAGTGCAACCAATTTTGTTAGAAATAGACATAGAGTAAGATTTTATAGAAATTTTAGAATCAAATTCAATCCTTGTTATTCCCATTAATTCATGAAATTTGTCCTAAGTCCTAACTGAGCTAGAATAGGGCAGTGCAGATTAGCCAAATTTAAGAGCTCATAACTCGAGTTCTACTTACTCAGATGAAGTAAATCTCATTAGAAATTAAAGCTAGTTCAATTAGCTTTGAGATGATATAAGTTTCGTATAATTCTAACTAGGTTTCTATTTTTAATGAATTTTTACTTTTCGGTGTGTAAATCTGCCTAGTAACATGACAAACCTAGGTAAGATGTTAATAACTTGGGTTATATATATCAAAACTTAATGGGACCAAAAAGGTTAGAAACTAGACACATAACACTTCCACATATCCAAAATTCAGATCTAAATGAGTTATACAGAGATTATGGTTTAATTTCTAAAAATGGGCAGAATTGAAGAAATTGGCAGGAATCCAACTTAAGTGCAAGAGTTGTAAGTTTTGTATAAGTATTGAAATGGTTGATATATTATATTGATTTTCTATATTAATGATTGAATGGATTGGATGACACTATTCACGAAAAAATAGACTCGATCTGTTATGCTACTGAATTTTTGGCAGAAGTTTACAAAAAATTATGATATGAATATGAAATCTTATATGCAAGAATGTTTGAAGTTAAGTGCACTACAATGCATATGAACATTGTATAATGATATGAGCATGATTCTTTTTTAGCTAAGATTGGGTCCCTTCACTTGGAGGTAGTTGTTTAAGTCCCTCTCTGTGAAGGCAGTTAAAAGATATGACGAGGGTCCTATATTCCTAAAGAGTATGACATGGCAATCACACCTTGATGGGGTATGACATGGCAATTATACTTTGGAATATGGCATGATGAACACAGCTAAGGAGTGTGACATAGCGATCACATCCCGATGGGGTATGATATGGAAATCATACTATGGCATATGGCATGATGAGTTCATCTTAAGGAATGTAACATGGTGATCACACTCCGATGGAGTATGAAATATCGATCATACTCTGGAATATGCATGACATGTAAAGGAAATTAAGAAAGATTGCACTTTGAGAACGACGATACGTAACACTCAAGTGCAGGCACAAGTAGACACCATAGCGATAGTGATACGTAATGCCTAGGTGTATCAAGAAAGAGAGTTATAGAAAAGTAAAGGAAGGTTAAATAAAAACATAAGTGCATTTGTATATGTATATTCCAATATTCTTGTTATGCTAAAATTTACTATATTTGTGAGTGTTGTGATTACTATGCTACTTATGAAATATGAATTGAGCATATAATTGCAATGTGATTCAAGTACTTGAATAAAATGAACTCTACTTCGGACGATATATTTTTGAATTATAAAACTGAATAGTTTATATAATATACTCACATTTTTCATAATAAACCTAAGCAGCTGAAGATAATAATGATGACATTATGTGACAATTTAGAGAACCATACTGAGAATTTTAAATTCTCACTCCTATATCTATCTTTGTATTATCTCCAAATAGTTCAAGAAATATTGAAGATGGACAAAGGTTGTTGTCAGATAAGGTCCGTTCAAGTAATAGTAACAACTCCTAAGTATAGTGTTATAACTTAAATATGATACTATGCTTGGGAGGGTGTTACACCTAGGTTCATATTAAATCTCATTACCACTAATGTATCCTCGAAAAATAGAGAAGTGCATATCTAAGGGTTGAGAGCGAATCAAGTGAGAGAAGTGGTTAATTATGAAAGTGAGATGAATAAATCTTAATCATTAGATGTCATATAAATAGTCAAAATTAAAATATAAAGTTATATGACTTTTTAAAATAATCATATAATCTTTAAATAACTTTTAATTTTGACTATTCACATATACTTATATAATCAAGATTTGCTCATCTCATCTCTCATATAAAAACACCTCTTTCTTGGTTGATATATTCCCTCTAAAGGTTATATGTATTTAATATATTTTCATATTAATTATTCTATGTTTGTTAGGATACTGAATAGTCTTTTAATGATAATTAATGGCATCAGTTTCATTATTCCAACTTGACAATAACAAAGAGGCATCAAAGACCGATTGAAAATTGCATTTATTTTAAGAAGAATAATTTATTATATTTATAAATATAGGATTAATATAACATATTATTTAATGTATGGAGAGCCAAAATAATATTTTTTTTCTTTTTACCAAAAAATTATTCTAGAATGGGGATGGCAATGAGGGCAAGTAGGGGCAAGTTTTGATCCAACTGACCCTATTTAGCACAATTTTAAACAAGTTCTAATCTGTACTTATTAAAGCACCTTGCCAGTTTAGAAAATAAATATTTGCACTCTACTCATATCAAGACCTATATTTTACCTCCTATCTTTTTTTAATGCCTCTATGAATATTTTTAATTTAATTTGGAATTTACATAGCAATGACTTTTTTTTTTTTGTTTACATACAATAATTACTTAATACCTTTTGAAAAAATCTTCTAAAAAATTGAAAGACTTTTCCATAAGTTAAACAAGTAATTTAATATCATAATTTCTAGAAAAAAAAATTAGTAAGGTCACTACAAGGAAAATGCAAAGGCGGAAATTTTGTAGTGGAAACAATCCGTCGCAAATTTATGCAAATTTTACAATGGATTTATCTTGAGCCGTAACTCGCTTTTACTTGTACCAATTTTTTCATCTTGCCTCACCTGCCCTATTGCAAAGCGGGTTGAAAAAATCAAGCGAATCAGAGTAGAGTGAATACCAATTATCATCCTTGTTGTATTCTAGAAGGATAAAACTTCTAATAGAAAAATAAATAAATAAATAGCTTAATTATGTTTTCATTCTCGCAAAAGATCATAATTTTCTGGTTTGGTCCCTCATTTTTTTAAAAATTTCCGTTCAGTCTCTCAAAATATTTTTTTATTCTCAATTGTCTCCTGCATTAACTGAACATTTGTTATCTCTTATGAGTGTCAACTTGACATCCCACATGGAGAATAACATGAATTAATGGATAATGAGATTGATTAAACGGAAAAATTGTGATATTTTCGGTATCAAAAGAAAAATCATAATATTTTGAATGATGAAATGGAAAAAAAATCACTATATTTTATATAATAAAAAATATTTAAGAATTAGGGTTTAGAGTTAATTCTACTATAATTTTTCTTTTGATCCTTTAAAATATCACGGTTTTTTCATGTGATCCCTTTTTTTATCCCTTGGTCCATATTAGTTTCCGTGTGAGACATCAAATTGACACTTAACGGAGAAAAAAGGTAGTAGTAAGTTAATGGAAACACCGAATAGAAATAAATAAAATTTTTTGAAAAAATAAACAGAAATTTTTAAAAAAGGAAAAATAATGAAAAATAATATTATCTTGTGTGTCTTTACAAAAGGCTTGGAAACAGACAGGTTTATTCGGCTTTAAATTTGCGAGAGAATATTTGGTATTAAATAATTTATACTTAATTACAAATATTTCAGAGAAAAGTTACAAAACCCAAAATAAAAGATTCTTACGAGCGACATTTCATCTCGACTTTTATAGATTTTCATTATAATAGAACGAGATTATTTTTAATACATTATTAATGTAAAAAAAATTTACACTGTCATTAAATTATATGCTATTATATGTGAGGTTTGAGGTAGTGAATGTAAAATTCAAATACATCTACTAATATGGTAATATATGATTAGATATGTAACATCCCCAATTTTGCTGCATTTAACATCCCCAACTCTGAGAATAGCACGGTATAGAGGGAAGCCGATCCCAAGATAGGGGCAAAATGATATGTAGTTGAATTATAGTTAATGAATGGTAAAACTATAAATAATGACTTACAGTTATTAGGAGAGGCATTAGAGGGAAAATTTCGATTCTGGGAATACGTGGGCCCTAGGACACTAAGAACTAAATAATATACATGTAACAATTTTATAAATAATGTTTTATGAGATGATTTTAAATAAAAGTTTGAGATTACTCACACATATAAATAATATCTTGGGTAATTTTGAATATCTAAATTAATCACTGAACACAAGAAATTAGTCTAGTAAGAATTTAAAATACAAAAAAGTTTAATTATCAGGAGATCGATCACGCACATGGCCAAAAAAACCTAAGAAGCAATGAGGACCACACAATTAAGGTGAGTCACTTTTTGCTTTTTATAATAATCTAACTAAATATCTCTACAAAACCCCAAGGTAGCGTTTGGTAAATTGCCTAATATGATTACTAGTAATCCAAATTATCACTTGGAAAGATTGTCATCTTTTAAATTATTGGTAATGTTACAATGTAATGTTTGGAATGTACAGGTAATCTAATTAGCAATACACATTACCCTTAAAAAGATTACTCGGTAATATATATTTTTTACCATAATGCCCTCCAAATAAAAGGTTGTAGTAATAATAATAATAATAATAATTAAAGTAATAGTAAAAATTAAAAATAATACAAATAATAATAAAACAATAATAAAAATAACAATTATAATAATAATAATAATAATATGAGACTCTGTGTATTTAATGTTTAGAGATATTTGTATATTACATATATAATGATGCTTAACAAGTAAAATTTCACCATTTAATCAAGAAGAATGTAACGACATTCAAAAAGTAAATAGAAAATATAGAAACCATTTTATTGCAAGTCTCCCAAGTATATTCAATTAGCAAATTCCTCAAAAAGACACATCAAAGTTTATGCCCATAACATAATTGGGAAAATGAAAGATAACCACCATAGGTTAATTATCCCAAAGTGCTCAAAATAAAGAAACAATTTGACTAGTCCAAAATAAACCACCAGCTAACCATCTAAAATTATTTCACAAATACGTCTATCTCAAGAAAATATTAGTGTGTTGACTCAACTTAAACCGAGCTTCTTCAACACAAAAGTCTTCCTCGCACCCATAGACAGTGAAAAGAAGAACTTTGCAGTAGAGGAAGACGAAGCATTTGTGACTCATTCAGACCCAGATTTTCAATAGCAAGTAATCCTCCATGTACCTTTCTTGATATTCATTGCCCCCCAGATAGACTCTTCAAATAACTTGCTACATCTTGAATGCTTTGATGTGTACTCTCACAGAAGGCCCCAATATTGTTCATTGACTCAATCAAAAAGCCTATGAGAGCTTCCTCAGTATTAGCTTTCCTCTTTCTAGAGGTGGATTGACTTTGGGTCGAAGAGTTGCTCCTATTTGTAGTATTGCCCATCAGTGGTTGAGATATAGGGCTATCACTCTCAAAATCTTCAAGATTTCCAATCTCCACGTCTGCATCAAGATTCATAGTATTTGCAAGAATTTCAACAACTGCATCTGTAGGATCTTCAGCCACCTGACCTGTTGCTATGTCTTTTCCAAATATGATTGACAAACTTTTGAAATAAGGAAATGGCTTATTTTGAAGACCAGATGCATTCAGATGGCTCTGTAATAGTGAAAACAAAAAATTGGAGGATTAATCAATAATAAACCATACACTAACCAACACAATTTATAATTACAACATAACATCTTATTTGTATAGCTTGACCCATTGGTTCCATACATCTTACTCACAAGTCACACATATCCTATTCAAGTCTTATCCAAAGCCTAATGATTGGTACAACATATCATAAATAGCATTGTGTTGTGTCTTTAGTAGCTTATGCCTTGAATGAATATAGGGTTGAGCCTTGATGCCACATCCAGGTGATCGTGCCTCCATCATCTTTTCAAGTTGCATCAGGAATCCAGGTTTGAGATTATTACCTTCTCCAGCACTCCATGAAGGATCATTCTTTAATTCAAGAATGCAATCGATTAGCAAAGCATCTTGCTCTGCTGTCCATTGATGCTTCTTTCTGCTTTGAGTCCCTCTTTGATCTTCATTAGCATCCATATTCATATCTATACAATCAAAGTAAATTAAGATCTCATTCTAAATAATTTTGATGTAATGAAATAAAAATTCCATAACATTGCATAACTTCAAATGACCAAAACAAGATTCCAATTACATTACAAAAGTTAACAATAATGAAGTTTGACATAATTATTGAATCAAACAAGGCTAAAAACACACATGCACTTAACACACAATGTTCAAATTACATAAATTATGAGATCAAGAAATCTCAAGCTCTAAACTCATCCCACATTTCTTGTGCTAAATTATCCCTGAATTGATTCCAAGCATTCGAAGATGAAACATGATCAATAAAATTTTGCATGTCTTTTGTGACACCATTGTCTTCGAGTGGAGTGACATTTGGGACCTCATTCTCAAATGGGTCGACAGAAATCTCTTTCCTAATATGATTATATAGTTGAACACAAGCAAATACAATTCTTGCATGTGTTTTTATAGGATTAAAGGACTTCTCTCTAAGAATAGCCCATCTTTTCTTAAGAAATTCAAAACTCTCGATTACATTTCTAGCATATGAATGTTTGTTATTGAAGAACTCCTATGCTATTCTAGGTTGATGATTTTGTCTCCAATCATTCAAATGATATCATTGACCTCTATATGGTGTTAAAAATCCTTCTTCATTGGTATATCCAGCATCACATAAGTAATAAAAACTTACCATAAATAAAACTATATTAGAGAAATAAACCCAAACCCTATGTAATTTTAATAATTTTGTTTGCTAGGTGACTAAAACTATTACCTTGTGGCACTTTTAAACCTCTTGGTCTGGATATTGCATCTCTTAGCACTCCACCATCCGCAGTTGACCCTTCCCACCCAAGTAAAATGTAGATGAATTGCATATCTTGACTGCAAACTCCTAAAACATTCATAGCTATTTTACCTTTCCTTGTTCTATACCTAGGCTTCTTGATATCTTGGACAGTGCACCTGATATATGTTCCATCTAATGCACCTAGACAATTCTACAACCCTAAAAAAAAAGCATATAATTAATATAATGCTTTCAAAATTATCAAAATATATATATAAAAAAAATCTCTCAAGCAATGTCAAAGTACCTTAAACCACTTCCATCTATAATTAGCCGAATTTTTTGATATGGGCTCAGGTTCTTGAGTAGCAACTCATAACAAAGAAGGATAGATTTCAAAGGTACAGAGAAAGGCCTACTAATAGTCTCACTACTCCTCACAAATTGTCTTATGATTACCCTATTTTTTACATGATGAGCACATATATGTAAAAATATTGTAACCATCTCTTTCACACACATATTCTTCGTACTTGATAACCTCCTAATAGTTCTCAACATATCACACAATTTATGAAAGCTTCTTTGATCTATACGCGTATTCTCTAAACATGCCAAATCAGAATCAAAGATGATTCTTCTCAAACTAATCTCCCTAAGAGATTGGCGATCATGCTCACTTACCCTTCTTCGCTTATTCCTTCTTATTAACAAATAAGCACAATAAGCTTTTAACAAACCATGCATTGAAAGATGTCTAGGTGCATTAGAAGGAAAGATGCCAATTGTAATTGTGATTCATCCTCATAGTTACAATTGGCATCTAATGCACCTAGATGTATCTTTATCACATTAGTTAGTAAATTTAAGGTACGTGGAAAGTAACAAATTGTAGTATAATAACTTAATTTGAGTTCCATCATTATCCTCATTATCAAATGTAGCTATGATGATTCTAAATTTTTAACCAAAGGAACACTCACTTGTATAAGAGAAGCTATAAGTAAGAAATGGCACAAAATTATCTAAAACATTAGAGAGTGTAGTATTTATCCTAAAATGTTAGCGAGAGCAGTATTTATAACACCCTCCCAAGTACAGTACTATGCTTAAGTCATAGTACCACACCTTGGAGATATTTCTGTTACCTGAGCGGACCTCATCTGACAAAGAACTTCAGTAGTCTTGAAACTTCTAAAATCATCTGGAGACAACATGGAAATAGGAGTGAGAATTATAAAATTCTCAGTAGGATTCTCTAATTTTCATACATAGTGTCATCATGGTTATCTCCAGTTTGCTTTAGTTTACTTTGAAAAAGGTGAACATGCTGCATAAACTGTTTAATTCTACATTTCGAAAAATGTCTTATCCGAAGCAAAGTTTATTTTTACTCATATACTGGTCCTTTGGGGAAGTGTACACAAGATTAATTCATGGATAATACCATGGATAATAACTTCAACATATAAAACGCACATAGCATTAATCTAATGGGAACATAACATCTGTACCTAACTTAACTTGCACTTGAATTCATACATATACATAAAATTTTACTTTTCTTTCATTCGGCACACCTAGGCGTTACGTATCGCCGTCCCTAGGGTGCTTGGATCTGTCTACACTTGAGCATTACGTATCGCCGTCCTCAAGTGCGGCATCATACCACATTCCAGAGTATGATCTCCATGTCATACCCCATTAGAGCGTGATCGCCATGTCACGTTCCTTAGGAATATGGGATCCTCATGCTATATCCCAGAGTATGATCGCCATGTCATACCCTGTCAGAGCGTGATCGCCATGTCACGTTCCTTAGGAATATAGACTCATCATCATATCTTTGCATGCCACATTCCAGAGTATGATCGCCATGTCATACCCCGTCGGAGCGTGATCGCCATGTCACGTCCCTTAGGAATATGGGATCTTCATGCTATATTCCAGAGTATGATCGCCATGTCATACCCCATTAGAGCGTGATTGCCATGTCACGTTCTTTAGGAATATAGGACCTTCATTCGGCACTTACACTAGCTGGGTCATGCCATGCCTCATGTAAGTCCTACCCCCATATTCTCACACTAGCTGGGTCGATGCCATGCCTGATGTGAGTGGGGCATATACTTAAATCTTTAGTCTTTAAATCTTTAGTCTTTAACCTTTACTGCCCTTGGGTAGCCTGGCCTTGGAGTGAGCTTGTCAGCTCAACTCGTGACCATTGTCACACCGACTCACCCACAAGGGGATTCACATCTTTATGTTCACACTTAATATACTTATATCTTTTCATTCTCATGCGTTGTCAAGCATAGTCATGCTAAATGTACTCGTACATATGCTACATCAGTATTTCTCATATATCTCATATCATACTGCTTCTTGATTTATTCTCATATATTTCATATCATAAATTCCTTGTAATTTAGATACTCATGGTCCCCTAGACTCTGCCAGTAAATTGGCAAAGATAACGGATCAGGTCCGTTTCCCCATGAATAGTGCCAGCTCTCATGGGCAAATCAGTCATAACAACATAATCAATTTAACACATATATATCAATATCAAACTGGCCATCCTCAACTCAAACTTTATATGTTTCCCTAATACTTGTGAAATCTTCCATTGGGTCACTTTGTGAAACTATCACTTTGGCCATTATGCTACCTTCTATTCGGTTCTGCCCGAATTTCATATGATCCACTTTTATTTCTATTCAACTCATTTAGATCTGAAATTTGGATATATCATAGCTCTATATGTCTACTTTCTAACCTCTTTGGTCCCATATCATTTTGATCCATATAACTCAAGGTATTTAAATCTTACCTCAACTCGTTCAGTCACTAGCCTGATTTATACTCCTGGGAGTATAAATTCACTAAAAATCGAAACTAAGCTCAAATCATGCGAAATTGGTCTCATATTGAAGCTAACAGGACAACCTTTCATTTGCCACAAGTTTCACTCCATTTGATTAAGTATACCTCGAGTTATAAGTCCTGAAATTCTACCTTTCTGAACTACTCTGTTTTGGCCTAGATTGGACATAGGACAACTTCCTTGAATCACTGGGAACAATTGGGACAATAACAAACTCGGAATCTTATATTGGGGTGTTCCCCTCTGTGTAAGTTTTCTAATAAAATTAGTTTCACTCAATTTGGAGTTGTATAGGGTGAGCTATACTCCCCTCATGTCACCTTGCTCGGATGAAAATCCTAAACCCTAGGTCAAAATTCAAAAATTCGTATCTCCCTCAATACTATTCCAATAACCTTATATGATATATCCATGGAAAGATCTGAATGTCTACTTTTATCTAAAAATGGTATCATCGGATTTAACCGGTTGTAGGCAGCACTATACGCTCTGCCGTATGAACTGCCGTGGACTCTCCACCAAGACAGCACCCTCATCCATTCATTTCTCTTAGTTTTCTTCTTCTAATTCTAATTCTAACTCAAAATCTTCTATTAATTCAATCATGATTCATCATAATACATCCAATAATTCATCAAATACACCAAGAAGAGTTCAATCTCATGCAATCATAGGGCAAGGAATTCAAGAGTAGAAGTAGAATCCTACCTCTTTGGAGCAGGATTTGGCTAAGTGCTGAAACTTGGAGTGTTAGAACCTTGCTAAGCTTGAAGGAGTAATGGAGTTGATTGAGAGAAGGGAAAGAGAAGAAGGCTGGGAAGGGGAACGTAAATCAGACCGAAATGAAGAGAAGAGTCCGATTTAAATACATGAAAGTTGTGGTGTTGATTGGTTGGAACTTTGTGGTTGAAGTTTGGCCATGTCTCTCACTTTTGTGGCCAATTTGCTCTCCACATCGCCCCAAGACTGGGATACACTTTCGTCCTACATGAAACCGGAATTCGTCCCTATAATACTTTAAGTCGGAACTCGTACCACGTTGTTTGTGACTTGAGGAAATCTTGAATCAAGATCGTAGGTCGGAAGTCATGCAGCTGACAATCATATAATCTCGGAACTCCCTATATGAACTCGGGAATGTCAATGCTGGATATAAAATCGGAGATCGGATCTAGTGTATGACTGAAATCAACCCAAAGATTTGAACTCATGTCCATTGAGTTCAACTCTAAGGCCGAAACTCGTAACATTAAACTCGGAGCTCGATACTGTACCATTGTGTTAACCTATTACTTCTGAGGTCGGAAACCACGTACACTATTTTGAAGCATGAAGTATGAGGTTGGAACTCAGGAACCTCTATCTGAAACTTGAAGCTACATTATGAGACTGGAAATCGGATACATGAAGTCGGATATTGGAACTCGGAAGCCTCTCATTTAACTCGTAACCATCACATGAAGTCGGAAATTGGACAAAAATGAACTCGGAACTCGGAAATAGTCATCCTATTGAAATCCAAAGATGAAGTCGGAAATTGGAATTGATCAATCCTGAGGGCGAAGCCGAAACTCAGAAATCGGGATGTTACAGTATTCATCCCCTTGTATCTACTATTTTCATTTGTTTTTAATGAGAATATCACTTAGTACTTTATATTGTCTTGCTATAGCTAAACACATTTTGCACCTCAATTATGTTCGGACATATAATTGATAACTTTCTATAGTGTGGGTAAGAACTTCTCTTTTTTTTTTTTGGTAGACTAGGTAAGAACTTCTCTTTTTTTTTTTTTTTTCTTAGTAGACTGGGTAAGAACTTCTGTATGATAACTTTTTCCTATACGAAATTTTAAAGTTGCAATAAAAAATTTAGAGCTCAAACACACAATTTCCAAATACTCACAATTTCACCAAAAGCCAGAATTATTAGCAAGCATAGACCCCTATTTCTATACAAATTACAAACCCCCTCTTTCTATATGAAAACCCTTGACACCAAGACAAGGGGACAAAAAAATAGGTAAGCCATAATTGAAGCTATATATACCAGAAGCACAAAATTCACAAACTTGAATTAGGAAATCAGAATAATAATAGAAAGTCAAAATAATAATAGATAAATTGAAGAGGAAAGAACAAACACATAAGAGGAAGGAACAAACATTTACCTTCAAGTGCTGGTATGGATAGAGAGAGGGCCTAGGTGAGGACTTCGGTGGTGGGTGGCGGTGGGCTGTGATGGGTGGTGGTGAGTAGCAACAACGATTCATTGACGGTGTGTGGTGGGGATACTCTAGATAGAAGGAATGATAATGCTTGATATGAGAGAAAAGGGATTTGGGGTGTAGAGAGGGGTCAGTATTTTTGTAAAAATAAAAAAATAATAGATTGCCACTTTACTGGCAATCTAGATAGATATCTTTCAAGGGGATAATGTAGATTGCTAGTAAAGAGGTAATGTGAATTACCTTAGATATTTAGATTGCCAGTAATGTAGTCCAGCCAAATAAGGTAATGTTGTGAAATATTACTAGTAATCTAGATGGATTACCCCATACCAAACGCTACCTAAGTGCATCATCTTCTCCTCTCTCTTCCTTCCATAGCCGATCCCTCTTTCTCTCACACTATCCTCCATTGTTGTTCACACAAGCTCTCAAAACACTTAGTTTCCTCTTGTTTCTTCAATATCCATCTAGCCTTTGAGCTCATTTGCTATCTTCTAAAACACATAGAAGCTAAAAATCCCTCACCTTTGGACCTATATAACTTCAACCAAGACGGAAAAGGAAGGGGTTAAGAGTCATCTTGTGATTCTAAGAGAGTTTTAGAGTTGAAAGAAGCAAGGTTTGAAGTATTTATAAGCTTGGAAGCGAGGCAGGTTATTCCTAGAACTCTTTATATGTGGTTACATTACTATATGAGATATGGTTTCAATTTATTGTTTCTCACGTATCTTGGGCTAGTGATGATGTTCTTTAACATTATTTCAATGGACTAGAACTAGTGGAATTTTAGCTGGTGATAAAGACAAGCTAGGAATTCAAAGATACTCATAACCAGAAATAGGCTAACCTAGATAATTTTGGACAATAGTGAACCCATGAATCATATATTGAGCTAGAAATCTTCAATTGAGGAAAAACAAATTTTACTTGAAACATAACTTAAAGGAGAATAAACTTAGAAAATTTGAGGTCCATTGGACTTAAGATGAATAAGTAATGAATTTTTGAAGTAGGCTATAGGCGGAGTGGAGTGAATTTGAGCAGCACGGGTTCTAAAGGGCATAATTTGCCCCATAGACCTTCAAATTGAGTGAAAGAAATTTTTTTTAGATAGATAACACATAGAAAAATAATTCTAGAAATTGTAGACAAAAAGTTCTAATGAAATATACTCCCAGTAATTTTATGAATTTATTCGATGCTCTGTAAATGTCAAAATAAGGTGGCCCTAATATAGAGCTTATAACTTAAGTTCTGCTTAGCCAAATTAAGTGGGGATTCATCAATTTGAGAAAGAGTTCAAGTGAGTATAAACACATAAAATTTCAAGGCAAAATGATAAGGAATGAATTTTTAGTGATTTTTTATTTTTAGGTACCCAAGTCTGTCCTAAAACAAGGCAATAGTCTATCAAACTAAAATAACTTATGTTAAAACTTATCAAAATTTAGTGGAACTAAAGAGGTTTGAAAATAGACTAATATAGCAATATTTCTGTCAAATTTGAATAAAAAAGTGTTTAAAATGGAATTTTGGCATACTTTACAAATTTGGATAGAATTGAGGAATCTTAACCTAACTTGAGATTAAATTGTACATAACTCAATTTAGAGGTCTCCAATCAATATGGGACCAAGACTAATTGAAAGGTTGAGAAATATATGATGATTTTAGTGCTATATTGATATATATGCCATGATATAGCCATTTATTGGAGTACTTGAGATCCGGGCAGTTTTTGCCTGGTATAACTATGAATGTGATTGAAACTTATTACATATGCTGGGATTGTTTTCTCTATTGACTGGCTGGGTTAATTTTTATTGTAAATTTTGGGAACCCTCACACTACAGCCATCATATTACTGAATTTTTTGCAAAGCTATTTTGAAGGTAAGTTATGTAACATAGGCATAAGTGATCAAGCTTACATGGTATCAGACCTAGAAAATCCATGCAAGTACCTGAGCTCTCACTAACTTCTGCATCCACAATAACACCTTTTTCAAATTCTGCAAATTTTACACTAAAGACATTCTAGAGCCCAGTTTTGTTGAAGCTCGATGAAGAGAATTTCTTGCGATGGAGGCATCAAACCTTGGCCATAGTTAAGGCACACAAGCTGCACAATCATCTAAAAAAAGAGAAGATTCAAGAAAAATTTAAGTCAAAAGAAGATCACGAAGTAGAACAAGAAACACAAGAGCACCTAGACTGGGAGTCACAAGATTAGCTTTTGGTGCATAGCTCCTGGCTTTAATGGAACTAGAATCCACAAATCCCATGATTGGATGTGATTTTGCATATTACATCTGGAACAAACTTGAAGTTTATTTTTCTTCAAAAATGAAAGCTAAAGTAAGGCAATTGAAGATTCAACTTAAATAGATCAAGAAACAAGGTTGAGCTACAACTGAATATCCCTTGAAGATAAAGAAAGTAGTAGACTCTTTAGTAGCTATTAGAGATCCTATTTCTAAGCAACATCTCATTGAGGCAGTGCTTGATGGCCTCATTGAAGAGTATAGTTCTTTCATTACCATGGTAATTTCCAAATTTGATCCTTTTTCTATTGAACTTGAGGCTCTGTTAATGGTTTAAGAAGAGTTGATTGAGCAATTTAAGAAAATTGAAATTGGTCCAATTCAAGCTCACGTGGCACAAACGAGTAGCGATGATTAGAAACAAGCTCTTTGCAACGGTGGTGGAAGAGGAAAGAGAGGCAAAGTTCGAGGTTTTAGTGGAGGAAGGTCTTGGAATGCCAATGGTAAACCACAATGTCAACTTTGTGGTAAGATTGGAGATGTGGTGATGCAATGTTCTTATAGATTCTATCATAATTTTCAAGGATCTATTAGACCTGTTGTAAACACTCCACCTCCTTCTCTATCCTCTTTTCATAATGCAAGGGCTTGCCTAGCAACACCTTTAACTATTTCTGATAATGCTTGGTACCTGAACTAAGGAGCCTCATATCATCTTACATTTGAATCGAGGAACTTGTTCACTAGCACCAAATTTGAGGGATTAGATTAAGTGTAGATTGGGAATGGTTCAAGTATGGCAATTAAGCATATTGGCTGTTCAATTTTACATTCTCATAAATCAAATACATTGATTAATCTTCAAAACCTAATGCGTCTCCCAAACCTCACTAAGAACCTTCTAAGTGTATTGAAATTTGTCATGATAACTATGTTTTCTTCGAATTTCATCCTAATGTTTATGTTAAATCTCATCTTTCCAACAAGACACTTCTCCAAGGCAAACTTAGAGATGGCTTGTACATATTTGAAGAGGTAAATGTTCCAAAATCAGATTGCTCTCGTATTGCATTGCATACTCTTTGTACTTCTATTTCTTCTATTTTTCCTTTGTGACACAAGAGACTTGGCCACCCTTCTCAAAAGATAGTTATGGTAGTCTGATATCTTACATGTTCAAATCAAAGCTTTAGGTTAGAACATAAGGGAATTAATTCTTTTGATTAAATGTACCAACACTATAACACTACTAGGATCACTCACAAATAAGACTATCTTAATTACCACAAAAACTAAATGAAAAATGTGTGAAATCATAATAATAAAGAAAGAACACTAAATTTATTAAAATTCATCAGTTCCTATATATCAATTTTTTAGTACTTATGATGAGTGACTTAGGTCTTGTATATAGATAGTTTAACATTTTAAGTGAAATTATTTATCTTTTTATTTTCCAAATTTAATTTATTTATTAATTTATTATGAATAAGATTCACTGCTAGGAAAAATAGATAAAAGTATCAGACTTTGTTATTTGCCTGTGATTAGATTGTGTCTGCTCCCTCCGGAGCTTCTGTGTTTCTTGCTGCACATTGGCCTCTGCTTGCTTATGGGTGTCCGCAACGGTGGCGATGCCGGTGGTTCCTGCAGGTGTGAAGGTCAGGACCATCAGGTGCCTATTGTCGATGCTCTTGGCAACATCGGGAAGCAACATGATACTATCTGTGTTGGTTCACAGGCTATGAGTAGGGATGGAATGGGGATAGTTGAGGCAATTGTTGATCGTTTTGTCGAAGTTGTTGAAGGAGATGAGATCGACTTGGGTCTTGCTCACAAGGATCTGTTCTGGACTCTTCTCTGACTTAACCTCTAATATGGGTTATAGATTGCGGGCACGCGTGTTCGAGTTGCTGCTGGATGTACGGAAAATACATTCGGTGGCCGGAGTGGGATTCGAGGGTCGCTTTTGCTTGTTGTATTGACGAGTTGGCTAGTGTTTTTTGAGTCCTTGGTTTAAGGCATGTCTGTGTTTGTTGGAAGCCGTATTCGAGGCGTTTTGTGTTCTTCAAGGACTGAGAGTATGGGGTTGGCAAGGATCCCCTTTGTTCGAGGTGTGTTTAGTCGTGTGGAGCAATAAGTAGCCAAAGAAGTGTTTATGCAGTATCTTGCATTCGTGTTCTATCGCCCGAGTTATTCATGTGAGGTTTTGTGTTTGTTTTAGTGTTTAGCCCGTGGGTTGAGCTTTGTGTTGCCGTGTTGTTTAGTGTTGGCATCGTCGTTTCAGGGTTTGTTCTTTTGGTTGCTATGGGTTCTCTGTTGGGCACCCTTGTAACTCTGTATATATATATATATATATATATATATATAATGTGAAAATTCCTTGTAAGACTAATTAAAGTTGGAGGAAAAAAATTATGTTTCTGCAAATGTATCCATCAATTATAAAAGAAAAGCATAAGCTCTACTGTTCTTTCGAAAATTGTGACACGGGAAGATCATTAATATTAATAATAGAGGTATAAATATCATTCTTGGCGAAGCATGCTGCTCAAGTGAAAAAACTATTAACTATATGAAAAGGGCTAACATTACACTTATCCAACTGCTAGTAATGACAATAGTAATATTTTCAAAATGCTACTAAATATTAGTTGTTATAGCAAAATTTGATTTCAAGGTTAGGTGTCATGTTGATATGGAAGGTTCAATCTATTACTACATCACTTTTTCCTTCCCCCATCAACTGGTGCACCACTTATCCAGCCAAAAATAACAATTGTGTTCGTAAGTTAGTATTTTCCTAGATTGCTAATACTATATATAGGGGTGTATAAAGTGAAAGAAGTATTTTTATATAAGAGGCTAGGGGAGCAATACATGGATGGAGAGAAGTTTAGATGGGTTCGATATCAATTATCCCATCAAGGCAAAGGCAGGGTCCTAAGCTCAAGAGCACTTATATGGAACTTATTACAAAACCGCTTATCAAGCGAATTCTCACATGATAATAGGAATTGAGCTCGCGCCTTATGGGATACGAGACCGCTCCTTACCAATTACACCAACTTTTGTTGGCCATAGATGATGAAAATTAAAAATTAATTAAAGGTTACATGGTCATTTAAAAATATTATATAATTTTATATTATTATCTTGATTAGTCATGTAAAATGGCAAGATTTTCTCCATTACGATGAGTCAAGTGATCATTAAGAATTAAGGATCGAAGTGTATAAAAGACTGTTCCTTTGTCGTACCAGTTTATAGTTTCATCTCCTAGAGCTGAACCCCAATTTACGCCCCTTCACATCAGTTCAATTCACGTGCTCTGCTGGTGAAAGAAATTCAATTCCCTCCTCCTCCCGCCCCCTTTTGTTGTTGAGTTTAGATTAATTAATAACTATACATATTGGCACGCTTACTAATCAATATATATATACACTTAATATATACACGTTAGATATTTTGAAGAGTCCCCCCTACAGAATATTCAACAAAGTTCAAAACTGCTTGGGGCAACAAGTTTCATGGAATGAGACTTTCAATAGGAATTGACTTTGATGAGGGTATATTGTTTCTGAAATAATAGCGAGAAAGAGGAAGAGAGTTCAGTTCAGCATTAAAAAATTTAAAATAATAGCTTAAATTATTGACAGTGATTTGCCAAGAAGGAGTCTAAATATACCCTTCACACATATAGAAAAATGATTAACGAAGTCAATGTTTCACCTTAATTAATTAATTAAAAAAATAATGGTACATAACCCGTAACCATTTATGAAAATTTAGACATAATTCAGCAAGGCTCAAGCTGCAGCATGCCAAATTATTTGGTAAAAATTTCTGATTAAAAACTCCAGCTAACTAATATTTTTCAATTTTCTTCAAATAATCTAGCCAACATTTGCCTATTTTTATGTTTGTAAAAAAGACCATTGTCGAGGATCTAACATAATTTGTTATTTACATTATTGGCCTACTAATCTTCAAGGTTCAGTAGGCGAATAATGCCATTATTGGTTGTGGAAGTAGACACCTGAATGCATATCATCCTGAGACTTGAAATTTCATTAAGAAAAATTGAAGTTGTAATCTATCATATTTATTCCTTTCCAAAGTCAATTTTATCCAAGTTGAAAACAATGAAATAAGAGTATTTTCAGCCATCAACCATACGGAGATAACTTACGTATGCAAGTTAGTTTGATATGACTAATTATTCTATAGATACTCTCGACTCTTGAAAACGATTTCTAAGATTCAACTAGTGATAAAATTATTTTGATCAAATTAAAGAATTTCATTGTCTGGTCTTTATTCAACGGCTTGATTAAGAAGGCATATGCGCATATATTACGGTTGAATGTTAATCTCCAAGTTAACAAGGGATAACAAAGGGTAAAGAAAAATCCCCATAAACAATGCTAATTACTTACTAGTATAAAAAAATAAATCTTGAAGAAGAGAGGACACAAGAAATAAAACTAATGGAAAAAGCTTTCTTTAAAGAGATATTTGGTATGGGGTAAAAATGATGGAGTAAAATTTCATAAATAACTTTTATGTGTAAAATTTTATACATAGAAACTTATCTATAAAACTTTATCCCCATTTTTATTCCATTACAAATACATCATAAGGGAAAATAAAAAAAAAATGGCAGAGAGGAACCAAGAGAAAGCCCCAAAAAAAAAAAAAAATGGAATGGAAAGAAAGGTGGCTGAGTAATGATCCAATGGTCAAAAGCGGCTCGAGGGAACTACGTGTGGCTTTGCATGAAACTGTCAACAGTGAAAGCTCAACACAGAGGAAGACTTTTTGGACATTTCACCCAACAACATAAGAGGGCAACACAAGGAAGCTATAGACTGGTTTTCCATTACTCCACATACTACTCTTCAACACAAAGGTGGTTTTTCAAAGACAGTTTCTTCTCCTCTTCTGTGGTTTTTCTTGCGAGAGAGAGAGAGAGAGAGAGAGAGAGAGAGAGAGAAATTAAAGACAGAGTTGAATAGGATATCCTCATTGAACCGCTTTATCGAAGGAAAAAAAATAAAAAAAATATCTTAGTTAGAAGAAAGTCATAACAAAGATGAGAGAGAAAGTGGGGGAGCTAGAGATATATAAAAGAAAAAGAAGCTTTGTCATTTTGTAATTTCCTTGCATTCAATTCCATTTTCTCTCCTTCATAACCGACTCTGTCTCTTTTCTCTCTCTTTGCGTGTACAGAGGAAATATGGTTTTAAGTGCAACAAACAGCAGAAGGCGGTTTCACCATTAATGGGGTTTTTTTCTATAGCTCTTGGAGAAGCAGAACGACAACAGCAAGAGCAAGAGGCAAAGCCTTTAGTTCCCTCTCTGATGATCATGGCCTCCAATAGTAGTAGTGTTAAGAGCATCAACTCAACAACAACAACAACTCAACTTGAACCACTCCTACCATCTCCACATCTTCATCATCACCACCTTCACCCTCATCATCACCAACCACAACAGCATCATCACCATCAAATACAAGACCACCAAATATCCTTTGGAATGATGCCATCTACTTCATCATCATCTATCCCCGGAAACTACCTGTGAGTTTATGACGAGGGAGTTTATAACTATTGATTTTACTGATGATCACCCAGTTATTGATGAGAAGGAAGAACAAATTAATATTATATTATATAATATTACTTCTTTTTTTTTTTTTTTTTTCCAGCTGTTTTCACTTTCTCTTTTGATTTTGCATGTTTATTGTGTCAACACAGAAGCAAAGATTCCGGGGCTTATGATTTGGGTGAATTGGATCAAGCCTTTTTTATGTATCTTGATGGACAGGCTGACCCCTCCACTGGTCAAGACCAAAGACGTGAACTCTCTCTCTCTCTCTCTCTCTCTCTCTCTTTCTCTCAAACACATATACAGGAAAAAATTAAAATTCTTTTTGCTTGCAACAATCTTCTTCAAATTCAGAAAGAGGAAGACTATGTCTTGCTTTTCATTTCAGTTTGGGAGAATCTGTGAGGGATATGGGGTTGTTTGTGTCACAGTAAAAGCATGTTTCAGCAGATACATATCATATCTGCCGAGTAGTACTTTCTTTGACCGGATCCTTGAAGGGAAGTAAGATAAAGCAAATGGGGTGAAAAAAAAGCTGGAGTAGAGACAATTCCAGTTCTCAAAAGCAAATATAAAAAATAAAAAAAAGAAGCAAAAATTGGTCCTCCCCGCCTTCTCCCTCCCCCCCTCTCTCTCTCTCTCTCTCTCTCTCTCTCTCTCTCTATTTTTTGATTTTATTCATTTTTTGTTTTATTGTTTGGTGATTTGAGATCATGACATGTAACAAACCCGGGTGTCGTGATCTCCTTGCAATTCCACATGTACTGAAAAAAGGGTACACATAGGGCATGGCATGAGTGGTTTCTCCACTTTTCTCCTTTTAACTTTTGAATGGCTACATAGAGCTACAATTGCATGACAACTTCCCCACACCTGCTCCCCTTGCCTCACACCTCTCTTGCTTCTCATTTGTGTCCTTCTCCAATCATTTTATCCCCTGAAGAACATATATGTCAATTCTTTCACTCTTTCATTCCTCACAATTTCACTGTGTGATTATATACATATATACACTCATTCATAACTTTGTTACATATATTTACATATATATAATTGACGATGCTGAATTTCGTGCATGTATGTGTCTCAGCAGAGAACTCATCATCAGGAATGAGGCCACCAACTCTCAACATTTTCCCGTCTCAGCCTATGCACGTAGAGCCACCACCATCCAATTCCAAGGTATAAAATAATATTATGTATTACACATTATATTTTATTAATTGCACTGTCAGTTGTATGAGATACTACACAGCAGTCTTGTTTATTCTATTTGCTAGATAGCTCTGGTAATAGGTAAATAGCATTTAATATAGTCTTTGTTTGTATTTGGTACAGGCTACCATGGAGTTACCTTCTCCACAAACCAATGGTTCCAAGAGAACATCAGAGCCGTCCATGAAATTGGCCAACCCGCGAAATGATGCCGCCTCTGCTCCTGAACCACCGAAAGCTGTAAAGGTGTGTGCAAATGCATTCATACATACAAACACGTACACATACTCTATATATATAAACTTAGTTATAATTCAAAATTTACAAATAAATAAAACTAGAGAATCAAAGTTGGTAGCATATTTGAAACCTGACATTTTGAAGTTATGTTTCATTTTATTTTATTTTATTTTTTCTCACACTAATCACCTACTCAATGTGCATGTGCCATTGCAGCGAGAGAGCAACCGCAAAGGTACAACATCAAGTTCTGAACAGGAAGGACCAAAAACACCGGATCCTAAGGTTAATCAGTCATTTTAATTTGATTTCTCCTATTTCCTCTCCTTTTCATTGTCACATTTTTTGTTATTTTATTTTTAATTTTTGAGTGACAATTAATGGTGAGTATGTGCTTTTGAAACTTTATGCACAGACACTCAGAAGACTTGCTCAGAATAGAGAGGCAGCAAGGAAAAGCAGGCTCAGGAAAAAGGTGTAGTGAAATCCCCTGGAAGATAATCTTACCTCAAGTAGTGTTTTTTTGCACATTTTTGGCAAGACTAGTTAAAGGCCTCTCTTATTTATGCCAATTTATTTGCTCTCTCTCTCTCTCTCTCTCTCTCTCTCTCTCTTTCTTTTTCTCTTTCTTTTTCTATCTCAGGCGTATGTTCAGCAGCTAGAGTCCAGTAGGATCAAGCTCAATCAGCTGGAGCAAGAGTTACAGCGTGCTAGAGCTCAAGTAAGGAAGTAACCTCTTCTTTTGGGCATCCACTTATTGGTGTAATAGAATATGGGCACGACATTGGTTTATCTTGCAACTTCAAGCACAGTAACACTTACAAGTAATACGTGTTTCTATTTTAGGGCATATTCATGGGTGGAAGTGCACTTTTGGGAGGTGAACAAGGCCTTCCTGTCGCTATGAGTACCATTAGCTCAGGTGTCTTCCCAGACTCAAAACAATTATTGTTATTATTGTTGTTATTATTATTATTATTATATAACAATAAAGGCTAACTTCCTTAATTAAATGACTTTTAATAAACGTTGAATACATTCCTATGCATGCTTTGTTTTATTTGACTGTCTAATATTATTTTCATATATGTAAGTGTGTGTTACAAACTTACAATTTTGACCCGGAAAAGGTTTTATTAATGTTGTTGTATAAGTTACAATTTTGTGGATCGATTTCAGAGGCTGCAATGTTCGATGTGGAATATGCGAGGTGGTTAGAGGAGCACCACCGCCTAGTGTGTGAGCTAAGAGCTGCAGTCCAAGAGCACCTTAATGAAAACGAGCTAAGGATGTTTGTGGACAATTGCTTGGCTCATTATGACCAAGTGGTTAACCTCAAGAGCTTAGTGGCCAAATCAGACGTATTCCATCTTATTTTTGGCATGTGGAAGACCCCAGCTGAACGTTGTTTCATGTGGATCGGTGGGTTCAGGCCATCTGAACTCATTAAGGTACGTATACATAACTATAACCCAATCTAGCTTAGAAATGCTATATCTATGTCCAAAATCACTAAAAAAACCTATAGATGTATGTGAAGAATTAGGACCAGCTATTGATCAGGCTTACAGTTTCTTATGCTTTAATTTCTTTATTGATTTTTTCAAGAAAATAAAATTTCTTCCGATTTTTATCTATTATTTGTTGAGTTTTAAAATTAAAATTTGGGTTCTCGGGGCGGTCTTTTTAATATAACTTGAACGCCGAAAAGGGGGAGGAAAATTGGGGTGCGTTATACATATATAGTAATGGTAAGAAGTTGATTGTATAAATGCATTGACCCAGTAGCTTTGTCGGTGGGGCTACCAGAGAAAATTTGAGGGCAATGAATTTAATGTCATCAATGAATTAAAGGGATCATGGAGGGTTTCCAGTATCGGGTAGAGTTAGGCTTCATTCCCATAATGCCATACCTTTCACTTCAATTTCTGTTTGGAATCAAAGATGGCCTAAGAAAATATGAAAGAGAAAGAAAGTGGCACGGGTCTCTATCTCTCATTGTCTTATTTCTCTCTGTTGTCGATGGGAATAAAGTTCCTGCTTCCATACCCACCTCTTCATTTTACTGTAGTTAATCAATAAACAACTTCTCAATGACCCTAAAATTGTGTAATACACATATGTACAAGAAGAACCTAATTCCTAGCTAGACCATGACCTAAGCATTATATGCATACTTTCCTTCCGGATTGAAATAAGAATGTATTCTCTCGTATGAAACATTCTATATGATCTTATTATGTCCAAATTTTTAATATTAATTAGATTTTTTTGTAAAATTCAAATAAGGATCAACTTTTTAATCAATGAAAAAAATTTATATATGACAAGGCTATAGAAAGTTTTCACGAGAATTTATTTCCTATTGAAATGTATTTTATTGATGAATGTGTGTTTTAATTAGATTATTATGGGTCAAATTGAGCCTCTTACGGAGCAACAAATACTGGGAATATGTGGGTTGCAACAATCTACACGTGAGGCAGAAGAGGCTCTCTCCCAAGGCCTTGAAGCTCTCAACCAATCTCTCACAGAGACTATAACATCAGACTCTTTGAGCGGTCCTCCCAATATGGTTAACTACATGGGACAGATGGCCGTGGCCATGAGTAAGCTCTCCACTATTGAAGGTTTCGCGAGACAGGTACGTTACATTGCTTTGATTAATTAAGCATATTCTTCTAGTAGCATTTATATATAAGGGCATATATATTGTATAGAAAAATAATGTTTATTAATGCATATTGAATTTTGCGGTGGTGATTTGAGTACAAAGTTTTGTGATCGTGTGATCTTGGTTGACTAGTTTTTTGTGGTCCCCACTTGACATTACCAATAAGTTTCAATAACTGATCTCGTGGGGGTCAGGTAGGAACAAGAATCTGTTCCTCTTCGATCGGGTTGGGAGACCTACTCTCCAACCCCCTGATGAACTGCCTCTTACATGCATGTCTCACTCTCATGAGGTGGTTACATGGAATCTACAATCATAGATTATAAATAAAATCTGCCTCTCATTTTGATATTGATTGGGAGAGGAGAGGGTTTGGCAATATTGATTTTTCTTTGAAAGGACTTCTTGTTCATTTCATTTCGGGTGTGTTTGGTACATGTCATTGAATAATATAAATAATATATGTAACACACACACATATAGAGAGAGAGATAGAGAGTGAGAGAGAGAGAGAGTGAGAGAGACTTAATTAATGATAAATAAATACAACCGTATTGAAGTTGTATGTGTAGACTTGTAGTCTAGCTTGAAATTGGTATGAAAATTATTTCCCATTTTAGTTCTTGTCAAGATTAAAACATTAAGAATTATATATATATATATATATATATATATATATATATATATATATATATATATATATCTCACAAAAAGATTCGATAAAGTTTGCTACGTATGCGAAGAAAAGTATTCCAAAGGTACCATAATAAGGACAGGCTGCGCAGGCTTTAAGGTATATCCTAAATCTATGAGGCCATTAATTGATCAATTCATCTAACTTAGAATACCTAAGGTTACTACTAATCAAACAGGTGTGCGTGGAAAATATACACGTGAGACTAGGGCAGATCAGTGGTCCCTCATTGATATAATCCTCATCGGAAGATACCCCTTGAACCCCATATCTGTGTGATGTCATGGTCGTAACCGTTTAACTCAAAGACACCACGTAAGACCCTTCACAATAACTTGCTTTTTGACGATTTCTATAATCATAAATACACATATAATCAAGACATAGTGTAAAATTAGAAGTTATGCTATATTTTTGGTTTGCTAATTTTTGGTGAGATGAACTCTTCTATTTTTAATTCATACGTTTATATTAATTACAGAATGGATTTTACTAGTTGAATTTGTTGAAATACTTAAAATATATTTTTAAAAATATGTCGTATACCATGCTTTAGTTTAATCTACGTGCCAAAACTGACAATCTATAAATGTGAACAACTTCGATCCAAAATGTTTCATGTATAACAGATCCCATCAAATAAGACTTGTAAGTAAAACACACCCAAGAAAAACGGAAAAAGAAAAATGTGGAATTAGGTTGAATGCATTGGTAAGATGTCCTAAGTTTCTCTGTAAAGTTCATGGTAACTAGGTTCGTTCACCAACCTTGCTTAATTTCTATGGGTGAATAATTGATCTTAATTACAAGTCACTGAAGAATACATCTCTTTGAATTTGTTCTAAGTAATCAACAAAAAACAATAATTAAGCAACAGGAAATGGACGAATACTTCGGCAAATAAGATTATCATAATGATTATGCATTTCATCACAACCAACCTTTTCATTTAATCAATCTGTAAGCTTGTCCTGTCTTAATTTGACCAATTTGTATTACTTTTCTAGCTATCTCCTCTTGTTGTTCAAAGTCTTATTTGGGGTGCATTAAGTGTGGGAAAAAAACATCCGCGGGGGAGGGGGATTTTCATAGAGCATCTTCATGTGTAATGAAATTTTACTTCCCATTTTTACTCCCATACCAAATAGATACTAAGGCTTTTTTTTTAAAAAGAACCTCTATTAAGTTTTCCTTATCTTTTTCTTAGTTGGCATTAATTAATTATTTTTTGGCTAATCAATATTATTTGATTGGGGGTCTCCTCTTATTGTTCAGAGTCTTATTTAGGGTGTGTTTGGTATAAAGTAAAAATGGGAATGAAAATTTTTATAGAAGAGCTTTATATGTAAAATTATATTTGAAGTTACTCTATAAAATTTTACTCTCATATTAAACACACCCTAAATAAAAATAATAATAATAAAAAAATTCTCTATTAAGTCTTAGTTATCTTTTTCTTGGTTGGCATTAATTAATTGTTTTTTGGTTAATCAATATTATTTGATTAGTGGTCTCCTCTAGTTGTTCAGAGTCTTAGTTAGGATGTGTTAGATATAGGATAAAAAGGGGAAGAGGAATTTTGATGAAGTAGCTTCATATGTAAAATTACACATGAAGTTATTCCATAAAATTTTACTCTTCATTTTTACTCTTATACAAAACATACCTTGGGCTAAAAAAAATTTAAAAAAAATTCTCTGTTAAGTCTTAGTTTTTTTTTTCTTAGTTGGCATTAATTAATTATTTTTTGGTTAATCAATATTATTTGATTAGGGTAGGAATAAAATAAAATAAAATAAAATTAATAAAACTGAAGATTTGATTGTTATTCTGGTACTAGCTAAAAAAAATTGTCTTAAAATTCCTCCTGTCATGGTCCAAGGTTTACTGTGTTAATCATTATTGTTGCTACCATTTTGGATTCAGAAATCCAATGGCTGAAGAAGTTGTCACCAAGTTGAAGAGTGATATAATCAATTTCTTAGAAGACGATTTCATCGAGCTACAGTCTGCTTTCAGTGAAAGAGGACACAATTCCACTTTTTCTTTATGTCAAAATTTCTTCATATATTTTTCCATTAACGTGTTCCAAAATTTGACTAGTGAAACCTCAACAAATCAATAAGTCGGTGTGCATTGGTAGCAGCAGGTCTGGTTCATGTTTCAAAGTTGGACTGAGAAAAGATGTTCTAGTTTCCCCCTCAAACCTCTTAACATATTTTGCATGTTCATATTTGCTCCTAAAGTCCAGTTGAACTCATAATGTTATTAATATATAGTTGCCATGTGATGTGTGACCAAAATCAATAATCTATTTTCAGCTAAAGCTTCATGCAGAAGACTGATAATTATATGTATTCTAACATATAATAATATATCTATTTTTCTTTGACTAAGAATTTAAAAAACAAGAAATTGAAAATTGATGATATTTGTTTGAAAACTTTCAGGCAGATAATCTGAGGCACCAGACCCTTCACCGTCTGCATCAGCTGCTAACAACTCGCCAATCTGCAAAGTGTTTGCTGGCCATAGCTGAGTACTTCCATCGCCTGCGTGCCCTGAGTTCTCTGTGGATGTCACGCCCTCGCCAAGAATAGTGAGTCGACAGTGCCAAATTCCATAGCTCTCAAGCTAGTTAGCTAGATATATGGCCTAATTGTAGCTTAAAAAATTTCTCTTGAAGTTTTAAATTAATCAAATGTTTCTATTTTACTTTGATGGTATCTTCTCTCTCTGACTAGTAGTTGATCAGTTTGTACATATTGAACGCATAATATAGGATGAACTAAATTAAAGTAGAAGTATATTTTAACAAAAATCATGAAAATATTTGGCAGCCATTCTTGACTATGAAAGAAGGTGGTTTCGGTTTGCAACTTTGCATAGAAGACGAAGTTCATAATAAGACAAAGTGGTTCAGTATATTAAAAGACAAAAATTAACGGGAGGGTGGGGTGTTGAATAGAATCATCCATGTGGCCTTGAATGGGAGCGTGCATAGGCTATTGAGTCACTGCCATTGATAAACATATGGAATTCTTGTGCAGCCGCGATTAAAGAACATTTTTCACTTTAAGTATTAAAGTCAGCTGTTCCCATGTCCAATTTAGTTTTAAATTTGAGACGAAAATTCAACCGATTGAAATAATAAATTTTATTTTGATTTAATTTAATTTGGTTTTATTATATTTAGAAAATTTAACAAAATCAATTAAATTAATTTGGATTGATTCGGTTGTTTCAGCATTTTACTAAAATTTTTATAAAATATGAAAAATAACTTTTAACTTTATTAATTTAAATCAATCATTAATTTTTTTTAATTTAATTTTAATATACTGACAGTGTAAAATAATTTTACATTATCAGCCAATAAAAATAGTAGAAAATACCAACTTATATAAATAATTATCCATTATAATGAGGAATTCACCATAATTTTTTATTTTTTATTATTTTTATTAGTTGACAGTGTAAAACTATTTTATATTGTTAGTGCATACCAATTAAACTCATTTTTTTTATAAAACTATACAAATATAATATCTAAACTAATTATCAAAAGTTATGTTAATGTCTAACACTAACAAGTTAAATAACTAATAAAAGATTTGAACAAAAATCATATATAGACTCAAAACTATTGAATAATTAAAAAATTATTAGATAATTATAAATCTAAAATATTATACTAAACACTTATGTGTATATTTTACGGATATACATATAGACGAGTAATATTTAGTATACAGACCATCAGGGTTTAGATTTAGTAGAAGTGGATTGGTCTTCAAATGTATTAAATCACGATTTAAATCCAAATTAGGAGAGGTGTCCATATTTAATATCTAACTGTGTCTTGATAGAATTTTCTCCAGTAGAAAATACACGTGAGAAACTAAAAAGTAACAAAAGGTAATATGTAACATTTAATATATCTTATGAATATGCAGAACTACATTTATGTAATATATTATTGGTTCGGTTTTAAAAACTAAAATAAAAAATTGAACTAAAGTAATCAATTTTTATGAAATAAAAAATCAATTCAAATCAATTTATTTTAGTTTTGATCAATCTTTTTAGGTCAGATTTTAATTTTAATTCGATTTAGATGGATTGAGCATCTTAAAGTGTATAATTATATATAGTTGTTGATTATAAAAACTAAGAAACATAATGCACATTCATATATTTTTTTTTAATGCAGGTGTGTATGTGTTACAAAATTTTAAATCATTAATTTTTACATCAATCGTTACGATTATGCACTATTACCCTTAAAAGTAGAGAATTACATTTACGGAAGCCAAATTCGCCCGATCGTAATTTTTTTAACTCTTCTTTTTTGACTTTTTATTTATATCTTGGGTATCCTATTTGTTTTTTTTTTCTTTTTGATAAAATATATGAATTAGGTGGTTTGTTCTTTTATATATATATATTCAAGTATGAAAAATATGATAAATATTAGATTTAATTATATTTTTGGTTTCCCAAAATATTACCTTTTTTTTTTCATTTGGTTCCTTTTTCTAAAACGGTTTTCACTTAATATTTCAAAAATTGTTTTCACTCCCATTTGGTCCATCTATTAGTTTTTACCATTAAGTGCCAATGTGATATTTGATGCGGATGCTGACATAAATTAAAGGATAATTTTTTTTGGGGGGGGGGGGGGACTAAAAATATTTAAAGAGACTAAATGGAAAAATTATTTATATTTACACACGTAAAACAAAACTTTGATTAAAAATTAATTAAATTAATTTACATTATTATGTTAAATGTTTTTTAAATGATTATCTACATAAAATACCTATTTTAATCCGTAATATTTACAAATATTTATATTAAATTTTATAAAATAAAAAATTTATATAAAATACAATTAAAATAAAATATATGAAATGTGTGAGAAAAAAATATTAGTTTTTGAAAAATAAAATAAAAAGTATGTCTGCTAACAGTAGACCGCTGCTCATCAACCGCTGACCGATGCCCACTGCCCGCCACCTGACGACCATTGCCCGCTGTTGTGTTGCCTGCCAATGGCTGACCGGCGCCTGTTGACCACCATTCGACAGCTGCCGTTTAGCTGCGGGCTGGCGGGTGCCGCTTGGCGTCCATCGCCCATCATCAAGTGCCCGCCGCTTGTTGTTCGTCGTCACAAGAAATTGTAATATAATTTGATTATACAAACAAAGTACTCTGCATATGAATTAATGTGATTACTTTTAGAAACAAAAGATTTTAAAAATGGAGGGAATTGAATTGGAGCATTTAAATTTTTTGGTATTTCAAATTTTTTGAAATTTAAGAATATTTCATCCAAATACACTCTAAGTCATATAATCATAAGTAAATTCACTAATGCATTGGCTAATTAATAAAAGTATCAATTAAATAATTTATTCACTAAGTAATTGTCTAAAATACGCAGACAACACACTAAATAAATGACTAAATAATTAACACTTAACAATAGTAATTTAGTGCTCATAGTTGTGTGTTCATAATGCAATCAAGTTTCATTGACTTTATTTCATTCACTCTTTCCTTTCAAATGCAAATGCTTTTGTATCTGTTTATTTTTCAGATTTGTTCAATCAATCAATCTAATCTATACCTTTGTTTTGTCGTTTTCGTTTACATTTCAAAAGCTTTATTATAATTATTTTGCAAGGAAGTTTCACTCCTGAGACTTAGTTTATAAATTACCAAGTATTTGAGAATTAGAATTTCAGCAGAAGTAATCCTTCCCAAAAGTGATCAGTTCCGAAATTAAAATTCTCATTTTCCAAAGTGACAAAAAATCAATGTAAACAAGAGTACATAACAACTTTTCCAACCACCGTATTGCAAAGGTTTGGTATAAAGGATTCGAAGCTCAAATTTGTAAATGTTCAACTTCAAAATATGTCGCCGGTATGTTTTCCTAAAGATATCACCGACTCAAGCATAAACTTCTTTCGAGCCAATTATAGCTCTTCATAGCTTTGCAATCCCAAAGGTTTCTTTATTTTTTAAATATTTTTTTATATTTTTTTTGGGCAAACATGGGCAAATTATTGATACTAATTGGTACAACAGAAGGAATAGAGAAGATAATCAAGTATTTGACTTATTTCGAATAAAAAGAAAAGTATTCTAGTTTGACTTTTTTTTTTCTAAATCAATGTAGTTGATGACGAGTTGTAATCGAAGGATCAATCATATCAATTCTCTAACCATACGGTGATGCATACATAATCCTCAACAAATCATATATATGCCACGCATGAAAAATAATCCAATCATTATCTAAATTGTTTTTGCTTAATCAATGTACTTCGCAAGTACGTAGGTATCAAGCATGGTAAGTACAATGTGTAACAACCTCTCAAGTATGGTACTATGCTTAAGTCATAATATCTCACCCAGGAGTTGTTACTGTCACTTAGTCGGACCTTATCTGGTAGCAATGTTCGGCCACCTCAATCTTACTACTCAACTTCGCCTTGGAGGATCTTCTTCAAAACTTTTGAACTATCTAGAGATAACATGGAAATAAACATAGGAGTGAGAATTATAAATTTTCAGTAGGATTCATTAAACTACCATATGCTGTGTTATTATTATTATCTCCAACTGCTTCGGTTTATTATGAAAAAGGTGAACATGTTAATAGACTTTTCAGTTTTATAGTTTGAAAACATATTATTCGAAGCAGAGTTCATTTTAGTCATCCACTTGATAAACAGAGATGAACTTCAAACAATTAACTTATCAACATGAAGAATAAGTAATCATAATGTAACGATTCATACTAAGATATAGCGCAATTGAATAACATGCAAAGATGGATGCAAATAACTTCTTGATGTGAGCGCATTCATCTATCTTTAGTTTTCTTTACTTTCTTTTTCTTCGCACACCTAGGCGTTATGTATTGCCGTCCCTAGGGTGTGAGCTTGGACGTGCCTCTAATTGGAGGGATCTCATTTTGACCACATGCCTCTAATTTGGAGGGATCTCATCTGGCTACGTGCCTCCGAGGTAGAGGGATCTCATCTGGCCACGTGCCTCAAAGTAGAGGGATCTCATTCTCATGTTGCATGCTAGAGTATGATCATCATGTCATACCCTATTGGGGGTGTAATCGCCATGTTACACTCCTTAGGATATGCAATCATCATCATATTCTTAATCACAGGGTTCATAGATGCATATACTTTATACCTTATTTTTAAACATCTCATACTTGCATGATAGCCATGTACTCATCATATGAACATCCCTAACTCTCACATATTTCTACCGAAAATTTGGCAGCATAACGGATCAGATCCGTTTCCCCATAAATAGTGCCAGTTTCAATAGACAGTCAGTCACAGTAAGAGATCAAATATAATGCATTAATCTTTCAAGCACCAACATGGAATTGTAACACTTAAACTTTAATTGAACTCATATATGCATTAAGGTGCCAAATCCTTTAATTTTGGAAATCCTGCTCATATTCTTCAACTCTGCCCATTTTTAGAAATTAAGTCTTAAATTCATTTTAACTCATTTAGACTTGAATTTTGGATATGTTGAAGTGTTATGTGTCTATTTTCTAACCTCTTTGGTCTCATCTAATTTTGATAAGTGTAGCTCAAGTTATTTAAGTTCTATCTCGGCTTGCCCTGTAACTAGCTAGAATTACATACTAAAAAGTAAAAATCCACTAAAAATCGAAAATCAATTCAAATCATATGAAATTTATATCATATTAAACCTAATAGGACAAGTTTTCATTTGCAATAAGTCTCATTTCATTTGCTTTAGTAGAGCTTGAGTTATAAGCTTCGAAATTTGATCTTTCTGAATTGCCCTATTTTTGTTCCATTTGGATTTAGGGCAACTTCCTCGAACCACTAGGAGCAAATTAGATCGTATCTAACTCTGAAATTTTTATGGGTGTTCTCCTATGTGTAAGCTTTCAAAAAAATTGATTTCATTCAATTCCATGTTGTATAGGGCAAGTTTGCCCTAAACAACCTTGTCTGCCCATAATCAAACTCAAAAACCTAGGTTAAATTTCCAAAATTCATATCTCCTTCAATACTAATCCAATGTCCTTATAATTTTTATTGTTGGAAAGCCCTAAATGTCTAGTTTCATATAAAAATAGTTTATCAAATTTAGATAGCTGTAGGTGGAGCTGTATACTCTACCTTACAAACTGCCGTGGGGTTTTGATCACCCAGCCCCTCACTTCTTCTTATTCTCATCCCTTTTTACTTCTTATTCGATTTAAACACAAAAACAACCATCAAACCAGCCAATAGTCATCATATACATTCAAACACCACATCAAGAAGTGAGAAAATGAAAGCCCCAAACAGCCACCCATAACTAAGAAGACAAGAACAAAGTTGAATCTCTACCTCCTTTGTATGTGATCTTGCTAGATTTTGAATTTAGGTGGGTGAAATCTTATCAAAGCTTGAAGGTTGATGGAGTAGACTGAAGGGAGAAGAGATGAAGGGGGCTGGAAGGGAAGGGAGAGGGTGCAATCTGCTTGTGGAGAAGGAGAAAAAAAATCTAATTAAGCTTTAATAAAGTGGATGGCTTGCTAAATATTGATTGGCTCTTAAGTGGGTGGTAGCAAATTAACCAAGTCCCTCCACCCATTTATGAGGCATGTGGTGCCATCACGGGGTGATTAAGTGGCTGAGTATTTAGCCATGAAATAATAGAATTTGGGTATACAATTCTATTGATTTGGTTCTGATAGTTTAAAATATCGAAATCTTACCGATTTCTTTTAAATCGGTAAATCGGTTTAGGAAAATTCCTATGAAATCTTCTATGCTTCTAATCTAATTCCCTTATATCTAATCTCTCTAATTGCTAATTAGTTAACCTTAAATATATATTTAGTTAAATTTTAATTAACCTCAATTATTCGATAAAAATGGAATAACTAGGCGAAAAATGATAAAATTTAATGGATGTTACATTACCACCTTCCTAAAAAAAATTTTGTCCTCAAAATTCGTTTATCCTTAGAAAGCCAACTGAATGTCGCAGATCTCTGCATACATCAAACTTCATATTGAGGTGATTAGGCTCAATATGCAGTCAAGTGCGATAGAGAAACTACAACACACAATAAGGCTACCATGCACAAACATCTATGTCCTTTTCATGTAAGGACCTAAAGCACGACCTTTCTAAACTTTCAGAGTATGCCTCCTTGGAAGCATAATTAGCCCATCCTAAGTCTGGTTAGGACAAACTGCTCTGATACCATTATTGTAACAACCTCCTAAGTATGGCACTATGCTTAAGTCATAATACCTCACCTAGGAGTTGTTACTGTCACTTAATCGAACCTTATCTGGCAGCAACCTTCGGCCACCTTCAATCTTATTAGTCAACTTCACCTCAAAGGACCTTCTTTGGAACTTCTGAACTATCTGGAGATAACACGGAAATAAACATAGGAGTGAGAATTATAAATTCTCAGTAGGATTCATTAAACTACCATATGATATGTCATCATTATTATCTCTAGCTGCTTCAGTTTATTATAAAAAAGGTGAACATCTTAATAGGCTTTTTCAGTTTTATAGTTCGAAAACGTATTATCCAAAGCAAAGTTCATTTTATTTGTCCATTTGATAAATAGAGATGAACTTCAAATAATTAACTTTTCAACATGAAGAATAAGTAATCATAATGTAATGATTCATACTAAGATACGACACAATGAATAATATGCAGAGATGGATGCAAATAACTTCTTGATGTGAGCGCACTCATCTATCTTTAGTTTTCTTTACTTTTTTTTTTCTTGGCACACCTAGGCGTTACATATCACCGTCCCTAGGGTGTGAGCTTGGACGTGCCTTTAATTGGAGGGATCTCATTTTTGACCATGTGCCTCTAACTCAGAGGGATCCCATCTGGTTACGTGCCTCCGAGATAGAGGGATCTCATCTAGCCACATGCCTCCAAGTAGAGGGATCTCATTATCATGTTGCATGCCAGAGTATGATCTCCATATCATACCCCATTAGCGTGTGATCGCCATGTCACATTCCTTAGGATATGCAATCATCATCATATCCTTAATCATAGGGTTCATGGATGCATATGCTTCATACCTTATTTTTAAACATCTCATACTTGCATGATAGCCATTTACTAGTCATACGAACATCCCTAACTCTCACATATTTCTATCAAAGATTTGGCAGCATAATGGATCATATCCATTTTTTTATGAATAGTGCCAGTTCTAATAGGCAGTCAGTCACAGTAAGAGATCGAATAAAATGTATTAATCTTTCAAGCACCAACATGGAATTGCAACACTTAGACTTTAATTGAACTCATATATGCATTAAGGTGCCAAATCCTTTAATTTTGGAAATCCTACTCATATTTTTCAACTCTGCCCATTTTTGGAAATTAAGCCTTAAATTCACTTTAACTCATTTAGACCTAAATTTTGGATATGTTGAAGTGTTATGTGTCTATTTTCTAATCTCTTTGGTCCCATCTAATTTTGATAAATGTAGCTCAAGTTATTTAAGTTCTATGTCGGCCTACCCTATAGCTACCCAAAATTACACACTTAAAAGTAAAAATCCACTAAAAATCGAAAGCCAGATCAAATCATACAAAATTTGTATCATATTAAAGCTAACAGGATAAGACTCCATTTGCAATAAGTCCCATTTCATTTGCTTTAGTAAAGCTTGAGTTATAAGCTCAGAAATTTCACCTTTCTGAACTGCCTTGTTTTAGCCCTATTTGGACTTAGGGAAACTTCCTCATTCCACTAGGAGCAAATGGGACCGTATCTAACTTTGAAATTTTTATGGGTGTTCTCCTATGTGCAAGCTTTCTAACAAATTGGTTTCATTCAATTCCATGTTGTATAAGGCAAGTTTTGACCTGAATAACCTTGTCTGCTCGGAATCAAACTCAAAACCTAGGTCAAACTTCCAAAATTCATATCTCCCTCAATACCAATCTAATGATCTTATAATTTATATGATTGGAAAGCCCTAGATGTCTAGTTTTACATAAAAATAGTTTATCAAATTTAAACGATTTTAGGCAGAGTTGTACACTCTGTCGTACAGACTGTCGTGGCATTTTGATCACCTAGCCCCTCACTTCTTCCTATTCTCATCTCTTTTTGCTTCTTATTCGATTTAAACACAAAACAGCCATCAAACCAGCCAATAATCATCATATACATCCAAACACTAAATCAAGAAGTGAGAAAATGAAAGCCCCAAATAGCCACCCATAACCAAGAAAACAAGAACAAAGTTGAATCTCTACCTCCTTTGTATGTGATCTTGCTAGATTTTGAGTTTAGGTGGGTAGAATCTTATCAAAGCTTGAAGGTTGATGGAGTAGATTGAAGGGAGAAGAAATGAAGGAGGCCAGAAGGAAAGGGAAAGGGCGCAATCTGCTTGTGGAGAAGGAGAAAAAAAATCTGATCAAGCTTTAATGAAGTGTATGGCTTGCTAAATGTTGATTGACTCTTGAGTGGGTGGTAGCAAATTAACCAAGTTTCTCCACCAGTTTGTGATGCATGTGGCACCATCAAGGGGTGATTAAGTGGCTGAGTATTTAGCCATGAAATAATAGAATTTGGGTATGCAATTCTATTGATTCGGTTCCAACAGTTTAAAATACCGAAATCTTACCGATTTCTTTTAAATCAGTAAATCGGTTTAGGAAAATTCCTATGAAATCTTCTATGCTTCTAATCTAATTCTCTCACATCTAATCTCTCTAATTGCTAATTAATTGACCTTAAATAAATATTTAGTTGAATTTTAATTAACCTCAATTATTCGATAAAAACTGAATAACTAGACGAAAAATGATAAAATTCGGTGGATGTTACACAATGTTACTCGGTATTATTTTTAATATAAGGTCTTTTCGATGTAATAGTTGGTCTTGTTTTTATTTAGATTAGATTATCAAAATTATTATTATTTTATTATTATTATTATTATTATTATTATTATTATCATTATTAGTGTAATTAACAACAACACCTTTGAGGTATGCATGAATAGCACTCCACCCTATTCTTAAAAAATTTTGACACTATGGCCCCATTGTGTCATTAACTTGTTAGTGTATATACTCCTTCTAACCATGGTTCATTTGGCAATCAAAATATTACACACGAACGTAAGCAATGACTAACTCGTGTCACCTACCTCCAGTTAACCTTTCAATTACATGGGAGAAGGAAATGACTCTACACCTTTACACTTCACTCCTTTGTATTGGAAACCAAAACCCTCACTTTCCACCCTCAGACTTCACTGCCTTCATTCTCCTATCTCCCACCTCGCTAACTCTCAGTTCCAACCTTTACCTTCCATCTTCCATATCTTGTGACAAAAGCACAATGATTTGGGTGTTTTAGACACCAAAAAGGTAACCTTTCTTCTTCCCCTGCTTCACACACAGTTGTATTCTCATTAGTCCTTTTAATGGGTTGTTCTTAATTAATCTTCAATGATTGTTACCCGCAGCAAAAGCCATAGCTTGTTAACCTTATCTCGTCAGAGAAGCACACATATTTGGGAGTGTTTATGAACCAAAGGCAAGTTTTATGCTTCCCCTATTTAGTTTCACCAATAAGTCTTTCCCCCTTTAAATGTTGGTTTTTTGTTTTTGTTTTTTTTTTTTTTTTTTTGGTGTTATGTTGTTGACTTTAGTTTAGAGTTTTATACAAATATCATGGGGGATAACACATGATTTCGTATAGTGGGTTTTTGGGAGGATAGCTTCTTCATACTTGAGAAGTTTGACACTGACTACTTATGCTATATGGACCCACTAAGCTAGGTGCATGTGGCACTGAGGATAGATTGTGAAAAGAAACTTAGGATAGAGGGATACTTGTAATAGGAATAAAGGATTTTGATTAAAGATGATGAGGCACTTCTAATATGGATTAAGGAAAATGATGGAGATGAAGATAATGAGTATATGCACTTGTATGTAGAAGTTGATAGTAATCCACTTGAGCCGCTATTAGAGGACATGAGGTTGGATTATCTACCCCTAACATTACAAATGATGCCAATGCTAATTCTAATGATGACATGTAACATATTCAATTTCTTCTCTGCTAATTACCTCAATAACATTGAGTAATTAGACACTTAATGAGGAATTAAGAAATAAAGGCTTAATTAAGAGTTAAAAGGGTAACTAAGGAAAGAAAGACTAAGAGAAAGCTTAATTAAAATTAAAAACTTGCTAATTAAGGAAACCGAACCTTGAAGGGACTAATTAATCACTAATTACCAAAAATTCACTTAACTAAGGTTAATTAAGAATAATTAAGATTCTAAGTACACTAATTATAGAAACATGAGTTAATCACTAATCATTGGTTAATTAAGCCACATAAGTAGTAAGAACACTTAATCTCATCATCAAATTCAAATTAATTAAGTTAAAGAGACAAAGAGGACATGGTGATATTACTAAAATAAATAGTATAAGATAAGAATATTTTATGGTAAAAGTAATCAAGCTTTTGTCTAATAAGGGTTAAAAGTGATCATAAAATTTTAGATCCTAATTCTAGTACCCTAAATTGTCCCCTTACATTAGGAAAAGAGAGAAAATGAAACCCTAACCCCTTTTTCCTTCAAGTGGCCGTAGCACCCCTCTCTCTCTATACCTCTCATTTCATTTTCAAAAAACACTCCATTCTCTCTTATCTTCTTCTTCCTCTTTTTCAAAGCTCTCTCTTCATCTTCCTCTCCAAATCCCCACCATATCCAAACAATATTGTGAGAGCTACCCTCTTTAGCTCTACACTTGAATATACAATCCAAAAGACCAAAAAGATTCCTTTTTTGGTGTTGAGAATCCGCGACCATAACACCAACAAAGGATAAGTTTTTCTTCCAAAAGGTGGTGTCTTGGAGTGAAGAGTATCTCTTCAAGGATTTTTCTTGTTGTTGGCAAGTTTTCTCCTTTAAAAGTTCCTTTCTTTTGTGACAAAGTGCTCAAAAACTCAAGCTTTACTATTGCTTTGAGTGATAAGTCTTGTCTAAAGCTTTCTTGCTTTTCAAAGTTGTGAAAAGTGTCTCTTTTATAGTTGTTATGCTTTTAAAAGTGTCTAAATGTCTTTTTGGTGTAAAAGTCTCATTCTTTTGCTCTTGAAAGACAAGAACACTCTAGCCCTAACCATGGCTATGAGTATTCTGGCTAGTTTCAAGTTTCTATTTACTTTAATGTAGAAAAGATGCTTGTTTTAAACCTTTTATTATTAATCTTAGCTTGTTTCCCCTTAAAGTCTTAAAAATTGCCTCCTTGAAGCTTGATGTTGGTATGGTTGTGTTCATAACCATAATAGATAAAGTTTGAAAAGACATGAACATAATAAGCTTTTCTTGTTTAAAAACAATTCATAAAGTTTAAATCTTTAAAAACCCGTACACTTAAGCCTCATAAGCCTTAAGAAGACAAGTTCAAGAAGTTTCATGAAGAAAATTAAAATAAAAATGGATGCTTGACATGGTATAGGCTTCCGCTATATCAAGAAAAATATTAAGGAAAATGAGTTTGAAACTTCTAATTGATCAACCCTGAGAAAAAGAAAAGGAAAGAAAACATTTTGACTAAGTTGATGATAAGACTTAATGTAATAAAGAGACTAAACAAGGTTTTAAGAGGAATAAAAATTAAAAGAAGTTTAAGGCTCCATATGGAGTGGCTGCCATGACACTTAAATAAAGAAAGAAAATGTTTTAATCAACAAAGATGTAAATCTTAAGCCCTAAAATACCTAACTAAATGAACCTAGTAACTCCTTTAAAGAAAAAATGAAATGAAAAGACTTGATAAACCCTAATCAAGGCCACAGCCTCATCATGTGTTAAGGGAAAATAAGACTTTTAATCCATGCAAGGAATGGATTAAAGTTCAATAACACTTAACTAAGAGACTTGAACAATTTACCAAAAGAAAAACAAAACAAAAGACTTAATAAACCCTAAAGAATAATTTCACTGAGGCTTATAAATATGTAAGAGAACATGTTTTAATCACCTAATTACAATTAAAGAATAATTATGGATGATCACAAGCCACTAAAATCAACACTTTAATTTAAATGTTGAATTAAGTGAAAAAAGTAAGTAAAACCTTCTCGACTAAATAAGACATAAGGGTATAATTTAAGTTAAAAGCTTATACTTAAGAACCTAATGATGCTCATAAGACTCTTGAATGTGCTTATGTGCCTTGCCTTCTATGATATGTGGAATGATCCTTAGTATGATTGATACAACCATGACTGGGATTGAGTGCTAGGATTCTTGAGTAGAAATCCCCAAGGAACATGAGTTTGAATATGGTTGATGAACTATGAATGCATAATTATGATGTATATGCTAATTATGGTTATTGATTAATTTTTTGCAATTCTAGAGAATTTCTTGGTCTAGTTGTTATACTACCGGATTTTCACTAAATTCATGGACTTATGTCCTGGCCAATGATGATGACTTGTGTAAAAGAAAAGAAAAACTTAAGCCTTTTATATAAAGGCACCCATGACATAAGATTTAATGTTAATCCCCATAATCAATAAGACATTCGCGTGTGATCTTTCGATAAGGGAAGTTGACCCACAAAAGAATCCCTTTACCCACCAATTTAAGTTGGGTGTAATGAATAACAATGGTCATTATAGGTATGAGCTCATGTCCTAAAAGAAAGTAAAGTTCCAAAGGTAGTATATGAAAGTTTAAAGCACATACAAAAAGTCAAAGTCAAGTCAAAGAAACAAAGGAGGTCCTAAGACTTTTAAGCCTTATGTGTCCTACTATATATGTAACATCCCAAAGCATAGTGTGCCTTATTAGCATTGTTAATTAAATTATTTCGTTTCATAAGAGAGATACATTCAATTAGGGTTAAAATATAAATATTAGGGTTAGGAACATTTAGATTTGCTATATGAAGACCATTAGTAATGTCTTGCTAATATAAGAACAATTGGGTTGATCTTGGTGTTGTGTAACACAAAAATCAAATCAATAGAAATTTATATTATAGGATCACAGGAATACTGGTTTAAACCCTACAATGAGTGGCCACAATTTAGCCACCCACACCCTTCTTGGTGGTGCTGTCCTAGCCACAAACAAGAGGAAGCTCAACCAAATTCAATACACATTGAGATCTACTGATCATAACACATGGGTCATTTTTATTCTTGTGACCCAAGACACAATTATTTCCCATTTCCTCCCCCATATTTCAGCCCTAAACCAGACCTTTCTCTTTCTCTTTCACTTTCTTTCTCAATTTCATCTCTTTATCTTTAATCTTTCATCCTACTCAAAAACCTTTTCCCCAAACTTGCTTCTTTTAGTCACATCTTGAGCTTGAAGGTAGGACTCTTGAGTTTTGCTTGATATTAGAGTTATGTGGCTGATTAGGATTTTTGTACTCCTCCTTATTATGAAGTTGTATGATGATTTTATGACTTGTTTGGACATAGAAATTCTTGGTTGGGTCGGAAGATTGATCAAAAAACTCAAAGGAGAACTCAAACAGGATAGTTGAAATTTAATACCCTAGGACTTGCCCATACTGCATACAATACGTTTTGAGCTATAGAGGTTAAAAATTTATGAAATATTTTGAGATGAAACTAAACATTCAGAATCTTCCAACCATATAAATTATAAACCCATTGGACCTAAAACGAGAAAGTTATGAATTTTTGAAATAAACCGTTAAATCTTGTCCATTGCTCTGACTAGTATAGATTGTGAAGGGCATAACTCACCCTATACAACTTTAAATTTAGTAAAACCAATTTTTGCATATAGATGAGCATGCCATAAAAATTTTAGATCCATATCTTAAGTAAATTGTTCCTAAAAATTCTTCAAAGTTGCCTTATGTCTTGCTCGAGTTAAGATAGTACATTACAAAATAGTCTATTTTAGGAGCCCATAACTTGAGGTCTACTCACCCATTTGAAATGAAAATTTGGGGATTGAAAGATAGTTCAATTAGCTTTACTTAGGTAGAAATTTTAGATAAAATCAATGAAGATTGGATATTTGATGAATTTTTACATTTAAGTGCTTAAGTCTATCCAACAATAGGGCAACCTTAAGTAAACTTTCAATAATTCAATTTATACTCATCAAAACTTAGTACAACTAAAGAGAATTAAAAATAGACAAATAATGCCTAAAATTTCATATTTATATGAGTTAAGATGAATTTATGGAACAATTTCTAAAATAGGGCAAATTTAGGAGATTGAAGAATAAATGTCAATTTTAAGTATTTGAACAGTCATAGACCATGAATGCCCAAGGATTGAAATTTTGATGATGCAACTCTATTATATTGCTAAAAAGTTAGCGTAATATTATGTTGATTCTGGTATTTTGACTGGTTGGCTTAAAATGTCTTTGTTGCATTTTTTAATAAGCGTATCTTAAGCCGTTATGTTACCGAATTTTCGGCAGAATATATGTGAATAGTGCATTATAAGTTTAAATCCCTCAAGTTTAATTAGTCATAAGTACATAAGTCATGAGAAACATAAGGATTCCAAATTACTTAGGCTAGCCCCATAATAAACTTAAGGGGAATAGATCAGTGGAAAAATTGAGGAAAGTAAATCCGGCTATCCTATATACGAATGAGTTCGATCCTGAGAAGCAGACTATTACCTAGGAGTTATATGGCCTAAAACTCCCAAAGGACTAAGTATGGAAATTTATGAAATACAAGTTAAGAAAGATTAAGAGTCAAATACATCTACATTGAAATTTCTATTTTGCACTCACTTATGCATATTATGTAATTAATTATAATCTAGTTTGAATTGCAAATTATTCTTTGTGATATTTATTCTGTTTATCATATGTGTTCTTTTATGTTTATTAATTCCTTAAGTAAAATGAAATTTTGCTTCGGACCACTTTTAATTAATACCAATAAATTGAGACATTTACTCTACTAGTCACACTTTTCCATAATTAAACTAAACTAAAGCAACTAAGAATGATTGCGATGTTAGTGTGTACTAGATAGGGACCCCTACCGAGAATTTTCTAAATTCTCATCCTATTGTATGTTTGTATCATTCTCAGATGATAGTGTTGGTGACACATAGTTATCTTATTATAGCCCTACTGAAAAATTTCATATTTCTCGCCCTTGCTTTTCACGTCATCTTTAGATGAGGTTGATGACAATAGTGGTAGTGTTAGTTGAGTTTCCTACATGAAGTCTGCATTTTTTCCCAAATCCCAAAGCTTGATGCACAAGGGAAGCAGTCTGGGTGTATGTTTTCTATTGGTGTTAGTTTGGTGTGCTGGTGATGAGTCAGTATTTCATCCTTTCAGAACCATATCAGCATATCATGATGTTAGAGATTCACCCACCTATCTTTGAGCCCTATGTCGGCACTTCCTCCGAGGAAATGGAGTCGGATCCTTTTATGACTGCGCCTAGGTATTCTCCTCAAACGGAGCCTTTTGAGCCTTTTGAGCCCATATCACTTTTGCATTTTCTTCGAACTTTGCGACAGTTTCTTCTACCATGGGAAGCTATGTTAATAGGAGAGGACATGGACATGGTTTCATCTGCACTCGTGCAATCCCCCATGGATAAGAACGTGGTCATGGTCGTGGTCGTGGTCATGGATGTAGATGTAAGGATGCCTCCATAGGGTAGGGAAATTGTTTCATTTCCTCTTAAGATTAGAGAGTTGTTAGCAAATATAGTTAGGATAGGTGTATGTTCTTTTGCATGGCCTAGCTTCATAAATGATGTGGCTTTTTTTGTTATCATTGTTTGAGCTACTCTTGTTTGCATGTTTCTGTTATCATGATTTAGATCTTGGTAGCTATGTCTATAATGTTGGTACTAGTTTTATATTTTTTGAATATTATGTGATGACTTGTGTTGTAGTTGGATGTTTTGTGAATCGACAGTTTATTTAAATGTGATGGTGCTTTTTGTATGACATATGACGTTATGTCTTTATGTACGTTTACATTCATGTTATCGCTTTATTTTGTTATGCAATTGTAACATCCACCAGATTTTATCATTTTTTGCCTAGTTGTTCAGTTTTTATCGAACAATTGAGGTTGATTAAAATTCGACTAAATATTTATTTAAGGTCAATTAATTAGCAATTAATTGAGATTAGATGTGAGAGAATTAGATTAGAAGCATAGAAGATTTCATAGAAACTTTCCTAAACCGATTTACCGATTTGAAGGAAATCAGTAAAATTTCAGTATTCTAAGCTGTCACAATCGAATCGGTAGAACTATATACCCAAATTCTATTGTGTCAAGGCTGAATACTCAGCCACTTAACCTTCTATGGGTGGCGCAACAAAGGCCACAAAAAGGGGGAGACATGGCTGAAAAATTGGCCACAAAATTTCAGCTAATGACAATACACATAGCCAACCACTCATTAAATGTTTGAATTAGATTTTTCTCTCCTCATTCTATGCAGATTGTGCCCTCTCCCTGCCCTTCTAGCCTCCTTTATCTCTTCTCGCTTCAATCTACTCCATCAACCTTCAAGTTTTGACAAGATTTCACCCATCTAAACTCCAAAATCTAGCAAGATCACATATAAGGAGGTAGAGATTCAATTTTGTGCTTATCTTCTTAGTTATGGGTGGCTATTTAGGGCTTTTATTTTCTAACTTCTTGATATGGTGTTTAAATGAATATGATGATCTTTGGCTGGTTTGTTGGCTGTTTTTGGTGTTCAAATCGAATAAAAAGTAAAAAGGGGTGAGAGTAGGAAAAAGTGAGGGGCTGGGTGATCAAAACCCCACGGCAGTCTATATAGCAGAGTGTATTGATCCACCTACAACCATTTAAATTGATGAAACTATTTTATGTGAAACTAGACATCTAGGGCTTTCCAATCATATAAATTATAAGGCCATTGGATTAGTATTACGAGAGATATGAATTTTGAAAATTTGACCTAGGTTTTTGAGTTTGATTCTAGACAAACAATATTGTTCAGGACAAAACTTGCCCTATACAACATGGAATTGAATGAAACTTACTTTATTAGAAAGCTTACATATAGGAGAATGCTTTATAAAAATTTCAAAGTTAAATACAATCCCATTTGCTCCCAATGGTTCAAGGAAGTTACCCTAAGTCCAAATTGGGCTAAAATAGGGTAGTTTAGAAAGGTCAAATTTCAGAGCTTATAACTCAAGCTCTACTAAAGAAAATGAAATGGGACTTCTTGCAAATGAAATCTTGTCCTGTTAGCTTTAATATGATACAAATTTTATATGATTTGAACTAGTTTTCAATTTTTAGTGGATTTTTACTTTTAAGTTTGTAATTCCAGTTGGCTACAGGGCAGGCCAAGATAGAACTTAAATAACTTGAGCTACATTTATCAAAATTAGATAGGACCAAATAGATTAGAAATAGACATATAACACTTCAACATATCCAAAATTCAAGTCTAAATATATTAAAATGAATTTATGGCCTAAGTTACAAAAACCGGGTAAAATTAAAAGGAAGTGGCAGAAAACTAATTCAAGATCAAGGTTATGAAGCTTTGTTTGATTATTGGATCATTTATACCTTGCATTGATTTTTCTATATGAGTGACTATCTAGTTGATTGGTACTATTCATAGGGAAGTGGACTTGATCCATCATGCTACCAAATTTTCGGCAGAATTTTATGAACTTATGGTAGTTTCTGTTATAAAAATTTATAATATGAACATGAATTCTATATGCAAGAATGTTGGAAGGTAAGCGCACTAGAATGCATATGAACATTGTATGATTGTATGATCATGATCATGCTTATGAAAGTTTACATATTTGCATGCAAATAAAGAAAATATATGATTATGAAAGGTTGGATTCCTTTACCTGGAGACAGTTATTTGAATCCCTCTTTATGAAGGCAATTAAAGATATGAGATCCCTCTACCTTGGAGGCACGTGGCTAAAATAAGATTCCTCCAAGACTAGAGGTACGTGGATCCCCTTGTAGGTTAGTTTTGTATGACGACGGTCACGAGTTGAGCTCACTCTTAAGTCAGGCTACCCAAGAGCAATAAAGATAAAATACAAAGATATATGCATGCAGACACCCTAGGAATGGCGATATGTAACGCCTAGGCATGTCAAGTGAAGGAAGAAAAGAAAGTATAAGTGCATTCACATGAATTCATGATGAGCCATTGTACATGCACAATCTGCTATTGTTATTATTACGAAATCACTCACAATCTGCTATGCTTATGCTTCAATTCTTACTCTGTTTATCAAGTGTATAACTAAAATGAATTCTGCTTTAGACAATATGGTTTCAAACTATAAAACTGCAAGTATTCATATAGTATGTTCACCTTTTTATAATAAACCGAAGCAGCTAGAGATAATAATGATGACACAGCATATGGTAGTTTAATGAATTCTACTGAGAATTTATAATTCTCACTCTTATGTTTATTCCCGTGTTATCTCTAGATAGTTCAAAAATTCCGAAGGAGGTCCTCTGAGGTGAAGTTGACTAGTAAGATTGAAGGTGGCCGAAGGTTGCTGCCAGACAAGGTCTAATTAAGTGATAGTAACAATTCTTAGGTGAGGTATTATGACTTAGGCATAGTACCATACTTGAGAAGATGTTACAACAATCGTTTAATTCATGCATGCTACGTACAAGATTATCTATGCATTAATGGCTCCTAGTTTTTCGATACTGTCGATCAAAAATTACCCCCTATTTTCATGTAATGTATGTTCTAAAATAAGTTATGTTTCCATAAAGCAAAAGGCAATAAACTAATGACATGCCATAATATAACTTAAGTATAGTATGAGCTTATTAGGGTGTTATATGACATATATAGCATTTCTATTGAGGACAACTTGGTAGAAACTGATTCTGATAACACTATTGTGCCTGACAGCAATGGGGCAATTGATAATGCCGAATATGATTTTGATTTAGGATATGATTTATGTGTCTGATTCTAGTGAGGAAAGGCCTTATCAATAGGGCTTATGTTAGTAAGGTGTATGACAAACAAAGCAAAAGTTAGATTACATTACAGAGAGGGATGCTATTTGCAAATGTTGTAGCTTTTTGAGAGGTATTAAAAGATTTTGTCACTCAAGAGGATTTTGATATAATGAGGACTAGGATCGAGAGAACCAGGATTACTGCTATGTGTGATGGTAAAGGTTGTGAGTGGTATTTGCATGTTAGCATGAATATGAATGAGGTATCCTTTGAGATTAAGGTGTAAGAGAGGAAACGTGTTTATGTGAAAAGTAGTACTAATTCATTATGACATCCACATGGATTGCCAACAAGATGGAAGCACAATTCAGGGTAGCTCAAATAAAAGTTATGAAACAGTACATGAACATTCGTTGTCTAACTATGGTGTTGAAGTTTCTAGAATTCAAATGTATCATGTAAAGAAGAAGACAAGCAAACATAGTGAAGGCAATCTTGAAAAAACTTATGACAAGATTTGACATTATGCTGAAATGGTTAGGAGAACTAATCCTAGGTTTGTTGCCAAGCTACAAGTTGAGAGGATTAGCCTAGCAAGCAATCTTGTATTCAAGAGTCTTTCTTGTGTCTTTATGCTAAAAAAAAGGACTTTATGAGAGGATGTAGGCCCTTTATAGGCATGGACGGCTGCCATTTAAAAGGGCTATATGGCGGGGTCATGTTGTCTGCAATTTCTCTTTATAGGAAAAATGGAATTTTTCTAGTTGCATTAGCAATAGTTGAAATAGAAAATAGAGATAGCTGGACTCTTTCCCTTAAACTCTTGGATGTCATTAGTGGAGCTTTAGTACAAGACAAGCCCTTTGTCATCATGACTGATAGGTAGAAGGTATATCCAACTTTTGTTTTCTTTCTATATTAATGTTGTTATTCCCTAAATTATGAATTCCTATTACTTTGAAGTTGTATCTATATTGTAGGGTCTTGACCAAGCTATCAAGGAGGTATTCACTATGCCTTAACACATATGGTGTTGTATACATCTATACGCAAATGTCAAGGTGCAATTTCCAATGCTAAGGAGTTTATTTTGGAAGGTAGTAAGGAACTATTGCAATTGGGAGTTCAAGGAGACCATGGATCTAATCAAGCAACAAGATGCCAATGCTTTTAGCTAGACAAGATTCCTGCAAAGATATGGTCAAGGCAAGTATTTGACCCTCGAGTGAAATCAGAACATATTACTAACATCATGAGTGAGAGTTTTAATCAATGGATTGGAGAACTAAGAGTTAAACCAGTTCAAACATTGATTAAATCATTAATAGTTAAGTTGATGGATGAAATTCACAATAGGTATAGCGATGTTTGTACTTAAGAGCATAATCTCACACCTAGGGCATTGAAAATAGTTGAGTGCATGAAAAATAGGAGAAATAGGTGTAGTTTGGTCCCAAGTCGTTAAATAGAGCTTGTTGTGAATGATAATGGAAAAAGATATCCAATTGATATGAAAAAGAATATATGTCAATGCAAATTTTGGTAAATTTCTTGTAAGTTATCAATTTTTAGTCCTTTTTTTGAATCAAACATATTACAATAATTACTAGTCTGATACATTTGTCATTATATGTAGGGCTACCAAGTAAGTATGCCTTGTCATGCATATCACACTATAGACTGCAGGTGGAGGAATAATGTGATTCACATTACTCAAATGCCTGCTAGCAACTAACATATTATGAGATTTTTCATCCAATGCCAAATCATAGCGGGATGTTCCCAATTTGGGTAGGATTAGTTTTGAATGAAAAATCAATTGAGTTAAGTACCACTTTAGTCTCTGAAATTGTGTGCGTGTGTCACTTTAGTATCTGAAATTTGGAAATTAACTCTTTAATCCCTGAAGTTACATTCCGTGGGTCACTTTAGTCCCTAGTTAGTCAACCGTCAGTCAACTGTTACGGTTTTGCTGATATGTCACGTTAAGTGACACATTAGCATGCCACTTGGCATGTGACATGCTGATGTGTCATCAATTTAATTTGATTCAAATTATTCCCTGAAATTTCTAAAATATGTCAAATTAATCCTTGAAATTTCTAAATATGTCAAATTAGTCCCTGAAATTTCTAAATCTATCAAAATAGTCCTTGAAATTTTAAAATGTGTCCAAATTCTTAAATTTCTCCTCTTCTCCTTCACAAGCTCTAAATCTTTAATCTTCCTTAAATGCATTAATTTCTTTCCCATTTTCACATCATACCTAGACTAGATCATCTCCATATAGAATAATAGGAAGAGAATATATAGAAATGAAATAATGAAATACAATAAATAATTTTAATGTAGCTTATCCTAGTTCAAGATTCAAGAATGTCTCTAGACTTAACAAATACTTATAGGCATACTTATGTAAAAAATATAAATTTAACATGTTTTTATAAAAAAAATAAATAAATAAAATATTAATTTTTCAATAAAAATTAATAAAGAATAGATTATGAAGGGAAAAGTAATAGAACATTAAAAGAAAATTTTTAAAATATTCAAAATATTGAACATGGTCGAGTTATTGTCTATATATGGACTAATTAGTCATCATTTATTCACCAAGAGTTAATTCACTTGATTGATCTTTTACTCATACTTTATTATAAGTTGGATTTAATTTGTTATTATTTTATTAATTAGTTATTTGTAAGTATTTATATAGATAGGCATTTAATGAATTTGAACATATTCTCTATGGTAAAATTAGACTAAGCCTTTTTCTTACCTTAAATTATAGTTTTTTAATTTTAAAAAAAGAAAAAGAAAAAAAAAGTTTATTTCAATTTGGATTAGGTCACATTGATGGAGCTTTTATGACAAATGTATCAATTAAGTGCATGTTTGAAAATAATAGTTCTAAGAAAAATAATCATTCTTTAAAATTGTAGTTTTAGAAAATTCTTTTGATACATTGATTGTATTGAAGTTTTAAATTATGATCTCATCTAATTACCAAATCCTTCACCATTTTCTAGTGACATGTTTTAGAAAACTTTTGATTATAAATTATTTTGAATTTTAAATTAGTTAATCCTAAACTTTAAATCTTGAATTAAAGGGGACTAATAAATATTTAAAATGTTAATCAAATATATTTAAATGTTAAGTTTAAATTTAATAATTGTCAATAATTTTGTAATTTATCAATCTTAATCTATTTAAATTTACTTGTCACTTTACTAAGATGTACAAACTTCTATGTGGAGAGGATCTAGCCTATGTAGAGTATAAAAATAGGAAAGAAATTAAATGGGTTTAAAAATGATTAAAGATTTAGAGCTTGTGAAGAAGAAGAGGAGAAATTTAGGAATTTTGGACTATTTTGATATATTTTAGAAATTTTAGAGATTAATTTGACATATTTAGAAATTTTAGGGACTAATTTGATACATTTTAGAAATTTTAGAGACTAATTTGAACTAATTTAAATCAATAATATGTGGCATGCTATGTTAGCATGCCACATCAGAAAGATTATGTCACGTGGCATGGTAACATGTCACTTAACGTAACACATCAGCAACACTGTAATAGTGACTGACGGTTAACTAACGAGAGACTAAAGAGTTAATTTCCAAATTTCACGGATTAAAATAATGCACACATACAATTTTAGGAACTAAAGTGGTACTTAACTCAAAATCAATTTGATCGAAATAATATGATTTATTGTGGTTTTGGATTGGATTAGTTTGATCGATTTTTGATAAAAAAATTTAAATTTAGAATAATATAAAATAAAAGTAACTTAAGTGAATAAAATGAATAAATAAAAATAATTTTAATATTTATAAAATATTATTTAGGTGAGAATGATATATAAATAAAAAATTATATAATAAATTAAAATTATTATAAGTAAAAATATAAACTTAATAATACAAAATTATATTATATAACATTATTCGATTTGGATTGGATTGGATCAGTTTTAGAAACTAAATCCAAAATCCAATCTAAAATTTTTGCTGTATTGATCAGTTTTTGATTTGAATTAGACTGGTTCAATGATTTTGATTGGGTTAGATTATACTTGAACACCCCTAGATCTTAGTATGATAGAAATCTAGGAGGACCCTGAGTATGTTCGTTCTACTACCACTTTTGAGAAGGTTTCCAAGAAGGCTAAGGAAAAAAAGAAGAGGAGAGAATCAGACAAAGGAGTTTCAGGGCCTGGGGTTACTAGGACGTTCGCTGTTGTTAGATGCAGCATGTGCAAATAGTTTGGGCCCAACAAGAGGACATGTCAAAGAGCTCTAGTTGTTGCTATAAGGCTTATTAGAAATTCTAGGAAGGTAAATGCAAGTTTGATACATTGAAATTGCATGGTTTTTGAATCATAATGTTGATTGATAGTAATTCTCCTGCACATGAAAAACAATGCTGGCAATAAAGGTATTGTCATCCAAGAACCAATGGGCAACAACCACTGTGAGCCTCTTCCATAGAGCCAATTGTCAACTGCATCCAAATCCAATGGAAAAAGGGAAAATAGGAGTGAGTAAGGGTTCTTTATCTTATGTGAAAAGAGGTCGAGCAAATGTGAGAATTAGTGCTTGAGTTAGCATAATCAAGCCAAGGCAACATTGGTACGAATTGTAATACCCCCACGGGTTTCGACTTCATCTTCTTCCGACTTCCAACTTCAACTTCACAAAAGGGGCATTATTTCTGATTTTCGACTTCGTCTTCGAGTTTCAAAGAAAACGAATCCCATTTCCGATCTCCGAGTTTATCACCAAGAACCTTCTATTCCTATTGGTGTCTAGTTTGTCTTATGACCGACTTCCGCTATTGAATTGGGAGCTCCGGGATTATGTAAGTTCCAATTTCTAGGATTATGAATGGCTAGGTCCCCGACTTCCGGAATCAAGTATTTTAGGCTTCACCTTTTTATCTTTGATTTCTGATTTTAAGGAGGTTGTGTAATGTGCGATTTTCGATCTTCGAGTTAATAATTATCACGAGTTCAGTGGACATGAGCTTCGATCTCGGAGCTGATCTCGACGAGAATAGACACAATTTTTGATTTCCGGATCTATTTCGAAGTTTCAAATAGGGAGGGACGAACTCCGACATTCGACTTCATCTCCAAGTTCAAATAAAATGGACGCAAGTTCCGACCTTGGGCAGAATGTAGACGAGTTCCGATTTCAAATAGAGTGAAGGTGAGTTCCACTTTTAGGCAACTTGAAGAATGATTTAGCCATAAAAGAGGGAGACATGGCTGAACTTTGTCCACAAGAAATTCAGCCAATCAATACTCTCAATCCCAACTACTACTTCACTATTTAAATCAGATTTTTCTCTTCTTTCTGCTGATTTATGCCTCATTCTCTAGCCTTCTCGTCCTCTCCTTTCTCTCAATTATCTCCATAAGACCTTCAAGTTTCACAAGGTTCCATCAATCCAAACTTCAATTCAGCAAGATCATGTCAAAAGGAGGTAGGATTCAATCTCTAATCTTAATTTCTCTAAACTGAGGATGCATGAAAGATTTCTCTTCTATATATATTTGATGATACATTGGATGTATATGATGGATTATGGTTGGATTAATATGAAATCTTGAGTTGAAATTAAGGTTAGAAGAAGAAAACTAGGAGAAGTGAGGAATTAGGATGCTGTCTGAGTAAGAAGCCTCACGACAGCCCATATGGCGGAGTGTACGGCTCCGCCTACAGCTGTTCAAATTTGATGAAACTATTTTTAGATAAAAGTAGACATTCAGGGCTTTCCATACATATATTATATATGGCGATTAGATTAGTATTGAGAGAGATATGAATTTTGGAAGTTTAATCTAGATTCTAGAGGTTGACATTGGGCAGACTGGGTTATTCAGGGCATAACTTGCTCAATACAACTCCAAATTGAGTGAAACCAACTTTTTTAGAAAGCTTACACATAGGAGGACATTCCTAGAGAATTTTCGAGTAGCTACAAGGTAGTCCGAGGTAAAACTTAAATAACTTGAGTTATACAAATCAAAATAAGATGGGACCAAAAAGGTTGGAAGCTAGACACATAGAGCTATGACATACCCAAAATTTAGGTCCAGATGAGTTAAATAGAATTTATGGCCTGATTTACAAAAACGGGGTTGAGTGAAGGTGCTAAGACAACAACTATGCTTTAAATACAATTGATATTCCTATGAAATTGATGTTAAATAATGAATGAAGTATTGTGAATTTTCTGTAAAAAAAAAAATTGATTGTCTGAGTACTGGTACTATTCATGGGGAAGCGGACACGTTCTATCATGCTGCCGAATTTTCGGTAGAATTATAAGCATTTATGTGTTAAGAACATGTATGTAGTACTCATATATATAAGGTTATATGAAAGTAAATGATAAAGCATATATATGAGTACATTCAGTATGTCTATGTATGATTATGTAGAAGAATGAAATGATATGAACATATTGAATGTAGGTCCCTTCACCTAGAGGCAGTTATGAGATCCCTCCTTGTGAAGGCAGCTAAATAAGATAAAGATGTGAATCCCTTCACCTGGAGGTAGTTGCACTTTGAATCCCTCCTTGTGAAGGCAGTTAAATAAGATAAGATGTGGGTCCCTTCACTGGGAGGCAATTGCACTTTGAATCCCTCTCTGTGAAGGCAGCTACAACTATCAGATCCCTCTATCTTAGAGGCACGTGGTCAGATGAGATCTCTCTGCATTGAAGGCACGTGGTCAGCCGAGATCCCTCTATTGAGGCATGTGACCAAAAGAGATCCCTTCAATTTAGAGGCACGTGACCAGAATGAGATCCCTACAAGACTAGAGGCAAGTGGGTCCCCTTGTGGGACAGTCTGTGTGACGACAGTCACGAGTGGAGCTGACGAGCTCACTCCTAGATCAGACTACCTAAGGGCAGTAAAGACTAAAGATTAAGACATATGCAGACACCCTAGGGACGGCGATACGTAACGCCTAGGTGTGTCGAATGAAGAAAGTAAAGATAAATATTAAAAGAAGTAAAGAAAGAAAAGAACCCAAATTAAGCTCCCCTCACCCACCACTCACATTAGGCATGGCATGACCTAGCTAGTGTGAGCATAGGGGATAGGGCTTACATGAGGCATGGCATGACCCAGCTAGTGTAAGTGCCGAAAATTTATATTTAGTGGGTAAAAAGAAAAAGACGTAAGATAAAGTTAAATTATGGAAAAAAAGGGACTTCAGTCCCAATCCTTGGAAGGAAGCAGTTAAGAGAAGCTTATAGTATAGCCAAGCATGTATTGTGTAATTATACTTGTGTCCATGTATGTTATGATATAAATGATCAGAGAATATGTTAAAATTGAATCTGCTTTGGATATTCATGCTTTTGAAAACTTAAGAATTGAACCTTATGAATGTTCACATTTTTTACAATAAACCGAAGCAGCTGGAGATAACAACGATGACACGATATATGGTAGTTTAATAAATCCTACTGAGAGTTTTAAAATTCTCACTCTTATTTCCGTGTTGTCTCCAGATAGTTTCAAAGTTCCGAAGAAGGCCTTTCGAGGCAAAGGCGGCCGAAAGTTGCTGCCAGATAAGATCCGAGTAAGTCATAGTAACAACTCCTAGGTGAGGTATTATGACTTAAGTATAGTACTGTACTTAGGAAAATGTTACACTAATGATGGATTACAGACTACTATGGGCATTTTATCTATTGCTGGAATTCAGACTAGTGCAACTGCAAGTCAGATGGATGCTGCCATAGGATGTTCATTACTTGCTGCAACTTGAATTGAGTAGGATAGTAGTGTTTATGTTGTTTTTGGTTCAGGGGTATTAACCAATTCTTAGAGACCCTGGTTTACGTAATTATTTTTTGGTTCAGGATGTTTAACCAAGATTATACTTTGATTTGTGTTTTTTTTTTGTATACAATGGTTTTATGGGCATTGTACTCTTGTTTATATTCTTTTTCATATATAGGGGTCTCAAGGGCAATATATTCTTAGTGACCTTGGTTTATGTTTTTTTGCACCGATGAACTAGGTTTTTTTGTTAGTTATGTAACTGAAATTGTATAACAATCCATGACGATTAGTTTTTTCATACCCAAACTTATGGTTTCTAGTTTACTTGTAAAAAATGGTGGAAATTGTATAAAATTCCAAGTCTCACCTTGTTTTTAATTTTTTGTTTCAAAATTTGTTTCACGTATTGATATTATGGGTTGAAGGCCATAATGCTATGATTTTTAGAATTTGTTGATTGTATTGAGATTGGTTAAGGTTGCTTATTGGTTTCAGGCTATGATGCATGGTTTGATAGCAAAGAGGTTTGAACACATGTATTATGGTTGAGGTTGCTACACTATTCTAGTTAAAATAGGTTTTATATTATGGTCAAAATTTAGCCACATTTGTCAATGCATAAACATACATAACTAGTGCAAAACAGGTTTTATATTTTGGTTAAATAAAAGTGTAATGGTGAATCTCATTTGGCCACATAATTTGATATTGTATTTGTACATCTAATTTTCCTTACATAGAAACTCATTTACTGACAACAAACAACAAAGTAATACAAAGAAGAAAACAAATACATAAACAAATGGCAACATTCGCCAACCCAACAAGATAAATACTCTTATGCAATATATTCAATTTTTATATCTCCTCCTTAAGTAGACCAATATTTATTTCAATTTTACCCATTCATACTTGTATGTTTTGTCCTTTTCACTGATTGCCACTCATGTTTATTGACATCTAATGGTAAGACCCATTCAAAAAACTTACAAAGCTTTTCCTAGAAATTGTAGTAAAGCCAATTTTTGTGATATTCTGACTCCGAAGATCTAATAGCTATACTTTTACCACAACAACACTTTTTGTTAGCAAATGTTAATCTTGCACAACTTGTAGAAGACTCCCTTATGAAGCCATGTCTTCTACTTCCCTTGTTTCTTTTTCAAAATCTGCCACCACACTTCACTCCACAAGTAAAAAATTTCAGAGTATGCACATCCCTGAAATTCATAGATTAATAACCTGATATGAGTTTTTCAAGTGCGAGTTAATTTTTAGGTGTGAAAGGGTGATTTTTGGGTTAGGGATTTCAACAGTTGGGATTAAGGATTCAAGGGCTAGAATGTTTTCAACGTTGAAGTCCACTATTAGTTAGGTGAAAGGAAATGAGATGGCAGTTGGGAAACTCTTAACTGAAGGCATTATATAGCTACTACGGGTGGTGAAAAAGGTGATGCACTTTTTTGTTCTTAAAGTAGATAATGCTATCCCTTACCCCAATGGTTGATTACTGCTATAGAAATTTTAACACATTTGTTTTTTTCAATAACATGTAACTAGGGTTGCCCTGTCAGTGTCATTTTTTAATGGGGTAGAGTGTCAAAATTTTTTAAGAATAGAGTGGAGTACAACTCATATATACCTCAAGGGTGGTTGCTAATTATTATTATTTGGCTAAGCGTGAAGATTCATGTAGCTCTTTAGGTATTAGAATGTATATTAATCAATATAATTTTAATTTACCTTTTATATATATATATATATATATATATATATATATATGTATGTATGTATTTATTTATGTAAGTATAAAATTAGAAAACATAAAAAAAGCTTCACAAACTCTCAAAATAGAGAAAAGCTAAAAGAAATAATATATATTAATCCATTACATCTAGAAAAATAGAAATAATAATAATCTCCTAACCATAGACCACTCCAACTACAACTACTTTTACATCCAAAAAAAAAAAAAATACAAGACACCAAATATAGGATCAATTGAATGGCAATAAATTGTAATCAAAACAACAACTTTGGTCCTCTGTGATAATCACCAATAGAATAAAGAAAATAGGCCCGAAAACTCCCCCTACATAGAACACTGTAACGCAACTTGCTTCACTTCTAATAGTCTCCACAAAATCATTCTAGAATCAATATCACATCATTACTTGTGTGTTTTCTCTAGGTACTGGCCTTATTCAAATTGTAAATCACAACATCATATGCATAAAGAAGGGTGATCCAAATCAGGATTGACTTATTGGAAAATTTTTTGATTCTTCATATTTTAAATAGATCATATAGCAACGAAAAATAAAGAAATCCACACTTTTTTTGAAAAAATATCTAGCCTAGTCTAGGCATACAAAAATGCCTTTCGGTAGTTTGCTAATAATAATAAATTTATAGAAAAAAAGAGTGAGAGAATAACTTTTTTCTCTTTCATGTGAATGAGCAAGAGAAAAATAGATGGTTAATACTCTCCTTATCTATATTATAGAAAGGTCATCTAGCTTCCTCTTCATTAACAATATTAAATTTCCTCAATCGTTCTTTTGTATTGAGTCTTTCTAATAGAACAAACCATACCAATATTTATAGTTTTAGAAGATCTGGCCCTTTCCAAACTCTCTTTGAGCAGTTCATCAAAATCGATTAGGAAGATGAAACTAACGCAACTTGCATTAAGAAAGACTTTATAGAACAACCCCATTTAATTCATATTTCCAAAATACTTTATCCTTTACATCCTGTGTAAAGCGAGAATTTTGTAGTCACATTCAGCTCATGTAATTGTTGCAACACCCAATATAGATATCTCCTCCATTCTATATTCCATCTCCATATCATGTCATCCCACATTTCCATATCTATAATCACCTTTATTGGCTAAATAAATACAAAAAATCTTGGAAAAACCTTCTTTAGGCACTCATTAGCAATCCAAATAAACATCCCACCAAAATAAACTTGAATTCTCATTACCAATTTGAAAATCTCTTTTGATGATCAAAGACACTTCCCTTCTCACTTCTAAAACATTGCAGATTTAGGACCAAATATTGTTACACATTTTAATTCTTTACGCCAAGATTGGCTTTAGGGAACCTAAATCATGTACTGAACAAATCACCTACTTTTCAAGAGAGCTTCCTTTATATGAAAATTGCTACTACCATTTAAACTATAAAGTTGCATTCTTCATAATTAAGTACCCTACACCCAAACCTCCCAAACTTTTTGGCTTTGAAATAGTACTTTAGTTTAATAATGGTAGTCTTTTTTACTTTCATTAGTTAACAATAAAAAATTGTGTTAATTAGAAACAATCTCATTCATAACCTTTTTCGAAATTTTAATACATGGGTAGACACTCAAGAACCAACTTGATTAAAACAAGTCTTCTTGCCCTTAATAAGAAATTTGCTTTCCAAGAATATAACTTCAGTTTATTTTTTTTTTCCACCCTTATTTTCAAGTGTTCTCATTCCTCAAGTTTGCACCAAGTGGAATCCCTCAATATATATTTTTATTAACAAAGATGATATCATGCACCACGATTTATTGCTCACCTTTGTACCCTATTGACTTAGGCAATAATTAGAAATAATCATAGATTTTGAAAAATCAATATCTAGCCCTAACGTAATGCTAAAACAATCCAAGAGTCTCCTGTAGTTGGTAAATACTTGCTTTTTTGAAAAACCAAGGTATCATATGCAAATTGAAGATAAGATACCTCAACATTCTTTTTGTTTTCCCATTTTAATCTCTTCAATCATCTACCTCTTTTGTTCGCATTACCATTTTGTTAAACACTTTTATTATTAACACAAGCAAGAAAAGAGATAATGGATCTCCTTGTCTCAAACCACGTGTCGAAGGGGACCTATTTACAAGTATAGGCATAGATGCATTGGTCACATAACATGAAATCTAGACTCTCTATTTCAATCCAAAGCCCATCACATCAAGCCCATAGTCTAGGAAACTCTAGTTAACTGAATCATATGCTTTACAAAAATTAAGTTTCATAATTATTGCCCTTACCTTCTTCTTTCTGACATACTAATTAACATCATTAACAATTAACGCCCTATCTAAAATCTACCTTTCACAAATGCCAATTGTGTCTCGTCAACTAAAGTTACTATCACCTCCACAATTCGCTTTGAGAGGAGCTTTGCTATTACTTTATATAAATAACCCACATTCTAATTGGTCTGAAATCAAACATCTCTATTATACCTTCAACTTTTGGAATTAAAATAACCTCAAGAAAATTTACTCCTTTAGAAAATTGTCCAATGGTAAAAATTTCCAACAAAAAATGGGAAACATCATTGCCAATTGTATTCCAAATTTTTATGTCAAAATTAAAATTGAAACCATCATACTTGGAAGATTTGGATGTCACAACTCTACATACTAGTCTTTATTTTCTCTCAAATTGGTACGACTTCCAACTTCTAAGCTTGATCCATGTTTACCTTTTTGAAAAGGACTTTGGCAAGTATATTGAGTCAGTTGGTAATGCAGAATGAGTGAATATGGTTTCTAAGAGGATTGTGCCACCAAATATAAATTCATTTACAATAGTTGCTATTAGGGTGATGAAATATTGAAATTATAAATTGAAATAATTGTTAGTTAAAGCTAACAAACAAAATAAACTATGCAGTTAACAAATGAGAAGAACAATCAATGGAAACTTATGTTAGGATATGTAATACCCCAACGTAAGTTGCAATTATCTGTCAATATCGAATCCTAAAAATTCTAAGTCTGAACCCTATGCCTCCTTAAAGGGTTATAGATTGAGGAATTTTCTTAAGATCAAAAGTCCTGACAATAGTTTCCAGGACATCAATGAGTTGAAGAGGGATTTTTAACGAATTTTAGAGAATGAGGAACTCTTTCGTTTTAAACACAAAAGTTTATAAAAATGCAAGTTTTTGAAAAATTGTACTAAAATCTAAATGTTAGATTCTGATTCCTAAGGATTTTGAAATTTTGGATTTTAAATCCAAATGGGAGTATTCCCTTATTTATATTTATGTTCTAAAGTTAATTGAGAGTAAAGTTAAAGAGGACATTAATTTTGTGCAATATCCTAGACTTGGAAAGGGACTATAGAAGGAGGAAACCAAGTTTTTGAGACTGGTAATCGGTTAGCTAAGGCCTATAATCGATTACAAACCTTTTTGTACACCAACACGCTAAGTTTTTCCATGTTGTAATCGATTACATAGAGTGGTAATCGATTACAACAATCTGGGCTTACTGTAATCAATTATCAGTCCATGTAATTAATAAAATCGAGACTATATATGGCCCGATCATGCTCTCCCTCCCTCATGTTGTGATTTCCACTCTCTCTACCCCTTAAACTCTCCCCTTTCTCTCTAAAACACATTTCTTCATAAACCTTCACTCCCAACACAATTCTTTCCCTTAAATTTCATTCTTGATTCCTTACATAACATTAAATTATTTCTTCAATCTCTATTCATGTCTCTCTCCCCAAAACATCAATCTTATAGCATCTTGAACGTTGTGGAGGTGGCACCAAAACTTCCAATCCATTCTTCCCTCTTTGTCCTTTCCAAAGATAATCTCTAAACTACTTTCCTATGAATTATGGATTATTTCTCCAATAGTGAGTTATTGAAGAACCCTAGGTTAGAAGAATTGGGGATTATGATATTTGAGAGTAATTTAGATTGATCCAAGGTTTTAGTGACTAATATTTGGTTAATTCATCATGGTTAATGTGTTAGGTGACTCTGATGATCTCTCTATTGCTCATGGAGCTCCGTAGAGTCGAATTACCATCTTCGAGATAAGTCTATGAGTAGATAGTGTATCCTTATCTTCTCTTCTAGTATATCTACCTTATGTATGTAAACAAAAAAAAAAAAAACCAAGATGATTTGATATAGTATGGAAATCATGATTGAAATCCTGGTTACATGATTTATGAGGACAATTATCTTTCTGTATGCATGTTTTATTCAAAATTATCACATGAGACAATGAAAGGAATTTTGGTGAAATTTTGCTGATTGTTTGCATATATATGTGTGTGTATAGGGAAGCCATGAAATCCTATTAACTTTCAAAGTGTTATGATGTTAAAGCTTTTATTTTTCTTTAATGATATGTTTTTAAGTTTTATGCATGAGATGATGATATGCATTATGTGAAAACTATGTATATTGTTATATTAGCAAAGAAATGAGAATAGTATGATTATTGGTAAAAGAAAGATTTAGGGAAGTCTATGACAGGATTTGTATGTTAATGGCAGTATATATTAGCCTTGGTGCACTTTGGATGATTATATACACAGCCACACATATAGTATGGTGCATGACCGGATTACACAGCCACTCAAGGAGTGGTGCGTGACTGAATACAGGATCACACGAAAGAAGGGCTAACCAAGTGTGAGCTTGACGGACTATCCTATATTAGGTAACTTCCCATAGGTTTATTTTTGAGAAAATTTAATAATATTTTGAAATTCAAGTTTCTATCTAATTATACTTATAAACAAGTTTGTTTAGTTTTCTTGCACATTATTTCATGTGGGTTAGGAGTGTTTTATCTCTCACTGAGTTGCAAAATTCACCCGTTGTTCTTCATCTCTTTTTAGATACAAGTACCAATTTGGGTTTCAATCTCCCTATTGCCTTGTAGCTGATCTTGCTTATGCATGAGCCCTTCTTGTTCGAGGGCACGTTTTTTTAAAATGGTTTAGATTTGTCTTGTCGCTCCATATGTCACAGGCAGGGTACTCCTTATGTTTGTTTATTGTTGTAATATAAGAATGTTTATTTTTATTTAAGACTAGTTTAAATCTTAATGATTATGGATTAAAGTTTTCTTCAATGAGTATATTTAAACTCTTATATTATGTGCTGTGGATGCATTTTGAGAATGCCTAGATCCCTAATGGTCTTGTGTGTTTGCTTATTTGTGTAGGGTGAGGATCCATATTTGGGAATAGTCTTGAAAACAAAGGAGACTTTGCCCAATTTTAAGGAAAACATCTTGTGTTTGGCTTGCTACGAGGCGTTTCCCCTATGCGCTAGTGATGCCCTGGGTTTGGATCATAACAAAGTTGGTATCAGAGCTTTGGATTAACCTATACATTATGGAGCAAGTGTCCTTTGGGAGGATCACAATTGTGCAAATGGAAGCACGCTCATTTTCATAGATTATGACACTACGAGATGTCTTTAGGATTGTCATCTTTGTCTATACTCTGTTACATGTTGTTTATTCCTATTCTAGTCATACTTCTTGTCTTCCCTTTCACTCCAAATGTTCATTCCACTAGGTTAGCATATTCCTCCTAATACATGTGGAAGCAATAAGACGCAAGGCTTCCAATGTGCAATCTAAATGCGATGTACTCTCTTGAGGCAAGAGAGTTCAAGATAAGGTCGGGATAAATGTTATGGAATAGCGAATCAAGCAAGCTAGAAGGCTATTTGGGCAGAGGACATGGGCCCGATATCCAAAACTGGTGTAAGGAAGTTGTGGTTGAGGAAAAGATCAAGATGGTCTACTAAACCGTTAAGTGATAGTCAAATTTGGTATAATAGGATTGGATGAAGTATGAGAGTGAGGAGAATACCCCATCTCAAAGGTTGTTATGATAGTTGGTAGGAAGGATGCTAGAAATCTAGGAGAGAAGACAACTTGAGAAGACAACTTGACAATAATCAAGATTGCATAAAGACCTTGCTTTTTTTTACAAATGAGACATAGAAAAGCTTGCTATGCGAAGCTTTCAGATATTAATTAAACATGGTGACTTCAAGGAAGATTACCCCGGTTACAACAAGAAGTAAATGATGGGCTCAGGCAAACAAATAATTCTCCCATTCCAAGAGGTACAAGATGCTGGGAAGCGATTACTAACTATTTCAGTTAGTTTCGATTAATATCTTCAATCAAGGAGCATTTTAAATATTGAATGAAATTTTCGAATCACTATTTGGCTTGTCAAATGAATACACTCCAATCACTTGTGGCTACTTGAACAATGTGGCACATACAAGAGCTACTTCTTGTGCTAGCTACTTTGATCATGGTATGATTCCGGGCTCTTAGAGATTGATACAACCCTTACAGCCAACGGAGTCAATGAATTCATCCTAACTGTGGCGGACGACAACTTATGTTAGTATTCTCGAGTAGATCATGCTCGAACAATGGGTATTGTTCCCGTACTATGTCAAGCTAGAAATTAAGGTTATCAAGTCTTCTGTGGCAGCTCAAAGTATATACAAGAAGCACTTGGTGGAGCACTGCATAGCATTAGTTATTCTTTGGAAGTGCATTCGAAAATGTTTGAATGGTGAAACTATACTCATGATAAGGTTCCCCAAATGAGTATCTTGATGAAAGAGAGAAGATTAAGAAGCCGAAGGTAACAATTAGGATGTAAAGTGAAGGTAAAGCACGAGTTAAGGAGATGTTAAGGCTTGGGATTATGGATTAATCCAAGATCTGATGGTTATGAAGTTAAGTCTTATAAATTGCAGCAGATTAGGAGTAGTATTATGTTTGGTGGCTAAGTTAGAATATTCCTAAAGATCTAACTATGGTTCCTTTTGGAATAGATTGATTGGTAATACACGAGAAGGGAAACTAAGGGAGATGGCCAAAGGGACTACACAATTTTGTGGGGCTGAGGCGAGAACAAGTCATTCTAGGCTGAGTCATGTGGAGAAACCAGGGAAAAATCCTAAGAGGACCATTTTATAAACTGTAAGGATCTTTAAAGAGAAAGGAGAACCATATCAAATAAGAAAAGCAATTCTTGTAGTCTAACCCTGGAGACTGCAACTGGAAATGGGTTTTAGTGTAAGGTTGTCAAACTCAGGATGGCATAGATTACATGAGGATAAGGGGCATATGACCAACACTAATGGAAAGCCAGAATGTCTAAAGTTTGAACAAGGAATTCTTGCTTCAAGTAACGAGAAAAATCTTGAGCCCACTTAGGCCTAATAGGAAAGAAGAGGAGGATGAGATAAGTCCAAAATATGATGGGAATAGTGGATACTCCACTGTATAAGTGGGCACCAAAAGATTCACAACTAGTAAAGGAAAGATTCTTGTAGGAGGATACGTAGCCTTGATTATGCAAACTGATAAGATAAAGACATACATTTGTGAAAGGTTATTTTCCCTAGATGCTACGATGAGTATGGGATTGTCAAGGATTCGATTATACCAAAAAAAAAAAAAAAAGCAGGAAGGAACAACTTTTTATGCATCAAGGAGAATGGTCCATCTATAGGTAAAGGGCTCCTTTGTCTCTCCTTGAATACTTCAAGGTAGAAGAACTCTTATCTTGGCAATTTGTAGAAGAAAAAGAATCATGTTGATTTTGGAGCTAATTCCTTATTGTGTTATGTTAATTAAGATTAATATTAATATCGGATAAGTGCTTTGTCAAAAGCTGATGTCAAGCTTGTTGGGCTAGATCTTGGTTTGATTAGTGAATGCTTTTCTTCTAACCTTGTTGGCTTCAAGTGCCACAATTACTCTCGGGATGGATACATCTCTTGCCATACTAGTGTAGACTAGAATCCATTCTATTGCTGCAATGGGGCTCCAAGCAGTGGCTACTAATATGCAATTATGGTGTTTTGCTTTCACCCAGTTTCTTAAGGTTGGAACATGTGACAAGTTATTTTTGCGGTATCAGATAAGGGGATGGAAGTGCCATGAAGTAATGGATGTAGAAAGCTTAGAGAAAATGAAGGGCTTATGCCGGTCTTGATAATTAGGACTTAGAATTCTCGACGGTTAACCATGTACATTTTTGAGAGTCACCTAAGAGGGATGTAATAATGTTTGGTAATAAAGAAAACTTAACTTTGTCATTTCGGCTCTTTTGAGGTCATAGATGAGTAAAGGAACTTCATTCAAAGGAGGAGGCCTCTGCGAAGGTGGTATGGAAAAACCACTCAAGAAACGAAGCAACTTGGGAAGCCAAGGAAGCCATGCAAGGCAAGTATTCGCATTTATCCAAGTCTTATGGCTTCGGTACTCTTTCATTTGTTTAGAATTTAGGGACGAATTCTTTTGTGGGGGGAAGAATGCAGTACCCCAGCATGAGTTACAATTGGCTATCAATATCGGCTCCTGAAAATTCTAAGTCTGAACCCTATGCCTCCTTGGAGGGCTATAGGATTGAGGTATTTTCTTAAAATCAAAAGTCCTAATATAGTTTTCTAGACATTAATGAGTTGAAAAAGGATTTTTAGCTAATCTTATAGAATGAGAAACTCCTTCATTTTTAATGCAAAAGTTTATAAAAACACAAGTTTTTGAAAAATTGTACTAAAGCCCAAAAGCTAGATTATGATTCCTAAAGATTTTGAATTTTTGGATATTTTAATAATCCAAATGAGGGGTATTCGTTTATTTATATTTATGGTTTAAAGTTAATAGAGAGTAAAGTTAAAGAAGACATTAACTATGTGCAATATTCTGGACTTAGGAAGGGACTGTAGAAGGAGGAAATCAAGTTTCTAAGGTTGGTAATCGATTACCTAGGGCCTGTAATCAATTACAAACTTCTCTGTATGCTTACACGCTAAGTTTTTCCTTGTTGTAAACAATTACTAGTCCGTGTAATCGATTTATGATAGGGCTATATATGCTCGAACGCACTTTCCCTCCCTCATTTTGTGATTTCCACTCTTTCACTACCCCTTAAACTTTCTCCCTTCTTTCTAAAACACATTCCTACATAAACCTTCACTTCCAACTCAAATCTTTCCCTCAAATTTCATTCTTGCTTCCTTACATAACATGAAATTATTTCTTCAATCTACACTCTCGTCTCTCTCCCTAAAACATCAATCTTGTGGGGTCTTGAAGGTTGAGGAGGTGGCACCAAGACTCCAATCCATTCTTCCCTCCTTGTCCTTTCCAAAGGTAATCTCTAAACTGCTTTCCTCTTCTTTTCTTATGAATTATGAATTATTTCTCTAATAGTGAGTTCTTGGAGAACCCTAGGTTAGAAGAATTAGGATTGTGATATCTGAGAGTAATTTAGGTTAATCCTTGGTCTTAATGACTAATATTTGGTTAATTCATCATGGTTGTGGTGTTAGGTGACTCCGATGATCGCTCTATTGCTCATGGAGCTCTGTAGAGTCGAATTACCATCTTTGAGATAAGTCAATGAGTAGATAGTGTATCCTTGTCTTGTCTTCTAGTATATCTACCTTATGTATGTGAAAAAAAAAATGATTTGATGTAACATGAAAATTATGATTAAGATCCTGGTTACATGATTTATGAGGATAATTGTCTTTCTATATGCATATTCAAAATTATCACATGAAACAATGAAAAGACTTTTGGTGAAATTTTGTTGATTGTTTGAATATATATATATATGTATATATATATATATATATGGGGAAGCTATGAAATCCTATTAACTTTCAAAGTGTTATGATGTTAAAGCTTTTATTTTTCTTTAATGGTATGTTTTTAAGTTTTATGCATGAGATGATGATATGCGTTATGTGAAAACTATGTAAATTGTTATATTAGCAAAGAAATGAGAATAGTCTAATTAATGGTAAAAGAAAGATTTAGAGATCTGTATGCTAATGGCAGTATACGTTAGCCTTGGTGCACCTCGGATAATTATATTACATAACCCCTCAAGGAGTGGTGCATGACGAAATATAGAATCACACAAAGGGAAGGGCGCCTAAGTGTGATTCTGACGGACCATCCTAGATTAACTTCCTTGGTTTTATTTTTGAGAAAATTTAATAATATTTTGAAATTGAAGTTTCTATCTAATTATGCTTATAAATATGTTAGCTTAATTTTCTTATACATTATCTCATGTGAGTTAGGGATGTTCTATCTCTTACTGAGTTGCAAAAGTCACTCGCTGTTCTTGTTCTTTTTTCAGATATAGGTACCAATTTGGGATTCAATCTCCTTGTTGCCTTATAGCTGATCTTGCTTATGGGTGATCCCTTCTTATTCGAGGGCACACCTTTTTAAATGCTTTAGATTTGTCTAATCGCTCCATAATGTCACAAACAGGGCCTCCCCGGGTTTGTTTATTGTTGTCATATAAGAATGTTTATTTTTATTAAGACTAGTTTAAATCTTAATGATTATGGATTTAAGTTTTCTTCAATGAATATATCTAAACTCTTATGTTGTATGCTGTGAGGTGCATTATGAGAATATCTGGATCCCTAATGGTTTTGTGTGTTTGCTTATTCGTGCGGGGTGAGGATCCATATTTGGAAGTAATTTTGAATACAAAGTAGACTTTGCCCAATTTTAAGGAAAATATCTTGTGTTTGGCTTGCTAGCAAGCGTGTCGCCTATGCGTCGGTCACGTCGCGGCTTTGCGTCGTGACAGGGTATTTATTTCACTTGATTTCTTAAGTCGTATGTTGCCAAATTGAAATCTAAGTACTAATTCATTGGACTTGATGATCTAATTATTCAAATTTAATCACAACTAAATTCTTTTACAAAGTGATTCTGTTATGCAAAATTAGATAAACTAATTCCTCAAAATTACCCGATTTAGCTTATGAATTCATTGATTACATAAATCAAATACTTTATCCTTAGAATATATCTAATGTATGGTAATTATTATAGAGAGGATTTTCACGTAGAGATTTCCTAAACCACTACATAAACAACAAGTCAACCAATCGGTGACCAATCCATGAAAGGATTAAGAATGGTAATAATTACTTAATTGAATATAAAAGAAATTTAAATTAACAATTAAAGAACATTTGAACTTGTTCAATCAAGTTACATCACCCTAATACCTATGGAAGTTTAGCTATACACACTAAAAGAAAAGACCACAAACAATTGAAAAGCAATAACTAAACAACAGAATCATGTGGGCATTTTGGAGAAACAATCTTGATTCCTCAAGTAATCAATCACCAAAGTCACACACAAGTTGAATTCTCTATTTTCTCTTTAATTGTTATTTTCTTTATTTCATAAATATTTAATTATGTGTATATTTATAACGACATCAGGACTTATGCACTACGTGCTTGTTTGGCACACCATATAAGACTTAATAGGATACGTTAATACAATACATAATAACTTTATAAGTTGTTTGGTGTAAGCAACTTGTTGTATAAGTTTATCCATCAAACCTCCTTTATTCATCAAAATGACGGATAACTCAATCCAGTTTAGGGAGATAGGATATGGCCTAGTTAGCTTTTAACGTATAAGGTCTCTTTTACTTTTTTATTGAATAATAATGAATAATAAAATAAATAATATTTACTATAAAAATAACTAATTTTAAAATAAGCATGAATAATTAATCAAAGATATCATTTTATTATTATTTTATTTTTCATTAAATATTTACTTATAGTAAGAATTATTTTTGAAGAAAAAATAATATTTTATAATACCTTATACAATATCATACCAAACACTATATAGTGTTAAAATGTTTATTTGGTGTTATATTATCAGGTCTTATTAGGGATGGCAATGGGACTCTGTGGGAGCGAGGACATGGCCCCATCCCCCTATTCCCGTTTAAGATTTTGCTCCCTGTCCCCATCCTCATCCCCGTCGCGGGTCGCCGCTCCTTGTTCCCGCGGGGACTCGAATCCCTGTGGATATCCATGGGTTTCTATAAGAAAAACTCAAAAACAAACTAAAAAAGAGAAAAATCTAAAAAAAATACTCTTAAGTCTACATAAAACATCCATAATTATGTATATTTCATATCATTATCCAACACAATTTAAATTACAAATAAAATACATAATTACAAATTTGTTATAAGACAATAGAAATATCCAAATTATAAAATAAAAATATTCATATTACAAAAACTCAAATATTCAAATTCCTGATAAAAACTTTAACAAGTCACTTCATATTTTGGGTTAAAAAGAAAGAAGCCATAGTTACACTCTTATAGAGAAGTAGAATGACAGTGGGAGAAAGTGAACTGAGTCTAAGCTATTTTCATATATATATATATATATATATATATATAAGGGTATTTGAGTAATTTTATATTTATGTGGGGATTTCACAAGTCCCCATGGGTGGGGATCTTATCCCCCATCCCCCCTATTAGCGAATGGGGACAACCCTCATCCCCGCGAGGACCAAACCCGTCCCCATCCCCGTCCCCGTCCCCATTGCAAGTAATCTCTGTGGGTACCCGCTTAAATGGGTTTTTTTGCCATATGTAGGTCTTATCCTATTAGGCATACCAAATAGATTCTAGACATCAGATTGCTTGAGCACTTTAGCACTTAGGTGCTGCCTTTTTTTGGCGCTAGCCCATATATTACATGAACTTCCTTTTTTCACTTCATGTACAAACACTTATGCACTATATTGGTGAACACTTAAGTGCTAACTTGCTTGCAAATAAAATAGCATAAGAACAACTACTAATCAAATGTTGCAAAACCATATACTTTTCATAACCAATGTACAATGGGTCAAAAACACTCAAATTAAATTGGCTTTGAGGACAAAGCTTATGCAAATTAAGTACAAAAGGGGCGAAATTCCATTATTTCTCACAAGTTATCACACACCCACACTTAGCTATATGCTTGTGCTCAAGCACAACAAAATGAAATGCAAACATACAAGTAAGTCTCACTCATGAGGTTCAAGATTTTTAAATAAGACACAAAATTGAAAGCAATGGATACATGGATATCAAATTTAACTTAATATTGAAAAATTATTGATCAATGCATTGAACATTATCAAATTAAAACTGGGTTCTCAAACTTCTTGTAGTATAAGGGTCAATCCAAATTGTTTCCCATAGATTTTGGATGGTTTTTCAACCAAATCAATCAATGAAATAAAAGGGAGGGTTTAGCAATTAACAAAGAGATTAATAAGTAATTAAAGATAATTAACAAAATATAAGATCATCAATCTAGAGCTTATCTAATCAATGGGTAAGACCTATCATAGATCAACAAAATAAGCATAAATTAGTTGTTAGAGGATTGAATTGGATTCTCAATTTTAACCCTTGACTTTACTAGATCATCATCTATAATATGATCAAACACTTGGCATGCACGAACACATAATCCAATGAATTGCAATGAACTAGTGTTGATCTAACTCCTTGAGTCACCCAACACAAAATTCCAATCTAAAAATTATTTTTCTCATAAGATGAAAAGGCAATTAAGAATAATCCATCAAAATTAGATCAACATCACAATTCTGAAATTACCCAATTAATATCATAATTAAACAACTTTAGAAATTGAAGAAGAGAAGAAACTGAATCATGTAGTCAATAAGAACTAGAACCTCAAGATCTTAACCTAAGGAGATCTTCAAGGCCTAGATTGGTTCAAGAGTTTATGGTAAGATTGCATAAACATAAAGAAGAGATGAAGAACGAAAGATAGAAAATGAAAAAAGAGAGAGTTTGATCCTAAAATTACTAAGTGAAAACTACCTCAGCACTCTAAAATTGATCCTAGGCTTCTCATTTTTGCCCTCCTTGGCCCAATTTAGTAGTGGTGTGTGTTAGCTTCCAAATAGCTTTGGTCCTATGCAATTTCGACCTAAATTGAATGACTTATAACCCAAAAATTGCCCAAAGGTTGATAGCACCCATGCTTTGAATTCAACAGCCCAAATGACGTTCAAAGCTCTAAATGTCATCATAACATTTGTAGCTCATTGAGTTTACTTTCTTACAAAATAACTTCGGCATTAATTAGACATCTAGAATTCAATATATGCTTAATTTACTAAGACAGTGTAAAGGACTAAAATTATCCAAGAAAAGTAAGTATAGTCAATTAGTAGCCCAATTAATTATTTGGCCCAAAACTGTTCAATTAAACCATTTAGAGGCCCAAAACACTAAATATGAAGGTTAATTAAAGCATTAAAATACTATTTATCAATTACACAAAACTTCAAATCTTGACAAATGATTAGAAAACTCTAATCAAATTAAGCTAGTGTAAGCCAACTCATATTATACACATTCTCAAAGGAAAACGAATTAACAATTTATACTCAACAATTGCAATCAATGGGATTCAAAAGATTCACAGATTGCTTAGCAACAAGGAATTTTTTATATATGCTTTATTTGATGAAAGGGAACCTTACATTATACCCACACAACAATGCTTTATATGCTTTATTTGAAAGGAGTTTTTTTTTTAATAGTTAATGGAAAATGCTCTAAACTTTCCAATAGGAGAGGAGCACCAATGAAGTACATCATATATCAAAACATAGAGATATCAAAGAAAAATAAATATACTTCTAGAATACATATACTCTTAGGCAAAATAGTGCTACTCCATTTGCATTTCAAGCACGTGCTCTAAAATAAGCATCCCCATATAGCTGGTATATTTCCCCATATCACTTGAATTTGCTCCTATTGGTCCTTCTAACAACTTCAACATTTCACCACCAGAACAACACTCTAAGCAATGATTATTTTCAAATCAGAAATCTCCCTAAGCAAACCACAAAAAGATTGATAACAATTCCACAACCGTCACCACCTTCAACAATTATTGCATTTCTTACATAAGTATCATACTCTTGAGCTTTTTTAGACTTTGGTCTGCTGCCAAACTCTATCAAGTCTGAACCTTCATTCTTTATCATAATCTAAAGCCACTTATTTTCAAACTCCTATTTTCAACCAACTCCCTCCTATAGCAAACGTCATTCTAAACTTGCATAGGAAAGACAACTAACTAAGGCTTCACCATGCACCAAGTCCACATATGAAGCCTTTTCACATTTCTTCACATGCTCACTTATTTTCTACTTGCTTCCCATCTTTACTTTTCCTTTACTTTGTCTTCTCCCATTTTTTTTCTATTTTTTTCTTTTCCTTATTGATAGTGCAATTTGCAAGAACTTGGTGTCACCATACATGGCTATTAAAAAAATATGGGCTACATCTTAAGCCTTTCCAAAGAGGGAGATAATGATATATAATAATTAAAGCCTAAAACTTACTCGAACATTAAAAAGATTCTTATAATCTAAATAATCAAAAAGTTGAAATAACACGAACTGAAACAAGCTTGGGAAGACTTTGACATTGAGCACCACTAAAAATCAAATTGCTAAATTCTTAAACAACTAACAAAGTGAGACAAAAAGGAAGTGAAACCATATATGTGCACAATATTTATGACTTAACATAAACATTGAAAACAAAGAATCAATTCATGAAAAACTAAGAAAAACATAGTAGAGTACTCCCCTAATTCTTCTTGGAAATGTCATATTTTAAGTTTCTTTTAGTTTGGTTCCATTAACTAAGCTCCACAATTGCTAACACTAAGTGTTGGGCATATTCCTTTGCATTCAAAACATAAAAGACATGAAAATAGACAAAACAGAAATTTAGATTGGAAATAAAAGGAATAGAGTTATGAAACTTAGGTTGCCTTCTAAGAAGCACTTGTTCATAGTTCTTAGCAAGAATTTACCTCTCTTTAACTTGGACTAACCCATGGACTACCTGAGATAGGCTTGTTAATTGTTTTAATATTAATTCTTTTATTTTTTGTCATTTTTTGGTTATTTTTTATAATACTATATGTTTGATGAAATTACTAATGCACATTTGCTTTTTTATTTTCATTTTATTATTGTCTATTTGGTTCCTAAACCAAAGATGTAACATCCACTGCGAGTTCTGACCTCTGAATTGATTTCTAAGTTAGACACGAGTTCCGATTTCCGAATTTATTTCTAAGAGCTTTTCATTTCTATTGATGTTCCCGAGTTTGAGCTTAGGACTGACTTCCGAGATTGAATTGAGTTCCAAGGTTATATAAGTTCCGATTCTTAGTGCATAAAGTTAATGTTTTGATTCCCGACATCTGGGGTTGTTAATCGATCTCCGAGATTGGTCCTGGACCGAGTTTTAGAATTATGTGTAATACTAGGTTTTTGAGTTTGATTCTGGGCAGACTAGGGTGTTCAGGGCAAAACTTGCCCTATATGACTTGAAATTGAATAAAACTAACTTTGTTAGAAAGCTTACACATAGGAGAATATTCCATAAAATTTTCAGAGTTAGGTACGGTTCTGTTTGCTCCCAGTGGTTCAGAAAAGTTGCCCTATGTCAAATCATGCCAAAATATGGCAATTCAGGAGGGTCAAATTTCGGGGCTTATAACTCGAGCTCTACTAAAGGAAATGAAATGGAACTTATTGCAAATCTGTTAGCCTTAATATGATACCAATTTCGTATGATTTGAGTTGGTTTTTTATTTTTAGTGGATTTTTACTTTTAAGTGTATAATTCTAGCCAGTCTCAAGGCAGGCCGGGATAAAACTTAAATAACTTGAGCTATACTTATCAGAATTAGATGGGACCAAAGAGGATAGAAAATAGACACATAACACTCTAACATATCCAAAATTGAGATCTAGATGAGTTAAGTAGAAATTTTAGCTTGATTTACAAAAACTGGCTTGAATGAATGAGCTGGGACAGCAACTATGTGTTAAATATGAAAATTATTCCTATGAGATTGATGATTGAGATTATGGATGACATGTTATGAGTTTCCTAAAAACTTGGTGTTTTGAGTATTGGCACTATTCATGGGGAAGTGGACATGTTCCGTTATACTGTCGAAATTTCGATAAGTCTTATGCATGATGTTATAATATATATTGAGATCCATGTGCATTTGCCAAAAGTCCATAAAGGTTATGTCATAAGTTCATAAAGGTTATGTTATGATGAAATGTTCCATAACACTTGGGCCAGCCCCAGATCAAAGTTAAGGGGAATAGATCGGTGGGAAGGTCAGGGAAAGTAAACCCAGCATTCCTATATAGGAACGAGCTCGATCCTGAAAAGCAGACTATTATCCAGGAGTCTAAATGGCCAAGAACTCCTAGGGGACCAAGTAATGGAAGAGTTTATGAAGATAAGTTCAAGAATGAATTTTGCATGATCAGATTAAATAGTCATTATAAGTTGATTATAGTTTGACTGTTATGTTTTACTTACTGCTGTAAGTTCATTTATTCTGCTTATTATTCTGTTTCTTATACTGTCCTAAGTAAAATAGAATCTTGTCTCGAACCAGACATTTTCTTAAACTTATTAAATATGGATAGTTCAATTTGATCCCATGTTTTCATAATTAAATAAAAACTGAGGCAATTGAGAATGAATGCGACGTTAGTTAAATACCATACGTGAACCCTACTGAGAATTTCTTTAAATTCTCACCTCACTTTGCATTTCCGCATCATTCTCAGACATTGGTGATGGACTCGACAGCCACCCTATTTATTGAGATTCCCGACTTACAGCTCTACCATGATCCCATAGTGGATTCAGTGTACATAGCCGGCTCCTGCAATTTCTGTCTCTACTTTTTTAGCAATAGAAATTTTGTTTTCCCCCTATTCCACCCTACTTTCGATCTTACCGCTCCATATTTTGCGGTCCCGCTGCATGTGGCGCACCCTCTTCCAGCACCTGCAGCGCCAGCAGCACATGCCGCGCCTATCAGTCCTCCACCCAAGTCACCTCTGCAGATAGTTCCAGACATTCTGCTCAGCTTTGAGAGCGATCTTTAGGAGGCTACCGGCTCATCATCCTCCTTCTCGGGACCTAGTATGGACTACTCCCCAGTCGAGCCTGATGTGGCCAATGGCTACCTGACCAAGTAGGTCCTAACCGAGAGTTCTTTTGTACAGCATAGCTTTCTTTTGGCAGTGTGCAGCATTGGGTCATAGACTTAGCCGCAGGTATATCGGTTAGTTTGAAATGTCCTCTGAGGACCCCATAGGATCGATTTGATTGACACGAGCCTTCTTTTTGGTACATTAACCCCACTTATGTATCATATTTTACATATGTACATAAATTGAAGCGTTGGCATCTAACATATATATATGTACAGCTGATAATATATTACTTATTCTTATCTTCTTTGTTGCGTTTTATTAAACTTGGTTACGCTCTACGGCGTTGAGCACGTTCATTATACAATGTGCCGGTTCACCTGTTTACAAAAAAAAAAAAAAGATGTGATATGATAAATAAATAGTAAGCAGAGTATCAACACGATAACACAATCTACTTAATTTCATGTTATGACTTAAGTATAACATTGAATTGGTAGGGTGTTACATTTTTTGTATCAGAGCAGTTCATCCTGGCTAAGGCCTGAGGATTAGACTGATTATGCTTTGTGCATATTCTATATTTTTAGATGATAGCATGCACAAAACTTTGTCTGTAACTTGAGATATAGATGTGCATATACATGAAGTACCTGATCGTGTGAGCTGTTATTTACTAGCACATTAGACTTAGTATTGAGTCTGATCAACTCAATAACTTTTGTTTGTGTGCTCAGAATTTAATGGCTTCCGGAAAGCGAGGTGGGCCATGCATAGAATCTGCTCAAGAGGACCGGGCTGACTTTATGTACACGATACGAGAGATGGCTCATGCGATACGGGAACAGGCCGCGATAGCTGTAACACCCTCCCAAGCACAATACTATACTTAAGTCATAGTACCATACCCTAGAGCTGTTACTGTTACCTGAGCGGACCTCGTCTAACAGCAACTTCAGCCGTCTTTGAAAACTTCTATAATCATCTGGAGACAACATGGAAATAGGAGTGAGAATTATAAAATTCTCAGTAGGATTCTCAAATTTTCATACATAGTGTCATCATGGTCGTCTCTAATTTGCTTCGGTTTATTTTAAAAAAAGTGAACATGTCATGTAAACTGTTTGATTCCACAGTTTGAAAAATACCTTATTCGAAGCAAAGTTCATTTTTACTCATACACTTAGCATTTAGGAGAACCCATAAAATTCATTCAATTATAACACCATGAATAATAACTGTCGCATATTAAAACACAGATAGCATCAATATGCTGGGAATATAACATTTGCACATAAAATTACTCGTACTTAAATTCATGCCTATACATGAAACATGCTTTTCTTTCTTCATCTTCCTTTTCGTCATAAAATCTTTAGTCTTTAGTCTTTTACTTGGCACACCTAGCCATATCGCCGTCCTTAGGGTGCTTGGATCTGTCTACACTTGAGCGTTACGTATCGCCGTCCTCCCTCAAGTGCAGCATCATACCATATTCCAGAGTATGATCGCCATGTCATACCCCATCAGAGCGTGATCGCCGTGTCACGTTCCTTAGGAAGATGGGATCCTCATGCTATATTCCAGAGTATGATCGCCATGTCATACCCCATCACAGCGTGATCGCCATGTCACGTTCCTTAGGAATATAGACTCATCATTATATTTTTACATGCCACATTCCAGAGTATGATCGCCATATCACGTCCCTTAGGAATATGGGATCTTCATGCTATATTCCAGAGTATGATCGCCATGTCATACCCCATTAGAGCGTGATCGCCATGTCACGTCCCTTAGGAATATAGGATCTTCATTCGGTACTTACACTAGCTGGGTCATGCCATGCCTCATGTAAGTCCTACCCCCCATACTCTCACACTAGCTGGGTCAATGCCATGCCTGATGTGAGTGGGGCATATTCTTAAATCTTTAGTCTGTAAGTCTTTACTCTTTAACCTTTACTACCCTTGGGTAGCCTGGCCTTGGAGTGAGCTTGTCAGCTCAACTCGTGATCATTGTCACACCGACTCACCCACAAGGGAATTCACATCTTTATGTTCACACTTAATATACTTATATCTTTTCATTCTCATGTGTCGTCAAGCATAGTCATGTTAAATGTACTCGTACATATGCTACATCAGTATTTCTCATATATCTCACATCCTACTGCTTCTTGATTTATTCTCATATATTTCATATCATAAATTGCTTGTAATTTAGACACTCATGGTCCCCTAGACTCCTACCGTAAATTCGGCAGCATAACGGATCAGGTCCGTTTCCCCATGAATAGTGCCAGTTCTCACGGGCAACTCAGTCATAACAACATAATCAACTTAACACACACACACACATATATATATATATATATATATATATATATATATATCAATATCAAACTTTATACGTTTCCGTAATACTTGTGAAATCTTCAATTGGGTCACTTTGTGAAACTATCACTTTGGTCATTCTGCTACCTTCTATTCGGTTCTGCCCGAATTTCATATGATCCACTTTTATTTCTATTCAACTCATTTAGATCTGAAATTTGGATATATCATAGCTCTATATGTCTACTTTCTAACCTCTTTGGTCCCATATCATTTAGATCCATATAACTCAAGATATTTAAATCTTACCTCAACTCGTTCAGTCACTAACCCGAATTACACTCCTGGAAATATAAATTCACTAAAATTTGAAACTAAGCTCAATTCTTACGAAATTGGTCTCATATCAAAGCTAACAGGATAACCTTTCATTTGCCACAAGTTTCACTCCATTTGCTTAAGTACACCTCGAGTTATAAGTCCTGAAAATCGACCTTCCTGAACTACCCTGTTTTGGTCTAGATTGGACATAGGACAACTTTCTCGAATCACTGGGAACAATTGGAACCATAACAAACTCGGAATCTTTCCCCTGTGTGTAAGCTTTCTAACAAAATTGGTTTCACTCGATTTGGAGTTGTATAGGATGAGTTATACCCTCCTCATGTCACCCTGCCCGGATGAAAGTCCTAAACCCTAGGTCAAACTTCTAAAATTCGTATCTCTCTCAATACTACTTCAATAACCTTATATGATATATCTATGGAAAGCCCTGAATGTCTACTTTCATCTAAAAATGTTTCATCAGATTTGCCCGATTGTAGGCAGAGCCGTACACTCCGCCGTACGGACTGCCGTGGACTCCCTCACCAAGACAGCATCTCACTTCTCCACTCCTTCTAATCTTCTCCTTCTAATCATAATTCTAACTCAAGGTCTTCCATTAATTCAATCATAATTCATCATAATCCATCACAATACATCCAATAATTCATCAAATATATAAAGAAGAGTACAATCTCATGCAATCATAGTGCAAGGAATTCAAGAATAGAAGTAGAATCCTACCTCTTTGGAGCAAGATTTGGCTAAGTGCTGAAACTTGGAGTATTAGAACCTCAATAAGCTTGAAGGAGTAATGGAGTTGATTGAGAGAAAGGAAGGAGAAGAAGGCTGGGAAGGGGAACGTAACTCAGATCGAAATGAAGAGAAGAGTCTGATTTAAATACATGAGTTGTGGTGTTGATTGGTTGGAATTTTGTGGTTGAAGTTCGGCCATGTCTCTCACTTTTGTGTCAAAATTGCTCTCCACGTCGTCCAAAAACTGGAATACGCTTCTGTTATATCTGAAATCGGAGCTCATCTCTATTACACCTTAAGTCGGAACTCGTGACCTTTTACATTGCTTGAAGCTGAATCGAGATGTCGGAACTCGTACCATGTTGTTTGTGACTTGAGGAAATCCTGAATCAAGGTCGTAGGTCGGAGGTCATGCAGCTGACAATCAACTGATCTCGGAACTCCTGGTTCAAAGTCGGGACTCCTTGTAATAAGCCCAGATGTCGGAACTCGGGGTGATTCGAATCACATTTCCAAACCCAAGTACTTCAACTCGGAAGTCGTGAATTATATACGTTGTGGTTGGTGACATCGGAAGCCGGGTATATTTTCCTTGAGACATAAAGTCGGATCTCATGAAATTACGTTCATGAAGTCGGAACTCGTAATTGGTAGGATCTGGCACTTCAACTCGATATCGGAACTCGGGAACGAGGATAAAAGACCTTGGTGATGAACTCGGAATCCAATTCAGCTAAAACTCGTAAGTCGCATTTCATGTCCATTTTGAATCACCTAATGTCGGAACTCGGATATCACGTACTCGAGCATAATGTCGGAAATCGTTTGCATGAAGTCGTATATTGGAAATCGGAAGCATCTCATTCAACTTGTAACCATCACGTGAAGTCGGAGGTCGGATTGGACATGAAGTCGAAAATTGGACAAGAATGAACCCAGAACTCGGAAATAATCATCTTATTGAAATCCAAAGATGAAGTCGGAAATTGGGATTGATCAATCCTGATGTGGCTTGAACTCGGAAATCGGGATGTTACATTACTACCCTCCTTAAAAAGAATTTTGTCCTCAAAATTCCGTGGCTAAGAACTATTGAGAAGAAATCTGTTATCACTTATAGCAATAGTTAACTTCGATATATGGTAGTCATACTAGCTCTATTCGGTGCTGGGAAGCTGGTTTCGTCAACTTAAGAATTCTTACTTACGTGATCACCCTTGATCATATGTAGGAGCTTTTTCTAGTAATTCCCACTTGTAGGATCACACTCTTCGTTGGATTTTGAATGGTGACTTTGACTTATATTATCCTTCGCAATAACTTTCTAATCATGTTATTTAGCATGATTACTTACTTTTATTTACTAGCTCCCGAATAGGGCACGTTTCCTTGCTCTACTACAGTTAACATATGGTTAACAAGTCATGAGATTATGCTGAGGAATTTCCTTATGAAGTTGTGGCTCAACTTAAAGTATCAGATACCAAAGGTCATAAGTAAGATCCAATTATTCTTAGCAATCTCGATCGACTACACCACTAGTTCAGATGCACGTCCCTTATAAAGTTTCAAAAAGGTTCCTCTTTGGAATTATAGGTAGGAGCTTCGTCTTAGAATTTCTTCTTCTTTATAAGCTTTATTGCGGGTCTCAATGTGCGTTAGAAAAGGTCTCAGACTGTCTTTTCTACGAAAACTCTTAGTGCTCCTCATGAGTTTATTTCCTCAAACAGGATCAACAAGATGGGGAAAGAGGAAATAGCAGCTTTGCTTCCATATTGATTTGCAAGGATCCTACCTTGCCTATCTTCTTTATCTTAATAACACGGGGTTCCTCATTTGATGTGATGTTATCTGTTTCTCCGAATCTTTTAATGCTAACTTAAGAAGTCTTGCAGTTCCCCAAAGTTATCGTCCCCATTAGTGGTTAGCCTCCATGCATCTCAGTCTTAGTGGTCAAGTACTATATCTCTCTGCATTACTAGACCTTTTTATTATTCATTGCAATATCTTGTGCCCAAGTGCGATTACCCAATACGAGAGAAAGAACTAATAGTTTTGTCTCTTTGTTGGGTTACATCACTGAGACTTCCCAGAAGGTCACCCATATCAGTATTACTCTTGCCCAAGCCCGTTTAACCATAGGGTACTAATGGGATTTCGTACGTTAGCGCTACTATGCGCGTATCTAATCTAGCTTCGAGTATGAAGACTTAACGGACTTACCTCGATCTTGTATTATAACTTAAACCAAGGTGGGGCATATTCCCACATCTTTCAATTTCATATTGGTGCATCCCCTAGTCCTGTTTAGGGTGCATCGGGTTGGTTGCGCTTTTTACTGGTGAAAAGACCACCTAATTTGTTACCTAGTACAATCTCTTGCATGTACCATAATTTCATACTGATTAATAGGCCACTCGAAAATCGAGACTGCCTCTTTCTTTCCCTTGTAATATCCTATTATTTGTGTAGAAGCTTATCTTGGTCTTGGCTCGTTATGGCCTCTTATAACACTACTATCTCGTCCCATCGGGACCCATTACATACTCTGACTCCTTGTTATTCTTACCTGAATTTGAATACATTCCTTCTCAAGTTTCCCCCACTGATAACATTCATAATGATGTTCAACGACGACCTTTACATCTCGCATTTCTCCTCCAGATAACTACATCTCTTTACTAATGTTGAAGATAATCGCATCATATGGTGCTCATGATGACTAAGATTAATAGAGCCCCGGTGTAACCTGATCTTCCGATACCTCCTTTACCCTTAACGGATAAAGAATACCAAGCTTGCCTCATGTGCCGCCCTAACCTTCTAGTTAATAGGAAATATCCTATCCTTACTTTAAAGGATGCTTTCGGGTTAATCGTGTAACTTTACTTCATTTTTCGTACCGTGAATAGTCATGCCTCTACTCAGATATAACGTATAATTAGACGAGTTTCCTCAAAATTTGTTATAGTTATAACAGTGTAAGTAAGGTTCACATACAAGCACACAGTAGATGTAAAACCACTCAGCATAGTAGGATTGGCTAGAACTAAATTAGCCAATTCCTTATTCTGGTTTATCCCTAATTCTCGCCATGGCTCCTTCGGGGTGTCACCTCCTCCGTATTTATGGTGAAAATCTTTCCCGAACATTGCGGTCTAGGAGTCGATGGTTAGTGGTCAGGGCATTCTCGAATCATATGTCCTGGCTTGCCACATCTGAAACACGCATACCGTTTAACCAGGCAAGGTTTATTTCCGTGATTCTTCCCACACTTCGAACATCGTTGTTTGACCACTGATTCCTGTAGCTGCTTATCCTCATATTTACTAACGTGAAATTGCTTCTTTGGTGGTGAGGCATATTCGAGTTCCTGGTTTTCAGGTGCTGGCCTTTTTCCATAAATATCAGATTGGGCAATTTCCAATTTCTTATTATAGTCTTCCACAAGTCTGCACTTGTTTACCAAAATAGGAAAATCTCTGATCTCCATAGGGCCTATTGCTACAAGGATATCTTCCCTTAATCCCCCTTCAAATTTGACACACTTCCACGCCTCATCTGGATTCCGCTGGTAGATGGTGGAAATTTTACAAAGTTCTTCGAACTTAGCGATATATTTTGAAACACTCATGTTTCCTTGTTGAAGCTTCATAAACTCCAATTCCTTAGCGTTTCGCATCGATGCAGGGAAATATTTCTGATAGAATGCCTCTTTGAATATGTCCCAAGTGATACCAACGTGGGGTTACGCCATGACCTTTGCGCCATTCCACCAAAACTCAGCGTCTGTTTCCAACATATAAGTGGCAAAGGCCACTACGTTGATCAGTCTTGAGCCAAGACAGAAAAGATCTTCTCCATTGCTTTGACCCATTCCTCGGCTTTATCTGGGTCGGAAGCTCCTCGGAAACTAGGCGGATTTGCTTTTCTAAACTCAGCAAATTTAAGATAATCTAAGTCTGCTCCTAAGCCATGTGGATTACCTCCATGTCTGGCCTCGGGCCGCCTACCCCACTGGTTCATCATCTGATGAGCTGCAGCGGCTTGCTCCCGCATTGCTTGAGCCATTTCACGCATCGTGTCCATAAAATTAGCAGGATCTTCTGGAGTGGATCTATTTCGTGGCCTACCACGCCCTCTGGAAGCCATTAGTTCCTAGTCACACACAACAAAGCATTGAGTTGATCAGGCTCAACAGTAAGTTAAGTGTGACAGCAACTAATAACAATCACAGTTAGGCGGTCATGCGTTTCTAATTGAATTTTCATATCCTATATCTTATCTAAGCAGATAAGATAGTTCGCATGACATTCTCTCATTTTCTAAAGATTCCAGAGTACACTGGAAACGTAGTCAGTCCAAATCCTCAGGTCCGGGGAGGATTGAACTGCTCTGATACCATTAATGTAACACTCTCCCAAGCACAATACTATGCTTAAGTCATAGTACCATACCCTAGAGCTATTACTGTTACCTGAGCGGACCTCGTCTAACAGCAACTTCAGCCGTCTTTCGAAACTTCTATAATCATCTGGAGACAACATGGAAATAGGACTGAGAATTATAAAATTCTCAGTAGGATTCTCAAATTTTCATACATAGTGTCATCATGGTCGTCTCCAATTTGCTTCGATTTATTTTAAAAAAAGTGAACATGTCATGTAAACTGTTTGATTCCACAGTTTGAAAAATACCTTATCCGAAGCAAAGTTCATTTTTACTCATACACTTAGCATTTAGGAGAACCCATAAAATTCATTCAATTATAACACCATGAATAATAACTGTCGCATATTAAAACACAGATAGCATCAATATGCTGGGAATATAACATTTGCACATAAAATTACTCGTACTTAAATTCATGCCTATACATGAAACATGCTTTTCTTTCTTCATCTTCCTTTTCGTCATAAAATCTTTAGTCTTTAGTCTTTTACTTGGCACACCTAGCCGTATCGCCGTCCCTAGGGTGCTTGGATCTGTCTACACTTGAGCGTTACGTATCGCCGTCCTCCCTCAAGTGCAGCATCATACCATATTCCAGAGTATGATCGCCATGTCATACCCCATCAGAGCGTGATCGCCATGTCACGTTCCTTAGGAAGATGGGATCCTCATGCTATATTCCAGAGTATGATCGCCATGTCATACCCCATCAGAGCGTGATCGCCATGTCACGTTCCTTAGGAATATAGACTCATCATTATATCTTTACATGCCACATTCCAGAGTATGATCGCCATGTCATACCCCGTCGGAGCGTGATCGCCATGTCACGTCCCTTAGGAATATGGGATCTTCATGCTATATTCCAGAGTATGATCGCCATGTCATACCCCATCAGAGCGTGATCGCCATGTCACGTCCCTTAGGAATATAGGATCATCATTCGGTACTTACACTAGCTAGGTCATGCCATGCCTCATGTAAGTCCTACCCCCCATACTCTCACACTAGCTGGGTCAATGCCATGCCTGATGTGAGTGGGGCATATTCTTAAATCTTTAGTCTGTAAGTCTTTACTCTTTAACCTTTACTGCCCTTGGGTAGCCTGGCCTTGGAGTGAGCTTGTCAGCTCAACTCGTGACCATTGTCACACCGACTCACCCACAAGGGAATTCACATCTTTATGTTCACACTTAATATACTTATATCTTTTCATTCTCATGTGTCGTCAAGCATAGTCATGTTAAATGTACTCGTACATATGCTACATCAGTATTTCTCATATATCTCACATCCTACTGCTTCTTGATTTATTCTCATATATTTCATATCATAAATTCCTTGTAATTTAGACATTCATGGTCCCCTAGACTCCTACCGTAAATTCGGCAGCATAACGGATCAGGTCCGTTTCCCCATGAATAGTGCCAACTCTCACAGGCAACTCAGTCATAACAACATAATCAACTTAACACACACACACACACACACACACACACATATATATATATATATATATATATATATATCTATATATATATATATATATATATATATCTATATCAAACTTTATACGTTTCCGTAATACTTGTGAAATCTTCAATTGGGTCACTTTGTGAAACTATCACTTTGGTCATTCTGCTACCTTCTATTCGGTTCTGCCCGAATTTCATATGATCCACTTTTATTTCTATTCAACTCATTTAGATCTGAAATTTGGATATATCATAGCTCTATATGTCTACTTTCTAACCTCTTTGGTCCCATATCATTTAGATCCATATAACTCAAGATATTTAAATCTTACCTCAACTCGTTCAGTCACTAACCCGAATTACACTCCTGGAAATATAAATTCACTAAAATTTGAAACTAAGCTCAATTCTTACGAAATTGGTCTCATATCAAAGCTAACAGGATAACCTTTCATTTGCCACAAGTTTCACTCCATTTGCTTAAGTACACCTCGAGTTATAAGTCCTGAAAATCGACCTTCCTGAACTACCCTGTTTTGGTCTAAATTGGACATAGGACAACTTTCTCGAATCACTGGGAACAATTGGAATCATAACAAACTCGGAATCTTATATTGGGGTGTTCCCCTGTGTGTAAGCTTTCTAACAAAATTGGTTTCACTCGATTTGGAGTTGTATAGGATGAGTTATACCCTCCTCATGTCACCCTGCCCGGATGAAAGTCCTAAACCCTAGGTCAAACTTCTAAAATTCGTATCTCTCTCAATACTACTTCAATAACCTTATATGATATATCTATGGAAAGCCCTGAATGTCTAATTTCATCTAAAAATGTTTCATCAGATTTGGCCGATTGTAGGCAGAGCCGTACACTCCGCCGTACGGACTGCCGTGGACTCCCTCACCAAGACAGCATCTCACTTCTCCACTCCTTCTAATCTTCTCCTTCTAATCATAATTCTAACTCAAGGTCTTCCATTAATTCAATCATAATTCATCATAATCCATCACAATACATCCAATAATTCATCAAATATATAAAGAAGAGTACAATCTCATGCAATCATAGTGCAAGGAATTCAAGAATAGAAGTAGAATCCTACCTCTTTGGAGCAAGATTTGGCTAAGTGCTGAAACTTGGAGTGTTAGAACCTCAATAAGCTTGAAGGAGTAATGGAGTTGATTGAGAGAAAGGAAGGAGAAGAAGGCTGGGAAGGGGAACGTAACTCAGATCGAAATGAAGAGAAGAGTCTGATTTAAATACATGAAAGTTGTGGTGTTGATTGGTTGGAATTTTGTGGTTGAAGTTCGGCCATGTCTCTCACTTTTGTGTCAAAATTGCTCTCCACGTCGTCCAAAAACTGGAATACGCTTCTGTTATATCTGAAATCGGAGCTCGTCTCTATTACACCTTAAGTCGGAACTCGTGACCTTTTACATTGCTTGAAGCTGAATCGAGATGTCGGAACTCGTACCATGTTGTTTGTGACTTGAGGAAATCCTGAATCAAGGTCGTAGGTCGGAGGTCATGCAGCTGACAATCAACTGATCTCGGAACTCCTGGTTCAAAGTCGGGACTCCTTGTAATAAGCCCAGATGTCGGAACTCGGGGTGATTCGAATCACATTTCCAAACCCAAGTACTTCAACTCGGAAGTCGTGAATTATATACGTTGTGGTTGGTGACATCGGAAGCCGGGTATATTTTCCTTGAGACATAAAGTCGGATCTCATGAAATTACGTTCATGAAGTCGGAACTCGTAATTGGTAGGATCTGGCACTTCAACTCGATATCGGAACTCGGGAACGAGGATAAAAGACCTTGGTGATGAACTCGGAATCCAATTCAGCTAAAACTCGTAAGTCGCATTTCATGTCCATTTTGAATCACCTAATGTCGGAACTCGGATATCACGTACTCGAGCATAATGTCGGAAATCGTTTGCATGAAGTCGTATATTGGAAATCGGAAGCATCTCATTCAACTTGTGACCATCACGTGAAGTCGGAGGTCGGATTGGACATGAAGTCGAAAATTGGACAAGAATGAACCCGGAACTTGGAAATAATCATCTTATTGAAATCCAAAGATGAAGTCGGAAATTGGGATTGATCAATCTTGATGACGAAGCCGGAACTCGGAAATCGGGATGTTACAATAGCTCACCAAATGATAGATCAATTGGGCAGGTGACCTAAGGCAAGTGGTGGAGGAAATCCACATGGCCTTGGAGCTGACCTAGACTATCTCAAATTTGCTGAGTTCAGAAAGGTAAACCCGCCCAGCCTTCGAGGAGCTTACGACCCAGATAAAGCTGATGAATGGATCAAGGCTATATAGAAGATTTTCTCTGTCCTGGATTGATCGGATCATCAGAAGGTGACCTTTGCCACCTACACGCTCGAAGCAGATGCAGAGTTTTGGTGGAATGGCGTACGAAGATTATTCGAGGAATCTCATACAGCAATTACCTGGACGGTGTTTAGAGATATTTTCTACCAAAAGTACTTTCCTACCTTGGTTCGAAATGCTAAGGAACTAGAGTTTATGCAACTTCGTCAAGGAAACCGAATGATATCCGAGTATATTGCCAGGTTTGAAGAGCTATGTAAATTTTCTACAATTTATCAGAGGAATCCTGATGAAGTTTGGAAGTGCGTCAAAGTCGAAGGAAGGTTACTAGAAGATATTCTTACCACAATAGGGCCAATGGAGATTAGAGATTTCCCCACATTGGTCGACTTGTGGAAGATTGCAACTTGAAACTGGCTGTAGCCAAGGCATCTGGTGGTAGCTTCACAAAAGGGTTGGCACTGCAGGGCCCAAGGTTCAAGCCCAACTTTCAACGATAGAGAAGATTTCAACCAATGGGAAATAGAGGCAAGTAGCCCCAGAAGCCTTTCTCGAATTCGACTTGCATAAAATGTGATAAGAACCATGGTGATCGGCCATGTTTGGCGGGTCAAAACGTCTGCTATGGGTATGGCAAGCCAGGCCACAAAATTTATGAGTGTCCAACCAAGAATCCACTACAGCTTTCTCGACTTCAACGTCAAGGACAGGTTTTTACGATGAATGCAGAAGAAGCTGACAAGTTCGTAGGACTAATCCAAGGTACCTGTGAAGTGGACGGTGAGACTCTAACTATACTTTATGATTCGAGTGCTTCTCACTCATTTGTTTCTTGTGACTGTGTGGCTATGTTGCAATTGCCAATTTCTAAATTGCCTTATGATCTACTGATATCTACTCCTACCAATGAACCTTTTAAAACTAGTCAAATTTGCATCAATGTTCCTCTTCAAATTGAAGGTAGAACTTTTGCAGCTAATTTGATTTGTCTCCCTTTGTCTGGACTTGAAATAATTCTGGGTATCGAATGGCTTTCCGCCAATCGAGTCATGCTCAACTGTTCCGATAAGACAGTGGTATTCTCCGCTGTCTCATCTTCTGAATCCCAACTCTCAACACTCTTCTATCTGAACTCTTTATCAGTAAACTGTAGTGGGTCAAAGAATCAAGGATACATCCTCCTATCAGCTAATGTAACAGAAGTTGAACAAAAACTGGAAGAGATCCCAGTTGCTAAAGAATATCCCGATGTTTTCCCAGAGGATATTCCTGAATTCCCTCCTGAGAGGGAAATTGAGTTCACCATCGAGCTGGTTCCAGGTGCGGGACTAATTACTATAGCTCCGTATCGAATGTCACCTCTGGAGCTGACAGAACTAAAGAAACAGATTGAAGAACTCTTGGAAAAAGGATTCATATGGCCAAGTGCATCGCCATGGGGAGCTCCAATCTTGTTGGTTAAAAGAAAGATGGGAACATGCGCTTATGCATGGACTATAAACAGCTGAACAAAGTGACGATTAAGAATAAATATCCACTGCCAATGATTGATGACCTCATGGACCAACTACAAGGTGCAATGATATTTTCCAAGATCGTTTTGCGTTCCAAATATCATCAAATTTGAGTCTGGGAACAAGATATCCCTAAGATAGCCTTTCGAACTCGTTATGGAGCTACGAGTATACCGTGATGTCATTTGGACTAACAAATGCACCAGCAGTATTCATGGATTATATGAATCGGATATTCTGCCCATATCTAGATAAGTTTGTAGTGGTTTTCATCAACGACATACTTGTCTATTCGAAGACAGAGCGAGAGCATGTGGAACACTTGTGGCTAGTTCTGCAAATTTTAGGAGAGAAGAAACTCTATGCTAAATTATCCAAATATGAATTTTGAATGGAAGAAGTAAAATTTCTTGGCCATGTGGTATCCCACGGGGGGATCTCTATAGACCCCAGCAAAGTAGAGGCAGTGCTAAATTGGGAGAAGTCGACCACAGTCACTGAAGTTAGGAGTTTTCTAGGATTAGCTGGATATTACCGACAATTCGTTAAGGATTTTTCTCGAATAGCCTTGCTCTTGACCAAGCTAACTAGGAAGAATGTCCTATTTGAATGGACACCAGAGTGCGAATAGAGTTTTCAAAACTTGAAAAGGAGGTTAACCACGACACCAGTGCTAGCCTTGCTAGACCCTCATGGACCATTTGAGATCTATTGTGATGCTTCCAAGCAAGGATTAGGATGTGTGTTGATGCAAGCCGAAAACATGGTCGCTTATGCCTCTAGGCAATTAAAACCACATAAAAGGAATTATCCTACACACGATCTTGAGTTAGCAACCGTAGTATTTGCTTTGAAGATATGGAGACATCACCTTTATGGTGTGAGGTTCGAGGTCTTTTCTGATCATAAAAGTTTAAAGTACCTCTTTGATCAGAAGGAATTAAATATGAGGCAGCAGAGGTGGATGGAACTTCTTAAGGACTACGAATTTGAATTGAAATACCACCCAGCCAAGGCAAATATTATGACAGATGCTTTAAGCAAAAAATCATTGACTGTAGCCTGGATGATGGCGAAGGAGATAAAGCTTATTGAGAGCTTCCAAAATCTTAATTTGGGAATTTTTATGACTTCTAAGACCATTCAGTTACACCAAGTTAAGGTAACCAGTAGCTTTAAGCAGTAGATTCGGCAGACACAACAGCAAGATGCTAGTTTTCAGCGTACCATCAATCTTGTGCAATCAGGGAAATTAACAGGTTTTGCTCAGGTTAAAGAAGGCATATGGCAATACCGTGAAAGGGTGTGCGTACCCGAGGGGAATGATCTCCAAAAAAGAATCTTGGAGGAAGCACATAAAAGTGAATTTATCATACATCCTGGTATTACCAAAATGTATCAAGACCTCAAGAAAATATTTTTGTGGCCAGGCATGAAGTTAGACATGGCGAGCTTCGTGAGCAAGTGCTTGACCTGTTAGAAGGTGAAAGTGGAACATCAAAAGCCCTATTGGATGCTACAAGCTTTGGAAATCCCTGAGTGGAAGTGGGAGAGTATCTCCATGGATTTTGTAATGGGATTACCAAGAACACCAGCAGGATATGATGCCATATGGGTTATCATGGATAGATTAACCAAATATGCTCACTTTCTACCCATTCGAGCAAATTATCCATTGGAAAAGTTAGCGCAATTGTATATCAAAGAAATTATAAGACTGCACGGGACTCCGTCAACCATTATCTCTAATCGAGATCCAAGATTCACTTCACAGTTCTCGGGAGCCTTACAAAAAGCATTTGGTACTAAGTTGTGTCTAAGCACTGCATATCACTCGCAAACGGATGGGCAAACGAAGAGGATAATTCAAATCTTAGAAGATATGCTACGAGCCTATATAATGTAGCAACGTGGAAATTGAGATCGATACTTACTGCTAGCCGAATTTGCATACGACAATAGCTATCACGCTAGCATCGACATGGCTCTTTATGAAGCGTTGTATGGAGGAAAGTGCCAATCCCCACTGTGTTGGTATGAAGTAGGAGAATCAAGTTATTGTGTAACATCCCCATATAACGTAATAGAAAATAATGCAAATAAACTTTTATTACTTACAACCTTACCCCCAAACTTTTTAGAAAATGACATTTAGGTTAGATCAATAGAATTAGTAGAATAAAGTTTTAAACAAAGCAGAATCACGTAGCGAAAATGTAGAAACCTAAACCTCGGCCGATTGAGCCACGGAGGTATCCATATGTGAAATGACATGGGATGCCCCTAGAATTGCCCATAATTATGAAAATGCCCTTAGCCATGAAAAACAGAAAACAGAATGGCCATCAATTTGTAAATGGTTTAATTTACACCATTAATCGATTTATTCAATTTTAATGCATAAGTAAGTTAAATAGAAGTTAATAAAGGATTAATTAGGTATTGATTAGATGCTAATTAGAGAGTTAGAATTAGAAATAATTAGAATAGAAACATATAAAATTTCACAAATTTCTTTAAAATCGATTTACCGATTTAAAAGAAATCGGTAAGATTGCGGTATTTCAAATTGTCGGAACCGAACCAATAGGATTTTACACTCTAAACCCTGCATCAAGTGGCTAAAAATTCAGCCACTTAACCCACCAAAGTGGCGCAAGACAGCCACAAAAGGGAGGGAAACATGGCTGAATATGAGCCATACAAACTCCAACCAATCAAATTACAAGATTTCAACCACCAAAACTTTCATAATATATTTCTCTCTTCCTTCAGCAGAATTTTCGAGCTCCCTCTTCCAACAGCCTTCCTCTCCTCGTTTCTTCATTTTCTTCATCTTCTTCTTCCACTTTCAGCCTCCCTCAAGCTTCTTGCATCCCTAGAACTCAAGATTAGCTATTTGTTGCTTCAAAATAAAGGTAGGATTCCAATTCTTGTCTTAATTTTCTTATTATGGGTGACTGTTGGTGATTCTATTTACTCAATTCTTGATGAGATAATTGAATGATTATGATGTTATTTGGCTGGTTTGTTGGCTGTTGTTGGGGTTAAATTCGTTTAGAAGGTAAGAAAAGGTGAAAGGATGAACATGTGACAAGCTGGAAACCTAGAATCCTTCGCAGTCCGTACGGCAGAGTGTACGGCTCCGCATACAACCAATTAAATTTGATGAAACTATTTTTATATGAAACTAGACATCTAGGGCTTTCCATAGACATATCATATAAGGCTTTTGGATTAGTATTGAGAGAGATATGAATTTTTGAATTTCAACCTAGGGTTTTGACTCTGGTTCTGGGCAGTTTGGGTTGTTCAGGATAGAACTCGTTCTATACTACTTGAAAATGAGTGGAACTAACTTTTTTAGAAACTTACACATAGAAGAATGTACCACAAAAATTTTAGAATTAGATAAGGTCCCAGTTGCTCCCAGTGCTCTAAGAAAATTGCCCTATGTCCAAACCAGGCCAGAATAGGGCAGTTTAGTAAGGTCAGAATTCAGGGCTCGTACCTCGAGATCTACTAAGTTAAATGGAATGGAAGTTTTTTCAAATGAAACTTTACTTTGTTACCTTTAATATGAGCCCAATTTCGTGTAATTTGATTCAGTTTTCGATTTATAGTGGATTTTTATTTTTAGGTGTCTGATTCTGGCCAGCCACTAGGCAGGCCGGGATAAAACCTAAATATCTTAAGCTATAGATATCAAAATTAGATGGGACTACAAAGGTTAGAAAATAGACACATAAAACTTTAACATATCCAAAATTGAGGTCCAAATGAGTTAAATAGCAATTATGGCTTGAATTATAAAAATTGGGTTAGTTAACTATGCTGAGGCAGAAACTTTGCCTTAATGAGATTACTGTTATTGTGAATTCCATGTTGAAATATGTATGCAATGTTGTGACCTTTGTGATAAATTGATGTTCTGGTATACTGGCACTATTCACGGGGAAGCAGACTTGATCGGTCATGCTGCTGAAATTCTGGTAGAAATATGTGAATTATATGAATGTGATAAACATTTATGTGTTATGCTCATAAGATTCATATATGCAAGGATGATTTAAGTATGATATGAATATATTGAATGTGGGTTCCTTCATCTGGAGGCAATTATGAGATCCCTCCTTGTGAAGGCAGTTAAATAAGATAAGATGTGGGTCCCTTCACTTGGAGGCAATTGCACTTTGAATCCCTCCATGTGAAGGCAGTTAAAACTTTTGGGTCCCTCTATATTGGAGGCAGATAGCCAACTGAGTCCCTCCGACCTAGAGGCACATGGGTCCCCTTGTGGGTGAGTCGGTGTGACGACGGTCACGAGTCGAGCTGACGAGCTCACTCCAAAACCAAGCTACCCAAGGGCAGTAAAGGCTAAAGACTAAAGACTCAAGACTAAAGATTAAAGCATATGCAAGTGCCCCGCTGACATGAGGCATGGTATCGACCCAACTAGTGTGAGTATAGGGGCTAGGACTTACATGAGGCATGGCATGACCCAGCTAATGTAAGTACCGAATGAAGGTCCCATATTCCTAAGGAACATGACATGGCGATCACGCTCTGATGAAGTATGACATGGCAATCGTACTTTGGAACGTGACATGTAAAGATTTTATGATGAAAAGGAAGGAAAAGAAAGAAAAGTAAACTTTTTGTATATACATGAATTTAAGTACAAGTAAAGTTATGTATAGATGTTATGTCCCCAGTATATTGATGCTATTGTATTTTATTATGTTTCAGCTACTATTCCTAATATAATTCATGAAATTTGTTTCGTATGGGCTCTCCCAAATTGCCAAGTGTATGAGTAAAATGAACTTTGCTTCGGATATTATATTTTCGAACTTTAGAATTGAACAGTTTGTATAGCATGTTCTCCCTGTTCATAATAAACCGAAGCAAACTGGAGATGACAACGATGACACAGCTTATGTTAGTTTAATAAATCCTACTGAGAATTTATAATTCTCACTCCTATGTTTATTTCCGTATTATCTCCAGATAGTTCAGCAGTTTCGAAGAAGATCCTCCGAGGCGGAGTTGACTAGTAAGATTGAAGATGGTTGAAGATTGCTGCCAGACAAGGTCCGATTAAGTGACAGTAACGACTCCTAGGTGAGGTACTATGACTTAAGCATAGTATTGTACTTGGGAGGGTCTTACATATTGGGGCCTAATTTAGTTGAACAGACCACTAAACAGATCAAGAAAATCCGAAGTAAGATGCTTGCCGCTCAAAGCCGTCAGAGGAGTTATGCGGATACCAAGAGAAAACCTCTGGAATTTCAAGAAGGAGACCACGTATTTCTGAAGGTTACTCCCACAACAGGGATAGGCAAAGCTATTAAGGTCAAGAAGTTGAGTCCCCACTTTATTGGTCCCTTCCAAATCTTGAAGCGAATCGGATCGGTTGCATACTGAATCGCTTTACCTCTACATCTGTCAAACCTTCACAATGTTTTCCATGTTTCTCAACTCAAAAAAATATCAACTTGACCAAACACACTTCCTAGAACCCGATTCAATACAGTTAAAAGAGGACCTGACTTTCCACGCATACCAAAGACAGATCGTGAAGCGAAGCGATGAGGCAACTTCGAAACAAAACTGTGCAATTAGTAAAAGTAGGATGGGGAAAAAAAGATGCCGAGGATTACACTTGAGAATTAGATTCAGACATGAAGAAAGAATATCCTGAACTATTCTCAAGTACTAAATTTTGAGGACAAAATTTTTGGTTAAGAGGGTAGTAATGTAACATCCATCACGAGTTCCGACCTCCGAATTGATTTCCAAGTTAGACACGAGTTTCGATCTTCGAATTTATTTCCAAGAGCTTTTCATTTCTATTGATGTTCTCGAGTTTGAGCTTAGGACCGACTTCTGAGATTGAATTGAGTTCCGAGGTTATATAAGTTTCAACTTTCCGATGCATAAGGTTCATGTTCTGATTCCCGACTTCCAAGGTTGTTAATCGATCTCTGAGATTGATTCTGGACCGAGTTTTAGAATTATATGTATTAAGAGTTTTAAAGCATCCTTATTATTGACTTCCGAGATATGGGTATAAGGTTTTATGTTCTGGTACTAACTTTCAAGTTTATGTTGAAGATCTTCGACTTCCGGGTTTAAGTATTTTAGGTTTCATATTCTTGTCCTTAACTTTTGATTTTAAGGTGATTTGTTTACTGCATGATTTCCAATCTCCAACTTTAAGCCACAATTAGTCTTCCAAGACTTTTGTGTTTCCTAAGTTCCGAGTTCCACGTTAGGTATAAAATGGACATGAGTCCCGATATTCGAATTAATCTCCAAGTTCAAATAAAATGAACATGAGTTTCAACTTTAAGCAGAATGGAGATGAGTTTCGATTTCAGATAGAATGAAAACGAATTCCAATTTTTAGGCAAAATGGAGAATAATCTGTAGCCACAAAAGAAGGGAAACATGGCCAAACTTTACCTACAAAATTTCAGCCAACCAAAACTCACAAAGCCAACTACCTCGTTAATGCTTAAATCAGATTTTTCTCCCTTGTTTCCTACTGATTTGCACCACTTTCTCCTTGCTTCATTCTTCCTTTTTCTCTTCTCCTCTTCTTCTTTTCTTCTCCTCCCAATTAAACTCCAAAACTTAGCAAGATCACGTACAAAGAAGTAGAGGTTCAATTTGGTCCTTGTTATTCTGATTGTGGATGGCTAATTTTTGCTTTATCTTCTCACTTCTTGATGTGATTTGTGAATGAATATAATTATCTTTGGTTGTTTCTGTGTTTAAATTTGATTAAGGAGTAGGAAAGGATGAGAATAGGAAGATGTGAGGGGCTGAAAGATAAAATTACCTTGGCAGTCTGTACAGCAGAGTGTACGGCTCTGGCTACAGCCATTTAAATTCAATGAAACTATTTTTATGTGTAACTAGACATTTAAGGCTTTCCATACATATATCATATAAGACCATTGGATTAGTATTGAGAGATATATGAATTTTGGAAGTTTGACCTAAGTTTTTGAGTTTGATTCTAGGCAGACTAGGTTTTTCAGGGCAAAACTTGCCCTATACGACTTGGAATTGAATGAAACTAACTTTGTTAGAAAGCTTACACATAGAAGAACATCTCATAAAAATTTCAGAGGTAGATACAGTCCTGTTTGCTCCCAGTGGTTCAAAGAAATTGCCCTATGTCTAAACCGGGCCCAAATAGGGCAGTTCAGGAGGGTCAGGTCAAATTTCGAGGCTTATAACTCGAGCTTTAATAAGAAAATGAAATGGAACTTATTGAAAATGAAAGCTTGTCCTATTAGCTTTAATATGATACCAATTTCATATGATTTGAGTTTATTTTCGATTTTTAGTAAATTTTTACTTTTAAGTGTGTAATTCTGACCAGTCGCAGGGCAAGCCAGGAAAAAACTTAAATAACTTGAGCTATACTTATCAAAATTAGATGGGACTAAAGAGGTTAGAAAATAGATACATAAACTCTAATATATCCAAAATTGAGATCTAGATGAGTTAAATAGAAATTTTAGCTTGATTTATAAAAACTAGCTTGAATGAATAAGCTGGGACAACAACTATGTGTTAAATGTGAAAATTATTCCTATGAGATTGTGGATGACATGTTATGAGTTTCCTAAAAACTTGGTGTTTTGAGTATTGGCACTATTCATGGGGAAGTGGACACGATCCATTATACTGTCAAAATTTCGATAAGTCTAATGCATGATGTTATAATATATATTGAGATCCATGTACATTTGCCAGAAGACCATAAAGGTTATTTCATAAGTTCATAAAGGTTATGTTATGATGAAATGTTCCATAACACTTGGGCCAGCCCCAGATCAAAGTTAAAGGGAATAGATTGGTGGGAAGGTCAGGGAAAGTAAACCCGGCATTCCTATATAGGAACGAGCTCGATCCTGAAAAATAGACTATTACTCAGGAGTCTAAATGGCCAAGAACTCCCAAGGGATCAAGTAATGGAAGAGTTTATGAAGATAAGTTCAAGAATGAGTTTTGCATGATCACATTAAATAGTGATTATAAGTTGATTACAGTTTGACTGTTATGTTTTACTTACTGCTGTAAGTTCATTTACTCTACTTATTATTCTGTTTCTTATACTGTCCTAAGTAAAATAGAATATTGTCTCGGACCAGATATTTTCTTAAACTTATCAAATATGGATAGTTAAATTTGATCCCATGTTTTCATAATTAAATAAAAATCAAGGCAATTGAGAATGAATGCGACGTTAGTTAAATACCATACGTGAACTCTACTGAGAATTTCTTTAAATTCTCAACTCACTTTGCATTTCCGCATCATTCTTAGACGTTGGTAATGGACTCGACAGCCACCCTATTTATTAAGATTCCCAACATATAACTCCACATGATCCCACAGTGGATTCGCTGTACATAGCCGGCTCCTACATTTTCCGTCTCTACCTTTTTAGCAATAGGAATTTTGATGTTCCCCTATTCCACCCTGTTTTCGATCCTGCCGCTCCATATTTTGCGGTCTCCCTGCATGTGGCATACCCTCCTCCAGCACCTCCAGCTCTTGCAGCACATGTCGCGCTTGTCAGTCCTCCACCCAAGTCACCTCCGCAGATAAATACAGACATTCTGCTCAGTTTTGAGAGCGATTCTTCGGAGGCTACCGGCTCATCATCCTCCTCCTCGGGACCTAGTATGGACTACTTCCCAGCCGGGCTTGATGTGGCCAACAGCTACCTGACGGAGTAGGCCTTGACCGAGAGTTCTATTGTACAGCATGGCCTTTTTTAGGCAGTGTGTAGCATTGGGTCATAGACTTAGCCGCAAGTATATTGGTTAGTTTGAAATATCTTCTGAGGACCCAATAGAATCGATTTGACTGACACGAGCCTTCTTTTTGGTATAGTAGCTCCACTTATGTATCATATTTTACATCTGTACATAAACTGAAGCGTTGGTATATATATATAGTTAATGATATATTACTTATTCTTATCTTCTTTGTTGCATTTTATTAAACTTGGTCATGTTCTACAGCGTTGAGCACGTTCATTATACAACGCACCTGTTCACCTGTTTACAAAAAAGAAAAAATGATGTGATATGATAAATAAATAGTAAGTACAGTATCAATACGGTAACATAATCTACTTAATTTTATGCTATAACTTAAGCATAACATTAAATTGATAGGGTGTTACAAAAGACACGATACAAGATATTCAATTTACTAGACATGTACATAGAGTGATAGAGGAACTAACGGAATTGCTTGACTTGGGCCAAGGAAACCTCCCATTTAATCTATTATGTATGGACCATCTAGATTCATAACTAATTTACGATTTTTCTTTGGTCCTCACTGTCAGCACTCAATTTTTAATTGAGTTAAAAAAATAAACAAAAAAAAATAAAAAAATAGAAAGACCAAAAATAAAAAAATAAAGGCGAATCTTTTTGGCCCATTTTTGTTTAGCCCATGTCTCCTAGACTTACAAAAAATAAATCAGAAAATCAAAACATCAAAAAAATAGAAAAATCAAAATTGCATCAATTAGATTAGATTACATCAATTAACATCAACTAGTGTCAATTAACATCTCTTTAATTAGTCAATTAGCATCAATTAATCGCAATCAACTCAAAATTTCATCCATCAGTGACAATTAAAATCATTTCATAATTAATTGCATTCATTTTTCAAGCATGTATTTTCTCTTAGCAATAGATATCAACAAATGATCAGAAAATTCGACACTCAAGCTTGCCAAAATGTCAGAGAGCGAATCATTGTTTCTTGTTCAACTTTCGTTCTCTCAAAGGTACATTTTTCCCCAAAAGCTTTTTGTTGGCACGAACTAGTTGTTCTGGCTCCTTTTTGTAGTTTTATTCATCTCTTTGCAATGCATAAGAAAAATACCAACTCAGTGTCGCTCAGCCCATACTTTCCTTGTTGTTTCGCTTTCACGCAGTCCCTATTTCTTGATGCCTCTCTTTTGTTTATTTTAGGGCTCATTTCTTTTTTTCTTTTCTTGAGACTCTTTTTTGGGCTGAGCTCTTTCATAAATAATGGAAATAAAAAATTGGAAAATAGAATAATAAAAGAAAATGAAAAAAAAAATACTTGCTCGAATTTTCCAACTGAATTTGCGCTATTATTTAATTGTTTGTTCCGTCAAATTCCTATCTTTGTATTGTATATATTTGCAAACTTTGTTCATCATGGAATAATATATATATATATATATATATATATATATATATATATATATATATATATTAAAAAGATCTTTTCACAATCTTTTTTTTAATTCACATAACAACCTAAGATATTGATATATGGTTTACTATCTTCAAGGGTCATAAAAGTTATAAGGTTTTATTGCATAACTCATGCTATTCTGTAGATTTGTTTTCTATTAAAAAATATTTTTTAATAAATAAAATTAATCCAACATACAAACATTTTTCAAAAGAACTATATAGCTTTGAGTACCCCATTACATCAGAAGTTATGTGAAAATCAAGTCAAAATTAACTTTTTTCATTTTTTTCATTTTCTCCTTCAGTAAATAGTTTTTTTTACTTTAATATTTTTAAGGAAAAAATAAAAATTATCTTAGCTATTTAATTTGCACAATGAACTTTATATAGCCATTGTAAGACAAATGTCACAAGGGCGTATAGGGATTCAGTTTTCACTCTTGCTTGTACATGATCAAACTCCCAAACCTGATTTCATTTTTTTAAAAGACTAATTTTGCCAAATCAAATTAAATGAATTTTTCAATTTTTTCTATAAATAAAAATTGATAGCAACCCAATTGAATTTTTCAAATAATTTTTTTTAATGTCGCATTCCCATCATGACGTCCTTCAGATATGTTGTGACGCTCACAACTAGTGCAAGCTTATTCAATACTCACAATCTTACAATGTTTTTTTTTAAAAAAAAAATTATTTTGACCACAGACATTTTTCAAGGGAACCATATAAGAAAGTCCGAGAATTTCAATAAACTAATGGATATTGAAAAGCTCTCTCCACTTTTTCGCTTTTTGCATCATAATATCATTGTAGATCTAAGCGTTAAATTTTTGGGGATTTTAATACGTTAGTGGGGATCTTACAAATGTATAGTCACATAACCAAAGGTAGGGAGAGTAGAGAGAGGCGATTTAGATACTACTAATATCCCAAAATCCCCATAATTTAATAATTGAAGGTGCATTTGGATAAAATTTTTTGCCCAAAAAATCACTTTTTTCAATAAAAAAATTACTTTTGATATATTTGGATAAATTATTAAAAATAATCATAATATCAAAAAAATTTATTTTTTATTTTTTTGTAGAAGTTGAAAAGAGTAATTTCTGAAAAAAAATCAAATTTTAACTTTTTTAATTATATAAAAATTTTAATTTCAAAATTTTTTTTAAATCTAAAATAAATACACCTTGAATCCCTAATTATTAGAGACAGATATATTGCATTTTGGATTTTTTGGGGTAGCGCCGGGGGATGGCCCCCTCGGAAATTATAAAACAATATATATAAGGAATGTAGCTCAAATGGTAGCGTTGGCCCAATTTCTTCATGCAAGAGTTACACGGTTTGATACCTTCAACTCTTAGTTTAAATGTTGGCGGTTGCTTTGATGTTGATTTAAAATAATCAACATTGTAAAAATAGTAGTTATATAAATGATATATGGATGATTTATAATATAGTTAATCTCATATGATTCATCAAAGCCACTTCCTTAAAGACTCCATCAAGTATCTGAGTTTTGACCTCAGAATTTCTAGTTCAAAGTTAGGTCTTGCATTAATAAATATCAATGTATGGATATCGGATTCCGAGCTCCGAGTTGGGTGTCACATTACAAAAACATATAGAGGTATTTATGATATATTATATTTTATCAGTTACATGGTATATCTACTATACCTGTCACTCATTTAATAGAATAATATCTTCATGGTACTGATTTTTTTAAATCAGCACCACAGCAACCGCCTTAAGTGTTTTATGTCTAGTCGCTCACATTGCACTTTGAGTTTAATTGGTATGTACCAATAGAATAAAATAATTTTATATTATCAATTAATAAAAATAGTAAAAAATAAAAAATTATGATAGACCTCTCATTATAATAGATAGCTATTTATATTAATTAATACTTTTTACTATTTCTATTGGCTATATTATTAGTGCATTTAAATTAAATTTTTACACTTTTACAATTTTACTTAATTTCTTTAACTACTTGCTGCGATTGCCAGCAAAAGATATCCAGCCAGCATAACTTCTTGTTATATCCTCTCTTTTTTTTCGAGTGTTTACTTCTTGTCTCTTTCAGTTTACAAACAATATTATATCTCTTCTTAATTGAAAAATGAGCCTTTGCACCTATTTACATCATCATTTCGACATCATGCCATTGTAATTGGAGACTTAGAGCTCAAGGGAGAAAGTGTGGTGCAGGTATTTTTCTTTTTAGTTTAATTGGTATATATTAATAGTATAAAATAATTTTATATTATCAACTAATAGAAATAGTAGGAAGTGATAAATTATGGTGAGTCCCTAATTATAATAAATAGTTATTTGTATAAGTTTGCATTTTCTACTATTTTTATTGGTTGATAGTGTAAAATTATTTTATACTGTTAGTGCATTTAAATTAATTTTTTTAATTTTTAATCATAAAATAATTATTTTTATTTATTTTATTTTTTGGTTTTATTTGTATTATTTGTATTATTTTTTATTTTATTTATTTTTGGGAATAAGAATATATATTTTTACAAAAATCAAGAGAGAATAAAAAAGTATAAATAAATTGAAAGTTGTATCTATACTCAAAATATTTTGAGTTTAAGAGTGAAACAAAGAATAAGTTTATTCAATTTTGTAAGTAATTAAATTTGACATGTTCTACTTATTTTATCTGTTGATCCATTTTAAAAGTATATAACATAATTATTAAAATAGTTGTTTAATATTATTTTACTATATTTTCATGATAGTAAGGCAGAAGGAGAAGTAGCAGAAATTAGAGCCTTTTATGATGGAAAACAGTGTAAAATTGATGCAATTTTTAAGTGGAAAGCTATGCTAAATTTAAAGTAAATGAGCCCCCAAAACTTGTTTCAAATGCACACTTAATCAATGATGAATAACATGAACCTAATATTCCAAGAATAGAAAAAGATGACATTAATGATGTCTCTTTCTGGAAAAAGATCCAAGAAAGCGATGTCCAATTTGGAAATACCCTGTTGATCGACGTGATACGATTCACAGAGCTTATACAAAAGTTGGATCATACCAACCAACAAATATTCATTATCCAACTTCTGGTAATGATAATCATCGTTGACATTTTCAGTCTTCTTGGTTCGAAAAGTTTCCGAGCTGGTTAGAATATTCACCAGAGAAAGATGTTGCTTATTGTTTGGCTTGTTAATTGTTTAATAAAAATTATGGTGGTCGCAATGATCAAAGAAATGCATTATCAGAATTAGGATTTAGAAATTGGAGCGATCGAATAAATTGTGCATTTTTATGGCATGAAGATTCTGGTCCTAACTCTCCACATAATGTATGTGTGAAATGCTATGATGATTTAAGAGCTCAATCTCATCATATAAACAAAGTTTTTCATAAGCAGAGTGCTCAATTTATTGTAAATAATCATTTACTGTTAAATACTTCATTGATGCAATTCATTGGCTTACATTTCCAGCATGTGCATTTAGAGGTAATGATGAAAGTATTCAATTCTTTAATAGGGGAAATTTTATTGAGTTGATTAAGAATCCGTTTGAATAAACTTCTAAAAATATGATTTCTTTTCTCAAATTTTTTTTTATTAGAGCTTTATATTTTAGAAAAAGTTATTTTGTATTTGGATAGATTATTTGAGAAATATTATTAATTATTAATATAAAGTACTTATAAGTCTTTTTGGATATAAAAGTATAAAAATACTTCTTTTATAACCAAATTATAAAAGCAACATTAAAAAAGAGGAAAGAAAACTAATATTTAATAAAAATAAGAAAATGAATAACATATATTATAATTTTTGATAAAAATAAAAGATACTTTTAGAAGATGATTTTATTAAAAACGACTTCTGTTTCTACTTTTTTTTAGATAGATATTCCTAACTTCAAAAAAATGTGGTGACTTTTTTTAATGAAAACACTTTTTTTAAAAATTGTATAAAAACTCTATAAAAACTCATAAAAGTTTTTTAAAAAAAACTTCTTCTTTTTTTTTAAAAAGGCCAATCCAAACATGCTCTAAGCTTTTAGCTTCTTACAATCAAGATGTTGCCAATGTTGTCCTTGAAAATGCTCGAGGGAAATGCTCAATATACCTCTGCTAGTGTTCAAAAGGATATATTGTGTATTTTTGGTAGAAAAGTGAATGCAGTACTCCGGGAAGAAATTAGTGATTCTAAATTTTGCATAATTATTTATGAAACTAGAAATGAGTCAAAACAAGAACAAATGGTTATGGTCTTGAGATTTGTGGACAAATATGGTTGTGTTGATCTTATTCATGTTTCTGGTACTTGTTCTTTAATATTGAAAAATGAAATTTCATCTGTTCTTTCATGCCACAATGTTGGTATACATAATCTCCGAGGCCAAGAGTATGATGGGGATAGTAATATGCAGGTGAATGGAATGGATTACAAGTATTGTTTTTGAAAGATTGCCCTTGTGCATATTATGTCGTGCTCATTGATTGGAATTAGCACTTGTTGCAGCAACTAAAGAAGTCTGTTATGTTCATCAATTTTTTTCACAACTTGCATTGATCGTGAATGTCGTGGCTGTTTCTCCTAAGCGTCACAATCAATTAAGGGTTGTTTAAGCAACAAATGTTGCAAATTTAACTACTAATGATGAGATTGAGATGGGTAGTGGACTTAATCAGATAGGTACTTTGCAACAAGCTAGAGATACTAGATGGGGTTCTCATTTGAATTATTTATGCAGCTTATTAATTATTATGTATGTTTGATGCTGCTTGTGAAGTACTTGAAAAAAGCATCAAAGAAGGTAATTACTCCACTCGCGATGCCGCTGCTGCTGCTTATGATTCCATTACATCTTTTGAATTTGTCTTTCTTCTACATTTGATGAGAAGTATATTGGAAGTTAGTCATGATCTTTATCAAGCTTTGTAATGGAAAAATCAAGATATATTGAATGCGATGGCTCTAGTCTCTACTACTAAGACTTTAATTCCAAAAATAAGGGAATCAAGCTGGGAGAATTTTTTCAAAGGAGTTATATTATTTTGTGAAAAACTTGAAGTTGATAAACAAGAATTATGAGAAACACCAAGCTGGGAGAAATTTTTCAACTTGGAAGTGGGGTGCGGCTGATTGATCGCAAATTGAAAGAGGGGAGTTAAGGTTGGTTCTGATTTTGGAACCCAAAAATAAAAATAAAAAATAAAAAGAAAAAAAAAACTCAATTTGACGTAGTTTTAATAAGTTACATATCCGTGCCACATCCAGATTTACCCGCAACACATCATGCCATACTCAATTTTTTTCAAATAATAATAATAATAATAATAGATATGTATCCGAACCATACCCTTATCTAAAATATACCCAATATGGGTACTTTTGCCAAAATGGAGTATTTATACTTGCACCATCCTATACCCAATATACCCAATACAGGCTTTCAAGCAACATATATTTGATATTTTAGTGTGTATATATACATATATACATATTGATTGGGTCTTCCGTGTCATAGTTTCAGTTAAAGGTTTCTGGTTTTGTACACTTACCTTAGTAGATCAGAACATCGGCTTTGCATTAAAAGACAAGTATACGGATGAATGAATCAATCATTACATGTATCGCTAATACTGACTCATTATTAGAAGAAAATGCTGTAGATTGATACTAAGCTTTATGTCACGTGAGTCCCAAATCAACACAAGAATTAAAAATTTGATGACAAGAAGCAACCCCATGATAACTTCGTATCACCACAAAGTATATATAAAAAAAATTTAAAGAAGAAGAAGAAGATAATTCACTGATACAAAATAGCTGCATGCACGTATGTGTTCTCTTCGCTTCACTCGGTGTCTCAAAGCATGCTATCAGCACGAGATGGCAACCTCTTGAAGAAGTTGCTAGGCACTGAGGGTAGCTTGCTTCGGAACCTTGGGTGCCTGAGCCAGAAAATGCCAGCAACTGAAGCAACCATCTTGAAAGGTGTTATATATAGTGCTACAGCTGCAATGAGGCAGAAAATCACAAATAGGCTTGTTGCTCTTGGGTCCCTCCAACTAAGCAATGCATGAAACCTCTCACCCTGAGTTGCAATGTCCCCAACAACTGTTTGTATTCTCCCTGCCACACTCCTTAGCCTGTCATACCTCAATCTTGTCACATCCGGAGCCTTGCTTGTAGGGAAAGTATCAAACTCCTCATCAAGTTCATCAGGGTGTGCTGCTTCTGCCCAAGAAAGCTTAGTGTCCATGTGTGGAGGGTGCCTTGGCCGGAACCGGAAATTCCATATTCCAATGAGAAACATGTAGAGGAAGATGGTTGGGAGGATCAGTTCCGGGTAGCAGATTAAGATGAAGAACAAGACATGGACTAGGATTGTGGTAATTGGGTTCTTCCACTGTCGCACCTCACCAAGCCACCTGCTTATAGATATCACACCTGAAAAAAGTGACACAATCCTGAAGAAATTGGCTTTGCTTCTTCTAAGGCTCCATATATGAGAGTCCACATCAAGCATGTACTCCACAACCTCTTTCCTCAGGGGTGGCTCTGCCCTGCCAAGCCTCACTGCCACAATGTTCATAGCCTGGTATCTCAAGCTGTCTAATTGATTCACTGTGAATGGATGTAAGTAATGCATTTTTGGTAGTAGAGGGTGGCAATAAAGGTAAATTATGTGAGCTAGGGAGAGGCATGTAAAGCGAATCGCCAATTGAAGTTCCCCCATCATCTTCAATCCGGAGGGGCGCAGAACGAGTAGTGGATAAGAGTTAGTGTAAATCCTATCCATTTCCAAGGTTGACAAACGAATCCTTACCTTCCCAATTCTTGAGTCAATCTTGGCTCCGCTTCCTTGCTGAGAGCCTCCGCCCAAATGGCAGTTGTCAAAGACTCCCAAGGTTATGACAGTGCAAGGGTCATACACTTCCCATGTGTACTGCTCATTCCATTTAGGATTGAAGCTCTCAGTGATTGTTCTTGTTCTGACCCACTTCTGGCCATACTTGGCCACACAATAAGCATCTGTGGACCCTTTTCCATCATTTGTCTTCATAGGTTGTAGGCCTTGAGCGCTTAATATTCCAACTTCAAGAATCCCAATTGGCTGCTTCCATAGCTGCCTAGCAGTTGGCCTTGTATCACTAATGTACATTGTGGATTCATCAAGGACATGATAGGCACCCTCAAGACAGACTCTGAGGTGAATCCTACTTGAGAATTTGAGCTCATGCCTCTTGTCACCCTCAAGAACACCAAATCCAAACCTCTCAAGGTTGTACCAGTGAGAGTGTACCGGCCGGTGATCCAACCGAACCTCAAACTTGTTCAGCGGCAAGCTTATCCTCCCCACAACTTCATCTTTTGCAGGGGTGGACTTGTTCTCCACTGTGATCACAAGCTGTTCTTCAAAGGGCTCTGCTGCTACAAACACAAGATCTTCATTCCACATTGGATTAGGGGTCTTCGTTGGGCTCAGCTTAGTTTTCAGCACTTGTTGTCCGACTTGAGCCTTCACAAAAGCTTGTGGTGGCTGGCTTTTGTCCTGTGGCTGCACATCCTGAGCTTCAATTACGTTAACTCTGAGATACCATAGTTTTGGGTTAACATAAACCTTTGACCTGGTGGTATAAACCCCCTCTCCATGAACTGAAGCAGAATCTGAATGCCAAGCCTCAGGGAATGCTTCATCAGCTTGTGTTCCCATCCAAACTGCTAGCATGACCTCACCCCTCACCTTGGTTTCACCCTTCCTGTCCTCAAGCCTATACCACTGAGGAGCCAAGGGGCTATCTGGGGGAACCCTTGTTGGCACTTCATGCATGTCAAAGACCACTTTGCCAATGTAGTCATCTCTAGAAACCACCTCTTTGTCTCTCACATAAACTTTAACAACTGAGGACTGTACCTTGTCCTTTGAGAAAGCAAAAACCTGCTTCCACTCGGGGTTGGTCTTCTTCTCAAAATGCCTTGTTTTCCCCTTGTAGTTGCCAACCTTCACTTCCACATAAGGGTCTACGCTTCCAGTAACAGGATTTGGTGGCAGGTCTTTGGCCTTCTCGACTCGAACATAGAGGTAGAACATCTGTTCCACCAGGTCGTAAGTGCTTGTAGCTCTTTCAGTGTAAATCCATCCACTGCCGCCGCGTTGTCCTCCATGCGGCCAGCGTTCTCCAAGCACTGGCTTTGTGTCTTTCAACTTGTAATCATCTTGGTTTGGCTTTGAAGCAGGTTGAGAACTCATAGTAGCAAGTTTGCAAGCTTTTCAAATTTATTCTTGCTGCAAAGCCACTACTTTCATGTGCCTTGTGCAGAAAATAATGATCTATAAAGGTGCAACTTCTACTTTATCTTCCTGTGTGGCTCTGAGAAACGAGCACCAGCAGAGTAAGAATACTGAATCTGATTAACTAGAACCTATAGAACTGCCTCTTTACAACTGTTTTTGCTCAAGCACCTGGGATTGCAGCATTAAGACGGTGAAAATCAGGGAGACAGAAACATATATGAAACTCTTGAAAATAGAGATGTGAGACTGTGTTACCTTTAAGGCGCCCTGACACGAAAGGGGTTCTTATTTTACTGGTGGATATCATTTTGTGATCATCACTCCTTTGTTGTTTATTGTGTCTTTGTTTTAATATTTTACTATGAACCTTTGCATCCCCTCTCTACATAAGAAATGATTCTTTCCCTTCTATTCATATGATCTAAGTCACAATTTCAAGACACTTGGCAGATTGGATTGACGATCTTGGTGCCAAAGGTGCTCAGGGCTAACTTTCAGTCTCTTGCTTTGCTGTTTCCTTTTATGAACAAAAGAATATTTGTACATATAAATATTGAGTGAACTAACGATGAAGATGCTGATTAAGATATAATACCGATGTACTTCCTAATTGTGCTAGAGGAATATAGATGCTGTATGCATCTGCTTTATTTAAACGCATTGATTATTAGGAAAAGCCACTTGTTGAAATTCCACAATTTTGTAAAGGTTATAGCAGATTCCCCAGTCGAGAGGACAAAGATAGTCTTTTTGGAATAAAAATAGCGGTAGACTTGCAGATAATCACTGCCCACTTTCCCAGATTCTTTTGTCTTTCTTCCATAACTTTCCATGATGGCAAATATTCTGGTTAAAAGACTACTTCGCCCCCTTTCAATCTCGTTCCAGAAAACTTGCAGTGTATGAAACAAGGCCATTCTAGTAATTTGATTTATGTATCAGTTGGGTTGAAGCATCAGAGACATGAACAGTTTCCTTCTGCATGCAGCACAGCTAATGTGGAAGGAAAGACAGTTAGTCAATAATAAAGAAGTTTGAAACAACTAAAGCTGCATGTTGAGCCCAAAGGAAAGGAGAAAGCATCATAGAAAGCTTATGGGGTAAGTGACCCTTCAAAAGATGCTTTAGGACGTTATTCTCCCCATCTTTATTCGTCTTTAACACAATGTTAGCTGAACTTTGGAATTTTGGCTAATGGTAAGGATCAGAAATTCCGCAGATTTAATCTAATGAAGCTGTCACCCCTCACTAGGTTCTCTTTTCTTGTTTCTTGGGACTGAAGTGGGATAGTGTAGGACAGGATGGGCAATTATTGAACCTTGCCCGCGGGTAATGAACCGGACTTGCCCTTCACTAGGTCGGTTTTTTAAGCCACCTGCTAGACTTAACTTAGGAGTATGTTTGGGCTATTTCAATGTTTTTAAAAAAGTGGAAGTATACATTAAATTATAAAGGTTTCTAATTTAGGGATTAATTGCTTTAGCCTGTTAAATTTGTAATAATATTCATAATTAGAAGATATTAAAAATAAGTTGGTATCTCAAAATGTTAAGTAAATATATATATATATATATATATATATATATATATATATATATATATATATTTGTAAATAATTTAGAGAATATTAATTGAAAGAATTTGTCAATAGGACAACTTTACATTACAGTCTTACACAAGGTTATTAAACTCGCAAATCTACCTAATTAGTAGAGTTTAGGTAAACTTATATCGTCAACTCTTGAAGATTTACTTTTTTAAAAAAATTTAAAAATATGTATAATATTTAAATATAATATAATAAATTTATGATAAAATAAATATAAGTCAAGATCTTACGTACAATATTATAATCAAACAAACACAAGTAATAAAATATGAAATATGAAATATGAATTAAAACAACTAAAAAAGGTATTATATCAAACTTAATGATACTAATAAAAATCAAAATAATTTTTTTGGTACATCAATAAAAAAAATTAAAATAATTTAAGATAAGATATTAAGATCTTCAATTTTAGAAGTCCTAATTAAGAGGGTTACTTGTTAAGCAGTATGCTTTGGTAGTTTAGTGACTAAATTTTGAGTAAAATAATGAATTCATGAGTTTACTTAAGTTTATCAAAGTTTACTTGAATTCATCAGAGTTTATTCAAGTTCACCCAAATTCGAGTTTCCAAAAAATTAACTCAATTTAGAGACCTAAATTCATAAATTCGCATGAGTTTACGATTTAGCTTGAAAGTTTTATGAACCACAATTATACTAGTTATAGGTATATGTGTATGTGTATCCTTACCATTATTTGCATATTTTATTTTGTATCATTCTTTTTTATTCATATTCCTTTCCAGAAATAAAGAAAGAGGTAAGGGAAAATGTGTTTCTCATGAAAAGTATGAAAAATGAAACATAAATGATACTTATTCAGAAAAGGTAATTTACATAACTCAGACATTTCATCATAGTCATTTGCTTTTTCTTTCTTCCTTTCAACTTTTTTTCCCCTTACATCAATGGCTTAATTTTGTGTCTTTACACACAAATATTCTTTGTTCACGTCTAACACTCAAAATGAAGTATAAAAAATAGAAAATAACTTTTCTTATGTCTATATCAATAAATATTTAATTGGTCTTTTACTCATATTTTATGATGATTTAGATTTATTTTGGAATATTTTTTTTCATGCATGAATTATATATAAGTACCTACGTGTTTCCTGGGTCTTCTTCTATCCTAATCTGAACTCAAATGAGTCTTCCCTTTCAATTATTTTAATAAAAAAATAAGAAGTAGAATTACTTAGCCACAAATTTTAACAGCTGCATTTTAATTCCGCGTTTAAAGTAAACATAAAATCTAAAGACAAAACCACTATATGACCTGACACTGGCACACTCAACTGAAACTTGAAATCCAAATGCATTGCTATGTTTGTTTGAAAAATGTGTGGCGAGATTTTGAAAAATGATGGTCCATAATCAATGGCAATCATGTCATATGTGCGAAGTTTTGTGCTTAGCAACGTCCCCAAGAGCTACTGGGTGAATAAAAGTTCTCAAAGGCTAATATTGGAAAAAGCTGTAGCGCTTGTCTGGTTTAACTTTTCTGGTTCGTGCATATGTACGAATCAATTCAAAGAGCCAAAAAGCCTCTTTCCTTGAATGTTCTCGAACTTGTAGTAGCAACCAATAGTCTTCTCAATACAAAAACAATGTTTATTGAATATTTACTATACCATCATTTTTAGTCCTCCAAAAGATTAATTGACATTAATTTAGTTTTTAAAAAATAAGTAACATCAAATTAGTCATTAAAATATATAAGGTGATATTAGTTCATTCAATTTGTCAATTCCTGTTTCTCACAATTACTGAGATACCTATGTGAGTCATTATCTTCCGTTTTGCTACATTAAATTCCCACATGCATGGATGTGATCCCTATCGAGAAGCATTGAATGACTCAAGGAGCTCCAGCTTTCTATGAATGTGGGACAACGATATTGTTGCTAACTTCATACATCGAAGCCAACAGGAAAGAATTTCTTGAGATGCCTAAGGTATGTTGATGAAGAACTTTCATTTGGTTGTTTCAGTGGTTAGATAAAATTCCAACAAAAATGAACAACCACCTGAAAAAGAGGCTAGTCATGGTGGAAAATGGAGTTGTAAGGTTAAAGAAAATGAGGCAATTACCTCTATGTTAAGTTAGCAGATGAGGGCACTCTTTAACCTTACATTAGTTTTTTAAAAATATAATGTAATATCAAAAGGATTAAGTTGATATTACATTGTATTTTTAAAAGACTAATTTAATATTCTTTGGGCTATTTTCAGCTATTAGGTTAGTATACTAAGCATGCCAGACTTTGAAATCAACTAACCAAAGTTTTGGATTCTAAGAGTCAAATGATTACTTAAAGGAGGAAAATCTACTCCTTAGATATAGGTTCTTAAGTTACTCAAAGGAAGCACTTGATTATAGGTATAGTTACACCAAAAGTAGAATATAGGTATAGTACAATCGATAGAACTTTTATTAAATTTCTAACTAATTACAATGAGAAAAACCCTCTTAAACTCCAATGGGAAATCTTTATGGAAAGTTTAATGGGATGAAACGGTACAAGTGGATAGTACAACTTGAAACTAAAAGGCTAGAAAGACTTAAAGGCTGAAACTATAGTGCATGAATCTAAAGGAAAAAGGCAAAAGTACAAGTAAAGTAAAATAAAATGCTAGAGTTTTTGATTTGAGGTGTGGGATCTCTTGCAATGGCTGAGTCCTCCTCTATTTATAGGCAAGACTCCATCCTAAATTGCCTTTGAATAATTGCCAAGGTTGCTTCCTTGGACCCTCGGATGGTTGCTACATAGAACCATGTCGTGGGGATGTTGCCACATGTCTTCAATGTGGTATGATCTGTGTTCGCACTCCAAGTATTGGACATAGAATTGTCTTCTTGGACGACATCAGCTTTCCACATGAGAACTCTAGGAATCCTTATAGGCACTTTCAAGCCTACCATCTTGTACTTTAGATTTATTTCTCACCCTAAGTCACCAATCATCTGAACTTGTTTTTGGTTGATCCTTGCTTGCAATATGGCCTAGCCAATGATCTCCTCGGCCATATTAAGCTTAGGGCTCAACTATTGCTAGGGATAGAGTCAAAATCACTCTTGGCTAAGTTTTGTACTTAGCTGAGGGAACTTATCAATTTTTAGATGCCAAGATATTGCCCCCTGCATTAGACTAGCCGATTATTTATGTAGAGGTTAGTCTAATGCAACGGCTCAATTTTAACCACCTACCTATTTAAAATTGCCGTTAGTTACATATCTTCTGTAAGTAAGCAACAGTGACAGTTGTATAACTATCCAAATGGCAAGTATAAAATCTAGCTAGTTTGTATTTCTCATTTTTACTTTCACTTTCTAAGCTTTTACCAATTTTTAACTCACCTCAAGTTAACTTCTTTTATACTCACCATGTCTTCAATTTCCTCTGATTCAGCAAACCCTAAACTTCCTCACGAATCCACAGTGAATGAATCTTCTTCTTCCTCATCTTCTTCATTATCTTCCATCGAGCTCTTTCTGGGAAAAGAGATGGCCTCTTCTTCTTCTAAAATCTCTAACTCCTTTACCCTCAAAGTTTTTGATGAAGAAAACCGATAATTCATTCTTGACCCCACCTTTCATGACTTGGGCCATGGCTTGACCGAAGCTGATTCTTTTATTTTCCCTTCTGAGTACGAGTTGCTACTTGCCACTCCATGGTTCCGTATACATAAGTGTCCTTCTGAACTCTCTGCTTGGCCAAGCCCCTCCGATTCATTCATTTAATGGCTCGATAGGGTGGTCAATGAAAAAGGTGAAGAGTGGAAGAAGATAGGGATCTACAACATGATCTTTCTCCAAGAAAGATATTCCACTGAACTTTGGGCTACTATAAGGCTTCCTCAGTTGTTGGACCACAGCTGTAAATGCCTTTGCCCCATTATTCAACATGATAAGCCTTATACTGCATGATGTAGCAGCTATTGTTGGCTTGCCAATGGATAAGGATGAAGTCCCATACCTCGAAGACGTCCTTGGTAATGACTTGGGCTTCCAAGTGAACAAGAAGAACAATGCCTATTCAACTTTCATCAACACCTTCAACAGGAGAAGCGACCCTATGAGTAAAATTGAGCATAGAGCATTCTTTTTCTATTAGATTTGTCGATTCTTTGTGTGCACCAAGTCAGTAACTATGGTGGGGGAGTTTGCACCCTACGTGCTTGCCATTCTCAACTCGAGCTACCTTAACATTAGAGCCCTCTTCCTCTTGTTGCTATGCAAGGGTATCTTTGCTGTCATGTCCCAGATGAAAAAAAGGGGAGTCCATCAAATCGTTGTTCAATTATTTTTGGTTTTTACAACTCTGGATTCAATACCCAGAGTTTTTCTTAAAGCTACGCTAACTCGTACCATTCAGCTGGCTATATATAGTGATCACTACACCACTACCTTCCTTTTACTCTCTCTCTCTCTCTCTCTCTCTCTTTCTCTCTCTCTCTTGGCATATGAGGTAGCCAACATTCTCATAAAAATGAGAACTAGGACATTCCTCCAATTCTACCCATATAAGGATTGGGATTATGGGCCAGCTTGGATTCGACAGAGGATTCTTTTGGCCACTAATTCGAAGCTATCTCAAGTCACTCTCTATTGGAGGAACACGCTCATAGACTGTGATCTCCTCAATGGAGTGAAGCCGAGGTCAAGGTATAATCATATCTCTTACAAGCCTTATAAACCTCAATGTTTGGCTCAATAGTTTGACTTTGTATAAGGGATACCTCATCTATATGAGTTGTTCACCAAGTTCAATGAATGGGCTCATCTATTTGCCAATAAGTTGCCGATTGGGAATTGAGTAGCAAGAAAAGGATCAACACCTTCTATTTTGAGAAGTTTAGGGTCACTCCTTCGACTATGCCGGAATTTCTTTCATGGTGGGAAGCAATGTTAAAGAAGCTGGTAGGTCAACCTCCGAGCATCCTTTTTCAGAGGCTCAAACAAGAAGGCATTCCTGCATCTCTTCGGCACCGACCACCACCAACCAATGTTGAAGCAACTGGCACCTTTGCCCCTACTAAGACAACTTTTGCTAAAAAAACCACAGCTTCAAAAAGTGAGTACACCTATCATCTTGCCTTTCTTTGAGTCCCTTTCCATTAGATATTTATTTGTTGTTTCCTTACTCCTTCTTTAATGAAGAAATTTCCAAGAAGTCCAAGGGTATAGGGACTAGCAAGCTTGCTGCCCAAGAAAGTAGTACTCTTAAGCCCTAAAGGAATGCTTGGTAGGATTTCTCCTCAGCTAATTAGTGTTGCATTTTCTGAGGTCATTACTTCTTTGGCTAGGACTTTTCCAACTACAGAGTCAGCTAGCATAGTAAATCATTTTGCTCACTTTGTTAAAATACATTAACATATCATTCCCTTCTTTCTAACTTGAGTTTTGCTCTTCTTTTGGCAAAAAAAAAAAAAAATGAAAGTCAAAGGCAGAAGCCTCTCCACCTCAATTGACTAAGTCAAAGAAAGCCAAAGCCCATCCTCTCAGTAAAAAGTTATGATTTTCCCCTTCAAGGATGAAGAGGAGCTAGTAATACTATGAATTCCTATTATTGAAGATCCAACCCCTGTAACACCTGCAATTCAATCAATTTCTATTGCTGTGGAAGAAGAGAAGGAAGATATGGCAGTGCTTGCAGAAGAATTGGGTAGATGCTTTTTCTTTCATTCAGCTGATTTAGCATCTTCTCCCATCTCCAAGCATTTGGAAGCAGTGTTTGAGCACCTCTATAGGACCTTCCCAACAAATTATATGACATCAGCTCAACTGTAGAAGCCTCTTCTGATGGTTGCCAAATCAACAAATGCTTTAGTAACTCCTAAGTTTAAGGCGGCTTGTTAACAACTAGCTGTTAAGCTGGAGGCCCTAGTCTTCAACTATAAAGTATAGGAAGAACACAGGTCTTCTAGTCTCAAAGGTTTAAATTGGCTATCTGACTTATGAGCATAGAAAAAGAACCTCAAAAGCCAATTCCAGATTGTAGACCTCAGGCAAAAAGTAAAGTAGTAATGACAATAAGTTATCCAAGGCCAAATTGCTGAAATCCATATAGAGATTGGCCAGCTACAAGCAAAACTCAACCAACTCCACTCAGAGCTCTCCACTGTCATAGCTGATCTTAAGGCCAACTCCAAGAAGAAGCTTTAATAATATAATCAAGCCAAGGCTCTTGATGGAGAAATCCATGCTCTTGTGGAGAAAGAGCCAATTCTACAGTATGAAATGGAGAATGGCATACAAGGCTTGATTGAGGTTGAGCTATCATGGGCTAAGTCCAAAGAACTATTAGCCTCAACTGAAAAGAAAGCTATAGATGTTGTTGTGGCTCTTGCGGTGACTAGTATAATCACTACATCAGTCTCCCTTGAGTAAGCACAGGTGGAAGCCTTTGTTGTTAAGTTGGCCATTAACTTGTCCAAGCCTAACCCTACTTTACAATATATTCCAAGAGCCGAGGGGTAGCAACAGCCTAGGGATGTGCAACTTAAGGAAGCTAGTCGCCCTATAGAAGGCACTGTAGTTAAGGACCAATCTATTGATTTGCCTAAGGATCGACATTAGTATCTTAGGTTTTTACTTTTTCCTTTGTTATTTCATATTTTTTTTAGAAACAACTGGCTCGTGGCTAACAAATTGATTTTTCTTAATAATAATTACTTCCCCCATTATTGGGCAGTACTTTTGTAAATATTTTCTATTTATACTTCTTGACAACTCTTTTCCTTTTGGAGTAGCAATTTATATGCACTACCATAAACAACTTGAGTAATAATAAAAGGTCCTTCCCAATTGGATGACCACTTGCCGTTTTTTGTTTACCTAGTTCCAATAGGTAATATAGCTTTCCATACTAGATCATCTTTGGCAAAGCATTTTAACCTTGATACCTTGGTTTTATTAACTTAGATGTTCCCCAAGGCTATCATCCTATCCTTATCAGCTACTTCTAACTCCTAGAACATAACCTAGGAATATTCCTCTGGTTGTATCCTGTGCTATTTTGCCACTCTAAGCAATCTCATGGCTAATTCCAAAGATAATATAGTGTCTTATCGCGTCTTATCCATATGATATCTTAGAATTCCTATAGGCCCATATGACCTTGACTAAAACTTCATGCCATCTCCTTGGTTTATCCTCTATAGCCTTTTTGATCATGTTTATTAATGCTATACTAGTAGCCTCTACTTACCCATTGGCTTAGGCATAATCAAAATAGGAATGAACCAGCCTCAAATAATTGTTGGGCAAAAACTTTTATTTTTCCCCCTATGGACATAATACCCTGATCCATAGTTATAGTTTTAAGGATTCCAAACTAATGTATGATTTGACTCTTAATGAATTTTGTAACACCTTCCCAAGCATGGTACTATACTTAAGTCATAATACCTCACCTAGGAGTTGTTACTGTCACTTAATCGGACCTTGTCTGTCAGCAACCTTCGACCACCTTCAATCTTACTAGTCAACTTTGTCTCGAAGGGCCTTCTTCGAAACTTTTGAACTATCTGGAGATAACACGGAAATAGGAGTGAGAATTTGAAATTCTCAGTAGGATTCACTAAGAAATTTCATGCCGTGTCATCATTATTATCTCTAGCTGCTTCGGTTTATAAAAAAAGTGAAAAGTGAACATGTTATACGAATGGTTCCGTTTTATAGTTTGAAAACATATGGTCTGAAGCAGAGTTAATTTTACTCGTGCAGTTGTTAAACAGAGTAAGGATTCAAGCATGAGTACAACAATATTTCATAATAATGACAATGTCAATAACAAGAGCCTACTTGCAATGTCATAATGATGATAATAACAAACATTATTTGTGTGTGTACTATTCATCATAAAATCAAGCATATGCAAATATGTTCACTTGAATTCATGCAAAATACACTTGTGTTTCTTTAACTTTCTTTAACTTCCTTTCCTTGGTACACCTAGGCGTTACTTATCGCTATCCCTAGGGTGCTTGCATATATTTGAATCTTTAGTCTTTACTGTCCTTGGGTAGTCTGATTTAGGAGTGAGCTTAACTCATGACCGTCGTCACACAGTACCGACCCACAAGGGGACCCACGTGCCTCTAGGTCAGAGGGACTTAGTTGGCCATCTACCTCCAACATAGAAGGACCCAAAAGTTTTAGCTACCTTCATAAGGAGGGACCCAATGTGTAATTACCTCCGAGTGAAGGGACCCATATCTTTATCTTCTAACTGCCTTCATCTGGAGGGACTCAAATAACTACCTCCAAGTGAAGGGATCTCATATATTCTTCCTTCATTCATATGTAAATATGCATGTTCTCATAAGAATAATTTGTGATCATATCATTCATAATTGTATAGTTGTTCACTTTCGATCATGCATGTGAATGATCTACGATCTTGTACATGACTCACGTTATACTTTAATCATATTTGCATGCATGATTATCATAGTCACCACATATACTTACCCATAATTTTAAATTCATAAATAATCAACTTGACTGGTAAAAACTGTCAATCCATTAATCTTGCACTTTCTGCCGGGAATTCGGCAACATAATAGATCGAGTTCACTTCTCCATGAATAGTGCCAGTACTCAAAAAAAATTTTTTTCAGAGAAATCATAATACTTCATTAACAATTCAAACATCAAATTCATGGGTGCAATTGTTGCATTTAAAACATGGTTGTTGTCTCAACACTTTCATTCAACTCAGTTCTTGTAGATCAGGCCACAATTTTCATTTAACTCATCTAGACCTAAATTTTGGATATGTTAGAGTATTATATGTCTATTTTCTAGCCTCTTTAGTCCCATCTAATTTTGATAAATATAGCTCAAGTTATTTAAGTTTTATTTCGGCCTGCCCTGTAGTTGACCAGAATTACACTTTTGGAAGTAAAAATTCACTGAAAAATAGGAATCTAAGTGAACCCATACGAAATTAGTATCATATTAAAGCTAATAGGACAATCTTTCATTTGCAAAAATTTTATTTCATTTACTTTAGTAGAGCTTAAGTTATAAGCCCTGAAATTTGACTTTTCTGAACTTTCCTATCTTGGCCCGATTTGGACTTAAGGCAATTTTCTCGAACCACTGGGAGCAAACAATACTGTATCTAACTCTGAAATTTTTATAGGATGTTATCCTATATGTAAAATTTCTAACAAAGTTAGTTGCATTCAATTCCAAGTTGTATAGGGCAAGTTTTGCCCTGAACAACATAGTCTACCCAAAATCAAACTCAAAAACTTAGGTCAAGTTTCCAAAATTCATATCTCCTTCAATACTAATCCAATGGCCTTATATTATATATGTATGGAAACCCCTGAATGTCTAGTTTCAATAAAAATAGTTTCATCAAATTTAAATGAGTGTAGATAGAGTCGTACACTTCGCCGTACGGACTGCCGTGGGGTTTTGCACCTAGACAGCATCTTAATTCTCACTTCTTCTAGTTTTCTCCTTCTAACTTTAATTCCAACTCAAGATTTCATGTTAATTCAACCATAAACCATCAAATACATCCAATATATCATCAAATAAATGAAGAAGAGTGAAATTTCATGCAGCCACAGTTCAGAGAACTTAAGAACAGAAATTGAATCCTAACTAGTTTTCAAGCTTGAGTTAATAGAAAACCAAGTCTTCAAGTGAAGGAAGTTGATAAAGGATGAAGATGTGAGAAGAATGGAGGGAGATGATGAACAAAAGGAGAAAGAGAACTCAGCCTTCATGCATCGAAAATATTGAGGGAGGAAGTAGGGTTATGTGGGTTTAAGTCATAAATGTAATAATGACTTGAAGTTGTTGGCATGGGTGGTGGAGACAAAGCCAAATCTCCCCTCCTCTTTGGCTGCATGTAGCTCTAGCAAATGAGAAGGAGTGGCAAATTTTTGGCTACTCAACCTAGGATTTCTAGTGTATAATTCTATTGATTCAGTTTTGACAGTATAAAATACTGAATCTTTACTGATTTCCTTTAAATCGGCAAAACATTACTAAATTACTTTGTAAAATTTTCTACATATCTATTTTAATTTTTTCTAATCCTAGTCTCTTTAATTAATATCTAATTAACTTCTAATTATCCTTTAATTAATTTCTAATTAACCTTACCTAATCAATAAAATCGAATAAATTGATTAATAACGTTGATTAAATGCTTCGCAATTTCAGAGCCTTTTTGTTTTCTATTTTCCATAGCTAATGGCATATTCGTAATTTTGAGCAAGTCCAAGGACACCTCACGTCATTTCACACCAGATTGCCTCCATGGCCCAATCGGCAGAGATTTAAACTTCTACGATTTCACCACGTGATTTTGCTCTGCTAAAAGCTCTGTTCTGCTGATTCTATTTATTTAGGAACATAAATGTCATTTTTTAAAAAGTTTAGGGGTAATTATGGAAAAAAAATCTTTAGGAGCCAACATGTAATTACTAGAAGTTCTAGGCAAGGCTGCAGTTACAAAAAGTTTACATAGGGGCATTTTTTTCTCATTCCTTAATTAGATACATCTTTTTAATAAAGCAAAATAATTCAATCAACAATGCTAATTAGAAGTACCATTTCTTCGGAATGTTACAAATTTAATCACATTGGCTTGGGTCATATTGACTAATAGCTAACACATATTTAGTAAAATAACCAACGACTACTATGGTGAATGTATGATGCTTAGAGTATGAAGGGTGAATCTTGCTAATTAAATCCATAGCGCAGCCCCTGACTGGCTAAGGTTTTACAATTGCATGCAATTCTTAGTTGGGACTTTTTGAACGGGTCCATGTACTTAGCAAGACTCACATTCTTTAGCATATGTAATGTGATCGGCTAGAATGGTAGGCCAATGGTACCCATATCTATGGATTAGCCATCTTATCTCCAGACCTGATTTATATGCTCCACAAATGCTTTCATGCACTTCATGCATGATTCTCTTGGCTTTAATGTCATTTACACATTTTAGTAATTATCCCTCATAATTCCTTTTGAATAACTCATCATCAACCAACACATACTTTAAAGCCTTTTGATTCAGCTTGTATTCAGCCTTAGATGAGGGATTACTCAAATATTGCTTGAGTTCTTGTCTCTAATCTTTCTTTTACTCTTACTATGCCTTGACAATCTCTATGTTGTTTATATCATTCATTCCTAGCTGAAACCCAAAGGCTTGTTGTGCTAACTTGTTGGTAGCTTCATTGTTGTTTCAAGGTACATGAGAAATTATTACCTCAGCAAATTATTCCAATACAGAACAACTCCAAGAACTTTATCAATACTGGATTATTGCATTTATACTCCCCAATCAACTATTTGATTACAAGTTAAGAATCTCCCAGAATCTTAATTAACTTAACGTCTATAGTCAGTAGCAATCTCAATCCAAGAATCAAAGCTTGATACTTAGCTTGATTATTAGAGCATTGTAAGTCCAACAAACACATATACTTGCTTTCCTCTCCATCTGGACCGATGATTATAATTCGAGCTCCTACTCCCTTTTGGTGTTTGGATCCGTCGAATGCCAATGCCTAGGATTCTAGCTAAACATATCCTGGCAATTATCCATTGGATCTCGAATATCCACATAAAGATATTCTACCAAAAAATTGGCTAAAGTCTAGCCTTTGACAACCCTTAAAGGGACATATTTCAAGGAAAAACATTAAGCTTAATAGCCCATTTCACAAGTCTCCCTTGCAAGATTGGCCAATTTAGCAGATACTTGACAATATCGATCTTGCACATTACTAAGACTTCTTTTGGCAATGGATAATACTCCACCTTGGTACATGCATGGAACAAGGATAGGCACAATTTTTCAATTGGCATGTATCTTGTCTCGACATCATTAAGCAAATGGTTCAAATAATACACTGCTCTCTCAGTGCTGTCTTTGCCATCTTTAGCTAACAGGCTGCCATGGATCACTAGTGCCCAATATGTATAGCTGTAAAGGCTTGCCGAAAGGTGAAAGTGTGAGTATTGGAGAATTCGCAAGGCTTTCCTTGATTTGGTCAAAGGCTTTCTGTTACTCTTCACCCCGGATAAAATCCTTGGCTAACTTTAATCTCAATAAAGAGAAGAAAGTTTTCAATTTCCCAACCAAGTATGCTATGAACCTCCTCAAGAAGTTAACTTTACCGATAAGACTTTGCAACTCTTTCTTATTTTTGGGAGGTCTTACTTCAAATATAGCATTTGCATTCTTTTTTTCTACCTTAATTCCTTGGCTATATAGTAAGAAACCTAGGAAGTTGCCAGTTGAAACACCAAAAGCACACTTAGCTGAATTCATTTTTAATTAATGTTGTCGTATTCTCATAAAAGATTATTCTAAATCGGCTAGATGTTTTGTGAAGTTAGTCAACTTGAGTATCACGTCATCAATATACAATTCCATATTTTTGCCAATTAAATCATGGAATATAAGATTCATTGCCTTTTGATAAGTTGCTTCTGCATTTTTCAACTTGAATGGATGACAACCCACTCAAAGATCCCAATGGATCTTAGGCAATGAAATGCAGTTTTATAAGTATTTTCTTCAGCCAAATAAATTTGACTATAGCCTGAATATCCATTCATAGAAATCAATATTCCATTATTAGCCACTATATCAACTAGTAGGGTTGTCAAAGGGGCTGGGCTAGCCTGTTTAAGCCTAGCTCGTTTAGGCCTGTGAAATAAACGGGTTAAACAGGTTGGCTCATTTAGCCCGTAGATCAAAATTTTCCAGCCCAGCCCGTTTAAAACCAGTTTGTGGTTTTAAACAGGCTGACCCGTTTTATTTATTTATTTGCTTTTTAGGTTTTGAAAATTATTTTTTATTTTAAAAAAAGATAAAAATTCTTACTTTTTATTAAAAAATGAGAATGTCCTAAATTTAATTACTAAATTATATTTTTATATCCTAAATTTATACAATTTTACTTAAAAAATAAAAAAATAAACATGGGTAAATGGCCTGGCTCATTTTCCAACATGGGCTGGCCCATTTAACCCGCGAGTTAAACAGGTTGGGCTGAAAATGAGTTAGTTTAAATTGGTCATTATTTTTTCAGCCCAAACCACTTATTTTTGGCGAGTAAACGGGTTGGCTTGATAGGTTTAACCCATTTTGACGGCCCTATCAACTAGCATATCAGTTATAGGCATTACATACTCATCTTTGGGTGTAGCTAAATTTAAATTTCTAAAATTTATACAAATTCTAACTTGCTTATTTTCTTAATTATAGGGACTATGTTTGACAACCAATTAATATATCAGGCTGTCTTAGTGAACCCTGCTTTTAGTACTTTCTTAATTTCTCTCTTAATCTTCAGTAAGAATACTAGGTTGAACCTCCTTATTGGCTGCTTATGTGGTTTGTAACCTTCTTTAATAGGCAGCGAATGCTCTACTAGCTCTTGTGACAACCTTAGCATTTCATGATAATCCTAAGCAAAACAGTCTTTATATTTTTTGATAAGTTGGACTAGTTGATCTCAGCTCCCTTCTGGTAGTAGACCACTAACCTTTGTCATTCAAGGCTCTTCTCCTGTTCCCAGATTTACTTTCGCTAAAGGATCTTGAGCCTCAAAGTTCGGCTTCCTTTCTTCCATGATTTCTTCATTCTTCATATCTTACTCTTCACCATTTACTTCCTTACCTTGGTCTTTTTCGGCTAATTGCATTTCCAAATTGCTTTGCTGAATTCTGAAGTCAACAAAATACCATGTTGGCCATTGCAAGACCTCTTGCAATGTCAGCTTTTCAGGTTCATTGATTGTAATTCTTTGTATGAACTCCACTATCACTTTGAGCCCATCTACTAATAAGTTGAAGGATTTAATAAAATCCAATGTGATGTCCTCAAGCCAAGAAATAGGTTCTATTTTTGGAGAATAGAGTATAGCATCTTGCATTCTTACATCAAAAGTGAAGGAGAAAGGATCGGTATCTACAACTTCAACCTAATCACCATTCCAGAATTACAATTGCTAGTGAAGGGTAGATGGTACACATTAATTAGCATAGATCCATTTTCTACCTAGCAAGACTGTGTACCCTAACCTAGCATCTATCACAAAGAACACAATGTCGGTTGTCCTAGATCCCACTATCAATTCGGCAATAAGGAATCCTAGTGTCAAAGTACTTCCTCCAATGAAATTTGACATGCTCCTATTGGGTTCCTTTAGATATTTGCAACTTTTGCCCAACTTCTTGACTATATTGTATCCCATTACGTTCAACACAACTCCTCCATCAATCAAAATTCTATTGATGGGCTTTCCTTTCATGAGAGCTTTGATGTAAAAAGGCCTGAGGTGTTCGGTTTTAATCCATTTCTTAAACTTTATCTCTTTTGGCTCTGGGGGACCAAAGCTGCACACTCGACCTCCTCCACCATTACATCTCCCTTTATATACCATAAGTTACCATCTTGATCGGTAAATTTTAGAGGAATAATCCCTATAGTGTCGACAATGGCAGGGTTATCCTAAAGCTCATCTGAGAGGTTATTGTTGTTCAATAGGTCACCTAGCAAATTTTTTGAGTATTAATCTTCTCTAATGAATTCTATGGGTTCAATAAGCAGAGCATTAACATCCAACTCCTCCATTGACTTAGTAGCCATTTTGTCCAAATCTCTGGATAGCCTAGTAACCTGCTCTGACTTTGGAGTTGTAGTTGGAGACTTAACATGCTCTCTCTCAACATTCTTAGACTACTCGAGCATAGCCATTATCCATTTTATCTTTTCTTTAGTCCTTTTTTCGCTAAAGCCTCCTTTTTTGAGTCTTGGTCAATGGTTATTTTGATTTTTCTTTCTTTTTTTGCTTCTCTGGTGATTGATTAACCACTTATTCTTCTATTTTGACTTCCCTCTTTAGCTTGATCATTTTCTTTGCATTGGGTTGTTTGTTGTTTAGTACTATGATTTTGAGGGAAAAAGCTCCTTTCTCAAAATTAAAGTTTACTACGCACCTAAAGTTCTTTGGTAAGGGATGATCAGTGACTTTAGGTGCAGCAACTTGCTTAGGATCTTCTCCTCTTCTAATATCACCTTTTCAGGCTAAATTTGGGTGGTTGGATTCCTTTTTTGGTTGATTGTAATACTCAATCCTCCCTTAGAACTAGCCAGAATACTACAATCTTTACAAAATACTAACCTTTGGCCGGCATTCTGCCCCCAATCTCCTATGTTTTGATAGATTTTGGCTTCCACACTATTTTCCAAGAAGGTCCTACTTTATCTTTCTTTTTAAGCTTCTTCTCCTATCTGTGGGCCTTATTTTCCTTTTGCTCTTTCTAAGTGATAGATACTGATACCATATTTATAGACAAATCAAATGGATTGGTATTTATTGACATGTCTCCCTTCTCGTCCAATTTGAGTCTTCTTTCTTTCAGTGCATTTTAAATGGCATTCATGAAGACAGTGCAATTTTAGTTGTATGGGTCCAAGAATGATACCATTTACAATACTTATTTCCTTTTTATCTCATCAACTAGAGGAATTCTATGGCCCTCTGGAAGCTTAATTTGTTTGTCCTTCACAAGGTAATCAAATATTTGATTTGCTTTGGAAATGTTAAATAAACATGACTCTTTCTCTAGCTTAGCCATTTCTTTACCTTTGGATGGAGTCAGGATAGACAAGTATAAGGCTTGCCATGTTCAAATTTGGCTTCCATTATATTTGCTTGCCCTTCTGGCTCCTCCCAAGTGTTCTCTTCAGTTGAATCATATTTAACAATAGAGATCAGCCCTCTAAGCACAACACGATTTGATCTCCTTTGTTCTTTCTCTACAATGCATTGTTCCACTCTGGAAGCTTGAGATGTTAATTATTCCAAGTTTGAGTATTTTATGGCTACCAATCTTTTCCTTAATTGAGGGTGCATTATTGTTCATGGTAGCCATAGCATATTTAGATTCTAGTAGTTGCACACTATACTAGCTCCTCAATCTCCTGAATCTGTCAAGGAACTCAGCTACTGGCTCATTAATTCGGCAATAGAAACTTCGGGCTAGGGCTTATAAAAGCGATCATGGAAAAGTCTCTCCATGTCGGGCTAGCCTTGGACTGAATTTGGAGCTAAAGACAAATACCAAGAGAAAACAGCTCTAGTGAGGGATAAGGGAAACAACTACAGTTTATAGTATTCATTTTGATTTGCCTCACCGTATTGAACCATAAATCAACTGACATGCTCCATTGTGGACTTCCCATCCTCACCAGAGAAAGTTGAAAATTTTGAAATTTTGTAGCCCTTTAGCAAAGAAATCCTATCAACCCAATTAAGGTATGGCTTCCAGTAAACTAGGCTATCTAATGGCCTAACTTAGAACCAAAATGTCATATGATAGCTTCGGCAATCATGTTGGGATCCATCAAAGGTTGGCCATTTGCATGAGGATTTACTTGCACTAGAGGTAGAACCTATGGTGGAACCTCTTACTATAGGCAATTTGGTTTCCAAGCTCTTGTATGTTGTAGTCTTGAGGTGGAGGAACATGAACACTAGGTTAAGGATAAGTAGTTTGATTTTGTGTGAATAAAGTCTGAGGTTGTGAGTAGATATTTTGAATTGAATAATTATTTGTTGGTCCTCCCATAGTAGTTACAGGCGGTTGTTGTGTAAGTGGAATATTAGCATTGTTAACTACCCTTGGAAATGGAGGCATCATGTTATACCCATTATATGTAATTGCGTCCACACTTCTACAAACTCCAAAACTGGCCACTAAGGGTGGCTCATGGGTTGTATTCCAAGCATTGCCACTTGGACTAGTGAGTAGTACTGGTGATCCAATGCTTCCATGAATATTGGTTGGCCTGCACATGATGCTCACCTATACATATTGTCAATTTGGTGGCTGGATAGGTTGCCCGCTGGCTAATTAGCCAAGGCATTTCCACTGGCCATATTCTCCTAGGGCATAGTTAATGTAGAATTATCCTTCATATTAGCATGTTATTGGGCCACGTGGGTTTCATTATGAAACGTAGGCTTAACAATATCGGCTAATTGCTTGGATAATTCCAACATTAGATCATTTAGTCCTATATCAATTTGTTTGCGTGTGAAGGACATGGACATAACAATCAATTGCCCTTTTCTTCCCTCAAGTGATAGGAAATTATTTGATAAAGAAGTAACCAAATTAACTATAGGTTAGGCCATAACATTTTGCATCGACTACTAACCTACCCCTTTAGAAGGTACAAGATGTTCCCGATGCGGTCACCAGTGAACCTCCAGCCTTCTAGTTATTTTGTTTTGGTGGTTGTGAACTTGGCATAATTAATTTTCCTGCTCTTAGGATCATACACAAAGTATGATCTAATCCGGGTTTTGGAAATTTCAATTAATCTATTGGTGATGTTCCACTAGGCAATACCAAAAAATATGTTTAGGCTATTTTGGCTATTAAGATAATGTGCTAGGCGTGCTAGACTTTGAAATTGGCTAGCCAAATCTCTTAATTCTAAGATTCAAACAATTACTCAAAAGAGGGAAATTTGCTCTTTAGATATAGGTTCCTAAGAATGAAAGAAAGCATTTGGCTAAGATCAACCAAGAGTATAACCAAAACTGAGAGTAGAATGTATGCATAGTATAATTGGCAGAACTTTCATTAAATTTCCAACCAACTACAATAAGAAAAACCCTCTAAAGCTCCAATGGAGAATCCTTATGAAAAGATTAATGGGATGAAATGGTACAGGAGGATACAATTTGAAACTAAATGGCTAGAAAGACTTAAACGCTGAAACTAAAGTGCATGAATCTAAAGGAAAAGGTAAATGTACAAGCAAAACAAAATAGAATACTAGAGTTCTTGATTTGAGGTGTCGGATCTCTTACAATGGCTAAGTCATCCTCTATTTATAGGCATGACTCCTTCCTAAATTGCCTTTGAATAACTACCAAGGCTACTTCCTTAGACCCTCAGATGGTTGCTTCACAAAACTGTGCTATGGAGATGCTACCACGTATCTTCAATGTGGCATGATCCATGTTCGTACTCCAAGTATTAGACTTAGAATTGTCTTCTTGGATGACATAAGCTTTCCACATGAAAGCTCTAAGAATCCTTATGGGCAATTTTAAGCCAACCATCTTGTACTTCAGATTTGTTTTTCACCCTAGCTAACCAACCATCTGAACATGTTTTTGATTGATCCATGCTTACATTATGGCCTAGTCAATGATCTCCTTGGCCATATTAACTTAGGGCTTGGCTATTGCTAAGGACAGAGTCAAAATCACCTTAGCTAAATTTTTTCCTCGATCGCGGGTACTTATTGATTTTTAGGTGCCAACAAATATAACTCAATTTTAAAGAATCAAACTAATATAAATTAAATTTTCAAATGACTAAAACAATAACTTATTTTCAAATGTCAGCTGTCCCAAGAAATAACATGCTATTTATATTGAGAGCTTCTCCTTAAATGATTCAAATTGACATATATTGAGCAAAAATAAATTTTTTATGGCATTATCTAACATTTCCCTCAACACTGAATATGTACCTACAAAATTTTCCAAATCACACCAATTTAGGGTGCTTTCTATAGTACCCAGCTAATATGAGGGTAATGATATCCTTTGTGATTGGCACTAGCATTAATGAAACATGTATTAATTTTAATGTCATGTCATCCACTGTTGGTCAAATCTAAACACAATTTTTTTCTTACACTTTTCCCTAAAATATTATTCAAATTTACTTTTTTTAGTTTTATACGAAAATCCTTGCATCTCATCCCTTACTAAACTACCTACATAACTACCTCCACTGTCTAACAACTACCAACCACTACACCAGCAGCACCACCACAAATCACCATGCCCTACACCGCATATCTTCACGCTTCCACATCCTCCTACCATGCTACTCACCATTGCCACCGCTTGCTCATCACCGCTTACCACTATGAAGCATCGTCATCCGCCACCATTAGTCTCATCCATGGCCTACAACCATTACAATGAACGGCCACCTCTCTTCATGAAACTACAATTTTTGCCAATGCACCATGCCAAAGCCACCTCACTAGAGACTAGCTAGAATTGCCATAAGCCCACCCTGTCGTCACCGCCCCATGGTCGTTGCACTAGGGTGGAGGCTATATCCCGTTGGTCTATGTCCAAAGCTATCCCCTCTCCTATTCCCTTTGTTACCCTAAAATGTTACAATCATTAGGTCATAGTGTCTTAATATTATTTTGTTTTTATTCATTATGAACTTTTATTCTTTTAGAAAATTTTCTTTGGCTTTTGAGTTGTTGTGGGCTACATTTTTGCTCAAGACTTGAAGTTTAGTGTTTGTGCAATTGTAAGGATTGGGAAGACTTCTTTGTTCTTCTTTGTTCTTTTTTTTTTTTTTTTCAATCACATGTTTTAATTCGAATGAAATAGGAATAATAACTTAAGTTGTGTAAATGGATTTAAGGATTTATATATAAACTTAAAGAATAAATTTAAATAATATTTGGGGTGAAAGTGTAAGAAGAAATTTATGTTGGGGCTCAAATAATGTTTGACCAATGAATGATGATGTAGCATTGAAATTAACACGTCTTATCTTTAGTAGTACCAACTAAAAAGGGTATCAGTATCCTTAAATTTGGCTAGATACCAAAGAAATCACCCCAATTATGCTACTTAACATCGAATCTTGTCTCCCTTATTCCATTCTTTTTTTTCTCTTTTTCAATTTTCATCTCTATTGCTGCACCACACACACACACACTCTCTCTCTCTCTCTGCATTTTTGTTGTCTTTAATTTCATCTTTCACCTTATTCTTGCCTCCTTCCCTTCCAATTTTTTTTCATTTTAATCTTGATAGTGACTCACTCCGAAGTGGTTTGTGATTCTAATACACGTACATCAAGTTATACCTATCAGAGAATATTGTGTTAATAACTTTACTTAGGAATCCGGTACAATATTCATAAAGGGTCAATTGAGGTGATAAGTAATCTAGACACTTTAAAAGGACTCCAGTTCAAGCCTTAAGCAAACAACTCTTGTAAGTAAATTATATAACCTTTGTGTTCTCATTGGATTAGTCTTATAAATAGTTCAAATGAGTCAAATCAAACATATAAGAATATATCCCATAATTTCAGGTGCAATGTTATATGTCGTCAAGTTAATGTTTAATAATATAACTGTATTTTGGGGTGGATAACTTATTTTGTGGAGAATTTTCTGGTTAGCTCTCCAATTAAGCAATTCAGGCGAAGAAGTCGTTTTCTTTATAATTGTGTGTTTTATTGCTTTAAGGTGAATGCCCAAGAAAAGGAGACATCGAATCAGATGCTTCTTCTTAAGCTGAGTATTCTAATTCTATTTCACTTTTAAGTTATTACGTGGTGGAGGATTATACGATTGTTTGATGTGTAATGTGGGAGCCGAGGCAAAGACCTAACATTTGAACAAAGCTTTGATTTAACTGAAGTGAAAAGACTTCGATGTTTAATGGCTGTCATATCCATGAGCATATGCTTTCTTTTTAATGTTATGGCTGCGGGAAGATATTGACTGCAAAACGCATAAGGAAAAAACCATCTACATTGTACCGAAACGAAGCCCTCCTCTCACAGATATTCTCTCTTGTATTTATAGTCAGCCAAAGGTTAATCTACAGGAATGTACCCTCTTAAGTAATTTTTTTTTTTTGATGGGTTCTCAAGTAAAATTTTTACATAATTTTGTTATATATAAATTTTTATTATCATTTGGATCTTATTGTGAATTCCATATTTTACACCATTTTCTTAAGGTTTATTTGAATAAATAGTTTATTTAAGTGTTTATATGAAAATAACTTTTTAAAAAATAACTTATAAATAAATTATTTTATGTTTAGATATGCAATAATGGAAGTACTTATTTAAAATGTTTTAAAAAGTACTTATTGTGAAGTTAGATATTTTAACTTTCGAAAAACCAATAAGAGTGCATTTCAATTGGCTTCTTGAAAGAAAAAAAAATACTTTTTTAAAAAGAAAAGTGTTTTTATATATTTTTAATAATTAAAAGCACTTATCACATAATCTATTTAAATACAAAATGATTTCTTAAAAATAAAAATTTACTAAAAAAAAGTTTAACTAAAAAAGTAATTTTTTAAAAGTCTATTTAAACGCGTCTTATAAATAACTTTTTAAGAAATAAATTGTATAATCAAATGTGATAAAAGTTAATATATATATATATATATATATATATATATATATATATATATATATATATATATATATAACTTGTGACCTTTAAAATATTGAAAAAAAATTACAAGTGATGTTATTCAAAAGATAAATCTACAAATAGCAACATCTTATAAAATTTTCATATAAAAATATTCATTTTTTAAGCTATGCTAGTTAATAAAAGAATTGTTTTTGTTTTCATTTTTTTATTCTAAAAAACTCCTAGCGGAGGAGATAGGGAATGGAAAAGAAGTGGACATTAGAGGCTTATTGGCAAAAGGATAGTTTTCTTTTTTTTTTTTTTCTGTTTTTTAGATACCTAAGGATTGTTTTCTTTAACTGCCATTTATTAATTTTACTATTATGATTTACGTATATCTACAATCATAAAAATTTAATTTTAACATATTATTAATATAATTTTTTATGCTATTTTATTATGTTGATAACTCATTTAATTTAACAACCATGTATACAGTCAAATTCAGTAATTTTAATTATATTTAGTTTTAATATATTATTAATATATTTTTTTACACCAACAATTAATTACATATTATTTTTATGTGACTTTTAAAATAATTAATATAAAAGTCAAACCCTTTTAATAACATGATAATATTATGATTAAATAAGATAAAAAATTCACAATAATAACCACAAAAAATTACAATAATAGAAAAAATATAATTTTTTTGAAAAAGAGATTATCTGTACACTAAACATTTTAATTACAATTTTTTCAGTTTCAATCCTGACCATCCATTCAATATTTTTCTTTCTCTCTCTTCCTCTTAGTAAGTCCGTATGTTATCTTTACAGGTTTTGTAAACAAATTTTGGAGAAAGAAAAAGCCTTCAAAATCAGAAATTATTAAGCAGACATGACTCGAAACATGGCACAATACCTTGTGTAGTTTAAGGAAGTGATTTACTGTTATAACAGTGGTCAACTACATACTAATTCTATGTGTCGCATAGTACATCGCAAAAAGTGCATCCCCAAACATTTTTCTAATACTAATACTAATTCTATGCAAATACGAGAAACAGGAACACAGCAAACTATCTGGATGTTAAAACAAAGAGGAAATAATGTTAAATGGGAAATGCCTAACATTGCTGCTGTGGATAAATACTCGGCATGATACATGTCAGCAGTATAAGCAGACAATATACGCAGAGTATGATAATGTGTATCAAATGTCATTTCATTAAAAAAAAAAAAAAAAGAAATATCTATAGCATTTAGGACATATTCATTTTTTTTAAAAAAAAAAAAAAAAAAAACACCTATTAGATTAGACTGTATCAAACTTTCATGTACGATTGTTGATAATACAAGACTATAAAGATTATTTACAATCCCTCTCTTTCATGATCAACCATGCATGTGGTGAACATTAGAATTAACAAGGATCAAATATGATTGGAAAAGCAATCTATTCTGCTTGGGCATTACCTGTGTTAAAATTGCAGTTTAAAATTTTAACCAAATAAAAGGGAATATATTTTTTACAAATCACACGAGGTATATAAAACAGTGAAAAACAAAAAAATACCGATGAACCAACCTGAAAATCTCTTTCACGCACGACAAACTGGCGTCAAATATGGATAGGAATTTGTACTACATGGCCATATGAAACGCAGAAGGAAAGAAAATACTCGGAAGAAAAGGGTATTATCCTAAATTACATCACAGCCAAGCTGGTTGTAAAATTGTAATATTTACAAGTTTCCTCTTTCCTTGGCTATAATGATAGCAACATATAGGATCAGAAAGAAATAAGTCAGAGAAAGGAAGGAATTGGGGGTGTTTTTAAATGCCTAATCTCAGGAACAGAGCCTCATTTTTCTACTTATGAATATGCGCCTGACAACAAATCATCAAATGGAACAAAACAGCAACAGAAATGGAAAAGAAATGCATACAAAGGAATATCAGATGCAGATTTTTTTTTCATATTTTCACTTAATACACAATCACAAGGTGATGATGAGATGAGATCTAGAACTTACAGTGGCAGCAGCAAATATAACTGCATTGGAGATTTTGGGAATTGGAAAGCGTGTCACATCTGTGAGAGATAGCACATTTCGCAGCTGTTCTCTCGGTTCCTAAAGAGGCATTGCATTTGCAGCCTTCTGAGCTGCAAGATCCCCTCTCAGTGCATCCCAGGTAATGCCGTGCTTTAAAATCCCATCACAGAACGCCACAATAGCAGAATGCGGTGAGAGAAAAAGGAGGGTTGCAACAGGCGTTGGGTAAACTGACCCAACCATTGCAGCATGCACTCCTCCTGAGTTCATAATAATATATAAAAAAAGGTATGTGGTCAGAGATCCCACACGATTATTGAAGATTATTTCGTATGATTATAATAAACAATTGGTACAGAAAAATAGGAATGAAAGAATTCAAGTATTATTAATACTTTCAAGAAGAATCCAATGGGGACTCTCTTGAGGAAGATGAGCAACAACAAAGAGTAGCAGTATAAGAAAGGAAAATAGCTTGGATGTTAAAGATGTCCAGTCTCTCCCAAATGACTAATTCTCCAAATTCTATAATGATTCCCACAACGTTCTTTACCCATACAGATATCCCCCCTCTCTCGGCAAATCACACATGATCCTTAAAGAAAATAAATCCTCTCAATTAAAAATCTCATATAACTTTATCATATATTGATTTTACTACTGATCAAGAAGGTGGGGCCAAACATAGGACTCACAAGAGTATTTAATTAATGGTGAAAATCAACACATGACAAGATCATATGAGATTTTCAATCGAGAGAATCCATTTCCATCTTTACACCACACAGAGAGGGACAGCTCAGCAATTCTGTTAGGGAGCTGTGGGGCTCATTGTCAAGCCCAAATTCTCATTCTTCTGCCTATCCTCATTCTGATGTAATATCTTAGATCTTCTAGAATCCCCCATGATTGCTCCCTTATACTTCTTCCTAATGTGGACTCTGGTGCATTTTGGTTGTTTGCTCACAGTATGAGGTGTGCTAACATCACTTCCCTCCAGAAGAACCACCTTGCCCTCAAGGTGAAACGAGGGAAAATGCTGCCTAATATTTGTTGCCAGCTCCCGTGAACTCTCAAAGTCAGGGAGACCCTGCCATTTAACTAGCACTTCCACTTCTCTTGCTAGTTCTTCCTAATAGCTAAGATTTCATCAAGTTTCATATTAAGCTCCCATTCTTCAGTCAATCCTGGAGGTAATGGTTGGCTCTACACTCCTAGAGAAACACATTTGTTTAAAAGCAAACCATGGAAAATGGGATGCACTAAAGCATTGGAGCTGTAACCTATAAGCTACTTCCCCAATCCTCTTTAGCACCTTGAAGGGAGCTAGTATCTAAGACTAAGCTTTTGATTAGCCCTTGCTGCTAGAGATTTCAACATGTATCGTTGAATCTTTAAATACACCTTAGCTCCAACTTCATAACTCACCTCCCTCTTCATCTTGCATTGAGCTTGCTCCAAGTGGAATTTCAATTCATTAAGCATCAAGTTTCTTTCTAGTAGTAGAGCATTCACCTCTTCCACATTAGATGGAGCTTCTTCACCTCTTAGAAGGGTTGGGGCATCTCTGCCATAGATAATCTTGAAGGGAGTCATCTTGATGAAGTTGTTGTAGTTGGTGTTAAACCAGTATTCAGCCCAACTCAGCCACTTAGGCCATTGCTTGGATTTGGTTCCTGAAAAGCAATTGAGATAGGTCTCTAAACAGAGATTAATAACCTTTGTTTGCCTATTCAATTGGGGATGGCAAGCTAAGGATTATTTTAGCTTGGTTCTAGCTGATTTTAACAACTCCATCCAAAATGAGCTCATAAATACCTTATCCTGGTGAGTCACAATAGATCTAGGGAATCCATGGAGTCTTACAACTTCCTTGACAAAGAGTACAACTACATCTTTGGTTGTATACGGGCAAGCAAGGGCCACAAAATGAGCATATTTAGTTAACTGGTTAACAACCACTAAAATGGTATCCACCCCACAAGCTTTAAGCAATCCTCTAATAAAGTCCATAGACAAATCTAACCAAGTTTGAGAAGGAATGGGCAATGGTTGAAGTAGCCCAACTAGGCTTAAAGTTTGACATTTATTATGCTGACACACATCACAAGCTTGGATGTATTGATGAATGGTTTTCTTCATTCCTTCCCAAAATAGAAGATCAGAATGTTCTAAAGAACTCATAATGCCCCCTATCATATAGTCATGGAATTCTTGCAAAATGATAGGAATCTTAGGAGGATCCCCAGGAATCACTAATCTGCCATTATAGTACAGCGTCCTCTTCTTCAAAGCATAACTCGAATGGCTATCCTTTTGCTGAAGTAGGACTTGAATGATGCTTCTAAGTTTCTCATCAGCTTGTATTTCTTCTTCTATACCACTGCAGTCTTGAAACTGAACAATGGCAATTGCAATAAATTGGAGCCTTCTAGATAGAGCATCAACAACTCTATTTTCTCTCCTTGGCTAGTACACAATCTCGAAGTCAAATGCCATCGGTTAGTGTTCTTCCCATACCAAACTTTGCTTAATTAATTATTTGAGAGTTTTTTAGTTCGTATGAACCACAAAGTGCCTCCTAAGGAGATAGTGCCTCCACTTTTGGATAGCAAGAATCATGGCCATTAACTCATGTTCGTAAACTGATTTCTTTTGAGCCCTCTTTGATAGGATTTGGCTCAAATATGCAATCAACCTTCCTTCTTGCATGAGGACAGCACCCAAGCCATGGTTTGAAGCATTAGTCTCCACAATAAATTTGTTGCTAAAACAAGGTGTTGCTAGTACAGGGAGTTCAGTCATAGCCTTCTTCAAGCAATCAAAAGTGACTTGTGCCTCCATACTCCAATAAAAATTATCTTTCTTGAGTAATTAGGTCAAAGGCCAAGCAATCTTGTTGTACCCTTTTACAAACCTTCTATAATACCCAATTAAACCCAAAAACCTCTCATCCCTTCAAATCTGTTGGAGCCGGCCATTGCACCATATCGTTCACTATCTTAGGATCGACTATTACCTTATTTCCCATAATGATGTGCAAAAAATATTTCAGCTAAGTTTGCCCAAAACTGCATTTCTTTTTATTCATATACAGCTTATTTCCCCTTAAGAGCAGTAGAATCTTCTCCAAATGCTCCTCATGCTCTGCCATTAGCACTATAGATGAGGATATTATCAAAGAAAGCTAATACGAATCTCCTCACATAAAGCCTCAGCACCTAATTCATTAATGCCTAGATCATTGATGGGGCATTAGTCAATTTGAAGGGCATTATTAAGAATTCATAATGCCCTTCGTGTGTCTGGAAGGCTGTCATCTCAACATGTTCAGTCCTCATGCGAATTAGTGGTAACCAAATCTAAGATCTAACTTAGTAAATAGCTTAGATGCTCCTAACTTATCAAACAACTCGTCTATAACTGGGATGAGAAACTTGTGAGGTACCGTGACCTTATTCAAGGCCTTATAATGCATAGAAAACCTCCACCCTCTATCCTTCTTTCTCTCACTAAAAGCACAGAGCTAGAGTATGAACTAGAACTAGGCCTAATTATTCCAGCAACTAACATTTCTTCAATAATCTTTTCAATTTCATTTTTGTAGTAATAAGGAGTTGAATTTGTGTGATATTATTGATTGATTACAAATTGTACATAATTCTTCCTGTTATAGAGGAATTCAACTACTAAATAGCTAGAATTAAGGGGAATATCAACCTAGCATTAGGAAACAAATATACGGGAAAGGGAACCTTCTTAAAATAAACTAAACTAAAAAAGGTAACTATACAATTACATAATCAGACATATTCACAGAATATCCAGAGTATCAAATCAGGTTTAATGCCCCTATTTGACACCCTGTTGACACTCCCCTTCAAGCTGGCTTGAAGATATCCTCTATGGACAACTTGCTAGTTATGTTATCAGAAGACTTCTTGGGTAGTCTTGTTGCTAGAATATCTGCAAATTGCTCTGTAGTAAGAACATAGGAAATGCAGACTTGTCCTCTTTCAATCTTCTCCTTGATGAAGTGTTTATCCACCTTTACATATTTTGTTCTATCATGTGGAACTAGATTGTGAGCAATGGATATTGCAAACTTATTGTCACAATATAGTTTTATTGAAAGGGAATTATCAACTTTCAATTCCTGTAAAAGTTTCTCAACCCACAATATTTCACATATTCCATAAGCTACTACTTTAAATTCAGCTTCTGCACTACTCCTTACTATAACATTATGTTTTTTGCTTCTTCAACTAACCAGGTTTTCTCCAACAAAAGTATAATAGCCTGATAATGACCTTTGGTCTATTACACTTCTAGCCCAATCTACATCAGTATATGCTTCTACTTGTAGGTGTCCACAGGCTTTATAGAGTAGTCCTTTTTCAGGAGACCCCTTTAAGTACCTTGGATCCTATTGACTACCTCTAAGTGTTTCGGGCCTGGTGAGTGCCTAAATTGACTCACCATGTTTACAGCAACGACTATGTTTGGATGTGTATGAGATAGGTAGATTAACCTTCCCTCTAATCGTTGATATCTTCCCTTGTCCACCATGTATTTAGATTTGGTTAGTTGCAATTTGATGTTGGGCTAGATGGGTGCCTCGGCAACCTATCCAGGTAGACCTATTTCCTTCAAGAGATCAGGCATGTATTTTGTCTAGTTCATAAAAATACTTTCCTTGGACCTAATAAACTCAATTGTAAGAAAGTATTTTAATGGACCAAGTTCCTTGATTTCAAACATTTTGGCAAGTTCTCCTTCAAAATTCTAAGCTCCAAGCTATCATCACCTATCAAGATTATGTTATCTACATACACAATCAAGATTTCAATTTTATTTTTTGCTAAGTATTTATAAAATAATGTGTGATTAGCTTGGCTTTGTATATAAGCTAGTCTTTTCACAACTATACCAAAATGCTCAAACCATGCCTGTGGCGACTATTTTAACCCGTATAGGGACTTCTTTAATCTACACACTTTATTTCTTCCAAGGCTTTTCTCAAATCCTAGGGGAAGACTCATGAAAACTTCCTCCTCTAACTCTCCATTTGGAAAGGTATTCTTTACATCCAATTGATGCAGAGGCAAATTAAAATTGACTACAAGGGATAGCAAAATCCATATAGAGTTGAGCTTAGTAACTAGAACAAATGTCTCTTGATAGTCCACTCAATAGGTTTGAGTGAATCTTTTGGCTACCAACCTAACTTTATACTTTTCTACACTTCCATCCGCCTTGCATTTGATGGTGAAGATCCATTTACACCTTACTTGCTTTTTGTCATGTGGGAGATCAACAATTTCCCAAGTCATATTCTTTTTAAGAGATTTGTATTCATCCACTTTTAGGGTTGTGATCTTTTGGTGATGGAGAACAACATTCCTATTATTCTTTGTAAGTTAGAGAGGATCTTTTCTCCTGAATTTTTTGACTCTATGGAGTATTTATTGGTACACTTGGCCTATGAAGCACAGGTATGTGGACCTATCCAATGTAGGTGGATGTACTTCTTCGAGCTAGAAATAGGAGGGTTCAAAAGAATGGTAAAGAATAGAGCTGAAGTAGAGAGATCGATATGTCAAGCATATATTTTGACAGAGACATCTAACTTTTAATCCTACTACTTTGAGCCACATGTCGAATCTAGAAGAACCAGAGTTGGTTAAAATGACAATAGCGGTAGAAGCTCAATTGAACCAATTTTATTAGTATTCAACCAACCTAACCGTGTTGTTAGACAATGCAAAGACTAATGGTTGATTGGGAGTAAATAGAAATCTACACATTTACATATATTGCTAAATTGTGATGAAGCGAAGCCATTTAAAGGTAGATAAACTATTTTATTGTATCTTTTGTTCTATAATTCCTCAAATCCTACATAATGTTAAATTGTGATAAGATGTTCCCTCTTATACTTTTTCTACTGTTTACAGGTATTTTGAACAATTATATAGTCAATAATCCCTTTAATAATTTATCGAATGGTTCAAATCATTTGTATGTGACAAAGGTAATGCTGTTTTGTTGTTTGTATTATTATGCAATTGATATTCCAATCTTTATACTTAGGTGTATGATCAGAAGAATAGTGTAACCAGTCATCACTTGTACAATTTAGCTTGGGGTCTAAAACCAAAGCTATGAGTTGGCCAATGTACTATATCAATGGTTTTCATACTACTGAATAGGAAAGGGGAAGAAAACTGACAACACTGGGGTTTGTGTTAGGGGAGATATTGGAGATGGAGAAATTAACTAGCATGGAATAGTTAATAAAATACTTGAGTTGGAGTACCATGGTGAACCTCTTAAAAGGATTGTACTATTTGCTTGTGAATGGTATGATCCAACATGTCAGAACATGTAAATACAATCATTACAAACTAATTAAGATTAATCACACTAAAAGATATAGAAAATTTGATCCATTTATCATCACCCAAAATGCAAGACAAATTTATTAGCTGCCATTTGAAGAAGTATTTGAGCAAGCTGAGCAAACCGATTGTCCAAGTCCTTCTAAGGTTGTTATTGTTGATACTGACATGCCCTCCAATCTATGCTCCATTTTAGGGGAAGTTGACATAATTGAACTCCCAAGGTAACATTCAATGCGTCAGGCTGATGAGAAGGAAGTTAGCATTGAGGATGAGGATGAGGAATTCAATGATGATGTTAAAATCAAGAATGATGAAAATACTCCTCAACTTTCTAAATAACAAGGTGACAAGTATGATGTGTCTTTATTTAATTAACATACGTCTTACGTTTTCAATTTTGTTCATATATATTTCGAAGTTATAGTTTAATTCATTGTATATAAAATTATATGCATGTTATGTCCATTGAATATATTTATTGATTTATACACATGTTATACAGATCACTTATGACAGGACGAGAAGGATCTGGTTCCAAATGAGGCAGGGTAGACCGAGGAAGTATGGTCTTTCCCCGAACACTTGTGCTCTGCCCATCACCTCCACTGCACCTGCATCCACCATTCCCACCACCGCTACTAGCTCCACCTCTGCTAGTCATCCTCCACATTCAGTATTCATAATTTTTTGGATTTTTTCTATTTTTAAAATTATATTGTGATAGTTTTATTTTATTTCTTCTGTTATTGACAGTTTTTATTTTAATTAGCTGTATATATTTTTATATTTTATTATATTTTTATTTATATGGATTTGTGAATAATTAAAATAATTAATAATTTGAAATATTTAAATACTAATTTCAAATTTTAACAATATAAACCAAAAAAAATTCTTTATGTACCAATGAAATTTCCGTTGATAATTATATATATTAAAATATTATTTTTGTATTACTGACATATTATTTGTTAGTAATATTATTAATACATAAAAAAATAGTGTAAAATTACCGACAGATATTCCCTCAGTAATTATAAAAAATTCATCGGTTTAATTCCATTAGTGACAGTTTTTAACATTATTATTATTGACGCTATTTTAATTATATTGACGAATTTTTTCCATTGGTATAATTACATATATTACCGATGGATAAGCTTTTCTGTCGGTAATATTCATTTTTTTATTATCGATGCATATCTTACCGACAGATCCATTAATGCTTTGGTATTTCCGTCAGTAATTAGTGCATTTCTATTAGTGTATCTCTTATTTTATTTTATATTTTTGTATTTATCTCTGAATTTTTAGAAAATAATTAATAATGATAACTTTTAAAATTAAATTTCCTAGAAAAGTAATTTGAAAATGGCAATTTTTATATTTTGATCAAGAAAATTGAAAACAACAGCGAGCTTGCTAAGAAGAACAATATATGTACAAACTTAGTAGAAGTAGCAAAGCTCCGGTGCAGGGGCTACATTGAGGTGTTAAAAAATAATATCTTTTATATTTTTACTTTTATTTTTGATAATTAAATTAATAAAAAATCTCTAATTGATTAATGTATCTTATTTTTCATTTTCAAAATCAAGTAAAATATATCTTTAATTTTATTTTATATTTTTATATTTTCATATTTTTATATTTTTATTTAAGATTTCAAAATTTTAATTAATAATGATAAAAAATTGTTGAGAAAGTAATTTAAAAATAATAATTTTTATATTTTGATATTATTATTATTATTAATAAAAGGGCATAATATATAAATAGTACTAATCAATTTAATATACTTTCTTAAACATATTTGTTAACATAAAAATAATAATTATCATTGTTTAAAATGAATTATAATGACATAATGTAAATTTCAAAGTATTTAAAATTAGTTAAAATCAAATATTATATATCTGCAAATTTATTTTATATTAAAATTTTAAAAATTAATTAATAATGATAATTAAAAAAGAATAAATTGCTGAGAAAGTAATTAAAAATGATTATTTAAAAATAGTAATAATAATTGAACTTTGATATTAGTTTAATAGATATATATACTAAGTAGATATCAATTAATAAGCTATTTAATATTAATGAGACATGTGGTTACTATTTTCATATTGTTAAAATATAAATGGTGTGCCTAATTAAATGATGACATAGTCAGCAATCTACTTAAGAATTTCTTGTAATATTTTTGTGTATAAAATTAAAAAAAAAATAGTTTATATGTGTAATAAACTCATGTCTTCTTCTTTTTTCTTTAGTTTTTACGATATTTCTACACTCATACACTGTTATGATTAAGAGGTCTTCCTAACAATTGACTTATTGAGAGTTTGAATTGTAGTTTTTTTTTTTGGAAATACAGCTCGCTTATCATTGCATCCAACCCTTTTAATAAAGTCATACCTTCTTTCTTAATATATTAAATTAAAGGTAAAATAGACTTCTAGGTTCTTTACATTTACATGAAATTTCAACTAAGTTAGTTACCTTTTATTTTTTTTCAATTTGGTGTCATATATTTCAATTCATTTTCAATTTAATCCCAAATAACTGTTTAGTTACATAATTGACAAAAAATATTGATATGCCACAAATGGTGCTGACATGGCACACACGTGAATTTAATGTAGATTGTGCCACATCAACATTCTACGTCAATTATATAGTGAAACAATGATCTAAGATTAAATTGAGAAAAATAAAATGTAAGGGACCGAAAATTCTATTGTGTTTAAATAAATATAAAATCTATCTTAAAGTCTATCTATCATGAAATAATTGCGTATGAAAAGAAATAAATATATAAATGAAAACTAAAAATCGATTAAAAAAAGAAAAGGCTACTTGTAAGTTGTCTCCCATCACCCAGTTGCAAAGCGCTGCATATACATGAATACAAAGTACAATATCTTATCAACTCATGAACACTTATTTGCAAATTGAAAATAGGAAGTGATGGACTAAGGGCGACTATACTACGAGACCATATATATACGCATCTACACCAATTAGCAAGATATGGAGTTCCTCCAAGCTAGTTCAATCATGTATAGGATTAATTAATAGAAGGAAAGGGATTAAGGCGAGGCACAGGGACACAAATTAAAGGATGAGCCCTTGGAAGTGTCATGGCTGGTTTCTCTTCCATGTTAACGGTCCCATCAACCTTCCATTCAAAGCACTGAATCATAACACCAAGGTTAGTAGGAATAACCTGAAGTGCTAATGATGCTCCGGGACACACCCTTCTTCCAGTCCCAAATGGCATTAGCTGAAAATTCTGTCCCCTCACATCTAATTGGCCCTCTACAATAAACCTCTCTGGCCTAAACTCAAGTGGGTTCTCCCATAGGTTGGGGTCCCTACCCATAGACCACAAATTAATATATACTATGGACTTTGCTGGAATCTCATAGCCACAAACATTACAGCTCTCAGATGATTCTCTTCCTAAAAGTGGTGCTGCGGGATGAAGCCTTAGTGTTTCTTTAACTATGGCTCGCAAGTAAGGAAGGTTGACAAGATCTGATTCTTCTATAATTCTATTCTTTCCTATTACTGAATCGATCTCTTGTCTTGCTTTCTCCATCACATGCGGATGGTTGATTAACTCAGCTAGAGCCCATTCGGTGGTGATACTTGATGTATCGGTTCCTGCCAAGAATATGTCCTGCATGCCATATTTTGAAATTGGAATGCATATCAGTTTTATTTAGTGAAAAATAAAATGAAGTTAATTGGTTGGTGCCCCTTAATTTGCTTGCAGTCAATATTCCTTTTCCCAATTTGGCGTAGACAGCTCAGGATTATATATGTTGAAGTTGAACAAAAAAAAAACAGGGAATAATGGATGTCATAATATGAGACACGCTTACCAATATGAAAGCCTTGATATTCTCTCTGGTCAATTCTATCTCGGTGCTCTTATCTTCATGTATTTCCAGCAAAATATCAAGCAGATCCCTCATTTTTGCACCTTCACCCTTTTCCTTCCTTCTCCTCCTTTCCGCCTCATGCTGCCTTATCACCCTCTCCATCATTGAGTCAAACCTTTCGTGAATCTCCTTAAGCCTCTTGTTCATCCTCTGCAAGTCCAAATTCTTGAAAAACCAAATGAAGTCCGAAACATTAAACTTCCCAGCAAGCTCAGCTGTGTCTTTCACCATCTTCCTTATGTCTTCTGCATCATCACCATCTTCAGAACACGATCTGCTCATGGCCATTCTTGAGATGATGCTACTCGTGAGTGTCAAGAGCTCACCACCAACATCAACAGCCTCACCAGCTTCCCCTTTCTTCCGCAAAGCTTTCAAGAACCTCAGTGTCTCTTGTTGCCTCAAAGGAAGAAGCTGATCAAGGGTTCTTCCCCCAAGAAGCTCAGACACGCAAAGCTTCTTCATGAACTTCCAGTAGTTTCCATAAGGGGCAAACAAGAACCCCTTTGAGCCATAAGACAAGTAGTGAACGGCAGCACTTCTGAAGCGATTGGAGAAACTTATTTCATGAGTTTTGAGGAACTCTTTGGTGATTTCTGGGGTGGAAGCTACCACACAAGGGACCGAGCCTAGGAAAATCTGCATGATGGGTCCATAGCGGGTTGAGAGCTTGTGGAAGCTTTGGTGGGGTATTGAAGAGATGAGGTGAAGGTGTCCAATGATAGGGAGTGCTGGAGGGCCTGGTGGATGTTGATGACCCTTGTTGTGCTTTCTGGTGAGTATGGCACGAACCACAATGGTGGAGATTAGCCAAATGAGGAAAAGTTGGATGTAGCCTTGGAAGTCAGCCATAGCAGACATTCTCGGAAGAATATGTGAGATTTTGTGGTTTATGGTTTGGCTTATAAATTATGAGGTATATTCATCTTGTGAAAGAAAGGAAAGGAAACTTGCGGGTAGTGTCCACCGGATTGGATGCAAACGTGTGTGGATGCTATACCTACTCCAAAAAAGTGAGACTCTGTCCATCTTGGAATAATTATCTAATTTTAAAATTTTATTTTTTTATAAATAATTATCTTTCTACAAAATTTAGATAATATTAATTTTTTTTTATAATTGTACCTTTAGTAAATGGAGAATAGAGACTAAACGAAAAAAAAAAAAAATAAGAAAATGAAAGAAATAAGTAAAAATAATTTTGTAAAATGTATCAAAATTTCTCTAATATTAAAACTTTTTCAATCCTTTCCTTAATTTATTTGTGCATTTAAACTAGATAATTATATCCAAATGGAGGTAGTAATAAATAAAAATATTATTATTTGTATTCATATTTAGACAAATAATGAGAGAGAAAAACATAAAATAATGTATCCATGACTTTTTCCTTTTCAATAATAAATGTTTTTGACTTTATCTTAAAGTAGGTTGATAAGAGATTATTAGTGAGTGGAAAAGTGTGGATAAGAGAGAGAAAATTGAGAGGTGTTTAAAACTTAGTCATTTTCAATAGCAACCTCTCTTTATCAAATGAACGATTTATTGATCATATCTTGTCCAATTGAGCTAAAATTTTAACTATGGATTTCACACTCATAGTTCTTCAATCTTGACGGTGTGATTTGCGATTTGAGCTCTACAAAATTATCAAAAATTCATGACAATACCTTATTTTTCTAATGACGAATTTTAACTCTTCTTTATTGTTTTTCATTTTGTTGATGTCTTTAGGTCTTTGTGGGTGACCATTTGATGTTGGAAAGAGTTGTGTAAGTGTGCTCAGTACTTGTAACCAATGAGACTCCTTTGTAACCTCTGTATTTGGTGATAATGGAGCTTTTATCATCATATAGGTTTTTTAATCGAGTTAAATATCACTTTGGTCCCTGAGATTGTATACGTGTTTCACTTTAGTCCTTAAAATTTGGAAATTAACTTTTTAGTCCCTTAAGTTGCATTCCATTAATCACTTTATTCCCTAGTTAATCAACTATCAATCAACTATTACGGTTCTGCTGATGTGTCATATTAAGTGACATGTGAACATGTCATATGATATGCCATGTGGCACAACATCTGATGTGGCATGTCATGTGGCACGCTAATGTGTCATCGATTTTAAATTGGTTCAAATTAATCCTCGAAATTTCTAAACATGTCAAAATAGTGCCTGAAATTTTTAAAATGCATCAAAATAGTCCGAAATTTTTAAACTTCTTCTCTTTTCCTTCACAAGTTCTAAATCTTTAATCTTCCTTTAACCCACTAATTTCTCTCCTATTTTGACACCCTACCTAGACTAGATCCTCCCCACATAGAATAATAGGAAGAGAATATATAGAAATGAAATAATGAAATACAATAAATAATTTTAATGTAGCTCATTCTAGTTCAAAATTCAAGAATATCTCTAGACTTAACAAATACTTATAAGCATACTTATGAATAACCCATCATCAAAGAAATCTAAAAGTCAAACTCAATTGAAAGACCAACTAAGTGAACTAATTTCGTACATTTGTTAAGACAGGTTCATTCCTAATAAATGGAACTTGCTCATCTTTATTTATGCACTAGTTATAGTTTCGAAAGTTAGGTTGCACATAAGCAATAATTCACAACCTCTCAATAGCTAATAAAATGATTTTAATTAAGGACCTCTTACTATTGGTAGTCTTTACATCCCTTTGGCTTACTCTCTAACTTGATATAATGTTTGTTACGTCTAATTTTCTAAAAATATTTGAAAAGAAATTTTTTGAATTTTAATATGAAAATTCAAAAGGCTTGGTGCAACGAGGAGTATGGTCCTAAGGAAGTTCTCAAGCTGGGAAACTTACTAATTTCTACTTTTCAGCATAATTAGTTATTTGTCCAAGCTTATGCTACTACTTTAAACCCGATTGACGTCAAAAGGCATTAATGCCCTATCTTTCTATTTGGAATTTGTGTGAGTATGAAACATAATTTATTAAAGAAGACAAATCTGTATGTCTCAATATCCAGGTAACCATTTGCTACATTACAAAACATCATAAACAGATAATATCATTACAACGATGGTCATTATAATTAGTAGAAATTATGCTATCGGGTATTAAGAGGTTCTTAATTAAAATCATTCCGTTGGCTACTGAGAGATTGTGAATTATCGTTTGTGTGCAACCTAATTTTCGAAACTATAGCTAGTGCATAAATAAAGATGAGCAAGTTCCATTTATTAGGAATAAAACTTTCTTAACAAATATACGGGATTAGTTTATCTAGTTAGTCTTTTAATTAAGTTTGACTTTTAGATTTCTTTGATAATGGATTATTCATAAGTACGCCTATAGGGATTTGTTAAGTCTAGAGACATTCTTGGATCTTGAACTAGAATAAGCTACATTAAAATTATTTAATGTATTTTATTATTTCATTTCTATATATTCTCTTCCTATTATTCTATGTGGGGAGGATTTAGTCTAGATAGAGTGTGAAAATGGGAGATAAATTAGTGGATTTAAGGAAGATTAAAAATTTAGAACTTGTAAAGGAGAAAAGGAGAAGTTTAGGAATTTTGTACTATTTTGAGACATTTAAAAATTTTCAAGGACTATTTTGATACATTTAGAAATTTTAGGTACTAATTTGAACCATTTTAGAAATTTCAGGGACTAATTTGAACTAATTTAAAATCGACGACATGTCAGTAAAACCGTAATAGTTGACTGACGGTTGACTAACCAAGGACTAAAGTGATCGATGGAATACAAGTTCAGGGACTAAAGAGTTAATTTCCAAATTTTAGGGACTAAAGTGAAGCATGCATACAATTTCAGCAACCAAAATGATACTTAACTCTTTTTTAATCTCTCACATTGAGGGGGTTTTCCCACTTAAATTCGGTATTCTTGTTTTGTGCATTAGTTTGCTTATTTGCTTGCTAATTGTTACTGTTATATTGTTCCTAGATTGATTCCATAATTATTCTTTTGTTAGAAAGTTTTATTACTTCTATCTCCAATCTCTATCATACTAGCATCAGAGCTCTTTGGTTTATGACTTATGGTGAACAATAGAAGATAATACCAATAGGATGGTTACTCTGAATGGTTCAAAGTATAATGTTTGGAAGCCAAAAATGGAAGATCTGCTTTATGTTGAAAATTTTCGTGCACCAAATTTTTCTACTAAATAGCCTAATGATAAAACTGATGAAGAATGGACTTTGATGCATAGACAAGTCTACCAGTATATTAGACAGTGAATAGATGATAATGTGTTGAACCATATTATCGGGGAAAAATATGCTCAAACTCTATGGTCTAAGTTTGAAGAATTGTATGCTCGAAAAACTAGGAATAATAAGATGTTTTTGATAAAGCAGTTACTAGCCTTGAAATATACTAGTGGAACATCAATGACAAATCACTTGAATAACTTCCGGGGAATTATGAATCAGTTATCCACCATGGGTATCAAGTTGATGAAGAAATATAGGGGTTATTGCTTCTTGGCTCCTTACCAGAGTCATGGAAAATTCTCAGGACTTCGTTGTCCAATTTTGCTCCTAATGGCATGGTGTCCATGGATCTTGCCAAGAGTAGTGTTTTGAATAAAGAAATAAGAAGAAAATCATAGGGTACATCATCTACTCATTCAAATGTTTTGGTTTTTGAGTCTAGGGGGATAAGCAAGAGCCAGGGTCCCACAAATAAACATCAAAGTAGGAGCAAGTCGAGAGGCAAGTTTGAGGATATTGAGTATCACCATTGTGATTAAAACACATAAAGAATTATTGTTGGAAGCTGGAAAAGGAGAATAGCAAGGTTAGTAAAGGCAAGAGTAAAGGAAAGATGATAACAATGGTGAAGACACGATTCATGCAACTGTTGATGATTTCCTTATAGTTGAAGAGTTTGAATCTATGAACCTTATTGATACTGCTATTAGTTGGGTGGTTGATAATGGTGCTTCTATTCATGTTACATCTAGGAGGGATTTATTTACATCCTATATTCCTGGTGACTTTGGTTTTATGAAAATGACTTATAAAGGTGTAGCAAAATGTGCTGGTGTTGGAAGGTTTGCTTAGAAACCTCTAATGAATTGTCAATTAACTCTCAAGCTTACAAAACATGTTCCAGATATTTAGTTAAACTCACTTTCTTTTGGTAAGTTGTGTGATGAAAATTATGACAATTTATTTTCATGTAATAGCTAGAAACTCACTAAGGGTTCTGGTTAGAGGTACAAAGCATTATACACTTTTCTTAACTCAAGCAAAATTTATTAAATTGTTAATGCAACAATGTTTGTTGATAAAAATGACTTGTTGCATAAGAGATTATGTCAAATGAGTGGGAAAGGGATGGCTATGTTAGCCAAAAATGAGCGTGTTTTCTAGTTTTAAAAATGATCATTTGCAGAAAATGTACTCATTGGTTTGTTGGGAACTAAATAGAGTTTCTTTCAAGAGCCATGCACCTTTAAGGAAGCTAGAGATACTTGATTCGGTGCATCTTGATGTATGTGGTCCTATGAAGACAAGAACACTTGTTAGGTCTGTTTATTTTATAACATTTATTGATGACCATTCCGAAAAATTATAGGTTTAAACATTGTAGACCAAAGACCAAGTTTTAGGTGTGTTCAAGCAATTTTGAGCTTTTGTTAAAATAGGAATGAGGAAGAAATTGAAATGCATTCACATAGACAATGGTGGTGAGTATTCAGGGCCATTTAATGCTTATTGTAAAGAGTATGATATCATATATCAGAAGACTCTTCCAAGGACTCCTCAATTGAATAGCCTTGCAAAAAGGATGAATAGAACCTTTATTGAAAGAGTTAACTGCTTGCTATCACAATTTGGATTGCTAAAATATTTGTGGGGTGAAGCTTTAAGCACGTGGAGCAACTAGAGAGTTTCATGGTTAAAGGAAAGGAAGATTATGTGTTCCAACTTGAGAAGAGTCTTTATAAGTTCAAGCAGGCTTTAAGACAATGGCATAAGAAATTTGAATCAATTATGGGGGAGCAACGTTACCATAAGACAACTTTAGATTATTGTATATCTATGCAGAAATTTTCTAATAATGATTTTATCAAATTTTTGCTTTATGTTGATGATATTTTGATTATGGGTAGGAATGCTTCCAAGATTGATGAGTTGAAAAAATAGTTGAGCAAGTTCTATGCTACGAAGGACTTGGGTCATGCAAGACAAATTTTAGGCATGATGATTACTATATATAGAGACCCCAGGAAGCTTTATTTGTCATAAGTGAAGTACACAAAGAAGGTGCTTTAGAGGTTTGGCTTGGATGGGGCTAAACTTGTTGCTAATACTTTTGCTTCTCATTTCAAGTTGAGTATCTAGCAATGTCCTATTACTGAAAAAGAGGAATATGAAATGCAGAGAATTCCTTATGCCTCGGCCATTAAAAGTTTGATGTATGCCATAGTATGCACTGTACTAGACATTGCTTATACAGTTGGTGCAATGAGTTATTTCCTCTCTAATGTAGGTAAAGAGCAATGGAAATTGCTCTTTTGAGCAAAAAGAAAATTCTAAGTCACCATTATTATAATTGTGGTCATATGAATTTGTTCACCATTATTATTTTTGAATAAATATGAAAATATTCTTTAATTAGTTTTTTAGTATTTTGATATTAAACTCAGATTTTGCCAGCGCTACTAGCAAAGCCCGGTATAAAATTTTAGGAAGAATTTACTTAATTGGAACTCCGATCCTCTCTCCTAATTTTTCTATCGTTAGTCAATTCTAAATTATTTTATTAACATTAAATCCTAAATAGAATAGTAAACTAAAAGAAATTATCATTTAATTTAAGTGAACATAAAAAAAAATTATGTGGTCAAAATTATATAAATTAGTTCACTCAATTATGAAAATATTTTATTTTATTTTATTGTTTGAGTCAGATCTCGCCAACGCTTTTAATAAGACCTGATATATAGCCTCAAGAATTTTAAAACGAGTTTCCTTGATTGGCACTCCAATTCTCTCCTGATTTTTCCATCGTTAGCCATTTTTGAATTATTAATATAAAATCCTAAATGAAATGATGAAATAATTGGAAAAAAGTTATTCTTGTAGTATTTAATTGGGTGTTGAAATATTTCTATAATGGTACCAAAACTATACAAATCAATTTTATTTTATATATAATAATATCATTAAAATATTTTTAATTTAATTTTTGCTATTAAAATCAATTTTCAGTAGCATTCCTAATAAAACCTGAATTTCAGGAAAAGCCATTTTGATCGGTACTCCAACCTTCTCCTAATTTTTTTTATCATTAACTATTTTAATAATACGAATACAAATATGACTTAAATAGGAACTATAAATAAGTAAGTAAATAAATTAATTAAAATTCATGAATTAAAATAGATAAGTATCAAAATAGAGCATATAATATTATTGTAATAAGATTTTATTGAGAATGTTTATAATTTCACCGATACTCCTGATAAAATTATAAAAACTCTCATATCTCAGGAAAGCCAAAACATTATCACCAATGCAATTAATTTTGATTTCCATCAACGAAATATAATGAATTTTATTTTTCAGAAATCGTAATTAAAGTTAAAGGCACACAAAAAGATTTGAATATATACATATAATAAGAGTAACATGAAAAAAAAAAAAAAAAGAAGTAATACGACAACGTTGGGCAACGCTGGGCTTTAGAAATGCCTCAGCCCATGGGAGTTATTTAATCAAGCTCAAAAAAAGCGGAAGTCATTAAGCTTAAACAAAAAAATTAAAAAAATGAAAAAGCAAACAATAAAACGTAAAAACAAAAGGAATAAAACGTAAAAACTAAAGAGATGAGTCAAAACTTGTCATTCATATCAGAACATTTGGGGAAGCTTCCAGTGACCTTTGGGGTGGGTTGCATGCGATTACAAAAGGGATAGAGAGGAGCAATGGCGGATCACAAAGACCTCGTTCGTGGTTGCGGGAACAACCATGAAACCATGGGACAGAGATGAACGCGGAGGCCCGAGGCGGAGTTGCACGCGGAGATCTGTGCGGCTAGGCGCCGCTCCGACGGCGGTGGGTTGGAGTAGCGACGCCGTGGAGTGGCGGATGTACAGCGGAGCAGCGGTGACGCGACGGATGTGAGCAACTGCTGGCGGTGCGACATCCTCCAACGACAGCGGAGCTCCGCAGTGGTGGATGGTGGTTGCTGAAAATGAGATTTTGGTGATGGGGTTTTGGTTTTTGTACAAGGAGTGATGATTCTGATTTGGTTTGGGTTTGGGTTTGAGTGGTGAAAAAAATGGATGGAGTCTGCTGTTTGGGGACCGGGTGTTTGTTCTGTAATGAAAAAATGGGGTGCTGGGTTTGTATCATGGTGGTATTATGAGGTTTGAAGCTACTGGGTTGCTAATTGTTGAAGGGAAGATTCCTGGCTTTAACCTTCATCTTCCTTTATTTTTTATTTTATTCTTTTTCCCTGTATTATTTCCCGGTGACATTTTTAATTTGATTTGCAGTTCCTGTAAGTCAGTTTTGCTCTGTTTTTATAGATGGTCTGCAAATGAGAGTTGAGAAGGTGTGCTTTGTGTAAAGATTAATCTGTGTTGCGTGTGGGAGAGTGACTGTTTGTTGCATTTGAACAATTAGACCGGGGATAATCGCAATCAGTCAGGATAAAACAAGATATATAATCAGTTTATTGCACAAGGAAGATTTATGGCAGCAGAGCAAAGAAATAAACAATAAGAAAATACATGACTAGTTCATTGCACAAGAAAGAAATAACACAGCAGTAGAGCAAAGAAAGACAAAAGTAGAAATAAAGTGAAGAAGCATGATGATCAGATTAAAGTCTCACTTTTTAAGTATTAACAAGAGCCTTCTCTTCTATATATCTCACTCTTTGATTTTTCTTTCTTGCTAACTAGTTTTTTTTTTTTTTTTTTCTTTCCATGTGTGTTTGTTTTTCCTTCTCTTCTGCCTGCGTGTTATTTCTCTCTTATATTCTATGTGCCTGTGTACCCCTTTTCCTTCTATGTGTGTTTTTCCTCTTACCTTCTGTATATCCCCTGTTTGCAAAGAAGCACCCTCCTTTTATAGCCAATGGAATCGAGCAACTTGGATGCAAGAATTGGAATGTGGACTTCTTATTGTTTTTTTTTTTTTTTTTTTCAAGAATTGGGGTGGCTGGCTTTTTCTTGGGTTGAGTTTTTTTTTTTTTTTGCATTTTTTATTTTTTTATTTTTTTGTCATGATATGAAAAGAGACTTAGCAAAAACATTTTGTCTTTTATTATTTTCAAATTTTGGGTTTGAAATAAGGAAGCAAATATAATAATGAAAATATATTCGCAACAACAAAATTGTAGTGCTTGAAATATTGATTATTATAAACACTAAATTAGTTGGGACTGGTCTATTTAAACATGGACAAATTTGAGTATCATCAGAGGGGACAAGAAGGGACTCTAATATGGCCTCATGCCATAGATATGACCTTTGTAAGGACCACCAATAATCTATCACCACATCATGTCCTCATCAATAGGTGGGTCCATGGTAGTAGTCTTTTCCTAGGAGGCCTATTGGGTTTGCAGAGACCTAGCCTCAACTCATTACATGTATTTACCCTACAATTAATTGAAACAAATATTAGACTTGCATAATAGTATATATAATAAGAACGATAATGAAGTAGAAGTTTAGAAATTATCATATGTGGACTCAAAGCGGGAATCCACCATGTCGCCTTGTCACTCTTATGGGTATGCATTTCTTTGAACACCTCTTCCTATGCAAGTGTCATGTTGAGGAGCTTCATCTACAATTCCGCATGATTCATCAACACATAATTGAATAAATAATAACCTAGATTTAAAATTAAATACATTAATTAATTGAAATTACTTACCATGTTGACCTTGGTGCCCTGCAAACTAATGGAACCACCATTAGCAAAGGCCTTGTTGGCCTTGGCCTTCCTTGACTTCTCCTGGAGTTTCTTAGAAGCCTAATAATCCTGCAAGATTTGCAGGGGTGGGTCTCCATTATCTATCCATGGGGTGTCCCCTTCTCCCAGATATCTTAATACATATTCTACAAGCGCTTGGTAGTCTGAGACTTCCAAACCTTGAACGTGTGATGGTCCTCCTATGGATCAATAATAAGATTTCTCTACACATACAAAAGTAGCACATTTTATAAATCTATGTGTATAGAAGTAAGATATTGAATAAAATTTAAAAATTATCATTTTACTTTCCATTCCTCATATCACGTCCACTTCATCACCGACAAAATTTTGGAGAAGGTAAAGTACAGCGCATTATAATGCTTCTTTATGACATTGTTGATTTGATGCAAACCCTGACTAAGAGGAAGCCAACTATATTATATACAAAAGCAAAAATTTTTGACATCAATTTATAAGAAATCACATTTTAACATTGAAATTGAATTGAAATCACAAATTACTTACCGCGTCAATCCATCGAACAGCAAATGCTGGCGTTGTGTAGTCAAAGCAACCTGTGACTACTGCCTGGAGGATGTAACTGCTGCATTATCAACTGCAGGGTGAAAAGGGTAAGAAGTATTTGTAGGTATAGTTTATAACTCAATGGGTAACAATGGTGGTGGTGGAGGAGGAAGTACTTAACTAGGAGTAACTATCATGTTTAACTGCTATGTGGTGGTGGTGCAGAGGAATGAGGGTGGAGGTAGAGGACAAAGTGGTAGAGTTGGAGGAGTCCTGTAAGGGCTAGAAGGTTGTGTGGTGGATCGGAGAGGCTGACCATCTTTCTTTGGTCAACCACTGCCTCGACCATAACTAGTACCTTTGCCTATCATATCTAAATCAAACATAATATTTATATAAGTCAATATGAAATATAATAAAAACAAAACATATACAACTCATTATGCAGAGTGTGAAACATAACATGTACCTAACTTAATATACAAAGATTACGAGCACATTATGGATATACCTCAATATAAAAGACTTAAAAAACAACCTATATTTTAACTTTATAAAGACATAATAAACTAAGCACGTCATTTAATTTAAAAGTTGAAGGCTACCTCTATCATTTTCAAATTTAACATCATCCACAAGTTCCTCTTCTTCATCCTTAGTGCTACCTTCCTTTTTAGCACCTTTAATTATTGTCCCCAAACATTGGCTTGAAAGGACAGTTATGTCAACTTCCCTTGAAGTTAAAAGTAGATTAGGGGAATATCAGTATTAATAACTATCCTCAAAGAAATTGGGTCATCCAATTGATAAGCTTCCTTGGATACTTTCTCAACCTGAATTGAATCCCTTACTTTAGTCTTGATTACAACCCTCCAATTTGACTTGCATTTTCTACAGTAGGTAGAAAATATGCTTGTCTTGCATAGATAGATCGACGCTCCCATATCTTTTGGTGTTGTTGATCTCAATGACTTTATAGTGGTTGTGTTTACATGTTTCACTTGGATTTCTTGGATCATACATTCACAATTGAATAATACAACCCTTTTCAAAGGTTCACCAATGTACTTTAACTCAGATATTTCCTTAAGCTTCCCATACTAATCATATTTTCCATCATCAGTACCTTCTTTAATGCATGCTTCACTATTGTCTTTTTTGTTCCTCCCATTTGGTTGTACGAAACTTATAGTAGACCAACTATTGGCTTTATTTTTTGGACTCTAAGCTAAATTTTGTAACTAAGGATTGTTTATACCATTCCTATGATCATGCACCTATGTACAAAGATTCAAAGATCAAAATTTTAAAGCACTGTTAAAAATAAAAAAATAGATCAAGAGTTGATGGAATTAGTAGATCACATACATAAGACTTGAACCATGATGGAAATTGTTCAAGGCATTGTTGACCATATAGTTATTCAAAATACTTGTAGGCATTGCAACTATTACAAACAAGAATACTTTATCATAATTTATCAATATTTAGGAATTGATTAAGGAAAGAATAAAAAATGCAAGGAAATGGTAAATCAATATCATTCTAAATGGTTGCACATCATCACAATTTAAGAATATATGCAAATGTGTAGAATTCCGTTCTTTTCTTATCAACCATTGATCTTTGCATTTTCTACTAGCATAACTAGGCCGGTTGAATATAGACAAGGTTGGCTCAATTAAGCTTTTACCTCTATTGTTATTCCGGCCAACCGTAGTTCTCATGGATTGAATATGATGCTCAAAGTAATAAGAGCAAAAGTTTGACGTCTCCTTCGAGATGTATGTTTAGCATATCAATTCTTCAACTTGTGTCATGTTTTTCACAGTTCTTTTGAACTCCCCTATGTCCCTTTTGAGCAAATACATCCAGCTATATTGAATCGATCTATACACCTGTGTTTTGTATGCCATGTGTACAGCTAGGTAGGTGCTCCATGGAGTCAAAAAAAAAAATTAGGGAAAAGATTTTCTCTAATTTACATAGTATAATTGGGATATTTTTCTCCATCGCTAATCGATGATCAACCCTAAGCGTGGATGAGCACAAGTCCAAAAATATTCACTCAACTCAGTGAATGATTTTCAAACATAGTTTTGTAAATGCAATAGGAAGCAAACACTTTATAAACACATGACAATCATGACTCTTCATTTTGAGAAACCTTCCCTATGCAATATTTACACATTGACCTAAGTTTGAAGCCAAATTGTCAAGATTTTCAACTTTTGCACCCACCTATGCATATCTGTCTTTTTGTAAAGCTCAATATATAACTTGCCTTGGGCTTACACAATCGACACTCCCCAATTATTGTCAATTCGACTTTGGATGCCTACAATATTTTTCCAATTCCAACGTTGCCTCATCATTATGATTAGTTCGATTAGTGTCTATCATGGTATTCATAATATTGTCAAACACATATTTCTCAACATGCATCATATCTAAATAATGATGAACCAAGCTGTCCTACCAATAGTGTAGCTCCCAGATTATACTTTGTTTGGTCTAATTGTGCTCTACCCTATAGCCTAGCAATCTCATGGATTTCCGTACTTCACTTACCTTCAGAAGACACCTAACCCTTTCCCAATTTTGTGATATTTAATTTAACTAGATGCTCATCATACTCTGTAGCATTCTTTCTAAATCCATATCTATTATGGCTTTATAGATGATCACTTGCTAAAAACCTTGTATGGCAATTAAACCATGAGTTCTTTCTCTAAACTTCAAAGTGAATACCTTTACATTCTCTTATTGGCACCATAATTAGAGCTATATGGTAATTAGTTGAGGGTTAGATGAGCCTAGGGTAATTTATGACCCAATAAATGCAAGCTAAGGGTGTGATATTGGTTTAATCCTATGGCAAAACGGGCTAAAGGAGATATTGAAGCCCGTTAAATGTGAATTAGTTTGTAGATAAAGGAAATGAATTTGTATATAAGGCATAATAATTAAAGGACTTGATTTAGTTGGGGATTGTAGTTGATTATGTAAGCGAAAATGGTTACCACTATCTTGGAGATATGGATGATTTGGTTATCGCATGAGCAAGTATTTACCCGAGGACGCCTATTGGAACATGGGGACATGAAACTCAATTTTTTGGATGATATAAAACAAGGCTCAAAAGTGCAAAAAAGGAGAACATATTCACACACATTATGCAATTTTAGCTTTCAGTTTATTTTACGTTTATGTCATGTCTTTTGTTCATGTTTGAGTTTTTAATTTTGTATGAACCTTTCATTATAATACAAGTTTGAGTTTCTTCTTTAATGTTTGTTGATCGAGACAAGCTCAACACTTGTTCATAAAGTAGCCTCCTTAGTGCAAATTGCCTAAATATTTAGGTAATCATAAAACTTGTTTCAGATAGATCTCATTAGAGAAGTTCAACCAATCATATTTTAGTCCAACATATAATTTTGGCACACTTAGTGGGACCTTCAGGTTTAGATCAGTGAAAATTCCTAGTACCTGGTCTAGATCATACCTAGCGTATAAATCTAAGATTTAGCAAGACCATCAATAAGGAATCACCAAATCCTGCATTAAAGCAAACTAAGCCAAAGGTTGGAGGACAGCCGGCAACATACACAACTACCTTTACTACCCTTATAAAGTAACTTCAAAGCAATTGAGTTTAGTTGTCGCTTCTCCTATACCTACGACCATAGCAACATTTTCCAATGTGTCTAGTTCTTCCCAAATAAGACACGAGGAAAGTTAGGTAATTGTGATGACAACTTTGTTCATGAAGCAACAAATAGACTCACGTCTAAATGATTTAATGCATCGATTATTGAAATAGCTGGCTGAGATTGTAAAACCAATGGTACATAATGAGATTCAAGTGGCCTAATAGTAAAAGGAGGCATCATCGGTTAAGGATCACTAGGCTAGTGCTATTTATGCAGACATGCTTGAGGTTGCTAATGAAGTAGTACCTAGTGAAACGGCCCCCTAATATTCCTGGAAATTTGGGTCTGCCCCTAGGACGTGAAAATTCTTAGCCAAATCCTAATGCTAGCATTAGCCGAATTACATGGCTTCCACTCTATCAATTGATCCTTTTGGTCAAGAAAAATTGCTTCTAGCGAATGCTTAATGGGCTACCCTTACGTACAGGGGAGTTATTCAATCGATTAGAAACTACTTAGCCCAAGTTTCATGCCCACTCTAGTTTACATTTGTTACACCATCAGTTTATGCTCCACAACCTATCTATACTCCACAATAGCCTTCATACAATCTACAGCCTACCTATGTTCCACAGTGGCCTCCATATAACCCATAACCAATACAGAATCAACCAACACCATATGTGCTGCCTTTAAAATGGGATTCAAGGTGCTAATCTAAGAGATAATCGGCAAGTGGCACCAGTTGAACCACAGTAACTTGCCGATCCTCAAGCAATCATGCCCTAATTGATCAACCCAAATTTGATCGCCAAGGCCATCTAGAGGCATTTTAGGTTCAACTGACACTATTGGAAAGGCTCATGTATGGAACACCTTACCTTAAATGGGTTCCCTGGTGGTTTTAGAGCTCCAAATTTTATCACATTTTTTGGGAAAGATAGCAAATCAACTATGGAGCACATTAGTCGATTTATAGCTCAATATGTTGAGGCTAGTCATAATGACTTTTTAAGGCTACAATTATTCAGGCATTACTTTTACTTGGTACTAATTTTTACGGCTAAACTTTATGCATAGCTAGGCAGACATGGAACATTTGTTTCATGATAGATTTTATAAGCCTTAGCTTGAGGCATTCGTTTTAGGTTTGCTTAGGATCAAACAATCGGATAATGAACCTGTCACTGATTTCTTTGAGAGATTTAGAAGAGTCAGGGCAAAATGCAGTGTACAACTCCCTGAGGCTAAGCGTGCATCGATTGTAGTAACCAACATGCATACTTAGCTAAGGGAAAAATTGATTGTATTTGAGTATAGTGATTCATCTTAACTATTTACAAAAGCTTCCCAATAAAGAAGAGTTAACAAAGCTAGACCAAGAGGTTCTTAACTTGTTGCTGTAGTCAGTTATGACTCAGGTGAGGAAAAATTAGGTGATGAGGATGTTGTAATGCAAAGGGAAATCATGGCTGCTGAATCATACGTGTCCTGCCCTGACCCTTTCTAAAGTCAAGGAGAAAGTCAAGATAAAGGTCAAAGAAGCCTATCTTTTTTTATATTTCAAAAGCTAATCAAATATTTGACTTCTTAGTCGAAGATAAGCATATTAAACTCCTACAAAATCATCAACTCCTTTCTATTGAGAAAATTCAATATATCAAGTACTTCAAGTGGCATAGTTCCTATTCCCAATATACTAACAACTATATAGTCTTCCTCACTGTTATTCAAAAGGCCTTAAAAGAAGGAAGATTCAAATTTGCAAATAAAAAAGGAGCTAGCATGACCGTTGACACAGACCAAGAAAGAAGCATCATCTTCACAGCTTGTTCAATGAACCAAGTAGGCTTAGAGGCTAAAGTCAGCAATGGTGAAGGAGCACTTTAGGAGTTTAAGTCATGCCTCGGCAGGAAAGAAAGATAAGCAAGTTTGGAGACTCAAGATTAACGGCAAGATAGAGTGTAGGAGCAAGCTTGGCCACCTCTGAAAGATTGTAGCTTTCTAAAAAGAGAAATCAACCAACAGAAAAGAATCAAGATCAGAGAAGATCCCATGTGTTTCAAATCATCCACTGGCAAGTGCTAAAAAAATAGTTGAAGTCAACTTTGAACAGGATAGATCTACCTTTAAAATTATATAATGGATAATGATTCACCTAGCAACTCTAGGACGATAAAGCCAAAAGTGAATATTAACAAGGGTGAATGGTTTCTGAATAAGTACTGCAAGACAGAAAAATGTAGAGGAACACTTTACTTAGCTGACAAAAACTTAGAAAAGGAGACTGCAAAGAAAAGATATTTTTAGAAGATGAGAAACCTAGAGTCCATGTTGGATCAAGCCAAGCATGTGGAAAAATAAGAGGTTGTGAGTCCAAAAAAAGAGAAAATACATGAGATTCAAGACTAAATTCATGAAACTTTGCTATTCTAAATTCATGAAACTTTGCTATTGGCTATATAAATAGCCGAGTCAAGGCCTGAGGTAGTAGAGAACATGTTTAATGATATTCTTAATGATGATTATCTACCGATCTTAGCTAATGATTTATAAGATGATATAACCTTAATGGCTACAATTGGGGTTCTACCACCTAAAATTATCGTGAAAGAGAATCAGCCATTGCAACTTGAAGGTGATGTGTTAATCGAGGAGACTGAACAAGCTACCTTGATAGAGCATTAGGAAGTAGAGATGGCAAAATGGGTCGAACCCACCGGGTTGACCCGCATAACCTGCAATTTTTGGCGGGGTGGGTTGGTATTTTCAACCAGCATAACTCGCGGGTTAAAGCGGGGCGGAGCGGGTTTGGCCCTCTAGTCAAATTGTTTTTATTTTCCTCCTTTTTTCCTCATGCAATACATATAATATTAGGCATTTTTTATTAGTGTTTATGTTATATTGGTGCACTCCATAGTGTTTTTTTTGGACTATATTATTGATTATATTTATGCTTTTATGGACTATGTTGTTGTCTTATTGATTATGAATTTATATTTTATTGTGAGCATAGTTAATTTGTAGAGTATAAACTTTTTAGTGTACTTGGGTTTGAATATTGACTTGTGAGCTTTTCTGTTGTGGTTATTTTGGTTAAAAGTTTCATCTTATTTTTATAGAGAAATGTGATTTTTAACTATTTTAGAGTTGAGTAAATGGTTTAATACTTGATGAGTAAATGAAATGAACCTTTTTGTATAGATGTTCTTTTGTTGGATTTAATTAAAAATTCCTTTATTTTTTAAAAAAATTTAGATGAGTTAATTTATATAAAAATTATTTTTTCTTTATTTTCCATTTTTTAGCGGGCCAACCCGCCAACCCGCTAACCCACGGTGGGGTGGGGCGGGTCGGGTCGGGTTGGCCCATTTGTCCTTACTATCAGGAAGAGGCAGTAGAGAAACATCAAGAAGTAGAAAAGAAAAAGGAGGTTGAAGTTATCAAGTTTGAGAAGCCCTAACAGGCTAGATAAGTGAGGTCTTTCTATATAAAAGCCCATATTGATGGTATGCTGATTAGTTGAGTGTTGATTAATAGTGGCGCACTCATGAATGTCATGTCAATTGAAATCTTGAAAAAGCTAGGAAAGATCCCAAAAAGACCTTAAGGAGACCAAGATGACTAACTTTACTAAAGAAAATATAAAGGCTTTAGGCTTCTATATTGTTGATCTCACATTCGAAGAAAAACATCCACTATTGTTTTGTTTATGGTTGATGGAAAGCCTGGATACTCCTTCCTTCTAGGGAAGGATTAGATTCATGTCAAACAATATGTTGCCTCTGCTTTGCACCAGCAATTGATGTATTGGAATGATGACAAAGTTAAGATAGTGTCAGTCAATCAGATTCCTTTCACAACTGACATGAAGATGGTTGAAGCTATATATTACACCCCTGAATTCTAGCCGATAACTTGGCCTTTTGATATATCTCAAGATGTTATCCAAGTTGTGAACTTCATTAGCAGGGGGTTTTCAAGTGGAATTGTAGGTCGAGGCTTGGTTTGAGGAGATGGTTACTGATGAAGAGCCATGAGGAAGTGGCAAAAGATATCTTATAATGGCTAGCCTTGTACTCAACTAAGGTGAGGATTGAATAGTATATATTTTAATAAGGTTAATTAAGAAGAATAGAGAATGGGGTGAAAATACAAAGAGTTTAAGAGACAAAGAAATGAAAAAGTAGGAGAAGATGGAGGCATTAAAAGACCATGTCATGTCGCTAATTAGAAAAGAACTCCTAGTTTTGAAGCACAAGACCCTTTGATTGAAGTTAACCTTGGCACAGTTAATGAGTCAAGGCTGGCAAAAGTTAGTGAGTTACTTGATGACGGCAATTGTGATCTATTGGTGCAGTTGATAACCAAGTATAAAGACTATTTTGCTTAGGATTATGATGAGATACTTGGCCTATCCAAGGAATTAGTTGAGTACCAGTTGCCTATCAAGGAAGGATTCAAGCCATTTAAGCTACCACTTTGGAGGTTTAATCCAAAACTAATGCTTAAGATAAAGCAGCAAATTGAAAAGCTTTTGAAAGTAGATTTTATTAGGATGGCTAGATACATAGAGTGGCTTGCAAACATTGTTCCTGTAACAAATAAGAATGGGCAAGTTAGCATATATACAAATTTTTGTAATTTAAATTTAGGTACCTCTAATGCAGACATTTTAATTGATGTTGCGGCTAATAATGGTATTTTGTCCTTCATGGATGGCTATTTTGGTTATAATTAAATCTTTTTAGCCGAAGAGGATGTGCATAAAACTGCATTTCATTGCCTCGGGGCCACCAACATTTTTGAGTGGGTGGTTATGCCATTTGGCTTGGAGAATGCTGAGGACACCTATCAAAGGGCAAGGAATGTTATTTTCTATGATTTGATTAGCAAATGTATGGAGGTTTATGTTGATGATGTGGTAGTTAAGTCAATTGACTTTAATAAGCACTTAGCCAATCTAGAGCCAGCTTTCGTCAGAAAGAAAACACTTGCTTAAGATGAATTCAACTAAATGTGTTTTTAGAGTTTTAGTTGGCAACTTCCTAGGCTTCTTGGTTCACTAACATGGCATAGAAATGGACAAGAACAAAACTAAAGTTGTCTTAGAAGTTAGACCTCCAATCAATAAGAAAGAATTGTACAGTCCAATAGCAAAATTAATTATACAAAAGGATTCATAGTTAACTCAGCTAGCAAAATGAAAGCTTTTTCACCATTGTTAAAGCTCAAGTAAGCCAAGGAATATATATGGGTTAGTGAATAGCAAAAAGCATTTGATCAAATCAAACAAAGCTTGGCCAGTCCTCTTGTTTTAGTACCTTATTCTCTTAGTAGGCCACTTAAGTTGTATATATCAACTATGGAGGATTTAATTGGTAGTCTTTTGGCTCAAGATTCTAAAGATGGAACTGAATGGCTGTGTACTATTTATGTGGGTGTTAAATAATGCTGAGACTAGATATACTCTAATAAAAAAGCTTTGCTTGTTATTATTTCATGTGTATACTAAATTGGAGCATTATCTTTTACCAAGGGAGGTATTGGAGGTGTGCAAGTTAGATATTGTAAAATATTTATTAAATTGGCCAGTACTACAAGCTAGATTAATGAAGTGGGCTATAAAACTAAATGCATATGCCCTTAAATATGTGCCATTGCAGGCTACAAAAGGACAAGTGTTAGCTAATTTTGTAGCAAAGCACCCATGTGTAGTAGTACAAAACCTATTAGCCGAATATCAAGGCTATGTGCAAATTAAGCCATGGATTCTAGCTTTTGATGGTTCAAAACACCAAAACAATGTTGGTATAAGCATAGTGATTACTTGACCTGAGGGAGTAAATAGTAAGTTCATGTATTGAGTGGATGTGTAATGCTCCAATAACCAAGATAAATATAAGGTTCTAATTGCTAAATTGAAATTGTTAAGATCCTTTAATCTAAAGACTGTACAAATTGTAAGAGACTCACAGTCAGTGATTAACCAATTCTTAGAAGAATATAAATGTAAGAACCTAATATTGGAGGAATATCTTAAGAAGCTAAGGAGCTATTGCAATATTTTGCTGATGTAATGATAAAGCATGTTCCTAGGGCATCCAATCATATTGCTAATACCATCAAAAAGCACCAAGTCACCATGGAGACATGATCAATTGGATATTTATATACTTATTTTTCCTCATCCCTAGCTCATTAATTCTCTCTTGTGCCTAATTGTTTTGAATTGGACCATTTTGTATTGTTTGGATTTTGTTTGGGTTTGAGTTAAAATTTCCAGCATTAGGCGAATTCTGACACTATTTTGGTTTTTGGGTTATATCTTGAGTTATAGAGCTCATTTTATTGTGATTCTTGATTTGTAGGAAAGCTGAGAGATAGGCCTACAAGTGATATGAAGAAGTTAGAAGCCAATTCTGGTGTTAAGGAGCTGAAATTGGGCCTAGAAGTGAACTGAAGCGGTGCAATCGCGGTTTCTGAATGGGGTGCAGTATTTGGACCATATCTTGGTCCATAGTAGCCCAATTGAGTCCATTCCAGTGGCATTTTGAAGCTGATATCCAAAGCTTTAAGTGATCTTCAGACCACAAATCCAAACTGATGCGTTTTCAATACCAACAATGCAGACAAACGTTACTGACTGGATTAGAAAACATACTTGCATGTTTTTAGCATAACTTCCTTTATATAATTCAGAATTTAGCAAATAAGGTGTCCAAATTCAGAGAAGAGAGAGGGGATTAATGTAATAGCTATTACGGATTGATTGGGAGATGTTTTGATTCGGTTTTGGCTGGCTGACTTAGGGGGAAGCCAGAATTGTAACCAGACAGATTTTGGGAATAGAAAATAGTTCGATTTTTTTGTTGGTTCTTCTTCTCCTCTCTTCTCTCACGCCCCCCCCCCACCTTAACAACTCATCTTCCTCCATTCATGGAGGAGTAAGCTTCCATCTAATCCAAGAATTCACGGAACATCATCACTCAAGAGGATTGGCTAACAAGAGTTCAACTATTCCATTCGGTTTCTTCTATCCTTTCTCTCATCTTAATTCGGTTTTGGAATTGAAGGTTTTCATTCTAAAATTCTAATCAAGAGTTCAATTGTCTCATATCAATTTGTGATTGTTCGATTCAATTATTGAAAGAAGAAGAATTAGAATTCAGGTCTGAGTTTTAAGGTTAATGCATTGGTGATTAAAACTGATACAACTCAACTAGGTTTTAGAGATTTCTGAACATTGGTTGATTATATGTTAGTCAAATGCATGAAGGTTTTTGTGTGAATGCTAAAATTGGATTGAGGTTTCATTCAATTTTATGATTAACCATTGAGTCGAATTGTTGATATATATATCTAGAATTCGATGATTGAGTGATAATTGTTGCCTTTTGATTCTTGGATTGGATTTCAAAATTCTGTTCATTTCTTTTTCTACTAATTTCGATATTTTAAATTCCAAACCCCCCCCCAATTTCCTGATCATATAACATTGTTATCGTTGGGAAACGACCCGGGTTGCACCCTTGCTACGAGTTTAGTGTAATTCGGTTTTTATTGTAATTTGATCGAGCTCGGCACTCGAGTCAAGACATTCAATGGTTGCAACAATTAGCCAACAATTGAGGGCATCAGCTAATTGGAGGCAAAAGGTAATCCAACACCTTGCTAATCCTTTAACTCAAATTGATTACAAGCTAAAATAAAAAGTATTGAAATATGTGCTAATTGATGATTAGTTAGTTAAAAAAGGTCAAGAAGGTTTGTCGCTGAAGTGGTTGAGCAAAGAAGAACCTATAAGGGTGATGGGGGGAGGTTCATGAAGGAATATGTGGAACTCATAAATCAAACCACACGGCTGATTCACCAATATGGGTATTATTGGCCAACCATTATAGCTGATTGCTTCACTTATGTATGTGAGGCTTGTCAACTTCATGGACCAATCCAAAGAATGCCAACCAATAAGCTATATACTATCATTAAGTCATGGCCTTTTAAAGGATGGACAATGGATCTCATTGGCAAGATTTATCACCCATTCGATGAGCTACACACTATTGTTAAGTTGTGGCCTTTTAGAGGATGGGCAAAGGACCTCATGGGCAAGATTTATCCCCTATCCTCCAAAAGACATACTTTTATTATAGTAGCAATGGATTACTTTACTAAATGGATAAAAGCCTAATCTATGGTGAATGTGTCACAACCCGATGCAATAAGATTCATTGAGAGATAAATCATATATCGATTTGGGATTCCTAAAATAATAACAACTAACTAGGGCACTATGTTTACAAGTGATGAGGCAAAAGCATTCATTCAAGAATATGGGATTAAGTTGATACATTCCTCACCTTATTATACTCAAGCCAATGGTCAAGCCAAGACAATTAACAAGATATTGATTGATATGATTAAAAGGACTATTGACGATCAATTTAGAAAGTGGCATGAAGTATTATCCAAGGTACGTTGGGTCTATAGGAATTCAAGAGAGAAAACAATAGGTTTGACCCCTTTTAATCTAACCTATAGCCAAGATGCTATTTTGCTAATGGAGATTAATATAAAATCTTTGAGAGTGGCAAAGTAGCATGGGTTACAACTTGAGGGATATGCTTAGGCTATGCTCTAGGAACTATAATCAGTCAATAACAATAGGATTATAACTTTAGAGAATATTCAATTAAATAAGGCTAAGGTAGATAAGTTCTATAATAAGAGTAAAAAAGGAAATAATTTGCCGAGGGGAGTATAGTTTGGAAAGTTGTCTTGCCTATTGGAACTAAGGACCCAAGACTTAGCAAGTGGTCTCCAAATTAGAAAGGTTCATATATCGTTAACCAAGTTATTTATGGGGGATGCTTACAGATAGCTTCACATGTAGGGAGAAGAACTATCTAAGAGTATTAATAGAAAATTTTTAAAGTGATACTACCCATCTATTTGGAAAATTTCCCAAAATAGTTGAAATACCAAAATAATTGCCATAAGTCAGCTATGTTAGCTAAGAGTTATACTATTCAAAAAGGAAATAAAAGGAAAGGAAAATTAAAGCCTAATCTAAGGTGCAAAATTTACTAGAGGGTTGGTCTCAATTGCAATTCCTTTAGCAATTGAATCTGCTGCAAGTTCTTCTTCTAAGCTTTTGTTAAAGCATCCCTCACAACAATCAGAATAGTGTCTTGGAGATCATCTAGTGTGAGCTCAAGTATTAGAAGTCCCATGGAGGTAGCAACTACGGAATAAGTTCCAGGCATGGTGGTTGAGTAGCCTTTGCAGGAAATTATAGTTGAAGTTAAGATAGTTTCAAGAGTAAATAGTAATGACCAGCAGAGTATAAATGGAGGCAAAGAAGGTATAAGGCTAATACCTAAAGAGGAAGGCCTTCGGCTTCATGAAATCAGTTGAGCAGGGAGCTGCATGCATATTCTACCTTGCCCATTCCTTTGTTGCTAACCTCCAAAGCCCATTCTAGAGGCTTTTATTTTTCAGCCAATGGCATAATCTTGTAATCCAATGACCTGGCTTGTGCATAAAGTTGCATCCTCTTTTCATCCTCAACCTTGATGTTAGTCATAACTGAAGCTAACTCTGGCTTCCAAACTCCTAAAGCCTGAAATCTGGCAATTTCTTCATGAATAGAACTAATGTGGCTTTTGAGCTGATTCTGCCATTGTTGATTATTATCCTACCTAGCCTTGATTACCTGGTATTGTGATAGGTAGTTACTCTTCTAAACTTTTAAAGAGGTCAATTCCTTCAAATCTTTCAAACTATTGTCTCAATGCCTTGTACATTGGTGATCTAGGATTGCCTCAAACAAAGTTAGTGCGATTTCAGTACAACCTTGCCGAAAGGGAGTTGGGACTTCAGTATCTTCTACCTTAACTGCCTTCAGCAAAGACCTCTCTAATTTAGCTGAGGTGACTAGGTTTGTAAGGAAATGCTTTTGTAGCTCTTCCTTAATGATGTGAAGGTACTAGTGTATAGGGGAAGGGCTGCCTATAGGAGGGTTAGTGGGGGGGCACTAAAGTATTGATCCAACTCTTCATTAGGATCCATATGGAGCTAAGTCTTGCCTTTTGGGAATAGGGCTGAATGAAGTGTTTTTAGCTGGAGTAGCGCATTTTAGCTCAAGAGAAGGTGTATGGTGCTGAGTTCCTTTGATTGTGTGAACACTATATTTTGTCAGAATCAATTTTCAAAAATAAGAAAATAAAAAAATAAAACCCTTTATTTTGGCCTATATCCAAGTAGTATCTTAGTCCAAATTGAAAAAAAATTAAAAATAATAACAAAATAAAATAAAAACTGCACCAAATCACATCTATTTAGTATCAATTAGCATCTTTAAATTTGTCAATTAGTGTCCATCAAGCATATTTTAATTTGTCAATTAGATAGCATACCTTAATTTGTCAATTAGCGTCAATCAATATCTCTTAATTAATCAATTTATATCAACCAACATCTCTTAATTAGTCAATTTTTATTAATTAGCATCTTTTAATTGGTTTTAATCAGTGTCAATCAAATCAAATCTCACAATCAGCATCAATTTAAATTATTTTGTCATTAATTATATTCATTCCCAAGCAACTATAAATAGAGGACAATCAACAACAAGCAAAAAAGGAGAAAAAATCGTCAGGTATTTTAGGTTTCAATTAGGCATCAAAGCACCACCACGGTGGTCTCATGATCAATTCTTGGTTCTTGTTTTTTGTTCTTCGCTAGATCTCTTTTTGTACCTCGACTTTTATGTATCTCATCACATTAACTAGTTAATTCTATTTTGTGTTTTTTTTTCTTTTGTCATTTATTTGCAATATAAAAGAAAAAAATCCTTGCTATCTTTCTCCGCTCCAAGTATAATGAAAGAAAGGACATTCACTCATTAGTCTTTGAGGCATTTAGGCTGTTTTTGTCTTTTATTTTTTTATTATTTTATATTCATTCTTTTTATTGCTCTTATTCGTTCTTTTCTACAATTCCTTGAGTGTTCTTTTCTTAGATGTTTATTATACTACTGTGTGTGTATTTTTTCCGCATGTTTTGGGTTCTTCATCAATCCTTTTTTTCAAAAAAAATTTGAATTACTATCAAGTTTGGGGCCTTAGTGAAACAAACTATTTTTATTCTTGTGCGTATAATGTAAGGCCATTTCTTTTATTAGAGTAGTTAGGTGCAAATAAGGGATAGACAAAAAGTATAAAAGAAAAAGGAAAAAATAACAAAATGAAAAAATGCCAAAAAAATGTTTCTTTGAAGAATGAGCGTGCAGGTTTTGTCTTTAATTTGAATTATTTCATAATCTTTAACAATCAAGATTTTCTCTTTTCCTTTAAATAAAAAAAAAAATCTTTCTTAACTCTTTGATCCACGCAACAATCTATGACTTTGATGTATGGCTCGCCTATCCTCAAGGGTCGTAAGAATTGTAAAGGTTTATTTTGTAGCTCATGTTATCCTAAATCCTATACAAAAGTGGATTTTTTTTCTCTTTTTATAAAAAGAAATTTTTTGTAAATAAAACTAGCCAACACACAATTATCTTCTACAAGAGCTACATGACTTTGAGTTCCTTATTGCACCAAAGGGTACATAGGAGCAAAGGCTACGTAGAAGCGCAAGTCAAGCCAAAACTATATTTTTTAAATTTTGCTTTCCTTTTGTAAATATCATATTAATTTTTTTTTGTTGTAAATAATTGTTATATTAATTTTGCATTTATGTTTTTTTGTAAATAATTGTATATTAACCTTGCTTTTTTTTTTTGGAAATAATTATCATATCAATTTTACTTTTCTTTCTTTTTGTAAATAATTATTATATTCTTAAGGGGAAAAATAAACATTATTATGGTTATTCATTATTTTGTGCAACAAGCTCTAGAGTAACTGTTATAAAGTGGATATATTAGGGATGCAGTGGGATTAAGTTTTCACCTTTCCCCATACATAAATAAACTCCCAAACCTAATTTCTTTAAAAGGACCGATTTTGCAAACTTAAAAAGGTTTTTCTGATTTTTTCCATAATAAAAATTGGTGGTGACTCCATTGAATTATTTTCCAATTTTCTTGTTGTCTCTTATCACAGCGCTCTCCTGGCATATTGTGACGGTTGTTATGTTCTTCTCCAATATGAGAGTGATTGGTTAAGGACAGTGGCAAGGGACATTGGTTGATATCCTTTGTTCCAATGTAGGAGACACAAATGCAGCAGGCAGATCAGAAAGATCTTGTTGAACATAGAAAGAGCCATAAGAGTAGTAAAAGGAGTGGAAAACTCTCTAAGTAGACTCTAGCCTTCATTTGAAAGAGCCAATCAATTATTTGGAAAGTCGAGAAGGTAGAAATAGGGGTGTTTCTGAACCAATGAGCATGAGTGGAAGCATCTCTTACAGGTTTAGCCATTACTGAGCATTCCTAGTAGAATTCAAGGAAATACTCACTGATCCATGTGAACACCATATTTTGCATGAGGCACAAAGAAAAAGAAAAAGAGAAAAGAGAGCCTGAGAGAAAAGAAAAGAAAAAGAAAGAAAGTTGGCCCATTTTCTCAAAATAAGAGGAGAGCCCAATCATAGATATTTTAACCCAAAAAAAAAGAGAGAAAAACTGAAACGAAAAAAAGTAAAGGGAAAGAATCATAATATGAGAACAAAATCTGGCTAGCATATCTTAATTTTGTGTTAATCAATTTTGACATTTGTATCCTTCAAATTAGATCAAATTTGCCAATCATCATTAAAAGCAAAATTTCCGATCAGAATCAGTCAGGTTTAATTTAGATCAAATATTGAGAGAAAAGGGTCTTTTTAGGGGCACTAGCGGTAGAGATTAGGAGGAAGGCTTAGGTATTAGTGCAGAATTGTGTGTACATGCAAGAGAGAACAAAGAATACAACTTCTTCCAATCTCTCGGCATTCTGAGGTACATTCCATTGAAAGCTCTATTACTCATTACACATATAACACTTTTCATGTTACACAAAAACATTTCACACACAAGCAAAAACCACACATCATAAGATAAACCACAACCATTACAACACACACTATCATTCATTCACATTGTGAATGAAAGGGAAGGAAATCTTCATGTCAGAATAAAAACATAGACCCATTCGAGAAATACAAAAACTTTATCATCATCATACTCCAACTCACCACCATCAACAAAATCAAACCCCCTCCATTGGCCACTATCAACCATCATAGCCATCATAGCCCACCCACATTGACTTCTATCAGCAAAACGAAGGCCACGCATCCCTTTTTCAGCTATTAAAACATGAACAAAATCGCCACCATCAGAACCGCAGTTCCACACCGCAACCCTACCTTTCACCGCCACCACGCTGCCATAGCCACCACGAGCAAGCCACCATCACCGTCACAACAGATGGAGCTCTTCGCGAGGCATCACCTCGGCCCCAAGGACACTAGCACCACTGTCGGACTTTGCCGTAGACACCGCTGCAATGGGAAGGCTGTGCTATGAAGCCCTACACCTCTCTCACTCCTTCGTGTTTTGTTCCCACATGAACCTTGCAAATCAATCTTTTCCTTTTTCTGCTTCTTTCATTCCTTTGTTTCTTTTTTTTTTCCCTTGGTTCAAATTTTTTTTTTGCTATTTTATTCAAATCAAGTTTTTCTCCTGTTTCTCTTTTTCTATTCATTTTGAGATGGCCCAATATTTTTGTTGTTGTCTTAGGCCTTGTATTTTTCACTTTTATACATATGAAAAACAAGCAAAAAAATTTCAAAAGCAAAAAAATATTGTCAAATTTTTTTTTTGGAAATTCATGCAACAATATCCAACATTAATGTACAGTTCGTCCATCCTCAAAGGTTGTAAGTGTAACATCCTCAATTTCATGTCATGCTAAACCCTGAATAATTAGGTGCTTAATGAGAAATTATGGAATTAAGGCTTAATTAAGGGGTTAACTCGGATGAGAAAAGTCAAAAGAATGCTTAATCGAGATTAAATAATCTCTAATAGAGCAAGTCCGAGCCTTTATAGCTTAATTAAGTATTAATTTTCCTTAATCAGCTTAATCAAGTTTAATTAAGATTAATTAAGCTTAATCGCAAGATCAATTTTTTGTTAATCGTGTTTTTGTGTGTTAATCACTAATCCTTACTTAATCATCTTAATTAAGTTGTATGAGCACTTAATCACATGATTAAATTCAAATTTAGTCAATTAGACAATAAAGTAAAAAAGTAATGTCATTAACGCATAAAGCATTAGACAAGAGTGCTTTATGTAAGAGTTTGACCATGGTTTGCTCTCCATCATCTACTTTGCCTCCTTAATCACTAATTAGCACAAAATGAAGCAAAAATATCTCCCCCCACCCTTAGAAAGTTACGGCCACAACTTTAATAACACACACTCATCCATTTTCATTTTGTGTCATATCATTCTTTCTCTTATTTTCAAAATTTCTCTAGCTTGTCTCTAAACTTTCTTCTTCTTCTCCACCTTCTTCTTCATCCTCCACCTCTATAACCAAACCTTCTTCACTTAGCCCTTCAAAGACTACATCTTTTGGTCTTTGAAGAAGAGATTTAAACACTACAACCTCCATTTTCACAAGATCTAAGAGCTTCTTCTTCCTTCTTGCAAAACCGCCACCATCATCATCAAGAGGAGCCATCATCTTCTTCTTCCTCTTCTCTTGTTTTTGTGCCATCTTCAAGAAGAGGTAGTGATCTTCACTTTTTATTTTGTTTACTCAAGAAAGCTTAAAGCTTGGTTCTTTTCATGACCAATATCTTTAAGTGAAAACTTGATAAAATCTTTCATGCTCTTCATGAGCAAAAGTTTCCATTTTTAGAAAAATATGTTCTTGTTATTTTTCAAGTGTTCTTGATGTTTCTACTTTTGAAAAAATATGTTCTTGTTGTTCTTCAGGTGTTCTTGCTGTTTCTACTTTTGATAAAATATGTTTTTGTCGTTCTTTAAGTGATCTTGATGTTTCTATTTTTGGAAAATATGTTCTTATTATTGAGTGTTCTTGATGGTATCTTGTTTGAAGTTATTCATTTTCTTATGATGAGTTGATGGTTAGAAAAAGCTTCATCTTTTTATGTTTTCATGATTAGATAAGACTATGAACATTCTAAAAGCTTAAAACTTTAAAAAGTTTGCTTTTTGATTCCTTAAAAGTGGCGCAACTTTTAAGCTTCCATAAAGTTTTATTTTGTTTTATTTTAAAGACAAGAATATATGTAAAGGTCTAAGTTTTTTAGTATAATAAGCCTTCTTGAGTTAGAAAAATGATATCTTGTCACTTTATATCTTAGAAATCAAATCTTAAAGAAAAGACCTTTCATAAAGTTTCAAACTTTAATCAAGAATGAGATTTTTAAGTCATAAAAGTGTTGTTTTGTAACATTTAATCTATAAAGTCTAGATCTTGAACCAAAACAATGCTAAAAGATGTTAACTTTTATAAAGATCAAGACTTTTCAACCTTAAAGTTAATGTTTCATATCACTAGTTGATAAAGTAGGAACCATGTTAATGTAGAGACAACTTTAAGTCATAAAGTTGAGACCTTAATGGTCTTAGAATAATTAAATAAGTCAACTTTCATTAAGAGCAAGACTTTGTAGTTAAAAAGCTAGTAACTTGTATCATTATTACATGAAGATCTAATTTTTATGATAAGAGCTTAATTTTAGAGGCACTCACTTTCCTAAAGAACAAAACTTTATGACTACTTTATAAAGAATGATAACTTTTATAATACTTAAGGTAAGACCTTGTATGTTAGTGATAAAAGTTTGAAACTTTGTAATTTGGTTAAGTTAAAAATCACCCTTGGTGACTAGTAAACATGGTGTTGTTGGGTTCATGATGTGGTTATGCGTTGTCATGACCTAAGAATTAGAGGGATCTCGAACTCTTTGGGAACAGAAGTATGATTAGGGCCTTTGAGCATACCATGAACCTAGGAATCATTGAGTGCACTATCCCAAGAAAAGGAAACAATCATTTAACTTAATTAATTTGAACAAGCGTTCCATAAGACATGAACTCAAGTAAAGAATAATTTCACATGAGAACTAGGTAACTAAAATACCACATACATATATTTTAACTATGTGATTCTCTCATGGATAACCACAGAAAATCGTATGATGATTCATAAATTTTTCGCAAAGAATAACACGACTTTGAACCCCTTTTAGGGCATGAATGTATGATATTGTTCGGTATGATGAATGATGAGTTTGATCGAGTTTTGTCTCATGATTGATTGATTATTGTAATATGATAAACTGTTGATTGAAAGTTTTATGATTTGCATTTTGGGGAAGCTCTAGTCTAGCCGTCATGCTGCCGGATTTCCGTCAAAATTATGGACTTAGTCATATCATTGCATGTGTCTAGTCAAAGAAGTATTATGCATAAAAAGTATAATGATAAGAAAAGAAATAATGGGATATGACCCCTCGATCACTTCCGGGAAGTGAAAGTCGGTGATCCATAAGGAACCTCTATAAGGGAGGCAAGGGTGACATGGAGGACCCTCCAACTTAGAGGTAACCAATATTGGCTTAATCTGATTTGGTTTAATACTGCGTGATGACGGTCACGTAATAAGCATATGTCCAAAAGCAGTCTATTTCAAAGGAAAGTAAAGAATGTTAAGCACATGCTAAAAATGAAAGTAAAGTCAAAGTAAAACCATGGTTAAGTCTATGATGACGCATGTCTTTGCATGTAATTATATTGTCTATTTGCATTGTGAATGTTTATTCTATGTTTCAGTATGTATGTTAGTTATGATGATGTGGTTATGATATCAAGTTTAAAAGCAACCCGCTTCGGGGTTTAAGTTTTCAAAACCATTAAAAATTAAACTTATATCTGTCCACTATTTTTATAATTAAACCCAAAGTGGCTGGGACAATGATGATGACACAATATTCATCTAGTAATGATTCTACTGAGAAATCTTGTATTTTTCACTCCTACATTTCTGTGTCATCTTTAGATGGAGTCGATGGTATCCATGATAGCACTTTTGATAGTACCTGACTGGATAAGACAAGGAGTTTTCATATTTCTTCACCTAGCTAAGGAGGATTAAAATAATAGTATAGTATTTTTATTTTCTTAAGAGCCCTAGTTAGGCAGTTTATGTGTAAATTAAGAGCATGTAGGAAGTCATGCTGCTTAACTTGACCTATTACATATGCGATACTTATTAAATGTAATGATGACCTTGATTATATATGATTACATTCTTGGCTTAAGGCATTGTGTTATGTTGTTTCCATTTTGTCTTACGTCTTATTGGTAACTCAGTGATATGAAGAACAACATTCATATGTATACGAATAAGTGCTTAAAGGCTTAGTTTTCAAGTATAAAGGTTTTATTAAAAAAAAAAATTACATGCTATTTTCATATATTATGCTAATTTTAAGTTAAGAACTTTTGCTAGTTAAGAGTAACAACTAGTAATGCCATAAAATGACTTAAGTATAGTATAATATTATTATGGTGTTACAGTAAGAATAGTTAGGATTTATTGTATAGCTTGTGCTATTATAAATCCTGAATAAATCCTGTGCAATAGTGGATTTTCCTTTTCCTTCTTTAAAAGAATAGAAAAAAAATTATTTTAAATAAAATCAACTCAACACACAATTATTTTCTATAAGAATTATGTGGCTTTGAGTTCCTCATTGCATCAAATGATATATAGGAGCACAAGTTAAGCCAAAACAATTATTTTTAAAATTTGGCTTTATAAATAGTTGTTACATTATTATTATTATTATTATTATTTGTTCTTTTATAAATAATTGTATATCCATCTTTTTCTTTTTCTTTTTTTTTGAAATAATTATCACATAAATCTTGCATTTTTTTCTGCTGTAAATAATTATCATATTAATTTTTTTCCTTTTCTTTTACAAATAATTGTTATATTAATTTTTCCTTTATATTCTTTCCTAAATAATTATCATATTCAATTTTTTTTCTTTCTCTTTTGTAAAGAATTATTATATTCTTAAGGGGAAAAATAATTATTATTAAAAGTTATTAATTTACATAATAAGCTTTGCGGTAATTGTTATAAAACGGATGTATTAAGAGTATAGTAGGATTAAGTTTCCATCTTTTCCTATGCATAAATAGGCTCTTGAACCTTATCTTTTTAAAAGACTAGTCAGTTTTATAAAATTAAAAAGTTTTTCCAATTTTTTTCATAATAAAAATTGGCGGCTACTTTATTGAATTTTTTTTCAATATTTTTTGTAGTCTCTCGTCGCGGCACCCTCCGAGCACATTGTGACAATCCATAAGAACAGGAACTAAATTGAACTAGGGATTGGCTTGGTTTCATTGGTCTGCAATTCATCAACCCACAATTTTAAACCCTTGAACAAAATGGGTAAAATTAGAGTTCCTAGGTTCACTAGACTACCAAAAACAACACCTGTTACATAGTAGGAATATTCCTTTACCATGCCAAGTGAATTGCTGTAAATAAAGAACTTACATAGTCAGAGAAAGAGGAAGATGTTGTGCTCAGCTTTTCCAAAATCACCTATCACTCGGTTGTATTCGATGATGAAAGTGCCATAACTAGAGAGTTCGAAGGGCTCATTGTAGAGTGAGGTCTTCGAAGGGCTCATTTTTATTTTTGAAAAAATAATTATTATAAATATTTCTATTGTTAATAATTTGTTCTCTTAATATAGTGATAATTTAAAATTAAATTAAACTAAATATATGCAAATATATCAATATTTTATATTATTATAAGTCACATATACTTTATTTTGTTAAAAAAAACTTAATATATATAACTATTAACAAAGGGTATTTTGGGAAAAAAAATTAATAAATCTGACATAAAAGAGAATTAGTAAAAACTTGAAAATGGATATAAGTGTAACTTAATTTTTTAGGAGAGGAGAGTATATGTTTTAAAAATAAAAAAGAAGAAAAGTGTAATAAAATCATCTCTTAAAGGAGAGAGTTGTAGTTTGCTTAAATCAAAATTTTGCAATAATATAAATGGCTTGGATGCAGTATAGTATTACAAACGCGACGTTATGCTTTTGCAATCATGTAAAATAGGACAATTAAAAAAATTATTAGCTGTTGTGAATAAATAAAGAGATAATATGGAAACACCGTGACAAAGAAAACATATTCTTATGTAATATTCTAATAGGATGAGGATGTTAACTTTACAACATAATGTAGCATTATATAGAATGGCTACACTTCAACTAGCCATACCAAAGTTTCCAATCAATATGATCATCAACCCCATACAAAATATGCATATCTTACAACAATTTACTTCACATGACTATACCTTACAAAAATGTCTCATTAAAACTTAGCAAAAGGAAAAGAGTATATAATTGATAGGTAACTAACTTTCCTTCAAAATAAAACCAATGTTATGTAACTTTTAGATTTTTGTTAATGGATATTATTCGTAACATTTTATATTTATTAGGGATATGCCTTATTAAAATTTTATTAAAAATAATTCAGTAAAAACAATCCTAATAAGAAAAAAAAGAATCCAATACTCATTGAAAGATATTTTTCTTCATCAATTAATCTTTTAAAGATGTATTTTATCAATTCAATCTTTAAAACTTGAAATCTCCAATTTTTTCATCCCTTAAATTATTTTAATTTTAGTCTAACATTATTAACTTTAAAGTTATTTCTTTTTTTATAATTTAAAAAGAGGACAATTTTTCTCACTCGACCAACATGCCAACAGCTAACAATTTCTTAAATAAATATAAAATGGGAGAAGTATACCTCAATGTTAAGCATACAATGACCATAGAATAGGCGGAAAGGAGCAATTTAATTATTAGCATATTGTTAAGCGTACAATTCGACCATAGAATAGGAGGAGAGGAGCAATTTAATTATTAGTATATTTCGTTTAGGCAGAGCGTCCAAATCAGAGTTTAGGCACTGCCAGGGGCATTGAATTACGTGTACACGCGTCCAAATCTATAATCTGATATGGAGATTACCCTCAAGTTTGCTTTTCTCTCTTTCACAAGATAATGGTGACGTTTACAATGCTCTATTCTAAAATTTAGGGGATATATTATTTGTATATTTAAAATGGTAGACATTTTCAACATTTTTTTTTATTTTTTTATTAATTATTTCACTCATTTTATTTTTTTTTATAATTTTTTTCTCTCTTTTTTTTAGATATCTAAAAATGTCTACCAATCAAATAATACAAAAAATATTCCTCAAAATCTAGATATTGGTGATTCAGTTTTTGTCCGGTCATGATACAAAATTTTTTGTCTTGAAGAGACAAAATGAACCACTTTAAAATAGAATATTACAAGGTTAGACAATTTTTGTCCTGTGTGTAAAGACTAATTAAATCACTGTTGAAGCTTATAACACGAGCTTGACATAGTACATTCCTACTTTTTCTTGTGACAGGAAATGCCACTCACAAGGCACGAAAAAAAATTTATTCTCCGTGTTCATTCTTTAAACTAAAACAAACATTTTCCATAATAATATTAAAATTATAATATTATTTTGTTTAACAAAATTTATTTGCAATGTTTCAATTACATATCTCTGCTTTGTTACTGTAAATCAATTTATTTTATTTTAATTGTAAGATTTTATTTTAATGAAAAATAATTTATTCTTAGGTTTAATATTACCAATTTTTATCTTTATGTTTAATTAGCATATTTAAAACAATTTTTAGAATATTATTGGAGAATCCTATCAAAATTTCCGTATGTATTTATGAGTTAGTCCCCCAGCTTCAATTCTTTTTTTTCTCACCCCTCAATTAGATTTCTTTTAAATGTAAATGTCAAATTATTTTTTAAAATTTTTATTTAACGTGTATACACTTTTATCACTAATTAGTTTTGAGTATTTATAATTCTTTAATTTTTATTTAACGCATATATCCAATTTTTATTTAATCTTTTCCTACAATAATAAAAAAAATCCATGCCTTGCATGATCCATGTACCATATTTATTTCCGGCCCTCCCTAAACTAATCCTATGCCACAATAATATCACAATTTAGGTTTTATTTTGCTTAACAAAATAAATTTGTAGCATTTCCAATTTCCATCTAAGATCTGCACTTTCTAAAGTCTAACATCACTTTAATTCTTCATTGATTTTATTGTTTTGAAATCATGCTAACATTTCAACAAAAAAAAAAAACATTATTTGTTCACCAATTTTGTGTTTTTTTCAAAATTAACTTCATGTACTTACATAATCTTAATCTTTTCCTACATTAAAAAAAGGGTTGTTGTTTAAAACCATGCCTTGCATGGTCCAACTGCAAAGTAGCTTTCAGATACATTATATTTGCCCCATTAACTAAAACTAATACATTACTAACATTAACACTAATCATCTACTACATGGTGTTATACCACATTTCTTCTCCACATTAATTAATTCAAAAAGTTCAATTTTTATCATTTACAAGAATAGAATTTTTTTTCTTTTGTTGGTTCTTCCCCAATCCCCTATATTACATAAAACTGATAAATACACTCAACCAAACAAATTAATAACCGCTCAATAACACATTATTTATCATTTTCCTGTTTAAACTTTTAATATAAATTTATTATACCTTTACTCTATATTTTGTCCCCTATCATCGACAATTTTTTTACCAAAATACTGCAATTTTTTTTGCCAAAATACTGCACAATTTTTACTAAATTTGTATACTCTTTTAACAAAAATAATTACATTTTATTAACGGTTTAAGTTAGCATTATTTTATATTAATTTAAATTTTTATGATATTAAACAAATTTTATTTTAATTTAAAAAATTATTATATTAAACAAAATTTAATACCCAAACAAAAATAATCTATTCATATTAACACTAGCAAAATGTTCATTCCGTACAACTACATCCCAGCATACAGCACAGGACAATCTTCTTTCACGCGGCTTCTCCCTCAACTTCCACTATCCTAAGCCATGTCATTTTCGTCATTACAAAAGTGCAAGTTTTCTATTTTTTCTTTTATTTACCTATTAACCAAGTACCTAAATATGGACTTCAATTATGTGTTATCATCACAGGTTTGCTCCGCACATGTAAGCTGTTGGATTTATTTTTTTTGATCTGAATGACCATAAAATTTTAGATCATCAATATCCAATTTTTTAACTGGAGCATTGTAAAAGTTACCCAAGAGGATATATATCTTAGCCTTATGATCTATAAATCAAATCATAAACCGTCAAATCTCATATTTTCTTCCAGGACTTTCAGCTATGGCTGACTTCCAAGGCTACATGCAACTTTTCCTCATTTGGCTAATCTCCACCATTGTGGTTCGTGCCATACTCACCAGAAAGCACAACAAGGGTCATCAACATCCACCAGGCCCTCCAGCACTCCCTATCATTGGACACCTTCACCTCATCTCTTCAATACCCCACCAAAGCTTCCACAAGCTCTCAAACCGCTATGGACCCATCCTGCAGATTTTCCTAGGCTCAGTCTCTTGTGTGGTGGTTTCCACCCCAGAAATCGCCAAAGAGTTCCTCAAAACACATGAAACTAGCTTCTCCAACCGCTTCAGAAGTGCTGCGGTTCATTACTTGTCTTATGGCTCAAAGGGTTTCTTGTTTGCCCCTTATGGAAACTACTGGAAGTTCATAAAGAAGCTTTGTATGTCTGAGCTTCTTGGGGGAAGAACCCTTGACCAGCTTCTTCCTTTGAGGCAACAAGAGACACTGAGATTCTTGAGGGATTTGCAGAAGAAAGGGGAAGCTGGTGAGGCTGTTGATGTTGGTGGTGAGCTTTTGACTCTCACGAATAGCATCATCTCAAGAATGACCATGAGCATAACGTGTTCTGAAGATGGTGATGATGCAGAAGACATAAGGAAGATGGTGACAGACACTGTTGAGCTTGCTGGGAAGTTTAATGTCTCGGACTTCATTTGGTTTTTCAAGAATTTGGGCTTGCAGAGGATGAACAAGAGACTTAAGGAGATTCTGGACAGGTTTGACTCCATGATGGAAAGGGTGATAAGGGAGCATGAGGTGGAAAGGAAGAAAAGGAAGGAAGAGGGTGAAGGTGCAAAAATGAGGGATCTGCTTGATATTTTGCTGGAAATACATGAAGATAAGAGCACCGAGATAGAATTGACCAAAGAGAATATCAAGGCTTTCATATTGGTAAGCATGTCTCATATTATGACTTCCATTATTCCCTGTTTTTATTTGTTCAACATGTATTTCTGAATTCTGAGCTGTGTACGCCAAATTGGGACAAGGAAACTAATCTAGTTTAGCTTTTTATTTTTATATTTTAATATACTTTGAAAAGGTTCATGAAGAATTCCCAAAAATATCTCTCTTTCTACTTATCTATCTATCTATATTAATAAATAGAATTTGATCACATATTCCTATAAATTTACAATATATTTACCAAATGATCTGCTTAAATGTGTATCTTCATTCTTAAGTGACAAAAGTTAGCCATTAATTATTCAAAAGTATTAGTACCTATTCATAAAAATAAGGTATGACAGCAGCCAGTACCTAGCGTTCTCTACCCATTTGGGAAAACACTAGATTGGCATGTCACTTTGGGTACTTTGGAAAGTTCATATAGTTGAGCTCTCTAGACTGCATACATTTTGGGCAGATTATTATGTATATGCTGCTTTGTATTTATTATTTGACCCTTATTTTGTATTTCCAGGCTGAATTTTCTTACCGAACATAGGGAAAGAGAGGGGATGGCTGGGTAATAATTAAGAACTAGTCAAAATCCCATTATATCTATACATATCATAAGCGGTGACTTGAGTTTCTTCTAAGATTGTAATTACTAAACTTACAAGTGGACATTAACTACGGCGAATGCTACGTTTCATTAAGTATTTATAAAATCTCTTTCTTTAATTTGGAAGAAACGTTTCATCAATTGCATTGACTTCCTTCACATAATTAACTTCGATCATCAGCTCAATCAAGGACCAAATATATATGTATACTGATTGCAAGCAAATTAAGCAGCAAGAACCAATTAACTTTATTTTATTTTTCACTAAATAAAACTAACTTATATATGCATTCCAATTTTAAAATATGGTATGCAGGACATATTCATGGCAGGAACTGACACATCAGCTATCACCACCGAATGGGCTCTAGCCGAGTTAATCAACCATCCGCATGTGATGGAGAAAGCAAGACAAGAGATCGATTCAGTAACAGGAAATAATAGAATTATAGAAGAATCAGATCTTGCCAACCTTCCTTACCTGCGAGCCATAGTTAAAGAAACACTAAGGCTTCATCCCACAGCACCACTTTTAGGGAGAGAATCATCTGAGAGCTGTAATGTTTGTGGCTATGAGATTCCAGCAAAGTCCTTGTTGTTTGTTAATTTGTGGTCTATGGGGAGGGACCCCAACCTGTGGGAGAACCCACTTGAGTTTAGGCCAGAGAGGTTTATTGAAGAGAGCCAATTAGATGTGAGGGGACAGAATTTTCAGCTAATGCCATTTGGGACTGGAAGAAGGGTGTGTCCTGGAGCCTCATTAGCACTTCAGGTTATTCCTACTAACCTTGGTGCTATGATTCAGTGTTTTGAATGGAAGGTTGATGGGACCGTTCATATGGAAGAGAAACCAGCCATGACACTTCCAAGGGCTCATCCTTTAATTTGTGTCCCTGTGCCTCGCTTTAATCCCTTTGCTTCTGTTAATTCTGTAGATGATTGAGCTAGCTTGGGGGAAAATAAGAGCTCCATCTTACTTAATTTGCACGTGTACGTGTAGCAAATTAATGGTGTGTATGTATATGAGTAATATATCTGGAAGTCGAAGTATATTCATCCTTTTTGAATTTGATAAAATAAGCGACCATGTGTTGATAAAATGTTGTCCTGTTTGATTCAGAATATATCGGGGTGAAAATAGGCGAAGCATGATTAAGCTTTAACTTAAATAGATTTGACCTGTATTTTAACTATGTAGCTAAAATTTGGACCTATTACTTCATACAAGCTTTATTTTTTTTTGGTCTAATCGAACATTTTTAAAAGTCTGGTTTGGTCTGAAAATTTATTTAAGAGCTTACTTGATAATAAGGCTTTTAGATGAGAAAAAATTCTCTTAAATATGTCAAAAACTTTTAAATATGTCAAGAGAATATTTCTAAATAAGCCAAAAAAAACTTTATAAATATGCCAAAAAGTCTATTTCTAAATAGACTAAAATGCTTATATTGTTAGAATTTTGAAAAAACAAATTTGTATAATGATAATAATAATTTGCCTTAAATATATTTTTAGTCCCTTTAAATATTTGGATTTTTGGATTTGGTCCTTGAAAAATTTTTCACTTGATTTTGGTATATCATCTTTCTGATATTATCAATGTTAGTCCCTGATGCCAACTCTGTGCCATTAAGCGCATGGATCTGCGAGTTCCGAGTTTCGAGTTTTTACTTTCATCGATTGCTAACGAAAAAAAAAATGTGGACCCCACACTATTTCTAGTTTCGAGTTTTAATTTCCACTTCCACCTATTACTGACAGGCAAAAAACATTGACCTCACACTATTTTGGGTTCCAAGTTCCAAGTTTCGAACTCCCACTAAACACTTAACGTGGGCCATTTGCCATGTGAGCACTTAACAACACAGAGTTCACATTAGGGACTAATATTGGTAATTTTTAAAAAATAAGGGACCAAAACTAAACAAAAAATTTTACAAGAACCAAATCCAAAAATTCGAATATTTAGAGGGATTAAAAACATATTTAAGTCTAATAATAATATAGTATGCCTGCTAAGGTCAATAGGCATTTTTAAGAGCCTATACCCTAGCCTTTTTAGTTAAAAAGGACTTTTTGAAAAGTCTTGGCCTAATTTGTTTATTAAATAAGCTAGGCTAGGCTAAGTCTAATGTGGGATGGGTTGAAGGCCATAAACAAGTTGTCCAACCTATTTTCAACCCTACGTAGATGTAGTGTTTTGCAACTCGATAATGGGAGATTACTTACAAAGTAACCTTTTTTCTTTTCAATTTTTAGTTTTCATTTATATATTTGTTTCTTGTCATGCATATTTCATGATTACGAGTTTTGAGATAGATTTTATGTTGATTTTAATATTGTTTATGTGGGATTTTTGACGTAGGAGCATTACTCAATCATCAAAGTGAAAAACTCTGTGATTTTAGATTTCATATTAAGGAAAGGAATCACTTCCTCTCAATAAGGGTAGCAAAGTTTCATGAGAAGTGTGCTACTCAACTCAGTTGTTGAAGAAGAGCAAGTATCAAGAACAAGTAGTCTTTCATTAAGGTAAATGAAATGTACTTACAATAATGTCAATGAAAAGAGTAAATGAAAATGAAAATGAAATACAAATTGAATGAACAACAAGTATTGAAATGAAATGAGAAAAAAAAAATTAGATGCAATGATCTTTACTCATAAATTCCCTGTTACTCCATGTATGCTGGGACATCAAGGTTTAACGTGCAAAATGAGCGTTCAATCATGTCTTTCCTAAATGAATTGAGATCTTATTTATAGACAGATCTTCTTCGACATGTCGAATCTCTTTCAATGTCAAAATGCATCATGATCTCCTTATGCTCGCTAAGTCCAAAGTCATATGTATATGGGTTTCGACACTTCTTCTGTTAATACCTATAAGAAAATTAACCATTTATTTGACAGTTCTTGTACGATCGACTTCGACAGAGTCGGATTCTTTTCCCAACAATCATATTCCATAATACACAAGATTTTGATCATAATTCATTTACTTTGATAGGTATCTTTCAAGTACTTTCACCGTGGTTCTAACACATTAGACTTTTACATTTTGATAGACAAATCTCCTATGTCATAGAACTATTCTCTCGAATCTAAGATTGTTAACTTTTCCATTCTCCTCATAAGATTTCATCTATTTGTCAAATACATTAATTCAATACCTAACCAACGTCCACCAAATACTTCTCACGTCGAATTCATCTTCGTCGAATAAGGTGAGACAAGTGTTTTTAAACTTTTCGCATTTTCCTTGCCATATCGTCTAAGTCATGATGAGATTTCAAATTTAAAGAACAAAAATATAAGCACTTCACGAGAAATTTGGAGCTGTCGATCTTCTACAACCTCAACCACCTAAAATCCAATAGCCTAAATTTCTGAACTTTCCTTCTCTCTCAACATATAAATACTACATCTTTCTCACTCTCCTTCCTCTTCTTCATGCTACAACTCTCAAATTCTCTTTTTCGCTATTGCTACAACCTTCAAGCTCTCATATCACCCCCATTTATTCATCTTTTCTTCGACTTTTCTCTTAAAAAGTTTCAATTTTGCATCCTCAACACTTTAGTTGGTGCAAAATTTGTTTTTTCATGATCACAAATGGCACACCAATCTAATTCTTATCCATACTCTACCGCATTAGGGTCTCAGCTGCCATCTTCTATCGAACCTGATGCCGAGCAATGCATGTCAAAAACTAATCGAGTACTCATTCCTTTACGGGGAATTTAACTCTAGGGTGCTTAGGTCTTATTATCATATTATCTAGGGCTATCGAATACAAATCTCTCTTTCTTAATCTTATAGATATCACCCCCACTGACAAAGACCCCTTTCCCAGAACTGATGAAACCATAGTCATCTTTAGAGATAGGATCCCCACTAAACATAGACTCTTTAGAGCTTAACCTTTCAGTCTAACTGCTAAGTACCCGGCGTGGCTTGACAAAATTCAAGCTGCCAAGGGTGATTTTTGGAAACGGAAAGGTATTTTTAACTTAATTAAATTAAGCCAAGCTCCAATTTGTTACAACACCCCCATGCTCTGGGCCATTCTTTATTTTTGGAACAAGACCACCAACAGCTTCCACTTGAGGTATAGGATGGCAAGTCCCACCCTCTACAAACTAGTCATCATGATAGATCTTTAACGAACTAAGGAACTCTTGGTTCCTACCACTCACCGCTATGGTGAGTATACCATCTATTATGATGACCTGCCATATAATAACTTCATTGAAAACAACTTCGATGATTCGACCACCAAAGTGTACCCATCGGAACATGTTTCTTTTCTCACTTTTTGGCTCAATGCCTTTGTTTTCTATACTTAATTTTTGCAAATTTGCAAAATTTTTAAACTTCTTGCTAGTCTAATTCATGAAGGATCTGAGTTTTCCCTCGATAAACCTATCCTTTTACAATTCCATGATTCAATAGTAGATGTTGTTGAATCACTTCAAACTGTTAAAGATAGCACCAACCTTGGAGGTCCTTTTTGGATGCTCCAACTCTGGCTAAACTTCGTCTTGGAATCTCGAATGGTTTCAAGACTTATGATGAATTCCACCAACTTCCTCACTACAAAGGCATTCAATTGAGCTACTTTATGCTTCCCCAACTGTACAAAAATTGCACGTACTTAGAAGAATTCACTTTCTTCCGAAAATTCTTTTACAACTTATCCCTCGACACTGAGCGTACTAGGTTCTTTCTTATGCATCTCGATAAGTTGGTCCCTTGGATGACCAGGCCCTTGATCTCCGACAATGAAAGGGAAAAAGTAAAGATTGATGAGATTTGGCTCCATTTTCTTGCCTTTCTAGTCTTTACTAAAGGGGTCCTAGGAAACACATCTCTTAGCTTGTTAGTGCACCTTCCCAACACTGCATCTTAATAGATAGGCTTTGTCTAAGGCATTTTACTTTCCATCTCCACCAAAGCATCGATACAACACTGTGATGTTTATATATCAAATATTCAGCCTTACATAACACTTGAGTTCAAAAATGCTCAACATAGGGAGAAGTGCCAAGCCTGTGACTGCACTCCTAGCACCTTAACCACATCAGTTTTCGACCAATGGTGGTCAAAGTATTATGATTCCATTTTTGTTCCTTGGGAAACCATTTTGCCAATAATGACTAACAAGCTTGCTCCTTCATATAGGCAGAAGAGAAGGCAACAAAAAGGCAAAGGTAAAGGTTTGTCTCTACCTTATTTCTACTTTCTTTATTATCCTTTGTCAACTATTATAATTAACTCTTCTATTGTCAAATCCTTTTCTATAGAACAAACACTAACGAAGAGGGGGAAGGCTAAGGAACTTATCAACTTGGAGACTAATGACCAATAGGAAACTACTGCTCCTATCAAAGAGCCTAAAATGGCCAAGGAACTTGAAAAGAAGAGGGGTAAACGAAAGGCAAAGGTCGAGGACTCTAGGGTTCCTTCTCAACCCACCAAGAGTCAAAAAACTACTTCCACCATTGGCGCCAAGAATTCTGCTTCTTTTGCTACTATAAGGACTTTGACCAAGTCCAAAAAGTCAAAGTCTCTCAAGATATTCGCTCCTCGACACTCTCTTTCATATTTCTTCTAACTTTAATTGGCCTTAAGTCTACATTTTACTAGCTTCAATATTATTCTTTTTTAGCTTGCTACCTATGTACAAGAAGGCCCTCGACAAACTCCTCAAGAGAAAACTCATGCTAATGATCTACTTCCTCATCCTGAGGTATGAATTTTCTTCAACATCATTTCTTGTTACACATCTTTTATATGTTGTTGAGGCCTATCATCCTTTTTTTCTTTTTTTAGGACCAAGCTCAAGACCCTAAGCTCATTTTTACTATTGACAATGCACTTATCAATAGTTCTGTCCATGACCCACTTCTCCCTGATCCTGTCGAAAAGGATCAAGACATTGTTGTGATGAGTCCACCATTCTAACTCTCATGACCTTCCTTACAAAGAGCCCATTGTCAAGTCCTCCACTAACAAAGTTGACGATCTCCTTGCTAAAACATTCAAAGAGCTCAATGATTATGATTATTCATCGAGCTTGAAATGGCTCTAATTAGAGGTGCTGCTTCAACAACGTCTTTAGCGAAGACCTTATTTGTTGAATATCGGACTTTAGCTATTAATGTCACTACTGTCAAACTCCTTATCGATTGCAATAAATTGATTAAGGGCAAAGACCTCAAATCCATTAGAACCAATGAGGAACTCATGGGCAAATTGACAAACAAACTAACTGAACTGAGCCTACTTTGTTCTTAACTCCTCTCTACATTCAAAGAAACTACCATCAAATTGGAGCATTTTTACAAAGACATCCTTGACCACTATGCTCCCATTAGTGAGGCTTTGGCCAAGTGTGCCTCCATGGTTGGGGCTGAAGAAAAGGTCTTAAATGACCTCACCTACTTGAAAAAGAGGAAGCTCAAACTTGGCCATTCCGCTATCAAAACCAAGACTGGTTGGATAAAGCTAAGAAAAAGTGCAAGAAGCTTTAGGAAGAAATGAAGCTTCCAGCCAAAGAGGAGGTTGAGCTGAATACTGCCAAGGAGCAAGATGCGGTGGCCCTTAATGAGTTAAAAAAGGATCTAGCGGTAGAGCTTGCAGAAGGTAAGAAGATTTTTTAGGAGCTTCCTATAACCAAAGTGATAGCTAAAAGGGCAAAGATAGGCCAAGAAGTCCTATTAAAGCAACTTGAGGATCTTCAGTAATCATTAAATATTGCTAAAATTTAAATCTTTTTCTATATATCTTCTTTATGAACAATTTGCTATTTGTTATGTATTTCGACATGTTTTTATCAAATTTTATTACTTTTTCTTGACTACTTTCATCATTTTGCTTTCGACACACTTCTGTCGAAATTATTTCAGAATTTTATTTTTGAATGATGGTTAAGACCCGAGGCCAATTTGCACTCCATCTATTAGTTTATTGTATGCTTTTAAATATTTTCCATTAATTGCATGTATTCTTAAACCTTATTCGACTTTGACTAGGCTATATGCGTTTCCAAAAAACACATTGTCGACATGATTAGGTCCTTCCTATGTTAGGGACCATTTGCCATAGGTTCTAGACCTTTGCTTCATAGGAAGTATTAACTTTAAAACAAGATCACCCACTTTAAATTCTTTGAACTTAACTCATTTATTGTATGATCTTGCAACAACTTCCTTTTGTTAAACAATGTTTTCTAATGCATTAAGCCTTTCACTGTCCAACCCATTTAACTCATCAAACATGGAATTCCAATAATCATCAATAAGAGTTCATTTTCTTTTAACAACCTAATAGACTGTAAATTAACTTTGACAGGTAGAATAACATCAAGCCCGTATACTAACTTATAAGGCATATTCTTTATCAAATCCTTAGGAGAATTTCTATATACCCATAACACTTGACCAAGTGTATTATGCCAATTGGGAGACTGTCTACCAACATAGTTCTTAATCAGATTAATAATAGCTTTATTTATAGCTTCGACTTGTCCAATAGCTTGGGCATACTAAGGCGTCGAAGTTGTTAATCTAATTCTTCCCAAACTAGCGTAGTGACAAACCTTCTTCTAGTAAATTTGTCCCCTGATCTATAGTTATAGTTTCTAGAATTTCAAATCTTTGCAAAATATGCTTTTCGAGGAAGTCAATAATTTCATTCTAAGTTATTTCTTTCAAAGCCTTGGCTTCAACCCATTTTGAAAAATGATCAACTACAACTAAAATAAACTTGTGACCTTTCAACAAAGAGGGGTTTATTTGGCCTATAATGTCTATGGCCTAACCTCTAAATGGCCAAGGTTTGAATAATTAAATGTCAGTCTGAGGTTGGCACATGATGAATATTAGCATGTCTCTGACAACTATCATATGCCTTAGCATATCCATTCCATATTTTTTTCATCATAGGCCAATAAACTCTCTGTTGATATAAGGTTCACTTTATTTTATCACCAACTTGATAGGCTCCCCAAATTCTTTCATGAACCTTTGCTAACGCCAAGTATGTCTCATTTTCATTGAGATACCTTAAAAGCTGACTATCTCCCGACTTCTTAAATAAGATATCACCAAGTATTATATAACCATTGGCCTTATATCTCATCTTTTTGTCAAATTGTCCACTAGGATTTCTTAGGAATTTGACAATGGGTTTTCTCCAATTAGAGGGCTCAAGATGATCAATAAACATAACTTCCCTCTTTTCAATAGGAGTAAATACCTCATTGATTTGACAAAGCTTAATTATTGTCGAATCACTCACCTTGTATTTTAAAGCGAGTTAAGCAAGCTCATTAGCTTCCCAATTTTAGTCTCTAGAACATGTCTAATGATACCTCGTCAAATTTATATAACAATCTAGCTACAATAGCTAAGTATTTAATTAAATTAGGACTTATGCTGACAATAAGAGAATCTCGACATTTTTAGCCCCTCGACTTAAGAGAATCTCTAGTCTTAATATCAAAGCTTCATATTCAGCATCATTATTTGAACACTCATATTGAAGTTTAAACATGAACCCTATTGGCTCATCATTTAGGGAAATGACTAAGACCCCTATCCTAACACCATTCTTGTGTGAGAGCCATCAAAATATAATTTCCAAGGCTTTAAGCCTACAAAATTCATTACCTCGTCATTAATTTTGACACTAGGATGCGCTCTCAAAAAAGTCAACTAGCACTTGGTCTTTGACAACTTTAGCTAGCACGTATTGTAATGAAAATTCAGTTAATGCTAACATCTATTTTCTAATTCAATCATGTATCATAGGTTTCAACAACATGTATTTAATAACATCAATTTGGTAGAGGAATGGTAGAGAGATAGACATAATTTCTTAATGAAACTATATCTAGTCTTAACCTCATTGAGCATTCGACTATGGTAATATGCAGCTCTTTCATTACCTTGTTCATCTTCTTGAGCTAACATGCTACCTATTGTCAAATCAGACGCTAAAATATAAAGCTCCAGAGGCCTCCCCATCACTGGTGAGATCATCATTGGAGGATTGACCAAACATTCTTTGATTTTTGCTGAAGGACTGTTGATGCTCTTTTATCCACAAAAATCCCTCCTCTTTTTTGAGCTTCAATAATAAGGCAAACACCTTCATGTTAGCTAACAAATTAGGAATGAAGCATCAAAGGGAGTTTATCTTCCCCATCAAGGATTGAAGTTGCTTTAGGTTCATCGAAGGGCTAGCCTTTAGCATTGCTTTGGCTTTATTCTTGTCAATTTCAATTCCTTTCTTGTGTACAAGAAAACCCAAGAAATTGCCTAAAAAAACACCAAAGGCACATTTTAAGGGATTCATTTTCAACTTATGTTTTACATTCTGTCAAAGGCTTGTTTTAAATTTGACATATAAGATTCAATTGCTTTGAATTTGACCACAACGTTGTCAATATATACTTCCATTATTTTACTAATCAAATCATGGAATAGTGTTCATGGCCCTTTGATAAGTAGGACCAGCATTCTTTAAACTGAAAGGCATTACTACCCACTCATAGATGCCAATTGCGCTGGGCATCGAAAAGCTATTTTCGACACATCCTCTTTGGTAATATAAATCTAGTTATAACTAGAATTACCATCCATAAAACTTAAGATCTCATAACTCGAAGTAGGATCAACAAGCATATCAGCCATGGGCATTGGATATTCATCCTAAGGTGTAGTAGTATTTAAATCTCTAAAGTCAATGCACACCGTAAGTTTACCATTTTTCTTAATGACAAGAATTATATTACAAATCCAATTGACATATCTAGCTGTTTTACTAAATTTGGCTTTTTGGAGCCTTTTGACTTCCTCTTTAATCCTTGGTAGGATTTACAAATTAGATCTTCTTGGAGCTTGTTTGATAGGCTTAGCTCCAAGTTTGATGGGTAGTTGATGTTCCACCAGTTCTCAACTTAAACTAGGCATTTCATTATAGCCTCATGTAAAACATTCTCTATAGTCCTTTAATAATTCGACCAACCATCCTTTGAACTCCTCAGGCAAGTTTCAATTGATGTATATTGGCCATTTTACATTGTCAAATCCAATGTCCACTTCTTCCAATGGTCCTATGCTTTAACTTTTTTATTAGCATTATTTACATAATTATCAAATCCTATGAAATCATAAACACAATCTCTTAAAGCACTATCAGTAGTGTGGCTACCTCTGTCAGCTACATAAGCTGATAGCCGAGCTAACTGGCTCTCCAAACTTATAGGATCTTGATTTTTTTAACTGAATCAACCTCGACTAAGGTAACCACATAATACCTATCTAGTCCAATGTGACATCCTTCGATGGTCTATAGGTCAAAAATGTCAAGAACAACCTCTACGAGTTGAATACCAGCTCCATAAACCTTGAAATCAACATGCAACTATTGATAATAATTATAATATTCCTAACTCTAATAGTGGACCAGTATAGAAGGAAGCCTAGACCCGAGGTAATGGCAACATAGTAAATAGGTAAATTATAGCAAAAGAAGGCATAAAATTATAATTATAACATTATAATGGCAAAATTGTAAATAAAGGCTTTTGGTGGTCGAGCGGGCATTAGAAGAAAAATCTTAATTTCAGGAATATGTGGGTCCCATGATACTATTATATATATATATATATGAAGTTTTCTGCCCAGGGTTTTAGACAAAAGTGTGGGATTACTCACACATGTGAATATTATCTTGGGTGACTGAAATTATTTGAATTAATCATCAGATACCTTGAATTAGTCCTCAAGAGTCCCATATTATTTTTGAGCATCATAAATTTAAGAAAATAACTCTATAGAGATTAGATAGATACGTCATGAGAGTTGTCAGAGCAAGTGGCCAAAAATGAGCCACACATTATATTAGGTAAACGAGTGGATGTGAAAGTGCCTGCACCAACCCCAATCGGTAGATTAATCACCACCACTCCTCTTGACAAATATCATAACACTCATATCCTCTCCTTCATCCACGGCCTCAACCCACACATACACACACACACCATCATCATATTCTTCATCTTCTTCCTCACCACCACCATAGTCATGAGCTTCAAGCTCATGCTTGATAGCCTTTTTGGCCTCAAAACACTTTGCTTCTTTTATGAAAATTAATCTGTATTTCTTCTTCTTCAAAACCTCTCAAGGAACTGAAGGATTCAAGTCACTTATGGATTTCTTCTAGCCCTTTGATAATGGCAGCAATTAGAGGAAGAGAAAGCTAGGAGTTGGTTTTGGGTTCTTTGCTTCCATAGCTCCAAGAACCTTGAGGTAGATAGCTTAAATCATAGTTTCCTTCTTCTAATTTCAAGCATTATAAATTCTACCCAAACCCTAAATTCCTCACTTAAATTTGAAGTTGGTCAGATTATAGTGTTGATGATGAGATTATGTGATGGTTGTGCCCTGAAATGTTGATTTGAGCATGATTTTACATTTGGTGGCTTGTGATTTTTATGTGTAAGTGTGCAACCATGTATGAGCAGGATAAGGGAGTGCATGTCTTGGCTTTTGTGAGTTGTTAAGTTTGTTAAATGAGAGTTGATAATTTGATGGTGATAGATAATTTAAGTGTCCAACACAAGATAACCTCTAGAATCTCTAAGTAGCTAGGAAAGTTAAGCCTTAGTTAAATTAAGTTAAAACTTTATATTAACTAAAGAAAATACTTAGTTAATTTTCAATAAGTCACTTGTGGCCCTCGAGGAAGAATTGAAGTGAGGGGAATCCATATGAACTGGGTTAAATAGCTTTGAAGCAACTAGACATCAAAAGGAGGTCAAATGAGCCATTATTCGAAAGTCGCTGTGCTATGAACATTATTTTTGGAGCTACAGATGTTAGATTTGAATGGAACTTATTCAATTTGAAAGTTAATATAGAGTTACCTTCAGTAAAAATTTGGTGAAAATCTAACTAGAAATAAATTTTTAAGAAGTTTTACAAGTTGGCAATCTGAATTTACAAATCAAAATAAGGCAGTGAAGATATTTGATAAACTGGAGCAACTCGAGTAGCTTTTTGGCATGAAACTATTTTTCCTTCAAAGTATAAGGTATGTCGAGTAAGTGTACCAAAAATTGTGACTAGATAAGCCGAAATGATTTAGACATGAAATTTTGAGTAAAACAGCACAAAACCTAATCAAAACTATAAACTTGTTTTTGGAGTTAATATCTCAGCCCTAGAGCTTGAAATTGTGTGAGACCAAGTTCATTTTGAAGAAGAACTAAATTGAAAAGTTTTAGAATTTATTAACCTAAAATGAAATTAGTATGGATTTTGTAACATTGCTGCCCAAGTTTGAAGTTGACACAACACAGCCTCACTTGAGCCAACATAACTTATACTTGTTAAAATATAATGGGACTAAAAGGGTTAAATAAATGATATGATAAGGAATGTCTCTATAAAATACGAGGATTAGATTATGAGAAATGGATTTATGGTGAATTTCTAAAGTGAAGGTAAATTTCTAGTGGCTTATAACCCAAGTGTTAATCAAGACATGGAGATATGATTTTAGGTTATGACAATCGTTAGGTATGTGAGGGCTATATCAAATGACTTAAGTCTTGAAACTAAGCTTGATCTAAGGGTGAATGCACGTCAAATCCTTATACTTAATGTGCTATTAATGATATGTTCATAATAATATTATATATTCTTAAGTATGCTATACTATGTGCTTTTAATTTTTGAGAACGTAATGCATGCAAGCATTGTACAAAGGAAATGATGTATCGGGCCTCTACCAAGTAGTAGGCTAGGACGATACAATCACAGGTAATGGATATTTAATGTCATTAGCATATATGATATTTGAAGAAAGAATATTTTGAAAGTAAAGTTATGAAGCATGTGTATAAGTTCATATAGATCCTCATGCATGATCATGTATAGGAATGTATAAGGTAACGTGAACTCGCAAGTCAATTAAGAGACATATCAAGCCTTTACCTAGTAGTAGATTAGGACGATATCATCACAAATGATTATTTCGGCCAACCCCTGAATAGAATAAGGGGAATGGATCGATGTAAGTGTCGGAGAAAGTAAATTCGGCAATTATATATAGGAACAAACCTAGTCCTGAAAAGCAGACTACTACCAAAGAGTGCGAAAGGCCATTGACTTCCATGGGACCAGGTACAAGTATTCATGTTACATGTTAAAGAAAGAACCAAAAAGATAAGTGCACTTGCATAATTCAGTTTATGTGCAACTACATATGCATGTTCCATTAGCTACTATCATTATGTTTGGAAATTATACTATTATTGCTATTATATCTGCTCTGAAAGATTTCAAGTGATTGCTAAAAGCAACCCGCTTCAAGAAATATGTTTTCAAACGTAAAATTGAACATGTGCTTATGTGTACTTGCCCATATTTTCATAATAAACTGAACTGGCTAAAGTACTTACGATGATACCTTATATGCTTAGTAGATTGAGTATATCTACTAAGAATTTTAAATTCTCACTACCTATTTATATGTCTGACTCGAGTGTCGAGCTTGGTCAAATCGCAAATAAACCGAATTACAAAAAATTTACAGTAAAGGATGCAATCTGAGTCATCTCCCATTGATGAAAATGTTATGTGATCAAGAATTCAGTGGGGGGTTTGTTTATAAAATAAAAATGCAACTATTTAAAATAAAAGTGAATAGAAATTAGAACTCTAATCCAAGAACCAAGAAAAGCAATTACTACTCTATCATCAGATTCTAAAAATATATCAAAGTATATCAACAACCCTATTCAGTGATTAGCAATAAATCCAAATGAAACCTCAATTTGATCCTAGCATTCACGTAGAACCTCCATGCATGCAACCAATTACATAAGCACTTCGATTCAAAAATCTCTAAAACCGAGGAGAATTAAATTGATTTAATGTACCAATGCAGTTAATCTAATTCAAACTCCTTTCAACAATTGAATCATACAATGAAAACAATTGAATTCTCAACCATATTTCGAAATGAAGATATTCAATTCCGAAACAAAATTAAGAATAGAGAAATAGAGATGAAACCGAATTGGATGAGTTAAGTCTAGGTTGCACTAATCCTCAAGAGTGTGATTGCTTCACTTGAGTTCTTGAATTAGATAGGAGCTTACGCCTCCATGAATGGAGGAAAACAAATTGTCAAAGTGGAGGGGGGAGGGGCGTGAGAGAAGAGAAAGAAGAGAGAAAAAAATCAAAAAATTGTTATTCCAAAATCTGTCTAATGCTACAATCATTTGGCCTCTTGTTAAACTTGGCCATCACCAAATGAAAATATCCAACATAATTAATTGGTCATTAACTACATTAATCCTCTATTTCTCCTTTGAATCTGGACACCTAGTTTGCTAAATTTCAAATTAAAGACAAAGAGTACAATAAAAACATGCAATTAGGCTCTCTAATTTAGTTAGTAAAGCTTCTCTATAGTTTTGGCTATGAAAATGCATCCATTTGGATTTGCACCTTGAAAATGATTGTATCCTTAGATGTCAGCTGCAAAATGCCATCGGAACGGGATTAATTGGGTTTTTGTGGACTGAGATATGGCTCAAATACTACTATCTACTTAGAATCTGCAAGTGCACCTCTTCAGCTCATTTCTAGGCCTAATTGAAACTCCTTATCAATAGGATTGGCCTCTGACCTCTACATACGAAATTTAGGCCTACCTTTTAGTTTTTCCTACAAATCAAAGATCATGATCAAATGAGCTCTATAACTCAAGATATGGCCCAAAAACCAAAGCAGTGTTAGAATTAGCCTAATGCTGGAAAACTTAAATCAAGCCCAAACAAAATATAAACAACACAACATCATCCAATTCAAAACAATTAGGCACAAAAGAGGATTAATGGGCTAGGAATGAGGGAAAATACTATATAAAAATCTAATTAATTAATGTCTCTATAAATATGCTAGTACAAGGTGTAACATCCGCGATTTTCGAATTCCGATCCCCTTTATTGTTGATATTTCCGATTTCTGATTTCCGAGTTGCCTTACATTCCGCTTCCAACCACCATATTAGCTACGACTTCCGACTTCGTTTCAAGGCTTACAAGGGACTTCTTCCGATTTCCGACCTCATGCATGCAGCTTACGCTCTCCGATTTAATGACTGAAGCTTACGATTTCTGACCTTGTAAACGTGTATAAATTTTGACCTCGTCAGTATGATTTCCGATTTCCGATTTTAGGAGCTAAAATGAAGTGACTGATGCTCCCAACTTACGAGTTCGTCTTCAACTTCAGCACAAGTTACGACCTCCGACCTTAGTGATCAAAGAGCAAAATTCGATTTCCGATTTCGTCTCTAAGGCTCAAATGAATTGGCTATATTCCGAATTACGACATTATGATTCACAAATGTACGAGATCCGATCTCGAGTCCAATATTAGTAACTCTCATTTCTATATCTTTTCGAGTTTCGGGATAGAAATTTTATAATTCACGAGTTCTGACTTTAAGTGTTTGGCTTCACACCAGGCTCTGCTTTCAAGTTTCAATTAGACTGGATGTTTTCTGAGTTCCGACTTCATATACAGGAAGTTCACAAGTTCCAACTTTATAGAGCCTACGAGTTCCGATTTCATTTCCAGAATATGCTAGAAACTACTCCCACTTTAGGCGACGTGGAGAGTGATTCTACCACACAAAGAGGGCAACCAATCACAACTTTCCAAGTTAACTCCCACTCATGCTTATATAACACACCTCCTCCTCTGATTCAGACCATTATTCACGTTGTATTCCTCTTCTCCTTCAGCTCTCTTCCTCTCTTGCTCACACACCCAAAACTCAAGCTAAGTTCCAGCCTTGTTCACCCAATCTCCAAGAACTCAGCACAAAACACTTAAATCAAAGGTAGGGATTTTAATTTCTTGCATCAAATTCATGCACTTGGTTGGCTGGGCTGAATCATTATCACCTTAATTGATGTGTGAATTAAGTAATTATGCTTGGATTAATAGAAGATTTTGAGTTAGAAGTAGAATTAGAGAAGAAAACTAAGAGAACTAAATGGATGAGGGTGCTGTCTTGGTGGAGAGTCCACGGCAGTCCATATGGCGGAGCGTACGGCGTCGCCTACGATCGGTCAAATCCAATGAAACTATTTTTGGATGAAATTAGACATCTAGGGCTTTCCATAGACATATCATATAAGGATTTTGGATCAGAAATGAGGAAGATATGAATTTTTGAATCTCGACCTAGGGTTTTGACTCTAACTCTGGGCAGATTAGGTTATTTAGGGTAGAACTCGACTTATACTACATGAAAATGAGTGAAACTAACTTTGTTGGAAAGCTTACACACAGGGGAACACCCCAATATAAGATTCCGAGTTTGTTATCAACTCAGTTGTTCCCAGTGATTTGAAGAAATTATCCTATGTCCAGATCAGGCCAACACAGGGCAGTTCAGAAAGGCTAAGTTTCGGGGCTTGTAACTCGAGCCCTACTAAGGCAATTGAAATGGAACTTTTTGTATATGAAAGGTTATCCTGTTAGCTTTAATATGAGTCCAATTTCGTCTGATTTGAGTGAGTTTTCGATTTTTAGTGAATTTCTACTTTTAGTTACCTGATTCTGGCCAGCCAATGGGCAGGCCGAGATAAAGTTTAGATATAGCCACCAAATCTAAAAATTGTTTGTTAAATAGTTTCTTTCTAATGTTGTATTATAGCCTATTTATTACCATCTTGACCATCTTGGCCTCAAGTACAGATGTTAAGCGTATGTTTTTAATATGTTGAAAACGTGCTATATAGTAATCAATAAATTCTCTAGGGTGTCTTCTTAAAGAAGATAAGTCAGTTAAACCAACTCTTTTCTCACCAACAAAAAATTATTCAGGAAAAGTAATTTCTAATTGAGTTCATGTATGGATAGAATTTGGTCTCAAATTAGAAAACCAAGCAAAAGCATTTTTTGTCAGGGAATTTGGAAAAAAATCTCATTTTAAAGAGCTCATTCGATGAAATTCTCCTAATTCTATAGTATATTTGGCTATGTGTTTGATAGTGGATTCATCCTTGTCACTAGAATACTTTGTCGAGGATTTTGGAGTTTTACAACCCCTTAGCACTTCGGCTTGTAGAACATAGTTGAGAAAAGTCAATAGAAAATTAATATGGTTTGTTGATAAACCCAACATTAAATCCAAACCTATTTAGGACCTATTCTACTACTCTAGTAATGTTTTTCTGCCCCCCCCCAAAGTTATTATTTCTATCCCGTCGAACCACATCATCAGGGTCTTGGTTTTGACCCATGACGTGCACCTCACCTTGGTGCAAATCGAGTCATAATGGCTCCTTTGGTTGCAGTTGCTCAAACATATGAGGAGGAATCAAATGCTGGTTTGCTATTTGTCAAACAATAGGATCATTAACATCATTTAGATATAATGCTTCGACTATCCTATTCATTTTCCTGTTTATAGCATCAAAATGTTGGTTATTCGACTCAATCAAAGGATTGAGCACTATGGCCATTTGATGAGTCAACATATTCATAAGATCATGGTGATTCTCTTTGACTTGTTGTCTAATAGTGGCCAGGGACTCAATGGTATGGCTTAAAGTATACCAAGGCATTCCTCTAGAGTGTGTTTGGAATATAAAAAAAATAGGAATTGATTTGATTTGTAAATCAAATTTTATATTTGGATGTTTTTAAAATGAGAAATGATTTCATTTGTCAAATCCCATGGATTTAGTTGTTTTGTATTGAAATCTTATCAAAATTGAAAGGATTTGATAGGAATTGATTTGATTTTAAATTTTAACTATAAATCAAATCAAATCAATTCCATTTTTAGTTATTCCCAACACTATCTTTTGTATTTTAAACATAAAAATGAATTTCTAATTCATTTCAAATCCTATTTTGTGTAATTATTCCAAACATAAGATTTAACTTGTAAATCAAATCAATTCAAATCATTTCAAATCAAATCAAATCAAATCAAATCCTATTTTAAACCATTCCAAACACTACCGTAGTGATATTTGGGGAAATAGGGCCTATTTCAACAAGCTGAGTCCTTTCCGTGATGGTAGTGGCCACACTAGCATCCATAGAATTCTGACTCATTGGTCCTACATTTGTAATAATCATCGGTGGCATTGTTTATTAAGGAATTAGCATAGGTGCCATTTGCATGCCTAACTGAGGCATTCCCATAAACATTGGGTTAAAAAGTGGATTCGGATACCTTGTTGGCATCTAACCCATGTATGTAGCAGCCACTGGTGGGGTATAGCCTAAAGGCAACCCATACACTGAAAAAGGCCTTGACACCATTAGAGTAATGGTTCCCCTCGTGTTTCTTATCATATTTTGCATGCTTATTTGTGGCTCACGAGTTACCAATGCTTCCATTTCGACCTCCTGACAATGTACTCTATTCACTAGATGATGAGCTTAACATAGTGGACACAATGGTACCATTTTTCAATTGCATAAGTGTTATGGAGCTCTTGTACAATCAACCTTTTCCCATCGAGCATGCCTTTATTTATGTGGGATTTTTGACATAAGAGCGTTGCTTAATCATCAAAGTCAAAAACCCTTTAATTCCAAATCTTATATCAAGGAAGGGAATCACTTCCTCTTAGTAAGAGTAGCAAGGTTTCATGAGAAGTAGACTACTCGACTTAGTGAACAAAGAAGAGCAAGTACCAGGAACAAGCAATCCTTGATTAAAATAAATGAAATGTACTTACAAGAATGTAAATGAAAGTAGTAAATGAAATAAAAACAAAATACAAATTGAAATGAACAACAAGAATTGAAATGAAATGAGAGAAAACAAACTAGAGGCGATATCTTTACTCATAAATTCCCTGTTGCTCCATGTGTATTGGGACGTCAAAGTTTAAGGTGCAAAATAAGGGTGCGTTTGGTTTATGAAAATATTTTCTATTTTTATTTTTTGAAAAGATTTTCATTTTCAAATTTTCTGAATTTAGGAAATGCATTTAGTTTATAAAAGTATATTCTATTTCCAAAAAGTAAAAATAATGAAAATATGTTTGATTTGTCTGTTTTTAAAATGTAATTTTTATAATTAAATTTGGGATAATAAAATTATATTTATTATTAAATAATAAAAATGATATATATTTGATTTGCATATTTTGTTCATCTAATAAAAGTATTTATTAAAATAATAAGTAATTATAAAATATTAAGATTAAGAATAGAATAAATTGTTCACTTTAAAGTTATTTTATTATCATTATCAATTATTATGTTTTGATTTGGATACGGATAAATATTTAAATACTATAGTTAGTATTATTTTATTACTTATTTAAAAAAATTACTAGAAATTCTTGCTTAAAGTGATAAATCATAGATGTATATTATACACACGACATATGATAATATATAATTAAATATTATAAAAGAAACTTTAACTACAAAAATTACTTGTAATGACAAAATATATTTGAAATATATTTGATTTGTGAGTAAATTATAGTCACACTAAAAAGAGAATATTACGATATAAGCAACATCTAGTGCCTTTTTTTCCCATTGTTTTATCCTTTTTTCCCTTTTTTTTATTTTTGAAAAAAATTTAAAATGATTGGCAAAAATTAAAAAATGGATGAGAATGTTCGAACCCAAACATTAGGATTTTAGGCTGAATATATGAACCAACTCTGCTGCCAATATTCCTTTTAAATGTCTCCTCCCTTTTTCTCTTTTGTTTTTTTTCCTTTGGAATATGATTGACAAAAATGAAATAGCCGGGGTAAGGGAGACTTGAACTCGCACCATCAGACTTATTTGGCTAACTGTGCTTGCCAACTATGCTACCAGCAAACGACTATTGTGGGTTGTCATTAATTATATATAAGAAAAAGTATACATGAGTGCGTTCAAAGAAAAAAAAATTATCTTCATCAAGGATCGAACATGGTGCATTGAATGAGGAAAAAAAGGGAGTTCTGCATATTTACCATAATATCACCATATTTTTGCTAAAAATATTTCCAAACTTTAGAACTAAAAGAATTTGAAAATGCTGAAAATGTAAAATCAGCATTTTCAATTTTGTGTGTGCTTTCAAAATCATTTTGAATGAAAATATTTCTTATGAGCATAACATAACATATTTTCAGGTTTATTTTTCATTTTCACTTAAAATGAAAATGAAAATGAGCAAACCAAACACCACCTAAGTGTTCAATCATGCCTTTCCTAAATGAATTGAGATCCTATTTATAGATAAATCCTACTTGGGCTCCAAGTAGCTACTTTGGTCACATGCTACACTGAATGCTTCAATGTGGGCAACAACTTCACATCCAAATACCCACATTCTCTACCACTTAAGCTCTCTATGAGTAGTGGTTCTGAGATCCCCAGGAGTGTGCATCATGAGCTCTGGCACTCCTTCTTCAACTTGTCAAATCTCTTTCAATATCAAAATGCATCATGATCTCCTTATGCTCGCTAAGTCCCCAAACTCACATGTATATAGGTTTCAACACTTCTACTATCAATACGAGGAAAAAAATTAAACCATATTCCTTTGATTGTTCTTATACCATTAGCTTCAACGAAGCCAGATCCTTTTCCTAACAATCATATTCCATAATACATAGGATTCCCATCAGAATTTGTTTACTTTGACAGGCCTCCTTTAGCTACTTTCACCATGGTTCTGCACATTAGACTTTTACATTTTGACATAAAAATATCCTATCTCACAGAACCACTCTGTCAACTCTAAGATTGTTAACTTTTCATTCTCCTCATGAGATTTTATCTATTTGTCAATTAAACTAATTCGACCATCCAACAAATATACTAAGAAAGAAGACGAGATTTCATTAGAAAGAATATTGTATTTGACTTGGACAAATATCACTCGTTATTAAATAACAGTTTTCCTTAAATTTTGTTATTATTTTATGTATTTTTCATATAAAATTGTGTTTATTATAGCTAGTTAGTGGGGAAAAAATCACAAAATAATAAAAAATAGTCATTTTCAAATTTTTCCTTAATGGTTATTTTATGTACTTTGTGAATCTAATATTTATAGCTTTATTCGTAATGGGTAGTTACTTCGTATAAACAAGTAATCACTTAACAAAAATATATAAATTTATAGCTATTTGCAAATTTTGTCTTAATTTCATGTATTTAATATTCAGTTCGCAAAAGTAGTTATTTAGTAAAAAAATAAATAATTACTTATAATAAAAAATAAATACTGATTAAAAATAATAGTTATTCCCTAATTAATCCCTCCAACAAAATATTTATTTTTGTAAATTAAAATATAATAATGCTTCTCTCCAAATTGTTTGATCCTTCCTAATAGTTTAACTATTTTTATATCCGTCAATATTCTTATCCTTTACAAAATAAACACATAAGTTAAGGAAGTAAGCTAAAAAATCAGAATTTATATTTTCTTCATTTTTTTGTTTTTATGAATAAATTTTTATTTTACTCGAAAATTCAACTCATTTATATTACTGTTTGCGAATTCGTATTCGGTTAACAGATAACAACTCACAACTTTGATTTCCTATGCTCAAGCGATGATAGATGAGAAACGAACTCTGATTCTCAATTATTGGTGTGGATAAATGGAAGGATGTGCCCTCCTGCCAAATGACTATGATTGTAGCAAGAAGCCTACCAGTCTTTTTGTGTCTAATTAGCTATTCACTAAAATTGGCAAGACACATGACATGAAAAAGTAAAGCACAATGAAGCAAAGATTGACCAATGAGTCTCTTCGCGTCTAATCAGTGATTAAACTATATTGGCAACACGAAGGAAAATTCTTGCGTGATCATGTAACATCTCCCAAAAAAGAAAAAAAAATAAAGGTAAGGCCCAAAATAATGCAACGATTGACCAACTAGTGTGTGAACCCGTGCGATGCGCGGGTGTAGGCTATGAAGAGCATATATAATATTATAATTTAATATAATAATTAATTGTTAAGAATTTATTATATTATATAGGTATAATAAAGAATTATAAAATTTATATTAAAAATTATTGTATAGATCAACTTCAAAAAAATTAAAAATATGTAGGATGAAACTATTTTAGAAATGAAAAGTATAATTTGAGAAAATAAGTTATTTTAAAAAAAATTATATAAATTCAATATAATAACTTATTATTGAAAGCGTCATTTAATAAGAATTATTTTCCAATTTTTAAGTTTAAACGGAACGACTGGGCAAACTTATTGTTAAAAATATAATTCATTTCATAATAATACTTATTTCTAATGTTTAAGTGAGAATTGAATTATTTAAAAAGAATTCATTCCATTTTTTGCTTCCTTCATTTTTTATTAATCTTATAATAAAGTATCTTTAAAAAAAAATTGTATTCAACATCTTCATATGAGAACTTGTGAACACCATATTTTATCCGAATCATTTTTTAAAAATAAGAAAATAAAAAAATAAAATCATATCTTTAAGCCCTAAATCCAAGTAGCATCTTAGCCTGAGATTTAAAAAAAAAAAAGAACCAAAATCATAATTGTATTAAATCACATCCATTTAGTGTCAATTAGTGTAAATAAGTATATTTTAATTTGCCAATTAGTGTCCATCAATCATATCTTCATTTATCAATTAGTGTCAATGAACATACTTTAATTTGTCAATTAGTGTCAATCAGCATCTTTTACTTAGTCAATCAGCATCTTTTAATTAATGTCAATTAAATCAAATCTCACAATCAGCATTAATTTAAGTTATTTTGTCATAAATTCTGTTATCCCACAAGTATCTATAAATAGGTATTAAGTATCAACAATGGGAACTAGGGAGTAGAGTCAAAAATCAGAAAAAACCAGCAACAATAATCAAAAACCAAAAAAAAACCATTAACTCTTATCCTCTCAGTCAATTCTTGTTCGAGTATCAAATGTTATTATAGTACTCTTGGTCATCTTCTTTGTTCTCACGTGGGTAAACTTCCTACTTCATAACTCAGATTTTGCCGCAAAGGTTTGTAGCTCTTTATTTTTTTTTATTTTTTTATCACTTTTATCTATTTGTCATCATCAAGCATGTCATCATAGCACTTGCTATTGCATAGCATTCTTATTTTTATTTTTATTGTATTGTATTTTTTTCTTAGTATTAGTATGATAGCTTTTTAGGATTAATTATCTCTTTTTCTTTTCATGTGTGTAGAATTCTTTTTCTTTTTTTATCCTTTGGTTAATTCTTCATTTGCATGGGTTTGTTTGGTTAGACTTTTTTTTTTTTTTGATGAAAGGATGAAGTTGTTTTGTGTGTCTGCCAAAAAGTAATAAGAAGATTGAGAAAGATAAAATGAAAAAATACAAAAAAAAAAAATCATTTGAGTTTTGAATTATTTTATGATTCTTAACAATAAAGGTTTTTCCAACAAAATAAAAAAATGAAAAATCCTTTTTATGATTTTTGTTATTCATGCAACAAACTTTCGGCATTGATATATGATTTGGCCATTCTCAAGGGCTGTAAAAATTGTAGAGGTTTATTATATAGTTCGTACTATCCTGAATCCTGTGTAAGAGTGGATTTGTATCTTTTCTCTTAAAAAATCATTTTATAGATAAAATCAACCCAACACGTAATTATTTTCCATAAGAACTACATGGCTTTGAGTTCCTCATCCTACAACAAGATACGTAAGAGCGCAAGTCAAATTAAAATTAATTTTTTAAATTTTTTCTTTTCTTTTGTAAATAATTGCCATATTAACTTCTTTTTTTCTTTTTTCTTCATCTCTTTTGTAAATAATTGTTATATTAATTTTGTTTTTAATATTCTTTTTTCTTCATGCAGAAATGTATTATCATACCAAAATATTAACATAAATTTTATCAAAGTCAAACCAATCGAAAGAACATAAACTATAATTCACAAAAAACAATATCAGACTTGAGGAAAGAGAAAACTATATCAAACCAATTAAATGTGAAATTGTCCAATTATTAATTATATAATGATAATAAATAGTGACGATCATTATAAATCAGAATCAAATCAAAATCATAAATATGACAAAAGTCAATTAAGGATTCAAAGTAAAAAAATCAATGAACAAGTTTAATTATTTAATTTAAAAAAGTAAAACAAATACATGCCTTACCTTCTAAAGGGCTTCGTAGCAAATCACTGCATCTATATATAAAATAATAATAAAAAATATATTAATAAAAATTGAAAAATAATATAAATTTTTTTGTTTTATTTTTTGTGGAGAGGGGGAAGCTTACACCAACAACATCTTGGTCTTCTTAACATCCCTGTTATGCTCTTTCTATACTTATGGCAGTTAAAACTTCCATGGCATCTAAAATAAGGGGCAAAAAATAATTCATACAGAGAAATAATGAAAGTAAAATAAGAGAAATGTTGAAAAAAATAAATCATAATCAAAGACACAAAACATAAACAAATGGCAGTAGGAATGATGAAGATGAGACATACAAAACATGTAGATGCATCAAGTGAATAATTAGGCTTAGAACCAACACACAAGAAAAGAATGACAATAGACAAAATAGAACATAAAATGGAAAATTTGTAGCCTACCATTGATGAAGAAGAAAGGTTAGGGTTCCTCACCTACCACAATGAGCCCTCATCTACATGATGGCCATTGGCCAATTGATCGAAGGTATCATGATGAAGTTGCCATAGATTCAGTTCCAAGCTCGATTGCAATGCAGGAAACTACAAAGACATCGCACACAAAGAGAGAAGAGAGAGCCGCAGAGAGAAGTGAAAGGAGAGATATCCAAAGAGCAAAGTAAGAGATTAGGAAATAGGATAACATTTGGCATGGTTAGGAATAGGGTTCCTAGAAAAGAGAGACGAATTAGCCCTATTATGAGAAGAAAAATCAGAGGCTTTTACGGTATGTTTGGATGGAGGAAAGAAATTGAAAGGAAGGAAGAAAGTTGAAAAGAAAGAAGTTAAGTAAAAAAAAATAGAGTGGATTTATATTTTTCCATAGGTATATTTGGATAAAGAGAAAATGAGAGGAAAGAAAAATGGAAGGAAAATAATTTTTCCTTATTTGTTTATGAGGAAAAGTAAAAGGAAAGAAAAAGGTAATGCTATTAAATAACAGTTTTAGCTTTATATTGTTAAAAAACGTATCTTAATTATATTAATTAATATTAAATAAAAAATTTTACTATTTTTAATTAACAGGTTAAAATGATATCAATATATTAAATTAAAATTAATATTAATAAAAATAAATTATTCAAAATTATTTAAAATAAAACTAATATTTTTAGTTAATCTAATATTTCAAAAATATTACTTAAAAATATATTTTTCAATAAATAATACCTAAAATATTATTCAACTATTATTTAATACTCTATTTAAAATAAAATATCTATTTAAAATAAAATATTTGTAATTGAAAAATTTTAAAATTTTATATAACTTATACTTTGAATATTTTTTGTATTTATTTTTAATAATATGATGATAGAGGAATTAAAATTATTTAAATAAAATTTGTAGAAATATTAATTTTTTAAAAAAAAGATAGGATGGACCACGCAACACCTTCAATGGTTTTACATATTCTAATTCTCTTCCTATCATCTTCATCTCATCTCACGTCTCCCTTGCTGCATTTCAGAGGGCAAAAATAATAAAAATGAAAAAAGCATCCCTTTCCCCTTGTTTTTCTGCCTTATTTTGGGACCCACCATGATAAGAGTAGTATTTAACTTTTCCTCTTCAATTTTTCTTCCCATCCAAACAAGAAAAATGAAATTATTTCCTTTCCATTTCCTTCCTCTCTCTTTCTTTTCATTCTAATTCACTCCAACCAAACATGACCTTAGTGGGTTTGGGTAGAAAAGATAGGGGCAGTGACTTTCCTTTCATTTGAGTGTCTCCATATTAATAAAATATGATTTTAATTTAATTTGAAATAAATCTTAAAAAAGTTTAATTGGTTGAAATAGAAGGCATTGTTATTTAATTGGTTGAAATGGAAGGCTTTTTTGGGCTTGTGAGTGAATGGATTTATAAAAGCAGGCCTTGGTTTTGTGAACTTGTATAAATTCTTTATCCTCTTAATGGATAAAGTTGTATTGTGCAAGCTTGTTTATGAATGATTAGAGAAAAAAATAATGATATTTATTGAGAAGAGAGTTAGTGGAGAGAAGAGTTATTCTACATAGTGGGTGGGGTAACAATCAAGAATAGTGGGTTGAAAATTATTATGGGATAGTGTTTTGACCAATGAAAAAATAAAAAATATATAATTATAATAACTAATCCAAGTTAGTGGATGAAGAGTGTAAAGTAAGTTTCTAACTCTTCCTCTACAAAGAGTATAAAAGAAGTTTCTAATTTTTTCTTAATTAATAATATTTTGAATTAGAGTGGAATTAGAAGCACCAGAAGATGCCATGTGGTAGAACTTTCCTCTAAATACTTCTGAAATATTATAATATTTGATCCTTGATATTATAATCTTTGATTTGATGGCTAAAACAAATTGTTGAAAGAGTTTATGTAGGTTTTTTTTATTAATGAACAAACAACTTGCACCATTGTGTCTTAGGACATTTTAGCAAATGGCCTATTGATAACTAACATTTTAACATCTTCATTAACCTTCACAATTAGTATTTTGAGCCTCCAATTGAACAATTTTAGACCAAATAAATAAATAGAACTTTTAATTCACTTTAATTGCTTTCTTCAATATTTTTGGGCCTTTATATTATTCCAGTAAATTGGCCATATCTAAAATTTTATATGTCTAATTAATGTCAATCTTATTTTATAGGAAAGCTAAGCTAACTCAATGGGCTCAAATTCTCTTATCTTGAAGGTCATTTAAATTATGGATGTCAGATTAGGAATGTTATTGACCTTTAGTTAGTGTTTGGGCCATAATTTACTTAATTGGTGTCCAAATTGCATGGGATTAAAGCCATTTAGAAATTAAGACATTGCCTTACTGGGCTAGGCCAAAGGAAGCTAAAAAAAATAGTGTTATGCTTAGTTTTATTTGGCCGAAGTCAGAAACAAAAAAATAGAAAGAGATTGTTAAAAAAATGAGAATATAGAGAAAATTATAAGATAGAAGAGCATACCCTTATTTCTTATAAATTTTTAATAAGAGATATAATAAAGACTGATAAGAATAAGTGATAATCAAAAAATAAGATTATGTGAGTTAAGGCTGTTAAATTTTTTATTTTTTTATTTTTTAACATTTTGGATTAACTATGATTAAGTAAGTGAAAATATTTCGTTAGAAATATTTTCATAATGAGATAAGTGCAATTTTCAAATAGGAATGAACTTAAATGCTATTTTGAAAAACCTCAAAGGGACTTTTGTGCTAGGGATGACAATGGGTATCCATGGGCCATTCCCCATCACTTGCGAGTTTATATAAAAAATTTTAAAAAATATAAAAAAAGAGAAAAATCTAAATAAAATACTTGTATATCTAAATAAAATATTTATAAATATCCATAATTTATTATAACATTATTCAACATTATACAATCTAAATTAAAAATGAGATATATGATACAAATTTATTAAAAGATAATTAGAAATATCCAAATCATAAAAACATGAATATCATCACTAGGTTTTTTTAAATTATATATTTATATAAACAAGGATATTTAAGTAAATTTATAATAACGGGAATTTAATAAATCCCCATGGTATGGGGATGCCCTATTTACTAAATAGGGAATGTTTTCCTATTCCTATGGGAATTAAACTTGTCTCGATTCCTATCCCTATTGCGGATAATCCTTGCAAGCACATGCTTTGATGAACTTTTTTGCCGTCCCTAGTTTGTGCTCTTTACCCATATAATATTTATAACTCAAATTACATAAAATAAGTATACATATTATAATATTCTATTAAAAGTATTTCATCATATTTTATACATAAAATTATTACAAATTTTAAATATTTACTTTACCCGAGCAAAAGATAGGTGAATACACTAGTTTATAACTAAATACAAGAGTGGCTGCGAAATTGGTGTCTAATTAAAAATTAAGGACCAATTTTGCAGTTGATATATGAGTCGCTAATTTCAAACCCCTTTCATCAACCAAAAAAAATATAAAAGAAGATAGAGAAAAATGTTGTACAATCAGAAAATTATAATCAAAACTTTTTTGATAAAAATTATAATAATACTAGAAGTGATGGATCTATTTATCCATCTAAAAACCAATAATAACATTGCATCTTTCGTACTAGCAGAAATTGTGATACTCTAGCATTTTGCAAGAAAACAAAAAAAAAAAACCCTAGCAGCTAAAAAAAAAAAACACAAAAACCCTAAATTTCTTATTTACCCAGCTCCCCCCCCCCCCCAATATTTCACTTCGAAGATCTCCCCCCCTCTTTTCTCTTACTCTCCTCCGTCTGCCCAGTCGCCGTTCGTCGCGCGCCGTCAGCAGTGGGTCTGCCACTTTCCTCGCCGCCATTGATGAAGTTATTCCACCCATATCACAATTTTACACACGCGCCCGCACTCTAGAAAATCCTGTATTCATCTCTCTCTCTCTCTCTCTCTCTGTTGTTCTTCTTTCTTTTTAATTTTTTTTTTCTGTTCTCTGGTTTATGGGAGTGATGATTTTGTTCGTTCTGGTCGATGCATTGCTTCCTCTTCCCCATTGCGTCGCTTGTTTTCTTCTCTCGCTTTTGTGTTGAGGTTTTTCTTTTCTTTTTTTTCTCCCCAGCAAAATTGAAAGGGACAGAGAGAAGAGAATACTGAGAGAAAGAGAGAGAGGAGCATAGTAACGGGTATATTATTTTTTCATTTAATAACTACCTTTATTTAATCCATTGAGTCTTGTAGTGGAATTTCAAATGTATATAATTGACTCTAGTCTGGGTACTTTTGTCTGCATTTCTCGTCGTTTGCCTCATCTATTGGTTCTATTATCTTTGTTTTAAATTAATTAATTTTGGTCCGTTCACTTGTTATTATTGTTTGGTTTGGTTTGATTTTCTTTTTCTCTTTTAGAATTGTTCAAAGTTTGTTTTGGGAAATGCATAGAGCATGAAAAGATAAAGTTATATAGTTAGTGATGAACGATGTGAGATAGTATTGTGTTGCGGGTTAGTTGGGTGGAGTGGGTTACATTTCAAGTAACAATATTGAGTTTAAATTTGACTCATTATGTAGGTGATATTTTTAACATTGATATCTAACGATTTTAAAGAAATAAAAAGAATAAGTTAAAATAGGAAAGCATCATGATCTAGATTCTGAAACTAAAGAGCTAGCTAGTAAGTGTTATGAGTCACTTGATAAAATAAACATTAGTTGATGGATTTTATCATGCAACGTAGCTAGTATAGTATTTGGGCGTGATTATAAATGATTGGCATTTGCGTTTGTGCTTCTGTTGATGGTGTTGTTCTTGCTTTGATTTTTCCCCCCTCTTTTGTGGTTTTAGTGCTTAGAGAAAGTGAGGAATTATTTCAGCTGTGGACACACTCGATATTGTGGCCTTTTTGACAACCTAGCTTGATTCTGCTGTGTAATTTGACCTGTTTTCATCTATGATTTAGGTTGAATCATAAAATAAATCATGGCTGAAGAAATGCAGCTGCTAGAATCTGGAAGAGATCCAAGAAAGAGGAAGTTTGCTAAAAAGCAAGGTCGTAAAAAGTCAAGTAAGAAACCAAAAGTGATGCCACCACCACATGGACAGACAAAAGTTAAAATAGACAAAAAAATGAAGAAACTTTTCCGCAAGCGTGCACGGGAGTATAATTCTGATGATGATGATAATGATGAAGAAAATGAGGCCGGTGTCCCTGCTACCATGGGAACTAGGAGCCTGGCATCTATAACCAACAAAAACGTTGAGGATGAAATAGATAGTGAAGAGCCATCTGAAGATGAGGGAGCCACAGGAAGAGGACAAAAAATGTGGAATAAGGATGTAAGGGATGCGGATAATCACATCTCTGAGGATGAAGGAGAAGATGATGGTGAAATTCAGCCCGGAATCACAAAATTCACTGAGGGTTGTAGAGCATTTAAGATGGCCTTCAGGAATATTATAAAGAAGAGCATTTCGAATGATTTGTTGGTAAGTTAGGACTTAGATGATCATACAGCATGTTCATATTTACTTAAAACCATTATAAAAATGTTTTTTTTTTTTTTTAAGACTTTGATAACTCTGTAGGGTCCAGTGTTATCAGCGCACAAGAAACTTATTGCCGACAAGCTTGCAGAAGAAGAGGCAGAACGCAAGATCAAGGGAGAGGCAAAAAAGGAAAAGCAGATGGTAATTTTAAACTTCAAGTTGACTGTAATTGTAATGGCATATAACTTGTTGTGCCCCAAAATTTTCCCTATATGGCAATCGGACTGATTAGTGACTATCTTATTGCTTGTTACAGTTAGCAGAAAAGGGGCATGTCAAACCTGATACTTATTTGAACTCGCATGAAAAGTTTTTAGTCAGTGTTGCTACTAAAGGAGGTAAAATGTTGGTTTTTCTTTTAAATTGAGGTCTCTGGCTTCTTTGCTGGCTTTGATGACTTTCATTTTTCTCATACTGATTGAAAATATTGACAATGCATCACCTTGGATTGCTTTCAGTGGTCAAATTGTTCAATGCTGTAAGTTTTCACTTAACATTGAACCAAACTTTGGTTTCCTTCCTATATTCTCTCTCTGCCTCTTTAATATTTTGTATCTTTATCATTATTAAACCAAAGATTATATTCATGCCTGTTGTAGGTCAACAAGGCGCAAACTGCTCAGAGAGGGCTAGACGCCTCAAGGACTAAGGATGCAAAAGGTAAGCTGTTTTATGCTGTAGTAGTGCAAAAAAGAGACATGAAAAAGAAAAATCCTTGTCAATAGTTCCAATACAATTGCAGTGTAACTGAATCAAGAAAATAAAAAGAAATCTTATTTGGGGGAATAATTGTTTTAGTTTATGTTATCTGGGAAAATCAGCACTTGCATCTGACCAACTCATTTGCAACAGCAATTTTTTTAATATATATATATATATATATATATATATATATATATATATATATATTAACTACCGAGGTCAGTTTTTTATTTATTTTTGTGTGATTAGATCATGCCACATGATTTCATACTTTAACAGTAACCATGATCGCAAATTTATTCTTTGCTTGATTATCTTTATCAGAGAAGGAACCATTAAATACTGATAATAGCTGTTTTGTAACTGAAAATTTTCACACCCAGTAAACTGTAACCAGCTATTTTCAAAGTGTCAAAATTCTATCAGATATGGGACTATCATTCTGTGGTTTCTTATCCTTCTGACTTGAATACGCTAATTTAGCATCCAACTACAGTGAGAAATGTGCTATGCATAAAACTGAAAGATTAAGCTAAAACAGATAAAGCTTTGTAATCATGTGTTTCTTCTGTCATTACTGGTCACCTGCTACACACAATTTTGGGACTCCAATGATATGGTTATATTTCCAAATTGCATATTGCAATGTTGGTTAGCATGTATTTCACTTGATAATGGTTTATGGTTTATGTCTAAGTTTAAACAAGCTGATGATTATTGTTTTATGCTAAACATCATTCTAGTTCAGTTATGGGCCAAAGTTACGTGAATAAATAAGAGTTTAGACTGTGCCTGGAGCTGTAACTCTATTCTCTGCATATTCCTCAGAATTTGGATATGTGAAGATATATTCCTTTTTTTTTTTTGGGGGGGGGGGGGTGGTGTTGAAAGAAGAATTTGGATTAGTGAAGATGTATATGGATACCATCAATCATTAACTTACTATTTTCAGCAAGTTTAGCGATCACGTAGGCAATGGTTATGCATTTAAACGTAGATGACATGTGCCCCAATTATAACTATCTAGAGTGTGTATGCTGCCAGAGATAAAAAAGCGGACCAAAGAAGCCTTCTTTTCAGAGTTAGGGAAGCCTTCATCTACAGCAATTGGCACTTCGGAAAAGGTGACTTTTTATCCCTCCTCCTTTAGGGTCAACTTTTCATTGGAGGCCTTATTTATTTTTTTGTTAATAACCTCATGGTAATTTCAAGCAACAATCTTAATTCTGAGTTCTGACCAGTTCAACCAGCCCATGTTCTAGTGTTGTCTGTCCCTATAACCACAATATGATAAAACTGGTCATAACCACCGAAAACTGTATTTGATTAAACCAGTAAATAACTAGAATGAACTGGAAGGAAAAAAATTAAAAGTGCATTTTGTTTTTCAATTTTACAAATTCTAGTTCATAAAATCTATGCGTGTTATTGTCTATTTTCTCTTTAAAACTATAAGTTATGAGCTCTAATAGAGTTTAATATTGATATTGTAGTATTAAACTTTTTATATTCTACATGAACTGTCACGATGATTGAACCTTGAACATGTGGCTTCATTGGCTTGATGATTTTAAAGCACTGATTTGAGTTCTAGGTTTTTATAGGGTAATGGAAAAGATTTTTTAGATCTATACTACCATGTTTAGCAACCCTATGCAATTTTAATGTTCCTTCAACAAACTGTTGCTTATTATCAAACTGCTTGCGTTCTTGTTACGCAGGCCAATGCGAGCACAGGCAAAGTAGAAGATGAACAACCTGCTTGGGCTCCATTACGAGACAATTATATGCTGACAAGTTCAAAACTAAAGGACTGGGACAAAATGCCAGTAAGAATCTTTTGTAATAAGTTAATTGTTATGCGTTGCACTTGCAGCTAACCTTGCGCTCATCTTTTCGCTTTCCCGCAGGATAAAGTCGTCTCAGATGAGATCGGAAGGGCATCTGAAGATAGTAGTTCAGATGAAGATTAATGTTTTAGAACATGATAAGGAGCACTGAGATATTTATAATGGGACGATCTGTCAGTCTTTAAAAATTGAAATTGTTATTGACATAGGAATATTTTACCCATATATTTTGCTGTCAACAGTGTACTTGTTTTAAATAGTGATTTAAGCTATTAAAATTTTAATCCCTATTCCAACTCCATTTTCTTCATTCAATTAGCAAACAATGGACTAGTCGTAAAGTCGCGGGTAAGGCTGAAAAATAGCCAAGGTTAAGTTTGTTTTCTCGAATTCAGTTCAGTTTACCTTACAGCTGTAATTTTCGCGTGCGATGAGCTAATATCACGGTATTAGTTGAACTTTTAAGGTGTGCATGGGAGCTCTAGATTGAAAAGAGAGGGAAGGGAATGATTTTGGGAGTTTTTTTGCTTTGGGAATTATAAATTGAGGAAGAGAAGGGATTTGAGGGTTTTTCTTAGTCCCTTAGAGCCTTTTATCACCTCCATTTTCTGGTTCCCCAAAGTGTGGGGTTTTTAGTGGGGGTGTCATAGTGAATTATAATTAATTTTAAAAATTATTATTATTATTATTATAAAATGTTAATTATATTTAATTATTTTAATAAAAAGATTAAATTATAAAAATATATTATGAATTTTCTTTTTTTTTTTTTACAATTTTTATATTGTCAAATAAGGAGGAGACAATTCTTTTACGCTCTTTCCTTTTTATCTTCTTTTTCTTTGATGCCTTCTCTTATCTTTTTCTTCCAACTTCCAAATAAAGCTTTAGGCTCAAATGAGCTATATTTTAGTTTATAACTCAACAATTAGTATATGCATAAGTGGCTGTCTATTGCTCTTCCAAACAGGTTGGAGAATTGGATACTCCCAAATTTATAAAAATATGAATTACATTGTTTCACGTGAAAGTTCACATAAGTGGGGATTTATGAAAATTTTTTGGAGAATTTACAATTACATAAGAGAAAAAAATATATTTTTTTCTTCAATGATACAATAGAAAGATTAGAAAGAAAACAAACAATCATTGCAGGAAGAATGCATTTGTTTTTGCCTTATATAATTGTAAATTTCTCGAAAGTTCTCCACAAATCTCCCTTATAAGAGGAGAAATGTATTTTTTCTCCAATGATTGTTTATTATTTTTCCAACATTCTATTATATCATTGGTTGGATGGGAATTCATGTATAAACTTGGGGATTTTCGATTGGAGAGTGAGGATTTTTACCCACGTATTCAAATGCGTACTCAAATACAAACTTGGTTATAAAAATTCCTAGTGCATAACTATAAATTCCAAACAATTTGAATATTAATCCCTATTATGTATTGAATACAAGCTTCAAAATGTATTTTCTCTCCAACAATGATTTATTCTCTCTCCAACTTTTTTATTATATCATTAGTTAGATAGGGATTAATATATAAAATTTTAGGGATTTTTGATTGAAGAGTGGAGTTTTTTAGCCGTATTTGACATCATATCTGAATGCAAGCTTGTTTACAAAAATCCTTGTTGCATAACAATAAATTCCCAAAAATTTGAATAGTTATCCCTATTATATATTTGAATACATGATTCAAAATTTTATCTTTTTTTATGGTTGAAAGAGAGAAAATGCTGAAGAGAAAAAAGTTTTTGATCCCCATTACATAACTAAAAATCCCCAAGAAATTGTGCATAAATCCCTATTGTACTATTTGTTGAACTATTACAAAAAAAAAAAAAAGATTGTGAGGATCGAATACTCCAGATCATTTCGAAGGACTGTAGGAGCCTTCTATGCAAATATGTGTACATTGAATTATATCAATATAGTATTTGAATCATGTTGTATTATCTAGATAATTAAGCATGGCAAGTTTTAGAAAGATTAATCTAATTGTCAATTTTTATTTATATTTTCAATTTCAATATATATATTTTAAAATAAGGGAGGATGATAAAGTCTATCAAGTTTTAGACAGATTAATTTAAAATATATATTTAAAAATAAAGTAGGACGTTTTGCCGATAAAGTGGTTTTATCCGACTCAAGTAGGATTGCCTTCGCTAAAAGGATATATACTTGTGGTTTCTACCAAAAATAAAGTAGGGAAATAAAGTATTAAATTGATTTTATATTATATAATGAGTTTTGCTATATTTTCCGAATTTAATTTAAATGCACTGACAGTGTAAGATAGTTTTACATTGTCAACAAATAGAAATATTGAAAAGTGCCAGCTTACACAAATAACTACCTATTATAATGAGGGACCCACCATGATTTCTCACTTTTTCCTATTTCTATTGGTTGATAGTGTAAAACTGCTTTATACTGTCAGTGTAAACCAATTAAACTCATATTTTCCTCAACTATCTTAACAAATTTTCTAATATTTAATAAAAAAATATTTGATAAAAAAGTAATCACTATAGGAAAATACTCTATTAGTGGCGGAAAATTTGCAATAAATGCGACCCACCACAAATTTCTGGTGGATTAGCGATGGAAGACAAATGCAAAGCAAGCTAAATAGGGACAAAAAAAAATTTATTTGCAACATTGCAACAGCAAAATCCCCCACTATTTGGTATAGTGTTTGTGACGGCTTTTGCCACTGCTAAATGTTGAATGTGGAACGCTAGTGTTAGCATTTATGGCGGCAAAAGCCCCTACTAATTGGTATAGTATTTGTTGCGGTTTTTGTCGCCTTTAATTATTGAACGAGAAATGCTAGTGTTAGTATTTGCGGCGGCTTATACCCCCGCTAATTGGTATAAAGCTGCCACTAAATGTTGAACATCAAATACTAGTGTTAGTATTTGTGGCGACAAATGGCCCCATTAATTGCTATAGTGTTTGCGGCGGCAACACTAGTGTTAGTATTCGCGGTGGCAAGGCTAATTGGTATAGAGCCATTGCTAAATGTTGAACTTGGAATGCTAGTGTTAGAATTTGCCCTTGCTAATTAGTATAGTGTTTGTGGCGACTTTTGCCACCGTTAAATGTTGAATATGGAATGCTAGTATTAGTATTTATGGTGGCTTATGTCCCCTTAATTGGTATAGAAAGCCGCCGCTAAATGTTGAACCTAATGTAAGTATTTGTGGCGACGAATATCTCTGCTAATCGGTATAGTGTAATTATTACATATACTTCCAAAAAGAAAAAAGAAAGATGTGCGTAATAATTAGTGGCAGCAATTGCCGCCACTAATTCAAATTAACCAGGATTGAATGTCGTGATAAGCTAATTACACTCAAAATAAATGTATAAATCCTAGAAACGATAACTGTTTGGAGACCTTCTCTTAATGGCAACCAAGCTCAAAATAAAAGTATAAATCCTATAGCAATTTAAACAAACGAATGCCCTGGACTTCCCCTCGGGCTGAATTGGACCGGGAAATTGCAGTACTTAAACGAAATTTATGGGGGGGAATTACAGGCCTGCTACTTCTATAACATCCCTTCTGCTTTCAAATTAAAATTTGATCGCCTTACACAAAAAAATTTATTTATAAACATATTTTTGAAATTTTACACTAACAACAACAATAGATCAAATTGAAACTTTTATGCTTTTCCTTTTTGGGGGGTTCATTTATTTCCTGCTCTCCCTTGTTGAATTTCTTCCTGTTCCCTGTTCATTCTCCGCATGCTCCTAACCAAATTCCTTCTTGCTTCATCGCTTTCCAACCGAGGCAACAGCCAACAGGCATGATGCATTTCTTTCTCTGCTTTTGGTTTTGGTTAAGGTGAAAATCATCCAATAAGACAATATGCTTAGCACAAATATTTGTGATAAACTTGTTCTAATGCTTCAAGTGTGTTGTAAGCTTCCTTCAAGTAGTGTTCGCCACACAATTATTTGACTATCAAATATGTCGACAAATATACGAAAGTGATATTAATCTGCCAGTTGTCTCCAACATTAGACGATTCCAAATTAACAGCGCTATAGAGAAAAATAAATGTATTTGAAAAGAAGACCTTGGCTTTATAAAATATTTTATGTTCTTGTCAAGCAGATTAATGCTTGCGTTACTTTACTTAGTTATGTTTTCTTAGTGTGACAATTAATGTGTTTTTATTTGTTGACGGGCTAATAACGATTTTCTAGGTCTAGCCTGCAGACCATCTTTCTATTTTGGGGTGGGGGTTTGACTGAGTTCTGATTATTGTATATATACCTTGGCGTCGTTTAAGACTTCTTAAAATGGTGGTCTCTTAGCTTTCAAATTTTTCAACCCTTCTTTAATTGCACCGACTGAAAAAACAATGACTTTCCAAAACTTTGTCCACGTTCAAGAACACAGAAATATTCGATATCTCTCAATAGAAGGAAGATTGTTTTGGCAAAAAGCAAGCATAGTTTATTTGCCTCCGAAATTTGAAACGGAAGACTTCCAAGAAACAAATCATTGAAATTTGATAATAAAATTATTTCAACGAAGAAGATCAAAAATAAAAGCTTAAGAGCATGTATATATAAAAAGTTAAGTGGTTGGCTCACTTAATCAATTTTTTATTCATATATCATTATAATTTGGGTTTATTTTTTGAGTGTTTTTATTTTTCTATTGATAAATTAATTATAAGCACCTCTATGAGCTATCATTAAGCTTGAAGGATATCCTATACTGAACGAATTCTTCCCTTAATTTAAATTTTAGTTTACCCCAAAAAAATAAATAAATAAAAGTGCATGTTTATATATAAAACACTGCTTCACAGCAAACCTCTAGCGATTTTATTTGAAGTAGTAGTAATGCAACAAAAAGAAATGAAATAATATTACCCAAAAAAACAGAACGAAAGATATCTTCTACTAAGAAACTTTCTTAAAAGAGACACTCTGAAAATGTAAACTCATGTAGTTCATATTCAATGCTTGAAATCAAATGGGTTATTATTTCATGTTGATAATTACTAAAAGTATAAGCACCAAAATATAGTGAACTTATGCTTCAAAGACCTACACAAAATCGCGAAAACAATTAACATTTGCTGGAAGGTTTACATAGAGCTTGTAAATGAGGGCAGATCATCAGGAGGGGCTGGTACATCTATAGATCCTTCCAGCATTTGTAAGACCTTCTTCATGGTGGGTCTCAGTGATGGATTCTCCTGAATGCACCATAGTGCAACCATCACGTATTTTTCCACCCTTTTCATGTCATCTAAGGCCTCCTTGTCATCTTTCACCAACCAATCAAGTTTCCTTTCTTGAAAGCAATCATAGGCCCAATCTGTCAACACCATCTGGTTCTCATTCTCAGAATTTGCTTCAAAGCTCCTCCTGCAACAAATGATCTCTAATAACAGCACTCCATAACTATAGACGTCAACCTTAATGGTAATGGGCGTGTTTCTAAACCATTCAGGGGCAACATACCCTTTGGTTCCCCTTATCCCTGTTGTGGTTCTAGATTGGCCAATCTTCAAAAGCTTGGCTAAGCCAAAGTCAGATATCTTGGCAGTGCAAAAGTCATCAAGCAAAACGTTTTGAGGCTTAATGTCACAGTGCACGATTTGGGTGCTACACTCTTCGTGCAAGTATAAGAGTCCCCTGGCTGCCCCCAAGGCAATCTGCATTCTTTGAAACCAACTTGGCCTTTGTGTGTCAAAAAGGAAGCTTGCCAAAGATCCTTTGCTCATGAACTCATATACAAGTAGCCTGTGCTCTCCCTCATTGCAAAATCCTAAGAGTTGGACCAAATTCCTATGATTTGTCCTACCGAATGCACTTACTTCCATTTTAAACTCCTCCTCATTTTCTTTGACCATGTTATATAACTTCTTAACAGCAATATGGTTCCCACTACCGGTAAGGTCTAACAGAACTCCTTTGTAAACTGTTGAAAATGCACCACGGCCAAGCTCTTCCTTGAACCCATTTGTTGCCTTCGACAACTCTTCGTAAGTGAAACTTCTGAGACACATGGCTGGCTTGAATTGGCTGGCTTGATTCACCTTAGAATTCCTGCGTCTAAACCGGTATGGTACTAGAAAACCTATCACTAACAAGAGCAAGTTCATTGAGACTGAAGTGCCTAAAAACACCGATCCAACTATAATCATCTTTGAATGATTATTCTCTTTAACATGATACTCATTTTTCAGGGTAGAATTATCTTTCCTTGTCTTTATTAGAGCTTTTCGTTGAACAGTAGGATCTAGTCTTCCATTGGAGAGGGGCAGCTTCTTTTTCCAGCACTCAGCATTTCCGAAGATGGCAACAGCACAGAAACAATCACCCAAGCAAGCCTGCATGCACCAATCCTCAGTCACTGACTGAAAATGCTCATAGTCTGATAGAGGCCAATCTGTATTTTCCATCTCGTAGAAATCGAAGAGATCTGTTTCTGGGAAAAATTCATCACAACTTTGTGAATCAAAGTCCTGTTTGCATCCCTTCATCACATCACTTGGATCGATGAAGCTGTAGCCAGATGGACAAAGGCAGGTCTTTATCCCGTCAAACGTACAGTAGCTGTTGAATCCACAAGCCCCACCTCCAGTACCTTCAGTAATATTCAGACAGATATTTGGAGGTATGAAGGACGCGGTTGACCAAGCCTTCTGCCAGCTTCCTGTATTGGAGCTATTGCTCCGTGGGTAGACATAGTGCCTGAAAACTCCATCATATTCAAGAATTGCTCTCTGGTAGAAATCTTGTGTGGAGGAAGCATTTGATGATATCATTTTGATTATGCTTCCATTGTCTGTCTGGAGGAAAATATACCCAGATTGGTTGAAGACCAATGAGATATCATCACCAGAAACTTGTGCTTTCCAATATGCAAAATTTGTAGAATTCAATGGGAAATCTGAAGTATAAAGCTCAAGATTCCCATCGGTTTGTAGCACCAACTGGAATCTTCCACTTGAGTAATTTGTTTCTAGATATCTAGAAACAAGTTTACTGGGTTGGTTCAGAACTTGTCCTGGTAAAATTGTATCAGTTGGTTGATCAAAACTCTGCCACAAATGTTGAGAATTTTGGTCTACCAGCACAAAGTTGCCATTATCAAGCATGGCTGCATAAGCAGTTCCACTGCCTGAGGACCCAGCAGACCATATCTGCTTGCCACTTGGATCATTGAGCAAGAACCCGCCATCTGAGTTGAGCACAACTTTGGAACCTTTTGGTGCAAGGTTTTGTCCATTGGCTGACCACACAATAGTTCTTTCTGGTATGTTGTTGAACCAGATGGCTAGTAAGAACCCATTCTCCTCAATTTGTTGGAAACCAAATGCAAAGTCACCAGATGGCGATGCCCAAGGGGAGTTATCCGCTTGTGCAGTGAGGGAAGACCCCAAGGAAATGTTCCTATAGCTCTGAGCAACACTGGAAAATGGAAGCAAAGTTAGGAAGAAATACAACAAGAGGTGATATTGCAGCTCAAGAGCCATTACAGAGAAGAACTTCCTTTTTTGGAGACTGAGTTGGTAACTGGTTTGTTCTGAATTTTAAGCATCAATTTACCATATATTTATGTGGACAAGGTGAGCAATACAAACGCGTTACTTAAAGTCAACAGATTTCGTCTTTTAGCTATTGCATGTATCTTAACAGAAAATGAATCAAATGAGTGTTCAAAAATCCGTTTAACGTCACAAAAAATGTTTAACGCATGCTAGACTTTATTTTTTTGAACTTGAAAAGTCACGAGAAGCAATTGTGTGGAAATTGCCTTCCTGCGACGCATTCAATCAAAAAATGTCAAATATAAGGCCACTATATATATATATATATATATATATGTATAATTCGGGCTTGGTAAACCTTCACTATTCTCATAAAATTACAAATAATATAGTATAATTGAACGGTTGAGATGATTTCAGAACAGTTTCTCATGCAAACAAAGTCAACATCACACCTTGGAAGGAGACTCTCATATGATGAAGGGTCTTCCCTTAAATCACGGCAAAGCAATCTAGAACTCAACAAATAACATGCATACGTGCCAGATACAGGAACAAGTCATTCGTACGTGCTGAATTGCAATATATTACGAAGTCAAAGCACTCTTCTTCCATTTTAAAATTTTATTAACTGCTGCAGCTAGCTTAGGCATTAATAGAGAAAGAACGAGCAGCAATATCTTTGATCTTTCTGATGCTAAGTGTGAACGTGTTTACTTCTCGATGAACTTGGGCCTTGGTTCACAGGAAGTGGGCTCCAGAAAGGGTTGGGCTTGGAGCACAATCCTTGTATCCCAAACCCAAATTTAAGCAAGAATAATCAATAATCTTTTTATGCTATGCTGGTTTAAGACCCTACGACCAAACCAAAGCACAAGACTAGATATGTTTTTGATAATCGAAGAACATCTGAAACCAAAAAAGAAGGAAAAGGTTAAAAAAAAAATTTTAAAAAAAGAAGAGCGGGGGACAAGGAAGTAAAGAATCGTCCAAGTTGATTAGTGTTTTTAATATTTGTTACCTTGAAATAATGTTTTATTAGGGTTTCTATTTTACAATGGGTTGAAAACAAATTAATTATAGTTTAATATCCTACGAATAGTGGTAATAAAAAAAAAAGACCAAAAAAAAAAAAGGAGGAAAAGAAACTTTTTTTACCCCCGGTAAACAGTAAAGAACTTGTTTATTCCCACATATTTGGATGTCTTAATTTTTTTTTACTAGCACCTATTACTAGATGATGGGAACTTTCGACTTCGTGACCCTGTAGAAAGAATTAATGCCCCAGGAAAGTAAGCTGGTGCGGACTGTGAAGGTAGACCAATTTATGCTGAGGGCGGAGATAAAGAATCTTATTACTGGGCCAAGTGTATTGGGTTACACTATTTCATATTTATTTATTTTTTGTTAGTTAGAAAAGAATTAATTCGTTGACAAAATATATTAATAATAATAATTACATTGATTTAGATACTTTGGTTACATGATCAGCTTTACATTCATTATTAATTAACTTAATAATTTCATTATGTTACATCAAGTCAAATTAAATACTCCCTTCATTTCAATTTATTCATCTATTTGAACAACTTGATTCATTCTTAAATTAATGTACCACTTCCTCCATTTTGCTGATAATAATTGATTTATATCCCATTCCAAATATATTGATTTAAGAATGAACCAAGTTATCCAAATAAACGAATAAATTGAAACGGAGAGAGGGAATATAAATCAATTATTATCAGCTTAGGTTAGATTTATAATATTTTTACTTAAGTCCTGATCATTAGATCAATTGTTTTCAGAAAAAAAAGCTATGAAATATACCTATGTAGGCTTTAGTAATTAAATTATTTTTTTTTTCTTTTTCTTACTCATTCGTTTAATCTTACTTATCAAAAACCTTATGAAAAGATTAAAAAAGATATTATTTATTTTAACTCGATGACTTAAATCGAACTAACTTAATCTTTGTCATGCTGGTCTAGTTTAAATTTTCAATGTATATATTAAGTAGATTCAATTTTTCTTGTCCTTAACCATGATGTCGGATATCTTCACAGAAATTATTGTAAGACTGACATTTTGAGTACTGCTGTAATTAAGAAATCCTTTCAAAAATTGTTTTCTTTAAGATTGATTAGTTTGATTTTTTTTTTTTTAATTTCAAACTCAAATCAAACTGACCATAAAACATTTTTATCAAAGCGTTTATCCTTCTGCCCTGACAGTGGTGGTCTCAACAAGGTCGATGGATGTATCGAAGACTTTGTTACTCATCTACATTACTGTTTAATGATGATACAAAACTTTTTGTTGGTTTAATTTCGTGTGGTACGATGGACTGATGGTGATACTTTTTGGTGGTTTAATTTTGTGTGGTTTGATTTTCCTTAAGATGACAGGCCCATTCTAGCTGGTCCATACACCAACAAAACAAGGGACCACCCCCACAACGGAAATTTTCCCCCTGTTTTCCAAAACTCAACAAAATTATTAGAAGGTTCATACATTTTTATTTAACAAGGTTTTTTTTTTTTGTCATAGTAACTTAAGTTTTTTTGGGAGAAATGAATGACACCAAATTCCTTAATGTTAATCCATTTATAGCACGTTATAAATTTCTCTTCTTTCGTACTATTATAAGTTTGCATCTAGATATTTCGTGATTAATTGCAAAAACATAGTGAATCCTCAACAACATATTTATAATCTCTCTCTAACCTTTTGGGAGGTGATTTCCACAATTAGAAGTGACCTCTTCCTCCAAAAGTCTGAAACCCGTGGTTGAAGTTGATTCCCGGAATCAAAACTAAGACTTAAATTCTGTGTCATTTTAATATGTTTCTGTCCTTCCAATTGAATAGAAATAACTCAAAAAGATTTCTCTTTTAATTAGAAGTAACTTCTCTTTTTGTTGTTAAATTTTTAAATGACTTCTTAGTTCGTACCATTAAATTGGAAGGGACAAAATAAATAGCTAGAGGTTTTGATAAAATCCTTCATGCACAAGAGGTGAGATTGTAATCTTATTGTATGTGTAGCCAATTTGAATTAGTGGGACAATAAAAGTTAATAGGAAAAGTTTTCTGCTTGCCGGTCCTTTCCTTATTGTCAGACTCAATCATAAAAATATTCACAAATGGCTTGGAAATCCACTAGTAAACTACCACATTCTCTGACTGGAATGAAGCTATTAGTTAAAGACATCTTACTGAAATTTAAGGAATTTCAGTTTTGGCAAAAAATATTTTTCATGATTAATTACCTTGAGGAAGGCCATTATGTTTACTCTAGTTATTTTCGCCTCTTAGTTTTCATCTTCTTCTATCCTTCGAAAAGCATCAAGTATATCTTTTGTTGCATCCTTTCTGTTCAGTTCCTTCCTTGGCTCTTCATGCTCCTGTATGATCTTTTCAATCATTGTATCAAAATTATCACGAACCATCTTTAGCCTCTTCCCAAACCCCTGGAGATCCAATTTCCCAAAGAACCAAAAGTAATCTGATAAATTTAGCTTTCCAACTAGCTTTATTGATTCTTTCACCTGCTTCCTCACCTTAGGTGCATCATGTTCAATAGCAAAACGCCATTCTCATTATTATGCTATTGGTTTGCTTCAATATTTCGCCTCCAAAATCAACAGCCTCACCTACTTTAGCTTTCTTAAGCATCATCTTCAAAAACTTGCTTAACTCCTCTTGCCTAATTGGAAGGACTTGATCCAGCATATGACCATTCAGAAGTTCTGACATGTAAAGTTTCTTCACGAACCTCCAGTAGGTTCCATATGAAGCAAAAGCAAAATCAGCTGCATCATATGTGAGATATCTAACTGCACTGTTCAGGGGTTTGTTAGAGAAGGAAACATCATGGTTTTTGAATAATTCTTTTGCTATTTTTGCAGATGAAATGACCACACATGGAATGGACCCAAGATAGATTTGAACTAAGGCTCCATAACGGTTTGAAAGCTTCTGAAGAGCTTCATAAGGAGTTGGTCGAAATACGCGTAACTGTCCAATATATGGTAAGGCAAATGGACTTGGTGGAAGGGGAAATTCCATTGTAAATACTACAATTGTAGGATATAGGCTTCCAAGAGGTCAATTTATAGAGCAATGTGCCATTATAAAAGGAATATGGCATATAATTTAATATCTATTATGACAACGCCATTATGTAATACAAGTTCTGGTTTGCAACAAGTGCATATTTTTGCATGTATTTCTTGTAATGTTGCGGCCAGTGATGTTACACTGCTTTCAGCAAAATTAATTGTTGTAGGAAGGATCTTGAAGAGTAGCTATTGTTGCTGGAAGTTCTTTTACAACCTTTACAAGAAAGAAACCTTGTGCCTAGATGCCCACACTATATATATATATATATATATATATATATATATATATATATATATATATATATATATATATATATATATATATGTCGGCCAAATAGAATTTGAGAAAAATATCAACTTATGGCAAATAACTAACTCTCCACCATGATAACTACTTTTTTTTTTTTAAATAATTAGATAAGGCTCAACTCTCAAATCGAGAGGAGCAATTAGAATACATAAAGCACTCCAAAAAAGAACATAAAATATGATTCCCTAAACACAATGGCCGAATACACAAAACATTAAAAACGAAACCTAAAACATGATACATAAGCACGAGGCACCTGGAGGCCAACATTGATAGCACTTTACAGATCTTGCAACCTTTCACCTTCTTAACAAACCACCAAGAAGACCCTTTGGTTTTCACTGGTTGCTAGATGACTGACACATTTGAGACAGCCAACGCACCACCGCCACTACGAGTAGGGCACACATGATGGAATACGAAGATCAAAGTATCAAATAGAAAAAACCACAAAAAACAGCAAAGCAGAAAACTCCACGAAGGCCAAAACAAGCAAAAATGAAACTTCAAGATCCACAACATCACGGCCATGAGAGCAAATTCGAACACAAAAAAGAAACATGAACCACCACTAAAACTTAGTTGTGAACCACCGTAGAACATCATCCATGACTACACAGCCTTCACTGTAACAGAACCATAGCCGCAAGCCGCCTTACCTCGAGGCCGATAAGATGTGACCTGTCGCATTGCTTGGCCACTAAATGAGCCTCACCACTGCGCTACCACTAGAGTTGTGCTGTTGGCAATTCTGCTTCTAGCCATCATTGCCGAGCCACTCCAACTCTCTCTCTAGCTCTTTGGCTAGGGTGTAGATGTAGGGTTAGAGGGGGTGGGTTAGGATAGGAAGGGGAGGCTAAGGGTTGGATGGGAGAGGGAAACTATGGGAAAGGGAAATGGTAAGAGAGGGAGGGCAAGATGGGGTTGAGGGGGATCTAGCATAATAACTACATGACATGATTTGTTATTTTTCCTCAAATTTTATTGGCCGATTGTGTAAAGTTATTTTATATTATTAATATATAAAAATTAATCTCATGATATGTATTTATTTATGTATTAGAGAAAAGAGTCCTATCTCTCTCTTTGTGCAAGAGTAAAGAAATGAACAACGTGAAGGTTGGACTATTGTAATGTAAGGGTGACGAACCATGACCATCTAGATACCATTTGAGTTTTTGTGAAAGGTGTGAATTCTCATACATCTTATTTGGAATGATAAAATGAGATAGAATTAAATTTAATTTTATCAGCAATTGAATTCAATTGTGTTATAATTTGAATTCTTATGTTTAGAATAAACTAGTAAATTATATAATTGAATTTATTTACACTATTTGGAATATATATGAAAATGAATTGAATTCTTTATCTTGACTATTTTGCCTTTTATTAATAAAACATTATATTTTAATAACAGACCCAACTATTTATTAGACAAAACGACACAATCAAAATCAAATCAAAGGGCTTTAGAAAATAAATTTATCAAGAACGTTTCTTTTTTTCACAAGAAACACTAAAATTGATAAAGTCTATATAATCCACAGCATAAAAAAAATAAACAATAATATGCAGTTTACCAAAACAAAACAAAATAGTCCTTTAATATATTTTTTTTAACCAAAAGAACCAAACATCATGATCAAAAGAACTATAAGTAATTAAAATATTATAATTTTTTTTACCTTTATAATCTCAAAAGCTTGAAAACGTGGGGACCAAAGATGTGGAGGTGTGTGTTTTCAATTCAAAAAATAATTAAAGATAATTTTTTTACCAACTAGATCTTGGAAAGCAAATAGAAACATTTCAAATCAAGACTCTTGTTTTACCATTGTCATCTAGAAAAAGAATCAAGTATAAATGGTGTACGTAGGGACCAAAGAAATAAAGATGCGTCTTTTGTGTGAGTGATGGACAAGACAAGAGAAGTGGTTACGTACAAATAGTGTGAAGAAGGGAGAATGGAGCAATGGCTCGACTAGTTTGTAGCCACAACCTGTTTGAAGAAAGGAGTAGATAAAAGTGTCGAGAGTAGAGAGGTGAGAAAAAGAGAAAATATTGTATAAGATTAAGGGTATTTTTGGCATATCACTTTTTATTATTAAATCCACTAGGTTAGGAATTGCAAATCAGATATATTTTGGTCTAATTTACTTTTTGGTCTTTTTAAAGAATTGGATTCTCTTTAAAGTTTAATTTCATGCCATTAGTTGGTTCCAAACTTAGGAATTTAATTCAATTTTTTGAATGGATTCAATTCCAAAGCTTTCCCAACAACATGTTAAAGAAAACAAAAAACTCGTGCATCAGCTTATTGTTATACTTGATATCTAAATGATACTATTGCTCTATATTTTTCTTATATACTGTCTATTTTTCTTATATATTTCCTTCTTGGCATGTAGGTTCGAGGCTATAAGGACAACTCAAGTTACATCTTATTTCTTATAAATTTTTTCTGCCGATTATTTAATTCACAAGTTGCATTTCTCAATTTTTTGAACCCCCTACATATTACCATGTACATCATTAAGAATATTTTCTCCTATTAATTTTTAGAATAAAATCCTATTTTATTTTATGATTCCAGGTAGGATCTCAATTCGATTCTTGAAGATAATATTAGTTGGGAGAGTAAGCCTAATTATACCCGAATAGGATTACTCTCTTTCCTTAGTAACAAGGAAGGATATTTTTGAAAACAGAAAAAATAAAATAAGAAATTATTAATGTATTAAAAAAAGGAAAAATGCTATATAGTCAAAATTATTTGCTAGAAATGTTGCTAGAATTTGTTAAAAGTTAAGGAGGGTTATTGGTAGGGGTGGAAATAAGTTAGAGAAAGCTTTGCCTTAAATAAGCCTGACTTGTATTTCAAATATGCGGTTTGAGCCTGAGCCTATTACATGACATAAACTTTGTTTAAAAGGCCTAGCTTGGCCTTTTTGAAAGTTTGGCTTGATTGAAAATCTATTTAAATACCAACTTGATAATAAGACTTTTAAATAGACCCAGAATCATACTCTTAAAAAGGTCAAAAAGTTTCTAAATATGTACAAAAAAAAACATACTTTTAAATAGGCCAAAATATTTTCTAAATAGGAAAAAAAAACCTTTTTGTAAATAGGTCTAAAAACTTATATTATTATTAGGGATTTCGAGATGATAATAATAATAATAGTGATAATAGATTAAGTTCTATGTTATTGGTTGTAACATCTTCCAAACACAATCGCCATACTCGAGCCATGGAGTTATATCTGGAGGTTGCTACACATGTTGATAAAAGACTTTAAAATAAGATAATATAATATATAGCCCTTAAATTTCATACTTCATGAATGAGTAAGGGACTAAAATCCCAACAATTTGATACATATAAGATAAAATAAGTATAATTTATGCGGAAACTTAACTAATATGATTATATAGACCCTCGATTGGCTTGTAGTCGCCACCTTGTAGTAATCAGCAACCCACTTTAGTCATTCAAACTGGACACTAAGTCCAAGTCTTGAGCTTTGTAAGTACCTCCAAAACGTCTGCTGCAGTCTTGAAATCTATTTACATATTGGAATGTTTATGGAAAAACAAAAAGATAGGTAGTGAGAACCTATGGTCCTTACTAGGTGCACTTAATCCACTATTAATATAAAGTGTCATTATAAACATTTCAGTCGTTTCGATTTACTATGAAAATGTGAATACATACAAGGATAGGTTCAATTTTAAGTTTAAAAAACACCTTTCTTGAAGCAGGCTACTTTTAGTGAACACTTGGCATATTTCTTGACAATATACTAACAATAACAATATTATGTGTCAATCATAATTATAATAACATTATAGCATAATAAGATACTTAAATGTGCATATACAAATGCTTAGACTTGACTTTATGCAAGTGTGCTTGATTGTACTTATCTTTTTTTTTTTTTTAACTTATAACTTGATCTTGCTCTTCTGTACTTGCTCCCCTAGAAGTGAATAGTCTCTCTCTCCCTAAGGTAATAGCTTGCTTCTCAGGTCTGATCTCGTACCTATATATGAGTGACGAGTTTACTTTCCCTGACCCTCCCATTGGTTTATTCCTCTTAAATCTGGTTGGGGGTTAGCTCAAGTCTTAGATAATATTGCCCTAGCCCACTACGAATTAGTGGGACAATAAAAGTTAATAGGACAACTTGTCTGCTTGCTAGTCCTTTCCTTATTGTCAAACGCAATCATAATACTATTCACAAATGGCTTGGAAATCTACTAGTAAACTACCATATTCTCTGACAAGAATGAAGCTATTAGTTAAAGACATCTTACTGGAATACCAAAAAACAAAAAAAACAAAAAGGAGATCTTACTGAAATTTAGCAAATTTTTTTTTTCATGATTAATAGGAGTGATATATTGTCTATATTGTCTATAGTGTGAATGGTTAATTACCTTAAGGAAGGCCTTTATGTTTACTCTAGTTATTTTCACCTTTGAGTTTTCATCTTCTGCTATCCTTAGAAAAAATCAAGTATATCTTTTGTTGCATCCTTTTTGTTTAGTTCCTTCCTTGCCTCTTCATGTTCCTGTATGATCTTTTCAATCATTGTATCAAAATTATCATGAACCACCTTTAACCTCTTCCCAAACCCCTAGAGATGTAATTTCCTAAAGAACCAAAAGTAATCTGATAAATTTAGCTTTCTAGCCAGCTTTATTGATTCTTTTACCTGCTTCCTCACCTTATGTGCATCATCTTCAAAAGCAAAACAACTTTTGTTGATTGCCATTTTCATGATTATGCTATTGGTTCACTTCAATATTTCATCTCCAACATCAACAGATTCACCTACTTCAGCTTTCTTAAGCATCATCTTGAAAAATTTGCACAAGTCCTCTTACCTAGTTGGAAGGAGTTGATCTATCATATGACCATTCAAAAAGTTTTGACATGCAAAGTTTCTTCATGAACCTCCAGTAGGTTCCATATGGAGCAAAATCAAAATTAGTTGCATCATATGTGAGATATCTAATTGTAGTGTTCAAGGGTTTGTTAGAGAAGGAAACATCATGGTTGTGGAATAATTCTTTTGCCATTTCTACAGATGAAATGACCAGACATGGAATAGACCCAATATAGATTTGAACTAAGGGTCCATAATGTTTGAAAGCTAATGAAGCGCTTCATAAGGAGTTGGTCAAAATAGGTGTAACTATCCAATATACAGTAAGGTGTGCATGGCTCAGAACAAGGCTGTGGAGACTAGCAAAACTACAGAGATTAATATAAAGTTTTAAATGTGATCCATTATAAATACTACAATTGTAGGATATAGGCTTCAAAGAGGTCAATTTATAGAGCAACGTGTCTTTATAAAAGGAGCATGGCATATAATTTAATATATACTATGATGATGGCATTATGTAATACAAGTTCTGTTCCTGAGATAATTAGAGTCTATTACACATTGGTTAGAAAGTTAGATAGTAGGAAGTTAGAAGTTAGATAGTTAGTTATATTACCTTTAGTATATAAGTCATGTTATACTCAAATTGTACTCAAATTTTCATTTCATCAATGCACATTTTCTAATATCCTCTCAATTCTTTGCTTTGGGCTCTTTGCTATATTTCTTAACATGGTATAAGAGCCATGGCACCTACCTTGAAGCTTGTTTTTTTGCTACTCCCTGAGTTCTTAGAACTCCTTTTCTTCCACTTTCTTACATTTTCTCACTCACCAAACACCTTTTTCCTCTCTTTTCTCTTTCTTTTTTTTTTTTTTTCTTTTTTGGCTTTCTCACAGTTTTTCTTTTCTCTTTACCAACGTCATCAATCTTGTCATCTTTCATCAAAGAAATTTATCCTCTCTACTCCTGTACCACGCTACCATTCTTGCTTTATTGCATTTTCTCCTTTGTCCTCCTTCATATTATTTGTTGGATCGACACTTTCAATGCATTTCTCAAACCATTGTCCTTTGGAAATTATTGACAATTTCACATTGTTTGCCTTTCTTACATTTTGCCATCAGTTTTGTCCTCTTGCATCATTAGATCTGGATCTGATTTGTTAGATCTACACCTTTGTGTTCGTTATATCTTTTTCTTCGGTGTGATCTGCGTTCACTGACGAGGTTTGCATTTTCTGGCAGATCTGCCATGTGAGATGGTGCTCAATCAGATCGCTTTCTCAGATTCTCAAACTGGTTTGTGATGATTTTCCAATAAGATGGAATGTCTCATTCTTATCTATTCTTGAATTCAAGATTTGTGTTGATTCACGTTGCTGATGGTGAATGATCAGTAATAGTAATTTTATGCTTTAGATTTGTTGGTTTTCATTTTCATTCTTATATTTGTCGAGCTTCTTATTCTCCATGGTTGTGCACAGTAAACATTTGATGAAATGCCTTATCTTGTTGATAGTTACATGAGGTACCGGTAAACACATTGGTTAGTGGTTACTCTTGTTATTTGGATATGAAAGTTCATCAGAGTCTTATTTGATTGCTAATGGAGTTGAGTTTGGAAATTGATTCTTGTGAAGGTTTGCTCATTGTTTCTTCTTACTAAAAAAAAAAAAAAAATTATGCTATAATTTTCAAGGGCATTGAATGTCCTCTTATGGAGACCTATTGTGCATTCTTTGTGTCCTGGATTTGGCTGTTGCAATGCACATAAAATGGTTGATGAGTTGCTCAGGTGGATCACATAGAAATTGAAGGGTCATGATGGAAAATTTTTTTTAAGACTTTGCTAAGTTTGTTACTATATTTTGTATTGGTGATGGTCTTAGTTCATCATTTACTGGATTTCCATGATTTTCAGATATGAGAATTATTGGGTTTCATTTCAGTTTTCATGGTTTAGGATGGTTCAACCTTAATTTGGCTTTGTTTTGCTTTTGCTTTGAGTGGTTAAGCATAGATATAAGCTTCCGCTCTTAGTGGTTAAGCTATTTGTTGAGTTTGTTGATTGGTGTTCCCTAAATTGGGATTTTTTGATAGGCCTCTGGCTTTAACCTCTTTTTGCTATAGCCCTATGGCTTTAACTTTTTCTTGATAGCCCTATAGCTTTAACTCTTTTGCAATAAGCACTGTGGAGACATCGATAGACGATCGAGGGGGGCCAAGTAAAGGTCGAAGACTTCTTGGCACTAGGCATCATTGCTATTGTTAACTCAATTTTCATTCACTTTGTAGCTTTGTTATCATGCTGGATTACTTCCATTGTATTGTAGATCCCAAGATGGAGATGCTAAAGTATGCATCTTTCAGCTTGCCAGGGGGTGTTAGAGATAATTAGAGTCAGTTACACATTGGTTAAGAAGTTAGATAGCTAGTCACATTACCTTTAATATATAAGTCATATTGTACTCAAATTGTACTCAAGTTTTCATTTCATCAATACACATTTTCTGATATTCTCTCAATTCTCTCTTCTTTGGACTCTCTGCCATGTTTCTCAACATCTGGTTTACAACAAGTGCATATTTTTACATGTATTTCATGTAATGTTATGGTCAGTGATGTTACTTTGCTTTCAGCAAAATTAATTATTGTAGGAAGGATCTTGAAGAGTAGCTATTGTTGCTGAAAGTTCTATCACAACCTTTACAAGAAAGAAACCTTATGCCTCGATGCCTATACAATATATATATAGTGTCAGCCAAATAAAATTTGAGGAAAATGTCAACTTATGGCGAATAACTAATTCTCCACCATGATAACTACTTTTTTGTTTTTTTGAAATAATTGGATAAGGCTCAACTCTCAAAAAGAGAGGAGCAATTAGGATACATAAAGCACTCCAGAAAAGAGCATAAAATATGATTCCCTAAACACAATGGCCGAATACACAAAACACCAAAAACAAGACCCGAAACATGATACACAAGCATGAGGCACTTGGAGAGCAACATTGATAGCACTTTATAGATCTTGCAACCTTTCTGTAACATCCTCCTAAGCACAGTACTATGCTTAAGTTATAGTACTACACCCTGGAGATGTTACTGTTACCTGAGCGGACCTCATCTGACAGCAACTTCAGCCGTCTTTGGGAACTTCTAAAATCATCTAGAGACAACATGGAAATAGGAGTGAGAATTATAAAATTCTCAGTAGGATTCTCTAATTTTCATACATAGTGTCATCATGGTTATCTCAAGTTTGCTTCGGTTTACTTTGAAAAAGGTGAACATGCTGTACAAACTGTTTAATTCTACATTTCGAAAAATGTCTTATCCGAAGCAAAGTTCATTTTTACTCATATACTGGTCCTTTGGGGAAGTGTATACAAGATTAATTCATGAATAATACCATGGATAATAACTTCAACATATAAAACGCACATAGCATTAATCTAATGGGAACACAACATCTGTACCTAACTTAACTTGCACTTGAAGTCATACATATACATAAAATTTTATTTTTCTTTCATTCGGCACACCTAGGCGTTACGTATCGCCGTCCCTAGGGTGCTTGGATCTGTCTACACTTGAGCGTTACGTATCGCCGTCCTCAAGTGCAGCATCATACCACATTCCAGAGTATGATCGCCATGTCATACCCCATCAGAGCGTGATCGCCATGTCACGTTCCTTAGGAATATGGGATCCTCATGCTATATCCCAGAGTATGATCACCATGCCATACCCTGTCAGAGCGTGATCGCCATGTCACGTTCCTTAGGAATATAGACTCATCATCATACCTTTGCATGCCACATTCCAGAGTATGATCGCCATGTCATACCCCGTCGGAGCGTGATCGCCATGTCACGTCCCTTAGGAATATGGGATCTTCATGCTATATTCCAGAGTATGATCGCCATGTCATACCCCATCAGAGCGTGATCGCCATGTCACGTTCCTTAGGAATATAGGACCTTTATTCGGCACTTACACTAGCTGGGTCATGCCATGCCTCATGTAAGTCCTACCCCCCATATTTTCACACTAGCTGGGTCGATGCCATGCCTGATGTAAGTGGGGCATATACTTAAATCTTTAGTCTTTAAGTCTTTACTCTTTAACCTTTACTGCCTTTGGGTAGCCTGGCCTTGGAGTGAGCTTGTCAGCTCAACTCGTGACCATTGTCACACCGACTCACCCACAAGGGGATTCACATCTTTATGTTCACACTTAATATACTTATATCTTTTCATTCTCATGCGTTGTCAAGCATAGTCATGCTAAATGTACTCGTACATATGCTACATCAGTATTTCTCATATATCTCATATCATACTGCTTCTTGATTTATTCTCATATATTTCATATCATAAATTCTTTGTAATTTAGACACTCATGGTCCCCTAGACTCCTGCCGTAAATTCGGCAGCATAACGGATCAAGTCCGTTTCCCCATGAATAGTGCTAGCTCTCACAGGCAAATCAGTCATAACAACATAATCAACTTAACACATATATATCAATATCAAACTGGCCATCCTCAACTCAAACTTTATATATTTCCCTAATACTTGTGAAATCTTCAATTGGGTCACTTTGTGAAACTATCACTTTGGCCATTCTGCTACCTTCTATTCGGTTCTGCCCAAATTTCATATGATCCACTTTTATTTCTATTCAACTCATTTAGATCTGAAATTTGGATATGTCATAGCTCTATATGTCTACTTTCTAACCTCTTTGGTCCCATATCATTTTGATCCATATAACTCAAGATATTTAAATCTTACCTCAACTCGTTCAGTCACTAGCCCAAGTTACACTCCTAGAAGTATAAATTCACTAAAAATCGAAACTAAGCTCAAATTATGCGAAATTGGTCTCATATTGAAGCTAACAGGACAACCTTTCATTTGCCACAAGTTTCACTCCATTTGCTTAGGTATAGCTCGAGTTATAAGTCCTGAAAATCTACCTTTCTAAACTACTCTGTTTTGGCCTAGATTGGACATAGGACAACTTCCTCGAATCACTGGGAACAATTAGGACCAGAACAAACTCGGAATATTATATTGGGGTGTTCCCCTGTGTGTAAGCTTTCTAAAAAAATTAGTTTCACTTGATTTGGAGTTGTATAGGGTGAGTTATACCCTCCTCATGTCACCCTAGCCGGATGAAAATCCTAAACTCTAGGTCAAACTTCAAAAATTCATATCTCTCTCAATACTACTTCAATAACCTTATATGATATATCTATGGAAAGCCCTGAATGTCTACTTTCATCTAAAAATGGTTTCATCAGATTTGACCGATTGTAGGCGGCGCCGTACGCTCCGCCGTACGAACTGCCGTGGACTCCCTCACCAAGACAACATCCCACTTCTCCACTCCTTCTAATTTTCTCCTTCTAATCATAATTCTAACTCAAAGTCTTCTATTAATTCAATCATAATTCATCATAATTCATCATAATACATCCAATAATTCATCAGATACATAAGGAAGAACACAATCTCATGCAATCATAGTGCAAGAAATTCAAGAATAGAAGCGGAATCCTACCTCTTTGGAGTATGATCTTGCTGGACCTATGTTTTGGATTAACGGAACCTTGACCAAGCTTGGAGATTTGATGGAGTGGGTTGAGAGAGGAAGGGAGCTGAAGTGAGGAAGGGAAAGCAACGTAAGAAATGAGCTGAAGAGGCAGGAGGAGGATACACATATATATAGACAAAGCTTCGAAGTGGTAGTTAGAATGAGTGGCTTTGATTGGATGAAACTTTGTGGGCAAGGTTCAGCCATGTCTCCCTCTTTTGTGTCAAAATTGCTCTCCACCTCGCCCAAAAACTGGGATACGCTTTTGTTCTACCTGAAATTGGAACTCATACCATGTTGTTTGTGACTTAAGGAAATCTCGAATCAAGGTCGGAGGTCGGAAGTCATGCAACTGACAATCATAAAATCTCGGAACTCCCTATTTGAACTCGGGAATGTCAATGCTGGATGTAAAATTGGATATCGAAACTCGTGTGATTGGAAATCGGCTCAAGGATCCGAACTCGTGTCCATCCCAATTGAGTTCAACACTAAGGTCGGAGATCGTTACATTAAACTCGTAACTAGAACATGAAGTCGGAAATAAGGAATTACGCCATGTTGTTCGGACTTGAAGGTTAAACTCGGAAGTCGTGGAAAATAATCCAGACGAAGTCGGAAGTCGGACAAGACATGAAGTCGAGAATTCAGCAAGACTAACTCGGAACTCGAAAATAATCCTCTTATCTGAGTTTCAAAGATGAAGTCGGAAATCGGGATTGATCAATCCTGAGGGCGAAGCCGAAACTCGGAAATCGGGATGTTACACTTTCAGCTTCTCAGCAAACCACTAAGAAGACCCTTTGGTTTTCACTAGTTGTTGGTTGACTGACACATCTAAGACGAGCCAACCCACCACTGCCACTACGAATAGGGTAGACACGATAGAATATTAAGGTCAAAGTATCAAACGGAAAAAATCACAAAAAATGGCAATGCAAAAACCTCCACAAAGGCCAAAACAAGAAAAAATGAAACTCCAAGATCCACAACATTATGACCATGGGAGCGAACCTGAACATAAAAAAAAAAAAACATGAACTAGTGATAAAACTTAGTTGTGAACCATTGTAGAACATCATCCACCACTACACAATCATCATTTTAACAGAACCATAGTTGCAAGCCGCCTTGCCTCAAAGCCAATAGGATGCGACTTGTCGCGTTGCTTGGCCACTGAATGAGCCTCATCATCGCATTACAACTAGAGTTATGTTGTTGGCAGTTCTGCTTCTAGCTATCACTATTAAGCCACTCCATCTCTCTCTCTCTCTCTACCTCTTTGGTTAAGGTGTAGATGCAAGGTTAGAGGTGGGGTAGGATGGGAAGGAAAGGCCAAGGGTTGGTGGCAGAAGGAAACTATAGTAAAAGGAAATAGTGAAAGAGAGAGAGAGAGAGTAGGATGAGGTTGAGGAGGGATCCAGCATGATAACTACCTACCATGATTTGAAATTTTTTCCTCAAATTTTACTGTCTGATTGTGTAAAGTTATTTTATTCTATTAGTATATAAAATTAATCTCTTGATATGTATTTATTTATGTATGAAAGAAAAGAGTCCTATCTCTCTCTTTGTGGAAGAGTAAAGAAATGCATAATGTGAAGGTTGGACTATTGTAATGTAAGGGTGATGAACCATGACCATCTAGATGCCATTTGAGTTTTGTGAAAGGCGTGAATTCTCATAAAGAAAACAAAAAACTCATGCATCAGTCTTTTATTATACCTAATATCTAAGTGATACTATTGCTCTATATTTTTCTTATATACTCTTTATTTTTCTTATATATTTCCTTCTTGTCATGTAGGTTCAAGGCTATAAGGACGAGAAACGATCGTTGTACATTTTTTTTTTATTTGACGCAAATCAAAAGCGATGCCTTTTTACCATTGATTTTAATTAAAAAAATTTGAAAAATATAAATTACAAATATTTTCAACCTTCAATTAACCAATACATCGCCACTTTCACCCATTTTTGGACGTTCATATATCATAACTCTATAAGCACGACTCAAGTTACATTTTATTTCTTATATTATTTTTTGCTGATTATTTAATTCACAAGTTGCGTTTCTCAATTTTCTGATCCCTGCATATTACCATATACATTATTAAGAATATTTTCTCCTATTAATTTTTAAAATAAAATCCTATCTTATTTTATGATTCTAGGGAAAGTCTCAATTTGATTCTTAGAGATAATATTAGTTGGGAGAGCAAACTTAACTATGCCCGAAGAGGACTACTCTTTTTCTCTAGTAACAAGGAAGGATACCCTTGAAAAAAAAAAGGTAAAATAAGAAATTATTGATATATGAAAAAAAGAAAAATGCTATATAGTCAAAATTATTCGCTAGAAATGTTGCTAGAATTTGTTAAAAGTTAAGGAGGGTTGTTGGCAGGGGTGAAAATAAGTTAGGCAAAGCTTTGTCTTAAATAAGCATGACCTGTATTTCAAATATGTAGTTTGAGCCTGAGACTATTACATGACATAAGCTTTTTTCTAAAACGCCTAGCCTGGCCTTTTTGAAAGTTTGGCCTAACCTAAAAGCTTATTTAAATACTTACTAGATAATAAGGTGTTTAAATAGACCCAAAATCATACTCTTAAAAAGGCCAAAATGTTTCTAAATATGGACAAAAAAAAAAAAAACATACTTTTAAATAGGACAAAAAAACCTTTTTGTAAATAGGTCAAAAAGCTTATATTATTATTAGGGATTTCGAGATGATGATCATGATGATGACGATAATAATAATAGTAATAATAGATTAAGTTCTATGTTACTGATTGTAACATCCTCTAAACACGATCACCATGCTCGAGCCATGGAGTTATATTTGGAGGTTGCTACGGATGCTTGGTAAAAGACTTTAAAATAAGAGATTATAATATATGACCCCTAAATTTCATACTTCATTATTAAGTAAGGGACTAAATCCCAACAATTTGATACATATAAGATATTTATAAGTACAATTTACATGAAAACTTAACTAATATGATTATATAGACCCTCGATCAGCTTGTAGTTGCCACCTTGTAGTAATCAACAACACACTTTAGTCATCCAAACTGGACACCAAGTCTAGGTCTTGAGGTTCTCAGTAGGTACACTTAATCTACTACTAATATAAGCTCTCATTATAAACATTCAATTTGCTTCGGTTTACTATGAAAATGTGAATACAGACAGGGATAGGTTCAATTTTAAGTTTAAAAAACACCTTTCTTGAAGCTAGTTACTTTTAGCAAACATTTGACATATTTCATGATAAATATAATAATAGTAGCAATATAATATGCCAATCATAATCATAATAACAGTATAGCATAATGAGATACTTAAATGTGCATATGAAAATGCTCATAATTGACTTTATATAAGTTCACTTCACTTTACTTATCTATTTTTTTTAACTTGCAACTTGATCTTACTCTTTTGTACTTTGTCCCATGGAGGTGAATGGCCTTTCTCATCCTTAGGTAATAGCCTGCTTCTTAGGTCTGATATTGTGCCTATACATGAGTGACGAGTTTACTTTCCCCGACTCTCATATCGGTCTATTCTTCTTAAATCTGGCTAGGGGCTAGCTCAAATCTTAGACAATACTGCCTAGCCCACTATAAGGTGGAGGCTCTGTATGTCTCTTTTGCAAGTTCTTATCATCTTTTCCTTTTCATACATGATCATGCATGCGGATGCTTTGTACATTTGTGCATATGTCTTATATCATATCCCAACCATACTTGCAATTCATGGCTTCACATTCTTTTGCCGAAAATTCGACAACATAACAACTAAAATATGGAAACATCCCAATATACAAATATTCAGTCAGTCCTAGTATTCAAAATTTATCAATATTAGTATGCTAATATCACCTTAAATTGGTCAGAATTTGCATACATAATTCAACTCTTTGCCCTTTGTGACTTTTTGGGGCATTTAACCTTAAAGATGTCAAGTTACCTCATTCTCCTGAATTCTGTCCTATTTTTCTAAATTAAAATTCCATTTTTTCTTCATTTCAATCTAGAAATTTAAAATGTTGTATTCCTGTTTGTTTATTTTCAAACCTCTTTAGTATTATTAAGTTTTGAGGTGTAAAACTTAAGTTATTAATGTTTTACTCAGGGTTGCCCTATTTTATAACAAACTTGTACACTTAATTTTAGAAAATCATCAAAAATTCATCCTACATTAGTTTTATCCAAAATTTTATCAAAATATAGGTATTAGAACTATTTTTCACAAGTTCCACTCAAATTGGGTAACTAGAGCTCAAGTTATGAGCTCTTCAATTAGACTATATTTTTTCCACCCAAATAGAGGATGGGCCAACTTCAAAGAATTATCGGGGGAATCATACTCATTATCTAGTTCTTAAATTTTTATAATATGTTCCTTTATATATTACCTTTCTAAAAAAATTAGTTTCATTTAATTTGAAGTTAAATAGGGCGAGTTATGCCCTTTTCATCACCCTTTCGTCAAGGTAGAGAGTGAAGTACAATGATAAAATTTAAAAATTTATAACTAATTCATTTGAAATCCAATGGTCTTATAACCTACAAATTTCGATTGCTCTTGAAATCTAATTTCTTATAAAAATTTGTTTCATTTGAAGTTGAGTTCTATAGGGTGAGATATGAGCTCCACCGTACAGACATCACCTAGGGTTTTATCTCACAGCCTATTCTGTTTTGGTTTCCTTTTGATCTTTTGAGCTATTCTCCAACCCAAACTGAGTATTTCTATCTCAAATGACTAGAGAACATCTATAATACCATCATACAAACATGAATCAAGGATATCAAGAAAACCACATCAGCCACATAACTCATGCAAGACACAAAAAACTAAGGATTTTAAGGATTTGAGCTATCTATCTCAAAATCCTTGTAACCATGGAAGCAAGGAAAACAAAAACAATATCCTACCCTTCTTTTCGTTAATGGCAGCAACATAGATGCTAGTGGAGAGACTTCACTTGATGTTAAATCATTAAATTGATCAAGGAATATTGTAGATATGAGCATGAGGATCAATTTTGATAAAAGGGGCATATGGTTTGAGGCCACGAAGGCCTCCAACTTTGAGCTAAAAGCTCTTGTCATGGAGGATGGTGAGAAGAAGGTGAGAATGGAGAAGAAAATGGAAATGGATGGAGGGGGTTAAGTAGCCGAATTTCTAAGGGCATAAAAGGAAAGAAATGTGACTTCTCACTTAAGTCGGTTTAGCTTCTAACTTGAGTTTTGTGACTTAAATCTCATTGGTGGATTTTGTAGAAAAATGAAATTCTTCTAAGTTAGAAATTGAATGGCTCAATTTGGTCATCAAGAGGGTTTTTAATTGATACTCATGCTCACAGATAATATAGGACCTTAAGGATTAATTCAAGGTGCCTGGCTATCAATTCGTATATTCTGGGTTATCGAGTTATTGAAACATTATGTGAGTAACCTTACACTTTTATTTATAATTATGGGTAGAAAATCTCTATTTGAAGTTATTACAAGCATTTTGGTTATCTACCGATGCCGTGGTGCCTATAAAAATCTCGAACTCGGAAAATTTTTTCTACAGCTGCCTTTCTTGACAATCGTAAGGCCTTATCTACAATTTTGCCATTATAACCTAATAATTATAATTTCATCCCTATTTTTTCTACATTTTACCTATTTATAGCTTTGTCCTTGCCTCGGACCTAGGCTTCCTTCTATCTTGGTCTACTCTAGAACTCAAGATGTTACACTAATAGTATAAAATAATTTTATATTGTTAAGCAATAAAATTTCTAAAAAGTGCCAATAACTACCCATGATGATAACTACCCACCATGATTTGGCACTTTCTCACAATTCTATTGGTTAGCAGTATAAAATTTTACACGATCAATACATAGAAATTAAACTCTAAATAATATTAATATAATATAATATAAATAGGCTAAACTGTTAGACTCAATAAGGCTTTTTCATATCTTATACCGTGGTCCTTTTAGTTAAAAAGGTGTTTTTGAAAAGCCTTGGCTTAATTTATTTATCAAATAGGTTAGGCCCAACTAAGCCAAATATGGGCTTGGTTGAAGGCTCCCGATAAGCCATTAGCTTACTTCCACCCCTAACAGTTGGATAAATCAAATGAGTGAAGACCAACTTTCCATTTAAAAGTTAAAAATAATATCATAATATTGTCACAATAAAATAATTGCGGTTGTCTACTATTTTTTCAGAAAAGAATTGATACAATTTGTACTTAAAACTAAGATTTGTAGATTTACTATATATACTCTATTAATGACTATATATGACTTTTAAGATTATTATTGCAAAAGTCAAACATTCTTAATGATGCAGTAATATATAATTAAATATTTATATAAAGCATCATAATTTAATCTATTTTGTATTGTGAAGACCTAAACGTAACATGTTGGCAATTGGGCGAAAAAAAACAAAAGCATCATGTCCTTTATATGAAAATATTACTATTTTGTAAAGTCAAAATATGTTATTATGAAATAATAAAAATTAAAAAATTTTAAATCTGCCATGATTGGAAGCGGACATACTAATTCAATATCAAACTATTTAGATGTATAAGTGCTTGTTTGTGTGCTATTGTTTTATTTTTTTTAATTTTTTTTAAAGAAGGTATTTTTGTGTTCTTTCATATATATATTTGAATAAAATCTTTTAGAAAAAGTAAAATAACTAGAAAAAAATAAAAAAATACAATATTAATTCTCTAGGAGGAGAACACAACTTTAAATTTTAGAGACGTAACTATTGAGTAAAAACTACATAGCCTTTATGTTCTTAGAGTAGCTTAAATGAACTGAACTTACAAAAGTACAAATTTAGATAAACTTATATTAAAAATTGACTGTAACAAATAAAAAAATAAAGTAAGAAATAAATGGAGATATTGCCGGACATTGTTCATTAGTTAATCCATGTACTGGCGATCATATTTAATCTACCAAATTTTTAGCAATGCTTTAAGCCCACTTAACTACGAGCCATATATGATTAGCAGGGCGATCAGGAAAAGCATCTAAGAATTATTCCGGCGTTCAATTGTTGATTTCCCCTTTTGTCAGTTTGTGTAATATATAATTGCTTTCCTTGCTCGTAAGGCTCAGCCAAATTGTTAATTTCACTAGTGCAGCTTATGCATTGCTATCTTTCCCTTTCGGTTGGTATTTTATATACCACTTTCCCCCTTATTTCTGGGATCATTGTGCACTTAAGCTATTTTGTGTCTAATGGCTCTAGTTTAAAAAATCAGTTCTCATCGATGACTCAATTTCCGAGATTAGAAGATTGATACTTAATCAATTTTAACATCAAACTTCAAACTTGATATAGTTAAACTGAGATTAACCGAGTTCAGTTTTGTTGTATAGCTCATGCCGTGATCCTTCGGATCAGCGTACAGATAGCCACCAATAAAGACTTCTACAATTGAATTATTGTTGTTTTAAATTCTCAAACATTTAATATTTCTGTATTAATATACAAATGAATTTTATGTTTTTCAATCTCAGCAGATTCAACTAGCACTTAGTTGACTTCCTATATTGCCTCATGAAATAGACATCAATTTGATCAAATCGTTATATGAGAGTTCAAGCATTAGTGTTTTGGCTTTTCTATCATTTTGAAATTAAAACAAAACCATTATTTACGTATATCCCCTTTTTGAAGATTTATTTCTAAAATGTCTTATTTTTCAATATTATAGGGAAATCAATTTAGGCTAGATCGATTTTCTCGCTAGGCCAACAGTGTGGAAATCGATCCAGCTTGTAGCATTATTGAAATCAATCTAGTCTGAATCGATTTCAATGTAAAGACTCCCTACATAGACAATCCCATGCTCATAACAAAGTTTGTGTGGAGAATATGAGTTTTCAGAGAAAGTTTGAGAGAAAAAATAGCTGAGAGGTGTTATATACTTGTTCATCATAATGATGAAATCACAAATATAGATGAGGGTGTAACTTTCTCCAGTCAAAATTCCCAATTTGTTGTTGTTCATCCGTCTATTACTTTGCTGGAGTTGTAGAACAAAATTCCACAAAAGATAGGCCAACAAAGTAATAAGCAAATCACACAAGTGTTTTATAGGGTGTCCATAGCGATTGGGAAAGATGTGATCCATTGCAAAAGTTGGCAGCTAAGTAGCAACAGCGATGTTGGTCTCATATTCGATTGCCATTCCCAATTTCTAAAGATTCGTATCATTGAGTTGTTCATCATCCTAAAGGAGTCGCACTTTAGCTCTGGTGGATCTACTCTCGATCGAGCACATGTTGGAATGTCACAGCCCCAGTTTTCTTCGACCTATGCAGTGGTGAGTCATGTGCAAATGTTCCTAACGAAAATGCAGATGATTTGATGGATGGTCCTAGCTTCTGACAGCTTGTGATGCAGATTACAACTCTGCTTTCGCAAGATGGTCCCATTGCAGGTTGTGATTTTGTTGTTAATGATGAAGACGATGAAGAGGAGCTAGTTGAAGTACTGTTTGATAACGACAGTGGTTATAGTGGTAAAGCCTATTACCAAAACCAATGATAGAGCACATAATCTTAGTTCCACTCTCAATCAAGCGAGCGTGTAGGTCACTATTCATCTTTGAATTTGAAGCAATGCATATGAACACTTTTCCAAGGTTCGACATTATAGATGATGGTGAAATTCTGGCATTGATAGGAGAGAATGAATTGCAGGTAGGCCAATAGTTTCGTGACAAGGAAGTTGTATTATTTGCAATTAAAAATTATAGCATCCAAGGATCAGTGAGGTACAAGGTCTTGGAGTCAAGTTATATAAAATACCATGGCAAGTGCAAGCACTTCAGGAATTAGTGTAATGGGAGCATAGGTGTGACATATCACTGAAAAAAGGAATTATGGGAAATTTGGAAGTATAATGGACCATATACATGTGTGTGTCTGCATCGCTTTCGCAAGACCACCCCGGCTGGATACTAATGTTATCTGACCACCATATTTCCCATGGTGCAAGCTAGTCGACTATTTCGATTAAAGTGTTGCAGGGATCGGTAGATGGAAGGTTATTCAAGACATCGTATATGAAAGTATTGCTCACCAAGCAAAAGGCTATTGCTAGGACTTTAGCAATTGGCAAGAGTCGTATCCGAAGTGGTTATAAGGTCTGCAGATATTTATGCTAGGTACAATAATTGAATTATCAAGTTTGCCATACTATGTTAGAAATTTTGTTGACCGTAGCTCTGCGATGTTCCCTCATTTGTTCTAGACTTATCTGTCATGCATACAAGTAATCAAATTTTGCAAACCGTTCATTTTAGTCAATGGCACACATTTGTATGGCAAGTATAGCGGGACATTATTGATGATAATTGCTCAAGATGGTAACTCAAATATTCTATCCATTGCATTTGCCTTGGTGGAAGGGTAGACAAAAGAAGCATGGTCATTCTTCTTAACTAATCTTCGCCAACATGTGACACCATAAAAAGACATTCTCATAATTTCTGATAGGCATAGTGCTATCAAAACCACTATAGATGCAAAAGACAATGGGTGGCATCCTTCAATGGCTCATCACGCATATTGCATATGCCAGATTGTCTCAAACATTGCGATAACATTCAAGAGTAAAGATGCAAAAAGAGCTCTGACAAATGCGGCATATGCAAATACTTGTCAAGAGCACCTTTATTACAACAACTTGTTGAGATATGAGAATCCAGCCACGTGTGAATGAATTGACAGAATTTCCATTGAAAAATGGGCATGACATGCTGACAAAGGATGCATGTTTGGGCATATGATGACCAATTTTTCAGAGTGCATTATTGCTTTTCTCAAGGGCACCCGGAATCTTCCAAGTATCGCTCTAGTGAAATGGGAAGAAGGTAGAGAGGCCTAACTTGCAGCCAGACAAATCTTTTTGTAGGCCTTGCAATAGGTGATTAAGGAGAATAGATAATCAATAGGTACCATGAAGATGTCTAGATTTTCGCGATTGAACTCATCAGTTGTGGTGGAAGAACTTGTGCTAATAGGGAGTTGGAGTCAAAGAAGTTACAAGGTGAGGTTAATGGATTGATGGTGCGATTGCGGGTACTTTCAAGCTTTGCACTATCCATGCTGCCATGTGCTCACTGCGTGTACATATGCACGCCTTGATTGGGCTAGTTATGTGATGATGTTTGCTATATTCAGACCGTATTTAGTATCTATAGAATGAAGTTTGCACCTGTTACAAATGAAGATTACTAGCTTCCATATAGTGGACCTCAACTACACCCAAACTTAGAGCTTCGATGAGCTACTAAGGGTTGTCCAATTTTAATAAGAATCCGGAACAAAATGGATGTTGTTGAAGCTGGGCATCCAAAGCACTGTGGCATGTATAGGCAAAAGGTTCATGTCGTGACCCATTTCAGACTCATGACTAACGCTTAGAGGTAACAAACCTCCAGCAAGCCAAGGACGCAAATTTTTTTGTAACAAACGGACTGAGTTTCCCCTATTTTTCAACTGCTCCATAATAGCCAAACCTATGTCAAATAGTCAACCAACATATATGCAAAATTGAAGCTCTTAGAGCACTCTCAATTAGTTTGCATATATATTAGGTATTCCTTTCTCATAATAGCAACATATTTACATATATCCGTTCATTCCCATATACTCAAATACACACACACACACACACACACACACACACACACACACATGCACACATATCCATTACACATGTACTAAGGGAACATAGATCCAAAATAGAAAGACTCATATAAATATCCCATCCAAAAAGAATATCAAATAGTAAGATCCTGTATGTGGATGAGCAACTTTAAAGTGGCAAACGTATCCAAAAGATCAAAATAAGGGTCTATGGAAGGCCCTCACATGTAATGGGGCTATCAAAAGATATATGCACTCTATGAAGCTAGAGGAGCTAAATCAAGTGCAGCACTAGGGTCTGAAACAGGAAGGGAAAGTGGATGAGCCCAATCGACTTAGTGAGGGACAATAAAACTATAACATATGAGGACAAGCTCTAGAAGTAAAACAAACTATGTTTAAATAAAAATAAAGAATTAATATCACGAAATAGCAAAAATAAGACAACATCATTTTAAACAATATATAAATAAAGAATCAACATTAGAACTATGCATATATATAAAGAATTAACATTATTTCATAAACTGAAATACATATTTCTCAAAAATAACTACCAAAGTGGGGAGACTATCAATTCTAAGAAATTTCCAAATAAAAGTTAGCCTTTTCAAATCTAACTAACTCGGTAGTGTGCGTAGGCCTCTTTCACACAGACACACACACACACACACAAAGTTAGCAACACCCCTACTAGCTGAGTTCGAACCAAAGTGTACCGAGGCTAGCATCAATGACTACTAGCTATCATTTAGCTAAGAATTCTCCCACAGTTTTCAATGAAGTTCTAAAATAGCAATTATTATCCAAAGCTTTCAAAAGTGAAAATATTAAAAAGGTTTCCAAATCCAAATCATGATTCCTCAATTAGGCAAAACAATAACCAAATAACTATTCATGAGCTTGTCCTACTTGTTATAAAATTCATAATACCTTTCCAAGAGTCTTTTAAATGATCAAGACATTTTTGCAAGCTTAGTTTCTGCAAAACAAGAGCAAATATGCATAAATAGTAACCATGCCAAAGTATAGAATAATTTAAGCAAAATCCAACAAAATATTTAGAATTAACTATATGTATAAAAGTAACTTCCAAATTTGATCTCAAATCAAACCAAGTACTACTTGCATAAAATGCATATGTTACAAAAATCTTGTCCATTCATTAAACATCAGGGAATGTCCATTCTATGTCCTGGGAACCATTGAATTTGCGGGTTGATCTCCTGGAGAATCTGAAATCATACATAAGCGATTATTCAATTTAAACACAAATTTGGTTTAAAATCCAATCTCCGCCCTCTTTCTTTAACTTTATAAATAAAATTTAATCAAAAGCTACTATTATACGTACCTTAATAACTTTATAAAATATCAAACTATATAACATACGAATTTAAAATCCACATATATGAAGGTTTAGTAATTAACATTAGTTTCCTATTAACTTCTATAGTGGCTAAGAGACTTGATAATTCTAACCATATTTTCAAAGAATTAAAAATGCAAACTATTAATCCACTTATTGCTCCACAGAAAAATTAACATTACAAATCAAAGCTTAATTTCACATGGATTTTCTAATTTTCTTTTTCAGCACCAAAAAAGGAACAACCTATGTCTATTAACTTTCCAAAAAGGATGAACAAGGTGTAAAGAAAGGGGATGGTTCACCACTACAGTGGTGGTTGGTTTGGGGAGTAAAGACCGGAGTCCCCTGTAAAAGGAAGCTCCTGTGGCGAAAAGAGAGAGTGAACTGAGAGGGAGAGAGAAATTGACATGAGAAAGAGATGTAGAGAAAGAAAATGTGAAGGGGAGAGGCTCTATGGTAGTGAAGGTGGCAGAGAGAGGAGTTGCATGAACAGTGGCTAGTGGTTTAGAAGGAGAGAGATGCAAGAGAATGAGAAAGTACACTAGAGAGAGAGATGGAGAGCGAGAATGGTAGTGAAGAATAGAAAAATAAGGGAGGAAAATGAAGGAAAGAAAGGAACTGTATGGGAGAAAGCCCCCAAACAACGAAATGAAAGAAAAAAGGGGCTTAAGGTGTGCCATATCACTTATGGTGCACCGTGGTCCCCCTTCCTCCTCCTTTTTTTTTTTTTTTTAAACAAGACTTCAAAAATTTCACCTAAACAATTTTATATCACTATTTTCTTAAAGGTGAATAAAGAGATATCCAAAGCATAAGCTATGTAAAATTTTAAAAAAAATCTCTCGGTTACTAATGTTTTATTTTAAGTAGACATTTTATTTTAAATAGAGTATTACATTCTTCCCTCTTAGAAATTCAGTTCTCAAATTTAGGAAGAGTGTTACCTTGAGATAGGAATACATGGGTTAAGGAGCATGCATAGAGTCCTCCATCTCCTAAGTCACTTCCTCTATGGAGTGATTTCTCCAACTCACCTTAACAAGAGGTACTTCTTTTGAATCAACAATAGCCATTGACTCTTCTTCATATGATAAGTTCTCATCTAACTGAATAATGAGTGAGGATAGAACATGTGCAGGATTCGACAAGTACTTGTAAAGCATAGACACATGAAACACTGGATGTATCATTAAGAGTTCAGGTAAGAGTGCCAAACGATATGCAACGAGACCCACTTTTTCTAAGATCTCAAAAGGTCTGATATAGTGAGGACTAAGTTTCCTTCGTTTACCAAACCTCATAACCCCTTTCATAGGGGAAACTTACAAAAACACATGATCACCTACCATGAATTCCAAATCCTTTCTCCTATGGTCAACATAGGCTTTCTGTATGCTCTGAGTTGCTAATAATCTTTCCCTAATTAGTTGAACCTTGTCCATAGCATTTTAGACCAAGCCCAAACAAGCCTTGCCTCTCCGAGTTCAAACTAGCCAATAGGAGACTTGCAATGTCTCCCATATAAAGCTTCAAATGAAGCCATTTGAATACTGGCTTAGTAGCTATTGTTGTAAGAAAACTTAATCAAGGGCAAATAATTGCTCCACCTCTTATCGAACTCCAGGAGACACGGCATTAGCATATCTTCTAGAATCTGAATGGTTCGCTCTAACTGTCCATCCATATATGGGTGGAATGTAGTGCTGAGGTCCCCAAGGCTTGTTGGAAGGCTCTCCAGAAATGTGAAGTGAATTGAGGGTCGCGATTAGATATGATAGATATTGGAATACCATGAAGTCTGAGGATCTTATCAATGTACAATTGAGCATATTGAGTAGCACTGAAAGTGGTTTTACTAGAAGGAAGTGAGCAGGTTTAGTCATCTGATCAACAATCACCTTAATGGCATCATGTCCTCTGGATGTACGTGGTAGTCCCGTCACAAAGTCCATAGTTATCCTCTCCCACTTCCATTCTGGTATCTCAATCTATTGGAGCAAACCAGCAAGCCTCTGATGTTCCGACTTCACCTATTGGCAGACAAGGCAACAAGAAACACATTCGGTTATGTCTCTATTCATACCTTCACACCAATATAGCTGTTTTAGATCCTGATACATCTTGGTGCACTTGGGTGCATAGAGTATTTGGAATTGTAGGCTTCTTCTAAAATTGTTTTCTTCAAGTCCCCAATATTGGGTACACAAAGTTGGTCCCCATATCATAGTATACCCTCATTGTCAATTATGAATCCAACACCTTTTTCACTCTTGACCTTAGCTATCATCTCAATCAACTTAGGATCCTCTTTTTGAGCTTCCTGAATTTGTGGACTTAGTGAAGATTGAGCCCTCACGTGAGCCAAAAATATCTCTGGCTTTCCAAGGTCAAAGTGCACCCCTCCTAGCTCCATTTTGTGAATGTCTTCGACTAGGGGCTCTTCATAGGAGTTGTATGAGCTAAATTACCCATTGACTTCCTGCTTAAAGCATTTGCCATCATATTAGCCTTCCTGGGCTAGTATAATGTAATGCAATCATAATCCTTGAGCAGCTTTAACCATCGTAGTTACTTGAGATTCAAGTTTTTTTGCTAAAAGATATATTTTAAGCTCTTATGGTCTATATAAATTTCATAGGTTTGTCCATATAGATAGTGCCTCTAGATTTTCAAAGCAAAGATCATAGCAGCCATTTCCAAATCATGGGTAGGATAGTTTTGTTCATGCCTCTTTAGTTGCCTCGAGCATAAGCAATCACCCGACCATGCTGTATCAAAATGCACCCAAGCCCAACTCTTGAAACATCACAAAATGTTGAAAATGCTCCTGAACCTGAGGGTAACACAAGAACTAGGGCTGAGGTCAAACAATCCTTAAGCATTTGGAAACTGGGCCCACACTCATCCGACCATTCATACCACACATTTTTTTGAGTAAGTTTAGTCAATGGAGCAACAATCTTGGAAAAAATGCTTAACAAATCGGCGATCGTATCCGGCAAGTCCTAAGAAACTGAAAATCTTTGTCACTGAGGTGGGTCTTGGCCATTGTTGGATGGCTTCAACTTTCTTGGGATCCACCATGATTCCTTCACTAGACACAACATGCCCAAGGAATGCCACCATCTCTAGCCAAAATTCACATTTTGAGAATTTGGCATATAGTAGGTGATCTTTGAGAGTCTGCAGAGCAATTCTCAAAGGATGCTTATGCTCTTCTTGACTTTTAGAATACACCAAAATATCATCAATGAAAACAATAACAAAGCGATCTATAAAGGGTTTGAACACTTGATTCATCAGATCTATGAAGGTTGAAGTATTCGTTAATCCAAAGGACATTACTAGGAATTCGTAATGCCATAACGAGCTCGAAAAGCAGTCTCTTTTAGAGTCGAGGCTAGATTTCTTTTTCTTTTTCTTTTTCTTTTTTAGTGAAGAGGGCATGTGTCCGTTTGGAAATTTTTTTTTTAAATGACTTATTTTCTAAATTTTTTGGTAGAGCTTTATTTTTAGAAAAAGGTTATTTTGTTATTATATAGACTATCTGATATGTGTTTTTAATTATTAAAAATACTTATAAGTCTATTTGGATAAAATTACAATAAAAGACATCTAAAAAGAGGAAAGAAAACTAAAGTTTGATAAGGGATAAGAAAAAAAAATATATGTCGTAATTTTGAATAAGGTAAAGGATATTTTTGAAAAATAATTTTGTTAAAAATCACTTATGCTTCAACATTTTTCTAGAAGTTAGGTATTATTAATTTTTTAAAAAATGTGGTAAATTAACTTTTTTTTTAATTAGAAATACTTTTTTTTGTAAAGTTGTATCCAAATACTTTTTAAATAAAAATAAGTGCTTTTTTCTTGCAAAAAATCAAATCCAAATGGGCTCTATATTTCTAACTTCTCGGTCTTTGATAATTTGGCTGTGTTAATTCTAATTTTAATGGGGATATTGGATTTAAGGTGGTTTTTGGTTACACCATAATTCAACAATAATTGTTTTGTGCTCTACCGTCTCTAGAAGTATAATTTATTCCTTTGGAAAATTTGGCTCAATATCCGATTACCCTTGGTTGCATCACCCTTGAAATTGGTTTATGTGATATTTTTGCTGGGATCTTAGATTTGTGAGATTATGAGACCCAATTCTATGAGATGGTTGTGCTTCAGAGAGAGAGAGAGAGAGAGAGAGAGAGAGAGAGAGAGAGAGAGAGAGAGAGAGAGAGAGAGAGAGAGAGAGAGAGAGAGAGAGAGAGAGAGAGAGAGAGGAATGGCATTGGTGGTGGGACGATGATGTTGTATGGTGGACCACGCACAAAGTAAATGGTGTACCATATACCATATTTTATCCTGTGCATTATAGAATTCATCGAATATAAAACCTAGAATTAAATTCTCCTATTACCAAGAGAGTTTTTTGGAGATGATAGAGGATTATCCCTCATTGTGCAACATGCAGTGATTGACAATAATTAACTAATTTAAAATGAAATTAGAATATTCAAAATTGATTGAGAAAGAAATAGCCAATCTATATGATACAAAATCCATTAGTCTATAATCTAAAATTAATGACCTATTATGTAATCTTGCCTAAATTATTGGCTGCAACCTTTCATTTCATGAAAAAGTCTATTATCCCAATAAATTTAGGTAAGATGACTTCATTTCCTTCTTGATGGCTTCCAACAATTAAAAACGTTAAGTGAACCATCAAAACCATATGAGACATAAAAAAGAACTTAAATGCTTGTTGTTAATCATCTGTAGGCAAAAACAATATAAAATGCCAAATGAAAACGATAGATAGCTATCCATAAATTAAACTACTTGTTGCCGATGAGATGTAGCTCAAATGGCTTCGTTATGTTAAGGGATTGTTGGTGTTAAGTCAGAAATTAGATCCCTATATATCCATCATTTCTTTTATCTCTATAATTTCACTAGAAACTTCTTGTGACAAAATGTAAATAAATAAACTACTTGTTAATTAAGGAGATTGAGTTTCTGGTGACTTACTCGTACAATCAGGGACAAGAGTGAACCCTACATAAATAAAACCGAAAGTGAAAGAGAGTAAATTCAATTGGGAAAAAAAAAAAAAAAAAACTAACGTATCAAACGTAGCTAAAATATGTCCAAATGAACATTGCAAATTTTTACAAGAAAAATGCTAAATGAGTAAATGCACATCTCCAGGGAACGCATCTCTATACGAGATATGTATCAAAATGAAGATATATAAATGTGCCAAAAACGAGGTGAGACTTGCAATAATTAAATGGTGAAAAATGCAGTGAGGTGTGTCGTGTGTATAGTAAGTGTGCATACGCACTACCCTTAACGACTACTTGAACAATAGAAGACGGCTAACGGTGCAATCTAGGCTTTTCCAACTGCCTAATATTTCAACAAGCAGACCAGAGATTCTTATTGCAAGAATAACTCCAGCAAGAATAACCAGCTTCGGCAATTATTCCTTCCTGCATCAATTATGCCGAATATGTGACACCATATTAGCATCTTTAATTATTTAAAGTCCATAAATAAAAGACAAGTGATGGAAGTAGGGTGTTTGTCAGAACCCTGAAATGAAGTTATGTGACATAATGCCTTCTCCGGTTAAGAACTGTACATCATGCTTCGTTGTTAACTCCCCACACCTAATCAAAGTACTAACATGTAAACTTCGCCGCTCGAAAACTTTGCAAAATACACTCTATAAATAGACCTCTTTGAAGCATATACCCTGCAACGAAATTATTGACAAGACAATGGATAATATTCAAGAATACATACCAATCTTCCTAATTTGGCTAGCAGCTACAATATTGTTCCAAGCCATATTCGCCAAAACTCGATCAAAGCTTCGGCTTCCACCTAGTCCATTGGCCTTGCCAGTTATTGGACACTTCCACTTACTACAACCATCTCTTCACAGAGCTGTCCATAAGATCTCAAATCGTTATGGACCCTTGATTCAACTCTATCTTGGGTCCACTCCTATTGTCTTTGTTGGTTCAGCCGAAATAGCCAAAGAGATCCTAAAAACACACGAAGTTTCTTTCTCTAACCGTCCTGCAAATGTTGCTATTAGTTATCTAACTTATGACGCATCTGATTTAGGATTTGCTCCTTATGGCACCTACTGGAAGTTCATGAAGAAACTTTGTATGTCGGAACTTCTTAATGGAAGGATGTTGGATCAACTCCTCCCCATTAGGCAAGAGGAGATTAATAGGTTTTTGAAGATGCTACGAAAGAAAGGTGAAGCATGTGAGGCCGTGAATGTTGGAGATGAGCTCTTGAAGCTAACAAACAGTATAGTAATGAGAATGGCAATAAGCAAAAGCTATTTTAACAGCGATGATGAAGCTCATAAAGTGACAGAAAGGGTTAAAGAGTCTGCCATGTTGAGTGGAACGTTTAACCTGCAAGATTATTTCTGGTTTTGTAAAGGGTTGGATCTCCAAGGAATTGGGAAGAAGTTAAAGGAGGTTCGTGATAACTTTGACACCATGATAGAAAGTATCATCCAGGAGCACGAAGAGGCAAGATGTAAATCAACCAGAAAGGATTCTGCAAGGGATGTACTGGATGCTCTTCTGAATATTTCAGAAGATCAAAGCTCAGAGGTTAAAATAACCAGAGACAACATTAAAGCCTTCTTGGTGGTAATAATTCTCTCTCAAACACTATAAATCCTATTGCATAAATTATGTAACTTCATTTCAAATTAGCAATTAATTATGCTACCAACTAGGCCATAATAGTTTAACAACAATTGATAAATATGCTAGCCAATAGCATTTACGATGCATAGCCGTCTAATATTTTAACATGACATACTCTATCTACCACTTTATCTCAATCAGTGCAAGTACCCTTACCCCTATCCATGCAATCTATAGCCAAGCATGCATTTGAGAAAAAAGAGTTTTCTTATAATTTCACACTCTTTTGCAATTCATGTAATTTGTGAGAAAATTTATGCTAAGATAGTTTGGTTCACTAACAAAGGGCTGTGAGTGACAAAGTTCCCTTATAATTTCTCAGGATATGTTCACAGGTGGGACAGATACAACTGCCGTTACTGTTGAATGGTCACTGGCAGAACTGATTAACCACCCAATTATCATGGAGAAAGCAAGGAAGGAGATTGACTCAGTGGTTGGCAAGGAGAGAATAGTAGTGGAATCTGATATAGCTAATCTTCCTTATCTCCGAGCCATGGTGAAGGAGACACTGAGGCTTTACCCTCCATCTCCTTTTATATTGAGAATGTCAACTGAGAACTGCACCATTGCTGGATTTGACATTCCCGCAAAAACTCAGGTTTTCACTAATGTGTGGGCTATTGGAAGGGATCCAAAGTACTGGGATGACCCTCTTGAGTTCAGGCCAGAAAGGTTTCTTAGCAAAGATGGGAGTGGAAAGAAGAGCCAAGTTGAAGTTAGGGGTCAGCATTATCAACTTTTGCCTTTTGGGAGTGGAAGAAGAGGGTGTCCTGGAACTTCACTAGCCCTCAATGTTGCTCAGACTAGCCTTGCTGCTATGATTCAATGCTTTGAATGGAAGGGTGGAGATGGAGAGAATGGTAGAGTTGACATGAAAGAGGGACCTTCTTTTATTCTTTCAAGAGCACAACCATTAACTTGTGTCCCAAAACCCAGACTCGTGCCTTTTCCCTCCATCTCATGCTAACTCTTGTTATCAGCCATAGAAGGAAATAGTTTGCACAACTGAATTGATTGGATTTTCAATTATCATATTTACTTCTTTGTTGCTGCTCTTATGTGTTTTTCCAAGGGGGAGTTTTTTTTTTTTTTTTTTTTGGTGCGCCTTTAACTAAGCACTGATATATATATATATAAGTAGAGTTTGAGAATGCAAAGAGTCCATCAGGGTTCTGGATGAAACCTTTCGTCCTTTCGCAATGTGCATCTTTGCTCTGGACAGCTACGTACGGAAACCTAATATTCGTAATTCGGGTTACGTATGCCTTTGCGTTTTAAACAAAAATTGAAGCTTATTGAGAGGGAACGCAATTGTAAATGTAGTATTTTCAACCATTTTTTTTTTTTGTGTTTTGTTTACTGGGGAAAGGAGGGTTAGCATTGATCCCATGAGAATCGAATTTGCGACTCTATGCAGATACTTTTATGCAGTTTGGCACCGAGCCATTCACTCATCTGATAGTATTTTCAGCCTCAAATATCCCAAAACGATATTAATTTACTTAAGCCTATTAGTCATGGCACTTGCTAATGGCTAATGGACTTTTAAGTAACAAGAGTTTCACTTTGACTAATCGTTATAGTTTTTGGTTTATCAGTAAAAATTTGTAAAGAAAAATATTATATATACATATTTTATATTGGATACCATACCAACTTATATTTCATCTATTATTAGACCTCACTTAGATTGGGTTCACATCGTATTTAATAGTAAATGAAGTGTAAGTTGGTATGGTGTCCAACAAGTGTTTGCATAACATAACTCCATTTGCAAATCACCATATACCTTGTCTTGTTATGTGGGTGAGTTGTGCATATGAGCATATACTGGGTCCTAAATGAGATGGTTTCTTTACACCCCTTCACAAGAGTAGCATGCCAATAGAAACACCTAAACTTTTTTTTCAAAGATGAAGAAGTCCTTATAATCTTTCGAGTTGCATTTAAGTTACCCGAAGGCCGTAGTCTTGAGAGGTTCTACTTTGCCAGCCAGCACAAGTGTTTCCCACTTGCACACTCGCTTTGATTATTATTTGTGCCTCATGCTGAAAGATTCTAGCGACTAGTTCGTTGTGCTCTTTTTTGTCTTTAAGATTTCTTGTGTGCTAGTCGAATAAATCCTTTTGTTTCTTATTTATTAATCCAATATTGCGAAAGCATTAGTTGAAGATATCTGCTGGGTTTAGTTGATAAAGTTATTTTGCTTTGTAAATAGAGAAATTTGTGAAATTGAGATGAATTTCATTTCTAAACAATAAATATTCCTTAATTGATCAGTTTTCAACTTAATACAAACAGTTATATTATTTGAACAACACAATTTAACAATAATTATAACATTTTTCTTCTCATAAGTATATATAACACTTTTGTCACTTTGATACACACATATCTTGATATGAGTTGTTTACTTTTAAGGGCTTGTTGAAAGGAGAATTCAAATTCTATATTCTGTAGAGATGTTCGGGTTATATATATTACTAGGAACTCATCAGGTTTATGTGTGGCCAGGTAATTTTTTTCATAACATTCTTACTGTTGCTTATTATTTATCACTATTTTTATATTAAAATGTCGAGGAAATCATTAGGTTTATGCATGACCATGTAATTACATGTTCATATAGTGGAAAGTTCCGTACTGATTATTGCTTATCATTTATCAGTTTTTCTACACTAAACTGCTTGTATTTTGCAGCTCTTCGATGCTTAAATTGAGTAGTTATCACTGCTAGTTATCCGTACTGATTACTGCTTGTATTTTAGATGAGATTGGTTTAAATGGGCTTCTTTATATTAGCTTGACAAAATAATTGTTACCACGGCTTAATACTGAGACATGAGTTAAAGGTAAACGATTCAAGTTCTAGAAATAGTGTCAATGCCTAATTTGTTAAAGTAGTTCAGTACTTGTTCTTTTTAAAGAAAATTTCGGATATTTGTAGCGGTTTTTTCATAGTGTTAATGCAAAAGACAAAGATCGGATCAAGAGATATCTGAAGGTGATTTTAGGGGTTCATAGAGTTTTTGTTGGAGACCTTTGAAGTTTCTCATAGTGGTATGAAATATTGAAAGATTAATTTCTATATACAAGTAGTGTAAAATAATTTTATACTATTAACTAATAAAATTATAAGAAAGTATTAAATTATGGTGGATAGTTATTATAGTAAATAGTTATTTAGCGTTTTAGATTTTAAGAGTAACTTTACCAAATATTACTATTATGACATCTGCTTTTTGGGAGTAATTTTTATATTTTTTTACCAAATAGTACTACCAAAAAGTTCAACAGTTCTAGAAAATACACAACAATTTCAAATTAGGCATAAAGATTGTGGCAATTAAAGGAACCACCATATTAAAATCGCTTTAATAAAGAAAATCTTTTGAGTCGAGAGGTAAAATGGCAAAATGGGTCAATCCGCGCCCAGCCCACCCCAACTCATTGCCAACCCATCCAAAACGAGGCAAGGCGGGCTAACCCACCCCTTTTTAGGCGAGGCTTGACCCATCAAAAAAATATAAAAATTTAAAAAATAAGCTTTTATAGTTTCAATGAGTTAGTTCACATAAAAAAATTAGAAAATTAAAAAAATAAATTAATGAAAATTTCACTTAAATATAATGAGATAACATCCATATAAACTTAACAAAAATCTTAATTTACATTCAAATGTAAACACAATAGGTTAATAATATAAACCAATCACAATAAAGCAATGAATCATTGACAAATTTACATTAACCATAATAGACTAATAAGAAGTCATCATAAATTAACTATAATAAGCTTATTAAAAAAAGCCTACGAACATACCATCTAATGTCCCAATGTGTTTTCAAACTTAAAAATAAAAAATGTAAGCCCGCAGGTCGAAACCATCCTACTCCACCTCAACCACAAGTCAGGCAGAGTAGGTTGAAAATAATAATCCAATCTACCATTTTTAGTGAGTTAACCCCATAAGTTGGACCTATTTTGCACATATTTTGCCATCTCTATTGAGTGGACCTATTTGGTGGCCCACTGGAGCTAGAAATGAGATAATTCAGAAAATGCAAAGGATTTAGGTTTAAATGATTTTAAGGCATAAATAATATGAAATTACATTTACCCTTCCTAAGTTTTAGAATAATAAATTTGAAGATTAAGTGGGATAAGAAAAGTTTAATTCAATGCCAAAATATAAACAAAATAAAATTGAGAGCAATTAAAGTGGTGCAACGCCATTAAATAGTAGAACTCAATGTCATAGAATTGCATGAAGAACCTTTCCTTAATGTTGTCTTTGCTTTTTCCAAGTCCTTCATATATTTGGAGCCTCTAATATTGATGTGTTAAATTATGGGAGAAATGGTTTGAGATTTGATAATTAGGATTTTGATATAATAATTAGAATTAAACTTTTTATGCATCATCAATGTAAAAATACTTTACATAAATATTCAATCATGTATTACTATATATTGTCACATCAGCAAAGATATTTAACTCAAGTATTCATTATTTTGAAAGTTTTATAAATACAAGTATGTAATTAGATAATAATGTAATACTTTTTCATATTGATAATGTGTCAAAATTTATCTCTAAAAATTAATCCTAATATTTAGTATTTGGATTTAATTTCTACACACTTTACATTGTCAACAAATATAATTTGAAAAAAATGCCAAATCATGGTGAATGACTATCCACCATGATTTGATATTTTTCTCAAATTCCATTTGTTGACAGTGTAAAGTTAGTGCATAAAAATTAATCTTTTAGTATTTTAACCATTTTTTTTGCTTAATTTTATAGCACTGGACTCATATTTAATATTTTGGTTTCATTTGAGTCTAATTGCAAATTCCAACATTATTGTAATTTTCATGCTATTTTGGCATTTTGATCATATCATGAGTTTTATACCTCTAAAAGTGATGACCTTTGATTTGTGAAAAATCTAAGATAGTAGTCCACGACATTGACGAGGGAACAAGAGCTAATTTGGATTTCTACAGTGGCTTGAAAGTAGAAACTTAAGTAGTATACATTAATTGGGCCATGGATGTCTAGTGAAGGTCAAAACAGTTCCCATTCTAAGATACAAGGCTTCAACTTTCATGAAGACCACTTTCTCAAAAAAAAAAAAAAAAATGATGCCATTTCGGTAGTCAATTTATCGATTGAATTTGGCAGGAGACTCAAAGAACTCTATAATATGTTTTGATCATAAATCTCTCATTTCAAATCCAATTAAGGAAAATAAGGTGTCTATTTAAAGTTACGAAAAGAGGATTAATTATATATTGAGCATGTTTCAAGATGAGGTCATTGAGCATGGCTATACAAGGGAAAAGGGCACACAATTAAGAGTCTTTTGCCCATTTTCAATATTATGTAGGTTAGGAGTAGAATAGCTTCTTGTACAAGTTTCTCTTCTCTCTCTTTCTCTCATCTTTGAATTCTCTTCTTCTCCTTTGAGTTCTCCCACATCCGTGGGAGATTAGATTGTTGTAACCAATTCATGCATTTCAGAGGAGATGTTGATTTGATCTTAAGACTATGCTTCATTGAAGTTGAATTCGAGTACATGTTTCTCTTCTCACCTTCTTCTCTGTTGATCTTGAATATCTTAATTGATTATTATTGATTTTGAATTCTTAATTGAGAATATGATTAAATAGATCAATTAATTCAAATTTAATCATACGATGTTGAAGAGATTAGTGTTCATATTTGAAATCTACATTAATGCGTTCTTGTGCTTCTACCATAGTCTAAGTTTTGAGATCTCTGACTTAATAGATTGTTTGATAGTTGAATTCTAGGAGATCTCCATATGTGAATGAAGGAGTCAATGCAGGATTTCAGTTTTACTCAATTAATCATATATATGTTCTACAATGTGATACACTTTTGTTGTCTATGATAAATCTCTGCTATTTCTAATGGAACCTTGGCTTAGGTATTGATAATTTTGAATTTTCATTCACTCATACTTATTTCATTTTTCTCTATTTATCCTGTAACATCCCGATTTTCGAGTTCCGGCTTCGTCATCAGGATTGATCAATCCCAATTTCCGACTTCATCTTTGGATTTCAATAAGATTATTATTTCCGAGTTCCGGGTTCATTCTTGCCCAATTTTCGACTTCATGTCCAATCCGACATCCGACTTCACGTGATGGTTACGAGTTGAATGAGATGCTTCCGATTTCCAATATACGACTTCATGTAAACGATTTCCAACATTATGCTCGAGTACGTGATATCCGAGTTCCGACATTGGGTGATTCCAAATGGACATGAAATGCGACTTACGAGTTTTAGCTGAATTGGATTCCGAGTTCATTACCAAGGTCTTTTATCTCTTTCCCGAGTTCCGATATCGAGTTGAAGTGCCAGATCCTATAAATTACGAATTCCGACTTCATCCGAATAGGTATGTACGAATCACGACTTCCGACTTAATGAACGTAATTCCATGAGATTCGACTTCATTTCTCAAGGAAACTATACCCGTCTTCCGAAATCACCAACGAACCACAGCGCATATAAGTCCCGACTTCCGAGTTTAAGTACTTGGGTTTGGAAATGTGACTCAAATTCCCGAGTTCTGACCTTAGTGTTGAACTCAATTGGGATGGACACGAGTTCGGACCCTTGAGCAAATCTTCAGTCACACGAGTTCCGATTTTACATCCAGCCTTGGCATTCCTGAGTTCAAATAGGAAGTTCCGAGATTATGTGATTATGAGTTTTCGACTTCCCCAAAGTCACAAACAAGCTGGTACGAGTTCCGACATTATGCTTCAGCTCCCAGCTCAAGTAAAAAGGACACGAGTTCCGACCTCAAGTATAATAAGGATGAGTTCCGACTTGAAATAGAGTAAATGCGAGTTCCGATTCCAAATAGTATGGCGGCAAGTTACACTGAAAGGGAGACGTAGCTAAATTCTGTCCACAAGAAAATTCAGCCAATCAAAGCTCTCCAAGTTAACTACCACCTCAGGCTTATAAACTCATCTCTTTCTCTCCTTCAGCCCCATTTCTACCCCACTTTCTCCCTTGTTTAGCTCTCTTCTCCAACTCCATTGCTCCTTCAAGCTTAGTAAGGCTCTAACACTCCAAGTTTCAGCACCTAGCTCAAATCATACTCCAAAGAGGTAGGATTCAATCTCTAATCTTAATTTCTCTAAACTAAGGATGCATGAAAGATTACTTTTATGATTATTTGATGATATATTGGATGTGTATGATTGGATTAATATGGGATTAATATGAAATCTTGAGTGGCAATTAGAATTAGAAGAAGAAAACTAAGAGAAATGGATGGATAAGGGTGCTGTCTTGGTGGAGATTCCACGGCAGTCCGTACGACGGAGTGTACGGCGCCGCCTACAATCGGTCAAATCTGATGAAACCATTTTTAGATGAAAATAGACATTCAGGGCTTTCCATAGATATATCATATAAGGTTATTGGATTAGTATTGAGGGAGATACGAATTTTTGAAATTTGACCTAGGGTTCAGGATTTTCATCCGAGCAGGGTGACATGAGGAGGGTATAACTCACCCTATACAACTCCAAATCGAGTGAAACTAATTTTTTTAGAAAGCTTACACACAGGGGAACACCCCAATATAATATTCCGAGTTTTTTATGGTCCCAATTGTTCCCAGTGATTCGAGGAAGTTGTCCTATGTCCAATCTAGGCCAAAATAGAGTAGTCCAGAAAGGTAGACTTTCAGGACTTATAACTCGAGGTATACTTAAGCAAATGGAGTGAAACTTGTGGCAAATGAAAGGTTGTCCTGTTAGCTTCAATATGAGACCAATTTCGCATGATTTGAGCTTAGTTTCGATTTTTAGTGAATTTATACTTCCAGGAGTGTAACTCGGGCTAGTGACTGAACGAGTTGAGGTAAGATTTAAATATCTTGAGTTATATGGATCTAAATGATATGGGACCAAAGAGGTTAGAAAGTAGACATATAGAGCTATGATATATCCAAATTTCAGATCTAAATGAGTTGAATAGAAATAAAAGTGGATCTTATAAAATTCGGGCAGAACCGAATAGAAGGTAGCAGAATGGCCAAAGTGATATTTTCACAAAGTGACCCAATTGAAGATTTCACAAGTAGTATGGAAACATATAAAGTTTGAGTTGAGGATGGCCAGTTTGATATTGATATATATGTGTGTTAAGTTGATCGTGTTGTTATGACTGAGTTGCCCGTGAGAGCTGGCACTATTCATGGGGAAACGGACCTGATTCGTTACGCTGCCGGATTTACGGCAGAAGTCTAAGAAGCTATGAATGTTTAGATGTAAGGATGAATTAAAGTATAAATGGGTATATAGAAATCCTATATTCAAGAATGACATAATTATGTTATGAGGTATGTGAGGGTAAGTGATGTAGCATATGTACGAGAGTACATTTAGCATGACTATGCTTGACAACGCATGAGAATGAAAAGATATAAGTATATTAAGTGTGAACATAAAGATGTGAATTCCCTTGTGGGTGAGTCGGTGTGGCAATGGTCACGAGTTGAGCTGACAGGCTCACTCTAAGGCCAGGCTACCCAAGGGCAGTAAAGGTTAAAGAGTAAAGACTTACAGGCTAAAGATTTAAGAATATGCCCCACTCACATCAGGCATGGCATTGACCCAGCTAGTGTGAGAATATGGGGGGTAGGACTTACATGAGGCATGGCATGACCCAGCTAGTGTAAGTACCAAATGAAGGTCCTATATTCCTAAGGAACGTGACATGGCGATCACGCTCTGATGGGGTATGACATGGCGATCATACTCTGGAATATAGCATGAAGATCCCATATTCCTAAAGGACGTGACATGGCGATCACGCTCCGACGGGATATGACATGGCGATCATACTCTGGAATGTGGCATGTAAAGATATAATGATGAGTCTATATTCCTAAGGAACGTGACATGGCGATCACGCTCTGATGGGGTATGACATGGCGATCATACTCTGGAATATAGCATGAAGATCCCATATTCCTAAGGGACGTGACATGGCGATCACGCTTCGACGGGATATGACATGGCGATCATACTCTGGAATGTGGCATGTAAAGATATAATGATGAGTCTATATTCCTAAGGAACGTGACATGGCGATCACGCTCTGATGAGGTATGACATGGCGATCATACTCTGGAATATAGCATGAGGATCCCATCTTCCTAAGGAATGTGACATGGCGATCACGCTCTGATGGGGTATGACATGGCGATCATACTCTGGAATATGGTATGATGCTGCACTTGAGGACGGCGATACGTAACGCTCAAGTGTAGACAGATCCAAGCACCCTAGGGACGGCGATACGGCGAGGTGTGCCAAGTACAAGACTAAAGACTAAAGATTTTATGACGAAAAGGAAGATGAAGAAAGAAAAGCATGTTTCATGTATAGGCATGAATTTAAGTACAAGTAATTTTATGTGCAAATGTTATATTCCCAGCATATTGATGCTATCTGTGTTTTAATATGCGACAGTTATTATTCATGGTGTTATAATTGAATGAATTTTATGGGTTCTCCTAAATGCTAAGTGTATGAGTAAAAATGAACTTTGCTTCGGACAAGACATTTTTCGAAATGTAAAATTAAGCAGTTTGTGCTGCATGTTCATCTTTTTCAAAATAAACCGAAGCAAACTGGAGACGACCATGATGACACTATGTATGAAAATTTGAGAATCCTACTGAGAATTTTATAATTCTCACCCCTATTTCCATGTTGTCTCCAGATGATTATAGAAGTTTCCAAAGACGGCTGAAGTTGCTGTTAGACGAGGTCCGCTCAGGTAACAGTAACAGCTCCAGGGTATGGTACTATGACTTAAGCATAGTACTGTGCTTGGGAGGGTGTTACATATCCTACACTATAGTTTGTGCATTTGATTGAATTACATCATGATCCTTTGATGGAAAGCTCAATTTGCACTTTACACTACTATTTGCTTTGAAACTAAGTCTGTAATTTGAGTGGGCTCAATACTCACATCAAGACTTATGATGCTTCTAGCTAGCTAGTAAGCAATTATTTCAAGCAGGTGCTGTCTTACTTTGGACTATAGATCACTTATTTGGTTATTCTATGTGTAAAGTGAAATACATTATGAGGAAGCAAAGCTAATCTAATGACTTTTTTTTTTCTTGCATTGGTTTATTGGTTAACTAATCTTATGTGTTTATATGAATAGGCAATGAATATGGATGAAAGAAAAAGTAGAATTCCCATATCAGCATCTTTATCACTCTACCTAATTTTTGTATAGTTATGTTTTCCAAGTCATAAATATATATTTAACTTTGGATTTTCAGTTAGAGCTTGAGGTGATAATAATTTTATGAATTTAATTTAAATGCACTGACAGTGTAAAATAATTTTATACTGTCAACCAATAGAAATAGTGGAAAATAACAATTCATATAAATAATCACCCATTATAATGAAGGACCCATCATAATTTCTCATTTTTTCATATTTCTATTGGTTGACAGTCAGTGCATACCAATTAAACTCTAACTTTACATCTAGAAGTTTCAAATGAGAGCACAACCTGAGAAGAAATCACCCCAAGAGTGGCCCCCAAAAGCAACAATACCCCATTTCTTGCTCTTATATACGTTCGTTCTAGCTAGCTATGTTAAGAGAATAGAAAAAATCACAAATGAGGATATCTAATTGCAGAACAATTGCATCCAGAATTTCCAATATTACTTTGAAGTTAAACCTTTGCTAATTTAAACCTTCGTTCAATTTCTCTAATTCATAAACATAGATACTAGCACAAAAGAAGAGGTAATTAAATTCGAATATGCAACCTAATTCCCTATACTTTCCCTCGCTTTCTATTCTCACAACACAATTGGCTTCGATGAATACGATCACAAAATATGAAATCACAAAGAGAGAGAGAGAGAGAGAGAGATATTGCAATGTCTTTATGAAGCGAGCTGAAACTGAATGGTGTAAGAGAGCTGCACAGGGCTCATGTCACAGGCATTAGGACAAGATATTTGAAAGAGATGTATCAGTGGCCGTGGGCTTGAAAGAGATGTTTCTTCCCTCATATGTGAACATGTGGTCCAGCACTTCACAATCACCGCCGCATTCGGCAATCCACAATCGTGTTTTCCGCCATGCTCGTGCAACCTCTTCGTCAACCGTTGCGTGCTGCTCCCTTACAGTATCGCGCTTTAGATCGTGCAACAATCCCAAGGAGCATGAGATTCGAAGAGTTGTGCAATGACAATAATTTTTGAGGAAAAAAAATATATAACAAAGAACTGTCAAATGGGATTTAGACCTTGTAAGTGAGGGTTCAATTTGGCCCCTGAATTATAATCATTAAAATTATATTCAATGGTTGAGATTGAAATATTTTATTATTAAAAAATAATTATTTAATAATTTATATTTATATTTTAATATTTAATAAATTATAAATTATCCATTCTACCTTTTTATTTTTGTAACATTTCAACCCCATCCTTTAAAACTAAATTGATATCAAAGACTATCAAAAATATTTACTCAAAAATGAAATTACATATGTATAGTTAATGTAAATGAGAAAAGCCAAAAAAAAAAAAATAGTATAGAATTATATTTTAGTACATATGTACAGTTAATGTAAATGACAAAAGCAAAAAAAAATAAAATATAGTATTATATTTTAGTATTGGCGCCAGTAATGGGAACGCAAGAGCAAGTTATATTTCAAATTTAGGCATATTATTATGTAATAATCTGTAAATTTTCATTAAAAAAATTAAAATGATTTCAATAAAATTGATGTATAAATTATACTACTATATAAAGAATTAATTTATATAAATAAGATTCTTAAAAACAAAAATTAAGAATTAAGAAAGTAAGAGGTAACAAAAGGTGGAGTGGTGGACTGAGGACAAAAGTTGAGAGAAGAGCAAAAATAAATAAATAAATTTAGGATAGTTAGTAAAGATAAAGAGATAATTTATTTATTCTTTTTGGTATGATATCAATTTGGTCCAAATTGGTCCCTAACTTACAAGGGACCACCACAACCTTGGCCTTAGACTGAGGGTCAAAACAAAAACACATCTTATTTACAGTATTACCACCGCATTTTCAAGTTTATTCCAGAACCAAAAAAAAAAAAAAAACCTTGAAACATCTTTGAACTATTTTTAAAATGCATATTCCATTTTCCAATTTTTAAAACTAATGAATAGTGACACAAAAACAACTCTCCAAACATTTTTTTTTTTGTTATTTCATTTTTAAAAATAAAAAATAGCTTTTGAGAACACTTTCCGAATAGGCCTATAAGCTCTCTCAGTAGAAAAATTGACCAAGTACTATTGAGAGAGAAAGTAATGAATGGTCAAAAAGTTGTATTGAACTAAATCTGTACTGTTTATATACACGGCTGTAAGACACACACTAACTGATTATAATACACTAAACTGATCACATTGACTTAACTAACTCTAATACTCCCCCTCAAGTTGGGAGGTAAAGGTTCAGAGTTTCCAGCTTGGAAAGTATGCTATGGAATGCTGCAACAGGTAAAGGTTTAGTAAGGACATCAGCCAATTGATGATGGCTTCTGACATGGACAAGTTTGATGATCCCTAAATTGACCTTTTCACGGATGAAGTGGCAATCAATCTCAATGTGCTTGGACCTTTCATGGAAGGAAGGATCAGAAGCCAGATGAATAGCCGACTGACTATCACTGAGAACCATGGTCGGACCAATAGAGACGCCAAACTCCCAAAGAAGATTATTTAACCAAGTCAACTCAGTAGATAAAGAGGCAAGGGTTCTATATTCAGCTTCAGTAGAAGATCTACTGACAGTGGGCTGTTTCTTGCTATTCCAAGATACAAGGGAATCTCCCAAAAAAAACAAAGAAGCCACTAGTAGAATGCCTAGTGTCAATGCAACTGCCCTAGTCAGTATCTGCAAATGCTGTTAACTTGAGCTGAGATTTAGCTGAAAAAAGAAGTCCTTGCCCGGGACTAGATTTGATGTATCGGAGCAAGTGATGCAAAGCTTGCTGGTGAGGAACCTGAGCAGCAGACATAAATTAGCTTAACTTTGTCACAGCATATGTGATATCTGGACGGGAGATGGTGAGATACATGAGATGACCAATCATGCATCCATATAGTGAAGGATCAGAAAGTTTTTCCCCTTCAGTACTAGAAAGTTTTTGACCCGGATCCATAGGAATTGAAACAGGCTTGGAATCCAGAAAATCAGTATCTTCAAGGAGAGAAAGTGCATACTTTCTCTGAGATAAATAGATGCCTTGATCATATTTGGCTATTTCAAGGCCTAGAAAGTACTTCAAATCACCCAATACCTTTCACTTGAACAAAGACTGAAGTTGCTGCTGCACAGTTTAGATGCGAGCTTGGTTGGGCCCAGATATTATAATGTCGTCAACATATACCAGTAGAAATACAACAAAAGCACCAGAACCCATATGAAAAAGTGAATAATCACACTTGGATTGAGTAAAACCAAGTCCAAGTAATGTTGATGAGAATTTTTAGAACCACTGTCTTGAGGCTTGCCTAAGTCCATGAATGGATTTGTTCAACCTGCATACTAGCTTCTCCCCCTTAATGTGATACCCAAGCGGCATATCCATATAGACCTCCTCAAAAATATCACCATTTAAAAAGGCGTTATTCACATCCATTTGCATGAAATGCCAATTATAAATGGCAGTAAGAGAAAGAAGTACATAGAGAGTAGTAATCTTGGCCACAGGTGAGAAGGTGTCCATAAAATCGATGCCCATTTGTTGAGTGTAGCCTTTTGCCACTAATCGAGCCTTGTAGTGCTCAATAGTGCCATCAAACCTATACTTAACCTTATACACCCAACGACATCCAATAGTATGCTTGCTAGGGGGAAGAGAAACCATTGTCCAAATGCAATTGGCTTCCATGGCCTTGAGCTCCTCAACCATGGCTAACCTCCATTCTGAATATTTAATAGTCTGATGATAAAAGGTTGGTTCAAGAACTATTGAGACTTGACAAATGAAATGCCTATAAGAAGGTGACAATCTAGAATAACTGACATAGTGGGAAATGTCATAATCATGGCTAACAGCATTGCATTGGTAATCAGCAAGGTGGGGTGCGGGTTTTGTGACTCGGTTTAACCTCCGAAGTTGTGGAGGCAAGGGGTCAGGGAAATTAGGCATTGGTTCTGTAACTGCTGGCTGGCACTCAACTTCACCTTAAGGAGGAAAAGAAGCCAAAGAATCAGAAAGTGAAGTAGGCAGAACTAAGAAGGGTTGAACAGGAAAATCAGCAACTAGCTCTGATACCATATTGAGAGAGAAAGTAATGAATGGTCAAACAGTTGTATTGAACTGAATCTATACTGTTTATATACACAGCTGTAAGACACACATTAACTTATTATAATACACTAAACTGATCACATTAACTTAACTAACTCTAATAAGTACTATGAGTAGGTAGGTCAAGTACAACTTTAGCATTTAATTGTCAATTACAAAAGAAAGAATTACACAAATACAACTCTAACATCTAATTTGGTGCATATTTGTTCTCCAACTACTAAATATCCTAATATAAAGGTTGTCTCTAACTTTGTCAATTCATATGAAGTCTCCATACTTTCAACATAGCCTTCTTGATCATATTCTTGTATGAAATTTTGTCACATTTCATTATATTCATCTAGGATAGCTTCACTTAAGTCGACTGACCTTTATATTGTGAAGCAGACAACATGCAATAATTTTGTCTACATTTCTTAGGAACAAACTCTTAAGACATTTGCTGCTAATTCCCCTTTCCTTGACCAATACTTCATTTTAAACTTGCGAGGTACTTTTGACTTAATATATGTTCATATAAAGCTCTAAACAATTCTAAATGAATGGGAATAATAAATTAAACATTATTTTTATGCAACAATATTTATGAAAATTTTAAATAAAGTTAATTTTACATTTGTAGAATTTTCAAGAATGGGATTTGGTGAACTTCAAGAAAGCATAGCACGGCTCCCAAGACTTGACAAAAATTCCAACTAATGGCCTCTTATGACCGTTTTAGCCTATGCTTGATCATTTTGTTCTTTCCACCATGTGCAAGAATGTTCAATAAAAGTGCAACTCTTTCCTCTAGAAACATATTTTGTGTGTTTTTCAAACCACCAATGTAATAGATCATTCAACATAATTTATGGAATGTATGTTTTTCTAGTCTAAGTTGTTCAATGCAATAGACATCATTTTGTATGCAATAATCTATTTAAGCATTGATAGATTATCATAAACACATTAATTTTAAGATCTAAAACTTTATGCTTTTCATATGATTTAGATAAAAGTGCGTATGGACTTGAATGAAAGGAGCAATGCCTTAGATAAATAGAATATACTAGAATGATGATTTTTCCCTCTTAACTCTTTCCTTTATAATATAATGGTGATGGAGACCAAGTACTTCTATTCATGATAAAGAGAGGATCACGTCCTCTCTATATATAAACATTGTCACAATGCATTTGGGGGTGGCCTGAAAGGAAGGCAACCAAAAAAATTTTATTTTTGGAAAAAAATGGAAAAAGCTTCAATTTGGCAAATTGGTCTTTAAAAATGAGATCAAGATCAAGAATCTGATTACATATAGGGAACGATAGAAACTGTATACCAGGCACCTCTGACATCCATCTTATGACAGTTATCTAAAAATTTAGAGCATAAAAATTATTTTCAAGAATGAAACAAAATTTAAGAAAATTTAATTTTAACTTGACTTTTGCACCTATGTAACTTCTTGGTGCAATGAGGTACTCAAAGTTATATAATAATCCTAAAAACTAATTGTGCATTGGCTTATTTTATTAAATTTTTTGACAAATTTATGAAAACAATTTTTTTTAAAACATTTTTATTTTGAAATAAAATCCGCTCTTACACATAATTCAAGTTAATGTTAGGCTATTGATTATTGCATGAATTAAAAGGAAAATTATCAATTTTTTTAAAAAAAGAGTTTTTTTAATTTATTTATGATATGCAAAACTTAAATATTTTATTTTTGTACTTTTTTACATTTAATCATTTTTTTGTTTATTTTTTATTTCCACACATAAATATTCTAAAAAAGGAAAGGGCTAACAAATAATACACACAAAAACAATAGTTAAATAGGTGCAAACACAAAATGCTCACACAATTTTATTTTTTTTTAAACAACTCAACTTTATCAGCCCAAATGTACAAAACAACCCTAATTCAATCTAATAATAGTAGATAACATCATAGAAATAGGGGAAGATGGCTCAAAATGGTGAGTTGGGTTGTGGCAATTTAGTAATAGTCACCAAAATTAGCCATTATTAATGTTGAAAATTAATGGTTAACTATGAGCAACAAAGATATAGTTTTAGCTATTCTTATATAGTGGCCAACTAGCTATAATATTTTTGTGTTTTTTTTTTTTCAAATGATTTTATGTTGCTGTTACATGCATTCATTAAAAAATTGGTCTTTTTTACAGAGATTGATGCAACGAGGGCATGGGACTTGGGCCCCAAACCCTCAATTTTTTTCTTCTCAAATAACTTCACACACACATAAATATAAAAAGGTCTATCACACTTTTATTTTTATCAGTTCATTATAAATATATCAATTGGCTCATGAGATAATATTTAAAAAGTTTTGGAAAAAAATATAACACCCTTTATCATAAAAGTCATGCTTGAGTCATAGACTTATACTACATGGTTGCTACTATGCTAAAAAATATTTAAAATAAGGAAAATATAATATATGGTTATTTAATTTCTTACTTTATTACTAAAAAATAGCTCATAATTTTTTTCAAGTTTCTGATACATATAAAATGAGATAATTACAATTTAAAAGAAATTTGTATCTAACATAATATACGGAATTTGTTTCCCACTAGTCGTTAGTTGGCTTTAATAGTTTCCCAATCTAGGTTGTGCCCGAGTCTTGCACAGTGACTATTCTAGTACTTTGCCTTGCACTTGATCTCCAACTTAGGTGTTAGAATGTTTATAGAAAAACTTATAGGCAGGTAGTGAGAACCTAAGGTTCTCCATAGGTAAACTCAAATCATTAATAACACCGGATGTCATCATAGGCATTTTAACCACTTCAATTTATTATGAAAATGTGAGTGCATATACATATAGGCATTGGTTCAATTTTAAGTTTCAAAATCTATTTCTCGAAGCGGGGTTGCTTTTAGAAGTCACTTGGCACATTTCAAGAAAGACACAATAAAAATAATAATATAAATATGTCAATCATGTTTATAACATAGCATAGCAATATGACATTATGAAATGCTTAAATATGCTTATGCAAATGCTTAGAATTAGATCTATGCTAGTGCACTTGACTTTCTTTCTTATCTCTTTTCTCTTGGCACACCTAGGCGTTATGTATCGTCCTTAGGGTGCATCTGTTACTTTCATCTTGCTTTTCTATTCTTGGTTTCCCGGAGATGAATGACTTTTCTTATCTCTCGGTAATAGCATGCTTCCCAGGTCCGAGCTCATGCCTATACATGAGTGATGCGTTTACTTTCTCCGACCCTTATACTGATCTATTCTCCTCAAATCCAATCGAGGGCTAGCTCAAGTTTTAGGCAATTCCTTATTATTTTTTTCTTTTCATATCTTTTTATGCATGTGGATGCCTTGTGCACTCAGGTATATGTCTCATGCTATATATCTCATATCATACATGATGCATGAGTTTAACATGTAGTTATAATCACATCATAACTATTCATAATGTAATTTCTCATAATTTCATACATTTTTACCTAAAATTCACCTATCTAACATATCAGATCCATTCTTTCAAGAGTAGTGCACATAGTGCCAGCCAACTAATCTAGTCAACAAAAATCGGATAAGCATATATCACCATTTCCACAGTTTAATAAAGGTCTTGATCAAGGAAACTAGCTAAGTTTATAATTTGGAGTTCAAGAGTTTCCAATTTCTTAGAGTTTCTTATTCTATCTTATGCCCCTAATTCCGCCTGATTTGTAAATTCTGCCATAAAATCATCTTAGCTTAGTTGGGTCTGAAATTTTAATATATTATAGCATTATGTGTTTTCATTCAATTTTGACGAGTATAGAGTGAGTTATTAAGGTTTTACCTAAGCTTGCCTTGGTGATGGGCAGAATTGCGTATTGGAAAGTAAAAATCTACCAAAAATAGAAAACTTATTGGATTTGTTTGAAACTTATCATTTTAAAGCTAACAGGACCACCTTTAATTCCCAACAAGTCTCACTTCATGTGAATGGTCAAAGCTTAAGTTATAAGCTCTTGAAGTTGGTTAAATTGGTCTATTCTGTTTCTGTCCAGTCGAGACATGAGCCAAATTTAGTGAATTACTGGGAAAATTTGGGAAAGAATATAACTCTAAAAATTTTATGACATATTAATATATGTTAGCTTTCTAGAAAAATTTAGCTTTCTAGAAAAATTTGTTGCACTCTATTTCGATTTATATAGGGCAAGTTATGTCTTCACATTCTAGTTTAGTCAGGTTCAGGGACAGATTCTTAGGGTTAAATTCAAAAATTCATATCTTACTCAATATTAATCCAATAACCTTATAATTATATAGTTGGAAAGCTCTGAATATGTAGTTTCATTTCAAATTAGTTTCATCCACTTTCTATGGTTGTAAGCGGAGCCGTACACTCTATTAGTATGGATGCTGTAGGGTTTTCTCACTAAAATAGATTTTGCTTAGCTCATTTTTGAGTTTTTGATTAATTCCTCAACTTAAACTAAATTTCTTTATTTCGCTTCACTAGAAAAATATCATAACACAAGCATACAAGCTTGGACTAGCATAGCATAAAGAGCATATAATAGCCATATAGTCACACAACACAACAAATAACTAAGGATTTGAGCTACCAACCTCAAAATCCTTGAAACTATAGAAGTAAGGAAGACCCAAGTAACATTCTTGGCACTTTTCCTCATCATGGCAACAACATAGGTGGAGGGGGATGGACTCCACTTGAGATTAAACCATTTAATTGGTAGAGGGATATTATAGAAGAGAAGGTGAGGATCAATTTTCATAAAAGGAGTAAAAGGTTTTGAGGTCAAGAAGGCCTTCAACCTTGAGCTTGAAGTTCTAGCCATGGAGGAGGATGAAAAGAAAGAGAGATGAAGAAAGAAGGTGGTGAAGGAAGAATGAAAGGGTGACCAGAAATCCAAGGCCAAAATAGGATAAGAATATGGGTTAATATCTCAAGTTGGTAGGTAGCAATCTATTTGTTGATCGGTGGTTGTTATGAATGGTGGAAGTTTGGCCAAAACTCCCCCATTTTGTGGCTAAGTGTGGTGCGATCTTGTGGGGGTGAAGGTAACTAAAATTTCAATCACTCAACCTAGGGTTTTCAATATAAAATGCTACTGGTTTAGTTCTTGTAGTATAAAAGACTGAATATTTACTGAATTCATTTAAATCGATAAAACGATTTTAAAGGATTTTGTGAGGTTTTCTATGTCTATATTCTAATTACTCCTAAGTATAATTTCTCTAATTAATGTGTAGTTAACCCCTAATCAACTTTAATTAATTTCCAATTGATCTTGCTTATTCGATAAAATCGAATAAATGGATTAACAACATAAGTTATGTATTAAAATTTCCAAACGTTACATTAGATCGTTTCTCCAGGATTGTTACATTTTACCTTTTTGTAAATTCTCTAGTATTTTCTGTTTATTTGTTGTAGTCAATGGTATTTTCGTAATTTTGAGCAAGTATTGGGGCTCCCGATGTCATTTTACACCTAAATACCTTTATGGCTTAATCGGCAGAGATTTAAACTTCTACAGGTCTACCACCTGTTTAAAGCCCTACTTCGCTAACTTTTCTAGATGCGAAGATATAAATGTCATTTTCTAAAAAATTCCAAGGTCATTAGGGAAACAATTCAAAGTTTCCATTACGCTTTGTTTAAGAAAATGGGGGTATTATAAAAAATCCTTTAATAACCAATTTGAACGAAGTACTTCATACATTACTTACCCATTGAGAATATATCAGAGATGAAATGATATATAGAGCAACAAAAGAGAAAGTCAATCAAGTAACTGTTGTGAATAGGGAATGGATCCTCTTAATTTAATTTTTTATTTGACAAGGTTAAGTATAATCTCTTAACATTAATTCTTAAATGTCACATGTCTTATTTGGGTCCCACCTTTTAAATTAATGGTGAGAGGTCATGCTTGATCTTGTCAAGTGAAAAATTAAATTGAAAGGATCTATTCCCATTATGAATCAAGCAAGAAATTTGTGATTTGTAATTTATAATTTAATTTGAAAAGACAATTTAAAATCTAAGACTTAGTTCACAATTTGTGAAGATATGGTTCTTTTTTTTTTTAATGCTAAATCAATCATTTTTATTTGTTTTCATTTTTTTCTTTTTATAGTTTAACTTATATTATTCTTTGGTTAATTTATTTTTTGGAATAGAAACATATTTTTAAAATCATCAAGAGAGAAGAAAAGTAAAACAAAAGTCATAAATGGATTTACATTTAAAAATAATGTTTAGAGACTAGAGAAAAAACAAAATATTAGTATACAATAAGTCTTGTATAAATATTATGAATTATATATTAAAAAATAAGATGGAAGATACACTTCTTACTAATTGTCTTTTAACTTATATTAAGAGGGGGATTGTTACAAATTTGGACACAAATTCTATTATTGACGAGTTTTATAATTTGAAAGAATGTTATACTCGACTTTTGTGAATTTATGGTATTGACATTAAATTTTGTACCATGAAATATGTTTTTATTGGCACGTATCATGATATTTATTTGACAATATAATTTATTCTTCCGCCCCTCCCTAATACATTTTCTAGATTCATCCTTAGCCAAAAACTAGCTATAATTAAGAGTAAAATCTCATATTAGTCCTTAAAAGAATTGTAGAACATTAATTTAGTCTTCAAAAATTATGGCATTAATTTAATTTTTGAAAGATTAATTTTTATTTCACTTTAATCCAAACGTTAGCCTCCATGAACAAAGCATCAATTGATGTTTGATATGTCATATTATATGATGATATATCACATCATCTACATGGATGAACCCCATATTGGCCCTAAAAAGTGTGGCAAGACAATTTGGTCCCTTGAGAGATTAATTTCTATTTCTTTCAAGAACTAAATTGATATTTTGCAACTCTTTCAAACACCAATTTGCGGTTGATTTCGGTGTATAATGTGTTACATAATCACATAACATGACACATTGGACACTAGTTAGTAATTTCCTCATAGATGCTAATGTTTGCTCTAGGGTGAAATGAAAATTATTCTTTCAAAGACCAATTTGATATTTCACAATTCTTTTGAGAACGAATTTGGAGTTTTACTCTTTAATTAAAATGGCACCAATAATTTCTTCTAGAAACTGTTTCATCTAGATATTGGGCATATTTGATTAAAACTCTAAGAGAAGTACTTCTTTAGAAGTATAAGTTAAAGCAAAAGTAGAAAATTGTTTTATGATTAAATATAATTGTAGAAATACTTTTTTATCAAAATTAGAAGTTGTTAACTATTTAGATGTGACAAATATAAAATTATTGTTCTTATGAAATTACAATTAAGAACATGAAAAGGAAGAGTGAGAACAAGCATTGGAAGCAAGTAGTATTTTTAAAAAAAAATTTAAGGATAAAATTATACTAGTGTGAAAAGGTAAGAGGTTCCTAAATTTAAAAATGAAAATTTTTTTTTATATATTATTTTTGTTTTTAGGAGAAGTAATCATCTACCTGCTTTTCAAAAAAGTAGAAAATTGATTATTTCTACTTTTATATTTTTTAAGAAGTACAAACAAACAATATTAAAATCTTTAAAATATTTTTTAAAAAATTGAAAAAAAATGTATTTTTTTTAGTGCTAGAATCACAAATAAATACATCCATCAAATTTTAACCAAATTGTTTTACCTATAAGTTAACCTACCACATATGAAAGTTTCTCCAGTATTCTTATAAAATTCAAGGATATTAGTATTTTTTATTTATTTGTGGCTAAACATTTTCCATATATCCCACTAACTTAAATTATTAAGTTTTTAAAATTATTTTTTAATTATGTTTAAATTTTGTGAAAATTTTGATTAAATCATAGCTGTTGAATATAAAAAAGTTCTCGATACTCTTATAAAAACAAGGGTCCAGAAGGAAATCCCAGCAAGTAATTATTGAAACAAAACCATGTAGCTTTTTTGTTACATTAATTTTCTCAGCGAAGATTGTTTCAGCATTGGTACGAGATAATATAATTAGCAGTACATTGCATGTCAATATAAAAAATTATCAGCGTAAATCAAAGGGAAATTTAATATTAGAAGCAGTTAAAAGTAACTAATTAAAAATAGAACTAATTATACGAAAATTATTAAGAAGAAATTAATAAATATTAATTAAGAAAAAAGATCTCAAAATTGTTACAAGTAGAAGGTAATAGTTTTTATTTCATTCATTCATCTCCAACTCTTCATCCTCATAGCCCCTCCTTCACCTACAGGTACCCAAACGATGTTGATTATTGTGTCAACTCTTGCAGGCACCCGAGAGATGTTGATAAAACATATTTTTGCCTACCAAACTTGCCTCAATAAGCCAAACACGTCCATATCTTTTTTTTAACATTCACGTTTGATTTCCCATCAATTATTTTGCACAAATCATACTTAATAAGGCATAAGGCACACGGCCTCGTCAGAATTCAGTTACCGAAACCTCATCTCCATACTATTATACAACAAACCATATCATTATAATTAGGACCAAATCAAGTCTTATAATATAATATTACATGTATCCATAGGAAAATTCAAAACCCCGTTCGGTGACTCATATGTTTCAAAGCAGGACTCGAATTGGTTTATCATAAATGCAAGGGCGAGACTATGGAAGTCAATGGTGGAGAAAATGTAATTCGAAGTGAAGGAGCATGAAACCAACATGGCTTCCTCGAAGGGAGGTACTGACCCCGACGAAGATATCAATTAGAATGTTCAGAACCCAGCTCCTTCGTCACGATCCGAGGATCAAAACCCAACACCCGATTGACTCGTTGGAATTGACTAGAGCATGCATCATCCATACTCAACAACCATAACCCAGATAACAAGAATGACCCAAATTACGTGCAAAAAGAAGAGGCTGCTAATATTGCGGAGGAGGATCTGTAAGTGTTGCTGAAAGAGGGACTATCCAGATTAAAAATTGGAGATGAATAAAATAAGGAGTATTATTATTTACTTTAAAAAGTTGTGTAGTCCTTCCCTTGCTTATTAGGTCTTTGTTAATAATTTTAATATAATTGATCTTTGTGCATTATTAATGATTCGTAACTGTCTCTAGTATTAATTTTTTGATAGCTTACAGCAAAGGCTTAACCCATAAAAACATATATATGGGGAGCAGAAAGCAAACCGAATACAAGGTAGCACAAGATAACTACACGACAAAGAAACAAACTACCATGCCTCCTAAACATAATTCAGTTACCCCTTAAAACCCAAACATTTAAATATGTGCCACACCAAGATCTATTATTCTATCGCCAATTAGGGCCCCAAATTCCCTCTCAGTCTATCAGGATTTGGAAAAAAATTTAGAGGCACAAGTCTAACTTCTTATATTTAGACATATTTACTGAAATCCATAAATAAATAAGTGTATTTTCAATAAAATTAGTATGATTAATTTTTATTGTGAGTACGTCTAAATATAAGATATTAGATAATAGGATTTCAACTATATGCATAACAATTCCTAATATTAATTTACCATAAATCAAATCCATCATTAATAAAATTAAACATTTTTTTTGATAATTTTAATAAGATTAGATATCATAGCATGAGAGTGAATTCTCTAATTAATATATATACTGCCTAAAATATTTGAAGTCCGTACATATTTAAGGTTTTTTTTTTTTTTTTTTCCTCCTGTTTCTTTCCTCCTTGTCAGTGGTCCTATGGAGATTTGTCATTTAGGTTATTTTCTGCATACGATCATGTGGTCCTTTCTAACTACATTGTCCTATATGTATCTGATAAAATTGCCATTCTTTTCACTGACAATAGGCCTTGAAAGTTTTGTATAATAGTATTTTTCGTTAATAACATCAATATATATAACATTATCGTTGTGACTGAATTTAGTTTTTAACTAATTCTAAACTATGTTTTCAATATCCGTAAAAGGCTGATAAAATGTAAGAAAAAAAAAGCACTATTCGAAGCAATGATAGTTATGAAGAAAAATCATGTTATATTAAATCACACAATAATGCTCCCAATATCATAAAAGTCAACTTTTCAATATTCAACGGTTTTAATTGATATATTCCTTTTCACATTTTTGGCAGTCACATTTTCTTTCTGAAACTTCTGTTTTTTTTTTTTTTTCTTTAATTACTGGCATTTGAATTTATATGATATTCGTCGAAAAACTGTTCATACTAAATAATAATATTATTAACTATATTAATTAACTAGAAAAGCCATATATCTACCACCATACTTAAAAGTGGTTGATCGTGATGATAGACTGCAATTCAAACAAACTTTACTTGCAATGTAAGAGTTGAAATTTTGAAATCGCCGTTTTGAGAAAAATTTTACCTCATTACCACTAACCTAAAATTACATGAGTAATTACAAAGGCCGAATATAAGAATATCTACCAGCATCTGCCAATGGTTATTGGTTCAATGACCACAGAAATATTGGCTATTATTTAAGGTGACCTAAACTTCTTTTTATTTTATTTTCCATTTATTACTGAAATTCTTGGTGGTTCTCAGCAGTGACTTCAAGTGAATTGGGCGTGTGTGCTTTAGTTTGATAAAATAAATTTTAGATGAATGAAATTTATCTGCAATATTATG